>OX421486.1:14435512-17159098 GCA_949126895.1 Eilema caniola | reverse complement strand
AACCTAACCTAACCTAACCTAACCTAACCTAACCTAACCTAACCTAACCTAACCTAACCTAACCTAACCTAACCTAACCTAACCTAACCTAACCTAACCTAACCTAACCTAACCTAACCTAACCTAACCTAACCTAACCTAACCTAACCTAACCTAACCTAACCTAACCTAACCTAACCTAACCTAACCTAACCTAACCTAACCTAACCTAACCTAACCTAACCTAACCTAACCTAACCTAACCTAACCTAACCTAACCTAACCTAACCTAACCTAACCTAACCTAACCTAACCTAACCTAACCTAACCTAACCTAACCTAACCTAACCTAACCTAACCTAACCTAACCTAACCTAACCTAACCTAACCTAACCTAACCTAACCTAACCTAACCTAACCTAACCTAACCTAACCTAACCTAACCTAACCTAACCTAACCTAACCTAACCTAACCTAACCTAACCTAACCTAACCTAACCTAACCTAACCTAACCTAACCTAACCTAACCTAACCTAACCTAACCTAACCTAACCTAACCTAACCTAACCTAACCTAACCTAACCTAACCTAACCTAACCTAACCTAACCTAACCTAACCTAACCTAACCTAACCTAACCTAACCTAACCTAACCTAACCTAACCTAACCTAACCTAACCTAACCTAACCTAACCTAACCTAACCTAACCTAACCTAACCTAACCTAACCTAACCTAACCTAACCTAACCTAACCTAACCTAACCTAACCTAACCTAACCTAACCTAACCTAACCTAACCTAACCTAACCTAACCTAACCTAACCTAACCTAACCTAACCTAACCTAACCTAACCTAACCTAACCTAACCTAACCTAACCTAACCTAACCTAACCTAACCTAACCTAACCTAACCTAACCTAACCTAACCTAACCTAACCTAACCTAACCTAACCTAACCTAACCTAACCTAACCTAACCTAACCTAACCTAACCTAACCTAACCTAACCTAACCTAACCTAACCTAACCTAACCTAACCTAACCTAACCTAACCTAACCTAACCTAACCTAACCTAACCTAACCTAACCTAACCTAACCTAACCTAACCTAACCTAACCTAACCTAACCTAACCTAACCTAACCTAACCTAACCTAACCTAACCTAACCTAACCTAACCTAACCTAACCTAACCTAACCTAACCTAACCTAACCTAACCTAACCTAACCTAACCTAACCTAACCTAACCTAACCTAACCTAACCTAACCTAACCTAACCTAACCTAACCTAACCTAACCTAACCTAACCTAACCTAACCTAACCTAACCTAACCTAACCTAACCTAACCTAACCTAACCTAACCTAACCTAACCTAACCTAACCTAACCTAACCTAACCTAACCTAACCTAACCTAACCTAACCTAACCTAACCTAACCTAACCTAACCTAACCTAACCTAACCTAACCTAACCTAACCTAACCTAACCTAACCTAACCTAACCTAACCTAACCTAACCTAACCTAACCTAACCTAACCTAACCTAACCTAACCTAACCTAACCTAACCTAACCTAACCTAACCTAACCTAACCTAACCTAACCTAACCTAACCTAACCTAACCTAACCTAACCTAACCTAACCTAACCTAACCTAACCTAACCTAACCTAACCTAACCTAACCTAACCTAACCTAACCTAACCTAACCTAACCTAACCTAACCTAACCTAACCTAACCTAACCTAACCTAACCTAACCTAACCTAACCTAACCTAACCTAACCTAACCTAACCTAACCTAACCTAACCTAACCTAACCTAACCTAACCTAACCTAACCTAACCTAACCTAACCTAACCTAACCTAACCTAACCTAACCTAACCTAACCTAACCTAACCTAACCTAACCTAACCTAACCTAACCTAACCTAACCTAACCTAACCTAACCTAACCTAACCTAACCTAACCTAACCTAACCTAACCTAACCTAACCTTTTTTTTTTTTTTTTTTTTTTTTTTTTTTTAACCCGGGGGAATCCGTTATGGATACCCGCGTGCCAGGACGCACGCGGGTTATGTCCGACTCGCACGGACTAAACCTAACCGGGGTGTCCTCTTTCTCCGCTTCTAGTGGGCGGGTGTCGTGGGAACAAGGTCACAACAACCACAACACCCGCAGCGGTCAGCCACACCTCCCGTGTAAAGAGCGGGAGGGGCTTCCTTCAGTGGTGTCGTCCTATGGGTAGGGGGGACGACATCCTACTAGGTACAGTGTGCAGACACGACACTACCGACCTGGGGGGACCTGGCGTTGCACGGCCGGCGGTAGTCCTGGTACCGCGGGCCGTGAGTCCCCGTCAAGGAGGAAGGCCGCGATGGAGCGTCGCGGCCCGCCTTCGCCCGACTCGCCTGCGGCGGATCGGATCAGCGAGAGGATCCAGTTCCCTGATCCGCTCCGCCTCCTCCTTGAGCGAGATCACGTCCTCGCTGAACGTGATCATCGCCGTCCACGCCGCCTCACTGTCGACCATCGTCTGGATGATGGTCGAGAGCGTTAGGTCGGCGCCGACTACGTCGACAAGAGCTGCGCGTTGACGGCTCCACCCCGGGCACTCCGCCAGCGTGTGCGTGGCTGTGTCCTCGGGGTGGCCGCAGCTGTGGCACACCGGAGACGGCTCCCTCTTGGCCACCCGGAACAGATACTCACCGAAACAACCGTGTCCGGTGAGCATCTGCGCCAGGCGAAAGGTGACCGCCCCGTGCCGCCTGTCGACCCACTCCTGCAGGATGGGTCGGATCGCGTCGATGGTCAGAACACCGGCGCGAGGCTCTTCCAACCGCTCGGACCACCGCCTAAGAAGATCGCCCCGGAGGTCCTCCCTCCAGCACGCGACCTCCCTCGGCGGCGGGCCGACTCCCCGGGCCCTGGCCTCAGAGGTCCGGCAGAAAACTTCCGCCAACACCTCGGCCTCCAGGTCCCATGGTGGAGTTCCTGCGAGCACGCACGCGGCCTCGAGCGAGACCGTGCCGTACCCTCTCACGACCCTCAACGCCATCGCCCGCTGCGCCCGTCGCAGCAGCGCGATATTTTCGGCGTCGAGGGCCTCTACCCATATGGGCGCCCCGTATAGTGCCATCGAGCGAACCACCGACGTGTAAAGGCGTCGGCAGCTGCCCGAGGGCCCACCGAGATTCGGGAGCAAACGACCAAGCGCCCTCGCAGCACCCACGAGTCGGGGTGCGAGTCCCTGGAAGTGCTCCCGGAAGCGCCATCGGCTATCGAGGACGATGCCCAAATAACGCATCGCCCCTCGTATGCCGATCGACACTCCGCCCACCACAATGTGCGCTCCAGCCGGCGGCGCCGACCGAGGGGAAGAAAAACAAACCGCCTCGGACTTCTGCAAGGCGACATCCAACCCAATAAGGCGGATTCGCCTCACGAAGTGGGCCACTCCGGCTGTTGCTCTGAGAGCCGCCTCCCTGTAGGTATCCCCCTGCGCGGTGACGAGGGTATCGTCAGCGTAACACGTTACGCTGACCCCCCGAAGAGTCGCACCGCGCAGCACCCAGTCATAGCCGACGTTCCACAGCAGGGGTCCTAAAACGGAGCCCTGCGGAACGCCGCACGACATTGCTCTCAGAGCGGCGCCACCATCCTGTGTCGGATAGGTGACTGCCCGTTGGGAGAGGTAGGACAGAACTACCCTCCGCAGGCAGTCCGGCACACGATGGTAGCGCAGCGCCTCATGGATGCAGCTCCAGGGGAGGGTGTTAAAAGCATTGGCGATGTCTAAACTCACCGCCAATACCACCCCGGTCCCCGAAGCCGCGTCCTTCACTAGGGACTGCACCCGGCGGATCGCGTCCACCGTCGACCGGGCTCTGCGGAAACCATACTGGACATCGCAGAGACCCGGCCCGGGACCGTCCAGGTGCTCGACGATACGGTGGGCGAGCACACGCTCAAACACCTTCCCGATATCGTCGAGCAACACGATGGGCCGATAGGCCGAAGGCGAATCCGCCGGTCGTCCCTCCTTCTTGATGAGGACAAGTTTCCCCACCTTCCACCTGCGGGGAAACTTGCCCTGTTCCAGGCAGGAGGTAAACAGCCGTGCCACTCTCTCTTCTAAGGCATCGGGCAGAGCCAATGCCCAGGCCCGACCGGGAATACCGTCGGGCCCTGGGGCGGTGTTCTTGGCCTTGAGCCTTGCAACCGCCGCCCTCAGATGCCCGGGAGTGACCTCGGGCGATGCTGTTTCCTCCGCGTGCACAAGTCCTCTACTGCTCTCCGCGACATCGTCGCCGACCATGGGAGGGGGAGCGAACTCTCCCCGGTCGGGGAACAGAGCTGCTACTATCTGTTCCACGAGCGCAGGCTGGAGCGATTGCGTCACCGGGGGGGCCCAGGGACGGAGCTTTTGACGCACCGTCCTATACGGCCTCCCCCACGGGTCGCGGTCGATCGACTCCAGCATTGCCTCCCAAGCCCTTTTCTTGGACTCGGCGATTTCCGCGCGCAGGGCGGCTCTCGCCTCCCTGTACGCGTCGTACAGCCGAGTCTCCAGGGCTTCGTCGCGACGTCGTCTTCGCCGGCTTCGGGTGTACTTGCGGCGCGCCGCCACGCACGCAGCACGGAGCTGCGCTAGCTGGGGCGACCACCAATACACCTTACGATGTGGAGAGGGGGGCCCGACGCGAGGCATGCTAGCGTCGCACACCTGCGTCATGGCCGCGTTGAGCCAGTCGGCTTCCTCATCCACATCCGCCGGACCCTCCGGCACTGGAATCCAACTTTGGACCAAGGCGGCCTCCGCGAGACGCTCGCGGTTCAGCCGCCTTATGGCCCATCTCGGGTTGTCCTCCCCACGCGGAGGACCACCCAGGCTGTTCGGGGCAACCGGAAGGGGGGAGATTCGGAACCGAATATATCGGTGGTCCGATAACGTCTCCGCCCCCTCCAGGACTTCCCAGCCTTGGACACGGGGCACCAGAGCGGGGGACGCGAACGTGAGGTCCACGATAGACCCGCTCTGTTGCCGCGCCCACGTGTCGACGGTCCCCCGGTTGAGCAGAATCAACCCGGACGAGACCAACCAATCTTCCAGTGCCTCCCCCCGCGGACAAGTAGCGGGGGATCCCCATGCCGTGGACTTGGCGTTGAAATCGCCAGCCACGAGCACGGGTGAAGGGTGAGCCTGTCGCACGAGCGTTCCCAGCTCCTCCAGGAGACGCTCGAACCAAGACAGGCTCCGATTCGGAGAGCAGTACGCTCCGACCACCGTCACCGAACCCACGGCGGCCGCCACGTAAGAGCGCCCCCTCCTGATCCTCAATAAGGGGGGCGCACCGGCAGCCGCGCGCGAGACCAGAGCCACCAAGCCCTCCCGGTCAACCGCCCAATGCGAATCGGGCGGGATAGGTCGGTAGGGCTCGGTGATTATCCCTACTCCGGTCTGCCACTGCGCCATGCTCTGGATGTAAAGGTCCTGAGCGGCGGCGCAGTGGTTTAGGTTCGCCTGGAGCACGCCGATAGTCCCACTAATCGGTGACCATCGGCGCTACCTCTACAGGCCTTGGGGACGGTGGATCGGGCCTAGACGGGGCTATGACGCCACCGCCAGCCTTCTGCCCCGACTCCACGGGCTTTGCCTTTTGAGGCTTCTTCTTCTTCTTCTTCTTTTTCTTCGGCTTGGGAGTGGTGCACGCTGCACTCCCAAGCCGGTGATCCGCCGGCTTGTCTGCCGCCTCGCACAAAGCGCAGCGCAAGGCGGCAGAGCACTGGGCCATTAGGTGCCCCGGCGCGCCGCAGCGGTAGCAGTAGTCGCTACGGTCTACGTCCGAGGTACATTTGGCCTTCGTGTGCCCGGTGTGGAGGCACCGGTAACACCGAAGGGGCTTGGGGTCGACGAGCTTCACTTGAGCCGCCGACCACCCCACCAGTAGCCTCCCGGTCGCAGCCAATTTCTTGGCCGCGGCCACCGGGCACTTGACGAACACTACCCCGAGGCCTCGCCAGTCCCGGTGTAAAGAGCCGGGTCTGGCCGTACCCTCGGGGCACCCGCCGGCGGACTCCACGCTGGCCGCCACCTCTGCCGCGGAGACGGAGTCATCCAGCCCGGAGATGCGCAGTTCTGCACACCTCACAGGCCTGGAGACCGTTACCGTCTCCGCAGGGAGGACCTCTCGCAGCTTAGCCGCTAGACGGTCCGCCCTCGCCTCTCGATCCTCGCCTCCGATCTCGAGGAGGCGGGCTCCGGTGGCGGCCGTCTTGATCTTCACGCCCTCCGTGATCCCCAGCTGGGCCAACTTGATCGAGGCCTTCGCAGCCTTTATAAGCGCCTCGTAACTGGCGCCCCCTTCAGCGGCCGCTGGCCGTAGCGTTAGAACTACAGCCGCCGTTGTCGGGGGACGCAGGTTGGCGCCGGGCTTGCTCTGGGGAGCAGCGGAGGGCTTTCCTCGGCGTGGAGCAGGAGGAGGAGGAGGCCGGGTGGAAGCTGGGGTCGCCTTGGCGGCCTTCCCCCTCCTCTTTTCCTTCTTCTTCTTTGCCGCCACCACATTCCACGGTTCCTCCGTGGGGACTGGTGGTGGCGGAACTGGTCGGGACTCCAGGGCTGCAGGAGCGGCCGCAGGAGCCGCAGGAGCGGCTGCAGGGGCGGCTGCAGGAGCGGCCGCAGGAGCGGCAGTGGCCTTCCCCTTCTTGACTCTGCCCGGCTTCTTCTTCCCCCTGGATTTGGGGACATCCAAGCCGGGCAGAGGCGCAGGCGACGTCGGGGCCGGTGGTGGAGCCACCAATGCCTCCATGGATTGGCCTGGGGCCATCTGCAGAGAAGACAAGACCGGGGCGGAGGGGGCGACGCTGGATCTGGTCTCCCGGCCAAGTCTGGCCTCAATTGGGGCAATCCGGTCAGCCACCAGTTCGCCGACGACCAGCCTCACCGCACGCATCACCTCCTCCTTCAGCGATTGTGCTTCCGTGGGGCAAGCTGGAGCAGCCTGTGCCACTGCCGCCGGCCGGCTCAAGGCCGCAATCTCCGCCCTCAGCTCCGTAAGCTGGAGAGCTTGCTGCTTGATCTCCGCAGCCTGCTCCTCCAGCTTACGGGTCTGCAGCTCCAGCTGAGCCGCTTGCCTGCCGACCTCCTTCTCCAGCAGCAGCGTCTCCTCCGAGGCCGTTCTCCGTTTTAGCTCGTCGAAGACTGCCTGAAGGGTACACGACGCGTCATTGATGACGCGTACATATGTACCCTTCAGGTTCTTCGACTTAGCCCCGACCATGCCGAGGGCGTCCAGCCCCTCCCTAGCCCACTGGCATAGGGTCGCGCTCGGTGCTGTCCGCGCTGACACCGCCGGGCAGGTGTAATCCTCCGCCCTCGGCTTGCCCTCCGACGGAGGACGGCGGCGAATGGCCGCTGTCTTGGCCGCAACCTCCTCTTCCGCGTCGAGGTCCAGGGCCAGGCGCCTCTGCGCGTTGAGCTCGGCCTGCGCCGCCGCAAGGCCGACGTACCGGCCCGTGGTAGGGGGGTGACCCCTGCCCCTTTTGCTCACGGGCTTTCTGGCTGGGTCTGGCTTGCCACAGCTTCCCGCCACAGACTCTGCGGAGCTCGTGGTATCTGGGGGCGACGTCGACGCCTGGCGCTTCCGCTGGAACACCGGGGGAGTGGCGACCTTCTCCCCGGTCGGGGTGCCAAGACTCGCTCGGAAGAACGTCTGGTTCCCCCGGTCCTCCTGCACCATGACGTCCTCCTCAGCCTCCGATGATTCCCGGGTGGAGCTGGGGTACATCGAGTGTACGAAGAGCCTCTTCAGCACCACCACGGGTCTCCTGCCACGGGGTGTGGCTGTGGTGCTGGCTGCGGCATCCCCCTTCTTGTTCGTCCTCGTCAGGGACGGCGACCTCGATGGCGGAAGACCGGCACTCGTCGCCGAAGGCGACGCCTCGGTCTCCTTTGCCGTCGTTGGCTGCGATGGCATGCCCACACTTTCTGTGCTCGTCCTTGTCGGGGACGGCGACCTCGACTGAGGACGACCGGCTCTCGTCGCCAAAGGCGACGCCTCGGTCTCCTCCTGGGCACCTGCTGAGCCCGGCGAACGATAAAACGTCCGCGAGCGCCGGCTCCGCGTACCGCTGTACGCACTCGGCGCTGTGCTGGGAGCGCTGGGTCTGCTCCCTGGTTCTGACGCAATTAGGTGGCCTGTGTCCCCACCAGATACGTCGGGACTGCATGGCGTTGAGTCATCACACACCTGAGTGTGTGCTGACTCCCCGCCATGGAGGGATTCTCCGATCGCGGGGCGACCGGTACCCTCCTGGTGTGATGTTTTGTAGTTCACCTTTTTCATTGTCTTGTTTGTTATTTTGTTTTTTAACGTGGTTGTCTTCCACTTTGGTCCCGCACACTCGGCCAAACGCCGGCGGGACTACACCGGACGGCTGAGCGAGCAAGCTCACTCAGCCGAACACCACCATCACGGCGCCACAGCTCCGATACAACGGAGCTGCGGGCCGACGCCGAACGACCGAACAGGCGCACCCATCCGGCCAACACGACTCACCGCGGTGTCGGGAAGACACCGGGCCCGCCTCCTGGTTTCAGCGAAATGCCTACGCCAGGAGGCTCCAACCGAGTGGTTCTTTTATAGAGGTGTCCTTCCTCGCAGGCACCGCCACGTGGCAGTGCCCACCAGTTCTGGCTTGCGCCAGGGTTCCGGCTTCGGCAGCCTGAAGACTGCCTAATACAGCCCCCGTGAAGGGGGCCCCCGTACCGAGCGGGAGCTCAGGTACGGTATGCCCCAGGCCACTCCATAATGGGCTTCTATAAACGAGAAGTCCAAGGAGTGGCCGTCTCACGCCTGTCCACGCCGGGTCAGGACCGTGATTTCCCCCCCTGTGTCGGAGCATTAGCCACTGGTAAAGTCGTTCCCAGTGTTGCCCAGGGTGCACCGGCTCGCCCAGATGGAAGGGCGAGCACACGAGGAGGTTCTCCGACATTGGCACCCCAACCTAACCTAACCTAACCTAACCTAACCTAACCTAACCTAACCTAACCTAACCTAACCTAACCTAACCTAACCTAACCTAACCTAACCTAACCTTTTTTTTTTTTTTTTTTTTTTTTTTTTTTTTTTTTTTTTTTTAACCCGGGGGAATCCGTTATGGATACCCGCGTGCCAGGACGCACGCGGGTTATGTCCGACTCGCACGGACTAAACCTAACCGGGGTGTCCTCTTTCTCCGCTTCTAGTGGGCGGGTGTCGTGGGAACAAGGTCACAACAACCACAACACCCGCAGCGGTCAGCCACGCCTCCCGTGTAAAGAGCGGGAGGGGCTTCCTTCAGTGGTGTCGTCCTATGGGTAGGGGGGACGACATCCTACTAGGTGCAGTGTGCAGACACGACACTACCGACCTGGGGGGACCTGGCGTTGCACAGCCGGCGGTAGTCCTGGTACCGCGGGCCGTGAGTCCCCGTCAAGGAGGAAGGCCGCGATGGAGCGTCGCGGCCCGCCTTCGCCCGACTCGCCTGCGGCGGATCGGATCAGCGAGAGGATCCAGTTCCCTGATCCGCTCCGCCTCCTCCTTGAGCGAGATCACGTCCTCGCTGAACGTGATCATCGCCGTCCACGCCGCCTCACTGTCGACCATCGCCTGGGTGATGGTCGAGAGCGTTAGGTCGGCGCCGACTACGTCGACAAGAGCTGCGCGTTGACGGCTCCACCCCGGGCACTCCGCCAGCGTGTGCGTGGCTGTGTCCTCGGGGTGGCCGCAGCTGTGGCACACCGGAGACGGCTCCCTCTTGGCCACCCGGAACAGATACTCACCGAAACAACCGTGTCCGGTGAGCATCTGCGCCAGGCGAAAGGTGACCGCCCCGTGCCGCCTGTCGACCCACTCCTGCAGGATGGGTCGGATCGCGTCGATGGTCAGAACACCGGCGCGAGGCTCTTCCAACCGCTCGGACCACCGCCTAAGAAGATCGCCCCGGAGGTCCTCCCTCCAGCACGCGACCTCCCTCGGCGGCGGGCCGACTCCCCGGGCCCTGGCCTCAGAGGTCCGGCAGAAAACTTCCGCCAACACCTCGGCCTCCAGGTCCCATGGTGGAGTTCCTGCGAGCACGCACGCGGCCTCGAGCGAGACCGTGCCGTACCCTCTCACGACCCTCAACGCCATCGTCCGCTGCGCCCGTCGCAGCAGCGCGATATTTTCGGCGTCGAGGGCCTCTACCCATATGGGCGCCCCGTATAGTGCCATCGAGCGAACCACCGACGTGTAAAGGCGTCGGCAGCCGCCCGAGGGCCCACCGAGATTCGGGAGCAGACTTCCAAGCGCCCTCGCAGCACCCACGAGTCGGGGCGCGAGTCCCTGGAAGTGCTCCCGGAAGCGCCATCGGCTATCGAGGACGATGCCCAAATAACGCATCGCTCCTCGTATGCCGATCGACACTCCGCCCACCACAATGTGCGCTCCAGCCGGCGGCGCCGAACCTAACCTAACCTAACCTAACCTAACCTAACCTTTTTTTTTTTTTTTTTTTTTTTTTTAACCCGGGGGAATCCGTTATGGATACCCGCGTGCCAGGACGCACGCGGGTTATGTCCGACTCGCACGGACTAAACCTAACCGGGGTGTCCTCTTTCTCCGCTTCTAGTGGGCGGGTGTCGTGGGAACAAGGTCACAACAACCACAACACCCGCAGCGGTCAGCCACACCTCCCGTGTAAAGAGCGGGAGGGGCTTCCTTCAGTGGTGTCGTCCTATGGGTAGGGGGGACGACATCCTACTAGGTACAGTGTGCAGACACGACACTACCGACCTGGGGGGACCTGGCGTTGCACAGCCGGCGGTAGTCCTGGTACCGCGGGCCGTGAGTCCCCGTCAAGGAGGAAGGCCGCGATGGAGCGTCGCGGCCCGCCTTCGCCCGACTCGCCTGCGACGGATCGGATCAGCGAGAGGATCCAGTTCCCTGATCCGCTCCGCCTCCTCCTTGAGCGAGATCACGTCCTCGCTGAACGTGATCATCGCCGTCCACGCCGCCTCACTGTCGACCATCGCCTGGATGATGGTCGAGAGCGTTAGGTCGGCGCCGACTACGTCGACAAGAGCTGCGCGTTGACGGCTCCACCCCGGGCACTCCGCCAGCGTGTGCGTGGCTGTGTCCTCGGGGTGGCCGCAGCTGTGGCACACCGGAGACGGCTCCCTCTTGGCCACCCGGAACAGATACTCACCGAAACAACCGTGTCCGGTGAGCATCTGCGCCAGGCGAAAGGTGACCGCCCCGTGCCGCCTGTCGACCCACTCCTGCAGGATGGGTCGGATCGCGTCGATGGTCAGAACACCGGCGCGAGGCTCTTCCAACCGCTCGGACCACCGCCTAAGAAGATCGCCCCGGAGGTCCTCCCTCCAGCACGCGACCTCCCTCGGCGGCAGGCCGACTCCCCGGGCCCTGGCCTCAGAGGTCCGGCAGAAAACTTCCGCCAACACCTCGGCCTCCAGGTCCCATGGTGGAGTTCCTGCGAGCACGCACGCGGCCTCGAGCGAGACCGTGCCGTACCCTCTCACGACCCTCAACGCCATCGCCCGCTGCGCCCGTCGCAGCAGCGCGATATTTTCGGCGTCGAGGGCCTCTACCCATATGGGCGCCCCGTATAGTGCCATCGAGCGAACCACCGACGTGTAAAGGCGTCGGCAGCCGCCCGAGGGCCCACCGAGATTCGGGAGCAAACGACCAAGCGCCCTCGCAGCACCCACGAGTCGGGGCGCGAGTCCCTGGAAGTGCTCCCGGAAGCGCCATCGGCTATCGAGGACGATGCCCAAATAACGCATCGCCCCTCGTATGCCGATCGACACTCCGCCCACCACAATGTGCGCTCCAGCCGGCGGCGCCGACCGAGGGGAAGAAAAACAAACCGCCTCGGACTTCTGCAAGGCGACATCCAACCCAATAAGGCGGATTCGCCTCACGAAGTGGGCCACTCCGGCTGTTGCTCTGAGAGCCGCCTCCCTGTAGGTATCCCCCTGCGCGGTGACGAGGGTATCGTCAGCGTAACACGTTACGCTGACCCCCCGAAGAGTCGCACCGCGCAGCACCCAGTCATAGCCGACGTTCCACAGCAGGGGTCCTAGAACGGAGCCCTGCGGAACGCCGCACGACATTGCTCTCAGAGCGGCGCCACCATCCTGTGTCGGATAGGTGACTGCCCGTTGGGAGAGGTAGGACAGAACTACCCTCCGCAGGCAGTCCGGCACACGATGGTAGCGCAGCGCCTCATGGATGCAGCTCCAGGGGAGGGTGTTAAAAGCATTGGCGATGTCTAAACTCACCGCCAATACCACCCCGGTCCCCGAAGCCGCGTCCTTCACTAGGGACTGCACCCGGCGGATCGCGTCCACCGTCGACCGGGCTCTGCGGAAACCATACTGGACATCGCAGAGACCCGGCCCGGGACCGTCCAGGTGCTCGACGATACGGTGGGCGAGCACACGCTCGAACACCTTCCCGATATCGTCGAGCAACACGATGGGCCGATAGGCCGAAGGCGAATCCGCCGGTCGTCCCTCCTTCTTAATGAGGACAAGTTTCCCCACCTTCCACCTGCGGGGAAACTTGCCCTGTTCCAGGCAGGAGGTAAACAGCCGTGCCACTCTCTCTTCTAAGGCATCGGGCAGAGCCAATGCCCAGGCCCGACCGGGAATACCGTCGGGCCCTGGGGCGGTGTTCTTGGCCTTGAGCCTTGCAACCGCCGCCCTCAGATGCCCGGGAGTGACCTCGGGCGATGCTGTTTCCTCCGCGTGCACAAGTCCTCTACTGCTCTCCGCGACATCTTCGCCGACCATGGGAGGGGGAGAGAACTCTCCCCGGTCGGGGAACAGAGCTGCTACTATCTGTTCCACGAGCGCAGGCTGGAGCGATTGCGTCACCGGTGGGGCCCAGGGACGGAGCTTTTGACGCACCGTCCTATACGGCCTCCCCCACGGGTCGCGGTCGATCGACTCCAGCATTGCCTCCCAAGCCCTTTTCTTGGACTCGGCGATTTCCGCGCGCAGGGCGGCTCTCGCCTCCCTGTACGCGTCGTACAGCCGAGTCTCCAGGGCTCCGTCGCGACGTCGTCTTCGCCGGCTTCGGGTGTACCTGCGGCGCGCCGCCACGCACGCAGCACGGAGCTGCGCTAGCTGGGGCGACCACCAATACACCTTACGATGTGGAGAGGGGGGCCCGACGCGAGGCATGCTAGCGTCGCACACCTGCGTCATGGCCGCGTTGAGCCAATCGGCTTCCTCATCCACATCCACCGGACCCTCCGGCACTGGAATCCAACTTTGGACCAAGGCGGCCTCCGCGAGACGCTCGCGGTTCAGCCGCCTTAGGGCCCATCTCGGGTTGTCCTCCCCACGCGGAGGACCACCCAGGCTGTTCGGGGCAACCGGAAGGGGGGAGATTCGGAACCGAATGTATCGGTGGTCCGATAACGTCTCCGCCCCCTCCAGGACTTCCCAGCCTTGGACACGGGGCACCAGAGCGGGGGACGCGAACGTGAGGTCCACGATAGACCCGCTCTGTTGCCGCGCCCACGTGTCGACGGTCCCCCGGTTGAGCAGAATCAACCCGGACGAGACCAACCAATCTTCCAGTGCCTCCCCCCGCGGACAAGTAGCGGGGGATCCCCATGCCGTGGACTTGGCGTTGAAATCGCCAGCCACGAGCACGGGTGAAGGGTGAGCCTGTCGCACGAGCGTTCCCAGCTCCTCTAGGAGACGCTCGAACCAAGACAGGCTCCGATTCGGAGAGCAGTACGCTCCGACCACCGTCACCGAACCCACGGCGGCCGCCACGCAACAGCGCCCCCTCCTGATCCTCAATAGGGGGGGCGCACCGACAGCCGCGCGCGAGACCAGAGCCACCAAGCCCTCCCGGTCAACCGCCCAATGCGAATCGGGCGGGATAGGTCGGTAGGGCTCGGTGATTATCCCTACTCCGGTCTGCCACTGCGCCATGCTCTGGATGTAAAGGTCCTGAGCGGCGGCGCAGTGGTTTAGGTTCGCCTGGAGCACGCCGATAGTCCCACTAATCGGTGACCATCGGCGCTACCTCTACAGGCCTTGGGGACGGTGGATCGGGCCTAGACGGGGCTATGACGCCGCCGCCAGCCTTCTGCCCCGACTCCACGGGCTTTGCCTTTTGAGGCTTCTTGCGCTGCTTCTTCTTTTTCTTCTTCGTCGGCTTGGGAGTGGTGCACGCTGCACTCCCAAGCCGGTGATCCGCCGGCTTGTCTGCCGCCTCGCACAAAGCGCAGCGCAAGGCGGCAGAGCACTGGGCCATTAGGTGCCCCGGCGCGCCGCAGCGGTAGCAGTAGTCGCTGCGGTCCACGTCCGAGGTGCACTTGGCCTTCGTGTGCCCGGTGTGGAGGCACCGGTAACACCGAAGGGGCTTGGGGTCGACGAGCTTTACCTGAGCCGCCGACCACCCCACCAGTAGCCTCCCGGTCGCAGCCAATTTCTTGGCCGCGGCCACCGGGCACTTGACGAATACTACCCCGAGGCCTCGCCAGTCCCGGTGTAAAGAGCCGGGTCTGGCCGTACCCTCGGGGCACCCGCCGGCGGACTCCACGCTGGCCGCCACCTCAGCCGCGGAGACGGAGTCATCCAGCCCGGAGATGCGCAGTTCTGCACACCTCACAGGCCTGGAGACCGTTACCGTCTCCGCAGGGAGGACCTCTCGCAGCTTTGCCGCTAGGCGGTCCGCCCTCGCCTCTCTATCCTCGCCTCCGATCTCGAGGAGGCGGGCTCCGGTGGCGGCCGTCTTGATTTTGACGCCCTCCGTGATCCCCAGCTGGGCCAACTTAATAGAGGCCTTTGCGGCCTTTATTAGCGCCTCGTAGCTAGCGCCCCCTTCAACGGCCGCTGGCCGTAGCGTGAGAACTACAGCCGCCGTCGTCGGGGGACGCAGGTTGGCGCCGGGCTTGCTCTGGGGAGCAGCGGAGGGCTTCCCTCGGCGTGGAGTAGGAGGAGGAGGAGGAGGCCGCCGGGTGGAAGCCGGGGTCGCCTTGGCGGCCTTCCCCTTCTTCTTCTCCTTCTTCTTCTTTGCCGCCACCACACTCCACGGTTCCTCCGTGGGGACTGGTGGCGGCGGAACTGGTCGGGACTCAGGGGCTGCACGGACGGCTGCAGGAGCGGCTGCGGGAACAGCAGCGGCCTTCCCCTTCTTGGCTCTGCCCGACTTCTTCTTCCCCTTGGATTTGGGGACATCCAAGCCGGGCAGAGGCGCAGGCGACGTCGACGCCGGTGGTGGAGCCACCGCTGCCTCCATGGACAGACCTGAGGCCGTCCGCGAAGCAGGCAACACAGGGTCGGAGGGGGCGACATTGGGAGCGGTTTCCCGGCCGAGTCTGGCCTCGATTGGGGCGATCCGGTCGGCCACCAATTCGCCGACGACCAGCCTCACCGCCCGCATCACCTCCTCCTTGAGCGACGGTCCCCCTGCCTCCATGGAGGGAGTTGGAGCAGCCTGCGCCACCGGCGCCGGCCGCCTCAAGGCCGCTATCTCCGCTCTCAGCTCCGTTAGCTGGAGGGCTTGCTGCTTGATCTCCGCAGCCTGCTCCTCCAGCTTCCGGGTCTGCAGCTCCAGCTGGGCCGCTTGCCTGCCAACCTCCTTTTCTAGAAGCAGCGTCTCCTCGGAGGCCGTTCTCCGCCTGAGCTCGTCGAAGACTGCCTGAAGGGTATACGACGCGTCATTAATGACGCGTACATAAGTTCCCTTCAGGTTCTTCGACCTTTTCCCGACCATGCCGAGGGCGTCCAGCCCCTCCCTAGCCCACTGGCAGAGGGTCGCGCTTGGCGCTGTCCGCGCTGACTCCGCCGGGCAGGAGTAGCCCTCGGCCCTCGGCTTGCTCTCCGACGGAGGACGGCGCCGGATGGCCGCTGTCTTGGCCGCAACCTCCTCCTCCGCGTCGAGGTCCAGGGCCAGGCGCCTCTGCGCGTTGAGCTCGGCCTGCGCCGCCGCAAGGCCGACATACCGACCCGTGGTAGGGGGGCGACCCCTGCCCCTTTTACTCACGGGCTTTCTGGGCAGCTCCAGCATCCCGCCACTTTCCGCCGCAGAGTCCGCGGAACTTGTGGTCTCTGGGGGCGTCGGCGACGCCTGCCGCTTCCGCTGGAACACCGGGGGAGTGGCGACGTTCTCTCCGGTCGGGGTGCCGAGACTCGCTCGGAAGAACGTCTGGTTCCCCCGGTCCTCCTGCACCATGACGTCGTCGTCCTCAGCTCCGTCCGATGAATCCCGGGTGGAGCTGGGATGCATTGGGCGTATAAACAGCCGCTTCAGCACCACCACGGGTTTCCTGCCACGGGGTGTGGTTGTGGCGCTGACTGCGGCTGTCGCATCCCCCTTCTTGGCCGTCCTCGTGAGGGACGGCGACCTCGACGGCGGGAGACCGGCACTCGTCGCCAAAGGCGACGCCTCGGTCTCCTCTGCCTTCGTTCCCCCACTGGCTGTGCTCGTCCTTGTCGGGGACGGCGACCTCAACTGAGAACGACCGGCTCTCGTCGCCAAAGGCGACGCCTCGGTCTTCTCTTGGGCACCTGATGAGCCCGGCGAACGGAAAAACGTTCGCGAGCGCCGGCTCCGCGTACCGGTGTACGCACTCGACGCTGTTTTGGGAGCGCTGGGTCTGCTCCCCGGTTCACTCGAACCTAGGTGGCTTGTGTCCCCACCAGATACGACGGGACTGCATTGCGGCGAGTCATCACACACCTGAGTGTGTGCTGACTCCCCGCAATGGAGGGATTCTCCGGTCGCGGAGCGACCGGTACCCTCCTGGTGTAAAGTTGGCAAGTTCACCTTTTTATCCATTTTGTTGTTGTTTTTATTATTTTGTTTTTTAACGTGGTTGTCTTCCACTTTGGTCCCGCACACTCGGCCAAACGCCGGCGGGACTACACCGGACGGCTGAGCGAGCAAGCCCACTCAGCCGAACACCACCATCGCGGCGCCACAGCTCAGATACAACGGAGCTGCGGGCCGACGCCGAACGACCGAACAGGCGCACCCATCCGGCCAACCCGACTCACCACGGTGTCGGGAAGACACCGGGCCCGCCTCCTGGTTTCAGCGAGATGCCTACGCCAGGAGGCTCCAACCGAGTGGTTCTTTTATAGAGGTGTCCTTCCTCGCAGACACCGCCACGTGGCAGTGCCCACCGGTTCTGACTTGCGCCAGGGTTCCGGCTTCGGCAGCCTGAAGACTGCCTAATACAGCCCCCGTGAAGGGGGCCCCCGTACCGAGCGGGAGCTCAGGTACGGTATGCCCCAGGCCACTCCATAATGGGCTTCTATAAACAAGAAGTCCAAGGAGTGGCCGTCTCACGCCTGTCCACGCCGGGTCAGGACCGTGATTTCCCCCCCCTGTGTGTCGGAGCATTAGCCACTGGTAAAGTCGTTCCCAGTGTTGCCCAGGGTGCACCGGCTCGCCCAGATGGAAGGGCGAGCACACGAGGAGGTTCTCCGACATTGGCACCCCACCTAACCTAACCTAACCTTTTTTTTTTTTTTTTTTTTTTTTTTTTTTTAACCCGGGGGAATCCGTTATGGATACCCGCGTGCCAGGACGCACGCGGGTTATGTCCGACTCGCACGGACTAAACCTAACCGGGGTGTCCTCTTTCTCCGCTTCTAGTGGGCGGGTGTCGTGGGAACAAGGTCACAACAACCACAACACCCGCAGCGGTCAGCCACACCTCCCGTGTAAAGAGCGGGAGGGGCTTCCTTCAGTGGTGTCGTCCTATGGGTAGGGGGGACGACATCCTACTAGGTACAGTGTGCAGACACGACACTACCGACCTGGGGGGGACCTGGCGTTGCACGGCCGGCGGTAGTCCTGGTACCGCGGGCCGTGAGTCCCCGTCAAGGAGGAAGGCCGCGATGGAGCGTCGCGGCCCGCCTTCGCCCGACTCGCCTACGACGGATCGGATCAGCGAGAGGATCCAGTTCCCTGATCCGCTCCGCCTCCTCCTTGAGCGAGATCACGTCCTCGCTGAACGTGATCATCGCCGTCCACGCCGCCTCACTGTCGACCATCGCCTGGATGATGGTCGAGAGCGTTAGGTCGGCGCCGACTACGTCGACAAGAGCTGCGCGTTGACGGCTCCACCCCGGGCACTCCGCCAGCGTGTGCGTGGCTGTGTCCTCGGGGTGGCCGCAGCTGTGGCACACCGGAGACGGCTCCCTCTTGGCCACCCGGAACAGATACTCACCGAAACAACCGTGTCCGGTGAGCATCTGCGCCAGGCGAAAGGTGACCGCCCCGTGCCGCCTGTCGACCCACTCCTGCAGGATGGGTCGGATCGCGTCGATGGTCAGAACACCGGCGCGAGGCTCTTCCAACCGCTCGGACCACCGCCTAAGAAGATCGCCCCGGAGGTCCTCCCTCCAGCACGCGACCTCCCTCGGCGGCGGGCCGACTCCCCGGGCCCTGGCCTCAGAGGTCCGGCAGAAAACTTCCGCCAACACCTCGGCCTCCAGGTCCCATGGTGGAGTTCCTGCGAGCACGCACGCGGCCTCGAGCGAGACCGTGCCGTACCCTCTCACGACCCTCAACGCCATCGTCCGCTGCGCCCGTCGCAGCAGCGCGATATTCTCGGCGTCGAGGGCCTCTACCCATATGGGCGCCCCGTATAGTGCCATCGAGCGAACCACCGACGTGTAAAGGCGTCGGCAGCTGCCCGAGGGCCCACCGAGATTCGGGAGCAGACAACCAAGCGCCCTCGCAGCACCCACGAGTCGGGGCGCGAGTCCCTGGAAGTGCTCCCGGAAGCACCATCGGCTATCGAGGACGATGCCCAAATAACGCATCGTCTTTCGTATGCCGATCGATACTCCGCCCACCACAATGTGCGCTCCAGCCGGCGGCGCCGACCGAGGGGAAGAAAAACAAACCGCCTCGGACTTCTGCAAGGCGACATCCAACCCAATAAGGCGGATTCGCCTCACGAAGTGGGCCACTCCGGCTGTTGCTCTGAGAGCCGCCTCCCTGTAGGTATCCCCCTGCGCGGTGACGAGGGTATCGTCAGCGTAACACGTTACGCTGACCCCCCGAAGAGTCGCACCGCGCAGCACCCAGTCATAGCCGACGTTCCACAGCAGGGGTCCTAAAACGGAGCCCTGCGGAACGCCGCACGACATTGCTCTCAGAGCGGCGCCACCATCCTGTGTCGGATAGGTGACTGCCCGTTGGGAGAGGTAGGACAGAACTACCCTCCGCAGGCAGTCCGGCACACGATGGTAGCGCAGCGCCTCATGGATGCAGCTCCAGGGGAGGGTGTTAAAAGCATTGGCGATGTCTAAACTCACCGCCAATACCACCCCGGTCCCCGAAGCCGCGTCCTTCACTAGGGACTGCACCCGGCGGATCGCGTCCACCGTCGACCGGGCTCTGCGGAAACCATACTGGACATCGCAGAGACCCGGCCCGGGACCGTCCAGGTGCTCGACGATACGGTGGGCGAGCACACGCTCGAACACCTTCCCGATATCGTCGAGCAACACGATGGGCCGATAGGCCGAAGGCGAATCCGCCGGTCGTCCCTCCTTCTTGATGAGGACAAGTTTCCCCACCTTCCACCTGCGGGGAAACTTGCCCTGTTCCAGGCAGGAGGTAAGCAGCCGTGCCACTCTCTCTTCTAAGGCATCGGGCAGAGCCAATGCCCAGGCCCGACCGGGAATACCGTCGGGCCCTGGGGCGGTGTTCTTGGCCTTGAGCCTTGCGACCGCCGCCCTCAGATGCCCGGGAGTGACCTCGGGCGATGCTGCTTCCTCCGCGTGCACAAGTCCTCTACTGCTCTCCGCGACATCGTCGCCGACCATGGGAGGGGGAGCGAACTCTCCCCGGTCGGGGAACAGAGCTGCTACTATCTGTTCCACGAGCGCAGGCTGGAGCGATTGCGTCACCGGGGGGGCCCAGGGACGGAGCTTTTGACGCACCGTCCTATACGGCCTCCCCCACGGGTCGCGGTCGATCGACTCCAGCATTGCCTCCCAAGCCCTTTTCTTGGACTCGGCGATTTCCGCGCGCAGGGCGGCTCTCGCCTCCCTGTACGCGTCGTACAGCCGAGTCTCCAGGGCTTCGTCGCGACGTCGTCTTCGCCGGCTTCGGGTGTACCTGCGGCGCGCCGCCACGCACGCAGCGCGGAGCTGCGCTAGCTGGGGCGACCACCAATACACCCTACGATGTGGAGAGGGGGGCCCGACGCGAGGCATGCTGGCGTCGCACACCTGCGTCATGGCCGCGTTGAGCCAACCGGCTTCCTCATCCACATCCACCGGACCCTCCGGCACTGGAATCCAACTTTGGACCAAGGCGGCCTCCGCGAGACGCTCGCGGTTCAGCCGCCTTAGGGCCCATCTCGGGTTGTCCTCCCCACGCGGAGGACCACCCAGGCTGTTCGGGGCAACCGGGAGGGGGGAGATTCGGAACCGAATGTATCGGTGGTCCGATAACGTCTCGACCCCCTCCAGGACTTCCCAGCCTTGGACACGGGGCACCAGAGCGGGGGACGCGAACGTGAGGTCCACGATAGACCCGCTCTGTTGCCGCACCCGCGTGTCGACGGTCCCCCGGTTGAGCAGAATCAACCCGGACGAGACCAACCAATCTTCCAGTGCCTCCCCCCGCGGACAAGTAGCGGGGGATCCCCATGCCGTGGACTTGGCGTTGAAATCGCCAGCCACGAGCACGGGTGAAGGGTGAGCCTGTCGCACGAGCGTTCCCAGCTCCTCCAGGGTACGCTCGAAACAAGACAGGCTCCGATTCGGAGAGCAGTACGCTCCGACCACCGTCACCGAACCCACGGCGGCTGCCACGCAACAGCGCCCCCTCCTGATCCTCAATAAGGGGGGCGCACCGGCAGCCGCGCGCGAGACCAGAGCCACCAAGCCCTCCCGGTCAACCGCCCAATGCGAATCGGGCGGGATAGGTCGGTAGGGCTCGGTGATTATCCCTACTCCGGTCTGCCACTGCGCCATGCTCTGGATGTAAAGGTCCTGAGCGGCGGCGCAGTGGTTTAGGTTCGCCTGGAGCACGCCGATAGTCCCACTAATCTGTGACCATCGGCGCTACCTCAACAGGCCTTGGGGACGGTGGATCGGGCCTAGACGGGGCTATGACGCCACCGCCAGCCTTCTGCCCCGACTCCACGGGCTTTGCCTTTAGAGGCTTCTTCTTCTTCTTCTTCTTTTTCTTCTTCGGCTTGGGAGTGGTGCACGCTGCACTCCCAAGCCGGTGATCCGCCGGCTTGTCTGCCGCCTCGCACAAAGCGCAGCGCAAGGCGGCAGTGCACTGGGCCATTAGGTGCCCCGGCGCGCCGCAGCGGTAGCAGTAGTCGCTGCGGTCTACGTCCGAGGTGCACTTGGCCTTCGTGTGCCCGGTGTGGAGGCACCGGTAGCACCGAAGGGGCTTGGGGTCGACGAGCTTCACCTGAGCCGCCGACCACCCCACCAGTAGCCTCCCGGTCGCAGCCAATTTCTTGGCCGCGGCCACCGGGCACTTGACAAACACAACCCCGAGGCCTCGCCAGTCCCGGTGTAAAGAGCCGGGTCTGGCCGTACCCTCGGGGCACCCGCCGGCGGACTCCACGCTGGCCGCCACCTCAGCCGCGGAGACGGAGTCATCCAGCCCGGAGATGCGCAGTTCTGCACACCTCACAGGCCTGGAGACCGTTACCGTCTCCGCAGGGAGGACCTCTCGCAGCTTTGCCGCTAGGCGGTCCGCCCTCGCCTCTCGATCCTCGCCTCCGATCTCGAAGAGGCGGGCTCCGGTGGCGGCCGTCTTGATTTTGACGCCCTCCGTTATCCCCAGTTGGGCCAACTTAATTGAGGCCTTTGCCGCTCTTATGAGCTCCTCATAGCTAGCGCCCCCCTCGGCGGCAGCCGGCCGTAGCGTGAGAACTACAGCCGCCGTCGACGGGGGACGCAGGTTGGCGCCGGGCTTGCTCTGGGGAGCAGCGGAGGGCTTTCTCCGGCGTGGAGTAGGAGGAGGAGGAGGAGGCCGCCGGGTGGAAGCCGGGGTCGCCTTGGCGGCCTTCCCCTTCCTCTTCTCCTTCTTCTTGGCCGCCACCACGCTCCACGGTTCCTCCGTGGGGACTGGTGGTGGCGGGACTGGTCGGGGCTCCGGGGCTGCTGGAGCGGCCGCAGGAGCAGCTGCAGGAACGGCAGCGGCCTTCCCCTTCTTGGCTCTGCCCGGCTTCTTCTTCCCCCTGGATTTGGGGACATCCAAGCCGGGCAAAGGCGCAGGCGACGTCGAGACCGGTGGTGGAGCCACCGCTGCCTCCGTGGACTGGCCTGGGGCCATCCGCGGAGAAGGCAACGCAGGATCGGAGGGGGCGACGTTGGATCCGGACTCCCGGCCAAGCCTGGCCTCAATTGGCGCGATCCGGTCGGCCACCAATTCGCCGACGACCAACCTCACCGCACGCATCACCTCCTCCTTGAGTGATGACCCCCCCGCTTCCATGGGGCAAGTTGGAGCAGGCGGCGCCACTGCCGCCGGCCGCCTCAAGGCCGCAATCTCAGCCCTCAGCTCCGTAAGCTGGAGAGCTTGCTGCATGATCTCCGCAGCCTGCTCCTCCAGCTTACGGGTCTGCAGCTCCAGGTGAGCCGCTTGCCTGGAGACCTCCCTCTCCAGCAGCTGCGTCTCCTCCGAGGCCGTTCTCCTCTTTAGCTCCTCGAAGACTGCCTGAAGGGTACACGACGCGTCATTGATGACGCGTACATATGTACCCTTCAGGTTCTTGGACCTCGCCCCGACCATGCCGAGGGCGTCCAGCCCCTCCCTAGCCCACTGGCATAGAGTCGCGCTCGGTGCTGTCCGCGCTGACTCCGCCGGGCAGGAGTAGCCCTCCACCCTCGGCTTGCCCTCTGACGGAGGACGGCGGCGGATGGCCGCTGTCTTGGCCGCAAGCTCCTCCTCAGCGTCGAGGTCCAGTGCCAGGCGCCTCTGTGCATTCAGCTCGGCCTGCGCAGCTGCGAGGCCGACGTACCGGCCCGTGGTAGGGGGGCGACCCCTGCCCCTTTTGCTCACGGGCTTTTTGGACAGCTCCGGCTTCCCACCACCTTCCGCCGCAGACTGTGCGGAACTTGAGGTTCCAGGGGGCGACGTCGACGCCTGCCGCTTCCGCTGGAACACCGGGGGCGTCGCGACGTTCTCTCCGGTCGGGGTGCCGAGACTCGCTCGGAAGAACGTCTGGTTCCCCCGGTCCTCCTGCACCATGACGTCGTCGTCCTCAGCCTCCGATGAATCCCGGGCGGTGCTGGGATTCATTGGGCGTATGAAAAGCCTCTTCAGCACCACCACGGGTTTCCTGCCACGGGGTGTGGCTGTGGCGCTGACTGCGGCATCCCCCTTCTTGGCTGTCCTCGTTAGGGACGGCGACCTCGACGGCGGGAGACCGGCACTCGTCGCCAAAGGCGACGCCTCGGTCTCCTCTGCCTTCGTTCCCCCACTGACTGTGCTCGTCCTTATCGGGGACGGCGACCTCGAATGAGAGCGACCGGCTCTCGTCGCCAAAGGCGACGCCTCGGTCGTCTCCTGGGCACCTTCTGAGCCCGGCGAACGGTAAAACGTTCGCGAGCGCCGGCTCCGCGTACCACTGTACGCACTCGACGCTGCTGTTCTGGGAGCGCTGGGTCTGCTCCCCGGTTCCTTGACACTAAGGTGGCCTGTGTCCCCACCAGATACGTCGGGACTGCATGGCGTTGAGTCATCACACACCTGAGTGTGTGCTGACTCCCCGCCATGGAGGGATTCTCCGATCGCGGGGCGACCGGTACCCTCCTGGTGTATAGTTTGCTGGTTCACCTTTTTCATGTTTGTTTTGTTGTTATATTTTGTTTTTTAACGTGGTTGTCTTCCACTTTGGTCCCGCACACTCGGCCAAACGCCGGCGGGACAACACCGGACGGCCGAGCGAGCAAGCCCACTCAGCCGAACAACCACCATCCCGGCGCCACAGCTCCGATGCAACGGCGCTGCGGGCCGACGCCGAACGACCGAACAGGCGCACCCATCCGGCCAACACGACTCACCACGGTGTCGGGAAGACACCGGGCCCGCCTCCTGGTTTCAGCGAGATGCCTACGCCAGGAGGCTCCAACCGAGTGGTTCTTTTATAGAGGTGTCCTTCCTCGCAGACACCGCCACGTGGCAGTGCCCACCGGTTCTGACTTGCGCCAGGGTTCCGGCTTCGGCAGCCTTGAAGACTGCCTACTACAGCCCCCATGAAGGGGGCCCCCGTACCGAGCGGGAGCTCAAGTACGGTATGCCCCGGGCCACTCCATAATGGGCTTCTATAAACGAGAAGTCCAAGGAGTGGCCGTATCACGCCTGTCCACGCCGGGTCAGGACCGTGATTTCCCCCCCTGTGTCGGAGCATTAGCCACTGGTAAAGTCGTTCCCAGTGTTGCCCAGGGTGCACCGGCTCGCCCAGATGGAAGGGCGAGCACACGAGGAGGTTCTCCGACATTGGCACCCCCCGACATTGGCACCCCAACCTAACCTAACCTAACCTAACCTAACCTAACCTAACCTAACCTAACCTAACCCAACCTAACCTTTTTTTTTTTTTTTTTTTTTTAACCCGGGGGAATCCGTTATGGATACCCGCGTGCCAGGACGCACGCGGGTTATGTCCGACTCGCACGGACTAAACCTAACCGGGGTGTCCTCTTTCTCCGCTTCTAGTGGGCGGGTGTCGTGGGAACAAGGTCACAACAACCACAACACCCGCAGCGGTCAGCCACACCTCCCGTGTAAAGAGCGGGAGGGGCTTCCTTCAGTGGTGTCGTCCTATGGGTAGGGGGGACGACATCCTACTAGGTACCGTGTGCAGACACGACACTACCGACCTGGGGGGGACCTGGCGTTGCACAGCCGGCGGTAGTCCTGGTACCGCGGGCCGTGAGTCCCCGTCAAGGAGGAAGGCCGCGATGGAGCGTCGCGGCCCGCCTTCGCCCGACTCGCCTGCGACGGATCGGATCAGCGAGAGGATCCAGTTCCCTGATCCGCTCCGCCTCCTCCTTGAGCGAGATCACGTCCTCGCTGAACGTGATCATCGCCGTCCACGCCGCCTCACTGTCGACCATCGCCTGGATGATGGTCGAGAGCGTTAGGTCGGCGCCGACTACGTCGACAAGAGCTGCGCGTTGACGGCTCCACCCCGGGCACTCCGCCAACGTGTGCGTGGCTGTGTCCTCGGGGTGGCCGCAGCTGTGGCACACCGGAGACGGCTCCCTCTTGGCCACCCGGAACAGATACTCACCGAAACAACCGTGTCCGGTGAGCATCTGCGCCAGGCGAAAGGTGACCGCCCCGTGCCGCCTGTCGACCCACTCCTGCAGGATGGGTCGGATCGCGTCGATGGTCAGAACACCGGCGCGAGGCTCTTCCAACCGCTCGGACCACCGCCTAAGAAGATCGCCCCGGAGGTCCTCCCTCCAGCACGCGACCTCCCTCGGCGGCGGGCCGACTCCCCGGGCCCTGGCCTCAGAGGTCCGGCAGAAAACTTCCGCCAACACCTCGGCCTCCAGGTCCCATGGTGGAGTTCCTGCGAGCACGCACGCGGCCTCGAGCGAGACCGTGCCGTACCCTCTCACGACCCTCAACGCCATCGCCCGCTGCGCCCGTCGCAGCAGCGCGATATTTTCGGCGTCGAGGGCCTCTACCCATATGGGCGCCCCGTATAGTGCCATCGAGCGAACCACCGACGTGTAAAGGCGTCGGCAGCCGCCCGAGGGCCCACCGAGATTCGGGAGCAAACGACCAAGCGCCCTCGCAGCACCCACGAGTCGGGGCGCGAGTCCCTGGAAGTGCTCCCGGAAGCGCCATCGGCTATCGAGGACGATGCCCAAATAACGCATCGCCCCTCGTATGCCGATCGACACTCCGCCCACCACAATGTGCGCTCCAGCCGGCGGCGCCGACCGAGGGGAAGAAAAACAAACCGCCTCGGACTTCTGCAAGGCGACATCCAGCCCAATAAGGCGGATTCGCCTCACGAAGTGGGCCACTCCGGCTGTTGCTCTGAGAGCCGCCTCCCTGTAGGTATCCCCCTGCGCGGTGACGAGGGTATCGTCAGCGTAACACGTTACGCTGACCCCCCGAAGAGTCGCACCGCGCAGCACCCAGTCATAGCCGACGTTCCACAGCAGGGGTCCTAGAACGGAGCCCTGCGGAACGCCGCACGACATTGCTCTCAGAGCGGCGCCACCATCCTGTGTCGGATAGGTGACTGCCCGTTGGGAGAGGTAGGACAGAACTACCCTCCGCAGGCAGTCCGGCACACGATGGTAGCGCAGCGCCTCATGGATGCAGCTCCAGGGGAGGGTGTTAAAAGCATTGGCGATGTCTAAACTCACCGCCAATACCACCCCGGTCCCCGAAGCCGCGTCCTTCACTAGGGACTGCACCCGGCGGATCGCGTCCACCGTCGACCGGGCTCTGCGGAAACCATACTGGACATCGCAGAGACCCGGCCCGGGACCGTCCAGGTGCTCGACGATACGGTGGGCGAGCACACGCTCGAACACCTTCCCGATATCGTCGAGCAACACGATGGGCCGATAGGCCGAAGGCGAATCCGCCGGTCGTCCCTCCTTCTTAATGAGGACAAGTTTCCCCACCTTCCACCTGCGGGGAAACTTGCCCTGTTCCAGGCAGGAGGTAAACAGCCGTGCCACTCTCTCTTCTAAGGCATCGGGCAGAGCCAATGCCCAGGCCCGACCGGGAATACCGTCGGGCCCTGGGGCGGTGTTTTTGGCCTTGAGCCTTGCAACCGCCGCCCTCAGATGCCCGGGAGTGACCTCGGGCGATGCTGTTTCCTCCGCGTGCACAAGTCCTCTACTGCTCTCCGCGACATCGTCGCCGACCATGGGAGGGGGAGTGAACTCTCCCCGGTCGGGGAACAGAGCTGCTACTATCTGTTCCGCGAGCGCAGGCTGGAGCGATTGCGTCACCGGGGGGGCCCAGGGACGGAGCTTTTGACGCACCGTCCTATACGGCCTCCCCCACGGGTCGCGGTCGATCGACTCCAGCATTGCCTCCCAAGCCCTTTTCTTGGACTCGGCGATTTCCGCGCGCAGGGCGGCTCTCGCCTCCCTGTACGCGTCGTACAGCCGAGTCTCCAGGGCTTCGTCGCGACGTCGTCTTCGCCGGCTTCGGGTGTACTTGCGGCGCGCCGCCACGCACGCAGCACGGAGCTGCGCTAGCTGGGGCGACCACCAGTACACCTTACGATGTGGAGAGGGGGGCCCGACGCGAGGCATGCTAGCGTCGCACACCTGCGTCATGGCCGCGTTGAGCCAATCGGCTTCCTCATCCACATCCGCCGGACCCTCCGGCACTGGAATCCAACTTTGGACCAAGGCGGCCTCCGCGAGACGCTCGCGGTTCAGCCGCCTTAGGGCCCATCTCGGGTTGTCCTCCCCACGCGGAGGACCACCCAGGCTGTTCGGGGCAACCGGAAGGGGGGAGATTCGGAACCGAATGTATCGGTGGTCCGATAACGTCTCCGCCCCCTCCAGGACTTCCCAGCCTTGGACACGGGGCACCAGAGCGGGGGACGCGAACGTGAGGTCCACGATAGACCCGCTCTGTTGCCGCGCCCACGTGTCGACGGTCCCCCGGTTGAGCAGAATCAACCCGGACGAGACCAACCAATCTTCCAGTGCCTCCCCCCGCGGACAAGTAGCGGGGGATCCCCATGCCGTGGACTTGGCGTTGAAATCGCCAGCCACGAGCACGGGTGAAGGGTGAGCCTGTCGCACGAGCGTTCCCAGCTCCTCCAGGAGACGCTCGAACCAAGACAGGCTCCGATTCGGAGAGCAGTACACTCCGACCACCGTCACCGAACCCACGGCGGCCGCCACGCAACAGCGCCCCCTCCTGATCCTCAATAAGGGGGGCGCACCGGCAGCCGCGCGCGAGACCAGAGCCACCAAGCCCTCCCGGTCAACCGCCCAATGCGAATCGGGCGGGATAGGTCGGTAGGGCTCGGTGATTATGCCTACCCCGGTCTGCCACTGCGCCATGCTCTGGATGTAAAGGTCCTGAGCGGCGGCGCAGTGGTTTAGGTTCGCCTGGAGCACGCCGATAGTCCCACTAATCTGTGACCATCGGCGCTGCCTCTACAGGCCTTGGTGACGGTGGATCGGGCCTAGGCGGGGCTGTGACGCCGCCGCCAGCCTTCTGCCCCGACTCCGAGGGCTTTGCCTTTTGAGGCTTCTTCCGCTGCTTCTTCTTTTTCTTCTTCGGCTTGGGAGTGGTGCACGCTGCACTCCCAAGCCGGTGATCCGCCGGCTTGTCTGCCGCCTCGCACAAAGCGCAGCGCAAGGCGGCAGTGCACTGGGCCATTAGGTGCCCCGGCGCGCCGCAGCGGTAGCAGTAGTCGCTGCGGTCTACGTCCGAGGTACACTTGGCCTTTGTGTGCCCGGTGTGGAGGCACCGGTAACATCGAAGGGGCTTGGGGTCGACGAGCTTCACTTGAGCCGCCGACCACCCCACCAGAAGCCTCCCGGCCGTAGCCAATTTCTTGGCCGCGGCCACCGGGCACTTCACAAACACAACCCCGAGGCCTCGCCAGTCCCGGTGTAAAGAGCCGGGTCTGGCCGTACCCTCGGGGCACCCGCCGGCGGACTCCACGCTGGCCGCCACCTCAGCCGCGGAGACGGAGTCATCCAGCCCGGAGATGCGCAGTTCTGCACACCTCACAGGCCTGGAGACCGTTACCGTCTCCGCAGGGAGGACCTCTCGCAGCTTCGCTGCTAGGCGGTCCGCCCTCGCCTCTCTATCCTCGCCTCCGATCTCGAGGAGGCGGGCTCCGGTGGCGGCCGTCTTGATCTTCACGCCCTCCGTGATCCCCAGCTGGGCCAACTTGATTGAGGCCTTGGCTGCCTTGATGAGCGCCTCGTAGCTAGCGCCCCCTTCGGCGGCCGCTGGCCGTAGCGTAAGAACTACAGCCGCCGTCGTCGGGGGACGCAGGTTGGCGCCGGGCTTGCTCTGGGGAGCAGCGGAGGGCTTTCTCCGGCGTGGAGTAGGAGGAGGAGGAGGAGGCCGCCGGGTGGAAGCCGGGGTCGCCTTGGCGGCCTTCCCCTTCTTCTTCTCCTTCTTCTTCTTGGCCGCCACCACACTCCACGGCTCCTCCGTGGAGACTGGTGGTGGCGGAACTGGTTGGGACTCCGGGGCTGCTGGAGCGGCCGCAGGAGCGGCTGCAGGAGCGGCTGCAGGGACGGCAGCGGCCTTCCCCTTCTTGACTCTGCCCGGCTTCTTCTTCCCCCTGGATTTGGGGACATCCAAGCCGGGCAGAGGCGCAGGCGACGTCGTAGCGGGTGGCGGAGCCACCACTGCCTCCATGGACTGGCGTGGGGCCGTCCGCGGAGCAGGCAACACAGGATCGGAGGGGGCGACGTTGGATGCGGTTTCCCGGCCGAGTCTGGCCTCGATTGGGGCGATCCGCTCGGCCACCAATTCGCCGACGACCAGCCTCACCGCACGCATCACCTCCTCCTTGAACGATGTCCCCCCTGCTTCCATGGAGGGAGTTGGAGCAGCCTGCGCCACCGGCGCCGGCCTGCTCAGGGCCGCAATCTCAGCCCTCATCTCCGTTAGCTGGAGAGCTTGCTGTTTTATCTCTGCAGCCTGCTCCTCCAGCTTCCGGGTCTGCAGCTCCAGCTGAGCCGCTTGCCTGGAAACCTCCCTCTCCAGCAGCTGCGTCTCCTCCGACGCCGTTCTCCGCCTGAGCTCGTCGAAGACTGCCTTCAGGGTACACGACGCGTCATTGATGACGCGTACATATGTACCCTTCAAGTTCCTCGACTTTGCTCCGACCATGCCGAGGGCGTCCAGCCCCTCCCTAGCCCACTGGCATAGGGTCGCGCTCGGAGCTGTCCGCGCTGACTCCGCCGGGCATGAGTAGCCCTCCACCCTCGGCTTGCCCTCTGACGGAGGACGGCGGCGGATAGCCGCTGTCTTGGCCGCAAGCTCCTCCTCAGCGTCGAGGTCCAGGGCCAGGCGCCTCTGAGCGTTCAACTCGGCCTGCGCAGCTGCGAGGCCGACGTACCGGCCCGTGGTAGGGGGGCGACCCCTGCCCCTTTTGCTCACGGGCTTTCTGGACAGCTCCAGCATCCCACCACTTTCCGCCGCAGAGTCCGCGGAACTTGTGGTCTCTGGGGGCGTCGGCGACGCCTGCCGCTTACGCTGGAACACCGGAGGTGTGGCGACGTTCTCCCCGGTGGGGGTGCCGAGGCTCGCCCGGAAGAATGTTTGGTTCCCCCGGTCCTCCTGCACCATTACGTCGTCCTCAGCCTCCGATGAATCCCGGGTGGTGCTGGGGTTCGTTGAGCGTATAAATAACCGCTTCAGGACCACCACGGGTCTCCTGCCACGGGGTGTGGTTGCGGGCATCACGTCCCCCTTCTTGGCCGTCCTCGTGAGGGACGGCGACCTCGAAGGCGGGAGACCGGCACTCGTCGCCAAAGGCGACGCCTCGGTCTCCTCTGCCTTCGTTGGCGATGGCATGCCTGCACAAACTGGGCTCGTCCTTGTCGGGGACGGCGACCTCGACTGAGAACGACCGGCTCTCGTCGCCAAAGGCGACGCCTCGGTCGTCTCCTGGGCACCTGCTGAGCCCGGCGAACGATAAAACGTTCGCGAGCGCCGGCTCCGCGTACCACTGTACGCACTCGACGCTGCTGTACTGGGAGCGCTGGGTCTGCTCCCCGGTTTTTCTACACTTAGGTGGCCTGTGTCCCCACCAGATACGACGGGACAGCATGGCGGTGAGTCATCACACACCTGAGTGTGTGCTGACTCCCCGCCATGGAGGGATTCTCCGATCGCGGGGCGACCGGTACCCTCCTGGTGTATAGTTTCTAGGTTCACCTTTTTCATGTTGAGTTGTCGTTATTTTGTTTTTTAACGTGGTTGTCTTCCACTTTGGTCCCGCACACTCGGCCAAACGCCGGCGGGACAACGCCGGACGGCCGAGCGAGCAAGCTCACTCAGCCGAACACCACCATCACGGCGCCACAGCTCCGATACAACGGAGCTGCGGGCCGACGCCGAACGACCGAACAGGCGCACCCATCCGGCCAACACGACTCGCCACGGTGTCGGGAAGACACCGGGCCCGCCTCCTGGTTTCAGCGAGATGCCTACGCCAGGAGGCTCCAACCGAGTGGTTCTTTTATAGAGGTGTCCTTCCTCGCAGACACCGCCACGTGGCAGTGCCCACCGGTTCTGACTTGCGCCAGGGTTCCGGCTTCGGCAGCCTGAAGACTGCCTAATACAGCCCCCGTGAAGGGGGCCCCCGTACCGAGCGGAAGCTCAGGTACGGTATGCCCCAGGCCACTCCATAATGGGCTTCTATAAACGAGAAGTCCAAGGAGTGGCCGTATCACGCCTGTCCACGCCGGGTCAGGACCGTGATTTCCCCCCCTGTGTCGGAGCATTAGCCACTGGTAAAGTCGTTCCCAGTGTTGCCCAGGGTGCACCGGCTCGCCCAGATGGAAGGGCGAGCACACGAGGAGGTTCTCCGACATTGGCACCCCAACCCAACCTAACCTAACCTAACCTAACCTAACCTTTTTTTTTTTTTTTTTTTTTTTTTAACCCGGGGGAATCCGTTATGGATACCCGCGTGCCAGGACCGCACGCGGGTTATGTCCGACTCGCACGGACTAAACCTAACCGGGGTGTCCTCTTTCTCCGCTTCTAGTGGGCGGGTGTCGTGGGAACAAGGTCACAACAACCACAACACCCGCAGCGGTCAGCCACACCTCCCGTGTAAAGAGCGGGAGGTGCGGCTTCCTTCAGTGGTGTCGTCCTATGGGTAGGGGGGACGACATCCTACTAGGTACAGTGTGCAGACACGACACTACCGACCTGGGGGACCTGGCGTTGCACGGCCGGCGGTAGTCCTGGTACCGCGGGCCGTGAGTCCCCGTCAAGGAGGAAGGCCGCGATGGAGCGTCGCGGCCCGCCTTCGCCCGACTCGCCTGCGACGGATCGGATCAGCGAGAGGATCCAGTTCCCTGATCCGCTCCGCCTCCTCCTTGAGCGAGATCACGTCCTCGCTGAAACCTAACCTAACCTAACCTAACCTAACCTAACCTAACCTAACCTAACCTAACCTAACCTAACCTCGTGGACGCGAGGTGCGAGCGGCTCGCAGGAGCGCTGACTCGCGTCTGCGACGCGGCGATGCAGAGGGCGAGGCCTATTCCGCCCCGGAAGCAGGTGTACTGGTGGCGTCCCCACCTAGCCGGGCTGCGTACCGCAAGCTACGCAGCCCAGAGGCGGTACACCCGTAGTCGAAGGCGGGCCGTTAGAGACCTCGCCCGAGAAGAACAACTGCACGCTGCGTACAGGGCCGCCCGTGAGGCCCTTAGCTCGGCGATAAAAGCCGCCAAGGAGGAGTCCTGGAGGGAGTGGCTCGAGAGTCTCGACCGAGACCCGTGGGGGCGCCCGTATAAGGTCGTGAGTCAGAAACTCCGGCCCTGGGCGCTTCCCCTCACCAGAACTCTCGAGTCCAACCTCCTGGACCGAGTGGTCAGCTCCCTCTTCCCTGCGAGGGAAGAGTGGGTCCCACCGCGGATGGCAGCACCAAGCCAGGTGCCGGCTGACGAAGGGGCAATACCTCCCGTGTCCGAGGCCGAGTTAGGGGTTGCGATCCTGGCACTCAAGTCCAGGAATCGTGCCCCGGGCCCGGACGGCATTCCTGGGAAGGTTATTGCCACCGTCATGCCGGCACTAGAGGAAGAGACGCTGTCCCTCATGTCGGAGTGTGTGGCGTCGGGGAGAGTCCCGCGACGATGGAAGACCGGCAAGCTCGTGCTTCTAAAGAAGCACGGGCGCCCAGCCGAGTCGCCGTCGGCCTACCGCCCCATCGTTCTGCTCGGCGAGATGTGCAAGCTGTTTGAGCGAGTGCTAGCTGCGCGTCTCGTCGGGCACCTTGGGGGGGCGGGGCCCAATCTAAGTGATGGCCAGTTCGGCTTCCGTCGCGGGAGGTCGACTCTCGACGCCATATCCCGGCTGCGGGACAGCGTCGACGAAGCGGTCGCCGGGGGTGAGGTGTTGTTGGCTGTATCGTTGGATATAGCCAACGCTTTCAACACCCTCCCCTGGGAGACCATTGCGGAGGCGCTGAGGTACCACAATGTCCCGTGGTACCTCAGGCGCGTTCTTGCGGACTACTTCGTGGACCGGGTCATCATCTACCCGGCCCAAAACGGAGTAGTCCGCCGAAGTATGTCGTGTGGCGTTCCACAGGGGTCGGTCCTTGGGCCGCTCCTGTGGAACATAGGGTACGACTGGGTCCTGCGCGGGGCCAATCTTCGGGGGGTCGGTGTACTCTGCTACGCCGACGATACCCTGGTCACCGCGCGGGCCCCCACGTTCCGCGACGCCGCCGTACTTGCCACGGCGGGCGTCGCCCACGTTGTGCGTCGCATCGGGGCGCTGGGGCTAAAGGTGGCCCTCGAAAAGTCCGAGGCCCTGTTCTTCCATGGGCCTCGGCAGACGCCGCCTCGAGACCAAACAATAGTGGTGGGTGGCACCTCCATCGCTGTCGGGAGCAGCCTGAAATACCTCGGGCTCATTCTCGACAGTCGGTGGAGGTTCGCGGAGCATTTCCGGCAGCTGGCACCGAAGTTGCTGGCATTTGCTGGAATGCTCTCGCGCTTGCTGCCCAACAGCGGAGGACCGGGATCTGCCTGCCGCCGTCTCTACGACGGAGTGGTGCGCTCCAAGGCGCTCTACGGGGCGCCCATTTGGGCGGAAGCCCTCTGCCCAGCTAATGTAGCGTTGCTGCGGCGTCCGCAACGCGCCATCGCGCAGAGGGCTGCACGGGCGTACCACACCGTCTCCTACGAGGCGGCGTGTTTGATCGCGGGCAGTATCCCCTGGGATCTCGAGGCTGGCGTCCTCAAGCGGGTGTATGAGGAGGGCGCCCTGATGCGGCGTGTTGCCGGAGGTCGACCGGCTCCGGAGGAGATCGATCGCTGGAGACAGGAGGCGCGCGACGATCTCTTCCGGAAATGGGCGGAAAGGTTGGGCACGACACGCAGCAGTGCGCTGCTCGTGGGGGCCGTTCGGCCCGTCCTGCGCGAGTGGGTTGAGAGGGGTCATGGGGCTCCAACGTATCACCTCACTCAACTTCTCACAGGTCATGGCTGCTTCGCCAAGTACCTGTGGGAGGTGGTGGGAGTAGAATCGGAGCCCCGGTGCCGAAACTGCACCAGCGGCGACCCCGACACGGCACACCACACTTTGGCCGTGTGTGAGGCGTGGGACGGACAACGGACGGCCCTCACGAGCACAATCGGTGCTAACCTCTCGCTGTCGGCCATAGTTCCAGCTATGGCCGGCAGCGAACAGTGTTGGGCTGCCGTCGCTTCGTTTGCTAGCGAGGTGATGGCGGCCAAGAGAGAGGCGCTGCGGGAACGGGAGCGAGCTGGGCTCACTCTCCCGCCCCGCAGGCCACCGGCGAGGGGACGTCGGCGAGCACAATTCGCCCGCGTCCCTGAATGAGAGTAGCCACGGGCGGCGGGTCGGGGGACCTGCTGCCCTTATGCTGATGTGGCGGAATGCGCCCCTCCGTGTTCCTGGGGCGCATTCTTAAGAGGAGGACGGGCCCCACCATTTCGGCCCGATGGCCGGGATGGTGGGGCCTCGAGAGGAGGGCCCGCTAAATAGGGCGGGCGTCCCTAGCCGAGTCGCGGTGAGCATTCTATCCCGCGGCTCGGATTGGGCGAAGGAGGAACACCGTGGTGGTTTAGTGGGTAGTCTGGCCTCGGCCAGGAGTCCCACACGAAGCGAGCCCCCTGCCCCCGCGGGGGGTGAGCGAAGTGCGTAAATGCATTCCACCACGTAAAAAAAAAAAAAAAAAAAAAAAAAACCTAACCTAACCTAACCTAACCTTTTTTTTTTTTTTTTTTTTTTTTTTTTTTTTTTTTTTTTTTTAACCCGGGGGAATCCGTTATGGATACCCGCGTGCCAGGACGCACGCGGGTTATGTCCGACTCGCACGGACTAAACCTAACCGGGGTGCCCTCTTTCTCCGCTTCTAGTGGGCGGGTGTCGTGGGAACAAGGTCACAACAACCACAACACCCGCAGCGGTCAGCCACACCTTCCGTGTAAAGAGCGGGAGGTGTGGCTTCCTTCAGTGGTGTCGTCCTATGGGTAGGGGGGACAACATCCTACTAGGTACAGTGTGCAGACACGACACTACCGACCTGGGGGGACCTGGCGTTGCACAGCCGGCGGTGGTCCTGGTACCGCAGGCCGTGAGTCCCCGTCAAGGAGGAAGGCCGCGATGGAGCGTCGCGGCCCGCCTTCGCCCGACTCGCCTGCGACGGATCGGATCAGCGAGAGGATCCAGTTCCCTGATCCGCTCCGCCTCCTCCTTGAGCGAGATCACGTCCTCGCTGAACGTGATCATCGCCGTCCACGCCGCCTCGCTGTCGACCATCGCCTGGATGATGGTCGAGAGCGTTAGGTCGGCGCCGACTACGTCGACAAGAGCTGCGCGTTGACGGCTCCACCCCGGGCACTCCGCCAGCGTGTGCGTGGCTGTGTCCTCGGGGTGGCCGCAGCTGTGGCACACCGGAGACGGCTCCCTCTTGGCCACCCGGAACAGATACTCACCGAAACAACCGTGTCCGGTGAGCATCTGCGCCAGGCGAAAGGTGACCGCCCCGTGCCGCCTGTCGACCCACTCCTGCAGGATGGGTCGGATCGCGTCGATGGTCAGAACACCGGCGCGAGGCTCTTCCAACCGCTCGGACCACCGCCTAAGAAGATCGCCCCGGAGGTCCTCCCTCCAGCACGCGACCTCCCTCGGCGGCGGGCCGACTCCCCGGGCCCTGGCCTCAGAGGTCCGGCAGAAAACTTCCGCCAACACCTCGGCCTCCAGGTCCCATGGTGGAGTTCCTGCGAGCACGCACGCGGCCTCGAGCGAGACCGTGCCGTACCCTCTCACGACCCTCAACGCCATCGCCCGCTGCGCCCGTCGCAGCAGCGCGATATTTTCGGCGTCGAGGGCCTCTACCCATATGGGCGCCCCGTATAGTGCCATCGAGCGAACCACCGACGTGTAAAGGCGTCGGCAGCCGCCCGAGGGCCCACCGAGATTCGGGAGCAAACGACCAAGCGCCCTCGCAGCACCCACGAGTCGGGGCGCGAGTCCCTGGAAGTGCTCCCGGAAGCGCCATCGGCTATCGAGGACGATGCCCAAATAACGCATCGCCCCTCGTATGCCGATCGACACTCCGCCCACCACAATGTGCGCTCCAGCCGGCGGCGCCGACCGAGGGGAAGAAAAACAAACCGCCTCGGACTTCTGCAAGGCGACATCCAACCCAATAAGGCGGATTCGCCTCACGAAGTGGGCCACTCCGGCTGTTGCTCTGAGAGCCGCCTCCCTGTAGGTATCCCCCTGCGCGGTGACGAGGGTATCGTCAGCGTAACACGTTACGCTGACCCCCCGAAGAGTCGCACCGCGCAGCACCCAGTCGTAGCCGACGTTCCACAGCAGGGGTCCTAAAACGGAGCCCTGCGGAACGCCGCACGACATTGCTCTCAGAGCGGCGCCACCATCCTGTGTCGGATAGGTGACTGCCCGTTGGGAGAGGTAGGACAGAACTACCCTCCGCAGGCAGTCCGGCACACGATGGTAGCGCAGCGCCTCATGGATGCAGCTCCAGGGGAGGGTGTTAAAAGCATTGGCGATGTCTAAACTCACCGCCAATACCACCCCGGTCCCCGAAGCCGCGTCCTTCACTAGGGACTGCACCCGGCGGATCGCGTCCACCGTCGACCGGGCTCTGCGGAAACCATACTGGACATCGCAGAGACCCGGCCCGGGACCGTCCAGGTGCTCGACGATACGGTGGGCGAGCACACGCTCGAACACCTTCCCGATATCGTCGAGCAACACGATGGGCCGATAGGCCGAAGGCGAATCCGCCGGTCGTCCCTCCTTCTTGATGAGGACAAGTTTCCCCACCTTCCACCTGCGGGGAAACTTGCCCTGTTCCAGGCAGGAGGTAAACAGCCGTGCCACTCTCTCTTCTAAGGCATCGGGCAGAGCCAATGCCCAGGCCCGACCGGGAATACCGTCGGGCCCTGGGGCGGTGTTCTTGGCCTTGAGCCTTGCGACCGCCGCCCTCAGATGCCCGGGAGTGACCTCGGGCGATGCTGCTTCCTCCGCGTGCACAAGTCCTCTACTGCTCTCCGCGACATCGTCGCCGACCATGGGAGGGGGAGCGAACTCTCCCCGGTCGGGGAACAGAGCTGCTACTATCTGTTCCACGAGCGCAGGCTGGAGCGATTGCGTCACCGGAGGGGCCCAGGGACGGAGCTTTTGACGCACCGTCCTATACGGCCTCCCCCACGGGTCGCGGTCGATCGACTCCAGCATTGCCTCCCAAGCCCTTTTCTTGGACTCGGCGATTTCCACGCGCAGGGCGGCTCTCGCCTCCCTGTACGCGTCGTACAGCCGAGTCTCCAGGGCTTCGTCGCGACGTCGTCTTCGCCGGCTTCGGGTGTACCTGCGGCGCGCCGCCACGCACGCAGCACGGAGCTGCGCTAGCTGGGGCGACCACCAATACACCTTACGATGTGGAGAGGGGGGCCCGACGCGAGGCATGCTGGCGTCGCACACCTGCGTCATGGCCGCGTTGAGCCAACCGGCTTCCTCATCCACATCCACCGGACCCTCCGGCACTGGAATCCAACTTTGGACCAAGGCGGCCTCCGCGAGACGCTCGCGGTTCAGCCGCCTTAGGGCCCATCTCGGGTTGTCCTCCCCACGCGGAGGACCACCCAGGCTGTTCGGGGCAACCGGAAGGGGGGAGATTCGGAACCGAATGTATCGGTGGTCCGATAACGTCTCCGCCCCCTCCAGGACTTCCCAGCCTTGGACACGGGGCACCAGAGCGGGGGACGCGAACGTGAGGTCCACGATAGACCCGCTCTGTTGCCGCGCCCACGTGTCGACGGTCCCCCGGTTGAGCAGAATCAACCCGGACGAGACCAACCAATCTTCCAGTGCCTCCCCCCGCGGACAAGTAGCGGGGGATCCCCATGCCGTGGACTTGGCGTTGAAATCGCCAGCCACGAGCACGGGTGAAGGGTGAGCCTGTCGCACGAGCGTTCCCAGCTCCTCCAGGAGACGCTCGAACCAAGACAGGCTCCGATTCGGAGAGCAGTACGCTCCGACCACCGTCACCGAACCCACGGCGGCCGCCACGCAACAGCGCCCCCTCCTGATCCTCAATAAAGGGGGCGCACCGGCAGCCGCGCGCGAGACCAGAGCCACCAAGCCCTCCCGGTCAACCGCCCAATGCGAATCGGGCGGGATAGGTCGGTAGGGCTCGGTGATTATCCCTACTCCGGTCTGCCACTGCGCCATGCTCTGGATGTAAAGGTCCTGAGCGGCGGCGCAGTGGTTTAGGTTCGCCTGGAGCACGCCGATAGTCCCACTAATCTATGACCATCGGCGCTACCTCTACAGGCCTTGGTGACGGTGGATCGGGCCTAGGCGGGGCTATGACGCCACCGCCAGCCTTCTGCCCCGACTCCACGGGCTTTGCCTTTTGAGGCTTCTTCTTCTTCTTCTTCTTTTTCTTCGGCTTGGGAGTGGTGCACGCTGCACTCCCAAGCCGGTGATCCGCCGGCTTGTCTGCCGCCTCGCACAAAGCGCAGCGCAAGGCGGCAGAGCACTGGGCCATTAGGTGCCCCGGCGCGCCGCAGCGGTAGCAGTAGTCGCTGCGGTCTACGTCCGAGGTGCACTTGGCCTTCGTGTGCCCGGTGTGGAGGCACCGGTAACACCGAAGGGGCTTGGGGTCGACGAGCTTTACCTGAGCCGCCGACCACCCCACCAGTAGCCTCCCGGTCGCAGCCAATTTCTTGGCCGCGGCCACCGGGCACTTGACGAATACTACCCCGAGGCCTCGCCAGTCCCGGTGTAAAGAGCCGGGTCTGGCCGTACCCTCGGGGCACCCGCCGGCGGACTCCACGCTGGCCGCCACCTCAGCCGCGGAGACGGAGTCATCCAGCCCGGAGATGCGCAGTTCTGCACACCTCACAGGCCTGGAGACCGTTACCGTCTCCGCAGGGAGGACCTCTCGCAGCTTTGCCGCTAGGCGATCCGCCCTCGCCTCTCTATCCTCGCCTCCGATCTCGAGGAGGCGGGCTCCGGTGGCGGCCGTCTTAATCTTCACGCCCTCCGTGATCCCCAGCTGGGCCAACTTTATGGAGGCCTTGGCCGCTTTAATGAGCGCCTCGTAGCTAGCGCCCCCTTCGGCGGCAGCTGGCCGTAGCGTGAGAACTACAGCCGCCGTCGACGGGGGACGCAGGTTGGCGCCGGGCTTGCTCTGGGGAGCAGCGGAGGGCTTTCTCCGGCGTGGAGTAAGAGGAGGAGGAGGAGGCCGCCGGGTGGAAGCCGGGGTCGCCTTGGCGGCCTTCCCCTTCTTCTTCTCCCTCTTCTTCTTGGCCGCCACCACACTCCACGGCTCCTCCGTGGAGACTGGTGGTGGCGGAACTGGTTGGGACTCCGGGGCTGCTGGAGCGGCCGCAGGAGCGGCTGCAGGAGCGGCTGCAGGGACGGCAGCGGCCTTCCCCTTCTTGCCTCTGCCCGGCTTCTTCTTCCCCCTGGATTTGGGGACATCCAAGCCGGGCAGAGGCGCAGGCGACGTCGTAGCGGGTGGCGGAGCCACCACTGCCTCCATGGACTGGCGTGGGGCCGTCCGCGGAGCAGGCAGCACAGGATCGGAGGGGGCGACGTTGGGTGCGGTTTCCCGGCCGAGTCTGGCCTCGATTGGGGCGATCCGCTCGGCCACCAATTCGCCGACGACCAGCCTCACCGCACGCATCACCTCCTCCTTGAACGATGTCCCCCCTGCTTCCATGGAGGGAGTTGGAGCAGCCTGCGCCACCGGCGCCGGCCTGCTCAGGGCCGCAATCTCAGCCCTCATCTCCGTTAGCTGGAGAGCTTGCTGTTTTATCTCTGCAGCCTGCTCCTCCAGCTTCCGGGTCTGCAGCTCCAGCTGAGCCGCTTGCCTGGAAACCTCCCTCTCCAGCAGCTGCGTCTCCTCCGACGCCGTTCTCCGCCTGAGCTCGTCGAAGACTGCCTTCAGGGTACACGACGCGTCATTGATGACGCGTACATATGTACCCTTCAAATTCCTCGACTTTGCTCCGACCATGCCGAGGGCGTCCAGCCCCTCCCTAGCCCACTGGCATAGGGTCGCGCTCGGAGCTGTCCGCGCTGACTCCGCCGGGCATGAGTAGCCCTCCACCCTCGGCTTGCCCTCTGACGGAGGACGGCGGCGGATAGCCGCTGTCTTGGCCGCAAGCTCCTCCTCAGCGTCGAGGTCCAGGGCCAGGCGCCTCTGAGCGTTCAACTCGGCCTGCGCCGCCGCAAGGCCGACGTATCGGCCCGTGGTAGGGGGGCGACCCCTGCCCCTTTTACTCGCAGGCTGCCTGGGCAGTTCCGGCTTCCCACCACTTTTCTTCGCAGAGTCTGCGGAACTTGTGGAATCTGGGGGCGACGTCGAAGCCTGGCGCTTCCGCTGGAACACCGGAGGAGTGGCGACGCTCTCTCCGGTCGGGGTGCCGAGACTCGCCCGGAAGAACGTCTGGTTCCCCCGGTCCTCCTGCACCATGACGTCGTCCTCAGCCTCCGATGAATCCCGGGTGGAACTGGGATTCATTGGGCGTATAAAGAGCCTTTTTAGGACCACTACGGGTCTCCTGCCACGGGGTGTGGTTGCGGGCATCACATCCCCCTTCTTGGCCGTCCTTGTGAGGGACGGCGACCTCGACGGCGGGAGACCGGCACTCGTCGCCAAAGGCGACGCCTCGGTCTCCTCTGCCTTCGCTCCCACACTTTCTGTGCTCGTCCTTGTCGGGGACGGCGACCTCGACTGAGAGCGACCGGCTCTCGTCGCCAAAGGCGACGCCTCGGTCGTCTCCTGGGCACCTGCTGAGCCCGGCGAACGATAAAACGTTCGCGAGCGCCGGCTCCGCGTACCGGTGTACGCACTCGACGCATTTTTGGGAGCGCTGGGTCTGCTCCCCGGTTCGCTCGTACTTAGGTGGCCTGTGTCCCCACCAGATACGCTGGGACTGCATGGCGGTGAGTCATCACACACCTGGGTGTGTGCTGACTCCCCGCCATGGAGGGATTCTCCGGTCGCAGGGCGACCGGTACCCTCCTGGTGTAAAGTTGACAAGTTCACCTTTTTTTCCATGATTGTTGTTTGTTGTTTTGTTTTGTTTTTTAACGTGGTTGTCTTCCACTTTGGTCCCGCACACTCGGCCAAACGCCGGCGGGACTACCCCGGGCGGCTGAGCGAGCAAGCCCACTCAGCCGAGCACCACTTTAGCGGCGCCACAGCTCCGATACAACGGAGCTGCGGGCCGACGCCGAACGACCGAACAGGCGCACCCATCCGGCCAACACGACTCACCACGGTGTCGGGAAGACACCGGGCCCGCCTCCTGGTTTCAGCGAAATGCCTACGCCAGGAGGCTCCAACCGAGTGGTTCTTTTATAGAGGTGTCCTTCCTCGCAGACACCGCCCCGTGGCAGTGCCCACCGGTTCTGACTTGCGCCAGGGTTCCGGCTTCGGCAGCCTGAAGACTGCCTAATACAGCCCCCGTGAAGGGGGCCCCCGTACCGAGCGGGAGCTCAGGTACGGTATGCCCCAGGCCACTCCATAATGGGCTTCTATAAACGAGAAGTCCAAGGAGTGGCCGTCTCACGCCTGTCCACGCCGGGTCAGGACCGTGATTTCCCCCCCTGTGTGTCGGAGCATTAGCCACTGGTAAAGTCGTTCCCAGTGTTGCCCAGGGTGCACCGGCTCGCCCAGGTGGAAGGGCGAGCACTCGAGGAGGTTCTCCGACATTGGCACCCCAACCTAACCTAACCTAACCTAACCTAACCTAACCTAACCTTTTTTTTTTTTTTTTTTACGGGGAGAGATCCGCTTACGGACTGCCCACTGCCCTGGCTCGACAGTGGGGTTTGTGTGGGGGTCGCCCAGCGCCTGATGGTGTTGGCACTGGGAATACCCACTAAAACTCCCCGGCTTCCCTTCCTGCCCTTAGTGGAGGTGATTTGGGGCCTGCAAAGCAATTCACCAAAACACCGCCGGGCCGCCCGGCCTATGCCGGGCTACTGCGCCAATGGGGGATTATCCGGGAGAGCCGAGATAATCCCCAGACGTGGTGACCAGGTGCAATGCCTGCGTCAGTGCCACTTGACGCAGGCTGGTCGAACCTCCAGGTCGACGAAGACGGGCGTTTACGGGTTCACCCGTCTCCTCCTACCCGTACGTCTACGCCGGAGAGGAGCGGCTAGAGCGTCCTCCTCCCGCGCCCTCTCCGCGGCCTCCTTCGCCGAGATTACTGTCTCGGCGAAGTCGGCGGCAGCCTCCCACGCCTCATCGCTGCCAAGCATGGCTTCGACCATACTTGGAAGCGAGAGGCTTCCCCCACCGAGCGCCGCAGTGAGTTCGCGGCGCTCATTTTCCCACGCCGGACACACCAACAAGGTGTGATCGGCAGTGTCGTCAGGGTCGCCGCAGTGATGACACTGCGGCGTCTCCTCCCTTCTGGCAACCCGGTGCAGATAGTGACCGAAGCAACCGTGTCCGGTCAAAATCTGCACCAATCGGAAGGTCAGGCCGCCTCTCTGGCGCCCCACCCACTCCTCTAACACCGGACGGAGTGCCGCTATCGTCCGGTGCCCAGCGGTCGGATTGGCGAGCGCCTCTTCCCACCGGTGCAGGGCCTCTCTCTGCGCCTCAGTTCGGGCCTGCTCTATGTCTTCCAGAGCAGGCCTTTCACCCCGTTGACGCGCCTCGACTCTGTGCCGATACACCTCCGCAAGCACAAGTGCATCGACGTCCAGAGGAGGCGTGGCCGCTAGTACGCAGGCCGCCCCGTGACTCACCGTGCGGTATGCCCGCACGGCTCGGGTCGCGATCACCCTTTGCGGCCTGCGCAAGAGGGCTCGCGTGCGGGTTGTGAGGCACTCGGCCCACACCGGTGCTCCGTATAGTGCCATCGACCGTATCACCCCGTGATACAGCCGACGGCACCTGGCGTTGGGCCCTCCCACATTGGGAAGGAGCCGTCCGAGGCCGGCTGCGGCGGCGCACAGCCGGGGAGCGAGGAGCTTAAAGTGCTCCTCGAAGCTCCACCGGGGGTCCAATGTGAGGCCGAGGTACTTCGCGTGTTCCTCGACTGGGATTTGGACCCCCACCACTCGGACTTCAAGCCCCAGCGGGGCTGCACGTCGGGGGGCATGGAAGGAGATGGCCCTCGTCTTGTTGAGGGCCACTTCCAGACCCAGGAGGCGGATGCGCTGGACGACCAAGGAGGTGCCGAACGACGCAAGGTGGACCGCCTCGTCCCAACCATTCGCTGCCGCCGCGACCAGCGTGTCATCCGCAAAGCAGATGACATCCATGCGCGGCGGCATCAAACCCCGCAGAACCCAATTGTACCCCAGGTTCCATAGTAGAGGGCCTAATACGGACCCCTGGGGCACTCCTGCCGCCACTCTCCACGACTCGACGCGGCCCTCCGGGCTCTCGTAGAGGACCATCCTGTCCTGCAGGTAGTCCCCGACGATGGCACGGAGGTACGAAGGCACTCGATGATACTTGAGTGCCTCCGTGATGCACTCGTGGGGGATGGTGTTGAATGCGTTCGCGATGTCCAAGGACACCGCGATCACCACCTCCCCCCTGGCCGTAGCCACCTCAGTCCACCTCTTGAGGCGGCTCACCGCGTCTATCGTGGACCGACCGGTGCGGAATCCGTACTGGCACTCTGCCAGGTCCGGACCCCTGCCCTCCAGGTGCTGGATGATGCGGGAGGCGAGAATCTTCTCGAAAGCCTTCCCCGCCTCATCCAGCAACACCACCGGTCGGTAGCCCTCTGGGGCATCCGCTGGACGGCTCTCCTTACGGAGTAGGCAGAGCCGCCCTACTCTCCATCGTCTGGGGAAGCGGGCCATCGCAATGCAGGTGTTGAGCACTGCGCGGTACCGGTCCTCCAGGGGCCCCAAGGCGATAGCCATCACCTTGGAGGGGGCCCCATCCGGCCCCGGCGCCTTGCGTTTGCGCCGGAGTCTCAACCGGATTGTGTCGAACTCAGCGTCCGACACTGGAGGGCCGTCGACCCGCTCCCCCGAAACGAGCTCAGCGGCTGGCATGCGCGGAGGTGCAAACGGTCCAGGGTTGGGGAACAGCGTCCCCAGCACCCTCCGCAGCAGCCCAGGCTCCATACAGGAGGTGGGGGAAGCTGGAGTAGAGAACTTCCCCCTAATCGTCCTGTACGGCCTGCCCCAGGGGTCGTTGTCGAGGATGCCTAGGAACTGGTCCCAGGCATCCTCCTTGGCCCTGCAGATTGCCGTCCGCAGGGCCCTGTTGGCGTCCTGGTACGCCCGGTATAGAGATTCCTCTACCCCGGGCGCTCCTCGGGCGCGCCTACGGTAACGCTGGTAGGCGCGTCTGGCCCCCATGCTGGTGGAACGCAGGTTGGACAGTTCCTGCGTCCACCAGTATACCTGCCCCCTGTTTCGGGGGCAGGCCTGCGTCCTCGGCATGGCGGCGTCGCAGACAACCTTAATGTCGTCCGCGAAAAGGTCCGCCATGCCGTCGGCATCCTCAGCGATGGTGTCGGGCACCTCGGCCCACGCTCTCACCATCGCTGCCTCCTCCGCCACATCAGGCCGAAGGCGGGTGAGTGCATACCTCGGGAAAGGTGTGCCGGGACTCAGCTGAATAGGAGTCCCGGAGGATGCCGGGGAGACCTCATATCGGACGTACCTGTGGTCCGATAGGGTCACCGCTTCTTCCATCACCCGCCAGTCCCTGATACGGGCGGCAAGTGATGGGGCGGCAAAGGTCACGTCCACTCTGGACGTGCCTTGCGGCCGGACGCAGGTTGGGGTGGTGCCTCTATTGAGAATCTGGAGTCCCAAGGACAGAACCCAGGACTCCAGAACACCACCGCGGACGCTGGTCCTGGTAGAACCCCAAGCGCAAGACCACGCGTTGAGGTCCCCAGCCACCAGCACCGGAATGGGGGCCACCCGAAGAATGACGCCTTCCACCGCAACCAGGAACGACTCGAAGTCGGCCCGGCTGCGGTTTGGGGAGAAGTATGTGGAAATCACCACTACTCCTCCCCATCGAGCTGCCACAAAGCCCGCTCCTCTCTCCACAACGGAGTGAGTGGAGGCCACGCCGGGGAAGTAAATAGCTGCGGAGCCATCCACCGACCCGGCCCACTTGTGGGTCCGGGGCACAGAGTTTGGCTCCGAAATCACAGCTACGTCTATGTTCCACTCGGCCGCAGTCTGGCACAAGAGGTCCTGTGCTGCGACCGAGAGGTTCACGTTCCCCTGTAGAAATTTGCCTATGGGCCTAACTGGCATTGTTGGTTTCCATAGGCGTTTCTACAGGGGCGGCCGACGTGGCCTGGGAACGGCGGGTTGCTGCCCATTGTAGCGGGCGGCCCTTGGTTGGAGGTGGGTTGCAGTTTGCGCCCCCCATGCGGTGACCCGATGCCAGGCCCCGGTCCTTGCACACCGCGCAGCAAATTGGGCCTGCGCAGTCCCTGGAGATATGCCCCTCTTCTCCGCAGCGAAAACATACTCCGCTGCGGTCTTTGCTGGAGGGGCATAGTTGCTGCGGGTGTCCAATGCCGTAGCACCGGTGGCACCGCATTGGACGCTGCTCCAGGACCCTAATGGAGGCAGCGCTCCAGCCCACACAGAGCCGACCTGCTTCCGCCAGCTTGCCAATGGTTTCGATGGGGCAGGCAATAATCGTAGAGCCCACCCCAGTGTACCCGAGGGTAATTAGCCCGACCTTAAATTCCTCCGGGGAGACTCCGGTTTTTTCAGCCAGCGCCAAGCGGATTTCCTCCGGTGTCGCCGAGTCGTCCAGGCCGGATATCCGGACGTTGGCCATTTTCCTGGGGCGTGTCACCTTGGCGGCATCCCCAAGAGCTTGACCGATCCTGGCCGCGAGGCTATCCGCCTGGGCGGCAGAGACCTCCTTAGGGAGCTCGATGATTCGAGCCCCCGTTATCCCCGTCCGGAATTTGGTCGAGCCAATTCCCAGCTCATGCAAGCTGACGGACTGTTTGGCCTTAGCGATGGCCTCCCCGTAAGTTAAGCCCTCCGCCACTGCCTCTGGCTTCAGGGCGACGACCACCGCCAAGGACTTTGGCAGCCTTGGTATTGAAGGCTTCTTCATCGGAGCCTTGGAGACAGTGGGGGCTGGCGCAGACTTTTTGGTCTTTGCCCGCTTCACCACTGTCGTCCAGCCTTCCAGCATCACCGGTGTCTCCTGGTGGGAGGGACCCGCCGTCTGCTCCGCAGCTCGTCCTGACCCCTTTGCTTTGGCCTTTGGTTTGGCCACCCTTTTAACTTTTGCCTCCTTTGGCATGTTCGCCGGTGGGGCAAGAGTGGTGGGCGCCTCTGTTTGCTCGTGGCTCCTTCTACGGGTGTCACTAGCTAACGCTGGACGGTGAGAGACTGTTGGAAGGAGCCGGCCATCCACCTCAAGGCCCTCCAATCGGGCACCAACGATGCGCCCGAACTGCTCTCTTAGCTCTCGCTGAAAGCGGTCCATCACGTCGGCCAGCTCAGACCTAGTGACACCGTCACTAGGCTTGCTGGCCTGCGTCTCCTCAGCGGTGTCAGCAGCAGGGCTCTTCCTTTGGTTGCCGCGCTCAGCAAATGCTAGCCTGAGCGCGGCCACCTCGACCTGGACGACGGACAGCTGGCACCTCAGCCGCTTGTTGTCCGCCTGCACCCTCCTTAGCTCCTCGCTTGAGGACCTTTCGGCGATGGACTTAACTAGCGCAAACATCGCCGTGGAGGTGTCCTTGAGGTCCTTGACGATGGTGCCCTTGAGGTTCTTGGACTTAGACGCCAACGCCCAAATCCTCTCTGAGGTGACCTTCGCCTTGTCTACAAGGTCCTGTACCGTGGGGTCTGGCGACCTCCTTCCCGCTGGTTTTCTGGGGGAGCGCGTCTGGTCCTTCTCCACTTCCGTCACGGTGGAGTCGGAGTCCGCGTCCACCATGAACGCCTCCTTCTCGCGTCCGACTTGAGACGAACCAGCGCTGTGGCAGGTCCCTCTACCGGTCCGACTGCGCATTATCTTCGGGAGGACGACGAACGGAAACTCCGACGTGAGATCCACGTCGGAGTCTGACTCCTTCCTCTTTCTGCAACCAGAATCTTCGCTGGTGGTTCGCTCCCTGGAACCGGAGCCAGCAACCTCCTTAGTTCTGGAATGTCGGGGGATTGGGGAGACTTTCCGAAAAGCCTCCCCTCTCCTGTCCGACGACTCCGACGTCTCCGACATGGACCAGTCAAGGGCACGGCCCAAGACTGATTCCGTTGGAGAAAAAATTGTTTGCCACCAACAACAAAAACAGAAAGGATAACAACACAAAACCAAAACAACGAATCCAAAACACAATTGGTATCGAGTCCGGTAGGTAAGCCAAGTCAGTAAGTACGGGATCGAAAAACAATCGATCAAAAACAAACAAGTACAGAATGGAGAGCCGCGAAGTAGTCACCTCCCACTGGCCACTGCGTTACCGCGCACCAAGTGGAGAGGTTCACAAAGCAGAGACGAAAAGAGCAGAAAAGAGCAGCTCTGACAGCACAGGATCGCAATTGACAGCACTCCAAATAGCCACAAGTAATGATATCGAAGTTTAGTCACCCAACGTGCCACTCCGTTACGGTGGTCACGTTGGGGTCCAGGGCACACGACAGGGACGTAAACGATATCACTTGGGGCGTGCCCCAACCTAACCTAACCTAACCTAACCTAACCTAACCTAACCTAACCTAACCTAACCTAACCTAACCTGGGGCACGCCCCAAGAGCTCACCAGTACGTCCCCGTCGTGTGCCCTGGACCCCAACGTGACCACCGTAACGGAGTGGCACGTTGGGTGACCAAATCTGGTAGAGCAAATCTTGCGGCAAGCAGTTTTACTGTGTGTGTGTTTTTTGATGTCCTCTGACCGCATCGGCACTGTCCTTTTAAGGACGATGTCTGTTGCTGGCGAAGAAGTTGCGTCGTGCCGGGACCAAGCTCCCGAGCGACAAGCGCGTGAGCGCGAAGAGGAGACAGGGGTGTCTAGCCGGGACCAAGTTCCCGAAGGACAGACCCGTCGGTGCTCGTTGAGGCTGTCGAAGCTGACGAGTGCAGATAATATGGAGATCGAGACGGAGGTCGCGAGACCTCATGGCTCTCTCACCAAGGCAAAGGTGGTGTTGGATCGCTTGGATCCAACCATCATTATGAGCACAAGCCCAGGGAGCTCGCGTTCGTCTTCGCCAGTGTCGGGAAGACTATGGCGGAAACGGTTCCCAGAGGAAGAGGCCGAGGAGGCCACTAAGAAGCCCCGCGGTCGCCCAACTACTACGGGCGAATACGCCGGCCTGGCGCAAGCCAAGGCCGAGCTGAACGCGGCTATGGAGCGGGAGCTCGAGCTCCGTGCTGAGAGAGAGTTGGCCGACAAACTGCAGCGGCAGCGGCAGAGGGCTCTCTACGTTAGAGAGACCCCTAGCCCGCAGCCAGAGCCCAGCCGACAACCCCAAGCGGGACAGGAATCGGCAGAGTCCCTCAGTGCGGAGCAGCTCACGGGAGCCATTGAGGCAGCGGTGGGGATGGTGCAAACCATCGCCACCAAGAGCTCCCACTTGAAAGGGCAATACGTGCGGGACCTGAGGCTCGCGTGCTCCACCATCTTGGAGCACGCCCGCGTGCTTCGGTCCCGCACGGAATCCGAAGAGGTGGCTAAGCTCCAGACCGAGCTAGTAGCTGTGCGGGCCGAAATGCGTGCATGGCAGCAGCAGGCGCAATCTGCGCCGCCCCCCATGAGCCGCGATGAGATCGCCTTTCTGATCGACGCGCGTCTCGCGGGGATTGCGGACCGTCTGCTGCCTGAGACCCGTATCCGTCCTCCTCTCGAGGCGGACAAGCGAGCTGCAGCTCGGTCACAGGAGCAGCTCACATGTGAGCTCCCGCCTCTTCCTCCATCGCCTCCCTCTGTCTCTGCCCATGTGCCGGGCGGATCGGATGAGACGGAACCCTGTCCTAATGGGTCTGGAGGGGAGAAGAAGAGGAAGGTTAAGAAGGCGAAGAAGAAGTCGGCCGCAGCCAAAGAGGCCGAAGCTGCCCGCCGGACCCGAGCGTCGCCTGAAGCGACGTCCTCATCTGCCCCCCCGCCTGCCCCTGCCACATGGAGCAAGGTGGCGGCGCGGCCAAAAGTGGCGAAGCCGGTCTCAGCTCAGCCAGCAGCTGCTCCGACCGCTGCCGTTCCAGCGGCCCAGGCCGCGAAGCGCAAGCGTGGTGGCCGGAAGCCTCGAAAGCTGCGCGCCCCACAAACGGCGGCGATCACCATCACGCTGCTTCCGGTTGCGCAGGAGAGGGGCGTTACCTATGGGGACGTTCTATCCAGGGCTGAAGGGGTCATTGACCTGAAGGCCCTGGGGATAGACGGCCTCCGGATGCGCCCTGCCACCACTGGGGCTCGGATCCTGGAGGTGGCTGGTGAGGATCGAGCCCGGAAGGCTGACCTCCTAGCCACCAAACTAAGGGAGGTGCTGGACGAGGCTCGTGTCGCTAGGCCAGAGAGGTGCGTGGAGCTACGCATCTCTGGCTTGAGCGACACGGCCTCCAAACAAACGGTAGCGGCATCGCTGGCGGCTGAGGGGGGCTGCTCTCCTGACGCCATAAAGGTGGGCGACATCCAACGCCCACCTGGCCGCCAGGGCACTGCTTGGCTGCGGTGCCCTATCGAAGCGGCCAGAAAGTTGACGGATGGCCGTCAGATACTCGTCGGGTGGTCAGTGGTCAGGCTGACCACACTGGAGCCGAGACCGGCGCGGTGCTTCCGCTGCCTGGAGCCTGGGCACGTCGGGGCCAATTGCACTGCGGGTGTCGACCGCAGTGCGCTCTGCTTCCGCTGTGGGCAGGCGGGCCACAAGTCGGCCACCTGCTCCGCGGAGCCCAGATGCCCCGTCTGTGCGGCGGAAGGAGTGGCGTCCGGTCACCGGCTCGGATCCGGCGAGTGCAAGGCCGCTTCTCGGAAGAAGGCTGCCCCGAGAAAAGGCGGAGCTGCGGGTGGGACGAAACACAATACATCCCCCACCCAGCCGCAACACGAGGAGGAGATGGACACCGCCCAACAATAATGGCACATCGTATCTCCATCCTGCAGGCCAACGTCAACCACTGCGTCGCGGCCCAGGACCTTCTGGCCCAATCCATAGCGCAGTGGCAGACGACAGTGGCAATAGTCGCCGACCCGTACCACGTTCGTGACAGCCCAAATTGGGCTGGCGACCTGTGCGGCTTGGTGGCTATCGTCGCCCAGCGATCTGCCCCACCCTTCGACAGAGTGCGGAGGGGTCGCGAGTGCGTACGCGTCGTGCTGGGCGGCGCTGCAGTGATTGGGGTGTACTGTCCCCCTAGCAGAAGTCTCGCCCAATTTGAGCAGTTGCTCTTGGAGGTCGGGGCTCTGCTGGCGGAAGTGCGCCCCACCCCGGCTGTGGTGGCCGGGGATTTCAACGCTCACTCTCGGGCGTGGGGATCTCCGGCGACCGACACTCGGGGGGAGCTGTTGGTTGAGTGGGCGGTGTCCCAAGGCTTGGTGCTGCTGAACCAAGGGGCGGTTCAAACCTGTGTGCGGCCCCAGGGGAGCTCGATTGTCGATTTGTCGTTCGCCAGTTCTGACCTGGCGCGACGAATCGACAACTGGCGGGTCGCCGGGGGGGTGGAGACCGCGTCGGATCATCGGTACATCCGGTTCGACGTCGTCCCCGCCGCCTCGTCGGCTCGTGTGGAGCTGGACCGCCCCTTGGTAGGGGAGGGTCCGCGGTGGCGACTCAGTTCTCTGGACCGGGAGCTGGCCAAAGAGGCGGCTGTCGTCGAGCGATGGGCCGCTGTTGATAGCGGCCTCGACGTGGACGCGAGGTGCGAGCGGCTCGCAGGAGCGCTGACTCGCGTCTGCGACGCGGCGATGCAGAGGGCGAGGCCTATTCCGCCCCGGAAGCAGGTGTACTGGTGGCGTCCCCACCTAGCCGGGCTGCGTACCGCAAGCTACGCAGCCCAGAGGCGGTACACCCGCAGTCGAAGGCGGGCCGTTAGAGACCTCGCCCGAGAAGAACAACTGCACGCTGCGTACAGGGCCGCCCGTGAGGCCCTTAGCTCGGCGATAAAAGCCGCCAAGGAGGAGTCCTGGAGGGAGTGGCTCGAGAGTCTCGACCGAGACCCGTGGGGGCGCCCGTATAAGGTCGTGAGTCAGAAACTCCGGCCCTGGGCGCTTCCCCTCACCAGAACTCTCGAGTCCAACCTCCTGGACCGAGTGGTCAGCTCCCTCTTCCCTGCGAGGGAAGAGTGGGTCCCACCGCGGATGGCAGCACCAAGCCAGGTGCCGGCTGACGAAGGGGCAATACCTCCCGTGTCCGAGGCCGAGTTAGGGGTTGCGATCCTGGCACTCAAGTCCAGGAATCGTGCCCCGGGCCCGGACGGCATTCCTGGGAAGGTTATTGCCACCGTCATGCCGGCACTAGAGGAAGAGACGCTGTCCCTCATGTCGGAGTGTGTGGCGTCGGGGAGAGTCCCGCGACGATGGAAGACCGGCAAGCTCGTGCTTCTAAAGAAGCACGGGCGCCCAGCCGAGTCGCCGTCGGCCTACCGCCCCATCGTTCTGCTCGACGAGATGTGCAAGCTGTTGGAGCGGGTGCTAGCTGCGCGTCTCGTCGGGCACCTTGGGGGGGCGGGGCCCAATCTAAGTGATGGCCAGTTCGGCTTCCGTCGCGGGAGGTCGACTCTCGACGCCATATCCCGGCTGCGGGACAGCGTCGACGAAGCGGTCGCCGGGGGTGAGGTGTTGTTGGCTGTATCGTTGGATATAGCCAACGCTTTCAACACCCTCCCCTGGGAGACCATTGCGGAGGCGCTGAGGTACCACAATGTCCCGTGGTACCTCAGGCGCGTTCTTGCGGACTACTTCGTGGACCGGGTCATCATCTACCCGGCCCAAAACGGAGTAGTCCGCCGAAGTATGTCGTGTGGCGTTCCACAGGGGTCGGTCCTTGGGCCGCTCCTGTGGAACATAGGGTACGACTGGGTCCTGCGCGGGGCCAATCTTCGGGGGGTCGGTGTACTCTGCTACGCCGACGATACCCTGGTCACCGCGCGGGCCCCCACGTTCCGCGACGCCGCCGTACTTGCCACGGCGGGCGTCGCCCACGTTGTGCGTCGCATCGGGGCGCTGGGGCTAAAGGTGGCCCTCGAAAAGTCCGAGGCCCTGTTCTTCCATGGGCCTCGGCAGACGCCGCCTCGAGACCAAACAATGGTGGTGGGTGGCACCTCCATCGCTGTCGGGAGCAGCCTGAAATACCTCGGGCTCATTCTCGACAGTCGGTGGAGGTTCGCAGAGCATTTCCGGCAGCTGGCACCGAAGTTGCTGGCATTTGCTGGAATGCTCTCGCGCTTGCTGCCCAACAGCGGAGGACCGGGATCTGCCTGCCGCCGTCTCTACGACGGAGTGGTGCGCTCCAAGGCGCTCTACGGGGCGCCCATTTGGGCGGAAGCCCTCTGCCCAGCTAATGTAGCGTTGCTGCGGCGTCCGCAACGCGCCATCGCGCAGAGGGCTGCACGGGCGTACCACACCGTCTCCTACGAGGCGGCGTGTTTGATCGCGGGCAGTATCCCCTGGGATCTCGAGGCTGGCGTCCTCAAGCGGGTGTATGAGGAGGGCGCCCTGATGCGGCGTGTTGCCGGAGGTCGACCGGCTCCGGAGGAGATCGATCGCTGGAGACAGGAGGCGCGCGACGATCTCTTCCGGAAATGGGCGGAAAGGTTGGGCACGACACGCAGCAGTGCGCTGCTCGTGGGGGCCGTTCGGCCCGTCCTGCGCGAGTGGGTTGAGAGGGGTCATGGGGCTCCAACGTATCACCTCACTCAACTTCTCACAGGTCATGGCTGCTTCGCCAAGTACCTGTGGGAGGTGGTGGGAGTAGAATCGGAGCCCCGGTGCCGAAACTGCACCAGCGGCGACCCCGACACGGCACACCACACTTTGGCCGTGTGTGAGGCGTGGGACGGACAACGGACGGCCCTCACGAGCACAATCGGTGCTAACCTCTCGCTGTCGGCCATAGTTCCAGCTATGGCCGGCAGCGAACAGTGTTGGGCCGCCGTCGCTTCGTTTGCTAGCGAGGTGATGGCGGCCAAGAGAGAGGCGCTGCGGGAACGGGAGCGAGCTGGGCTCACTCTCCCGCCCCGCAGGCCACCGGCGAGGGGACGTCGGCGAGCACAATTCGCCCGCGTCCCTGAATGAGAGTAGCCACGGGCGGCGGGTCGGGGGACCTGCTGCCCTTATGCTGATGTGGCGGAATGCGCCCCTCCGTGTTCCTGGGGCGCATTCTTAAGAGGAGGACGGGCCCCACCATTTCGGCCCGATGGCCGGGATGGTGGGGCCTCGAGAGGAGGGCCCGCTAAATAGGGCGGGCGTCCCTAGCCGAGTCGCGGTGAGCATTCTATCCCGCGGCTCGGATTGGGCGAAGGAGGAACACCGTGGTGGTTTAGTGGGTAGTCTGGCCTCGGCCAGGAGTCCCACACGAAGCGAGCCCCCTGCCCCCGCGGGGGGTGAGCGAAGTGCGTAAATGCATTCCACCACGTAAAAAAAAAAAAAAAAAAAAAAAAAAAAAACCTAACCTAACCTAACCTTTTTTTTTTTTTTTTTTTTTTTTTTTTTTTTTAACCCGGGGGAATCCGTTATGGATACCCGCGTGCCAGGACGCACGCGGGTTATGTCCGACTCGCACGGACTAAACCTAACCGGGGTGTCCTCTTTCTCCGCTTCTAGTGGGCGGGTGTCGTGGGAACAAGGTCACAACAACCACAACACCCGCAGCGGTCAGCCACACCTCCCGTGTAAAGAGCGGGAGGGGCTTCCTTCAGTGGTGTCGTCCTATGGGTAGGGGGGACGACATCCTACTAGGTACAGTGTGCAGACACGACACTACCGACCTGGGGGGACCTGACGTTGCACAGCCGGCGGTAGTCCTGGTACCGCGGGCCGTGAGTCCCCGTCAAGGAGGAAGGCCGCGATGGAGCGTCGCGGCCCGCCTTCGCCCGACTCGCCTGCGACGGATCGGATCAGCGAGAGGATCCAGTTCCCTGATCCGCTCCGCCTCCTCCTTGAGCGAGATCACGTCCTCGCTGAACGTGATCATCGCCGTCCACGCCGCCTCACTGTCGACCATCGCCTGGATGATGGTCGAGAGCGTTAGGTCGGCGCCGACTACGTCGACAAGAGCTGCGCGTTGACGGCTCCACCCCGGGCACTCTGCCAGCGTGTGCGTGGCTGTGTCCTCGGGGTGGCCGCAGCTGTGGCACACCGGAGACGGCTCCCTCTTGGCCACCCGGAACAGATACTCACCGAAACAACCGTGTCCGGTGAGCATCTGCGCCAGGCGAAAGGTGACCGCCCCGTGCCGCCTGTCGACCCACTCCTGCAGGATGGGTCGGATCGCGTCGATGGTCAGAACACCGGCGCGAGGCTCTTCCAACCGCTCGGACCACCGCCTGAGAAGATCGCCCCGGAGGTCCTCCCTCCAGCACGCGACCTCCCTCGGCGGCGGGCCGACTCCCCGGGCCCTGGCCTCAGAGGTCCGGCAGAAAACTTCCGCCAACACCTCGGCCTCCAGGTCCCATGGTGGAGTTCCTGCGAGCACGCACGCGGCCTCGAGCGAGACCGTGCCGTACCCTCTCACGACCCTCAACGCCATCGTCCGCTGCGCCCGTCGCAGCAGCGCGATATTTTCGGCGTCGAGGGCCTCTACCCATATGGGCGCCCCGTATAGTGCCATCGAGCGAACCACCGACGTGTAAAGGCGTCGGCAGCTGCCCGAGGGCCCACCGAGATTCGGGAGCAGACAACCAAGCGCCCTCGCAGCACCCACGAGTCGGGGCGCGAGTCCCTGGAAGTGCTCCCGGAAGCACCATCGGCTATCGAGGACGATGCCCAAATAACGCATCGTCTTTCGTATGCCGATCGATACTCCGCCCACCACAATGTGCGCTCCAGCCGGTGGCGCCGACCGAGGGGAAGAAAAACAAACCGCCTCGGACTTCTGCAAGGCGACATCCAACCCAATAAGGCGGATTCGCCTCACGAAGTGGGCCACTCCGGCTGTTGCTCTGAGAGCCGCCTCCCTGTAGGTATCCCCCTGCGCGGTGACGAGGGTATCGTCAGCGTAACACGTTACGCTGACCCCCCGAAGAGTCGCACCGCGCAGCACCCAGTCATAGCCGACGTTCCACAGCAGGGGTCCTAAAACGGAGCCCTGCGGAACGCCGCACGACATTGCTCTCAGAGCGGCGCCACCATCCTGTGTCGGATAGGTGACTGCCCGTTGGGAGAGGTAGGACAGAACTACCCTCCGCAGGCAGTCCGGCACACGATGGTAGCGCAGCGCCTCATGGATGCAGCTCCAGGGGAGGGTGTTAAAAGCATTGGCGATGTCTATACTCACCGCCAATACCACCCCGTTCCCCGAAGCCGCGTCCTTCACTAGGGACTGCACCCGGCGGATCGCGTCCACCGTCGACCGGGCTCTGCGGAAACCATACTGGACATCGCAGAGACCCGGCCCGGGACCGTCCAGGTGCTCGACGATACGGTGGGCGAGCACACGCTCGAACACCTTCCCGATATCGTCGAGCAACACGATGGGCCGATAGGCCGAAGGCGAATCCGCCGGTCGTCCCTCCTTCTTGATGAGGACAAGTTTCCCCACCTTCCACCTGCGGGGAAACTTGCCCTGTTCCAGGCAGGAGGTAAACAGCCGTGCCACTCTCTCTTCTAAGGCATCGGGCAGAGCCAATGCCCAGGCCCGACCGGGAATACCGTCGGGCCCTGGGGCGGTGTTTTTGGCCTTGAGCCTTGCAACCGCCGCCCTCAGATGCCCGGGAGTGACCTCGGGCGATGCTGTTTCCTCCGCGTGCACAAGTCCTCTACTGCTCTCCGCGACATCGTCGCCGACCATGGGAGGGGGAGCGAACTCTCCCCGGTCGGGGAACAGAGCTGCTACTATCTGTTCCACGAGCGCAGGCTGGAGCGATTGCGTCACCGGGGGGGCCCAGGGACGGAGCTTTTGACGCACCGTCCTATACGGCCTCCCCCACGGGTCGCGGTCGATCGACTCCAGCATTGCCTCCCAAGCCCTTTTCTTGGACTCGGCGATTTCCGCGCGCAGGGCGGCTCTCGCCTCCCTGTACGCGTCGTACAGCCGAGTCTCCAGGGCTTCGTCGCGACGTCGTCTTCGCCGGCTTCGGGTGTACTTGCGGCGCGCCGCCACGCACGCAGCACGGAGCTGCGCTAGCTGGGGCGACCACCAATACACCTTACGATGTGGAGAGGGGGGCCCGACGCGAGGCATACTAGCGTCGCACACCTGCGTCATGGCCGCGTTGAGCCAATCGGCTTCCTCATCCACATCCGCCGGACCCTCCGGCACTGGAATCCAACTTTGGACCAAGGCGGCCTCCGCGAGACGCTCGCGGTTCAGCCGCCTTAGGGCCCATCTCGGGTTGTCCTCCCCACGCGGAGGACCACCCAGGCTGTTCGGGGCAACCGGAAGGGGGGAGATTCGGAACCGAATGTATCGGTGGTCCGATAACGTCTCGACCCCCTCCAGGACTTCCCAGCCTTGGACACGGGGCACCAGAGCGGGGGACGCGAACGTGAGGTCAACGATAGACCCGCTCTGTTGCCGCACCCGCGTGTCGACGGTCCCCCGGTTGAGCAGAATCAACCCGGACGAGACCAACCAATCTTCCAGTGCCTCCCCCCGCGGACAAGTAGCGGGGGATCCCCATGCCGTGGACTTGGCGTTGAAGTCGCCAGCCACGAGCACGGGTGAAGGGTGAGCCTGTCGCACGAGCGTTCCCAACTCCTCCAGGGTACGCTCGAAACAAGACAGGCTCCGATTCGGAGAGCAGTACGCTCCGACCACCGTCACCGAACCCACGGCGGCCGCCACGCAACAGCGCCCCCTCCTGATCCTCAATAAAGGGGGCGCACCGGCAGCCGCGCGCGAGACCAGAGCCACCAAGCCCTCCCGGTCAACCGCCCAATGCGAATCGGGCGGGATAGGTCGGTAGGGCTCGGTGATTATCCCTACTCCGGTCTGCCACTGCGCCATGCTCTGGATGTAAAGGTCCTGAGCGGCGGCGCAGTGGTTTAGGTTCGCCTGGAGCACGCCGATAGTCCCACTAATCGGTGACCATCGGCGCTACCTCTACAGGCCTTGGGGACGGTGGATCGGGCCTAGACGGGGCTATGACGCCGCCGCCAGCCTTCTGCCCCGACTCCATGGGCTTTGCCTTTAGAGGCTTCTTCTTTTTCTTATTCTTTTTCTTCTTCGGCTTGGGAGTGGTGCACGCTGCACTCCCAAGCCGGTGATCCGCCGGCTTGTCTGCCGCCTCGCACAAAGCACAGCGCAAGGCGGCAGTACACTGGGCCATTAAGTGCCCCGGCGCGCCGCAGCGGTAGCAGTAGTCGCTGCGGTCTACGTCCGAGGTACACTTGGCCTTCGTGTGCCCGGTGTGGAGGCACCGGTAACACCGAAGGGGCTTGGGGTCGACGAGCTTCACTTGAGCCGCCGACCACCCCACCAGAAGCCTCCCGGTCGCAGCCAATTTCTTGGCCGCGGCCACCGGGCACTTCACAAACACTACCCCGAGGCCTCGCCAGTCCCGGTGTAAAGAGCCGGGTCTGGCCGTACCCTCGGGGCACCCGCCGGCGGACTCCACGCTGGCCGCCACCTCTGCCGCGGAGACGGAGTCATCCAGCCCGGAGATGCGCAGTTCTGCACACCTCACAGGCCTGGAGACCGTTACCGTCTCCGCAGGGAGGACCTCTCGCAGCTTAGCCGCTAGACGGTCCGCCCTCGCCTCTCTATCCTCGCCTCCGATCTCGAGGAGGCGGGCTCCGGTGGCGGCCGTCTTAATTTTGACGCCCTCCGTGATCCCCAGCTGGGCCAACTTGATAGAGGCCTTTGCGGCCTTTAAGAGCGCCTCGTAGCTAGCGCCCCCCTCGGCGGCAGCCGGCCGCAGCGTGAGAACTACAGCCGCCGTCGACGGGGGACGCAGGTTGGCGCCGGGCTTGCTCTGGGGAGCAGCGGAGGGCTTTCTCCGGCGTGGAGTAGGAGGAGGAGGAGGAGGCCGCCGGGTGGAAGCCGGGGTCGCCTTGGCGGCCTTCCCCTTCCTCTTCTCCTTCTTCTTGGCCGCCACCACGCTCCACAGTTCCTCCGTGGGGACTGGTGGTGGCGGGACTGGTCGGGGCTCCGGGGCTGCTGGAGCGGTCGCAGGAGCAGCTGCAGGAACGGCAGCGGCCTTCCCCTTCTTGGCTCTGCCCGACTTCTTCTTCCCCCTGGATTTGGGGACATCCAAGCCGGGCAGAGGCGCAGGCGACGTCGAGGCCGGTGGTGGAGCCACCGCTGCCTCCATGGGCTGGCCTGGGGCCGGCCGCGGAGAAAGCACGACAGGGTCGGAGGGGGCGACACTGGGTCCGGTCTCTCGGCCAAGTCTGGCCTCAATTGGTGCGATTCGGTCGGACACCAATTGGCCGACGACCGACCTCACCGCACGCATCACCTCCTCCTGGAGCGATGACCCTCCTGCTTCCGCGGGGAAAGTTGGAGCAGGCGGCACCACTGCCGCCGGCCGGCTCAAGGCAGCAATCTCCGCCCTCAGCTCTATTAGTTGGAGAGCTTGCTGCCTTATCTCCGCAGCCTGCTCCTCCAGCTTCCGGGTCTGCAGCTCCAGCTGAGCCGCCTGCCTGGAAACCTCCCTCTCCAGCAGCTGCGTCTCCTCCGAGGCCGTTCTCCTCCTTAGCTCCTCGAAGACTGCCTGAAGGGTACACGACGCGTCCTTAATGACGCGTACATATGTACCCTTCAGGTTTTTCGACCTCGCCCCAACCATGCCGAGGGCGTCCAGCCCCTCCCTAGCCCACTGGCATAGGGTCGCGCTCGGCGCTGTCTGGGCTGACTCCGCCGGACAGGAGTAGCCCTCCGCCCTCGGCTTGCCCTCCGACGGGGGACGGCGGCGGATGGCCGCTGTCTTGGCCGCAACCTCCTCTTCCGCGTCGAGGTCCAGGGCCAGGCGCCTCTGCGCGTTGAGCTCGGCCTGCGCCGCCGCAAGGCCGACGTATCGGCCCGTGGTAGGGGGGCGACCCCTGCCCCTTTTACTCGCAGGCTGCCTGGGCAGTTCCGGCTTCCCACCACTTTTCTTCGCAGAGTCTGCGGAACTTGTGGAATCTGGGGGCGACGTCGAAGCCTGGCGCTTCCGCTGGAACACCGGAGGAGTGGCGACGTTCTCTCCGGTCGGGGTGCCGAGACTCGCCCGGAAGAACGTCTGGTTCCCCCGGTCCTCCTGCACCATGACGTCGTCCTCAGCCTCCGATGAATCCCGGGTGGAACTGGGATTCATTGGGCGTATAAAGAGCCTTTTTAGGACCACTACGGGTCTCCTGCCACGGGGTGTGGTTGCGGGCGTCACATCCCCCTTCTTGGCCGTCCTTGTGAGGGACGGCGACCTCGACGGCGGGAGACCGGCACTCGTCGCCAAAGGCGACGCCTCGGTCTCCTCTGCCTTCGCTCCCACACTTTCTGTGCTCGTCCTTGTCGGGGACGGCGACCTCGACTGAGAGCGACCGGCTCTCGTCGCCAAAGGCGACGCCTCGGTCGTCTCCTGGGCACCTGCTGAGCCCGGCGAACGATAAAACGTTCGCGAGCGCCGGCTCCGCGTACCGGTGTACGCACTCGACGCATTTTTGGGAGCGCTGGGTCTGCTCCCCGGTTCGCTCGTACTTAGGTGGCCTGTGTCCCCACCAGATACGCTGGGACTGCATGGCGGTGAGTCGTCACACACCTGGGTGTGTGCTGACTCCCCGCCATGGAGGGATTCTCCGGTCGCGGGGCGACCGGTACCCTCCTGGTGTGTTGTTTGAAGGTTCACCTTTTTCATGACGTTGTTTTGTTGTTTGTTTGTTTTTTAACGTGGTTGTCTTCCACTTTGGTCCCGCACACTCGGCCAAACGCCGGCGGGACTATCCCGGGCGGCTGAGCGAGCAAGCCCACTCAGCCGAGCACCACCATCGCGGCGCCACAGCTCCGATACAACGGAGCTGCGGGCCGACGCCGAACGACCGAACAGGCGCACCCATCCGGCCAACACGACTCACCACGGTGTCGGGAAGACACCGGGCCCGCCTCCTGGTTTCAGCGAAATGCCTACGCCAGGAGGCTCCAACCGAGTGGTTCTTTTATAGAGGTGTCCTTCCTCGCAGACACCGCCACGTGGCAGTGCCCACCGGTTCTGACTTGCGCCAGGGTTCCGGCTTCGGCAGCCTGAAGACTGCCTAATACAGCCCCCGTGAAGGGGGCCCCCGTACCGAGCGGGAGCTCAGGTACGGTATGCCCCAGGCCACTCCATAATGGGCTTCTATAAACGAGAAGTCCAAGGAGTGGCCGTCTCACGCCTGTCCACGCCGGGTCAGGACCGTGATTTCCCCCCCTGTGTCGGAGCATTAGCCACTGGTAAAGTCGTTCCCAGTGTTGCCCAGGGTGCACCGGCTCGCCCAGATGGAAGGGCGAGCACACGAGGAGGTTCTCCGACATTGGCACCCCAACCTAACCTAACCTAACCTAACCTAACCTAACCTAACCTAACCTAACCTAACCTAACCTAACCTAACCTAACCATCAAGAGGACCCTTGGTGGGTCCAGGATGGTTGTTGGAGGGGATGCGAACGCCAGGAATGTATGGTGGGGAGACGTAAAAACGAACAAAAGAGGAAGGAAATTTTCCGCATTCGTGGAGGAAGTTGGCCTCCACATACTTAACCAAGGGTCTACCCCGACGTTCGACACCGTGCGAAGGGGTAGACGCTTCAAGAGCTTTATCGACGTGACTTGTTGCAGCGCGGACCTGCTCTCCTTGGTCGACGACTGGAGGGTAGTCGAGGACCTGACTTCGTCGGACCACAACGGAATCATGTTCAAAATTAAACTCCGTAGAGCACAAGGCATCGCAGTGGAACGCACGACCCGTGTGTACAACACCCGCAAAGCCAACTGGGAACACTTCTGCAGTAAGTTCAGCGAGGAGTGTGGGCTGAACCGGCTTACTGCAGAAGATATCCGGTCGGTTGGCGATGCGGGTGCGTTAAACGATCTTATACGCAGACACACGGGGTCGGTCGCGAAGGCGTGCGACACTGCGATGCCCAAGCTCAAACCATCAGGCCAATACAAGGTTCCGTGGTGGTCCGCCGAGTTGGAGCAGATGAAGCGCTCGGTCGCGACCAAGAAGCGCAGAGTCCATTGGGCCTCACAGTCGCGTCGGCAAAGCGTCGTGGATGATTATGTGGCGGCCAAAGTCCTCTACGAAGCAGAGGTGAAGGCAGCACAAATAGCGTCCTGGAAATCCTTTTGTGAGCGCCAGACAAAAGAAGGGGTCTGGGAGGGGATTTATCGGGTGATTCGCAGGACAGGCAAATGGGAGGAAGAGCTGCCGCTCTCGCTGAATGGAGTTCCAGTCGGCCAGAGTGACTCCGCGCGCGTGTTAGCGGAGACCTTCTTCCCCAGTGACCATCAGGATAATGAAACCGAGGAGCACCGCAGCATCAGGGCCGAAGCCGAAATCCCGGTAAAGGCTCTGGTGCATGATGACCATGAACCGGCCTTTACCGAGGAGGAGCTTCGGTCAGCGGTGCTCAGTTTCAATCCGAAAAAGGCCCCTGGGGCAGAGGGTTTCACTGCAGATATATGCGCGCGGGCCATTCTGTCCGACATGGAGCTCCATTTATCATTGTTCAACAGGTGCTTCGCACTCGGGTACTTCCCGAAGGACTGGAAGGAGGCGACCGTGGTAGCGTTCCGCAAACCTGGGAAGTCGGACTACCAGGATCCACGGTCGTACAGACCCATAGGGCTGCTTCCGGTCATGGGGAAGGTGCTCGAGAAGATGGTGGTACGACGACTCGGCCACCATCTGGCGCCGGCACTTTGCCCTCGCCAGTACGGGTTCACCGCACAGCGCAGCACCGAGGACGCCCTCTATGATCTGGTGGGCCACGTGCGAGCCGAGATTCGGCAGAAGAAACTCGTCACGATGGTCTCGCTAGACATAGAGGGCGCCTTCGATAGCGCCTGGTGGCCCGCGGTGAAGGTCGCGCTGGCGAGGGCCAGGTGCCCACCACGACTCGACGCCATATTGCGAAGTTACCTGAGCGAGAGACAGGTGACGGTTCGGTACGGGGGGGGCGAACACACCAGGGAGTGCAACAAAGGCTGCGTGCAGGGCTCCATAGGGGGACCCCTGCTTTGGAATCTCCTCATCGACCCGCTGCTTGCTGGCCTGACCCGGAGAGGCGAGTACTGCCAGGCTTTTGCCGACGACGTAGTACTCGTCTTCTCCGGTGCCACCGCAGCGGAGATCGAACGCCGCGGCAATTCAGCGCTCGAATACGTGCGGGAGTGGGGTGTCATAAATAAGCTGAGGTTTGCACCGCACAAAACAAGTGCAATGGTGCTTACCAATAAGCTTAAGTATGACACCCCACGCCTGAGCATGGGGGGAGTCGCCATTGCCGCGGTGGAGGAGATCAAGATTCTGGGGCTGCTGATAGACAGCAAGTTGACGTTCAACGCCCATGTCAGAAGCGTTTGTGAAAGGGCGTTGAACGTCTACAAGCGTGTATCGGCAGCTGCCAGATCCAGCTGGGGGCTCCACCCGGAGGTGGTCCGTATAATATATACGGCCACCGTGGAGCCCATTATCACGTATGCCGCCGCCGTTTGGGCGCCGTCCACTAACAAGGTCGGAACGCGGAAGAGGTTGGAGGCCGTGCAACGCGGGTTCGCGCAGAAGCTCTGCCGGGCTTACCGGACAGTGTCTCTAAACGCCGCCCTAGCTCTGGCCGGGCTGCTCCCCCTCGACATTCGTATTAGGGAGAATGCTGCCCTGTACGAGTGCCGACGGGGGGCTGAGCTGCCGGAGCTAGCGGATCGGCAAATAGAGACACCGACACCGTTCCGGGACAGGCCCCATCCGGCCGACCATATGAGCCTGCAGTTCCATTGCCTCTCGACCTCCGAAGAGGTCGAGCAGGTAGACAGTGCAGTGCGGTATTATACTGACGGGAGCAAGATTGACGGCAGGGTGGGTGCCGCCATTTCTATATGGAATGGCGACACCGAAACCAAAGCCGTCAAGCTTGCCCTGTCGCCGTACTGCACTGTCTACCAGGCGGAACTGTTGGCCATATGCAAGGCCACGGGGCTTGCAGTTAAGCACCGAGGAGCTGACCACACTGGAGCCGAGACCGGCGCGGTGCTTCCGCTGCCTGGAGCCTGGGCACGTCGGGGCCAATTGCACCGCGGGTGTTGACCGCAGTGCGCTCTGCTTCCGCTGTGGGCAGGCGGGCCACAAGTCGGCCACCTGCTCCGCGGAGCCCAGATGCCCCGTCTGTGCGGCGGAAGGAGTGGCGTCCGGTCACCGGCTCGGATCCGGCGAGTGCAAGGCCGCCTCTCGAAAGAAGGCTGCCCCGAGAAAAGGCGGAGCTGCGGGTGGGAAACCAACAACATCCCCCACCCAGCCGCAACACGAGGAGGAGATGGACACCGCCCAACCATAATGGCACATCGTATCTCCATCCTGCAGGCCAACGTCAACCACTGCGTCGCGGCCCAGGACCTTCTGGCCCAATCCATGGCGCAGTGGCAGACGACAGTGGCAATAGTCGCCGAGCCGTACTACGTTCGCGACAGCCCAAATTGGGCTGGCGACCTAAACGGCTTGGTGGCTATCGTCGCCCAGCGACCTGCCCCACCCTTCGACAGAGTGCGGAGGGGCCGCGGGACTCGTCGCGCTGGGCGGCGCTGCAGTGATTGGGGTGTACTGTCCCCCCAGCAGAAGCCTCGCCGAATTTGAGCAGTTGCTCTCGGAGGTCGGGGCTCTGCTGGCAGAAGTGCACCCCACCCCGGCTGTGGTGGCCGGGGATTTCAACGCTCACTCTCGGGCGTGGGGATCTCCGGCGACCGATGATCGGGGGGAGCTGTTGGATGAGTGGGCGGTGTCCCAAGGCTTGGTGCTGCTGAACCAAGGGGCGGTGCACACCTTTGTGCGAGCTCAGGGCAGCTCGATCGTTGATGTGTCATTTGCCAGTTCTGACCTGGCCCGACGCATCAGCGACTGGCGGGTCGTCGAGGGGGTGGGGACCGCGTCGGACCATCGTTACATACGGTTCGACATCGTCCCCGCCGCCTCATCGGCTCGTGTGGAGCTAGACCGCCCCTTGGTAGGGGAGGGTCCGCGGTGGCGACTCGGTTCTCTGGACCGGGAGCTGGCCAAAGAGGCGGCTGTCGTCGAGCGATGGGCCGCTGTTGATAGCGGCCTCGACGTGGACGCGAGGTGCGAGCGGCTCGCAGGAGCGCTGACTCGCGTCTGCGACGCGGCGATGCAGAGGGCGAGGCCTATTCCGCCCCGGAAGCAGGTGTACTGGTGGCGTCCCCACCTAGCCGGGCTGCGTACCGCAAGCTACGCAGCCCAGAGGCAGTACACCCGCAGTCGAAGGCGGGCCGTTAGAGACCTCGCCCGAGAAGAACAACTGCACGCCGCGTACAGGGCCGCCCGTGAGGCCCTCAGCTCGGCAATAAAAGCCGCCAAGGAGGAGTCCTGGAGGGAGTGGCTCGAGAGCCTCGACCGAGACCCGTGGGGGCGCCCGTACAAGGTCGTGAGTCAGAAACTCCGGCCCTGGGCGCCTCCCCTCACCAGAACTCTCGAGTCCAACCTCCTGGACCGAGTGGTCAGCTCCCTCTTCCCTGCGAGGGAAGAGTGGGTCCCACCGCGGATGGCAGCACCAAGCCAGGTGCCGGCTGACGAAGGGGCAATACCTCCCGTGTCCGAGGCCGAGTTAGGGGTTGCGATCCTGGCACTCAAGTCCAGGAATCGTGCCCCGGGCCCGGACGGCATTCCTGGGAAGGTTATTGCCACCGTCATGCCGGCACTAGAAGAAGAGACGCTGTCCCTCATGTCGGAGTGTGTGGCGTCGGGGAGAGTCCCGCGACGATGGAAGACCGGCAAGCTCGTGCTTCTAAAGAAGCACGGGCGCCCAGCCGAGTCGCCGTCGGCCTACCGCCCCATCGTTCTGCTCGACGAGATGTGCAAGCTGTTTGAGCGGGTGCTAGCTGCGCGTCTCGTCGGGCACCTCGGGGGGGCGGGGCCCAATCTAAGTGATGGCCAGTTCGGCTTCCGTCGCGGGAGGTCGACTCTCGACGCCATATCCCGGCTGCGGGACAGCGTCGACGAAGCGGTCGCCGGGGGTGAGGTGTTGTTGGCTGTATCGCTGGATATAGCCAACGCATTCAACACCCTCCCCTGGGAGACCATTGCGGAGGCGCTGAGGTACCACAATGTCCCGTGGTACCTCAGGCGCGTTCTTGCGGACTACTTCGTGGACCGGGTCATCATCTACCCGGCCCAAAACGGAGTAGTCCGCCGAAATATGTCGTGTGGCGTTCCACAGGGGTCGGTCCTTGGGCCGCTCCTGTGGAACGTGGGGTACGACTGGGTCCTGCGCGGGGCCAATCTTCGGGGGGTCGGTGTACTCTGCTACGCCGACGATACCCTGGTCACCGCGCGGGCCCCCACGTTCCGCGACGCCGCCGTACTCGCCACGGCGGGCGTCGCCCACGTCGTGCGTCGCATCGGGGCGCTGGGGCTAAAGGTGGCCCTAGAAAAGTCCGAGGCCCTGTTCTTCCATGGGCCTCGGCAGACGCCGCCTCGAGACCAAACAATAGTGGTGGGTGGCACCTCCATCGCTGTCGGGAGCAGCCTGAAATATCTCGGGCTCATTCTCGACAGTCGGTGGGGGTTCGCGGAGCATTTCCGGCAGCTGGCACCGAAGTTGCTGGCATTTGCTGGAATGCTCTCGCGATTGCTGCCCAACTGCGGAGGACCGGGATCTGCCTGCCGCCGTCTCTACGACGGAGTGGTGCGCTCCAAGGCGCTCTACGGGGCGCCCATCTGGGCGGAAGCCCTCTGCCCAGCAAACGTTGCGTTGCTGCGGCGTCCGCAGCGAGCCATCGCGCAGAGGGCTGCACGAGCGTACCACACCGTCTCTTACGAGGCGGCGTGTTTGATCGCAGGCAGTATCCCGTGGGATCTCGAGGCCGGCGTCCTTAAGAGGGTGTACGAGGAGGGCGCCTTGATGTGGCGTGTTGCCGGAGGTCGGCCGGCTCCGGAGGAGATCGATCGCTGGAGACAGGAGGCGCGCGACGATCTCTTCCGGAAATGGGCCGAAAGGTTGAGCACAACAAGGAGTGGCTCACTGCTTGTGGGGGCCGTTCGGCCCGTCCTGCGCGAGTGGGTTGAGAGGGGTCATGGGGCTCCAACGTACCACCTCACTCAACTTCTCACAGGTCATGGCTGCTTCGCCAAGTACCTGTGGGAGGTGGTGGGCGTGGAATCGGAGCCCCGGTGCCGAAATTGCACCAGCGGCGACCCCGACACGGCACACCACACTTTGGCCGTGTGTGAGGCGTGGGACGGACAAAGGACGGCCCTCACAGGCACAATTGGTGCAAACCTCTCGCTGTCGGCCATAGTTCCAGCTATGGCCGGCAGCGAACAGTGTTGGGCCGCCGTCGCCTCGTTTGCTAGCGAGGTGATGGCGGCCAAGAGAGAGGCGCTGCGGGAACGGGAGCGAGCTGGGCTCACGCTCCCGCCCCTAAGGCCACCGGCGAGGGGACGTCGGCGAGCACAATTCGCCCGCGTCCCTGATTGAGAGTAGCCACGGGCGGCGGGTCGGGGGACCCGCTGCCCTTATGCTGATGTGGCGGAATGCGCCCCTCCGTGTTCCTGGGGCGCATTCTTAAGAGGAGGACGGGCCCCACCATCTCGGCCCGATGGCCGGGATGGTGGGGCCTCGAGAGGAGGGCCCGCTAAATAGGGCGGGCGTCCCTAGCCGAGTCGCGGTGAGCATTCTATCCCGCGGCTCGGATTGGGCGAAGGAGGAACACCGTGGTGGTTTAGTGGGTAGTCTGGCCTCGGCCAGGAGTCCCACACGAAGCGAGCCCCCTGCCCCCGCGGGGGGTGAGCGAAGTGCGTAAATGCATTCCACCACGTAAAAAAAAAAAAAAAAAAAAAAAAAAAAAAAAAAAAAAAAACCTAACCTAACCTAACCTCCTCCGTGTTCCTGGGGCGCATTCTTAAGAGGAGGACAGGCCCCAACATCACGACCCGATGGCCGGGATGGTGGGGCCTCGAGAGGAGGGCCCGCTAAATAGGGCGGGCGTCCCTAGCCGAGTCGCGGTGAGCACTCTATCCCGCGGCTCGGATTGGGCGAAGGAGGAACACCGTGGTGGTTTAGTGGGTAGTCTGGCCTCGGCCAGGAGTCCCACACGAAGCGTAAATGCATTCCACCACGTAAAAAAAAAAAAAAAAAAACCTAACCTAACCTGGGGCACGCCCCAAGAGCTCACCAGTACGTCCCCGTCGTGTGCCCTGGACCCCAACGTGACCACCGTAACGGAGTGGCACGTTGGGTGACCAAATCTGGTAGAGCAAATCTTGCGGCAAGCAGTTTTACTGTGTGTGTGTTTTTTGATGTCCTCTGACCGCATCGGCACTGTCCTTTTAAGGACGATGTCTGTTGCTGGCGAAGAAGTTGCGTCGTGCCGGGACCAAGCTCCCGAGCGACAAGCGCGTGAGCGCGAAGAGGAGACAGGGGTGTCTAGCCGGGACCAAGTTCCCGAAGGACAGACCCGTCGGTGCTCGTTGAGGCTGTCGAAGCTGACGAGTGCAGATATGGAGATCGAGACGGAGGTCGCGAGACCTCATGGCTCTCTCGCCAATGCGAAGGTGGTGTTGGATCGCTTGGATCCAACCATCATTCCGAGCACAAGCCCAGGGAGCTCGCGTTCGTCTTCGCCAGTGTCGGGAAGACTATGGCGGAAACGGTTCCCAGAGGCAGAGGCCGAGGAGGCCACTAAGAAGCCCCGCGGACGCCCAACCACTACGGGCGAATACGCCGGCCTGGCGCAAGCCAAGGCCGAGCTAAACGCGGCCATGGAGCGGGAGCTCGAGCTGCGAGCCGAAAAGGAGATGGCTGATGACCTGCAACGGCAACGACAGAGGACTCTCTACTTAAGGGAGACCCCTAGCCCGCAGCCAGAGCCCAGCCGACAGCCCCAAGCGGGAGAGACATCCGCAGAGTCCCTCAGTGCGGAGCAGCTGACGGGTGCCATTGAGGCAGCGGTGGGGATGGTGCAAACCATCGCCACCAAAAGCTCCCACCTGAAGGGGCAATACGTGCGGGACCTGAGACTCGCGTGCTCCACCATCTTGGAGCACGCCCGCGTGCTGCGGTCCCGCACGGAATCCGAAGAGGTGGCCCAGCTCCAGTCCCAGCTGGCCGCTGTGCGGGCAGAAATGCGTGCCTGGCAACAGCAGGCGCAATCTGCGCCGCCCCCCATGAGCCGCGATGAGATCGCATTTCTTATCGACGCGCGACTCGCGGGGATTGCGGACCGTCTGCTGCCCGAGACCCGTATTCGTCCACCTCTCGAGGCGGACAAGCGAGCCGCGGCTCGGTCACGGGAGCAGACTGCATCCGAGCTCCCACCTCTTTCTCCTTCGCCTCCTCCCGTCTCAGCCCTTGTGCTGGGCGTATCGGATGGGACGGAACCCTGTCCTAATGGGTCTGGAGGGGAGAAGAAGAAGAGGAAGATAAAGAAGGCGAAGAAGAAGTCGGCCGCGGCCAAAGAGGCCGAAGCTGCCCGCCAGACCCGGGCCTCGCCTGAAGCGACGTCCTCATCGGCGCCCCCGCCTGCTCCTGCCACATGGAGTAAGGTGGCGGCGCGGCCAAAAGTGGCAAAGCCGGTCCCAGCTCAGCCAGCAGCTGCTCCGTCCGATGCCGTTCCGGCGGCACAGGCCGCGAAGCGCAAGCGTGGTGGCCGAAAGCCCCGAAAGCTGCGCGCCCCACAAACGGCAGCGATCACAATCACGCTGCTACCGGGTGCGCAGGAGAAGGGCATTACCTACGGGGACGTCCTATCCAGGGCTGAAGGGGTCATTGACCTGAAGGCCCTGGGGATAGACGGCCTCCGGATGCGCCCTGCCACCACTGGGGCTCGGATCCTGGAGGTGGCTGGTGAGGATCGAGCCCGGAAGGCTGACCTCCTAGCCATCAAACTAAGGGAGGTGCTGGACGAGGCTCGTGTCGCTAGGCCAGAGAGGTGCGTGGAGCTACGCATCTCTGGCTTGAGCGACACGGCCTCCAAACAAACGGTAGCGGCATCGCTGGCGGCTGAGGGGGTCTGCTCCCCAGACGCCATAAAGGTGGGCGACATCCAACGCCCACCTGGCCGCCAGGGCACTGCTTGGCTGCGGTGCCCTATTGAAGCGGCCAGAAAGTTGACGGATGGCCGTCAGATACTCGTCGGGTGGTCAGTGGTCAGGCTGACCACATTGGAGCCGAGACCGGCGCGGTGCTTCCGCTGCCTGGAGCCTGGGCACGTCGGGGCCAATTGCACTGCGGGTGTTGACCGCAGTGCGCTCTGCTTCCGCTGTGGGCAGGCGGGCCACAAGTCGGCCACCTGCTCCGCGGAGCCCAGATGCCCCGTCTGTGCGGCGGAAGGAGTGGCGTCCGGTCATCGGCTCGGATCCGGCGAGTGCAAGGCCGCCTCTCGAAAGAAGGCTGCCGCGAGAAAAGGCGGAGCTGCGGGTGGGAAACCAACAACATCCCCCACCCAGCCGCAACAAGAGGAGGAGATGGACACCGCCCAACCATAATGGCACATCGTATCTCCATCCTGCAGGCCAACGTCAACCACTGCGTCGCGGCCCAGGACCTTCTGGCCCAGTCCATGGCGCAGTGGCAGACGACCATGGCAATAGTCGCCGAGCCGTACTACGTTCGCGACAGCCCGAATTGGGCTGGCGACCTAAACGGCTTGGTGGCTATCGTCGCCCAGCGACCTGCCCCACCCTTCGACAGAGTGCGGAGGGGCCGCGGGTGCGTACTCGTCGCGCTGGGCGGCGCTGCAGTGATTGGGGTGTACTGTCCCCCCAGCAGAAGCCTCGCCGAATTTGAGCAGTTGCTCTCGGAGGTCGGGGCTCTGCTGGCAGAAGTGCACCCCACCCCGGCTGTGGTGGCCGGGGATTTCAACGCTCACTCTCGGGCGTGGGGATCTCCGGCGACCGATGATCGGGGGGAGCTGTTGGATGAGTGGGCGGTGTCCCAAGGCTTGGTGCTGCTGAACCAGGGGGCGGTGCACACCTTTGTGCGAGCTCAGGGCAGCTCGATCGTTGATGTGTCGTTCGCCAGTTCTGACCTGGCCCGACGCATCAGCGACTGGCGGGTCGTCGAGGGGGTGGGGACCGCGTCGGACCATCGTTACATCCGGTTCGACATCGTCCCCGCCACCTCGTCGGCTCGTGTGGAGCTGGACCGCCCCTTGGTAGGGGAGGGTCCGCGGTGGCGACTCGGTTCTCTGGACCGGGAGCTGGCCAAAGAGGCGGCTGTCGTCGAGCGATGGGCCGCTGTTGATAGCGGCCTCGACGTGGACGCGAGGTGCGAGCGGCTCGCAGGAGCGCTGACTCGCGTCTGCGATGCGGCGATGCAGAGGGCGAGGCCTATTCCGCCCAGGAAGCAGGTGTACTGGTGGCGTCCCCACCTACCCGGGCTGCGTACCGCAAGCTACGCAGCCCAGAGGCAGTACACCCGCAGTCGAAGGCGGGCCGTTAGAGACCTCGCCCGAGAAGAGCAACTGCACGCCGCGTACAGGGCCGCCCGTGAGGCCCTCAGCTCGGCGATAAAAGCCGCCAAGGAGGAGTCCTGGAGGGAGTGGCTCGAGAGCCTCGACCGAGACCCGTGGGGGCGCCCGTACAAGGTCGTGAGTCAGAAACTCCGGCCCTGGGCGCCTCCCCTCACCAGAACTCTCGAGTCCAACCTCCTGGACCGAGTGGTCAGCTCCCTCTTCCCTGCGAGGGAAGAGTGGGTCCCACCGCGGATGGCAGCACCAAGCCAGGTGCCGGCTGACGAAGGGGCAATACCTCCCGTGTCCGAGGCCGAGTTAGGGGTTGCGATCCTGGCACTCAAGTCCAGGAATCGTGCCCCGGGCCCGGACGGCATTCCTGGGAAGGTTATTGCCACCGTCATGCCGGCACTAGAAGAAGAGACGCTGTCCCTCATGTCGGAGTGTGTGGCGTCGGGGAGAGTCCCGCGACGATGGAAGACCGGCAAGCTCGTGCTTCTAAAGAAGCACGGGCGCCCAGCCGAGTCGCCGTCGGCCTACCGCCCCATCGTTCTGCTCGACGAGATGTGCAAGCTGTTTGAGCGGGTGCTAGCTGCGCGTCTCGTCGGGCACCTTGAGGGGGCGGGGCCCAATCTAAGTGATGGCCAGTTCGGCTTCCGTCGCGGGAGGTCGACTCTCGACGCCATATCCCGGCTGCGGGACAGCGTCGACGAAGCGGTCGCCGGGGGTGAGGTGTTGTTGGCTGTATCGCTGGATATAGCCAACGCATTCAACACCCTCCCCTGGGAGACCATTGCGGAGGCGCTGAGGTACCACAATGTCCCGTGGTACCTCAGGCGCGTTCTTGCGGACTACTTCGTGGACCGGGTCATCATCTACCCAGCCCAAAACGGAGTAGTCCGCCGAAGTATGTCGTGTGGCGTTCCACAGGGGACGGTCCTTGGGCCGCTCCTGTGGAACGTGGGGTACGACTGGGTCCTGCGCGGGGCCAATCTTCGGGGGGTCGGTGTACTCTGCTACGCCGACGATACCCTGGTCACCGCGCGGGCCCCCACGTTCCGCGACGCCGCCGTACTCGCCACGGCGGGCGTCGCCCACGTCGTGCGTCGCATCGGGGCGCTGGGGCTAAAGGTGGCCCTAGAAAAGTCCGAGGCCCTGTTCTTCCATGGGCCTCGGCAGACGCCGCCTCGAGACCAAACAATAGTGGTGGGTGGCACCTCCATCGCTGTCGGGAGCAGCCTGAAATATCTCGGGCTCATTCTCGACAGTCGGTGGGGGTTCGCGGAGCATTTCCGGCAGCTGGCACCGAAGTTGCTGGCATTTGCTGGAATGCTCTCGCGATTGCTGCCCAACTGCGGAGGACCGGGATCTGCCTGCCGCCGTCTCTACGACGGAGTGGTGCGCTCCAAGGCGCTCTACGGGGCGCCCATCTGGGCGGAAGCCCTCTGCCCAGCAAACGTTGCGTTGCTGCGGCGTCCGCAGCGAGCCATCGCGCAGAGGGCTGCACGAGCGTACCACACCGTCTCTTACGAGGCGGCGTGTTTGATCGCGGGTAGTATCCCGTGGGATCTCGAGGCCGGCGTCCTTAAGAGGGTGTACGAGGAGGGCGCCTTGATGCGGCGTGTTGCTGGAGGTCGGCCGGCTCCGGAGGAGATCGATCGCTGGAGACAGGAGGCGCGCGACGATCTCTTCCGGAAATGGGCCGAAAGGTTGAGCACAACAAGGAGTGGCTCACTGCTTGTGGGGGCCGTTCGGCCCGTCCTGCGCGAGTGGGTTGAGAGGGGTCATGGGGCTCCAACGTACCACCTCACTCAACTTCTCACAGGTCATGGCTGCTTCGCCAAGTACCTGTGGGAGGTGGTGGGCGTGGAATCGGAGCCCCGGTGCCGAAACTGCACCAGCGGCGACCCCGACACGGCACACCACACTTTGGCCGTGTGTGAGGCGTGGGACGGACAAAGGACGGCCCTCACAAGCACAATTGGTGCAAACCTCTCGCTGTCGGCCATAGTTCCAGCTATGGCCGGCAGCGAACAGTGTTGGGCCGCCGTCGCCTCGTTTGCTAGCGAGGTGATGGCGGCCAAGAGAGAGGCGCTGCGGGAACGGGAGCGAGCTGGGCTCACGCTCCCGCCCCGCAGGCCACCGGCGAGGGGACGTCGGCGAGCACAATTCGCCCGCGTCCCTGATTGAGAGTAGCCACGGGCGGCGGGTCGGGGGACCCGCTGCCTTTATGCTGATGTGGCGGAATGCGCCCCTCCGTGTTCCTGGGGCGCATTCGTAAGAGGAGGATGGGCCCCACCACCCGGCCCGATGGCCGGGATGGTGGGGCCTCGAGAGGAGGGCCCGCTAAATAGGGCGGGCGTCCCTAGCCGAGTCGCGGTGAGCATTCTATCCCGCGGCTCGGATTGGGCGAAGGAGGAACACCGTGGTGGTTTAGTGGGTAGTCTGGCCTCGGCCAGGAGTCCCACACAAAGCGAGACCCCTGCCTATGTTTTTTTTTTACGTGGTGGAATGCGTTTAGGCACTTCGCTCCCCCCCCCACGGGGGTAGGGGGAGAGCTTCGTGTGGGACTCCTGGCCTCTAAAGACGGCCAGACTACCCACTAAACCACCACGGTGTCCGTCATTACCACATTTCGACGATGGCGGGAACAACATCTTCCGCCATCGCCGTGTGGGTCGCCCACCACTCAACGGTGGCAGGCCCATCTCTGGTGCGGCAGAAGAGGAGTCCTTCTGCCGCCCGCCTAGGCAAGGCACACGCGACACGACGTGCGCCTTCAACCTCGAGGCCTATGTAAGGGCAGCAGACGCCCCCGCGTCTACTGCCCCGGCCCGGTTAGGGGGGGAGGAGTTGGTGGTACCGCCTCCTCCGGGCCCCGGCTCGTTTGCGGCGCTGCGGGAGGGAAAGCGGGTCACATTCCCTCTCCCTTTCCGCCGCCTCCTTCTGCGAGATAACCGTCTCGCAGAAGGTCTGAACCGCCGCCCACGCCTCATCGCCGCTGACCATAGACAGAACTACGGTCGGCAGCGAGAGGTCCGTCCCCACTTCGGCGATGAGAGCACGGCGCTCCCCAGCCCACGCGGGGCACTCCTCTAGGGTGTGCTGCGCCGTGTCATCATCGCCTCCACAGTGGTGGCACCCTCTGGTCGGCTCTCGTCCCAGCCGGTACAGGTACCTCCCGAAGCATCCGTGCCCCGAGAGGACCTGCGCCATCCGGAACGTTACCGACCCCCGCGATCTATCCATCCAGTCTCTGAGGACCGGACGGATCGCCTCGATGGTCCTTCTGCCAGCCGTGGGATTGGCCAGCCGCCGCTCCCACTCCAGGAGCATGGACCGTCTCGCTTGAAGCCTCCGCTCTCCCACCTCCGAAGGTGCCGGGAATTCGCCCCGGCTCCGGGCCTCCTCGCGCCAATGATACACTGACGCGAGGACACAGGCCTCCAGCTCCCACGGAGGGGAGCCCGCCATAACGCAAGCCGCCTCGAATGAGATGCCGCAGTAACCTCTAATCGCCCCGACGGCCATCACCCTCTGCGGACGTCGCAAGAGGGTGACGTTGTGTGCCGTCAGGGCGTCGATCCACACAGGGGCCCCATACAGGGCCATCGATCGTACGACTCCCATATAAAGGAGGCGGCTGCTCGTCTGGGGTCCCCCTAGGTTCGGCATCAGCCGCCGAAGGGCGGCGGCTGCGCCGAGCAGACGGGGGACCAGGCGGTCGAAATGAGCGCGGAAGCTCCATCGTGGATCGAGGACAAGCCCGAGGTACCTCATTTCAGACTTGACCTCGATCCGGGTGCCACTCACTACGATGTGGGAGTCCGCCGGTGGCGCTCGCCGAGGGCCATGGAAACAAATGGCCTCCGACTTGTTGAGCGCCACCCCGAGTCCCAACATCGTTATTCGCCGCACGACCATTGCCGTGTGTGTCGTCTGCGTAGCAGGTCACGTTGGCGCCCGGGAGGCGAGCTCCTCGGAGTACCCAGTCGTACCCGATGTTCCACAAGAGGGGCCCCAGCACTGACCCCTGCGGAACACCGCGGCACATGGCCCACCTGTGAAGGCTGCCATCCTGACCTGGGTACTCCACGTACCGCTCCGATAGGTAGGCGCCGACGATCCTACGCAGGTAGGGAGGCACGTCATGGTATTTGAGCGCCTCCCGTATGCACTCCCAGGGCAGGGTATTGAAAGCATTGGCGATATCCAGTGACACCGCCAATAGCACCCCGCCCTTGCGGATCTCCTCTCGCGCCAGCGCCTTCACTCGAAGGACGGCGTCGACGGTCGAACGACGTGGCCGAAAACCATATTGGTAGTCGGACAGGCCGCGACCTCCATCCTCGAGGTGCCGGACGATGCGAGCGAACAACACTCTCTCAAAGAGCTTGCCCGCCTCGTCCAGCAACACTATCGGTCGGTACGCCGAGGGCGATTCCGCGGGCCGTCCCTCCTTCTGGATAAGGACGAGCCTACCCGTTTTCCACCGGACTGGGTATTGTCCGGTTTGTAGGCAGGCACTCATTAGCCCGCAGAACCGCTCCTCGAGCTCCCGGAGCGCGACCACCAAAACGCGTCCGGGAACTCCATCGGGTCCAGGAGCCTTCACCCCTTTCTCCTGGGCCCGCCTGACGGCCACGGCCAGCTCCGCCGTTGTGACCCGCGGCACCTCCAACACGACCTCCTCACTGCGCGCCGGAGCCATCACCGGGGGAACGAACCCTTCCTCCCTCTGTGGAAATAGGGAGGAGATAACCTCCCCCAGCACTCTCGGCTCCAGGCACTCCGTGATCGGAGGTGCCCAAGGGCGGAGCTTAGCCCTGACCGTTTTGTAGGGCCGCCCCCAGGGGTCCCGGTCGAGAGTGGCTAACAGAGACGCTCTCGAAGCCTCCTTTGCGTCTCCTATAGCCACCCCGAGGGACTGAGCGCACGACCTATAGTCGGCGTAGAGCTGCGCCTCTTCCTCCGGCACCCGCCGCGCCCTGCGGCGGTACCGGGTGTACCGGCGACGTTTCGCGACGCACCGAGATCGCAGTTCAGCGATCTCGGGCGTCCACCAGTACACCTTCCGGTTGGGGAATCGGGGCTTGGCCCGAGGCATGCACGCGTCGCAGATTTGCGACGCAGCGCTCCCGAACCATTCGGCCTCCTCCTCGACTCCTACTTCCGCCGGAGGATTCGCCCACGAATGGACGATCGACGCCAGCTCCAACGCCTCCCGGTCTATACGCCCCAGGACCCACCTCTTGGCGGACGGCCCCTCGCGTCTGGGACTCGCCACGTGCAGGCCCGTGGAGACATCGTAACGGATGTAACGATGATCCGTCAGATTCTCCACGTCTTCCAGGACTCGCCAGTCCCGGACGGCCTGTGCGACGGCAGGGGTCGTGAACGTGATGTCCACGATGGACCTCCCCTGCTGTGACACAAACGTGTCGACCGACCCACGGTTACTGACCGTAAGGCCGGTCGTCGTGGCCCACTCCTCCAGCAACCGGCCGCGCTCGTCGGCCGCGGGGGAACCCCAAGCCGTGGATTTGGCATTGAAGTCCCCGGCGACCACCGCCAGACGGGGTGAGATTTGCCCCAGCAGGGCACCCACCACATCCAGCGCCGTCTCGAACTCGGCCAGTCTCATGCTGGGAGGGAAGTACACCGCAATGATGATGTACCTCCCCCATCCGCAGGCCACCAAGCCCCTCCCCCTGGAAATGAGGGAGGGGGGTGCCACTCGCTGTGTCCCAGACGCGATAACACAAACCGACCCGACAGTGTCCCCCAGCCACTGACCGTGAGGAGGGACAAAGTACGGGTCGGAAACGATCGCCACATCAATGGACCACTCCGCCATGGACTGCAGGAGGAGGTCCTGCGCTCGTGCGGAGTGGTTTAGATTCGCCTGGAGGAAGCGATGGGGAATACCGTCCATTACGGTTCCATCGCTTCCTCTCGCCCTTGCGGGGGCGTCGCTGCCACGGGGACTGGGGCAGCCGGGGTCCTTCCGGCCGCCTTTTTACCCTTTCTGGGCTTTGTCCCGCGGCATGCTTTGCCGCCTAGAATATGGTTGCTCGGACCGCCACCCATTGCTGCGCAGATAACGCAGTGGGGGTCGGCCGAGCATGCCGCGGCTTTGTGGCCAGGACGACCGCAGCGGTAGCAAATTTCACCGCGGTCATCCTGTGAGGTGCACTGTGACCTGACGTGTCCTGACATCAGGCACCGGAAGCACCTCATAGGTCTCCGCTCAAGTAAAGTTACTTGAGCAGAGACCCAGCCCACTAATAGGCGACCAGCGGCCGCCTTTTTGGCCGCTTCCACGGGGCAGCTCACCGCCACCGTGCCACTTCCCCACAACGAGCGCCGAATCTCCCCGACCTTGACGTTCAAGGGAGGGCAGCCGCCGCGGCGCGCGACTGCGTCAGCCACCTCCTCCCTAGTGACAGAGTCGTCCAGACCGGTAATGCGCAAGTCTGTGCGCTTGACCGGCCTGGACACGTTCGCCGTCTCGGAGCCGAGCACCTCTCGGAGACGCGCCGCCAGCATGTCAGCCTTCTCCCCGCTGGAGTCACCGGCCACTTCCAAAATGGTGACACCGGTCTGCGCCCTCTTGAAATTCATGCGGGGGATGTTGAGGTCTTGCAGATCAATCTGCGACTTCAACCCCCGCATGACCTCCGCGTACGTGGCGCCCTTTCCTGCGGCCTCCGGCAGTAGAGTTATTACTACTGCCGAAGAGTGGGGCGTACGCGGTCCTTTCCTCTTACGTGTTCGCCTCTTCTTCTTAGAAGAAGAGGCTGCAGAGGAAGCTGCAGCCCGGGCCGACGTGCTGGCCTCTTGGACAGCAGCCGGCGCTCCAGGCTTCTTTTTCTTTGGCCTCTTGGCTACCGTCGTCCACTCTTCGTCCGACGACGGTGCAGGCGGCGGCGGCATCGGCTCGCTCTCCTTCGGGGTGCTCCTCTTCCCCTTTCCTTTCCCCTTCGACAAGGGAGGGGGCGGTGGCGTAGGCTTCAAGGGAGCCGGTGGTGTTGGCCTCGAAAGTGGCGATGGACCGGGCCTTGGGTCGATCTTGCGCCTGGCGTCCGACGCTAGGGGTGGGCGGAGGCGAGGCTCCGGCAGGAGTCTAGACTCCAAGCCCGCCCACCTTGCGTCCACCGCGGTCAGCACGCGGTCCATAATGGCCCGCGACATCTCCTCCAGTGGAGCCACAGCGGCTGGTTTCGCCGCTGCCTTCTCCTCCCGGAGGAAACGGACCTCAATCCGGAGCCTCTCCACCTCTGCCCGAAGGGTTGCCACCTCGTCATTCACGTTACGACCCTCAAGCACAGCTACGGCATCGATGGCATCGAATGCCGCATCCTTGAGGGCCTTTATGTATCCACCCTTTAAATTTTTTGATTTGTTGGCGACGTCCAACACAATGTCCATATTTCGTCGGACCTTAGCCGCCAACTCATCGGCGGGCAGTTTTTCACACGCAGGGTCCACTGTGGTCCTCCTAGAGGATCGCGACACCACGGAAGACGATCGCGACCCTTCCACCGAGCCCGAAAATTGGAATATCTCCGACTGGAGGTTCGGCTTCTCAGTGGCCGGACGTTTTGCGCGCGGTGACTTCTCCTTCTCGCCGCGCTGTCTCTTCCGAGCAGCGCTGCTTTCGCGCGACGATATCGCACCGACATCCATGTCGGAATCTGCCATGGAAGGCGTTGGTGTCGAGGGCCTCGTCAACCTTGACAGCCTCACGGAGCACCGACGGGTCTGTCCTACGGGGACTTGGTCCCGGCTCGACAACCCTGTCTCCTCCTCGCGCTCACGCGCCTGTCGCTCGGGAGCTTGGTCCCGGCACGACGCAACTTCTCCGCCAGCATCAGACATCGTCCTTAAAAGGACAGTGCCGATGCGGTCAGAGGACACCAAAAAACAGTAAGTACTGCTTGCCGCAAGACTCGCTTTTCCAGATTTGGTCACCCAACGTGCCACTCCGTTACGGTGGTCACGTCGGGGTCCAGGGCACACGACGGGGACGTACTGGAAAGCTCTTGGGGCGTGCCCCAACCTAACCTAACCTTTTTTTTTTTTTTTTTTTTTTTTTTTTTTTTTTTTTTTTTTTTTTACGTGGTGGAATGCGTTTAGGCACTTCGCTCCCCCCCCACGGGGGTAGGGGGAGAGCTTCGTGTGGGACTCCTGGCCTGTAAAGAAAGGCCAGACTACCCACTAAACCACCACGGTGTCCGTCATTACCACATTTCGACGATGGCGGGAACAACATCTTCCGCCATCGCCGTGTGGGTCGCCCACCACTCAACGGTGGCAGGCCCATCTCTGGTGCGGCAGAAGAGGAGTCCTTCTGCCGCCCGCCTTGGCAAGGCACACGCGACACGACGTGCGCCTTCAACCTCGAGGCCTATGTAAGGGCAGCAGACGCCCCCGCGTCTACTGCCCCGGCCCGGTTAGGGGGGGAGGAGTTGGTGGTACCGCCTCCTCCGGGCCCCGGCTCGTTTGCGGCGCTGCGGGAGGGCAAGCGGGTCAGATTCCCTCGCCCTCTCCGCCGCCTCCTTCTGCGAGATAACCGTCTCGCAGAAGGCCTGAACCGCCGCCCACGCCTCATCGCCGCCGACCATAGACAGAACTACGGTCGGCAGCGAGAGGTCCGTCCCCACTACGGCGATGAGAGCACGGCGCTCCCCAGCCCACGCGGGGCACTCCTCTAGGGTGTGCTGCGCCGTGTCATCATCGCCTCCACAGTGGTGGCACCCTCTGGTCGGCTCTCGTCCCAACCGGCACAGGTACCTCCCGAAGCATCCATGCCCCGAGAGGACCTGCGCCATCCGGAACGTTACCGACCCCCGCGATCTATCCATCCAGTCTCTGAGGACCGGACGGATCGCCTCGACGGTCCTTCTGCCAGCCGTGGGATTGGCCAGCCGCCGCTCCCACTCCAGGAAACCTAACCTAACCTAACCTAACCTAACCTAACCTAACCTAACCTAACCTAACCGTTCAACCTCAACCTGGTAAAGGCGAAGGGTACGAGTATCAGTCGTACGACTCGCGCCTATAACACCCGAAGGGCCGACTGGGATGCCTTCAAAGCCAATATGACTCGGCTGCTCTCGGATATAGCGATAGGCGAAACAAGGCACACTGATGAACTTGATGCCTTGGCCGAAGCTTATACGAGAGCAGTCGAGGATGCGTGCAAGGAGAGCATCCCAGTCAAAAAACCGGGGGGGTTGATCGGTGCGCCGTGGTGGTCGGAAAGACTCGCCAGTTTAAGGAGGACTATGATCACCTACAAGCGTCGAATCAGGAACGCTGCGCCGATCCGAAGGGAGTGGGTGATAGCGCAGTACCTAGAGCGAAAGGAGATGTATGAGAGCGAATTAAAAAAGGCACAGGTCGAAAGTTGGAAGGACTTCTGCGGAAAGCAAGACAGGGAGGGCCTCTGGGAGGGAATTTATCGTGTGATTGGCAGGGCCACAGTGAGGGAGGAGGATACCCTCCTTACCGCCAATGGTTCATACCTGGACGCCAAGGGTTCGGCTGATCTACTGGCCCGAACATTCTACCCAGCCGATCTGGAGAGTGAGGACAATGGAGAGCATCGAAGAGTACGAGTAAAAGCTAAGATGATTGACGAGGATAGGGGTCATCATGATGATGACCCACCTTTTACAGTTGCGGAACTCTTCGATGCCCTCCAAAAGTTCAATCCCAAAAAAGCTCCGGGGGCGGATGGCTTCACAGCCGACATCTGCACCCACGCCATTAGGGCCGACCCCTTACTATTCCTAAAGCTGCTGAATCGGTGCCTTCACCACGGCTACTTTCCTAAAATATGGAAGGAAGCCGTGGTGGTTGCACTGAGGAAGGCGGAAAAGGACTCGTACACCGTTCCCAAGTCGTACAGACCCATCGGTCTATTGCCCGTCTTGGGGAAGGTGTACGAGAGAATGCTGGTGGCTCGTCTCAATTTCTACCTACTGCCGACAATTAGCCCCCGCCAGTACGGTTTTATGCCACAAAGGAGCACCGAGGACGCCCTCTATGACCTTATGGGTCACATAAGGGCTAAGCTCGATGAGAAGAGAATAGTCCTTATGGTGTCCCTGGACATAGAGGGCGCCTTCGATAGCGCATGGTGGCCGGCCATAAAGGTGCGACTGGCGGAGGAGAAGTGTCCGGCGAATTTGAGACGAGTCATCAGTAGTTACCTTAGCGACAGGGTGGTAAGGGTTAGGTATGCGGGCGAGGAGTGCAGACGCCCCACGGAGAAGGGATGCGTCCAGGGCTCTATTGGCGGGCCCTTGCTGTGGAACCTCTTACTGGATCCCGTTCTTCATCAGCTTCAAGATAGGGCGGTTCACGCACAGGCATTCGCGGACGATGTGGTGCTGGTGTTCGATGGGGACAGCGCCCTGGAGATTGAGAGACAGGCCAATGCCTCTCTCGAGCATGTGCGGGAGTGGGGCATCGGAATGAAGCTGAAATTCGCACCGCACAAAACTTGTGCGATGGTAATCACGCGGAGGCTTAAGTACGATGCACCACGCCTCAGCATGGGCGGGATAGACATTGGACTGTCTAAGGAAATCAAAATCCTGGGGCTCACTATCGACCACAAGCTCACATTCAACACACACGTCACAAATGTATGCAGAAAGGCGATCGGCATCTACCACAAATTGGCGCGGATGGCCCGGATCAGTTGGGGATTACATCCCGAGGTGATCCGGACCATCTACAACGCTGCTGTGGAACCGACGGTGCTATATGCAGCCAGCAGCTGGTGTCCTGCGGTGGAGAAGCTCGGTATTCAGAAGCAGCTGAATGTGGTGCAGCGCGGTTTCGCTCAGAAACTCTGCAAAGGCTACCGCACGGTCTCCCTACACTCGGGGTTGATCTTGGCTGGGATGCTCCCTCTGGACCTCAGAGTTCGCGAGGTGGCCTCGTTATACGAGGCCAAGAGAGGAGTGCCCCAGTCATGGTTGAAGGATAGGGAGATCGAGCGGATGTCTTCCGCCATTGAGAAGCCTCACCCCGCGGAGCATATGAACCTGGAGTTCGTAAGTCTGGTAGACGAGGAACATTTTGAAAGCGTCAAAACGCAGACGCAAGTCCAAATCTACACGGATGGGAGCAAGATTGAGGGTCGCGTCGGTGCAGCGTTATCCATATGGAATAACGGCACCGAAACAAAGACCCTCAAACTTGCTCTCTCCCCGTACTGCACCGTCTACCAAGCAGAGCTCCTGGCCATATGCAAAGCGGCCAGTGAGGCTCTCAAGCGAGGTGCGGCCACATTCGGCGTTTTCAGCGACAGCAGAGCCGCACTCATGTCGGTTACGAACCACCACGCCCTCCACCCACTGGCAGTTGAGGCCAGATCTACCATCAGGCGGGGATTGACCCAGGGCAAGGAAATATCCTTGTTCTGGGTCAAGGCCCACGCAGGGTTGGAGGGCAACGAACGAGCCGACCAGCTCGCCAAAGAGGCGGCTCTGCGGTCGAAGATAGCGCCACACTACAGCCTGTGCCCAGTCTCATTCGTGAAGCGGGGCCTGCGTCAGACCTCGCTTCACAAATGGAACGAAAGGTACAGGCTGGGTCACACGGCTTCTGGTACCAAGCTTTTCTTCCCTTGCGCTCTGGATGCATATAGGATCGTCCGAGAGATGAAGATCGCCGGCACCACGACCCAGCTCCTTACAGGGCATGGTGGGTTCTCCGAATACTTGTACCGTTTCAAGTGTAAGGCGGACCCATCATGCGCCTGCGAGCCGGGCGTCGACGAGACGGTCGTCCATCTAGTCGTCCACTGCCCGATCCACGCTAGGGATCGACACGACCTAGAACAAAAAATAAATACTAGTATAAATGTTAAAAATTTACCCATATTAGTGTCTAAGGAATACCAGCAATACTTTCTAGAGTATTGGGAGAAAATCATTAGAGCAGTACTACAAAGAAACAGAGTATAGGAAACCTCACATAGATATTTATCAAAAATATCCAATAGAAGGTTTCAAAGTGTAGCAAATTAATTTGGCAAGTAATTGTAAAGTAGACATCTATTATTATATAATTGTAAACAAATAGCATAAATAAATAAATAAAGTTTAAAAATCCCCCCCTCCCCTCCTCCCAACATTCCCAAAGTATGAAAGGCATGGCGTGAAAGTACGAGAGGTATAAATGCGAGAAATTGTATGGTACTAGAGGACGGAATGAGTGCGTGATTATTACCCATAGATTTTAAGACGTAATGAGTATGCACCCTGAGAGGGTGAAATATTAGAGCCTAGGGAAACCTGTACAAGAATAGGGCTTCGACGTGGGTCGAAGGCGCTAGTAAAAAAAAAAAAAAAAAAAAAAAAAAAAAAAAAAAAAAAAAAAAAACCACGTGTAACCCAGTACTATACAAAACACGTCACGAAACCTATGTCGCTCCGCGTCAAAAATTCATAAAATCGGTCGTAGTGCTCATATTGTTAAATAAATAGTGTGCAGTGATTTGTTAGTGAGTGATTCACCAGGATCCATGTGGGCAACACTTTATCCTTAAGGATTAAGGAGCTACAGGACCTCAACTTTAACACTGAATTACTTCACAGCGGTGAGTCACACACACTTAAAAGCATCACCAATAGACAGCCCCCGTCGAGACCAACACAACGACGTATCATCGAGGCTGCTACGATCATCCCTGCAGGAGTTACAGGAGTCTAAAGGTACACAAATCCACATACAAATACTTCCAACTCACCATCGAGGTTACACGTGTCGTGAATCGCCGCCAGTCTGGCGCCGACGACCACGACCTACCTCAACAATTGTGTGTGCCTTGAGACACCAATATCGGCCTGAGGACTACGGAGTACCATCGCTGAGGCAAGCACCAGCGCCATATCGGTACCCCAAGGAACTCCTCAACTGTCATCGTCAGAGGAACAGGACTTGGACCTGTGCCAGCACAAGACCAGGAACCCTCAACCATTCTGAGGCCACCCATCAACACCACCAGTAGTGCCAACCTGAAAGTAGACCACCAGCTCTCAGGAAGGTACCAAGGAACTCCTCAACCACCATCAGTAGAACTTCGGGACTTCCACCAGAAGTGCCACTAGGTGAGGACCCCCCCTCTCCCCCCCCAAACAATCCCATACCCCCCTACAATCATTCAAAATTCTCCCCTCCCTCTTTTATACCTTAACCCCCCCCCTTTTCACCCTCCTACCCCCTAAGCTCCACACGAAACCTAACCCCCCCCCTCCCCCTCTGGGAACCTCACCCCCCCGAAGTCTAACTCCGTCAATCTTGGGCCTAGAAAGTCGAGCTTGGGCTCGTTTGAATCGGCTTAACAGTCTCTACCGATTGGCCCCGAGGGAATCGGAGTTACATTCGCAGGGACATCGAAATCCTAAAAAACATCATCACTTTTAACTATTCGTTTTCATCGACCAACATCTCGTCGCTAGAATAAGTAGAATAAGTATTCCTAACTAAATTTAAAACTAACATAGCATTTAAGCAACTAACAAATCATGTCGTCACCTTCAGGATCCGACTTCACCACCACAGCATCCTCTAGCAGGACGCCGTCAGGGGTGGAAAAGTGCGATCCGAAGGATAAAGCGACGGCAACAGGTCAGATCTCCCCTTATCGTGACACTACCATCACAAAAGATAGTGGGAGCAAGACCACCCCCTCTTCAATACCCACCCCCTTTTCTTTTGTCGGGAAAACAAAAGGGGGGTCGCAAGACCCCCAACAAACAGACACCCCATCCTCATCACAACTTATTAAAAAATCTCCTTCCCCAACAAACAAACAAAGGTCACGGAACCCAAGTGGCAAGGTGCAGAAGAGATCCAGCACCGCAGCCATGAGGGGATCCTCAGAACTTGGCCGCACTATCGCTACTAAACAGAGGCTCAACAAAAAAACTCTATCAGGTGGATTAAGGAGGGCAGTATCTTTAAAGAACGCCCAGGCGACAGCGAGGGAGACCAAGCTAGATGACCTACGGAATCTGGCGGACGTCTCGATGTTAGACGACTCGCTGAGACCAGAAGATCAAACTCCACTTCCACAACTGACTCACACAATTCCAACTCCCTCCGAACGCACGTCACCAGTGACGTCGCCGGTGAGGGAGATCGCTGGGGTCAACCCTCAAAAGGACCACTACAGTGTGGTCTTTTCAGCCACACCAGCAAAAGTAGTAGAGTCCGACGATGAGGAGGCAGGGAGCGTCTCTCTCACCGGCGACAACTGGACCGACGTCGAGAGCGAGAGCGGCAGGCCCAGTTTGTTGCCCCAGTTGGGGACACATACAGGCGTCTGCAAGGATCTCGCCACGGAAAGGGCAAGAGAGTACCTGCAGGTCGGGAAACAGGCTCTCGAAAGCTCAAAGAACTGTAGGCGGGAGCTCAGAGAGGTGGTCGTGGAGAGCTTATCCAATCTTTATGAGCTTGTCCTCTCTCTGGCCGATTCCAGGAACAGACATAGGTTGAACCTGGAGACGGAAAGGACGAGGGCGGCAAAGGAACTGGTGCGAGTAGAAAGGGCACACAATAAGGCGCTGCTCAATCAACAAAAAATGTTCGATCAGCGCCTAAAAGAGACTAAGGAAGGGCTGGCCGGCACCCACAAAGCCGTGGATGGTGTACAGAGCTGGCTCAACTTCGAGATGGATGGCTTGATTAAGACAATTCGAGCCACCCACTCTGAACCAAAACCGACAGCAAATCTTAACACCGAGAAGAACGAACCGGCCAGCAAAATCCAATGCCACCACGAGGACAGCACGCCAGTCCTAAAAGAAATAAATAGAAAACTGGGAGACTTGGCGACGGAACTCCACTATAAAACGATGGACGCAGCCTCGGGGAACAATAAATCAAAGGAGAGAGATCTTCCTGATACCCCCCCAACACACACCCAGCAAACGGAGATCACCCTCAAAGAGATGACAACCGCGATGCAGGCTTTACAAGAGGACGTCGCAGCAGTGCGCACCCTACTTCAAGGCCCCAAACCTATTACGCGGGAAGAACTGAGGGAAGATCTGGATGAGGCAACCGGACCATTAGTGGCCAAAACCAGGAACCTCCTACAAGAACTACAAGAGGTGAAGGATGTGGCATACACAAACTCCACCGGACCAGGAGCGAGGGGCTTAGCCACGGAGATGGCGATTACCGACACGGCGGCGCAGATAGAGAGTCTAATAAACCCTCTGAGAGCCGACGTGTCTGAGGTCGCCAACACCTCCAAGGCACTGACCAGAACTCTAACCTGGTTTAACTCCTCACACAAACCAATACCACTCCAAAAACACACACTCCATAAAGACTATGCTTCCGCCGTAAAGACACGACCACAGCCTCGACCCAACCACACCCTCATAGTCTCATCGACGGACCCAACTAAAACTGGGGAAAACGTGATTGAGACGATCAGGGGTGCCTTGGACTTCAAGAACACAGGCATCACAGTGGACAGGGTCAGAAAGGCAAAAAATAAGAAGGTTGTCCTGAGCTGCGAAAGAGAGGAGGACGCGCGTAAGCTCCAGGAGAACCTCAAAGGAGCCACAAACCTCGTCATCAAACAGGCGGCGACATCAAATCCATTAATATTGATAAAAAACCTTTTAACACACAATACGGACTCCGATATAGTGGAAAATCTTCGGGCTCAGAACAAAAAATTGTTCACAGAACTTAAACCCGAAGAATCAACTATTAGAGTCCGTTACAGGAAACGCGCCCGGAACGCGCTACAATGTCACCCAGTGTTGGAGGTGGCACCTAAACTCCACAAGCGCATGCTCGAGGCACAGTACGTCCACATTGGCCTAGAAAGGCGAACCGTGGACGACCAATCACCTCTGGTGCAATGCGCAAAATGTCTGGGATTCGGACACACGAAAACAATGTGCAAGGAGAGTCACCAGCTCTGCAATTATTGCGGAGCGAAACACTCCTGGCAGGACTGTCCGAAGAAAGAGGCGGGAGACCCTCCACAATGCAAAAATTGTGCCAGGGCAAAGGTAGACACACCCAACACCATCCCACACGTGGCATTCAGTCCGGACTGCCCGCAATGGCAGCTATGGGACAATATAGCGCGTTCCAGAATAGCGTATTGCTAAGGATACCACCAGGGATAATGGCTCAGTCAATCCGGACAATAGTGGACACACAAGGCTTACCATCATCCAAGCCAATCTTCAGCGGTCGAAAAACGCCACCGCCGAACTACTCCAGGTAGCAGCGGAGAGGGGCATTGCAGTGGCATTGGTGCAGGAACCGTATGTAGGTTCAACGGAAACGGTCAAACAGTTCCCGGGCACCAGAGTCATTCAATGCACCATCAACAGGCAAAAACCAGTTAAAGCCGCCATAATAGTATTCAGCGACAAGCTGAGAGTCGTACACGACCCCCAACTTGTTACTGAAACCGAATGTGCGGTCAAACTGGAAGCTGGTAACCTGAAGCTTGGAGTGGTATCTGTCTACTATGACGGAGAGCAACTAATAGAGCCATACCTAGAAAGGACCAAAGCAATATGCCAAAAACTAAACACAACAAACACGATCATTGGAGGAGATGTCAACGCCTGGAGCCAATGGTGGGGCAGCTCATCCGAGGACGAAAGGGGAGAGGCCTACAGTTCGTTCCTGAACGAAATCGACTTTCATATCCTCAACACCGGTAACACACCCACATTCGAAGAATACCGCCGAGGTAGGCTATGCACTAGCATAATCGATGTCACAGCCTGTAGCACGCCACTACTAGGGAAAATAAAAGAGTGGAGGGTCGATCGGAATCTAATAACGTCAGATCACAACGCCATTCTGTTTGTGCTGGAGGTAGGGGAGAAACTACAACGTGTAGAGTACCCAACAACCAGAAAATACAACACAAAAAAGGCGAAGTGGTCAGATTTCGATCAACACCTTCACGTGTTCCTGGCGGAAAAGGGAGTGACAGCGGAGGCGATCGAAAGAGTGGAAGGTGCCGAGGAGATGGAAGCCATTGTCGAAGTTTACACTGCAGCCATCACGGAAGCGTGTGAGAACACCATCCCGAAACTCGGCAGCAGGAAAGGAATAACTCAACCCCCTTGGTGGACGGACCAACTCAATGAGCTAAAGAGAGACGTCCTTCGAAAGAAGAGACGAATCAGGAACGCAGCCCCATCAAGAGTTGAATTCGTACTGCAAGAATATCGAGAGGCCAAGGAGCTATACACTCTAGCAACTAACGAGGCCCAGACTCGGAGCTGGAAGGAGTTCTGCACTGCACAGGAGGGAGAAAGCATGTGGGACGGGATATACCGAGTCATAAGGAACGCAACAGGCAGGCAGGAAGATACATTGCTTAGAGACGCAAACGTGCAAACACTAAGCCCTACTGCCTCAGCAGATCTTCTAGCCGAAACCTTCTACCCAAATGACACCGAAACGACGGATCAACCGTACCACATGCAACTCAGGACCCTAACGCGGAGCGGCTCGCCGGAGGAGAGCAAATTAAACGCAGACGATCCCCCCTTCACGGTGGCTGAAGTGGAAGCTGTGCTGAGAGCGCAGAATCCAAAGAAAGCCCCAGGAGAGGACGGATTCACATCAGACATCTGCGCCCGGGCTATTCGAAGTGAAATAGAAGTATTCATGGCAATTGCAAACAAATGCCTAGCCATATCTTACTTCCCAAGACGCTGGAAGACAGCTCATGTAGTCATTCTTCGGAAACCCGGCAAGAAAGATTACACCCACCCAAAATCCTACCGCCCCATTGGACTCCTGTCGGTGCTGGGGAAAACGGTAGAGAAACTACTTGTGGGTCGACTCCAATGGCATCTGCTCCCAACCCTTAGTCCAAAACAGTACGGGTTCATGCCACAACGAGGAACCGAGGACGCCCTCTATGACCTTATGAAACACATTGCCGGAGAACAGGCTCAGAAGAAATCAATCTTCATTGTTTCATTGGACATAGAGGGAGCCTTCGACAACGCGTGGTGGCCGGCTCTGAAACACCAACTGATAACCAGGCGCTGCCCGAGGAACCTCTACAAAACAATGGACTCATACCTGTCTGACAGGAGAGTGACTGTAAACTACGCAGGGGCAACCAGAGATAGAGAGACCAACAAAGGTTGCGTACAAGGCTCCATTGGTGGCCCAACCCTATGGAATCTCATACTCGATCCTCTGCTACAGATGCTATCCAAAGACCAAGTCCACTGCCAGGCCTTCGCCGACGATGGAGTCCTGGTCTTCTCGAGTGGAACGGTGTCCGGGATGGAGGGTCCTATCAACACAGTGTTAAGCAAGGTAGTAGAATGGGGGCGACAAAACAAGCTGAACTTCGCAGCTCATAAGACTCAAGCAATGCTGCTTACAAAAAAACTAAAGTTCAGTGTCCCCAACATACATATGTCTGGAACACAGCTAACACTGGTTGACGAGATCAAACTTCTCGGCCTCGTGATAGACAAACGCTTGAACTTCGAATCACACGTGAGTGCCGTATGTGACAAAGCTACGGCCATATACAAACAGCTTGCGTGTGCAGCGAAGGTCACGTGGGGTCTTAATCGAGAAATAATAAGGACCATCTACGTGGCAGTAATAGAACCCATCATCACCTACGGGGCTTGCGCCTGGGCGAAGGCAACCGAGCTCCAAATGAATAGGAAACGATTGGCGGCGGTTCAGAGAGGCTTTGCACAAAAAATCTGTAAGGCTTACAGAACCACGTCTCTGACGTCGGTGCAAGTGCTCTCTGGAACGCTCCCACTCGATCTCCGAGTCCAGGAAGCGGCGACACTGTACGAGGCAAAGAAGGGAAAATCAACTGACTACATTCCTCCTGGTCGGAACCTCGAGCAAAAAGTGAGGTACCAAGACCTGCCTCACCCATCTACCCAGATCACCATGGGGTACGAACTTCTCGAGAACATGGACCTCGAAACCCAAAACCACCACAATATCATAGGCCCGCAAATTTACACCGACGGCAGCAAGATAGAGGGCAAAGTAGGTGCAGCTCTCACGTGGTGGGAAGATGGGAAGGAGACCATGAACAAAACCTTCAGCCTGGACCCAACCTGTACAGTGTTCCAGTCGGAACTATATGCTCTCCATAGGGCAGTGCTAGGGGCAAAAGAAAGCGGGAGGGAGACAGTCAACATCTTAAGCGACTCGAGATCGTCGCTCGAACTGTTGGCAAACCCCAAACCCCTACACCCCCTGGTTAAGTCCATAAAGGAGAACATATCAGATATCCGTGCAGCAGGGAAACAGGTCCGTTTGTTCTGGCTCAGAGCACACGTGGGAACGACGGGCAATGAAAGGGCCGACGAACTAGCAAAAACAGCCGCTAGCTTGGAAAAAACCTCACCCGACTACGCGGCGATCCCGCTGTCTTACGTCAGGAAGAGGATCAGAGAGGAAACGGTCAAAAAATGGCAAGACCGTTACATTACCTCAACGACGGGATCAGTTACGAAGACCTTCCTCCCAAATGTGGACAAAGCGTACCGCATAGTGAGAGGAACGAAACTGACCCCGCTTCAAATCCAAATTCTGACGGGACACGGAGGGTTTGGAGAGTATTTGCACCGGTTTAACTTGAGAAGTGAACCCGGCTGCGAGTGCGACCCCAACATTAGCGAGTCGGTGTGGCACATTCTACTGGACTGCCCCCGTTTCCATACAGCCAGGTACAACCTGGAATGCGACATTCAGATGGAGCTCAAACAAAATAATTTAAGTGAGATCCTGGAGAATGCTGAGACAAGAGACAGGTTTCTTCAATATGTAGAAACTGTAGCCTCTATAACAACAAGGCGAAACAGTACTCTTGACACGCAACGGCCGGCGACGGACGCATCAACACGGATGATAACCACGACACACACAACACACGCAAATGCACACCCCTCGACTTCAAACTACACTCCGATATCATTTAATCTACTCATATACGGGGAACCAGGAATTCCTGGCATTAAACTGCGAGGAGTAGCCCTTTTCATGAACACAGACACAGAAAGAATAGGAGTCGCGTTCTGCAACGCCAGAGCGTCCAAGAACTCTGTCAACATCTCACCAGGACTCGGGGCGCTGATGAACGGCAGCACCTTCAAAATCACCATGAGGCGCAAAGCCTATGAGGAACTGCAAACCGTGAAAATTGAACAACAAATGTGCCGAATTGTGCGAAGGAAAAATAAAACCATCGCACTATTCGACACGTCACTCAATCCCGATCTCACGGCTTTCCAGATGGTTTGCAAGGTGCTGGCGGACATGGGCGCAAGAGGAGAGGGTGGAATTGTTCGACCTAAGAAAATTAGTGTGGACGCAATGGTCATAGGCTACCTAAGTGGGAACACCGTGGATTATCACGGCGCACTGGAAGCCTCGAAATACCACGAGATCGTTGTTTATGAGGATAGAGGCCAAAACCTCAGTTATCTTAGACAGCGACCCGAAAATGACCCCAATTCACCCCCTACAAACTGCTGGGACCACCCGGTCGTCAATCCTGACGTCAGTGGGTCCGAGCGGCTGCAAATCAGGATGGAGCAGGAGAGACAATCAGGGCGGAACGCGAATACTAAACAAGACAAGAGGGATAAGGAAGATAAAATCTCCACCTTTACCTCGACTTTGGGCAGAGCGATCCAGGCACTGCCCGAAGTGGTAACTGCAAAAGTGAGCAAAATATCCCAAAATATTTCAATGAACCGAGCAGTTGAGCGGTTTTTCTCCAAGACACCATCCAAAAAGGATAATAACCCAATGCAACCTGAAAAAGAGAGAACAAGGGCCGACAAGGGACAGGTGGTTCCTCCAAAACTCAGAGAAGCCACAAACCCACAAGACCATATGGTGAATGCCTTCATCGAGTTCGTGGCTGTCACAGAAGCCACTCGCCAGGTCAACCTTGATGTCTGTAAAGACATCATGAAGGCGTACAGGAGGCAGAATCTGGGACTGCTTCAGGTAATGCTGAAGGAAGCCGAGGCAGCGATATATGACAATGACACCTCACTGGTTATCCAGGGGACAGTGTCAGGGTCGTATATGGCAGCCTACAGCGATTCATGTGGTTTTGTGGGACTAGTGGAGAGCGAGGAAGGGCGGGGGGAACAACTTGTCTTCAAAACACCATCTAATGACCCCATAGTAGTGGTCGCGAAGTGTACAAAGGTGATGCTTGATGACAGGATCCTCGAAATGGCCAAAACCGTCTCGGGAGACTTATCTGAAGGTAAAACACCGTCGCACTGGACAACACCTACCATTTCTTGGGTCAACGGAGTCCCCGGTTGCGGTAAGACTACCTGGGTTATGTCCCAAATCGACACCGAAAAGGACATAATCGTAACCACGACCACGGAAGCAGCGAAAGACCTCCGCGAAAAACTTATCCCGCGGATAGGTGATCGAGCGAAGAGGAGAGTAAGGACTATGGCATCCCTATTAGTCAACGGGATGAGTAAGGACGAATCGTGTACACGCCTTATGGTGGACGAAGCCCTTATGAACCATTTTGGATCTATAGTCCTCGCAATCCAAATTGCGAAAGCCACCGAGGTAACACTGCTGGGTGACAACAACCAACTCCCCTACATCGACCGTTATAACCTCTTCCAACTCAACTACAATAGACCCAACAAAATCACCAACATCACAAAGGAACTGTTATGCACCTACAGAAACCCCCAGGACGTAGCGTATGCCCTCTACGAAATATACAGTGGCATATACTCGGCCAACACTCGAACACGATCCCTAAAGCTGAAGAGATATAGTGGTGCGGAAATATCCAAGTCGGAAAGAACACTCTATCTCGTTCACACCCAGGCTGAAAAGGCTCTCCTCATCAGCCAGGGTTATGGTGCCGACGAAGGATCACGCACCCTAACTATACACGAAGCACAGGGACAAACCTTCGAGTCAGTGGTAATCGTGCGAACAGTTTCAAAAAAATCCCATCTCCTCCAGAGTGTCCCCCACGCGGTAGTGGCAATCTCTAGACACACAAAGACCTGTGTCTACTACACAGACGACCCTAGCGATGATGCCACGGCACAACTAATAACCAAGGCAGAGAGAGCCACTCCCGAAAAAATCAGGGACTATAATTTAAAAATGGCCATACGGAGGGGAGACCTGACCGTTCGTGACCAAATAATAAAAACAATAAGAGATCATTCCAACCCCTGACGGTTCCATCACGTTTTCATCACCATTCCCAATGATCGCCTGAATCCTGAGAGCGACGACAGAGGGTGAAGTGGTTGAAAATTAATCAAATATTGATGTAACACTATATGATTCAATAGTGATAGGGTTTGGAGTTGCAATTTATAATATTTCAATTGTAGGTTGCGGGTCAAAATTTTGTCAATGAGTTGTAATGTATAACACTTATATAGTCAGTAATGTAGAACACTTTCTGATAATTAAGTATATATAACAGAAAAAAGGAAAAATATATTGAAATATACAAAAAAAAAAAAGCAAAAACCAAAAAAAAAAAAAAAAAAAAAAAAAAAGAAACAAAAAAATTAATAAAAAAAAAAAGAAAAAAAAAATAAATAAACAAAAAACAAAAAAAGAAAAAAAAAAATAAAAAAAAAAATACTAGCGACATAGATTAAGATGAAGAAAGAATGCATGCATGTGAGCGCTGAGGCGATTGTAGATTTTTGACAAAATATTTAATAAAACAAAATATTATAATAACTCAAAAAAAGGCACGGGCCGTAGAGCTCGTGGAAAAGTCTTTAATTTAAAAAAAAAAAAAAAAAAACCTAACCTAACCTGGGGCACGCCTGCTGGAATGCTCTCGCGATTGCTGCCCAACTGCGGAGGACCGGGATCTGCCTGCCGCCGTCTCTACGACGGAGTGGTGCGCTCCAAGGCGCTCTACGGGGCGCCCATCTGGGCGGAAGCCCTCTGCCCAGCAAACGTTGCGTTGCTGCGGCGTCCGCAGCGCGCCATCGCGCAGAGGGCTGCACGAGCGTACCACACCGTCTCTTACGAGGCGGCGTGTTTGATCGCAGGCAGTATCCCGTGGGATCTCGAGGCCGGCGTCCTTAAGAGGGTGTACGAGGAGGGCGCCTTGATGCGGCGTGTTGCCGGAGGTCGGCCGGCTCCGGAGGAGATCGATCGCTGGAGACAGGAGGCGCGCGACGATCTCTTCCGGAAATGGGCCGAAAGGTTGAGCACGACAAGGAGTGGCTCACTGCTTGTGGGGGCCGTTCGGCCCGTCCTGCGCGAGTGGGTTGAGAGGGGTCATGGGGCTCCTACGTACCACCTCACTCAACTTCTCACAGGTCATGGCTGCTTCGCCAAGTACCTGTGGGAGGTGGTGGGCGTGGAATCGGAGCCCCGGTGCCGAAACTGCACCAGCGGCGACCCCGACACGGCACACCACACTTTGGCCGTGTGTGAGGCGTGGGACGGACAACGGACGGCCCTCATGAGCACAATTGGTGCTAACCTCTCGCTGTCGGCCATAGTTCCAGCTATGGCCGGCAGCGAACAGTGTTGGGCCGCCGTCGCCTCGTTTGCTAGCGAGGTGATGGCGGCCAAGAGAGAGGCACTGCGGGAACGGGAGCGAGCTGGGCTCACTCTCCCGCCCCGCAGGCCACCGGCGAGGGGACGCCGGCGAGCACAATTCGCCCGCGTCCCTGAATGAGAGTAGCCACGGGCGGCGGGTCGGGGGACCCGCTGCCCTTATGCTGATGTGGCGGAATGCGCCCCTCCGTGTTCCTGGGGCGCATTCTTAAGAGGAGGACGGGCCCCAACATCTCGTCCCGATGGCCGGGATGGTGGGGCCTCGAGAGGAGGGCCCGCTAAATAGGGCGGGCGTCCCTAGCCGAGTCGCGGTGAGCACTCTATCCCGCGGCTCGGATTGGGCGAAGGAGGAAAACCGTGGTGGTTTAGTGGGTAGTCTGGCCTCGGCCAGGAGTCCCACACGAAGCGAGCCCCCTGCCCCCGCGGGGGGTGAGCGAAGGGCGTAAATGCATTCCACCACGTAAAAAAAAAAAAAAAAAAAACCTGGGGCACGCCACGGGAGCGAGCTGGGCTCACTCTCCCGCCCCGCAGGCCACCGGCGAGGGGACGCCGGCGAGCACAATTCGCCCGCGTCCCTGAATGAGAGTAGCCACGGGCGGCGGGTCGGGGGACCTGCTGCCCTTATGCTGATGTGGCGGAATGCGCCCCTCCGTGTTCCTGGGGCGCATTCTTAAGAGGAGGACGGGCCCCACCATCTCGGCCCGATGGCCGGGATGGTGGGGCCTCGAGAGGAGAGCCCGCTAAATAGGGCGGGCGTCCCTAGCCGAGTCGCGGTGAGCATTCTATCCCGCGGCTCGGATTGGGCGAAGGAGGAACACCGTGGTGGTTTAGTGGGTAGTCTGGCCTCGGCCAGGAGTCCCACACGAAGCGAGCCCCCTGCCCCCGCGGGGGGTGAGCGAAGTGCGTAAATGCATTCCACCACGTAAAAAAAAAAAAAAAAAAAAAAAAAACCTGGGGCACGCCCCAAGAGCTTACCGGTACGTCCCCGTCGTGTGCCCTGGACCCCAACGTGACCACCGTAACGGAGTGGCACGTTGGGTGACCAAATCCGGTTAAGCGAATCTTGCGGCAAGCAGCACTACTGTGTGTGTGTTTTGACGTCCTCTGACCGCATCGGCACTGTCCTTTTAAGGACGATGTCTGTTGCTGGCAAAGAAGTTGCGTCGTACCGGGACCAAGCTCCCGAGCGACAAGCGCGTGAGCGCGAAGAGGAGACAGGGCTGTCGAACCGGGACCAAGTTCCCGAAGGACAGACCCGTCGGTGCTCGTCGAGGCTGTCGAAGCTGACGAGTGTAGATAATACAGAGAACTTGATGGAGATCGAGACGGAGGTCGCGAGACCTCCCGGCTCTCTCACAAAGGCGAAGGTGGTGCTGGATCGCCTTGATCTAACTACCATACCAAGCACAAGCCCTGGGAGCTCGCGTTCGTCTTCGCCAGTGTCGGGAAGACTATGGCGGAAACGGGACGCAGAGGCAGAGGCCGAGGAGGCCACTAAGAAGCCCCGCGGTCGCCCAACCACCACGGGCGAATACGCTGGCCTGGCGCAAGCCAAGGCCGAGCTGAACGCGGCTATGGAGCGGGAGCTCGAGCTCCGTGCTGAGAGAGAGCTGGCCGACGAACTGCAGCGGCAGCGGCAGAGGGCTCTCTACGTTAGAGAGACCCCTAGCCCGCAGCCAGAGCCCAGCCGACAGCCCCAAGCGGGACAGGAATCGGCAGAGTCCCTCAGTGCGGAGCAGCTCACGGGAGCCATTGAGGCAGCGGTGGGAATGGTGCAAACCATCGCCACCAAGAGCTCCCACTTGAAGGGACAATACGTGCGGGACCTGAGGCTCGCGTGCTCCACCATCCTGGAGCACGCCCGCGTGCTTCGGTCCCGCACGGAATCAGAAGAGGTGGCCCAGCTTCAGGCCCAGCTGGCCGTTATGCGGGCAGAAATGCGTGCTTGGCAGCAGCAAGCGCAATCTGCGCCGCCCCCCATGAGCCGCGATGAGATCGCTTTTCTAATCGACGCGCGTCTCGCAGGGATTGCGGACCGTCTGCTGCCTGAGACTCGTCTCCGTCCACCTCTCGAGGCGGACAAGCGAGCGGCAGCTCGGTCACAGGAGCAGCTCACATCCGAGCTCCCGCCTCTTCCTGCTTCGCCTCCCTCCGTCTCTGCCCATGTGCCGGGCGGATCAGATGGGTCGGAACCCTGCCCTAATGGGTCTGGAGCGGAGAAGAAGAGGAAGGTAAAGAAGGCGAAGAAGAAGTCGGCCGCAGCCAAAGAGGCCGAAGCTGCCCGCCAGACCCGGGCCTCGCCTGAAGCGACGTCCTCATCGGCGCCCCCGCCTGCTCCTGCCACATGGAGTAAGGTGGCGGCGCGGCCAAAAGTGGCGAAGCCGGTTCCAGCTCAGCCAGCAGCTGCTCCGTCCGCTGCCGTTCCGGCGGCACAGGCCGTGAAGCGCAAGCGTGGTGGCCGAAAGCCCCGAAAGCTGCGCGCCCCACAAACGGCAGCGATCACAATCACGCTGCTACCGGGTGCGCAGGAGAAGGGCATTACCTACGGGGACGTTCTGTCCAGGGCTGAAGGGGTCATTGACCTGAAGGCCCTTGGAATAGACGGCCTCCGGATGCGCCCTGCCACCACTGGGGCTCGAATCCTGGAGGTGGCTGGTGAGGATCGAGCCCGGAAGGCTGACCTCCTAGCCACCAAACTAAGGGAGGTGCTGGACGAGGCTCGTGTCGCTAGGCCAGAGAGGTGCGTGGAGCTACGCATCTCTGGCTTGAGCGACACGGCCTCCAAACAAACGATAGCGGCATCGCTGGCGGCTGAGGGGGGCTGCTCCCCTGACGCCATAAAGGTGGGCGACATCCAACGCCCACCTGGCCGCCAGGGCACTGCTTGGCTGCGGTGCCCTATCGAAGCGGCCAGAAAGTTGACGGATGGCCGTAAGATACTCGTCGGGTGGTCAGTGGTCAGGCTGACCACACTGGAGCCGAGACCGGCGCGGTGCTTCCGCTGCCTGGAGCCTGGGCACTTCGGGGCCAACTGCACTGCGGGTGTCGACCGCAGTGCGCTCTGCTTCCGCTGTGGGCAGGCGGGCCACAAGTCGGCCACCTGCTCCGCGGAGCCCAGATGCCCCGTCTGTGCGGCGGAGGGAGTGGCGTCCGGTCACCGGCTCGGATCCGGCGTGTGCAAGGCCGCCTTTCGAAAGAAGGCTGCCCCGAGAAAAGGCGGAGCTGCGGGTGGGAAACCAACAACATCCCCCACCCAGCCGCAACACGAGGAGGAGATGGACACCGCCCAACCATAATGGCACATCGTATCTCCATCCTGCAGGCCAACGTCAACCACTGCGTCGCGGCCCAGGACCTTCTGGCCCAATCCATGGCGCAGTGGCAGACGACAGTGGCAATAGTCGCCGAGCCGTACTACGTTCGCGACAGCCCAAATTGGGCTGGCGACCTAAACGGCTTGGTGGCTATCGTCGCCCAGCGACCTGCCCCACCCTTCGACAGAGTGCGGAGGGGCCGCGGGTGCGTACTCGTCGCGCTGGGCGGCGCTGCAGTGATTGGGGTGTACTGTCCCCCCAGCAGAAGCCTCGCCGAATTTGAGCAGTTGCTCTCGGAGGTCGGGGCTCTGCTGGCGGAAGTGCACCCCACCCCGGCTGTGGTGGCCGGGGATTTCAACGCTCACTCTCGGGCGTGGGGATCTCCGGCGACCGATGATCGGGGGGAGCTGTTGGATGAGTGGGCGGTGTCCCAAGGCTTGGTGCTGCTGAACCAAGGGGCGGTTCAAACCTGTGTGCGGCCCCAGGGCAGCTCGATCGTTGATGTGTCGTTCGCCAGTTCTGACCTGGCCCGACGCATCAACGACTGGCGAGTCGTCAGGGGGGTGGGGACCGCGTCGGACCATCGTTACATACGGTTCGACATCGTCCCCGCCGCCTCGTCGGCTCGTGTGGAGCTGGACCGCCCCTTGGTAGGGGAGGGTCCGCGGTGGCGACTCGGTTCTCTGGACCGGGAGCTGGCCAAAGAGGCGGCTGTCGTCGAGCGATGGGCCGCTGTTGATAGCGGCCTCGACGTGGACGCGAGGTGCGAGCGGCTCGCAGGAGCGCTGACTCGCGTCTGCGACGCGGCGATGCAGAGGGCGAGGCCTATTCCGCCCCGAAAGCAGGTGTACTGGTGGCGTCCCCACCTAGCCGGGCTGCGTACCGCAAGCTACGCAGCCCAGAGGCAGTACACCCGCAGTCGAAGGCGGGCCGTTAGAGACCTCGCCCGAGAAGAACAACTGCACGCCGCGTACAGGGCCGCCCGTGAGGCCCTCAGCTCGGCGATGAAAGCCGCCAAGGAGGAGTCCTGGAGGGAGTGGCTCGAGAGCCTCGACCGAGACCCGTGGGGGCGCCCGTACAAGGTCGTGAGTCAGAAACTCCGGCCCTGGGCGCCTCCCCTCACCAGAACTCTCGAGTCCAACCTCCTGGACCGAGTGGTCAGCTCCCTCTTCCCTGCGAGGGAAGAGTGGGTCCCACCGCGGATGGCAGCACCAAGCCAGGTGCCGGCTGACGAAGGGGCAATACCTCCCGTGTCCGAGGCCGAGTTAGGGGTTGCGATCCTGGCACTCAAGTCCAGGAATCGTGCCCCGGGCCCGGACGGTATTCCTGGGAAGGTTATTGCCACCGTCATGCCGGCACTAGAAGAAGAGACGCTGTCCCTCATGTCGGAGTGTGTGGCGTCGGGGAGAGTCCCGCGACGATGGAAGACCGGCAAGCTCGTGCTTCTAAAGAAGCACGGGCGCCCAGCCGAGTCGCCGTCGGCCTACCGCCCCATCGTTCTGCTCGACGAGATGTGCAAGCTGTTTGAGCGGGTGCTTGCTGCGCGTCTCGTCGATCACCTTGAGGGGGCGGGGCCCAATTTAAGTGATGGCCAGTACGGCTTCCGTCGCGGGAGGTCGACTCTCGACGCCATATCCCGGCTGCGGGACGGCGTTGACGAAGCGGTCGCCGGGGGTGAGGTGTTGTTGGCTGTATCGTTGGATATAGCCAACGCTTTCAACACCCTCCCCTGGGAGACCATTGCGGAGGCGCTGAGGTACCACAATGTCCCGTGGTACCTCAGACGCGTCCTCGCGGACTACTTCGTGGACCGGGTCATCATCTACCCGGCCCAAAACGGAGTGGTCCGCCGAAGCATGTCTTGTGGCGTTCCACAGGGGTCGGTCCTTGGGCCGCTCCTGTGGAACATAGGGTACGACTGGGTCCTGCGCGGGGCCAATCTTCGGGGGGTCGGTGTACTCTGTTACGCCGACGATACCCTGGTCACCGCGCGGGCCCCTACGTTCCGCGACGCCGCCGTTCTCGCCACGGCGGGCGTCGCCCACGTTGTGCGTCGCATCGGGGCGCTGGGGCTAAAGGTGGCCCTCGAAAAGTCCGAGGCCCTGTTCTTCCATGGGCCTCGGCAGACGCCGCCTCGAGACCAAACAATAGTGGTGGGTGGCACCTCCATCGCTGTTGGGAGCAGCCTGAAATATCTCGGGCTCATTCTCGACAGTCGGTGGGGGTTCGCGGAGCATTTCCGGCAGCTAGCACCGAAGTTGCTGGCATTTGCTGGAATGCTCTCGTGCTTGCTACCCAACAGCGGAGGACCGGGGTCTGCCTGCCGCCGTCTCTACGACGGCGTGGTGCGCTCCAAGGCGCTCTACGGGGCGCCCATCTGGGCGGAAGCCCTCTGCCCAGCAAACGTTGCGTTGCTGCGGCGTCCGCAGCGCGCCATCGCGCAGAGGGCTGCACGAGCGTACCACACCGTCTCTTACGAGGCGGCGTGTTTGATCGCGGGCAGTATCCCCTGGGATCTCGAGGCCGGCGTCCTTAAAAAGGTGTACGAGGAGGGCGCCCTGATGCGGCGTGTTGCCGGAGGTCGACCGGCTCCGGAGGAGATCGATCGCTGGAGACAGGAGGCGCGCGACGATCTCTTCCGGAAATGGGCCGAAAGGTTGAGGTCAACTAGGAGTGGCTCACTGCTTGTGGGGGCCGTTCGGCCCGTCCTGCGAGAGTGGGTTGAGAGGGGTCATGGGGCTCCAACGTACCACCTCACTCAACTTCTCACAGGTCATGGCTGCTTCGCCAAGTACCTGTGGGAGGTGGTGGGCGTGGAATCGGAGCCCCGGTGCCGAAACTGCACCAGCGGCGACCCCGACACGGCACACCACACTTTAGCCGTCTGTGAGGCGTGGGACGGACAACGGACGGCCCTCACGAGCACAACTGGTGCTAACCTCTCGCTGTCGGCCATAGTTCCAGCTATGGCCGGCAGCGAACAGTGTTGGGCCGCCGTCGCCTCGTTTGCTAGCGAGGTGATGGCGGCCAAGAGAGAGGCGCTGCGGGAACGGGAGCGAGCTGGGCTCACTCTCCCGCCCCGCAGGCCACCGGCGAGGGGACGCCGGCGAGCACAATTCGCCCGCGTCCCTGAATGAGAGTAGCCACGGGCGGCGGGTCGGGGGACCTGCTGCCCTTATGCTGATGTGGCGGAATGCGCCCCTCCGTGTTCCTGGGGCGCATTCTTAAGAGGAGGACGGGCCCCACCATCTCGGCCCGATGGCCGGGATGGTGGGGCCTCGAGAGGAGAGCCCGCTAAATAGGGCGGGCGTCCCTAGCCGAGTCGCGGTGAGCATTCTATCCCGCGGCTCGGATTGGGCGAAGGAGGAACACCGTGGTGGTTTAGTGGGTAGTCTGGCCTCGGCCAGGAGTCCCACACGAAGCGAGCCCCCTGCCCCCGCGGGGGGTGAGCGAAGTGCGTAAATGCATTCCACCACGTAAAAAAAAAAAAAAAAAAAACCTAACCTAACCTAACCTAACCTGGTGAACCCAAGAGCTCACCAGTACGTCCCCGTCGTGTGCCCTGGACCCCAACGTGACCACCGTAACGGAGTGGCACGTTGGGTGACCAAATCTGGTAGAGCAAATCTTGCGGCAAGCAGTTTTACTGTGTGTGTGTTTTTTGATGTCCTCTGACCGCATCGGCACTGTCCTTTTAAGGACGATGTCTGTTGCTGGCGAAGAAGTTGCGTCGTGCCGGGACCAAGCTCCCGAGCGACAAGCGCGTGAGCGCGAAAAGGAGACAGGGGTGTCTAGCCGGGACCAAGTTCCCGAAGGACAGACCCGTCGGTGCTCGTTGAGGCTGTCGAAGCTGACGAGTGCAGATAATATGGAGATCGAGACGGAGGTCGCGAGACCTCATGGCTCTCTCACCAAGGCAAAGGTGGTGTTGGATCGCTTGGATCCAACCATCATTATGAGCACAAGCCCAGGGAGCTCGCGTTCGTCTTCGCCAGTGTCGGGAAGACTATGGCGGAAACGGTTCCCAGAGGAAGAGGCCGAGGAGGCCACTAAGAAGCCCCGCGGTCGCCCAACTACTACGGGCGAATACGCCGGACTGGCGCAAGCCAAGGCCGAGCTGAACGCGGCTATGGAGCGGGAGCTCGAGCTCCGTGCTGAGAGAGAGCTGGCCGACGAACTGCAGCGGCAGCGGCAGAGGGCTCTCTACGTTAGAGAGACCCCTAGCCCGCAGCCAGAGCCCGGCCGACAGCCCCAAGCGGGACAGGAATCGGCAGAATCCCTCAGTGCGGAGCGGCTGACGGGTGCCATTGAGGCAGCGGTGGGGATGGTGCAAACCATAGCCACCAAGAGCTCCCACCTGAAGGGGCAATACGTGCGGGACCTGAGGCTCGCGTGCTCCACCATCTTGGAGCACGCCCGCGTGCTTCGGTCCCGCACGGAATCCGAAGAGGTTGCTAAGCTCCAGACCGAGCTAGCAGCTGTGCGGGCCGAAATGCGTGCCTGGCAGCAGCAGGCGCAATCTGCGCCGCCCCCCATGAGCCGCAATGAGATCGCCTTTCTGATCGATGCGCGTCTCGCGGGGATTGCGGACCGTCTGCTGCCTGAGACCCGTATCCGTCCTCCTCTCGAGGCGGACAAGCGAGCTGCAGCTCGGTCACAGGAGCAACTCACATGTGAGCTCCCTCCTCTTCCTCCATCGCCTCCCTCTGTCTCTGCCCATGTGCCGGGCGGATCGGATGAGACGGAACCCTGTCCTAATGGGTCTGGAGGGGAGAAGAAGAGGAAGGTTAAGAAGGCGAAGAAGAAGTCGGCCGCAGCCAAAGAGGCCGAAGCTGCCCGCCGGACCCGGGCTTCGCCTGAAGCGACGTCCTCATCTGCCCCCCCGCCTGCCCCTGCCACTTGGAGCAAGGTGGCGGCGCGGCCAAAAGTGGCGAAGCCGGTCTCAGGTCAGCCAGCAGCTGCTCCGACCGCTGCCGTTCCAGCGGCGCAGGCCGCGAAGCGCAAGCGTGGTGGCCGGAAGCCCCGAAAGCTGCGCGCCCCACAAACGGCGGCGATCACCATCACGCTGCTTCCGGGTGCGCAGGAGAGGGGCGTTACCTACGGGGACGTTCTATCCAGGGCTGAAGGGGTCATTGACCTGAAGGCCCTCGGGATAGACGGCCTCCGGATGCGCCCTGCCACCACTGGGGCTCGGATCCTGGAGGTGGCTGGTGAGGATCGAGCCCGGAAGGCTGACCTCCTAGCCACCAAACTAAGGGAGGTGCTGGACGAGGCTCGTGTCGCTAGGCCAGAGAGGTGCGTGGAGCTACGCATCTCTGGCTTGAGCGACACGGCCTCCAAACAAACGGTAGCGGCATCACTGGCGGTTGAGGGGGACTGCTCTCCTGACGCCATAAAGGTGGGCGACATCCAACGCCCACCTGGCCGCCAGGGCACTGCTTGGCTGCGGTGCCCTATCGAAGCGGCCAGAAAGTTGACGGATGGCCGTCAGATACTCGTCGGGTGGTCAGTGGTCAGGCTGACCACATTGGAGCCGAGACCGGCGCGGTGCTTCCGCTGCCTGGAGCCTGGGCACGTCGGGGCCAATTGCACTGCGGGTGTCGACCGCAGTGCGCTCTGCTTCCGCTGTGGGCAGGCGGGCCACAAGTCGGCCACCTGCTCCGCGGAGCCCAGATGCCCCGTCTGTGCGGCGGAAGGAGTGGCGTCCGGTCACCGGCTCGGATCCGGCGAGTGCAAGGCCGCTTCTCGGAAGAAGGCTGCCCCGAGAAAAGGCGGAGCTGCGAGTGGGACGAAACACAATACATCCCCCACCCAGCCGCAACACGAGGAGGAGATGGACACCGCCCAACAATAATGGCACATCGTATCTCCATCCTGCAGGCCAACGTCAACCACTGCGTCACGGCCCAGGACCTTCTGGCCCAATCCATGGCGCAGTGGCAGACGACAGTGGCAATAGTCGCCGACCCGTACCACGTTCGTGACAGCCCAAATTGGGCTGGCGACCTGTGCGGCTTGGTGGCTATCGTCGCCCAGCGATCTGCCCCACCCTTCGACAGAGTGCGGAGGGGCCGCGAGTGCGTACGCGTCGTGCTGGGCGGCGCTGCAGTGATTGGGGTGTACTGTCCCCCTAGCAGAAGTCTCGCCCAATTTGAGCAGTTGCTCTTGGAGGTCGGGGCTCTGCTGGCGGAAGTGCGCCCCACCCCGGCTGTGGTGGCCGGGGATTTCAACGCTCACTCTCGGGCGTGGGGATCTCCGGCTACTGACACTCGGGGGGAGCTGTTGGTTGAGTGGGCGGTGTCCCAAGGCTTGGTGCTGCTGAACCAAGGGGCGGTTCAAACCTGTGTGCGGCCCCAGGGGAGCTCGATTGTCGATTTGTCGTTTGCCAGTTCTGACCTGGCGCGACGAATCGACAACTGGCGGGTCGCCGAGGGGGTGGAGACCGCGTCGGATCATCGGTACATCCGGTTCGACGTCGTCCCCGCCGCCTCGTCGGCTCGTGTGGAACTGTGCCGCCTCTTGGTGGGGGAGGGTCCGCGGTGGCGACTAGGAACCTTGGACAGGGAGCTGGCCAGAGAGGCGGCTATCGTCGAGCGATGGGCTGCTCATGAGAGCGGCCTGGACGTGGACGCGAGATGCGAGCGGCTCGCAGGAGCGCTAACTCGCGTCTGCGATGCGGCGATGCAGAGGGCGAGGCCTATTCCGCCCCGGAAGCAGGTGTACTGGTGGCGTCCCCACCTAGCCGGGCTGCGTACCGCAAGCTACGCAGCCCAGAGGCAGTACACCCGCAGTCGAAGGCGGGCCGTTAGAGACCTCGCCCGAGAAGAACAACTGCACGCCGCGTACAGGGCCGCCCGTGAGGCCCTTAGCTCGGCGATAAAAGCCGCCAAGGAGGAGTCCTGGAGGGAGTGGCTCGAGAGTCTCGACCGAGACCCGTGGGGGCGCCCGTACAAGGTCGTGAGTCAGAAACTCCGGCCCTGGGCGCCTCCCCTCACCAGAACTCTCGAGTCCAACCTCCTGGTCCGAGTGGTCAGCTCCCTCTTCCCTGCGAGGGAAGAGTGGGTCCCACCGCGACGCCGCCGTACTCGCCACGGCGGGCGTCGCCCACGTCGTGCGTCGCATCGGGGCGCTGGGGCTAAAGGTGGCCCTAGAAAAGTCCGAGGCCCTGTTCTTCCATGGGCCTCGGCAGACGCCGCCTCGAGACCAAACAATAGTGGTGGGTGGCACCTCCATCGCTGTCGGGAGCAGCCTGAAATATCTCGGGCTCATTCTCGACAGTCGGTGGGGGTTCGCGGAGCATTTCCGGCAGCTGGCACCGAAGTTGCTGGCATTTGCTGGAATGCTCTCGCGATTGCTGCCCAACTGCGGAGGACCGGGATCTGCCTGCCGCCGTCTCTACGACGGAGTGGTGCGCTCCAAGGCGCTCTACGGGGCGCCCATCTGGGCGGAAGCCCTCTGCCCAGCAAACGTTGCGTTGCTGCGGCGTCCGCAGCGAGCCATCGCGCAGAGGGCTGCACGAGCGTACCACACCGTCTCTTACGAGGCGGCGTGTTTGATCGCAGGCAGTATCCCGTGGGATCTCGAGGCCGGCGTCCTTAAGAGGGTGTACGAGGAGGGCGCCTTGATGCGGCGTGTTGCCGGAGGTCGGCCGGCTCCGGAGGAGATCGATCGCTGGAGACAGGAGGCGCGCGACGATCTCTTCCGGAAATGGGCCGAAAGGTTGAGCACAACAAGGAGTGGCTCACTGCTTGTGGGGGCCGTTCGGCCCGTCCTGCGCGAGTGGGTTGAGAGGGGTCATGGGGCTCCAACGTACCACCTCACTCAACTTCTCACAGGTCATGGCTGCTTCGCCAAGTACCTGTGGGAGGTGGTGGGCGTGGAATCGGAGCCCCGGTGCCGAAATTGCACCAGCGGCGACCCCGACACGGCACACCACACTTTGGCCGTGTGTGAGGCGTGGGACGGACAAAGGACGGCCCTCACAGGCACAATTGGTGCAAACCTCTCGCTGTCGGCCATAGTTCCAGCTATGGCCGGCAGCGAACAGTGTTGGGCCGCCGTCGCCTCGTTTGCTAGCGAGGTGATGGCGGCCAAGAGAGAGGCGCTGCGGGAACGGGAGCGAGCTGGGCTCACGCTCCCGCCCCGCAGGCCACCGGCGAGGGGACGTCGGCGAGCACAATAGTCCAAGAAATGTCACAAAAACAAAAAAAACAAGATGAAGAGGAGCAAAATAAGGAGATGGAGATCGAGACGGAGATCGCGAGGTCTCTCGGCTCTCTCACCGAGGTGAGGGTGGTGCTGGATCGCTTAGATCCAACCACCATTCCGAGCACAAGCCCTGGGAGTTCGCGGTCGTCTTCCCCTGGAAGACTAGGGCGGAAGCGGATCTCAGAGGCGCAGATAGTGGCGGCAACCAAGAAGTCCCGTGGTCGCCCAACCGCAACGGGCGAATGCTTCGGCTTGGAGCAGGCCAAGGCCGAGTTAAGCGAGGCGTTGAAGCGGGAGCTCGTGCTCCGAAGGGAGAAGCGGTTGGCCGATGACCTGCAGCGGCAACAGCAGGGGGCTGTCTCCTCAAAGGAGACCCATAGCCCACAGCCGGAGCCCAGACAGCGGCCCCAAGCGGAGGAGACACCGGCGGCCCCAGAGTCCCTCAGTGCGGAGCAGCTCACAGCCGGCATCGATAAGGCGGTGGGGATGGTGCAAACCATCGCCACAAAGAGCTCCAACCTGAAGGGACAATACGTGCGGGACCTGAGGCTTGCGTGCTCCACCATTGTGGAGCACGTGCGCGTGCTTCGGTCCCGCACGGAGTCCGAGGAAGTGGCCAAACTCCAGGCCGAGCTGACCGCCGTGCGGGGTGAAATGCGGGCCTGGCAGCAGCAAGCGCAGTCTGCGCCGCCCCCGATGAGCCGCGACGAGATCGGGTTTATGATCGACGCGCGGCTCGCCGGGATTGCGGACAGGCTGTTGCCCGAGGCACGCATCCGCCCACCTCTGGAGGCGGACAAGCGGGCCGCGGCTCGGCCGTCTAAGCAACTCACCACCGAGCTCCCGCCTCTTCCTCCTTCGCCTCCCTCCGTCTCTCCCCACCTGCCGGGTGGGTTGAATGAGACAGGGCCCTGCCTTACCGGGCTGGGGGAGAAGAAGAAAAGGAAAAAGGTGAAGAAGAAGACGGCCGCAGCCAAAGAGGCCGAAGCTGCCCGCCAGATTCGGGAGTCGCTTCCTTCGAGGTCTTCATCAGCGCCCTCGTCGGCCCCCGCCACTTGGAGTCAGGTGGCGGCGCGGCCAAAAGTGGTAAAGCCAGCACCAGCCCGACCAGCGGCTGTCCCAACCGCTGTAGTTCTGACAGCTACTGGAAAGCGTAAACGTGGTGCCCGGAAGCCCCGCAAGTTGCGCGCCCCGCAAACAGCAGCGATCACCATCACGCTGCTGCCGGGCGCGCAGGAGAAGGGCATCACCTACGGGGACGTCTTATCCAAGGCCGAAGGGGTCATTGACCTGAAGGCCTTGGGGATAGACGGCCTCCGGATGCGCCCTGCGTCAACGGGTGCTCGAATTTTGGAGGTGGCAGGCGAGGACCGATCCCAGAAGGCTGACGTCCTCGCTGCCAAGTTAAGGGAGGTGTTGCAGGAGGCTCGTGTCGCTAGGCCAGAGAGGTGTGTGGAGCTGCGTATCTCTGGCTTGAGCGACACGGCCACTAAACAAGCGGTGGCGGCATCACTGGCAGCTGAGGGGGGCTGCTCTGCCGAGGCCATAAAGGTGGGCGACATCCATCGCCCACCTGGCCGCCAGGGCACCGCCTGGCTGCGGTGCCCTATCGAAGCGGCCAGAAAGCTTGTGGATGGCCGTCGTGTACTCGTAGGGTGGTCAGTGGTCAGGCTGACCACACTGGAGCCGAGACCGGCGCGGTGCTTCCGCTGTCTGGAGCCGGGGCACTTCGGGGTAAATTGCACTGCGGGAGTTGACCGCAGTGCACTCTGCTTCCGATGCGGGCAGGCGGGCCATAAGTCGGCCGCCTGCTCCGCCGAGCCCAGGTGCCCCGTCTGTGCGGCGGAGGGGGTGGCGTCCGGTCACAGGCTCGGATCCGGCGAGTGCAGGGCCGCCTTCCGTAAGAAGGCAGCCCCTAGAAAAGGTGGAGCTGCAGGCACAACAGCCAACGCCCAGCAGCAAAATGAGGAGGAGGAGATGGACACCGCCCAACAATAATGGCTCACCATATCTCCATCCTGCAGGCCAACGTCAACCACTGCGTCACGGCTCAGGACCTTCTGGCCCAATCGATGGCGCAGTGGCAGACGACAGTGGCAATAGTCGCCGACCCGTACCACGTTCGCGACAGCCCAAATTGGGCTGGCGACCTGTGCGGCTTGGTGGCTATCGTCGCCCAGCGATCTGCCCCACCCTTCGACAGAGTGCGGAGGGGCCGCGAGTGCGTACTCGTCGTGCTGGGCGGCGCTGCAGTGATTGGGGTGTACTGTCCCCCTAGCAGAAGTCTCGCCCAATTTGAGCAGTTGCTCTTGGAGGTCGGGGCTCTGCTGGCGGAAGTGCGCCCCACCCCGGCTGTGGTGGCCGGGGATTTCAACGCTCACTCTCGGGCGTGGGGATCTCCGGCGACCGATGCTCGGGGGGAGCTGATGGTTGAGTGGGCGGTGTCCCAAGGCTTGGTGCTGCTGAACCAAGGGGCGGTTCACACCTGTGTGCGGGCCCAGGGCAGCTCGATCGTCGATCTGTCGTTCGCCAGTTCTGCCCTGGCCCGACGAGTTAACAACTGGCGGGTCGTCGAGGGGGTGCGGACCGCGTCGGACCATCGGTACATCCGGTTCGACGTCGTCCCTGCCACCTCGACGGCTCGTGTGGAGCTGGACCGCCCTATGGCGGGGGAGGGTCCGCGGTGGCGACTCGGAACCCTGGACCGGGAGCTGGCCCAAGAGGCGGCTGTCGTCGAGCGATGGGCTGCTGTTGAGAGCGGCCTAGACGTGGACGCGAGATGCGAGCAGCTCGCAGGAGCGCTGACTCGCGTCTGCGACGCGGCGATGCAGAGGGCGAGGCCTATCCCGCCCCGAAAGCGGGTGTACTGGTGGCGTCCCCACCTAGCCGGGCTGCGTACCGCAAGCTACGCCGCCCAGAGGCAGTACACCCGCAGTCGAAGGCGGGCCGTAAGAGACCTCGCCCGAGAAGAGCAGCTGCATGCCGCGTACAGGGCCGCCCGTGAGGCCCTCAGCTCGGCGATAAAAGCCGCCAAGGAGGAATCCTGGAGGGAGTGGCTCGAGAACCTCGACCGAGACCCGTGGGGGCGCCCGTACAAGACCGTGAGTCAGAAACTCCGGCCTTGGGCGCCCCCCCTCACCAGAACTCTCGAGTCCAACCTCCTGGACCGAGTGGTCAGCTCCCTCTTCCCTGCGAGGGGAGAGTGGGTCCCACCGCGGATGGCAGCACCAGGCCGGGTGCCGGCAGACGAAGAGGCAATACCTCCCGTGTCCGAGGCCGAGTTAGGGGTTGCGATCCTGGCACTCAAGTCCAGGAACCGTGCCCCGGGCCCGGACGGCATTCCTGGGAAGGTTATTGCCACAGTCATGCCGGTACTAGAGGGAGCGACGCTGTCCCTCATGTCGGAGTGTTTGGCGTCGGGGAGAGTCCCGCGACGATGGAAGACCGGCAAGCTCGTGCTTCTTAAGAAGCACGGGCGCCCAGCCGACTCGCCGTCGGCCTACCGCCCCATCGTTCTGCTCGACGAGATGTGCAAGTTGTTTGAGCGGGTGATTGCTGCGCGTCTCGTCGGTCACCTTGGGGGGGCGGGGCCCAATTTAAGTGATGGCCAGTTCGGCTTCCGTCGCGGGAGGTCAACTCTTGACGCCATATACTCGCCGGGGGTGAGGTGTTGTTGGCTGTATCGCTGGATATAGCCAACGCCTTCAACACCCTCCCCTGGGAGACCATTGCGGAGGCGCTGAGGTATCACAATGTGCCGTGGTACCTCAGGCGTGTCCTTGCGGACTACTTCGTGGACCGGGTCATCATCTACCCGGCCCAAAACGGAGTGGTCCGCCGAAATATGCGGTGTGGCGTTCCACAGGGGTCGGTCCTAGGGCCACTCCTGTGGAACATAGGTTATGACTGGGTCCTGCGCGGTGCTTATCTTCGGGGAGTCGGTGTACTTTGTTACGCCGACGACACCCTGGTTACCGCGCGGGCCCCCACGTTCCGCGATGCCGGCGTTCTCGCCACGGCGGGTGTCGCGCATGTCGTGCGCCGCATTGGGGCGCTCGGGTTGAGGGTGGCCCTCGAAAAGTCCGAGGCCCTGTTCTTCCATGGGCCTCGGCGGACGCCGCCTCGAGACCAAACTATAGTGGTGGGTGGCACCTCCATCGCTGTCGGGAGCAGCTTGAAGTATCTCGGGCTCACTCTCGACAGTCGGTGGAGGTTCGCAGAGCATTTCCGGCAGCTGGCACCGAAGTTGCTAGCATTTGCTGGAATGCTCTCGCGTTTGCTGCCCAACAGCGGAGGACCGGGGTCTGCCTGCCGCCGTCTCTACGACGGAGTGGTGCGCTCCAAGGCGCTCTACGGGGCGCCCATCTGGGCGGAAGCCCTCTGCCCAGCCAATGTTGCGCTGCTGCGGCGACCGCAGCGCGCCATCGCGCAGAGGGCGGCACGAGCGTACCACACCGTCTCTTATGAGGCGGCGTGTTTGATTGCGGGCAGTATCCCCTGGGATCTCGAGGCCAGCGTCCTGAAGAGGGTCTATGAGGAGGGCGCCCTGATGCGGCGCGTTGCGGGTGATAGGCCTGCTCCGGAAGAGATCGATCGCTGGAGACAGGAGGCGCGCGACGATCTCTTCCGGAAGTGGGCCGAAAGGTTGGCTACCACACGTAGCAGTGCGCTGCTCGTGGGGGCCGTTCGGCCCGTCTTACGGGAATGGGTGGAGAGGGGTCATGGGGCCCCAACATACCACCTCACTCAACTTCTCACAGGTCATGGCTGCTTTGCCAAGTACCTGTGGGAGGTGGTGGGCGTGGAATCGGAGCCCCGGTGCCGAAACTGCGCCAGCGGCGACCCCGACACGGCACACCACACATTGGCCGTGTGTGAGGCGTGGGACGGACAACGGACGGCCCTCACGAGCACAATAGGTGCTGACCTCTCGCTGTCGGCCGTAGTTCCAGCTATGGCCGGCAGCGAACAGTGTTGGGCCGCCGTCGCCTCGTTTGCCAACGAGGTGATGGCGGCAAAGAGAGAGGCGCTGCGGGAACGAGAGCGAGCTGGGCTCACTCTCCCGCCCCGCAGGCCGCCAGCGAGGGGACGCCGGCGAGCACAATTCGCCCGCGTCCCCGAATGAGAGTGGCCACGGGTGGCGGGTCGGGGGACCCGCTGCCCTTATGCTGATGTGGCGGAATGCGCCCCTCCGTGTTCCTGGGGCGCATTCTTAAGATGAGGACAGGCCCCACCATCTCGGCCCGATAGCCGGGATGGTGGGGTCTCGAGAGGAGGGCCCGTTAAATAGGGCGGGCGTCCCTAGCCGAGTCGCGGTGAGCATTCTATCCCGCGGCTCGGATTGGGCGAAGGAGGAACACCGTGGTGGTTTAGTGGGTAGTCTGGCCTCAGCCAGGAGTCCCACACAAAGCGAGCCCCCTGCCCCAGCGGGGGGTGAGCGAAGTGCGTAAATGCATTCCACCACGTAAAAAAAAAAAAAAAAAAAACCTAAACCTAAACCTAAACCTAAACCTAAACCTAAACCTAAACCTAAACCTAAACCTAAACCTAAACCTAAACCTAAACCTAAACCTAAACCTAAACCTAAACCTAAACCTAAACCTAAACCTAAACCTAAACCTAAACCTAAACCTAAACCTAAACCTAAACCTAAACCTAAACCTAAACCTAAACCTAAACCTAAACCTAAACCTAAACCTAAACCTAAACCTAAACCTAAACCTAAACCTAAACCTAAACCTAAACCTAAACCTAAACCTAAACCTAAACCTAAACCTAAACCTAAACCTAAACCTAAACCTAAACCTAAACCTAAACCTAAACCTAAACCTAAACCTAAACCTAAACCTAAACCTAAACCTAAACCTAAACCTAAACCTAAACCTAAACCTAAACCTAAACCTAAACCTAAACCTAAACCTAAACCTAAACCTAAACCTAAACCTAAACCTAAACCTAAACCTAAACCTAAACCTAAACCTAAACCTAAACCTAAACCTAAACCTAAACCTAAACCTAAACCTAAACCTAAACCTAAACCTAAACCTAAACCTAAACCTAAACCTAAACCTAAACCTAAACCTAAACCTAAACCTAAACCTAAACCTAAACCTAAACCTAAACCTAAACCTAAACAACAGACAGACAGACAGACAGACAGACAGACAGACAGACAGACAGACAGACAGACAGACAGACAGACAGACAGACAGACAGACAGACAGACAGACAGACAGACAGACAGACAGACAGACAGACAGACAGACAGACAGACAGACAGACAGACAGACAGACAGACAGACAGACAGACAGACAGACAGACAGACAGACAGACAGACAGACAGACAGACAGACAGACAGACAGACAGACAGACAGACAGACAGACAGACAGACAGACAGACAGACAGACAGACAGACAGACAGACAGACAGACAGACAGACAGACAGACAGACAGACAGACAGACAGACAGACAGACAGACAGACAGACAGACAGACAGACAGACAGACAGACAGACAGACAGACAGACAGACAGACAGACAGACAGACAGACAGACAGACAGACAGACAGACAGACAGACAGACAGACAGACAGACAGACAGACAGACAGACAGACAGACAGACAGACAGACAGACAGACAGACAGACAGACAGACAGACAGACAGACAGACAGACAGACAGACAGACAGACAGACAGACAGACAGACAGACAGACAGACAGACAGACAGACAGACAGACAGACAGACAGACAGACAGACAGACAGACAGACAGACAGACAGACAGACAGACAGACAGACAGACAGACAGACAGACAGACAGACAGACAGACAGACAGACAGACAGACAGACAGACAGACAGACAGACAGACAGACAGACAGACAGACAGACAGACAGACAGACAGACAGACAGACAGACAGACAGACAGACAGACAGACAGACAGACAGACAGACAGACAGACAGACAGACAGACAGACAGACAGACAGACAGACAGACAGACAGACAGACAGACAGACAGACAGACAGACAGACAGACAGACAGACAGACAGACAGACAGACAGACAGACAGACAGACAGACAGACAGACAGACAGACAGACAGACAGACAGACAGACAGACAGACAGACAGACAGACAGACAGACAGACAGACAGACAGACAGACAGACAGACAGACAGACAGACAGACAGACAGACAGACAGACAGACAGACAGACAGACAGACAGACAGACAGACAGACAGACAGACAGACAGACAGACAGACAGACAGACAGACAGACAGACAGACAGACAGACAGACAGACAGACAGACAGACAGACAGACAGACAGACAGACAGACAGACAGACAGACAGACAGACAGACAGACAGACAGACAGACAGACAGACAGACAGACAGACAGACAGACAGACAGACAGACAGACAGACAGACAGACAGACAGACAGACAGACAGACAGACAGACAGACAGACAGACAGACAGACAGACAGACAGACAGACAGACAGACAGACAGACAGACAGACAGACAGACAGACAGACAGACAGACAGACAGACAGACAGACAGACAGACAGACAGACAGACAGACAGACAGACAGACAGACAGACAGACAGACAGACAGACAGACAGACAGACAGACAGACAGACAGACAGACAGACAGACAGACAGACAGACAGACAGACAGACAGACAGACAGACAGACAGACAGACAGACAGACAGACAGACAGACAGACAGACAGACAGACAGACAGACAGACAGACAGACAGACAGACAGACAGACAGACAGACAGACAGACAGACAGACAGACAGACAGACAGACAGACAGACAGACAGACAGACAGACAGACAGACAGACAGACAGACAGACAGACAGACAGACAGACAGACAGACAGACAGACAGACAGACAGACAGACAGACAGACAGACAGACAGACAGACAGACAGACAGACAGACAGACAGACAGACAGACAGACAGACAGACAGACAGACAGACAGACAGACAGACAGACAGACAGACAGACAGACAGACAGACAGACAGACAGACAGACAGACAGACAGACAGACAGACAGACAGACAGACAGACAGACAGACAGACAGACAGACAGACAGACAGACAGACAGACAGACAGACAGACAGACAGACAGACAGACAGACAGACAGACAGACAGACAGACAGACAGACAGACAGACAGACAGACAGACAGACAGACAGACAGACAGACAGACAGACAGACAGACAGACAGACAGACAGACAGACAGACAGACAGACAGACAGACAGACAGACAGACAGACAGACAGACAGACAGACAGACAGACAGACAGACAGACAGACAGACAGACAGACAGACAGACAGACAGACAGACAGACAGACAGACAGACAGACAGACAGACAGACAGACAGACAGACAGACAGACAGACAGACAGACAGACAGACAGACAGACAGACAGACAGACAGACAGACAGACAGACAGACAGACAGACAGACAGACAGACAGACAGACAGACAGACAGACAGACAGACAGACAGACAGACAGACAGACAGACAGACAGACAGACAGACAGACAGACAGACAGACAGACAGACAGACAGACAGACAGACAGACAGACAGACAGACAGACAGACAGACAGACAGACAGACAGACAGACAGACAGACAGACAGACAGACAGACAGACAGACAGACAGACAGACAGACAGACAGACAGACAGACAGACAGACAGACAGACAGACAGACAGACAGACAGACAGACAGACAGACAGACAGACAGACAGACAGACAGACAGACAGACAGACAGACAGACAGACAGACAGACAGACAGACAGACAGACAGACAGACAGACAGACAGACAGACAGACAGACAGACAGACAGACAGACAGACAGACAGACAGACAGACAGACAGACAGACAGACAGACAGACAGACAGACAGACAGACAGACAGACAGACAGACAGACAGACAGACAGACAGACAGACAGACAGACAGACAGACAGACAGACAGACAGACAGACAGACAGACAGACAGACAGACAGACAGACAGACAGACAGACAGACAGACAGACAGACAGACAGACAGACAGACAGACAGACAGACAGACAGACAGACAGACAGACAGACAGACAGACAGACAGACAGACAGACAGACAGACAGACAGACAGACAGACAGACAGACAGACAGACAGACAGACAGACAGACAGACAGACAGACAGACAGACAGACAGACAGACAGACAGACAGACAGACAGACAGACAGACAGACAGACAGACAGACAGACAGACAGACAGACAGACAGACAGACAGACAGACAGACAGACAGACAGACAGACAGACAGACAGACAGACAGACAGACAGACAGACAGACAGACAGACAGACAGACAGACAGACAGACAGACAGACAGACAGACAGACAGACAGACAGACAGACAGACAGACAGACAGACAGACAGACAGACAGACAGACAGACAGACAGACAGACAGACAGACAGACAGACAGACAGACAGACAGACAGACAGACAGACAGACAGACAGACAGACAGACAGACAGACAGACAGACAGACAGACAGACAGACAGACAGACAGACAGACAGACAGACAGACAGACAGACAGACAGACAGACAGACAGACAGACAGACAGACAGACAGACAGACAGACAGACAGACAGACAGACAGACAGACAGACAGACAGACAGACAGACAGACAGACAGACAGACAGACAGACAGACAGACAGACAGACAGACAGACAGACAGACAGACAGACAGACAGACAGACAGACAGACAGACAGACAGACAGACAGACAGACAGACAGACAGACAGACAGACAGACAGACAGACAGACAGACAGACAGACAGACAGACAGACAGACAGACAGACAGACAGACAGACAGACAGACAGACAGACAGACAGACAGACAGACAGACAGACAGACAGACAGACAGACAGACAGACAGACAGACAGACAGACAGACAGACAGACAGACAGACAGACAGACAGACAGACAGACAGACAGACAGACAGACAGACAGACAGACAGACAGACAGACAGACAGACAGACAGACAGACAGACAGACAGACAGACAGACAGACAGACAGACAGACAGACAGACAGACAGACAGACAGACAGACAGACAGACAGACAGACAGACAGACAGACAGACAGACAGACAGACAGACAGACAGACAGACAGACAGACAGACAGACAGACAGACAGACAGACAGACAGACAGACAGACAGACAGACAGACAGACAGACAGACAGACAGACAGACAGACAGACAGACAGACAGACAGACAGACAGACAGACAGACAGACAGACAGACAGACAGACAGACAGACAGACAGACAGACAGACAGACAGACAGACAGACAGACAGACAGACAGACAGACAGACAGACAGACAGACAGACAGACAGACAGACAGACAGACAGACAGACAGACAGACAGACAGACAGACAGACAGACAGACAGACAGACAGACAGACAGACAGACAGACAGACAGACAGACAGACAGACAGACAGACAGACAGACAGACAGACAGACAGACAGACAGACAGACAGACAGACAGACAGACAGACAGACAGACAGACAGACAGACAGACAGACAGACAGACAGACAGACAGACAGACAGACAGACAGACAGACAGACAGACAGACAGACAGACAGACAGACAGACAGACAGACAGACAGACAGACAGACAGACAGACAGACAGACAGACAGACAGACAGACAGACAGACAGACAGACAGACAGACAGACAGACAGACAGACAGACAGACAGACAGACAGACAGACAGACAGACAGACAGACAGACAGACAGACAGACAGACAGACAGACAGACAGACAGACAGACAGACAGACAGACAGACAGACAGACAGACAGACAGACAGACAGACAGACAGACAGACAGACAGACAGACAGACAGACAGACAGACAGACAGACAGACAGACAGACAGACAGACAGACAGACAGACAGACAGACAGACAGACAGACAGACAGACAGACAGACAGACAGACAGACAGACAGACAGACAGACAGACAGACAGACAGACAGACAGACAGACAGACAGACAGACAGACAGACAGACAGACAGACAGACAGACAGACAGACAGACAGACAGACAGACAGACAGACAGACAGACAGACAGACAGACAGACAGACAGACAGACAGACAGACAGACAGACAGACAGACAGACAGACAGACAGACAGACAGACAGACAGACAGACAGACAGACAGACAGACAGACAGACAGACAGACAGACAGACAGACAGACAGACAGACAGACAGACAGACAGACAGACAGACAGACAGACAGACAGACAGACAGACAGACAGACAGACAGACAGACAGACAGACAGACAGACAGACAGACAGACAGACAGACAGACAGACAGACAGACAGACAGACAGACAGACAGACAGACAGACAGACAGACAGACAGACAGACAGACAGACAGACAGACAGACAGACAGACAGACAGACAGACAGACAGACAGACAGACAGACAGACAGACAGACAGACAGACAGACAGACAGACAGACAGACAGACAGACAGACAGACAGACAGACAGACAGACAGACAGACAGACAGACAGACAGACAGACAGACAGACAGACAGACAGACAGACAGACAGACAGACAGACAGACAGACAGACAGACAGACAGACAGACAGACAGACAGACAGACAGACAGACAGACAGACAGACAGACAGACAGACAGACAGACAGACAGACAGACAGACAGACAGACAGACAGACAGACAGACAGACAGACAGACAGACAGACAGACAGACAGACAGACAGACAGACAGACAGACAGACAGACAGACAGACAGACAGACAGACAGACAGACAGACAGACAGACAGACAGACAGACAGACAGACAGACAGACAGACAGACAGACAGACAGACAGACAGACAGACAGACAGACAGACAGACAGACAGACAGACAGACAGACAGACAGACAGACAGACAGACAGACAGACAGACAGACAGACAGACAGACAGACAGACAGACAGACAGACAGACAGACAGACAGACAGACAGACAGACAGACAGACAGACAGACAGACAGACAGACAGACAGACAGACAGACAGACAGACAGACAGACAGACAGACAGACAGACAGACAGACAGACAGACAGACAGACAGACAGACAGACAGACAGACAGACAGACAGACAGACAGACAGACAGACAGACAGACAGACAGACAGACAGACAGACAGACAGACAGACAGACAGACAGACAGACAGACAGACAGACAGACAGACAGACAGACAGACAGACAGACAGACAGACAGACAGACAGACAGACAGACAGACAGACAGACAGACAGACAGACAGACAGACAGACAGACAGACAGACAGACAGACAGACAGACAGACAGACAGACAGACAGACAGACAGACAGACAGACAGACAGACAGACAGACAGACAGACAGACAGACAGACAGACAGACAGACAGACAGACAGACAGACAGACAGACAGACAGACAGACAGACAGACAGACAGACAGACAGACAGACAGACAGACAGACAGACAGACAGACAGACAGACAGACAGACAGACAGACAGACAGACAGACAGACAGACAGACAGACAGACAGACAGACAGACAGACAGACAGACAGACAGACAGACAGACAGACAGACAGACAGACAGACAGACAGACAGACAGACAGACAGACAGACAGACAGACAGACAGACAGACAGACAGACAGACAGACAGACAGACAGACAGACAGACAGACAGACAGACAGACAGACAGACAGACAGACAGACAGACAGACAGACAGACAGACAGACAGACAGACAGACAGACAGACAGACAGACAGACAGACAGACAGACAGACAGACAGACAGACAGACAGACAGACAGACAGACAGACAGACAGACAGACAGACAGACAGACAGACAGACAGACAGACAGACAGACAGACAGACAGACAGACAGACAGACAGACAGACAGACAGACAGACAGACAGACAGACAGACAGACAGACAGACAGACAGACAGACAGACAGACAGACAGACAGACAGACAGACAGACAGACAGACAGACAGACAGACAGACAGACAGACAGACAGACAGACAGACAGACAGACAGACAGACAGACAGACAGACAGACAGACAGACAGACAGACAGACAGACAGACAGACAGACAGACAGACAGACAGACAGACAGACAGACAGACAGACAGACAGACAGACAGACAGACAGACAGACAGACAGACAGACAGACAGACAGACAGACAGACAGACAGACAGACAGACAGACAGACAGACAGACAGACAGACAGACAGACAGACAGACAGACAGACAGACAGACAGACAGACAGACAGAATGTTCTTGCAGGATTTGTATATTTTTCTAGTCTAGTGGTATACATAGAAGGGCAAGGAAACATTTTTACACCCTTTGTAAAAATGTTCTTTTTGATACTGAGCTTACTGCCATTTATCGTGACAGAACCAGGACATTTTAAACTACTACGTTTTTTAAGTAATAGTTATCTTATATAAAAAATAGCAATAAAACAAGACTACACGGCTAAACAATATCATTGCATAAATTGAATGTCATCATAGCAAATCGATGGGTAGGAGGTATCGTGTTACTTATCCGCACTCATTATTATGTGATAAAAGGTGTTGTAGTATAGACACCTTTTCATCAAATAAAGTGTGAAAAAAGTCTTGATTGTCACAATAGTGTGACAACTTGGTGTGACAGATTACATGCTGCTTGTCACGAACGCGATTCGTCGTATACGCAGTTCGACATAATACGCGATTTGACACCATCGCTATAGGTCACGAACGCAGTTCGCCACTAACGCCGTTTGTCTTACACGCAGTTCGCCACTAACGCCGTTTGTCTTACACGCAATTCGTCACACACGCATTTTGTCATAAACGTAGTTTACCACGAGTCCGGAGAACACAGATGTCATATTTAAAAATCAGAAAATAAGCAAATCGTTAAGCGAGTGGTCATTATTTCACATGTATTTCATAATATGTTGCGGGTCGGCAAACACAGCGCGAAATTAGGCGAAATTAGTTTAAATAAGTGATAAAACATAGGTAATAAAATAATAGACACTGGCAGTGACGTGATGTTCATATCTGAGGCTTATTTGAGAAGTCGCGGTGTGCCTGTGTCGTAAAACTATTTGCGTGTTTTTAGCTCTACACCGGGTAAAATGAAACGCAACACTTGTGTTAAGAGGATATAATATAGCAGTCATTGAGGTCTTTATACAATACTTAATATGTAATCGCCACTATCCCTATGCTAACATAATTATGTAAACCTATGATGTAAGCAATAAGACAGTACAAGTCAAATACCGAAGACGGCAAAACGTACAGGGCCCTGATTCTGCTAGATATTATTTTGTCCTGGCAAAACCACTGCGGTACCACATAAGTACACTGTAACCAATACCATTTACCTTAAGACTTTACTTTTATACTGATTATGTCTTAAATTAAATGACAGTCTTAGAGTGAATGTAAAATGTTATTAACTCTTTCTCTTTTCATTTTGGACTTTAAAACTCGGCCATGACGTCTAAAATTTAATCAAATTTGATGCAATGTCAGCGGTATCACAGTGGTTTGGTTACATCATAACATTAGCAGAATCGGGGGCCAGGTCAGTCCCGTTGGCATTGTCAGAGGTCATTTCAGATGATACGTGCATTGATTTCAGGACTTGAACGACGTCAGCGAGGCACTTTATCCCAGACCTGGCAAAGAGAAATATTTCAATACAGTCATAACTACAAGTGAAAGTACGTAGACGGGCGGAGGGGACCGCCATGAGCGTCAGGGCCTAAGCCAGCATCATCTGAAAACCGGAACACCTGCAGATGAAGGGGCGAGGCTTCGTCGTGAGCGGGCCCCGGGCTCCAAGGTGCAAGTTTTGCTTTCGTGGAGGTTAAAATATTGAGATATACGGGCCCCGGACTCCGCGCGGAAGTCTCGGACACGAGCGGGATCGACACCTAGCTGCTACTCACTGGAATCGGTGAGGTTGAGGCCTACGCCGAGCATGTCAGCCAGCGACGTGAGCGCGCCCAGCTGGTGGTCTAGGTGCGACAGCGCCAGCGCGTCCAGCGCCGCCGGGGAGTTCGCTGCGCTCTCCGCCGCCCCTGCCGCCACCGCCGCCGCTGCGCTGTACGACATAAGTAGGTTACGTATTAATTCACTTAAGGTCTAACTACAGTTGATACATCTACGTTTAAAACGCACATTGGACAACTTGATTACTACATTACATAACTATGTAGGATTATCTACTACTACACGCTTCATCTAACGGTTGCTTAAGAAATGAGTTATTTCTACTAATGGACGACTCACCTACGGTTAATGTGCAGGTGGTTCGTGGATACAAATTGTAGTTGAATCAACCATAGGTGAATCAGCTAATATCTATTTCGTACCTACATTAGTTATTATGAACATTTGTGAAACTACCATTAAGTATGTAACTGTATGTCAACTGTAATTGAGTGGACCTAAGTTGAAATGACGCGAAATTGAGCTTTACTAATACGACGGAGAATCAATAATGCTAATAATATGTAGTGTACCTATCCGGAGTACTACCAGGGGCCTTCGGCTTCGGGAGCGTTCCCTTTACACCCGATTTTCTAAACCGGCCTTTCAACTCTAAGGGTAGCTTAAAACAACCTGGTAGATTTTTGTATATCGTGCTATGTTTGACGATATTCAGATGAGGAAGAACTATGCTTTGGAAATCCATCCTGCGCATGCTTCGCAAAACTTGTCATCCATCTAGAATTTACAGACTAGGAGCGCTTAAGATACCAGATCATTAAAGTGCTCCTTATGTATGACTCATCCTGTCTTATACGCACCGCAGTTCATATAGATCTTTGATAGCTACCTCCCCAGAAAAGAATGCTGTATTTAAGCTTAGACTCTACTAGTGCATAGTACACCATATTTAGATGTTCCAACCCAACATCATTGTGTAGGCTTCTCAGAACATAGCAAGCTGAACTTATGGTTTTCTCTAGTTTGGCAAGTTCCTCTTTCCAATTTAGAAACTCATCAACATATACACCTAGAAATTTTACAACACTTACTGGGCTGATCTTTACATCATTTAAGAGGCAATCAAGAGTACTTGCGTTTTGAGCAGCTGATTAAACTAAATGACCTGCGTCTCATCACAGTGTTACTACTACATACAGTGGAGAAACGCTTTTGATGTCGGACGATGCCGCCGCTCGCATAAGTACCTACGCTATTCGTCGGAAATGTGCAAGGGCTGTCAGAAAAAAAAGGGAAAAAAATGTAATTATTATGAAATAATTTATTTGAAATACATTTACATGTGTTTTACTGCAAGATACTTTCGTGATACTTTATTTTTAGACGTTTTTAGACGTTTTGAGACGTTATTATACACGATAAATCTAATAATTGATGGATAGGTACTAAATAAGCATTCGTTTACATTCGGAAATGCGACGATTGTTGACGAGAGAAAATAGTTGTAGGTAGGTACTGAATAATTATTGATTTTTGATTCATAATAGGTACCTAACTATTATTAGCATAAACGAATTTAAAAGTCTTTTAATGTTGATGTTTATTGAACTACATTTTTCGTAAGTTCTATCGATAGATTCTAGATGTTACTTTGAGATTATAGAAATAAACTTACCGCGCATCACGGGGAAATATATGAAATCGTATGTCGTTATTGGCACTTGATGTCGAAAGACATCCGTACACGGAACAATAGTGCACCATTATGATATGAAATGAGAAAAATTCTTAATAATTGTCACGTGAGCGATGCCTATACACGGCTACGGTAGCCCTCAGTGAACTTTCCCGCAAAAGACGCGATTTGGGCGTTCGCGCCCCCCGTTCCAGTGTTGCCAGATTGGATTTTAGTGAGTCGCTAGATTGCCACCAGAAAATCGCTAGTTATAGTGAATTTATTGATACAAAAAGTCGCCAACTGTCGCTAAGAAATATAAGATATTGATGCTAATTCTGTCGTGACACAAACTAACTAAAATGAGCTAAAAATCTTTAAAAGTTAGTTTAGTCCTGTCAAAATGTCGTTTCGTATTCTGAGAACACACAACTAACTTAAAATTAGTATGACACAACCAAAATTAGAGAAAGTACTCAACTGTCATTTTTGGTTAAACGGTATTCTGTTGTACGTTTTAAATGTCAAATATGCACTAAAATTAGAAATTTAAAACAAAAATTAGACGTCATATAAAATACTGCCCAATAAATTTGAACAATGTTCTATAAACGTTTAAAGCTCTATAAATCGTCGATTGATTTGGATTTTATAAATAACTAGCTGACCCGCGAACTTGCCAGGTAGGTACGTGGACCGAGAAAAACTGTATTTGCTTAGGTATGACTGAGGAATATCACAGTTTGTTTACTATTTAATCAATAATATGTACTAATTATCATTTGTCGGCATTCTAAAGACTTATAAACACTTTTTACAGATTTCATGTTGTCAGATGGTCAAATTTTATGTAAAGTATAGACTGCGCAAAAGTCTCTAAAAGTAGCTAAAATATTTTTGGTCGCTAAATAACAAATTTAACTCGCTAGACAACCGTAAAACCCGCTAGATATAGCGACAAAGTCGCTAAAGTGGCAACACTGCCCCGTTCCCGTTAAACTCGCAATTTCCCTCCGTTGCTCTGTGTAAGTACATTCGTCGCGCTACTGTATGTAGTAGTAATACTGTGGTCTCATTAGGGTTTAGCTGGTGGCTGTTTGCTGAAAACCAAGCATAAAATATATTCAGAGCCTCAACCATTCCTAATTTGAGAACGTCTCAATTATTCACAGTTATCAGAGCGTTTGTGTCATCAACGAACATAACTAATTGTATTTCACCAGATGCTATTTGAGTTACATCAAATCAACAATGTATAGTTTGCCGATAACCGATATCTCGCAGTACTATGTATGTAAGTACTGCACTCAATATGTTTTAACTGAATCATGTAATGACACAATAGTGGCCGATTCGCAACTAGTCATAAACTATAGGCACTCACCTGGGATTGAGCAAGTTCAGCAGAGTGTTGAACAGCGCCTGCGGCTCCGGCTCTGGCTCGGGCGCGGGCGCCGCGACAGCTCGCCCCGCCAGCTGTGGGGGGAGACTCGCATTAGTACAGGGGTAGTTATGTTTGAGTAGAGCGTATAAGACTAGTGTGTATGAGACTTACGAGTAGGAAAATCGCAAGCACTCGGAGCGCCGGGTACCTGTCGCGCGCCATGTCGGTGTCGCAGAGTGACGGCATGGGGGGCGGCGCGTGCCACATATAGCCGCGCCACATCTGCATCACAACGGCGCCACTGGAGCGTGGCATCGCTCGTGCGCACCGCGGCCTTAGGTACAAGTGCATGCCACTGTCATACTGAAACAATATAGCTGCGTGTTCTCGACTCACCATACAATGTAATGCATTGGTTTTGGCCTCGGCACAGTAATTCAGATGAATGTAAACGCATATCGCGCGGTGGCGCGTGCGTGGAAGGTGTGGTTGCTGAGCGACAGGTCTGCTTTTTAGTTGTTTAGATTAGGGTACATTTTTTATGAATTCTATGAAGCAGCGCGGAGTCAGGCGAAATGCTGTGGCAAACCGATTCCATGTCACATTCACAGAATCAAATGTTTCACGCGTCTGGTTGCTGCCGGCAGACGGAGATTATATTATCCAAATAGAGATTTAAAATAGATTTGTGAGAGCATGGTAATAATTTAAATGTGAGCGTTTATCCACTCGCGCTTCTCATATTTCACAAAAAAACAAACAAAATATTTAGACGCACGAGACGTGCCCGGTAAAGTTCTTAAAAGTATTTATGGTAGGACGATGCGAAGGTGTGATGTCGTCATAAATACAATCAACGCTTTGGTTTGAAGACCGGCTGCTCAATGTAATGCATTGGCTTGAAGTAGCAACTTGATGACATTCATCTTGTGACCTATAAGGAGTAATTTATATCAACATTGAACCAGTGAGCCTGTGTCCACAGTCTGTGCAACCTGGTCGATACGTCAGGCAAACCATGATCATGCTAATTCACATTTTTGTATATCATGGATTTGCTGCGAAAGTTTAAAAGTTAATAGGGGTCCGAACTTCACCTGAGGATGCCATGCTCGAAAGGACCATCCCGATGGCCCTGGGTGCTGCGGGGTGCGAACAATATGCAAATGACAGCATTACTTGCCTCCGGCAACAAATGACCCATGTACTTAATACAGTAGTATTAAACCGTTAAAAGAAGGTTGAAGGTCTCATGCCATTTGAAATAATGCCGTGGTTTCCAGATTAATATTTCATGATCGATGCGAATGGGCTAGCCATGCATGCAAGCGCTGCATCAATCGTAGAAAGTTGAGATAAAATTACTTAATTAGTTTTGAATAATTTCATCACCGGGTTGCAAGCTAATTTATTCATTTTAAGATGTTACTTGAAGGCCGCAATATGGTCGCCTATTGGTTGCCAACTAGGCGAATCTGAGACTGCCAGCCAGGGCGCCTGATGGTACGATCAGGTTCTGTTTCATTATGAGTTATGAGTTATTCACTGAGTTATTTAACATAGTTATCACGCTTTACTATTGTATTAACGTACCATGGATGTTTAGTTTGAATGTATGATAATATCAGTTAACGATATTATAATAAATAATGACCAAAGGTTTTCGTTCACGGTCACTTTAATACTTAATGCAATTGTGAAGGAATGGGTACTCTCGGGTATTGAAATATAAAATTCAGCCGAAAAGCCTACATCAAGGGACACCTTGCAGCACGACAGTGAATTGTGCATTTAACTAGGTAGGCTGTTAAAATAAACATGCAATCAGACTGCGTTCTAACGATCAGAAGAATGGAGAAATCAATCGGTCGAGAAATGGTCTCTCCATTCCAACGCTAATATTAATAACAATATCGTTTAATTAGTCGCCGTATTTAGGCATGAGTTGACAACCATGACTGCCTGCGTGGGTAGTGGCAGAACGGCTGCTGTGACTGAGAATCCGGGATGAATTTCCAGGTGGAGTAAAATATAAGTTTATATTTATTTTCATAACATATTTCAATTTGAAGACTATATTAATATAACTAATACTTAATCTGTTTATTAAACAGTAAAGTAGAATTAACTATAATATAATCGTAATGAACACGTGTGTTGTATTGTTGTTGTAGCAGTGGTGGCAGCCGGTGTGTGACGTTAGCAGCGGTGGTGCAGCCCGGGCCGGCGGCGTAGCTGCTCACCCGAGCCCTGAGGAGAAAAGAAAAGGTCCTTAAGTAAGTATTACGCCTCTTTCAGTAAACTTTAACGCGCATCCTACAAAAGCGTAAGTATTTCGGCCTTACCCGCCATCCTTGATCATTCATTTCAGATAACCCAATACATTTGCACAAAGGCGAGCTTAGCTCAATGTTGATTTTTCTTCCAGCAAATCTTACAGTGGTAGAGTAAACTTCTTGAAATATTTCGGTAAGTTCGGTATTATTACTTGTAGTGAGCCAAGCAATGCACACTAATTAGTGCACACTATACGGCGGTGTCTCACCGGTGGTATTGGCCAGGATCTGGAACAGGTCGGACACGACGGACAGCGCCGTGAGCTTGGCCTGCAGGTGCGACAGCGCCAGCGACGTCAGCAGTGACGTGGAGTTCGAGCTGAGGACACAAGCAACAACACCATTATATCAACGTGTAGTCACGTAGTCCACGGCGGCAGACACATTACTTTCCTGCTGTTGGAGATGTTCTAGTGTTAGAGATAATGGTTTGACTAGCGGGTGAGGTTCAACCCTACCTTATGCCGGTAGGGTTGAACCTATAAGACCTAGAACCCTAACGTTCACCTCAGCGGCAAAAGCATAATATGTTTTTGCCGCTGAGCTGAGCAGATTAACAAGTGTCCAACCCAAGTAGGGCGCAAGTTAGACAATCAGTAGAAGTGCCCTTCTTTTAGTATGAATGTCACGCGTGTTTTCCCTCCTCTGGCCACTAGCTCTCAAGTCATTCTTATTACTTTACTACCGTAATCGCCTTTATCGGTTTTAAGTTAAATGTTGTTTCCACCAAAAAAGGTTCGCCCGTACTTACATCACGTCGTCAAGGTCTAATAACAATACGCTATAATTCAGCTGATTCGTGACACAGAAGGAGGCCTTAAATTAGATTTATTTTCCTTTTCTTCTCCCAGCAACCATCCAGAAAGTGCCGACGTCCAGGATGATAGCCCTTATAATTGTAAAAGTTTTAACATCTACGGAAACCACCAGCCATCGCCCCACATACCTGGAGGCGCCGAGCAGACTCAGCAGGCCCAAGAATGGCGCGCCGTCCGCCACACCGCTCCACTGGAACAATCATTCATTCAGGATTAAAGACGCAATTTACCACAGAGCTTGGTTTGGTATTAATGGGCTCGGAGAACATGGTCGAGTTTACTCTTAAGAAACACATGAGTATTACGGGTTTTAAGAAAAAGGTATCTTAGCTAGAATTTCGAAAGAAGAAATGTTACTCTTTTATCAAAACTAACGGTGCTAAACTAATTAAAACGCGGTTTCACACGAGGCGGAAGTGTATCATTTCAGTGAATCCAGTGGTTCTTGGTATCCTTGAGAATGGCAATCTTGATAAAAATTATGTCTGTGCAGACATAATTTTTCCTATCCTTTTAATAACCGACCTGAGTTTTGGAGTTGATTCGGAATAGAAGGAGTAGAAATACTCACGAGTATAAGGAAGGGCACCATGGCCACTACGAAGCAGGTTGAGTGAGACATGGCGGACCCCTGTCGGTGGTCACTGGTCAACCCTCAGCACTGCGCGGAGGGCGCTGTGCTGAGGGCTGATATAGTGCGCGAGCATTACCATTCGAATGCCGCGACCAATCTAAGGTTGCCCCCGATTAACGCGTGTAATCGTGCCACACGCCGCGCTAGGGCCTGAGGGCCATTCTATAGAGTTTACTACAAATATCATAATGACTGCGGTGTTTGTCGAGAGAGTAACCCATCACACTGCACATTCATTGTGTTTATCGTTGAAATGAGCTGGATCGCAAAGGGGAGGTTATTTTTGTAAATCGGTCAATTGGGTATATGATGGACTAGTAAAATTAGTTACTTTTTACTTAACATCAAAACGGTAAGTTATTAGGAAACTCGTATGAAATAATGTATTGAGACGTCATAATATTTAATAGGCAAATCATTTACTATTGGTTATTGATTTAAAATAATTCAAAACGATAAAATAAGAACAGAGACAACTACTCTAGCTCTTTTACCATCCTTAATTTAATAAACTTAGTTAAATTATTTATTTAAACAAGAGGACAATAGACAATTGTTTAAAAGTCGCATTACCAAACTTAAGACTGGGCGGTAACTAACAGAACTGTTTTGTAGTTTGTGTCATTGGATTTTACAGATTCAGCTGAAAACAAACAAAAATAAGACGTAAGTTTTACATTAAGTTTCTAATACAAACTGTAAGTTATGTTGTTGCCATAAATATAATAGGAGTGTGATGGACGATGTTTTTATACAACTTAAGTGACGTAGCGTTAGTGAACGTGGCTGCTACGCAGTAAGTGCGTGTATGATCCCCGCTCGATGCAAATATTTGTATGCATTTATATTTGTATTTGCATTGGTCTTGCATTGGCTTAAGTACCCAGCGTCGTTTTAGTAACAAGCTTCTATTTAGTGACTTGTGTTGTTTTAGTAACTGGCGTCGTCTTAGTAACTGGCGTCGTTTTGTAACTGGCTTCGTTTAGTAACTAGCGTCGTCCTAGACACTAGTGTCCGTCCAATAACTAGCGTCGTTTTAGTAACACACTATTGTCTTGCCAGTAATAAGCGTAGGTTTAGTAACAAGCATCTTTTATGAACTAGCGTCGTTATAGTAACAGGCCTTGTCCTAGACACTCTACTTTCCAATAACTAGCGCCGCTTTAGTAGCTAACGTCATTTTAGTAACTGGCGTCGTCCTGCAAACGAGTGTCATTTCATTAACTAGCGCCGTTATAGTAACTGGCGTCGATTTAGTAACTAACGTCATTTTACTAATTATCGTCGTTTTAGTAACTAGCGTCGTTTAGTAACGGGCGTCGTCCTAGACACTAGTATCTTTCCAAGTACTAGCGTCGTTACAAGCGTCGTAACCACGCTAGTACTTGGAAAGTATCAAGCGACGTTTATTAACGGGCGTCATTTTAGTAATAGGCTTCGTTTTAGTGACGGCCGTCGTTTTAGTAACTTACGTTATTTCATTAACTGGCGTCGCTTTGTAACTGGCGTCGTCCTAGAAACTAGTGTCTTTCCAATTACTAGCGTCGTTTTAGTTGCAAGCGTTCGCTTTGTTATTAGCCCCGTCCTAGACACTAGTTTTGTTTTAGTTACTAGCTTAGCTTAAGTAACTAGCGTGACTTTAGTAATTTGCGTCGGTTTGTAACTAACCTCGTATTAGACATTAATGTTGTTTTAATTACTAGTTATGTGACTGGCATCGTCCTAGATATTACTACCGTTCTAGTAACAATCGTCGCTTTATTACCTATCGTCGATTTAGTAACTAGCGTCGTTTTTGTAACAGGCGTCGTTCTAGTAACTAGCGTCATTTTAGTAACTGGCATCGTTTTGTAACTGACCTCGTACTAGACACTAGTGCTGTTTTAGTAATAAACGTCGTTCTTTAACTTGCGTCGTTTTATTAACTAGCGTCGTTTTAGTCATTAGTTTCGTTTTAGTAACTAGCGCCGTTATAGTCATTAGTTTCGATTTAATAACTGGCGTCGATTTAGTAACTAACGTCATTTTAGTAACAGGCGTCGTTTTAGTAAGTAGCTAGGTTTAGTTACTAGTCTCGTTTAAGTAACTAGTATCGTTTAAGTAACTGGCGTCGTTTTGCATTAACGTCGTTATGTAACGGGCGTCATCGTAAACACTAGTGTCTTTCCAGTAACTAGCATCGTTTTAGAAAATAGCCTCGTTTTGAACTTGCGTCGTTCGTGTAACTGGCGTCGTCTTTTAATCAGGATCGTTTAAGTCATTAGTTTCGTTTCAGTAACTGGCGTCGTTTCAGTAACTAATGTCGTTTTCGTAACTGGTTCCTTTTTGTTACTGGCGTCGTTTTGCAAATGGCGTCGTCCTACAAACTAGTGTCATTCCATTAACTAGCGTCGTTATAGTAACTGGCGTTGAGTTGGTAACTAACGTCATTTTAGTAACTATCGTCGTTTTAGTAACTAGCGTCGTTTAGTAACTGGCGTCATCCTAGACTCTAGTGTCTTTCCAAGTACTAGCGTCGTTACTAGCGTCATAACGACGCTAGTACTTAGAAAGTATCAAGCGTCGTTTTAGTAACAGGCGTCGTTTTAGTAACTTACGTTATTTCAGTAGCTGGCACCGTTTTGTAACTGGCGTCGTCCTAGACACTAGTGTCTTTCCAGTAACTATCGTCGTTTTACTAACTAGGGCCATCATAGTAACTAGCGTAGCCTTCGTTAATAGCGGTGTCGAACTCACTGGTGGCGTGTCAGTCACTAGCGTCATCCTTTCCACTTGCGAGTTGTAGCTAAAACTTATGGCAATTCTGGGGACATGTCACGAGACAATTTTCTTCTCCATTTAGTTGATCAATTTTTAGAGCAGAACATACTGTGCTGAGAGTAAGCTACCATTGTATCGAGATGGGTGTGCTCCGTGCTGATCCCTCTTTGTGCGGCGGGTGGCGCGGGCGAATGCGGGAGGCGAGGGTTGCGGCGGAGAGGCAGGGAGGCGAGCGAGACGCGTCGGCAGTTCCCTTGCGGCGGCCGCTCGACGCGGACGCGATTGCGCGTGTGTTCAGTGTGGCTACGCTCCGCGCCCGGACATCGGTGAGTGCCACATTTCCTCTGCATGCCAATGCAGACTGCAACATTGTGACTGAGACTCATGTGTAAATAAGCTCCTTAACCTAATAGCTTGATTAAAAAATTATTACGCATTTAAATTATAATGTTTCTTGTCTCTAACTGCATTGAACGGCTGGCGTGCCGAGTTCTTGGTGTCTGTTTGTGAAGTTCTGCGACACAGAACGAAGAAACTCTATGCAAGTGTGGATGTTCTTTATAGATGTTGTGGGTAGTTGACTACGCAGCTACTCATTGCTGCAACAGTGAGTACTTGGAGTCTTGGTGAATCATAGTGTCGACAAAGGAATTAGCAAAGCTGTAGTGTCTTACAAGAAAATCTTGTTATGTCAATGAAAAGCATAATAGGGATGATATTCGTTACGTTACGTTTTAAATATTACGTACATTCAAGACGTGTTTTAATTCAAATTATTTATTGGTAACCTTCAAGTAAACCATGGTAAAAATTGTTACCCAGCCGCCATGGCACCACGGGTAATAAACACTATAAACCTATTACGAAAGACATTTTTGTATTATAAGTATGTACAAGCAGAACAGGCCCATTCAACATTTGATGCCCCAAGGCTGCACCATTTTGCTCACGTTGCACCAGCAGCAACTATGTGCAGGCAGTACTCCTCAGTGCACTGCAGGTAACACACTTCGTGGCAAGGTGCGCACACTATTCGGTAAACGATCAGTGGGTTAAGTTACTTAGGTGAAGGTTACCATTAAGATGGGTGACCGTTTTGTGGTGTTAAATCTGAGCTCTTCCGTGCTTCGGAGGGCAAGTTAAAAGTCGGTCCCGGCTGTCAACAGCCGTTACGTCGACCTGAACAACTGTCACAGGTTGGCCACTAACCCACAAGGGAAAACGAACCTCGAGTGTACCACCAAGCTTGGTCGAGTGCAGATGGCAGTGATTGAGCCTCACGACTTGTCTCGAGAGGCTGACTGAAGGTGATCCTAGTAAATATATGGGTACCTGGGTACCTTATACATAATCCGTTAAAAATACACACACGTTACGAGCAATTGACCATTCAACTGCACTGTTATATCGATGCGTGGAGTGATAAAAAGTACAGTTTAAGAGTTTTTCAAATACACGCGCATCTATTTGTCCGTGCAGTTATACGATACGACGCGATCGTACCGATGTCATAGGTCGCGAATGTGTCATCCACAATCATTCACAATAGACAGGCAGTAGCCAGCGCGAGTCACAGCTCGCAGAGGCTCGACGTAGAGCTCTCGATATTCGTGTCCGTATTGCTGTCGTGCTATTCTGTAAGTGTTCATAAATGGCGACAGCTGAATCCGAGGTGAGATATATTAGATTTATATATTCTCCATAGCAGAATAATCACGGTTGGTTCTAAGAGAATAGCATGACCGACCCAATATTGACTCAGACAGAGGCATAGAAATATAAGTAGAAAGAAATAAGCGTAGTTACTAACAGCGGAGAGCCTTTGTTACGTGGCGGTAGTGAACGCAACTGCTGTGCAGGTGTCGCGGGTTCTATTCCCGCTCAGTGTAAATATTTGCATTCATGAGTAGGACTTTTGACATTGGTCTGGGCATTTATTTACCCATTTGAACAAAGTTGACGCAAAGATCGATGAATATTATATTTAAACAGAAACAAGAGGACAATATAATTGAATAATATGCCTAAATACAAGAAATGAAAGGAGTGAGAAAGGCGAATGATGTGAAGCGAGGTGGTCAGCGGTGGAAGGTTAGTCGCGTCCAGAAGCAGGAGGTGCCGTCGCGCAGGCATAGGTCGAAGTGTCGTAGAACGTTGAGCGCCACTGCGGAATAAAACATCATTCATCATTAGAGTATTGATACTACTACAAACACATGGAGCACCTGATGGCAGAGGGTTACCACGACTTATTACATGCTTGCATCACGATGTTTATGCTTCCTAGTACTTAAAACGGAGGATCTGAATCAATATGATAAGCCGCTTCGTATGTGCCGACGGCGGTGGTGCGCGTCACGATATCAATACAGAATCACTGTGGAACACAAAGTAACTGATATGGCGCTTCTGGGAGGCACTGAGCGCTGGGGGGCGCGCGCAAGGCGTGTGCGACCCATAGACCAACTCGATGATACTTCTTGTTGTGCCATCATGTGATATTTGTATTACGAGGGACCTGTGGCACAGCCAGTTGTGTTATGAAATATTATGATAAGTAACTTGTTTTATTCAATCCCTGTAACACAACTATTACAACACGCTGGCTTTCTTTTTGGGGTCGGATGCGTCGGACGGAATTTGCCCCCGGAAGGTAGGAAAGAAGGTAGGACGCCATCGCAAAACAGCTTGTAGGGAGGTTCTGTGTGAGAAGTTCACTGACAATTTCTAATAACAAAAGTTAGCAGACGGGACGACTGATTAGGTGGTAACAGACTCGCTTCACAGTACGTGGACTAGCCGAAAACTTGATCTTTCAAAAATTACACAACACTACAAGGTATAATTTAAAAAAAAAATCTTCTTCAAGTCGTTTGTAGCAAGCCTCTACGAAGCTACGGCTACGGTAGTAGATTTAACAATAATAATAAGTTAAACAAAGCCATAACTTAATGTGTATTTACGGCAGTTTTGGTCAAGTGCGAGCGCAGCGCTAACGAGCGGGGCGCGACTACAACAAACTGGAAACCGAAAGTTGTTTCGAAACAATAAAATTGTGTAAAGTGTGGCGATAAATAATATCTGCGGGGGACGGGGGCACAGGGGGCCCTCGGCCCGCCACTACCTGTTATTGGTGGAATGTTCGCGGCGCTGTGTCGCTGACACTTCTCACCAGCTAGCGCACACGTCTCCTCGAGTGTCTTGCTCCAACGTCAGCGCCGCCTCGCCTCGCCTCCACAGTAACGGTGATTCAGATACACTTTTCACCAAATATTGTTGATAGCACGCATTCAAGCTGCAAGTTCCTGACTATATTTTTTCTAGTTCCCTAAAAGCTTCTATAATATTCTTTACGAAGAATCTTAATTGAATTCAGGACCTCGTGGACAGCATGCCCACTAGCCACCACTGCACCACCGGGTCGTCATCTAGCGGGGTATCGTTACAGATTTTTATAAATACTAGACCTCGGTAGGTGTGGGTACAGCAGCAGAAGGAGCGCTGGCGGGATCGCGATTTGAGAGTCCACCTGTCGGCACTGGGCGCCTCCCGGGCACTGAGCGCTACAGCTACACCCAACTTGGCTCATGTCAGTCAGTGACAAGGTATATACGTATAGACCGGTCTACTCATCCCGACTTACACACGCCGTACCGTGGCCGTACATTAGAGATGAGTCACTCGTATTAAACAGCCTATTCGACGTTCCGCTGTAAGGATGAAAGACGTCCTTAGTTCTCATTTATGGTAGTATAAACAATTAATAACTCCAAATGTCCAAAATTTCATAGCGCATCTACGAGTGCGGGCGATGCGCATCATTCTGCAAGAGATTCTCTATGGATAACTGAGACTTTTATGAATAGAGACAGCAGCGGGTGCCAGGCGGCAAAGACAGAACTTCACTAATAACTGTTAAGTGTTATTGCGCGTACTCGCTCCACGGCGGGGAGTCCCCGCGAGCCGCACAAGTGCACAGTCAGTGACAAGGTATATACGTATAGACCGGTCTACTCATCCCGACTTACACACGCCGTACCGTGGCCGTACATTAGAGATGAGTCACTCGTATTAAACAGCCTATTCGACGTTCCGCTGTAAGGATGAAAGACGTCCTTAGTTCTCATTTATAGTAGTATAAACAATTAATAACTCCAAATGTCCAAAATTTCATAGCGCATCTACGAGTGCGGGCGATGCGCATCATTCTGCAAGAGATTCTCTATGGATAACTGAGACTTTTATGAATAGAGACAGCAGCGGGTGCCAGGCGGCAAAGACAGAACTTCACTAATAACTGTTAAGTGTTATTGCGCGTACTCGCTCCACGGCGGGGAGTCCCCGCGAGCCGCACAAGTGCGGTTATAGGATCGTCGCAATGAATTATAAAGCCGCGACAGCGGCACGACCCGCTCGATGGGTGTTTACGAGCCAACTTGGGATATTATTGTGAATTTTTGTTCTACCTGAGCGCGGCGAACGTCGAGAGGCGAGCGCCGAGCTATGAGAGGCAAGCGCCAAGCGATGAATGACGATCGCTGAGAGATGAATGACTAGCGGCGAGCGATGCGAGGCGAGTCTAGGCGAGTTTGCGAACAACTCTTCGAAGTCGTGTCGCCACGTGCCGGCCTAATTGTCTATCGTTCGTTGGTCGTGGCACGCGAGCGCCAAGCCGCTTCGCTTCGTCGTAAAGTCCTCTTCAGATATTTTATCGTTCCGCCCAAAAAATACGATAGCAGTTATGGCCGATTTGGTTTATGAGGCGAGAGAATTTATTTGTTGTAGATCATTTAATTTAGTAAATGGAATTCTTCGGATGGGCGTATGTCAACGTTATTTAGAGACAAGAGGGTATAAGGGCATCGAGTCGTAATAAAAACGAACTTAGTTTGTTATTAATAATTCTATTGCTCGTCTGGCTGGGCTGACGTCTTTTCTTGAGTACAATTTAGTTTCATCTACAACCATTTTTTCTATCTTTATACTTCTCATGCCATGAAAAAGCAACAGTTCGCGTCGTCACCCGCGGAGTGAGGGTTCCTGAAGTGAAGCGAGCGTCGCTCTCGCGGAATGCCCGTCACCGTCGACACACGGCTGTCCTCCCCGGGGTGACACAGGCGCAACAGACTGCTGCCACAGTACATGTTGCACCGTATTACGGTAGTACACTACTCTTTAGCCTGGCTAGATTATCGCGGTATGATAGTATTGTTTGGTGATTGGGACCGTGCCCTGGCACCACTGACAACATTCTAATATCACATTCTAATAATAGAGGTATTTCTTTGTCTTTATAACAAACCAGCGATCTTGTTTTAATCGTGTGAACGAAAAGACTCCTATGCATGTTTCATCCAGGACCCTAACAGCCTGAAGACATTAGTGTCCTTACTCAGAGCTCAACGCACGCGTCTCAAGTGGCATCGCTCATAACTCAGTCGCAGTAGCTGTGTGGTACTTGATCGCTCATTTGTCGCGACAGACACGATGTGAGCACAAGACTCCTTCCTCACAACAAAGTGTATCCTGAGGCGGTCCGGGCGTCCCGCGCCCTAGCGCCGTAGTGCCGTAGCCACACGCGACACCATATCAGCACAAAGTGTGCACAAAGCCAATATCCGAGCGTTTCCGATATCTGCTCAGAGCGCTACGAACTAGCTACGAGTTGCTACGAAACTCTACGGCACAGTTCGCCGCGGCAGGAAGCGCGCTAAACACTTCCTTCCATTCGATCACGTCGCCCCCTCCCCCAGCACGTCGACCCTCCACCTCCCCCTCCCCTGCCCCTCGCCCCCGGGTGCAGGGTGCCCTCGCGTGGTCGTCTCGAGGCTCGCGATAGTAACCGCGCCCCGAGGACGAATTTAAGTCGGAGATTAGGGATGTGGGATATATCCGCACGTCGCGGATATCGCGGAGGACGTCTCGAACAAATCGATTGCGTTGAGCCTGGCCCTTTATGGCATTCCAAAGGATAAACAACTCTTAAGAACAAATGTATTATTTCTAGAGAATCGGGCTTACATCTTCGTGATGTACGTGTAGCAAAATGTAAATTATTGAAATAAAAACGTGTCTGACGCATTTTGTTAACATAGCGGGATATAGCCGGTGTCGAGCAGAGCACAAGTACCCAGTTGCGGTTGTAAGGAGTAGTACAACGGTAGACAGATCCACAGGGAAGCTGAGTGGTGGGCGGTAGTTCTACAATTGGCGAGTTTCCCCGCGTCACCAGCGGTGCAGTGATCAATACCAAATAGTGTTCGACCGCACGTGCCCGCCATGTCGTTACTCCGAGCCTGACAGTAGTTTGAATGTATCCTCAACAGTGGCAGCGTGCTAGATATAGACAGGGCACTAGCGCTTAACAATTGAAATCGCGGTAGTATTGCAATATAGGAACATTGGGAATTACCGTAAAAGCGTTTTTATATTCTCCGATCCGATATCGGTTTCGGATGACAATAGCCGATATCCGATAGCCAACACCATGGGCTGTTTTCACATATATCTCATAAAATCGGGCCAATTCGGCCGGTTGCTCGATAGCATAGACTATTTGGGGATGCTGATACTCGTGATCAAAGTCGGTTGCAATCGCTGTTTTAGTCTCTGTGTGAAATGTGTGATAGTCTGTGGCCGGGTCAGACGAAAAATGAAAGAAGGAAGAAGGTACCTGCCATATTCACCAAGCCGATATCGGGTCAACACAGTCGTGTCGGCTGCGATAGCTGATAACGGGCCGGACAATGTGAAAGATAGAATCATATTTCATACATTTTATTTTTTCCGATATTGAATCGGTGTTCTTCACCGATATCAGATCACGATATGTAAAAACACTCTAACAAGTATACTATGCTGGTTGCGCAGATGCAGCGTCCGTGGAGATGAGCGGTGCGCGCATGCTAAGGGCGAGGCTGCGGCGCGCAGTCTGTCTCGCTCGCTCCCTACCCCCATCCGTCGCGCTGTCCCGCTCGCCCGCGCAGTGATGGCGCCGCGCCCCGCCGGGCGCGTGCGCCGCACGCGCCTCTCCACTGTCCTCTACTGCACCTTCCTCACTGGTAAGTGCACAATAAATCATCTGTAGCAAAACAACGTAAAATGTTTTTTACCTTTGATAGCCCAGGTCTTGGGCTAGGTTAAATCCGGCTCGAAGGACCATATTAAAGTTACACAACATAGTACATATTCGAGTGTTCAACGCTTCTAAACTGTCAGTACGCGTCGCGGTCGTCCCTTCGCATCGCCGTAATCTCTCGCACCCCGGTGTCGAGCATCACCGGTCGCCGCTAGTGCCGGTCGCCACCGATCTGGAAGGCGGCGTTATCTTGCCCGTAAATTAATGGGCCACGGTAATTACGCAGCTTCATTTATAAACCGATGAAACGAACACCAAATGTTACTTTACGATTTAAAACACTAGATGGAATCGGATGTGCGTCGCGTCAGTGTATTGTGAAGTTGAAGCTGTCTGGTTTTGTTAATATTTGCGCAATTATTTATATTGTCTATAGCTGTTGCCCGCGGCTCCGCCCGCGGGGATGGTTATCGCTTAGTGTTGAGTCAACGCTATTGAGCATCAATTTTTTCTACATTAAAAGTAGCCTAAGTTACTCCTTATTATATCAGCTACCTGCCAATAAAAGTCCTGTCAAAATCGGTCCAGCCATTTCAGAGATTAGCCGGCACAAACAGACGGACGGACAGATGAAAATTGCAAAAAATGACATTTTGGTGTATGTACCGTATTATATTCATTTGCATGTAGTTAAAAACGGTTATTTCAATATTACAAACAGACACTCCAATTTTATTTATATGGAGTACTAGCTTTTGCCCGCGGCTCCGCCCGCGTGGATGTCGGTAATCGCGACCAAACATAGCCTATGTCCTTTCTCAAGGTCTAATCTACCCCTATACCAAAGGACATAGTTCATAATCGGCTATCGTGAACAAGATGCTTGCAAATGGTTATTAGTGTCATTAATTTAATATCATTTTTATAAGGATATTGGTGTTTGGTTTTTGTATCAACTTATATCGTTGAATAAGTAGTATTTCAATTAATTTCAAGGTTCAGCCTTTTGGTTATCCATTTTATTTCCTTATAATGTTGCCCAGATATATTTAATAAAAATAATTGATTATAAATATAATCGATACACATTATTAGAATACTGGTTTTCCCCTAAAACTGTCCCTATTTGAACAATAATAAGTACTAATATATTATCACAGTCATATTTTACGTCATAATAAATATTATTTTAAACACTTAGTTCTAAATTAAACATTAATAAATCGAATTATTTACTTCATTCCTCATTTATCGATTCCGATTCTCATAATTATTTTTGGAAATATATATGGCAACACAGCCAACTGTCACTCGCTTTGTTTTCGTTTGGCATTGTTGATACGCCTGATACGTTGATAATTGAAAATGAATCCTGGATATTCCATATTATTGACGATCCTGACGCGCCTACCTTAATACTGGCTTGTATATTGACACTGAACGCAACATGGGACTGAATTACATGTTTAAGAACTTTGAATTGTGGCGCTGACTGCAGCCTAGCCCAAGGACGAGCCATATTCTTCGTCTCACTGAAGTTTTTTCTGTTTTTAGACAGCCGAATGCCCCACACATGTGGTACGTTTCTTCCTCATTATATTAGGATGTCAATATGTAATGCAACTATAAAGTATAGTAGCTAATCCAAATCGGTTTCCAGATCGAAGATGACTGTGTTGTATGTAACTCCTACCTGTTGTACTTTGGCGTTATATGATGCAAATACTCAAGTGAATGCAGGAGTCTCTACCAGTGATGGATATCGTCAGCAAGTGTGTGCCAACTTTGGAAGTTCCATTTTGCAAACAAAATCGCATTCATTCCAATTTGGCACTGAACGAGAAGCACACATTTTAAATGTTATAGTAGTATGGATTGAGCCTCGACAAGTAAGTTTGTTTTAAAGATTGTAATTGTATAGTAATACATAGTTGTCCTGCCGGTGTCAAGACTGTTCGGTGTCATTTTATAACCTAGGGTTAACATACTATTTCTTATTTATGTCATTAAATGTGTGGTTGGTGGTATTAATAATTAAGGCGATATGAATATAAACTTATCTTCTTCATCCTAGCGTTAATCCCAGTCGCAGCTATTATTGATGAAAAACTAATATTGAATATTAATGAGGAAAGGAATGTTTTTACTTGCAGTTATACGGAGCACACCAAATATGTTATCAATACTGGCAAAGATTCGATCAAGCAACATCCCATCCATCACCACATTAAAATAATGTGCTATCTATATATCTGCCTGAAGATTTTTTTACTTTTACTTGCCTAAAGATAGCAAGCAGGGCAAGATAGCCAGAGCTAGATATGCTTGAGCCGACTTACAGTTGCTATGAGCTAAAATTAATTAATAAAAGAATCTACAATAAGAACCATGGCAGAGAAGCTAAATTTAATTGTAGCCAAAAGGACGGAGGGTTGCTGTGCTCATGTAATGACAATTATTTGGTTCATGACCTGGACAAGATATAAAGTCAATATTAGTCCATCAGCACAGTTTTTAGACTACATTCTGTTAACATACTCAGATTTACAAAAAATAATAATTAAAATGGATGTTTTATTTACATGAACCCGCTAAATGTACTTGTCAATAAAAGGTGATGTGTGAACCTGGATACAACTTTATTAGTAAAATCTGTTAGTTGTTAGTGTGAGGTACAAGTTCCATATCAGATTGGGTTAAAAAGTAGTTGTTTATGCTTAGCCAAAATCTCTAACAAAATGGAAAATGTCCTTTCATCAAAATCGGTTCAGTGGTTTAGGCGTGAAAGCGTAACATACAGACAGACAGACAGAGTTACTTTCGCATTTATAATATTAGTATGGATGTCCTTTCTTAAGGTCTAATCTACCGCTATACCAAATTTCATTAAAATCGGTTCATTGGTTGAGACGTGAAAGCGTAACATACAGACAGACAGACAGAGTCACTTTCGCATTTATAATATTAGTATGGATAGATGTATAGATAGGTACAAACATTTAAAAATAGGGTTATTCAATGCAGGATCGCTTGGTACCAAACATGAGGAGTTCATCGTAGCTATGGGAAATATTGCTGTAGACATCATGGCAATAAATGAAACGTGGATCAGGGATGGCGCCGAGGGCCGCGCCCCATCTGTGCCTAACTACAGGCTACGGCACACGCCCCGCCCAAATCACATCTGTGACGGGCACGGCGGCGGTGTCGGCTTCTATGTGCGCCGTGGGATACATGTGCGTAGTGAACCACACCCCACTGCTCCGAATGTCGAGCAGATGTGGCTGAGACTCAGTATGAATTCGCAGTCCATCGTAATCGGCACGGCATACAGGCCACCCCGCCTTATTATTGATACATTTCTGGATGCGGTGACTGCCTCTGTTTCTTCCTTCAGAAGAGCCGATAAAGTAGTCCTCTTGGGCGACTTCAATGTTGACCTGTTAGAAAAGACAGAAAACAAAACTAAGCTCCTTGAATCCTTTCTGGTTAGCATGAGCTTGTCTAACTATGTGACTGAACCGACTCACTTCACGGGGCACAGTGCAACATTAATTGACTTGATTTGCACGGGTGCGCGGGTGGGCAAGGTCTCAGTACAACATAAACCTGAGCTTGGCAGGCATGCCATGATCTCAGCTGAGATTAACTTTAAAGTTGAGAAACTTGTCCCCCAGTGGATCACATATAGACCATTAAAAGACATTTTATTGGATAAGTTTGAGGAAGACTTAAATAGCATCAACTGGGATGCCATTAGGGCACTGGGACATGTTGACACGATGGTGCAAACTTTGACCTTGTATATTGTGACACTATTTGACCTACATGCCCCAATCAAGAAAGTCTTGATAAGAGAAAAGAGCTACCCCTGGATTACCACCACTGTTAAGGAGATGATGCAACTCAGAGACAAATACCATAGGCGATCAAAGGCATCAAACCAAGATACACATGTAAACTCTTATCGTGACCTAAAATACCTTGTGAGGGCTGCCATAGAGAATGAGAAACGTGCCTATTTCAAAACTCACATTAACGCTAATATTAATCATCCTGGAAAACTTTGGAGTCAACTTAAAACAAATATACTGACACATGGTAAGAGGGACTATGAGCTACCCTACATTTGTAGAAATCCAGAGACACTTAACCAGCACTTTCTGAATGTACCAGGTAGTGACAGTGTGACTATTTCAGATCTCACTTTCTATGAGTTTGGCCGCTTCACCCAAAGTTCATTCCGACTGGAGCCAGTTAGTGAAAAAGATGTTGGAAAAATCATCAATGGTCTGAAATCTAATGCGATGGGTGCTGATGAGATTTCTCTGGAAATGGTGATGATGACTCTCCCACAAACATTAACTGTCATAACCCATATTATAAATACCTCTATTACCACATCAACATTTCCCAGTGCGTGGAAGACTGCCAAGGTGAGGCCAATACCCAAGCTGTCGCACCCGTCAGGTCCAAAGGATCTCCGCCCAATTAGCCTGCTGCCATGCCTGTCTAAAGTCCTTGAAAGAGTGGTTAGTAACCAGCTATCTAAATACCTAGAACACTCAAATATACTTCCGGCAAGGCAGTCAGGTTTTCGCAAGGGTCACAGCACAACCTCTGCTCTTTTGGATGTGGTTGACGATGTCTTGGAGGCCAGAGACCAGGGTATGGGCACAGTACTCACGTTACTGGACTTTTCTCGTGCCTTCGATGGTATAAATGTCTCACTGCTACTGTCAAAGCTTGCTTACTATGGTTGCAATGGGGAGGCAGTTAAGTGGTTCCACAGCTATCTTAAAAGCCGGTATCAATTTGTGCAGGTGAGAAACGGTGATACTGGGTGTATGGTCGACTCTGCACACCGCCCAGTGACCCGTGGGGTTCCACAAGGCTCCATCCTTGGTCCGTTACTCTTCATTTTGTACACTGCTGATATCACTGAGGCCATTGATAATTGCAGGTTCCATCTTTATGCTGACGATGTTCAGTTGCACTTGTCTTTTCTCCCAGCTGACAGTCTGGCATCTGTAACCCGTATTAATGAAGATTTGAGCAACATTGCTAACTGGTCACGTAGGAACTCTTTGACCTTAAACCCAGAGAAATCCAAGTTTATTATTATGGGCACCAGGCAAATGATAGAAAAGATAGTTGAGCATCCAATGAATATAGGGATAGATGGTTGCACTATGGAGAGGGTTTCAGAGGCACGTAATCTTGGTGTAGTTTTCGATGAACAACTACGGTTTGAAACCCACGTTCTGCAGGTTGTACGGAACTGTTTCTATAGACTAAAACTACTTTATAGAATACGTCCATACATTGGTGTTGATGTCAGGTTACTTTTATGTGAGTCATTAATTTTATCAAGACTAAACTATGCTGACACAGTATATGGCAGCTGCCTTCTGAAAAGGACAGAGCGACTCATACAGCGAGTACAAAATGCCTGTGCACGCTTTTGTTTCACTGTCCCACCGCGTACACACATTACACCATACCTAAATGAGGGTAACATATTGAGAATGGTGGAGCGGCGGGAACTGCACCTTGCCACTTTGTTGTTTGGTGTGGTATTAACACATAAACCTCAGTACCTCTATGGTAGGCTGTCTTGGGCGAGAGACGTAAACAATTACAGAACTAGAGGCTCAGCTTACCTTATGCTAACACCAAGCCATAAAACCACTGCATATCGGGGTAGTTTCAAGTTCGCTGCGAGCCGCATCTGGAACGATCTGCCACCGCCATTTCACTCTCTGAATTCTGTGAATGTCTTCAGATATAGATACAAATCATACCTATTGAACAGACAAAAATTGTTAACCTCAAACCAGTATGCCCACTAAAATAATAGTGAAAAGGGTCAAATGGTGGATCGGATTGATGGGGCACTTTCAAGGTTGACGCTGATTTAGACCAACCTGCCACTGCCAATTATTCACTTTTCACTGATTCACTATTTTCCAGAAATGTATCGGATTGGGTTCATTATTATCGCAGTTAACAAAATGACAATGAATGATGTATTTTGCATTTTTATGTTAGAAGTAGAAGTAGGTGCATTTTTTATGTTATGCTTATGTCGGTTAATAATCGGTAATTGAGATAATAGTACAATGGCACCATTGTTTATGCTTATTTTTTTTAATTTTTTTTTTAACATCATCGAGCCACAGACTGTTTACTCCATAGATTATAAGGTAGAGAGTTCTCTTACATACTTGTTACTTTGATTTTATTTTTTGTATTTTGTTCCATCTTGCGAATTGTTACTTATTTTTTTTTTTTATTGCGTGGTTTCTTTTATTTACTTTATTTCTTTATTTAATGTTATGTTGTGTTGTATGTGTGTGACGTCACGAGTGGTCCCATCTGAAAACCAGCGCAGCGCATAATTTTATCGTTATGCGTAGCAATTATGCTGAGATGGGGCCATATTCGGGATCGCACAGTGTAAACTTGCATGTAATCTACATGACATTTATGTAACTGGTGGTTGTACATTGTGCGTGTCCTGAATTAAATGTTTTTTCTTTCTTTCTTTCTTTCTTTCAAACATAACATAGTATTATCACCGATTCGTTTTAATTACGTCATTTTACACTCTTCACGTGTGCGGCTCGTAAACACTATTTCTTCAGATGCCAAAGTACCTACACCATTATAAGGTTGAGAGTTTGAGACCAATTCGATCTTATGTAGTGTTCTAAAATGATTGTAAGATGATGATCAGGTGATTTAAGCAAAATACTAAATACAATTGGGACAAACCCAGGTACATTTTTTGTTTTAAGGACCAACCCATCCATGTATGTGCTCATTGTGGGCATTATTATTTTACGAAGCTTGTTTCAATAGAAACATTTTCGAAGTGAAAACTTCTTTAGCGGCGTTGGATGGGTAAAAAGTGTTAAACTCGCGTCAGGATCGCTTAACCTTTGAATCGTAACCGACGACTGATGTCATACAACATTAGCTACAGACTGTCTATTTTGCAAGATACGATAAATAGCTTCGTAGCTTAGCGGTAAGCACTTCGACTGTAAGTCCTTATGGTTTCACATAGTACCGGGTTCAAACCTGGCCTTCTGACACTTTTTGTGATTATTTTTTCTTTTCTCTGACAGAAAATTAGCAGAAAATTAGTGATAGGTTCTATGATAGGCGCTATATTATAGGTATGGTAAGGTATGGTATGGTATGGTATGTTCTTTTATCTTTTTCTATGTATATAACAAAGAAAGAAGGAAAGAAAAAGATTTCACTTTTGCCGGCACTTTTTTTTTACTTTGCGAAGTGGTCCAGTCTTCACCTTGACATATAAACACTATGCGTTCAAACCAGGATCAGTTGAGTTACAAACCACCGATAAAGAGCCTAAGGCATACGCAGATCAACTTTGGTGACACATTTTTCTAAATAAATCTTATTATGCAAGTGACAGCTATCAAAATAATTCCAAGCGGCCCTCGCTTGTGGGTGTGGGTGCAGAACAAGCTGTGCAGTGGCCGCTTGTAACGAGCGACGACTCCTAATTGATTGTACAGTTATACTCGTAGAATTAAGTATAAATGGAATACACACCCAGCGCCACGTCCGCGGTGGTAAATACCTTCACAATTTGAAACCAGTGTTCTTCAACTGCCATTGTTTTGTGCTTCCACACTGACGTTCAATAAGCGCCGTAAAATGAAAGTGGATATAGTTACGAGTAATACTTACACACACCAATCGTCACTCATATTCTCAGTGTAGGTATATGATGGTTTAAGTGTATACGGTGTGTACGGCTGTGGTCACAGCTGACTGGCTCAGCGGTGCATGCCTCGAGTTCGTGAGCTAGATCGTACTGTATGATCGACTACGTGCCCTGTCAGTTACACACTGATGGCCAAGATTCTATTGAAAATATAATAATATTTTATAGGAATTTTTATTATATAGGACCCGTCAATTTGACTCCACCTCGCCTGATGGTACGCTGAAGGCAAAGTATCAGGAAAGAGGGTCACCATTACATACACGTACCATGTTAACAATGGTGGCACTCAGCTTGACGGCCTCATCAGATGCTTTTTCACACCTTGCTTAAAGGACCCGGGACTGAACGAAGAAGGAAAAACGTGAGCTGGCAAGGAATTTCAGGTCTTAATGGTGCGACGAAAAAAGGAGTCGCCAAACCGCATGGTTCTTGAAGGAATATTCTGCACTGTATGCGGGTGACATCTAAGCCCTGCTCGTATTGTTCTGTGTAGGAAAGGAGAGGGCGGGATCTATGATTTGCCTTTTTTATTTTAAGTAAGTTGTTAACAAATAAAGTTAGTATCTATTTGAAATAAAATCTACACTGACGGCACAGAAACTCTCTGTTCTATCAGGGTGGGCAGCGCGAGTGTGATTTCCCTAGTATTGCACACGTCCATTGGCCACGGTAACCACTTTCCATCAGAAGGGCCGTGTGCTTAAGTGGTATAAAAAAAATCCTGCATGTAGGCATAATAATTATCACCGTGTGCGTTCGCGCAGCGGAATGTTGTTGAATTTAAAGATTTTAATTATGCTGATATTTAGTGTATGACGTCGTGTAATTGTGTATGGTAAAAAAAAATTTGTGCATGCTGCCATTGTGGAGAAATTCGCTAAAAACTGATTCCGCTGGGCGAACGTTGTCCTGGCGGAACTTTTTTCTAATCCATGGACTTAGAAGAAAAGAAATGTGTCTAAAAATTAGTGTGTATTTGTGTGTAATTGTGTATGTATGAATAAAATTAGTGCATGCATAAACTTCGGAGAAATTCAAGTTTCCGCTACGCGAACGTTTGGCCATTAGCTAGTTTTCATATAAAGCTCTTATATAGAGAGCTGTAGATTTTTACACAGGTTGTTTTGAATTTGTTTAAATTTGTTTAAAAAACAGATTTAGAAGAAATCGTAGGGCTTAAAAGATAAAAATACAAACGTGAAATACGCTCATTAGGTCTTAGTTCGTGAAGTAGCCACTTTGGGGTCTAGATTTTCACGTTTATACAAACCTTGTAAGTGTCTGCAACATGTTGCCAAGTATCAATGATGGTTCGTTAGTAATTAATGAGTTATAGGACAATTTACCATGAATAGACCACTGTTTGCAAAGCAGTCAAATATCAAGACGTTCTAAAGTAATTGCATAGTAAAATGTGTTCCAATAATTAGTGTATTAATTCAACTACTTGCATGCAAAATTTCATCTCATTAAATTCAGTAATTAAAGAGAAACAATTAAAATACTGACAAAGCATCGAAAACCTACATAACCCGACCAAGTTCGGATGGCTACAAAAAAGCGACCGTGCCATATTTCTAAGTAACGTTCTTAACCTTCCAGTATAGTATTTATTAATATGGTACAGTTGCGTACACAAGCGTTAGGAAAAAATAAAACAATTGCATTTCTAGAATGAAAAATATTTTTTTAATAATACCGCCCCTATCTGCTATAAGAATAAATCTTAAATTAACAAGTTCTAATTAAACATCAGCTTCTCACTATCACTCACTCAATATACCTACCACATAATTATTTTAAGCTTCACTGTTACAACATTAATAACACACTGTCAATATTATTATTACGGAGAATTGGCGATACATAGCAAAACAACAGCGCATACGCACATTGTCCTTGAGTGCAAATTTGTGAATGGGGATAAAACAAAACCAGGTTCAAGTTCAACAGCAAACGAATACGCGCAGGCCGTGGCTTATGTGAGTTATGAAAACATATTGCGCTCTCTTTTCTTCAAGGATGGAAGTACCGTTTCAAGAGGGAAGCCGCCTCTATCGCTCGTTGCGCGCAGCGCGTTGTCTGTTTTTTCACACTAGCATAATATTATTGATCAATTCCTAACTACAATACTTAGACTATTCAATCAAAGGACTAGACTTAAGTGTACCGCTTCGAACAAAATAATTCTGAATATTTTGGTGGGGTGCGCGGGAACACGCCCACATACATAAGTCCAGTACAACGGTAATATCATATAAAAAAGCTATAAAGTAGCTACGTAAATAGTACTTACTGTCATAGTCAAATACATTTAAAAAATCATGTGTAGAAAAATAAATGACCTATAAATTATATCAAAACAATTGTGTTATCACCTGTACCAATTAAATACCGGTATTATACTGTAAATTTTAGAACGTTACCTAGATATATTGAACGGCCGCTTTTTTATATCTATCCGAATTTGGTCGGGTTATGTAAGTTTTCGATGCTTTGTAAGTATTTTAATTGTTCCTCTTTAATTAATGAATTTAATGAGACGAAATTTTGCATGCAAGTAGTTGAATTAATACACTAATTATTGGAACACATTTTACTATGCAATTACTTTAGAACGTCTTGATATTTGACTGCTTTGCAAACAGTGGTCTATTCATGGTAAATTGTCCTATAACTCATTAATTACTAACGAACCATCATTGATACTTGGCAACATGTTGCAGACACTTACAAAGTTTGTATAAACGTGAAAATCTAGACCCCAAAGTGGCTACTTCACGAACTAAGACCTAATGAGCGTATTTCCCGTTTATATTTTTATCTTTTAAACCCTACGATTTCTTCTAAATCTGTTTTTTAAACAAATTTAAACAAATTCAAAACAACCTATGTAAAAATCTACAGCTCTCTATATAAGAGCTTTATATGAAAACTAGCTAATGGCCAAACGTTCGCGTAGCGGAAACTTGAATTTCTCCGAAGTTTATGCATGCACTAATTTTATTCATACATACACAATTACACACAAATACACACTAATTTTTGGACACATTTCTTTTCTTCTAAGTCCATGGATTAGAAAAAAGTTCCGCCAGGACAACGTTCGCCCAGCGGAATCAGTTTTTAGCGAATTTCTCCACAATGGCTACATGCACAATTTTTTTTTTACCATACACAATTACACGACGTCATACACTAAATATCTGCATAATTAAAATCTTTAAATTCAACAACATTCCGCTGCGCGAACGCACACATTATCACCTATTCGCAGTACAGTAACAGCCATATCGTCTAAGGTGTAAATAATAGCAGGCGTAAGATTCTGCCCTCCGTACAAAAACACGCTACCTGACACGCGTCATACAAAACGCAAAAAGATGTCCCAATATGTCGCCCACAGCCGCTCCCTCGCGTCGTTAAGTGCGTGTAATAAATCAGCACCCTGCGCCCATGTGTATGTGTTATATTATGTGTGTATATGCGATTATTTCCGCACTTTTTTCCTCTCCGCGGTACGAGGCGTCGGCGTCGTCGCTGAGACGCGTCGTCGTCAGAACACATTTAGTCGCTATCGATCAGTCACGGTCTGATATTCGATGACGTTGCACACACACAGTCTGTGACGTTGCACACACACAGTCTGTGACTCTGTGCTACTGAAGTGATATGATCTAGTTCTGTCAACCATCCGCTGTACACTTTTTGAACTGCATATAAATAACATTCAAGTTCAGGCTTTTATATATATGCTTGTATCATGTTTATTTAAGATCACGTAAGGTAATATGTTAGTCTACAATTTATTTGGGACCCAGTAACAAAGTTTCAAGTTTCCAGTAAGACAAATAATTTACACTTTTCTCTATGTACATACCATTTGATTTGATCATTTAACATTTACAGTCCACTGCACATAAGCTCCGTATTATTTTATCTTAACCATAGATTCATTTTGGTCTAAAATCATAAATGGTTTCCGTCTTTGTTGAATAAGATTGTTTCGTTATGCCTTACGCACGTTTATCTTCTCAATAAATCGTGAAAATAGAGGTCTTGCGATAATCCCGCAAAGATTAGGTCCCAGCCGGGACTCGGGCCGCGCGTCGCTCCCGGGGGCCCGCATTAGCATACGAAGCGATAGAACGTCGATACCTATCGCGTCGATAAAGAGCGGCGACGGCGACGCGACTTAGCAGAGCACTCCTCACTACGGCACCTTCTCTAGAAAGCACACAAGGAGTTTAAAAACATTAGTAGTTTGATAGCAACGGCAACAGCAACGGTATGCAACCAGAATGGTAACAAAAGATAATAAAGTTCTGATTCTTTTGATCTTCATATCGTGATTCATCCCTTATTTATCTATTCGGAAAGTTACTACACTATAAAGTGAAAGGTCATATTAATTGGCATCTCATGTGAGAATGAGTATCTTTATTAAATCACAAACTCTAATTGCAGCAAGTGGGCGCTCTCCATTAATATTACTCACACTTTGTATAAGATCGTGTTAGAGCTTTAGAGCAGATAGTACGCTACGAACTAGTTGCGAACGACGCACAATCTTTATCTCCCACTGAGTCGCAAGTGCAATAAGACAAGCAGTCTGTTATCGCCGCTGATCGGTGACAGGGAGCACCGCGCTCAGCGGCGGCGGCGGAGAGGATTTGATTAATATGATTATGTGAGGATGGGCTACTTTAGTACAATTTGTATAGATGCGAGCGGTACGAGAAGCTCGTTTGTGTTTATACACCACTGAGCCGACAACTGAGGACGTGGCTTATCCGATCGTACTACATGACTTCCACTGCCTGCGCAGTGTTTAGGAGCGTCAGATAAAATAAGACTCTCTCGCTTATCTCAGAATGTCCAGCTGCAGAAGCATGTTTAGGATACTGATTGGATACTAAATCTACCTAGCCTACCTAGCCCATACAAGAGCTCAACCGAATAAGTTGGTCTCATCTTAACTCTAGCAAAGTGAGGCTAGTGCGCAGTGTTATCATCATTGTTTAGATTTCAGCCATCCCGCGTGCACCGAGAACTGACTGTGTAATGAATAGGAAAAAACGTACCATTTTCTCTAGTTTAGTTTAGTACTTTTAAATATTTGGCATTATAGCACCTGTTGGACGGTGACGAAACAAAATGAATGAGTGGCTATAACCTCGCCAAGTGCAGTTGCTTTACTTCACATTTTCACATCCTAAATAACAGTTGTTAATCGTTCGTTTTGTTGATAACCTGCTGATAAAGGAAGAGGTTCTCTCGAGGTTGGCGGCAGTCGCTCCCTTAATAGTCAATATAACCCACATCAGAAGGAGCCTCAGTGAGTGTCCAAGTCTGCAGTACTAAGTAGGTATTCCACGCTGTCTTATGTCGGGAGCGGGAGTACGGACGTTGTGGACGTCACATTTGCTTTAGCTTTCTTTCAGTTCCCATGAACAGACAAGAGCTGTACAGAAACCAATTTGCATAATGTCCATTAGTCGGTTGGTTGCACGAGTGGAATGTTTTGACAAGTAACATTCGGTTCCCAGGAAGTCCAATACTGACGGGCATCACAGCATCCTCCTACAGTTCAGGTCTGTCGGGATTTCTGCGTCGGAGTCTGTGCTACTGAGTTTTATAGTTATGACACTGTCTGGCGTCGGTAGTCTTATGAAGAGATAACACCTGGCGTGTTAATTAAAGATAGAAGAACCCATACGAATGTTTTGACAAAAAATCCATTAACATGTTCATTTTGCGTGACCGAGGATTGCACCTAGTACCCCACACTGATACGCACAAATAAGCGTGCTAGATGTACCAGTAGCGAAGGGTGACAATTTTCAAAAGGAAAACCGGTGACGAAATCTTACCTTCAAATAGTTTGTCACACACCAACCACCACAGGAAGCCGCCAAGAATCGGGTTATAGAGACCTCTCACCACTGATGTATACATACATTTACATTTAGGTTTACTTTACCTTCCAAAGTAATGTTATTTCTCTGCACACCCCAAAAGCTCACCGTAAGGAAACTCCGCTGCGTATATGAGTTGAGTTAGCTTTCGCATACGTTTTTGTTCGTGGCCTTATATGAGGAGACTTATTAAATAAAAAAATATGTTTTCCATTGCGATTCAGCCAAAAGCTTTCATTAAATAATAATCACTCGGTTAAGTTGTGGCACGCACACAGCGGCCCCCACCATCGCGCGTCACTCGAGAGAGGCTTGTAATTACGAGTTCAGAACATAGTACAAGCGTAGTTATATAACTTATTACCGAAACGAAAACTGTGTAATTACTTTGCGTTATTAATTAAACCACCACAAGGTATTTAGTTCGTTCACCGAAGGTTGAGGGCGGTCGGCCGACACCTAACTGTGCTTAGGTGAAAACTAGTTGAAGAAAATTCGCTCAATAATATGATAAATTGACTCGAGGATGGAGGCTTCGAGTGAGTACTGGTAGCGAGTGTGCCGTGATCTATAGCGTGTTGGTATTTCAAGTGTTCATCGGCACCCGTAGCCCTACTGTCTTACTGTCAGAGTCATGAGTCGCGCCGAGCACTTTATGACACCCTGGCAATGTTTAACTCACCAAAACACGCTGAATAATAACGCTACTTGATGGCTATATCGAAACCATCACTCAGATTTCGTTTGATAGCTAGTAATAGCCGAGAGGTGACGAGTGAGGCGCGGCGCGCGGAGAACGATGTGCTGTGGCTAATCGTTCGCTCAGACAATGGCCGGCTGCGTGTAATCACCGTGCGCATTTCGCCAACTGTGGCGTTTATCCGTCACCTCCGACGTAGCGAACAATAAAGTGAACAATATCTCATCTCCCCCTCCCCCCACGTCACCCCGCGGTTCCCCCAGTTGCCCCTAGAGCTCTCGACACTGAGATGAAGGCGTTATTTTTAAATCGTTATTATGGGCGCTCCTGTAATGTATTCATAGGTTCAGCGGTTAAAAACCTTAGTCTTCGCCCCTTGAGGTGCGAGGCGCTGGCGGCTCATCAATATTAATGCTCGCCAACAATTTGTTGATTGCGTGTTTTATAAACTGAAGCGGAAAGTTGCACCACCGCCGCGCGCCGGCCCACTAACGTTACACTTGGCGCTACTCGTTTATTAGTCAACAAATAAATACTTCAGATATTGTCTTGCTGACTTATAATAACTGCCAGTAATGGAGTTTCTAATTCAAAAAAATAGCAATAAAACACTAACATATCCGTGTCTGTGGGCGGCAGGAAAAACAAACCTTTAAAATAAAATTATAACGATTTTGTGTATTAATAATAAATGAAATACTAACTTCCATTTGAGTATAGAAAGAAGCCTTGAATAATAAATTGAAATAAAATATTATCTTAAGAAGAGATTACTATAAAATTGTAAAGGAGACAATTTGGAAATGTCGCGTCGCTGTGGAGTGGAGGGTCATGTTTTGTCGTTTTTGGTGATTGGGACCAGAACTTTTGTTTATAGATCCCAAAATATCATTAAACAAACATAAATGCGCCGGTGACAAGACGTCGATTCGCACACCGCACTATTGAGAAGAACTTTACCGAAGCTCAACTTAGTGAAAGGACTCAATTTGGCCGCGACTTTGAAACGAGGGGAGGCCGCAGGGCCGAGGGGAACTTTAACGTAAACTATTGAAATAAGGAATAAGTCGCCGGAGGGCGACGCGCGCACGTCGCCATGTTTGCTACCGCATAATTATATTGTCGACTCTTTGAAATTAAAGAAGCGTTGTTGTGCCTCAGAGGGCTCATGGTTCATGGGGAGCACGCAACACGTGCTGTGCCAATGTCAATCTAAACATTACTCGCAAATCTTGCAAAATCCTGGTGTCACGGAATGTGTATCCTATGTTAAAAAAATATATCTTATATAAAACTTGAGTGACCACAAAGAGTAATAATTTCCGTTTATCCGTACACGCACAGCTAGCCCTGCTATGGTCTGAAGTAAATATAGGTATAGTATATACAGGTCACGGCAACTGCAGCAGTTGTCAATATACCTACTTTGTTAGTATTGCTCGGTTTAACACTGTGTAAGATCACCGTTTATTGAATCATATATTATTCAACTTTGGAGTGTATTTCTGTCAATAACACAGCTACAGGAGGCACTAGTGGGAAGCGTCGCCCGCAGCTATCACTTTTTCAAAGGGAAATGATTAAGTGAGGAGGCACACAGAGCCCCGCGGCGTCCGAGAGACGTCTCAACTAGCTCCCTAACCTATATATCCTTTGTGAGACACACAATTATATTTATCCGCGAGAAGCTCCTTCGCGCCAGGAGCGGCCGCCACTTCATTTGTCTTTTATATTTCGTGGAGTGGCTGTGAGCGGAGTGTTCCTCAAGCAACACCTCTGGGGATTGCTTGACAACGGTTTAGCTGTGGACGACTTTACTTATACCTTACATCCTGTGTGTGGCTCCAGTCATAAATCAACTTGATAAGTATCTAACTCTCTTCTTGTGATCTTTAGATCTAACATCTCACTTGGCATATATTACTTAAAAAAATGAAAAGGAAAGAAGGGGAGGACCTATAAAGCAATTTTGTCTGTAGTTAGCTGATGTCACAGTACGCCCGCCCGCCCTAGCGCCGTTGCACCCGCTGCTCTGTGTGTTTAACGGACGTGTGTAGTGCGAGTAGGGGGCTATATCTGCAGGGGAACGGAAATGCGAAGGCGGTGCTGTACACACAGAAGTGAATTAAACCTAGCCTAGGCGTTGTGCGGCGCTCTGACGCTGTCGACCCAAACAGTCGCAATAATCTCGAGCTGACTGTAGCGGAGTTTCATTATGTGTCTACGGTGCTAATACGAGTACAATGAAATTAAGTTATATTACAGAATAGTGATAACATAGTTGTGAATATTTCGTAAACCTTTAACCTTGACGTGAATGAATGGCAAATATCGTAAAACTGATCTGTCCTTTCAATGTAATGATTTATTGTTCAAAAACAATAAATTAATATTATTAATATTATTGTAGAACTGTATTTATGTACAACGCGCAGATCTTAGTAATTAAACTATGTCGTTGCCCCAGCCCAGGGTGAGGGCCCATTCTTCCTCTGCTCGCTTTTGCTTCACACAATATATGATTGGCCTATGGTGCGGCGGCACTAAACGCGACTGCTATACAGGAGCGCCTGCAGTCGCGTTCGATTCCCATTCAGCTAATATTTTTACGAATGAATTTGTCTTTTTGCATTAGTCTGGGTATTTCCTTGCCTCGGAAAGCACGTTATGCCGGTTTCGATTTTCATACGAACGTCTATGGCAGTTGTTAATGGTAGTTGAAGCCCTAAAAAGACCAACAACCGGTCTAACTGCAATGGTAGTGAACGTGAGATGGCAGTCGCTTCACGGAAAATATCGAAGTTCTTCCGCAGTTGGTAAGGAAACAGCGGGCCCCGCAATCTGAGGTGAAAGCTTCGGATGCCACTCGGATAATGCTAAGATGAAGAAGAATGTGCAATTGGTGACGGTGTGCCAGCAGTCGAGAGAACTTCTTTCTCAACCGCATTCTGTAACTCAACGTTGTCGTGTGGTTTGAGTCGATGTAGCCACGATAGCATTAGTCGTGGTGTACCCGCGAGAGGTCCCACGCCACAAGCCGGAGACAACACTCAATAAATGGTAGTAGGAGCTATCGGGGAGTGCGAGCGCTAACATAAAATAAAAGTGTTACGAGATGGGCCAGGGGGATAGCAGCGGCGTGCTAGTGCGATAGTGCGAGAGCACTTACACTATCTCATTCACTCGGGCGTTAACAATAAACATATCAAAGCAATATCTAATTTCATCCATAGCGGTATTGATTCCGGTGCGGGCGTGGCGCTAGTCTTGCAGAGAGGATCTTGTACGAGTAATACATTCTCGGGATAAAAGTCAATGCGTTATTCCAAACTACAATCTATCCCCGATCTTGACTCAAAATGATCTTAACGCCTTGGTTCTGACACTTACTGTACCTAATTTCGGCTCAATCCGTTTAGCCTTTAGTGCGTGCTGGAGTAAAAAACATTTATACATTTAAACATCTTAGATCACATCTATTCATAATAATCACTCATTCCACTTATCCAGATTACCACTCTTAAATACGGCGGGGCATGCTACTGAGTGCATCAATTTGAATAGTTTCGAGCCGAAACGATCGAAATGATCTCATAACTGCAGGAAACAATTTTAGGGCCATTCATAATTGGTGCGCTAAATAGCACTATTAGCGAGTGCGGTGGATTCTGTGGTCGTCGCCGTCACCGTTGTTTGGATAACATTTTACTCAATCTAACTATCAATTATCAAGATATTCTATTATGATTTTGAATGATTAATTATGATAATTTTTACCTTCACGTTTAAGCATGAGAAAATATGAGGCATTTTACTAAATGGCATGGCAATCTGTGGTAGACTAGTAGAAGGCTTTTACTTATTGTTGGAATTCGGCGGGTCGTCGAGCAGATGGCGGGTCTCGACCGCAGCCGACTAGTTCACCCGGACTGGCCAACTTCACGTACAGTTTACACGAGTGTATGCACGAGACTAATGCTATTTTAAACTCCGGAATAGCTGTGCATTTGTCAACTTACATTATACACACAACTCGACATATTCCGTCCTTTAACTTTGTGTGTTTACTGTTTAGGGACCGCGAGTAAACATTTTAGACTGGCCGCAGTGCTTTATCGACTTCATTTTAGTTTCATATTGAATTCTACTGTGTAAAATAACTAAACAAGATGAAGTCCAGCTGATGGTAGCCTCGCTTTAACCTTAGATCAGTTATATGGAGCTCATATTTGCAATGACTTCAATATATTTGGAAAACTATCCCAGAATATAATTTCCCCTTTGAGAAACATTTTTATGAATCCATTCTTCGCTCTTGAATGCTGACAGCAGAAATTCATTTAATTTACAGCTGAATACTATAAGTGGTAAACTGACGTCTTACAAATAGCAACTAGGTTGGTGCTGCACGAAGGAGATACTGCGATGTCGACGTCATTAGGACATAGGCACAGCTTAATCTAGACGATAGCATTCGGTAAATACCACTGCTTCTCCGTACACTCATTAAACTAGCTGCTGTGCTTTGCTTAAATGCCAAGAGTTTATGTCTCTAATAAATAACAGGGCCGACCGCCATCATTGCAAATAAAAAGTAAATACTTTTGAGAGCGCTTTCTTTAAGAGATCCTTTTAAAAGCGAGTGTCCTTTAAACAGAAGTGTAATGGTTCGTTAGACTCGCGTCGGCAAAGTGCTCGCCCTCGACCACCGGCGGTTTACGACGCGCCACGACCAAGATGGGCTAAAAGTACTGATAGTTTAGTGGAGGATGAGTGTTACTGTCCACCGACTGTAATCTCGAAATCTCGGTACCATTGGGACTTTATTGGAACTTTCGTTGAAGTGGCCACTTAAAACTGCTCTAATATAGGATTTAAAATACTAAATTCCAAGTTTCTTTCTTCACAAAAAACGCCGGGTACCTACTAAAACTGTGTAAAAAATAACAATTTACAACTTTCCATCGGTACCTAAAAAGGAAAGTTCCAAGAGAGCACGTGTGAGCTCTCACGTGAATAAACAATGCTGGGTGGCGCACACCTCCACTGACGAGGTCTAAAGAACGCCACGACTTGTACAAATAAATATAATTGCTTAAAGGATAGCTCACTTTTATAGATAACTATCCTCATTTTTCATTTCCACGCTGCTGATGACGACAAGTGAGATGTCGAGCAAGTGTGGGGCGCGACTGACGACTGACGGAGCTGGCATTCAGCTCGGCTTATCCGGGTGTAGCGCAGTTAACTACGTCCTTTATTTTTTTTTTATGTTTTTTTAATTTATGTTTTTTTTTATGCCAAGTATGCTACTTAAATTGCACCCTCTTGTACTGTATATTGAAGTGAACAATGTGAAATGGCAAACTTCGATGTCCCCTTGGTATCCACACCAAGCGTCGCTAGCTAGGGGAACAGGCAACCCCTTTCTGATATGGTCTTCTTATTAACCTGTCAAGTGAGTAAATAATAGACACAATAGGTAAACAATAGACTCGCGGTGCGATCGCACCGCTTGGGATCTTAGACTTTAAGACTCATATCATGATGTAGCCAATTACCAAATCGTTTAAAGTATTAAATGGAAGGAACAGTAAAACTAGAGCGTTCGATTTGAAAGGCATAGTTTTTGATAATTAATACGAATGTATATGCTAGCCAAGATGTTTGCCATTAGGCGTTTTTCATTAGAAATTGCCATGTTGGTTCCCGGTGTAGTAGAACAGCGCCACCCCAGCTCGTCCTGAGCCTGTCGTAGAAGTCGACTAAGGAATAGGGCTGTTCTCCATTCAAAAGTAAACATAGCCCATGAATAGATGCTCATTTGACGGCAATAGGCTCGCCCTTATTGCGTGGGATAGAACATCAAAGTTGGTAAAATGTGGACGGAACCGCGGGAACAGTTAATACCGTACAAATATACAGTAATGGATAGTGGCTGAGTGCGTGCTGGCAGGTTAGGAATTGTTTTGAGAGAGTTGATTGAGTTGTGTGGGCTCTGGGCAGGCCACAGTGCGCCTCAAAGCGCCTGATTGTCTCCCTTTGAGCATCCGTCCGTCTGTGCAGCTTCTCAATAATACCCGCTAATTATACTCAGTTCGTTTGTTTGTTCACAAAGCTCTTTGTGTACAGATTAACATCGAACTGTTCAGTGTACAAACTTGGCGGGCTGCGGAGGGGAGGCAGGGAGGGGAGGGGGGAGGCTTGCCTTTGGAACCTAAATAGTTTGTGTTTTTAACGAATTGTCTTGTAAATGTAATATACGTCTAAACATTGATTTTTTACATAGGTATAGAATTTATTATATTTTTATTGTATTATTTTGAAGTGAAAACTTCTTTAGCGGCGTTGGATGGGTAAAAATTGATAAACTTGCGTCAGGATCGTTTGACCATTGAACCGTAACTGACGATTGACGTCATACAACATTAGCTAAAGAGAAAGACTGTCTATTTTGCAAGATACAATAAATAGCATCGTGGCTTAACGGTTAGCGGTTCGACTGTAAGTCCTTATGGTTTCAGATATTACCAGGTTCAAACCTGGGCTTCTGGCACTTTTTGTGGTTATTTTTCTTTTTGTAATTTATAACTTTTTGTGATTATTTTTTCTTTTTGTAATTATTTTTTCTTTTTGTAATTTATTACTTTTTGTGATTGATTAATTTCTTCTGACAGAAAATTAGCAGAAAATTAATGATAGGTTCTAGGATTGACGCTATATTATAGGTATGGTATGGAATGGTATGGTATGGTATGGTATGGTATGGTATGGTATGGTATGGTATGGTATGGTATGGTATGGTATGGTATGGTATGGTATGGTATGGTATGTTCTTTTTATCTTTTTCTATATATATAACGAAGAAAGAAAGAAAGAAAAAGTTTTCACTTCTGCCGGCACTCCCAGAGTGCAACCCGTCTTTTTTTTTTCATTATATTTTTATTTTATTTTATTTTTATTTAATTTTTCTTTTTATTACATTATCAGATAATTATAATACCAATAATTAAATAATAAATAAATATACTGCCATATTTTATAAAGCGCTGCGTACTTTGTTTCTGTGTCTTATGGGGTCTAGGATGCGGATAAACATACATTTTTTAAATATATATACTTAGACACATCCAGATGCATGCATCAGTGTACAGTACATCAGTGCATGCAGCTGTGCGTCAGTGTCGTCGCAATGGTTGCAGACTTGTAGTCACAGTGACTCGTGGACCATTGCCTACAAAAATATATAAAATGGTCCGTATATGTACAGTATACTAGCCAACTTAGGAGGATATAATCTTCTAGTACTTTGGACAAAGATTAGGACTGCCTACATCGCCTACATCGCCGCTCGACGGGGCGTGACGCGCCACGTATCCACGCTAAGCACTGTACAGACGCTCTTGTACAAAACAATCAATTATTATCAGTTGACGGGCTTCTGAAGCCGGATCCCTTTTTGGAGTAGCAGGTTTGAAGTCATTGCTATGAAGAAAGCTGTAGGAAATTCCTAAACCTTCTTTCATAGCAGGTTAGAGTCGCGTCATGCGCGTAATGATCATTTATCTTTAAGATTGCCAACGTTTTCGTTCGGAATTTCCGCACAGCCTTGACGCTAAGTCATATTAGATATTTTCTCTTTCCTTATATCCTAAATCAGGTAGAGCAGCAATTAGGACGCAATAACATTTAATTAATTCAAAAGATTTTATTTTCAAGTTAGCGATCCGCGGGGACTTCGTTTGAAATGAAAGAATACATCAATCACAGAATTTCAATATTTCATCCCGATATTGTGCGTGTCACGGGGTGTTTGAGAACTTGGGCTGATGCTTTCTTCATTTATATTTTTAGTATATTCGTAGTAGTGACAGAACTTCGAATACTTAGATATTTTAATTTTCTGTATTTTGTCAGTTTCGAACTCTATGAAAAGTTACACCACTCAGGGCGTACAGATTTTTTCCAACGAGATCTTAATATTGGATTTATGCTTACGGAGTCATGGGCACAGATTGTTAATAGTAAACATTCAAAAAGAGAAACACTGGACAGAATCCAAACCGTCATGGCTACCTATCAAAAATTATAAAGGAGGTTCAGCCGAATTATTTTACCAATGACATATTTTCGCAAATAATGGGCGACAAGTTTCAAACAAACTACGTGTAAAATGAGCATATTTATTTAATAGCAACATTAATATTGGCTGGTATTACCAGCCCCACCCAGGCAGCAGCCCCGGGCCCCGAGCCACGAGCCCCAGCCCCGAACGAGCGCCTTATTTGTTTTTACAACTTCAAACGACGCCGGTGAAAGTAACGGCTTTCTTACACTAGATACATAGTTCGTTATGTTTACAGAGGCCTCCTTCCTCCGGCCTTGTCCGACAGCGATACAATTAGATTTCCTTTTAGTCGCTCGACTGTTATTATTCAACGGCCTACAATGACATAGAATATTTAGCCTTCTTTACGTACTATTGTACCTACGGTTGGCTATAAAACAGCATAAATAAGGTGGGATGAATGGAAGCAAAAACGTTACACTTACAGTAGGTTTCGTGGGTATGTCCTACATTATATAAATAGCCGTAAAACATAGGTTGTGTGCTGTGGGCTTAGTTGTATTATTGTTCTACGATATCTTTAATACATGGCGGTGGATGTATTCGCAGTACGTAGTTTCTGTATGGCAAAGTGGATTCACTATGTATTCAGGGCTTGCAGTCTGCAGTAAGATTACTATGATAAGTAGTTCGAGGTGACATCTAGGTAAAGGCAGATTTAGCTAGTGTAGGTGCCGTACATATTGTATTTGACGTTAACATACGGCTTGTGCTGGAAGGAGCTTGGTGAGGTAGCGTGATAGTGTAACGCTAATGTATCCCAAAGACCGCACACATCCAGTCGATTGTCTATGCCAGTAAGCTGCAATCGATCCATCTCCGCCGACAGATTACTACGAGTCGTGGAACTTTCTGATAATTAATGCGAAATAGACTAGAAGTAATCTAAAGACTGTAAAGATTACCGCATTACTATTGAAAAAGAAAATCAAGTAATCTAGTAAGTAATCAGTACGCGTTTCGCGAAGAGCACCTCGTCGTTGAATAGTTTATGACGTGGTGTTTATTGGCAGCTCAGTAAGTACTGATGTTCAGATATCTCAATAGTACAAAGTTCTTATAGAAACTTATAAGAGAAGTAAGTTTACTCAGTTCCTTCAAGCTTGATCTCTGAGTACCGAAAGACACCTGTAGCAGACAGGGGCACATCACCTTCATGCTAACATCGCAATTGGGATTACTTTGGCTGTTTCGTTCGCGAATATTTTTACATGAAACAAATTAAACTGTCGTTCTTCCTCCTCGCGGGGCGAGGTACGAGGGGTGGTGGGTGGGGTAGTGCTGAGGGGGGGGGGGGGGGGGAGGTGCACTAATGACCGAGAGCAGATTCTGTCGCGTGTTTAACATACGCTATGCGATGTTTCGCTGTTCTACGAGATGATTAATCTCAGCGAGGAACGTTGGGACGTGAAACTATTTAGTGAAGGTTGCTATATTCAGCTCAAACTTGTAAGTTATTGTTTTCTTTAGGGTGATAGTACCAGTTTTCATTTATAAATCGCACTGAAAGCGCTCCATCCCATTAGAGAAAGCCAAACTTATTATACATTATAACATTTTTATTTTTTCGGGGTTTAATGAAATGGAAATGATATTACTGGTATCATGATGTAGGTATTTAGCCGGTGTCAGGGTGTGAATACTAACTCACACCTCCGAAGACGTGCCCCCGTACTAAATGCGCGGTGTATAAAAGTGTCGCCATTTACCCCGTGGCGTGTGATTAGGAGTGATCGATGAGCACTCCGCGGCGCGTTCCATCGCCGGCTCCAAGCGGCACCTGCCTGCGTGCCGTCGTACACATCCATCAATGGACGCTGATGTATTTATTTGAACGTCAACTTGTCTTGTTTACGATTTCCATTAATCGACTTGTCAATTTGTTTCGCGCCCGTTCTTAGTTTATAATAAGGTTTTCTAGGTGCTTCGGTTCTTTTGCTATTTATTTTTGTTAAAGTTACCTATACATACATATCCCTGATGGAGTAGGTAAGCAGAGGTGTGAGCCTACTGACCCCTGCACTTAGCTAGCCGAACCTGCCGACAAGTAGCCTAGATAATATTGTATTGTTGTAATGCTTGGCATGATTTCAGACTCAGTGCTGCTACTGAGTGTTTTTATGAAAAAGCCCAAAAGACCGGGTTTTGAACCTTAGACTTCATGCAGTCGCCTTACGACTGATTTTATCGTAATGCTAGGTGACTTCGCAAGATATGATCACTATAAACTACATACCTGTCATATAGCATACTGGCCGTAGGTATGGCGGATGCACAGAGATCGTAGGTAGGTACGTGGTTGGACTTAATAAAAAGAAAACTCATTTTAAAACATTGTATATTGTACCCGTTGTAGACGAACACAAAGGCAGCGAGGTCTTAACTTGAACTTTTAAGAAATATCTTAAGTTTTAATGTTTATTTTGGTGGTTGTGCGGTTAAGTCGCCATGCGCCGCGCGCCGGCTGCAACTGAGCTGATGTGCCGAGTTGTGTTCGACCAGCGCGGCGCGTCGCTAATCTTGTACGAAATGACGGTGGTTGAGGAAAAGTTTGGGCCGAGTCTCCAGTCAGGTTTAAACACTTATTTCATATAAGTTAAAAAGCAAATCAAGAAATAAAACGTTTTGAAATGAAACCACTTCTCGGGTACTTTTTAGCAGCCATGGTCGCGGCTTGACTAAACATCGTAGTTGTCTCAAAGTACCCGAAACATGGTGAATGGTTGGTGTTATTTTATTAATTAATTTATTTATGTTCACTTATGTGGCATTTATACAAACAAGTGAAATATTATGTACAAAGGCGAGCTTAACTCAGATTGAGTTCTCTTCCGGCAAACCTGGGAGTGCACAGAGGAATCGCAATCCAACGAGAGAGGCAAAGTCTTATGTACATTTGAAAATATTTAATAAATTGAGTGGGTATATGTACCCCTGACAGAATGCATTACATATACATACATATATAACCATTATATACCTACATACACATACATAAAATACTCATATATACACATAATACAAACTATATAAATACATACATATGGGCATACATACATTTACAAACATATGAATACATATTATGTCTGTTATTGTTGAGAAAGGAAATAGTCTCTTGTTCGTTTCTTAAAGATATTTAAAGAAGGACTATCGCGTATGGAATGAGGAAGAGAATTCCACAGCCGCCCTTATTTTAAAATTAATTTTATTAAAAGTAAAATAAAATTTACTTTAAATATTTTTTTGTATACAGATTAATATCGTGGATGCAATTACTTTGAACGCGTTTAATGTTGAGCTAAGCGTCAACAACACTAACACGTGACATTATAAAATACTCTCAACGTTTTCAATCTAGTTAAATCGAGCTTGACTTGACAGTCTTGACACTCGTGTCGCGCGACTTGCGCGGACGCTAAAAGCCTTGTCGTGCCGTTCAATCGCTCACTGAGAGATTGCGTCTACGTTAGTTAGTTAAAATGTAGTTTTTGGTAGTGTAGTGTGGTGTCTGACAGGTACAGGTAGATATTTAAATCGTACCAGAAAATAAAATACTGGCTGCATAAAAAAGCTTATTTCGGATAATAGGGGGCGAACCTATTGCCGTCAAGCAGGAACACAAATATAGTTCATTATTTATACAATAATAACTAGCTGTTGCCCGCGGCTCCGCCCGCGATCGATCAGTGTTGAGTCAACGTTAGTTTTCTAAAATAAAAGTAGCCTAAGTTACTCCTTATTACTGCCAATAAAAGTACCTTTAAAATCGGTCCAGCCATTTCAGAGATCAGCGGGAACAGACAGACATACAGACACAGATAAAAATAGTAAAAAAAAATATTTTGGTGTATGGTACCGTATTATATTCATATCTATGCATGTACTTAATAAAAACCGGTTATTTCAATATAATAAACAGCCACTCCATTTTTTTTAAATGTATGTATGTATAAAGATTAATTTATGTATGTTTGTATGAAAATAGTTTGGCCACTATGGGTGGTACGATTTACCGAACTAGGTAAATATAGAATTACACAAATGGAACGACATAACTTCAAAACTTAGTCACAACCTCGCAAATCCACAAAATTCTGGTTTAAATGTGTAGTTATATAGTATATATATTATATTAGTAGTTATGCAGTTCTATACCTAACGCGGAATGTGTGATTTTAGTTTATCAACCTTTATCAAGTTTACCTTCAAGTTCACCTTACATACCTGTATGAAAATTAACATCAAATTTCAACGAAAATTATATTTTTCCGTTTAAATACACAATTCCTCTTAGATCTCAACTTAAAAGGGTGTATAGCAGGAGACGCCATTAAAGCATAGTTTGGTTTTGCCAGTGTAGAAAAAGTATCACAATCACATAAATCTAGAGGTGGTACGATTTAAAAGGCGGTACAATTTACTCGATTCTTCCCTACATTATTTAATATTATGAATTAAAATATAAAAGCGGGCGTATCGCAACTGCTGACACATAACTGTCTGTATTCTCGTGACTTGTCGTTACGATAAGATATTTCGACAAGGTGGGCGATTTTACTCTTGTCCTATGTCGGTTGGTCAGTTCCGGTCTAGAGAGCTTATCACTTAACCGATTTTCACTTGGTACACATGTTCTGTGATTTAAAACACAACTTTTGTCGAGAGCTTTTATTGATAGGAGGGAATATCGAAAAGTGAAAAATATCAAGCCTCGTGAAGGGAAACGTTTGCTGTAACGTTTAAAAAACGATACAGTGAAACATCCAGGGCGGCTTTAAATAAGAAGATCCGTATCGTTACTCTTTTTATTTCAGTTAAGGGTACCAGAAAATGTGACAAGGTGGGATGGGGTGCTCGTGAGGTCCACTGTTCACAGAACTACTAATTTATTTTTTGTTTCAAAAAGAATATTAGAATCGAAATTACTAATATTCCGTCTAACCCCTCCAGCCAAGCTAAATTGCTTGTGTTAGGAGTGGGTTCACATCGGTAGTGTAATGGCCAGGTATCGAGTCCGGGACCTTTCGATCGTAAGGCCGAATCCTTAAGCACTAAGCTACCGACGCTAACTGATTGATTAAAAAAAGGGTGCGTCAGTTCTTATTTTCATCATCCATCCAACTTATAATAGCGAATGATGATTTAACTATTGAATATTATGACGTCACAATAATTGGTAGATTAAAAAAAAATCATACAAAGTTTTTTTATGACATAGGAGGCAAACGGGCAGACGGACGGACGATGACGACGGATGAAACACCAGAAGGGTTCTAGGTGCGTTGCCGGCCTTTAAGGTGAGAGTACGCCCTTTTCTTGAAGATTTGAAGGTCGTATCGGTCTGAAATACCGCAGGCGACAGTTTAGCTGTGTGAGGCAGGAAGTTTCTGAAGAAACGCACAGTTGAGGACTGCTAACCATCCAAGTGGTGATGAGTTCCTTGTAACTCACCGTTTTGATATTTAGTAAAAAATAAAGTAATTGGACTAGTCGGTCAAATATACCCAATCGAAAGTGCAATACCGTTTTTATATGAGGATGTAAGCGGTAGAAGCTGTCGCGACAATATTAGAACGTTAGAAGTTAGCAACATCTCCTTTGAAATCAGTAGGTACACGAGCACCCGCAAATATAAATTACAGCTAATTTTAGTACTTATTTGTGGTGAAATTACACAATTAAGTACTTTCTCAGAAAAGTTCCACAATGAGGCAATTGTTGAGAGATCTGCAGAGTCGCAGACAGATGATATAATTAAGTTAATATTAGACGCTGCCAAGTACAAAAATTATGAAAATCAAAACCGAAACAAATAATGAACATTGTTCGAAATTATTTTTCAACATTAGGGTTGTCTATCGTTCGACACATTTTTGACAAGTGAACTAATTGATGGATATACAATGTTATACTTATCGTTCCTAAAATAAAAAAATAAAATAAATTTTATTGGGTGTTTCATATACAACAGGTTGGTTTGCGTTACTGCTCTCCTAAATGGGCTGTCAGTAGCCTGTGCCAAGGAGATACAGGGCCATCCCCCTAATACGGTAAGCATTTCAATCAATAGTTTTAACATTTAAAAAGATTATTATTATAAATTGAATAGTAGATGAGGGGATAACAATAACGTCCCGTACCGTAACGGCCCTACAATGTTACTTATGTTAGGATCATTCATGCGACGCATTACTGAGTTCCATCAGGCTATGATTATCCATATTTAGGTTTCGGTCTTATGAGGTGTTTATTAATACATATTTTAAATTCTTCTCTCATATTTTCATCAGTGTCATTACCGTGTGCAATGGTTCAGTATCACGACAGTGTGGCGCTATGCGAATCTCACTCAACTAATCTAAGCCCGCCTAAGCTCTATCTCGTGGCAGTGGCAGCCCTGTGGCTGTGTCGTAAAGAGCTGTGCTTTGTGTGCGCAGTTATTTATTTACAAGTAACAAGATCTCAAGTTAATTAATTGGACATAACTTTACGACAATGCCTCAAATATTACGGCTCTGCGTTTTGTTTTACGAGCGCCGCGGAGACGAGAGAAGTGGGACTAGAGATGTAAAGCGTGGGGCACACAAACTTGTGCTTTACATAAGATAAAATGAAACAGTCGGATAAGCAGTTAGTTGTCTAGCGAGCAAAAGTACCGAACTAGCATCGAATATCTGTTAAGTTGAATTCTGTCTAAGTATAGCAGCGTGAGGCCGACATAGGCCTCTAAGATGTTGGTAATGGTTGGGTTTTGCACACACAGAACCACCAACTCTGTTACAAAGAAAATTCAAATATTTCATTTACAAATGACTAATAATTTATATAGAAGTAAGTTCTTTAATGTTCAAAGCCTTTTCCAAGTTCTATTGTCTTTGATATTTACGACTTACGTTCAGAATTATGAAACATTCGAATTGGAAGTTTCATCGAAATTCAATAAAGTGTTCGCTCCAGTAAACATCTTTTATTCCAACTGTTCCCAACTGTAAAGGGCAACACAATCTAGCTCTAGTGTCGCCATTCACAACAGCTTCGGGGCTCGCAGTACGGACCTGCGCTCGGACCTCGTAACATTACATCGCACCACTTTGTGCTCTACCCCGTGTCGAACAGGCGTGCACTCACTGTGAGCGTCGGTGAACTGAGCAACTATAACATAAACAGTGTAACAAAGATAAGAGCCATCGTTCGCGGTCGGTGCCGGTCAGTTGATGGATGGTCCGAGATCGACTAGGTCGGTGTTCCGTTTCGAACCCAATTAATCGAAGTGCGATAGTTTTTATAGAAGTTGTCTTTTTAAGCTCCTAGGCTGGTGGAAACAGCTTGGCTGGGTTGTGAGCAGAGTTATTGGGACTTCAAACTAATTTGCGAAAGGCGACTCCTCTTACAGTGACGGACTTTTCTCCGATTATTTAATGCTCTGAATAACAGAGGCCACATCAAGTCATGGAAAAGCGACACTCGAAATAGAATATAGCAGTACGTCCCTTCTGACATGTGGAGGAAGTCTTCTTTACTTGCAGTTATGCACTTTTCATGTTAGATAATACTGAAAAGGTTTTAACACTCGCACCATCCGCCAAATTGTAAATCTGACGAAACATTAACACAATCAGGCGATCCTTATTCCCTTTATATATCGGTTTTCAGTTCTCAGTCTAAATGTTTGCTATGACAGCACTGGCTTATTACCAGTTCGACATATTTACGGTGAGTGAGGGTCTTAACAGAGAGGCGAGGGGAGTTCCGGGGCGGAGGGGGCGTGTAGGACGCGGTGGGAATTTTAATATAAGCATTTGTAGACGTTTGTCGCACAGATTTGGGAGAATTCCGGCCGACGTGGGATTAGCACGGGTCGCGGGCAGGGCGCGAGGGCTCGCACCTGAGGACGTAGGTGACACAATATTGCGATAGAGAAGTAAATAGGTGAGAAATTCAATTGTAGTATCGTCGGTTTACAAATACCCGTTTTGTTAGTGCGAACCGTCACGTCATGTCCCGAATTCAATGCTTCCGATAAAACCTTAGATTATATATAAACTCTATACTTAGACGCAGCAAGTCTTTTTTTTTATACAACTGATGTGGCAGACAAGCACACGGCCCACCTGATGGGAAGTGGTTACCGTGGCCTATGATAGTGTGCAACACCAAGGGAGTCACACTCGTGCTGCCGACCCTGTAAAGACAAAAAGTTTTCGTGAAGTCAGTGTAGAAGACAAAGCAGGACTTTGTTCTTCCCACTGACAGCACAAAAACTCTTCATAGAGCTTTGGCTACCATAGTCACCTCTTATTTCATTTCAATTTATTTCATTCATTTTAAGTTAATTTCAATATAGCGTAAAATATAACTACTACTTCTGGATAAGTTGATATAAACACATCCTACGACGAGGACACATTGACAATTAAAAGAACAATATTGACATTCACTTTTAGCCATTTTATTAGGATAGCTGTGTCTATAAAACATTGCTAGTCCACGTTCAAACTCTTCAAACGATACGTCGATACATTCGCGTTAGTACTTTTATTTCTGAACAAATCTTGATCTATAATCATTCCGTACTATCTGTAGCCTATCTATTTATGCGCAGGCTGTACTGGGTTAATTTTGGACTCAATCACGCCGCGCGCCGTGCGATGTAATGTGATAATGTGCTCCATTACATAAAGGCAAGTGGCTCTCAATTAACGCACCGCCTAATGGTATAACTATTCTTTATGGGTTTGGTAATCAACCAGCCACTTGGACCTAGCGAGACCTTTATATGGAACGGCCACACGGCTCAAGTAACACTGAACATATAATTAATATCTAAGCTGGCCTCTTTACTTTAGCGCGTATTCCCAGTGATTTTGTACATGATAACACACTCGTATTTATTAACTGATGCACGCGGTTCCGTCCAGGCAGATGTCGGTACTAACAGTAGCCTTCGCGTATTTATTACCAGACCTAACAAGTATACCCACGCAAAAAATTAATATAAATCGGTTGAGCCGTTACCGTTCGTTCCAAATGCTCAATATCTTTATCTTTGCGTATTAATATTCTCTTTATTTCTATCGACGCTAGACAAAAGACATACCAAAAAGCCTGAAAGTTAATGCTTATCCAACCGAGCGGAAGGATATTGCGGTAGTGCCCTCCACTGACCGATTAGTCAAGTGATATTATAGGACGGCGCGCGGCGGCGGCAAATACCTCATGTTATCTATTTTGTCAGTATACCAAAGCTCAGTATAAAGAGAATTTTTCTATGACAAAAATGTATACATATATGTTACCGTTAATGGGTGAAAATCAATTAGAATGCAGATTAACTAGGTATTCTACAGATTAACGACCAGTCATACGGTAGATTGCATGTGACAGATTCTTTCTTGAATCAAACAAGTATTCGCGCGGGATACATCGCGCGCTCCGACTGGTATAGATTAGGTTAGAACTAGTTAGAAGGTTATCCTTCGTGGGTTTCTTTGTGAAATGTCCAAAAAAATAGGAGCCCCGTTTCGCGTCAGTCGACTTCTGGGACAGTGTGCTTGAGTGGAACAAAAGTATTTTGTTCACCGTCTTCCATTCTTTGAAGATGAACCATCTAGTAATACAAGATAACTAGGTAAAGTGCATAAATAAGCTTCTTTATCTAAAATTTCTCACTTCAACTGATCGTGTAAGATAATCTGCAGAATCTGCAGATAATGTGCACCTTAACAGTTTCCGCACTCTAACGGTAACAAATAGACTAGAATGGCATAACGGTCGCATTAGTCCAGAAGTGCACTAAAGTGAAATGACGTCGACGGGGGCGCTATCCAGTGGCGCATGGGACTGCGGCCCGCCCGCGTCCACTCGCTTTGTGACGACACAGGTTCTCTTGCACCAACGTGGACCGCAAAGCGGGCTATGCGCAATATTGCTCAGAATGCTCACGGTGTCACGGTACAATGGCGCTCTTGTTCTGAGGACGCGTGTTATTGCAACGTGCACGGTATCTGGATCAGCTTGCAGCTTGTATGATTGCCTGTGTAACGTTATATCATAGTTATGTTATAACTATTTTACGGCGGACGGTGATATTATTTGATGTCAAACTGAATCATCATTTTATGCAAATTCTAAAGGACCTGCCTGTTAGATAAGTTGCAATTCGTTGGCGTTTAGTAGAATAGAATACGAAATCCCATACATTCGTTATTCTATTGTGCAATACACCGGCCAACGAATCGCCATTTGTGGGGGGCTGTATAAGTAATCTAAACCCCGACCCAACCTACATTCAATCGTTAAGGATTTCAGTATCATCCACCTACAAACATTTAATAATTTTAAACCTTTTCAATACTCAATTGATCACTGAAACGTCTACACTATCTCTTCCAATAGAACTTATTTATTTAAATTACCCCTTCATACTAAAGTTACCTCCTGTGTTAGCGCAGTTCTCTCGAGCTCAGCTGTAAAACTAGTTGCAAGTAATGAAATAAATTCAGAGCGGCGACAGTTCGCCTCGCTAGTGCGTCTACTAAACATATCTTCCACTATGGAATGGCGGCGTACACATTCAATGCAGCTGCTCATTTAGGTACATATATGTTCCTAGTAGGTAGCGGCAGTACTCTTCATCTTGCGAACGTGTAGTGCCGTCGGGCTATTGTCGTGTCTCCACGTCGCGTGTCGTGTGTGTTCTTTGTTCTAACGTGCGTATCCGTGAGACCTCGTCGAGCGAGACACCTCACGCCTGCTTGTTCTGTGTTTATAAAGGTTTGAACAGGGAATGATGGGAAGTACGTAATGTATTCGTTTTTAATGATAAGATGGAACGCATACTTTAAAAATATACATAACTAGCTTTCACCCGCGGCTCCGCCCGCGTGGATGTCGGTTAACGCGACCAAACATAGCCTATGTCCTTTCTCAAGGTCTAATCTACACCTATACCAAATTTCATCAAAATCGGTTCAGTGGTTTAGGCGTGAAAGCGTAACATACAGATAGACAGACAGACAGACAGAGTTACTTTCGCATTTATAATATTAGTATGGATTAATGACAATGACACTCACGTGGTTCCTCCTAGTTACATTTACAATGCAAGTCAAGTGGCATTCTATTATTACATTTGGTGTATATTCTACACTACACACGAACACTGAATGCATGATGAAGGAGAACAGAAAGAACATAATGTATCCTTTTTTGTGTGAAGAAGGCGACTTATCTGAGAATTTTGGGTGCGCATGTGTGACATCTTCGGGGTTGCACTTCTATTCTTCACTGAAAGCACTACAGAGTAACTAATGCCTAAAAATTAACACTGCTCTGCCTACCCATTCAAGGATATACAGCCGTCATATACATAACAGTATTAAAATAATAAAATCTATGAACCGTATTCAGTGTCCCGCTAGGCTCCTGTCAACTGTAGACATTAGGAGCACCACAAGCACTCCCCCTGCCCCGCCCCGCTCGGTCGGCGGATATAACGTTAACGACCCTGTTCGACACACATTACGCGAGATCGCGCGTTAAGGCGCTGGCAGTTACCGGCGCACGTGACAATCGCGCCAGTTAGCGGTGAGTAGCGCCCTAATGGCAGTTGCACGTAGCACGGCCGCAGCCTATTGATGAGATTGCGATTAATATTCAACTCGTGGGCATTCTTGCAGAAGGTCTATGAAAGAAGACTATTACTAACGAATTGTTATAAAAGTGCGCACAACCCCTCACTTACGACAACGCAAGTGTTAACTCGTGAAGCTCCCTCGACGAGCCCGCGGACTTGGGGTCGCTCCAGCACGACTAATTAGCTATCACATGAACTAATTAGCGCTAAAGCGCCGGGGAATTAACGGTAGGATTCATTATTTTAATTGTTATGTTAAGAAGCGTTCTGCCTTCCTCTCACGATTAAATGACTGCGCGTACAGAATAGATAATATTCCCGTATACTTTAGGTAAGTTTGTTAAATTGTATTTACGAGGCATGGGAAGGTTGGCATGATGCATTGGGTGTGTTTTGTGATCTATCCAAGGATTTCGATTGCGTCCGCCACGACACATTAATCAGGAAATTAGAACATTATGGAATAAGGAACAAGGCTCTCCAGCTTCTGACTTCATATTTGAACAATAGAATTCAGAGGGTCGATGTTAAGGGTACACGTTCAGTGGGATCTGTGATTTCGATGGGTGTTCCACAGGGTTCGATACTTGGACCAATTTTATTCTTAATATATATTAATAACCTCTCCTATTATGTAAGGGTCAAAACTAGTATTATTTTATTTGCTGACGATACTTCATTAATATTTAAAATTAAAAGGCAACAAAATAATTATGATGAAGTGAATGGTGCAATCACAAGAGTGGTCCATTGGTTTAATACTAATAATCTTTGCCTTAATGGGAACAAAACTAAATGTATAAAATTCATATTTCCTAATGTTACACAGGTGGAAACCAATGTACAAATCAATGTACAAGTGTTGAACCTTGTGGAATCAACAGTGTTCTTAGGTTTAAGTATTGACGCCAAACTGCAGTGGCGATGGTTGAAAAAATTGCCAGTAGATTCAGTTCGGCTTCTTACGCTGTAAAAAAGATTAGGACATTAGCAGACGTGGATACGGCTAGGATAGTTTATTTCAGTTATTTTTATATTATTTTGAGCTACGGAATAGAACCTAATGTATGTAAGGAAAAATATCTCAAAATTTTCAAGAATTTGTGACAGGCATAATATAAACACAAGACATAAAAACAATCTTGTAGCTTGTGATAGTAGTCTCCATAAAATTAGTAATTCTTTCCGGGGCAACTGTATACGCTTTTTCAATAAGCTCCCTAATGAAATTAGAGATTTACCTGTAAATAAATTTAAAAATGTAATTAAGTCTAAACAGTCCCAAAAAGGCTATTATAAAATCCAAGAATATTTAGATGATAAACAAGCTTGGAAATGAGCTGTTCGCTCAACTAGGCTACTCAAGCAAACTATTGTATTTAGACTAAGTAGACTAAGCAAATGTTTGTACATAGACCAAAAAAAAAATGCCCGTTGAGATTCTTGCCGGAATCTTCTCAGGTCGGGGCCGCGTTTCGAACCGGTGGTCCATTTGCTAAACTAGTCTATTTTTTTTAACTTGACGTTTTGTAAGCGCCGTTTTAATGGTCTATGCAGAATAAATGATTTTTGACTTTGACTTTGCCCACATTGCCCGTATCCTAGAATGGTACTCAGTTCTGAATCTCGATATATACCTGGGGATATGCCAAATTATTCTCTCAATCCGTCTATAAAATCTGTCCTCGGTTAAATCGTGTGTCGTTCTAGAATACTGGCTTTGGACATCTGTCCTAAATGGAATTTACATTGAATGTCACGAGGGTATGGGTGACACAAACTTGAAGTGAAGACATGGCACCAGTAGACACCTTTAGGATAAAATTAAAATCAAAACGGTACCTAGTTAGTGGCAACCCTCGGGGGACTCAGAGCGCAGGGCGCAGGGCACGCGTCAGATACGAGTGTAATGCTCAGTCGAGCGCTCCCGCGGGTTTGCCGGGGGGCCCTCGCCTCGCCGGAGCAGGGTCAGGGCCGAGCGGTACGGCGGTAACGATCATATCGGCTGTTTATACCTACATCCTTAGACTAATGTTGTAATGTTAAATTAATGTACCTAGTAATGTTATTGAGGTGCAATCACGTCATCGATACAGATGACCATTCATTAGTCAATTTACAATTGCTCCATTAAATTATAACTAACAGCTAAACTGACAAGTAGGTATTATTAAAAGGACAAGCTCCTTTGTGGATATTTACATATATGATAAAACTTCTAGCCATAAGAACCCCTGAAGTAGATTTCAGTCACGGCCATTTAGTTTTGCTCAATTTATCACCTGTTGAGTGTACAACGTTGCGGGTAAACTTCGACAGGGACACCCTGAGTGTAACACCAGCACATACAATTAAGTAAGATTTAGAGCTTCATTGAGTCGGACACAGATACACAAGGGTCCACCGGTCCCGGGGGGCGTATTTTCATTCTACGTAGTAATAGCAATTGCCTTTACCTTGTTTTGAATTCGACTATTTTATCGGTTATTTGAGCAGGTACCTCGGATCCAAACCGCGGGTACTTCCACTTTGCTCCACTAAGCGTCCCCAGTCCCCACTGATGCGTCAAAGTGGAAGTTCCCGGAACCACGTAGCCAGCATTGCATGACGATAAGTAGTTGTTCCTATACTGTTTCGACATAAATACAATACATTTTATGTAATCGACCAAGTGGTTAATATTATACTTACAAGCACTAAATATTTATAATATGGGTGCAATAAGCCAAATAATATTGCTTCGTAACTGCTTATTATTTTGTAGCTTCTTACTTCTGGGCTCTTATAAATCATAAAACCCTTGTGCCCGTGTATAATAACCTAACCTAACCCAACAGACAAGTATCAAAGTTATACAAAATATTTCATTATGAAATGAAATGGTTCACGTCGAAAAATGTTAAGTAACAAAGAATTTTTCTTTCGACGCAGTAAGTAAGAGTTTATATATGATTTTAGATTGACATGGTCATTTACATTACATTCATTCACATCAGTACATCCGTGATCATGGCACTTGTAACAGTGCCTAAATATCGGATTCTCCAAAAAGATAATAAACATGGTAAATATCCCGTTTATAATTTTAATTTTAAAGTAAGAGTTTATGATAGAAGTCGAATCAGTCAGTGATAGAATAAAATATTCAAAACAATCTCGCCCCTCAGCAAGAAGATGCAGTTTTTATTTTATTAGTGAGGGGCGAGCAGGCACCCGGCCGCCTGATGGCGAACGGCTAATTTAAAGTTAGAGTCGGACGCTCGCCAGAGCCGGTACTCGCGCCTGCAACCGTTAAATGACTTTTCTTAACCATTGTTTAAATCTGTACTAAACTAAGTAGGTACGTTAAGCAACACTACTCAGGGGCCATCTGGCTAACGGCAGTCACCAGAGTGAACTTTCTATCTCCAACATTACCAACATTACAGTGATTGTTATTGCACTATGTTAACAATATCAATCATGTTCGGACACAAATTTAGTTGCTTGTTCGTTTGGATGGTATCACTGCTATCACGGACGTAACATTCGTTAAGCAGCGCCGCCACCTTCACGGCCAAACAGAGTAGTAGGCGTCAATCAAGGCGTCTAAGGCCATGTCAAGGCGGTTTAATGTAGCGGTACAAGGCTTGCCGAGGCCGCTAGATAACATTTAACTTTAAGCAAAATTCTCATTTGGGTATTTTATAGGGCGCGGCGGCAGATAAGCGAGCGCGTGATGTATGGCCTGTCCGCGTAACGAATGGCCGCAATTAATTCCCCGCAGTAGACACAACACACAGACACCCGGGGCCCGCGGCAGATCTGGCCCTCGATTCTGCTAAAGCAAAACCACTGTTAAACAATGGACGCTGCAAAAAAATAATTTAATTTTGGACTTTAAAGTAATGTAGTTAAAATCTAAAATGAAATGTCTTTTTGTCGAGTGAATGAAATAGTGTAATGAAACTCTGTCCATTTAAATTCGAATTTTAAGTCTCTAACAATTACGTCCTTAATTTAATGCGATTTGTGCAGTGTCTGTAGTACGACAGTGGTTTTGTTTTGCAGAATCGAGCGCCAATCGGGCGGGCGGCGCAACGGCGCCGGCGGCCCACTGACCGCGGCGGTCCTGTTTATGTTAAAGCCCCGCAAATGTACAAGCTCGGTTTTCAATGTTATCATGAAATTTTCATTATGGATTAAGGATTTATTCAATGGGCATAGTAGTACAACTGAACTAACGTCTCGTCTATTGCATAATTGAGCAGCCCAACTCAATGAGTTTAGTTTCCATGAGTACAATATACGCTATTCAGTGAGGCGGCCTTGTCATCTGCAGGTATTCTACCGCACTCAATCGTCTTAATCACACGTGTACAGTCAGCATCAAATCGATCTTGATGAACAAAATGCTTAAAATGATTTTAATTCCTTGGTTTTTCTCTCTTCCTGCATGATTGTTCTGATATTTAGAAGGTACTCACCTCTAGTTCGGACAATAAGACAATTGAAATCAATTAAACAGTTAGATTTGCTGATTTGGAGACTTAAAAGTCAAGATGGTTCTGCCGCTGACTGTACACAAGGGGTTGATCCGTAACCATCTTTGCCACACTTTATTAACAATTTCAACTTAAGTGTACACAAATCAGAGAGGTTGGCCAAAAAATGTGATGAGGGTCGGCTTGTGGCGGCGCGTGGCGTGACGTGACGTGACGGCGTGCGGTTGAGAGCTAATGCCGCTGTTTGCGCTGGTTTGTGTGCCGAAGGCGCAAATTGTTTCTCAAACAAAACACTCTGTAACGGTGGCACTTTACATGGCTATTTGTATTTGCGTATTTGATATTTTTGGTGAACTATTACCATGTGTGGACGGTATATTTGACAAAGTGTTGGCCTTATATGCCTATTTGACAAATATGGCCAATACCAGATTGACAGAAAGTTGTCAAATGTTGGTGATGATTGTAATTTGGCTGCCGTGCGTGGATGGTCGTATATGCCTGTATTTGCATGTACATCAAATAGTTAGCTAAAAACAAGGAACGCCCAATAGCCGATATACATCACATCACATTGTCATTGTAATGAACGATGATTGAGTGTTGTTGTATCTTTTCGTCACGCTCGGAGTGAGAGAGATGTAACCCGTCACAAAAATTTCATAGGCATTCGTTTATTGGGTGTGAAACAAAACGGATAAGCCACACGTTTCGACTAAAATGTAGAATTTGTGAAGGTAGGCCTGGTAAAGTTAGGGCGCATAGATCAAAAACCTTGGCTATACATGAGATCTGAGCACTTTTTCATATATTTTGAGTGAGATGTAGTGTAGAGCTCGTAGGTTTAGAGCGTGCAGTCCTTAGAGCTTGGCTTAGTACGAGATTGTTGCTTCGATAGCTCGTTCTGGTAGGCGTTAGTGTAAAATACAAAAACACAGGAGCTGGTTTTACAATGTACTTGATGAATACTGAATTGAAATACGTCCGTTCAGTACAAGGTTTTGAGGGAAGAGGTCGTCTGTGTTGCCGTTATACAAGTTAAAAATTACTAAAAAAGTTAAATTTAGTGTTGCTATCCGCAACAAGATCTGATAACTTTTTCACAGGGTAATCTACGTAGACTCGTCTTGGCAACATTTGACATGAAAATGTTTTTGGTGAGATTCTCAAATCATAAATATTTTCAAGAATTGTCAAAATCAGTCATTTGACACAATTTGTCACACGAGTATTATTGTTGCGAGTTCAATGGATAGATTTTTCCCATTTCAAAAATAAATAAATAAATGAATTCTTTTATTTAAAAGCAACCTAGGCTCATAGGGTTAATTACAATCTCTTCTTACTTTATCTATGTTAGTTTTAAGTAAAATTAATCATATTATCAAACATTATTTAAGATTATAATGAAAATTTAAAATCCAAATTGAAGTCAGTATGTAAAAAAAATCTATCAAATTGTATTAAGTATGTCCAAATTAATGATTATATGGAATTGAATTTAAAAATTATTTATATATTATATTATATTCAAACGTCATCTGTATGACAATTGCAAACTGTCCAGCGCTCCTAAAGAAGTTTTCACTGTAAAATCCCTAATTGTATTGTGAATAACTAAATTATTTTTTTAAGGCTAATAGTATTACGTATGATGTATCAGCTCGTAACCAGCATCAAATGAGAAGACAAATACCAGCATTTTCCTCAAAGCGTTGTAGAAACTATTTGTGATAAATAGAGCAAGGAAATAGCTCCGACAAGACGTATGTACACTATGTACATCGTACACGCCCCCAGTGAGGTGTGAAGCCGTAACCCGTGTACAGTCAGCGTCAGAATGATCTAGACTATAATCCGCACGCTGAATGATGATCCGTATGACAGTTCGTTAGCGCTTAACATTGTACTGACGTCCTATCACATCAAATCCTTTAGAGGTATATTAAAAAGACGAAAAAATCATAATTGTGTATAATTGTAAATTATAAAAATGAATATTAAGAAATTATTACGTAATGTTCGGAAATAATAAAAAAAAACTCAATGCAAATGTACATGGTACGTGCTGCAAAAGTTACGTCGTCAAGCTGTTATCGACTAAGAAGGGACATATATAAACAAAATATCGATAATTTGTTGCAAAAATTTAAAACAAATGCTTTGAGTTTGTATTTTATTTATATCAATCTGAATCTGATACAGGGTCAATCGGATCTTCAAAATCTGAGTCTGAACTGCAGCTATCCGTGACGTTTATTATTAACGGTTGGTCAATGATATTGTCGTATTGTACATCTCGATCCCAGTCTTGTAAGCAAATTTTCTTCGTTCTTTCGACCACTTTTCGCCAATCGTCAGCTGTCACTTGAGCGCAAGCTTCTTGCGATGTGATGCGGTGTGACAAGAAGACAAAACAGACTGACAAGACATGACATGACTGAATTAAAAAAATACGGTAGGTCTATGGCCTCCTTTTAAATACTTTTCCATGTAATCCATAATTGCCAGCTAATTATGAATTCTTTAAAATTCAATTCAAAAAGAATTTTAAATCCTTTAAATTATGCAATTTGAATAAAAATTAAAGTATAGTAAAATAAAATATAATAAGGCTGTTTGACTTTTTTATCTAGTGTTTTATGTCCATCAATGCGCGTAGTCTTTTTTTCAAAATAAATAAATATTGCTTATTATGTTGAATGACCTGGCTGAATGACATGACATTTGCCTGAAAAAACAGTATTTTATCGAAATTGTTTCGCATAACTGATACAACTTCATTCGGCGTGCCGAGTATAGCAAAGTTCTCAAAATAATTTTAACGCCTACTAATAATGTTAATACCAAATTGGTTTATTGTTTTTAAATTGTGTTGTTGTACGAACTTAATGTGTGTACCAAATATTAGAACAATCAGTCAACAGGAAGGGGAAAACCAAGGATGAGTGATGGAAAAACAAGAAAATTCACTGTCGAGTCTGTGCGCTTATGGAATGCGCTGCCATTGAATATCAGACTGGCAAATATCCTTAACAATTTTACAGAACCATTCTTTTACTATTCTTTCAAAGTTGTTAATCAAAGTTTTGAAGTTGTAAATCTAATCCCATAATGATAATAATACTTGTCAAAAATACCAAGTCAGGCCTCAGTTGTTCTACCGTATTGAGTTCTGAGATACAATTGTGTTACAAGTCGGGTATTAATTTGTTCAGTCCCTACTTAAGGGATCTTCTGTCTTAAGTTATTACATCTAAGCCAACACCATCTTATAGTGACCATATCAATATGAAAATCTTTAACATTTTAAATAAATATATTGACTCGGCCATCGCATGAAAACTAAATTTGAAGCTTCTATGCCTGCTAGAAGTAGCTAAGAATTTTGATGACCGGTCTGTCAGTGAGTGAGTAAGAATTAAGAAACTTTGACTCCTTATAATTCTTAAACTTCTGGTGCAAATTGAATTAATTTTGTAACAGACCGTGTTTATACAATGTGTGCTTGGTTATTGAAAATTCAGGCTCCTAGTTTTATCCACAACGAAGTTATAGGGGGTTGAAAATGGCCTGAATTGCTTCGAGAAAAGTATTATGGTACGGCCGTGCCACTTTTTTTTGCCCGACTTGGCGAGGACTCTGCCGTGCCCCCAGATGGTGTACAATAAAGTATTTTCTATCTAAGATAATTTTGAGTACTTTGTTCGTCAAGATCGATCTATTGCTGACTGTACACTATGTACACGATCTTTCTTTCTATCTTATACATCCCCAGTGAGCCGTGAAGCCGTAAACTGTGTAGGTACCTACTTGACGCGATCCGGGTGCTATTGGCATCGGCCCACGTTGCGGTCGAATGTGTACGAGTTTCCAGGTCGGCGCTCAAAGTCACTGTGCCGACGTGCGCGGGGCGCCGGTGGGTAGGTGCTCAATGGCAAGGAAATATTCCTGTCACACGCGGGAACCAGCCACAGGTAGTTCGTTACCAGACACCGGCCTCTGGTTCGAGGATCCGGGCGCGGGAAAATATGATTTGGAAAACAATTCTGTTTACAAACTTCATCTCAAGCACACAGCTGTGTGGACTGAAATCCCTGCTGTGCTTTTCCCATAGCGACTACAATATGGGGTTCTAGAGAACGGCATTAGACAGTTTCTTCAGGGTCGACAGCACGAGTGTAACGCCCCTAGTGTTGTACACGTCTTAGGCCACGGTAACCACGTTCCATCAGGTGGGCTTGGAGAGGAAGCCAGGGTCGGTGAAAATACAGAAATGAACACAGCGAGCGCTCGCGGTGCTTCTTTAAGATTGCGTATGGAGTCTGGGTTCTGGGGCCAGGGTGCGGGGTGCTCAGTGTGACTCCTGTCCACGATTGGCTTACAGGTGAGGTTTGCTTGAACTTTGAGAATTTGATGGAGTTCCCGTACACCCCTGGGCAGCATAATATATGTATGCGTTCAATTAATTTATTTAATAAATTCCAAAGTTTAGCAAAAGAGAGCGACCGTGCAGATTATTGTGTGGTGTTTTTCTCATAACTTTTTCCATTTCAAACATCTGAAACATCTGTCCAACAATCTCGAAATGTTTTCAGACTGCAAATAAAGTAATAACAATAATGTAATAATTGCCACTTTATGAGAGTTGTACAACAATAAAAGACATTTTGGCAAAATGTCCCGTGTGGCGGCAGGAGGAAGGGCTACACACGTAAATGGAGGAACGCAAGCGCCAAACAAAAATGATTAAGTCATTTAGGAGGAGGAGTTCACAAAGTGGAGTTTAACTTTAAATTGGAGTGCGCCTGGGCCCTCCGCTCCCGTCGACACGAGAAGTTGGCAAGTGGCTTGTATTGTGTTACGTAATGTGTATAATAAACAGAGCCCGCTGCGACTCGGACGGTGGCCGATATTTAATGAAGGCTAGGGCTGTCACTTGCGCCGACATTGCTTATTTACTACACATGTTCACGCCAGCGTTTCCTAAGAGGTAAGTGAGGCAGATGAGCCTATTGCCTTACTGAACATCATTTTGTGAAAGGATTCGACAGTGTAAAAGTTATAGTTCGATTAAAATTCCCGTAAATAAGACTCAAGACCTCGTAGACAGCAGTCACTGTCGCGGCTGCGATTTTAGGTACATTCACATCCATACTAATAATGTAATGTAAAAGTAATTCTCTAAATCTGTTTGTTACGCTTTCAAACCACACCACATTTTGATGAAATTTGGTATAAGGATAGATTAGACCTTGCGAAAGGATACAGGCTATGTTTGGTCGCAATAACCGACATCCACGCGGTTACACCTAGTAGGTCACCTAAAAGAATGAGAGTAATCCAATGGGGATGCCGCCTGCGCTTTCATCCCTACAGAGGGCGCCTTTTAATGGCCAAGTTAGCTGTCATCTACGTAGATTTCATCGTTTGTCTCTTCAAATCTGACAGCTATGAGTTAGTTATTGCTAGTATTTTTTTATGTTAAATCCACTGCGGTACCACAGACACTGTAACCAATGCCATTTAACTTTAGACTTTACTGCAATACTATAAGAGCCTAAAATTAAATGAAAATCTTGTAGAGTGAATGAAAAATGTTATAAACTCTTTTTTACTTTTTTTTAACTTTAACACACAGCTATAAAGTCTAAAATTTAACAACATTTTGTGCAATGTCAGCGGTGTGACAGTGGTTTTGGAATCGGGGGCCAGATGGTTATTTTTGTTTGGTCATATGCTGCTGCCATCTACAATTAGTTTTGCGTCGCCATCCCCATTACATCCAGTTGCCGCCGTGTGTACTCCGTCCACGAGGCGACACACCTCTTGAGCCCTAGTTAAAAACTATGTGCTGTTTTTGTGACTTTAGATGTATTTTGTTCTTATATGTATAGGTACATGCGCTCATGTCTATTTCCCTCCTGGGTAAGCAGAGACAACAGCCTGCCATTTTTAGTCTGTACTTTTTAGATCTATTTACTTTGTATGAGTTCGTTTTGTATGTTTGCAAATCCTGGTGACACGGAGGATCTTTGGACGCACACAAGATCAATGGTTTTTGGTTGCCTGGTCTATCAGATTAACATTGTGTGTAAAACGGTCCTCTGAGCAGCCCTAGCGATATTAATGAGAGCTATTAATGTTAGATACACGTGTCGACGTTCCCGTGGGACACGTGGGGCGGGGTAAGCACACATAGTTGGTTTAATGGGAAAGTTTATATAACAAAAGGAGCGGCGTGATGGAGAGCTCGTCGCGCGGCGATACTTGTTATCCTAGAACGTGAAATGGCTGAACGTACAGGGATATGCGTATTCGGAATATTGATGTATGTTCCATCTGGTAACACTGCTTTTATAAAAGGCCTCTGTTCGTTTGTTTCAATATAATACGAGATACTTTTATGTTGGCCGTGTTGGTTCTCGGTGGAGTAGAATAAGACTGCCCAGCTCCTCCTGTGCGTGCCGTTAAAAGCGACTAAGGGATAGGGCTGTTCTCCATCTGACAGCGAACATACAGCCCAAGCCCGCCACTTTTTACGTGGGACCGAAAGTCATAGTTGGCGAAACGTGGGTGTTAATAAACCTCTGCCTAACCCTCCTGCGATTTAGAGGCATGAGTATAGAGTATATGTATGTATGTACCTTTGTAATTTTGAATATCATTAGTCTGCAACTGTATCCTGAGGTCTAGAATAGTGAAACAGCTGCCTTGGTTTGGAAAACAGTATACTCACATGCACATAATCTGATACAGAGACTACGGCGATGTCCATTAGTGGCAGGACACACAAAGCAACGAATGAGACGGACACACACGGACGATAATGACATATCAGAACATCTATTGTTTAACTTATGATCCACCGGCATCGTTTTCTATATTATACTTAAGGTTCATTAAGAGGAGTCGCCCGCAAGATACGATTCTCGATAGGACAGTAAAAAGTTGCTTCGTCTGAACATTTGCAGAAACAATAGCGCCTAGCGCGTTCATGCCTGGCGAGAATTATCTGCGAACTTGCGAATCTCGTATGATATAATCGTATGTAAACATTTTGATACGATTATGGTGGGGCCATTATTGCTAGCAATAGCGTACGATTACGAACCGGAACGTGCGAGAATTTCGCCCCGTCTAAACGACGCCGCATGATATTTTGAACAAGGTTCTAGGGTTGTGAAATGTACCTACTAGTAAGTCTTATAAATGTATAGATATTATTATATCTATACATATATAAGACTTACTAGTAGGTAGATAGAACTCTTGAGGAGATATTCTCCTCAAGAGTTCTGTCTTGTAAAATAACCTTTTATTAATTAATATCATGAATGACGGCTTTATATCCAATAAAAAAAAATAAACAGTACATTAGCGAGTGTATAGACAGTTGTATTGCCGCAAATCGAGCGAAGCCAAACAAATACTTCAAAAGAATCGGCGCTGAAGATCTTCGACACATAAATCTTTAGAAAAATATTTGCTTGAAGTAAACAACACTCGTATATTTATATATCGCATGTAAGATTGATTTCAAGTGTGGCCGCAGACCCGAAAGCTCCGCAGTTTGTTCCGCTGCATGCTATCAACATTATTCTATCTGCAATATAACGTTTACGGGAAAATGGAAAGCATGTGAAGGAAACAAAACTAGCCAGCTATCGAATGGAATTTTAAAGCACTTCTTGGTATGACAATTACTATTCAAGTCGATTAAGATTGGAAAAAGTGAGAGTTGCCAGGCGAGACGGGACGGTGTATGTGTGAGCGATTGGTCGCGGGTTCGAATCCTGTCTGTGCATTTCACTTTTTCCACTATTTATCATCCTGAATAGTTACTGATTGCTATTAAATTTAAATTATTGCTTTTAATACAAAAGCATTAAATTAAATTTTAAACCGCATACTTTCAACTCTCGGCTTAAACTATCAACACAAACAAACCAAGGTTTTTTAATGTTACGTTTAAACTATCGCGGTGTAAACTCATAGTTTTTACAAATATGGTACATAAAACCTTACCAAAATAGAATCCCGAATTAGTACATAAAAACTGAACGTATTTTAGTAACAAAGATATTTAATAAAATGTATCATTGTGCGTATACCGAGGTACCGCCGTGGAATGTGCGAACGAGGCGGTTATTCGCACGCCTAAAGGCATTAGGCCAGGGGTCGGCAAGTATTTTTAGGTGGGGTCCGGATAATGTGGGAAAATATTAACAAGGTCCAGAAAGAAAACAGAGAATAATTAAGTGCTATTTATTTATTATTTTTGGTTCAAATCAAATTCTGAATTGTAAAACACAAGAAGATTAATGTGAGAAACTACACCGATGGTCTTGAGCCAGTTTTTTATACTTTGGTTCTCGAGAGGAACAGCAAATTCGAAGTGTGTCTTCTAGGTGGGCGTCCGTTAATCTCGAACGATATTTGTTTTTTAAAAAATTCATCTTCGAGAAAGATGTTTCACAAACGTATGTCGAGCCAAACATAGTGGCTAAATTGATAGCTAGTTTTTTAGTTTGTTCATATTTTTCTGGGACATGTTTGGTCCAAAATTCTTCAGTGGGTACCGTTTTATACATTTGCAAAGATATATCTTCTTGCAAATCAATTATCTCCATTTGAAGTGATGGCTTTGACAGATTAAACAACTTGGCAGCTACATCTGTCCATTCTGCCGCTGGATCAACTTCAAATGGCGATTTAAGAAACGGAGATAGCTTGCCCACCTCTGCAAAGTCTTGGAATCTTGTATCAAACTCGTTCCTAAGATCGGCCAGAAATTTCACAAACACCGCAATGTCTTCTTCAGAGTTCTCCTTTTTATATTCAAGAATTGTCGGAAAATGAATAAATTCTTGTCTTGCGATATCTTTTTCAAAGATATCCAGCTTGCGACGAAAGGCAGACACGCTTTGTATCAGGTCACATATTAATTTTCCATTTCCTTGTAAGTCTGTGTTGAGCGCATTTAAATATTTTAAAATGTCTTTTAAAAAAGCCACAACCAGCATATTACGTTCGTTTGTTATGAACTCAAAGTGATTTCGGGCTCCCTGCGCATCTGAGTTTTGCAAGAAAGAGGATACTTGTTCCTTTAATCGCCAGAAACGTTCAATAACTTGACCTTTGCTTAGCCAACGAACATTGTTATGTTGCAGTAAATCAGAATACGCTGAATCACATTCAGAAAGAAACTCTTTAAAATGACGGTGCTGAAGAGAAGAATGAGATCTAATAAAATTAATCAACTTGACCAAGCCGTCCATCACTTCTTTTAGTGTAGCACTAAGTTTGCCACAAAGGGCTGCCTGGTGAATAATGCACTGATACGATATTAGACCTGAATTTTTATCCCTGATTCTCTTTACTACACCTTTTTCTTTGCCAATCATTGCTGGGGCGCCGTCAGTTGAAAGCGACACTATTTTATCATAACTAATGTTAGATTTAGTAATAAATTAATCAATGACCTTGAATAAATCTTCTCCTCGAGTGTTACCTTTCAACGGCAATATTGCTAGCAACTCTTCCCTAAAAACCTGACACTCAAAGTCAAGAAATCTTACGAAAATAGACATTTGCTCATCATCAACAATGTCACATGATTCATCAAGTGCTATGGCGTAGCAAGGTGCCTTTTGCAGAAGTTCAAGAAGAGTGTTTTTAATATCAGCAGCTAAAATTTCCGTTCTTCTTGTATTACTTCTCGCTGACAATGGAATACTTTGAATTGCAGCGACAACATCTTTTTTTTCTTCAAAAAGTGCCGTGACTGCTTCCAACATACATTCCTTCACTATCTCAGAATCTGAAAATGGTTTCTGGTGTTTATTAAGCGTCCAGCACACACGTAACGCTGCTTCTGTGGACTTTTCTTGCTCGCTCATGCAACGAACTAGTAATTTCGTGCTTTTTTTGTAAGAACTTAGATATGTCTGGAGTTTTTCTTTACGAGCCTCACTGCCAAGAGGAAAGTTTTTGTGGAATTGCTGATGAGTAGTTTCGTAGTGTCGCTTCAAATTGCCACTTTTAATAATAGCGACAGTTTTATTGCATATAAGGCACACCGGAACCGCGTGAGCCCTATCAGGCAGCGTAAAACAATATTGTTCAGTCCATTCCGCCAGAAACCTCCTATTTTCACTATCCACTTTTCGCTTTTTAGGATCCATATCTTAGGTAACTTAGGTAGGTACGAAAAGGTTTTATATTAAAGTTAAACGAACGAAATCAAAAAACAAATGAACGGTTGCACTGCGACTTACCGACTGGCAGTCTGATTTCCCCCGCGCGCGCCCACACGCACCCTCGCTCCCGCTCGCATTTGTTTCAACAAAACAAAACAGTCGCACGCGCGCCGTAGTAAAGTAAGCACGCGGTGCGCTTTGAAATTCTCCTGCACATATTTCCGTAAAAATGGTATGTAGTTCAATCTACGAATGTTTCGTGTGCGTAACAAAGATTTTTAAATATTTAAATCACAGCAGCCATAACTAATTAGCACAAACACACACACGAAACTGATCGTTCTATTAGGCACGCACATTGTTACACCCCGCATAGAACACCGACTAAACACAAACAAATTGTGTTGCAAAGTGAATTGCAAGAACTGTACAATATTTGGCGGAACACATTACAATTTTTGGCGGTCCGAGGTCCGACCTTTCGCGGTCCGCAAACGGACCGCGGTCCGCCTGTTGCTGACCGTTGCATTAGGCATTAGGCGCCGGGTGCCGGGTGCCGGTGCGCACTCGCCCCCTGCCGGCGACCTCTTACGACGACACACGCCACAGTCGGAAGCGTATAGTGACAAATATTCGGAGAGTAAGACAGAACTGCTACATAAAAATATTATCATCTTCTACCTGTCCTTGTTCCAATTATTTGGTGTCGGCGCCACATGTCACTTCCTACAATTAATATTCCTATCAAATGTCATTTTTGCAGTTCAATTCTTTGTGATATCATCTTTCAAACAATCTATCAACCTTATCTTGGGCTACATTCATACTTTGAACCTTTTTTACAAACATTGTTTTCATGTCTTCTCATAGTATGTATACATACTGTGGTATAGCCATACTACGACAGCGCTCACTCCTCAATATTTCATTCGCTGGTGCCACTTTCAATCTTCCTCTAATATATTTATTCATTCCTAATTTGGTCCATTCTCACATATTCGCATAAAGATATTATAATGTTATCTAATTTCAACTAGGTAGTTCATATTTCTCACCTCTTTACCTAGCACGCTCGCTTCGAGAACTCTCCGAATAGTGGCAGTTGCAATGTGAATAGTACAGGCGAACACTACTAATGTATGCGCTGCCGGCGCACGTTGGTACAGTCAGCATCAGATCGAAATTGATGAACAAAGTACTCAAATGATATTAATTCCTTGTTCTTCCCCCCTTCCTGTTGACTGATTATTCTTATATTTGATACATACCCTTAGTTCGGACAATAATACAATATAAATCAATAAAACAGTTTGATATTGCTCTTAATACCTTGGTTTTAAAGTCATTTTGAGACTTTTTTGTCAAGATTTTTCCGACGCTGACTGTACATAAGTGCACAGAGCAGTCGGAGTAATTATTGCTAACGTTTGCATACAAAGGTGCGCATTAATTACAGCAGCTTCAACTCTGCTGACTTACCAAAATAATTATATATTTGTGGTGCAGTTTGTAGCAAAAATAAAGATTAAAATATTTTGCCAACTGCTGCAGTAGAGCAGGTAGCGGTAGTCGATGTCAAAGTGCCACGGAGCATCTTCTAAATCGAAAGTTTTTGCTCAAAATAAAGATTCAGTATCCCGAGCATAAAAAACATTCGAATTCGTAACGTAAACATTTGAAAAGAACGGAGCATTGTGATTGGTTCACAGTAGACAGGCGGCCAATCGCAATGCTTGGTTCTCTCGATATGTTCACGTTACGAATTCGAATGTTATTTGTGCTCGAGGCACAGATTTCTAAACTATGAAGTGATTCAAATGAAATACTTTTATACCATACTTTAGAATGTATAAGTCTTTAGGCTTTCACGGCTGGCGTTGCTTGTAGAATATACTGCTTCCGGGCTGTTTGGCCATGGTCCATATGAAGCCTGCGTGCTAGACGTTTCGTCGATCACTGCGGTCGACATCTTCAGTGGCGCAGGTCCGGGCGGCGACGAGTGCGTAGACTGATGGTGAATACTTTATTATTGTGAAGCAGTTTAGGTTAAATTAATATTAATTTAGGATCGTATTAGTTAGAAATACCAAGAAAAATCCCGAGTAGACCGCGTGGTCCGACTGTTTCGTCCGACTACCCACATGCCAATGTGTAACACATGTTGAGGTCATATCAGCGCTCGCTTTGTTGACAAAACGCGTGGTCACACTAGGCACCGTACGAATGGGAGGGAGCGCGATTAAGCTGTAGCAACAATAACAGCGTGATTTACGCCATACTTTACTAGAATATAGCTTTTAGCAGGATTCACGTTATCCTAACTGTGAATAAACCGTAAGAATATAATTATAATGATATCCAATACACATTGCTGATTTTGGTTGGTTGATGACGGTTTCGGCGGTGATATATTACAAGGTACACATCTACTATTTTATTCAGGAATTGTTCTTTTGTACAACGAATCCATTGTGGTGCCATTACCTGTAATTCTTTTCAATATTATGCATAAAATAAATATAGTCTTTACAAGTCTTAGTTTGACCGTTACCGCTGTACCGCGCTTTGGTAGTGTGCGCGGCGAGAAGGGGAGAATATTGACCGTCAGATTTGGTCAGTCCGCCGCCAACGCTCACGGCGATATCTCGTGCCATTTGTACCGGACTGTCTATGACAGACGCACATGAGATTACAATTCAAAAATAGGTCATGTGATATCTCGTGATATGGCAAAATAATTAAAAAAATTATATTTGAACTATATTTTTATACATGTACACATACTATTTCCGATGGCAAAACGGAAAATGACGACGAGAATTTATGTCAGAATAACTTTAGTTTAAAAGTTCTGATTAAAATTATGAGTTTACTTTATTTATTAAATACTAGATTTTGCCCACGGTTTCGTTCTTGTGGAATATTAATTGCACTCCCGCAACCCATGGAAGCTATTCTATTCCCAGGATATACATTTAGTAGCATGTTTATATTATTCCAGACTAATAATCTATCCCTGTACCAAAAGATCCGTTCAGCCGTTAGGAATTGACGGAGTAACAAACGTCCAAACGTACAAAAATCTTCACAAACTTTCAGATTTATATTATTAGTATTCTTATGAAGTAGGATAGTATAGGATAAGTCCCAAGGAGGGCCAGACCGAGAGGGATGGCCCTGGGTCAGTCGGGGTGCGAGTGATATGTCGCATGACAACCTTACCTTCGGCCTAGCACTACGACCCAGAGACAGCGTGCGGTTTAGTCGGTTCGAGTCCGACATAACCTCCCCCCTCCGGCCCCGAAGGGGTGGGTATCCGTGGGGATATCCCGCACGTAAAAACAAAAAATATAGGATAAGTATTTTTCGGTTGTATTTAATAAACTAACTGTATTTTTTTATATTTTATAGATATTTAATTAATGAAATGAATAATTTATTTTGGAGTGGGCATTTTGATACAGTTGACATTTTGATACAGTGGACAAGATGGCCCTAAAAGGCTCTTATTAAAATGATTTTTTTTTTAAATTGAATTGGTTTAGCCGGGAATTGAAACCGCGATCTTTGCCCTACAGGGGCAAAGCTTTGTACTAGTGGGCACTGGACCTCCGCCTTAACCAATTCAAATTTCTCCTTCTATAGCTGTCTTTGAGGCAACAGCGGAATATGTCTTCCAATATTCTTACAAACTATAGTCATGTATAATGACTAAAGATGAAAACATGTATTAAATAATTATTTGTCTTATTATTTACAATATTATATATATTTATAACTGTCAAAGGATACCGCAAGATCTGTCCGATATTACAAATCTCATCGATTTCTGAAATTTCGTTTCTTTTGTTGAACTTGACTTGACTGACTGGTGGCGGCGGCCACCCCGCGAGCAGACTACAGTATACAACAGTATGTCGCGACTGTTACAAATACAGACCCAAATCGCTGAAACTATATCTACACAAGGTTAAGTATTATACTTTTGGGAAAAAAAAATTATTCAATCGTTCAGTTATTGCTCACTTTTTCAAACACTTCAGCGAAAATAATATTCCCCTTTTACCTTTCCTTTTTAATACTCTCCCAATTTTCCCGTCCCTAATCCCGGTTGACTGAGCTCACCCCTCTTACATGAGACTTAAATATAGGAGGTGAAATGTGAGCGTATGATGTATCTCTACCTATCCAATTGCGATAACATGCGTGTCAGCGTCATGTTTCCTTCAGTCTACGTGAGCTCTTGTATGTTAATATTTATATTTACAACCTACTCTACCTGTCATGTAGTTAAGCAATTGTCCTTAATGAAAAGTACTTAATGACCTCCTGTCAGCGTACCCTGACTGTGACGTGTTTGCAGATGAATCGAAGGAAGTTATGCGTGTATGTCTGACGTTCTGCGAGAGTAAGTACGCAAGGATGTCTTCCATACAAATCTAGTAATTTAAGATATTTTTTGTAATTTAGCTCAAGTTAATTATTGTAATTGGTCATGTATTGTTTTAGTTAACTATAAATAATACATCAAATACTGATGGAAAAAATACATCAAATACTGATGGACCGCATGGGTATTATTTATTTTTGACTCTGTGTTATATATGTAGCATACATATACGGTACTAATAATGTAATATTCTTTTATTATCGAATCGTAACACATGTTTACCAATTTAGTGATGTTTGTTCAGATGGATTCTTGTCTTTAATATACTTAACTAAACAACCACTTTCTAGCGGTTGCTTATTAACTTTGAACTATAACATTGGTCTATAGCCGAACCTCCCCTTGTCCGCAGGTTTCCCCTTCGTCCTCAGCTCCGACTGGAGCACCACCGACCTGCCAGCGCCGGTCGACGCCGCCGAGCTGGTCCGAGACGCCCCCCTCTATCCTGTCCTTAGAGACGAGCACTCCTCACTCGACAACACCGCCTATACCGATGTAGCACCCGATAGTAATCTCGACTCCGATGTTCCACCTGATAACGAGCCGACTCCACTAGTTAACAACGATCCTAATGTAACACACGAAGACCCTGGTACAAACGTAGCTCCCGAAACTGATATCACCGATGCAGCAGAGACTGAACACGCAACGAACGTACAAAGCAATGAAGAGAGTAGAGTTAAGCGAAGTCCGGGACAGGAGTGGGACCGGGCACATAAAGTGAGTATTGACGTCAGAACACATGTTTTAATTCATACACTGTTTGTGATCTCGACTTGCACGACAATAATAGCATTATTATAAAAAGGACCTTATCAACAATAGAATTTAAAATTATAACGATTGTAAAGCCTAGCGCGATACCACATCTTTGAACAATCTATGACCTGACTTATGGTAACTGAGAGATTACTATGACCTATGAAAGCTTTCGAGATCAGAGGTATCATTCTCATGTAGAAATATGAGAATAGAATAGGGAAACAGAAAGTAAGAGTTTAAAACATTCAGCAATCTATATAAACCGTTGCTGATACTTAATTATGCTCCCTATCCAAGGCAGTCTTTCTAATTAGGCTTCTATAATAAAATGTATAATGATAGAACATTTTATAAATTGTGAGATTTCTAAGGTTATGATAGACTACAACCCTAATACATTTGAATTTTTGTCCGAAATATCAAAATTAAGTTCCAAACCTGGTTCCTCAGTCAACCGGTGGCAGCACCGAGCGTCGTGTGAAGACTGGCGACACGATCCTGAATATTCGTGGCGCAGTGCGTGACGCGATAGGAGACGCAGGCGCCGCGCCCGGCCCGAGGGCCTCCTCGCGCCTCGACACCTTCGTGATTAGGCCTGCGCAGGCGCAACACGCGCCACGAAACCCACCCCGGCAGGAGACCAAACATCAGCACCCACAACCACAGGTCAATAATACCTACAACTTCTTGCAAGTCGTTGATAAAGTTAAGAATTTTGTCTTTACAAAATATTCTTCGGCCATTAGTAGGGGAACTAGCTTTTTTTATGTAACACGGTGGCAGACAAGCACAGGGCCCACCTGATGAAAAGTGATTATGGACGGATGCAACACCAGGGGAGTCAAACTCGTATTGCCGACCCTGTAAGCGCAGAGAGTTTCTGTGCCTTCAATGCAGAAGTCAAAGCAGGACAAGCCCTTGGTCTTCCCAGTGACAGCACAAAAGGTCTTCAGTGATCTCTGGCTACACTACTCACCGCCATCGGGAACACAAAGCGAGGTTATTATGGCCGCGGTATTCTGTAGTACTGTGTATTTCTCGATAGTCGCGGCTCTAGAGTTGTAGTTTTGTCTTACAAAATATTCTTCGTGATATGTACAAGTTTTACTGATGATCAATCAATTTCCAAAAATCCATTAGCCTACAGCAGTCCACTGCAGGACATAGGCCTCTCCCAATGTTGGGAGGCTCTGGCATACCGTTTCCACGCTGGCCAGACGGGTTGACACAGGGTTTTATTTCGAACTTTCCATCTCGCTCGCAGTGATATTATCTGCGTTTTTTCCGTTAGTCGCCTCTTACGGCATCCTTCAAATGAGATGGGGTGGTGGTACTTGTATGCTGTTTCTGTCACCACACGGATTGTGAACTAGCTCACATTGAACAAGAGAATCAGTAGATTTTTCAAATGTACCAAAATGTTTTAAGTTATCAATGATTCCAACCACACATTTATTCACGATTCGGTTTGGATGGAACATGCAACTGCCTGGTCGTTCTGTGGAATTTCGACCGAGCCTAACTCGATATTATGGAAAGTAAATGGAGTGCTGAAAATATTATTACAAACTAGCTGTCCAATTTATCATAATTGCAAATTTGTACCAGTGTGCAGACAGATTTCGAGAACTTAAATAAAATTTAACAAAAGTACTCTTTTTGAACGACTGTGGCTGAATATTCATGGTGCCACCGCCGCCGGCCCGGGCGACGCAGCATCCGCTCGTTTGGTTTATTTTCCTCTCGTCCTCTTCATTAAGTCGAGAATAAATTCAGCTCGTTAGTCTGTTACTATTTTTCTTACAAATTGTCGCGTGGCCGTCTCATCGAGATCTCGGCACAAACGCCGAATCCTCCTCATTTACATCTGTATTAGCGCTTCATTAACAATTTGTATTTTTTGACATTCTAGCATTTTTGCTGTTGCTTAAGTCGGTAATAAACATCGGTAAAGAGATTCACATTTTTTTTAATCTATAAATATTTCATCGTTAATCTGAACTCTTCATACACTTAATAAAATGATCACTGAACATATTCATCTAACAAAGCACTGAATTAGCTCGCCAAATAAACAAGTTGAAGTGGCAGTAGCCCTTGGTACAGACGAGGTTTCGAGTGAAGGCGGACGAAAGGTAGGACGCCCCTTAGCCAGATGGACTGACGACCCGAAGAAGATGGCTGGGACAGACTGGATGCGGAAGGTGTGGAACCGGTAGAAATGGCGCACATTGGGAGAGGCACATGTCCATCAGTGGACTGCAATAGGCTAATTAATTGATTATAGATACTCATATTTTATCCTTTATTGTCCGCGGTCCCCTTGTTTAGTCCACCCGAGGTTATCATATTCTAGGTTAACTACGCGATGTTGCTCTTGAGTCACCCAGGTGGACTGTTATCAATTCTCCTTTTCTTCAAGAGTTGAAGTTAGTTATTTTTAAACTATTTTAAGCTTCGGCCACATAACCAATACTCGCTGTGAATGCCTACTCGCCGCGAGAGAGGTTGCTGCGACTATTATTCGCGGCGAACGCGCTCGGAGCGAGTATTCGCTATGTGTGATCGAATCTTAATAGTTTCCTTTCCTGGTTCCCCCTAGCCGGCCAAGTTAGAACGAGAGTTACTAGTAGAAGCGCACTCTGTGGCGCGCGTGCCGTGCGAGGTGAGCAACGCGAGCGACGTGCGCTGGTACAAGGACGGCGAGCCGCTGGCACTACCGGCGCGCGGCGCCGGGTCGGGGGCGGCGGGCGGCGACGGTGTGTGGCGCGAGCGCGGGGCCCTGGTGCTGGGGCGAGCCACCCGGGGCGACGCGGCGGCGTGGCGCTGCACGCACACTGACGACAACGGGAACACCGTGTCGGGCAAGCCTACCAGACTGCTCATATACGGTGAGTGTGATATAAACGTTTTAAACTGATAACTGACTGCTTTTATGGCGTAGCAGTGGCGTAGCGGCTGCTACGTCGGAGGTAGCGTGTTCGATTCTTGCTCAGTGCAAATATTTATATGTTATAATATGTCTGTTTGCATTGGTCTTGGTGATTCCATAATGTGTACAATATCCCACAATATTTTAATTTATACCACGTTCGCTTACCTACTTTCATCACACCTTTACATATCGATATGATCTGTATATATGCGATTATTTTACTAGTTTTGTGACTCACTGATGGAGTTAAAAATAAGTGTTGACTCCAGGCGTAGTTTTTGTTCCACAGTCTCTAAATTGCGGGGTTTAATAGCGTTTATACAAAGCCCTAAGTACCCCGGCGACCTAAATACACAAGCATAATTAAGTCGTAGTTCTGAACACACCTATAATTGTGTAACAAATCTGTATAATGAATAATAATGATAATAAAGTTATACTTATAAACCTCCGCCGCCTCGAGCCTGCAGCCCAGCGAGGCCTTTGGAGCGAGTCTTAAGATATTAACTTGTTAATATCGCTCGTTTTACAAAGACCTCGCCAAATTAGCGTCTTAACGAAGTACAGTACATATGTTAATTGTGCCCTGGCCTCGCTCGTAGATTACCGTACTGAAAAGAATTTCAGTTACACCCAAGAATATACGATATACACACGTCGCGGGGAATAAATTTCACATTCAATCAATTGATGTACGCATTAATGTCTAGCGGCTGGCGGGCTACCTGCTCCTAAACTATAACTACAATATAATATTTAGGAATCATCAACTCCGATGTACGTTCGTTGACTGCGTCTGACACTAATAGACATCGTCTAACATACAAAACTTTGTACCGAGCGGTACCTCCGAACTTACACTACCGCTTCGCCACAAGTTTCTTATTCGCCACTTTTAGAAAAGAGATTGCCAATAAAACTTATACTGTTATAAATATACGAGTTGTAGAGTGTAAGTAATGCAGGTATATTAATTTTATGTCTAATTGAAATGGTAGTTAATTCTGAAAACGCATTGTTTCACTCTAGAACCAGTCCGATCGGTGTACCTGGCAGTGGATGGGCGGCGCCTGGACGCGGGCAACACCTGGGTGCCTGTCCGGGACAAGACCGAGCTTGAAGTACGTTGTGTCGCTGAAGGTAACCATTCTTTCAATCATTCATTTAGACGGGGATAGTTACTCTTACGCTTCGGTTTGATAAATCGTACGCTACTACCGCCAGCAGTAATCACCGTACCATTATCGTATCAAAATATTTACATGCAGGCAAATACTGAATTCTCGCTTTCGATTATATCGTACGAGGTTTGTATGTGACATATTTATCGTCATATCGCCATATGTCAAAATACAATTTTTACTGGTGACTATCAATACTGAATTGCAAGGCAATTCTCGCAAGTGTGCACGAGCTAATTTTTATTTCGAATATTTAGACCTAGCAACTTCTTTTTAACCTTTCCATAATCGTATCTTCCTGTCTCATTTAGCTCTCCTCGTCTAAATGAGCCTTTGCTGTCAAATTCTTCTTTGTACTTATACCTTGCTACAACTGGGCCTGTGCTGACGATGCTTCCGTGTCGAAGGTGGTGTGCCTCCCCCCGAGCTGTCCTGGCGGCTACTGGCACTGGAGCCGGCTCTCGACCACCGGCCCTACCTTCGCATACACCACACTAACTACTCTATTGGTGAGTGTTCTACCACTTAGCCTCACCGAATTACTTAGAACCTGGAGATACTATTATACTTTCGTCAACACTGTGACATGATTTGTGTAGGTCGTAGAGATCTGTTTAGAAATTCTTTTTAAAGCTCGCCATATACGTTCAAAAATATTAGATCAAACAGGGTTGTTAACGAGCACCACTACTCAGATAGCTTAAGAAATATGTTGTATGTACTTAGTATCTTAGAGGACTGTTTGTGTTATGTTTAGTTTAGGTTAAGTTACTAGGTAATATCCCAGTGTCTGTAGCCGAGGGATGGGTCTCTTCTGTATCAACAGAAGTGTCCATTGTATTACCTGATGATGTGGCCAGCGCCAGCGCACCGTAATTACAGCGGGGTCCGCGTGCGGTGCGAGGGGGGTTGTACTGGTGCTAGTCTGTGACTCCTCGGCAGTTCTGTTTGTAGTCTGTACCGAGCAAGTTTACGCGATCGCCACGCATAAGCACTCTCGACAGCGCGCATGTGGTTATTGTGTAACTATTGCACTATGTAGGTACTTGTAGCTTAGTTGTTGAGCTCAAATATATTTTGGAGAGTATATTACTTAGTCTGTTGTTTCGCTGCTTACTTCATAAGAACCCCGCACCTCTCGTTTACAAGGGTGGTTTTAACAGTTTTAGTCAAATTGGCAGGATCTTCCAAGTGACACACACCTTCATATAGGATTAAAGCGGTGTCAGTTCAGTATCGAAAGAGGCGAAAAGTTGCTACACTTCTTCAAAAAAAAAATTGCAGACACTACACTTCGTAACACACACACACACGCGATTTTTTTCAAATTAAACTGTTTGATCAAAAATATAAATACGAAAATCCATATTTCTTCAAAACATTTCTGATCAAACTTTACCACACACTCATGCCAATTTGATGAAATTGTTTGAAACTGCCAGTTCGATCAAATTATCTGAACGTGTATGGCGGCCATAACGCAGTTTTATAACCTTCTTATAAGTAGAAATTAGTTGTATAGCCATTAGGGCGCGGCGCGCGGGTACGTCTGCTAGAGACGTTCCTGCGTCGTGAGTGGCACAAGTTTGTTATTTATTATAACGTAGTCGGTCTCTTTCCGAGTAACTTGCGCAAAGTTCTACTTCCTCGCAATTCTCGGCGCTCAAAGGATAAAGCTGGATAAACAGTTTACGAGTTCGCGAAAGTAATCAGCAGCATTCGAGAAAAGTAGCAGATCATAGTAGAATCAGTCGTAAGTCTGTTTAGACCTTAATATTACATTAATGTTACTTCCGTAGTTTATGGAACGCCTTTTACGATTACATTTATCTGAGGGGCGTTTACCTTTCATTATTTCAATATCTGATGCACATTTGATGTTTGAACTATTTCTGTTTCTACCATTGCTTGAACTACTATAATTTTTCTGTTAGTTCGTGGTTGTGGCCGATGTTGACGGCTCGTATATATGATTGATAGTTGAAGAAGGAACACAACCGATTGTTTAGGAATGTACTTTTATTCACTTCCATAGACACAAACAAAACCTCCAAAGCAGACTCAAAATTAGACATTTTTGTTTCTTAATCGAAAACTACCCTTTCTGCCACACCTAAGGGTAATATAGTCAACAATATTCTTGCAACTTAATCAATGATTTTAGAGAATATAATATAGTGCTTAATAGCTAAATAATATGGAGCTTGTACATGTGGTGACGAAGAAATAATACAAGTATCAAAACCCCAACTCATTCAAAGGGTGTCTTAAGTGGCAAGGAAAACTCGAAATTAAACCCTGTACCAACCCGTTTGGCCAGCGTGGTAACAGTAGGCCACAGCTACCCAACATTGGGAGAGGCCTATGTCTAGCAGTAGACTGCGAAAGGGTAATAGATTGAAGTAATATGGTGTGTGGCAGAGGGCGTGTCGGTGTCGCACGCGGTGGTGACGGCGGCGCGCGAGCTGCACAACGCGACGCTCGCGTGCGAGGCGCGGCAGCGCACGCCCGCGCCCGCCGCCTCGCCCGCGTCGCCCGCCTCGTCCACCTCGCCCGCGCCGCACGTCATAGCCGCCAAGCTCGAGATACACGTCACCTGTAAGTTGTACTGCGAATGTGAGTGGGCTTTATATTATGTCTAACACAAAGTGAACATCTTTGATGTTGATGGTTGCTGAGTCAAAATTTCCTCGTGTATGTACTTCCTTCTTTTTTGGGTAAGTGTGGTTTACGTTTTGTATTGTTGATAATAATAATGTTGGTTTCTGTGCATATCCTTCCGACCGGCGGAAGGTAAATTAAAGATGTATAATTACGGAAAACACTTTTGAAAATGAGAAACCGCTCCAAACGATTGTGATTAATCGGAACAATGTTTGTGCACACACACACACGCACGCACGCACGCACGTACGCACGCACGCACGCACACACTCGCACGCACGCACGCACGAATAAAATTCAAATTCGTAACGTAAATGTTGCCAGAGAACGGAGCAAGGCGATTGGCCGCCTGCCTGCTGTGAACCAATCGCAATGCTCTATTCCTTCGTTACGTTTACGTTACGAAGTCGAATGTTATTTGTGCTCGGGGCACTGGTAAGCACGTCATGTACAAGTACAATAAGTCGCTAATAGCACCAGTAGTGAAAGCTGAACACAAACATTGCTACCAAAGTTTACGGAACGAGCCAGGGCGAGGGACAGGCGAACTTTATAATTCAGCTAGACTTTTTCTATTGCCTTATCCATTGTCACGATTTAAATACCCTTTTTGGTGTCGTTTCATGAATTATGTGAATGAGACATATTCATTTCTAAAAATATTATTGTAATGCCTCTTTATTAAGTAAATACTAAGAAAAAAACATAAACTACCTTAAAAACTTATTTCAATATAAACACGTGAGCACTGATTTCCGTGGCGTTCGTTCCACTACGTAATGTACGATAAGTAGATCTATTACAACAATAGAGGCTTCAGATAACGAGACTCGTCGTCACGATGATTATTTGCCAAACTGAAATAAGGTTGGCTTCGTGTTATTTACCCGCCGAAGTTTCACAGTTCCCAATTCGTCATTCTAAATGCCTCGAATTTGATGAAAGGAAAATTTCATGAATATCAAATGGATTACAAGGACTTTGGTGCGAACTTTGTACTAACTTCTGAACCATTTGGATCAGAACTGAACGTTTCGTTATTTATAAATGGGTAAAGCTAATAACCATAGGTCCCGTTGCGTCCTGGGGCCGATACTTCCCTTGGGGCAGCGGAACGCACCAAGGCCATTTGACTTAAATAAAACTTGTGATCGTAATCCAATTATGAAGCACTTGATTAATTAATCAAACTAATAAGATTACCTAGATAAGAAACTTTCTAAAAGTTTGATTTGAAAAGGTAAAACTTTCAGCTCGATACAATGTGAAGGTCTGTTTTGAATGTGACAACAATGAAAACTTTGTTCGTAACAAAATAAAAAGTTATTTTTGTTCTATACATGCTAGTTCTATATTGATATTATGTAGGAGGTATAAGTCCTTGATAAATCATCAATACTTCCAAACCAAACAATATATGTTACCTATAATCTTTCAGTCAAACCTGTACCCCCCTTTCTAATATGAAATCTCCCATTTGTTTGTTTGTGAAGTAATACGGGTGCAAATATTGACTTAAACAAACTAAGGAGTTGGGCACCACACGACAATACGGCGCAAATCACTTGTTTACATACTGTACACAACACAACACACATTGTGTGTATTCGTGTGTGTGTGATTTGAATTGAATTGTGTATTCCCGCAGCTTCATACGAGCAACTTTATGTGGCCCGGATCTACAACATCACGCGTAGTATGATTGAATCGCTTTAGTAAAATCAAGGAATGATTCAGGTGACCGCATATGTGAACTGCGGACGCGTGCCGCAGATACACGTAATTCATTGCGGCTTCTCAATGGTCCTCTTTATCCGTATCGAAGTTAAACACGTAATGTATTTTTCTCAAACATGCTTGGAAATGTGAACATTATTTTGACAACCTTCTTCGAGATAAATCGAAATTGCTGTACATGCGAGCAGCGGCCAGCAAAAGTTGTATGAAAATCCATATCTGTCGTGTTTTAGCGGCCAAATAAATTACTATGTAAACTCATATCTGTCGTGTAATTTAAAAATGGAACCAACTTTTACTCCGAACCATGGCAACCAAGGAGGTAACTTATCCAAGGCGTTATTTAAATATAGAACTGGCTTGCAAATAGAATGCTGTTTATTAAGAAAAATAAAAAAACAAATGAACATTTCGCCGCGTGAAAAATTACTGTTGTTCGTTGTTCGTCATTGATTTTGAAAAGTAGGTAACTAAAAAATTCTGCCTAGATACTACTTAGTTTTAATTTCCGCGCATTGTTTGAGAAAAGCACTATACAAGCCTTGGCCACAACTGAGCGTTGCCGGACTCCGTAATGAGTGCCTCGGCTGCGCCTCGGCCCGCATACTTCACGATCGTCCGGCAACACTGCAATTGATGGCCGCGGCAGTAATGTACTATAATGTATGTGCTGCATGCTTATGTAGTTGTCGTACGCGGTCGGCTTCGGAATCATACCTTTATCAACTAAAATAAGAAATGTGTTTTTCTCAAACATGCTTGAAAATTTGAACATTATTTTGACAACCTTCTTCGAAATAAATCGCAATTGCTGTCATGCGAGCAGCGGCCGGCAAAAGTTGTATGAAAATCCATATCTGTCGGGTTTTAGCGGCCAAATAAATTACTATGTAAACTCATATCTGTCGTGTAATTTTGAAAATGGAACCATCTTTTACTCCGAACCATGGCAACCAAGGAGGTAACTTGTCCAAGGCATTATTTAAATACAGAACTGGCTTGCAAACAGAAAGCTATTTATTAAGAAAAATCAAAAACAAATTAACATTTTACCGCGTGAAAAATTACTGTTGCTCGTTGTTCGTTATTGGTTTTGAAAAGTAGGTAACTAATAATTGTACTTTTAATAACTGCATTTTCAAATAAAAAATTCAGCCTAGATACTACTTACTTTTAATTTCCGCGCATTGTTTGAGAAAAGCACTATACAAGCCTTGGCCACAACTGAGCGTTGCCGGACTCCGTAATGCGTGCCGGCCCGCATACTTCACGATCGTCCGGCAACACTACACTTGGCGGCCGCGGCAGTAATGTACTATTTCTCTAAACTAGAAATTTATGGATATAGTTACTCGTGCCTAAATCTTTAAACTGACTCATTAAGGTGGTATTCGCCCTATTGCCTTGACTTTAACGACGTTGACGACTTAATTTTCCTGGTGATGTACTACTTACAGTTAGCTAACACATGTGTATTTTGCTAGACCTAAAATTTGATTCCGGGATCTTACAAACAAGTCAACGTTACTAGAGACAACAAACAAAAATTGGAACCCTGCAAATTGGCAACAGTGAGTGTCCCGTGCGCCAACTCGTGAGGTATTCAATATCGTTTAGTGGATAGTAGGCGCGGATACGATCCTGTGTGTGTTAGTGATTGCGAAAGTTAGCGAACAGCGCTACTCGAATGTTTGCCGTGTGATTACGCGCGGTGGCGCCCTCTCGCCCCCGCTCCCCGCCCCCGCTCGTTATGTCTTCAGCGAGCTATTGTGATGGCTGCAATAACAACCACAATAATAGTCTCTTGAAAGTTGGGCCAATCAACCACGTGCTATTGTGATATTGATCTTAGTGAGTAACATTTGAATGTATGAACAGTTCTAGAGAGCATTGAAGCCTCATGAGCTGTAGTCCTACTTTTTAAATCTTTGGTTTCTTTTTATCAATCAAGTTCATTATGCCAATGATATCTGTGTAGGTATAAATAGACTATTAGACTGTCTTACTATACGGAATGAAAAATCTAATCATCCTTGTCCTTAATTTATATGTTTATTACTAGACTACCTTTATAACGTGTATTGCAATCAATATCCACTGTGTGTGTGTTTAGACCCGCCGTCGTTCGTGATCTCGCGCTGGCCGGGATTCGGCGTGGCGCTGGCGGCGGGCGGCGCCGCGGCGCTGCGCTGCGACGTGGACGCCAACCCGCCCGCGCGCGCCTGGTGGCTGCGCGACGACGCCAGCCCCACCAGGTCAGCGACCTGCTATTGTCACTACCTCATTACTTGCTTAGTGCAAAAGCAGTTGGTGTAGGTTCAAAATCTTCCACCCTGTATTATACAAGGTGGAAGATTTTGAACTTACCTGGAGGGGAAGTACCTACTCTAAATACTGGAGATAGTAGAGTTAAGATTGCAAGGATTTCCTTTAATTTAATTCACCATGTTTGTTAGATAGATTTGATCCATCGATGCCATAGAAATACAGGATGTTATTATTTGGATTTATTCGGTTAGATTACCCAGTGTAGTACTATTATCTATTCTGTGCTGGTGTGACTAGTGAATTTTCGAAAAGATTTGAAGGCAGTATTATTTCTTTTTAAAAATAAAGAAATGTTGCCTTTCTATACGAACAGAGCACTATGTTACAACTATCAACAAACAGTAACTCAGTAGGTCAAATATAATTGAATTTGAACACAAGAGCGTGTTCACCCTTTTAAATCCACGACTTGCCGCGCGAGCCGAGAGCTAATAGTAAATACCTTTTCAATGCTCGTTTACCCGGAGCCTTATTTTCCATAGTTTGCTCGGCGGCCCGACCTGTATAGCTAGTTCATTGATCCGCCCGCCCCCGGCTAATGTTTGACCTGCTGGCGGATTGTGGCTGTGAATAAACTTTCGGATCTCTGTATTTGTTGTAATTCACTGTAACATAGATAGCGTTGCGTTAGTTAGATAAATATATTTTTTATTTAATTGTGTTGTTTTATTGAAGTCATAATTTCAAAAATCCTCTCAGGTGTAAGTGCACTCATTTAGTTCTACTGGTACTAACCTTTCGCATGTAGGTATTTTCAAAATTGTTTATCTTCTACGCGTATTTTTGTTCTGTTTCAAACTCGCCCTCAATTGCAATTCGTGATAGGTACAATTTTTGATTTCTTATTTACATACAATAAAGAAAATAATTCCATGGATTGATAATAAATTACGCATTAATTTAATGACCTAAAAGCTTCGTAACAATGTTTTTAGGTTTGGTTTGGGTTGTTATTGGTTTCTTTGGCTTTCAGCAATCACCAATCATATAATATGATTAAATTGATGTTATCAGGGGCTCAATATTGTTGTAAAGTGTGCACAATATAGAGGTTGCCTGGAAGAACTAATTTCCAGCGACAAGGCCGCCCATCACACTACGTACATGATGCTTACCTTGTTCTACTGTAAATATATTGTTGTGCAATAAAGACTCACCTGTATGTGTGTGCGCCAGCTCGCCGCCGCCGCTGGAGGCGGGCGACGAGCCGCGCGGCTCGGCCACGCTGCGCTGGGCGGCGCTGCGCGGCGCGCACGCGGGCTGGTACCGCTGCCGCGCCACGTGGCTCGACGCCGAGTACTCCTCCATCGGGTACTACCTCAACGTCATCGGTACGTGCTACCACGCCGCCACCACCACACGACTCACAGAGTTACTGGCTCGGAAATAAAGTCCCATCGTGTCATAATTTTACTGTAAATAATATTGTGTTGATTTTCTCATGACCAACTGATGATCCAATTTCTTATTTAAAAACAGGAAGAGTTTTGTTATTGAACGTATAAGATTATTTTCTAGCCGCTCCAGAAGAAATCACCGAAACAGCGACTGAAGCGGACCCGGAGCCGGAAGAGCCGGACCATCAGAAAGTGGAGGTGCCTCTCGGAGGAAACGTGCAGCTGCATTGTCCGAAAGGTAATTTCCTGCGTCATTAACCGTTTTGTATATTGAACCAGGCCTCGGGTCTGCTAAAGCCAAACCACAGTCATACCACGTACACTGCAAAATAAAAATCCATGAAATTTTAGACTTGAAAGTAATGCATTAAAAGTCTAAAATGAAATGGTTTTTGTAGGGTGAACGATAAAGTGTAATGGAACTCTTTATTTAATCTTGATCTTTAAGCGTAATAAGCAAAACAATTTCAAATTTAATGCCATTTTTGTGGAGTCTTTGGTATGACAGTATTTTTGCTTTCGCAAAATCGAAGTCCAGAATCTTTGGCTTTGTGAATCTGTACAAAGCTCGTCTCTGGACCATTTTTGTTAGTGGTTTCTAATATAATATGTCACCCACAGGGACAGTGGGCTGCTGGTGGCGGCGCGTGGTGGGCAACTCCAGCGAGTCGTGGGCGCCGGCCGGCTCGCACCACGCGCACGGCGTGCTCGGTGAGTGGCGGACGAGCGTGCTCGGGTCAATCCCCACTGAGAGAGCGGCTTATAATTACAAAGCATTTCGAATCCGAAAAAGGTCATAGTCATTTGAAGGTAAATGACCATTTTCGGTAACAAATTCAGGCCCCACCGGCCGGCGCTCCTTCAATGGGGATTCAATCTGTTCTACTCTTTTTCGTTCTTCTCTAATCGATTTCTAATTCAGCGAACTAAGCTGTTAGTTCGAGCCATCTGACAAATGTAGCAGTTGTATAGTGTGGTGTGCGCAGGTATAAAGGACGCGCTGTACCAGGAGGGCGGCGAGTACCGCTGCGTGGGCGCCCGCGGGCCCGACCTCATGCGTCTGCGCGAGCTCAAGCGCGTCACGCTCAAGGTTACCGGTACGCTAAGATAAGATAACTAATAAATATATTGGAAAATAAGTTTAGGAAAAAAGATATCGGGAAACCTAATTCTTTAAAATTCATTTTAAAATACAGCCGCAAAGATTGCAAAAATTGACATTACTGTCTATGCTAACGGTACCACATCGTTAAGTCCAACACATCGGTCGTAGTGAGCAGCTGAGTTTTGGAAGTCAATGAGCGGTAGGTGTTTCGTGGGCACGTTTCATAAGCAAACTTGCGCGCATCATGACTCGAGAGGCCCCGAATTCCGAATTGCAGCCTCGTTGTAGTGTTAGCATACAAACATGAGCGTTATATTAAATAATACGTGAAAAATTTACATTATCATTTTTGTATGTTTTTCTTCTTCCGGTATATTTACCAATACTGATCAATCCCTCAAAGTTCCGAGAGTTAAGTTTGTTACACCTTATATACTAATATCTATTTCTACTGTTATTCTTTGGGAGTTTTCGTCAGTCCATATTATTTGGTCCGTCAAGCTGACCAAATTGTCTATAATTGTACGTTCCGCAGATTATAAATATTACTGAATAGTATTGACATGCTGCTAGTGCTTTCCATCTAGGTCCTTAATCAACTGGTCACGAGAGACCAGATGCACTCAAAATTTATGTTTATTATTTCACCGACTTACAAGAGAAAATAAGATTTTATTATAGAAATCTTATTATTATTATTATTTTTGAGTGGTGAAACCGCAAGACAAAATAGATTTTAGGCCAGACGTCACACTAAACAGGCGGTGCGACGGCGACGGCGCTGAGCGCGACGCCGTGGCGCGGCGGCTGGCGCCTGGAGTGCGGCGCGTGCGGGCGCGGCGTGCGCGTGCTGTGGCTGCGGGGCGCGGGGGGCGCGGGGGGGCAGCTGCCCCTGCCCGCAGCGCTCGCGCCCGACCTGCCGCAGCACTGCTGGCGCGCCGTGCTGCACGTGGCCGAGCCCGACGAGGTACGTGCCCCCTCCCCCCTCCCCGACCGACCGGCTGCAGCGCTGCTGGTGCACCGTGCTGCACGTGGCCGAGCCCGACGAGGTACGTGAAACCCTCCCCCCTCCCCGACCGACCGACTGCAGCGCTGCTGGTGCACCGTGCTGCACGTGGCCGAGCCCGACGAGGTACGTGCCCCCTCCCCCCTCCCCGACCGACCGGCTGCAGCGCTGCTGGTGCACCGTGCTGCACGTGGCCGAGCCCGACGAGGTACGTGCCCCCTCCCCCCTCCCCGACCGACCGACTGCAGCGCTGCTGGTGCACCGTGCTGCACGTGGCCGAGCCCGACGAGGTACGTACCTTCTCCCTCTCCCTGCCCGACCTGCCGCAGCACTGCTGGCGCGCCGTGCTGCACGTGGCCGAGCCCGACTAGGTACATGCCCCCTCCCCCCTCCCCGACCGACCAGCTGCAGCACTGCTGGTGCACCGTGCTGCACGTGGCCGAGCCCGACGAGGTACGTGCCCTCTCCCACTCCCTGCCCGACCTGCCGCAGCACTGCTAGCGCGCTGTGTTGTACGTGGCCGAACTCGATGAGGTACGTGCCCCCTCCCCCCTCCCCGCCTGACCAGCCGCAGCATTGCTGGCGCGCCGTGCTGCACCTGGCCGAGCCCGACGAGGTACGTGCCCCCTCCCTCTCCCTGCCCGACCTGCCGCAGCACTGCTGGCGTGCCGTGTTGCACGTGGCCGAACTCGATGAGGTACGTGCCCCCTCCCCCTCCCCGCCTGACCAGCCGCAGCATTGCTGGCGCGCCGTGCTGCACTTGGCCGAGTCCGACGAGGTACGTGCTCCCTACCCCTAGGGCGCAGTGGACGATCTTGCATCTTTGACAATTATCAAAACAACAACTACGCACGACTACAGCTGCCATCATGGGGCACGCCTCCTTCAACAAACACCTTTTCATTTTAGGTATCACCGATAGTCCTCCCTAAGTAAGTACAAAGTAGTAATAAGTAAGTACATAGTTAGTACTTCAAAAACACAGGTACGCTCCGGGCGATCACCAGCAGCGTGGCTAGCTTGCAGGCTTCCTTCAATGAGTTGGGGTGGATCGAGCAGTAAAAATTGCATCATGAAGTGGAGTTGCGAATGCCAGCCCGTGATACCATGCCACCTCCCCCCGACCAGACGACACGTTTGTAGTGTCTCGCCACTTGTAGACCTGTCCACCTAAAAGCAAGTGTAACCTAGTGGCGTGCGCAGGTGTGGTGCGTGGCGGTGGCGCCGGCCGGCGGCGCGGTGGCGGTGTTCCCGCGCCGCGCGCCGCCCGCGTCGCCAGCGCCGGCGCGCCACTCGGTGCGCGCCCTGCACAACGGCGGCTCCCCGCCGCGCCTGGCCCCGCTCGTGCTGCTCGTGGTGCCCTCATTCCTCTCCGAGCTCTACCACCGGTCTCTCGGCCGACATTGACTTTTAAGTGGACCTGTGTGCGAGCCGCTCCTCCGGGTTTACTTCACGCAACCTAGAAAACTTGACGCTACGAATCTAATAAAATTATTTTCTAGCGAAAAAAAAATATTGACCCGGACGAGCGAAAATGTCACGATCGTAATAAGGCCTATTCCCACGCTTTGTGAGGACCACGATCGCCTGGACTCGTCCAAATCGTAAACCATTCTCTTGCCGTCCGTGTCGGATCTTTGTCGCCTCCCATCAGGACGGCGACCTATCTATCTCCTATTCTAGTCTTCGTAGTTCTATGTACGTAAGTATCATTTGTTACGTAGCGTGTCTATACTCGTATTAAGTGTAACTCACACGTTCGCTGCACCACCACGTTGACAGGTGTTGCTGCCAGAAACTGCTTGGAATTAAACTTGTCTGATGACCGATCTCATTTTATATCCTCCATGTCATCTTTTCATGTACGTTATACTCTCCAATATTAAAATAATTATTTTAATAGTCGTCTTGAAGACTTCGTGTTGTAACCGCTAGGTTTTTAGGAAATACGCTAGTTTTGACAACTATAATATTTATTAATCTGGCAAGTTGAAACTGTTGTGTTGTTTGTAACAACGTTACGTTTCACTCGAGCGCTCGTCGGCGGCGGCGGCGGACGTGTTTTGGCCTAATCTTTGTCTCTCATTCTTTCTGTTTCCCTGTGACTCAGTAGAACTCCTGTGTCCTAGACTAACTTCTCCTAACTCTCCTGTGTGTACACTTTATTTCTTACGTGTAATTTAGAAACAGGAAACAAATGTGCCAAATTGTTGATATTTTATAATAGATTTTCTTATATTGATTAAATATATTATGTACGTTACGTTCGTATGGATAATATAATGGAATGTGAATGACTCTAGTGCAACGTGAACACCAAATGATAAGTTATGTTAAGTGGAGGGTGTTGCCGCACGAAGCAACACTCTGCTAGCTGTACTACGATATATTTTATATAGATGTCAAATTCTTAACAAATAAATATGAAGTGTATCATAGCTTAACCGAATCGTGTAAATTTCGATGTCAATTTTAGTCGTCCGTTTAGGTCGGTCGTGTTTTTGTATGAACGAAGTACCTACTCCTAACATTTGTATGAACGAAATACTACTAACATTTGCTACCACAAGTTTTGCAACAATCTCGTAGCTGTAAGTGTAACAAATTTTTATCAAATGTTCGATGTTATGCGACGTCGAGTCACGACGTCACTTTCCTTAGATTGTGTTTAGTGACGTTCCTTTTCCCCTTTCTATACTGTTGGGCTCTCTATCTACCAGCGGGACGTGCATGCACGTGGCACACGTCTGCATGTGTGTGTGTACGTGCGTGCATGGAAGTCCGCTCCGTTAGTAATTGTTGTTGTTAAGAGTTGTGATATGAGCGGAGGCGCGGGCGCGTCGGGCACGCCATGTCACGTCACGTCACGTCGCGTGTTATTGTCGATCTTACAAACCATTTATCGTTAGTTTAATTAGGTGTAGCGAGATGTATTTTTGTACCGTCTCTGAGCGTTTTATCGTCAATTGGACAATGAGTTTGAAAAATATAATTCATAATATATTTAAACAAAAAAACGTTGTTTCGTTTATGTACCTGGGAAATGTGGAAAACGTAAAGTTCCGTCCATTGCGGCTCGGTGTAGATAGTAAGGAAGTCCGTAGCGTGCGTCGCGTGTGTCGCGTGTGGCCACGAGTCGCCCCGGGCGCGCGCACGCGACCTCACTAGTGTTGCTCAGCTACTGCTCCCGCGTGGCTGCTGGCGTATGATCGACTGAACATCAGTTTACTTAGCATACCAGTCTGGATCTCAGTCGGGTAAAATAAACAGGAAATTAATTGATTGATTTATGACTCCATTGTATAAGGAATGGGTCTACACAAGACTTTTTGTCGACCTGTATAGGTGTTGTTCTTGCCATTATTTTGTAGTTAAAAGTTGTCCCGTGTGTCGTCAGCAGCCGTGCGTTGTACCCGTAGTCTGTCGTCCTTCCCCCGCCCCGTGCTCCCCCCTCAGTGTCGCAAAAGTGCCGCTTACCGGTAGTAGGCGCTGCCGCGCTGTCCTGCCCGCTTGGCGGATGATCCAGGCACCTGCAAGCTCCGTCATGCTGAGACAACTCGGTGACAATATCTATAGGATAACTTATAACTTGAAATTGAAGCTAATGCTAGCTGTGTTCTAAATAACTTGTTACTCCACGTGTTACAAACTTTCAGTGTTATTTGTCATTGAAATATCTATTATGTAATGATAACAAAAGAATGAAAGTTAAATATGATCCCAGAAAATGTAGAAGCCTACGCTACCACCCTCAACAAATCGCAACAGAAAAATGATTTCGTAAACTCCTCATACAAAATTTCAAGCTTCACACTTTTAGACCCTACTTTATTAAAACCTCTAATTTTCTGTATAATAATTTTGATTGAATAGTTGATTCAATCACCTTAGCCACTTATCAAAATGTACGTTTTCTGTTGCACTTTGTGACAGCCCTTCTCACCGAGTTGTTTCCACGTTGTCACTGCCACTAGAGTTTACATAATGAGTAAGATACTATGAGACAGATTAGTTAAGACAGAACTAACATAACACAGTGGACAATATGTGGCAGTGCCAATATATTTTGTTGTCTAGGATTGTCAGACTGTGATACCTGATAATTTAAAAATGAATACATAGCTGATTTAAAAGAAGAACTTGTGAGAACAAGCTCCCACGCGGCGCGGTACAAATTGTTAAAGTTAATTCTTTCGGAGAAAAACGTGCAAATCACTATTATGATTAGTAGCCAATAGTATGATTCCGAAGATGACCGCAAACGGCAACTGCAGACACACGCAGCAGATACGCATAATTCATTTCGGTTTGCGTCTGCAGTTGTCATGTGCGGTCGGCTTCGGAATAATATTTTATACCGCATTTTTAGTAACGTTATTCTGATACGATCTATCCGGTTGATTACAACTATCTCGAGTCTGACAACCCTGGCTGGATGGAGCGGCGTGCGGCGCCTCGCATCTCCTCTATTCACGATTTAGCGTCCATTCGATAGTCAAGTGTCAGCAATCGTTGTATCGGTGCCAACAAATTATTTATGAACTACGATACAAACGTGCACACGTACTGTCCACGCATATTTACATTTTATTATATACATTATTGTTTACTTTAATATTGAATGTACAGAATCCATATATTCATGCCAAGTGTTATGGAAACTCGTATACCGGATAAAATAAACGATCAAAAAATATAAGCACTCTTTCATTTGCTAGAGACCTTTGATAAGTTATGCTAATAACAATATACACTCTAAATGTTTAATCGTAAGATATAAATTTCTCCGAGGGTCTTCGGGAGGGATTTTAATAATTCTAATTTGGCTAAGGGTGCGCTCGAAGTCAGCCGGGCGTGCAATCGAAGCGGACCAAAGTTCGTGGAATTGGAACGAGGCTCGGTATCAAAGAGTATCTGTACTTAGTACAGTTGGTAGGTATGTACCTACGTGTAGATCGGAGAGGGATGAGACGCTTGTCAGCTGGGCGAAAGTTCGAGACTTTGTTAGATAAACGAAGTATGACCAATTAGCATAAACTGTTTTTATCTTATTTAAGTAATTGAAAACAAATAGTATGAGGGCTCTTTGAACTCGAGTATTTTACAAAATAGCTGTAGTACCGACATAATTCGATAAAACATCTCACATCTGGGGTAATTCCACCTACCTGTAGGATGACTATGACAGGGGTGTCCGCACGATACGTAAATTTTATTAAACTGTAAGGGGACGGGAGACAGGCACCAGTTTTATTGAAGACGTGCTTCGTGCAAAGTTGCTTGGTCCTGTATATCTGTATGTACCTACGTGGGGCGAGGCTGGGCCTTGAAATTCTCTAGGTATGCTGATTTTTTACGAATCCCAAATTCTCCTGCAGTTATTTTTGTTTTTGTACCAACATAACTTTAGCAGCTAGAAAAGTATTAATTTATCGGAATGACAATAACCCGTTCATGGTAAGAAGTATTCAAAATGTTTGTTCCGAGAGTTGCCAGAACCAAGTTCGTTTTTAATCAGTAGGTCTTATATTTTAAAAAGTACAGAAAGTACCGACCGAATAGGACTCGCTAAGACAAACCAAATGAGCACCGACTCAAGGAATTAATGTACCAGATGTCATTCAGGAGTTTTTCCAAGCTATAACACATTGCAACGAAACTTGGTAAGTACGAGTAGCTGTTTACATGGAGTCCTTACATAACAGTAGTAAGTAAACACTGGAGTAACGGGCGGCAACTAGTTGCAGAACGAGAAAAAAAGACTTTATCTGGAAATAAATATAAAACGTGGGATTTAAAGCAAAACTTCGCTATTTAATGAGGCAATTACCCAGGAATGGCTCCTCGCAACTTCCATACCGTGCCGTCGCCATCTCCGTCTCCGTCTCTGAGATGGTCATAATGCTCTTCCACAAACTATTCTTATGTAGATATTCTTTTATACAAAAACTAAACTGAGAAGGAGTTCTCTTTTTACTTGAATTTGTGTTAGTCTTGTGTCATGGAACGTGAAAGCTTAAAGTGTCACCTATTTCTGTGATCCTTAATGCATATAGGTTAAAAGATCTAAAAGAATATGTGAACTACATATCTACTGTAATCCAAGGAGCACACAGTCAGCGTCAGCACGATCTTTAGGCTGAAAATGATGTTAAAACTCAGATATTAAGAGCACATCAAACTGCTTAATTGATTTTAAATTAAATTGTATTATTGTCTCATCTCAATCAGCCAACAGGAAGGGGTAGGTAGAAGAATAATTACACCCAAATTTTGTCAACTATGATTTTCGGTCCCACGCTATAGGGGGCGAGCCTATTACCGTCAAGCGGGCACCTGTTTATGGGCTGTATGTTTATTGTCGGATGGAGAGCAGTCTAGCCCTTAGTCGCTTTCTATGACAGCTGGGGTGGCCCTATACTACTGCACCGAGAACTAACACGGCCACTTACAAATCATTTGTTTGATATTAAACGACCATGCCCAATATAAGGCAATAAATCGCAACACCAAAGAAACGACATCTAAAAATATCCATATATTAAAAATATCTGAGCCTTTTGCCAGCCCAACGGTTTTATTGTCCTCTGCGATACGCCTCAAAAGCGTGTTTAATAACGATTTATCACTCCGATCTGATATTCGGGGTACAATGGCTGAAACAATACGAAATAATCCTATAAAAGCGGTTCTTTGTTCTCGGTATCAAATCGCTGGCAGTGGGGCCGGGCCGCGGGCCGCGGTCCCACCGCCAGCGACTTTAGTAACCCTTTCACTGATACCGCCTGTACTTATGGTAATTCACACGTATTGTTGTCCTTTCATACTACAATAATATTAATGAATTATGACGATATTTTGAATCATTATGTTTTTAAACAGGCACTATATGTTGCGTTGTCCCGGAACACATATGAACACTATTAGAACTGTCACCTAGAATAAAATATGTCCTTAGATCTAGGATCCAGTTATCAGGACTCACATCTAGTTCAGCACTGATAATCGTTACGTAGGGTGTAGAAATGATTGACAACCAGAATTCAACAATATTGATTTTGTCTTGAACTGATCCAATGCAATCAATTGATCAATCGCCATAGTGCTAACTAGCCAAAGTTCACCTGCAGCTACCTGCAATATCTTATCCGGAGCAGAAGGAATCATCTTAATACCCTCATTTCCCTCAAGGCATCCCTCTTCCTGTAGGTGTCGAAGAAGGTGACTAAAGGATAGGGCTGTTCTCCATCCGACAGTAAACATTACAGTTCATGACTAAGTGCAAGCTTGCCGGTAATAGGCTCGCCCCCTATAACATGGAACTGAAAATCATAGTTGGTTGGTTATATCGCAAAAGTTAGTCACTTAAGTTGTTTCCTCGTTGCTCGAACTGAAATAATTCCTCCGGCGCGCCATGACTGAACCTTCTCAACTCACGACAATGCGACAATGCATGTACTCGTACCACTTGACAGTTAGAACAACACTTATGTAAATTCGCATGCATTGTTCCCTTTTGTTCATCGCTCGTGACAAAACGCGCGATGTAGCGCCGCAATATATGGCGAACGTTTGCTTATCTTACAGTGTCTTTGAATAAATCAGTAAGGGACATTGGTGTACTGAATTTTCTTTCTACTAATATAGACTCATTCATTGTGCTGATATGAAACCAGTTTGGTAGTGAGAAATATCTTGACTACAAAGTCTCAAAATTATCTTAAAAATCTCGTATAAAGAGCAAATAAAATTGGTCTATTAATTTAAATTGTATTATTGTCCGAACAATCAGTCTACAGGAAGGTGTGAAAACCAAGGGATTAAGATCATTTTGAGAAATTTGTTCGTCAAGTTCGATCTGATGCTGAGTGTACTGTAGAAGCGTAGTCTAGATCACAACATTTGTCATTACTCATAACTTTTGTAAAGATAAGGCGCGTATAGCCATTCAGTATTTATTGCGATCCGGTGAAGAATCGCGTTGTTGATGCTTGATATGATTGATTTACTAACAAATGCGATTGGGCCATACACAGGACCGCGATATTATGAGGTATCAGACTAGCGATCGCCACAACACCTACGAGTTCAAACCTTGTCGGAGTAAGTTGTAAGTACCTATGCAATTGTTTGAAAACGTCTATGAAAAGTGAAGAACAGCTAGGCGTACTAGGTGTAATGCGACCTAAGTATACCTCGGTATATATTATATATCAGGCCTAAAATGTGCTCTATACGCGCAGTCCCCTTTTTTTTTTTCGAGGATAGCATAGCTACGGCGTTGGACGAGCTCAAATTCACCAAGCATAGTTTATAACAAATCATTTCGCGCGTATCAAGGTCTCTTTTGTCTCATGACCTAGGTCCAAGATATGTGTACCGAGGTACAGTCAGCATCATTAAAATGTCACTAACAAAAGTGCTCAAAATAATCCAAATACCAAAATCCCAATTTAATATTGGTTATTAGAGTACTGAAATAGTTGTAAGTGTCCAGAGTGATCTAACTATCTTAACAATCGGTGTTCCAGTATTATGTCAGTTAGTAGTGTAGTGTGTTCATATTCATATACACAATCACGCCGGTCGATATATATCCAGTCAAGCATAATTTCAAAAAATCACTACCCATTATTGTTTCCTTTATCCGAAGCACATAATCATTACATAAAGCATTACATAAAGCACATTACATAATCTAAATATAGTTTCAAGTTGCCGAGACAGTAGATGAAATGTTCTTTAACAGTTGCTCAACTTCGTTACAATTGGTGCGAAATTTAGCGCAGATAAAAAGATTACAGATTACAACCAAGAAACACAAAACCTCCACCCCTCAGCCACCAACATGCAATGTTCTAAGTGTCGTGCACGTCATCACGCCACCAGAGCGCACCAGACAGAAACACAAAGCTGACGAGCGAATACAGGTCAACATTTCAAAGTTTGCGCTCATTGCAAAGTGGCCGACACTCGGTACTCTAATTAAAAACTGCGGAAAGTCGTCGCGTCGTCGTGTCGGTGCCGGGTCGGGTGACGTCCTAAGTGTCATTTCAGCACTTTACAGTTGCAGTTCTGCGCTCCTTTGTGACGAAGTTGGACCAAAGTTTAAGCTTTTAATGGAGCTATTGTGGGGCTGCTTAATGCGTTGCTTTTTCTTTGTTTGTTACGTTTAATATCGTTCACGTAACAGAAAATATATTCCTTGTGATTTTTTCTGGATATTTCGCTGTATCCGCCAATAACTTACTACGGATTTTTTCGACATAATATTTGGTAAGGCCTTTTACGAAAACGTACTTTGGCCACTTATGTGACTTTTAAGGGAGCGACTGCCATCTAATCCTAAACAGCGAGCGGAGAGTCTGCACCAGAATCTTTGACAAGCTTGCCAGTAAGTTGAGTTTTATCGCCGAAGACATTGATGGGGCTCTATAGACACAACTAAAACTATCCAGAAAACCAGACAGATGTTTAATTCATAGTAAAAGAAAAGTATACATGATATCTAACACTCGGACTAACTACGAGACATCGATTACTTTGGCAGACGGCTGCTTGCACAGAGTGCACGCCCGGCCCACTGTTTGTATTGGCTCCATCTCAATTCAATCTCAGTCCCGGCGCGGCCGTAAGTGCTGACCAATGCTTTGTCGCTGCCAGATGCTCTAGAACACTGCGCATTTCCAAGTAAATAAACGTCTTTTTATTTAATACTAGCGATACGCCTCGGCTTCGCACGCCTGGTAAATTCGTTCCCGTGGAAATCCAATATAGCCTATGTTACTCAGGGTGAATGTAGCTTTCCAATGGTGAAAGAATTTTTGAAATCGGATAGTAGTTTTTGAGTTTATTCGTAACAAACATACAAAACATACTTTCCTCTTTATAATAGTAGTGTATATTGTTTTGTAACATACATTTACATGTACTCACGCCTGTAAATCCCCAAAGGAGTAGACATAGGTGTTTTAATCCCCACATTTCGTCAACTATGATTTTCGGTCCCACGTCATGGGCTGTATTTTCAGCCCTATCTTTTAGTCGCCTTCTAGAACACCCACAGGAGGAGACGGGGTCGCCCTGTTGTACTGCACCGGGACATACTAGATCGAGAATGCTATTTGTAAATACTCTAAGCACGAATTTTTAATTACTGGTGATTTTAATTTATATTCTTGTAGTGCCTATGCACAACTGCAGTTTGATAATTATTCGAGCTTTGGTAAGCTGCGACAGCGTAATAACATCTGCAATAAGCAGGGACGCATCTTGGATTTGGTTCTAACCACTCTAGAAACTGATGTTGCGATTATAAAATCGGACATAGAACCCTTAGTGAAAATTGATACTCTCCATCCACCCCTTGAAGTGTTGCTTTCCATGCCGAGAAGTACAACGACCAGCGATGGACGAAACGTGAGATGCGATCGCGGCGCTGTATTCGAATGGAATTTCTGAACGGCAGGCTTCCATAGCCTATACTCTTATATTGCTGCTATTGATTGGACAGATTTAAGGGTGCAGCGTGACACGGATTTGGCTGTGGATACGCTGTATAGAAAATTGAACAGCATAATCGACAAAAATGTACCTTTAAAAAATATTCATCTAGTCATAAATATAATATATCCATCGTGGTACACTGGTGAAATATTCTAAAATATTCTATGAAATTAAAGTATTTTGACTTAAAAAAGTTTAAAATTTATGGACTACAATTTAATAGAGAATTATTTAAATATTGATCATTGATGTTGCTTTTAAGAAGTACAATGTATACCGTAGAAAATAATATCGTGACCTGGCAGGTTTTTGGAAATATGTGAAGGAGAAACGTAAAAATTTACAGCAATGTAGAGAATATCTATAATAATATATAATATATCTATAATAATATAACTCAGGGCGAGGTCGATGCCTTTTTCGCAGTATTTTAGTTAAGTAAAATACTGCACAAAGGCATCAAAAGTAATTGATTCGTACGACCCATTGAAGATCAAGTCTTCTTCTTAATCAAATTAGTTCTTTACTTCATATCTTATTTTGACACAACCAATTTTTCGTGGCTGTTAAGTTCTTCGGTTAAAATTTTATGAGTCGTAACGGATACTCATTTTCGTCAATTATTAAGTTTGGTTTATTTTCTTAATTGCATCGGATAGAACACAAAAAAATAGTTAGTGTCTCCTTTATCATGAATATAGCACTTTCTTTAAAAAAGTTATAAGGAAAAACAAAACTTTTTAGTCTCGTTTTTTTGGCTCTCCTTTACGACAATTGAAATTTCCGGTATCGATATAATTCCAACAGCACATAAATGCTTCTGAATTAGGACGAGCGGTTCGGCGTCTGAAGCCATCCTCTGTGTGCGGGCCCGATCACATACCTGCGTTTTTGCTTAAATCTTCGAGGAGCCGCTATTGCACATTTATTAAAATATAAAGTCTTAAATCTCTCCAGCAGTGTGTATACCCTAGTGACTGGAAGGTCTCTAGAATAACACCGATACCAAAGAGTGATTCTTCGACCGATATCACAAACTTTAGACCTATAGCAGTATTTTCGATTTTTGGGAAGATTTTTTAGTCCATTATAAATAAGTGTATATACAATCACATTAATATGTACATAGACCACATACCCTAACTAACCATATTGGGTTTGTTGATTATTTGTGCTTTCGAGTAACAGCGGGCTGTCAAGTTGATGCAACGTATTTTGATTTTAAAAATGCCTTCGATCTCGTGGATAATCATGCACTGCTAATGAAGTTTGCATCCTTGGGGTTCAGCATGCAGCTTCTTAAATTCATAGCAGATGTTAGAATTGTAAATAACAGATCTCGCGAATTTTATACCAGATCAGGCGTAAGCCAGGGTAGCAATCTAGGTCCAACTCTGTTCCTGATAATTATAAACAATTTGCCTGGGGTTCTTACTAACGCTGAGTGTCTTCTGTTTGCTGACGATCTAAAGCTCTTCCTTCCTGTCACTGATAAGACATACTGTTCAACGCTCCAAGGGGATATCGATGCAGTAGTTTTTTGGAGTATAAAAAATAAACTTTCTTTTAATGTCTCCAAATGTAAAAGCATTACATTTACAAGATCCCGTGCTCCAATCATGGGGACATATGAGTTTGCAGGAACACAACTAGAACGTGTCACCACAATACGCGACCTAGGTATAATTATGGACAGCATCTTAAACTTTCATGAACATATGAAACACGTATGTAAAAAGGCAATCAGGTCTCTGGGATTCATAATTAGAACTTCTTCTCATTTTACCAACATCGATGTTGTAAAGTTATTGTAAGCCAGTGGTCCGAAAAATGTGCAGCGGAGTTGTCTCCAATGCTTGCGCGGCTGTACCGGCTGTCCTACAGCTCTGGTACAGTGCCTTCAATTAGTCTTGACATCGCCAAAGCTTTCGATAGAGTTTGGCACAAATAGCTTCTTTCCAAGCTACCAGCCTTTGGTCTGCCTCCTAGACTGTGCGACTGGGTTGCCGGCTTCTTGCAGAAGCGCCGTACTCTCGTCCTTTGTGATGGACGAGTCTCGTAGTTCTTGCAGGTAAATGCCAGCGTACCGCAGGGGTCTGTCCTATCGAACTCTCTTTCTTCTGCATATCAATGACATGCTGTCGACCGGCAGCATTCATTGCTATGCGGATGATAACACCTTGCACGGAAGTTATCATGGACGTTCTGCGGATAAGCAGACGCATATCGCGGAAAAAAGGCAGCTTCTTGTCACTGAGCTTAACCGGATCCTGAACCTCATTTCCCAATGTGGCTCTGAGAACTTGGTCGAGTTCAATGCCAAGAAGACGCAGGCATATGCGTTTACAGCAAAGGTGTATTCTTTCCTTCCCCTTCCCACTCTTCAGAGCACGCCACTGCCAGTAGGACAACCTCAATATCCTCGGTATGAATGTTCGCTGCAAACTGAATAACAAAAACTACATCGAGAGTATTATCAAAACAGCCTCGCGGAAACTCGCGTAAAGTCCTGAACAGAGTGAGACGGTTTTTCACGCCAGAGCAACGGTGTCTTCTATACAAGACACACATTCGTTCTTGCGTGGAATACCGCTCGCATCTCTGGGATGGATCCGCAAAGTACTTATTAGATGCTCTCGACAGGTTGCAGCGACGTGCGGTCCGCATTATCAGAAATCCTGAGGTCACGAGTACCCTCGAGCCTCTGCAGATGCGTAGAAATGTTGCTTCCTTGGCAGTATTTTACCATCGCTACTATGGTGAATGTTCTGAAGAGCTATTCCAATTAGTCCCACCCTCTCCTTTCCTATACAGGACGACCCGTGCAGGACTTAGATGTCACCCGCATACGGTGCAGAACATTCCTTCAAGAACCAAGCGGTTCGGTGACTCTTTCCTTTGTCTAACCATTAAGACCTAGAATTCCTGGCCAGCTCACGTATTTCCCTCTTCCTACAGTCCCGGGTCCTTTAAGCGGGGCGTGAAAAAGCATCTGATGAGGCCGTCAAGCTGAGTGTCACCATTGTTAACATGGCAAGTGTATACAGGGTGTAATCGTTAAGTGTGTCCAGGCGATTATTCCGTAACTAATACAGATATCAAAAAACTTTAAACTGGTATCAAAAGTACATTACCTAATGAGTAAAATGACATCAATAACTTTTTAAAAATCAAACGAGAGGTATCTAATATTTTGACAATAAACACTCCCATACATTTAGTATGAGATTAGTAGAAAGGTTTTAGGTACGTACACCAGAAGGGACTTCTCTATCAGGGTACTCTCTTCTGTAGGCTATAATGGCCACTCTTTTGTTACAATCATATTTGCAGTAATTTTTTAGCATATCTCTCTTTTCTCTTTTGGAATATGCCATTTTCTAATCAATAAATGAAACAATCACGATTATTAACGCAAATGGAAAAAAAAAACATCGATAAATTCTGTGTGTCCTGTGAAAAGTGATACAAGTCATCTTATATCGAATTTGATATTATTTTAGTACCTTAATCAGAAAAAAATACTCTTTTTCCTAATCTAATCAACATTTTGATACGTCTATTAGTTTCTGAGATCGTGTGGTACATCTAAGACGAAATGGCGCGATTTAATAAATTATGTTTGTGTAAATAAATACATGTTGACATGTATCGTTCATAATATTTAAGTTATGAGATAAATATTTGTGTGTAAAGATGTATCTCTAGTCATATTATTATTCACATATATTTATTACCTTCGAATAAGGTGTCATCTGATACATGTTTAGTTATATCAATTGACACAAAGTAAATTTGTACACTGCATTGATACAACTAAAGTTGTATTATTGCTCACATACATAGGAAAGTAATATTTTTTGTATTAAGTAATTCAACTAAAGTTATATCAATAATCACGCGAAAATTAAAACGGTTTTGATCCAAAATATGTGCAAAGTAATACATTTTGCGAACGCGAGCGGTGCGCGGGGTGCCGGGGGCGGTACTGCGAGTAGCGATGGTCGTTATAATAAATAACTGATAAAATCACCTATTATAAAAAAATAATCATTGCTACTATTATTTATTCAATCAGGTAAACGTTAAAATATTTGATCTATTATTTAATTTAACCATAGTAATGTAACGTCGGATCGTATTTGTAGGTACCTAAGTAGTGAGTGTGAGTGAGCGGCGACGAGCTTCGAGAACTTTATTGTACTTTAGTTCGTGCGAAATTACTCTCTATGTTAAAGGCTTTAAGATTTATTTTGCCATAAATGTCTCGAATATTTTCTATTGAATATTTTGAATTGAAATAACGAATATGCCAAATTATGCTTTATTTTAAGTGGGTAAGAGCTACATTCTTACGTACTCTTTTACGTTCTAATAAGTAACTTAACGTCGCTGTTGATATTTTTGAAGAGTGAAATAATTATTGTTTTGATATTTAATCAGTGCGGATCAGTTATGATGATCTATGGAGTGACGCCTTCAAAGTTTATGTTGTGTGAGCGCGAGCGATAGGTATTTATGGTTCATTGTTGTGATTATTATTACTCGTACATTATATTATTATATATTATTCGCGTGTGTATAAATAAATATAAAGTTAGTTTTAGTGTAGGATAGGATATTTTAATTGTTAATATATAAAATAGGTTAGTTTGATTGAACAGTGTAAATAAATAGTTTAAGTGTAAATAAATAAATAGGTAGGTACTTCATAATGCCTCGACAGGCACAAATGTGGAACCATTTTTCTGTGGTGGAAGCCAACTAGCTTAATGAGCCGGTCAATTAACTACCTTTTTATTTCATACTAGCTGAACCGCCCCGGCTTCGCCCGTGGCACACTTCGAAAGCCTATGGAAATCTGCCGGATTTGTTGACATTAATGATCACTGCTCCGCTCCCTTGAGTAGTAGCGTGATGATATTTAGCCTATAACCTTTGTCGATAAATGGACTATACAACACAAAAAGAATTTTTCAAATTAAACTAGTAGTTCCTGAGATTAGCGCGTTCAAACGAACGAACAAACAAACAAACAAACAAACTCTTCAGCTTTATAATATTAGTATAGATGGGGTTTAAGAGCTAAAGAGATCAAACATATTTTTGTTAGGGCATTCTTGTTAGTTCGGTAGAGGTACCTATCAAAGGCATCCAAATTCACTTTACTTTATAGTTTATCATCTAGGTATATTTTATCGTGAAAATAATTATATTATATTACAAAGTAACGTATCACGATATTCTGATATATTTTTTATTAGAACGTAAAAAAATAACGTTATTTTTTTTTCACGGAACGATGTAACGTGATACTAATAAGTAGCCGTTCCGAACACTACTAACTGCGAGACTACCGCCGCCCGCGCGGTGTCAGTGCCGTAAATACTACTGGACAAGGTGCTCGCCCGCGCTGTCTGAGCAATCCAACATGGCGCACAATGTACGTATTAGATGTATCATTTTACACTAATTCTATTTTATTTTTCGTATATTCATAATAACAAGAACTAATAACCATTCGCACAAAATAATTTACTCCAGCTATATCAAAATACACGAAATCTATTTATTATAGCTTAAAAGTAAAAACAGTGCAATTCACGTAGATGCGCCCCAGTATTGCTCTTAACTACTTATAATATGTGCGTATGCTTCCGAGTGTTACCAGTACACCTACACTAAATTTTATTTAAGAGTGCACGCGCACACAAACCGCTGACAGTTGGCGAATGACGCTATATAGTGTCAAACGAACTGTATCCCGCGATACCCTCAACCGAAAATTGGAGCAACGCGTCTTCGTGGATTGCACTATCTGTAAGTAATGAATACTAGTTTATGATAATGTTATTATTTTACTTTGTTATTTATATTCTATTATGGTCTATAATGTAAAATATCATTGTTGCAGCGTCGTCCTTGCCGTGCAAAACGCATGTTAGACATGTTAAGTTACAGGAGGGGGGGTACACACATTTTACCACTTTGGAAGTCTCTCGCGCAAACTATTCAGTTCTAAGTATGGGGAACCCCCAAAATTTGTTGTTTTTTTTTTTTCTATTTTTGTGTGAAAATCTTAATGCGGTTCACAGAATACACTTACCAAAATAAGTGGCTGTGACATACGGACGGACAGACAGACAGACATGATGAATCTATAATGGTTCCATTTTTTGCCATTTGGCTACGGAACCCTAATAATGATTTAATTTCATTATTGCCATACATTGATAATAGTTATCATGATTATTATAAAAATTTAAAAACTAAGGCTAATATAAGAAATATTGATCATCATTTTATCTCTAGTGATGAAGACTGAAAAATATTTAATTATATTAGAAAAAATATTTAATAGTTTAGAAGTTGTTGATTTATTTAGTTCTACATGTTATTTGAATGGCCATTCATAATTGGTTTTTATTTACAATATGTACATTAGAATTATTTAAAAAATATAAAAACAATAAGTACATAATATATGCAAACCAGCAGGTTCAGGCGTCAAAGAATTCCTCTCCATCGATGAACTGGCAGGGTGGCCAGAAGGCTGGCGGCATTGCCACGTTGAATGGCAATACTGATCCTTTGCGCAAGGAATAAACCAGCCCTCTCGCAAGGGTGTCAGCACATGTTGCATCCCACACCAAATGCCTTCCCATCTTCCAAGGCACCAAGGACATTCCATCCGGCTTCTTGCCATCATCGCGCACCAGACCAGCAGGTTCTAAAACGGCTGGGACCCCGGCGGTGACAAGAGCCCGACGGATTATGTCATTGATGTACGCGTGCCGTGAAAGCCGTCCCGCGCTCCTACTGCATAAGAGACCATGGTGTCCAAGGCTACTAACTTCTTCTCCACAGCGACATTGATGCGGAGAAACGCAAGGAGCACCTTGCATTATGTTTAATTTGATATGGAAGTTGAATAACATTTTATGTCTTTTAATAAACGTTATTTTATTATGTGATAGTTTTGATTCATTCTTGAAGTTCGAATATTTCGTCGAATCGAATTGAATTAAATTGAACTAGATATGAAAGTTTAAGTTCAGGTATGTTTATTATTTTTTTTTACACAAAGAATACCGAGATTTTGATTTTTGTTTAGTTCTTTTGAGTATGTATTAGAAACTATTTTTCGTCTGTTGTATTGTTGACTTATGTCATTGGTGCTTTTTTTCCTTTTTAACAAAATTAAAATAATTCAACTTTCGAACTAAACGTTACTCAATAATACCCTTAAAAAATTAAAATGATAATGCATTTTTATTTGCTTTTTATTGCTTTATTTTTATGCCTGTGTCTTTAGACTGTTTCTTGTATCATATTACACTAATTCAAGTTGAGCTTTAAGTCTACTTATATCAAAAAACACAACTTTTATTCTTGAGTAAAATGATATAAATAATAAAACAACTACTTTTACGAGTTTTGTGTCTACAGTGATTTTGCCAACTGAATAATATTACTTATTTGTTTGACAGCCATGAACAGGAGATGATTAGTTTCATATAAAACTACCTGATAATATAACAAATATCACCTTTCACCAAACCTTCACATAGCGTGTAAATTGATATAACTCATTTAGAATCATTATACACGAGCATTCATTTGGTGTGTTTTGATACAACAAATAGTTTTTTTTAAATATCTCTTCCTACCTGTACACTCTTGAGCAGGAACCTAATAGGTTATTAACAATAACACACTAATATAAAATACGTCACTTGTTTCCAAACAAATTATTATTCTAAAAAAAATTATGATTATTTAAACACAAAAACTACTCTACTGTAAAGTTGACATTTTCAAGATGTACCAGTTTTCACAGGACGCACAGAATTGGCGGGCACAACAACCCGATATAAAAGTTTTGAATTTAGAACGAACACCAAAGAGTATCTTTTTTTTTGTAATGTTGCTTTTCAGTTAGCTCAAATTACTTAATGCGATATTGAAACACGGTTTATTACTAATTTCAAGTGGTAATAACATAATTAATTTACACGTGTATCTACTTGAAAATCATCATTGTCATATTATACGTAATCATAAAATACGATTAACGTAAAATGGGTACTAGATCACTTAAAATAAGGAAACTAAAATCTTTCTACTAATCTCATACTAAATGTATGGGAGTGTTTAATGTCAAAATATTAGATACCTCTGGTTAGATTTAAAAAAAGTTATTGATGTCATTTTACTCATTAGGTAACGTACTTTCGATATCAGTTTAAAGTTTTTTGATATCTGTCATAGTTACGGAATAATCGCCTGGACACACTTAACGATTACACCCTGTATAATGGTGGCCCTCTCTCCTGAGACTTTGTCTTCAGCTTACCATCAAAGACAAATTGACGTGTTCTATATAAAAAAAAAGCGCGCACGTAAATTACGCGTAAATTTGCTCGATACCTATACAAGCGCACCTATGGATACTATCCATTTCTTTACCCGTCCATTTTCGTATCAGAGATGATCGGTCTTGATACATTGCGACTTAAACGGAAGTTAGCGCACATCGTGCACTATTATTTACTTTGAAACTTTAAAGTGGACAACCCTTCGGTGCGTGAATGTATCCACTTCTTTGTGCCGGTCAGGTACATGCGTTTGACTTGCCCACCAGCTTGGCGTTTTTTGGCATGGAGTAGCCCTAGTTACAAAGCTGTTCAATACTTGAATGCCTTTTTGAAAAAGAATCCAGATGCCGACATATTCTTTAATAAGCCAGGTGACTTTGGTGCCACTGTGATAAAATATTTGTGTAACTTATAGTATTTGTATGCCCAAAATGTAAGGCATTTCGTAGTTTTTTTAATAATTTTATGATTTCAAGAAATTTACCATATGAATAATTAATTTAATGTAATGTATATTTATGTAACTGACTGCAAATAAGCGCTTTGGTGCAAGTAAGCTTATATTACTAGTAATGAATGAATAAATGAACAAATAATATAGACTAAAAACCTACTTGTAGTAAGTTGCGCAGGAATTTACCTACTATCCTTTAAATGAATAGACTCTTACAAATGACTGCCAGAACCTTATTTACTACACCTTGGCATGCTACGGTATTTCTGCTGTTCTCCTTGCAACTTTTTTCTTTTAGTTTTTTTCTTTTTCCGTTTTGGGTTATCAAATTGTCTTGAAAATATGTTTTGTGTCCTGTCCTAGTTCATGTATAATACGCCGTTTTACTAAAGTATATCACCTACATCATTGACTGTACCCGCATGACTGTCTTCGAAACTTAGCTTTGCAAAGCGACTTAAAATTAGAACCTTTGAGTAAAATTTAAACCTATTTGGATCCTCTACATAAGCCATGCTATACGTGGTACGAGTACGTGGCCACTACATACAGTTAATCCTGCTTTACAACTGCAGAGCGAGCTCCGACGATCCTTTGTTCAACAAAAACGGTTTTATTCACAAATGAAAACGCACAAAAGCCTTCATTCAGCGTTTCAGTTTCAATAAAAATGATTTATCTCACAAAAATAATGTCGTTTAAGACCGGAGCACACCAGCGCCGGGGATAGCTGCCATCCTTCGGCTCAGTTTTATTACTATCGGCAAATAATAGTGCGCTTTTGTCAAACCAATGTTAGTCGTGCATCCATGAAATGTTTGTTTGTGCTGAACGGGATGAAACGAACTATTACACACATTGAACTTCTGAATGTTTAATACAAGTAGGCTCGTGTTTTACCACCATCTTACCTGCTGGTAAATTATGATGATGACATTGGAAGAAAATGTACAGCATGAGATATCACTTACAGTCAGCATAATACCTCTTACTCAATACTCAATACATTTATTGCGTTCCATAATGTGATACATATAGATGTCATGTTAATATTATTAAGTTACAATTATGGACCCTGTCGGGCACAGCACAATGTTCGGAGAGAGGGACAATTTTCTGTTGTTCACAGTTTAGAATGTTTGAAAGGTCTGTGGTCAGCAATGGACGTCCTCTGACTGAAATGATAGTGCCAGCTCCAGTTTATGAAACAATTTTCAAGCCAGTCATTGACGAGAGTTGTTTTCTTCTCTCTAACATGAGTGAAAAAGCCGACGCACCCAAACTTTTACTCTTTAGGCTTCATCCTAGCTCACCATATAGGGTGGGGTACAGTCATAATGGCGAATAAAAGTCACAACACGTATTTAAATAATGTTACCAATCTAGACGATGATTCCCTTAGGGTGGCAGCCGGACTCCGACTTGGCTGCACCGTGTGCGAGCCCCACACTTGTATTTGCGGTGCAAAGGTGGAAGTAAACGGTTTGCATGGTCTCAGTTGCACCCGAAGTGCCGGACGAAGACCCCGACACCATGCCATAAACGAGATCATAAGAAGAGCACTGGTTTCCGCGGGCATACCCTACGTTTTGGAGCCCCCTGGCCTTTCGCACACCGACGGGAAGCGGCCGGACGGACTGACCCTGGTCCCGTGGAAGAGAGGTCGCTGCCTGGTTTGGGACGCCACGTGTGTCTGCACCTTCGCGTCGTGCCACCTCGCGGCTACTCAGAGGGCGGCTGGTGCGGGGGCCGAGTCGGCAGCGTTGGTCAAACACAATAAGTGCGCCACCTTGGAGTCCGCAGGGTACGATTTCGTGCCGTTCGCGGTGGAGACGGCGGGTCCATGGGGCCTCGAAGCCAAGAGATTCTTGGCTGATTTGGGGTGCCGTCTGTGGAGGGAGGGTGGAGATTCGCGGTCGGGCCAATATTTAGTACAGAATATTTTCCTGGCCATACAAAGAGGAAATGCTGCCAGCCTGATGGGCAAGTTTGGGCGAGGGGACGTAGACATAACTTGATCCTCCGGATCAAATATTAACATTTGTATGAATTTAACATAAGAGGATTAAGTAAACAAATAAATGATGTATGATGATGTACTGAATAAACTGATTTCTATTCTATTCTAAATTCATTACATTGCACCAATCTAACTCTATTACAAACTAGATTTGCATTGAGTCCTGTGACAATGTACGCTGGACCTAAAAAGTGCGAATGCTATCGAATCGACTTCGCATTTCAGTAATGAGTGGCCATGTGCCGTCCACCGTCCGAGCCCGCCGGGGTCGGCGCCCGACGAGTGAGGGGGGCTTGAGGGGGGGAGGGTCGGACAGCCACTTCCACCGAGACGTGTCTAATATAAGGATATTGCACGTCAGCTGGTTTGTATATGATCGCATCTTCGGGGAAGGTGCTTAGTGAAGTAAAAAATATATTGGTTGGGTCTCCGTGTGTGCGTGGTGATGTCAGTAGTTCAATAAGTCAGGCAGAAAGGGTGACTTTTTTGATACCTTTCAGAGGCTACGTATTGAATGCAAATAAATGCTACTCATGGTAACTAGCCACACTTGACAATTCTAATATTTTCTTAAGTTTACCATTGTTAACATGGTACGTGTTTGTAATGATGAAACTCTTTCCGAGACTTTGCCTTTAGCTTACCATCAGATGAGGTGAAGTTAAATTGACGTGTCCTAGATAATGAAAACACTTGCTTACATTACGCAAACATCGTTCATTGAAATAAAAGGACTTTTTAATGGATTCTATCTCAATTACTTAGTATTATTTACACTTAACCCGACATTTCGGCTACTTTTCAGCACTCATGGTCGCAGGGTAGTAAATATAGTACATGTCACATAGTTTGAAGAGACTGTTATCTGAAAGCACCCGCTTTATGTTGACATTCCTGTCTCTCTCTTCTGACTACTCTGCATGCCTTGGAAACCTTTCCTCCCTCGCTAATAACTTTCCCATTCCCTTTAAATAGTAAGTAAGTAAGAAACAAAATTATCGACTTTAGTCTATCAAAGTAATTTGTGTGAAAACCACCTGATTTGAATCGCTAATAGCTACAGGACCACTAACAAGGGTGAGCCCACCGAGGGTGGAGCGTGTGTCCATGTTTGAGTTTCTCTTGTCTGTAATGTCGGCATATTAGATCACAACAGCAGATTGCAGGGGTTGACAAGTTCAACAACATACACACATATAGTCATGCCTTTATCCCTGGAGGGTTAGGCTGAGGCTGTACCTGGGCTGTATAAGATTTGTCTGATGTTAAACAGCTCTATCCCTCAGTCGCCTTTTACGACACCGCATGTGAAAAGGTGGAGTGGCCCAAATTCTACTCTGCCGGGAACCACGCGGCACGCGGGAAATTCAACCAGATACTAAATAATACTCACCGCCTGATCGTAAATTGTAGGCGCATCTATAGAATGAAGATTACAGATGCTAAGAATGATCTGTGTAAAATAGGTGTGCTTCAGCTTTTTGCACTTTCACGCCTCACGTAAAAGATACAGTAACAATGGGAAGTAGGCAATACGTGTTAGAGCGTTTTCACATTCATCCAATATCCGATATCGGTGTCGGACGCCGATAGCCGACATCCGATAGCTGACCCCTTGTGCTGTTTTCACATTTATCCGATAGAATCGGCCCGATACGGCCATTTGCTCGAAAGCACATACAAGTTAGGGATGCTAAGGATGTAAAAAAAAAAACAAGTGCAAGTGATTTACGACCTTATTGACATGACATGTTATCGAGTTTTTTCTTTTATTCATGATCAAGGTCAATCAATTAACGCGAAAATACACGTAACTAAGAAAATGTCATGAAACAAAAGAGTGGTGTTGACTACGATAACCGATATCGGGCCGAATAATGTGAAATAAACCATTATCATTCTCAACGGGAGAAAAAGATCATAGTCATTTTTTAAAGGCGGAGCCAGCTCCCAATTATTTCTAGTACAATGGTCTGGTGGTGGAGGATCTGGCCGGTGGAGGATCGGGTGAAATGGCGCACATTGCGAGAAGTCTATGTCCAGCTGTGGACGTCGGTGGGCTTATTGCGTTTTATTGAAGGCTTTTTTTGGTAGACTAGTCAACGAAATAAGAAAAAAAAATACATTAAAATCATTGTTTTTGATCCATTTTTTTATATGTGTTCCCAAACACATTTTATTCGCTAAAACGTTGTTTTCATTCAGTAAACAAATGAGTGAAGGTGAATGTTAGACCGGATCCTGGTCTATAGCTGCAGACGCATGCAGCAGATACAGTGTACCGCAATACATACATTACTTGCTAAACTTCGATACGGACAAAGGGAACTATTGAGAAGCCGCAGTGAATTACGAGTATCTGCTGCGTCTGTCTGCAGTTGCCGTATGCGATCACCTTCGGGATTATATCTTCGGCAAAATGCGCTGATAATATTTATGTGAACCGATAGTTATTTTAAATCGAATAAGTTGTTTAAAAATTACCAGTTTCTTCATTATTATCTCAGCGTTGTTTAGAAACTATGAACCTTGAACCGCGGCTTGCACTAACTCTGCCTCTTCAGTTGATTTATAGAAATGGTTTTTTCATAGTAACGGTAGTCCAAATCCAAGAGCCAGATGGGGGAGCCAGGGATGCCAGAGCTGTGTCTGTCAATCCTCAGACTTACTGGCCTGCCAATGAAGTTGGTTTGGGTTCAAAGGTCAGATCGCCCTAGTGTGACCGCGGGTGGATGGGCTGGGGTTAGCCCTCCACTCGCTGTAGAGCCTCCCGCGAAGGGATGATATCCTGGTGTACCTAGACATCGCTCAATCAGAAGACGGGCCCGCATCACACCTTTGCGGACCAGCGCATGGGTGATCCGTCGACGAGAGCGTAGTGTTTCCGACGGTTCACTCACTAAGTCGCGGCGTATGGCACACGGCATATACCCGAGTGGCCTCCCTGAGTCGCGGAATGGGGAAGGTACAATCAATTCAATCAATTAGCTCACTGCAGTCCACTGCTGGACATAGGCCTCTCCCAATGCGCGCCATTTCGTACGATCCTTCGTCTTCCGCATCCAGTCCGTCCCAGCCACATTTTTCAGGTCATCGGTCCATCTGGCTAAGAAGAAGGTACAGGTCAAGGTAGTCAGATGTATGTTCACTATTTGGCACATTAAGTTTTAATGATAGACACAGGCAGACACTTATTTTTTCAACACAGCCTGCATTCACAATCCTGCTGTATATTAATTCGTAAGCAATAACTTCAGCCGACCGCCATGCACCGCCCACACAACACGTGCGTACGTCGGTTTCGTTTAATTATCGCTCGCTATATTTGCGCCTACGATGCGATTCTGCAAATTGGCGCGCCGCCTCACTGCGCGTGCCTCTTGTAAATTTACTGGCCCCATGTTTTACCACTACGGTTGCAATGCAATAAGTAGTATTAAAACTCACGGCTTTATATTCCCGTAGGGGTAAACAGAGGAGTATTAACACCTATAATTGCCAATTAGGTTTTCTGTACTAGAGAGATTTCAAGTCTCTAGTAACGCGAGGATGATCTAATAACTCTAGAAGACAAACACGCTGAGTTCAACATTTTGTTATCTTTGCTGTTTGTCTTCTAGAGACCATCGATAATAGCATCTACGACAAAGCTCCCTAGTAGTATAATAGTACTAGTGCTAGTAGTATAACTACCTGGTTGCCGTGTGCAGACAGGTAGTTAAACTATGAACATGTAACTAGATTTCATTACGAATTCAGTAATGTAGGGCTGCATTATGAAAATCTGGTCATGAATAATAGTAAACCTGTAAATAATAGTACCCGCCTTTGAAATCCGAAAATCTGAGTGTGATCATTAATTTGACCTTATTTTTGTACGCAACCCTATTGGTAAGTAAATAAGTAACACATTTGAATTGCTAAAAAATATTTTCCATTCAGAAAACAGATGTGTGACGGTCGTTGTTAGATCGGATCTGTTGTTCTAAGCTACCTACTAGCACTTATTCATACGAAGTCATCGTGTGGCCTAGCCCCGTACCGTCGCCGTCGGCTCAGGCGGCAGTCTCAACACAGATAGCTATAAGCTTAACGAGCACTATCGATAGCGGTCGCAGGACGTAGCGATGCGATCTAAACGATATTCAGTTGTCTCTACTGCACTGCCTAATGTTGCAGCAGGATGGGTTCGCAGATTGTAGGATTATAATGGACCGTTTAATTACCTATTGTTTTTATTAATATACCTTAATATACCATCATTTGTAATATGATACTATGTATGTTCAAACGCAATATAAATTGTTTCTGAATAAATATACTGAAATACTGAAATATTGGGCTTGGAATTTCGGCAATTGCATACACATATGAAATTGCCGAAATTTTCTTACAGATTCATGAGTTTGTTATTCCTGTAATTTAATAGCTATTTCCATTATTTATACTTTGTTTGAAAGTTGATTTCAAGATATTACAACTCTGCATTAAATTTTATTTTAATTGGCCGCTTGATAAATTAAATTCGATCTTCAAAAACAGTACTTCCTAAATGCTATCCATTTTGATGATAAATTACTTTTGACTTGCCGTCACTTTTCAAAAATGTAATAAAAGTTGCTGTTAGCTTAATGTCATTTCTCATTCATACACTAAAAATTATAAAGTTTGGATTGGTCATTCCTAAAAAAATGCAAAAATGTTAGTACTGCAAATTAGGTTTCCTCCAATTTCTTCAATTAAACGGCAATTTCATATGTAATGATAAGTCGTTTATATGTAACGATAAGTCGTTCATATATTATGTAACGATAAGTCGTTACACATGAAATTGCCGTTGTTAGTTTTGAAATTTTGAAAACATTTATGAGATTCTTTCGTTCAACCTAATTTTTTTTAAACTATTTTTAAAACAGAAGAAAGTATTTTTTCTTACGAACATAAAAATAATCTTGGAGGTCATGCAAAACGTGTGTGAAACCGCGTACAATAGCTAGTATGTACCTACATTAATTAATAAAATCGATAGATGAGGAGCGTTGTCCACCGTAGCGTAGCACCAAGATGGCTTTCAATTGCCTAGACACAACTTACAATCATTCTGAAATTATTTACATTCCAAAATAGACATTGCAAGCTTCCGTGCAGTGAAGCCAGCGTCAATAATTGTAACAAGAAGGAGTTTCTAGGATAAAGAAACGAACATGAAATGGTATTTTTATAACCGCCACTACAGACGCAAGCGAGCAGAGCGTCTGTGTGTACTCTGTACTGATTAAGTAATAAATAATGTTTGAAGTTTTAATGTATTGTTCTCGTGTTAAATGACCCCTCTCATTGGCACCCGTCCATTTGTTAACATGGAATTATCACTGACTGGGCTGCATGCCATCACTATTCAATGTGTTTCATAAAGAATCGGTAGCACGAGTGTGACTCCGCTGACGTTGCACACGTCCATATGCCACGGTAAGCACTTTCTATCAGATGAGCCTTGTGCATGTCTACCACCAAAGTGTTATATTTTTTTTAAATAAAAAACAACAAAATTCAAATCAATTACTTGTGTTAGGAGTGGGTTCACGTTGGTCATGTAATGGCCAGGATTCAAACCAGCGACTTCAAGACGTATGCATGTTAGAAACAATAATTATGAACGTAATGGAAGCGCAAGGCATGTACCTAACATGGTGAATGTTTACTTCGTACACAGAATCCTAGTAAGTGAAAAATATGGTATCTAGCTACTCCAAAAAAGTCGTAACTATAATATAATGTAGTTAAGCGTGAGTTAATAAGAACAATGTGCCAACTTACTTCATAATACTACAATAAAATGTAATAAGAAATCCTCGAGGTACAATACATTCAAATAAGAAGGTAGAAAGCATCAGTGGAGAGGGCCTCTATAGTGATACCTCCATACTTCGCTCCGGCGGTGATGGCAGCCGATGCGTACTTAACCTCGGCGAACAAACAGACGAACAATGCGCGAACTGGAGCGTGCGGCAATCTCTCAGACTCGCTGGTAATAAGGAATATCGAAAACGAGCGCGGACGAGCTTTGAGATTGTTTAGCAATTGTAATGATACGAAAGGAGCCGAGTGATACCGGTGATGCTTTCATATTATTACATTGTTGTGTATTGTTACATCTATACTAATAATATAAAGAGGAAAGATTTGTTAGGTTGTTTGTAATAAATAGGCTCAGAAAGGCTCCCTCATCCGTTGTTTACCAAGTTACTTTTGCGGAGGTAATGGAAGCTGCAAGAGTCCGGTTTGTGCAATATTTATTCCGACCATAGAGACTAGAAAGAAGGAGGACAATCTAGTACCTATATGAAAAAGTATCTCTGTCCCCCGTGGTCAAAATGTATTTATTTAGGGTGGCGCCACATTAGTATAAAATCAAATCAATAACCGTACTATTTATAGTTTGCGAAATAAAATTACTCTCAATGCACGTTTTCTTTAAGGTTATATTTACTACAATATTTTGTACAACGTAAGTTGTTGAAATTCTCAATAATTAACTACTTTAGTCGACCATGATATTAACAATTGCTACATTAATACCATACCCTGTGCCTCCACCAGCGCCATTGTGGAAGGTTTTTGAACTGTTATTTAGCGCATACAGCGGGACACTTTCAATTTTTCTTTCATATGACATTGTTCTCCGTCGGACTCATGGTAACTAGAGTAAGTTACCATGAGTCCGACTCAATGCGACTATTCCAACTCCGACTAGTATGTCTTACATACTAAACAAGAGTTCTTATCTACTAGGATTCTCCACTATTGGTGCAGTGGGAGCGGTGCTTGTGGTCCGTTCTATGTTCTCGGTGACTTGCATTATTCTTGTTAAGGCAGAGGACGTGATTTAATAATTTGTAACATCATTGTTTATATTTTATAATTACTTTGTAGAAATCACGTTTTTGCCTGCCACAGTTACCAATGTTTATTAATGCTTTATTATTGTACTCCTACTTAATTCGACTCCTATAATAACCAATTATTCGTACCCTAGTGAAAACCACCTGAATATGTTACGGAAAAATGAAATACGAAGGTACTAAACAGATATAATATTTTGTTTTCATAACGCTTCTTTCAGAGTAAGATATCAGGCAGTAAGGAAACATCTATTCAACCCTCGCTAGATAAAAGCAATTACTTTCAGGACAGGAACATAAAAGTTAAGAAAAATAAAGGCGCTTTTCCCAGCTTGTTATCTTCGAGGGTCTAATAATAGCAGTAGCCGAAGCACCGAGATATTCATTCACTTAAAATATTTGCAAAGCTTATCATAACGTTGCGATAGCATCTCTGGCGGGAACTTATGTAGCAACCTAGCTAAATTAAATAGGAGTTTGATCCTAAACTTTGTATTAGAAACCAGTTTAACATACTGTGCCTTTCACTTGGCCGGATTATGATATATTTAACGTTATAACTTTGGTGCTGGTGGTACTATACTACAACTAAGAGATCTAGTTGTAGTAGGGTAGCCAAGTCAGCGTTGAATTATAATTTATAAAGAAAGCCCGAGCATAATAATGGCTCTGGTATCCTATTTCCTACTAATCAACATTCTCTAAGCATTTCCTAACTCAGACTGGAAAGCCTCCAGTCTTAAATGTGATGCGGCTAAACTCAAATTCGGATAATATATATACACGGATAAAAACAAATCCGTGAAGCGACTGCCATCTGACCTCTACAAGTGATTGGCAATAGTGAAGTTCTGTAGTAGACTAGTTGAATTTCTGAGGGCACCATCAGAACTACCCGTAACTATTGTTTTTAATACTAATGTTATAAGTATTAAATGTGAGCGAACGTTTGTGTTGGATGTTAGTTAAAGAACCACGCTTTTAAACTACTATGTGGAGCTAGCTGAAAATTTGGTAAAGAGATAGATTATATTATAAACTGGAATATTTTCACTACTTATTTAGTTTTTTTAGGTTCAGGGAATTTTAGGACTTCAATTTAACACCGCAGAATTCGCGAACAATTACAATTTTTTTCGTAAAAAATCTGAATGTAAGATCGAATTGTTAAGACCTGAGCTGTATTATTAAAGATCGAGCTACTTAGTGTCGCATCTGCCGAGCCCCGCTTGCTCCGACTGTCGGCAGTCGGGACAACTGCGCACTTATTGCGCTCATGAAGGATTGCCCTGCTGTTGTCCTACTTCAGTGAAAAATGAGAAAACAGTTTTTTAGTAAACGCAGCCAGCGCATATAAAACATTCTCAGACTTTTTACTTCACAAGAAGTGGAGGCATTTCATTTAATAAATGTAGTTTTTAACTAAAATGGTTTAAGTTTGAATGGTTGGGGGGGGGGGGGGGGGGGGGTACGAGGGGTACGTGGAATAAATGAGAGCACGAATTTATGTTCAATAGTCTTTACATTATCGTTTGATTTTATTCTGTTATATTTACGTTTATTTAGGATTGTATATTACTGAGAAGGCAGGCATAGGTGTATTACACACACACATTTCACTTGGTACATTCAGCGTCAGAACGAGCATGACTACAAAGTCTCACAATGTTAGGAGCAAGTCAGATTGTTTTAAATGGTTGTTGTATTAAATTGTATTATCGTCCGAACCAAAGGTGTGTGAAATATCAGTCAACTGGAGGGGGAGGAAACCAAGGCATTAAGATCAATTTGAGTCCTTTGTCTGATCAATTTGATCGATCTGATGCGGACTGTTCCGATATTCTCTATTAGTCCTATGTACTTAATGTCGGGTTTTGTGAAAAATCAGTCAACCTGATAAATTCCACGCACGGAGAAGGAATTAATTCATATTGTGTCCTCCGTGGTTCTACTTTTCATACTGAGGATCCCATGAGCATTCATAAGTGGAAACTGAAAGTATGCCCAACGACGCTGCATTATCAACATTGTATTTGAAGATGATGAAACCTTTTCAACAAAAATTACGGACAACGTTACAATGAATTTTCTACTCATAAAAGTACACAATTATTCAAGTAACCTACAAAATGGGATACCCAAGTCAACCTAAACTAACACATTTACTTGCTGAATCATTTGCCGGAATCTGAATACTAATTTACATAAAAATTTATAGGAACGCTCGAGTGCCACAAATTTAAATTTCGAATATAAGACCCTACCACTGCCTTCACCAGCCAACGATATTTCTAATACCCCGCTGAATCATTCCACTACTCAGTGCCATTTTGGGAAAATAATAAAATACCCCTTGTATTATTTTTTATGTATCATGGATTTGTTTTTCTTTTTCATCAAAAATTTGTTTTTTTTTTTTAATTTTGAAATTTATGTTATCTTTTAATATTTCATCTTCTGTAATATTTTATCTATGTTGTTTACGACAGAGAATATCGAAGTTAGATTTTACGTCGTAGAATTGAATGCGAACAGACAGAGTAGAGAAACGTATGTTTTTTCGCCAATACCGAAAGTTTTCAGTAGGACCATGGTGTCTAGGTTCCCTAAAACTGAAAATTTCCTAACACATCATTTCAATAATACTCATCTGACCCTAGTCAAACCCGAAACCTCATTTAGAATAGTGGCACTCACTTATATTGTACTATGTGCTTTAGAGACCGTTTTTATTATATATACTTAGCATAATTACTTTGAAATTGTCCCGGGTCCTTTAAGCGGGGCGTGAAAAAGTATTTCATGAGGCCTCACCTTGTAACTGATTGTCTGTAATGGTGACCCTCTTTCCTAAGACTTTGTCTTTAGCGTACCATTATGAGAGGTGAAGTCAAATTGACTTGTCCTAAGTATGTAAAAAAAGTACAACAGTTACAAATACTTGTAAATACTTCTTTCTTGTTACATAATTGTGTTCGCATGCCCAGTCTAACTCCATTCCCTGCGGAGGTTGTTTCAGTTTGCGCCCCCACGTGTGGTACACGGTGCAACATGTGTAGGGGCTGACCCAGTTAGCGGCCCGTGAAACTGAGGACGTGTATTGACAGGCCCAACTTGGAAGGAGCAACTTTGAGAACAGATATACGTGAGGTCTCTGTAGCTTCGAAAGAATAACATCTTTACGAAATGAAAACTTAGCAAATAGCTCCAAAAATAATTAGAAGAATAACCTTTCTTTTTTACTAATTAAGTACTAATTGATTACTAATTAATTAAATGAAATTTTAAAGCAATTAGTATCACTTCGTATCAGTCATTTCACATTTTCCAAACTTAATTGCCCTAAACAATTTTACTAACAAAACAATATTTAGCGTAATATATGAATAATTGAATAAACATGTTAGAATGTTGCAGGTATAATTGATCAAACAACTTGTAATGAACAACGTTACCCCCAATAATAGCTTAATCCGTCACAAGTCTAAGAAACTTCGCAGACCTTCATTATGTTCGTTACAAAAATGTATTTTTTCGCCCCTAACAAATTAAAGGGTTGTATTCTGAAGTGATTGCGTATTAACCCACCCCTGCTTGTTTACTGACGGTTAAAATGAAGTGTGTTTGCGTGCCGGCGACCGGCGGGTTGATGAAGACGTCACAGTTTTATGCAAAATTTCAGTTTGTTTGTTAATTTATTTGCTCGCGATGAGGGAGAGATTTGAATATGCATTTACATACGATTTGGTTTAGCTACGGCAAATTAAAATTGAGAGAAGGTGGATTGATGACAATTAAAAGTAAATATTTGGTTAAACAGACTGTTTCTATTAAGCAATATTATCATAAACTATCAGTTTCGGTCGCAGATGAGGTTCTTAGAATCCGGAGTTTGCTTAAATATAATGTGGCTTGGTTTTTTCAGCCATTTCGGGAGCGAATGCCGACAGCCTATGTGGCGTAGCGGTAGTGAACGCAACTGCTACGCGGAGGTGTGGATTAAATTCTCGCATAGTGCAAACGGGTCATTCATCAACTCGCGAGCGTCCAAAGTCACAAGCGTGCGCGCGCGGGTTGGCATTTTTCGATTTTATTCTTTTTGCTGTCGTCAACGAGCTATTTGCATTGGTCTGGGTTTTTTTTTACGTGCGGGAAATCCCCACGGATACCCCTCACTTCGAAGCCGAAGGGGGAGGTTATGTTGGACTCGAACCGACTAAACCGCACGCCGTCTGTGGTTCGATGGGCTAGGCCGAAGGTGAGGTTGTCTCGTGACATATCCCTCGCACCCCGGCTGACCCAGGGCCATTCCTCTCGGTCTGGCCCTCGGGAGGGGGAACCACGCGGTTTCCGACCCGTCACCGTCAAGTTAAGCCGTCGATCCCGGTTATAATACGAACATCTATGCCAGTCGTTCTCCCCATAAAAATACGAAACAACTGAACTAACTGCAATACTTTCATATCGTCATGGACTTTTGGAGGCCAGATGGCGGTCGCTTCACGGAAAATATCGAAGTGTATCCAAAACAACCTGTTAGACTGGAAACTGCGGATCTCGGACTCCGAGGTTAAAGCTTCGGATGTGACCAGGATTAGCCAAAGGATGGGGATGATGATGAATTGAATTCTTATGGTGATCCATCCATGTCTATTAGGCGGCGAAACCACCGGTACCCTTAAACTCATGCCAGTGACAGTACATGCGAAAGTAACTCTGTCTGACAGTGTGTCTGTCAGTATGTTACACTTTTCCGTCTGAACCGATGTTGATGTTTGGTATGGGGTAAATTAGACCTTTTAAAAGGAAATAGGCTATGTTTGGTCGCGATAACTGACATCCATACGAGGCAAAAGCTGGTTCATCTATATTTTTCACCCAAATCGTCCGTGACTGAATAAACCTTTTGATTTCATTGAATGTTTTCACAAGCTTACCACAAACTAAAGCTGCTCTAGATGCAAACCGCTGTGAATGTGAACAGATTGTAGTTCCATTACCCACAAGCGTTATATCGCTCCCAGGGGACTGGCCCCTTCTCGGCTAGTGCCAGATGTTCACACATTGTCTCTCTTCGTCTGAGGTCCCCTGTAACGAGTGGCGTCTCATATTACCATACATTTTAGTTTACGACACTGTATATGTATAACTTGTATGACTTAGAAGTAATTGTGCCAAGGCAAATGCTATTCTGATAAAAAATATTGGGAATTCGAAATTGTGATCGTTCATCAAGCGTTTTTTTTTTAAAACCTAGGACACGTTAATATGAATTCACCTCGCCTCCACCTTAATATATAAGTTCTTGTTTAGAAAACAATGCTTCACGGTTTATGCATAAGGTTTTGCAGCAATGTATAAACAAAATATTTTGAATAAGAATTGTGCTGAAAATTTAGGTGAAAATCACCATCTCTTTTTTTTATATAAATAGGATTAGTCTGTCTTGAATGTGCCATCAATCATGTCGTATCTACTTCGTAAGCATTAAAGTAATGTCTCTCGAGCTGAGAACATTTGACATTCAGAACGATTTCGTCTCCAAACCAGGTCATCAACTGTCTACATCTCCAGACTCATTATAAAACGCACTTTTTGTACACGCATACATATACCCACACCTGTGAATTCCCGAAGGGTTAGGCAGAGGTATATAAACACCTACATTTCGCCAATTATGATTTTCGGTCCCACGTAATATTAGGCGAACCTATTGCCGTCAAGCTGGTACTTGGTTATGGGCTGTATGTTTATTGTGGGATGGCGAACAGCCCTGTCCCTTAGTCGCCTTCTGCGACACCCACAGGAGATGATGGGGTAGCCCTATTCTGCTCCACCGGGAACCTACACTTTTTGTGTTCACCACGAATGTAACATACTTTCTAAATGATATGGTGTGCGACGCTTGCAATGCCGGGATCAAACTAGAAATTGTTCACAACGCCGACGTGACCGGACTGCCGGAACTCCGGGATATCTCGCAACGAATCCCTGGTTCAAGGATTTTTCATATTTTAGTAAATCCGCCAGGAGTCTATTTTGTAACCGGTTCATTTTGCGTGCTGCTACACAGGAATCAATTGCTTTTATACCTGTATCATCTGTGGTGGGTCACAAAATGAATGTTGTACCTTTTAGCTGTGGACCGAAATTAAAAATAGTTATTATTTATTCATTCATTTTTGGAACATAGATTTTACAGAGATCTTATAATAATAAGTGCATTATGTCCTACCACTAACATGAAGTACAAATTAAAATTAAATGTCATTGTGGTTAGTATTGGTAGAAAGATGTACTTAGTCAGTAGATATTGCTTACAAGATTAGGTAATACTGCTCATAACAATACATTGCTCCAAATGCTCAAAAGGATACATTTTAATGTCATATATTCAAATAGGTATTAGCTTATAGCTGACTGATTTGACTTGATTTGACTGAGAGCTGGCATTCATTCGGTCAAACATTTTATATTAAATACTTATGTCAACTTTGTCAACAAATTTTCCAAGTCCGAGATCTAAATTAACATCGCCTACAAACTTTAGCAGAAGTGACCCCGCCAGAGCCGACTTCTATCTGTATTTATAATAATTCTTATTGAAATGAATTAATTTCCGAAGTTCTCTCTCTCTGAATGGCGCTCTCCGCTCGTGGGCGCGAGTTGGCGCAACTTTTTCAACGCTCCAGATATCATCTGGCAGATGATTTATATCGTAGTGCGTGAAGCAAAAAGTTACGTACAACTTTTCCTTTTCCCCCTTTTTCCACCCCCTCCAGCGACTACCCCCTCCTGGCCAGTTGATGAATTCGAAAACATTGCTGTGTGTGTCCGGAAAGTTTCCAAGATGTATTAAACTGTATGAAATATGAATCTGGACGAGCTCACATGTGTGCTCCCCTCGGTCAACACGTCTTGATATATAAAGGCGCTGGCACATTACAATGAAATATCGTTCAAATTGTAGGCGGGATCGCGGGATCTATGTCAATATCTCGTTCCTCTGCCCTGGGGAGACGAAATCGGAATTGACGCCACGAGCGGGGAGCGGGATGGACTCTGATTGGTATAGTTTCATCTGCTCCAACAATTTAAATATAACACTCATTACAAAACTCTTTGAATTCCTCGGTACTGGGCCGAATAATCTTTTGCGTTATAGAATAAGGTAATAAATATTTCATTTAGAACTACTTTTCTTACCCTTAGCTTATTAAGTGAATTAATCCTAAGAATATCTAGTGAACCTCAAAGGACCTAAACAAACGATATCTCGATAAACCAGGAGAAGGGGTGAGGGACGTATAAAGCAGAAAGTTCCTTGCTTTGCTTCCTTCCTGTATTGCTTGCACTTAGTGGACCCGGCCTCACCCTTAAGAAGAATCTGGGGACACATCAAATTGGCGAGCGATGCAACATTTGCGACTAAAATAAATATTTTTTCAAAATCCTAGGGCTGAGGGACCAAGAGGACAATTTTGCAGAATACAATAATTAATCCAGTTGTCAGGAGCAGAGGTACAGTCGACAAAGGAGATACGCTTGCACTTTTTCAGTAGTAAGTAAGTTATATGTAAGAGTGATTTCACACTATCCAATCCGATATCGGTGGAATTTTTTTCACATTTTCCGGCCCAATATCGAATATCAGAGTAGGCACCACTGTATTATTGTCAGCTATTGGTTGTCGGCTGTCGGTCGTCGGCTAACGACGTCCAACACCGATATCTAGTACCTACTGTGAAAATGCTCTAAAGGTACAACCATATCTTCTTTGTCGCTTAAACATTATGTCGAAGCGTTTAGTCGCACGGCACTCGACGTAACTCGCAGTTCACACGTGTCACACAACACTAAAGCTGCCCAAGTCTTTGGTTAAGTATATCTTAAAGTTTATAGATTTCATGCCGGTAGCCGTGGAGATTCTGGGGAGTTGGGGCAAGGAGGCCAAGGCCTTTGTGAAAGAGCTAGGACAAACACTCAATGAGACAACAGGGGACTATCGATTCGGTTCGCTTCTGGTGCAAAGGTTATCCATCGCAATCCAGCGTGGAAACGCAGCGAGTGTGATGGGTACTTTTCTACCAGGTACCATCAGGGACGGGCTATTTAATTAGTATAGACTAAATATGCAAAAAAAAAGTTAAATTATCACATAATTAGTTTGGATGTCTTTCAGTTATGTTGATCATAATATGCTACTCATTAATTACCTTGGATGTAAGGGGACTAAAGGACAGGACAGATTTTAACCTTCAAGAATATTCTGATGTGATGTAAGTATTTAGAGACTAAAGGCCGGCGCCCACTGCCAGCACGGCACGGCATGGCATGGCAAAGGATTTTACTACCAATCAAGTTATTTTGAATCTTATTGCAGTGACTTTAGAATTCATTTTACTTTATTTCGCCACCACGATGACATGACGTGCCACGGCATACTGCGGCACGAAGCGACGTGCCACATTCCGTTTGAATGCCTCTGCCAAAGTGTCATAGCGGTAGTAGGTAGGAACAGACGCACTGACGCGCGCGCTTTTTCTCACACTGACTGAGCGTTGCAAGAGGTAGCACGTGCGTATGCGATATTGGAATATTACTTCAACCTACGTAAAATAAGGAAAAATGGATGGAGAGAAACTGATTCATTTGCTTCGTTCGCATGAATGTATATACAATGTGTCCTCTCGTAACTACTAGGACTAACATATTATGAAAAGGAACGCATGGCGAACGAAGAGCAAAATTGATGCTAGAGTGGCTGGGCTTTACCGTGGCGTGATGCGGCACGCCGCGGGATGCCGCGACACTCCCTGCCATGCCATGCCGTGCCGTGCCAGCAGTGGGCACCGGCCCTTAAATGTATGTAAAATACAACGTGTGAAAAATTAACTCCCGGTATTTCCTCCCGGTTGGTATCTGTTCCTGTTCGGTATCGGTACCTACATGAAAACATAAAAAAAATATAAAATATGCTGATTTTTTTTAAATCATATAACATGAGAGGTTCACGAAATAACTAAATAGTAGTTCCGTGTGTCGCTCGAAATCGAATAAAGCCAACTTTAACAGCTTCATCGTGATAGCCTGTAAGAAATTGCCTTTAGCGATAAGGCCGCCATTTGTTCTTACATTAGATATTTCTTGTGTTTCGCGTACATTTACTATAATTTATTAGTGCACATTGAAGATTTCTTTATCTAATGTAATTCGTGTACTCGCGCGATTTATCGCCAAGTGTATAGGTTCCTTTAGCTGCTTGTACGTACGCCTGTGTGTGACGAAGGGCCGCGGACAAACCCGGGACAAACTCGGGAGCGCGCACTCTTATTAAACTGTATTCACGTTGATGTACCTCTCGGGCTCGCTTAGTGTCCGCTTTGTGCCTTGGTGGACACGTTGACGTTATATGCAATATTAGTGAGTTTAATAAATAATAATTATGTTTGAAGGATCCCGTGACCTTTCTTCTTCTATCCACCTAGAGGGTCATTCATCAACTCGCTAATCCGGAACTCGCTAGCGCACGCGAGTGACCACATTTCGATTTTATTTTATTTTTAGATAAAAATGGATCGAAAAAAAATGTACTAACTTTTTTCGCTGCCGACATTGCATTAATAAAACTAGAAAAAGTAATACAATAAATTACTTTTTCTAGTTTTATAAGAAAACATAACACTATACCTACAATAAAAAAAAACACTCGATGATAGTAGAGTAAGTTTGTGAGTGTGTGAAGATCGGGATGTGTCTGCCTACACCGGAGGGGAAAAGGGGTAAATGTATATGATATACGTAGCTCATACTATTATATTTACACAAAAATAAAAAATCGCCAAGTAATTTCTCCAAACATTGCAACAAAAAACACCGATCGTTTGCTCGTTTCCTCATCAGAACAAATTAGTCCCAGATAGACCCTCGGGATGAAACGCCATCAATCTTGCCCAAACGCTTTTATTAAGCGACTCTCGAGCAAGCGGCGGAAGCGAAGGCCGCTCGCTGCGATAGCATCGCGGTTCGACTCACAATAATATAATATACTGTATCAGGCGGTTGCAATGTACTGTATTAAGGTTGTAATTAAATGACATCGCCTGACTAAATTGGAGTTTTATGTGTTAAAGTGCAAAGTATTAGTGTCAATTTACTGTGATGTGTAGTGACCTGGGGTTCATATTTTAAGATCGGTTGAAAAAATATCTTGTACTAGCTGTTGCCCGCGGCTCCGCCCGCGTGGATCTCGGTTATCGCTTAGTGTTGATCCGACGCTATTGTGCATTAAATTCGCCTCTCTACTCAACTTTGTCCTCAACTATGTACTCACCTCTGTTCTCAACTTTCTACTCGCCTCTATATTCGACTCTCGACTCGACTTTCTACTCGCCTCTATCCTTGAATTTATACTCGACTCTCCACTGACTTCTCTGTTCCCCTCTCTACTCAATCAAAGAATCAATCAATCAATCAAAGAATCAATTTCGTTTATTCAGTTTAGGCACATAAACAGTACATATGAACGTCAAAATTTTACAATCATGTCAAGAAATTACCAATATTAAATTAAGTAAATAAATCATTTGAAAATGATGACTATAAATGCATCGATACGTACGATGATGATGATAAATGATGAAATCTATTTACTTTGTACTCTTCTCTATACTCGCCTTTCCATTGGCCTCTCTACTTGCCCATCCATTCGATTCTCTTTTCGCCTCTCTACTTGACTCTTCCCACTCGCCTATCTACTCGCACCCCACTCGCCTATCTACTCGCACCTCTACTCAACTCTCTATTCAATGGCGAGTAGAGGCCATTACATTCATCTTTCCACTCGCCTCCCTATTCGCCTCTCTACTCAACCCTTTACTGCATTCTATTTGATTCTATACTCACCTCTCCACTGGCTATCTAGTCGCATATCTAATCGCCACTGTAGTCGACTCTACTCGACTTTTGATCTTTACACGCCTATCCACTCGCTTCTATATTTGGTTCGCTACTCGACTATGTCCGTTCTGAAGCTCTAATTCACCTTTGTATCAAAGTTTATGAGGACATCTTAAAAGAAATTCTTACTATTAATGCCGTATTCACCCCCTTTTCTGTGCCATTGAAAAATGAAATGAAATGAAATGAAATGAAATGAAATGAAATGAAATGAAATGAAATGAAATGAAATGAAATGAAATGAAATGAAATGAAATGAAATTATTTATTTGCCAGAATGCAGGTAAATAAAGGTATTATATTATATATATTACAATGGCCCATTTACATCCTACCACTATGGTGTACAAATATTTACGTGATTTGAAGCTATAATCTACAGCATGCATGCAACCAATAATTGTTATCTATTTGTTTAATGTCAGATTTATATTGATGTCAGCTTTATATTAATGTCAGAATAATTATTTTATAGACTCTAAATTACATTAAATTATGATGTCAAATCGCTGATAATATCAATCATAACATTATTTCTATGTGTATAAAGGTATATAAAATTATCTATTAGTCACCTATCCCACGGTATGACATGAACTCATCCAAATCGTAAAAACATTCTTTTTGTAGCCATTGCGTCAACCTTCTTTTAAACATAGTAAAAGGTAAATTCTTAAAGGTGTTCGGTAATTTGTTATATACCTTTATAGCGTTCATGTATGAGTTCCTTTTATGCAATTCTAGCCTGCATTGCGGTACATACAGCCTATATTTATTTCTAGGAACTACATTTCGTTTAATAACATCGGTTTGTTTACAGAAATGTACCGGATGTTGTTGTACAAATAAGCATAACTCCTTGATATACATGGATGGTAGTGGCAGAATATTGTATTTTTTGAACAGAGGCCTACAACTATCCATGCTCCAGGCCCCACAGATTGCCCGTATACACTTCTTTTGTACTTTAAACGCCCTTATAGCCTCTACCGAATTACCCCACAACAGAAGACCATATGAGAGTACTGACGAAACATACCCGTGATATGCACTAAGAGCGGCTTCTATCGAAACTGTTATTCGTAATCTTTTTATCGCATATACGAATTTGTTAAGCCTGTCACAAACATAATCGATGTGTGCCTTCCAGTTACAATTCTGATCTAATTTTATACCTAGAAACATAGCACTAGGAACTTGTTCTATTACAGTATCATTATATTTCACATTTAAATCTATAACCTTGCTTTGGTTCGTCCGAAATTGTATCATTTTTGTCTTCTGTATGTTTATTTGCAAATTGTTAGAAGACAGCCACTGTACTATTTTGCTTATGGCTTCGTTTATTTCTAGTTCGTAAGTATTTATCTTTTCGCATTTTACAATGAGAGTTGTGTCATCAGCGAATAATATTGTGCTATGTCGAGTGACATTTGGGAGATCATTAATGTACATTACGAAGAGAAAAGGTCCTAGCACACTACCCTGTGGCACGCCAAAGTTATTTTGCCGGTAGTCACTTCTATAAAGTTTCTTTTCATTTCCCTGTACCTTAGCAATCTCTACACATTGCTGCCTACCGCTTAAGTAACATCCCAACCAGTCGTTCGCTTTACCTCTGATACCATATTTTTCCAACTTATGTAAGAGCAGTTTGTGATCTACAAAATCGAATGCTTTGCTCATGTCTAGAAAAATTGCTGCTACTGGTAAACCGTCGTCAATAGTCTGTGTAATTGTTTTTACCAGGTTAAAACATGCCAGTGAGGTAGTACTATTATGCCGGAAACCAAATTGTTCACTTGTTAGTATAGCATGTGATATCGTAAACTCTTGTAGACGCTTCAGCATTACCTTCTCAAAAATTTTCGACATAATTGGTATAAGTGTTACTGGGCGGTAATTATTCATGTCAGATGTGCAGCCTTTTTTTAAAAGTGGTTTTACAATTGAAGTTTTTAGTAAATTTGGAAAAGTGCCCTCTTCAAATGACATATTTATCAGATGACACAGGGGTTGACTAATGTGTACTGCACATCGTTTAATTACTTTTGTCGTTAATTCATCTATCCCTGTTGCGTTTGTATTATTGAGACTATTAATTACTCTTAAAATTTCCATATTATCACTTGGCTTAAGAAATATTGTCTTTTCATTATTAATTTTAATAGTTTTGTTTATCTCGTCACTTTTAAATTTAAAATTATTACTATTAGTCAATTGAATATAAAATATATAATATAATAAGTATAAAATATATAATAAGTCACTCAGTTCTAAAGGGTCTTCATATGTCCGGTTATCTTTAGTTATTTTGTCAATTCGTGTTTTCATATTTTCGTCACCAATGTTTTCATTAATTACTGCCCATGTAGCTTTGCATTTATTTGTCTTACTTTCAATATATTTCTTGTTTTGTAACTGTTTAGATTTATGTATGCATTTTTTTAATATATTGCTATAGGATGTATATTTTTTATTTAACGTTTTTCGATTTGATTTATTATGGACTTGTTTAAGGTATAAATATCTTTTCCTTACACAAGACTTTTTTATACCCTTTGTTAACCATTTACAGTTCCCTTTTTTTGTTGATTTCTTTATCTTTTTTATCGGGAAATACAAATCGAAGAACAATTTAAATAGATTATGAAATTCAGCAAAAGCTTCCTGCAAGTTACTCTTCTCATATACAGTTGAAAAGGTAAGAGCAGATATACAGTCTACAAATCTATTTATATTATCTTTACTATAATCTCTGACCATTTCGTACTAGCTGCATATTTCGTAGCATTTTTTAACTTTAATGGAAAGGGATTGGCCTGTGTCATGATCGGACAACCCGAGGTGATGCACCTCCGCCTTTACATACTTGATATTGCTAGCAAATTGATCTAGGCATGAACTCTTTCTTGTTGGTGTTTTTATGTGTAATTCAATGTTAAAGTTCTGTAATACGATTTTTAGCGCTTTACAGTGCTGGTCAGGTTTTAAAGTATTTAAATTCCAATCACCGCAAAGAATAATTTTTTTTTTAGAATATCTAGTAAGCCATGATAGTAATTGTTCTAATTTTTCAAGAAATAACTTTGCGTTGCTATCGGGAGTTCTGTATAAACAAATAATAATGATGTTATCTATTTCTATACCGCAACCTTCAAAATGGAAATCACATGTCAAGTTATTTATATAAGTCAGATATTTATATTTTATATTATAATTTAACATAATGCATACACCTCCTCGGCTTTTCCTACGGGAATACATTGACGCTAATTGATAACCAGGGATTTTGAAAAGTGTTTCTGTATTTTGTTTAATAAATGTTTCAGTCAGACATATTACATTTATTTTTAATCCTGTTTGTGAGAGCTGGTGTATAGCACATAATAGCTCTTCACTTTTATTTATGGCACCTGCAATATTTTGATGAAATATTCTAAAATTAAAGTCTGAGTTGGGGACGAAAACATTTTTCCGCCTGTGGGGTTGTATGTGTTTCTACTTGGGAGAGACTTTGCCTATCTCTAAGCGGTACATGAATGGGGGGGGACTTTTTATTATTATTTATAGTGGGTATTTTGTCAATGTTAATAGTCGATCTGTGAACGGAACGGAACGTTAAGAAGTGTTGTTTATAAAAGTGACTGTCAATAGTGAGATTTAAAAGATTGCATACATGCGACAAATAGTGACCTTTTTTGGTCCCATAGTTATTACCAACATCTAAGAAAATACAGTTTTTAAAGTACTGACAAATAAGTTTAGTTTGATTGTTAAGTACTGATTCATTAAGATACCTATTCCTGATTACATTTAAAACTATTATATTAGAACACTGTACATATTGTAACATTGTTGTTAAATTTATTAAATATTTACTAGGATTCCGTTCATATTCGCCTGGACAAATGACAATGTAATTTTCGGGGGAATCCTGTATGGTGTGGCATGACTTCAGCATCTCCCCAGACGAAGCATTGTATTTTACAATAGCAGATATACTATATTTACCATATTTACTGTTGCTTCTTGAATTAATAAGTGCCGGTGCTAAGCCAGATATTTGTCGTCCTCCCACTATTAATATTTCCGGGATTTGCGTACTAGTTTTTTTTTTATTTTTACACGGTTGAGTGTCATCTGTTAGCTTACAAGTAATTCTGTTGTCGTTTAAATTCTTTGGTAATGAACGAATCGATGTTTCATTTTTTGGATCAGCGCCATCTGTGATTGCATCTTCGTACTCCTCATCCGATTGTAAGCCTAGCTCATGACTGCTTGAATTCAATTTGTCATTTTGAATTTCTACAAGCCTTTTGTGACGTATTTGGCCAGACGTGTTTTTTGTGATGCTTCTGGTTCTGTCGGGTGTTTTGCATATAATTTTTAAATTTGTTATGGTAGAATCTTGTTTTTGGGCATGCTTTTTTAAAGTTATATTTTCTAGAGTTAAATTGTCTATTTCTGCATGCGCAATATCTAGTTGTTCTTGTAATTTCTGTATTTGTTCCTTGTATTGTTGTATTTCTTCTTGGTATAGTATAGCATTTCCTGTCGATAGGTCTAAACTTTTTGCTAAGTAATCATTCGGAGAGCCGACTGGTGATAATGAGTGATTTAGTGATTTACATTTATTTCGTTTTCTTCTAACAGTAATATTCAATTGATCATTATCCATCTTCCATCAAAAACATAAAATAAAAATAAAATAAAAAATAATGCCAAAATGTCAAAAATAAAAATATTGTACGGGTTCCGAACCCGAGTCAACTGTTTACCAGTCAGTCCACTGACTATCAGGCTATCGCGACAACTGGTAAAATGTCTTAATTTTCTGTTTCAATTAGTAGTTGTAGATTTCTAATTCAATTTTATGTCGCTAGGATGACTCATTTCAATGGAATTTTTCCCAACTTGTGTGTTACTTGTGGGTCGTTCACTATATCAAAATGATGTGAAACACTTTTATTTTAGCATTCATGGTAATATTATTGGAACGTAGTACTTATATCCATTGTTACGGGTTGTATCTATTAATTTAACCACAAGTTCACTGCACAGCACACAATTATTATCACCCTTTGTAATGTTATGTTATTTTCCGTCTTTTATTGGTTGTATGATTTAACTTCACTTGATAACAATGTCACTGACAGTTCATGGGTATTTGAACAGTTATATGTAATTTTAACTTTGAAAAGATGATTCTTCTATTTTTAAATAATTTTATAATACGGACTCGATGTGAACGTGACAGCTAGCGCCATCTTTCTGTAATGTGTAATGATAAATTTTAATCCCATAGTCCTATTCCCCTTCCCCCCTCCCCCTTCTACCCCTTTTTGGGATAAAAGGTAGCCTATATCCGTTCGCAAGCTCTAAACTACCTTACCTAGTTTATCATTTTAGAAGATTTCTTGATAAAATTTGTACCAAATTTTATCAAGAAATCTTCTAAAATGATAAACTTTTATCCCAAGGCCACCCCCCTTCTTCACCCTTTTTGTGATAAAAGGTAGCCTATGTCCGTTCCCAAGCTCTAAACTATTTCTGTACCAAATTTCATCAGGAAATCTTCAAAAATGACAATCTTTCATCCCAAGGCCCTAGTCCCCCCCCTTCTTCCCCCCTTTTTGCGATAAAAGGTAGCCTCTCTACTCAATATCCGTTCTCAAGCTCTAAACTATCTCGGTACCAAATTTCATTAAGAAATCTTCAAAAATCACAAACTTTCATACCAAGGCCCTAGTCCGCCCCCCTTCTACCCCCCCCCTTTTCGCGATTAAAGTAGCCTATATTCGTTCCCAAGCTCTAAACTATCTCTGTACCAAATAATATCATCAAATCTTCTAAAACGATAAACTTTTATCCCAAGGCCCTGGTCCCCCCCTTTTCCCCCCATTTCACGATAAAAGGTAGCCTATGTCCGTTTCCAAGCTCTAAACTATTTCTGTACCAAATTTCAACAGAAAATCTTCAAAAATGATAATCTTTCATCCCAAGGGCCTGGTCCCCCCCTTCTTCCCCCCTTTTTGCGATAAAAGGTAGCCTATATCCGTTCCCAAGCTCTAAACTATCTCTGTACCAAATTTTATTAAGAAATCTTCAAAAATGACAAACTTTCATACCAAGGCCCTAGTCCGCCCCCCTTCTACCCCCCCTTTCCGCGATAGAAAGTAGCCTATATTCGTTCCCAAGCTCTAAACTATCTCTGTACCAAATTTCATCAGGAAATCTTCAAAAATGACAAACTTTCATCCCAAGGCCCTAGTCCCCCCTCCTTCTACCCCCCTTTTCCCGATCAAAGGTAGCCTATGTCCGTTCCCAAGCTCTAATCTACATCTGTACCAAATTTCATTAAGATATCTTCAGAAATGACAAACTTTCATAAAAACTTTCATCCCCTATTTCCCCCCCTTAAACCCCCTTTCTCCTGATAAAAGGTAGCCTATGTCCGTTCTCAAGCTCTAATATACCACTGTACCAAATTTCATCAAGATCGGTTCAGTGGTTTAGGCGTGAAAGCGTAACATACAGACAGACAGACAGACAGACAGACAGACAGACAGACAGACAGACAGACAGAGTTACTTTCGCATTTATAATATTAGTATGGATTTTGCCTTTTACCCCCGTTTCCTCGTGGTCATACTAGTTTGTCACACCGGTTTGAACACGATGATATAAATGTCCTCCTAGTCCTACAATCATTGTGACACCCCCTTTAGAAAAAATAAGGAAACTAAAATTCAGAACTAAGCATAAAAAGACCTTTATCGCTTTGCACTATTGTCTATTCTGTTTTATTCTTAACTAGCCACCTGGAGAGTGGCTACTACCGTGGATGTCGGTTGTCGCTTAGTGTTGAGTAGCATTAGCTACCTGCCAGTAAAAGCCCCGTTAAAATCGGTGCAGCCATTTCAGAGATTAGCCGGAACAAACAGACAGACAGACAGACAAAAATTGAGAACAATGTTATTTGGTGTATGTACCGTATTATATTCATATGCATGTAGAAAAAAACGGTTATTTCAATATAACAAACAGACAGTCCAATTTTATTTATATGTATAGATTAGTTTCTATACCAATATACACAGGAGAAAGTAAACCCATTTTTCTAATAGATTTGGTTTTAGTCAGACTAGGAGGACATTTATATCCTCGTGGTCATACTGGTGTGAAACTAGTATGATCACGAGGAAACGGGGGCTTTTACAACATGGACAGCAGCCTAAATTTCCAGGCGTGAATTACATTATATTCAGGCCTGTAAATTCTCGAGGCGGTAGGCAGATGTGGAGTATCTCTTCCTTTTCGCTAACTACGATTTTCGGTTGCACGTAATAGGGGGAGGGTCTATTGCCGCCAAACGAGTCCTTGTCATAGACTGTATGTTGACTATCGGATAAAGAACTGGCTCATTCTTTAATCGCTCACGAGAAGAGATGGGGTGGCCCAATTCTACTCTACCGGGAACCAACACGTATTCACTCATAATATAATTTCACAGAATTCTCGGAGAAAACAATGACCGCGTTTTAAACAGTACATAACGACAGTGATGTTCTAATCTTATAGCTATTGAGTCTTAGAGATCCGATATCTGATATCCAATATCGGTGTCGGACGCCGATAGCCGACATCCGATAGCCGACACCTTGTGCTGTTTTCACATTTATCCGATAAAATCGGCCCGATACGGCCATTTGCTTGGAAGCACAGACTAGTTAGGGATGCTAGGGATGAAAAAAATTGGGATTGAAGTGAGAAATTTTGGACCTTATTGACATGACATGGTATCGAGTTTTTTTCTTATATTCGTGATCAGGGTCATCAATTAACGTGAAAAGACACGTAACTAAGAAAATGTAATTTACGTCGAAAATTGCTTACAGTCGCTGTTTTAGTCCCTTTGTGATCCGATAGCGGCCAAAACAGTGGTGTTGGATCCGATAACCGACATATGTCATACATTTGACTTCCTCCGATATCGCATGTCGGATATCGGATATCGGACAATGTGAAAACGTTCTTAAACGGTACATTATGTCAATAGTGATCTTTTATGCTTGGCATAACAAATCAGTTAGAAGATATTTAGAAAGCCAACTATTTCGATCATCCACAACTCCATAAAAATGATTCTCTGGCTCTTCCTCAGCCATATTTTAACAGCTATTTAAACTGCTTGTTCAATCGCTACCGCGTCTGTATTTTACGATTTATAACAAAATACTTCAGCGTTTTGGTGAAAACTGATCCTAATTGCCAATTAAGCGTCTGTTGTTTGTCTGAAACTGTTTTATATTGTAACTTGACTGTGGCTATCAAGTTGCCGGCAACAACCGGAGATCCTCACAACCCTTCGCTTCGTTACTCGATAAGCGATTGTAAATAATTGATAAGGCTTTTCTTTACACGTGTAAGTGTGGGGAAGGTACACGTTTCCTTATCATGCGGCTTTACTCGCGTTGGGATATTGCTTACAAGATAATATTATTATACACGTGATGGTGCGTTAGAACGTAATCCCAAAGGGTTTAATAGAACCTTCGTGATTTTTATTATTGCCATAACCATTCTTACAGCCTTAAGGTATGATTCCGGAGGTGACCGCATACGACAACTGCAGACGCACGCAGCACGTACACGAAATACATTGCGGTTTCTCAATGGTCCCCCTTGTCCGTATCTGCTACGTCTGCTGTATCAACCTGATCCTACTTATGTTATAAATATAAATGTTTGTAAGAATGGTTGGATGTTTATTATTCAATCACTCTCTAACGGCTGAACGGATCTGGTTAAAATATCTAGCAAAAAATAAATAAATATTATAGTTATGCAGGGCCTGTGACGATATAGCTATCGGATTGTTAGCGTGATCGAGCAGGTAGAGCGGCTTTGTGCTAGCCTGTCGATTAAACGCTTCTAGGGTCGGTGCACATCTGACGGAAAAGTTCAGATGCAACTGGGATTAAGATGAAAAGAATGTCCTTTCCAGAGCTCTCCTCTATCTCTGTACCTAATTTCACCAAAATCGGTTGATAATTTAGGCGAACAGACAGAGTTACTATCGCATTTATGACATTAGTGCTTTACAACATGGGGTTCTTCAAGGCATTAGAAGGTTTCTGCAGGGTCGGCAGCGCGAGTGCGGCATCCCTGATATTGCACACGTTCATATGCCACGGTAACCACTATATATCAGGTGGGCCGTTTGCTTGTCTGTCGCCTATGTGGTATAAAAAAAAGATTAGTATGGTGTTGTACGAAATTTTCAATGTATGATGTTAACAACGTATAAACTTAAACGAATTTCAATCCTCTTTTGACAGAACGATAATTTAAATGCCGTGTCGGTTCATGTGCCCCGTAGGGACCACTCGAACTGAAGCAATTTAACCGACTTAACGACCAATTAATGTTCTATAAAATGTTATTATTTAACATGATAATTACATTTTAAGTGTAGAGGTAATTTGAGAGTGAAGATAGTCTGTAATGAGACATGTTAGTTTGAAGATTAATAGGGTATGTGGTCGAAGTAATAGCTTTGAACATACATACACATATTCACGCTTGTAAATCCCTGTAGGGGTAAGTAGAGGTGTATTAACACCCACATTTCACCAACCATGATTTTCGGTACCCCATATTACTGCGAGCCTTTTGCCTTCAAGTAAGCACTTTTCTACGACACACTCACGGAAAACGATCTGGTGGGACTCTTCTACAAATTTTGGAAGCATAAACTGTTTTGATAAATTATACCTCGGAACATATGTTAGACCCAAGTTGCGAGACAAACGAAGCACTGGCGAGCGCATTGGTTTGTAATCATCTATAACGGAGAAAGAACGTAAGTTGCCACCCCATCTCATCCGAAGGGTGTCAAAGAATATACGCAGACCATCTCACTGCGAGTGAAAGAAAACTCGATATAGAATCCTGTACCAACCTGGCCATTGTGGAAATAAAAGGCCAAAGCCTCCCGACATTGGGAGAGGTCTTTGTCCAGCCGTGGACTACTATAGGCTAATTAAAAATCTATGCTTGATGAATTTGAGCTCGTCTACGGCCGTAGCACCTTGTGCTATCCTAGACACTCTAGAAATGGATAGCTCACATTTTGAGCACATTTTAGGTCCTGGATATAATCCCTGGGTATACTTTGTGAAGGTCAGATGTACAACAGAGAGAACTGTTTACTCTTCCTACTGATAAGTGAGTGTAGAATTAATACGAGGTACCCCGGCATTATGGCCGCCGATGACCTGCAATTCTACATTGACGTTAATTCGTCACTCACGGGGCACTTACTGCGATCAATAATTTAGTTGAACTTGGTTTTGACGATACTGCGACTTCGTTCGGGTCCATTTTGGAGTATGGCGTCCGATTACCGACAGGGGCGTCGATTCTGCTAAAGCTAAATTACTGTCATACCATTGATTTTAGACTTCAAAACGATACATAAAGTCCACAATGACTACAGAGTGCAAGAAAAAGTGTAATCTGGGGGCACGGCAAGACGTGTCAAGCGAAGCGCAAGGGCACTACTTACCTTTTCTCGAAACGCTTCGTCGTTATTTTGAACTCTCATAACTTTGGATGATGCTAAATAGCTAAAATTTTCAAGATAGAATGCCATCGGTACAATCATTAAACATACAAAGTTTGAATGTCGTAGCTATTATACTTTAGATTTTATTAATGTCTCAAAACCTATAATTTCGTCACTGACTCATCACTCACTGATTATCAAAATTATTAGAATACTTCCTGAAGTCCTAGAAAGTTGAAATTTTGTATGTAAGCTAATATTACTACACAGATAACAAAAAAATTAAAAACCTAACCTAATAAAAAAAAAATTACCTACTACGGAGGAAGTTTGTAAATGAGACCTGCACCACAGTTTGTGCTACACGAGTCAAAATTAATTTAAATATTTCTTAAAAAAAATAAAAAATACGTACTTCATAATTTTTAGCTAACTTACAAAAATAAATGAAATCCCACCAAGGCTGCACGCTCTAAACCTACAAGCTCTATACTACTCCTTAGTTTTAAAGCGTGCAGTCTTTAGAGCTTGCCTTTATACGAGATCTGATAACTTTTTCACAGGGTGACCTACGTTAACTTCATTTAATTTTGAACTTTAAACGTATAGAAATAAGAACGTAGAATGTATAGAATTAAAGTCTAAAATTTAAGGCCATTTTTTGCTGTGTCTGACAGTATGATAGTAGATATGTTTTGCTTTAGCAGAATCAAGGGGTAGATCGCATCGAGTGACACGACACACTGTTCCCACATGCCATGATGTTTAAAGATTTTTTTAATCCAATTTTAAAGCAATTATAGTTGAAATAATTTAATTGGTGCATTATGACTGTTATAGGCTAGGGTTGGAGTGTCTTAAATTGATTGTGAGAATAAAAGATTCAGGTTACAAAAGAGTAATCGTAACGATGCCAGAATATAACTTTTGTAACATTTTACGTTACCTTGGACCCGTATCGCATTTGATCATTATTATCCAATTCACCAGCCATATCAATAAAGTTTACTTTTGTTTGTGTTTGGTCTAAAAGGGCCAAGGCCCATTTAGTTTAGTTGAAATGTCATTTATGTCATATCATTCATTCCATTTTTTTATTGTGCACGAGCATTAAGGTTCAAATTCATTTCAAATTCATTTTATTTGCTTAAATGTGGTTATACAATAATAATAATTATAATAATAATTTATTACCAAAAAGCATTGTTAACATAGCATACTCAATTCTTAAAATAAAACTAGAAATAATTATCACATAGTATTTGAGTAAACATTCGTTGCCAAACTAGGTAGAAACCTGTGTTTCGGCTTTCGGCGCCACTCCCCACGGGAACTTTAACTTTACTAGTTCGCACATATAATATTCTTAATAGACTTATCATTATTAAAATGAATATGGAGCTTGTATGTACAATAAAAGAACAGAAGCGAATGGAAATCAGTGTGTAAAATGATGGAACAATCTTTTGTTAGTGTGAACCTAAGTGTGCGTGCGTGCGTGCGTGTGTGTGTGTGTGTGTGTGTGTGTGTGTGTGTGTGTGTGTGTGTGTGTGTGTGTGTGTGTGTGTGTGTGTGAGCGCGCGCGTTCGTGTGCGTGGGTGTGTGAGTGTGTGTGTGAGTGAATCACAGTAGTTACCTCACCTCGTCACACTCAAAACAACAGAGATTGTAATTAAATAGAAATAAATCTAGGATAATACTGTTAGAAGCTGTTCAGTCTCGTCGTAGCCTAAAGTTTGAAGCCACGTAACAACTGCCGCTTTACAATGAGTCTTATTTAGCGGGTAAATACGGATAATTTTATTCACCTTGTTGTAGAGATATGGGCCAATTGAACAGTAAAATCTTTGAATAAACGAGGTATGAGACATTTTTTTTGTTTCACAAACCCTATTTCTTCGCCGATTTGCATCTTTTTGCGGTTCATATGACAGTTCATTGTGTTGCTTCATTATTATGCCCACAATAAACAGCTGTCTTACCGTAAGCACCTCCCACTGCTTATAAAGTAAGAGCGTTGGAAAACGGAATGGGTGGAAACTGGCTACCTTAAGAATTGCCCTTTGGGCAATTTCTAATCTTTTAAGTATTGAAAGCCCAGTTCCACCCCAAACAGTAATGCAGTAAGAGAGTAATGACTGGCAAAACGCTAAATATATCTGTTTAACCAAATTGAAATCCGCGACATACCTTATAGTTTTAAATACAATAATCAGTTTACGAATCCTTCCAGTGAGTAACTCAGTGTGTTTAGAAAATTTTAATTGAGCATCTAACAATATTCCAAGGTACTTAATTTGTTCAGTAGGTTTTAATTTTGGGCAGGAGCAAGTACTGCCATCATATTGCTGGCAATTGTGAACGATCAAGTTATGTCCAGCAGGTGCAACACCGATTTTTGTGATAGAAAAGGTCATGTATCTAGTTTTATCTGCATTCAGTGTTAAAACGTTATCTCTTAGCCATCTAGAGACATTACAGAGAGTAGTCTGAGCCTCTCTAAAGGTTTCCCCCCAGGTATGAGTAGAAATTAAAATTACTGTGTCATCCGCGTAGGATACTATTTTTCCTTTTAGGGGTATGATTTGGCATAGGCCGTTGATATACATCAAGAATAGAGTAGGTCCCAGAACGCTACCTTGTGGAACACCAAAACTTACAGGTAGGAATGTGCTTAAGTGAGTATCAATGGCTGTTGCCTGCACACGATCGGAAAGATAACTTTCAAACAAACTTAACTGTTTGTCTCTTATGCCAAATGCTTCAAGCTTACGCAAAAGTAATGAGACAGAGACCGTGTCGAAAGCCTTGGCTAAGTCCAGAAAAATTGCCAAGCATTTTTTTCGATCATCCAGACCAGTTGCAATGTAATCTGTCACAGCATGTACCGCGTCAGACGTAGATATGGCTTGTCGGAAACCAAATTGATTTTGCGAGAGTAATTTGTTTGTTTCTAAGTATGCAACTAGTCTAGTATTAATCAACTTTTCCAATATTTTAGAAATGGCTGGAAGTAAGGAAATAGGTCTAATTATAAAATTAATGGCTTGCCATAGTCTTTTACTATTGTTTCCCGCCTCTAGCAATTGTTGTTTCTCAAAAGTTCTTTTCGATTTTTTAAGAAGTAAGTTACAAAAATTTCTATAGCGAGTATAAGTAATCCTTAGGATTTCATTTTGAGGCGATTTTTTGAGCTTAAGGTGCATCCTGTCTCGATTTCGCATGCAGCGTAGCAGACCCGGAGTAATCCACGGTTTGATAATTTTTTTACGGCCTGTCAGGGGTATGTTCTGGGTATTCTTTATTAAAACTGCGGTTACCGTGTCAATGAAATAATTCAGCGCGATGTTTGGATCTTTATACGTGTACATAGGTTTGAAATCGATACTGGCTATATCATCTTCAAGGAGTTTGGAATTAGTTTTAGTTATATTTGTAATATAGTAATTGCGATTAAGTTTTTTACTTAAGCATAATAACACCGGTTTGTGATCAGTGAGGCTAGCTTGGATGGCAATTGTAGTAGCAGGATGTTGAGTTTTTAGTAAAACGTGATCAATACAAGTCCCGCTGTCTTCACGCGTAATAAAAGAGTGACAGGGCAGAAGAGAATGGTACGCTGCAAGATTTAAATAACGATCCTTGTCACTGTGTGGTTTATCATTAATAGATATATTTGTGTCTCCAATCACTGCAACATTTTTGACATTGCATACATTTTGTAGGATAGTATCTAACGAGTTCATAAATTGATCTAAATTATTATATGATGGAGATCGGTACAGCGCCAAAATAGCAGTATCACAACCTATTTTCATTAGCAAAGCATTTGCATCCATGAAAGGTGGCTCCTCCACAGTAAAGGCAATTTCGTCTCTAACATAAATGACAACCCCATCATTCTGCAGGATGTTGTTTTGAGTTGAAGAAACCTGAAAACCTTGCAGAAGTGGAATAAATGACGTACCTTTTAGCCTACATTCGGTTAATATAAGTATGTCTACATTTATGGTAAGCCTAGTTAGTAGTTCCTCAAGTCCAGGTAAGTTACAATGGACACTGCGGATGTTTTGCGTTAGTACTGTAAGACAGTTTGAGGAAGTTGGTATGTAACGATGCAAATCGTCTATTGTAGTTTGAATTATTATTTACACATTTAGTCGATTAGTATCGACCTAAAAATTATATTTTAGCTACATTTTTAATCTGCCGTTCTATCAGTACATTTCATTTGTCTCTGACCGTTTGATTGTCTCTGGCCGTGTGCGATATACTATTAGCCCGATACACTTTTAATGGCTGCTGTTCACCGGTGATGTAAAACTAGTGCTAATATGTAGCCCCGGAGAGGCAATTTCGCTATATCCATCATCACCAGGAGGCTGGTCACGTAGGCCCGCCCACTGGCTGATGTCTGGGGGAGGCTATAAAAGCCACTGCAGCCTCATTCGAGTCCTTTTCTCTGGACATCAGCTTTCTTCTGCCAAGGCTTGGGTGAGAATTACTGATAGCTATACGCAGTGTGTGCTAATCTCCTTTTTATTTCAGGTGGCTCAATAGCGACATGAAAACGATGCATCCTACCAAAGCTTAGTCCTGAGACCTTCTGTACTCATTGGGCAATAATTTATTTTCGGTGCCACGTCGTTTTCATGTAGCTAATGCAAAGCTCCTCCCAGGCAATTACCATGCTTTTTACGTGAGCATGGTGTGCCGTATTTTATTATGTCCATATAGTGTCATATATGGAATATTTTAACGCCACGTTGTGTGTGCATGTAACGGGGTGAAAACCCTGAGATGGATGCTGTTTTTTACGTGAACAGTGTCCATCATATTTTATTTTATATTAAACGCTTTTGCATTATAGTTGCAAGGCTTATTTCGGTTTGTTTCACATGCTTGTCAAAAGGACATTGACCCATGCGGTCGTGGGATCACTGACCTCGTGTCAATACCTTCATGTCAAATTGTTTCAAATCCACAAAATTTAAATCTTTTGTCGACTGGAGATGCTGAACTCCACGCCCTAATAATCATATATTGTACATCTAATCTGATTATATTGTTGTTAAACAGTTCTTAATAAAATTTTATTTATCTCTGCTCTACCGGGTTAACAAAGTAAAGTACCTTTAATTTCTATTCAATCTATCAAACTAAACATTAACGTTTCAATGGCGCCCAATAACGGATTCTTTCAGTTAATAATATAATTGGATGGAACAGCCCGTGAGTACTTATCTTATTTTATTTTATTTTTAACATTTCCATTGACTTACCAGGTGTAAAGCTTATTTCAAGTGTTAGTGAAGTGTTTTCAACAAGTGTTTTGTTGTAGTGTTAAAGATTTCACATGCTAGCATTTGCTATCATTGTACAACTTGTGTTGTATATTTTTAAACATTTAAGTGTTTTATTTCAGCACTTATATTTATTTTGCTAGTGCTTATAGCATTAGACCAATAGTTACACTATTGGGATTCACATCTTTTAGGTTATTAACCCTAACAGGTGAACAGTTCATTACTGTTAATAATTTTCATTCTTTATTTACCACTGGTAAGTCAATTAATTTATTAATTTTTGTGTGCACTGTGTGTTAGTGATTCTCACCAGTACCATTATGTCTTCTTACGCTATTAAGTTCCTCTCATTGCAAAAGGCAGAGCTTGGGTATGAGGTTGCCGTTCGAGGCGGATCCGGGTCAGACCCTGTTTGTGAACTCAGAAAACAGATTGCTGAGTTGGCACAACGTTTTCCTTCTGAAGACATTTTAACTTCACACCTCGAACCAGCCGAAGATCTCAAGGCTGTTGGTGATTCTCTGTCGAAGTCTTCTCAGAATTTAGTAAACTTAAAGTCAGATTTTGACAGGAACTTACTGGCTCGTACGGAGACTTTACTTCATCATATCTATCATAGACTTAACAGGATCGATCGCACACAGCCAGAGATCGACAAATGTATTAGAGCTTATATAGACAACCTTAGATTGCAGTATGGTGAATTGTTAGCGTTACAAGTGAAAGAGGGCAAATCTAGTGATTCTTTTTCAGTGCAAGTGCCAGAGACTCCTGTCAATGACGCTTGCGACAGGAAAGTTTATTCCGAGCTTTCCAAGCTAAAATACTCAGGAAAGACTTGTGTTCGTGCATTTATCCAGAAGGTTGATGAATTTGTCCTAAGTCGTGGTATTCCTCAGGATAAATTACTTTCGTTTGCTTACGAGATTTTCACGGACGATGCATTACATTGGTTCCGATGCATAAGGCCGCGAGTTCAGACTTGGTCTGACGTAGCTGAACTGCTCAAGCAGGATTTTAGCATTTCCGACTATGACTACCGCTTAATGTCGGAGATAAGATCTCGTACGCAGGGGGAGTTCGAAAATATAACCATATATTTGTCCATTATGCATGGCATGTTCTCTCGGCTAGATAAATCCTTAGCCGAGGAAGATAAATTGGAAATCCTTTTGCACAACATCCGTCCCTGTTATGCTAGTACTCTCGCTTCTTCTGCTGGCATCACAGATATTGCTAGTCTACAGAATATCTGTAGGAACTATGAAAGTATTCAGTCTAGGTTAAAACAATTCCATGAACCCCCTAGAAAAACTTCAGATACCTTAGCCCCTGAATTTGCCTATAATAAACAGTCTTCTAACTCAAAACAACAAAATTCTAAATGTAATTTCCCAAATAAATACCATAATTATAATAAATTTCAAAATAAATCTAATGAAAATAAACAACCAGTTCATAGTACAAATAGCATTGAAAATCCAGATAGCAATGATACTAATGACAGTGCAGAGGTGCAGGTTAGTGCGGTTGATCAAAAAGCCAGTGGTCACAAATTCAGTTGTCCCCGTTGCAGAACAAACTCCCACCAACTTAGTAAATGCACCAAAACTTTTGTTATCTGTTTCAGATGTGGTAAAAAAGGTTACCGTACACCTGAGTGTCCTGTTTGCAACAAGACAAAAAACTAAATAGCTCAGATTGTAGAAGCACTAACTTTGATAGGCCAGATTGGGAAAAATGGCTATCTTTTATTACAAGGTTTTCCCAATTTAACAAAGTCTCTACAGTCTGCAGAAACATTAACATCGGTTATTCTCCTTATGTTTCTGTATCTATCGCAGGCACTACCGTACCTGGTTTATTGGACACTGGCTCTTGTGTTACCATATTGGGTAATAATTTTCATAAAAAAGTCTTGGAACCTTCAGTTCAACTGAATAATCAACATTTAAACTTAGTCACAGCGGGTGGTGAAAAAATTCAATCTTTAGGTTTTATTCCCTTGCATATTTCTTTTCAGGATCAAGTAAAAATTTTAAATGTTCATATTGTGCCTCAGATTACTAATTCCTTAATTCTTGGTATAGATTTTTGGAGATCCTTTGGACTTTTTCCTAAACATTTAGATTCTATTTTGTTGCTGGACAAATCTGATTCCCGGTTGAGAGAGCTGAATGTAGTACATTCGGAGCATCTACAGTCGTATGATCATCTTACTTCCGAACAGAAGGTTACAGCAGATAACATAGTCGCTCAGTTCCGTAATATCGCTTATGAGGAACGTGGCCTAGGTCGTACTACCTTGATAGAGCACTCTATCGACACTGGTGACACTGCTCCTGTTCGTCAGCGCTACTACAGGATGTCTCCCGAAAAACAACGTGTTCTCGTCGAACAGTTGGACGAAATGCTGAAGGAAGATGTTGTTGAGCCCACCGAAAGTCCTTGGTCGTCACCTGTTCTGCTGACTCCCAAGAAAAATGGCGAGCTTAGATTTTGTCTAGACAGTAGGAAATTGAACTCAGTCACTAGGAAGGATGCTTATAACTTACCTTACATTTCAGAAATTCTGGACAACTTGAGGGATGCTAGATACCTATCTAGCCTAGATCTATCCAAAAGTTTCTGGCAAATACCTATTAAAAAAGAAGATCGTTGTAAGACTGCTTTTTATGTCCCCACTAGAGGAACGTTTTGTTTTAAAACCATGGCCTTTGGTCTTACAGGAAGCCCGGCAACGCAGCAACGTCTGGTTGATCAACTGTTTTGTGGTCCAGAATTTGAGAATAGAGTTTTTGTTTTTGTCGATGATATAGTCTGTGTATCATCCTCCTTTAGTCATCATATATCTCTCCTATTACTTATATTAAAAAAATTAAAAGAGGCTAATTTAACAATTAATTTAAAAAAATGTCAATTTTTTAGAGAAAAACTTAAATATTTAGGCTACGTCGTGGATGCACAGGGTTTACATGCCGATCCCGAGAAAGTTGAAGCTATAAAAAACTATCCCACACCTACTAACAGGAAAGAAGTTCGTCGTTTCCTAGGTGCAGCTTCGTGGTATCGCAGATTTATTCCTAATTTCAGTGCTTTGGCCTCTCCGCTGAATAAGCTCACTTCCCAAGGGAAGAAGGCTCCGCCCTTCTTGTGGGATCAGGAAGCTCAGGACGCTTTTGTCAAACTCAAAGGTTGTTTGGTCTCTGCCTCTGTACTCTCTTGCCCAGATTACTCAAAACCCTTCCAAATACACACTGATGCTAGTAACACCGGTATTGGTGCAGTGTTGACACAGAATTTGAATGGTGAAGAGAGAGTTATAGCTTACATGAGTAAGTCCCTAAATCCTCAAGAGCGAAATTATAGTGCCACCGAGCGCGAGGCTCTCGCAGTTTTATCAGCTGTTGAACACTGGCGATGCTATATAGAAAATGGTCAAAAATTTGTTATTTTTACAGATCATGCTGCTCTGAAATGGTTCCTGAATTTAAATAACCCTACTGGTCGCCTAGCCCGCTGGGGTGTGAGGTTGTCTGGTTTTAATTTTGAAATTAAACACCGTCGTGGTTCTGATAATGTTGTTCCTGATTTTCTTTCACGTTCTGTTCCCGTGTCGTTAATAACTAACGATTCTAATTTGTCTACTAGTTTTGTACCTAATACTTCAGATAGTTGGTATTTAAAAATTTTTAATGGTTGCCAGTCATCTCCTGCTTCCTTTATGGACTACCAGGTCAATGACAATAAGTTGTATCGCTTTAAGAAAAGCCTAAATCCTTTGACACGAGATTTCGAGTGGGAGGAAGTAATTCCCATGGAAGGTCGTTCTCAAATCTTGACAGATAATCATTCCCAACCTACTTCTGGTCATTTAGGCATTTTCAAGACCTATAAGCGTCTAGCTCTTAACTACTACTGGCCTGGAATGTACTCAGATGTGGCGAAATTTGTTAACTCGTGCGATACTTGCATATCACATAAGCACCAGAATCATGCAACACTTGGTCATATGGGTAAACCCAAAACTTGCCACCGTCCCTTTCAAGTTATCAGTGTTGATCTAGTTGGCCCCTTACCAACAACTAGAAAACAAAATTCCTATATCTTTGTGGTCACATGCTGTTTCTCTAAGTATTGCTTACTTTTTCCCATAAAGAGAGCCACAGCTGAGATTATTTCCAGAATTCTTGAGGAAAATGTATTTTTAGTTCATGGTATTCCATCTACCATAGTATTAGATAATGGCAAACAATTTGTTAGTGCCACACTTAAAAATTTGTTAGCTAAATACAGAATACCTAACTTGCATTATACACCTCTTTATTGCCCCCAGTCTAATACTGTAGAGCGCTACAACCGCACTATTATACAGTCATTATCAACCTTTATTGATAACGACCATAGAATTTGGGATGTTTTAATCCCTAAGATACAGTTTGCTATTAATAGTTCTGTTAATGAGGTTACAGGTTTTACACCTTCCTTTTTAGTTTATGGTCGTGAACTTGTCACTAATGGTTCATCCTATGGTGAAAAATTTGATAACTCCCTTATCTTTGAGCCCCGTGACTGTTATGCTGAAAATCTTGGCTATTTGTCATCAATTTTTGATAAGGTACAGGCTGCTTTGGCAATTGCCCACAGTAGGAACTGTCAGTCTTACAACCTCCGTAGAAAACTGGCTGAATTTAAGGTTGGTGATATAGTCTGGAGGAGAACTTTTTATCTCAGTGATAAAGACAAGTATTTTAGCAAAAAACTGGCTCCCAAATTTATTAAATGTAAGATTTTATCAAAGAAATCCCCCTTAGTGTATGAACTGGTTGATATGTCTGGTAAATCTTTGGGTGATTGGCACATCAAAGATATTAAACTTATTAATTACAAAGAATAATATCTAAAGTAACTACTATAAATAAAAATCTCAATAACAAAAAATAAAAATAAACATTCATAAAACCTTTAAAATATGATAATTTATTTTGTTGTTAAAAACTTTATCTGGAATAATTCCATAATAGAATAACCTTCCAAAGTTTTAATTCTATTGTACTATTGTAAAGATCTTGTTGTTGTTGTATGAGGTGGGTAATTGTTTTTGTTTACTGCATGTGTGCACGAGTATTTATATCTCTTGTGTTCACCCAATGGTAAACTGTATGTTGAGGTACACCCCAATCAAGTTTTCTCCTCTCTCAACGAAGAGCCGCGTTGAGTCATCGGGAGGCACCGTTTACCTATAAAAAGTTACAAACTGGTCATTCCCATGCAATAACTCCCGGAATAATGTCCATGGTAATTATTCCAATTTCAATAGAATTTTTCCTTACCTTGTAAATTGGTCGGGTTATTCTACCTTGCATACATATTGTGTATGGTTATACCGTACTTTTTAATAAATTCCTGTTATTTTCAATTTGTTTTTTTTTATTGTTGATATGTGTAAACATGGTTATGTTTACACAATTGTTTTCGTCTGTGACGTTATGTCAGATGTGTCAAACGTCCGACTTGTTGTTGACCGATCTGACACCTTATGCGTTTAGTTCAATTCTGAGCGAAACGATCATTGAGTGTGTGAAACGAAACGTTCCACTCTTACTGACATTCAGTTCGGTTGTCACTTTAAACGTTGTGTTATTGTTTACAACATAACACATCATTTTATAATGTTATAACATTTGTTTTTGGTGAATGTGAATGTTAGGTTGTTACATCCCAACACATATCTCTGTGTTATTGTGGACTTAGTGACTATTGGTCATTTACCTACATATTCACCGCGCAAGTTGTAATACAAACTTCAAATTTTTTTTTAAACTTTTGTCACAATATTACGTGTTGACTTTGTATTGTTACAATTCCTGTTAACCGTCGCTACTGCGTAATTTCAACATGTATTTTCTTCTGTCAAACCATTGGTTGTAACCAGGTTATTGAAGGACTTATGTTCTTCCACGATTATTGTAATGTACAATAGTTGTTGTGTTCGTTGGCGATTCAACCAACGGACTATCCCCGGCAATGGCTACTAACCATTGACCACGGGATTTTTTTTCTGCTTGGTGCTGGGACATTCAACCAGCATCCGGGTGTTGTTTTGATGGTTTCACCATTGTTTTCCTGAGCGGTTCTGCAAACTCAGGGTAAAAAAAAAAAACAAAAAAATAAGCCTATTGCATGTCTCATAGTTGAAATTACTTGGTAGTCTTTTTGCTCAATTTCTCTTCTATTGGGAACAGTTATGCTGATCTTACAATACTTAACACCTTCAGTTGATCTGCGTTGAGTCTCCAACGGTTAGGATGTTGGAAACTCTGTTTGATAGGAAGTGTTTACCATAGTCTTTGATGGTAACCGCTACACAATATAAGAGTTGTATGAATGATGATGCATGTAAGTTAGTTAGGATGTGTAGCGTAGATTGACTGAAGTCTTGAGCACAGTATCGAGTTTCTGTTAGCAGAAACTCTACCTTACGGGAGGGGGTGTGTAACGATGCAAATCGTCTATTGTAGTTTGAATTATTATTTACACATTTAGTCGATTAGTATCGACCTAAAAATTATATTTTAGCTACATTTTTAATCTGCCGTTCTATCAGTACATTTCATTTGTCTCTGACCGTTTGATTGTCTCTGGCCGTGTGCGATATACTATTAGCCCGATACACTTTTAATGGCTGCTGTTCACCGGTGATGTAAAACTAGTGCTAATATGTAGCCCCGGAGAGGCAATTTCGCTATATCCATCATCACCAGGAGGCTGGTCACGTAGGCCCGCCCACTGGCTGATGTCTGGGGGAGGCTATAAAAGCCACTGCAGCCTCATTCGAGTCCTTTTCTCTGGACATCAGCTTTCTTCTGCCAAGGCTTGGGTGAGAATTACTGATAGCTATACGCAGTGTGTGCTAATCTCCTTTTTATTTCAGGTGGCTCAATAGCGACATGAAAACGATGCATCCTACCAAAGCTTAGTCCTGAGACCTTCTGTACTCATTGGGCAATAATTTATTTTCGGTGCCACGTCGTTTTCATGTAGCTAATGCAAAGCTCCTCCCAGGCAATTACCATGCTTTTTACGTGAGCATGGTGTGCCGTATTTTATTATGTCCATATAGTGTCATATATGGAATATTTTAACGCCACGTTGTGTGTGCATGTAACGGGGTGAAAACCCTGAGATGGATGCTGTTTTTTACGTGAACAGTGTCCATCATATTTTATTTTATATTAAACGCTTTTGCATTATAGTTGCAAGGCTTATTTCGGTTTGTTTCACATGCTTGTCAAAAGGACATTGACCCATGCGGTCGTGGGATCACTGACCTCGTGTCAATACCTTCATGTCAAATTGTTTCAAATCCACAAAATTTAAATCTTTTGTCGACTGGAGATGCTGAACTCCACGCCCTAATAATCATATATTGTACATCTAATCTGATTATATTGTTGTTAAACAGTTCTTAATAAAATTTTATTTATCTCTGCTCTACCGGGTTAACAAAGTAAAGTACCTTTAATTTCTATTCAATCTATCAAACTAAACATTAACGTTTCAGGTACATACTGAATGCAGCTTTCCACCTGGCATTCAAAGGCACTAGAGACACTGTATGTGTCTAAATCCCTTGGTACTTCATCGAAACCGTTGAATTTTGTAATTGACATAATATATACGACCATACTGTAGGCGACTGAAAAGCCTGTAATACGAGTATATCCATTGATTATAATGACTGTATGCGCACGAGCTACAAATGTTGTTAAGTACCAGTGTAGATGTGTAGAGTGTGTATTGTAAACATAGATTAATAATTACTAAAAATAACAAAATAGGTAATACAATATAGAAGACATGAGTAACAACCGAAATCAAATCACTGATCACCGGAACTAGTCATTTGACATTTCTCAGTTTCTCGAAGTCCTGTTCACTTTCAATTTTAATTTGGGGACAGTTGGCACGTGCACGCAGATAGACAACTCCTCGGGATGTCCAGCAGAATTCGTAGCCTTGATCCTTTTGAAATGTTCGGGCCAGGTAAGGTTATCTAAGGGTATAGATATTGTTGGCCCAGTATTTCGGGGATTTAGATTGTAAAACAGTGAAGAAAATACCAATCCGTGGGTGCGGCGTGTAAACGGAAGGGTTTACGATACAATTACGTCTTGGGTAGTGAGCATATGCGTCATCGTGGAGACTGGGACGCACGCTGGGAGCAGTTCAGCGCTGTGATCGGCTGTACGGGGACCAGCCATAAACCACTGAACAAATACAGTACACAAACAAAAACACACCTCACAGTACACATAACATTGGTTGGGATTCCACAAGTGATGGTGACATTTACAACAGGTAAGTGAACCTTGCTGTAGTTCATATTACCATTGATTGATCACGGTAAGGCGCTGCGTTACTTGCAGCGGAGATTGGAGTGGCAGACGGGGTCTGGCTCCAACAGTTTGAACAACTATCAATCAAAGCTTAGTAATACAATATTTTTAACTCAGTAGTGTTGTAATGCTGTTTTGTTGTCTTTGTTACATAAATATTTGTATCTGCTGTGAAAACCATAAACTTAGTAATACTAGCTTAAAATATTGAAAAATGATACTTTTCCACACTTTCTTTTGTTCCTCAGTAATGGTTATTCAGTAAACCTTTGATAATGCCGTGAGGTGAAACCGATCAGGTTAAAAAGGAAAACAACATAAAGTGTGAAAAAGTACAAGTGCTATCATTATTCAATATGTGTAGTAGATTCCACCAAGTGCCATCAATTTCCAGTATAAACACTAGCTTAACAGTTTACCATAACCTCCATGAACCTTGGGGTGACAGATGGAGAGCACTAATTAAACCACTAACTAAATCTAGTAAAAATCTGCTAAACAGTAAGTGTAGGTGAAATATTAGCCTCGGGCTCGAATGCAATCAGATAAATACGTCTCTATGCGGTTGATGATTTATCTATTATTAAAAACAAAAAAGAGAGACGACAATTCTCTATTATGCGATACGGCAAAAGTAACATCGAAAACTGAAAAGTACGAGCATAGATAAAGTTCATACGTAAGAACTTAAGATAAAACAGCCACAACACAAAAAAAAGGCGGGTTGCACTCCGGGATTGCCGGCAGAAGTGCAAACTTTTTCTTTCTTTCTTTCTTCGTTATATACATAGAACAAGATAAAAAGAACATACCATACCTATAATATAGCGCCAATCATAGATCCTATCACTCATTTTCTGCTAATTTTCTGACAGAAGAAATTAATAAATTACAAAAAATTACAAAAAGAAAATAGCCTCAGGTCACGTGATCCTGAGGCTAGTTTGACACGTGATCCTGACGCGAGTAGGTCACGTGATCCTGACGCGACTTTAACACTTTAACCCATCCAGTGCCGCTAAAGAAGTTTTCACTTCAAAAACATTAACCATAAAACGTACTTGTCTTACGAGGTCTCGCAGAAATAAAAAATCATGCCATTGAAATTTAATTATAAAAATTTAAACTGAAATATGTCACACTATATTTTGAAATGTCTTATTATAAATAATTGGCGATCCGCCCCGGCTTCGCACGGGTGGTAAAAACATTCCTGTGGAAATCCAATATAGCCTACGTTACTCAGGGTGACTGTAGCTTTCCAATGGTGAAAGAATTTTTGAAATCGTAGCTTTGAAATGTAGCTTTTGAGTTTTTTTTTTATTTATTTATTTAGGCGCACAAAACACATTACAATCATTGAAAACCAATAATACTAAAATACAGTTCCGTTCTGGATCGTAACATAACCACATGTGCGCACAGCTAAAACAATATGTTAAAAACAGGAAAAGCTCTAAATTTTAAAAATTATAATAATAATAGTAATGACGTGTTTAAACATTTTTCAAGGCCGAACCGCTATGGAGGATGTCTTTCAGAATTTTAATGAATCTATTAAAATTGGAATCAAATATGTCTAAGAGTTTGATCTTCCTTGCCACCTCGTTATACTGGCGGGCCATCCTTGTTAAAGGGTTAAAGAAAGAGATATTATTTTTGTAAACCTGAAGGGAAAATAGATTTGACTCATTAGACCTACGTGCACTAAATTTAATATTAAAAGTGAGTTGAGAAAGTAGTCCTGATGAATCGATATGACAATGTATAATCTTGTACAAATAAACCAGATCAAAATATATGCGTCGAATTTCCAATCGCTGTGCTCTGAATTTGCAAAGTCTACCTTGGTAATCAATACTTGAACGCCCAGGGTGTTGACGATAACCTAAGATTCTTAGAGCTTTCCTCTGGATACGCTCAATTTCATCAATATGTACCCTGTAGTTTGGCGACCATACGGGACTGGCATATTCTAAGATACTTCTCACTAGAGCATAGTACAGGTACAAACCACTCACAGGCTTTCTGAATTCTTTGGTAGATCTTAAAACAAACCCTAGAAGTTGATTGGCTTTAGATACGATGCCAGTATAATGAGCACGAAATGAGAGTTTGTCATCAAATATAACACCCAGATCCTTGGCAACACTCGACCGATTAAGAATATGACCGTCAATATCATAGTTCCACGTAATTTTGTTGTGTTTATTGGTGAATCATATAACGAAACATTTCCCAGTGTTCAAGTACATGTTATTAGTTTGACACCACTGTGATAATGTATTAATGTCCTGTTGAAGGGCCAGGCAGTCCTCTGGTTTAGTGATAAATGTGAAGATCTTCAAATCGTCGGCATATAACAGGCAATTACATGACAGTTGCTGAATGAGGTCGTTAATAAAAATAACGAAGAATAAGGGCCCTAAATGAGAGCCTTGAGGGACACCAGAAGTTACCACGATTGGTGAAGAGACAAAACCTTTTAATGCAACCAATTGAGTTCTACTATCAAGGTACGAACAAATCCAACGAAACAAACTGCCATGAATACCACAAGATGCAAGTTTAAGACAAAGTAAATGATGATTGACTTTATCGAAGGCTTTAGAAAAGTCGGTATATACAGAGTCAACCTGTCCGCTAACGGCAAACGCCCGACAAAGATAATTTTTGTATTCGAGCAGATTAGTAACCGTTGATCTGTTCTTAACAAAACCATGTTGTTGCTCCGATATAATGGGTTTAAAATGATTGTATAAATGAATAGAAACCACTGATTCAAATATTTTAGCGAAGCAGGACAGAATACTAATTGGCCGATAATTTTCACAATGAGTTCTATCACCACTTTTATATTTGGGGATGATGTGAGCGGTCTTCCAACGCTTGGAAAAGACGCCAGTAGCCAACGATTTATTGAAAATAATACACAAAGGAACGGCTAACTCTTTCCCGCAACATCTAATAAAAGAGGGAGGTAGAAGATCAGGGCCGGCACCCTTATTAACATCAAGCCTTTTTATTTTATTTAATATATCACTTGTCTCAACTGGAATCCGAGACAGTGTGTTTGGAGACCAATCTATAGAGGACGGGCTACAATCGGCTGGACCAGTGACTGTATTACAATATTTCTCAAAGACTGAACCTTTATTCTTTCCTCTTTATAATAGTAGTGTAGATGTAGATTACGTGTTTTGTTCCAATCGTGCCAAGTTACCTTCTATGAGCTTCTGCCCCCTTCATTATTTCAACTATAGTATGCTAACCATTCAAATCGACTAGGATAGGAAAAAGTGAAACGACTCAGGCGTCACTTGAACCTGCGACGTGTCCCTTACAGGGAGCATGTTCTGGCCACGGAGCTACTGAATAACGCCTTGAGTGCTCTAAATTCTCCCCGTGGTGATGGTTGTAAAGAAGAATTCGAGACCCTGGATCGTCCCGATACCTACTAAGTGGAGTTTTGGAGGACCCTAGCTGGCAAGCTCGGGTCCTCCGACACGACATCGCTAAAATCAATATATCACTAGATAGACCAAAGGGCTAACCAACACAATTTGGAGAGTTCTTGTAACGAGGGTTTTGTAAATATTCAATTCAATCGAGTAGGAACTTTTCTAGATAATATCAATGTGATGCTGACTGTACAACATTGAGTACTGTTTTCAATTTACTTCTCAGTTTTCAATTCCTCTCAACACCTTCTTAAATTGCACAACAAGTATTCGCTTGCTGTGAAATTTAAGAAGATATTTATTTGTTCGAATCCGGGACACGCCGCGCGCCGGTCACAGCTGCCATTACACATGCATATATAATTATATGAGCTTTGTTGAGTGTGAGATCATTCGCGCGGGTGCGCGCCGCTGTCCTCATGTTGCGAGCCGTGCAGCACTACGGAATGTGAGTAGATATCCTAGTCTAAATACTAGTTATTAATTACAATACTTCCTCTTGAAAATATATAACTGGATAACTGTGTATGGTACACCGATACATTTGCAGTAGAGGCTGCTATAAATATATCATATAACATACTAGAAGGCCCGCCAAACTATCGTTTCACCCTAAAATCAATGATATTGTACTTACTGTAATTACCTGTATTACAATTTCCAAATCATGTTGAGAAAGAAAGTATTACGATGGGGACGTAATACTTACTTTCTCATGGCCCCATGGCCCCCAACGGTGTATGGGCTTAACGGGGGCCACACGTCTCAATACCCATTTACAATATTTGCTAAAGATCCATGGGGTGGAGGCAAACATCAATATAAACAGCCATACGCCCCCAGAGTCCCCCAACTATATAGATTTTCGCGGCCCTAGCAAGTCTGCAAGTTGGTACACATATTCTACTTTTACCCTTCCATCGTTTAGTTTATATTGACTTTTAAATATATATCTGAATTTTACTTAAATTTTATTTTAGTTCAAAGCTATTCTGTTAGCCCAGGCAGAAACAAACCCAACACAATAAAAATCATCAAAATCGGTCCAGCCGTACTCGAGTTTTAAATGGTAAACTAACACGATTTTCTACTTATGGACATACAAACCGTTTGTTTAGACCTGTGGCCTTAGCATGAGTTTACACAGGATTTCTACAACCTCATGACAGTTTACATATGTCGGGCCGGATTAGTCCGAGCTTATATCACGACAGTTCGTCTAGTTTATTATCATAGTATTCGATCGTTCATGAAATTTCTTAATGAAGAAATAAAGAATGAATATCAGTTTTTCAGTTTTTTGTTTTGAATATTTAAATCCGACCTGGTGCTTTTTATGTCCAGAAATACAAAAAAAAGACACAAAGATATAAATACAATTACGTTTTGATAAAAAAAATTGTAGGTAAGGCAAGACAGCAGAAAAACGCAGAACAGGAAAAACTATTAAAGTGAAAGTTTTACTGAATGATTCATTGGAATTTAAAAGATTTTTCCTAATATTCAATAAACATAATAAAACGTATAATACAATTATTAATCTGAAGTCAAAATGGGAATTAAACAGCATAAAACCCCACTGGTCTCCTTATACATATTATAATATATTTGTCCCCTTATAAATTATATAAAAAAACTAGCTGTCGCCCGCGGCTCCGCCCGCGTGGATGTCGGTTATCGCGAATCGGAGTATGAAAAATAGATGTTGGCCGATTCTCAGACCTACCCGATATGCCCACAAAATTTTTATGAGAATCGGTCGAGCCGTTTCGGAGGAGTTTGGCAACAAAAACTGTGACACGAGAATTTTATATATTAGATTAAGGATTTGAAAAAGAGTTCGGCACGAAAAAAAAAGGTATGCCGTTATCAACATACACCTACGGAAAATTCAGGCAATAGAATCTTCTACTAATATTATAATTTTCTGTTCTTGTAGCGTTGGTGAACCTGTAGTCTGCAACATTGTGGTGATGCTATTTTCACTGGCATATTGTAAAGGGGCACGACTGCAATACTCGTGGTTGCAGGAGACAGACCAATTTGACTTCATGGTGGGCATATCCATCAACGGTCTTCCTATGTGCTCTGGAGCGATAGTACTTCCAGATCAGGTAATATCTACTACAACTCCTTTCCTTTATCATGTAGTAGAAAACGGTGAAACTACAAAACATAAAATTTATGCTCATGTAATATATCGTACGTGGAATAGTAATATTGGAGTTAAAGTTACTCATATACACTATCAACATTTAGTTCATAATTACACTCTTCAAACTTTCGGAGACGATGGTATCTTCACTGCCCTTTATGATATAGCTGTGATCGCTTTAGAGAAATCGATTCCAACTCACGCAGCTGCTCTTAGTGTCCGACATCCTATAACTATTCCAGGGCGTATGGCTCGCACTAGATACACGACAATCAAGTCTTCAGGCACTTTTACAGTCCTCGGTCACGGCCACGTCGACCGACTGCACGTGCAGCAGAATGTTGAGCTAGAAGCAGACGACTACCCCGTGGACTCCGTGCTGGTGGACTGCGATGAGTGGGTGCCCAGGTCCTGGGGACAGTTCATCTGTATATCCAATGTTGATAACTTTGTGGGAATCACATCTGGAGGAATATTGACATACGACGGAGTGGCTGTTGGTGTCGGAAGCTTCTCCTTAACAAGAGGAGATGAAACTATATTGCTATTTACCGATTTGAGGAGATATCATCTGATATATTTCTATCGCTTTACACCGGAAAAGCCTCCTACAACCCCAATGTGGTAATATTAAACCGGTGGCTCCTTCATAAGTTGTTTGACTACTTATATGCTGTAAAGAAAACAAACGCGTTAAATATAACGAGAGACGCAAAGGGTAAAAGTAAGAATTACAATTTTTTTGCAAGATGACTAAATTTGGTCTGTAATAAAAGTTGACGACTGTTTCAATTTTATGTTTTTATTCAATCATTTTATTGCCTCAAGTTGCTTTGATTGTTTTGGAATTTTTATGTGAAACTAGCTTAGCGGCTAGCTTAACGTGGACAGTTGGACTAACTCAACGAGAAACGAAGATATTGGTGCCGCTGTACTGTCTGTCTAATCTCTAAGGTTCGACCAAAATTTGAGTGGAACTTCACTTTGCACTGAGCGCGCGTCTTCGTATTCTTAATTTTCAATGTTATTTTAACGTTATTCTCGGTTGCGCATTTACATTTCCGTGTTCAATATGAGGCAGCAGTGCCTTGAAAACCACACGTGTTTGTTACACTTATACCCTTTGCAAATCCGTATTCAGTATAACTCACGCGGCCTCTTTTCAGTTTATGAGCAGTAAATAAATAAATAATAAATAATAAATATCCCACAACATTTCACACAACGCTATCTAGACCCATGGTAAGCATAGCTTAACTAGCTTGTGTTATGGAATCTAGAATGCGGATAAACATACTTAGATACGTATTTTTTTTTGTAAATACATACATATTATACATAGAAACACCCAGAACAATGCAAATATACATATTCATGCATTCAAATATTTGCACTGAGCGGGGATCGAACCCGCGCCTCCTGCGTAGCGGCCGCGTTCACTACCACCACGCCACGGAGTAACGAACTTCGATTACAATAGAAAATATTGAATCTGTTTGGTGTTAAAAGGCCTAGATTATATGTAATCTAACTAGTCGGTAAGGTATGTCGATGATAGTTAATGTCAATGTCATTGTCAAGTGGGAAAATAAAGGTGAATCTCGGGTTAATTTATTGGGTAATTATTATTTTAATCTGTTATAAAATAAGTAAATAAAGCAAACTCCGTATAGAACGGATTGTGGGTGAACCAGTTTTAGTTTAATTAGGGGCCGGATGGCTTCATCCAACGTGATGAACAGGGATGAAATTTCAACTACAATAAGTGTGTCGTGCCGTGTAGCGTTCCCTAGAGCTATTCTGGTGTGATAGGAGTTAAAGGGACGGCTGTGGTACTGTCGAGATCACCGACATCGGGGCTGTGAGCGGGTCCAGCCCTGACCAACGTCAGCGGGGCAAGTTATACTGCACATTTTTACACAGCACATTTACTCTCCATCATTATACATTTCAAGGCCTCACTGATGGTCCACGGTTGATTAAGAAGAGGTAAGGGAACCATTTGTCGTAGTACATATTGGGGTCAGTTACAATTTGAGCGCTGTGCAGTTGGGCTCGGAAACAGGGTTTGTTCTCCAGCAAAATCGGTCTCGGCGGGTTCAATATCTTTCGTATCGAAATCAATTTGAATATTTAGCATGTATGAAATTTTATTCGAATTGCTATCGAACTTGTTTGGACTGTTTCGATAGAAGTCGGGATTTTAATAATTTAAACTTTTATTTCTATGCGTTTTTAACCCCACACACAACTTCAAACGATTCAAGAAAAAACGAGTTACCTTTTGAAATATGCAAATAATTCCTTAGAAACAGCTAGGGGTGAACGGGCCCGTGTGATATATCCCCTGGCCGAACTTTCCGTAAGCATATATTGGGGGACCACGAAGTCATGACCAATGGAACAGACGACTTGTATTAATAATATGAATACTTGATCATATACTGTGGAGCAATCGCGGTATGCCGCGTCGCTCGTGTCAAGTTCCCAGATACTGACCGAGCGCCGCGGCCCGCCGAGGTTGCACCCGCTTGGCAGGTACGAATCGAGCGGCGTATCAGCACATTCAGGACTCTCATTGCGAAGTTAGTCTGCTTCAGCCGGGGGAATAACCGCCCCCGTGTCATGCGTTTCGTGACTCAAGCATTCGCCGGGAAAATAAAATTAAGTATTCGGCGCTCGGATTTTGTGGCTAACGTCACGTAGCGCATTGACTACCTGAAGCAGAAAGTCTATGCATGGGCAGCCCGTATTCGCCGCTACAGAGAGCGCGTGGATCGGTACGGGCAGAATAGCCTTTTCTAAAGCGACCAAAGGAAGGTATACCGGAAGTGGGATGGAACCGACCAGTGTGTGGTCGATGAGGGGCTGCCAGAAGCCAATGCCATGATTAATTTCTGGCGTGGTATCTGGTCAGCGCCCGTCGAACACACGGAGGGCAATTGGATGTGCGTTGTTGAGCGTGAATGTGAGAGTATCGAACCCATGGGATCTATTACTATAGACCCAGAAGACGTGAGTTGTGCGATTCGTACGGCCCCGAACTGGAAAAGTCCTGGGCCGGACGGGTCGCATAACTTCTGGATAAAATGGATCCGGTGCTCCCATGACCGCTTAGCGACGCAGTTCCAACAAGCCCTCGAAGTTGGCTCCCTTCCCCGGTTTATGACCACCGGGATCACCTTCTTGCTCCATATGACCGGCAGAACCGTTGAACCTAAAAACTATAGACCCATCACGTGCTTGCCCACTATGTACAAGCTCCTTACATCCATTCTGACCATCAAAATTAACACACACATTGTTGGGAATAATATTATGGCCCCCGCTCAGAATGGGTGTAGGGTTGGGTCCCGCGGTACTAAGGAGCTTCTAGTATCTTAGAGTTGTACAAAATCGGTGCAGTTCTGAGATCCTTCCTCAGTGCGTGTATGGGGCAGTGGACCATCTCCTCTGACCCCCAGGACTCCATAAGGATTGAGCGGGGCATCTTCCAGGGGGTCTGTCTGAGCCCGCTTTGGTTTTGGCTAGCACTGAATCCTCTTAGCACTTTGCTGAGAGATTCAGGTCTAGGTTATTAGTCATCTGCTGAACATGGATGACCTCAAACTTTTCACAACGAAACTACCTGACCTGGTGGAGCTGCTGAAAATCACACAGGTTTTTAGCAACGCCATTGGGATGGAATTCGGTGTGGATAAGTGTGCAGTCTTACATGTGCAGCGGGGGTAAGTAGTGAATTCTACGAATTTGCAACTTACTGAGACTATGACTCTCAGATCTCTTTCTGAAACCGAAACGTACAAGTATCTCGGTATGTCAGAGTCTTTGGGTATCTCAGTAGTGGATATCAACAGATCGGTGAAGGAACCCTTCTTGTGCCGCTTCACGAAAGTACTCAACAGTCTTTTGTCGGGCAGCAACAAGGTGCGAGCCTTCAACGACTTACTCCTTTGGCATACTGAGATGGACTCAGACTGAGCTGGACGCCCTGGATAAAAAGGTCCGTCAACTGCTTACCACTCATCGTATGCTACACCCGCGCTCATCTGTGATGAGACTGTGCATCCCACGGAGGTGAGGCTTTTTAAATGCCAAGAACCTCCACAACCGTGAGGTGTGCAGACTCAGGGATTATTTCCAGAGCAACGAGTGCGGGATGCATCGTGATGTAGTGGCAGTAGACAAGGGTCTCACTCCGCTCTCCTTGGCGAACGAGAACTGGCGCAGACCGACGATACTGAGCGTCACGGACCGCAAGGCCGTATGGGAAGGCAAGGAGCTGCACGGGAGATTCTATCGAGCCTTAACAGGGCCCGATGTGGACCTCCTGGCCTCGGTCAACTGGCTACGCTTCGGGGATCTCTTTGGGCAAACTGAAGGGTTTGCCTGTGCAATTGCTGACGAGGTCATGATGACGAATAACTATCGGAAATATATCCTGAAGGACGGTACGGTCGACATCTGTCGGGCATGCCGCCGTCCCGGAGAGTCACTCAGGCATATTATTTCCGGTTGTTCTCATCTGGCCAATGGCGAGTACTTGCCTGTGCATAACCTAGTGGCCAGGATCATCCACCAGCAAGTTGCTCTTCGATATGGCCATGTTGAGTGCCGTACTATCGGTACACACCGGTGTCGGTTCTTGAAAATAGTCATGCATTGCTCTATTGGGACCACTCTATTATCGCAGACAGGACTATTGCTTGCAATAAGCCTGATATCATGGTGATCGACCGGCCCCAGCGCCATGTGGTTGACATCACCATTCCGCATGACGAGAACCTCGTGAAGGCTGAGAAGGACAAAATCAGCAAGTACCTTGACTTGGCTCACGAAGTAACCGCCATGTGGGATGTTGATTCAACGATCATTGTCCCGATAGTCATTTCGGCGAACGGGCTGATAGCGAAAAGCCTAAAAGCCTCAAGAGGCTCTCGCTAGATGGTTGGGTCAAGGGTCAGATGCAGAAGGCGGTCATCCTCGACACGGCACGTATTGTCCGGAGGTTTCTCTCTGTGACTCCGACCGTCGGTAGCTTGGGCCCTGCCCCTCTATCGGTGGCCTTCTATTTTTTATATTTTTAAATAGATGTTTTTTTCTATATGGATACAAAAATGTAAAATGTATAATAAGTAGTTTTTAAATGAATAAAGAGTTAATAATAATAATAACCTGGCAACCCTATCGCACAGAAGTCACGTTTTCTATTACAGCTTTTATTTTAATTTAAGTTATTTTATTTCAACCGATACCAATTTAAAAGTGAAGTGTGATTTGGCCCCTAAAGGCGCCCACTCACTAACAGTCCGCCTGCAGTTCCTGATCTGTCCGGCGGCCTGCAGTCCTAAGCCGATAGCGCCCACACGCTAAAGCGATTTTGGCCCGCCGGCAATTCCCTGTTGTCAGTTTTGCAACCACACACTAGCAGTTGTGAGTCGTCAGTTTTAGGTCGTACGATCGCCTGCCGGTAATGGTCTAATATCAGTTACATAGAGAGTACGAAACAGTGCAAGCGATTTTCGACCTTATTGACATTTTATTAATTACATGTTTTTTCGCATAAATAAATGCTGCTGATCACGAATATAAGAAAAAAATCTAGATTTGTTATGATGTCAATAAGGTTGAAAATAGCTTGCACTACGTTATTCTTAAATAAGTACATGCTAATCATTGTGGGAAATAGGTGTTAGCTATTTTGAACCTTATGGACTATGTGCATAAGAAATATAGACGAGTATGTACAAAAAATGAATAAAATCTTAGTAAAAACTGACACGAAACGTCGATCGACAGGCCCGTTGTGCTCGTTCGCCCTGACGGCCTAGGACTGTCCGGTTTAGAACTGTCCGGAATCGTTCGGTGGCCACACACTATCGGATCGTATTAGTCGTCAGTCCAAAATCGTTAACGAAACTGTGAGTGTGTGGGTTATTGCGATTAACTGACAGATTTATATCGTCCGGCCGTCGTCCGGTAAACTGTTAGTGAGTGGGCGCCTTAAGATCTTTTATCTAATTTAATTTTATAATCTTAGAAGCACAGTAATACAAAAGACAGTATCGACGAAATAAAACTCATGATGACAGATGTCACAAGTAATGAATAAATTCAGAATAAAAATGGTAAAAAATGTTGACTCGTTATCAAGCCCAAAGGAAAAATGCACAAATAACACCTCCGGACTCTTCGCTTAGCTCTGCCGCGCAGCCTTCAGCCAACCAGCGGCGTCGACCTCCTCTTCGAGCGACGAGTTCTTCTCCTCGCCGACGTCGCCAACACCTGTACGTCGGCTGGAGAGAGGCCGGCCACCGACTTACCTGGGACCCCGACGCCCTCCGGCTTCGAGCAGGGCCTCCGCTACTGATGGTGATGTGCACCGCATGCGATGGACTGTTTCAATAAACGGAAACATCATGCGGGAAAATTTTGCGGCTACAGAGCCCCCCTCTGTAGCCTCAGTAACTAACCTCAGTGTGTACCGTTCTCGGATACTTTCTTTATTTCAGGCGCTTGAACCATCCGTCAACACATCAGCACAACGACTGTCGGACCAAGTGCGGGTCTTTCAACCGCATGTTAAATGAAACCGTACTTGAGACTCTACGGCTAGAATGCTTACGAAATATCTGTGTCACCCCCGCCCCGGTTCCTGCTTCTACACCTGCACAAGGAACAAATGAAGATACATGTGTTGTGCGGGATAACACACACCTCTTCCAGTAAATATTCAGTACAATGAAGAGATTCAGGAGGCTTTGGAATGTGCGTTGCGGGAATATCGATCCATGTTCCTACATTTTAGGCCACGTCTGCCTTGGTTACCTATGTATAGACAAAATATAGCTCCTGTGGGTGCCCTTGATTCACTATTGGCTAGGTATCTAGAAAATAGTGAAAGATAAGATAAGATAAGATAAGATAAGATAAATCTTTATTGTACACCAAAGAAATACAGTACGTGTACGGACAACATAAGAAAATGTACAAATGGCGGCCTTATCGCTACAAGCGATCTCTTCCAGGCAACCCTCGATGACACTCGTTCAATGCTGTATTTTACTGCTGTAGCGGCATGTCGTGTGTCTGGGGTGAATTTCCTATTAAAGACCTGCCATACGACCTAAGTCTGCAATACCAGCATGGCAATGCAGGATTGAACGACGTGTGGCCGAGGCAATGGTGCTCATCGGTAAGCTAATCTGCTTCAGGTCGGTTAATACTCGCCCTAGTTTGCGGGAACTGGTATCAGTCCCCAAGAATATACGTCTTGGGTTAAAGAGCGCATTGACCTCCTGAAGCAGAAAGTATATGCATGGGCAAACCGTATTCGCAGATACAAAAAACGCGTCGAACGATTTATCGTTGATCGCATGTTCCGAAGAGAGCTGGGAAAGAACAGAGGAAAGTGTGGATGTCGTGCGGCGGCCGGATGCTGAAGTCACAAATGCGTTTTGGCGCAGTATTTGGTCGGTGCGCGTTAGCCACACTGATGGCGATTGGATGCGTGAGGTTGAAAGAGCATGCGAGACCATTCCGGACATGGTTGATATTTATATAAATATAATAGATGATAATATAATAGATGCCACTGATGTAGATTGTGCGGTCCATTCGCTGTCTAATTGGAAGTCTTTCTAATATTTTTGGCTAAAGTGGCTACGAAGCTCGCATGTTGTTTTGGCTTTACGATTTCAATCTGCTCTTGAATCTGGGACGCTAACAGCTTTTATGACGACAGGAGTTGCCCATCTGCTCCATAAAACTGGTAGTACTCTGGAGCCCAATAACTATCGACCGATTACATGTCTGCCAACGATCTATAAACTTCTTAAATCCATTCTGAGAGTCCAAAATTAGCAATCATATGAATAATAATTCTATAATGTGTGCCTCTCAGAATGGATGTAGGAATGGGGCCCGTTATGCATCAATGAGGCCGTCATGAAACAAATGCTACAGGAACGTTTCTTTGGCCACCTGAAAAAGGTACTTAACAGTCTTTTAACTTTAAACAAGTTGTGGTAACAAGGGGCGTGCTTGTAACAGTTGGGTCATGCCACTCTTGATATACTTCTTTGGTATACTCAAGTGGACTCAGACTGAACTCGATACCATTGATAGGAGAGTCCGGACTCAGTTGACTGCATTTCGAATGCATCATCCACGGTCTTCAGTCATGAGATTATACATCCCGCGGAAATGTGGGGGTCGGGGATTTTTAAATACTAAGACCCTCTATAACCGTGAGGTGTTCAATCTCAGAGACAACCCTTCCGGCCCGCCGGACCACCAGTACCATTAGACTGTACCATTGATGGTACAAATGGTACTGGTTTATCCCATTAGTACTAGGGAAATAAACACAAGCGTGGCACTCGACGTTACTTCTATAAATAATAAATTGATGGTACAAATGGTACCGATTTATCCCATTAGTACCCGCCGGACCACCAGTACCATTAGACTGTACCATTGATGGTACAAATGGTACTGGTTTATCCCATTAGTACTAGGGAAATAAACACAAGCGTGGCACTCAACGTAACTTCTATAAAAAATAAAACATTTTGGTATAATTAGAACTACTTGCGCTTACGTTGCGCTGTCAACAGCTGTTTTTACGAGCTCCGTATTAAAAGTAAAAATAAAAATAGTTAAAAGTTTCGAAATTAGATGTAAGTGGTTGAAATAAGTAAATAATAGTGTAATAAAGCGGTGCAAATGTAAGTTAAACAATCAAAGAAGTGATACAAAAAATAAAGGTGCATGTAAGAGAAACCTCTCAATAAATAATCTTACCACAATAAATTAGTGCAAAATTTGTAAACTACTATAAATATAATGTGCAAATATACTAAACAGAAATTATAAAGTGTTTAAGGTATAAAAAGTCTAAATAACAAATGCCTACATAAACATAAGTTAAAATTAAAATAATAAACAAAACTCAACTAAGCCGTACATGTTCCTTAACTATAAAAAGAGTAACTATGTTATACAGTTATCCACAAACAGTGTAAATAAAGTGCAAAACATATTTGTGTAAAGATATTTTGTGCAATTAAATGGACATGAGTAGATGAAGACGGGTATTTGAGAAGAGATTCCATATCGATGAGTCATTAGCTGATTTAAAAAACGCATGTCGTACGAAGTGAAGCAAAAATTCACTGATTACTGCTACTGGTCCTGTGGCGCAACGGTATAGCGCGGTACTTGCGTGCAGACGGCGCAAGTTCAAATCTCGCCGGATACGAATAATTGTTTTTGGAAATTATCAGGTTTATTAACAATTGAAGTTCACACCCCAAACTATATCAGAATGAGTGTCCAAGAGAATATTACTTTTCGACGGAGACGTACATATTCCGACCAAGAAAGAAATGACATATCAATCTTTGATATAAGTTTTGAGGATGCAACCGAATATAATGGTAGCCTTGATATCAGTCTACCCGATCTCACTAAATTACAACAACAAGAAACAATTATTGATTTGAGAAAAAAGGTTGAACTGTTGGAATTCGAATTAAGTAGATCTCGTCAAGAAATTGAGATTCTTTCCCTTGAAAATGACAAATTGAAGCAAATAAATCAAGAATGTAATACGACACCAAATAAAAAGGGACCAAAAAGAGACAATCATGTACAGTCTAGGCCACCTCCGATAGCACTATCGCAAACTACATCTACACAGAATAGAAAACTAAGTCAGCCGTCAAAGAATAAGTCAATGTTTGTACGAAAGGAAGAATCCTGCTATTCAAAAACTAATAAGATTTGCATTATTAGTAGCAACAAGACGAACAACATTTTATCTATTGCAAAGGATACATTTACAAATTATCAAATGTGTCATTATTTGTCACCTCGATGCGGAATTAAGCACCTGATTGCTGATTTAAATCTTAAACTTGTTAATTACTCTATGCGCGACTATTGTATAATATTATTAGGAGAGGAAGACTTTCGAAAAACTAACAATTATTTTGACCTAATATTGTATATAAGGAATATAATTCAAACTATACAACACACAAATATTATTCTGTGTTTGCCAACGTATAAATATAGTGAATATGCTGAAATGTATAATGGAAGAGTTGAAATTTTTAATAACTTACTCTCTCTTGACAATTACTCTTATAACTATGCTATAGTATTTGACTCAAATCTTGACTTGCCGTGTGACTATACTGTTTTTAAGCGTAATGGTCAACTAAATAATAATGGTATGAGAAATATTTTTCATAATTTATTGGATATTGTACCTAATGCTGTGATTTGCTGTGATTGTGATTGTAGCCATGACGTAACGCTTAATAAAACTCCTTTTATTATCTTGCCAGAGTTGGATAAATGTAGGGACTCGTCAAATGATTTATTTCGTGCATGATAATTGTATGTATATACTTCACCAAAATATCAATGGATTGTTGAGCAAGGCAGACTTAATAAGTATACACATGAATGAACTAAAGGATTCGATTGATGTTTTATGTATCACTGAGCATCGAATGATAAGAGGCGATGAACATTATTTACACATACCGAACTTCATATTAGCGACCTCGTACATGAGAAAAAGTAGATACGGAGGCTCATGCATATTGGTAAAAAATATGCATTCATATAAGGTTCTAGATGAAATGAACAAACTGTCAATTGGTAATATATTTGAATGCTCGGTAATTGAACTAACACAACATAATTTATACGTGGTGTGTATTTACAGACCACCAAAACATGATAGGTTCTCTGTGAATATGTTTTGCGAACGATTGAATATGCTTCTAACAAAACTTGGCACAAAAAAGAAACTGTGCGGAGACTTCAACATAAATTTATTGCAAAAAACAAAATTAGCTTCAGATTTTTTACAGATCCTAATGTCATACAATATAAAACCGGAAATAAAAGAGGTCACGAGGTTTTTAAGCGGGACTTGCATTGACAACATCATGCATAATATTAGGGGATGCAAGGGCAGAGTTATTGATTTCGCCATCTCCGATCATACTGCACAAATCTTATCGTGTCCAGTGCGAGACAAATGTAAATTAACATTTTGGTATAGGGAGAGAGGAGATTTTTCCTCTGCTAATATGAAGGTATTCAAAAGGTATCTAACAAACTTCACTTTTGCTAGTGTATATGAACAAAGCGACCCAAATGAGGCCTTCAATAAATTTTACGAATTCTTTAAAATGACATATGATTTATGCTTTCCCATCAGAACCACCAAAGTATTTTATAAAAAAAAAGCTAACTGGATCACCAGGGGGCTTAAATTATGCAGCTCAAGAAAGCGCAAAATGCTCTGGCAGTATAGAAAGTTTCCAAGCTTAAGTAATGAAATTAGGTATAAAACTTACGCTCAAAGACTCAAAAAAATAATAAGACTAACGCAAAAAAGTAGAAACGACAATTTCATTGAATCATCGAATAATAAAACGCAAGCCACTTGGCGCATTATAAACAGATCTAAAGTAAGGGTCCCCAAAGTAGACATTTCTAGTATTAGGGTAAAAGACGGAATTTTAGATGATCCTAAAAGTATTTGTAATGAATTTAATAATTACTATGTAGACATGGTTAGTGATCAATTGCTGGATCCATGTAAAATGTTGCCAAAGCAACATAAAAATACACTTTTTATGGAACCAGTGACCCCCTTTGAAATCCTAAACATCATAAAAACATTAAAAAACACGAATAGTGCAGGCTACGATGGCATTATAACGTCTGTGATTAAATATGTGGGCACTGAAATTTCACCAGTCTTAAGTTTCGTAGTTAATTTCTGTATCGAAAAGGGAATATATCCAGATAAATTGAAAAAATCTGTAGTGAAGCCCCTTTTTAAAAAGGGGGATAGACAAGAAATAGAAAACTATAGACCTGTAGCCCTACTCCCAATTTTCTCAAAAATATTTGAGAAGGTTATTTTTAATAGTGTATATAACTTTTTGGAAAGAGAAGATATATTAGCACCTGAACAGTACGGTTTCAGAAGATGTAAAAATATTAACATGGCCATTTACAATTTTCTGAATCTTGTAATTGAAGGAATGGACCAAAGTCAACCAACTGTGGGAGTGTTTATGGATATGTCAAAGGCATTTGACCACGTTAGACATGACATTCTTCTGGATAAATTATACCGTTATGGTATTAGGGGCATTCCACATGATCTTATTAAATCATACCTATCTGATAGAACACAAGTCGCAGAAATATCTAACATATGTTTACAGACGAAGAGGGAGGTTCTGCATCATTCCGAGACTAGAACGGTAAAGTTTGGCGTTCCGCAGGGTAGTGTCTTGGGCCCTCTTCTCTTTATAGTATACATTAATGACTTACCTTTGACCACAAAATATAAGATGACATTGTTCGCTGATGACAGCACTGTGTTACATATGAATAAAGATTTAACCTCACTGGAATCCAATATTAACAACTCGTTAACCGCCATCATATCTTGGCTACAGAGTAATAATTTATTAATTAACCTTGAGAAAACAAAATTAGTACACTTTAAACAAAGAATAAAGAAGAATTCTCGAAGTTTAAATGTTAATTTCCAAGGGCAACAAATCGAAGAGGTTGAAACCACAAAATTCTTGGGACTCACCATAGACAGCAAACTTAATTGGAAAGAACATATAGAACATGTTTGCTCAAAAATATCTCAGCATGCATATGGACTGTATAAACTACGAAATACAGCACATTTAAGCACTGTTATTACAGCATACCATGGTATGGTTACATCTACCTTGCGGTATGGAATTATTTTTTGGGGCAATTCCACTGACTGGTCTCGTGCATTTATAGCACAGAAACGGTGCATTAGAGCCATGTTCAATATTAAACAAATGGACACTTGTAAACCATACTTCATAGCCAATAAATTAATGACTTTGCCCTGCATTTACATACAGGAGTGTGCTATGTTTGTCGAACAGAATATGCAACTGTTTGATAAGCTGTGTTTGGTTCCTAGTAAAACGACCTTGAAGCACCAAAGTATACTCTGCATGGCACCACATATATATAATAAATTGCCTAAACATATAAAATATGCAGAAAATGTGCGTTTGTTCAAGAGGAGCCTACAGGAGATGCTTATACGGAAATGTTATTATTCTGTATCTGAATTTTTAAATGACAAAACCTTAGATGCTTAATTGTTGAGTCTGTTTTTCTTGATGATCCATTCATATTCATATTTATTTATTGTAAATCATAGGTACAAAAGATGTTCACAGAAAAATGAGTTCAGCTATGTTTCACCATTTGGGTATACAATATATTGGACATTGCTATCGGATGGACAGTATGTATTTGACATTATTTATTTTGACATTAAGACATTATCTACCTGCTAATATTGACATGAAATGATATATTGACGTTGAATATTTATACTTGAATTTGCATAATTTCGAATTATAAAGTTTTCGTTATATTTGTGTACTAAAACTGAATAATAAATATTTGCATGCCATGACTGGTGATAATACAATGTACCGACCACTATTATGTTTTTATGACCATCTGATTCTCACATGTATTATGCAAATAAATAATTTGAATTTGAATTTGAATTTGAATTTGAATTTATTTTAATTAATAGGTACTTAAATGTTATTGTCTTAATTTTTCTATGAAAAGTGGGACGTTTATATCGCCCACAGTGAGTTGCATTTGCACATGGTGTATGTAACTGTTTCTGCGCAGTACAGATGATTTCCGTTTCTCTTGAATTTTAGGAACTATGGTTCTAAAGTCGGAATCGTTTTTAATCACTAAGGAAAGCAAAAAGAGTTGTAGGCCGTTTTTTAAAACTGCCGTTGTAGTGAGCATTCCAGCCTTCACAAGTATTTGTAGTACGATGTCTATTTCCAAAGCAAGACCATGTATTGCTTTTTGGCATCCAAAACGTTTTAAAATAATTCATGAATATTTTTAGTTTTGGATTATCCAATATTATTTCATTTTGAATATACTTCCACCCTTCATGTATTTTAGATGCGGGCAGCAGTGGCAATGTACTACAGAGTCCCACAATTTTTTTCGAGTTACTATCTGTCAATCCACATTTCTTTGCTTTCCTACGCAACTTCTCACGAAAATGGTAATAACAACCATGATGATGAATTTCTGGAAATATTTCCTTGATTGCACTTATCGTCGCCTGCTCGAAGTCTGTGACAAAATTACTGGGTGTCCATTCTGGAATTTGTTTCTTAATCATATCTAACATAATACTGTAAGTTGTTTTCTTTTTGTCTGTCAAAAGTGCATATAAAACTGGTACAACTTTATTATTACCCTCACTGCTTCCAACGTCACAAAATATTACATAAAGCTGTACAAAGGGCTTGGGGCATTTTTTAAATGTTCCATCACTTAAAAAGTTTTTCCTGTTTTTATTATATTTCGACCATCTTCAGTACAGAAAATGATGATACGTGTCTTGTTATCTTTAAAGTCCGCCAGTATTAAATTTTCATAGTCAGGCGGTATCACAACATCTTCTGCGGCAGTAAATGCCATTTTGTTTACTCCTGCCCTCTTGCGTCGTTTTCTGTACATTACAGACTTCACATTTGAATATGATGGTAAATCTTCAAGTAAATGTAAACCTTTATCTTTGCAAGTCAACACTGCCGATTTATATACAGCAGGAATTGTTTCCTCTATATGAGCATTTTCAAATGTTTTTGTAATTATTTTATTTATTTCCGATTTATTTACGTTAGGTAAACAGAATACAGAATGTTCTTTAAACTTGATCACCTGATCCTTACTCTAAAATAAAAAAAATGTATTCATTTAATTGTAAATCCAAAGAAGGAGTAGATAGAATAAAAAAAATTAATTGCTAAGTATGCGCCTTAGCAGATACAGTTAAATAAAAAGATTGGTAATCAAATTAAAAAATATGTTTTTTACCTGGTTGATAGTTCACCATAAGCTGTTTTGGTTGGTTCGATATGTCACATGATGGTAATACTCGAATCCGTTTTGAAATAAAACTTTACCTCTACCGCGAGCAAGTATAAATATTTCTTCAGACATTTTTCACGAAAAGTAACCATATATGTAGTAACATTAAAATAATCGCACAAAATAAGTGATGAGTGTGATGACACTGACATTGAGGAAAAAACATTATAAATCATTTGCGGCCAGCAAACAATATAAAATAACAATAAGGAGGATGATATGAAACTGTTTTACAATTGTATTAGTGGGATAAATCAGTGCCACTTGTACCATCAAAGATACTGGGTAATGGTACAGGTGGTCCAGCGACATATTTTGGTATCATTTGTACCATCAATGGTACTAGTGGGATACTTCAGTATCATTTGTACCATCAATGGTACAGTCTAATGGTACTGGTGGTCCGGCGTGCCTTCCGGACTGCTGGTTCCACTGCTAAGTTCCAATAAGGGGTCCAACAGGATTTTCAACGTAGATGCCGGGCTCACCCCGCTCGGCTTGACTAAGGGGAACTAGCGTAGGCCTACAGTTATTGGCACTGATAGCCGCAGGAAGGTATGGCAAGGAGCTACATGGCAGGTACTATCGGGCTCTCCACAGGCCCGAAGTAGACCTATTGGCAACTATATCCTGGCTACGTTTCGATAACCTTTTTGGGGAAACCGAAGGTTTTGCCTGTGTAATTGCTGACGAAGTTATCAAGACGAATAACTACCGGAAGTATATCATGAAGGATGGCACAATTGAAATCTGACGAGCGTGTCACCAACCTAATGAATCCCACAGGCGTATTACTTCCGGTTGTCCTCGTCTTGCTAACAGCGAGTACTTGCACAGACATAATCAAGTAGCCAGGATAAACTATTAGCGACTTGCTCTGAAATACCACCTTGTGGAAGATGAGGTGCCTTGCTATAGGTATGTTCCTGAGCCAGTTCTAGAAAATAGTCATATCACATTGTACTGGGATCGATCTATAATCACTGATAGGACTGTTGTAGCAAAAAAGCCTGACATTGTGGTGATAGACCGGCCTGAACACCGAGCATTGATTGTTGATATCACCATTCCTCATGACGAGAATCTCGTGAAAGCTGAGAAAGATAAACAAATCAAATACTACAATAGACTTGGCCAACGAGGTTGACGACATGTGGAATGTTGACCCAGCAATCATTGTACCGATAGTCGTGTCAGTCAACGGAATGATATCAAAGAGCCTCGATCGACACCTGATGAGGCTCGGGTTAGACGGTTGGAACAAGGGCCAGATGCAGAAGGCAGTGCTCCTTGATACGGCGCATCGTGAGAAAGTTATTTTCTCTGGAGCCCTAACCACCGTTAGCTTGTTCCTTGAATCCGATACCGGTGGGGCACAATCTTTTATATTTTTAAATAGATGTTTTTTTGTTGTATTTAAAAATATAATTTGTAAGTTTTTTAAAAGCAATAAAGAGAATAATAATGATAATTAATTTAATTATCAAAAAGCATTTATACAAAATGTAAGCTCGAAAATGAAAAAAAGTGGTTCCTAATAACCACTTTTTTTTTAAATTTATATAAATGATCTTTGCAGTTCGGCTCTTCAAAATGGATTTATCATATCATACGCCGATGATACGGCTCTTTTATTCGCGGCCAAATCAAGAGAAGAGGTATTTAATAATAGTCAGAGGGATACTCACCGGCTTGCTCAGAGGCTGACAGAGTACTCTTTCCCAGGGCGCCTTTCTAGAGAGCTAGATGAGTGTGTGCACAGGGACGTTAGGGCTCCAATGAAAACAACGGGTTTACACAGTGTACACATATATATTTAAAAAGAATATAATACAGAGCGGAGATATACAAATAGGAAAATAGGTAGACAGACAGAAACACAGTGCTAAGACATATACAGATAAGAATGTAGATAGGCAGGCACAGGAAACAGAAATATAGGCAGCAGACGAACACACACAGTAGGCACACGAATTACAGTACAGTCTAAACATGCGCAGATTCTGCTGTAAGCACGGCACCGCTGCGGCTACACCAGGAATTGGCACACAGTAGGCGGGGTGCTGGCCTTTGGCTTGCGCTGTGCAGTCAAGGGGACGCTCGCGGGAGACTCCCTACCCTACAGCTGCTAGCGGCGAATCTCTCGCTGTACACCCAGCTCGTGTTGGCCGCGCACTTGCGTGTGAGATGCAGATAGTTGCACGAAATTGTGGAGATCTCTGAGGGCTCTCAAAGCTCTAACTTGTAGTGAAACAGACAACAAATGAGGCCTGGATCGAGTCCTCTTAACGAGATAAATAAAAACTTACCAGATTATTTGGGAGTAAATGATCACTTATTGCAATGTGACAGGCTGATGACCACTTGTTAGTTCTCGAAGAACAAAGATTTACTTAGACACAGAGAAATGTTTCGAGTGACCAGCGAAGACAAATTAGAAGATTTCGTCTGAAGGTCGGTGCAGGTCTATTTATAGCCGAAATTCCGAATCTTCAAAATACGCTAATCATGATGAATTTCATTAGACCAAAGACAAACTAATTAACAGCTGACAACTATAGACCAAAACTAGAAAATGCCCATAAACAACAACTACGTACTAAACATTTATTATTGTTATAAAATGCTTAAGGATATAGCATAATTCGTGATATTGTTTTTTTATTATTTAATTTTAATTTGAAATATATTTAAAACATAATGATTCAATACTATGGGACAACTAGCGCCACCCCACGGTCGATATGATCAATCAATCCATCAGTCACCATAGTTTATAGTTCCTTAGGAATACGATAGATGGCACTGAAACACAAAAAATTGATATGCCACTAAGAACGAAAAATATTAGGTTACAAATGGCTCCAGAGAAATCTTCTATCAGTAAACACTGACAAAACAAAATACATGTTATTTACAATTGGAAATACTAATAAACCAATGACTAACATAAATATAAATGCACATTGTTGTACTGACACTGTATGCGCTTGCCCTAAATTAACTAAAACTAACGATATAAAATATCTTGGTGTAACAATTGACACAAAATTGAATTTACGTAGATTGCTAGATTACGGAAATTAATGTATATCTTCAAGAATTTTCATGCAATAGCGGGCTCTTAGATTAATTAACAGATATACTTGGCCTTATGTCAGTCCATTCTTACTTATTGTATAACTTCCTGGGGTGGTGCAGGACGCACAATCCTACTACACCTTGAGCGCGCCCAAAGACCAATCTACCAATCAAAGTAGCCACTTTTCGACCATGTAGGTTCCCCACAGATCAGCTTTACAAGTCATGTAAAGTGCTAACAGTGTGCCAATTGTTTATTCTACGCTATACCAACATACCAAACTGCCTTCACAATCAATAACCTCAGATAAAAGAAGAAAAGGAACAGCTTGTGAAAAACCACAAACTAAACAGTTACATAACATAGTTACATCTCAAGAGGCTCCCGTTAGACGGTTAAGTCAGGGGCTTCACCCAGAAGTCCCTCCTTAACAGGGATCCAGGTAAAGGATTGTGTCATTATATCAACCATATTTGTAAACCATAATTTTTATAATATTGTAATTTCCGATGTACTGTCAGCGTCAGAAATATCTTGACTACATAGTCTCAAAATGATCTTAAACTATAGTAGTAAGAGCAAATCATATTAGGTCCTTACATATGAAATTGTCAAAATTTTCTTGCAGATTCATGAGTTCGTTATTCCTGTAATTTAATAGCTATTTCCGTTATTTATACTTTGTTTGAAAGTTGATTTCAAGATTTTACAACTCTGTATAAAATTTTGTTCGTATTACTTTTTTAAAGCTGTCACGTGAGTACTTTGCTAGTCAAAGGTCGATCTGTTGCTGACTGTACTGACGCTAGTTTTTACCATCTACGTATTTTCCAATTCAATCCTAGACTATGACTTGAGCTAAATATAATTATTGCTTCAAGATATCTGCCTATTCTAGTGCACAGCTGTATAACAGCTCCGTGTATTCCCCCCCCCCCCCCCTCCCTCGGCCAGCGCTACGTCTGTTGGTAGACAAACTGACTGAAGGTATTGTGGGCATTCATTGTGTGTACTTTAGTGGTTTGTTTGAGGCTAAATTTAAAACTTGAGGTAATTGTATAGCTGGCAGAGGTTATCCGGAGTAGGAACTCATTAAATGAAGTATACATGCTACTAATCGACAGCCTCCGTGGCGTAGCGGTAGCGAACGCGGCCGCTTCGCAGGAGGCGCGGGTCCGATCCCCGCTAAGTGCAAATATTTGTATGCATGAATATGGGTATTTTTTTTCAAAGCCACCTCTACTGCATAGTGCAGAGCCTTTTTGTACATTATCTAATTAAAAGACTGCCTATTATTAACCTAGTCCAATCATCTTACATTCCTTTTCTCTTTGTCTATCATTTATGCTTCTCGTACTTCCATACGACCTTTCATTCTCTGTGGGGATATGGGGGCATATTGGCTTTGTGTACCTAGTCTTATGCTATTCTAATTTTCACACTTTTATTTATTTAATACTTTACAAAATATCTTACAAACTAGCTTACGAATATTGTATTTTACATTTATATATACACTTCTATGGTAACATAACACTATTCTTAAGTTTACTCATATTAATTTCAACTTAACTTTTGAGTAACAAAATTTTACAAACATATTTTATTATGCTAGGCAACATTATGCTTAGCATGATGCGCTAGTATAATTTTCTACACCTTGTTCCTCCTGTTTGCAATACTAACAATTTTCTTGCAGTACTAATATGGGTATTTGCATTGGTCTGGTCGTGCCTCGGAGAGCACGTTAAGCCGTTGGTCCCGGTTGTCATACAAACATCTATAGCAGTCGTTACGGGTAGTTGGAGCCCTCAAAAATACAACAACTGGTCTAGCTGCAACGCTTCGATATCGCCTTTGGGTTGTGGAGGTCATATGGCAGTCGCTTCACGGAAAATATCGAAGTTTAGCCAAATCCACAGTTGGACTGGTAAAAAGCGGACCCCAGACTTCAAGTTGAAAAGCTTCGGATGCGACTGGTATTAATGCTAGGATGAAGAAGATGAAGAAGATATCCTACTAATATTATAAATGCGAAAGTTTGTGAGTATATGGATAGATGTTTGTTACTCTTTCACGTAAAAACTACTGAATGGATTTTAATGAAACTTTAAAATAATATAGCTTATACATCAGAATCACCACGCTACTACTCAAGAGAGCGGAGCAGGGATCATTAATGTCAACAAATGCAGCCGGCATATACAGAGAAGTGACCGTTTAGTTATTTACACACAGTTACACGGTACTGTGCATTGCGCAAGCGCGCGGCCTTAGCGGTCGGCAGTGGAGCAGGTCGCCACACATTTTTTGACTACAAAAAATAACGCGCTCAAATAGTTGATACTTGGTACAGGGATGAATAAAGCTTAAGAATGGACATAGGCTCTTTTATCGCGATAGATGGGGTTAGAGGGGGAAGGGGGAATATCCTGATGAAATTTGGTACAGAAGAGAATTAGGGCTTACGCCATAAGCAACAACCACGCGGGCGTAGCCGTAGACAGTTAGTCTATACTAATATTATAAAAAGGAGAGATATATAAGTTTTTGTTTGTTATAAATAGACTCAGAAACTACTAAAACTATTAAAGTTCTTTCACCGTTAGAAAGCTACCATCTTCGTGAGTAATTTAGGCTATATTGGATTCTCAAAAAGTTTAGGGTTCCGTACGAAATCCACGGAAACGTATTTGCCACATGTGCGAAGTCGGGGCGGGTCGCTAGTTGTAGATAATTTTTTCGTTTAACGCCTTTCTTCCTCTGGGGTTGGCAGAGATAACAGTACCCCTAGGACAATAGAGCATTGCGATTGGCCGGCTACTCTATTCTCTCAATACGTTCACGATACGATTACGATAGTTGTTTGTCCTAGGGGTACTGTTGTCTCTGCCAACCCCAACGGAAAAAAGGCGTATAAGTGTATCAAAATAAATATAATAATAATAAATAAATAATAAATAAATATTCCACAACATTTCACACAACGCTATCTAGACCCATGGTAAGCATAGCTTAACTAGCTTGTGTTATGGAATCTAGAATGCGGATAAACATACTTAGATACTTTTTTTTTTGTAAATACATACATATTATACATAGAAACACCCAGACCAATGCAAATATACATATTCATGCATACAAATATTTGCACTGAGCGGGGATTGAACCCGCGCCTCCTGCGTAGCGGCCGCGTTCACTACCGCCACGCCACGGAGGCTGTCAAAAATATTACGATAGTTTTTCGTGCTAGGGGTACTGAGCACTGTGATTGGCCGGCTTGCCAATTGCATTGCTTCGTTCTCTATCGATCACTCATTGTTCACCTCCCGACCCGTGGTACAACTGCGATGTTCAACTGATTGTACTACGGCGAAGTAAAGTTACCCATGATTCAAGCGGTTGTTCTATGGGGAAATATCTTTACCAATGGATGAACTCGAGTGAGTTGTTCTTTCCTTGGTCCAACTAGTTGTACTACTGGGAATTGAATGCATCTATCTATGGAACAACTACTGGTAATAAACAGGAAAAGGTTTATCTATCAATGCTGAATGGCAATGCAATTTCAACCTCTTTTGATTAATTGTCTATTGATGATTAAAACGTTGATGTTGACGCGTGAATACGAATATTTCTCGTTTTCACACAATACCAAAATAAAATGTCGAATGTCTAATCGCCCCCTAAAATCCAACCATATGTCCTGATCGTCCACCTGAATCTCGTAGGGGCGGACACACGGAAATAAATTTACAGGCGTGGCTAACGTGGCTCTGGTACACTTGAGATTGACGTTTCGCCATTAATAATTTTATAATACAATTGACTTGACATTTACCTACACCTTGAGGTTGGCAGAATCATCGGTACACTGTATAACTGATGTAAAGCGCCATTTGAATAAAAGAAGAGGTGGTAATGTTTTATTATCAAAAGGTTGACAATTTTACAAAGTGAAAGCTGTTAAAGATATGTCGCGTGGCGAATATTGGCGGGCTCTATATATACAAAAAAAAACTCAAATGTTGTGGATCTGTTACAGTTATGGTACGACTGTATGTATGAGTATTACAGTGCGTCTCCACTGACGAGGAGCTGTGTGGAGTGCAGAGGAATGGTCAATCGTATCGCTTCTCGTAATCGTAAATTAATGTGACTAAATATACTGAGAGTGAGAGTGGAACTCAGCTCCGCTTCACTCCGCTTCAATGGAAACACTCTCTACACTCCTTCCCCCAGCCTCACATGAGTGCAAACTCACCTTTATATTTTGTATGTCATGTTCATATTATATCAGGACATGCGAATAATTATGAAAACTCTCTTGCCAACCTAACTACGGTAAAAACGAAATAGCCAAACAGTTGTCAGTTTAATAACGCGAGGCAAAAGTCAGCGGGAGTATCGAGAACAACTTTTTCATCTGTGGTCGAAGTTGATGTGCCTGACCAGTTTCTTGATTTTATGCTGGGTTGCGACACAGAAAAAATAACTTATATTCTGTACCTCGCAAGCAAGAGAAATCATTAACCACATTGACAAATTTTTTGGAGATGGCACTTTCTAATGTAGCCCGCACCCGTACGTACAGCTGTTTACTTTGCCCGGTGATATTGGGAGTGATAACAAAATGACTAATGTAGTTCCACTAATTTATGCCCCACTCTAGTTCAAAAAAGGGGACATACGTCGTCACAATGCTTCATATAATCAAAGCGCAATTGCTGAAATGGTAGCCTAAAAAGTACCATTGGAACTACGAAACGACATCAATCAACGCAATGTTGGAAGTATTCCCACGCGAAGAGATAAAAGGCTGTTACATCCCTTTTTCTAAAAATATTTGGAAGAAGGCAAAGGTATTGGGACATATAAAGTCCAAACCTGAGAAAAGAGGAGTCGAAAAGTGTTCTATATTACCCTTAATACCAGCCTGGATAATCAATGAGGCATGTACATACATAAAGAACGAAGTAAAAACATTGGGATTTCTGAAAATGGGTAAATTCTTGAAGTACATAAGTCGCGTTTGGTTAAATAAGAAAATGAAAAGGTACATAATTGTCTTCGGAGAACGTCATATGACGAATAATTTGGCCGAGTCCTTCCATGGCGACTTAAACAAGGCAGTTAACAAGAACAATGTGAACTTAATCAGATTGTTAAATGCACTTCGTGAAAAAGGTAACTTATTCAAGGGACCTATGCCGAAGAAGCGTATGGTCGGTAATACAAGAAGGGCACAATATATGTATAATGGACGATGATTGTGTTAGACAGGTACAGCTGCAGTTACTGGATGAACACATAACTATTGGGCATGCAATCGATAAATGCGTTGTTAAGATGATGAATATGTAATATTCCTTAAAAAATATCTTCAGTGAATAAATGTTTATTTTTATTTTTTTGTTTTTTATTTGTTTTGTAGAAGTTCATTTGTTTTACACAAACATCTTATCCCCGTGGTCAAACCAGTTGGACATATTTCCACCGTTGTACAGTCAGCATCATTAAAATGTCGCTAACAAAAGTACTCAAAATAATCCAAATACCAAAATCCCAATTTTATATTGGTTATTAGAGTGCTCAAATAGTTGTAAGTGTCCAGAGTGGTCAAACTATCTTAACAATCGGTCTTCCAGTATTATCTAAGTTAGTAGAGTACTCATATCATATACACAATCACGCCGGTCGATGGTATCCAGTCAAGTATAATTTCAAAAAATCTAGACATTCATACTTTTCTGACTAATGGAAGTTGATAGTGTTCATGGCTTATGCAACTGTCAACTATAAAAAAATACAAAAGACATTGTCAATTGACACATTTTGTATCTTTTAAAGCCAAAAACCAAAAGTTGAAGTTATTCATATACCCATCCCTTATCATTCCGCCATTGTGTGAAAGGAATGGCTTTGCAAGTAAGAAAGGGATACAAAATGCGATTAAATGACAATGTCTAGATTTTTTGAAATTATGCTTGACTGGATACCACTACTAACTGACATAATATTGGAAGACCGATTGTTAAGATAGTTAGACCACTCTGGACACTTACAACTATTTGAGTACTTTAATAACCAATATAAAACTGGTATTTTGGTATTTGGATTATTTTGAGTACTTTTGTTAGTGACATTTAATGATGCTGACTGTACCACGGGTCATAACCATAAATACCAAAAAAAAGAGTTAAACCATGGGTAACTTTACTTCTTCGTAGTACATCCAGTTGAACATCGTAGTTGTACCACGGGTCGGGAGGGAGTTCTTCGTGAAAATGAGTCATCAAGTCAAACACGTTTGACGCAAAGCTTCGATTCGTGAGTCACCTCCTTACGATGCCCCTTCATGTCAGCCTCCAAGTAGGAGGGTTGAGGGAGAAAGGCTTTTTTAACACTTAGGTGGCAGAAAAGCACACAGCCCACCTGATGGAAAGTGGATACCGGGCCTATGGACGTGTGCAACACCACGGGAGTCACACTCGTGCTGCCGACCCTGTAAACACAGAGAGTTTCAGTGTTGTCATTGCAGAAGACAACGCAGGACCATACTTTGGTATTCCCACTAACAGCACAAAACAGAACCTCTTCAGTGAGCTCTGGCTGCCCTGATCACCGCCGGTAACACAACACGAGGTTATCATGACCGTGGTATTCTTTAGGGTGTAAATATGTGTAAATACTGACATACTTATTATTCATAGATCTACTTATATTATTCGTCTAGGTACCCAGGCTCGCCCCCTATTACGGGGGACAGAGACTCATAGTTGGCGAAATGTGAATGTTAATGCACCTATGCCTACCCCGTCGGGGATTTACAGGCGTGAGTATATAATATATGAATATTTGAACTAAGCGGGAATCGAATCCACGATCTCCGACATAGCAGTCTACTGCCATTTCACTCAAGAGATCGTAGGCATATGTTTGTTAAAAGTTCATAATCTAAAGTGCTTTATTTTCGAAAAAGATAAGGCGATATTGAGACCTGCAGGGCTAACATGCGCGCGTCGTCAAATATCTCGAATCGAGATGAGATATCATCTCGAGTCTTCTCGAGCGAAGTAACGCCGACATATTTTGTCGCGTCAAACTTTTTCAATTGTTGTCTATGGCATACACATTTTTTAAACATTTATCCGATAAAATCGGCCCGATACGGCCATTTGCTCGAAAGCACAGACTAGTTAGGGATGCTAGGTATGAAAAAAAGAGAAAAAATAGTGCAAACAATTTTCGACCTTATTGACATGACATGCTATCGAATTTTTTTTCTTATATTCGTGATCAGCGTCATCAATTAATGCGAAAAGACACGTAACAAAGGAAATGTCATTAAGGTCGAAAATTGCTTGCAGTCGCACAAAGGTACTAAATTTTGATCCAAAATGAACCGAGCACAAGAAAAGTTTACACGAGATAATTTCTCGTCGACCAAATGAAAGACGAGAGACAAAACATTTTAAATGTCAAAATTCGAGTAAATAAGGGCACGTATGTTACAATTTGCAGACACTAAGTAGAGATGATTTCTCGAAGTCGAGTTATGGCGACATCTGACAGATCGCCATGAAATTTGCCATGTTACCAACAGTCGATATCGACATACAACGGCAAAATGCCTCGAGATAGCTATCTCGTGGCGCGCATGTTAGCCCTTCATGCTACCAACAGTCGACATATCGACATAAAACGGCAAAATGCCTCGAGATAGCTATCTCGTGGCGCGCATGTTAGCCCTGCTGGAGCCGTCAGGCGAGGTTCTAAAGAGAGCCGAAGACGGTGATCAACAATACACTTGTGTATCATACGACGTTTTTCATTTTACTTGTAAATAATTATAATGCTAAAATAGATATTTACCCTTGCAGTTTTCAGATAGTAAACATTCCATGACATTGAGGACTTCACATCAATCACATCATATATCAGACGTTGTACAGTATGTGTGTATATATCGGGCGGAGTACTAGGTACATAAATCGTTTTCTTCCCAATTAGTACATACTTCTAGACATTTAAAAAAAATTGACTTTACCTCGCCTGATGGTAAGCTGAAGGCAAAGTCTCAGGAAAGAGGGCCACCATTTTATACATGTGCAATGTTAACAATGGTGGCACTCAGCTTGACGGACTCATCAGATGCTTTTTCACGCCCCGCTTAAAGGACCCGGGACTGTAGGAAGAGGGAAACACGTGAGCTGGCAAGGTGGTGCGACAAAGGAAAGAGCGACGGAACCGCTTGGTTCTTGAAGGAATGTTCTGCACCGTATAGTGGTGACATCTAAGTCCTGCACGTGTCCTCCTGTATAGGAAAGGAGAGGGTGATACTAATTGGATAGCTCATCAGAACATTCACCATGGTAGAGACGGTAAAATACTGCCAAGGCAGCAACATCTCTACGCATCTCGAAAGCATCTAATAAGTACTTTGCGGATCCATCCCAGAGATGCGAGCAGTATTCCACACAGGAACGAATTTGTGGCTTGTATAGAAGACACCGTTGCTCCGGCGTGAAAAACCGTCTCACTCTGTTCAGGACTCCGAGTTTACGAGAGGCTATTTTGATGATACTCTCGATGTAGTTTTTAGGGTTCCGTAGCCAAATGGCAAAGAACGGAACCCTTATAGATTCGTCATATCTGTCTGTCTGTCCGTCCGCATGTCACAGCCATTTTTTTCCGAAAACTTGATAAGTAGATGTATTCTGTGAACCGCATTAAGATTTTCACACAAAAATAGAAAAAAAACCGATAAAATTTGGGGGTTCCCCATACTTAAAACACAACTTAAAAATGTTCTTTTTCATCAAACCCATACTTCAAAAATGATATTGAGGTTTCGAATTTCATTTTTTCCTAAACTGAATAGTTTGCGCGAGAGACACTTCCAAAGAGGTAAATGGTGTGCCCCCTCTCCCCCGTAACTTCTAAAATAAGAGAATGATAAAACTAAAAAAATTGTTTTGAACGTGATTTAGTATTTAGTTTTTTTAATACGTCATAAATCGTAAACCCCAATTTACCTACTGGCTGCTTGTCCATAGCCTCACCCCAAAGATGGGTAACATACATCAGAAGATCACCCCCTGACCTTTCGACCTGAAGCCATACTGCCGGTCATTAATTAGGGAGTGATCCTCAAGGTGACGCATGAGCTGTATATTGATTATGTGCTCAAACACCTTGCACAGCACTGAGATGACGGCTATGGGTCGATAGTTGTTCTTGGGGATCGGCTGTACATACCTACGCTTCTTTCCAAGCCGAAGGCACTGTACTAGAGCTGTAGGACAGCCGGTACAGCCGCGCAAGCATTGGAGACAAGTCCGCTGCACATTTTTGCAGAACCACCGCCGGAATACCGTCCGGAACACTGGCTTTCCGGACATCGAGTGATTGCAGTACTGCTCAGACATCGCATTGCCTGATACGAATATCAAGCATTGCGTGGTCACTGATGGGTAGTGTTGGCGGCTCCATACCACAATCATCGACTCAGGAGTTGGCCGCAAAGAGATTAACCAGCGAATTTGGTTTCTCTTGCGGCTCATGGGCCAGGGATCCATCGGATTGCGCAGGGATTCCGAAGGCTGGCAGAAGTTGGCTTGCACGGCTTTATCCAGGCGCCAGTAGCCAAGGCTGCCCGTGGGATGCGCAACTAGCTCCTGACCAAGCCGCGCTATGCGCTGGGCATCCGCTCTGACGTAAGCTCTCTTGCAGACCTTGGTGGCTCTGTTGTACGCCACCTTGAAGTGGCCCACGCTGGGATCGCTCGTAGCGCGGGCCCCTATACAGGCGCGGTACGCAGACATTCTATGACTTAGGGCATCTGCCACCTAAATTATTTCAAATCGGCTAGAAAAGGAAAAAGTGAAACGAATCAGGCGGCACTTGAACCCGCGACCAGTGCCTTACAGGGAGAATGCTCTAACCACTGAGCTACTGAATCACGCCTAGAGTGCTCCAAATTCTCCTCGTGGTTGATGGTTGTAAAGAAGAATTCGAGACCTTGGATCGTTCCGATAGTATAGTGGAGTTTTGGAGGACCCTAGCTGGCAAGCTTGGGTCCTCCAATACGTCATCGCTTAAATCAATATATTACTAGATAGACCAAAGGGCTAACCAACACAATTTGGAGAGTTCTTGTAACGAGGGTTTTGTAAATATTCACTTATAGGCACTTTTCCAGGTAATATCAATATGCAGCATCATATTTGTACCACAATGAGTAAAGTTTTCAATTTACTTCTCAGTTTTCAATTCCTCTCAACACCTTCTTAAATTGCACATCAAGTATTCGCTTGTTGTGCAATTTAAGAAGATGTTTATTTGTTCGAATCCGGGACACGCCGCGCGCCGGTCACAGCTGCCATTCACATGCATATATAATTATATGAGCTTTGTTGAGTGTGAGATCATTCGCGCGGGTGCGCCGCTGTCCTCATGTCGCGAGCCATGCAGCACTATAGAATGTGAGTAGATACAAGTTAATAATTAAATAGATAACTCTATATGGTATACCGATATATTTGCAGTAGAGGCTGCTATAAATATATCATATAACATACTAGAAGGCCCGCCGAACTATCGTTTCGCCTTAAAATCAATGATATTGTATTTACTGTAATTACCTGTATTACAATTTCTAAATTATGTTAAGAAAGAAAGTATTACGATGGGGACGTTATACTTTCTTTCTCATGGCCCCATGGCCCCCAACGGTGTATGGGCTTAACGGGGGCCACACGTCTCAATACCCATTTTCAATATTTGCTACGGATCCATGGGGTGGAGGCAAACATTAAAATAAACAGCCATACGCCCGCGGGGTCCCCCAAGCATATAGATTTTCGCGGCCCTAGCAAGTCTGCAAGTTGGTACACATACTCTATTTTTACCCTTCCATCGTTTAGTTTATGACTTTTACATATATTTATATTTGAATTTTACTTAAATTTTATTTTAGTTAATAGCTATTCTGTTAGCCCAGGTAGAAACAAACCCAACAAAATAAAAATCATCAAAATCGGTCCAGCCGTACTCGAGTTTTAAATGGTAAACTAACACGATTTTCGACTTATGGACATACAAACCGTTTGGCCTGAGGGTGACGGGTGGAACCGCTTGTCACCCTAGCAGAAGCAGGCCACGGCGGCGGCGTGCATCGTAGGACGATGCCCCCCCCCCATACCGGGGACGAGTCGGGGACCGCGTGGTCCCCCCTCCCGAGGAGGACCAGACCGAGAGGAATGGCCCTGGGTCAGCCGGGGTGCGAGGGATATGTCACGAGACAACCTCACCTTCGGCCTAGCACATCGACCCACAGACGGCGTGCGGTTTAGTCGGTTGGAGTCCGACATAACTCCCCCCCTTCGACTCCGAAGAGGAGGGTATGCGTAGGGATTTCCCGCACATAAAAAAAAAACATACGAACCGTTTGTTTAGACCTGTGGCCTTAGCATGACTTTACACAGGATTTCTACAACCTAATGACAGTTTACGTATGTCGGGCTGGATTAGTCCGAGTTTATATCACGACAGTTCGTCTAGTTTCATAGTATGAAATTGATGATGAAATTTCGTAGTAATGAATAGTATTAGTTTTTCAGTTTTTAGTTTTGGATATTAAAATCCGACCGATAGTGCTTTTCATGTCCAGAAATACGAAAAAAATAAAAAAAAATAATGGCGTTTGGTGTGGAAAAATGTGCAGTTGTTCATGTAAAGCGAAGGCGGGTGGTGAAGTCGGAGGGTATATAACTCTCTGATTCCACTAACCTGAGATCACTCCTCATAGCTGAGACCTATAAGTACTTGGGTATATCACAGGCGTTATGTATTAATGAGGCCGGCATGAAACAAATGCTACAGGAATGTTTCTTTGGCCGCCTGAAAAAGGTACATAACAGTCTTTTATCAGGTGGTAACAAGGTGCGTGCTTGTAACAGTTGGCTACTCTTGATGTACTCCTTTGGCATACTCAAGTGGACTCAGACTGAACTCGATACCATTGATAATAGAGTCCGGACTCAGTTGACTGCCTTTCGAATACATCATCCACTGCCGTCAGTCATGAGATTGTACATCCCGCGGAAATGTGGGGGTCGAGGATTTTTAAATACTAAGACCCTCTATAACCGTGAGGTGTGCAATCTCAGAGACAACGTAGATGTCGGGCTCAACCCGCTCGGTTGGGCTAAGGGGAACTGTTAAGGCCTACAGTTATTGGCACTGATAGCCGCAGGGAGGTATGGCAAAGTAAGGAGCTACATGGCAGGTTCTATCGGGCTCTCCACAGGCCCGAAGTAGACCTATTGGCATCTGTATCCTACGTTTCGATGACCTTTTTAGGGAAACCGAAGGTTTTGCCTGTGCAATTGCTAACAAAGTTATCAAAACGAATAACTACCGGAAGTATATCATGAAGGATGGCACAATTGACATCTGTCGAGCATGTCACCAACCTGATGAATCCCTCAGGCATATTACTTCCGGTTGTTCTCGTCTTGCTCACAGCGAGTACTTGCACAGAAGTCAAAAGTCAAAAAGTCAAAAATCATTTATTCTGTATAGACCATTAAAACGGTACTTACAAAACGTCAAGTTAAAAAAAAAATCTAGACTAGTTTAGCAAATGGACCACCGGTTCGAAACGCGGCCCCGACCTGAGAAGACTCCGGCAAGAAACTCAGCGGGCATTTTTTTTTTTTTGGTCTATTTACAAACATTTGCTTAGTCTACTTAGTCTAAATACAATAGTTTGCTTGAGTAGCATAGTTGAGCGAACAGCTCATTTCCAAGCTTGTTTATCATCTAAATATTCTTGGATTTTATAATAGCCTTTTTGGCACAGTTTAGTCTTAATTACATTTTTAAATTTATTTACAGGTTTACCTTTTTTTACAGATTAGATATATTTATTTACAGATTTATCTCTAATTTCATTAGGGAGCTTGTTGAAAAAGCGTATACAGTTGCCCCGGAAAGAATTACTAATTTTATGGAGTCTACTATCACAAGCTACAAGATTGTTTTTATGTCTTGTGTTTATATTATGCCTGTCACAAACTCTTGAAAATTTAGAGATATTTTTCCTTACATACATCAGGTTCTCGAAGATGTATTGTGACACTACGGTTAGAATGTCTATTTCTTTAAACTTTTCTCGAAGGGAAACTCTTGGGCCCAAATTATAAATAGCTCTCACAGCCCGCTTTTGTAAAATGAATATTGTGGTTAAATCCGCGGAATTACCCCAAAGGAGAATCCCGTAGCTTAAACGGACAGACATAATCTATCAGCGACTTGCTTTGAAATACCACCTTGTGGAAGTTGAGGTGCCTTACTATAGGTATGTTCGTGAGCCAGTTCTAGAAAGTAGTCATATCACATTGTACTGGGATCGATCTATCATCACTGATAGGACTGTTCTAGCCAACAAGCCTGATATTGTGGTGATAAACCGGCCTGAACGCCGAGCATTGATTGTTGATGTCACCTTTCCTCATGACGAGAATCTCGTGAAAGCTGAGAAAGATAAACAGATCAAATACTTGGACTTGGCTCACGAGGTTGTCGACATGTGAAATGTTGACTCAGCAATCATTGTACTGATAGTCGTGTCAGTCAATGGACTGATAGCGAAGAGCCTCGATCAACACCTGAAGAGGCTCGGGTTAGACGGTTGGAACAAGGGCCAGATGCAGAAGGCAATGCTCCTTGATACGGCGCGCATCGTGAGGAAGTTCCTTTCTCTGGAGCCCTAACCACTGGTAGCTTGGTCCTTGTATCCAATACCGGTTTTTTCTATATGTATTTAAAAATATAATTTGTAAGTTTTGAAAAGGAATAAAGAGACTATAATAATTAATTAATTAATTAATATAATTGGTTCAAGATTTGAAAGACAAATTTAAAACAAATGGTTTGGAACTAAATCCTTCAAAATGTTTAACTTTTCTTAATGGTAACATTGAAAGATCTTTGGTAATTTCGAAATTTAACGTTTTGGCCCCAAATTTAAAAGTTTGAGACAAAAGTTCACTCCGGCTCCTAGTGTCCCCGTTTCTTGAAGAAGCCTATGAGAATTTTATTGAGGAAAAAATACAAAATTTTAATGAAGTTTCGGACCGACTCCTCCAAATTATTATACATTCTGCTTTTACAATTCTAAGATTTCGTCCCCAAATTCACTCATGCTTTATGATCATCACAATTTTTTAAACATTTGGCACTTTAAGGCAAGATGGACAAAATTATTTAAAATACCTTATGCAAAATTTTAAATGCAGATTTAAACGACCGAGCCTGGCTCCAAGCATCTCTCCAGGTTCGTTGGGGTGGGCTCGACGTTCGTAAAATTTCAGATGTAAGTTTACCATCTTTTTAGATTCGGTTCGTGGCACAGAGGAATTAACCATTGTACACCCACACTGGTTAATTCTGAAGTGCTAGGCAAAGCCGAAGATATAAATGCTTGCAAAATGTTTCGCCCAAGCACTGTTTTGCCCGCCAACCTATGCTTCCAGAGACAGTGGGATGAGCCGCTTTGCATTATATTAAGTCAACAGTGGCTTAACACGTCCTCTAATGTTGCAGAGCGTGCTCGCCTTCTGGCTGTGGTAGAGCGGTAGTCTGGTATGTGGCTTAAGGCTCTTCCGTCGTCCAACATTGGCACCATGTTGGACGACACGACTTTCAGAATTTCAGCCTGTCTACATTTGGGTGCTCCCTGTGTTACTCCTCATCGCTGTCACTATGAAGAAGCAGTCGACAGCCTCGGGCATCACGGCCTATCATGCGGCAGGAACGCAGGACGCATGTCTCGTCATGCACATTTAAACGACATTATCCGCCGGGCTCTTGTCACCGCTGGCGTCCCAGCCATACCTAAACCAGTTGGTTTGGTGCGCGACGATGGCAAAAGACCGGACGGCATGTCTTTTGGTGCCTTGGAAGATGGGTAGGCCTTTGGTGTGGGACGCAACATGCGTAGACACCCTTGTGCCTTCCCATCTCCCAAGTATGACGTTCTGCACTTGTGCTGCTCCGGCATCTGCGGAGGTCCTAAAACGGCAAAAATATTATAATATTACCAGCAATTATTTATTTGAGCCGTTGAGGTCGAGACGCTGAGGTCGTGGGGTCCGAGCGCGAGTTCACTTTACAAAGAAATTGCAAAGCGACTGGTCGATGCTTCGCGTGATCAAAGGGCTGGCTGATTTTTGCACAAAGGATTGGCATTGCCATCCAACTGGGTAATGCCGCCAGTCTTTTGGGCACGTTGCAAGTCGACATCGATGAGGAGGAATTCTTCGACGCCTAAACTCTATGGCCTCTTTTATTTCCTGTATTTTGTTAATTCTTGTAAATATTTAGTTAACACGTTTTAGTTTTAGTTTAAATCAAAACGTTATTTTCTTATTGTATTACCATGATAAATATCTAATATATAAAATTCTCGTGTCACAGTTTTCGTTGCCAAACTCCGAAACGGCTCGACCGATTCTCATGAAATTTTGTGGGCATATCGGGTAGGTCTGAGAATCGGCCAACATCTATTTTTCATACCCCGATTCGCGATAACCGACATCCACGCGGGCGGAGCCGCGGGCGACAGCTAGTAATAAATAAAATTATGTTTTGTAAAAAAAGTTGTAGCTTAAAGTTAAACAGCGAAAAAACTGGGTACTTTGGGGGTCCTACCAAGATCTTCGGGACCCAAGCCAACCTCACCTGCAAGCTAGTGCACCTGCTGAAAAACGGACGAGGCTCTGGCGCTGGCTTTTCGTTGGGGGGTCAGACGGCAGTCGCCCCTGGAAAGGCTAAAACTACGACAAACATTAAATGAACGAAAAGGTAAGGGATTGCGCAAGGGATAGGGTGCCACCGCAAAACGGCACGCAGGAGGGTCGCCCGTCTCTTGTGACAAATAGGCGAGGGCTACCGCGTCTGAGCCGGGCACGGCTAAAGAGGATAGGCCAAAACCGCAATCCCCGAAAACTCCGCTTCGCAACGTGGAACATAATTGATCATGATATCGTGATCTGTTTCGAATCATAATCAATACTATTTCTTGTAGCCACGGATACCGTGATCGGCGGCTAATAATATTAATATATTTTTTGAGTAAAACGGATCCCGGTATCAGTGGATACAACTCAACGTGATCCGTGGACAATTCAATCTGATACCGGAATCGGTGGAGACTGGTCGCACGAGGGAGGTAGCCGACGTACTCGCCAGGCGAAGGGTGGCCGTGGGGTTCCTGCAGGAGATTCGGTGGAGGGATCATTGGGGACGGCTACCAGCTTATGTACACAGGTGCACCTGATGGGCAGGCCGGAGTAGGCGGGGTGCTCTCCGGGGGACTTCGGGACTACATCTTGGAGGTAAAACGCTATAGCACCCGACTTATGGTCGTAAGGATGCTTATCGATGGGATTGTTGCCCGTCTGATAGGTGCCTACGCTCCACAGGCCTGGCTCAGCGAAGCCGAAAAGATCTCGTTCTGGAACTAGCTCGGGGAAGTGCTTAGTGGCATTCCGCTGTCGCAGGGAATTTTTCTGGGTGGTGACTTGAACGATCTTGTGGGTAATGGGGAGGGGAGTTTGAGCGTGTCCACGTGTGGATTTGGGTACGGCAGCCGTAACCCAGAGGGTGAGCACATTCTCAGAACGTGTGCGGCTTCCGATCTTGCCATCGTGAACACGTATTTAAAAAAGAAATCCAAACATCTTATCACCTACAAACACAGGGGCACGCTACCCAGATCGATTTCCTACTTACTAGGAGGGACAACATCAGCAAGGTGGCAAACTGCAAGGCCATACCCGGGGAGAGTCTCACTTGTTTTTGTCGCTATTTTTGTTTTTGTTTTTTTCGCTGTTTGCATGCATAGGCTGATATCCGCATCTTGTGTTGCAAACAACTTGCAATGTTCTTGGCAAGTACTGTATTGTTATTTGTTTGCTGTCAACTGTGACATAATCAGCAGACGAACTCAGGCGCATGCACAGATTGGGTTACTATAAATACTATTATGTAACAAGCTAAGCGCATTACGCAACAAAGGCAAGGCAAGCCTAGCCAAGCCGCCATTTTTTACTCTGTGATACCTACTAGCAAGCCGCACCGCAGACCAACCGCGGCAAATGCATTTATAATAACACGGATTACTATTTTTATGTAACTAACCCTTGGCACAGATCTCTTGCATTCTCCTTTGCGCACACTATGTATTTTTTTTTCGTTTTTTTTAAGTATATTTATTTATGTAAGTAGTTCGGGGATCGAGGTTTTCAACTAAACCAGCGCCGGGTACTCGTGCCCGGCATCTTGCTGAACTGGCTCCTTTTTTTCTTTGTGCAGCATCAATGTGCACATATTATATTTATTTTTATTATCAGTGGCTATTTTTTTTATTTTACTTTTTTATAGTTATTTATTTGATTCAAATTCAAATTCAAATTAATTTATTCTTTGCAAATATGGGTTACATTAGATGTTACATTCACTAGGTATATAGTTTCGCCATATTCCACTATAAAAGGCATGTTTGTGCTGTAGAAAAAAAAAGTGTGTTTTCTTTCTTTCTTTCTTCCCAATACCGTCTCCTTGTCATGGACCTCTGTGTGAAACCCTAAGGCAAGTATGTTGAGCGCGGCCAGCGCAGAATAAGGTGGTGGCTGCTTGATGAAGCCGAATCCCAGAGTTTCGTCCCAGCCATCGGTGACAAGTGCGCCGATGCTGTAGACGAACCAATACAAGATTACTGGGACAAGATTCAAGCAGCTATTCTTGAGGCGGGAAAGGCCGTGCTCGATATGTCTCAGGGTGGGCGCAAGTGTGACAAGGACACTTGGTGGTAAAACAACACAGTACAGAGTGAGATCAAGGTGAAGAAAGCGCTCTTTAAAAAGTGGTAAGCGTCTAAATGTCCTGAAGACCGTGACGCGTATGACGATGCCAAACGCGCCACTAGGAGAGCCGTAGCCAGGGCCATACGAGACCACTTGCAACCGCTGTACCACAAGTTGGAATCGTCTGAGTGGCAAAAGCTCATCTATAAGTTGGCGCGTTCCAGGGCTAAAGCGACACTGTCTATATCCAAGTGCTGCTGCATTAAAGACCCTGGGGGCAACTTGTTATACTTCCACGAGCTGCTGAACAAGCAGGTGCAGCCAGCAGACCTCCCTCCAAATCAAGGACTAGTGCCTCCGATAACGCCTGCAGAAGTCCAGAGTGCCATTCGACGCATGAAGAACCGGAAAGTTGTCAGACCGGACGATGTCCCCATGGAGGCTTGGAAGGCAATGGGTGCCCGTGGTGTGAGCATCCTGACAAACCTATATAACCGCGTACTCCTCACCGGGAAACCGGGGAACCGGTGTTCGCCGTAAGGATATGCCTGCCTATTCCTAGACATGCAGAAGGCCTTCGACTGTGTTCCTCGCGTGGTGTTCTGGTGGGCATTGCGGTCCAAGGGAATCCCAGAGGCCTACATTGACACCATCCGACACATGTCACACGATTCCGATTCCGTAGTTCGGTCCGCTGACCTTCCCCATCACCGTCGGGGTACACCAAGGATCCGTAAACAGTCCTTACGTGTTCAACTTGGTGTTGGACGTTTTGTCGGACAGCATCAGAAACTCGCATGATCAGCCTCCATGGTTGCTCATGTATGCTGATGACATTGCGCTGATGGACACGGACAGGAACAGATTGGTGCGGCGCGAGTATGGAAGGAGGCGCTTGAGAACGGCGGTCTGAAGCTAAATGTGGCGAAGACAGAATACTTGGCGTTAAACTCAACAGATCCCACACCCGTCCGCATAGGCGATGACTTGATCGAGCGCACGGACCAGGTTAAGTACCTGGAATCTGTACTTCACGTGACTGGTGACATCGACTGCGACGTCAAGGTACGTATTGCGATCGCGTGGGCCAAATGGCGCGAAATGAATAGCGTCATATGCGATCCTAAAATGCCAGTCCGGTTGAAGATACTGGTCTATAAGACGATCATTAGGCCTGTTCTTTTACACGGCTGTGAGGCGTGACCGCTGTTGTGGCGACACAAGCAGGAGCTGCATGTCACAGAGATGAAAATGCTGCGGTGGATGTGTCACGGAGATGAAATGCTGCGGTGGATGTGCGGAGTCACGCGTAGGGATTGCGTGAGGAACTCTCGCCTCCGCGGCAGCCTTCATGTCCGTGACATCGTAGATAAAATGCAAGAGAGTCGCCTTCGCTAGTGTGGCCACGTCTTGCGGCAACAGCCAGGCTACGTGGGTAACAAATGTCTGGCAATGGCGCACCCACCGGGTCCAGGTAGAAGGGGTAGGCCCAAAAAGTCCAGGCATGACATCGTGCAGGGTGACAGGGTGACATGCGTGCAAATGGTCTCACTACCATGGACGCCCAAGATCGTGTTAAGTGGAGGAGGAAGAGTAGGAAGGCGGACTCCGAGCTCCGAGGACATCTTGGCCTCGGATGCAATCGGGACAACGTCTAAATGTCGATGATGAGCGGAAAAACTATTTGATTCATCGGAATTTGTTTTTTCTCAAAGTCCCCCCGCCTACAATGAGGCTATGGCGATACCACATTTGCCCAGCGCCATCTAGCGACATCAAGCCGAACTACTACGATACTACACACAAGACATAAAAACAATCTTGTAGCTTGTGATAGTAGACGCCATAAAATTAGTAATTCTTCCTGGGGCAACTGTATACGCTTTTTCAACAAGCTCCCTAATGAAATTAGAGATTTACCAGTGAATAAATTTAAAAATGTAATTAAGACTAAACTGTGCCAATTAAAAAGGCTATTATAAAATCCAAGAATATTTAGATGATTAACAAGCCTGAAAATGAGCTGTTCGCTCAACTATGCTACTCAAGCAAACTATTGTATTTAGACTGAGTACACTAAGCAAATGTTTGTAAATAGACCAAAAAAAAATGCCCGCTGTGTTTCTTGCTGGAGTCTTCTCAGGTCGGGGCCGCGTTTCCAACCGGTGGTCCATTTGCTAAACTAGTCTTGATTTTTTTAATCTTGACGTTTTGTAAGTCCCGTTTTAATGGTCTCTGCAGAATAAATGATTTTTGACTTTGACTTTGAGATCACCTTGTCTGGTCGGATGATCTTCCCTTTGTATTGAAGGAACATCGCACCTCGTTCCTCCACAAGGCTATGCAATTTACGTATTAGAAAGAAAGAAAGAAAGAAAGAAAAAGCATTTATTTAAGAAACGCACAATGTACAAAAATTTCAAACAAGAATTATAGGTTATTAACGTTCTAATACAGGCTTAATTATTATAAATGTACATCGTGCGAACCTAAATGGGCTACCATCTCAGCATGAATGCCTCGTACACCAACAATAGGGTATACGAAGCGCTGGTTTTCAGATGGCGCCACTAGTCGCTCCGCCGTCACGCAAACAGACCGAACTGCCGCAGTTAACAAACAAACAAAAATATAAAAATATCAAACCACGAACACACAAATAAATCGAGAGGTGAACATCAAAAATAAATACAAAAAACAAAAACTAGAAGATTAATTAACAAAAAAAAGAAGTCATAACATAATTTAAAACACAGTCATCATAGTCTGTGGTAGACTAATTACTTACTCCCGCGCCGTGCCATGACATAACCTCAACATAACATCCTGACACTCTGACATCACCGTTGTCATCGCATTAAAAATTATATCAAGTTGCGTAATAGCATCAAGATGGCCGACAAAGAACCAACTGAACCAATCCACGAACACCATGTATTTACTTTGCATAAACGGCATAAACTATTCAAGGTGGTTATGTAAGACTATAATAGTGACGAGTGCTTACATTTGTGTACAATTGTAATGTGTATTTGAAAACAGTATGCATAGTGGAGGGATTTATAGTGTGTATAATGTATATAGTGTAAATAGTGTAGTGTATATAGTGTGTGTGTTTATCTGGCAAGAACAAGAAAAATATAGGCTGCACACTACAAAGCACCATCAGCACCGAGGCGGACCACAGCCGCCGCCTCCACTGGTAGTAGCGAACGGCCAGGGTTCACCGACCGTCATCCAATTTCACTTGGGAAGTGGGTTTCAATTCCGGCGAGTATTCCCAAGGTTAGTGTAACCCCGCGTCTGCGTCGCCATCAGATGCAACCGGTACTTATATCTAAATGAGTTGTATTAGATACTTACGCAGATATTGCCATGTGTCATGTCTTAAATTATGGTAGAGTTCATGGTGTCGATGACGTTAAAAGACGTCAGGACCAAACTTAAATAAACGGGTTGTACTATGAGAAGAGATTAAAGTAGGTTACCTATCTTAATCCCGAATTTTAATATTCCGAATATCATAATCCAGAAAACGTTTGGCCAATTTTTCATAATCCCGGTTTTTTAAATTCCGAAGTTTTATTTGCCATATAATCGCAACTCAGAATTTCATTTGCCCATTTATTCATTTGTACGACGTTTTATAATCCAGACGAACGAGTTGCAGACACATGTAATCTAAATGCACAACATCCAGATGACCGTAATCCATATGCACGAAAGCCCAATTTTTAAAACGCAATTTTTTTAAATGCAATTATTTGATATCCAGTTAATTAATATCCAGACAAACAATATCCAGATTTTTAAACCTAAAACTAAACCTCATATGGCGTCTACTAGCTACAACTGGGGACCTACTGAACAAAACACACGTTGCCTTAAAAATATATGTATGCATGTAAGCAAACAAGCATGCATGCAGGCAAGCTGGCAATCAGACCGGCAAGCATGCAGGCATGCAGGCATGCAGGCATGCAGGCATGCAGGCATGCATGCATGCAGGCAAGCAGGCAAGCAGGCAAGCAGGCAAGCAGGCAAGCAGGCAAGCAGGCAAGCAGGCAAGCAGGCAAGCAGGCAAGCAGGCAAGCAGGCAAGCAGGCAAGCAGGCAAGCAGGCAAGCAGGCAAGCAGGCAAGCAGGCAAGCAGGCAAGCAGGCAAGCAGGCAAGCAGGCAAGCAGGCAAGCAGGCAAGCAGGCAAGCAGGCAAGCAGGCAAGCAGGCAAGCAGGCAAGCAGGCAAGCAGGCAAGCAGGCAAGCAGGCAAGCAGGCAAGCAGGCAAGCAGGCAAGCAGGCAAGCAGGCAAGCAGGCAAGCAGGCAAGCAGGCAAGCAGGCAAGCAGGCAAGCAGGCAAGCAGGCAAGCAGGCAAGCAGGCAAACAGGCAAGCAGGCAAGCAGGCAAGCAGGCAAGCATGCAGGCAAGCAGGCAAGCATGCAGGCAAGCATTAGTGTTGCTCTTCTCCGGCGCTGCGGGAAGTGTAGTCCTTCCGCCCTTGCGTAACAAAGTTCGGGCACCCATACTCACTTCCGCAGCTCCCTCCGCGCCTTCGGTTCTTAAATAACACTCTAGTGTAGGGCAGACAAGTACCACGGCGAGTCAGGTCGGGCGTGGTACGCAGTGTTCACGAGCTCGCTTTCCCGATTTATTGATTATACCTGCATACAAAACTGTTCATGCATGACATGGAAAACAATAATTAAAAAAAAATTATATTAAGTGAACTTATTTATGTCTTAAGTGAACGTTAGATTTTTTGTTTTTATATCAACCGTTACACACCCTAAATGAATCGTATAAATTTACTGATTTTTACTATATCTGTATATAGTTTAGCTGGAACACGATTCTTATGGGAACCAAATAAAAAGATTACGAAAATTTGGTAATAGTTTATTTGGAAAATGGTACGATGGGAAACAAAAAAAAATATTCTGAGAATCTGGTATAACTATATATTTGGATTATGACAATATGGGAAACAAAAAATACTATTTGAAAATTTGTTTTTAGTGCACCTGGAAATTGATTCATCTGGGAAATGAAAAACGGAATTATAGAAGTTGTCATTCATTACATCTGTCTTTTAAAAGTTCTACCAACCGTTTTCGGCGTTTTAAGATTCGGGTAACAGAAATTCGATATTTCAATAGGTTACCATTAAAGCAATACAGTAAAATGTCCAAAATTTTAATAAGGGGCTTCAGGAGCAGAGGCAGCCCCAAGGAAAGATGGACGGATTGTGTGAAAAGGAAATGCCAAACAGGAATGTATGGCGGAGAACGACATGTTGAGCCGACTACAAATGTTTGGAACCAGGGCATTATAACGTCATCATCTGCCTACTTTGTCTTACTTTTCTGGGGTGGCACAATATGCCATTCTCTTCCATACTTTCTATATAGGGTGTAATTTTTTAAACTTAGACTAATAACACATAGACGGATAGTCCCTTAAGATATGAAGAACGCGAATGAAGCCAAAGTAATATCTATGTAGGCGTAAACTATACGTTCTTACACTTCACACCGAGATATGTTCACACAAGCGCACCGATATACAATGGCGTCGTTAAAATTTTCGATTCATATTTATGTTCGACAAATGTTTAACGTAAAAATATAATAGGTTTTGAAAAACTAACAAGTGAAATGTGATCTTCAAATGATTTTGTTTGGTATGAGATGAATTGTGGCACTCTTCCACTGCACAAACCGTGCTATTGTGTTTCTATGTGTTCTTATTCTAAGTTTTTAAACGGGGTATTGGGGGGAGGTACCTTAACTTACTTATTGACTAGCTATTAGTATTGAGTTTGAACGGTTCATTGTATTAAGCGTATACAGTCCCCCAGACGTGCCCTATGCAAAATTTGAAGAAAGGATGGAAGAAGCGCTTTTTAAATGCCGTTACTCCCAAAAGGCGATAATAGTTTGTGGAGACTTCAACGTAAATATTTTAGATAACACCCTAGTGCCAGTAGAGAAGAATAAATTGTTAAATCTATTCAAGTCCATTAATCTTATTAATATGTTTTCGGAACCTACTCGAAAAACTGCAACTAGTGCCACATGTATCGATAATATTTTCACGGATATTAAACCAATCAATAAATATATTGTGGATGCTGTACACTCGGATCACCGTGGCCAATTAATAACTTGTGAAATAAATAATTGTGAAGTTAATAAAAACGAAATTAAAATTGTACCAATTAACCAATACCGTTTATACGCTTTCAAGGAAACTATTGTAAACAAACTACCTGACTTGCCCTCGTACAATAATGTAGAAGAGTCTTACGCAGACCTAATCAACCTGATCAATAATGAGTTTGGGAGAATTTTTACCTCAAAAACATTATCGATTGGTGGCCGTCCAGTTTTCAGTGATTGGGCAACATCGGGGATTTATAAGAGCAGGAGGAGATTGTATGATCTATATTCTGAAAAATCGTACAATTTCAACCCTGTTTTCCAGGATTGTGTTAAAAATTACTCAAAAATATTTAAGCGAGCCTGTTCCTTCGCGAAGTCAAACTTCATTAAAAATAAAATTTCTAATTCTGTAAATAAAATTAAGACTACTTGGAATATTGTAAATTCCGAATGTGGGAAATCTCCATCAAATGTAAGAGATTTTCATTTAAAAATAGAAGGTCGCCATGTAACGGAGGATCTGGAAGTTGCGACAGAGTTTGAACATTTCTTTTCAAATATACCGTTAATAACGACTAAAACTCTTCAGTCGTCTTCCACTTCCGCTGTGTCATTGCTTAAGGAATCGATAAACGAGTGTGAAGACGCATTCGTATTCTCAGTTGTTAATAGCAAGGACATCACCAAAGCGTTTCACTCTATTAATATCAAAAAGACCGCGGATCTATGGGGATTATCAGTCAAAACTATTTCATGTATCATTGATGTCATTGCTCCCCATCTAGCAACTGTGTTTAATGACTGTGTCAACAGCGGTATATTTCCTGATTTAATGAAACATAGCAAAGTCATACTTTTGTTCAAGGCTGGCAGTGCTACAGACCCTTCTAATTTCCGACCCATTTCTGTGTTGCCGACCTTGAGTAAAGTATTTGAGAAATTAATCCTAGGACAGTTGATGACCCATTTTGGTGAAAATAAATTGTTTCATGATAAACAGTTTGGGTTTACTAAGGGACGTTCGACTCCTGATGCTGGTATAGAATTGTTAAATTGTATTTACGAGGCCTGGGAGGATAAGCATGATGCATTGGGTGTATTCTGTGATCTATCCAAGGCTTTCGATTTCGTCCACCATGACACATTAATCAGGAAATTAGAACATTATAGAATAAGGAACAAGGCTCTCGAGCTTCTGACTTCATATTTGAACAATAGAATTCAGAGGGTCGATGTTAATGGTACACGTTCAGTGGGATCTCTGATTTCGATGGGTGTTCCACAGGGTTCGATACTTGGACCATTTTTATTCTTAATATATATTAATGACCTCCCCTACTACGTAAGGGATAAAACTAGTATTATTTTATTTGCTGACGATACTTCGTTAATATTTAAAATTAAAAGGCAACAAAATAATTATGACGAAGTGAATTGTGTTATCACAAGAGTGGTCCATTGGTTTAATACTAATAATCTTTGCTTTAATGGGAACAAAACTAAATGTATAAAATTCACATTACCTAATGTTACACAGGTTGAAACCAATGTACAACTCAATGGACAAGTGTTGAACCTTGTGGAATCAACAGTGTTCTTAGGTTTAAGTATTGACGCCAAATTGCAGTGGCAATCGCATATTGAAAAAATATCCAGTAGATTAAGTTTGGCTTCTTACGCTGTAAAAAAGATTAGGACATTAACAGACGTGGATACGGCTAGAATAGTTTATTTCAGTTATTTTCATAGTATTTTAAGCTACGGAATTCTCCTTTGGGGTAATTCCGCGGATTTAAACACAATATTCATTTTACAAAAGCGGGCTGTGAGAGCTATTTATAATTTGGGCCCAAGAGTTTCCCTTCGAGAAAAGTTTAAAGAAATAGACATTCTAACCGTAGTGTCACAATACATCTTCGAGAACCTGATATATGTAAGGAAAAATATCTCTAAATTTTCAAGAGTTTATGACAGGCATAATATAAACACAAAACATAAAAACAATCTTGTAGCTTGTGATAGTAGACTCCATAAAATTAGTAATTCTTTCCGGGGCAACTGTATACGCTTTTTCAACAAGCTCCCTAATGAAATTAGAGATTTACCTGTAAATAAATTTAAAAATGTAATTAAGACTAAACTGTGTCAAAAAGGCTATTATAAAATCCAAGAATATTTAGAAGATAAACAAGCTTGGAAATGAGCTGTTCGCTCAACTATGCTACTCAAGTAAACTATTGTATTTAGACTAAGTAGACTAAGCAAATGTTTGTAAATAGACCAAAAAAAAAATGCCCGCTGAGTTTCTTGCCGGAGTCTTCTCAGGTCGGGGCCGCGTTTCGAACCGGTGGTTCATTTGCTAAACTAGTCTAGATTTTTTTTATACTTGACGTTTTGTAAGTACCGTTTTAATGGTCTATACAGAATAAATGATTTTTGACTTTGACTTTGACTTTGACCGTTGTAGTCACGGCAAAATGTTGTAAGGAAAACTGCCTTTAGCATAGCGTTAGCAACGAAACCTATAATACAATTTACTGGTATTGAAAACTTACTGGTCTCCTAACATTCTTCCCCTTTAAATTACATAAAAAGTAATTATTAGAGATTTGAAAAAGATGTCAATATTTCGAGTATCCGAGGGTATTTTCGCATGAAAAAGGAAGGTATGCCGTTATCAACATAGACCTATGGAAAAATACAGGCAATGGAATGTGACTTTAATATTGGTTTTCTGTTCTTATAGCGTTGGTGAATCTGCAGTCTGCAACATTGTGGTAATGCTGGTTTCACTGGCATATTGTAAAGGGGAACGACTGCAATACTCATGGTTGCAGGAGACAGACCAATTTGACTTCATGGTGGGTATATCCATCGACGGTGTTCCTGTGTGCTCTGGAGCGATGATTTATCCAGATCAGGTTATAACTACTGCAACTCCTTTCCGTTATCATGGAGTACAAGACGGGCGTACTACGAGACAAAAAATTTACGGTCATGTAGTATATCGTACGTGGAATAATAATACTGGAGTTGCAGCTACTCATATAAGCTATCAAGTAACTGCTTATAATTACACTCTTAAAACTTTCGGAGACGATGGTATCTTCACTGCGATATATGATATAGCTCTGCTCGCTTTAGACAAAGTAGTTCCAACTCACGCAGCTGCTCTTAGACATCGACATCCGAGATGTGTTCCACGCTTACCATACAGGACAATCAAGTCTTCAGGCACTTTTACAGTCCTTGGTCACGGCCACGTCGACCGACTGCACGTGCAGCAGAATGTTGAACTAGAAGCAGACGACTACCCCGTGGACTCCGTGCTGGTGGACTGCGATGAGTGGGTGCCTAGGTCCTGGGGAAAGTTCATTTGTTTGTCTAATGTTGACAACTTTGTGGGAATCACGTCTGGAGGAGTGTTAGCATACGACGGATGGATGGTTGGTGTAGGAAGCTTCTCCTTAACACGAGGAGGTGAAACGATATTGTTATTTAGCGATTTGAGAAGACATCGTCGGAATTACATGTATTACAATCGTCCACGTCCTACAGCTCCGATGTGGTAAAAATAAACCGATGGCTCCTTCATTACTTATATGGCAATGGCTTAGTTAAGCCGTATTCTATCCGATAGTACAGTAAAAATGTAATTCTGAGTTGCCAATCCAAGTTTAGAAACTTGACATATACACATACTACAAAATAATGGGCCTTGCATTCGTAACTTTTAGTGTAGGTTAGTGTCTGTCCTTCTAGAAGTGAACACTGCATGCAAAATTAACTAAAGTTAGAGGTACATTGTTGCGCAATTATGAAGCAAGGAGGATTATCCAAGATTCTGCAGTTGGTATATACGTTCGTTCAAATAATATTTCAGTGAGCATACAGACGAGCCAAAAATATCAATTTCGTTACAAACGCTATTGTAAGCAGAACACATACGGTACAACGGTGAGTGTTGACTGTAATTAGTGCGACATAAAGGCAGGCTAAAAGTTTTACGATTATGGAGACGACTGCCCGGCCGCGGTGCAGCTAAATTAAGCTTGTGAAGAAGAGAAGGGCAGTCTATGGTTCCATTGATAAGCTTGTGCACATACAATATGTCGGCAACTTTACGCCTATGTTCGAGTGTCATGACTTTGAAATATTTAAGTGAATCTAGATTCATAACTTGTTAGATTGCGACACATGTTATGGGCGTAAGATAAGTGATACAAGAACTTCCTCTGAACCCTCTCTAACCGCGAAATATGCACATCATAAACGGGGCTCCATATCTGACAGCAGTATTCGAGAATTGACCTCACTTAACAGTTGAAAAGAAGGATAGGAATGTCAAGATCTTTGAAAAATTTTGTTTGGCGAATGACGAAACCAGCCAAACGTGATGCCTTACTGGTGATACTTTCCATGTGTTCATGAAAGTCCAATTTCGTGTCGATCACCACGCCTAGATCCCTCATGCTTGAAACCTCAGTGATTTGGGTATCAGAAATATAATAATTGGCGGGCATAGGATTAACCATATCAATGTCACTTTGCAGAGAATCTATGTCATTGCGATTGGAGACAATGCGGAACAATTTTAGATCGTCTGCAAACATTTCACAGCTGGAGGATATTTTAGAACATACGTGATTGACGTATACTAAGAAAAAGCGCGGCCCTAAGTGTGAGCCCTGGGGCAGATGGAACCGATCTAGAAACCGAGTTATAGCCTCTGATTTTTACAAGTTGTGACCTGTTCATGAGGTAGAATTCGCACCATCGAAGCAACGATCCACAAATACCCGCGTGAGCCAACTTTTGAACAAGTCGATTGTGATCAACCACATCACAATCGACTTGTTGACGACCAAGGACACGTAAACAGGCGAACTGTACGACCTGTCTGTGTGTGTACGCTTGACATGATAGTTTCAGCTCTCTCCTTAATAAGAGGAGGTGGAATCCTATTGCTATTCACCGATAAATATATATAGATATCTTATACTTAGTTTGTATTATTGTTCCGACCAAAATGAACCATATTATATTAGTGACGTTACAGTAATTCGCACCCGGCTGAAAATTGGTGTTATTGTTTAAAACACCATCATAAATAAACTTTAAAAGGTCCCCATAAATCCGATGCCTGGATTTTTTTTATTGAAAACAAAATATCACTTCAAAGGGATTTTCACGATTTTCAGGCAGACGGTATGCTTTATCATAAAAAGAAAAACTGGCACAAAATTAAAGATCAGATAATATAACATTTATTTAATTTTTTTTTCTTAAGAGCCATGGTTTCAGAAATTTAACGATTCGAAAAATTTGGAAGTGTTGTACTGGCAAGGGCTGAAAATGATAAGAGACCTTTTCTCTGGAATGCGTGGCGGTTTTAAGTTGAAATTTCGCCTTGATGCTGTAAAAAATCAAACTTCTATGACAATACAATCGTATTATTGTAACCTCGGATGATTATCTTGACCGGGGTATATAATGTTAGAACCCGATGTGTTAAATATAACGAGGGACGCAAATGGTAAAAGTAAGATTTAAAAATTGTGTGTGGTAAAATTTTGTCTGTAATAAAAGTTGATAACTGTTTCAATTTTGTGTTTTTGATCAATCATTTTAATTGCTTTGAGTTGTTTTGATTTACACGGTATTGCAGATGTAACAGCTAACTCAACGAGAAACAAAGATATTGGTGCCTCTGCACTGTCTGCCAAATCTCTAAGGTTTGACCAAATTATGATTGGAACTTCACTTTGCACGTAGCGCGCGTCTTCGTATTCTTAATTTGGAATGTCATTATAACGTTGTTCCCGGTTGCGCATATACATTTCCGTGTTCAATATGAGGCAGCAGTGCCTTGAAACCCGCACCGGTATGTTACACTTTTTTTTACGTGCGGGAAATTCCCACGCGTACAGAGACCCCCCCCCCCCTCCGGAGCTGGAAAGGGAGGTTATGTCGGACTCGAACCGACTAAACCGCACGCTGTCTGTGGGTCGTAGTGCTAAGGCGAAGGTGAGGTTATCATGCGACATATCCCTCGCAACCCCGACTGACCCAGGGCCATCCTTCTTGGTCTGGCCCTCCTCGGGAGGAGGGACCACGTGGTCCCCGACTCGCCCCCAGTATGGGGAGACGCGCATCGTCCCGCGATGCGCGTCGCCGCCGTGGCCTGCTTCTGCTAGGGTGACGGGCGGCTCCACCCGTCACCCTCAGGCCCGCGCTCATGGGGGGCGGAGGTGGGTCTGCGCGAGCCACCTACGAACGCGGGCAGCGATGTCTGCGAGTCTCACTCATCGCGCCGCGCCCGCTCTGCTATCTCCTTCGCGAGCATGACCTGCTCGCAGAAGGAGGCGCTCGCCGCCCACGTATCCGCGCAGCGAACCATCGCCGCTGTGGAGAGCATGCGTACTCTCACCCCCAGGGCCGCCACAAGCTCCCGCCTCGGCGCCTCAAACGCCGGGCGCTCGGTGAGCGTATGCAGCCCCGAGTCCACGCTCGCGTCGCAGTGATGGCACTCGGGCGTTGGCTCTACACGGAGAAAAAAATACGTAGTGGACATACGTAATTCTAGATGCCACGTGCAGAATTCTGGTAAAAAACGTACCACGCGTACAAATGTATGCGGATACATTACGTGTAATGTATTGGCAGTAATGAGCTTTGTACATTACGGAATAAATACAAGACACACTCACACATGTAAACATTTACGTAGCGATCGTACTTACTTCAGTAACCACCATCCTTACTAAGACTGTAATGATGTACTTACATTTTGTAGTGGTGACCGTATAATGTATGTTACCGATTGACGGTAAGGATGATACAGTCGTATTAATGTTGGAAGTTACGTATGGTAAAGATATTACAGCTGCACGGCGTGTTGTGGACTACGTACGGAATGTTGTGGACTACGTACGGAATGTTGTGGACTACGTACGGAATGTTGTGGACTACGTACGGAATGTTGTGGACTACGTACGGAATATTGTGGACTACGTACGGAATGTTGTAGACTACGTACGGCAAGGAAGATGCTATCGTACATGATGTTGTGGGTTATGGTCAGTACGGATGATGCAGTCGTACGGTATCTTACAGGTTACGTACACTAAGGATGATGCAGTAGTACGGCATGTTACGGGTTACGTCCAGAAAGGATGATGCAGTCGTACGGTATGTTACGGGTTACGTACGGTAAGGATGATGCAGTCGTACGGCATGTTACGGGTTACGTACGGTAAGGATGATGCAGTCGTACGGCATGTTACGGGTTACATACACTGAGGACGATGAAATCGTACGCAACTGCGAAGCCCGCGTACCGTTAAGATAAAAAATGTCATACCAAGAATGATGATGTCGGGTCTGGTGACAGCCTCCGTGGCGTAGCGGTAGTGAACGCGGCCGCTACGCAGGAGGCGCGGGTTCGATCCCCGCTCAGTGCAAATATTTGTATGCATGAATATGTATATTTGCATTGGTCTGGGTGTTTCTATGTATAATATGTATGTATTTACAAAAAAAAAAAAAAAAAAAAAAAAAACGTATCTAAGTATGTTTATCCGCATTCTAGATTCCATAACACAAGCTAGTTAAGCTATGCTTACCATGGGTCTAGATAGCGTTGTGTGAAATGTTGTGGAATATTTATTTATTTATTATTTATTGTACAGAAATGCGAGGCCGTGAGGCCTACGTCATGAGAATGATGTGGTATCACAACACATCGATGCATTGTCTACTTTCTTATGTTTCTTACGACCATATCATATTTACAGAATGTAGACAATGCATCAATGTGTTGTGATACCACATCATTCTCACATAACGTAGGCCTCACAGTCTGGCATTTCTGTGCAGTACCACTAAGCAGCATCATTCTCAGTACAACATTATTCAATCTTGACAGTACATAGGCTTCACCAATGCGCACGATTACATCGTCCTTAGTGTACATAATCCATAACATATATGACTACAGTAACCTTACCAAACATAGCCGAAACCATATCTTACGACACCATTAGTACATATTACATAACATTGTTTAATCTGATTCCATCCTTACTACATATGCCAGACAAAAACTGCGTCATCCCACCTTAGGTTAGGAATTTTAGAAATTCAAAGTCTCGTTTAGTTAGGTGAATGACGGCAGTTTATTAACAAACTTTTCTTAATAATCAATACTACGAAAACATCAAATATAATCTTCTCTTAAATATAATCTTCTCTTTTAATCTTTTTTGTAAACCTCACATTTAAAATTGTTTCAACCTGTAACAAAAATAAAAGTTGTGATTATAGAGATTGTGTACAGGATGGACAACCATTAGCATAAATATTTATTTAGGATATCCTATTAATAGGCATATTATTATGCATTTTGTTTATGAAACCCTAAATTTTACTTGAACATAATATAAAATACAAATGAACATGTATAGAGTCTGGCTAATGAAAGCTGAACCCAGCTATTATAGGAATGGCAACACTAAATAAATGTCATTATGACAGTGTCAGTCAATCTATTGCTTTTTGAGGTTATATCGGAGTTTGTGCACATTGAGTTTCTTGAAAATTTCTAAGCGAACATGGGTAAAACGATCAAAAGTGGAGTGCGGCGGCTGTTATTTACTATGATGAGTAAATTTAAACAAAAGCAAGAAAAGAAGGAAGCATTATTTAAGCAAAAAAGTGAATGTTTAGACGTCTTGACTGAATTCGTAGGCTAGTAAGGTGTTATGAATTTGACACTTGATTTAAGATATTAATTCAAAATTGTATGTTTCTTGTGTTTCACATAATTAACTTACTATTTACACAGAGGCAATATTTGCACAGTATTTGTCTGTGTAATGTTTATTTGCGTGTCTTTTAATTAGAAAGTACTAGCTGTTGCCCGCTTTTCTGTTGAAATTTTTCGTGAATTTTCTTTGCTATAAACCTCACGGAGCCCGAGACCTTTCCAACGAATGCAAAACCGTGGAAATCGGTTCGTGCGTTCTGGAGTTATAGCGTCAGGGAGGAAAACCCGACTTATTTTATATAGTAGATTGAATATAATATTGTGTTTCAGATAAACTCGATGACAGTTGCGACCAAAACACATTAGTTATTATTATAATATATGCATAATTCCTCATCATCAAAAATATAAAATAGGAAAAGTATCAAAATTATTTATTCCTACTTTAGTTGGTAATACCATATTAAGTTTTTTTGAATTTCCCGCCTTTTGCTAGGTTCAGCTTTCGTTAGCCAGACTTTAACTTACACTGTTGCTGCAATTAGTAAACTTCTTGATGCTTTCTAAGGGATCTGGTATTCTATCCTCATCATGTTTTGAACTACCAGCATCAGCATTTTTCATTTGACTTAAACTGTTGCAAACTAACAAACCATTATCCTGTACTTCATAACCAATTATTTGGCTTTCACCAATACAATTTTGTTAATATCTTCAGACTCAAATATTTCTTGCAAGGCACTGTCATTCATTAACTGAAACAGATAGACAAAAATTATAACAGTGTAAAAACCAGGGCCAGACATAGAATCAAACATTTGATCACTTGTTCTAAGTCAGCATACATTGCAAGTTTGAATCTGAATAAAAGTGCAAGGTAAGCCTTGTACCTGGTCACATTTGAAGCTGTACGGTGCCAGCTTTTGAAATATAATATCGTAATTTAAACCAATGTGCAATCTTACATACAAATAATATCACCACTCACAACATGCCTCGGAGAGCAGTTCTGGTAAAGGTCTTTGCACATTACTTACACTCAACACCGAGTCCATTCCAACGCGACTCAAGGTATATTGATACTGTTGAGGAGGCAGTTGGCCCATGCGGGGCGCCAGGCGAGCGCAGGTGACGCAGCGCCGCACGGTGCGCCGCGCCAGCGCACGCACGCGCAGCACCCAGGCCGCTTGGCCGGCGTGCAGCAGGCGCCGGTGCGAGCCGAGAACACCAGCTGACTAAGTCGGTGGCCGCCGTCTAGGATCACTGGATGCTTTTTGCTGTAAGAAAAATTAGACGACTCTAGTCTACCCCCGACTCTCATAACTCCTAATATGTCTAGAAATGGACACAATGCCACTCTTGACTGGTATGTCTCGCTTCTTAGTTAATGCCTGAAACTCATGTGGAAATGATTGTGACTGAGCCGTTCTAACTAGGAATATGAATATGAAGCTTGACACAGACATTACCTCGTTTGTCTGTGGACTTGAGGTACATGCACGCGCCGTACGCTAGCTTGGAGGCGTCGCAAAAGGAGTGCAGCTCCGTAGAAACAGGGTTGTCGCACAGCACTTGCCTAGTTAATTTTATGGCTGAAAGAGAAGAGAGACTGGACTGAATCCTAAGCCATTCCTTTTCGAGGTCACGAGGAACAGGCTCGTCCCAATCTAGTTTTCGAAGCCATAACTGTTGCATCAGCATCTTGGGTTGTACCGTGCTCGGCGGCAACAGCCCCAATGGATCGAATATCCGGAAAGAAGTCGAAAGAATAAATCTCTTTGTAATTATGTTTGCACTAGCGACAGGGATATTTATATCGAACTGCAATTGATCCGTTTTAGGGCTCCAGCCCATGCCTAGGGCACTAGATGATTCGCTGAGACTCAGAGCACGTCAAATAAATTAGGTACATTTGACCTAAACTTTCGCAAGTGAAAACCACCGGCTTTCAGCGTTTTACTCACGCTGTCTAAAATATTTAATAGCTCCTTTTTAGGCGATGCTCCCGTTATCAAGTCATCGCAGTACAAGTCTTTCTGTATAATAGTTTTTATGTTATCATCTGGACACTGCTCCCCTAGCAGCCACAGACACTTAGTGCTCAAATAACTGGCACTAGCGAACCCGTAAGTCACGGTATTGAGCCGTAGCGTTCTGAGAGGCTGAGTCTCGTCTTCTCGCCATAATATCAATTGCAGATTCCGGTCATCTTCATGTACCAATATCTGGCGGTACATCTTTTCGATGTCTCCGGTAAGCACCATCTTGTGCTGGCGAAAACGTAGTAGAATGGGGAACAGTGAGTCTTGCACCTACGGTCCAACCATCTGCAAATCGTTCAGAGACACTCCCGAGGTAGTGGCAGCAGAAGCGTTAAAAACGACTCGCAGCTTGGTGGATTCGCTATTCTCGCGGAACACGGCGTGGTGGCACAGGAAGTGACCGAGCTGCGGCCGCTGCACGGGTGCCTCAGCGCAGTGTTGCAATCTCTCATACTCTGAAATAAATTCGCAGTAAGCTTGTTTAAGTTTCGGATTTTTCTTAAATCTTTTTTCTAGACTCATGAACTGTTTCCTAGCTAGGTGATATGAATCTCCTAGACAGTCTGGCTTATCTTTTAGCGGCAGCCGTACGATAAATCGGCCGTCCTCTCGGCAAGTAGTGTGAGTCTGAAAGTGAAGTTCGCACTCCTTCTCGCTGTCGCTAAGTAGCGACTTTCTGGGGATATTTTCTATTTACCAGAATCTTGTCATATTCTCGTCTAGCTGGTTGTTACTGACAAAAAAACTTGATACTTTATCATTATCATTGCTTGTGATATAAGTTCAAAGTTCAAAGTTCAAAGTTATTTATTTGTTGAATATGGTACAAAAAATGATGTTTACATTATAGGGTAAGATCACATATTCTGCCGGTTCTGGCGTACAAATTTAACATTTTAATTCAATGAAATAATTATTAAATACATTACATGCAATACAATTCAAAATAATTCATGTCAGTGTTGGAGTGTCATTTAAAAATTCGTCAATACTATAATAACACTTCTCACATAGCATATCCCTTAAATTCCTTTTAAACATGTCAGTACCCAAATTTTTCCAACTATTAGGTATCTTATTGTATATTTTTGGAGCTAAGCAAAATATACTACTCCACATAAGACTTGTCTTTGCTCTTCGCATACACAGTGCATCTCTACGTCTATTGCGGCTTACTACATCGGATAGCTGTGGAAATAGATGAGCGTTGCATTTAACAAAAAGAGCTGTTTCATAAATATATAATGACGGAAGTGTCAGAACTCTGTATCTTTTAAAATATGGTGCACAACTATCCGTTACCCGGAGACCAAACATAGCTCTGATACATCGCTTCTGAGATTTAAAGGCTATTTCTTTGTTAGTGGAATTTCCCCAGAATATCACACCATATCTTAACACTGATGCAACAAGACCATGATACGCAGTTAGTATAGCATATGTATTAACTATCTTAGAAAGCTTATGTAGTGCGTATGAGGAACTATTAAGTCTACTTACAAGGCTTTCAATATGACTTTTCCAATTTAATTTTTGGTCAATTATTAATCCTAAAAATTTGGCGTTGTCTGTGTCAAGAATTTTATTATTTTTATAGTTTATGTCCATTATATTTGAGGGATATCTTTGACTAAACTGCATTATCTTTGTTTTCGTCAAGTTAATTATTAAGTTATTATTATTCATCCACGTGATGATGTCAGATAAAGTTTTATTGATTTCCAATTCATACAAATTCATACTAGTGCATGGTATTGTTACTGTACTGTCATCAGCGAACAGTGTTATTTTATGATCTGTTGCTTTTGGTAAATCATTAATGTATATAATAAACAATAAGGGGCCCAGTACACTACCTTGTGGGACGCCAAAGGATACAGTGCGTTTTTTTGATACATATGTAGTCTCATATTTAGTTTTTATATTAAATTTTGTTATCGCAGTCAATTGAATTCTATTAGTCAGATATGCCTTAAGTAAGTCCAAAATGTTTCCCCTTATACCATAGCAGTCCAGTTTATTTATCAAAATATTATGATCCACGCAGTCAAATGCCTGTGTCATATCACAGTATACAGCACATGTCGGTGTTCTTTTATCTACATTTGTCATTATGGTATTTAGAAAGTCATATATAGCTTGATTTATTGTCATATTTTTTCGAAACCCTTTTTGTTCTTTACAAAGAATGTTACATTTCTCAAGATATATGTAGATTTGATTATAGATGTATTTTTCATATATCTTTGAGAAGACTGATAATAGTGCTATTGGTCTATAATTTTGCATTTGCCTCCTAAACCCGCTATATTTTGGTGTAAAATATACAGTTGCCAATTCACGAAAAAACGTATTATTTATTTTTTCACTGTTATGAATATCTTGGTCACAAGTTTGAGTAGCGCTTGAGCAGTAAGACTTATTATTGTCAACTAAAATGTCAATGATGTGTGATTGTTTTTGTTTATATTTTATGTATTTATTATAGTTTTGTAAATAGCATATTCTTAAAACTTCTTTTAGTATATACCTATTAATACAATGTGGTACGTTACGTCTATAAGGAATGTAGATTTCATAGTTCATGTCTACAAATGTGACGTGACTATGTTTTTCACATAAGAATTTGACTTCGTAGTTCAACTTTTTAACATTTAATGATTTATTGTATGGAATCTGAGCCGCCAGTATATTTGTATTGGTTACAGACCGAACAAAACACTGGAGACTTGATAGACACTCATATGGGTTATTATCATTTGTGCCCCCTAATATTACTACAAAGTCACTCATTGTTAGGCAAGATTTTATTTCACTCTTTAAAGTACTTAGCACCTCCGGTAAAACAGCACCTGGCTTCCAAAAGCATGTTACGATGTAGTCACTCCCTACTAATTTTTGTAAGGCTTTTTGTAATCCTCTGCCTTGTTCATCAGCAATGATTAATATTCTTTTTCTTTCTAGCCCTTTACTCATGCCATTCTTTTCTTCTTCAAAATAACTATTTGTGCTCGGTGTGATTATGTCGGTAACTGTAGTTGTTGGTGGTTCCATGGCAATCTGAATTTCTGATGTCGGTTTCTGATGGAAAAGTACCTTTTTGGATAAATTGGGCGAACTTTTCCCGACTGTCACTGCTTTTAGACGTCGTCGGTATTGGGGTGAAGAGAACTTCTTTTGAGTGGTGGTGATAATAGGACCAGATACTATCCAGCCCAACTGAGAGTCTCTTAAAACTGGCTGACTATCGCCGAGGGACCTCTGCTCGTGGCCTATGATTTGCCAGAACAAATCAGCACCAATCAAAACTTCAATAGGAGCAGCTAAATTAAAACTGGGGTCCGCTAGCTTGATATTCGGCGGGAGATTAAATAATCTCAAATCGATACTTGTCTTGGGAATATTTCCAGTTAGCTCTGGCATCACTGAGAGTGCCAGCATGACATTATACTCGGTCTGCAAGGACTCTAGTCGAGCGACGCAATGCTCGCTGATAACATGGCCTATACCTACCTATACCTACTACTTGAATAGCACTCGTGGACAGTCTCTAGCCCCAATCTCTCCTTTAAAGATTTGGTCATAAAGCTACTTTGACTCCCAGAATCTAGGAGACATCTCACTGTCTCTGAAACTTTGTTAACTGGATTTGTTACCTTTATCTGTGCAGTAGATAACATTACTTGATTCACAGGTTGCGTGGAGAGATTGACAGTGACGTCGGAGTGCGGAGAGGCAGCTGGCTCGGGCTCCTCGGCGGCGGGCGGCGCGCGCACACGCCGCGAGCAGCGGCAGGCGCCGGGGACTTGTGCAGGAGCGAATTGTGCTTCTTCTTGCACTCTCGACACGGACCTATCTGACAATTCCTTGCATTATGGCCTTTTCTAAGACAAGTTAGACAAAGTTTCAACTGGGTAACTTCAACCAGACGCTGCTCTGGTGATCTTGCTAGGAAGGGCGGACACTTGTAAATACTATGATTTCCATTACAGAAATTGCAACCCCGAGGAGCTGAACCGTCCTTCTTGTGACCCTCTTCTAGTGTGGTGCATGAAAATGACTTGGAATGATTACTTTTCTCGTATCTAGCACTAGTGTTACTATTACTTGTGGAACTCCCGTTCGAGTTCTTACTTGAACTTGTACTTGTACTTGCTTGTTGACGCTTGCTCTTGTTAACATTATATGTTTCTAGTATGTCAGCCCTAGACTTGATAAATGATAGAAATTGTTCCAGTGAAGGCATATCCGTAGAACTTGTAGTGTTATTCCGATACTCTTCCCACTTCATTGTAGTGTTGCCATCTAACTTCATGGTAATCATGTGTATAATGAGTGAATCCCACTTATCGGTTGGTTCACCTAGACTAGCGAGTGCTCGTAGGTCTTTATTGACACTATCAACTAAGCATCTTAAAGATTTTTCTGACTCACAATATATAGATTCAATATTGAACAACGAATTGAGGTGGTTGTTAATGAGTTGTCTTTTGTTGTCATACCGATCAATAAGAAGCTGCCAGATTTTGCTATAATTGTCACCAGATATCTCAAGGTTGGCCGCCACACGTGCAGCCTCCCCCTCCAGATATGAGATGAGGTAATGAAACTTGTGCACTGGCTGCAGCTGCTTATTGTTGTGGATAAGGGACTTAAACGTATCCCTAAACTCTAGCCATTTAGTTGCATTGCCATCAAATTTAGTTATTTGTATAGTAGGCAGTTTGAACCCAACACTTGATTGATTACTTGAAATTTTTAAATTGTCATAATTAATGGAGCTTGTTGACTCATGCCTTGACTGCGCAGTTGCAATAAGAAGAGTGAAACGTGACGACTCTAGTTGCTCTCTTTCTTTTAGTTCCGCATCAAGATTATTATTATCGTTCATTCAGACGAGAAAATCAATATTATCTTGCAGCAAATCATACTCATTATTTAACTCTTGTATTTTTTTTAACTTTCACTCAAATTCTTTTTGTAGAACAGTAGATAGTTCAGTTACTGACTTTAATAGGTCTAAATAATTTTCAAAATTAGTCAGTCGACTTTTAATAGAAGCACGCTTGGCTTTTAGCTTATAAATCTCGGTTTTACTACTTTCAGACATGATCACACAATAAAACCAGCACTGAACAAAAGAAATGATTAAAACCTTACTTGTGCTCCTCCCTTATTCTTAGTGCTATGCGGGGTTACCAGACATGCAGACTGCACAAGCGAAGCGGGGACGGGAGTGCGCGCGGTGCGACACTCGAGAGCGCGCGACGAGGGGCGTAGGCGCCACGAAGCGCGGAGACTGCGCGCAAATGCAATCGCTCGCTCGCTGGCTGGCTTGAACCTCGAATAGGTAGCCAGGCGCTGAAATCACGTCGGCCCAACCACCGTTATAAGACATGCAAATGCTCGTGTGAGTTTTTAGAATGTTTAGGTGGTTAATAGGCGGGTTTACCTGAGTGCAAGTAGGTATGCAACATGCGAAATTTTTGGGTGCAAAATTCGAATTTTATGGGCAAAAGATTTGAGATTAGCTTGTTATTGATGGCAAATGCGTGTTATATTGTTAGATACTTGGTGCAAGACGCAAATTGATAGCAAACTTGCGAAAAACACAAAATTGAACTGACGCTTAGAGGTCAGTGACCCTGAAAAAAATCGATCGTGCTAATATATCGGTTAGAATTGGTTTTTGGATAGAAAATAGGACTTAGTTGGGATGTTGCCGTATTGGACGCGACGCCACGCTCACCGACAGGCTGCGTACGCGCCACTTGGACTCTTCCTCGAAGATGAAGTCTTCGTCGAACAAACTTGTGAAACGGTCGCCAAATGTTGAGGATTTCGTGTGTTGTTTAGTTTTTCAATTATACAAGATGCTTTAGGTAACTGTCTTTTATTTTCAATGTTGGGACAGTGTTTGCAGTATTTTACATTAATCTTAAAGCTATATAGGTATAAGGACACAGTCTACGAACTTAATATGAATACTAGTGCGCGTGCGCTTAGCGAGCGAGCGTGGTTTCACGTTGAGAGGCCGTGGCTGAATGCCCGCCCCGCGGCGCGGCGGCGGCGGGCTGCGGCTGCGCCTCAACCGGCCGATCGCCGCGGTGCCTGTAAGTACCTACCTTCAACTCGCACGGCGCTCGCTCCGCGCATTAACTATATCTAAAATGATGTAGGTCCAATATTAAATTGCTAAGTACCTATTTTACAATAAGTAAATATAGGAAACAATCACAAATTAAAATCACAAAATAAAGAATACCGAAAATGAGAAATATGTAAATATGCTATCGGGAGCGAAACAAAAATTGATTTTAGGTCGGTAAATGTCTTGTATCGAGGAAAAGTCAGAAGTACAATTCGATTCGAGGATCACAAGTACAATTCGATGTACACTACGTAGTTAATTGGCCATATATTATAAAACCTATTTAAATGACCAATTACCTACGCAATGTACCTACATCGAATTCTACTTGTAATTTGTAAATTGTAGTTTTATGGAACGGGCCCCTGGGTAGTTATTGTAGAGTCCGATCTACATTCGCGCCACGAAAGCCCGCGAAGGCCGCGAATAGCAGAAAGTCGAATTTTTTATTATGAATATTTACCCGTAAAGGGTCTTACAAATAAAGGCATGTCATAAAAAGGTGATGTGTATTTAAAAAAACTTTTTATTTATGATATACCTATAACTTTTTATTATAATATTAAATTGATTTTAAAGACGTTTTTAAAATATTAATAGAATTATCGCCCGTGGACATTTCAATTACGAAGAAGGTTATCCTTCGGCTTTTTCCTTACTTATACACATATAAGTAATTATTTTTTATTACTTATTTCACTTTTTACTTAAGTATATTACTATTGTATTATAAATGCGAAAGTGACTCTGTCTGTCTGTCTGTTGGGCTCTTATGCCTAAACAATGAACCGATTTCGATGAAATTTGGTACACAGATAAAATTTAAGCTCGGGAAAGGACATAGAAAGCTTTTCATGCTACTACTGGGCACGATATAACCTGTAGTCTACGCGGGCGGAGCCGCGGGCGGAAAGCTAATAAATACTAAAACCAAAGTCTGAAACTTAGCAGTGGAAAGAAATAACAGTCTCCCAAAGAGATAATTTAAAAAAAATGGTCTGAATATAAGTATAAAGTTTGTATATGCTATTTTTTAAATCGCCTAAGCCTCCTGAACTGACAATAAAATTTATAGGTGGCAAATTTGCTTAAACGGCAAAAAAAACTGCCAAAATTGGTAACACTGTTTCCCGCCCTTTCCTGGCTTGAAAACGGTCTATATTATACCTACCGATGTCATGTCATTACAATGCATGGCTCTCCTTTTATCAGTAAGTCGAGGCGTTGCAATGTATAGTTTACATTACAGTCTAGTGTCGGACACATACGGTTGCAACACCATAAATAAAAAGAAATGTATGTATAATTGGTCGGTATCCTTACCAATGTTCCGACCATATTTTACATAATGTCACACCTTTTTATGTCGCAGATACATTAAAATCGAGATGCGAGGTACTTATAATGGTAACGGGTAACTTACAAGGTAGCAGAAGCATTATCTGGTTGCAGATTACCTACAATGATATTGTATCTTTAAGCAGCATTTCAGCGACAGTATAAGTATGTGCTATTATTATAATGTGCCCTACACATTGCGGTTTATCTTCGAGTTACGTATAATATAACGTAAACATAATACTGTTCCAGCAGCATGCTTTATTTGTGGACTATGTATAATTTATCAGTATCTTTACACAATTTTCCGACGACATTTTACGTAATGTCACACCCTTTTATGTCGCAGTTACATTAAAATCGAGATGCGAGCTACCTATAATGTAACGGGTAAGTTACAAGGTAGCAATAGCATTATCTGGTTGCAGATTATCTACAATGATTATGTATCTTTACGCAATATTTCAGCGACAGTATAAGTATGTGCTATTATTATAATGTGCCCTACACATTAAGGTCTAGCTTCGAGCTACGTATAATGTATCGTACACATAATACTGTACCAGCAGCATTATTTAGTTGTGGACTATGTATAATTGATAAGTATCTTTACACAATTTTCCGACGACATTTTACGTAATGTCACACTTTTTTATGTCGCTGTTACATTAAAATTTAGATGCGAGCTACCTGTAATGTAACAGGTAATTTACAAGGTAGCAGTAGCATTGTCTGGTTGTACGGTATGTTTATTGAATTAGCACACATACACAATTGTTAAACGACATTTTACGCATGTATCAGTGGTATACTGTACCACTGACACTGAGGGTGACGGGTGGAGCCGCTCGTCACCCTAGCAGAATACCGGGGGCGAGTCGGGGACCGCGTGGTCCCCCCTCCCGAGGAGGGCCAGACCGAGAGGAATGGCCCTGGGTCAGCCGGGGTGCGAGGGATATGTCCCGAGACAACCTCACCTTCGGCCTAGTACATCGACCCACAGACGGCGTGCGGTTTAGTCGGTTCGAGTCCGATATAACCTCCCCCTTCGGCTCCGAAGGGGGGCGGGGATATCCGTGGGGATTTCCCGCACGTAAAAAAAAAAACTGTACCACTGACATTATTTATCTGTATTCTACATACTTATAAGGAGCTACTAGTATTGTAATGATTTTTAATGTGTCCTTGTCCAAACCAGACTGTCGTGAATTACGGAACATAATGATTTGGCAACATGAGTAATGAGGCTTTCTATGCTAACGTACTCGACAGCATGCTTACGTACTTGACAGCGAATACATTACAGATCATGTTGTGGTATAAAACGCTTGAGGAGTATGCTACATTATTACGTAATACTCAACAAAAATAAGGAAGCTGCTTCCTAATTTTAGTTTAAGTTGCTTATACATTAACGTAATGTACGAACAGGCTCAAAATTTTTCTCCGTGTATGCCCATTAGACGCAGATACCGCGCGAAGCTACCGTGTCCGGTAATGATCTGCGTCTGACGGTACGAGAGGCTACCGGGTGGCTTCTCTAGCCATACCCCCATGATGGGTCTTACCGCCTCAATCACGGCGTGTCCTTGTTACTTATACCCTTTCCAAATACGTATTCAATATAAGGCACGCGGCCTCCAATCACGTACGCGTTTGTCACGCAAACTGTTCTTACAAACACGTGTTAAATTTGATGCATGCTCAGCTATCGACACGAGAGAAGACAATATGTAACGTCACGGATGATCCTTGGGAGCCGAGCAAAGAAGATGAGAAGATTCGAGCGAGCTGTCATGCGTCGCGGTACCTACAATAGAACGAGTACGAAAGGTGAAGAAGTGGGTAATGTATTATAGGCTTATGTATGTAGAGGTCTCTGTTTTCCTCTACCAATAGACCTAACGGCTGGACATATTTCAATAAGTGTGGTCTCAGATGTCTCTGTCCCGAGGGTTATAGGACATGCATACAAATGTGTGTTTGTGTGAAAAATGTCAACAGCTCACATCAACATCAGGAATATATCTGACACCAGGCGGTACCCATTAATTTTCTTTCAGTTTAGATAAGATAGGAAAAATATTGAATCGGTCTAGGCGGGTTCAATATTTTTCCTATCTAAATCAATTTGAATATTCAGCATGTATGAAATTTCATTCAAATTGCTATCGAACTTGATTGGACTGTTTCGACAGCAGTCGAGATTTTAATAATTTAAACTATTATATCTATGCATTTAGTCCCATACACAACTTCAAACGATTCAAGAAAAAACGAATTATCTCTCTCGTTTGAAATATGCAAATAATTCCTTAGAAGTAGTAAGGGGTGAACGGGCCCATGTGATTTATCCCCTGGCCGAACTTACGGAATGCATATATTGGGGGACCACGGAGTCGTGACCAGTGGAACAGACGACTTGTATTATTTGTACATTGTGTGCTTAATACGATAACTTATGTCTTGTTTAATTAAGCATAGTAGGGTCAATATAAACATTTTAAAATGTTATCCCGAAAAAATCTCCAAATTTTCACCTAATATTGGTGATATTTTTTGTTTTTAGTTGAGTATTTAGGTAATCTAATTCTATGCTGAGCTAGAAATTCGTAATTGGTTGATTGAAATAGTTTAGAAGTTTAGTTTACTCTGAAAATGACTTATATATTATGGATACCATAAATACTCGTAACAAACCACCAAAATCGATTATCATCGACATTTAGACGTTGTCCCAATTGCATCCGAGGCCAAGATGCCCTTGGAGCTCGGGGTCCGCCTTCCGCAGCTTAACCTTAATGCAGTGGCACTTGGATATAGCGCCAACTTTTAGATGAGCTTTTGCACCACAGACGATTCCAACTTGTGGTACAGCTGTTGCAAATGGTCTCCTTTGGCCCTGGCTACGGCTCTCTTAGCGGCACGTTTGGCATCGTTATACGCATCGCGGTCTTCGGGTGATTTAGACGCTTGCCACTTTTTGAAGAGGGCTTTCTTCACCCCGATTTCCCTCTGGACTGTGTCGTTCCACCACCAAGTGTCCTTGTCACACTGAATAGCTGTTTGAATCCTGTCCCAGCAAAACCACCAATATCGATATCTGTAGAAATAATAGAGTAAATAAATTTATTAAAATTTATTCACATTTTGGTGGTTTTTTGTCAGAAGCTTCCGGAAAGCTCCATTTACGTTTCTTGTGGGAAATTTATACAATATGGAACCCAACTGGTACTAGTGAGCGTGAGTACCGGAGTCTTTGGATCGGCTGCTGGTAGTATTGCCCTTTGGGTATCTTCAATATGAACTCAGTGATGTTTTGGTTATTCTCACCAAAATTTTCAAACTTATAATTTCTTTCTGAAGTAAAATGGTACTAGATATTACGAATCAATTAGCAAGGGATAGCTAATATATTGCAAAATCGAAATACTACTAGTTATACAGAAAAATAGTATATTTTCAGTAACGCCGTGTTAATTTTACATTTAAGAAATTCACCCATATAGATTTCCTTAATTAGCTATCAAACTATAAACGTATTAAACTATTATGCCTATCCAAACATCGGTGTTTGCTAACGATTTACAAAAGAACATTTAGTTTAATTTACTGCACAGCTCACAAAATGCCTTCGATCTTAGGTATCAGCGCGCGAGCCTCAGTGCCGTCAGCTGCAGCTGTCACTGAGAATGTTCTAAAGGAAACCCAAAGTAGACAACACCCATATTATATTACTTTTCTTATTACCACACTGCTTGTGCAAATATTCTAATCCATCCAACACTCGAACGGAAGATATAAAGTCCCCCTTTGTCTATTGCAATAACCTTGTTAACAATGATGAATGTTCATCAAGAATCTGTCATCCAGTGAATTTTGTACGAATTATCCTGATATGATGGTGATATATCGACTAGAGCGCCGCTCAATAATTAATCGATATCAATATTCCGCATGACAAGAAGCTCGTAAAAGCTGAAAAAGATAAGCAAATAAAATACTTGGATTTGGCTCCAATGTGGAATGTGGACTATTGGGCCGAAAGTCGTGACGGTTCACGGACTGATTGCCAAGAACCTCGACCAACTACATCTCAAGAGGTTCGCGTTAGACGGTTAACTCAGAAGTTGACCCAGAAGGCCCTCCTTAACAGGGCTAAATTAAAGGAATGTGTCATTCCTTTTCCTGGAGCCCTATAAAATGAATGTAGTTAGATAATATGTCAACCATATTATAATATTGTAATTTTCCGATGTACATTCAGCGTCAGAAATATCTTGACTACATAGTCTTAAAATGATCTTAAACTATAGTAGTAAGAGCAAATCATATGTATGATTTAAATTGCATTATTTTAATCTGTCAACAGGAAGGGGGAAGCTAAGGCATCAAAAGATCGTTTTGAGTACTTTGCTAGTCAAAGATCGATTTGATGCTGACTGTACTGACCTTTTACCATCTACGTATGTTCAAATCCGATCCTAGACTTTGACTTGAGCTTAATATAATGATTGCTTCAAGATATCTGTCTATTCTAGTACCCAGTTGTATTCCAGCTCCGTGTAACTCGGCCCGCGCTACGTCTGTTGGTAGACAAACTGACCGAAGGTATTGTGGGCATTCATTGTGTGGACTTGTATGGAATGTGTACTTTAGTGATTTGTTTGTGGCTAAAGTTAAAACTTGAGATAATTGCATAGCGGGCAAAGTTTATCCGGATACTGACAGACAGGCATACATTACATGAAGTATTCATCTATACTAATATTATAAAGAGGGGAGATATGTAAGCTTGTTTGTAATAAATGGGCTCAGAAACTACTGAAACTATTAAAGTTCTTTCACCGTTAGAAAGCTACCATCTTCGTGAGTAATTTAGGCTATATTGGATTTTCAAAAAGTTTAGGGTTCCGTACGAAATCCACGTAAACGTATTTGCCGCATGTGCGAAGTCGGGGCGGGTCGCTAGTTGTAAATAATGTGGTCATAAATATGCCATTCTTCCTCTGGAGTAGGCAGAGATAAAAGTACCCCTAGCACGAACAACTATATTTTTACTAAATATATTTAAAACCTAAATTGATTTATTTTCCAAAAAGATAAAGCACCATAAACATTCTCAAAGCACAGAACAGCAGATCAAGGGTTATACCTTGACAAAATAAATTAAACACGTTTACTTGGATTTAGACACGACCCCCTCAGTACAGCAGACGAAGTCACGCGCTTCAACTAGTTCAGTGAACAAATAGCCATGTTGGTTCCCGGTGGAGTAGGGTAGCGCCACTCCAGCCCTTCCCGGGGGTGGGTGTACAAGGCGACTGAGCGACAGGGCTGTTCTACATCCGACAGTTAGCGATCTGTGCCCCCTTGACGGCAATGGGCTCGCCGCTTATTACGTGGGACTGAAAATCATAGCTGTCGAGATGCGGGTGTTAATACTTCGAGGATTTACAGGCTTGAGTGTATGTATGTATTGAAAATAGTATTGCAGGCCCTGTGACGACGTAGCATTGATCGAGCCTTCCCCATCCGTTAGATAGCAGATCGATTTAACATCTGCAGGTCACTTACCTTCGCGCGATGCAGAGTACCTGTCCTGTCTTGATGATTTAACTATCGATATAGAAAATCCGAATCATGGTATTGACTCATATGACGGTATAAACAGCGAATGGCGAGTGCAAACTTACAGATGTTGCAAACATTCATACGCTAGCTTAATGCGAGCTGGTTCTTGCAGCTCTTGCGAAAGAAATGCAAACAAAATGACAAAATTTTACTTAATATTTATTATTCAAGAAGGTGCTCCATGTATCAGTGTGTGTGTGAGATTGAACATGCGAGTTAACAAACAAGTGAATTTGTCGAGTTCTTTGATTACTCCGTCAACAAGTCGACGCCTTCAGCCCCGAGCTCCGAGCCCCAAGCGCCGCTTTGAGATCATTTTATTAAAATACAAACATTTGAGACTGTTACATCCTCATGCAGAACATGTACAGGGTGGACGATTATGACCTTACCTGAAAGAGAAATACTCTAAATACTGGAGATAGCGAATTTCATATAAACGAAAAGTTCCTTTTATTTTTAAAAGACTCAAAGCAGTATTTAAAAAAAATTGAAATTTCGCTTCTCACACCTGGTAATCGAACCGACTTAAATCCGAAAAAAATAATATTCTGTATTTTTATGGCATCAAACGACCAGGGTCTTCACAAGGATTTGTAATATAAGATTAAGTTGAAAGAGAAATTTGATCTGCCGAAATGTGGATGTTAATACACCTCTGCCTACCCCTTCGCGGAGATCTATAGACGTGAGTATATGTATGTATGTTTTGTTCATTCAGATCGAAGAAAGTCTTCATATATACATATTTGCACTCGCGATATTGCTAATTAAGCGGTCGAACCCACTATCCGTACGCCCCAAGGTCATTACACAAATACTTAAATATTTGGTAAGTTCAACGTGTAATTTAAATTAGTAGAGAACTGGTTGTCGGAGAACAACGGAGGGGGGATTTACTTCATTGGAATTGATTAGTTCCTCTCGGCGAGCAGTTATAGGGAGTTATTAAATAACTTTCAAGCAATTGGGGGCTACTTTTATGTATGGAACAAAGACTTCTCTTAAGATAGACAGATACATAATTGTTTATTGTACCTACGACGCCACAGATTAACAGTAGGATAACTAGATACTTAGCATGTATACAGTTTAATGTACAATGCGGCTTTATCGCTGGAAGCGAGTAGTTGCTTTGAGCTAGATACAGGATTGGATCACTAGCTAGATCCAACTATGATATTTAATATCTGAGTCACTAATCCCGAAATTAGGTGACTTTGGCTAACACCAACACAATTTTGAGATTGCAGTTGTGAGGTAAAAGAAACTCACTAGTTATCTAAGCCAAGACGAGCCAAGCGAAGCGCAAAGGCGCTACCTATTCTTTCTCAAAACGCTTCGTCGTTTTCTTGAACTCTCATAACTTTACTTGGGATGTTGCTAAATAGTTAAAATTTTCAAGATAGGATGCTATTAGTACAATCATTAAACATAAAAAGTTTAAATGTCGTAGCTATTATTCTTTAGATTTTATTAATGTCTCAAAACACTCGATTTCGTCACTGACTCACTGATCATCAAAATTGTTAGGGTACTTCCTGAAGTCCTAGAGAGCTGAAATTTGGCATGTAAGCACTAACCCAATGAACGAATATATTTTGAGTAAGGTGTAGTGTAGAGCTTGTAGGTTTAGAGCGTGCAGCCTTTAAAGCTTGGCTTTCTACGATAACTGATAAGTTTTTCACAGGGTAAGCTACGTAGACTTGTCTTGGCAACATTTTGACATAAAAATGTTTTTGGTGGGAAATAGATGACTGGGTCTGAGATCCATCCTTTACCTCAATGTCAATATAAGACCTCTCAGTAGCGCTAAATGTAAATAGCCGTGTTGTTTACGATCGGCAGGCCAGACTGTTGGAACGACAACGTTACCAATAAAAGGTGTGTTAATAATATGGATTATGATTGGATAAAGTGAACCGCTTACACGGGACTTGTACCCGCGACCCTTTCCTTACAGGGCCAATGCTCTGACCACTGAGCTACCGGCCACGTATTGAGCGTTCCACATTCTCCTATACTACCGTCTTGGGGCGATGGAGGAGCCATCTACCGATAGTCATACGATCCGTCAAAATCACAGAAATATGTTAGGAAAGTTTACATAGTAATTTATTTGGCCGCTAAAACATATCAGATATGGATTTTCATACAACTTTTACCGGCCGCTGCTCGCATGTACATCAATTTCGATTTCTCTCGAAGAAGGTTGTCAAAATAATGTTCAAAGGCTCATTCTATCCTAATATATTTCAATGGTCAAAATGTATACGACAATATTCGATTCCCTTACTCAGCATAAAAAATACTAATTCATTCATAGAATGATACCGAGACCGTAGCCCGCACTAATTGCGTTCTCCGTCGCTGCCCGCTAACGCCACTTTATGCTAATTTCATCGAAGCCATCTGGATGTGAACCCTCTGTCCCCCGTCTCAGATTTATGTCCTACTTTACGGCTGAACCACTCTATTGAATTATGGCGAACAATTTCTGCGACTGATCTTAAAGTACCTAATTACTTCAGACTTTTAATGCCTTTTGCGTAATTAAGATAATTGTATAAGAGACACTTTCAGCGTAAGTACATCGGAGCCACGGCAGCTTTAACGGTCAAATAGTCAGTATTAGGATCGAGGGGTTCTTGTTTATCACGTTACCGACGTAAACCCGTTACTAACACAGACAGTTTTTAGGGTAGCTAGAGTCTGGAGACTTTTTGTGCTGTCAGAGGGAAGACCAGCGGCTTGTCTTGCTTTGTCTTCTAAACTGACGGCAACTTTCTGTTCTTGCAAGGTCAGTAGCATGAGTGTGACTCCTCTGGTGATACACACGTCCATAGGCCACGGTAACCACTTTTCATCTGGTGGGCCGTGTGATGTCTGCCACCTAGGTGGTGTAAAAAAAATCCTAATTATCGTTAGGGAGTTATTGATAGGTATAATGTTGATCACAATTTTATGTGAATTGGGTTTAATAAGAACTCCTTAAGTCCTTAACAGCGAATGTGTAAATTTAATTAGGAGAGAGTTCTCCGACCCCGGCGGCACTCGGTGGTATGTTTGACATCGTTTGTGTGAACGCGCGAGCAAATATGAAGGCTTAAATTAATTACGTCACTGTAATGACATCATCATTTCGATAAGGGGAAGCTTTCTCTGAAACTATACGGGAAAATATTCTGAAATGAATGGGACTACTGGGCAAATGGGCATCGTGGGCATTTGGTACCCAATTTGGGTGGATTGTGAAAATATGTTCCGTAAAAATCATAATTGTTGAAGCGACAGCTTAGAAGGGATACATATGGTTCTATTACAACTAAATCAGGATGGTAATCAGATGCGAAGGTATTTCAAAAAGCAATGCGGGTTATAGCCCAGTACACAATACTTCGTTATCACACTAATTTTGTTACACGAAATCACAAAGGATGCTTACAATATTTTAGGATTAAAACTAGACTTACAATAAATCACAAACCGATAGAATGTAGTGAAGTTAGCTGTCTTGACTCGACCACTTCGCGCCGCATTCCGTACAAAAGTGAGCTCAGAGATTGTAACCATTGAACTAGTCAGAGGGACACTCACCGGCTTGCTCAGAGGCTGACAGAGTACTCTTTCCCAGGGCGCCTTTCTAGAGAGCTAGATGAGTGTGTGCACAGGGAAGTTAGGGCTCCAATGAAAACAACAGGTTACACACAGTGTATACACATATATTTAAAAAGAATAGATTACAGAACAGAGATATACAACTAAGAAAATAGGTAGACAGACAGACACACAGTGCTAAGACGTACAGATAAGAATGTAGATAGGCAGGCACAGGAAACAGAAATATAGGCAGACGAACACACACAGTAGGCACACGAATTACAGTACGTCTAAACATACGCAGATTCTGCTGTAAGCACAGCACCGCTGCGGCTACACCAGGAATAGGCACACAGTAGGCGGTGTGCTGGTCTTTGGGTTGCGCTGTGCAGTCAAGGGGACGCTCGCGGGAGACCCTCTACCCCACAGCTGCCAGCGGCTAATCCCTCGCTGAGCACCCAGCTCGTGTTTGCCGCGCACTTGCGTGTGAGATGCAGATTGTTGCCCGAAATCGTGGCGATCTCAGAGGGCTCTCAAAGCTCCAACTTAGGACGCTGTAGTGAAACAGACAACAAATGAGTTGTGAACAACACTACAGGCCTGGATCGAGTCCTCTTAGCGAGAGAAATAAAAACTTACCAGATTATCTGGGAGCAAGTTATCACTTATTGCAATGTGACAGGCTGATGACCAATTGTTAGTTCTCGAAGAACAAAGATTTACTGAGACACAGAGTAATGTTTCGAGTGACCAGCGAAGACAAATTAGAAGTTTTTTCTGAAGGTCGGTGCAGGTCTATTTATAGCCGAAATTCAGAAGCTTCGCGAACAATCTTCAAAATACGCTAATCATGATGAATTTCATTAGACCAAAGACAAAGTAATTAGCTGCTGACAACCATAGACGAAACTAGAAAACCCATAAGCAACAACTACGTACTAAACATTTATTATAATTATAAAATGCTTAAAGATATATCACAATTCGTGAGATTATCTTTGATTTTAATTAATTATTGTTAAAATGTGAACAATGATTAAAAAAAAAAAACAAACATACTATGGGACAACTAGCGCCACCCCACGGTCGATATGATCAATCAATTCATCAGTTACCATAGTTTATAGTTCCTAAGGGATACGATGGATGGCACTGAAACACATCAAAATCGATATGCCACTAAAAACGAATAATATAATGTTACAAGATGAGATGGCTCGGATTGCCAACGAAGTGTCATTTACTTCAAATGACATTGTCAACTGAAAACTAAACACACTCAAGTAAAACAAACATCATACAAAATCACTACGTTCAAACAACTATTACTTGGCATTCATGACACACTCAGATATTACGCTCTCCGACACACACATATATGCATATGTATATATGTATAAAATCCCCACTAAGTTAATTTCTGATGAGTGCTGCGGCGCGGCGTAGCGATATAGCCGTAAAACTATTGATAGAGCATTCGACGGCTAAGTCTGATATAAGGGCACGGATTGCATGCGGATTAAACATGCATGAATATAACATATAATACCTACTAGTATTGGTTTGAGAGTTTCTATGTATAATACGTACCTATTTACAAAAAATATGTAGAGAACTAAGTTTATTTCCCCACATTCACGAACCCATTTATGACAAGTTCTGCTTAGCGTGGTCTAGATAGCGTTGTGTAGTTTGGATATGATATAAGATCTCAAGCCCTGTTGAACCTAACGACCTCACCGGTAAGCGCACCGCGACGCGACTGGTCAATCACCGTTGCACTGCCATCCTTATACGAATGCTATTTTGTCTGGCAATCGATGTTCCAATCGTAATCTAATATCCATTCCCTGGAGTATTGCAGCGTCCTCAGACCGCTTCGAACACCAAGTCTTGCAATCAGGATACACAAAGACGTCTTTAATTTACTTCACCCCAAAAATGGGTACTGTGAAGCCGGTAAGCCGGGATTAGGCTTCAAGACGAGACCACTCGGGGTTGCGGGGCGGGCCCGTGCACTATCGCGGGCTTTAGGAATTAAGGCGCTGCGTACTTCCCTAATCTTCACAATCTTGGAGTCTGGAGATTTTCTTGGCAAACTTCGATACAAATTCATATGAATGAACAAAAACTCTGCTTTCGTAAATCCAATTTTGTGAACCTTTTTTTTATTATATCTTAGGTTGGCAGACAAGCACACGGCCCACCTGATGTAAAGTGATTACTGTGGCCTGCAACACCAGGGGAGTTAAACTCGTGCTGCCGACCCTGTAAGAACAGAAAGTCTATGTGCCGTCAGTGCAGAAGACAAAGCAGGACAAGCTTTTGGTCTGCCCACCGACAGCACAAATTATGTTATCTGCCTACACTGATTTGAGATCATATTTAGGTTAGAGGCAGAATATTAGTTTATTAGCACGCTAATACGAATGCCTGTGCACTGTGACTTACATTCAATGTTAAGTTCACGTCGAAGTGAGCTCGGCGAGAGAGCTCAAACCACTCGTGGCAATGATCCCTTCAGCAATATGAGTGAAGTTTCACCACGTATACGTTTGTACATAATACCTACTGTGACTATTGTACCAAGTGTTCACTTAAAAGGTGACAGCGTTATATGCTTACACTATGCATAGGTATCTATACAAACTCTATACCTAGGCGCATGCAGAAGATACAGCGCATACATTACTTGCTAAGCTTCGATACGGACAAAGGGGACCATTGAGAAGTCGCAATGAATTAGGAGTATCTGCTGCGTGTGGCGGCACCTTTAGAATCATTCTTTAAGGTTATACTTTCAATACACAAATTTTGTATTTGTTATACTAAATATCATCGATTTTCACACGGTTTTTAAAACTGAAGTGAGTTTATATTAATATAGGTAGTTTCTTTGATATTTGTAGCTGCATTGTACCTATACGAGTTCGAGTTCTTAGGTACAGGTAATGATATCGTTTTATTTGTGGCTTTGGTTATTCGTTATTAAAAGGAGCACAATGGTTTAGCCTCAGTAGCCCGTATAAGCCACAGTTAGCCAAATCAAAATAAGGAAAATGAATAAGTGGACTGGTTGAAATAAAAACCGCGGACCAAGCGAGAACCCGGGATGCTAAGAAGACGATGAGTTTCATGCTGTGGAGTTCCGAGATAACATCACCATACAAACATCGCTTCTAGCTAAACGACACACACTCATCAAACAGCCGTTACCATATGCAAGCCGCAAGCCGCAGGCCTAACGGCTTGCTCCACGCATTACTCCACTTTTACCACCATTTTAATTCGTACCAAGAGACCCGCAGTTAATTTTACGGCACCTTACCGGCCGTTACCGATATTTACCGCGCCGGTAATGCTCCGATACGGTGCAATTAACGAGTGATGTGATCGAGACGGGATGTCCGTTTGGTTCCCCGGTAATCGTTTGTACAAACAATTATTATATCGTTGTGCGGCCGGCCGCCTCAGTGTTAGGGACAGTCAGCGTCAGATGTATCTTGATTGCAAAGTCTCAAAAAGATCTTAAAACTAAGGTATTAAAGGCAAATCAAACTGTTTTATTGATTTAAATTGTATTATTGTCCGAACTAAAGGTGTGTACCAAATATCAGAACAATCACACAACAGGAATGGAGGAACACCAAGGCGTTGAGAATATTTTGAGCACTTTGTTCATCAAGATCGTTCTGATGCTGACTGTACAGACAATTAAATCGTTGTGGGGCCGTTTCAGTATTAGGTACAGTCAGCGGCTAAAGCAATTCGACAGTAGCATTTTGGTATTTGTTAATGTAGAAGTTATGAAATCTTTTGAATAAAATTTTAAATCAGTTGGTATGCTCACTGTTCAAATCGATTAAGATAGGCAAAAGCGAATCAGTTAAGGTGGGACTCAAACCCGTTATGTTATTTATAGTAGGAATGCACTGAACACTGAGCCACCGAGCCACGCTTGAAGCTATCCAAATTTTTCCTATATATCCGTTTGGGGGCCAGGGTGTTTTTTTCCTATCTTATAAGATTATGAAATCTATTATGAAAAACTTTTTTATCTCTATTAATCTTCCTTAAGTTACTCTCATTCCCGAACCCTTATCTTACATCAGGCAAGTGTAATAACATTGTCGTATATTCGACTAAGGATTTATGTTATATCAAAATGGAGATAGACGCGTAATAAACTAAATTTGTACATAGATTATAATACATATACTCACGAATGTAAATCTTCGAGAGGGTAGGCAAAGATGTAATTACACCAACATTTCGCCAACTAAGTACGATATTCGGTCCCACGTAATAGGGGGTGAGCCTTTTGCCGACAAGCGGGCACTTAGTCATGGGCTGTACGTTTACTGTTGGATGGAGTACAGCCCTATCCCCCTTTTTCAGTTTTAGAAGATTAGCACTCTTCCTACTTTAACTTTTTATTAACTTGTTAAACAACTTTCTGCTACTCCATTCAGAAGCAATGAAGTCATAATAAAAACGATTGCACGTCAAGTTCATTATTGTACTCGTCGTTCTACGACCATTGGTAAACCTGCCTTGTCTCATCGCCCAGAAGGAGCGATATCACATTAAAAAATAAAAACGCGGTATCAAGTGAATGAGGCAGAGAAACAATCTAAATGGAGCCCTCTGAAGGGTTGCTCGCGGAAACGCAACGGCCGCCCGCCGCTGGGGTATAAAGGTTTGTGTGCAGTTTAAAACTTTCATTATGAAATATTTATGACGAAAGAGTTAGAGAGGTAAGTCTGTTGTCATGGGGGGGCTATAGGCGAAGAAGTTGACTAAGCTTTCTCTTTAACGCTCTGTTATCAAATAAATTTTGTATGGGAGTATACCTGTTATGTAGTAAGCATCCATTTTTAGAAATTTCATGTAGTTACAAGAAGATAAAAAGTAGAGGTTTTCCACTTTTTTAGGGTTCCATACCTTAAAAGAAAAACACGGAACATTTATACGATTATTTCTTTGTTCGTCGTTCTGTCCCTCAGTCTGACTGTCACGACCTTTTTCTTGAAGATGTGAGGTCAAGTTAAAATTTATACTAAAAACCCAAGTCTGCAACCTCTTACACCTGAGAAACATTTAAACTTCTAAGTCTAGGTCAACGCCATTAAAAGATATTACCGTTTATGTAACGGAACCTTCAGTGCGGGATTGACTCGCACTTGACCGGCTTTCATTTCAAATCATCCAGTGAATCTAATCAAAATATAGCTAATCGGAATATATTTGTTCAGATATCACCACTTGTCAACAAAAAGTTGCTTAACGTGCGCAGACTCGTAACAGAAGGAGCATCGGAGAACAGCGCCTGACTACCTCCCGCCCCCTTCGGATCCCCTCACCGTTTGGACCACCCGCCCTAGCGGCGCGCCGCACTCCTTTACTGTCAAAATAAAAATAATTCCGCACCGTAAAACCCTCATTTGGTACTTTTAACAGCCACTGATTGCCGGAAATTGTCCTTTCTGTTTGTTCACGATGCTCTGAGCTGTCAATGATATTTTAGCGTATGCTTTAAAAATGTTATTGTATATTTCCTGATTCACAGATACCACAGGCAGTGTAACCAATGCCATTTAACTTTACACATTACTTTAATACAGTTGAAGTCTAAAATTAAATAACAATCTTGTAGAGTGAATGAAAAATGTTATAAACTCTTTCTCTTTACGTTTTGGAATCTAAATCCTTGACATAAAATCTAAAATTTCATGACATTTTATGCAATGTCAGCGGTATGACAGTGGTTTTGTTATGTCATAAAATTAACAGAATCGGGTGCCAGGTCCGGTGTGTTTATTTTATTCTATGAATATTTTGGTAGGTATATCTGAGAGCGGGGTTTGTATGTAGATCTATTACGATCCAATCCGCTTCGGAAGCATTACTAAACGATGCTTTGTAACTAGTTGAGAACGAGGTCTTTTTCATTGTTGATTGTGACCAGTCGAGGTCGAGTATGTTCTCTTCCTAGTTCGAAACCAGATATGATCGAAGGCACCCAGTAACAAAAAAATATTCGTCCTTGGTCGTAAATATTTACGTTTATCCACGATCGTAACTGGTTATGAAAAGATTATCATATTGCATATTGGTTTCGTACTAGTAAACAAACATGCTCGATCGGTTACAATCAAAGACCGAAAAAGACTTCGATCGCAGCTGGCTACGAATCACTGGTTCCTATTTTGCAACTGAAGCGATCCTATACCACATCTCCAACACCATTGGTATTTATATTTGGTTATTTTTATTTTGTGTTCCAATCGGAATCCAGCAGCTTAAAGGTAAACCTAGGTAGTACAGGAAGCTCTCGAGGATTGAAAGGATACACACCTATTCTCTTATCTTACCACTAAGATTGTTGACGATTCTTTGTGATATATCATCGGACGGATTATGGTACAAGTGTGTAAAGTTGGGGACATCCGCTGAGGCGATAGGTCTAAAGAGAGCCGAAGACGGTAATCAACAATAGACACGTGCATCATACGACGTTTTTCAGTTCACTTCTGAATAATATAGTTCTAAAATAGGTATTTACCGTTGCAGTTTTCAGGTACCCACTCGTGATTTAATAACAATTAAAAAACCACAGTTCCATAATAGGTATAATTTTATGCCTAATTTCGGAGAATTGGGCATATTAAACGGCATTCTCAAAGGTTTACATTGGTTGGAATACCGTAAGGCGAAACCGGTCTGGTTTTAATAAATATCGTGGCAAAGTACAAGTGCATTATCAATATGTGTAATAATAACAAGTTCCACCAAGTACTATCAATCATCAGTATAAATAATATACTTATATGGCTCATGGTAACCATGAAATCCGTCAAATAATTGGTGCCAACAGAGTGGAGATAAGGCGCCGCAAGGTTTGAGTTCAGTTTTTATAACCATGCAGAAATAAGTCAATTTTCTAACTGTTTAATTAAGTGGCTAGGCAAGTAGTTAAACGTCATGGCTGAACACCATTCACTCCTTTCAGGCCGTTAATTGAATGGTGCCGTTTAGTTAACTGCGCCAATTTCATATTATGTAAGGACCTTAAGTAATATTATAATATAATAGTTGGCTAGGCAAAGAATCATGCATACATCATTAAAAAAAAGTTACTTCAAATGTCACCATGGTCCAATTAATAGAAATGACAGGAAAAAAAATTACATTCACAAAGTGCTAATGAAATATCAAATCTTGAAATTCAACTTCTTCAAAATGGCCTCTGCAGCAAATCGCCACAATTCGCGAATGTCACAATGTGAAAGTAACTCTGTCTGTCTGTCTGTATGTTACGCTTTCACGCCTAAACCACTGAACCGATTTTGATGAAATTTGGTACAGAGGTATATTATAGCTTGAGAACGGACATAGGCTACCTTTTATCACGAGAAAGGGGTTTTAAGAGGGGGGAAATAGGGAATGAAAGTTTTTATGAAAGTTGGTAATTTCTGAAGATATCTTAATGACAGATTTAGATTAAAGCGTGAGAACGAATATACACCACCTTTTGTCGCGAAAGACGAGGTTAAATGGGGGGGGGGGGGGCTAGTTATAGCGGATGAAAGTTTGACAGTTTTGAAGACATCCTGATGATATATTTGGTACAGAGATGAATTAAAGCTTGGGAACGAACATAAGCTACCTATTGACGCGAAAATGGAGGTATAGGGGCGAATAAGGGATGAAAGTTTGACAGTTTTGAAGATATCCTGATGACATTTGGTACAGGGATTAATAAGAGCTTGGTAACGGATATATGCTACCTTTTATCGCGAATAATGTGCTAAAGGGGGGGGGGGGGAGGGGGGATAAGGACTACATAGTAAGTATGAAAGTTTGTCATTTTTGAAGATATCCTGATGAAATTTGGTACAGAGGTGGATTAGAGCTTGAAAATTCGCAAAGGCAGTTGAAGGGGTGGAATAGGGCTAGGGTATGTAAGTTTAACTATTTCGAAGATATCTAGATGAAATTGGTATAGAGATGGATTTGAGCTTGGAAATGGATATAGGCTACCCGTTATCACGAAAAAAGGAATAGAAGGAGGAGGGGGGGAGGGGAATAGGGCTATGGGATTCAAGTTTCTCATTTTTCAATGGCACAAAAAAGGAGATGAATATGGCATAAATAGTAAGAATTTCTTTTAAGATGTCCTCATGAAATTTAGTACAAAGGTGAATTAGAGCTTGGGAACGGACATAGTCGAGTAGCGAACCAAATATCCCCCCTTCAACCCCATTTTTCGCGATAAAATGTAGCATATATTCGTTCCCAAGCTTTAATCTATCTCTGTACTAAATTTCATCAGGATATCTTCAAAAATGACAAACTTTCATACAATTTCCATCCCCTATTTCCCAACCTTAAACCCCCTTTCTCGCAATAAAAGGTAGTCTATGCCCGTTCTCAAGCTATTATCCACTTCTGTACCAAATTTCATCAAGATCGGTTCAGTGGTTGCGGCGTAAATGCGTAACATACAGACAGACACCTTGAAGCACACAAGCTAATCTCTAACAAGCAGTTTGGATTTCAAATCGGTAAATCCACAGAGGATGCGGTAAGCCTATTAACCAATCGTGTAACTAGACATCTCGATAACAATGAAAGGTGCCTCGGAGTTTTTGTTGATCTTGCGAGGGCATTTGACACAGTCGCTATTCCGATTCTCTTAAAAAAGCTTGAGATATTTGGAATAAGAGGCATACCTCTGAAATGGTTTGAGACGTATCTAACAAACAGACGACAATGTGTGAAAATTGGAGAACATGTCAGTTCCACAACAAACACCACTTTCGGAGTACCGCAAGGAAGTGTGCTTGGCCCTACCCTATTTATTATGTACATTAATGATATCCACAACACCACAGGACCAGGGGTGGAATCTATTTGTTATGCGGATGATACGGCTATTCTGTTCCATGGTAAATCCTGGGCATCAGTGCATGAAAATGCACAGAAAACAATGACGAAGTTAAAACAATGGCTTGACTGCAACCTGCTGTCTTTGAACATTAAAAAAACAAACTACGTGTGTTTTTACAAGACGAAAGCGTCAGAACCTAAGGAACCGTACACCGTCAAAATCCACACTAGTAAGTGCAACCCAACTAAGTGCTCCTGCGATTCGATCCAAAGGGTGGATAGTGTCAAGTACCTTGGCGTTATGATTGACCCTAGGCTCTCATTCAAACCCCATATTGAACTGGTGGCAAGCCGTGTCAGGAAATTGATTCACATTATGAAACTACTTCATAACTCAGCCAGTAATAAAATTTTACACCTTGTATATACTGCACTATGTGAATCAATTATCTGCTACTGTATAACGGTATGGGGTGGCGTCGGTTCCACTACTATGCTCCTACTCGAACGAGCACAGAGATCGGTCTTGAAAGTCATGTATAGAAAACCTTTCTGATTCTGCACCGACTCTCTTTATGAAGAAACCACTACTCTTAATGTTCGGCAACTGTACATCCTTAAATTGGTTCAAAAGCAGCACAGGATAGTACTGGAATCACAGGATTATCCTCAACTTCTTGAGCGTAGAGTTTATAGAAGCGCGCCAGTTCGAGTAAATACCGATTTTGCACAGCACATGCAGGACTTCAAACTCAGAAGCGTATATAACAGCATCACAAAGCAATGTAACATTAAGCACTGTAGAACTAGTCAGGTCAAAATAATTGTTCGCAAATATCTTCTATCACTATCATATTCCGATTCAGAATATCTGGTAAAGGTATTTTCATAATACACATAAGTACACACACTATCACGCACAACCACGTACACCCGCGCACGCACACACAGACACACGCGCATGCAGACACACGCGCACGCACACGCACATACACGCACTCATACACACCACACACGCGCACACAGACACGCGCACACACACACACACACACACACACACACACACACACACACACACACACACACACACACACAACCACACACACACACACATATACTTTGTAGTAACCATCGTTTGCATGCAGACAAGTTTTTATTCTTTTACGAATGAGGTAAACTACTTAATAATTGCAGTAAAATAATCAGCCGTACCGTAAGCTAAATGCTTATAGTTCGATATGTATTGATTAATATAATAATGATTTATGATATGATTGATAAAATAATGATTCATAGTGAATTCATAATACTAAGAAATAACACTACTATCATTTTTAATATTTATTAATATTGGTAATTATATTCACGCCGAGTCCTCTAGATTATTCTTGAAAATATATATAACTACATGTAGTATCGCCTAGTTATAACCACTCTTGCACTAAGTTTAGAGAAAATAAATTCTTTTTTTTAATTTTTTTGTGGGTAGACATGTATTGTTACCTTTGCCTTGCGACATTCGTTCAAGCTCATTCGCATTCTAGTGCTCAACCACTCAACACGTTATCTGTTCTCGCACGGTTTATTTAAAAAATGTTAAAACGTAAAACGACTTATGAAGAAGATATTGACCGTTATAAAAATAAAATACAAAGATTGGAGAAGAAACTTAGTAATCGACGAGTTAGTACATCAGTACTGACTGATTGTCTTCATCATCTGATGAGGCCGTCATGCCCGAAGAGAATCTGGGTGCAGGTATTTACTTTTTGAATTTTTAGTAATATAATGAGTGATAAGTGTAAAAAAAAAAAAAATGCAACCGGAGCAGTCGCTAGGGCTGTTCCACCGCATTATTAAACTTCTATAAAATGAGCTTGTACTTACGTAATTAAAACGTTTGCAACCGGAGCAGTCGCTGGGGCTGTTTCAACGCATTAAAATACGTCGGCACTTCTGCCGATATTATAGTTGATAGACACGTATCGACGTGTTCAATATATTGTTTTATGCAACCGGAACAATCGTTGGGGTTGTTTCAACGCATCAAAATAAGTAAAATTGGTCTTTTCTAAGAAAATATTTCAAAACAAGTAGCTACCCACAATGTGGTAACACAAATTATTTTATGCAATCGGAATAGTCATTGGGGCTATTTCAACGCATTTAAATAAGCTATCAAAATTATCATACACGTGATAATCTTCAGATACTCCAGCTCTACGACCTGATGACTGGTTATTAGACTGGCCTGAAGATAACATGCATAACTCCAATGAATCAATTGAAACTTTGCCAGGGCCAAGTACGGTTTCTGAACAAAATGTTATTGTCCAAGATACCGATCCAAACACTTCTGTTTTGAATACAGAAATTTTGGGAAATGACCCTAGCATTACTAAAAAATATGGCCCAGAAGTTCGTACTGAACTTGCTAACCGCTTATTGCATATAATTAAAGAAGGCCTTACTAAGGAAAACAGAAAAAACCTATTGGCTCAGTGGTCAGAGCATTCCCCCTGTAAGGGAAAGATCGTGGGTTCGAGTCCCACCTGGGCATTCACTTTTTCCTATCTTTAATCGATTTGAAAAGTTAGCATAGTAAATGCTTCAAAATTTCATTCAAGAAAAAACCTAGTTTCAAAGTACCTCCCGCCGTCAAATTGCATCGAAATGGATTCCCCTAAGTTAAATCTAGAAATCAAAGCAGTAATCACTGAAGCAGCGTAAAACGCGATAAAGGCATTTTAATAAAACAATAACAAATGTACAGTGCTATTGTAGGTCTCACGGACATAATTAATTTTCAATTAAATGCTAAAACTAAAGATAATAATATGCTGCAAAAGTTGATGGACGTAAACAAGATTTTATGCGATTTGCAATATGCAGATTCTATCACAAGAATAAGAGATATGAAAGAGCATCTTAAAAATACCAAAATTGATACATATCTTTTCGGTAAAAGCCGTCAGTAAATCTGGCATTGAGCTGAAAGATTCTAATAACAAACTGTTGAAAACATTAAAAGAGGCCCTGCGAGACCTTTAAACCGCAAGGCTCCTCTCCAGGCGCGCAGGCCACCTGCGGGGACGGCGCTTGCGCCGATGACGAGCCACGAGCCTGCAGCAGCGCGCGGTCGGTATGCTACGCCAGCGACTCAACACCAGCCGCCGCACGCACTCTCATCGAAGAAGTCATCACGGGGCCAACAGTATCCCAACCGCCGCTACTAGACTCAGTTAAGTATGCAGGCCTTTTATCTCAGTTCCGTCATAGGTGGACTCTTATCACTGATGATCAGATGGTGTTATCATGGATTAAAGGGTATAGAATACAATTTGATTCGCCTGTAACATGTACTGCCTCATAAAGCCAACTTATACATACAACGAAAAGTTACACTATTTAGAAATTATTAAAGACCTAATCAGAATAGATGCTATATCGCAGTGCTCCCCGTGTAAGGGTCAATTCATATTGAGCACCTTCTTAGTGCCAAAACCATACGGCAAAATGCGATTTATATTAAATTTTAAAATCTCAATAAATCATTAGAACTGAACATTTTAAATTATGAGATTTAAGAACTGCATTAAAAATTATAAGATATAACTGCCAAATGGCATCTATTGATCTCAAAGACGCTTAATTTTTAATTAAAATACACAAAGACTCTCGAAAGTATTTGAGGGTTATTTTTGAGGATCAAATGTTTGAATTTAACGTTTTACCGTACCGAACCCGAACGGTTCAGGGGCCGTTACAATGTAAATTTTTGGGTTTGATTTTGGATTCACATAAGTTCCAGGTTAGGTTACCATTAGATAAAAAATCGAAGATTAAGACTCAGCTCCAAATCTTTTCAAAATTAAATCGTTGTTGAATTAGAGATTTTGCTCAATTGCTAGGGTTATTAGTATCTTCATGCCCAGCTATAGAATACGGTTGGCTGCACACGAAAGAAATGGAACGCTGTAAATATCTCAATTTGATAAACTGTAATGACTATAACAAATTTATGACATTACCCACATCACTCCAAGCTGTTGGATTGCATTGGTGGTTAAATAAAATAGAACATTCAGTCCATCGAATTAGAGCTGATGTTTATCATGTTGAAATATTCTCTGACGCCTCAACGACGGGGTGGGGGGGGCTGCCTGTGAAGGATTAACTGCAAGCGGCCAGTGATCTACCGTGGAAAAAGGAAAACATATTAACTATTTAGAGCTCCTCGCAGCCTTCATAGCTTTAATTTTTTTTTTGCAAATCCATATTTTAATTGTCAAATACTGCTGCGCATTGACAATTCAACAGCAGTTGCGTATATTAATAAAATGGGGGGCATCCAATATCCACATCTAACGCAAATAACTCGTGATATCTGGAACTGGTGTGAGACCAAGAATCTCTTTATTCTTGCTTCATATATTAAGTCAAGTGATAATACTATTGCAGATTACGAATCACGTCAAAATCATCCAGATATCGAATGGGAATTATGTGGTTGGGCTTTTAATACTCTCACAAATTACTTTGGAGTCCCAAACATAGATCTTTTTGCAAGTCGCATTAATCACAAATGTGATACATATATTTCGTGGCATCGCGATCCAGAGGCTTTTGCGATAGACTCATTTACAGAATCATGATCTGACTTAAATTTTTACGCATTCCACCTATTTCAATTATCTTAAAACATTGACAAAGATTATTACAGATAAAGCCAGAGGCATCATAGTCGTGCTTTTTTGACCGACTCAACCATGGTACCCTTTGTATAGATCTCTTCTCACAACAAAAACTGTAATTTTTTCACCTAAAAGCAATGCGTTGTTATCTCATTCTAGCTCGCGTTGGATACACGACTCGATTATCCTGGTGGCAGGAATATCTTTAGCGCCAAATTCCATGAAACAGTATAATGTATATTTGAAAAAATGGTGGGTTTTTGTTAAACGAATTCTGCAAATGTTTACGAGGCATCTGTACCAACTGTTATTTATTTTTTAACGAAGCTCCTTAATAAGGGGTTTCAATATGGCTCTCTTAATTCATATAAGTCAGCTCTGTCATTAATTCTGGGACCAAGTGTAAGTCAGGAAGATAGGTTAAAAAGATTCCTCAAGGGTGTTTATCGACTAAAGCCACCAAAACCTAAATACAGCTTTACATGGGACACCAACCTAGTCCTAAACGAGCTATCTTTATGGCATCCTAACGATGAACTTAGTCTAGAAAAACTAACAAATAAAACAGTTACTTTATTAGCTCTTTCAACCGCACAAAGGGTTCAAACTATTTCTAAGATAAAGCTTAAAAATAAAATTAATAAAAATTTATTCCCAGCGCATCGTTATTAAAATTCCCGATATTTTAAAGACTTCTAGACCAGGTTCATATCAACCTATTATTAACTTGCCCTTCTTTACAAACAGGCTTGAAATTTGTCCGGCAACAACATTACAATGTTACATAGAACGCACTACATCTTTGAGGAAATCTGAAGGGCTATTTATTGGTATTAGACAACCCCATAAACCAGTAGGTACACAGACACTTAGCCGCTGGATAAAGCATACGCTCGGTGAATGCGGGGTCGACACGAGCGTGTTCAATGCACATAGCACGAGTCACGCCGCCTCGTCGTGCGCGCACTCACTTGGCGTAAATTTGGACACAATCAGAAAAACCGCTGGCTGGAGTAAGAACTCTTCGATTTTTGCCAAGTTTTATCATAGACCCATCCTTGATAATGATGATACTATTCTGGCAGAATCAGTGATAAACGGTTAAATCATTAGTTAAAATCTTGATTTCTGTCGTCACAGAATAGGCATTATGTCTTCTTTACTATTGAAGAAGCTTATTATCAATATTTTGTATTTTACATCTAATTATTGTAAGAATAATTATATTAAATATAGTCAGTGAAGTAGTCCAGTACTGCGTATAAAATTACTAAAAACTTTTTCGTTACGTGATTATAAATATTACAGAGATAAATACAAATTGCATAATAATAAACAAAACGTTTATTGATTTATATTCTCATTGATGATATTCCCGAAATACCCAACGTAAAATGACTCTCAAAGTCTACATGTAGTTATATATATTTTCAAGAATAATCTAGAGGACTCGGCGTGAATATAATTAATGATTAAACGAACTTACCTGTATGTGAAGTTCTATCATAATTATGTTCACGCCGAGTCCGAATAGATTATAAACCCACCCGCCCTATGCTGCCCATATTTATTTTACCTAATATTTCGGCGATACATCAATGATTTCTATAACTCTGGAAGAACTCTAAACTAAATGAGCTTGAACGAATGTCGCAAGGCAAAGGTAACAATACATGTCTACCCACAAAAAAATTAAAAAAAAGAATTTATTTTCTCTAAACTTAGTGCAAGAGTGGTTATAACTAGGCGATACTACATGTAGTTATATATATTTTCAAGAATAATCTATTCGGACTCGGCGTGAACATAATTATGATAGAACTTCACATACAGGTAAGTTCGTTTAATCATTAATTTTATTGCAATCAATTTTATAGTTGGAAATATTTTATAAAAACTCCACGAGACAGGCTTGACCTAGTGTGGGGTTGATAGCTAAAGTTCTCTTTTTTCTGTGATTGTAATTAAACAATATTATTATGTATAGTCTCAGTAAATAACTACTATAGATCTAAGTGAACGCAAATGTTAACTATTTTCTTGGTGATTAAACAATTCTTATTCTTATTCTTAGACAGTGTTACTTTCCCATTTATAATACAGAGTGTCCCATAAGTCATTTGAAATGAAAAAAATAAATTTAAAAAAGCTATGTACAATATGAAATTTTTATTTATTGTTTAGTAATTCATATTAATTATTTTTTTAAATCACTTCATCTAAATGTGCTCCATTTCATTCTTTGCACTCCTGTAAACGACGACTAAAATGTTCTATCACTGCGCGACAAGTATGCTCTGAAAAGCTTGACATTTCTCGCCGGGTATTTTTTTTTAGTTCATCAATTGACCGCGGGTTCGTTTCATCATAGACTTTGGACTTAAGGTAACCCCTAATAGGAAAAAGTCCATTGGACTCAAATCCGGGCTACGTGAGGGCCAGGGAATGTCTCCTCTTCGAGATATCACTTTGTTAGGGAAAGTTGACGGACAACGGGCATAGCGGTGTTAGAAGTTGCGCCATCTTGTTGAAAACAGGTCCGGGTATTTCTTATCATTCTTTAAAATGCGCTGTAATGTCGATCTGAGTACATTTAATGCACTGGAACGCTTACGAATGGATCGGGTAGGATTTTCATGAACTGACTCTTAAACTACGTCATTGTTTTCTTTCGTCTGTGATGTCCTTGTTCGACTCGATTGTTGTTTATTCAAAATAAAGCCAGTCTCCTTGAATTTTTTAACCCAATTCTGAATCGTTTGAGCACTGGGACAGTAATTAAACTTGCGTAAATTGCGATACTCTCTTAATTTACGCCGTGCAATGGTGCCCGAATCATTGCTGCGAAAACACTCACGCACACCAAAAGCGCAGTTAGTTTCGGTGAAACGATCCATGGACTGAATTCCGAAAGACCGTTGGTGCTTCCCTCGCATCCCGCGTACAATTCCGGCGCGCCGTTTGAATTGTATTCGAAATTTAAATTTCAAAGGACTTATGGGAGACCCTGTATTAGTATAGATATCCTTGGTGTACAATAAAGACAATTATTATTGTTATTATTATGAAACAATCAAAGCAACTCAAGGCAGAAAAATAATTAAATAAAAATACAATTGAAATAGTTATCAATTTTTATTACACACGAAATTTTGCCAAATACTATTTGTAAACCTTACTTTTACCCTTTGCGACCCTCGCTATTTTTAATTTAACACATCGGGGCTCTAACATATACTTAACACAAACTCAGGACAATGTGCAGGGTGGAAAGATTATTCGGGCCCTGGGGGGAAATTACCTTAAATCCTTTCGGCTCATTTTACTTAAAGGAGACCGGCCTTTATTTTTAAAAACGCAAAAATAACATTCTGTATTTTTATGGCTTAAATCGATAGTGTCAATCATACGGATCGAATCTCTCTAACAATTATGGTAAAATAAATGAAGTAGATCACTGAAATCTTATAAATTCAACTTCGCAAAATAAAGCACTTTAATTCAATGGTCCATCTGATATCGTATTAACAATAAAATTCTACATTTAAATAACGTGTTCCTGTTTTTCGTGCGGATAGCCCCGCTCTCAGGTCTCAATTACCAGGTTCTAAGGAAACCCGGTCGTCGTACATGGTCACCCTCTCGAAATCGTTTCGGAGTACACTTACCTCGGGCAGGTTCTGCAGTTAGGTAAAATCAATTTCGAGAGGGAGGCCAAGAGGAGGATCCAGCTGGGCTGCGCGGCGTTTGGGAAACTACATTGAGTCTTCTCGTCATCCATACCGCAATGCTTGAAAACGAAAGTTTTCAATCAGTGCGTCCTACCCGTCATGGCCTACGGAGCCGAGACATGGACACTCACGGCAAGGTTGGTCCATCAGTTCAAAGTCGCTCAGCGAGCTATGGAGAGAGCTATGCTCGGAGTTTCTCTGAAGGATAGAATCCGCAACGAATACATCCGACAGAGAACCAAAGTTATCGACATAGCTCAAAGAATCAGCAAGCTGAAGTGGCAGTGGGCTGGCCATATCTCACGAAGAACCTACAACCGTTGGGGTAAACGTGTTCTTCAGTGGAGACCGCGACTCGGCAAGCGTAGTGTAGGACGCCCTCCGACCAGGTGGGATGACGATCTAAGAAAGACTGCAGGCAGATGCTGGATACGGCAAGCTGAAGACAGGGCGCTATGGCGCTCATTGGGGGAGGGCTATGTCCAGCAGTGGACTAATATAGCCTGATGATGAAGGAAACCCAATAGGGAAATTCTCTCGCCATTGGTCGCGCAGAGTAAGGCAAGTATAGGTTCCTGATCAAGCACCCTAAATTACTATACCTCATGCAGTTATCCAATAAAGTTATATTCTAAACCGGAAACAAAGTTCAGTCATTTAATAGGTGCTCATTTAAAAAAACATTTGGCTTCAAATACTTATCAGTTTCTTGTTGATAAGGTATCTGATGACTCCTTGAGTAAATGTGCTTTATTTTGTCAAATTGAACTTATAAATTTAATTCTCAGGGATTTCCTTTACTTTAATTTACCATGTTTGTTAGAGAGATTTGATCCTTATGTTTGACACTATCGATTGGTGCCATAAAAATATAGATTGTTATTTTTTCGGGATTTTGTTGTTTCGAGTCCCGGTGTGAGCCAAGCGAGTTTAGAAAAATTTCGGAATGCAGTTTTGTTTCTTTAAAAAAATAAAAGAATGTCAGCTTTACGTAAAGTGAGCCAACTTAAGGATTTAAGGTGGTTTCCAGGGCCCGACTTATCTTTCCAACCTGTATATCGTTGAAATGCTATATGGTTCCACCTCCTCTTGTTAAGGACTAAGCTGAAACTATCATGTTCGACCTTTTAAAGCATACACACATACACACAGAGTACCCTCAGATAGGTCGTACAGTTCGCCTGTTTATGTATATTTGGTCGTCAGTTACATCTATACGTTGTTTCTAACATTAGAATAGCAACTCAGAATATTTTTTTTATTGAACTATCGAATAGAATACTGCCTCACTAAGATTTTACCACATCGGGGCTGTAGGACGAGGTTTAAAGTAAAACGGATACACCACAGGACATCTCCTAAAATCGCTGAATAGCAATATAGTTTCATCTCCTCTTGTTAAGGAGAAGCTTCCGATACCAATACCCACTCCGTCGTATGTTAACATTCCTCCAGACGTGATTCCCACAAAGTTATCAACATTGGATATACAGATGAACTTTCCCCAGGACCTGGGCACTCACTCATCGCAGTCCACCAGCACGGAGTCCACTGGGTAGTCGTTTGCTTCTAGCTCAACATTTTGTTGCACATGCAGTCGGTCCACGTGGCCGTGACCAACGATTGTGAAAGTGCCCGAAGACTTTATTGTTATGTATTTAGCGCGACCCAGACGTGCACTTATAGGATGTCGGACCCTAAGAGCAGCTGCGTGAGTTGGAATTGCTTTATCTAAAGCGAGCATATAGCATAAAGCGCAGTGAAGATACCATCGTCTCCGAAAGTTTGAAGAGTGTAATTATAAGAAGTTAGTTGATAGTTTAAATGAGTAGCTGCAACTCCAATATTATTATTCCACGTACGATATATTACATGAGCGTAAATTTTATGTCTTGTAATATAACCGTGTTCTACTCCATGATAACGGAAAGGAGTTAAAGTAGTTATCACCTGGAGTGCAATTCTCTAACTTTCTCGCAACGTTGCGCGCATCGATGCTTACATCCACGCCGGATCAACCAATGACAATTGATATTAAGGGCGAGCTCAAGGATGTAACGAATCACAAACTCTTTCATCGTTGTGCCTAGGTTGTGCTAAGGATTAACCAATCACATTCTCTATAAAGGATGACGTAGTTTGAATAAGGGGTTGGCAACTGTCAAAGTGACGTATAATTATAATAGTTTGTTCCTAAAACATTGCGTTTTTCTACGGTTGAATCGCGCTGTATTGTCTCTAATGCAGCAAATACCAAAGGATAAAAAAATACGAAAGCTTTGGTTGAAAGCCATCCGTCGTGAAAAATTGATTATTACAAAAGTACGAGGTTATCTGGTAAACACTTTGTTGAAAGTGATTATGAAATAATAAGTAAATAAACAGGTAAGCTGCTTATGAATAAATCTTTACAATAATTCCTTTTCCACAAAAGGGTGGCAGAGGTGTATTGTCCCATGTAATAGGGGACGACATTTCGTACTTGCCTATTTAAAATGTTAAAAATCACTTGTTCTAGGAGTTCAACATCAACATAAGTTCTTCAATAAAGGTGCTATACCGTCTGTTTTTCCGTGGAATACACAAGCAATTTCCGGGAATGCAAAGGCTAGAGAAGAAAGATTGACATACTGCAACCTGAAGAAAAGAGAGTGTTTTGAGGTGCCATCAAGTACACAATGTTGTGAGGATATATTGCCATTAGAAGGAGATAATGGTGTGTCTCAAGACCTAGTGATAGAATGTAGTTCTTGAATCTATTCGGCCAAACCACAGCACTTGTGGGACACAAACATCTTATATATTAAGATTGTTCTCTACAGAGCTATCACTTGCAGATGATGAGACAGTGCATTTTTATACTGGATTAGAGACAGGGTAAATTTCATCTAATTTTCAGTACTGTTACAGTTCTACCCTTGGAGTAGAGTCATTTCCTTGACCGTACAGGATCAGTATCTTAAGCTATTAAGCTTAGAAGAGATACAACTGATTATGAATTAGGTAAAATGTTTGGTGTAAGTGAAGCTGAAGTGTCAAATATTATAGTGATGTGGATAAATTTTATTGGCGATATCTGGAGCTTAATAAACATTTGGCCTAGCCGCAGTTTAGTGAATTTTTAAATGCCTGATAGTTTTAAAAAATATTATCCCTCAACAAGGCTAATACTAGATGGAATTGAAATAGAAATTCAAAAGCTTAGCTAGCCCAATGACCAAAGAGCCACTTTTAGTAGTTATAAGCATAACAATACCTTAAAATTTGTAGTAGGTGCCTCACCCAGTGGTTAAATGATGATAAATGATTAATACTTGGATAACTAACTAATAATCGTATATGCATGTATCTTCATTTATATACCTATGTATGCATTATCATTTCTGTACTGTTAGGGATATTGTAAATAAAACTAACATGAATACCTATGCCTGTTTCATTTGAATTCTAATTGCTCACATTTTTCAAAGAAAGCTTCTTTAAAGATGGAAAAAATGAATCTAATTTTTGTATCTAAATTTTCTTTTACAATATAAATTACTTTAAAATCCCTGTATGTATATATATAATTAGGTTACAGTATGTTCAGTATGTTATTTGAAAGTAATACGGGCTAGTTTTTTTTAGTAAGAGAGTACCATTATTGTTTTCTAAATAGGGAACAGTAGAAGTATTAATTTCCTGGTATCTGCTTGCAAAGGGACACTTTATTTCTATTATGATCTCTTGTCCCAGTATCCCATCAGGAGAAGCAGCAAGATATGGTTTTTCTAAACTTATAAAAATACCACTTGGCTCTATGAGTCCATATTCAGCAGCGTATTTGGTTAGAGCGATTGGTTCATTCAGTATGACATGGCTTATTGCTTTTGTCATAAATGGCTTTCTGTCTAACATTTCCTTTGCATACTTACACATTGTGCTTGGTCGAAGGTGACAAATAGTAAAGCCTTACTTGGCGGTATGTATGCTATTCAAGACAATCATTGAGCTCAGCCGCAGTTGATACTATATTGGAGTATATTAGAATATATTGGAGTGTGAAGTGCTTGTTTTTAGTCAATTCAGTTGTCATATGTATTTTCATACCCTGTCTTCCATATCATCAAAATCTGCTCAGTAGTTGTGGTGTGGAAGTACAACAGACAATTCTGTGAATATCAATCAGGTGTTAACTTCTAGGGGATTAAATAAAATTAAAATCTGCAAAAATCTTTTATTGTCAACATCAAAAATCTTATCCATATATAGGTATCTAAAACACTCTGCATACTGTTCTAAGCATGATACTGGCATTCCTTACGGAGTTCCAGCAACCAGGTTGATTGAAGAACTCATGGGGTATGCTTCACATTTCCTGAAAAGTGATCACAAAATTATCTTCTAAACATATGTTGATATAATGACAGCCTCCGTGGCATAGCGGTAGTGAACGCGACCGCTACGCAGTTCAATCCCGCTCAGTGTAAATATTTGTATGCATGAATATGGGTATTTGCTTTGGTCTGACCGTGCCTTGGAGAGCATGTTAAGTCATCGGTCCCGGTTGTCATACAAACATCTATGGCAGTCGTTAAGGATAGTGGAGCCCTCAGAAATCCAACAACTGGTTTAGCTGCAAAGCTTCGATATCGCCTTTGGGTTGTGGAGGTCAGATGGCAGTCGATTCACGGAAAATATCGAAGTTTAGCCAAATCTGTAGTTAGACTATTAAAAAGCGGACCCCAGACTCCAAATTGGAAAGCTTCGGATGCGACTGGGATTACAGCTCCGACGCAGCCTCAGATGCGTGACTCATGTCACCCATAGTACCGAGTATCAGTGAAATGTAGGTCCTGGGATACAGGCAAGATTATGTATATTATTATAAATGTGAAAGTTTGTGAAGATTATAGTTATTCCATAACATTCTAATGGCAGAACGAATCTAGCTATTTGGTCAATTAGATAATCTGTGGTTTGGTACAGGAATAGCTTATAGTCTGGAATAACACATAATGGTACTTTCCATCTTGGGAATGTTTCTATGGGTAGCAGGAACAGAGAATGTAAAAAATATGTATGTCCTGGTGGAGAAGAATAGGGCCACCTCATTTCTTCCCAGGAATTGTAGAAGGCGACTAAGGGGGAAGGCTGTTCTCCATTCAACAGTAACCATAGGGTCCACGACAAAGTGTCTGCTTGATGGCTATAGACTGGCACCTTATTTCATGGGACCAACAATCATAGTGAAATTTAGGTGAATAGGTACTTTGTATGTAAGAAAAAGAAAAAATTATACTTACAAAAATTTATATCTGTAAACCAATACTATCTTTCGAATTAAGTATATTCATACACCATTATAACAATCTGCATCACTATCAAATGCACTAATGTAGGTAACTTTTGTTCTATACAATCATTACTTTAAATTTTACTTTCATCTCGTCGTTTAACTCAATATAAGTACAAGTGTATTCATTTCTCTCGCTTACTGAGAATTACTTTTACCGTTTATCTGCGTAAATGCTGAAAGTCTTATCACAGAGTGACTAATGTACTACGGCTTTTATTTTATATAAATTGAGAATGTAGATGAGGTTAAACGTATTTGATTGTTCAAAAAAAAATGTCATACGCTGTATTTTGACAAGTTTGTTCTTTAGACACAAAGTACTTCTAACGGCTACATCGGCGACTGCAACTACGAAAATCAATCAAATGTGCACATTTTTAAGGTTGAGCTTAGAGTAGCAGCAATCATAATCGCTTTGTAAGGTGACGTCACCCTCTCAACGTTGTCGCATGACGTCACGTTATGTTTCTAAGGCGGGCTAGGGCTGGAAAGTAAATTTTATTTTCATAAAAAGTTATCGACACAGACAGGTTAGGAATCTACGTACGTTATCGATAAATCTTGTCAGAGAGTTAAATATTATTTGGTGGCTTTTAAAATTATAATATTGGTGTTCTTAAGTTCTTAAAAGAATATAATTTTACTAAAGGTTATCTTTACTAATATTATAAAGCTGAAGAGTTTGTTTGTCTGTTTGAACGCGCTAATCTCAGGAACTAATGATTCGAATTGAATAAATCTTCTTGTGTTGAACAGCCCGTTTATCGAGGAAGGTTATAGGGTAAATATCATCACGCTACAACTCAAGGGAGCGGAGCTGTAACCCTATCAACAAATCCGGCAACCTCCCATAGGCTTTCAAAGTGTGCCACGGGCGAAGCCGAGGTGGTTCAGCTAGTTTTAATAATAATAATATTAATTTCATATTTGATCGACTACCTATATTTCATAAATCCAAGTATTCAATTTATTTAATTAATTCTCATTGTTTTTTCACGCTATGTTAGATAAGTACATGCCGGCATAAATTATCTAAGCCCAATTCGCGAGAGAAATGAAGCCGACTTCTCCATACCCTATTATATTCTTTGAATATTATGATTGCATTGATACCCATATAATTGATAGATTTTGTTCTCCACAGCCGCGCCGCTGTAACATGCTACGGATGTTATCGATAAATTTTGACAGGAGATTAAATATGATTTGGTTGCTTTTAAAATAATTATATTGCTATTTTTAAGTTCTTAAAAGATTATAGTTTAACTAAGAATTATTACTATCAAGTAACTTAATTTAATTCAACAGTTGGCGTAACTTCAAAGGTTGAATGATTGGTATCTATGCGTTATGCACACGTTAAAACAAAACGTCAATAATAAGAAAAACAAACAATAAACATATAACCTTAAAATCGTCTTGTCCGATGATATGTAATAACTGTATTAACAATATTTTGGTTATTCTGCTGCAGAAACCGTCAATATTAAGAAGAATTTGAAGTATTTTACGACAGAAGCAAAGCAGAAGAAACAATTCTAACGATGGGAATGAACGAACAATATTCAATATCCGAATTGTTTTTATTGTTGTCATGGAATGTTACAAAACAAAGTTAATGAATTTGAGATCTATTTCAACAGCCACAATAAGGAAATACACTTCACAATATGTACATTACAATTATTTAAATAAAAATATAAGAACAACCTGCAGGTTCAGGCGTCAAAGAATTCCTCCCCATCGACGTCAACTGGAAGGGTGGCCAGAAGCCTGGCATTACAAATCATATAAATCATTGTCATAAAAATCTAAGTACAAATAAGTATTGAATGTTTTCATTATTCTTTAACATTATTTGAGTAACATGTAATTAATTTATATTTTTATTTTACAGCACCACAAAATTGTCCAATAAATAATAACCAAGAGTTTATTTGGCGTCAAGTGAAGTGCTTTTGAAGTTCAGTGTCTATCATTCAGATTGTTTTTAGTCAGTTCAGTTGTCATATGTATATTCTTACCCAACCTCTTGACTGGCAAAACAGTTACGTGGGAGGTTTTGCAATAAATAAATAAATTTACTTTACTCTGTACCAAATATCATCATAATCTGCTCAATAGTTGTGGTGTGGAAGCATAACAGACAGTTCTGTGACTATCAATCAGGTGTTAGCTTATAGGGAATTAAATAAAAATTAAAATGTGCAAAAATCTTTTATTGTCAACATCAAAAATCGAATCCTTAAAGGCATCTAAACCACTGCACACTGTACCAAATATGATACTGGCATTCATTATAACAAAGGAGTTCCAGCAACCAGGTTGATTCAAAAACTCTTAGGTATGCATCGCATTTCCTGAAAAGTGATCACAAAATTATCTTCTAATCATAATATGTTGATATATTTTGTCCTTTAAATACATATATGGTATTCTTTTTATTATAATTAATTTGCACACAATTAGATTTCTCAGTAAGTGAACAATGTCGGTAGGTGCTTTGAGAATTACAATGTAATCAATAATTTATTTATATTAATGTTTATTGTAATAAATCAATATTGTGCATACTATTGTTTGTTTTGTGTTGTTTTCTTAAATCCTATTATACTTATTTCCTACTGATATTATATACATACAAGGCAACTAAGGGATAGGGCTAATTAAAATGAGATAGATATATACAGCTCTGACCCAGCCTCAGATGCATGACTCGAGTCAGTCATAGTACTGGGAATATGGTGATAGGCTCACCCCCTATTAATTACAATGACCAGTGAAATGTAGGTGTTAATTCACCTGTCCTTAATCCTCCGGGGATACAGGCAACATTATGTATGTATATATTAGTGTGAAAGTTTGTGAAGATGTTTATCATTCAATAACATTCTAATGGCAGAAAGAATCTAGCTATTTGATCAATTAGGTAATCTGTGGTTTGGTACAGGAATAGCTTACTGGAATAACACATTATGGTACTTTCTATCTTGGGAATATGTTCCTATAGGTAGTGGGAACAGAATGTAAAAAATATGTTGGTCCCGGTGAAGAAGAATAGGGCCACTCTATTTCTTCGCAGGAACTGTAGAAGGCGACTAAGGGAGAAGGCTGTTCTCCATTCAACAGTAATCATAGGGCCCATGACAGAGTGTCTGCTTGATGGCTATAGGCTTGCATCTTATTTTAAGGGACCAACAATCATAGCGAAATTTGGGTGAATACTATGTATGTTTGTAATATAATTTATCTCTTTAAACCAATACTATCGTAAAATTAAGTATATTTATTCACCATTACGGATACGAGTATCTAAATGATCTTATATCACTGTGTTGGATTATAAAATACAAAACTACCATGTATAGTAGGTACCTACCGTTCTTGTTCATAATGCCAATCTGCATCACTTTCACATGCACTGAAATGTGCCTTTTGTCCTGTATAATCATTATTTTAAACTTTACTTTCGTAACTATATGTAAATTTGTATTAGATTAGTATTCATTTTTCCTCGCTTCTCGAGATTTCTCCTAATCATCACTTATACAAATGCAACTTTAACTACATACTTAACTTTTACCCTTTGTATATGTAAATGTTGAAAGTTTTGTATTTATTTTATATAAATTGACGACTACTATACATAATAATCTATGAGGTTAAACGTGTTTGACATGCTTTGTTTCAATTGGCTTACAACGACGAAACATCGTCGACTGCAACTACGAAAATCAACCAATCACAATCATTTTCAAGGTTGAGCTTAGGTTGACACCAATCACAGTAGGATGTCGTTGTCGAGTAGTTCCTACATCGTACGGCACATCTTAGAGCCTATGGCGCTAGTGTACAGTTAGAGAATACCAAATTCAAGCAAATCGACGAGACAACGTTGCCGCATCGTTGTGGCGTCGATGTTGAAGTTAGAGAATTGCACTGCTGTTCTGAGAGTACTAGCGCTCCAGAGCACACAGGAACACCGTCGATGGATATGCCCACCATGTAGTCAAATTGGTCAGTCTCCTGCAACCACGAGTATTGCAGTCGTGCCTCTTTACAATATGCCAGTGAAACCAGCATCACCACAATGTTGTAGACTGCAGGTTCACCAACGCTATAAGAATAGAAAATTACAATATTAGCAGCACGTGCCATTACCATGTGGACCGACTAAAGCCACACACTGTCCTCCAAGGTAAAGGGATAGGGCTGTTTAACATCAGACAGGTATAAAAGCCCAGACTCAGTCTCAGATGCATGGCTCGAGTCAACAATAGTGCCCGAAATACGGCAGTAGGCTCACCCCCTATTACGTGCGACCGTTTTTAATTTTTTTTTAATTTAATGATTGGTGAAATGTTGGTGTTAACTCACATCTGACTAATAAAGCCGTGCTTGTATGAAGGTATGTAATTATCCTATTGTAGGTACACATAAACTCTAAATGAGCAATGCATCAAAAACGATCATAATAATTTCGACGTCCCCGAGGAATAAATCAAATTTTACAGGAAAAAGATTAAGTGTTTTTCGGTTCTAACTTTTCTATAAAAGGTAATTATGACAACATTTTAATACGACGGGAAAGCTAATTTTTGCCCAAACAGATCATAATTAGCCGTGTGACTATTGATTAAACACAGAATTAGATATTCACCAAGGTTCAAATTACCGAAAATAATTTCTAACAGTTTTTAGGGTATTGATATATTACCACCATGAACTATCAATAATATTCCAGCAACGTCTACTTACCGAATTATTCTTGTAATATAAAAATAATTTCTTAAAAATCATAGACATAACACTACTTTACTGAGTTCTCCAACGATGTATGTTTTCATTAGTAGATAAATGTAATGTTTAGTTACCGACTTATTACGGTAAACATTTTAATACCTTAATAATGGTAAAGTATAGTAACTGGAATATTATAGATCTTTCTGGTAATCATATTTTAATGTAATTGTTGTAAACAGATTATGTAAATATATTTGTTATTGGTATCTCCAAGGGAAAATTAAATAAAATTCATAAAATTTATCAAAATATTGTTTTTAATGGGTAAAAAGTTCTCAATAATGTTAGCGAATCTGTTACTATACGAGTATAAAATATTGTATTTAATTAATATTTATTTAGATGTAATAAAATAACCCTAGATGTGCAACTAATGTAGTTATTTAAAATCCAAATTTGTGAGACGTCCGGTCGGGCGCCATCTTGTTGTTTACGCCACACTATTTAAACCCGAGAGCGCACCGACCGGCCGTCATTCGTTCCGAGAACGTCAGCCTGTGCACATCGTAGCTAAGATTTTTGGTGAGTCATTATATTTGTTCCTATTAATTCCTAATTATTGTTTTATTTATTTACCATTGCTATTGCTACTGTTTCATGTAATTGTTATAGTTGAAATCATATAAGCATACTGCTAGCTTATACTAAGATAATTATAGTCTTATTTATTTACCATTACTATTGCAACTGTTTTATGTAAGTGTTATAGTTGAAATCATATAAGCGTACTGCTAACTTATGTTTACTATACTGAATTGAAAATTAAATAATGAAGTACAACCGTCGTTTTGCATAAATGCCCTAATTCATAATTAGGCCCCTTAACATTTCAGAAGTGGGATATTTAGGACGTATTTTTTTTAATAAAGTAGATATTTTGGGGGAATCCTTTTTTTTTTTTTGGCAGATTAACCATGGAGGGTTCTAAATCCCCTGTGCTGCCTAGTGGTTCACAGCCAAGTGTCAAGAGGCCGCACTCCCTTTTGGATGTGCAGTCATCACGACGGTGCCAGGGTCGTGAGCTGCGGTCTCCGCAGCCACCCCGAAACTACGAACAGCGATCTCGAAGCCGCCACAAGCCGTTATCTCGGCGGCCCCGAAGTCGCCACACGCGGTCTCGAAGCCGCGAGCAGGTGTCACCACAGCGGTCGCAAAGCCGCGGTCGGCGGTCGCAGGACCGCGAACTGCAGTCGCAGGACCGCGAGCAGCGGTCGCAGTACTCCGAGCAGCGTTCGCATTACCGCCGGCCGCAGAATCGCGAGCCGTGGTTTCGAAGCCGCGAACAACGGTCTTGGAGCCAGGCACGGCGATCGCCACGACGGTCCCGGAGCCGCGAACAGCGGTCACTGACTCAAGCGCAACGATCACCATGGCGGTCCCGGAGCCGGGTGCGGCTATCACCACAACGGCCGGAAAGCTGTGAGCTGCTAGCATCACAGCGTTCGCCGAGCCGCGAGCGACGTGCTTCGCAGCAGGGGCACCAGGCTACGGTTAATAACGTGGAGCAGGTCAGTCGCGCGTTACCAAACTCTAATTTAACAGCAGATAGTAGTACTTTTAATTTATTTATAGAAGCACTTAAATCGGTTGCTTCTCATCCAGATAAGATTAGTTCGTTAAACAATACAGTACCTGAGTTCGAACCTGCTGGGAAAGAGCAGACTATGACCATGTGGCTACATAAAGTGAATGAGTGCGCGGTTATATATGGTTGGTCTGATAGGCAAATAATACATTATGCTCTCCCTAAATTGAAAGGTGTAGCAAAAAAATGGTATGAGGGCCTGCCATCCGTCCTTTTCTCCTGGAAAGAGTGGCAGTCTAAATTACTAGCAGCGTTTCCATCGGATGAAAATTACGGTCAGATGTTAAGCGATATGCTTGCTAAGCGCGCTAAATTCGGAGACTCATTAGATGAATACTTTTATGATAAAATTGCCCTCATCAATAGATGTTCTATTACCGGGAAAAGAGCTGTAGAATGTGTTTTACACGGTATAGATGACCGTGCCGTTAGACTAGGTGCTGAAGCTGCACAGTTCGATAGTTTAGACAAACTTCTCACATATTTAAGAAATTCCCGTAACATCAAAGTAAATGCCGACAAACGTAATACTAATAAGCCTCCTCTGCCCAAGACTCTTGATAGCTCTCAAACTAATAACCAATCTCAATCATCTTCATATAAGAAAAAAGTAATTCGTTGTGCCAATTGTAAAGGGGAAGGTCACATAGTCAGTCAGTGTAGTATACCTATAAAAAAATGTACAAAGTGTTTTAGAATAGGGCATGAAACTGAAAAATGCTATTTCAATGCACCTAGTACGGAAAAGTCTGTAAATAGAGTCAGTTTCGACTCAAGTTCAGGTAAAAAGTTTCAAAAACAAGCTTTAGTTAACGATATTCCAATAGAAGCATTTATAGATCTTGGCAGTGATTGTTCTATGTTAAAAGAGTCATACTTAGTAAAATTAGCTATTCAGAAGGTTGATGTTGATAACTTACCGGTATTGAAAGGGTTTGGTAACTCTATTGTACAAGTGTTGGGGAGAATTACTGCATATGTCCAAATTGACGGTGTTGGGGCATACACGGAGTTGCTTTTGGTCCCAGACAATGTTATGCAAATGCCATTGATGATAGGTCAAACGTTTACCGAACAGCCGCATATCCTAATACATAAAACAAGCGATCGTTTTGATATATTACACAATTTTAGAGATGTAGAGACTTCCAATAAACTTAATTTACACTGTTTAGAATCTACTACAATATCGGGCGTTACTATAGTAAAAGTATATACGAAACCACAATTTACCGGGGTGTTGTTTATTGAAGGTGGTTTACGATATAAAAATAATGTATATCACTATATTCTGAATGGTATTTTTCAATTTAATGAAACTGGTGAGGGTGAGATTGTCATCAATGGCATAAATGCAGGAAAATTATTCCTTAACAAGGATCATCTGGTCGCTCGTGGAAAAATAGCACTTGAAGAAGTTAACAAGGACGTACTCCGTGTATCCACCGAGAAATGTCGGCAGCAGTCTAGCTCAATAACGAAATCAGATTTAAGTGTAGGTGAAAATTTAGACCAGTCTACAATTAATAAACTTTTAGGGCTCCTTAACAGATTCCGAAACTGTTTCGCCTTCTCTCTGTCTGAACTGGGTAACTGTCGAGTATCAAATATGACCATTCCGCTACACGATAATGATCCAGTCGTTTATAGACCATACCGACTTGCATTGAAAGAAAAAGAAGTTGTGAGAGATATGGTTAATGAATTATTAGAAAATGATATTATTAGATCCTCCACTTCTTCATATTCTAGTCCGATAGTTTTGGTTAAGAAAAAAACCGGAGAGCATCGGCTATGCGTAGACTACCGTGCACTAAATAAAAGAACTGTCAAGGAAAATTATCCAATGCCCTTGATTGATGACCAAATAGATGTCCTTTCCGGAAACTCTTTTTTCACTACCCTTTATTTGGCCTCTGGCTATTATCAGATTCCTATTTCCGAACATGATAAATACAAGACTGGATTCGTCACTCCCGAAGGTCACTTTGAATTCAATAGGATGCCTTTCGGTTTGGCTAATGCCCCGGCCACCTTTCAGAGAATAATGCATCAGGTCCTCGGTAATCTGCGCTACAAGGAAGCTTTAGCATACCTAGACGACATTATTATACCATCGACCAGTATTCCAGAGGGATTACATCGTTTGGAATTAGTATTGCAAGTTCTAGCAAATGCCGGACTTACTTTAAAGTTAAAAAAATGTGTTTTCTTTGGGCGTTCCGTAGATTATTTAGGTTTTGAAATTTCGGCTGATGGCATAAAGCCTGGAGCCAAAAAAATTGAAGCAGTAGAAAATTTTCCCACACCGAAAAACCAACACAATGTCAGACAGTTTCTTGGATTGGCCAGTTTTTTCAGGCGATTTGTGCAAGGTTTTTCCATACTTGCTAAACCACTAACTAGACTCCTTAGAAAGGATGCACCATGGGTATGGAATGAGGAGCAGCAAAACTCTTTTCAAAGCTTGAAGGATAAATTAATTCAGAAACCTATTTTAGCTTTATACAACGTAAAGGCTGATACCGAACTCCATACCGATGCGTGCAAAATAGGAATCGCTGGAATTCTACTTCAAAAAGATGAGCAATCTAAATTAAGACCAATAGCCTATTTTAGTCGACAGACCACACCCGAAGAACAAAACTACTCTTCTTATGATTTAGAAACTCTCGCGGTTGTAGCATCTTTTCAAAAATTCAGAGTCTACCTCGTAGGAATTACATTTAAGGTTATTACCGACTGCAACTCTTTACGAGCTACATTTTCGAAACGAGACATGTTGCCACGAGTAGCCCGATGGTGGACCCTCATGCAAGATTTTGATTTTACTATCGAATATAGAGCAGGGGTCTCCATGAGCCATGTGGACGCTCTGAGCCGCAACCCACCTATAGAAAATACAAGTACTGAACATTCTGTATGCCAAGTATCAGAGTCTGACTGGATTACAACAGTTCAAAATGTGGATTCGGAAGTCCAGCGGATCATAGGCATTTTGAATGATCCAAATTTAGAAGATGTCACAGACATTAAACATAACTACAAATTAAAAAACGGTAGACTATTCAGAATCACCCCCGATGGCGATAGGTGGGTTGTACCTAGGGGCGTCCGGTGGCAAGTGGTGAAACAAAACCACGACGACATAGGTCATTTTGCTTTGGATAAAACTCTCGAAAAAGTTAAACTACATTTTTGGTTCCAAGGAATGAGACGATTTATTAAAAAGTATGTTTCGTCTTGCTTAGAGTGCGCATATTCTAAAGGTGCTGCCGGAAAAAAACCTGGATTCCTTAATCCAATAGAAAAAGTTAGCCAACCCTTTGATACTGTGCACCTAGACCATGTAGGTCCATTTGTAAAGAGCACAAGAGGCAGTATTTATATATTAGTTATAATTGATGCATTTACGCGTTTCATTTACTTGAGAGCAGTTCGGAATACTAAAACTAGTTCTACTATAAAAATAATGAGAGAATACCTAGGCATTTTTGGTGTACCACGTAGGATAATTTCGGACCGAGGAACATCATTTACGAGTGACTCTTTCAGGGCTTTTACAATAGAGAGAGGTATCAAACATGTCCTAAATGCTGTAGCCACCCCTAGGGCAAATGGACAGGTTGAAAGGTACAACAAAGTTATTGTTGATTCATTAACAGCTAAATGCATAGGGACATCCGAGAGTAAATGGGAAGAATACTTATCAGAAGTTCAATGGGGTATAAATAATACCTTTAACAAAGGTATTAATAGAACTCCTGCGGAAGCACTATTCGGTGTTAGGCCTAAGGGTCTAAGTGATAACAAATTAGTAGCGGCCATTGATGATGGCGTTACAACTAATGAAGAGTTAGACTTGGGTACTATTAGGAATGAAATTAGTTCATATGTAGAGAGATCACAACAGCAACAAAAAGAGAGATATGATAAATCTAGATGCAAACCAATTCAGTTTAGAGAGGGCGACTTAGTTAGAGTGGAACGACAGGTCCCAGCTTCAGGCAATAGTAAAAAACTAGTCCCGAAATTTCAGGGTCCTTATAAAATTACTAAAGTTTATGACCACGATAGGTATCAAATAGAAGATACCCCACTGACCAGAAAGGGGAACAAAAAATATTCCACCGTTGTCGCAATCGACAAACTGAAGCCGTGGTTAAACTTTTCAAGACCTAATGATGATATTCTGAGCGAGGAGCAATCTGATTAATCTGCATATTTTGTTTAATATTTAGTAATGCGCAGAACAATGAGGTCTGCAACAATTTCGTAAGTCAGGACAATGAGGCCTGCAATTCCGTTAGTCAGGACAATGAGGCCTGCAATTTTGTTAGTCAGGACAATGAGGCCTGCAATTTATTTTAATCAGGACAATGAGGCCTGAGACTTTAATTTTAAGTCTAACTATGATTTTAGCTGTATTAGATGAAAGTGTAAGGTCACACATCATTTTGGATGGCCGAATCTGTTAGCGAATCTGTTACTATACGAGTATAAAATATTGTATTTAATTAATATTTATTTAGATGTAATAAAATAACCCTAAATGTGCAACTAATGTAGTTATTTAAAATCCAAATTTGTGAGACGTCCGGTCGGGCGCCATCTTGTTGTTTACGCCACACTATTTAAACCCGAGAGCGCACCGACCGGCCGTCATTCGTTCCGAGAACGTCAGCCTGTGCACATCGTAGCTAAGATTTTTGGTGAGTCATTATATTTGTTCCTATTTATTCCTAATTATTGTTTTATTTATTTACCATTGCTATTGCTACTGTTTCATGTAATTGTTATAGTTGAAATCATATAAGCATACTGCTAGCTTATACTAAGATAATTATAGTCTTATTTATTTACCATTACTATTGCAACTGTTTTATGTAATTGTTATAGTTGAAATCATATAAGCGTACTGCTAACTTATGTTTACTATACTGAATTGAAAATTAAATAATGAAGTACAACCGTCGTTTTGCATAAATGCCCTAATTCATAATTAGGCCCCTTAACAATAATATCACAATTATAATATAAAAAATATAAAGAAATAAAAACATCAAAATCAGTACTTAATCACTATTTTCATTGTTATCATCATTATTATCTGGTTCACTATTTTCTATAGAAACTAAAGAAACATAAAATCAGTGGTAATACTGTGTAATTCCTTCACTGTTACATAAAGATAGTAAATCAGTATGCAACGCCTTGGTTATGGGAAGAGGTTGATGATACGCACTGTTTAGGTTTTCGCCCGTGTCGTTTCATTTGAAATGAATTCATAAAATCTAATTCAGAATACGGATCATCAAAATTATATTTAAAGAAAACCTTATCTTGTTCAGATGATGATACGTAATCTTCCATTACATCCAAATTCCAATAATAAAATATACTTCTCAATACTCCCTTCTGTGCTGGAACTCATTTTTCGAGGTCTATTATTGTGCTTACCTCTTAAGTCTGTAACGCGATCGTCTGTTTTAAATTTTTCTATTGCTGTGTATCCCATTTGTTCATTAATTTGTAAAGTTGTTTGGAAAAAATTCTTACAATCCAAAACCTCCACATCTCTTTAAGAAAATAAATATTTAATAGTCTGTGTGCGTTTTTTTTTCGATCTAGAGTCATTCGTTTGATGTTTTCTGTTTTAGTATGTTTAGCAATGTGATATATATATATTGCTGTTCTCGATCAGCTAGTTTATAAATTTCTTAATTATCAAATAAATCTTGCCTGTCTAAAGAGGTAGATTTGCTACCACAGTTCAATTTACAATTACATGCAGGTCCTATAGACTACTATTATGGATAATTATTTTTATTATGACGGCCCCCGTAAGCCTGACCTCAGTAGGTAATTTATTTAAGTTACTAGACCGTAAATTTTAATTTAGTTTGACGTTTTCTGGTGTATACTTTTTCATTTAAGCAAGTGGAAGTTACGTCTAAATCATTTAGTTTAAAATCTGTCGAATGTTGTATTAATTCAGTTACAATATCAGGTTGCTCATTTTGACAACTATTTAATTCAGTTCCAATATCAGTGAGCCTATTTTACGCATTTGCATACAAAACTGTTAAATGAAATGATGTAAGTACTCAAATGAAGCTTCATTTTATGATAGTCAAAAGTGACCATTTTACCATTTTTAGTCAAATAACATACACGATGATCAGTAAATGATCATACAATATGGCCTTTTTTAGACCTACAGCAGTCAGTGTGGATGTTTCAGGTTGCAATATTTCCTCGAAATCTTCACTTGAGAAATTGATGGATAATGGAAAACGAGGTACTAAAATTAAATTTGCATTAATGAAGTTAGTGTTGTCAAATTGATTTTTATTGTTAGACTGTAGAGCATTAATAGTAGAATAATGTTCAATTTTATAAATGATGATAGAGGAAGCCACAAAATCAGTGTTCGTTAAGAGTAGCGATAAATTAGAAATAGTAGAGGGAGTATCAGTTACTTTTGAGGCATGTAAAATGTTATCTATACATTGAGAATCTCCAGAATAAGAACTTGATGGACTATTAACTGCAATTTCTGGACTTGGGACATATTCTGAACAATCCGCAGAAAAATCTGGGTCACTCATTTCCCTATCACAATCAGTGTATTTTGTCTTTGGTCGATCTGAAATCAAAATAATTTAATTGAATAAATAAAAAGCAAAGTTTAAATTTCGTACCTACTTTTCTGGAGAAAAATATACCTACTTAAGAGTGGGAGCACAACAATTTGTTATAAGAGAGAGAGAGAGAAAGATTAGAGAGCACAAATGCACCTCCACACACACAGATAGCATTTTTCTAGTACCCTAGTAACAATTTAATTTGAACTTACCTCGTAAATTATAATCACTTTTTGAATTATTGATGGACACTTATAATTATACAGATTTGGTGTCTTGCCCAGTATTCGCAAAATTGGTATTTAACGAATAGATAGAGACGAATTGATCACTGCGTGCGCCTTGTATTTAAACTAGTGTGCATTACATGTAGAAAAGCGTTCCTGATTCGTCTAGTGCGAAGCAGTTAACGACAATACGTATGTGACGCTCCCAAATGATTACTGTAACAGAGTATTACCGAAAATGTCTATCTCATAAATCACGAGAATAAACCTGTAATCGCTTTAACCAGTAATTAATAGAAAATATTTTGCAGTAATATTACTTTACCGAAATATAGCCACACAAATGAATTTGTAATAATGTATTATGATATTCTTCTCGTACATAAAAATTAACATTTTTCCGAAGAACAAAGATGTCATAAGGTAAATATTTGATATTATGGCAGGAAAAATTCGAAAAATATTGCATAGATGTATTCCGACCCGGGGATACCGAAAATGCAATAACAGTAATAACCCAGTAATAGTACAATACAGGTTTATTCCTTGGGGGCGTCGATTTTTAACCCCAGCCAATAAATTCTATACTAGGTAGTATACCGGGCGTAAGGGGAACGGTCCCGAAGCCGAAGGCGCCTGGTGGTACTACGGGTACACTATAATATTGGCACAAAAAAAAACATATTGGTGAAAAACAATTCTTTATATTTTAGCGCGTATCTTGTTGTATGTTTGTAATATTCTTTATTACCTCATATCTTCTGAACCACTATATAGATTTCATTGATTGATATCTAAAATGAAAGGTATTTGTCTCACAATGGTTCTTGGGTACTTAAAACTGTAAACAAAATAATAATAATAATATATAATATATAGTTTATTTCGGATAAAATCCATAGAAGTTGTTAGTATCATACAATTTATCACTTACATACTATTGTTAGTAAGGTACATGATATTTTATTTTAATTTTATTATTAATGACGGTGTGTAGCACCATCCACCTTTTAAACAGAGGGGAGTCCCAACGGTACGACAACGCCACCAGAATGGCGTTGGTGCTGCTCCTCGTGCGATACAATAAGGAAGCACAGCGCCCCCTCATTATAGTTGCGAAGTCGTTGACACGCCCCTCCGCAAACATCCCGGAGGCGCTGCAGTGCCTAGGCAGCCCCATCAGCAACCTGAATGCGTTATTATATTGGACACGCAGGTCATCGTATGCCCGACGCGTAAACCCCACCCACAGGCCGCACGTGTAAAAGGATTGGCAATATGCTTTAAACAGCGTTACCTTCACTTGTTTAGTACAACGTGCGAACTTGCGGGCGAGCATATTACACCGGACAGTCAACGACCTACGCTCCCTCTCGATATCCAGGTTATCTTTGAGGTCCTCCGAAACCCAATGCCCCAAATACTTGAACCTATCAACGCGGCTCAAAGGCGAGCCACATAGTGAGACTTCGGGCAGATCAGTGTAGGTTTTAGAACCCGCTCTGAACACCATAAACTCGCTCTTATTCGCATTGTATTTGAGGCCGCGGGTCCCGGCGTACGCTTCACAAATTTTTAAAAGTTCTCTCAAGGCACCTATCGACGGACTCAGCAGCACCATGTCGTCTGCATAGCTGATATTATTAATACAAACGCTGTCAATATGGCAACCAACTTTGGTGCTGCTGAGTTCCTCGATCAGCTTATTCATGTACACGCTAAATAACTTAGGTGAGGTCAGGCCTCCCTGCCTCACTCCACATTCTAGCTTATACTGCTCAGAACAACCATCCCCCCACTTCACTTGGTTGCTTTGATTCTTGTACCAGAATTTAAACAAGGATATAATTTCAGAAGGCAAGGTTGTTTCCATTTTCAATTTTTCCCATAGTAGCCCATAAGATACTAGGTCGAAGACCTTTGAAAGATCAAGGAAACATGCAAATATTGGCGTCTTCCTAGCAGTATAATACTGTACGGTCTCCTTGAGACAATATATAGCACTTTCTGTGGATAAGCCCGACCGAAATCCAAACTGTGCGTCATTAAGGCTTATGTGCTTATCTAATTGTTGGCCAAGCAGAGCGTCCAGCACCTTTGCAATAACAGAAGCCAAGGAAATCGGTCTATAGTTAGACAGGTCAGATGGATCGCCAGTTTTATCTTTTATTACAGGTACAACCACTGTCTGCATGAGTTTAACCGGTAAGTAGGAGTGTCCTATACATAGGTTAAAAAACATGGCGAGCACCCTGGGCAGATGTACTCCCGCATACTTCAAATGCTCGATGCTAAGGCCGTCGAACCCTGAAGATTTTCCTCTTACCATATTATTAATAACTGTTTTCACGTCTTTTGCTGAAAACGACACATTTCGGTCCGAGAGGCCAGTCCCAGCATCGGGCATCTGAGAGACGGAACCCAGTGGTGACCTAACATTGAAATGCTTCCTAAAGGCGTCCGCAATCTCACTCGACTGATGGACACCACCCACGCTGACCGGCAAACCCACCCTGGGATTCAACTTGTTTGTTTGCTTCCAAAAATCACTAAAGTTTTTCTTAGAATGATGTTGAGCAATAATGTCCATTTTGATCTGTTGCTGGTTGTTTTGACACCATTTCAATTTAGACTTAAAAATATTTCTGGAAGCACACATACGGTCGAAGGTTAGGCCAGTTCTAGGTTTGCCATTCAGCATCCAGGTTTGAAAACAAAGTCGAGCCTCCACGTGCGCCTCACGCACATATTTGTTCCAACCGGTTACATATTTAAACCTGGCCTTTTTATTAGACACATAGGTACAGTCTGCAGAATATTTAAGTATATCAATAATATTGTCATACATGTTTTCTAATATATTTTTATGATTTATGTCCGAACACATTCTATCACAACATTCGTTAAAAATAAAATCAAAGTCGATCACTTTTAACCTATCGTTACATAGCTCATGATAACCACTGATCTGACTCGCATCCCTTTCGCCCCATCTTACATTATCAAGAGTGCCACTCGGTAAATATATCTTGGGAGGTACTAACCCGAAGTTACACTCCAAGTAGAGAGGAAAATGGTCAGACCATTAAGTATCATACAGCACAGACATATTTACAATAGATAACTGGGCCGCATTCGACACTACGCAGTGGTCAAGCCAACGCCTACACCCGTGAACCTCACTGATATAGGTATAAGTGTCCGCCGGTAATAGCTCAGAATCCAAACAAGACCACAACTGTTCACTACAAAAGTTTATTAGTTCAGTAAAGAATGACTCACCGGGATGCGCATTGAAGTCACCTAACACATATACACATTCCACATTTTGACTCTCAATTACCGCTGTAATTTCACCCATACACTGTGCAAATTCGCTTAGGTTATCACTAGAGTCCGTTGGCATGTACACTGAAAAAATAAGCAAGGAACGATCACTTAAAGTAACCTTGATCGCAGACAATCGTACACTCTCGCACCTTACAACGGAGACTGTAGGTAACAACGATTTCCTCCAGAGCAGAGCCACCCCGCCGTAAGGTCTGCCATGTAGTAGCCCCGCCGACATATCCACCGCTGATTTACCCGTAAAAGCGAAGTCGTTATCAATAGTGCTCAGGAACGGAATGTCATGTGGCAGTAGCCAAGTCTCTTGCAGTGCTATTATGTCAGCTGACTTACATAATTTCCTTACACAATCCACGGATCTCTTCACATTCTTGCAATTAAAAGTTAGTAATTTAGTTGAACTAATCATGTTAGTTGTTGATAATCAAAGTCTGTTCCTTAATCACTTCTCTCTTCCGAAAGTAAACAAATTTTCTGTACGCTATACCCTCGGGCCAAAAGTTGTCCCGCATAAATAATTCTAGTTTATCCGTTGGCACATAAACCTTGAAGGCACCATAGGGTCTTAGTGATTTCATGTCGACTTTGTCAACAGTGACACTAATATTCGTTTTATCACTTATGTAGTTCATGATGTCACACACGGTCACGTCCTTCGACACGTTATAAACATAAAGTGGTGTTTTCGATACCACAGCCTTAAACTTAACCGCAGGATCCAACGTCGCCTTCCCTCTGTTACCTTTGAACCTATTTCTCAATCTGTCCTTCTGCTCCTTAATCCACTTGGCACTAGGAGGCACAGTTTTCCATACACCATTTTTAGCGACTTGTGCAAAAGATTGTATTTCGCTCGCACCTCCATCCGTAGCGTCTGTGTGTCGCGGCTCAGATGCGGCCGGCGTCGGCGAAGGATGATTCATCAAACCGGTTTAGCTGCATAAATGGATAGTGTTCGTTACCTGCGGTTTGTTTACTATCGTAGGCAAATTATGGATTGCGACCATTTTCTCAATATTGTTGGTACTGATGTCTTTTGCAGGTAATATTGTACATGACGCCCCACATCCTGATAAGTTCGGTTTTTCAAATTCCCCTGTCAGGTCTTTAAGTTCCTGGTGCATCACTGTTGGTGATCGCGGTATATTGTCATCGACTTTTGTTGAGTTTTCAGGGGACATTGGTGTCATTCCCATGGGACCACTGTCATAACAAAAGCTATTCCTCATACAGGCGCCCCGTCTCGGATTCACATTAATTCTACCCTCAAAATTGTTTACTATTGAGGTTTTCTTCAGATTTTCCAAATCTTGGGAGAGGAGATGCAACTGTTGAGTCGTGGCATAGGTATCTTTAATCATGTCAATATCTCCTTTCAACCTAACTAGATCCTTCAAGATCTTTGTCACGTCCACATGATCAAACAGAACTGGCGGTAGTTTTTGAAGCTCTTTTGCGACAAAAATAGGGAGTTTGTCAGGGTCCGATTCCTTCAAAAGACAGATGATGTCGTCTATGACCCACAGAGACTTCCCACTGCGCTTCCTGGTGATATTACGTTTCTGTTTCGGCACTGACTCGAATAACAAATTTTTTGCTTCCACCAGGTCGTCGTCGGAGAAAGCACTAACACATATCTGACTGATACTTGTCTCATCCATAACGTCTATTTTATTGCTGACAAAAGAAAGCACCTCGTTTATCACAATATTGCATGATGCACATTTTAACACTTTAGAGGACGTCATCCTACACTCGATACAATCAAACGCGTCAGAACGGGACTATATGTTTGATTATAGGGGCCAAAATGTATGTTGTCAATTTTTTTTTTCTTTTTACTTAAATTTATCGAGTGGGGTATCAAAATGAAGGAAATTAGCGATTGCAAAAATATAAATATGTCCTAATTAAAAAGTATAAAATAAAATAAATAATTATAAATGAAAAACCCACGAATGCGATACCCATACATTCTCATCTGGTTTGAGATTTGCAAATGGGTACCGCCTGCTATAAAGCTTGTTTCGATCTTTTCAGAATCAGTTGGGTTTTTTTATTTTTAATAATAAACTATTTTTTTTTTCGTACTTTTTAGTTATGACTATGACATATATAGGTTTAATGAATTTATTTCTCCAAAGGCTTTCATGTCACTTATTGAGAAACATTAATTATTAATACACAATGTACTAGCAATAGTTCGTTTAATTTTATGACAAATATACCGCACAAGTGACCATTGAGAATGGTTCCAGTTTGCATGTGCAATAGCCCATTGTAATCTTCTTCCTCGATTGTCTCTCCTTAGCGCTGGTACTCGAAGTGGCCTACGACGTTGACTTCATGCAGTCGTCTTCTCAAAGTTTGACCGCTTACTGGCAAACCATACTCTCTCGGTAGCCTTTGAACCAATTGTATCGCCGTTACATTTGGTTGACTTCGTGCAGCATTTACAATGAATCGGTCCTGTACATGTGTTGTAATGCGTTGAGGTCCTCGGTGCCGTTCCACCATTTCCGCCTTGACACGATAACGTGATTAAAGCCTGGATATAACGCTGTAACCCAGCTTTTCTTGCATCTTAGCAGAACTACGGACAGTATTGCACAACAGGATATTGACACCCTTGTTTTGAGTATGCAGAACCGCTGCAGATGTGTCCGGAGAGTCTTAGGTGGATCCACGGATTATTAATTTTAAGTTTTCAACAATTTTTATAAAAAACATAGTCGTTTTGTTTAGGTTTTAATGTTTTAAAAATAAAGTTAAGATTGAAATTTTGTCGGAGTTTTTCCTTTTCTTCTAAATTTTTTCTAAATTTAACTTTATCTAAAAGTTTATTATCAGATTAGATAGGCTATTAAACAAGGTCTATTTTAATGTGTAGGTGTCTTAACAAAAAGTTTAAAGAATTTTAGTTATTTAGGTTTAATTGAAGTACCTATCCCTAGACCAAGTTGATGTGTGTAAACATAACATAACATAAACTCACGCCTGTATCCTCGAAGGGGTAGGCAGAGGTGCTAGCACCCACATTTCGCCAGTTTATTTAGGTCCCAATGTAATAGGTGGCGAGCCTATTGCCATTAACCGGGCACTTATAAACCTGCGATAAATACACACATAACTTCGAAAAGCATCGAAAAGTCATTGGTGTGTGCCATGGTTAAACATGGGATCGAACCCGAGACCTCGTCTCAGCAGTCCATTGCCCATACCATAGGCCCATAGGCTACCGCGGTGTATTAACTCGCAAAAATGATAATACGAGTTAATATGTCTCGATGACGTGTTGTGACCACATTTTCATCTGGTTTGAGATTTGCATATGGGTTACCGCCTGCCATAAAGTATTTTTTTTTATTTTTTTTTTTATTTTTATTTTATTTTCTGACATATTGTATTATTCTAACCATTTTTATGTGTATGTTTATTTTTTATTCATATAATGATAATGTATAATCCAAATTGTTAATAATTATTATTTTTTCGTGCTTTTTAGTTATGACTATGGCATATATTTTTGTAATCGTCTTCTAATTTCCTTCATTTTGATACCCCACTTGATAAATTTGACAGTGTATTTTATTTTGACCGAATATATTTTGGCATCAAAAAACCAACATAAAGCTTTTGTTCACATTCTATGTACCCAAGAACACTTGGGCAATAAATACCTTACATTTGAGACATGATTGAAATCCGTACGGTGGTTCAGGAGATACGAGGTAAAATAGAATATTACAAACATACATACAAGATACGCGCGAAAAACATGAGCCTTCTTGACAGGGTATGAAAAAATAATTTATATATATATATTTTTAGCATTATTCTTTTTTTATTGTGTTAGTAAAGCTAAATGAAACGATAATTTCGTAATAACAACATCACTACAAAAAAGAAAGCACATGGCGCCTTTTTTATCGATGTTTTTTTTTATGAAACTATGGCGAGTGTATGAAGCGCCCGTCTTTGCACCGATTTGTTTTGCGCTCCGGCAAAAAGGTGACAACAGAAGGAGTCGTTGCCCCGCAGTGAAGTACTGCTTCGCCCTGTTTAGCACTCCAAAATTCTTTGATGCCAGCTTGACCCTGTCTTCTAAATGATTGCAGTACTGGACATCACTCGAGATGTCGACACCCTGGATCCCAATACTCTAGGAGATGGTAAGCACACCGCTTACCGTCTTTCCGTCAAGAACTGCGGCGCTTTATTACAAGCTTTTATTTAACTTGCAATGTATGTTTGTTCGGGTGGAATCTTACAACTCAATTTTAAGGCACTTGCCCTCAACCGATTGAGCTGAAATTTGGTATGCAAGTTCAGTTCGGATGACAATGCAAGAAAAAAAAAAAGATTGTTTTTAAAAAGGTTTTTCGAATATATCTTATTATATGGGGTTTCTTAACGGTGAATCCACATACTTGTGTCTTATTGGGGTTAAATTAGACCAGGTTTAGTATACCCCAATTGGATACTCCCAAGAGAGTAGTTCACGACGGCTTGGATGCTTCAGTTGGACAAAAAGCAAAATCCAATCCCACAGTCCCTTAGGGAGTCCATAGAATGTTAACTTCGCGAGAAGACCTTTGTGCCAGACCCGATCGAAGGCCTTCGCTATATTAAGGCTGACAGCTAGTGCCTCACCTCGAATCTTGATGGCTTGCGCCCACCGGTTTGTGGGATACACAAGAAGGTCACCGTCGGTCTGTAAATAGGTTGTCTGTCGGTCGCTCAGTAGATTGTTACCTTCATGGTATCCCAGGAGCTGTGTATTAATAATACGCTCCATAACCTTCGAGAGGAGGGAGGTGATAGCGATAGGCCTGTAATTAGGCGGGCCTTTCTTTGGCACAAGATGCACGTATGTGGTCTTCCACGAAGCCAGATCTCGTCCCGCGGAGGATAAAAGTGTGAAAAGTGTGGAGCACAGTGCTTAAGCACCATCGTCGGTACGCCATCCGGCTCACTCGACTTTCGAACATCTAGGGAATTTAGTTACCGTCGAACCATCCGCTAGGTAATTTTTGCTTCATGCATTGAAGTTCCACAACAGGGTATGATAGGTGGATCGACATTGCCTTCGGTCATAGTCGAGTTTGTTTTTCGCAAAGATATTACCTAAAAGATCAGCCTTCTCTTTGGCGCCATGGACCAGACTACCGTCGGGTTTTTGCAGTGGTCGAAGGCAAGATTTGTTAAAGTTTCCCTCGGCAGCTCTGGCAAGCGACCAAAATGTGCGACTAGCGGATGGAAACCGCCACTCTATTATATTCTAGTTCTATCAGTGCAGAAGATAAAGTAAGGCTTTTCACTACTACAGACAAGTTAGGGATGTGTGACTGGTTGGCGCGGCGGGCGAAAGGGTCCCCGGTGCCCTCCCAGATACCGTGGCCGTGTCCGCTCTGGTTTCCACCTCCGGCACTACCACAGCACTTGGAACTTTACACAGGTTGCTGGTTCAGCCTCTTGAGGCGGAGATTAAGTGGTCCCCAGGTTCGGGAACTGTACAGCCTGCGGACGGCACGCGGTTAACCGTTTCACCGGGTCTTCCTGACTGCCATGCCAACAGTTCACTGCCGCACATGTCAGCAGTGTTATCGTTAGCCTTTGGTCTGCCCACTACTAGCACAAGATCTCCCCAGTGAGCTCTGGAAGCTCACTGCCGGAACACAACACAAGGTTATTATCGCCGAGGTAATCTGTAGGGCGACGGTACTTTGCCAGTCCGACTGCTCAATTTGGGACGGGAGATACCGTCGTGTCCTAGAAATATTATTACAGTGAATACAATATCATTGATTTTAAGGCGAAACGATAGTTTACGAGATTACCTCGTATGTTAAATAATATATTTATAGCAGCCTCTACTGCAAATGTATCGGTGTACCATACAGAGTTATCTATCTATATATTCCCAACGGGAAGTATTGTTATTATTAACTTGTATCTAGAGTAGAGTATCTACTCACATTCCGTAGTGCTGCATGGCTCGCGACATGAGGACAGCGGCGAGCACCCGTGCGAATGATCTCACACTCAACAAAGCTTATAATATAATAATATGCATGTGTTTAATAGCTGTGACCGGCGTGTCCCGAATTCTAACACATAAACACCTTCTTAAGTTGCACAACAAGTATTCGAAGTAAACTGAAAAGTAAATTGAAAACAGTACACAATGTGGTACAGTCAGCATGACATCGATATTATGAAGAAAAGTACCAATTCAACAATTGAATTGAAAATTAAAAACCCTTTTGGAGGTATATTTAATACATACCTCCAAAAGTAGAAATTATTCCTATCTTGACTGATTTAATAATTGAGTATCTTAGCATATTTCATACAAACAATTTTTTCTTCAAAAATCGTAACATATGGGACAAGTGTGGCGTTGTCTACATACACTGCAAAAAATGGCTTTTCAGACCTTTTTTTTTTCATCCTAGTATTAATATCAGTCATATCGGAAGCTTTCAACTTAGATCTGGGGTCTACTTTACCAGACTTTTCTGATTAGGTTAAACTTCGATATTTTCTGTGAAGCGACTACCGACTCCATAACCCTAAGGCGATATCGAAGCATTGACTAAAGGTGTTCGAGACCGAGACGATACCAGTAGCGCCCTCTGGGAGCGAACCTTCTGCACTACATAATTATGTCGTCATGTCGCGTCACACACGTCGCAGCCAATATGTGATCGCTAATATGCATTCGTCACTGTACGTCACTATATATGTTCCCTCCAACCCCTCTCCACGATTAATGTAACCACTTTACTTTCTGAACAAAGAGACATTACACGTTCACACTGAAAAATTTTGAATTTCATTTTTAATCAACCAATAAGTCGCCTCTCCGAAGTCTTTCGCGAGAGTAACGCCTAATCTCAAACATATTGGTCCTTCATCACCGAACGTTCATCTACTACTTCTGAGAAGCAGCACCTAGGGATTTTTCTCGTACCTACTTCGGTGAATAGACAGCGCACGTCGGCATTTCTTCTGGTTGAAAGGCGCGTATGCAGTTTCAAGATACCCAAGGACACGCAGTTTTGGGAGAGAAAAGGCTACAGGACGAGAACTGGACATCCAACACGATTTTATACGCGCATATCTCGGTACGGACGTCTAGTCATCCTATAACCCTAACCCTTTGTCTTCATCTGCTTAATACCGTGCTTATAACAATTTCAGTGTGCAATCCGTGATAAGTTACCCCAGTGTGACCGCTACCTACCATTGACGTCGCTAGCACGGGTAGAATTGCATCAGGGTTCAAAGTCCACACGTAAGTACTCCAGCTTTCCATAACCAAAATGTCATTAGATACAGGTGTTGAGACTAAATCACAACCGCGCGGTAAATCTCCAAGTAAATCTGGCAGTGATGACGCGAGTGAACAGTATCGCATACTCATAAAAAAACGCGGCGTCGTCGTCAAAGCTAGACTCACAAGGTTCGTTAGTCACCTGCAAAGTTCCAGCGAAGACATAAACGCATTGTCCTCTTCGTGTTTAGTTGATTTAAAGCTACGCGTGCAAGGAGCTAGGAGTCTATACACCGAATTTAACGATCTTCAAACTCAAATAGAAATGCTCGTACCGGAATCAAGTCTCGAAGATCAGCTGTCACAACGAGATCAGTTTGAAGATAGTTACTACGGTGCACTGGCTCAGGCCGAGTCCCTACTTGACCTTACAAAGATTGAAAATGCTAAAAGCTCCTCAAGTTCGCACAACACGTTAAGTAATGTTAGACTACCTACTATATCGCTACCTACATTTGATGGTTCATATGAAAACTGGCTCACATTTAGGGATACTTATCTATCTCTAGTTCACAACGCGAAGGATCTCAGTGAAATTCAAAAGTTCCACTATCTAAAGTCTTCATTGTTGGGTAGTGCGTTGTTAGTTATAGACGCGCTTGAACTAACAACAAGTAACTACACAGTGGCATGGGAGCTCCTTCTTAATCGTTACGACAACCATAGATTATTAATACACAATCATGTTAAGGCACTATTTTGTACTCAAACTTTAACTAAAGAATCGCACGTATCTATAAGACAGCTGATTGACACTACACTAAAAAGCTTACGCGCGTTAGCCATCCTAGGTGAACCGGTTTCATCCTGGGATACGTTAATTATTTATATCTTGGTTTCGAAGCTTGACAAAATAACTGAACGCGAGTGGGAGCAGTTTAAGACCAGCCTCACTTGTCACGACACTAAAATGAGGATTAAACTGGATGATTTGTTGCAATTTCTAAAAAGCCGGGCTGATATGTTGGAGATGCTACAGGCGTCACAAAGTACAAGCACACGCGATAAACACGACGTTCACAAAAAACATTCCGCTTCGAACGCAAATAACAATAGCAGAGTGCACTGTAATGTTACATCACAAATCGAAAATCGCGTGTTCTATGTGCCACTCAAATCATCCACTTTATTCCTGTGTCAAGTTTCTTGAGATTGATTACGACTCGAAACTAAAATTCGTAAAAAATAATAATTTATGCGAGAATTGTTTGCGCGCGGGTCATTCCGTTGAATCATGCGTGTACGGGCCGTGCCGTAAGTGCAATAAGAAACATAATTCTATTATCCATCCGCCGGGCACTAATAACGGTATCTCCCCCGCTCCCGCTGACGCCTCAGGCCCCGTGGCATCTACCTCAGCCATGTCGATCAATGCACATTCGCAACAAATTCCAATGCAACGCACACATGAGTCAATTAAGCCTGTTTTGTTGTCAACTGCCCTTGTCGAGGTAAAAGATAAAAATAAAAATTATCATATCGCGCGCTGTTTGCTAGACAATGGTAGTCAACGATGTTTTGCAACTAAGGCCCTATCCGATCTTTTAGGCTCGCAATTAATACAGTCCACTCACGAAATTCGCGGTGTAGGTAATTCTGTGACACAGTGCACGCAGACCTGTGATATACAGATTAAATCGCGCATTAATACCTACACAACAAATCTACATTGTTTGGTTTTGCCAAAGATTACGGCTACAATGCCAATTGTATGTAACAATCGCGCATCGTTCTGTATTCCAGACAACATACAATTGGCAGATCCGCAATTTTTAGATTTTGAAAACATCGATATCTTAATAGGTGCCGATAAGTTTTGGGATCTACTTACGCAGGGTAAGATAAGGTTACATAACGGGCCTTACTTGCTAAACACTCGATTAGGCTGGATAGTTTCGGGTCCTATCAATTCAAACGCACGCATTGAAGACCCCATCCAGTGTAATTTTACGCACACAACAGATTCACTATTACGTCGGTTCTGGGAGATCGAGGAGCTGCCTACGGCTCGAGACGCGCTGACTGACGAGGAGAAGGCTTGCGAGGAACACTTCGTTCGCACCACTACACGCGACAGCGACGGAAGGTTCTGTGTCAGCATGCCACTCAAGCAGTCGCCCGAGGTGTTAGGTGAAACCTATCCCCAGGCTGAACGACGGTTCTTGGCGCTGGAAAAACGATTACAGCGCTCAGAACCTTATAGAAATTTATACTCGGACTTTATTCACGAATATGAGGATCTAGGACATATGAGTAAAGTTCCATTTTGTCCTTATGACTCACCACATTTTATATTGCCCCACCACGGTGTATTTCGCGAGCACAGCACCACCACGAAGCTTCGCGTGGTGTTCGACGGCAGCGCCGCGTCTTCCTCCGGCACTTCGCTCAATGACCTTCAGATGGTGGGCCCCGCGATCCAAGGTGACCTTCTGTCCATTCTTCTGCGTTTTAGGCAGCACCGTCATGTAGCCTGCGCTGACATCGCCAAGATGTATCACCAGGTGCTCATAGCTGAACAGCAGCGCGACCTTCAGCTGATCCTATGGCGCGACAGTCCCGAACAACCGATAGGTATATATCGTCTAAACCGTGTTAGTTACGGAACCTCGTCAGCGCCATACCTAAGTGTTCGTTGTCTAAAACAGTTAGCCACAGAATGCACCGATCCCGACGTTAAAAGAATAATTAACGAAGATTTTTACGTCGACGACATGATCACCGGATCGCATGATACACACGAGCTATTGAGATTATGTAATGAAACCGCACGAACATTACAGTTAGGTTGCTTCCCGCTTCGCAAGTGGATATTCAACTTTGATGACGCGGCGTTAGATTCAAATTTGACTGCACTAGGCGATGCACAAACACAGGTGACTTTCGATAAAGATTGCAATTCGAAAACATTAGGCATAGGATGGAACAATTACTACGATCACTTTTATTTTAATTCGCAATATGATTTTATCAATAACTTTGATAAGGTCACTAAACGCAGCATTTTATCTCATGTGTCACAAATATATGATCCGATTGGGTTATTGAGTCCGACTATAATGCAGGCAAAGGTTTTATTGCAGCGTCTATGGCTGCTTAAATTAGACTGGGATGACGAGGTCCCTTCTGACGTCACGCGCGCCTGGCGTGGTTTTGTTAAATCGTTATCAGTAGCCTTAAGTACAATCCGTGTGCCGCGTTACGTAATGGGCAGTATTAACTATACGCGCATAGAACTGCATATATTTACGGATGCGTCACAGGTTGCTTACGGTACTTGTATTTACATTCGCACTATTAGGTAATGTTGATATGGATGTTTCATCGCGCTTGTTATGTTCTAAGGGGAAGGTTTCACCTTTGAAACCGTTAAGTATTCCGCGCTTGGAACTATGCGGTGCACTTTTAGGTGCTAAGTTATTTGATAAGGTTAAAAATAGTGTTAATTGCGAATTCGACGACATTGTATTTTGGTCGGATTCTACGATTGTATTGGGATGGTTACGCATGCCACCCAACTTATTAAAGACTTTTGTTCAAAACCGAGTTACCGAGATCCATGACTTGACTAAAGGGCTTCCATGGCGACACGTTAGCGGCAAGGAAAATCCAGCCGACTTAGTCTCGCACGGTGTCGACCTGGAGGACCTGGCTAGTTCTAGTCTCTGGTGTTCGGGGCCCGGTTTCTTACAGGATACTAACTTCAGTTGCACAAATATATCTCAGGTTCCGAGTCCTGAGGACGCGCACGATATTTTGCCTGAAGTTAAACCTAATATCAATTTCACGCTAACCGCTAAAACGGAACCGTCGTTGTTCCCATTTGAACGATTCTCCCAGTTCTCACGAATGATACGCGCCGCTGCTTATGTTTTAAGATTTATTCATAATACGCGCAATAAAAATATTAAACGCACGGGCAGTATCAGCGTCGATGAACTGAGAGAATCAACTACGTTGTTAACAAGGCTGGCTCAGCTGGAATCTTTTCCAGGTGAGTACACGCTGATGATTAATAAACAGGCACTTAAACCAAAACATAATTTAAGCAAATTAAGTTTATTTGTCGATGACAATCGCGTCATGCGCGTAGGCGGCCGCATAGCTTACTCGCAATGCTTCTCGTTCGACAAGAAGCACCCGATTGTTATCGATAGTAAACATCATTTCGCGCTATTGTTGTTTCGACACGAGCATATTAAGCTATTACACGCCTCACCCCAAGCACTTCTTTTCGAATTGCACGATACTTGGTGGCCAATAGGTGGCAGGAATCTCGCGAAAAAGGTGTATTATGATTGTGTTGTTTGCAAGCGATTAAGAGGGAAAACCTTATCTCCACTGATGGGCAATCTACCTGAGGAAAGAATCACGCCAGGTTTTCCGTTTTCTACCTGTGGCGTAGACTATGCCGGACCAGTTTACATTTTGAACCGTAAAGGTAGGGGCGCTCAAAAAATTAAGGCATACATCTGTTTATTCATTTGTTCCGTTACACGCGCCATCCATCTCGAACTCGTGAGCGATCTCACTTCTGGCGCTTACTTGCTCGCTCTGCAGCGCTTTATAGCTCGTCGTGGAAAGCCTGCTGAGATCTTTTCTGACAACGGCCGTAACTTTGTGGGTCTAATGCATGATTTCGCCAAGTTTCTGACACAGTGTAGTTCTGATATTATAGACTACGCTACGAGTCACCGCATTAAATTTAGATTTACTCCTCCTTATGCTCCGCATTCTGGTTCTCTCTGGGAAGCTGGAGTAAAGTCTTGTAAGTTTCACTTACGCCGCGTGGTGGGAAACGCTAATCTCACATTTGAGGAATTTAGCACGGTATTGACGCAAATTGAAGCCGTCCTAAATTCACGGCCTTTATCCCCAATGTCGTCTGATCCCCACGATTACCTTCCTTTGAGTCCTGGACATTTCCTTATCGGCCGTAGCTTGACGTCGCCCGCTACCGAAGACCTACAGCTCACGCCTACCCATCGACTCAACCGGTACCAGATCGTGGAGCAGATCAGGCAGCATTTCTGGGAGCGCTGGGCCAAGGAATATGTGTCCGAATTACAGACGCGGTCCAAATGGAGGGTCAACTGTGAAAACCTGCAGCCAAACACGCTAGTGCTCATCAAGGATGACAATCTCCCTCCATTAAAATGGCATTTAGGACGCATCATCAAGACCATACGTGGAAGAGACGGAGTAGCGAGAGTCGCAGACATCCAGACTGAGGCTGGCATCGTCAGACGCGCGTACACCAAGCTCTGTCCCTTGGTGTCTCAGCCAGATGACACGACTGCTGATGCTGCTGCTCAGGACTCATCTTGAAAGCCAGATCTTTCAAGGCCGGGGGCATGTTCGAGACCGAGACGATACCAGTAGCGCCCTCTGGGAGCGAACCTTCTGCACTACATAATTATGTCGTCATGTCGCGTCACACACGTCGCAGCCAATATGTGATCGCTAATATGCATTCGTCACTGTACGTCACTATATATGTTCCCTCCTACCCCTCTCCACGATTAATGTAACCACTTTACTTTCTGAACAAAGAGACATTACACGTTCACACTGAAAAATTTTGAATTTCATTTTTAATCAACCAATAAGTCGCCTCTCCGAAGTCTTTCGCGAGAGTAACGCCTAATCTCAAACAAAAGGTATTTAAACTATCATGGTTGTTTATACTATTAATTAAGTTTTCGGGATATTTACCATGTAATGTTTTATCGAGTTTCCGATATTTCGGCACTGTTGCAAGCGCCATGATCACGGAAGAAGAGTTCTTAACATTACATGGTAAATATCCCGAAAACTTAATTAATAGCATTGACTAAAGGTTTGTACTAAATATCAGAACAATCAGTGAACAGGAAGGGGGAAACCAAGGCATTATGAACATTTTGAGTACTTTGTTCATCGTGCTGACTTTACCCCAAACTAATTCTATAAACATAATTTCTAGGGAGTCTTCTAAGCATAGCAGGGGTTGCTAGGCTGGATGAGGTCAAATCATTATTAGAGATTATCACAAAACAATCCGCGCGCGCCACGGCCTCGTATGTCTCGCGACCCAGGGCCAAGATATGCACAGAGGTATAATTACAACAGTTTATGGTAGGAGGACACGACGGTATTTCTGTCAAATTGAGCAGTCCGACTGGGGTAGTACCTCCGCCCTACAGAATAACACGGCCATAAAAACCCCTCGTGTTGTGTTCCCAGCGGTAAGTAAGGTAGCCAGAGCTCACTGGAGAAATTTTGTGCTGACCTTAGGCTTGTCCTGCTTTATCTTCTACACTGACTGCACAGAAACTCTCTGTTCTAAACGCGAGTGTGACGCCCCTGGGGTTGCACACGTCCATAGGTCACGGTAACTACTTTTCATCAGGTGGGCCGTGTGCTTGTATGCCACCAAAGTGGTATACCTGACGCGAGTTTAACACTTTTCACCCTTTCAACGCCGCTAAAGAAGTTTTCACTTCAAAACCACAGTTATTATTTTCAGTCGCAATGTGTGGGCGAAATGTGGGTCTTAATACACCTCAGTCTATCCCTTTAGAGATTAAGAAGCGTAAATATGTGTATGTATGTTCAAAGCTATAACCTCGACCACGTACTCTATTAACCCTTCAAAGTGTCTCGTTACAGGCATCTTCACCCTCCAATTACCTCTACACTTAAAAGTAATTAACATTTTAAATAATAACTTTTGATGGCACATTAATTGGCCGTTAATTCGCTGTAATTGCTTCAGGTGGGTGCTCATGTCGAGTGGTCTGTAGAGGGCACGCGGGCCGATGGGGCACATACAGGGTATATACCAGGTGACAAAGGTAGCTGGAAAAAAAAGAACAACGGGTTGCACTCCGGAAGTGCCGGCAGAAGTGAAAACTTGAATATTAACGTTTTGCATTTTTGATATTTTGGAATAGTTAGGGAATAAATCTAAGTACGCGCGCCTGCGCGATGCACAGCGCCGTAGCTTAGCAACAGAAATAATTAAACTGACACTTGACTGAACATTCGCGCAAGCGCCTTGCGAAGTATCACGCGCACGTGCGCGTCACGTGTCCTGACTCGTGTTTAACCCTTTTTACCCATCCAACGCCACTAAAGAAGTTTTCACTTCAATACGTGCTATTTAACTTACGTTTAAATGGCTGATTTATGTATTACTAGCTGTCGCCCGCGGCTCCGCCCGCGTGGATGTCGGTTATCGCGAATCGGGGTATGAAAAATAGATGTTGGCCGATTCTCAGACCTACCCGATATGCCCACAAAATTTCATGATAATCGGTCAAGCCGCTTCGGAGGAGTATGGCAACAAAAACTGTGACACGAGAATTTTATATATTAGAAGATGTTTTGTAGAATATTATCCTAAAGTAGTTTCATAAGTAATAGACACTTTCCATGGAATATAACTTTAGTCAGAAGTTTTAAAGCTCCATAAAACGAAACTGAACGTTATTAAGGTAACTAACTATTACAAAGTTATATTTAATTAGAAACGCAAATTGTAGTGGCCTAACTCAGAAATGGATCAGCCAAGAGTATGAGCGCGAGATAGAGCAAGCAGTGGTCCTTGCAACCCGATTCCTGTCGTCTTTTCAGAGGATTGTAAAGGAGTTTTACTGGGTTCCTTTTTAAAAATTATCATCGATCTGATCTCTTATGAAATTTAATGCCAAATGAAATTTGGCAATACAACATATTCTAAAAGCATGGTAGGTCACTAGTACCTTGAAGCAGTTGTCTGACTTCTATCCAGAAACTAGTATTTTGCTCGATATGAATTAATGACTAGCTAGAACAAAGGCAAACGTTGATTGACACACACACACGAACGCACACACACATATACGCGCACGCACACCGTATACGAAGCCACCTATGAAAATTCCCATTAGAGGTCGATTTCACTGACACGACTGTACACACACTCTCTATGTAACAAGCTAGTTGTCTAGTCGGTTTGATTGCACAAAGCGACACGTGCAGCCACACAAAGGCCACTGGAACCAATCACAAATCTCTTTTTTGTCATTCTCGAAACTGTACCGTGAAACATTCGCCCGCTTGATGGAGCTGGGTAGCAAGCCCGGCACGACAACTCATCACATGAGAAAAAAAAACCTATTTTTTACGAGCGCAAAATTCCCACGGCCCCACTTGAGGCGGAGGGGGAGGTTATGTCGGACTCAAGCCGACTAAGAGGTAGACTTGGACGGATCCCTCGCACCCCGCCGATCCAGGGTCGTCCCTAGCACTATAGGCTTCGTCCGTGCAATATTTAAAAACCCCTTACCAGTTGAGTCAGTAATTTTTTAATCTTCAATAAATTTAAGGAAATCTGCCGGAGTTGTTGATATTTATGATCACTGCTCGGCTCCCTTTAGTAGTAGCGTAATGATATATAGCCGATAATCTTCGTTAATAAACGGATTATTCATCACAAAAAGATTTTTTCAATTCGAACCAGTTGTTCCTGATATTAGCGCTTCAAACAAACAGACAGTCTTCGGCTATATGTTATTAGTGTAAAAGTATAGATATAGCTTGAAAGCACGGGCGGCCACAAATTGATTTGGTTAACACACTGAAAGTTAAGTAATTTCAGCCAGATCAGTCTTAGGATGGGAAACCATTCTCAGTAAATTGTGACTAACCATCTTAAATTCAATAATGATCTGACTTTAGGAATTTTACATCGCTCAACTGACATATTAATCAAAAACAATACGCAGACCCCGAGCTCCATATTATAATAGGGGTTAAAGTATGAAATTGCCGTTTCATTGTAATAGGTACTTCGAATTGACATAGAACCTTCATGGTTTGAGATTTTTGAGTGAAACTTTTTCCACATGGTACCTATGTAGTTCTTCATTTAAAAATGTGCAACATTCGATTATCGACTTTCAGTTGTTTTTTAACGTTACCTTACCAACCAGCCAGACCTTGCTCCAACAGACTACCATTTTTTTCGTGTTTTGGACAATTTTCTATGTGATAAAAAGTTTTCTTCTCAGGAGGCAGTACAAAATGCTTTCACACAGTTTGTCGAATCTAGATCACCAGAGTTCTATCGCAAAGGCATAAATGACCTTCCTACTAGATGGCAGCAATGTATAGATAATAATGGTAATTATTTTGAGTAAATAAATACGTTAAAAAAAACGAGTTTCAATTTGTCAGTACAAATCGGCAATTTCATACTTTAACCCCTAATACTTTGGACACAAGTGGGAAATAGCAGGCTATTATATTGTTCTCTTCAGGTTTATGAATATAACCACTGTGGTCATATGAAGTTTCGTTTTTACTCACTCACAATAATTAATTTCATTCAAACATTGTGAAACAGTGACCCCAATATTTGAAGTTAGATTATTTCCCCCTTCAGCAGCAAAAAGCAAGTTGAAGTCACACCGCTGCTTCATACTCAGCTCAAAACAATATTATTAATAACCTCCTTGTAACATCCCCAGAGGGCCAACAGCCGAACTAGACAAACAGAAATGCATCCTATTGCCTTGAGATAAGGTAACAGTGAGTTTATTTAAGAAGTATAAAAAACTCGAAACAGAATACTGCCGTTTTTAACAGAGATGCTACATGCTTTGTGTGGATCGAGTCATAGTGTAGTGAATCGACAATAGGTCAATAATTTTTTTACAAAATAAACTACCGGTCAAGTGCGAGTAGGACTTGTAAACTTAGGATTCCGTACTAAACTGAATCCAGAGATGATTTATGTTACAAAAACGGCAATATTATTTTATTGCGTTGAACTAGAACTTTGATTTCTTCAGAGCTGTAAGAAGTTGTAGACTTGAGGATTTGGTATAAATTTCAACTTCAACCATCCACACAGTACCTAGAAAATGGTCTTGATAGACAGTCGGACACCGAAGTGATCTTATGACGGTACCGTTTTTTCCTCTTGATGTACGGAACTCTAAAAAATATAATCGACAAGAAAGCTAAAATTATTATACGATTCAACTGAATATATCAAGAAATGCAGTGAGGTTAGCTGCGTCGCTATCGACCATTTCTTTATCTTTCCACTAATGTCCCCCTCGAGACCGGACGCCCAACAGAATATCATATTTAGTAATATATCATTTGTCATCTGTCATATCGATGCCTCCCACGTAAACTGTTGTAACCTCTGATCTGTGATTTTACAGGAGAGCGTTTTAAAGGTACTATTGGCAATAAATACCGCAATTTTCAACCAATCTTTATAAAATTCAATACGTGACTTCAGTTAATTTTACTCTAGCGTTTACCTTACGGTATTATTCAAAAATACCTAAGGTTTTAAAGATTTTGCTGTTACAACATTTTACTGCGGTATATGACCTTTACAAATTATTGTATCAGCCACTTACATTTACGTACACCGGAACACATAAGACGCATTTAGTCGTATATACTAGATACAACAATGTACGCCGAATAGAAAGAAAAAAAAGATCAGGTATGTATAGCATTATACATAATAAATATAACCTTGTTTCTAAAAAATCGTTTATTTGTCCATAAATCAACATAAAATTCACAATATAAATTCTTGACCTTTTTCTTTCTTTAATCAAGATAATTAATATCTACAATAAAATCAAAAATTATTAAAAAATGAAATCAAAAATTATCTTTTTATAAAATAACATATTATCATTAATATAAAATATTCTTCAATACAGCTTTTGTGAATTTTGTCAGGCATCATCATCATCAGGCTATATTAGTCCACTGCTGGACATAGCCCTCCCCCAATGAGCGCCATAGCGCCGTCTTCAGCTTGCCGAATCCAGCATCTGCCTGCAGTCACTCTTAGTCGAGCATAATGTGACTCAACTGGTTGCAAGCTATTGATGTGGCCACAAACACTGGTTTTTAACACATTCAGTAATTTTTCGAGGTTGTTTTGATTGTCTGCCTCTTTGATCAGGGATTAGTGTTGCCGTTGTCGTATCTAATTTATCCAGGGCCATATTGATAACTTGATCGCTGACAGAGATGCTACTCAAAAAGTGTTTCTTACACACATCTACATAATTCAAAGTTTCATCACCGGCAACAGACAATTTGTATTTTAAAGTATACTTACGTCTTGAAACAGTATCAGTATACATTCGACGTTTAGTCTACCTTGTAACTAAATTAGCCACATACATCCACTGCTAGTCCCTATCTCCCAACGACCAAAAACTTTCAAAAATATTCTTTCTCTCTTCCTCGTTTAATTTATTAAAACACTGTATACGGCAGTGACACGGTGGGCCCATTTATCTACTGGCTTTTACTACTCCTTTTCTAGAAAGGTATTATTTTCCCAAGTTTCTTAAGGTCTTTCTTTTCACATCTATCCAGGCTTTCACGTGTCTTCCTCTTACATTACCTATGTCTTTTTTTGCACGTGGACTGTTATGAAATTGTTAGGAATATGAAATAACAGATAGAGGACTATTAGCTTGGGGAGTGGAACAGTCTGAGAAACACGCAGGGGATGGCTGAGCTAGAAGTGGTATTTGACATAATATGGGTAAATTTTCTTTTTCAATGTAATACGGACAGAAATGGTTATCACAGTCGTAATCCAAGTGGTTAATACTACATTCAGGAGATGGGTGAGCAGTTTCTAGACAGGGTCGATCTTTGTAGTATCATTACTTAAATTAATTTCGAAAAAGTCATCACATAATAAATTAGCCACTTCAAGGATTTGAGATTCATTAAAATTTACTGGGAAGGGTGACTCTGCAATAACGTAATATTGCATTAAAATAAGTTTTTAATATAATTTTAATCGACTACTAAATCTCATAAACATCATTAAAACACCCCACGAAGGATAATGATTATTATGCAATATCAGCTAGATGTCCGCGGCTTCGCCGTTTGGTATTTTGATCCCGTTCCCGCAATAGGTTCCCATTCCCGGAAAGGAATACAAGGTAGCCTATGTTATACCTTATATTATTAGCTATCTATTAGTGAAAGTCCCATTAAAATCGGCCCAGCCGTTCCGGACATTAGCGGAACAGACAGACAGACAGACCAAAGTCATTTAAATTAGGTTTTCATTAATGGTACCCGATATACATTCATACCCATTCAGGAAAATTTGTTATTTTGACATTACGAACAGACACTTCAATTTTATTTACTTCTATAGATTGTTGATTACATTTGTAAACCGCAAATGTTACTTACAACTTACACAATGTCAGTGATAAGCGAAGTTGATTGTTGTATGTGTTACTTATTAACAATAAAATAGTTAATATGGCCACATAAATCATTGTAAGTCATCTTGCCATTTACTTCAGTATAACTAATTCCGAAGTAAAATGTTGTATGTGTTACTTAACATAAAATACTTGTAAATTCAGCAACGTATATTGTTGTATGTAATCAATACCACATTTTAAATCATCAATATTGTAAATAAGAAAAAAATTGCCATACGGATGTTAAATTTTAAAATACCTTGAATGCTTCAGAAAGATGAATCATGAAAATCGATATCTTCAATGTGATTAATAGGATTAACGATCATTTCGATGGATTCCTCAATATATTTTTTTTTGTGTTGGCATTATTAACCGTATCACATAGTTTGCGTCCTCTGGTTTGCATGCGTTTCATTATGATACAAATGTACAAAAAATATTGAAGTGCTAGTACTATTAAGTAATAAATATAAATCGACACAAATAATGCGCGCGTGACATGAAAACTACGGCTAGTTCCGGCGTAGTCTGTTTTATGTCGCTCATACACGGGGTGAGCGCGCTATTCACCCCGCACACTGCCCGCCGTAAGCTGTTGCAAATAATAATACCGTAATATGCGTCGGGATAGTTCGCAACTTACGATATTATACATCTGAAAACTACCTAAATGAAGTGTTTTTTGGATTTGATTTATTTTTTACAGGATACTATACATAAAATTAGACACTTTTGCGTAAAAAACACAAAATAGCTATTTTGTGGCTTACAACAACTTACGTAGGAGGCATCGATATACACACTCTGTTTATACTTAAGGCAAACCCATATACCACATATCATAATCATACATAATAGGGTTGATCCTATTACTGGGGCTGGGGTTAATAGATATGTGGCGATACCACATAAACCCAGCACCATCTAGCGACATCACACTGAAATACTGTAAAGTATCAAATCTGCATCGCGTAATCGAGATTCGCGCGTAGATTAGTAACACTACCTAGCCAGGTTCAATAAAATCCTGGGTCAGCCGGGGTACGAGGGATAACCTCACCTTTCCTTTGCACAACGACTCGCAGACGGTGTGCCGTTTTACTCGGCTCAAGTCCAACATACCCTCCCCCTCCACCGCCCGGGGGTAGGGGTAGGGGGTAGGGTGTATCCGTGGTGAATAAGCTCACTTAAAAAAAAAGGATTCAATAAAATTGTTATCATCCTACAGTCTGAATAGGGTTAAATACGGTAAAAATTTGGGTTTTTTGTGAGCATGGAACTCGCGAGCGCGAGCTAGTCTACGAGCGTTTTCACACTCATCCGATATTCGATATCGGAGGAAGTCAAATGTATGAGATATGTATCTCTCTTTCACATTGCCCGGCCCGATATCGGTTATCGCAACCAACACCACTGTTTTGGCCATATATCTTAACACAAAGACACTAAAACAGCGACTGCAAGTAATTTTCGACCTTAAAGACATTTTCTGAGTTACATGTCTTTTCGCTTTAATTGATGACGCTGACCACGAATATAAGAAAAAAACTCGATACCATGTCATGTCAATAAGGTCGAAAATTACTTGCATTTTTTTTCTTTTCTTTTTACTCCTAGCATCCCTAACTAGTCTGTGCTTTCGAGCAAATGGCCGTATTGGGCCGATTTTATCGGATAAATGTGAAAACAGCATAAGGTATCAGCTATCGGATGTCGGCTATCGGCGTCCGACACCGATATCGGATATCGGATATCGGGTGAGTGTGAAAACGCTCTAACGGACGATACATTTCCATTGTATACATCATCTTCTTTCGAAAGTGACAACCCGTAATAAAAATTCATCCCATTGAAGGAGCCATCTCTAATTCTAGTCATGTCATCGACGTAGTAGTAGTAAGTAGGTGAATGCAAATAAAGCCTTCATGGAGGTACACACAGTCAGCATCAGATCAATCTTGACGAGCAAACTATTCAAAATGATCCAATGCCTTGGTTTTTCACCCTTCCTGATGACTGAATCAGACTGAATATGACTGATGATGACTGAATATCAGGACAATCCTGATATTTGGCACAAACCTTTAGATCTGATGCGGACTTTACATTTCAAGCACGAAAGAGCTCGCAATATTTCTTACACCTTTATTTGTATGCACGTACGCAGTATTGTGCTTAACGCTCAACCTACCGCTTACCTCTGCTGTGGTGAGGACATACTGAGAACAATAGTGCATTGTTTCTTGTCCCGTTGTCCGGGTTTATCGCGGCCGACCCCTGGATTACCCCTCACCGCAGCCCCGCTCCCCCGGGACTGACACACACTAAATTGATTCTATACAAGTGAATTAGAATTTTCTCCGCTCATATCTGTAGTTGCGGCCGGTTTTAATTTATGATATGATGGGAATATTAGAAAATGTAGCTAGTGAAGGAATGTTTTTCTCACCCATGTAGGCACTGAGAATTATATTGGGAGAAACGTTACATTACGGCCTAGAACCAGTACATTCCTTGGGTCAGTCGGGGAGTGGTTCAGAGGTTACCTCTTCCCCGGCAACTGATGGTCCGAGACGGCGAGACGAGATGGCTCCAAAACTTTCATTTTGGAGCTCGGGTACGCTCACCAGCTCTTTTTCTTAACTGGACTTTTCGTAGTGTTTACGGGCATGACTGTAGTCAAATTTTCTTAACCCCCTGAGGGTTTTTTATGGTTGATGGCCTGTTGGTAAGTGACAATGTGGTCGACGGCGCACCAGAGTTCCATCCGTAAACCAGCAGGCGTACCGGCTTGCGACTATTGGGTATAAATACCGAAGATTGTATAAGGCCGTTCAAACGAATTCAAAGTTATATAGCAAATTGTGTCAAAATAAAAATCATATTCACAAAGTTGGAAATAGAGCATAAAAATATATCTAGGGACTGGCAAAGTTACAGAGGCAATTCATTAAGCTGATTATTAAAAAAAAATGGAAATTTGTATGAATCCTCTAAATCGCTGCATTTAAACTCTCGCGGCCATCTCTCTTTCTCTCGTGGGTTTAAATTAGCAGTGCGAAGAGTACGGACGTCGAACTGCAAGTCGGCCTTACTTCCTAACCATGAGAAGCCTGCGTAAGAGTTTCTTTCGGTCATCTATCAGCACAGATCACCATACCAGTTATTTTTAAAACGGAACAATACAGGTAAAATTACTATTATCCTCCACCATGCAGGTATGATATAACTACATTATAGCTCTGTTCATCGAATTAATCCACTTTATGTAGCTGCAACTTAATTCGCGGAATATTCTCCACGAGATTAATCAGCTAACGCAGTTCCCGAGCGCGAGCTACCTCCAGCTAATATGTGATATGGAGCGGCTCACTGCCACGGTGCTTTGTTATGAAATTAATCACTTTAAACATCTATCTTTAAACACAGACTATGAGAATAGTTTGACTTTCACGTAAATGAGGATTGTTATGTTCGAAAAACGTAAATTACTCAGGTGGGACTTGATCCCGTAACCAGACCCTTACGGGGGGAATGCGGGGAACTGTCGCTCCGAAACGGTTGTTTAGCAAAATTTGGAATGCTCCAGGAGTAGATTGGTAGCTCAGTGGTCAGAGCATTCCCCTTGTAAGATACTGGTCGCGGGTTCAAGTGCCATCCGAGTCGTTTCACTTTTTCCAATTTTAATCGAAACTAAACAGCTACTCATGTGGTTTTATTGCGCGAGTGTCAATAAGTTTCTGAAAGACGCGTTTACAAAAAAGTATCTTACTGTCATTTTTTATGTTTTTAAATTACTTAACTTTAGTCAGATAGACAGACGATTGACAACACGTAAGGGCGTTTTCACACTCATCCGATATCCGATATCCGACATCCAATATCCGATATCCAACATCCGATATCCGATATCCGACATCCGATATCGGAGGAAGTCAAATGTATGAGATATGTATCTTTCTTTCACATTGTCCGGCCCGATATCGGTTATCAGAGCCAAAACAGTGTTGGCTCCGAAATCTCATACATTTGACTTCCTCCGATATCGGATGTCGGATATCGGATATCGGATGAATGTGAAAATGCTCTTAGGGCAGCTGTGATAGACAGAATGGTGGTGGACCGGGTAAGTCTTATGTACGCCATTGAGAGAGGCCCATGCACCGTACCTAGTACATGACAATAGGTTAATTTCGAATTAAAGAGAAAAAATTGAATCGGTCTAGGCGGGGTTTGAACTCGCGATCTTTGCCTTACAAGGGCAATGCTTTGACCACTAAGCTATCAGACCTCGCCCTAACTAATTCAAATTTCTCCTTCTATATCTGTCTTTGAGGCGACAGTGGAGCATCTACTGACATTCTTACGAGCCATCGAAACCAAATAGGAATCGAAATCGGAAAAAAAATAGGTACATTTATCGAAAGTGGTGATATAATTAATTATTAACATTTAGAAAACTAATCAAGTTACATATGATACATATTTTATATAATTTAAGTGGCAGACAAGTACATGTAGCTACCACACTTGAGACGTTACATTATAAAATATATATTTACATGTAAAGTGTTCGCACATTGTTAGCATTTTTCGGGCAAAATGCCGAATTTTCTGTACAATTTTGAAGGTGCTCTTTAGGCAGCATTTATAATGTTTGTGTAGTGTTCAGTCTCATCCGATTCGACTGTTGTTAAATTCCTTTTTATTCTTCCACTTAGATGACAGATAAGCATACGGTCCACTTGATGGAAAGTGGTTACAATGTCCTATGGACGTGTGCAACACTAGGGGCGTCACACTCGTGCTGCCGACCGGACCCAGAAAAAACCTTCCAATGCCCTTCTTGAAGAACCCCATACTGTAGTCACTTGGAAAAATCACGGCAGGAAGTTCATATCACCTCCCACTTTTCAGCCTTTTTCATCTCTTCATAAATAGCAGTGACAAAAACATAAAGCAAATAAAAACTTCCCATTACTAGGAGTTCGCAGACCATATCCCACACGTCGTAATATGTTGTAGTACGTCATAAAAAGTAGCCGGGGGCTTGTAATAACCACATCACGCGCGACATTACATAAATACCGGGGTTGCCAGCCTCCGAGCTGTCATGCACATAAATCACTCTCATGGATTTACCAAGCGTCCTTCCTGAGCGCTGTTTGTGCGTTTGCTACACAACAACGCAAGATTATCTTCGTACATACGTACGTATACTTACGCCTGTAAATACCTGAAGGGGTAGGTAATATTAACACCTATATTTCGCCAACTATGATTATCGGTCCCACGTAATAGAGGGCGAGCCTATCGCCGCCAAGCGAGCGCTTATTAATGGGCTGCAAACAACTTCAAAAACAGACCTAGTTGCCTATATTATGCCCTATACTAGTCCATCGGGAACCAACGCGGCAATATCTTTATAATCTTCGTATGAAACAGAATATAAAATCAAGAGGACTTGCCCCGAGCTATTGGCTATAAATCCTGGCTATTACACTACCGACGTGACGCTTAGATTTTCGTGGTACAGCGTTCAACTGGTGCGTACGAGTTCGCGGGTTCTGTTTCCGCTGAATATAAATTTTCTATGCATGAGTATGTTTATTTACATTGATCTGGGTGTTTTATTGATTAACAATTGTATTTATTTATACAAAAAAGATCTAAGTATGTTTGTGTGCATTAATGAACTCATAAATACTCATAATACACCCTAGACGTTGCGTATAATATTTTAGAATATTATTTATTACCAACCGCCAACTATATATTCTAGGTGATACTGGAACTCAAATATATTACAAATAAACTATGGGTTACAGATTACGTAATAGAGACTGCACTGACAGAAAAGAGGTGCTACAACAAAAGCCAACGACAACAAACTTACACAGATATGAAAATTCAATCACCTAACATGGTGTAGTTCGTGTCACTACCTGTCAGGGGGCGCCACTTGGCGAGATTGAGTGATTGAATGATTGGCCACGAGCCGCATCAACGGCACCAGTCAATAGGTCACCGATCCTACACGGCTACCTTACCCAGACCTCCGACCCGCAAACACTAGTCACACACAACAAAGCAACGGCAAGTAGCGGTCGGCGTAAAGAGCTCTTGACAAGCTGGCCAATAGAAAAGCCGCCCGCCCGATATTTCCTTAGTACATTTTATTATTTAAAGATACGCCCGGGCGCATTCGAGCGGGAAAATGCTTGCTTTTATTAACGTTTTTGGGTATATTAAAAAAAAAAAACGAAGTTTCAGACTATTAACTCCGAATTGCGATATTAAGCGCACAGTAGTAGTTGTAGTTATACAAATAAATAACTTTGATCTTTATAGAGAACAGTACCTTGTTTTTCAAGCATGAAGTGACCTTAAACCTTTTCTGAATTATAAAAGCTAGATCAAAGATGTATGATGATGATGTATGTACACTTAAGTAAGTAATCAATGAATTGAAATGAAAGGAGATTTGAATTATCCTTTCATGCATAATATATCTCAGCAGATTACCTCACAGTATTCCACATTGTTCTAAGTTTCTATTATATAGTAATATAATCCAATACTCAATACATTTATTGCGTTCCATAATGTGATAGGTACAGGTGTCATGTTAATATTAATAAGTTCCAATTATGTACCCTGTCGGGCACAGCACAATGTTTGGAGAGAGGGAGAATTTTCTGTTGTATACAGTTTCGTTTCTATAATTTAATTTTGGATATTATATAGTTATCTGTTTGTTTTTTGTTAATTAATTGTAATAATCTTAATTTTATTCCATTTAGTTTGATGTGTGATGATGTGAGTAGATGATTCAATAACTGTTTGAGAGTATTTTATACAATATTATAAAACAATAGTAGTATTCGAATAAAGGCAACATTAATAACATTACATCAAATACATAGAAGGATATTGCTACGCCCGGCGCTTGGCCACTTCAATATATGGCCAGATTTCCATAGGAGTGAGCGAGACGGCACTATAGAAAGAGACTGCATGCCTTGACGTCACTGTTCTAGAAGGAATGGAATGAATAGAACGAGACGTCAGGCTAGAAAGAGACAGCATGCTTTAACGTCACTGTTCTAGAAGGAATGGAACGAATAGAAAGAGACACAAGACCTAATAGAACCTCCCAGAAAGTTCCTGTCTTTTTCAGAACGTACCTGTCTTTTCTCGATCTTTCGCTACTCGGCCGCGCCTTATATAAAAGGCGAGCTAACAGCCGCTGCTCAAGTTAGTCTAAGACTAGTATTCGAAGCGAACAAAGCGATAAAGTGTGTGAAGCTATACAGTGCGATTATACAAGTGACTGTGTGTTGTGTAAGGAAGAGTTTTCGAATTTCTACGCGCTTTGCTGTAATTGAAGTGAAGCTGAATAAAGCCTGCCTTCAACGGTTGTCCTCGCATTTTCTATTTAAACCGACCCCCACGCTCGTAACAACTGGTGTCAGAAGTGGGATAGAAAATGCCGATAACGCCGAGAGACGACAGGGAGGGAGTTAAAACCCGAAGCCAGGCCGCGGAAGAGGCTGCGGGTACTCCGAGTACGTCGTCGGGTGCTTCAAGATCATTATCGGAAATTAACCTGAGCGCGATTATGACCTTATTGAAAGAGCAGGCCTGTCGCCAGGAAGAGCAGACTCTGCAATTGAAGGCACAGCTCCAGTGTCAACAGGAGGAGCAGGCCCGTCGCCAAGAAGAGCAGGCTCTACAATTGAAGGCACAGCTCCAGCGTCAACAGGAGGAGCAGGCCCGTCGCCAGGAAGAGCAGACTCTGCAATTGAAGACACAGCTCCAGCAACAACAGGAGAACCAGGCCCGTCAACAGGAGGAGCAGGCCTTACAACTAAAGGTTCAGCTCCGGGAACAACAAGAAGATCTATTTGCCTTCTTGAAAGAGTCTAAAGCAGAATGGCAAAGAGAAATTCATTCATTGCAAGACAAGCTCGACTGCCACGACGTAAAAATAGAAAGCCACGACGAAAAATTAGGAAGCATCGACGAGAAATTTGAAGGTTATGAGAAACGGCTGCAGTCTGTGGCTCAAAACGTGAAAAAATTGGAGATGAAAATAGCTTGCGGAACAGCTGGCTCTGTAACCATTTCATCTGCACAGGCTGTCGGAAAGTTCAAAGTACCGCCATTTGATGGGACCTCCTCGTGGACTGCATACAAACTGCAGTTCGAGTCTGTGGCAAAGGCGAACGGTTGGGATAAGGAGCAAGCCAAAACAGCATTAACATTGGGGTTACGAGACCAAGCACTCAGTGTTTTAGAGGCGCTTGGAGGTGAAGTGACTTACGACCGCCTTCTTGAAGCGTTGGAATCACGTTACGGTGATAGTCACTTGGAACATGTCTACCGTGCCCAATTGAAGGACAGAAACCAGCGTCTTAATGAGTCTCTGCAGCAGTGGGCTTTGGAAATAGAAAAGCTCGTGAGGAAAGCTTACCAAAGAGCTTCTTTGTCATTTCTTGACAGCATTTTGGTGCAAGCTTTTATTGACGGGATTAGAGACTTAAAGGTGAGAGCTGCCGTCCGTCTGGGTCACCATGCAACCCTTAAAGATGCTGTTGCTCACGCCCTTGAAGTGGAGGCTGTTCGACATGACCCTCGACGACATAGATTGCGTGAGATCTCAACAAATGAGCAACGTGTGTACCGTCGGAAATTCGCCCCCAGGTGTTATATCTGCAAAGAACAAGGACATATTCGGCCTAGCTGCCCGAAACGGACTCAACATGGTAATGGCCAAGAACAAGCGGCGCGACAGATTGAACAACCAGGGATACGAGAGCATCGGAGTGGGAAAGCGCAAGGAAATGTAGATGCGCTCTCTCGAAGACCTTGTCCGGTGGAACGTAACCATTGTGTCAGGCAAGAAGCTAAGGACAGTGTGGCGGTTAGAACGATTAGGACTGTTACTGTCAGCGATGAGTGGAGTAGCAAAGCCATGCAGCAAGCACAGCAAGAGGATCGAGACATCAAGCCTATTCTCGAATGGATAAAGGCAGGAACACCTAAGCCGAAATGGAGTGATGTCTCCCAAATGAGTGCAGCTACGAAGAGCTACTGGGCACAATGGGAAAGCCTCGTGATACACAATGGAGTCCTGTGTAGAAAATGGGAGTCTGCAAACGGGAAAGACTCACATCTGCAGTTGGTTGTCCCAAAGATTAAAATTAATGAGGTTTTGAGATCATTTCATGACGGAACTTCAAGCGGCCATCTTGGTGTGAAGAAGACGTTGATGAAGATTCGTCAACGATTCTATTGGTTCCATTGCCGTGAGGATGTTGAAGATTGGTGTAGGAAATGTACATGCTGCGCATCGGTAAAAGGGCCGCATACAAGGAGCAGGGGAGCATTGAAGCTATACAATGTTGGAGCGCCTTGGGAAAGGCTTGCATTAGATGTTGCAGGGCCATTTCCTGCATCGGAGTCTGGAAACAAATACATCCTAGTAGTAATGGACTACTTTACTAAATGGCCGGAGGCTTTTGCCATACCTAACCAGGAAGCAAGTACAGTCGCGGAAAGACTAGTCACGGAAGTGTTTTGCCGATATGGAGTTCCTCTGGAAATACACAGTGACCAGGGAAGGAATTTTGAATCACAGGTATTTCAAGAAACCTGTAGGATAATGGGTATTCATAAAACCAGGACTACCCCATATCATCCGCAGTCTGACGGAATGGTTGAAAGATTTAACCAAACCTTGGAAAGGCATTTGGCTAAGGTTGTTGAGAGCCACCAGAAGGACTGGGATAGTCATATTCCTTTGTTCTTGTTGTCTTATAGAACAGCGATACATGAAAACACAACGGTGACGCCTGCGTGTGCAAACTTTGGCAGAGAACTGAGACTACCGGCTGATCTACTGACTGGACGGCCCCCAGATTCACCGCAAGAAATCACGGAATATGCTAGTGCATTGCGCGATAGACTAAATGACGTTCACACCCACGTCCGTGAATCTGGGCTCCAGGCAAGCGACAGAATGAAAACCCGATACGACCGCAACTCTCATCAAGCCGGGTTCGACGAAGGCTCGTTGGTATGGCTACACAATCCGATGCGTCGCAAAGGCAAATCTCCGAAGTTGTCTCCAACCTGGGAAGGGCCGTATAAAGTTGTCACCAGGATCAATGACGTTACATACCGGATACAACGCAACCAGCGAAGCCCCTTGAAGGTTGTACATGTTGACCGACTGGCGAGATACTACGGATCTAATAATGCTCGGGACGAGCATGTCTAAGAAGGGGGTAGTGCTACGCCCGGCGCTTGGCCACTTCAATATATGGCCAGATTTCCATAGGAGTGAGCGAGACGGCACTATAGAAAGAGACTGCATGCCTTGACGTCACTGTTCTAGAAGGAATGGAATGAATAGAATGAGACGTCAGGCTAGAAAGAGACAGCATGCTTTAACGTCACTGTTCTAGAAGGAATGGAACGAATAGAAAGAGACACAAGACCTAATAGAACCTCCCAGAAAGTTCCTGTCTTTTTCAGAACGTACCTGTCTTTTCTCGATCTTTCGCTACTCGGCCGCGCCTTATATAAAAGGCGAGCTAACAGCCGCTGCTCAAGTTAGTCTAAGACTAGTATTCGAAGCGAACAAAGCGATAAAGTGTGTGAAGCTATACAGTGCGATTATACAAGTGACTGTGTGTTGTGTACGGAAGAGTTTTCGAATTTCTACGCGCTTTGCTGTAATTGAAGTGAAGCTGAATAAAGCCTGCCTTCAACGGTTGTCCTCGCATTTTCTATTTAAACCGACCCCCACGCTCGTAACAATATTAACATGTTGTATGGTTTTAGTATAATTTAGTGCCTTACGGTATTGAAATAAGAGGATTTTTGTAATTTAATCACGCTCAATTTTTCTTTAATAGGTACTGTTGGTAACACAAACGTTTACTTCACGCTGGACCTCAGCTTCTGGTAGCTACCATGCGTGATAAATGGTGGGTGCTGGGAGCACGTAACTTAGCAAGGTTAGTAGTTCATAAATGTGTGACCTGCATTCGCATGAAGGGAAATACGTTAACTCCACTTATGGGTGATCTGCCTGCTGAGCGTTTAGAAGCTGGATTTCCTTTCATGCGATGTGGTGTTGATTATGCCGGACCCATATCTATATTGAATCGCAAAGGCAGAGGTTCTCAATTAATTAAAGGATATGTTTGTTTATACGTTTGTTTTGCTACCAGAGCTGTGCATTTGGAGTTGGTTAGTTCCTTGTCCACTCAGGATTATGTATTGGCATTCAAACGATTTATATCACGACGCGGTAAGCCGTGTCACGTTTTTTCTGATAATGGTAAAAATTTTGTTGGTGCTGAAAGGGAGCTCTCAGCTATATTTGAAAAATCAAACGAGATTATTGATTTTGCTAGTAGTAATAATATTACATTTAGTTTCATCCCGCCTTATGCACCTCATTTTGGTGGCTTATGGGAGGCAGGAGTGAAGTCGTGCAAATATCACTTGAGACGTGTCGTAGGTAATGCTAAGCTAACTTTCGAGGAGTTTAGTACGGTGTTGACCCAGGTTGAGGCCGTCCTAAACTCCCGACCTATATCCCCTATGTCAGCAGATCCTCAAGATTACCGTCCACTCACACCTGCTCATTTCCTGATTGGCCGACCGCTGACGGCACCTGCCAGTGAGGACTTCACGATGACTACATCTACGCCTGCCTGTCGCTACCATCGGTTGGAACAGTTGCGGCAACATTTTTGGCAGCGGTGGTCTAAGGAGTATGTGTCTGAGCTTCAACGACGAACCAAGTGGGTGCACAAGACGGATGACATCGTTAAGGATGGCCTTGTCGTTATAAAAGAAGATAACCTGCCACCGCTCAAGTGGAGAATGGGTAGGATAATTAAACTGTTCCCAGGCAATGACGGTGTATCCAGAGTGGCTGAGATCAGAACATCACAAGGCACAATCAAGCGTGCTTCCTCAAAAATCTGTCCGCTGCCGGTTTAGACTACGTGATTCCAGTTTTATTTTGGGAGATGGATCTCCCAAGGTGGCCGGTATGTTGGGACAAGCAACGCCATCTATCGGCATTCTTGTGCAAGCTATTTGAAATCTATGGCGAGCGAGATGACAAAATGATCCGCCGCGCGGCGCGCGTGAGCTTTGCTACTGCAGGACTGCGTACGTGACCAGTGCATCGTTAGAAATTATAACCTTTATTGTAATAACGAGTAAATCATTAATAAATCATCGTAAAATCACAATTTGGAGCATTATTGAAGAAGCCCTGCCTGCCCCGTGTCTTCACTGCCAAAACAGGTACTACTCAGGTCAGCTGCAGACTAACATACGGCCCATTGGTGGTTACCGCAGCCTATGGACGTTTGCAACACCAGGGGAGTCACAATGGTGCTGCTGACACTGTTTGTGTCAGCTGTAAGGATCTGGCTGAAATTTGGCTCAGTAGTTTGGTACTATTTATCGACGTATGTTGTGGAAACGAGATCAGAATTTCCAGCTAATATTGTTGGGTAATAAAGTGAATATGAATAATAGATATCTAACGTAGCCTATCTGAGCTATTTCAGAGCTAGAAGGAATTTACAAGTAATCGTTTTGTAGTTATAAATCTGATGAGACTGAATACCGACACGAACATTACGTATAAATGCTGTCTGCGCCTTCAAAATTGTGTGGAAAAGCCAGCATTTTGCGCTAAAAATGCTAAGCATGTGCGAACTATTTATATGTAAATGTATTTTATAATGTAACGTCTCACGTGTGGCAGCCAAGAGTGTGCTATTCAAAGGTGGAGGAGAGAGTACAGGGATTACCCATGCGTTAACCTGTCCGATTGCGTTAGGCTCACCTTATATACAGTACCGGGTGTTTCAAATGTGTACCCGAATTTTAGGAGAGAATAACACCTTCACTGATTTCTTTCTTATGTCAGTGATTTAGTACCTACCATTTGCCATAACTCTGACGAGCCATCCATCACGGTTGATATGTGATCATTTGTTTCGGGTAATTTTGTAATCAGTTCGGCTTGAAAGATTGTGGTCACAGTTTCAATAGCAAAATCGTCTGTAAGTATTAATACGGCGAATTTTTTTTTAATAGCCTCGTAAATGATTCCTTTCACCTGTATCTGATTTCCATACATTTAATTATTTTTTCCCCAAAACAATACTTCCAGCTGATTTTGATATGGAAATTGGATTTAGTCGCATTATGTTCAATTCGCAAAATGTCCAGCGGGCTCAAATTGTCCAATTCTCACAACGTCCAATTCGCAAATTGTCCAATTCTCACAACATCCAATTCGCAAATTGTCCAAATCTCACTATGTCCAATATGGTTAACACCCCGACTCAGAGTACCCCGACTCGGATAGGTTAGGTTAGAAGGCTAAGGCGGGAGCTCCGCTCCGCTTCGCTCCTGCCTTAGCCTTCGTGGTTATTTTTTTTAAACCACTCAAAAAATATGATAGCTTAATTAAAACTCGAATTAGACAAATTGCGAACTGGACTAATTGCGAACTGTACCATCTGCGAACTGGACCAATTGCGAACTGGACCTATTGAGAGTTGGACAGTTGAACATTTTGCGAATTGGACATAATGCGACTAAAGGGGAAATTGTACCCTAAATCTTTCGCTCCGAAACCACTATAAAATCAACGAGTACATGACGTATCGAAGATAAACCAAACCCACAGTTACACTAGAAAAAGCTTCGGTTGCGACTGGAATTAACGCTAAGATGAAGAAGAAGAATAATACGTATACTACAGAGCTATAAAAATAAATAGGCACTCGTAAACACAGCTCATAATGCGTGTCAAATTTACGTTGAATGGATATCCACAGACACTACCTCTATCAACATTAACATAAAACCAATCTAAAGTCAAGATTCTGCGAGCCTCCGTTCGTTGTCCGCCCCACACGGGTTTGTTCTCTTAATTATACGAGAGACTATTTCAGCTCACTCGGCCCACTGGCCGGTCCTTACAAAATACACAGTTGGCAAACTAACTGGGTAACATTCAGATAGTTTGATAGAAATATAATTAACTGGCGGCTCATCCCGATTTAACTATACATCTATTTATATAATAACTAGCTGTTCACGACAATACATATTAAGTATGGATTAATTACACTGTGTTACCAATCTTCTTAAACATAAATACCCACTAAAACGTTACCTTTTCTTTTGTTCATAGTCATAATTAATTAAGACTTCATCCTTAGATTTTCGTTAATACGTACTGTTTGTGAGGTACGGCAGTTAGCAATTTGTAAGTAAAAGTAAAATACAGAATGTCTGACGTAGCTTTATGAAAGTTATCAATAATTGAATTAAAACCACCATTAATAGTAGTTTATGACACTGTTGCATAATAAGGGTTCTTATAACACGAGGGTGTATTAAAAAAACAAGCCGTAGGCGAGTTTTTTTTATAGTATCACACGAGTGTTATAAGACCAAGTTATGTACAATGTCATACACTACTTTATCTACTCTAATACATAAACTAATTTATTTTACAAACAAAACCAAACCTTGTTTAATTTAAATGTAAAATGTTGGCCCCAAGGCGCAAACATCGATTGTATATGCGTGTTTCTTTTTTTCCTCTCTTCCGAATCGGCGGATTCTTTTTTAAAGTAGAGGTTCAGTCCAGATGGATGTTATATAGGTGTATCGTTATGATTAAAAAGTTATTTAATGATATAGGTGTCCATACAATACCTGCATCGTAATAAAACTTTTTTTTTGGCCTGTGCGTAATGTTTGTCATAAGAGTTTTGATTTCAATTTTATAATCTTTGTATTATAGTATCAGAGTAGATAAATAGATTATTAATTACATGTAAATACAATTGTACGAGCACTTGTCTGCTCGTTCCCTTTGTTGCACGAGGTTAAATGATACTCTGACGTACTTGAGAACGTTTAATTGTACCATAACCTACGTGCTTACAGTGCTTACACTAGTGCGGCAATTTGAGAACTAATTATAAATGACATAATTTCACAGTTAAATACAATGTATGAAAATGCTGACGCGGATATTATAAAACTAATGTACGAGTACTGGCTCAACGTACAACAATAAAAAATATGTACGGTAAAGAAATTATACTCTACATAAAATACCTACAGTTAATTAATGAATTTTTCAGAAGTTTACGCGAATTGATAAAATAAAACTAAGGATTCTATCGCAATTGTTTTGTTAATATTTTATTATGTACACTGAACCCGACGTTGGGGTTGTTTTGCAGCAGCCTTGGTCACGTCACGGGGTCCGATAATTTGATTTTTTACGGGGACAAGGGAAGACTTTTACCTTCATCTCAGGTTATTAGATTTGATATAGAATTGAAGAAGTATACTTGGTATCATGCTTAATTGTCTTTCAAAATCTTTGTGTATAAGTCAAGCAGACGTAGATATTAATTTTGTTAATGTGATTACTAGGTTCGCGCCACACTGGCGGTACTGCAAATGGCACAGATGTTTTGTTTCCATTAAACCATGACGGAGAGTAGCGAAACATGAAACACTTAATAGTTGCAGAACCCATAGGTTTATTCTGAAGTTACGGTACATCCAAATATAGAAAATACGCCAAACATACTTCTTCGTGTTTGTTTGCTCTGGTGCTGACTGTTTTCAGTGTGCATCTCGAAAACTATATCACTACACTCACAAACCAGTAAATTACTAACGGGAAATGAATCCATTTACTCAACAACAAACTAGTAGTATGGGCTATATGAGGAGCGTTTGATAAAAAGTTATTTGTGTGTACTTGATAAACTAGACGTGATAGGAACAAAACACATTCACTGTCCACATACTGTAACTAATAGTAATCTATAATAGCTGTCAGTTTTTTGAGAACCAAAATCATGAAAGCAGGTACTCATGGGATCATGCTTAATAGAGCCCATGGGTATCTGCCTGCTTGACAGCAATAACCTCGCCATCTTTTACATGGGACCAAGTATCATAGTTAGCGCAATATGGACAATAATACATTTCTGCCTCCGCCGGGATTTTCAGGCGTGAGTCTGTGTATGTAAGCTTACAAACGAGAATCAAGACCTATAAGGAAGACACGGTGTGTGAGGTTTTAGTTGGTTAAAAAAACCATCCCCGTTAGCCGGCGGGGGATATCCGTGGTGATTTAAAGTAAGGTACAGGCCGGCACCTCGCACACACATTATCCGTTGATAATAAAATACAATTGGATCGCGCCGCCGCGCACGTGCGGGATATGGCACTAGGCGCACAGACTAAAGGGCAGAACGTTCTTAGTTATTGTACATTATAATATAAACGCAAAAATATAGGTACAAATATAACTAAATAAAAATAACATGTAGGTACGTATTTTTTAAAGTTATGAGGAGTGAAGGATAATATGATAATTAAAAGTTGGAAAGTGTTAAACTAAGACAAGAAAAATAATATAGGTACAATTTAATAGAGAAAAAGAAAAAAAAAAAGTATTTTTTAATGAGCGTTGTATATGTCGGGTGTATGCATGTACTGTGTGTGTAGTTTGTAGATTACAATAATAATATTGACGACATGAATAATAATACATACTTATAATTCCCCTTGCAATACACTTACATTAGATACCCAGTATTTTTACATTTTACATCTCTCCGTAGCAAATTAAATTTTGCTGAAGATCATGAAAACTATTTTTCCCACTAATTATTGTGAATTGGAACTGGTACTTACCTCTGAACATCCCCTCATCCGTTGTTAAGCAGGGGAACCAATAAGTAGATAGTGAGTGCCCTCTACAGCACACTCAAGCCAATCGCACCGCTCTTTACGTAACCAGAAACATTTGTATAATATAGTTTGTCTTTATTGAACACCGGTACACGATAAAATATTGCCCGTGATTCTCCGATAGTTCGCGGTAAGCACAAAGCTAACAAAAGGGAGTATAATCACTTACCCAACTAAGCTGGTCCATCTTTGGTGTGTCCCAGTTAGATACTACGTTGCCGGTGTAGTCCCACCCTTTGCATTCCGCAGCCACGATACGGAACAGTGGATTCATCCGGTAGGCAATTATGAACAACAACACTTGTATAGATCTGATCCGATTCGACCCGATAGCGATCCGATAAAAGCGGTGCAATGCAATGGCACCGATTGCTTTCCTCCGATTATCTCAAGACAAATCGTCGACAGCACAACACAGTTGCGAGCAACTAACCGCATCTCACACATTATTACTGAACAGATAAGAATAAGTATATTGCGGTTATTTACAAAAAAAATTGAGTACTTGATACAACAAAAGTGACCTTTCTGCGTCATACTCTGTGACCCACTGAGCATGCATAGCAATAAATATGAGGGGTCGATAGTGCAGACGTAAATACCTTGCTGTATGGAAATTGGGCGCATTTTTATGGAGAATAGCACTTTTGGACTATTCGGACTCTTTAATAAAGAGTTTATGGGGTGCATTCACAGGAATTTATACCTATAGTACGGTTTTATTTGAGCAGCAGTCCACCCCGTCTTTATTATTGATTTTTTATACCACTTAAGTTGTAGATAAGCACATGGCCCACCTGATAGGAAATGGCTATGGCCGTGTGCAAAACCAGAGGGTCACGCTCATGCTGCTGGCCCTGTTAGAATAGAGTTTCTTAACCGTCAGTGCAGAAGACAAGGAAAGTTTTATCTTATTGCTCGGCTCTTAAGGATAATAGCGCGATGCTTAATAACTTTAACCTGGCCTAAATGAACCAAAAACTGAGGTAACGTGTGCCAAAATATATTTTTCTAATTGCAGAGATTAAAAGTTTATTTACTACTTACACTTCGAGGGGAATCGTACCTGCGACCTCCTACTTTTCAGTCCAACACTTTCTTAAAAGGTACCTGACGGATAATATATTACACAAATGACAGGTACACCCCGCGGGCAAGTTAATACGTTAACTATATTTGACAGGTCTCAACAATAACCCCAGCCAAGTGGATCATGTACCCTTGCTGCAAATAATCCCATCTTATACCCTCACTGTAATAACTTCTCGGCGAAACTTATTATCCTTACAATTCGGGGAACGGTATATTTCCACTAACTCTTTACATAGTTAGGTAAGGCAAGTACATGTCAGGGTTTCTTTTTTAATATAGTACTAGTAGTTGTGCAGTGTATTACAGTACAGTCAGCATCAAATCGATCTTGATGAACAAGTACTCAGGATGATCTCAATTCCTTGTTTCCTCTCTTCCTGTTGACTTGTAGTTCTAATATTTGGTACACACCTTACTTCAGACAATAATAAAAATTTTGTTCTTAATATGAGTTTTAAAATCATTTTGAGACTTTCTAGTCAAGATGTATCTGGCGCTGACTGTACATACAAATTTTCTTTCATACAAACCTTGTTCGAACAATGACGAATACATAATAAAAAGAATTATTCAATTCGGTGCAGTCGTTCAAAAGTTATGAGCGTATACATATACATTTTAACGATTCATTTTAGTAGGTAAATTGAAAAACATAAAATTTGAAAGTGTTTTTAAATAGGTACATAAGTGGCAGACATGGTTGGCACGAATACTACACATACATGGGGGTATGTGACCTGTCAAGACCTGGGACTCAAGCCGCCCTCATTTGTTCATCTGTCTGGCACTGCTACAGTCCGTCAAATCTAAGAAGTACCGTTTGACAGTTCTGACAATTGAATTATAGGGATGGGATGAAAAAATCGATTACTATAATATCCGAACTTTAAGAGATCCATTACTATAATATCCGAATTTTAAGAAATCAATTGTTATAATTAAATAAAAGAAATGTTTAGGATATTTTTTTATTCACTACTAGTACTAGTATCGTCGTCTTCGTCATCATCGTCATTTAAATTAATGACCAGTTGATTGTCCATTACATTATCAAAGTGTACGTCTCTTTCGAAGTCGTCCATTATTATTTTCTTTGTTTTTTGTACTACTTTACTCCAATCTTCCTGTGTAACTTGGGCACATGCTTCCTTTAATAAACCTTCCATTTTCTTGACACTGAAGGGTGGTTTTGTGTTGTGTCTTGCTGCATAACCTGTAAAACAATAATGTAACTATTTGATAGCAGACGAAAACCATTGTTTAAATTATAAATGTTAGAAGTACTCGTGTTATTATTATAATATTATAAAATATTACCTTTAACTTGGGCCCAAATCAGTTCAATGGCATTATATTGGCAATGGTACGGAGGAAGTCGTATGACTTTGTGCCCGTGCTCTTCGGCCAATTGGTCAATTACATATGTCGGTTTTGGTGGTTTATGCAATTTCACTAACTGTAATAATTCAGCTTTTAATAGTGACATGTCGGCATCCACTCCTTTTCTTTGCAGCCATGCCACCAAATCTGCTTTCTTATTGGCTGACGTAGGTGCTTTATCAATTTGCACAGAGTGGTATGGGGCATTATCCATTATAATTGTGCTGTTAGGAGGGATATTCTGTAATAAATTTAAGAACCACTCTCGGAACCTTACTGCGTCCATTTCTTCATGATACTCTTTAGTGCTTTTGGATTGGAAAGCTAATAAAGAGTTTTCCACGAAGCCTGTAGACGCTGACCCAGCATGGCATATTATGAGGCGTCCACCTTTTCCTATCGGCACCTTCGAGCACGAAGCTTCAGAATCATCAGTCCATGTTTTCGGCACAGAATGGTTGGAATTTAGCCAAGTTTCGTCCAAAAATATTACATTATCCCAGTTTATAATTTGTTTAACTTCGCGCAGGAATGTTAGTCGCTGCATAATTATGTCATGTCGCTCCATAACAATTTTTCGTTTGTCAACTTTTTTGTATCTGAAGCCAATTCCTGTTATTACCGTTCTCAACGACTCTATGCTTCCCTTATACAGCCCGGCATCTTTTAAAGTTGCACATAACTTTGCCAATGTTGGAAATTCGCCTCTTGTAAAATACCCGTATATATGGTTTCTAATAGCATGACTATCGAATTCATCGATGCCTGTCACAGGTTTATTTCTTTTTCGTTTTTTCGGTGTGTGAAGTACGTTACTGTCACTCCCCGAAGGCCCATATTTTTCACTTAATATTTTGCCAACGGTGCGGCTACCAATACCGAGAGCTTCACCGACGCGATCCCGAACTTGTGTAACTGGCAGTAGAAGTCCACCATTTTGAGATTCACGCTCAAAATACTCGTGTAATTTCACCACCAATTCACGAGCCTGGCTGTTCAAAGTACGTCCTCTTTTCGACATTATTAATAAACACTTGCTTAGTTCGGAGTCCAGTATAAATATTGCCAAGGTAAACGGATAAAGAATGATCAGTCCAGAAAAGTAATAGCCAAGTCACAAATTGTAAAACACAAACGAGAAAGCAAGTACGCGCACAGTCAGCTTCCAAGATGGCGAGAGACTGCTGACGCCGAACCGACCGAGCGGACCGCGTGCGCTTGTAGTTGGCAGTGTTGCCAGAAAAAAAAAATTGTAGAGACTTGGACACCTGCGATTTTGCCTATTGACCTAAAAATAATTAAATTAATTTATTTTAGGGTATCTGTGTATTCAGTGCATTATGCGGTCGCGCAGTAACGTCGTTAATTTATAACATCAGGCAACAACATTTTTGTGAATGGGTTCTACATACCTTATTTTTATTAGTTTTAGACGTAGAAATAAGACTTAGAAGAAAAAATTGTAATTGTAAAATCAATGGATGTGCTTGTTAAAAATTTGTTTATTTCTCTGTAATATGCAAACCCATACTATCATACACAAAAATAAATGTAAAAAACACTATCCCTGACTCCATTTACTATTTCGACAGCGTTAGCGCGAGAAACCCCGACTTATTTGGGCGCGAAAATCAAAAATCGACAAATCGCTTTCGACAACTTTTTAAAGAAGCAAATATATTTGATTTATAAATACGTATTTTTGGTGAATGGGTTTTATCTCATATTTTACGATTACATAACTATTTAGTTATGTAATCGTAATATGTGAGATAAATCCCATTCACATGAAAAAATATTTGTTTGGTTGTCAAGTGTAATTTGTAAATAATACATTCGATTTTTCGTATATGTAAACGATTTTTTTGCATACAAGTGTATCCGAAGAGTCGCAACACTACGTGCAGTGACCTAACTACGTAACTTTGTAATGCGGTCAAGAATATAACTATTAGAAATTATTTACTGTGTAAATATGTGTTATTTTGCTTTGTTTGAAAGTTTTCAATTACATTTAGATATTAAGAATTGTACATTTTTAGATACAATAATGAAATCTTTCTAAATTCATGGTTTTATGAAAAAGGTTATCGAAACTGAATAATGTACGTATGAACAAAGTTGTTTCGGTTTGAAAAATATGAAACGTCAAACGGTACCTCTTAGATTTGATGGACTGTAATTGGCTACGAAAGCATATTTGTTCTAACTGACTTATATTAAGTATGTCCGTCAACCATCAATTCGTAATTCATCCGATACATGGAGTTAGGACACGACGGTATTTCCGACCCAACTGAGTAGTCCGACTAGAGAAGAACCTTCTGTCCCCGGAGGTGAGTAAGGTAGTCGGAGTTGTGCTGTCAGTAAGAAGGCCAAAGACTTGTTCTGCTTTGTCTTCTGCACTGACGGCAGATAAACTTTCTGTTCTTGTGACTCCCCTAATGTTGTACACGTCTATAGGCCACGGTAACCACTTTCCATCAGACCGCGTGCTTGTCTGTCGCCTAAGTAGTATGAAAAACATGCTTGACTTTTATTTTCCTTACAATTGTCCTATAACAATAGAAAGAACGATCCCATTCAGTTCATTCCTCAAACAGTTTCCTCCGAAGTCCGTGGGCGGCGTAATGGGCTATCGTTATATAATTGACTTCGCTTGAAGGACGCCGATTACCCCTGGCCTTGGCCTTCACGACGTAATTGGGCAATGAATATTCTACAAACACTGACAGTTACTAACATGGCTTGTACAAAATTATATCTTTGGTATAGATGAGCTGTGTGGTGGTAGAAGGTGAGATTGTGATAACAGGTCGTAGGTACAATTCCAGGTTTAATGCGTGTACTGGCAACATCGCGCGTGTTACACAACGTCGTTAAACTTGTTGAGCGAAATGTCTTGCGCTACAAATGTTGCACGCACGCACGAACGCACGCAGCTACCCACGCTCGCACGCTCGCACGCACGCACGCACACACGCACGCACTCACGCACGCACTCACGCACGCACGCCCGCACGCACGCACGCACGCACGCACGCACGCACGCACGCACGCTCGCACGCACGAACACGCAAACAAACTTTTACTAGCTAATTTCAAATCTTTAGTGTCAAAAGGGTCAAATCTCAAAATGCCCTATGGTTGCAAAAGGTTTCAAATCTTATACCTAACGTACGATACATAGGCCCAGTACCTATACGGACCTATGTCGGCAACCGGACATAACCAGTGTGTGGCACGGGGGTACGGAGGCAGTCACACGTCCTCAAATAAATCAACTTATTTATCTCGCACCGTGTGAAGTCGCATCGCCGCGCCCCGCGACTTCGCGCGTGTCCCATCTAAAACGTGAGCAACATAAACACCTTCCCATACAAACTTCTTATTGAAAATTCAACCTACACTGCCCAGTCATAAGATTTATCTCACTGTGGCAAGTTTCATAAAAATGAATTGGAAAATATTTTAAAATTTTTAACACGCAGTAATGAAAAAGTTATCTACAGCGAAGCAATCTTCATGTGACAGTTGATATTAATCTTGGCTGGATTATATATAGTAAATGTTCTCTCTTTAATTGATTGTAGCACACAGACAAATAGATTGAATTTTTAGCTATGTAGAAATAAAACAGAAAGATTAGTACTTACATGCATACTTTCTTCTGAGAGTTGGAGGGTCAAATGGCCGTTGCTCCTGGCATAATCGAAATATCAATCTATACTCTATGTGAAAATAATATTATAAAGCTGCAGAGTTTGTTTTTTTGGTTGAACGCGCTAACCTCAGGAACTACTGGGTCTTAAAAAATATAATTTGTATTTAATAGTGCGTGTATCGAGGAAGTAGCATCACGCTACTACTCAAGGGAGCGGAGCAGACATCATAAATATCAACTAATCTGACGGATTCCCATATTTTATTTGAAAATTAATAAATTGTGAGCAAAATGATCCGGGGTATTAAAATATGCCACGAGCGAAGCCTGGCAGGTTGGCTATCATTCATACTAATATTATTATTATAAATGCGAAAGAACTCTGCCTGTCTATCTTTCTGTATGTTACGCTGTCATTCCTAAACCACTGAACCGATTTTGATGAAATTTGTTATACGGGTAGATTAGACCTTGAGAAAGGACATAATATATGGGCTATGTTTGGTCGCGATAACTGACATCCACACATGGGCGGAGCCGCGGGCAACAGCTAGTTAAGTATAAATAGGATGATGATTGACTTCTAAAGTTAGTAAGTAAACGATGTACTTAAGCTGCAATGACAGTTCCTTTTAAATTATTGTCTTCGTATTCGATTATGGGTGAGTGAAGGGGTACCGATATCGACCGGGTCGGATTAACTGCATTAGCGGGGTAACGAGGGGCACACTCAGGCAGACACTGCGACGGATCCTCTATCAGCTATTTATAGCACCAAATGTAGTTCTATTAATACTGTACTTGGTGAATTGTGTTGTTAGATACACATATTGAGAACACTTGTTTGTTTTCCACAGGATTTATTATTGAACCTAACCGGTTTCGCCTTACGGCATTTTCAAAGGTTTATATTTAATGTTTGTGAATATTTCTAATCTAAAACACTACTTTGTTTAACATTCTTCTTGTGTGGGTAGTTTTAAAATTTAGTATTCCAGTAAAAACTTCCTCAATATAAGTAATAATTACAAGTTTGATCTAAAGATTTTTAGTTTTGAAATAATTAATATACTTTGTATATGCATTTGAATCAAAATGTCAAGAAACAATTATAATTGACAAATTAACGAAGTCATTATGAAATTATCTTGCATAAAACTTGAAAAAGAACTGACTACTGTAGTTGGAAATCTGAAAATTTTATTTTCGCCGAATAATAAACAGATGGGGACGGGTCTATGGCATTAGAAGACAAATGAATTAGATTTGCCTCGTGAGCTCGAATTCGAATCGGTTCGAATCTCGGTTGTTATACTAGGCGTATGAATCCAATCTTAACGCAAGCAATTTAGCTTAACTAGAAGGATTAACGAAAACACATACCTTTAACCTCCATAGATATTATATTGACATCAGAGTAGTTTGTTTGTTCGCCATGCACGTGCAAAGTGCTGAACGAATTATGTTAAGCTTTCTTTATTTTGTTTATTTTGTAGGATATGACGGTATTCCCGTCTAATTAAGCAGTCCGACTGGGGAAGCACCTCTGCCCTACAGAATACCGCGGCCATAATAACCTCGTGTTGTGTTCCCGTCTGTGAGTAGGGGCAGCCAGAGCTCACTGGAGAGTTTTGCAAAGTTCTGTCAGGGGGATCAAAGGCTATTCCTGCTTTCTCTTATAGAAACTCTCTGTGTTTACAGGGTAGGTAGCACGAGTGTGACTCCCCTGGTGTTGCAAACCACTTACAATGAGGTGGGCCGCGTCAGCTGTAAAAAAAAAATAACAAGTCTAGGTCACAATTAAAATCTATCCTTTGTTTGATTACAATTATTAGAGTGAAGCCCCAAAACAAATGAGTCTAGTCATTTGTTTGCGTTAGCACAAATATTAAAAATACAAAAGAATCCATACTTCCATACTAATATTTTAAATGAGAAAGTAACTCTGTATAGACAGAGTTACTTTCTCATTTAAAAAGCGTAACATACAGACAGATAGCTGTCTGTATGTTACGCTTTCACGCCGAAAGCACGCAACCGATCTTGATGAAATTTGGTACAGAGGTGTATTAGAGCTCGAGAACGGACATAGGCTACCTTTGATCGTGAGAAAGGGGGTTTAAGGGGGAGAAATAGGGGATGAAAGATTGTCATTTTTCAAAATTTCCTGATGAAATTTGGCACAGAGGTGGATTAGAGCTTGGGAACGGACATAGGCTACGTATTATCGCTAAAAGGGGGCTTGAAAGGGGGAGTAGGGCCATGGGATGAAAGTTTATATGAAAGTTTGTCCTTTGAACAGTATCCTGATGAAATTTGGTACAGAGATAGTTTAAAGCTTGGGAACGGACATAGGTTACCTTTTATTGCAAAAAAGGGGATAGAAGGGGAAGGATATGGCTATGGGGTGAAAGTTCATATGAGTTTGTAATTTTGAACCGTACTCTAATAAAATTTGGTACAGAGGTAGATTATATAGCTACCGTTTATAGCGAAATATGGGGGTAATAGGGGATGAAAGTGTGAATGAAATTTTATTATTTTTAAATATCCTTATGAAATTTGGTACAGAGATTGATAAGATTTAGAGAGTGGACATGGGCTACATTTAATCTTAAAAAGGGGGTAAAAGAGAGGGGGGAGTAGGGGCAAGGGATGAAGGTAAGTCATTTTTCAATCGCGCAAAAAAGGGGTGAATAGGGGAAAAATAGTAAAAAAAATTGGAGATATCCTCATGAAATTTGGAACAAAGGTGGATTAGAGCTTCGAAACGGACATACTCGAGTATCAAGCCAAATATAGAAGCGAGTGGAGAGGCGAGTAGATTTTGTTATAGGGGCGAGTGGAGAGGCGAGTAGAGAATGAAATAGAGTGCTGGAGGGAGTCGAGTAAAGAGGCGAATATTTAAGCGAGGGGAGAAACGAATATAGAGGAGAGTAGAGATCGAATAGAGCGTTGAGTAGACGTTCGAGTATAAATTTAAGCATAGAAGCAAGTAGAAAGTCGAGTAGAGAATCGAATATAGAGGCGAGTAGAAAGTCGAGAATAGCGGCAAGTAAATAGTCAAAGACAAAGTTGTAGAGAGGCGAATTTTAATGATCAATAGCATCGGCTCTACACTAAGCGATAACCGACATCCACGCTGATTTAATATTACAACAATTTTACATTAAATACTTCTATTAAAATCACTTTATTTAATATATTCACGAGTAACGGAGTTATATTCAGAGCTAAATTTCAAACCTAACTCTGAAAATAACTACGTTATTATTTCAGAGCTATTCTTGAACATAAATCATGTTTACTTTATCTCGTCCAACTACAGTCAATCTTATTTTCTTTACAATATTAAAAAGAGTAACCACTATTTATATTCTATTAGAAAAGCTGTTTTTAATATCACTTTGGACTGTGGTTACCGTGCCCTATGGACGTGTGCAACACCAGGGGAGTCACAGACCCTGTAAAAACCTTACAATGAAAAAGAAAATAAAAAAGCTCTAGATGACTAAGCTTTGTTCTAGATTACGCAGATGTCAGCTATCCCAATCGCACAGAGGAGCAACTAGATTTTTGAATTAGATTCATATTTGGTCTTCGCAAGTATGATCACGTGTCAGATTTCCTTAACCAACTCAAGTGGCTCCCAAGTCGGCTTCGCAGGAATGCTCATATTCTAACATTGTTATATAATGTATTGTTTAATCCCACCAATCCCTCTTATCTCAACGAACGATTCTAGTTCCTCCATCACACAAATACGAGATGCCTGAGGTCATTTGAGAATTTGAGGCTGAGAATGCCAATGCATCCCACTGATTTTGTTGACAAGTGGTTCACAGTCAGGGCTGTGCGCTTATGGAACGCACTGCCGTTAAGCATGACACAGAAAAAATCCCTAGATATATTTAAAAGAATGGTAAAGGATCACTACCTATCATCTTGTACACTATGATGGATCATCATTATATGCTCACTCGATGTTTTCTCTTCTTATTAGTATGTACTGTTTCCTCATAATTATATCTATATATTTATGTGTTATACTTGTATTTGTTTATAATACTTTACGTAAAGTCGTTTATCTACTAGTACTTCTCTCTCCCCCTTCTTTTTGTTTTTAATACTTATCTGATAACTTCACCATATCTCAATTTTAACACTGCTGTCCACCCCAAGGTTGCCTGGAAGAAATCGTTTCCAGCGATTAGGCCGCCCATTGTGCATTAAACTTTTTAGATGCTACCTACTTGTCCTATTACAATCTGTTGGTGTGCAATTAAGAATTATCTATCCCACCAAGAACATTTTCATGTAAAAATGTAATAACTACAAGCTCTACATTACAACTTAAGTTTAGAGCGTGCAGTCTTTATAGCTTGGCTTTATACGAGATCTGATAACTTTTTTTCATAGGATAAGCTACGTAAACTCGTCTTGGCAACATTTTTACATGAAAATGATTTTGGTGGGATTTCATTTATTTTTGTAAGTTGGTTAAAATTATGACTATTATTATATTTATTTATTAATATATTTTTATTTGTTATAAGAAATATTTTAATTAATTTAACTTAATCTGTGCTTCCACCTCCTATTCAGGGAATAGGTTGGGTCAGGTGTTCTAATTTTTTTGTTGTCTTTGCAGTAATATTAGCTTACATACCAAATTTCAGCTTTCTAGGACTTCAGGAAGTACCCTAACAATTTTGATGATCAGTGAGTGATGAGTCAGTGACGAAATTAAGGGTTTTGAGGCATTCATAAAATCTTAAGTATAACAGCAACGACATTCAAACTTTGTATGTTTAATGATAGTACCGATGGCATTCTATCTTGAAAATTTTAACTATTTAGCATCATCCAAAGCAAAGTTATGAGAGTTCAAAAAAACGACGAAGCGTTTCGAGAAAAGGTAGGTAGTGCCCTTGCGCTGCGCTTGGCTCGTCTTGGCGGGGGCACTACCGTGCTCCCAGATCTATCTATATAATGCCTTTCTTGACGAACCCCATTTCGTATTCGCAAATTATGTCACGGAGGTGGGAACGAATTTTGAATTCGGAACGGGGTTGAGACTTCCTTATTAGGTTACTATCAGGGGATGTGATGTCACGTGCCAAAAAATTCCAAATGAGGGAATTAGAGTGGAAAAAAAACAGATTAATCCCCCCAGAGGAGCCAAGCAAGGGTCCATGTAGATGCAGCCTGTAAATGATACCTACTGTCGATTTTCGTTAATATCATTTATTGAATTAATAGTACATTACTACAGAGGCCGGGAAGAAAGGAGCTGCCGGCCGAAGACATATAGACCAGGATAGGTCTGAGGCAGGCAACCCCATATTTCCCGCCGAGGTATGTATAGTGCTTTTCTCAAACAGGCAATGAAGGAAAAAAAAAACAAAAAAATTAAAGATTTATTTTTAAAGACATTAAAAGTAAACAAGATAAAAACTAAAACTCACGTGTATAGTACTGTTTCGTCTATTTTAGCTTGATTTTAACAGTAAACATTTACATATATGTTCATTATCATGTTACTTAAAAAAAGTATAAAGGCACGTTTCTGAACGAACAGTGACACTTGTTATTGTTATAAATGTCAATTTGTTGCAACTAAATTAAATATGAATATTTCAATGTTTATATGTATAGTTAAGAAAACAATTGATAATAATGTGTTATTATAATCCGCACGCTGAATGATGATCCTATGACAGTTTGTTAGCGCTTAACATTGTACTGACGTCCTATCACATCAAATCCTTTAGAGGTCCATTAAAAAGACGAAAAAATCATAATTGTGTACAATTGTAAATTATAAAAATGAATATTAAGAAATTATTACGTAATGTTCGGAGATAATAGAATAAAACTCAATGCAAATGTACATGGTACGTGCTGCAAAAGTTACGTCGTCAAGCTGTTATCGACTAAGAAGGGACACATCGATAAACAAAATATCGATAATTTGTTGGAAATATAAAACAAATGCTTTGAGTTTGTATTTTATTTATATCAATCTGAATCTGAAACAAAACTCAGGTAACAAAGAAAGACGTGGCGCATACAAGGCGTTAGAGCACTCGTATGACGCGATGTGATGCGGTGTGACAAGAAGACAAAACAGACTGACAAGACATGACATGACTGAATTAAAAAAATACGGTAGGTCTATGGCCTCCTTTTAAATACTTTTCCATGTAATCCATAATTGCCAGCTAATTATGAATTCTTTAAAATTCAATTCAAAAAGAATTTTAAATTCTTTAAATTATGCAATTTGAATAAAAATTAAAGTATAGTAAAATAAAATATAATAAGGCTGTTACTTTTTTATCTAGTGTTTTATGTCCATCAATGCGCGTAGTCTTTTTTTCAAAATAAATAAATATTGCTTATTATGTTGAATGACCTGGCTGAATGACATGACATTTGCCTGAAAAAACAGTATTTTATCGAAATTGTTTCGCATAACTAATACAACTGTCAGTTGAAACGTTTTCTGTAAATAAAACTGCTCTAAGTACATACCAAGTCTTTAATTGTTTTTTTTATACGCATAGTGGCAGAGTGTCGATGCCTTTGCCAAAAATGTATGTGGAATAGAAATTAAAAAAGAGGACTTTTCCGGCCTTAGGCCTGCAAGGTATGTATGAAATTCCATTACCGGCCTCTAGCCCTAGCCACGCCTGAAACGTCATACTTCGCAGCCTATTAAGAGGAACGTAATGTCAATATTTCATTGCATGTTTGAGAAAAACTATTTTCAATAGATTCTATCGCAATTTTTTTTATATCACTTAGGTCGCCGACTTGCACACGGCACGCCTGATAGAAAATGGTTACCGTGACGTATGGACGTTTGTAAAACCAGGGGCGGGTAGGCACACTCCCGCTGTCGACCCTGCAATTACAATGAGCCCGACTTTAGTTGCTTTTCAGCGGTTAAATCCGAACTAATTTTGAGACCTATTTGTATGTCTATACAGCTGCACTTTTTATAATATAGGTACAGAAGCTAATAGCCAGGTAATACAATCATCACCAAATTTTTCGTACCCTACAGCCAATCTAGCAGTTTTAGATACAACAAAACAATTGCTGATACAAAGTTATATCGTAAATCATAAAGAAGGACGACAAAGCGACATTGTGTTCCAACAACTTGTAGAAAATATCAGCTTTGTATACACAAGGCAAATATTTTCCCCCAGCTTTACGAGCTACGTAGCGAACACGCGATAAAAACCTAGTTCTTTCTTATTACCAACGAGGAAATGGGCTCTTTCCAGAGCTGGATTTGCACATAAATTAAACTAGTTATGTCTGTTCAAAACTCGATGTAAATATAAAGAAACAGATAAAAGATAGGGAAACTGGCATATTAAGGCTGGTGTATTCGTTTCCGATAAAAAATGGTCTGTCGTCCCTTATTTTAAAGTCGGTTAATATGGCATGCAGTTATTAAAATCATACTCACTATTTTGGTATTTGTTTTGTGAACAATTAATATCAATCGATTCAGTAGGTGCTCAAATTATAAACATATTTATATGTAACTCTAACTAATGCACGTGGCTTCATTCGCGTGGTGGTCATATCTCTGGTTCTACTCAACCAAATGCTATTTACCAGGTATACATTTTAAGTCTGACCCGGAACTTTTAATAAGAAAACCTCGAAATCTATTCAGTAGTTTTTGCAACCAAATAAACAAGAACTTTATATCTAACAAATCGAGCATTGTCACAGGTACATAACACGAACATCACATTGTACCACGAAGCAACAAAAGGCTGCATGCCATCGCAACCGCCACACCGCCATTCAATCAATTACACGTTTCGCTTGCATCCGTACCATCCCTTTCATTTGTCTTCTCTCCAATTGCTGACGATTTTTTCAAACCCTAAATCCCCCAAAAGCATTCCTCCGGTCGAATCCAATCTACCATATACACTGAATTGATTACGTGTGTGTCTGTCTGTCGCACAAAGCGGTCTGGAACGATCGTTTCATTGGCGAAAAATCAGATGGAAAATTGAAGGGAAGGTATGGAATTTTACGACGCACTTACACATGGAATGTATGTATTTGTCAAGTTATATGGAAGTCACACTTTACGCCGCGTTGAAATGACACTTGCTGCGTCTAGGTATAGAGTTTGCATATAGTGTAAGCCTTAGACAATATATACAATTTTCTATTAACAACACGGCAAAAGGCGAAAAGTGTTCTTGGTTGACGACAAAAAACAATTTCAGTTAGTTGTATTATAAAATAATCGAGGGACGTGTTAGCAAGTGAGTATGTACCTTAATGTATGTGTCATAAAACTAGAATTCGCTCTTTTGAGGTTCAGACTCAGTTGTTGTATCATCGTTGTCTGTTTTTCTGTTTGCAAGTGATTTATGGATGAAGTATAATCAGGTGTTATCCCAGTTTATCTCCGATTATATTAACGATAGAGTCTCTTCATTCAGATCTAGGCGAGAACAAATCGCGTGCATTTGTTAAATAAAAATAGTGTAGGAAATTCTAGACACAAAGTAAGCTATGCTTAACTAGTTTGTGTTATGGGTTTTAGTATCTATATAGATGAAATAACTTAGATTTTATTATATATGAAAACATAGAATCACCCTGGCCAATGCAACGCAATATAGCTGGAGTTACGCCCACATGGTCTAAGTGAGGTGTATCCATAACTTATTTATTCATAATGATAATATGTCATTATATCATACTGCCCTCGTAATTGTAAATGCAGTATTTGCAAAATGGCGGTTTCTAGAAAAACGCGGTTAAAGGTTTTTTTACATTTTCTACAATTTCTGAAATCATATACGTTTTATTTTTGACTCAGTATGTACATAATAAGTCAATTTACTATTAACTTTAACATTATGAACAATTTTATAGATTAATTAGTTTATAATGTTGAATACTGCATTTTATCTTTGTATTTATATTTGATATTTGCATTTATTTTAAAGTGAAATGCAGTATTTGTGCTGAGTACTGCATTTATGTCTAGGAAATAATTCAAACTGCATTTATTTCTAGTACATTGAAACTAAACGATCAACTAAATATTCTATAAATGCAGTACATTATCATTTCGTGGACACATACGTGGTCCCGTCGAGTTTTTGCGGCGGCGAAAGGCAAGAGTGGCAGAAGTTTGGCCGTTTGCTCGCTTGTGCTGCGATCTAGCGGTTGGGAATATAGCATTCCATACCCGTTAGAATCGCTTCAGCGACTGCTGTTGCACAAGAGCTTGAATCGTTTGAAGTGAAGCAAAGCTGCCTCCACGGGTACGACGAGAAGAATTCTCGCAGTCCGTCCCAGTCTACCGACTTGTAGTGCCAGACATGCCACCACTGAGGTGGCCCCGGTGGTTCTGGCCACGCGAGAGTCACTCGCGCCCAGACGACGCTATGGTCCGAAGTACCAAGTGGTGCCTCCACTCGGTACGTAGTCAGCAGAGGGTCCAATAAAGACTCTCTGTGGGTCTCGATATCTGGTTTTCTAGTGATAGAATGCACCAGTTGCGAGAACCCATAGGTCAGGGCGTAGTAAGCAGCCCTTCCCGTAAAATCAGTTCTGTGCGACCCAACCACTCCATATCGTGAGCGTAAAAGTTCCCCAAGAATACCAAGTCCGCGGCAGGGTACTGCTCAGTTACTTTGTCCGCCGACCGCTGCAGGTGCTCAAACAGTTGAGCCGTGCCCAGGTCACCGCTATGGGACCTGTAGACGCACACATAGATACGAGTACCCATAGAGTGGACAGGTCCCTGTCTTCAAGGCCGTTTAGACAGCGACAGCAAACGTCATCCCAGACGTACATGCATACCCCGACTTCACTCAGGAAGTTATGTTCGGGTGCAAACCCGAACATAACTTCCTGTTGTGTATGTTTGTGGTTGAAGGTGCCGCTGTAGAACGTCTATTCTTACTTTTCTTGGCCATAATAAAAATGGGAGGGAGAGGCATAGAGAGTCTCTATGCCGTCAGTGTAGAAGACAAAGTAAGGTTTCTCGCCACCGCAAACGAGCTAGGGTTGTGTGATTGGCTGGCGCGGTGGGCGGACGGGCCCCGGGTCCCCTCCTAGATACTGCCAAGTCTACTCCGGTTTCCTTCTCCGGCACGACTACAGCACCGGGAACTTTACACAGGCTGCTGGTTCAGCCTCCTGGAACGGAGATTATGTGATCTCCGGGTTTGGGAACCTTTCAGCCTGCGGGCGGCCAGCGGTTAACCGTTTCACCGGGCCTCCCTGACCGCCGCACCAAAATTTCACTCCCGCACTAGTCAGTGGTGACATCCAAAGCCTTTGGTCTTCCCACTGACAACACAGAGCCTCTCCAGTGAGCTCTGGCTACCCTGCTCACCGTCGGGAACACAACACAAGGTTACTATAACCGTCGTGTCCTACCTTCTAAAATAACATGCCTATAATTAAAAATGTCACATGAGGCAATAGAAAACCAGTCAACTCTTCCTAATTACCATAGCAGCACTATATACGACGATAAGTTCCGACTTTGTTAATAGCTGCAGTCGATTTTTTGCACAGCGCCATGAATCACTCTAATAACACTACACTCAAATGCAGTATTAAACATTTACTGCATTTGAATTTCGAAAAGGCTCATATTAAAAAAAAAATATGTACAACATTAAAATGCAGTTCATTATGCGAATGCTTCATTTAGCTCTACGATAAGATTAATACTGCAATTCAAATTAGTAGTATATTACAAAAGACTCATAGAAATATAATAAAACGTACAACATTAAAATGCAGTTCATTATGCAAATGCTGCATTTAGCTCTACGATAAGATTAATACTGCAATTTAAATTAGTAGTATAGACATTAGTACTGCATTTTATCCTTGTACATTATTATTACTGCATTTAAATTAACAAACTCCCGGGAAAAACATATGAATGCTGCATTTTTCCTTACAATTTTACTAACTTCCATAATATTTTTTTTATTTTTTTTTTAACCAAAAGTTAGATACATGTCTCATAACTTCATTTTCGATAAAAACAGGAATTGGGAAAAATGACGATTACTGCATTTATAATTACGACGGCAGCATATTGGTCGGTAGCTTAGTGGTTAAGGGGTCGGTCTTACGAGCGAGAGGTCCCGGGATCCAATCCTGGCCATTACACTACCCATGTGAACCCAGACATAGCACAAGCAATTAAGCTTAGTTGGGGGGGGGTGGGGTGGGGGGGTTAGGAGGTATATTAGTAATTTCAATAATTTCGGTTGTTAATATTCTTTTTATTAAATAAATAAATAAATAAAATATTACAGCAAGTTTGTCACTTTTTCTATTCTTCATCATCATCGACATTTGAGATGCCCTCGGAGCTCAGGGTCCGCCTTCAGCAGTCTTTTGTAAAACATAAAACATTTAAAATATTTTTTATAATTGTAAAAAGGTCACCAATGTAGCATGACTGGTTTCAGTGCAGTTCAATTTTTAAGTTCAAGTTCTAATTGGAGTCGAATTTTACACACTCATAGGTAAATATTTTACATAATTTTAATAATAATAACAAAACTTTAAATTTACCAACATAATTACTTTTTTCACTGTTATATTTATTACTTTATTTTACCTTCCTTAGTGGTGCCTCACATCATCTAGCCTTTTTCTTACTACTCGGCTCTTAACGGTTTTACCCAGATATTAAATAACATGCCCTAATGACTGAAGCATCTAAAACAGAAATGTTTTTTCACATCACACCAGTAGTTCTAAAGATAAATAAGCTCAAACACAAAATATAACTGTTTAGCTTAATTATTAGTGCAGATAGATAAACTCCAGACAGCCACGCAAGTCGCACTCCACTGTATTAAGTCGGAAAACTTGTAAAGTATTGATTGTTGAAGATATCCTTGCAGCGGACGTTTTTCTTGGCACTCGACTATTCTGAGTAAATATAGCTTCTTTAACGATTGCTTAAACTTTGGCTATTAAAGAAAGATAACCCATGTGTGAGTAGGGTAGCCAGAGCTTACAGGGTTTTTGTGCTTGACAGCACAGCGAAGACCAAAGGCTTGTCCTGCTTTGTCTTCTGCGCTGACGGCACCGAAACTATGTTTTCTTGCAGGGTCGGCAGCACGAGTGTTGGAGCCAGACACCCGTCTGCCACTCCAAACTTGGCTGCAAGTAACGCAGCGCTTTATTTTGATCAATTAACGCTAATGTGAACTACGGCAAGGTTCACTTACCTGTTACAATGTCACAAGCACCTGCGGAACCCCTCCAAGGCGTGTCTGTATTGTGCGGTATGTATTTGTTTTGTGTGATGCATTTGTGTGTTACTTGCTCTGGCTGGTTCCCTCACAGCCGATCACGGCGCTGAACTGCTCCCACGGCGTTCACCAACAGATTTCACTATGTCCACCCACGTGCCCACCACTTTAGCGTCCTAAGACGTAATTGTGCCAGTAACAGTTCGGTATACACTTCGCCCCGCGGAATACGTATATACTTCCCAAATTTGATCTATTGGTGTTGCACACGTCCATAGGCCACGGTTATTACTTTCCATTAGATGGGCCGTATGCTTGTCTGCCACCTATGTTGTATAAAAAATTGTTCCAAAGTTTGCACTTTGAAACCTGGACCGTAATGTATTCGATTGGTATAGACATTTCAGCCCCAAAGATTTCCTCTTCACTTACACGTCGTTTAGCTTCATCCTACAAAAGAAAAGACTTTTGTATGGAGTGACGTATAATTACTATCGCTCGTAAGCCCCGCCTCAGTCCTATCTTATTAATAATTCAGCAAAAGATTGCGTCGCGAACGGAAGTAATCCCAATTTATGCCGCCATTTGTCAAATAAACTTCCAACGCGTTTTCCACAAACAATCTCGACGAAATTCGTTTCGTTTTTACTTCTAACTCGAAGTAATGCCGACGCAAGACTTTAGCCATAACTCATTATATATAGATGTTTATTTTTATTAAAACTCAAGCGGCAATGAATCTAAAGTTCACCCTAATTTATAATACTAGTTGCGTCAACGACGACACTTAGTTTGTGTCTCAATACAGTAAATATGTTTTACATCTCTCATGTTCGGTAAGTAGGTCCTTATTACCCCCAAATGGGGCTTGTAAGTGACCAATTAGCGCTCTAGGGTAATAATGTAGCTATAAAAGCCCTAGTGCGGTAAGTAATTAAAAAAAAAAACTTTACTCTTTCAAAAAGTTCGCGTACATCTAACCATCATACTGGCAATAGACATCATGCATTCAGCCCAATGACAAAAGAGGTCGCTTCGCTATTCAGCCTTGTCTTCGTATGAGTTTAATAGGCATCAATTTTAAATTACGAACGGCGAAGCTCAATTAAGTTCTTGAAAAAAAAAAAGAGATGAAGAAAGGCGGGAATGGTAAACTTTTATTATTAACATACCCAAGACAACAATCTAATAATACCGAATAGCTTTTCACAACACCCTGACATTGGCAAGTTGTGGCAACACACAGAAGCCAGTCAAGAAGAATTGAATTGAACATACCCAAAACACACCTGTCCGTAAAACTTGAAAATTGTTCTCATTTCATTGTAAAATTTTAACCAATAAAATGTTTTATTCTTGTAATACCGGTTTTTTTCTACTTACCTCACAATCGAGATGTAAAGCAGAGTAGTTAGCTCGGGTGTAGGCATCAATTGCACCCTCGAACTATAGGCGCCCTCGCTGCGCTCGCGCGCCTAAATATCTCGGGCTGCAATTGATGCCTTACAGCCCTTGGCTACTAATCTACTATTTATTCTTTATTGTATACACAGTAAACAGCATCAATTTTACATTTGAAGGAGGTTTATAAAATAGCCGTACCGTTGGTGCAGTTTGAGAACTATTACGACTAAAAAAATAGATTGCGTATCAATTCAATTCGTCTATAGTGGACAATCCTGTAGGGACAATCGGAGTCATGCAACAACAGGTACACGGGTAAGTAAGATCACTTACTGCACGCTACTTTCTTGAACTTCGATGCTAAGGCACTGGTGGCCACTAACTGTTCCAGGTGTCAGGATACGTACGTAATCACTAGCAATAACTGCCTGCATGCGCGGCCCACCACTAATGCCATAATTTCAACATCGCCTGGGCGTAGCCTCGATTTACCGCCGAATTTATTGATGTATCTTGGTAAATGTAGTGTAGTCACACCACTTCACGGAGTTATTTAAAATTTAATGCCATAATAATTGCGATAACAACCCTGTAGACGGTAAGGTCGTATAGCCTTAGAATTAGACTCCCAAAGCTTATGAAGATCACAGCGAGACTAATCCACCACACCGCTAATCTGACATGATCGATCTACCCACCAAGCCATCCAGGCCATCACAGGTACCCCCATATTCACTAATATTTATCTAGCTAAACTATTAGATTGATACCCACCACGCCACAATTATGTGACGGGTATCAATTTTATGTATAATGTACGACAATTATGTGTATTATGTATTTTAATTAAATAAATAAAGCAAAAAAAAAACACTACCGATAATAATTTAATGTACAAAAACAAATTTTACTTCTTATTGAGCTTTGTTCCAGTTAAATTTTGGGTGATCATATAAATGTATAACGAATTGTAAGCTTTGGTATATAACATACATTACTTTTGTAAAATACAAACTAAAAAATTACATCTAAGACCATACATACGCTACCAGCTACTTGTTAATAACTTCAGACTAGACTTCTACTTAAGCTTCCTATCTGCTGAAAATTATTACCAAACGCGCTCTCGGTTAATAATAATTTGATTTATAATAATATGTTAAGGTTTTTTAGGTGTTATAGGTTTCACATAACATATATTTCAAGTTTTCATATTACAGAGCGAGGTTTAAGAGCACTTGATTTTATCTCCCGTTTTTTATAATGAAAAAAATAAAACATAATTATTCCACAACATTTCACACAACGTTATCTAGACCCTTGGTATGTATAGCTTAACTAGCTTGTGTTTTAGAAATCAGAAAACAAAGCTATTAGGAACTAACTGAAGCCCGTTACCTATTCCTGAAAGTCTGTTCTCGGTGTGAAGAGTAGCCTGAGAATGTGCTATTTCAAACTGTAATTTATCCCAGTAGCAAATATCTACCAGATCCATTTAGCGTCGTGATTAAATAGCACACATCTTGGCAAACATTTACTCTTAGAATTTTAGTAGGATTTAGGATTACTATGATAGTTTTAGAGTGTAAAACACATTCGAGGGATACGAATATGTCTGCGAAAATGTCCTCAAATATTAGAACGTGCGGGAGATTTTCCCCATTTTCCAGATTAGTGTAAAGCCTCGCTCGCTCCGCTTAAAACCCTAGGGCTGAAGTGTGGAGATGCGACGCGTTAATAGCCTGCCTACGTAATTGAGGCCTTACGAGAGTGGAGCTAGGCTCTATTCCTTGTTTAAATTCAAAGTATGATGATGACCGAATTCTTTTGTTAAATCTTTAGAGAACACTACTTGCTTTCACTACTATGCCCCTAGGGTAGGCAGAGACAAAAGCCGTCATTTATTTTAATTTGGTTGAAGTTTACTAGTGAAAATCGAGTTGACTAAACTTGTTCTCAGGTTTTGCTCAATGAATTTCTTTGAGTATGATCTGGTAACACAATTTAGTTGGCCTTTATCGCCGGTTCCTATCGTTGATAAAATCCAATTTATGCTTTTTTATGGCACTTGGGTCCTTGGGCCCATCTGATGGAAATCGAGAGAAAATGCTATAACATGAAGTCAGTCTACCAGTCACCAGGATATTTACCATGCATAGCAACGCCAAAATATCGAATACTCATTGAAAATATAAAAAACATGGTAAACATTGGTGAATGCGTCATGTCAATCTCAAATTATACATAATGTCAATCCACAGTTGAAAAAGAAAAATGAAATTACTTTCCCAACGATTTATAAGTATATCTGAAATAGTTTGAAGACATAAAAATATCCTACAACACAATCTCACATAATTTCGTTGATATGAAAAATTGAGAAGACGTACCTCAGGGCTTATCAGAACGATTTATCACAAGAATGGAACCAAGTCAGAACAAGAGAGACGCAAGTAGGTACTATGCTTGCAAACGCTCTCATTTTTCATGTTCGCCGAAGGAAAAATATCTTACTATGCTAGTAAACTGTCGAACTAAGCTATTTCTTAAATTCGAGATAAGTAATAGCGAAAGCAAATTTTAAGAATTGTAGGAAAAGAAATCTCCAAAAAATTATCGAGTAAAATTTTAGTTTAGTTGAATGGATTTTTTAATGATGTAATTCAGCTAAATTACTTTTATAAGGTTTTGGTAAAGTGATACTATAGGATGTGGTCCTAGTGTCTCACTTCTCTCTTACAGTGAGAATCACGCACTCTAGTACAAGCAATGTTTCTTTAATTTTTCCAGGAAAACTTACAGCTGGAATAGAGAATAGAAACAAGTTGTAACATAAAATACTTAGCTAATTATAAGTTTTACCTTCACCGTGCCGGCTGTTCTCTATTCGACACTAAACACAGAGCCTATTTTATAGTATTTAATTGTGAGAAAATAAAAACACTCATGTTACAAGGTTTTATATGCTACGGTATCCGTTTGCCATACAATGAGACGTGTGCCCGTCTATAACCTTAGTATAATAAAATAAAGCAACCCCAATTCTGTATCTCCAAATATACATACTCGTGTATCATGAATGCCAATAGTAAAACCCATTTCTATAAAATCTCCATTACGATAGCGTGGACATAAATCAATGTAGGTATCCTCGACGAAAAAAGTGGTTCTGTAGTAACAGATTTATAAACTATCTCTAAATTTTAATGTAAAGAATAAGGATATATGAGATTTTTTTGCGATCCTCAGAGAGACAGCTTGGTAGATCTAGAGTAGCTTGTAATAGATCTAGATTTTTTTTTAATATTAGACACGTCAATTTGACTTTACGTCGCCTGATGGTGAGTTGAAGGCAAAGTCTCAGGAAAGAGGACCACCATTATCTACACATGCCATGTTAACAATGGTGGCACTCAGCTTGACGGCCTCATCAGATGCTTTTTTACGCCCCGCTTAAAAGATCCAGGACTGTAGGAAGAGGGAAACACGCAAGCTGGCAAGGAATTCCAGGTCTTAATGGTGCGACAAACGAAAGAGTCGCCAAACCGCTTGGTTCTTAAAGGAATGTTCTGCACCGTATGCGTGTGACATCTAAGTCCTGCACGTGTCCTGCACGTTTTTGAATGGAAACTAATATCCATTTTCTTTGTAAATTCATACGTTCCTAGTGAGCCCAGGTAGGCAGCAAGAAAAAACAAAGAATATTGATCAGCTCATAAGCAGCCATATTCTTCAGACTATAAATGCTGTACATGTTCATAAAATTTCTTAAAGGTTTGTTTTTTGGTTTCCGTTATAATCGAGTTTTTAATTTAAACGTCATGGGTGGCTGCAAATGACGTTTATAGAAAATTTCATCAAAGATTTTAGAACTGATATATATTAAATGGAATGTGTTAAGCTACTCCTGCTGCTGACTGTACCATAAATGTTGGTTTAAAATCACGATAATCAAGTTACAGCAATAATAATTCCCGTCACAATTATATCCGATGACATCACATTTTCATCCCCTATTATCTCCCGCATCCCCTGAGACAAGTCTCGGTATATTTTGAAGGTTAGTGTGATTATACATACCCATGTGTCTAGTCCGGTTATTTCACTTTTTAACGTATTCATAAATTACATAAACATTTCTTAAGGGATGAATAACTACTCCAACATTTTATTTTAAATATAACAACTTACCCTGTGTTTAGTTGCCGATATTATAATAAAGCTGAAAATAAGTCGTCACTGCTAATATTGTAACTTATTAAACTCAGCAACACCTTTCACACTTCCATTATTATTATAATTAACCTTTCCAGCTAAACTATTATGCAATGATCGGCATTCCAACTCTCAACTTCTAAATCAGAAGTCCGATGCCACAAGACTAAAGCCCTTTCTACTTTCTTACCGTTAAACTATTTAACAGTAAATACTATAACTATACATGTATGTATCGAACGGATAAAATAACCGGTTTGACTAGCCGGTTTCGAACGGAGCGGTACTGACAGTGTGCAGCACTGTTAAACTTCGACATTGAGGGTATGTCATTGCCTATAAATTTGTGCATCTGTAGTTACTCCGGATAATTGTATTAGGCGCGGACGAGGGGAGCAATTGAGGGATGGAAAGCCGTTTTGTTCATTGTAGCGCTTATTCAAATGGAAGTGTATTTCAAATTGCTATCTATACTATTATATAATTGTAAAGTGGCGGTGTCTGTACATTCAAGATATTAGAAAAAAAGCAGGACGAACTTCAGGGACGAATTTAAACTACATAAACCGCAATCTATTTTGTTTGCATTGGTTTAGAAGAGTAATTGTTGCTCAGTTTCAGTACGTTAAAGAGATGTGTATTTAACAGTAGTAGCCCTAACAGTATGACATGGGAAGATTGGATGGCCCAATTTCTACTCTGCCGGGAACCATGCGGCTTCATCCAACAGTGGCAAACAATAAAATAAAAGAATAGACTCCGCCTGGATTATCATTTCCTAGTGCAATACATCAGCAGGAATTACATTGTCCCTCCATCACGCACCTGCGCCATCTGGGATACTTCAATTACATTACTATAATAGATCGCATCAACGGGTAATTTTGGCCCTTCGACCGCGGGTGTGGGCTCTGCGGGCCCGTAACGAAGGGCCCACGGGAGTAGGACAATCGCCGGTCAGCAGATTTGATTGGCTGTATATGAGGGGAAAAGGTAATGACGTGAATATCGAATAGTTAAATGTATGATTTTTGGATATCTAGACTATTATATAATTATAAAGAGGTCGTGTCTGTACATTGGAGAAGTTTAAAAAATACTTGAATTATGTTACATTATCGATATTGAAGAAGACAAATTTTTTTTGCTTTGTCTGTTTTGATCGCAATAGAGTTGTGTCCTATTTTTTTACTATAGTAAACTGTATATCTTACCATAATATAATGAACTGTTCCTTCAGAACCTCTTAATAGGCTGCGAAGTATGACGTATCAGGCGCGGCTAGCACCAGAGGTCGGTAATGGAATTTCATACAAACCTTGCAGGCCTAGGCCGGCAACGTCCTCTCTGTAGTAATGTACTTTAATAAAACTAAAACTCACGTGTATATTACTATTTCGTCTATTTTAGCTTTAGAAGAAAGGGGTTGCCGGCCGAAGACATATAGAAGACGGATAGGTCTGAGGCAGGCAACCCCATATTTCCCGCCGAGGTATGTATAGTGCTTTTCTCAAACAGGCAATGAAATAAACAACAAAAAAATTAAAGTTTTTTTTTAAAGAAATTAAAAGTAAACAAGTTAAAAACTAAAACTCACATGCATATTACTATTTCGTCTATTTTAGCTTAATTTTAACAGAAAACATTTACATGTATGTTCGTTATCATGTTACTTAAAAAAAGTATAAAGGCACGTTTCTGAACGAACAGTGACACTAAGACTTGTCATTGTTATAAATGTCAATTTATTGCAACTAAATTAAATGTTAATATTTCATTGTTTATATGTATAGTTAAGAAAACAATTGATAATAATGTGTTATTAGTTATTTTAATGTGGATTTTTTATGTAAATTAAACTGCTCTAAGTACATACCAAGTCGTTCATTGTTTTTTTTTAATACGCATTTTGGCAGAGTGTCGATGCCTTTGCCACAAATTTATGTGGAATCGAAATTAAAAACGAGGACTTTGCCGGCCTAGGCCTGCAAGGTTTGTATGAAATTCCATTACCGACCTCTGGTCCTAGCCGCGCCTGAAACGTCATACTTCGCAGCCCATTAAGAGGAACATAATGTCAATATTTCATTGCATGTTTGAGAAAAAGATATTTGATTTTGAAAATTGAATTTTTCGAGCCACCCGAAAACGTTCCATACAAAATCGCAGCACAGTCTGACGTCACAGGATGCTGGCGCATAGTATAAATGTATGGAGTACAAGAGGATATTATCTCAGTCCACGTTGCGTTTTCACATGTACAATGTTTAATAAGATTGATTTGAAATTTAATAAGGAATTTAAAAGTTATAATTTTGTCTGATGTCGATTGTTTATATTTTGAGCTATTTTAGAAATGAAAAAGAATGTAAAGTCATAGTTTCAGTTTAGTGAGGCAACATTTATTAATTTATTTCATACATACAATGTCATTACAGGCAGAAGCAATGCAACAGAGAAGCAACATAATTATGATAATTTCATTTACAGTTTATGTCATCTACATAATCATAATCATACATAGCAATAACAATATAATAATTTTTACAACACATTAATAATTAAAGTAGATATAATAACCATTTCAAATATTATTCATAAACATGTTGTTGAAGCTATTTCGTACGTTCTGTTTGGGTACTTGGCACGCATCAAATCATTATAAAACTTGTAGCTCGTAGTTTAATATTTTAGTTGCAAATAAATCTCATAACAGACAGACGTGTATGTCTTCACTCCAAACCACCAAGAAAGGTGAACCTTACTGCTATAAACACATTTCATATCAGAAATAATAATTATTCAGTTAATGATGTCAAAATAATAATCCAAATAGTAATGTCAAAGTAATCACATGTCAAAGTAATCAAAGTAATCACGAAACATCTTAGTTTACTACGCATATTTGTTGTGTAGAACCGGAGACATGACCAAAAGCCACGATAAACGACATTCACGCAGGTGGAAATCTAGTGTACTTCATTAATTTATGAAACTATTCAATTATAGTGGGTTATTCCATGTCATATCTTCCATGTAGACCTAGAGACCTTTACCCAATTCCGGTGAGACATTGAGTGAAATCAAATTGATGGCTATCTCCATTGAAGCACTTGATCACCAAGATATATTTGCCCAGCTAATCTTATCGAATCTTGAAGTTGGGAGGTCAGATGGCAGTCGCTCCCATAAAGGTCATATACGTCTAGTTACAAAATGGAGAAGATAGAAGATAATCAGGAACAACGCTAAGATAAATATCATAATGACACCGTGCTCTGGAATAGTGTTACCTAGTTTGCAGCTTTACTTTTATTTCATTTTCATATAACATTGTCAATATAATTAAAATGAATTTCACACCATATCAGAAATCCGAGATATCAGTGCAAACATGCCCACATCGCTGAGTTTCTCAATTTAGCGCCTCACGTCCAGAATAGCGTCCTTTAACACCAGAACGAACGAATGTATTCACACGAAGCACTAAAATATATATATCGGAATTGCTGCCCATTCAGCTATAATAAAAAGAAACCCTTCGAGAATGATCTCGTTTGGCTGTCACACACAATTTGGAGTAAATAAGGGTATCGAGTGAAACTCTCGCAAGACGGGAAAATCGCTAAATCTAAGGAAAATGCGAAAATATTCCCACTCGAGTTTTTTTGGAACTTTTTTGTTTGGGCGAAGCAAACAGTTTAGGAGTGTACCCGGAGTAGAATAATGATTTGTGACCTAATGTTTGCATTGGATCAGACCACTCTGTAATTAAATTTTGTTAGTCACCCAAAATAAATTTATTTTAGTCGACTGTTGTTTGATGATATCTAGCTGACTTTCGCAAAACAGGAGGTCAAATTCAAATCCTTTTTTACCAACTAAGTCACCATTCTCTTGAACTTATTCCAAGTTTATTTAGGGTCGGCGCAACATGTGTGTTGGAAGGAACTCCATTCATCTCTAGTTACAGTCATCTCAACATTCACTCCGTTCTTAACCATATCATCTTTCACACAGTTCATCTACCTCCATTTAGATCTTCCTCTCCCCTATTAGCCATCCACTTTCATAGATCTTCCTCTCCCCTTGTAGCCATCCTTCCGCATTATATGTCTGAACCATGACAAACGATTTCCTCGTAGCTCTTTCGTGACTGGTGCTACTTTCAAACTTCCTCTAATATATTAATTCCTAATCTTGTCCGTTCTCGTCACACCACACATTCATCTCAACATTCGCATCTCGGCCACATACAACCGTCTTTCATCCGTCACCTTTACGGGCCAGCTCTCCGATCTATATAGGACGGCCGGATCACGCTCTTATAGAAAGGGCATTCACGAGACAGACGTCGTTGCCGTAGTTATAGGTAAATGGGCACCCGTATAGGGCCATGGACAGCACGACACCCGCGTAGAGTCTCCTGCCCAGAGTCCTCCTGCAGGAGACTCTACGCGGGTGTCGTGCGGTCCATGGCCCTATACGGGTGCCCAATGTGGGCGGACACCCTGGAGGCCAGATTCCTGCCTCTGCTCCGTACGGCGCAGAGCACGATGGCCTCCAGGGCCATCAGGGGATACCGCACGATATCCTTCGAAGCGGCGAGTCTCCTGGCCGGATCGCCACCGTGGATCCTGGAAGCGAGGGCCCTTTCGGCACTATATCAGTTCCGAAAGGAGGCGCGGGAGCAGGGATTCGATCCCGAGCCCGAGGATATTCGGGCCGAGAAATCCCGGCTCCACCAGGTCATGGTGGCCGAGTGGGAGCGACGACTTGGGCAACCACGCGCAGGGCACGCCGTCATTGCGGCGGTAAGCCCCATCATGGGGGAGTGGCTAGAGAGGCCACACGGTAGCCTCTCGTACCGTCAGACGCAGATTATCACCGGGCACGGTAGCTTCGGGCGGTATCTGCGTCTGATGGGTATTGAGCCAATGCCCGAGTGCCATCACTGCGACGCGAGCGTGGACTCGGGGCTGCACCCGCTCACCGAGTGCCCAGCGTTTGAGACGCCGAGGCGGGAGCTTGTGGCGGCCCTGGGGGTGAGAGTGCTCACGCTCTCCACCCTGCACGCGGCGATGGTCCGCTGCGCGGGTGCGTGGGCGGCCAGCGCCTCCTTCTGCGAGCAGGTCATGCTCGCGAAGGAGACAGCAGAGCGGGCGCGGCGCGATGAGCGAGAAAGGCTCGCTGACATCGCTGCACGCGCCCGAAGGCGGCTCGGGCGTCGGAGGGCGCAAACTGACCTCCGCCCCCCATGAGCGCGGGCCTGAGGGTGACGGGTGGAGCCGCCCGTCACCCTAGCAGAAGCAGGCCACGGCGGCGGCGCGCATCGTAGGACGATGCGCGCCTCCCCACACCGGGGTTGAGTCGGGGACCGCGTGGTCCCCCCCTTCCCGAGGAGGGCCAGACCGAGAGGGATGGCCCTGGGTCAGCCGGGGTGCGAGGGATATGTCGCATGACAACCTCACCTTCGGCCTAGCACTACGACCCAGAGACGGCGTGCGGTTTAGTCGGTTCGAGTCCGACATAACCTCCCCCTCCGGCTCCGGAGGGGTACCCACTCGTTTACGGGAAATCCCCACGGAAACCCATCCGTGGGGATTATGTTTCTGTACTTAACTTAAGACTTAGCGCATTTTTCGAGTTATTGCAAAATTGAGATCAAATGTTTTATTTATTTAAGGTGTCTAAATATTACAGACTCGAAACGAAATTTAATGGAACACAATAATAATAATTAGACGTCATGTACAAAAAGGATTAAATGAATTAATGTCATGTTTGAACACAGTAAAATGAAATACAGAAATAATTAAGATTCACATAAAATAATTGTAAAATTAAATCCATATTAATATTATACATGTGAAAGTTTTTTTTTTAAAAGAATATTAGGATCCCTCTAACCCCTCCAACTAAGCTAAATTGCTTGTGCTAGGAGTGGGTTCACGTCGGTAGTGTAATGGCCAGGATTCGAACCCGGGAACTCTCGATCGTAAGGCCGACTATTTAACCACTAAGCTACCGACGCTTCAATGTGTGTGTGTGTCTGCTTTTCCGTCTTTCATGCCTAGACCACTGAACAGATTTTGATGAAATTTGTTTAAGGGTAGATTAGACCTTGAAAAAGGACATAGGCTATGCCGATATCCACGCGGTCGCAGCTACGGACAACAGCTGGTGCTCATATAAGTAAAGCTAGACTGTCAATTTCCTTCATCCTTCATAATAGTGTTAATCCCAGTCGCATCCGAAGCTTTTCAACTTGGAGTCTGGGGTCCGCTTCACCAGTGTAACTGTGGATTTGTCCAATATGTACCAATTTAATATGATAATGATAGTGCTTAATGTCATAGATAATGATATTCTCTATTCTCTATTAATTGATATTATCTTATAATAGAACGAGCGTTCATACTCGGAAAATGTTACTTAATAAAGTGGAACTGAATTTTTACTGGAACTTTTCAGTTATGTATCAAAATTATTATAATTTGATATCTATTGTGAAACATTTATAACATTTTTCGTTTAATGAATTTTAGCTAGGCGTCTAGATAATAAAGTTGTTTTCAATATTCTTCCTAGAAAGGGCTTGTCAGGGTGTTTTCATAGATATTGCCTTCTCCAAATTAATTTCATCAAAAAGTTACATACCTACTAAGTAATCGCCCGCCCTCTCCTTTCCTACATAGGACAACACGAGCAGGGCTTAGATGTCACTCGTATACGGTGCAGAATATTCCCTCAAGAACCAAGCGGTTTGGTGACTCCTTTCTTTGTCGCACCATTAAGACCTGGAACTCCTTGCCAGCTCACGTGTTTCCTTCTTCCTACAGTCCCGGGTCCTTTAAGCGGGGCGTGAAAAAGCATCTGATGAGGCCGTCAAGCTGAGTGCCACCATTGTTAACATGGTACGTGTTTGTAATGGTGACCCTCTTTTCTGAGACTTTGCCTTCAGCTTACCATCAGGCGAGGTGAAGTCAAATTGACGTGTCCTATTTAAAAAAAAAAAAAAAAAAATTATTAATTAATGTTTAGAATGTTCTCATAATCGAAACGAAGTTACAATCCTTAAATAACATCTCGAACGAGAATATTTATCTGTTCGCACACGAAGGCACTCAGAGGGCGAGGTCGGAGGAATCGTGTGACTGACAGAGATTTAAATTACTTTTATATTCGAAACAAAACGCTAGGGCCAAGCGCGTATAATTCTCTGATTGACTGATGTTCAAGTAGCTTATTACAGTCTGGTGCTGGACATTTATGCCTTTCCCATTGTGCGCTATTTCCGCCGATCCTCCGCCTTCGGCATCCAGTCTGACTCTAAGTCTGACTGACATATCCTATATTTGGAACTTTAGAGTAAGCTCAAATCGGTACAGTTTTTCTGTAATGACCTCTTCACACCAAAATCGTAATGTGAAGGAAATGATAGTAAGTGGCAGTTTTGGCGTGTAAAGGTCATTACACATGACCCGTAACTTGTTGCCGTAATGTATATTCAATCAATCAATCAATTAGCTTATAATGATCCACTGCTGGACGGCTCTCCTAATATGTGTCATTACTCTAAATCCTCCGCCATTTACGTCAAGTCTATCCCAGCTACCTATTTCAGGTCGTCAGTTTATCTCGCTAGGAGTTTGCCTACTCGCGGACTCCACTCTAGAACTCGTTTGCTCCAACGGCATTCAATCCTTTCACAGATATATAGGCCAGCCTACTTCTTTGGGCCTACTGTCAATTTTATTATTATTGTCAATGTCAAATTTGCAGAGTCAGCTGTCTTTTACTTAGTTTAATTTGGCTTTAATAACAACCATTTGACCCCCTACCCAACCCCACGAATAAGGCCTGTACCAAGGCGTCATCCATCTTTTGGTGGATGTATCAGCATACAATTGATATTACGTTGGCTTAGGCCTCATGGTTTGCTATGCATTGCACTCCAATTAAAAGTATCGCTACTCTCCACCCTGTTTGATATAAAATCAATATTGTCTCCAAATCACTCCAATTCATTAAGTTTAATTTTAAGGGTTCCTTTCAGTTGTCAATATTCGAAACGTCAATAGAAGTCGTTAGAGCTGGCAGAGTGAATGAAACGTGGGACTGTCGCTATAAATTGAATTCTAAATTCGTCTAAAAAGTAGACGGAGGTAAGGTAATGGCTTTCAACCGAAATCTGCCCAATATGCTTTCGATGTAAACCCATTTTGTTTAATATGTGGAGTCAACATGAAGAAGGTTGTTAATTTAAGATAATAATTTACTATTAATCAATGATTGTTTATGTGCTGTTGTATAACATGTTCAAAGGTTGCGTCGACCCCAAATAACATACAAACATTGCGGTAGCTCCCGAGGTGAGCAGCCCGAGCTCTTGTGCTGTCAGTGGGAAGATCAAAGGCTTGTCCTGCTTTGTCTTCTGCACTGACGAACTTTGGCACCAAGCCATCCGCGGCGCGATGAGCGAGAAAGGCTCGCTGACATCGCTGCACGCGCCCGAAGGCGGCTCGGGCGTCGGAGGGCGCAAACTGGGCAAAAGGGTGACGGGTGGAGCCGCCCGTCACCCTAGCAGAAGCAGGCCACGGCGGCGGCGCGCATCGTAGGACGATGCGCGCCTCCCCACACCGGGGTTGAGTCGGGGACCGCGTGGTCCCCCCCTTCCCGAGGAGGGCCAGATCGAGATGGATGGCCCTGGGTCAGCCGGGGTGCGAGGGATATGTCGCATGATAACCTCACCTTCGGCCTAGCACTACGACCCAGAGACGGCGTGCGGTTTAGTCGGTTCGAGTCCGACATAACCTACCCCTCCGGCTCCGGAGGGGTGGGTATCCGTGGGGATTTCCCGCACGTAAAAAAAAGGCACCAAGCCATCCCCGTTTATAATTTTGCGCGCTGATTGATGAACAAGGCTCTGGATCAGATTTTGGAAAGTCACCCATATATAATACCTAGTTAAAATATTATGGGTGACAGTGTCATGAAAAAGAAAAGCAGAAAAGCGGCGAATAAATTTTAGTTCACTATAATCATAAATATGCGTAGATATGTCATGAGATAGAGAGAATTAACTAAAGATAAATATAATGATAATAGAGAGAATACAAATAAATACATACTGTAAAGGAGGGAACCTGGTAAAACACAGGCCTTGAGCTTAGCTTAGGCACCAACCACCCATAATATAAACCTATAAAGAACAAAATACATATATCCTTGAATGTATTTCTTTCTAAATGTTTGTGATTCTTCGAGTAGACGATTATCTTATCTTAACTTAAATAACTTTGTGCTCAAGACAACCGCCCCAGCAATATTCAAATCGATACAAATTCAAATTAGGGCTCATTTAGTTTCGTCGCACGTCTGCGGCAACACTAGGATTTATCCACAGAGCACGCTATGAACTGACAGTAAACCGACGAAATAGAATTGTTGACTATTTCATTGAATAATAAGCTAGGATAAGCACCATCCGATAATGGGAAAATTATAGTTGCCACTGAAATGTTACTTTGATTTTAAATGCGAAGGTTTAGATAGTTTGTTACTTAATCTGAGCGGATCTAGGCGAATTTGGGACTGAGAAAATTATAATCTAGGCAGAAATATATATTTTGGGGTACGCGATAGGTGTTCCACGGCGGGTCTACAGGTAACAGTTATAAGGAAAAGAGTGAAAAATTTTGTTGAAAATCTGCACAGTCTTTCGAGATTGAAGACGCCCAAGACAACGGACGTGTTAACGATCGTGTTCAAATAAAAAATTAGAAAACTGTGTCTAAAGTGATTTGTGAGAGATAAAACTTATACCTACACATAGATAGCTAAAAGGACTATGTGATTGTGCAAAAAGAAACTGTTAAAGCATATGTGCAATAAGTGAAATAAGTGTTTTAAGATTTAAAGATAGCAAATCACTATTTATAGATGAAGGTAAAAGCAGAAACATTAACAGGACAGTGACCTTGAAGTGTTTTTAATGTGTTGTTGCTAATGAGACTTTTATGATTAAATATCACAAAGCTGAACGAATATATATTTAGGATATATACTAAACATTTAATTCGCACGCCTTACTAGAGGTAAGAGTGGCGCAGTGTATACAGCACTCGCTTCGGATTCTGGTGACACGAGTACGAATCCAGCTTGTCTCGAATTATCTTTTTGCTATTTTTTGGATACACTTTTGGAAGTTAGTAATATTTACTGCGCATTTTGGGACTTATAATATCATATCCTGAGCTATCTCAAGCTATCTACTATTGGGTATCTCAGGCTATCTACTATTGGGTATCTTTTACTTCCTACTAAGCGCTATGGCAAGCGTGCAACGAACTCCACCGAAAACTCAATCAGGTACTAAGGCCCAGATGCATACTCAGTGTGAGCCTGACTTCAACGCTGTTAATGCAAGTGAAAGTGCTACTTCGAATCGAACTAAGCGTCCACGAACAGAAAAATTAACTATACAATTTCTGCAAGAAGAACTTGCTAACTGGAAAAAACAGCAAGATAGCAATATTGCCCAATTGTTAGCTGAACAAAATGCTCTTATATCTAAATTAGCAACAGATATAAGCGAGATCAAATCCCAAAACACAAAAATACAGGTCTCCAATGCAGAAATTCAACGGTCTAACGAGGAAATCAAGCAATCAGTCTGTTTTATGAATGAAAAATTTGAAGGGTTGAAGCTAGAGGTGGATTGTTTAAGAAGAGAGCATCATGAGCAAAAGATTTACATTGAAAGCTTGGAAAGAAAAATAATAGATATGCATTACAAATCGCGCTCCTCTGGCATAGAAATCCGGAACATCCCGTACGATAACTCCGAAACTAGCACGAGCCTCACTCAAGTGGTATGCAAGATTGGTGAGGTTGTTGGAATACCCATATCGAACTTGGAACTGCGAGACACATATCGTTTACCAGGAAAAGGTACTAATACCACTACACCTCGTTCGGTCATTGCAGAGTTTACTACAGTTCATACAAAACAGTCCCTCATATCTGCCGTCCGGACATTCAACAAGCAAAAGGGTAAAGATGACAAAATGAACACCACTCTCATCGGATTACCGGGGGCACGTCTTCCTATCTATATTGCTGAACAGTTGCCTCCTAGTTCCAGAAGGCTGTACTATCTAGCCAGAGAGTTTGCCAAGAAGCATAACTACCAGTTTTGCTGGATCTCCAATGGTAATATATTCCTACGCCGGCAGGAGGGCGATAAACAAATACTGGTGAACACTGAAAAAAATCTACAAGAACTAGTGCAGAAAAGTACATGACTAGGTCTAGAGAGGATCATTGTACTGTCATTGTTTCCTTGTATACTATGTTTTACTCTTTTTATGCATGACTTACTTAAACTAACACACATTACCTATGTCACACATTATACGCAAAACATAATTTCCATACCTACACTATACCAATCTATAAACCAATCATACATTATTTATAACCAATCATACATACTATATTCATCATACCAATCGGTAAACGGTCTAATCGATACTAGGCAACATTTCACAACTCAACTGAAACAAAATGGCGGTCTCTTATCCTTACATCCCCTTGGGCTGGTTTTTGATAATATTAACAGTTATAAATGGCTACAATACATAACATAAATAAGGATCTCGATGATTCCAATATGTGTAACTCATTTAATTGCTATCCAGAAGATTGCTCAAAATACCTAAATCAGTCATATCGCAACATAAAAATATTTCATTTGAATGTGCGTAGCATCAATAAAAATTTCGATCAGTTACTATCAGTCATTAATCTAACAAAAATAAATGTTGACATTGTTATCCTTACTGAGTGCTGGCTCAGCAAAGTTACTGATCTCCCAACCTTGAGTGGATTTCAATCACACGCTACCCAGACTAACGGTAATCAAAATGACGGAATTGTAATATACACGAGATCAGGTCTAAATGTTACTATTTGGGAACCAGAGTTTGTGGGAGGAAATTGCTTAGTTTGTAAAATAGACAAAAAAATAGGTGTGGTAGCAGTTTATCGGTCACATGCTTACGACCAATGCTTTGAAAATTTCTTGAATAGTTTGAATAATGTTTACAATCACTTGTCAGACTATCGAACGGTCATCCTTGTGGGTGATCTGAATATAGATATAAAGCAGGGTAATGAGGATGCCCTATATTTTAATTATATGATCCTGAACGCCAGTCATGGGCTCATACCGACACATCTATTCCTAACGCGGCTAGAAAAGTGTATAGATCACTTATTTGCCAAAACTCCGTTACCCACTACCACACTGGTTCTTGACTCATTTATAACAGATCACAAACCTATCTTATTCAACATTGAAAATGCCAGCCCCACACGATATGCGTCTCATACAATAACTCGCCTAAATCATGAAGTTATTAGGATAGAACTGGAAGAAACAGACTTTGCTGATATATACAACTCAACTGATCCTAATATATCAATGAATAAATTTATAAACACAATCAATTCGGTAATAACGAGAAACAAAATAAATATTCCAATTTCTAGACGTAAACGAATCATTAAACCTTGGATGACCCCAGGCCTCCTTAAATGCATAAAAAACCGCGATAGATTGCATCTGAAATCTGTAAAAGCTCCTGATAATATAATTCAAAAAATTAGCTACATTCGTTATCGAAATTTTTGCAATGACTTGCTTCGCAAATTAAAGGTAGCTTATGAAAAGAGTGAGATAGAAAAAGCTGGTAATAACCAAAAAGCTCTCTGGAGAACTATTAAAAACATAACGTACACACAAAAAACACGTACTAGTCCCGTTGAGCTGCTAAAATTAAGTGAAAACCCTAAATTATCTACCAATAAGGTAAATGATTTTTTTACTAATGTGGGGAAAAGATTGGCTGAGAATATACTGTGTACTGCAGGCCCGAAAATCAGGACGAATAGTGCGTCTGTATCTGCAAATACTATACCATCTTTTTTAAATTCTCTGGTCATTTTAGAAGTTGCTGAATCAGAGGTGGAGACTCTTATAATGCAGTTACGCAGCGACTGTTCTACCGGATGGGATGGTATACCAGCAATAGTACTAAAAAATTGCCGTCATATACTAGTTCCACATATAACCTACCTTTGTAATCTATGTATAAGTGCTGGTGTGTTCCCGGACGCCCTGAAAAAGGCAATAATTCATCCTATTCACAAGGGGGGGAACAGAAGCTGTGCCAACAACTACAGACCCATTTCGGTTCTGCCAGCTCTCTCTAAGATACTGGAAAAAGTCCTAAATAAGTGCCTGAGAGGCTATCTGGATAAGCACAACATAATAGCAGGGAATCAATACGGCTTCCGAAATGGAGTTTCAACAGAAGATGCCGTACTAGATCTAACACAATTCGTCGCCAAACATCTGGACAAAGGAATGAAGTGCTTGGGTATATTTCTTGATCTGTCTAAGGCATTTGACACAGTTTCTGTTCCCATACTTATCTCAAAATTGGAGCAAATTGGTGTTCGCGGTGTGGCACTGGAGATTTTTAAGGACTACTTGAGTAACCGAAGACAACTAGTCAAAATTGAAAACCATTTTAGTGACGAGCTACTAGTGACATTTGGTGTACCACAAGGAAGCATATTGGGGCCAACATTGTTCCAGATATATGTCAATGACCTTTGCCAACTGAGCCTTCCCAACTCTAAAATCTACACCTACGCAGATGACACCGCGATAGTTGTTTACGGATCTACCTGGGAGACGGTTAAAGTTCATGCAGAACAAGCTCTCATTAATATAATGAAGTGGCTCAACACTAACGTTCTCACTTTAAATTTACAAAAAACTGTATATATTCCTTTTAGAATTCGACAGAACACTGCACCACCCAACAGTTTCTCTATAACCGCGCACTCATGTACAAACCCAACAACACCTTGCTACTGCACAACACTAACTAGAACTGAATGTGTCAAATACTTAGGAGTCCAAATTGATGTGGGACTTAAATGGGATAAACAATTAGAGACTGTAGCAACGAGAACCATGCGACTCATACACATATTCAAGTCTCTTCGAGACTCTGCCAGCCTTAACACTCTGAAAATGGTTTACTATGCTTTGGGTCAGTCAGTCATCAGCTACTGCATTTCCGTTTGGGGCGGTGCAGGGAAAACTTGCTTTCTGAGTGTGGAAGTGGCGCAGAGAGCCATACTTAAAGTGATGACAAAGAAGTCGTATAGATATCCTACAACACAACTTTTTAGTGACTGCAGGGTATTAACGGTGCGACAGCTTTATATACTGCAGGCTGTACTCAGAACGCACACCACTAAACCCACACCTGATCCCAGCAAGCGTAGAATTCTGCTTGCAGGCACTCAACACAAAACAACATTCGCTGAACATCAATACTATACACTATGCACTTACATTTATAAGAAAATTGAAAAGGCAATAAAAATATCATACATGAATAAACATGAGGTTAGAATTAAATTAATTGAATGGTTATTACAACAAGACTATGACAGTACAGAACATCTGCTCAAGTACATAGCCTAGTATAAAAACCACACACACACACACACACACACACACGCACACGCACACGCACACGCACACGCACACGCCCACGCACACGCACATGCACACGCACACATAACCACACACAAATATTAACCTTATAATAATTTATATATAATTAATATAACCTAATTACATCATTTGTTTAAATTTTGCAGTAACTGTATATTGCCTCTTGAGATACAGGCTTGCCTAGTTCAAGAGGTAAAATATTAAATTTATGTACGGATTTTTGTAACAATACCTAACTTATTGTTCCTTGTATCTGTATTTTTTGTGAATAAATGATTTTTATTTATTTATTTATTCAATTAACTATCTCTTGGGGTTACTTTTGTTACTGAAGTCCAATATCCTAATCGAATTAAAGAGAAAGAATTGAATTGGTCTAGGCGGGGTTTGAACCGGCGATCTTTGTCTTACAAGGGCAATGCTTCGATCACTAAGCTACCAGACCCCGACCTAACCAATTCAAATTTCTTCTTCTATTTCTGTCTTTGAGGCGACAGTGGAGCATGTACCGACATTGATGCCGAACAAAGATGTTTGAATATTTGTTAGTCAATGAAGCTCAACTGCCTGAACAGATCTGACTGAAATTTGATACAGGTATGTACAGATTACAGTCTGTAGACATTGGTAACATGACAACTGTTCACTTCTCACGTTTAATTAATACCTATTATAGTAAACTAATTTATTTATTTCATTAGGTAATAAGTACCTAATAAAAGAAATAAATTTAACAAAACCTCAAGGATCAGACATGGCTACTATGTACATAATTAAATATAAAGCAAAGGTAAATATAAAAATACCAAGTTATTATGAGCAAATCAAACTGTTGTATTGGTTTATATCGTATAATTACCCGAACCTTTGATAATGCCATAAGGTGAAACCGGTCAGGAATTCAATGAATAATGTGGAATAGTACAAGTGCTTTCATTGAAGAAATATAAGAGCAATCCGTCCACAGGAAGGTCATGGCATTTAGATCATTTTGAGTGCTTCTTTCATCAAATAATCATCATCTAATGCTGACTGTTCAGCAGCCCTGGCCAATTATATAGATACTGTAGCATGATTTAATACCGCTTCTACAGAGCGCTTAAATGACAGCCATTTAACGCGGCTTCATATAATTTAGTTACCTAGCATAATTGTTTCTGCTCTTAGTCTGACTTTATTACATCTCAGGACGTCTTACGGACGATTGGGGAATCAATGTAATTTACAAAAGTTATGAGATAATGAAAAATATTGAGGATTACGTTGGCTGTAGTAAAGGAAATGGTATTACGAAATAGAAGGTAGCGACACCGCTTGTGAGGACTTGAAGTGCAAAACTTGAATATTATTCTGACTACAAATGTGGATTCCCATGTTAGTAAAATTGTTATTAATTTAATACTATTGTTTATATTTATATGTAATAATATTTCGAACCTTAAACAATATTAGTTTCAAATTTAATTCGTTCAACATTCATTATCATTTATTTATCAATACATGCATTCATTCATTCGTTTATTTATACATTACTAGCTGTTGCCCATGAAAGCCACGTGGATAGCGGTTATCGTGAGCAAACAAAGCCTATTTTCTTTCCCAAGCAAGTAAATGTCAGTGTTCCAAATTCATTAGATTATCCTCAAAAATGACGAACTTTCATACATCTCATTATTTTATAAATAATATTTAAATAATCACTGTTATTAGTTACAAATCATACCCTATTTGAACTCTTTCACCCCTTTTTTGCGATAAAAGGCAGCCTATGTCCTATCTCAAGCTCTATTCAATCTATGTAGCAAATTTCATCAAGATGGTCTATTTTTAGCCGTGAATGCGTGTGAAGTGACAGACGTAAGTGTTATGGAAGTTCTATATTCGAAGCCTAATAAGAATTTACCTTAAGTTCATTGCTAAGAAAATGTTAATATGATAATCATAGCTAAACGGATTGAACTAAAGTAAGAATTGGGTCAAACTCCATTTAACGAGAGACAGAAAACGATAGGCTTTGGTCCGTTTCGAACACGGGCTATGGATATGCTGCCAATTCTAAATCTCCTGTATAAATCTATCAATAAAAGTTTTTCCCTAATTAAGTTCGTATTATTTGAATCCTTAAGGTCTTCGCTATAAAGTACATTCTTAATCGTTCACTCAATACTTCCGCATCTCAGACGCATTTCAACTTTAGTGCCATTCATTTAGTACGACATTTCTCTATCTGTTCTGTAATATTTTTTTCTCCAAAATATTCGCACCATAATGATTCTGAACTTTATTTCAATGTAGTAAAAGTTGTATTTTTTCTGGACGTTTGAGCTTCGGAATCGATAACACTTGTAAAGATTGATGCCACTTTAAGGGGATCCGTCATTCGCAAGGAAGAGACCCGGCCAACTTCGTCATTAATACTGTTGAAATAAATTTGGATAAGGAAAATGGTGAGCCGCTAACTATCTGCCCCACCGCAAACCTGTTACCTGTTTATACGTAATATTAAATCAAAAGGAAGTATTCCGTAGCTATATTAAATGATATCAAGCAATTAATTAGCCTTTCATAGTATACTGCTGGACATAGGCCTCTCCCAGTGTTGGGAGGCCTTTGATTGGTACAGGGTTTTATTTCGAATTACCTTCTCTCGCAGTGATGGCATCTGTATATTTTCCCGTTAGTTGTCTCTAACGACACCCTTCTGATGAGATGGGGTGAAGATACCTGTATTCTTTCTCCAACGCACAGATAAATATAAGTATTTCATAAAAAAAGGATGCTTCTATTGTCGGTAAGCACATCACAAAATAACTCGTAACGTCATCAGTGGTGGAAAAAAGACTTGCTACGTGATACTGGATCGGAATAGATTTCGATTTTCATGCATTATTATCGGATTTATTTTTATTTCTTCATACGAGTGCCAATAGCATTCTATACCTTCACATTGACACCTGAAGCCCGCTTTCCACTCCTCTGTCCAATTCCATTTAGATATTTTAACTCTCTCCAATCTTGAGAGGAAAGCTTAACTGCTGAACCTAGTCCATTAATTTGTGGTTGCTTGCAGGTCGACCGTAAATCTTCTGACAAGATCCCAAACACCTAAATAATGTACAAAGCGTCACGATATAAATGTAAGACACTATTCAACATATTGAAGTCGTCCTCAATCCCATCGCGGTGCGGGAAATCAGTATTCGCCAGTAAAACAGTCGGCAGTAACTTGAACGATTCTTGGCTCGTTAAATCACGGAGTTTACGAGGCCCCCGGGAGGAAGGGCCCTTGTCCGGGGCGAGCACAATCTACTCATTGACCTTTCCTTTTTAAAACCCCTCGACGCTCTCTTGTAAAAGTTATTTGGAAAAGGTTGAATTAATAACGAAAAATTAGAGACGATTGTAATTGTATTTTGACGACTTGAATGTGCACTATGCTTAAAAAGGTTCAATGCTGATTTGGGGTACATATCTGAAATAGGTACCTACTCTTCGTCGTACACATTCCATATTTTAGACTTAAGATAGGGTTCATATACAATTTTACCCTTGACAATGGTTAGCTGATGAATTCAATATTTTTAAACTTTTGCCAATTATTTATGACCATCACCCGAGTATCAATGCAGGTTGATGTCTAAGAATTGTATTTTTGTCCCGGGATCCACTGCCCTAATAACTAAATCATGAAAAAGGTTTCACAATTTACTTTATTTCTACTTAAACCGTTTTTGGGAGAATTACCACTGTCTAAGTCAAACCTAACTCGAATCTATATCGAACCCTGAAAGGAATGTCTAATCCCCGAAGCTCAACAGACAATCAGTTGGCTTCATTTACAAGCTTGCAGATTTGTTTAGCTTGCCCCCCTAAAACATATTGGTCAAACTTGTAACAAAAACAGAAAATAATAAATTGAAATTCTTCTACATTTAGAAAAATAAATTACAATTCATTCTTTTAAACGCAAGTGCTACTTGAACTTTTTATATGAGAATCCGAGTGGGCAGTCAACAATTGCGAACCTCACTCCAAATCAATACTTAAACTGCCTCAGAAGCACATTCAGCCTCCTCTCAGCTCCTACCCACTTTGCAGTCCCTTGGCTAAAAACCCCGAATTCAACAGCTTTCATTATGAGTAAATTGCGTCCATTCTGCCGGTCAAATAATACGATTTGGAAACTAACGAGGCACCCTCGGATTTGCTGGTAATTGAGTAAAAAGTGGCGTAGTTATGGTGAGGGTAGTTTCTGTATAACTGGGACTTAGCGGGCACGATTCAATAATGGCGAATGAGGTGGCTATGGTTTTAGTAGACAAAGCAATGTGCTCTTATATTTATAGTTGAGCATTTAGTTTTATTATTTACGAACGATTATCCTAAAGTGAAGATAGATTGTAAGGTGACCTTATCTAACTTGAGAAAAGGCTTAGATAATGACATAACCCTGAGGTGATGCACTTCATCTTTCGTGGCTAGTCAGTCACTACACAGTCAGGAGGTTCATAAAGGCCTTTACTTGAAGAATTGCAATATGTCTCATCGTATTGTTTATCACAAATATCATTTCTAAACTTAAGAGTATTTTACTTTGCTGTATTTCCCCAGTCGAGTACATTCAAATGAGTACTTCCCATATTATTATTGACTTTAATTCCAAAATGAATTTCCCCAATTATGGCGAATGTCCGTCAATTCGGGTGGTCACCCTGCGGGCCGGACATAATCCCCGGACAATAGACAATCGAATTATTCACACCACGGCGACGGTTCCGCATCCATTCCACCAATATGAGCCCTACTATGAACTCCATAATATAGTTCAAATTATAACTGTCTGCGTTTCTTCGAATAGTCAATGAATTTTGTGTAGTTCCCATTTCATTTTTCTCTACAATACAGTCGACGCAATCAAACTTCGTATTTTATCTTAACATTAATACCACCTGGATAGTGGCTAATGGATAAAATTCTGTGGCAGATTCCGTTAAACCATTTTTTAATGGAATCTAACGCGATTTTTTTGTGTTATTTACATTTTGCCCGAAGAAGCTTCGGTGCACCACTGTTTGTATGCTAACCTCAGACACTGTCACGTCTGTAGTATTTTGTATACTGGCACTAACGCTAGTCTAAAATACATAGTATCGTGGTAGGCCCCATAGCTCCGAATGATTATACTGTTCTAGTTGATGTGGGGGTATTACCGGAGTTAGGTGTTCGTATAAGTTGGGTTGGAATAGAATCTGCTCAATTTATGCCACAAAAGCTGACGCTTTGACAAAGGTGTCCGGGTAGCGCTGTCAAATTATACCGCATCTGCATATTACATTCCTTTCGAAACGTTGCCTCAACCGTCTGTTTGTTAAAAATGGAATTTGTCACAATATTTTGTGCATTTTTATTGAAAGAACTAACTGTTGACTGCGGCTCCGCCCGCGTGAACGTCGGTTATCGCTTAGTGTTGAGTCAACATAGTAGCTTTATGCAGGCAAAGTCTCAGCCCGATCGGTTTAAAATTGACAAAGTTTCATACAAAGTTTCATCCCCTATTTTATCCCCTTGGGGGTAGAATTAATCAAAATCCTTTCTTAGCGGATACGTCATAACATCTACCTGCATGCCAAATTTCAGCCCGATCCGTCCAGTGGTTTGGGCCGTGCGTTGATAGATCACTATGTCAGTCAGTCAGTCACCTTTGAGTTATATATGTATATTTAGTTATAAGTTTTTGTGTGGCGGAAGGTTATTCTGGTGCAATCTTTCCACTTTAAATTTGAGCGTTAGACATTAGTCGCTTTCTTAAAGTCATAGGAGGAACAGATCAACAGAGCTACTGTGGATGAAAACGAGTCTTTCACTGCGATGATCAATTCCATTCTATATGAACGTTCCCAATGGGCAAACCTAACAACAGTGTCTGCCCCACCATAGCATCGAACCTGCAACCCTGCACATAGCAGCAGTTTAATCGCTACAGCCTGCTGCACCACTGACACAGCATTACGCATACGAATTTATATCAAAATCGAATCGATAACAGATTGGACCAGATTCGAAGAATTTTACTTCAATTTTATCGTTCAACAATTTTAATGTAAAGCCTTCCATTCGCTAGAATGACCCGCCCCTATCTAACCGCACTTCAATTTAAAACTTTTCATCAATTCCAACTTTTACACTTGGAAATGGTGGTATTTTTACATATAAAAATCGTGTAATATTCGAAACGAAATTCAATTTGCTTTTTTACATAATCCGATAAAGGTTTGGCCGTCAATCATGTCCTTAGACCAAGCAACTATAAGAAAAATCCTTACCCATACTTATAAATACTTACGGGCTTCTTCTTCTGACGTAAGCAGTGTCAACAGCCCGAGATCTGGTTCTAGCTTTAGATATTACATAAGCTTACTCTCCTATCATTAAATCTTTCATGCAAGTCCGCTGGATTTGAGAGCTTATGACCTTCCCTTCTTTCAAAACACTATCAATTTTGATAGCGTATGTTCTCTTGGAAAAGAAAAATACTACATCTATGGTTCTCTCTATGATGACCGATAGCTTTAATCGCTTTTCATGGTGCTTGTTGGTCAGTATAGAAATCGCGAATGACTCACCGCTACCAATTTGTCTGCACTTCTACAAAGGGTGTGTGATTCATCGGCGTGGGTTGATTTGGGTCCATCCCGTGCCTTATATTATTTGGTGTGTCATCCGCGCAGTATAAACTCTTTCTACCCATAAATAATCGATCGATATAAACCCGCTGGCTATCGCGCAGAATGATCAGATTGTCCACTCGGTTGGCACGCCAGTGTCGTTACAATGGCGATAGCATCAGCGCGCTCATCCGAAAACCGAAACTGTATTTTGTCAATTCGCTCAAAGTCACTGACATATATTGCAGTGTGCATATTGGAAAAAATATCACGAGCCATCGAGGAAACAGAAAAATTTACATTTACTTAAATGTTTTCACGCCTCTAAATCCTCAAAGGGGTAGGCAGAGGTTTATTAACACCCGTACTTCACCATCTATGCTTTTCATGTAATAGGAGATGAGCCTATTGCCGTAAAGAGCATATTGTCATGGAATATATGTTTATTGTTGTATAACAAACAAGTACCTTACTTTTGATTTGTTTTATCTCTCCTATAGCATACTTTAGAGGCTACAATATGCTAAAAGATACTGCAATAAGAAGGGTTTCAGAAGGGTTATAACGCAAGTGTGACATATGGTGTTGCAAACGTCCATATAGTTTCGTCATAGGCAAAAGTCACCGACAGGAGGACTATTCGCTCATCTGCCATCTAATTAATTAATAAATGTATACCTCATTGAGGATACAGCCGTTATTGTTACAAAAATAATTAACGTTTACATACATTTCTTTTTCCCTGCCTAAATGTACATGTCGCAGAAATACATTGTACGATCTAGGACAGAAAAACAAAACGGTTAGGTCTGAGAATCTTCGTACAGTTGTGGGCACATAAATAAGCGTTACAGTAATATAATAATAAAACGAGTCTCCTTATCTTTTGCACATGAAATTTTGTGGTTGAAAAATATCCTTACGAACTTATCGAAAGATGGGCGTATACTCTTAAATATTTAAAAGTTTATTTACTTAAGTACTATATAGTTTCACATTTTTACACACATGTAGAAAAAACAATGTCTATGTTTTACCCGACTGTGACAAAGAAAGTAAAGTACCATCTGTATAGGGCTCCACCAAGAACTTCAGGACCCGTCAACCTGCCTTCAAGTCGGTACACCTGTTGAATAAAGGACGAGGCTCTGGCGAAGGGTTTCCTCGCGGGTTTGGGAGGTCAGGTGGCAATAGCTTCTGTAAAACCTAGCTAAGTCAATTTGGAGTAAAGAGAGGTAAGGAAGCGTGTAAAAATGTGTTTGAACCATGTAGCATATTTATTGCTATTGGATCTGTCTTTATAAATGTATATGTATATACACACATATATGTACATGTCAACCATACAACCCACAATCGGGTAAAATAATATAAGGCCTCCCTAGGATCAAAAATCTAATAGGAAATTCCGCCCCCTTCACCTCCGTCAAGTACGTAATATATCTGAAACTCATATCCGATCGAAAGTAATAACTAGATACACATTAACGTCAATCTCTGCAACTTTATTATCATGTAGGTCCCGAGAGAACCCGGGGCCTCGTTGTATATCGTCGGACCGATATAAAATATCTTCTTTAATAATATATTTAAGGACCCATTTTATTGCTAAGCGGTTTAGGTTGGAACTAAGATTGTTCGGAATACAAATCAGTTTCATAAAATGCTGCCTTTTAGATATTTAGGCTCAAAGCGAAGACTTTGAATAATAATACTTTTAGGGTTCTGTTCTAGGTGGATCATCAGTGTGGTGATGTAGAAAGAATACAAGTATCACCACTCCATCTCATCCAAAGGGTGTCGTAAGAAGCGGCTTACGGATAAATACGCAGACGATATCACTGCGAGAGAAATCAACGGCGCCGGTTCACTCAGCACAAGCCGACAAGGCAGCGTGGCCCGTCTGCCAACAGTCTCAAATGCGGTGATGTTCAGGGACAACAGGACTTCATCTATTCTCCGGAGACTTAGTAGTATTAGGCCCATAATCCAGAACAACGTGGAGTTATATTATTATAATAAAACGATTGCAACTACAGAACTGAGTATTGTTCCATAATACGGGCCTTAGGGAGTGATTAGTGATCACGACTGACTAGCGAAATCGCTGGTCAGTAGTAATTTAAAGTCAGTATAACTTTGCTCAGTTGTTGAATAAATAAACTATTATAATAATCATCATTATCAGCGCCTCTCTTGTTTCTTTTACAGAAGATAATATAAAAATACTAGTATTATATCTGAACAGAACCCTTTGTATGCGAGTTCGGTTTGCATTTGACCAGCTTTTTGAGCATTTTGGCTTAAAGTTAACGCCCAAGTGTTTTGAATGGTAATTCTCGTTACCAAAATATTTACTTCGAAAGCTTTGAAAATCTTAGTCCCAGATTAAGATTGAAGTATTTACTGTACGTTATAAAAGTATTTTGTACGGATTCTACAGTTAATCGTATGATGTTTAAGTATTGTGGACTTCGCGATAAATGAAACGTGTTGCCCATCGTGTGCTGTAATACTCAGAAATTGTACAAAATACCAAATGTACAATAGTTGGTTACCAACTGACATTCGCCTTTAGACTTATTTATTATAAATACCTTGGCCAGCGTTAAAATCGTATTTTATCAATCTCGTACTAACCGTGGGATTATAAGCTCGTCACCTATCACTACATTGTCAATGTTTTTAGTCATTACATTCAAATATTAAGGTAATTTTAGCCAGAAAATGTTAGTTATAGACTAGGTTGAAGTAGCTAATTTCCGCGTCTAAACTTTGCCAAACTTAACTATGCAAGCCAGATCGTTTAATAAACGCTCAATATCACGCCTAAGTAAATATCTAACATAACACCCTGTTACATTACAATCAAGTAGTCTTATTAAGTAAACTGCAAACAAAATCTGATGGTCGGGGTCCTCCAGGGTAGCGTTCTGGGACCAGAAACAGTAAGGGTCAATTCATACTGGAAGAATAGCGTCGGACAGCCGCCAAAATTTATCAAGTACAGTCAGAACAGTTAAGTACTCAAACTGATCCTAATGCCTTTATTTTCCACCCTTCCTCTTGACTGATTGTTCCTATAGTTCGGACAATAATACAGTGTCAATCAATAAAACAGTTTTATTTGCTCTTAATACCATAGTATCATTTTGAGACTTTGCAGTCAAGAACGTTCTGACGTTGAGTGTATTAGGTAGTTGTGAGAAGGTTTATGCAGCTACGCGACGTCTCTCGGCACCGTACTGCCCCTCATTTCTCCTCAAATGTCTTTGAACTTCTTCTCCTCTCGTAATATTTTGTTTTGAAAAGCCGCTGTAGGCCGCTATTCTTACTTCTTCCTAGCCTTAATTCCAGTCGCATCCGAAGCTTTAACTTGAGTCTGGGGTCACTTTAGATTTGAAAACTGAAGAGTCTAACTGCGGTTTGACTGAACTACGATATTATCCGTGATGCGACTGACTGCCATCTGACCTCCACAGCCACAGGCTGATACCAAAACATTGCAAGTTAGACCAAATGTTGAACTTTTTAGGGCTCCAAATACCCGTAACGTCTGTCATAGATGTTCGTATGACAACCGTGACCAACAGCTTAACGTGCTCTCCGAGGCACGACCAGGATCAATGCAAATATATTCATGCATATAAATAATTACACTGAGTAGGAATCGAACTCGTACCTCCTGTGTAGCGTTCATGTTCACTACCGCCACGCTACAGAGGCTGCCGGCCGCTGTTCTGTCAGTGGGAAGCGACCCTAAGCCGGAATTATCAAACTACGTCACAAAACTATTCCGGGTGGCCGGTAAACGGTTAAGACCGCAATTTTCCCTATTAACCCCACAATGCCTTCGGGCACCGGTTTTGCTTTTAAAGTATTATTGCTTGCGGATTGCGGCGGATTTGGCCACAATCTTTATCTACCGTTGGAAGGAAGTCGGGATTATTTATCCTTTGAATATAAGATGAAGGTTATTTACTAGTTTTAGCCAACTGTGGCAAAGACGGACCAAGAGCTTGACCTGTATGTATGTTGCCCTTCCGTATGTTCTCTCTTAACAACTGAATAACTAATTTTTTTGGTGGCTCGTATACCAAACGAGGTATTAGAATTTTTTAGCCTATTTACCAAAATCGTTAATCCCAGTCGCAACTAAAACTTTCATCTCAGACTCTGGGGTTTTTTTAGTCTAACTGCGTGTTCGACTGATTTCGATATTTTCCGTGAAGCGACTGGCATCTTACCTCCAGAACCCATTGATCTCCCACTTATCGAAGCATTGCAGTTAGATCAGTTGTTGGACTTTACAGGGCTCCAACCACACGTGACGACTGCCATAGATGTTCGTATGGCTGACTGTTGAACGTGCTCTTCGAGGCATGACCAGACCATCTTATAAATATAAGCAAAGAATTCATTTAACTTCTCAATACTTCCCCAATGTCATTGTTACAACAGTAATTAATAATCGCAAACAGGGAAGCAACCCTAAGCCTACGCAGTGCATTACGAACGAGGCTCCGTGGAGACAATTGCTGGGATATCATTCTATTTGACAAAGCACTTAAAACGTGAGTAGACGATCAATTTCAATTGGTTAACATAAAAGATGAAACTATCGTAACACTGTGCCAACCTGAATTTGTCGGTTAATAAGTAGTGGTAGCGGTTAGTCAAGCCGAATAAGTGCTCTGGCTTTACAAATATCTTGTGTCGACAGGTTCCTTAATATTAATGGAGATTATTAATGTCTGGATTAAGTGAAGGTAAACTGAGTAAACAAAGATTCTAAAGGGTACGAGGTCGATATTGTTAATCTTCATGAGGTCCATCTACTGTTATTAAATCGTTCATGCAAACTACCGATTTCGAGTACTTTTGACTTGTTTGTTTCCTAACTCATTCCTGACATAGAAAGTAGTATATTTTTGGTACAGTCAGCATCAGAATGACCTTGATAACGGTCTCAAAATGATCTTACAACAAAAGGAATTAAGAGCAAATTCAAACTGTTTTATTGATTTAAACCGTATAATTGTTCGAACCAAAGGTGTGTTAAATTATCAGACCAGTCAATCAACAGGCACTGTGCAGGCTGTACTGTACTTGAGCACTATATTCGACAAGATTGATCTGATGCTGACTGTACCTTCCTATAGATTAAAGGAATAGCATTGTAACGATTGCCATATAATAGTTTTGTGCCCGAGCTTTATCGGTTAATTAGTAGGATAGAAAGGCTTTCAATATATGTATCGGTGTATGTGGCTTAAATTTGTATGTGTGTATTCTTTGGAACTTTCATCTTGTAGGAGGTAGGACATGACGGTATTTCCGTCCAATTGAACAGTCCGGCTGGGTAGTACCTCCACCTTACAGAATACCGCGGCCATAAATAGCCTCGTGTTGTGTTTCCGGCGGTAAATAGGGTAACCAGAGCTCACTGGAGAGTTTTTGTGCTGTCAGTGGAACGACCAAAGGCTATTCCTACTTTGATTCTACACTGATGGCACAGAAAATCTGTGTTTACAGGGCCGGCAGCACGAGTGTGACGCCCCTGGTGTTGCACGCGTCAAGTGAACCGTGCTTATCAGCCATCTCAGTGGCATAACAAAAACCTCACTTGTTAACAAACCGAAAGTTAAGTCTAAGGAATGTTTTTATATCGCTAAGGTGGCTTTGTATTAAAAATATACAGGAATAAATTGAATCCCAGAAGGAAATAAATAGGCGCCTATTCCTATTCACGAAATCTCAACACTTTCAAGGTTGTTTGAGGATATATGAGCTGCCCTTGGCCTGGCAGCCATTGTGAGAGCCGTTCGATTTCATTCGCAAGGCTCCGTTACTGTGCCTTGGAGACTTCGGCTCTATCTAAATGTAAATCTAGGTATAAAATATCTCTAAATGCTTTCTGTTCCTAATCTGGTTTTTGTGTTAAACTTTTGAGCTTGAAATAAGATATTTTATGGGTTTCAATAAAATCTTATTTATTGAAAATACTTATCCAACTGACTGGTTCAACAATACAAAGCCTTTTTATCCGACTGCATCAGCGAGGGTATTGTTTTATGTATGTCAGCCAGTTAGCAGTCTACTGCTGGACATAGGTTTCTCGCAAATTTCACCATTTTGCTCGATCCTCCGTCTAACGTATATTAATTTTCTTTTGGTTTATTTATTAGCAAATGGATACAGCCTGCTATCAAACTTGTCACGAACTTTTTAAGAGCAGTCGGGTTTTTTTAATAAATAATTTATTTTCGTGCGGATATCCCCTCGTATAACTTAGTACGCTATAGCTTAGTGGTTTAGAAGTCGACCTTACGATCGAATGTTCACGGGTTCGAATCCTGGTCATTATACTACCGACGTGAACCCACTCCTAGCACAAGCAATTTAGCTTAATTAGAAGGGTTAAAGGGAATATTAGTAATTTCGGTTGCTAATTTTTTTTTGAATAAATAAACGAAACTCTGGCCGGTGGAAGCAACTAAAACCGCACGCCGTCCCGAATCTTTAGATAGAATCTTCAGTGCCTCGTCTGAATGCTCCTTTTCCAAAGAATTTGTCAGATCGATCTTGTCTAGCCAAATACTCAAAATAATCTACCATCGACTGGCGTGATTGTGTATATGAATATGAATACTCTACTAACTTACATAATTCTAGAATACCGATTGATAAGATAGTTGGACCACTGTGGATACTTAATAACTTACTCTAATAACCAATATTAAATTGTAATTTTGGTATTTGGATTATTTTGACTACTCTTGTTAGCAACATTTTAATGATGCTGTCTGTACATACCTTTACTTCACACAGCGAAACAGCTTGATATTAACATCATTAGTAGGTATTAAGATCATTGTGAGTACTTTGTCTGTCAAGATCTATCTAACGCCGACTGTAAGTTGTTGATAATCTCAACAAGTTTCCTCAATTGCCTCCCACTTTAGAAAAAAAAACTTTCTACCTGTTATTCAAGTTACAAAATAGAATAGTGTCAAAATGATACCTTTGTTCTAGTAAGGTTGCCGTTCATACTATCGCACAATGACCTGCCAACGACAATTGAACTGTCCGATTGGACGCGTGCCAGGGACGCCTGTTTCCATTGACCTGGGCAGGGGATTGTTTTTTAAAGTTTGAGGGTTCCACTTTCCAAGGGTAACCTGTTGTAAGTATGTGGTATTGTTCAAGTCGATCACTAATGAAATTGTCAAAAATTAGTGAAACATTTTAAATAATATTATTACTTAAAACTACAAGGGGTTCAAGCTAAATTGTCTGTAGAATTTGGCCTGCTTTATCTTCTACACTGACGGTACAGAAACTCTGCTCTGTCGGCAGCGCGCTAGTGTGACTGCCCTAGTGTTGCACAAGTCCATAGGCCACGGTAACCACATACCATTAGGTGGGCTGTGTGACATCTCAATGGTTTAAAAAATGGAGTTTATTTTGAAGAAGGAGATGATTTATTTTTTTTCTTAACAAAACCCCCTAAGACACCATACCCTCCCCTCTCGGCCTAAACCACCGTACTCTTAGCACGGTGGTTTAGTCTAGTACGTAGAAGGTATAAGTGCAAACCAAGATAGATGTTTGCTGTTTTATCTGCAATAGTAATACTTCGTCATGTCGATTTGCCTGGTATACTATTACGGCACTGTATGACGTTTCTAATCCCGGTAAAGTCGACACATCAATCTAAAACAATAAACATACCTCGGGCTCCAAAGTAAACATTTTGAACGCTACTGGGAATTCGCTGTAATATCTAATGATGATTGCGTGCCGATCAATGTTTGGTAAGATAGGGGTTCCCATCTCGAATATCAAAATCACCGTCAATTTGTGCGAATGTTCGGGTACGCGAGCAAATTTTTCAGACATGTGTCACGTCATCACATCACTTCATTTCCAATAGGCCTGAGGGAAAATGACATCTCATTGAGGGCGTTAGGGCATAGATGAGGTTAGCGGATAATTTGTTGCCGATTATTTGCTATAGAGTTGAACGGAACAATGTTAAAATTGATCTCATTCCCATTGCCTTAAACAATATTGAGGTAAAAGTTTGTTCAGCTGAGTATAGCACAGAATTAAAAAAGAATAAAATTTTATATTTTGTAACTTGCTATGATTATTAGGTATAACTGGTTTACAGAGCCCTACCATTGAGCCTCTACACCACAAGCCAAACGAGAGCTGCCCCTGGAAAAGCCGACAAACCAATCAGATACAAACAATACTCGTAATTAATTAAACCTCGGGTTTGAAAGTGTAAAGTTTTAACGCAATTAAGTATTCACTATGAGTATGAAGATTATTCAATTCTAACTTAGGGCAAATACTGAAACGGTTTTGAATTATTGCGAGTATAATACAATAGGTACATACTATCACATCTTTAGTTATTTCATGTACTTTCACTTCACTAATAGCTTACACTCGACCGCAGATCATCAGCTTCATGAAAACAGTCGGCCGTCTTACAAAGTGAGTGAGTTGGGGTAGAAATCTCCTCAGGGACCCCCAAAGTTGATGACGGGAGCATACCAAGGGTTCTTATTAGCTATTCGATCGATTGGGTATTTGGTTCGGTTCTGGCTTGAGGGACTGCCTCAGAGTGAAATGCGACATTCATTTACATGTATTTACTGTTTATTTTGGTTTATGTAACACTAGCTTTTGCCCGCAGTTCCGCCCGCCTGGATGTCGGCTATCGTGACCAAATATAGCCTATGTCCTTTCTTAAGGTCTAATCTACCCTTATACAAAATTTCATCAAAATCGGTTCAGTGGCTTAGGCGTGAAAGACGGACAAACACACACACCCCCACTTTCACATTTATAATGTTAGTATGGATTTTAGAACATACAAAATGTGGTTATATAGATTTATGAGAAGGATTGCGTGTATGGAATCCTTAAATACTTTCGATATTTTAAAGACAGTGCGTCCGATCGAACTTGACTAGTAAGGTACTCAAAAAGATCATAATACCTTTATATTCCCCCCTCCCTGTTGGGTGATTGTTCTGATATCGGTTACACACCTTTAGTTCGGATGATCATACAATTTAAATCAATAAAACAGATTGGTATTAACATCATTAGAAGGGATTAAGATCGATCTATTTTTCAACACCACTTAGGTGGCAGACAAGCACACGGCCCACCCGACAAGTGGTTACCGTGGCCTTCAGTGCCGTCAGTACAGAAGATAAAGCAGGACAAGCCTTAGGTCTTCCCACTGACAGCACAAAAACTCCCCAGTGAGCTCTGGCTACCGTACTCACCGCCGGGAACACAACACGATCGGACTCAATTGAACGGAAATACCGTCGTTTCCTACCACCTATACATAGAAAGGCCAGATCAAAAGAAATAGACACTGGTCTATAAAACTATTTGTATTGTGCTGGAATTGAACTCGCGAACTTTGACATACACAAATAATCAAATACTCTACCATAGGAATTCACAGGATATACAGCAGTAATAAAATATTAACTAGATACTCAAATAACATCCACTATTTTACATACTAACGCTTTGTTACCCAATCAGTTCCACAGTTAATACTCTCCCCACATGCCCCCACCTCCCCCTATCGAGTGGGGGTGTGGGGGTCAATTATTTGTGACAATCCGGCCCATACATAATCGGTTTATACGAGGCGACAAATAACGCTGCAGGTACCATAACTATGTTCTGGACAGTGGAAAGTTGTGGGCGACAATAATATTCTAACTATATTAATAAAGTGTGCGGTTCATTTATCCCAACTATACCCTCGTGATGTTATTGTAAGTTTAATGTTACATACATATTATAAACCTGAATATCCCCGAAGGGGTAGACAAATGTGTTTTAAAAGTCACATTTCACCAAGTATGATTTTTAATCCCATTATGTCCCTACTATGATAAATGATTATCGTAATAAGGACCTTGTCGTGGACAGCATGTTTACTGTCGATTAGAGAACTTTTTTTTTAAATTGGACACGTCAATTTGACTTTACCTCGCCTGATGGTATACTGAAGGCAAAGTCTCAGGAAAGAAGGTTCTTCATCTACCCGCACATTTTCAATATTTTCTTTTCGCTATGTAACGTCACATACCACACTCACAGTGTCCCTATTCTGTATTCCTGTGCGAGTTTCCTGCGAGAGTTTAAAATTTAATTCATATCACTATTTTTTTTTTTTTACTAAAGTACAGAAACTTTAGTTTCATTATTTAATGCTCACTCTAATTAAACTATCTGAGATCATGTGTTTATTCTATGACAGGTTGTATGTAGATAAAAGATATTTGAAAGGTTATTCCCAATAAAACCTCAAGTTAGCTACCTATACAAAAACCGTTCGCCCCAAATTACATTTTGAACGTTTTAGATATTCCCCCGGGAGAGGTACTTTGTATTCTCTTTAATCGGCAAGTCGCGTGGTGACTTCCAAATAAGTTCAATTTAGAAATATTCCTGAAGGTGCGATGAGAAATCATTTATACATAATTTGAATTTTTTCGTTGGTTTTTTTCGGCCATCAGGTATACCTTACCTATATTAATATTGTTATTTAGTGCAAATTAAAATGTTTTATAGATTTAAATTGTATTATCGTCCGAACAATCAGTCTACAGGAAGGTAGGAAAATCAAGGGATTAAGATCATTTTGAGTACTTTGTTCGTCAAGTTAGATCTGATGCTGAGTGTACTCTTGTCGAACGACTCCTTCGGGGTTGGAGGGGTTGGATGGTAGTTATTTTCGTAATAGCTCTATGCTTAACAACAATGTTAAGAGGTTTGTGCTCTTAAAGCGAAGTCCGCGTCCGGGAATATGGTCATTAATTATATGACTATGGTCAAATATCTTAATGAGGCTTATAACTACACTCAAGTCTCCATCATAATGAATGATTTTTGCATGAAAGGCCACGAACCCGCTAGTCTCCTAAAATCCGAGGATCGCGTGGACCGAGGAGAGCCAGCCCGAGAGGTATGGCCCTGGGTCAGCCAGGGTGCGGTTTAATCGGTTTGATTCCGAAATAACTTCCCTCTCCGGCTCCGGAGGGGGATAGGCGAGGGGTTCCCGCACGTTAAAAAAAATTTTTTCCTAAATTTCGTTCCCTATTTAGGCGCTCGTTGGATACGTATTAGGATACCAGTTAATACATACATATGGTTAATCTTATTGAGTTTATATTAATACATTGTTGTGAGACGATCACCATTTTGTTCTAATTTAAATGTTAATCAAACGAGTAGTCGCAACTCAGCCGCCGACGAGGCAAGGTCTCCGAAGTCGTCGTCGCCCGGACCTGCGCCACTGAAGATGTCGACCGCAGTGATCGACGAAACGTCTGGAACGCAAGTTTCACATAGACCACGGCCAAACAGCCCGGAAGCAGTTTTTTTTTTTTTTATAAATAGGACACGTCAATTTGACTTTACCTCGCCTGATGGTAAGCTGAAGGTAAAGTCTCAAGAAAGAGGGCCACCATTATATACACGTGCCATGTTAACAATGGTGGCACTCAGCTTGACGGCCGCATCAGATGCTTTTTCACGCCCCGCTTAAAGGACCCGGGACTGTAGGAAGAGGGAAACACGTGAGCTGGCAAGGAATTCCAGGTCTTAATGGTGCGACAAAGGAAGGAGTCACCGAACCGCTTGGTACATTTTTAGTCTAAAGACTTTGCATTGGTTGTATTAATGAGTCTTTATTTCTTTTAGCTTCTTAGTTAGCTAGAAGCTACTCGCGTAATCCATCAGGGAAGCGTACTAAATGGTTTGGATTCTCAGAATCCCCGCGAGGATTGGTAGTCGTTTTGCGGTTCATTAGAAACACCACCCCTATTAAGGTTGTACCGAGTAACAAATCGAGAAAGTTGGATTTTTTTTCGTAATTTAAATTATATTTTTTTACTATTATGCGATTTGTAACCTTCTTAGTAATGAAACATTGCATAACGTTTGATAGCGAGTGGTTACCATAGTATTTTCTTAAGGAATATATTCTGGAATATTACATATATACTACTTTTACCCCAGGAATAGGTTCCCATGGGCTGAGGGAATGAGATCAAAATCCCATACGGGCCGGGCAACAGCTAGTTTTTTTTTTACAACTGAGGCGGCAGACAAACTCACGACCCACCTGATGGAAAGTGGTTACCGTGGCCTGTAGACGTGTGCAACACCAGGGGAGTCACACTCGTGCTGCCGACCTTGTAAACACAGAGAGTTTCTGTGCCTATGGTGTAAAAGATAAAGCAGGAATCGCCTTTGGTCTTTCCACTGACAGCACAAAAACCCTCTAGTATTTTATAAACGCAAAAGATTGTAATTACTATGTAAAACTATCAGACTTCTTATTACATCTGAAGTATTTATCTTCAAAACTGTAGTCTTCTGCACAATGTGCAACAATTAAAATCAGTAACTACAACTACTCTCTATAACTATTATTTCAATAACCCAAGTTTTATTATTTTCATAATCATTGGTGTGCTCGAAATTCTAATGCCAAGATTAAGTGGAATTATGTGATCGCTGCCAATACCAAAGTGAAAGAGGCATATGTATGAAACCTTTTTTTTGTGCCAATTTCACATCTTATCCATTTAATTACCGCAATTTTTTCATTACAGCCACTATAGAGGGTGCTCCAGTCCAGATTAGGGGTTATAAGGGGTTGAGGTGCAACGTGCTCTGCATATCAAATGTGGGCAAACCCGCGAGGGACAAATTTATTAAATGTATAAAAATGATATATTAAAATGAGGTAAAAGCTTGCACATTATGTTGCTAAAATGCACTCATTACGAAAATACATTTAGGGGAGGTCTTTGTGATCTAAGCAAGACCCAGTGTTGAACACATAAAATGCATCAGGATTGGTATTACGCAGATTATTAAATGTTATGTAGTTATTTGCTCTAAGCGGGAATAGAACCCGCCAACTCTGACTTAGCAGTCGAACTTTCTACCGCTACCTCCGTCCGTAATGGTAAATAATGGTTCTGTGGTTGGTAAACTTTCAAGTAGGGAACCCTAAAAGTCCTTATGCTTTTTTATATAATGTACTGTCAAGGTTTACAGCACAATATGATTTACACCGGTATTTCAAACCGGTCTTGTTTAGAAATAGTATTTATTACACAAGGTTACCTTAATTACATAACTCATAAAACTCAAAAACCTAAACTGTACCACAGAACTCTAAATAATAAATAGACTATGAACAAGGTAAAAGTCCAGAACACCGAGGCCTTTGGCATTTGCGTTCACAGACACTTCCATTCCACACACGCGCTGAGTGACAGGCCCTTAGCGCGACAGGTACACTGCGGGACAAGAAAACAGATGTAAGTCTGTTTTATCTTAACGTTCTGACAGGGTCAGCCAGGGTGAGTAAAGACCACAGCACTCCAGATACTTCTGTCTCTTCTTAAGTCTTCATCATTATGCTCAAGGCCCGGCGTTCGCTGATTCATCTGTTATTTGAGCAATTTTGTCCAAAACAGCTTGTATAAAATATAGCTGCATTAATAATTATTTTTAAAAAGCTGTGGCCCTGTAAATCCTAACTAAAATCCTCGAGTCCAATTCAGGCTCACCTGCAAGCCAATACATTTGCTGATTGACGGAAAAGAGACTAGCGTAGTTTTTCCACTGTGAGATTCAGAAAACAGATGGCTGTCGTTCCCATAAAAACCTTTTAAACTTTGTGAATTAGGAATCACAGTCTAAATTTACCAATCTATGATAAAAGGAGCTATAACAGAGCAGACTGCGGGCTCTAAATGACAAGCTATGCAACAATAATTATCAAATAAAGCTGTGTACATATTTGTGGTCCGCTGTGTACCACACTCACGATCGAGGTCACTGATGATTATCGACCTAGTGCCGTGAGTGGATTGCTGGAGCGGCGCACTCGCCGTGACAAGAGCCTCACACTTACGAGGACTCATATCGACAGGTCGGAGGCCCTCGAAAGGGTTGAGATGTGACAAAAATAGTGAAGTGTTCCCACTCGATGACGTTCGTGATATAAATGAATGTGTATTTACGAATACGTCGTTATTTTTTTACCAAAGTATTAAAAATTTTAATGCGAGGCATTGTCCTAGATTTTTGAATTGGAAGGTAACAGTCACAATGATGATTATATTATATAGTAAATAAATAAAGATGTTCATTAAAAATAACTGTTTTAACTATATTTGTCACAAATTATACTGTGTTAATTTTTATTTAAAGAGAAAATATTTTAAGAGTATCATTGATCTTTTTTTATAAATATTCCTGTCAGACATTATCAGTTACTTCATTATTAGTTACTGTTTTCCTTGCCGCCATATCCTCTTTTACTCAATCCATCCATCTTTTCTTAGGCCTCCTTTCAAAAAAACCTTCACGATCAATCCTTATTTTTCCTCAAGTAACGTTCATAAACATGCAATCACAATTTGTGTAAAAAGAAGGAACAATTTTGTTTTTTTTTTTTAATAATTATTTCAGAATATCGTACCGCAAATAATTATTTACATAGCCTTAATCTCAAAGCTATTGTTATACCATCTTTTCACAAACACAAAGCCGGTCCGAAATATCGCGAATATTGGGCGACGACATAATTAGCGGTGTTTTTATTTGGCCCTGATCAAAAGACGTCGCAGGTGGCAGATCAAAGTGACGCGGCGTAATGCGGGGTGCGCGGTGCAAGCTATGAGCTTACAGCGAGTAAAAGTTAATTCTTTTGGAGAGAATTTTTCAATTTGTAGTGAAAGTGTAGACAAGAATTTTAACTATAGATATCGAAAATCTGTTTCTCTCTCTGTCTCTCTGCGGATTAGAACGACATAACAGCTCATCATCCACGAGTTTTTTCTACTTTCATGAAACATTTAATGCAATCAGTAATAGAAAGTATTCAATGATAGAAAAATTAATATACTGCGACATACAACATACCGACATCTGCATCTAAGCTAAGCGTATCATGCTTATTCTCTAACGTAGTCGCAGGACCTTCAGTGTTCTCTAACGTAGCAGTGAAAGGGAAAAGAAACAATATTCCCTTCTTCCTACAGTCCCAGTTCCTTTAGGCGGGGTGTGAAAAAGCATCTGATGAAGCCGTCAATCTGAGTGCCAACATTGTAACATGATACGTGTTCGTAATAGTGATCTTCCTGAGACTTTGCCTTCAGCTTACCATCAGGCAAGGTGAAGTCAAACTGATGTGTCCTACATATTAAAAAAATAAACCCGCTCTCTCTTACCACTTCGCCTGCGCGCCGGGTGCCTATAGCCTGGGGTACGAAATTTACGCAAATTTTCAGTTTGTTTCGTGGAATAAGGCTTTTAGCGAGCGCTCCTGAATAATTGCGCGCTGCTGCATCTGTGACGTCACGGGATACTCCGTAACACACCGGTTTTTGTCACACATCCGCAACTGTTTCTGACAGAGCTTGTTTCAGAAACCAGTGAGAAAATTTAAAATATACTTTGCCGAAAATTTTATTTTAAGATAAAATCTGATGGCTAGCTAACTTGGTTGGTAACTAGCTTTGATATGTAAATCTAAATATATAAAACTCGAAGGTGACTGACTGACTCACATAGTGATCTATCAACGCACAGCCTAAAACACTGGATGGATCTGGCTGAAATTTGGCATACAGGTAGATGTTATGACGTAGGCATTCGCTAAGAATGGATTTTGATTAATTCTACCCCCAAGGGGATAAAATAGGGGATGAAATCGGGCTGAGACTTTGCATACATAAAGCTACTATGTTGACTCAACACTAAGCGATAACCGACATCCACGCGGGCGGAGCTGCGGGCAACAACTAGTCTTTACCTAAAGTTAGATTTCTTTTAGCATATTATAATTAATTCAGTAAACAAGCAATATAGGTGTCTAAAGTAATAATAAGACTGGATAATTTTACGGGTTTGAATTGTTAGTAATCTCTGGAACTGCTTGTGATTTGAAAACTCCTCTTCGTATTTGAGAGCTCAATGCTTAGGGAAGATTATCGGTCTATGCGTTTTGTATTATAAAATCACGCTATGATGCTTGAGAGCTGAGATATACGAACAAAGATCAGAACTCGAGCATTGCGACACGATGGAATAAAACTAGAGATAAAGTAAAACCAAGTATAGCAAACGGAACCGTGGGAGCTACTTAATGTGGTAGATAAGCACACGGTCCACCTGATGGAGAGTGGTACCCATGGTCTATGAATGTGTGCAACACTGGGGGATTTACACTCTCAAAGAACCTTCCTTCTTCTAACAGTCCCGGGTCCTTTAAGCGGGGCGTGAAAAAGCATTTGATGAGGCGATCAAGCTGAGTGCCACCATTGTTAACATGGCACATGTAAATGATGGTGGCGCTCTTTTCTGAGACTTTGCCTTCAGCTTACCACCTGGCGGGGTGAAGTCAAATTGACGTGTACTATAGATATATATATATGTAAAAATCCATACTAATATTATAAATGCGAAAATAACTCTGTCTGTCTGCTTGTATATTACGCTTTCACGCCTGAACCACTGAATCGATTTTTATGAAATTTGGTATAAGGGTAGATTACACCTTGAGACAGGACATAGGCTATGTTGGGTCGCGATAACCGACATCCACGCGGGCGGAGCCGCGGGCAACAGCTAGTAATAATATAAAGCGGTTGGACCACGCGGTCACAGCCGTTTTTGTAGTAAGTAACTAGAACTAATTTGAAAATAAAACTAAAAGCATGTCGATTTACCACCAGACTCGGTATTGTGTCGAGTTTAAAATATCTACCTACTGTACAGTTTGGCACAGTTTGCTCGTTACTTTGCGTCTTGCGTTGTTTATGGTGACATTTGTTTGTGTATCGTGCTCTTTACAAACAAATGTTATAGCATTAGTTGTGCAACTAAATTGTTTTCTACGGGGAATTTTGACACAGACATCGGTCGCGAATACATGCAACCCTTATAAGCTACTAGCTGTTGTCTGTGGTTCCACCCTCGTGGAAGTCGGTTATCGCAACTAAACATAGCCTATGTCCTTTCCCAAATTTTTATCTCAAAACCTACCAAATATGATCTGTGCTCCGAATACGGAAAAACATTCAAATTCGTAACGTAAGCGTATCCAGAGAACGCAGCACTGCGATTGGCTCACAGTGAGCAGGCGGCCAATCACAATGCTTCATTCTCGGGATAATAAAAACTATTCGAACACCGTCCATACGGAACATACAGATAGGATCGCCGCGAACATGTTTAATGAACCGAGTGTTCGATGAACACGTGCGAACCAAGTCGTTGCGTATCCTAGAACGCAACAAGTTCGAACGTGTGTACACGGCTTAACAGACAGACAGACTGAATAACTTTCGCATTTATTATATTGGTATGGATGGATTAAGTTGAGATGATCGATCGTGGCGGTGGTGAACGCGGCCGCTACGCAGGAGGCCGAGTTCGATCCCCGCTCAGTGCAAATATTTTGTATGCATGAGTATGGGTATTTGCATTGGTCTGGTCGTGCCTCGGAGGGCACTTTAAGCCGTCGGTCCCGGTTGTCATAAAATCATCTAGTACAACAGTAACATAGTTGGAGCCCTCAAAAATCCAACAACTGGTCTAGCGCCTTTGGGTTTTGGAGGCCATATAGCAGTCGCTTCACGGAAAATATCAAAGTTTAGCCAAATCCGCGGTTAGACTGGTAAAAAGCGGACCCCAGACTCCAAGTTGAAAAGCTTCGGATGCGACGGGGATTAACGCTAGGATGAAGAAAAACAATTTCGAATGCGGAGACTGGTTGGTAAGAAGCTAGGGGTCTGTAATATACGTGCCACTATGACAGACGCACATGATCCTAAAATGGCTAGCTTTTTGTTCACGAGAACATTTTCTCGTTATTGTTTACATTGTTACGTGGTTGTGGAGGTCAGATGGTAGTCGCTTCAACGAAAATATGGAAATTCAGCCGCCTTACAGTTAAACTGGAAAGCTGACCCCAATGTATGTATAAAAAAAAACTCAGCGAATGATAATGATGATATAGATGATGATTTATTCATTTTTATGTGATGTCTGACAAACATACAAAACATAACATATAAATTCTCTTTTTCCCATTTTTCATTTTATTAACATTGATACGTGATAGCAATATAGGAATCATAGAAGACAAACAAAAAAGTAATTTATTTTTATTTACGTGGGTAGATAGAGAAATAGAATACACATCGGTGTTGCCAAGGTTACGGCAATCTAAGAGCTTCTGAATAAAGTACTGTCACACTCACTCAATAATAAGTGCTTCGCGACGGCTCTCAGCGTTCCCAGCTCTGTGATTGATGACGTGTCGGGGAAGCGGGGGGACATAGATTAAGAGACAGACCCGATTTCTACATGCTTTTGAAGGTATTTGCAAGAAATATCTTATTCCACTTTAAAACTTTTTTTTTATTCTAGTTATATAATACAAATTCAGTACCTACTATTTGGTATTAGTCGAATAACCCACCCCTGATCGCTCCCGGTGCAAAGGTGCCCATCACACTTGCCGCGTTTCTACGCTTTTAAACTATTACACTTCAACCAATATCTTAGTGGGCGTATTCATCTTTGTGCATCAAGCCCATTTACTAGTCAGTTCGCCTATAGATTGGTACAAGGGGTTCTTAAGATGAGTTTCTTTTAGCAATTGATCAGTTAGACTACTGTCGCTTACGTAAAAATCTGAATAAAAGAGGGGTAGGTGAGTGGACCTTGGAATCCAAAGTGCTTTGAATACAATGGGGACTACCACTGGGATGAAGATAATGGTGCTAAAGTCATAACAATTTGATTGCACCATAACAGGTAAAACACACTGATCAGCCTCTGTGGCGTGGCGATAGTGAACGCGGCTGATACGCGGACCCATCCTGTGCGTGGGTTTGATCCCCGCTCAGTGCAAATTTTTGTATGCATGAATATGTATAAATTTGCATTGGTCTGGGTGTTTCTATGTATATTATGTATGTATTTACAAATAAAAAGTATCTAAGTATGTTTATCCGCATTCCAGATTCCATAACACAAGCTAGTTAAGCTATGCTTACCATGGGTCTAGATAGCGTTGTGTGAAATGTTGTGGAATATTTATTTATCAAACAACTTTGTTTTAAGCCTATTCATTTTATATTATTCTAACCCAGTGCTCAAGAATGAATATTGAAGCTTTGCCCCAGACATGATAATTTCAATTCCAAAGGGACTGCCGCTGTGTAACTCTTTGCGTTGCTATATCTATATTTTTATGTAGGCACGTCAATTTGACTTCACCTCGCCTGATGGTAAGCCGAAAGCAAAGTCTCAGGAAAGAGGGTCTCCATTACAGTCACGTAGCATGTTACAGTGGTGGCGCTCAGCTTGACGGCTTCGTCTATAATTTACTTTAACAAAAAAGCCTCATAGGCATTAACCGGCAGCTCCCTCCGCACTACTCTTTGGTCCGTCGGGTTCACGCAAGCGATTGATCTATATGTCGCCGTCAACTAGCTTTATCAGTCGTTCAATTAACTGCCTAGGCTCTTTACTGAACGCCGCCGTTCAATTAGCGGCCTGAATGTTGTTCACCTATTCGATTAAACGGCTTGGCAAGTAGCTTGGATCGATGGTGTTTAATTTAATCAAACAGCTAGAAAAATGACTTATTTCATGTTGGCATGGTTATAAAAAGAAAATTATCAAGAAACGTATCACTAATTTTCCGTGAATACACCTCTGCCTACCCCCTTTGGAGATTTATAGGAGTGAGTATATGTTTATATGTGAGGCGATACCACATGTACCCAGCGCCATCTAGCGACATCAAGCAGAACTACTACGATACTACAAATCCTGCATCGCGAAAGTGAAGTTCCTGCGCTGGTACAATACATATACAACATCCCAACGACAATCGTTGGGCCGCGGCCCGCCAGGCGTGATCACCTTGCCTGGTCGGAGGATCCTTCCTTTGTGTTGGAGGAACATCTCACCCCATTCCTCCACATATGTATGTAATTTTCTGTCTTATTTTGGGGTGGTGCCACATCTTACGAATGACCTTAGCGCTAGCCAGCCAGGTTATTAAATGTTGTAATAAACCTTACGGCTAAATATTATTCCGGCCATTCATTGAATGGCGCCGTTTAGTTATCAGCCTAGGCAGTTAGTTAAACGGCTGATTGAGCTCGTTGGCGGCGACATATACATTATTAATATATTTCTTTGTCTGCCACTTAATAGCTGCTCGCGATGGCCCACTCAGTTCACGTTGATGACGTCATTACAATTTTATTAGAATCATTTTGAAATTGCTTTTATCACCATTGTGTATAAGACAAAGGGAGATAATGTTTTTGACCTAGATATATGTGATGTGTGTTTTAAAACATACACAAATCAACTTAACATTTTATATACATGGTGTAAGTACATATCCTAACAGTATAACGTTCCTAGGAGACTATCCAAAACTTTTAAGACGATGTGAACTGTACAGATTATGGAAAAATGTCACAATCAACAAGTGGCTAATATGTGATAAAGTATTACCAATTTACCGACCACTCCCAGTCTGTTTCAGATTTGCCCAGAATACTCCATGAGAGCATTGGTATGAGTACAATTTGAAAAAAGACGTTTTTCATCAATCAACTCAAATATTATTTATTGTGAATGCAGATTAGATTCCATACCGATATTATAAATAGAAAAGTGTGTGTGTGTGTGTGTGTGTGTGTGTGTGTGTGTGTGTGTGTGTGTGTGTGTGTGTGTGTGTGTGTGTGTGTGTGTGTGTGGGTGTGTGTGTGTGTGTGTGTGTGTGTGTGTGTGTGTGTGTGTGTGTGTGTGTATGTGTGTGTGTGTGTATGTGTGTGTGTGTTTGTCAGTTTGTCTTTAACGGCTAAACCACTAAACCGATTTTGATGAAATTTTGTATCCGAGTAGATTAGACCTTTAGAAAGAAAATAGGCTATTTGGTTGCGATAATCGACATCTATGAGGGCGGAGCCGCGGACAAAATCTAGTAACTTATAAAGTTATAGATATTCTCCTAAGACTTATTCCTGTAACTATAACAGTCAAGTTACCCAACCTTACTGCCACATCTCGAAATTACACCCTGTACAGTTATAGTAGGTTAGTGGTTAAGGGATCGGCCTAACGATCGAGAGGTCCCGGGTTCGAATCCTGGCCATTACACTACCGACGTGAACCCACTCCTAGCACAAGCAATTTAGCTTAGTTGGAGGGGTTTGAGGGAATATTAGTAATTTCGATACTTTCGGATGCTAATATTCTTTATAGAAAAAAAAACATATACTCACGTTTGTTAATTCCTTGAAAGTGTAGGCAGAGGTGTTTATAAACCCACATTTCGCCAACTATGATTTTCGGTGCCACGTAAAAAGAGGCGAGCCTAATTGTTGTCAAACGGACACTTAGTCATGCACTGTATGGTAATTGTCCGATGGAGAATAGCCCTATCCCTGTATAGGTACAAAATTCTTAATTGGGTATTTGAAGTATTTACCCTGTTACATGTGTACATCTACACTACTATTATAAAGAGGAAAGATTTGTATGTTTGTAATGAATAAACTTAAAAAACTACTGTCCCAATTTCAAAAATTCTTTCATAATTGGAAAGCTACTGTCACCCTGAGTAACATAGGCTATACCGGAAAAAGTGAATGCCCAGATGGGACTGGGTGGACTCACTTTTTCCTATCTTAATCGATTTATTTGGGTGGAGTCATCAAAAAACAATGTTTAAAAATGATTGCAACATCATTCATTGTTTCCGATATTTCGTATGAATGTCGGTAGATGCCTCCCACCGTCGCCCTAAGACGGTAGTATAGGAGAATTTGGATAGCTTCAGGTGTGGCTCGGTGGCTCAGTGGTCAGAGCATTCCCCCTGTAAGGGAAAGATCGTGGGTTCGAGTCCCACCTGGGCATTCACTTTTTCCAATCTTAATCGATTCCACGGATATGTTTTTACCACCCGTGCGAAGCCGGGGCGGATCGCTAGTTCTATATAAAGACATGTCACCACCGAATAGATAATATTGTGTCAGTTTATTTAGAAATTACTTCTACAACATAATATTGTAGCAAATGAGTATCTTATGAGTCTTAAACGTGTTAAATTACAGGATGGGTCACCATTAAGAACGTCCTGGTTTAATCCCGGGCTAGGCTTAATGAAGGTCTGAGTACGCCCACAATTTACGAATCTACCTTGTACTAAGGTATATAATGCGCTTTAATTTAATATAAATTATCGCATTTTCACATTTCGTTACCGCAATCGTTATGTAGATGTTTATTTTATAGTACTGAAGTTGCAGACAAGAACATGGCCTACCTGATGGAAAGTGGTTACAGAGGAGTCACATTCGTGCTGCCGACTCTATAAACAGAGAGTTTCTGTGCCGTCAGTCTAGAAAACAAAGCAGGAATAGCCTTTGGTCTTCCCACTGAGAGCATAAACACTCTCCAGTGAGCTCTCCTACTCATCGCTGGGAACACAACACGAGGTTATTATGGCTGCGATATTCCGTAAGGCGGAGTTACTTCCCCAGCCGGACTGCTCAATTGGGACGGAAATACCGTCACGTCCTACCTCCTATACCATGGTACCCATATTTCGTCAATTATGGTTATATTGCTTCTCGTTAGAAATAAATGTACACGTGTTTTATAGTTAGAAATAAATAAACAACACAACAAAAACATATAAAAGTAATCCTGCATTTTTAATCTGCTGACTGTTTTACGAGCTACGAGCTACAGCCATGCTACGGTGGCTCTACGAGAGAGCTACGGTTCCGCTACGAACTCTAGCGAAATATAAAGAAACTCATCAACAGTCGCGTGGCAGAAAGTTTTGACAGTAATGGAGGAAGCTACCAACTTGGAGCATGTTTTTAATAAGGCGGGGTACACACACTGACCTAAAAAATAATAATAATTAAGTTATGATGAGATAAGCATAAATACAGAAAGTAATTACCTGAATGCATATGTGACTACCTATATGCTGCGACCACAGTACCTTACTGTCTACCGGGTTGTCACTGCAATAATTCTGGCATTATGATGTGTCAATGTCATGTCAATCAATATATCAAAAAAATTGGCGGTAAATTGTTTGCCGCCAATCGCCATATTGCCACAAATCGTGGCTACACCTAGGCGCTGTTGAAGTTATGGTAATCTTTTTTTTTAGCATATTACGGTACTGCGGTCACAGCGAACAGCACCGAAGTTTCAGGTAAATTTGGAATAGTAAACTATTATTTAATTGTGGGTGGTTTAATGGCACCCAATAAAACACATTTATTTCGCAATCAGACCCAAAGACTACTTTTACACTTTTGATCTTACACCGATTCATGGTAAATTCAAATAGGTAATATCACAGATACAACAAAAATATATTTGTACATAACTCTCTTTATTACAATGCTTCGTAAAACTTGCTTCTGTGTAGCGAGCCTTACTCTCTACGACGCTACGTGTGCTACGGCGTAGCCAGTAGAGATATCTCCTTTCTTTAAATTTCGAGACAAACTACAGACGTACAAGTTTAGCTACGACTCTTCACAATAAATACAAGTAGCTACGAGAAGAAAACATTATGACTTCTGGTTCTTTATCTATAGGAAAGTAAATAATTCGGGTTTTCTTCAATTCAAGTGGATTTTGTTTGTTGTTTGCTATTTCTATGGATGATATGGATGATAACTTTGGATGTGAGGTCTTTCGGGCACTTATTAACCTAATCTGTAAGCCTGTATACCCACAGGTTGACAGACAAGATTCTAGAGCTGGCTTTTTTATTAAGAATTTAAGAGTAGAATTATCTAATATTCCCTCTAACGCCTCCACTAAGCTTAATTGCTTGTGTTAGGAGTGGGTTCACATCGGTAGTGTAATGGCCAGGATTCGAAACCAGGACCTTTTGATCGTAAGGCCGACTTACACTAACACACACATCTCACATAAAAAAACTATGATTTTCAGTCTCACATAATGGGGTGAGCTAATTGCCAAGAAAGGGCAACAACGGGCACTTGGTCACTCACTATCAATAATTACAGTGACCTTCTTTTATATGGACTTCTCTTTTGACCCACCTAACGAGATGAAATCATATTGTCGTACTCTAAATAAAAAATGTCATACAAATCAAACAAATTATCCTTCTTTTCTGTCTTCACAGCACCACAAAAACCTTACGCCTTGACTTCAATTGGTTGCGGAATTAGAAATGCTTTCTTCCCATTTCGTGATTCGCAACTAGCTACGAAACACGGTTGCGAATACGGCTGCAGGGGAAACGTGATAAAAATCATTGCGAACTTATTCAAGACTCGCTAAAAGGCCCCAATCAGTGTCGAAGGCTGGACTGTCGCGTCGCAAGCCCGTTACACTAATTGTTGATTAATTCAGCTCGGCTCGCGGCTGGCAGGGCGCCATCGCTCCCGACGAGGCGTCAGGGTACAATCAAATTAGAAAAAGACAAAACTTGTTTTACAGATTTACTTCCTGACACAGAAGGAAATTATATTTTTTATTTTATGGAGTGAAATATTGGTGGTTTAGGTCTTAAGATGGCATCATACCATTTATGTAGCAGACAAACACAGGCCCACCTGATGGAAAGTGGTTAGCGTGGCCTATGGACGTGTGGAAAACCAGGGGCGTAACACTCGCGCTGCCGACCCTGACGAAAACCTTTTGTTTCCCTTCTTGAATATCTTCATAACTGCATTGGGTGCATGGAGTCCTTAAGTGGTTCTATTAATAAACGAGACCGCGGGGTCATTATAAAATTATTCCTGAGTTTTTAGTCGCATGCTTTCACCTCGTAGTTCGAGATCTGCTTGAATATGTTGTTGTTGTTTTACGAGACATAGGAAACGACGGTATTTCCTACCAATTGAGCAGTCCAACTGAAGAAGAACTTCCACCCTACGGAATATCGAGGCCATAATAACCTCGTGTTGTGTCCCCGGCGGTAAATAGGGTAGCCAGAGCACATTGGAGTTTTTGTGCTGTCAGTGGGAAGACCAAAGGCTATTCCTGCTTTATCTTTCACACTGACGGCACAGAAACTCTATCTTTACAAGGTCGACAGCACGAGTGTGACTCCTCTGGTGATGCAAACATCCATAGGCCACGGTAACCACTTTCCAACAAATAGGTCAAGTGCTTGTTTGCCACCTCAGTTGTATAAAAAAATGATGAGTTTAAATTTTTGTCCATATTGGAAGTGACTGCCATCTGATCTCCTAGCTTGAGTTCTGGTTAGAAGCCAGCCACTAACAGAGTTGCTCAGTCGCATCTATAGACCTGTGGTCTTAACGTCGGCGTGGTTACACAGGTGGTACAAAAGATACGTGGCGAGGACGTATGACGTGGCGGACAATTTAAATAACTAAAAAATAAACCTTATGTATTGTGCAATAACGTCGTTTTTGTCTTAAAGGAGAATTGCGGCCACGGCTCCAGGCGACGTCCCGCCACTAGTAACGCGCCATCGCATCGAGTGGCGCGCGTCAGGTCATTGACGTTATTGTACACTGCATAAGGTTCATATTGTGTTACCTAAATTGTCCGCTGCTGCCAAATGTCCCCGCAACGTCTATTCTGTATAAACCACACTGTAACCCGCGGATTGTGTATCGAACAGTGACCTGACCACAAGCTTTCAACTACTACTATGTACATGTGTACTATGGCTGGCTAGAGTTGGGTATTTAACTGACTAGTCAAATTAGTTACTAAACATCAAAACGGTGAGTTATAAGAAAAAATATTTGTGACGTCATAATATTTAATAGTCAAATCATTTTCTATTATAGGTTGGGTGAATGATTAAAAATAAATGAAAACTTTATAATAAGAACCGACGCAACTGTTATCTCTATTTTACCATTCTTAGAGAGTTTTTACATTGTCCGATATCCGATATCCGACATCCGATATCGGAGGATTCTTCACGTTTTTTCCTTTTTTTTTCATCCCTAGCATCCCTAACTAGTCTGTTCTTTCGGGCAAATGGTCGTATCGGGTTTATTTTATCGGATAAATGTAAAAACAGCACAAGGTGTCGGCTGTCAGATGTCGGTTATCGGCGTTTGCCACCGATATCGGATACCGGATAGTTAGTAGCGGATAGGATAGTAGTAATAAGTTAAGCCAAATATTTTTTTTGTAACAACAGGAAAATACCCAATTGTTTAACCTCGCAATGCTCGGTGACCATAACCACGAGCTCCTTTTTTCTTTTACTCCCTATAGATATTTTAATAAAAAGTAAAAAAAGAAAATTAATTAACCGCGAAGCGTAATATTTATAACCTTTAGAATAACTTCTGAGTCATTAATTACTAAAAAGTGTGCTGTATATTCTGTGTTCAGACAGTATTTTCAAACTACGTAATTAAATACTGCTTGCTTTGATCGATTGATCAAGACGGGAGCGGTAGCGTGGGCGGGGGCGGGTAAAGGTGCGGTTACATTGACGTAGTCGGCTGATTTTTTTACATTTTAAACATGAAGTACTAACAAATATGTTTTAATAAAAGTAGAGCTGTGTATTGAAGCTGGCTACGGCCAGTTTAATGAGTCATTGACCGCCCTTTTCGCCACGACACGACCATAGACACTACACAAATATTTTATGATGCGAAGTATCGCACTATTTTGCATTAGAATCTTGTGTTGCGACGAATTACCTATGTGACAGCCGGAGGAGGTACCACACTGACATGTATGTATAGATGTGTAAACGCAACCATTATATTTTAGTAACTCAATATTGAGTTGAAAATTCTAGTTATTCAAATAATTTAGTTGTGAAGTTATGAATAAAGTTAAGTTATGAAGTTCTAGACTTGACTTTACCGGGACCAATTGCCTTAAAAATTTAGCTTAGTTAGACGGTTTGGGGAGAATATCTTTAATTTCTAATATTGTGGAAAAAAGATTGGTCTTGAAACCAATTTATTTTCAACAGTCAAGCATTTTCTGAGGCCAGATCTTCTATATCACATTAAATAGTATCTAACTCTCTAAGGGCATCTCCATGCTGAACTTTAAAATCTATCTAAGCCTCTAAAGGACTGATTAATATTAAGAAATTAATGAATAGAAGAATTTATATATGACTGATTTTGTTACCTCTTACGTTACTCAAGTTATGTTTGTTGAAATAAAACCACTTTTTAACTAATTCAATCGCTTATTATTTGGTTAATAACATCACAATAAAATCCATAAAAAATGGGTTTACTTCAATGCGTGTTATTTACGTAAACTTCCGTCAGTATCAAGTTATGTTTGGTTCCTGTTACGCTTCTTGTGACTAATTAATCGACATTGACATGACGACAAAGGGGGCTAATGGCGGCGAGGCTTCTTCGAATATTCTTATCGTAAAAGTTCTTTTGTCAGAGAGAGCCTTTAAGTCCACAGTACTCTCTAAATCGATGACTTACTGCTTTTCAAAGGGGAGGGATATTATGCAAAACTGCTCGCTGGTTCAGGATTCGTTCTCACGTACCAAATATTCTGTCGCTAACGTTGATGTAATCAGTGGCGCTCCAGTACAAATATTTGTGTGCATGATTTACTTTGGTCTGGAAATTATCATGTCTAGAAGAGCACGTCAATCCGTCGGCTCCGGTTGTTATACGAACATCGATGGTAGTCGTTACTGGCAGTTGGAGCCCTATAAAGTCTAACTACAGAACTTTGATGTCGCCAATTAGTTATGGAGGTCAGATGGCAGTCATCGTCATCAATGTTCAGCCGCATCCCATTTAGACTGGAAAGCCGACCTCAACTGAGCTGGGAAAGGGCTCAGAAAATAATGAACATTGATGAACTTGTTCTAAGTTAGCTAAAGGCACAAGCTCTTAATCAAGCACAGAACCTCTTTAATGTTGATGATGACATTTCTTCGGTATTCAAGCTATTACTTGGTGGAGAAGCCGTCAACACCCACGGTGGGTATATAGCAACCATTTGATTCATATCTGTGCGAACATAAAAAGACATCACAGCAATTACCATTGCATCATTGAATTTAGTGTTAACGCCCATTGCATCCATAGCATGTCTGCTACCTAAGTCTCATAAACAAAATAGTTTCTTCCACTTTAGAACCCGGGTCACTTAAGCACATTCATCAGACAACGTTTCATCTGCCACAATCCTTCTGCTTCCCGCGACAATAGCTTTATCAGAAGGGCTTCCGAATTTAAAATATTCTGTCTTGTGACGTCCCAGTGAATAATTCAGGGCCTCTTATAACACGCGATTGTGTTGGTTAAGTACATCAATCTTGATTAATGATCGTTCATGCTGCCGAATTAATGGTCGCTAGTCCGCTCAGTATTTATATTTGGAAACTTTAAATTACAGTTTAGAATCAGCTCTTATTCAAATAATACTGAGCTAAGAGTTTCTCTGAAGGATAGAATTCCAAACGAGGTCATCCAACAAAAATCCAAAGTTACCGATATAGCTCGCAGAATAAGCAAGCTGGAGTTGCATTAGGCTGGCCACATCTGTCCAAGGACCAATAGCCGTTGGAGCAAATGAGTCCCAGAGTGGAGACCGCGAGAAGGCTAACGGAAGATAGGACATCCTCTAGCCAGATGACGACCTCAAAAAGTAGGCTGGTATAGACTGGATGCAGAAGGCGGAGGATCGGACGAAATGTCGCACATTTTGAGAGGCCTTTGTCCAGCAGTAGAAGGCGATGGGCTAATTGATTTGATTTACAGTAAAGAGTGGCAGAGGCATTGAAGTTACAATTGAAAGATGTTGTGAATCGTGTTGGTTCCCAGTGGAGTAGTAGGGCCACCCTATCCCTTCCTGTGGACGCCGTAAAAGACGACTAAGTGTTAATACACCTCTGCTTTCCCTTCAAGGATGTTTAGGAGTGAAGAGACCGATATTCTTAGCAATCCATGGATTCGCCGTGCGGGTGCCGGGTCCATCGCGTTGCTGAGTTGGGAACTCGGGACAGTGCCTGGGACTTGCGACCCAGGTGTAGGTTTAGAAGGGGCCCCTTTTGTTAAAGTATATCAACACTCACCTTCACTAACCGAGTTCGCCCTCCCTGCCTAACCAAATTTGATGCGAACCTACTAGTGCCGCTTTAGACATTCGTCCTAGTAATGAGCTTATTGTAGCTCTCGATAGGCCTTGATCTTTAAGTAGGTTATAGAGAGATTTTGCTGGTATACCTCTCGCTCCCACTTCTACTGCATACAAATTAACCACGTAATCGTTTTTTATTCATTCGTTTGTGAGATCATAGTATTTATTTTATTGTGTGGTCCTTCGGTATATTTGTTTCCTACGGTTCAGTAAGTTCCACAAAGACCACATATTTTGTCGTTTTGGAATACAGAATGTATGTAGGTATGTATGTTCAAAATGTATGACGCGCAGCACAGGGAGACACATCGACTACCACATGCCACAGAAATGACAAATTATACTTAAAATAAAACCTACTATGTGTTAAGTGGTTGCACCTAAAGACACCTATATATTCGCACCCGAGTTTTCTAGTCCTAAGAATTCACAATCGACAAACCCCATTGATACATTTCACCTGACCCGAGAACCTTTATCACAAATGTAGGTATAAATATAGATATGTGGAGTAACAACAATTCATCAGTACTGCTCCCTCGACTGAGTCATTGCACAAGGCGATAACGCTCAGCGAGAATTATTCGGGGGAAATCGGGGGGATATATAATATACTGCTTTTATGAGATATATGGGCTTTAGTGACCTTGACTCACCTATGTAGGGATACAAGTTGAGTTAGATTGTTACATGCCTAGATACATAGATTATGAACTATGAAATGAAAGTTTTCGTCATGATTTTACACATGACGGTATGTAGAATTATTGGCTTTTGGGCTTCACCTTAGCTTACCATCAGGCGAGGTGCAGTCACATGACGAACCTCACAGTAAAAAATGCTTAAAACAAAAGGAATAGAGAGAAGGGGAAGGGATAAGACAAAGGAATGTTTTTAGTATGGGCTCCCCTAGACTGGGAGTGAAAAGCTTGTCTATTTTTCCTAAAATATTTTATACACTGTTTTAAAAAACTATAAGTGTACTGTATATTTACCGCTCCGTCTATAAACAGGCATGTAGCATATATTTGAAATGAAATGTAACGACTAACACAAATGAGAGCATGCAATTTTCAAAAGGAAGACATACATAAATCCCAAGTTGCGAACTACAATAAAAGTTAGAAGGCTGACAACTAGAGCAATAACAAAGATAGTTCCACAACTCTCGGCTCCTCGACTAGTTGTGAGAAGTTGCTGGTACTCGCTAGACAAGGCACGTACCGTCCGCCTGTACAGTCAGACTCAGATCGAGCTTGACGAATAAAGAAGCCTGTAAAATCAAATGGGATGGACAGAGCGGTGTTAACACCTACGTTGTGTCAACTATGATTTTCGGTTCCACGTAAGAGCGTTTTCACACTTATCCAATATCCGATATCGATGTCGGACGCCGATAGCTGACATCCGATAGCCGACACGTTATACTGTTTTCACATTTATCCGATAAAATCGACCCAATACGGCCATTTGCTCGAAACCACAGACTAGTCAGGGATGCTAGAAGTAAAAAAAAAACTTTTTTTCTTTTTTTTACGCTGATCACGAATATAAGTGTTTTTTCTTATATTCGTGATCAGCGTCATCAATTAAAGCGAAAAGACATGTAACTCAGAAAATGTCCTTAAGGTCGAAAATTGCTTGCTGTTTTAGTCTCTTTGTGTTTCGATATCGGGCCAAAACAGTGGTGTTGGCTCCGATAACCGATAATGGGCCGGACAATGTGAAAGAGAGATATATATCTCATACATTAGACTTCCTCCGATATCGGATGTCGGATAACGGATATCGGATGAGTGTGAAAACGCTCTAATATGAGGTGAGCCTATTGCCGTCAAGCGGTTCTTTGTCATGAACTGTCATGTTTACTGTCGGATGGAGATCAGCCCTATCCTTTAGGCGCTTTCTATAACACCCGCAGCAAGAGGGTAGTCTTATTCTACTTTACGGTGAAGCAGTACGACATGACACAATGAACAGAGTACGAAAAATGATCTTAATGCCTTCGTTTTCCCCTCTTCCTGTTGACCGATTGTTCTAATATTTGGTACACACCTTTAGAGCGTTTTCACATTCTCCGATATCCGATATCCGACATCCGATATCGGAGGGAGTCAATTGTATGACATATATGTATCTCTCTTTCACATTTTCCGGCCCTATATCGGTTATCGGAGCCAACACCACTGTTTTGGCCCGATATCGGATTACAAAGAGACTAAAACAGCGACTGTAAGCAATTTTCGACCTCAATGTCATTTTATTAGTTACGTGTCTTTTCGCTTTAATTGCTGACGCTGATCACGGATATAAGAAAAAGAACTCGATATCATGACATGTCAATAAATAAGGTCGAAAATTGCTTGCTGCATCCTGCATCCCTAACTAGTCTGTGCTTTCGAGCAAATGGCCGTATCGGGCCGATTCTATCGGATAAATGTGACAGCACAAGGTGTCGGCTATCGGGTGTCGGCTATTGGCGTCCGCCACCGATATCGGATATCGGATATCGGATGAGTGTGAAAACGCTCTTAGTTTAAAAAAGTTTGATTTGCTCTTCATACCTTGGTAGTAAGGTTGTTTTAAGATAAAACCACTTTTAAACCGATTCTATCGCTATTTATCTGTTATTATTTACTTTTAGACCGACGTTTTGGCTACTTTTCAGCCATGTTTGACTAAACATGGTAGTTGTCACATAGTTTGAAGTGGTTCGCGTAAACTTTAGAAATTTTCATCATTTTTAAATTTTGCAGTCAAGATCGTTATACCACTGACTGTACATCTCAGTTTAGTGGCACTTTATGGCTCTCAACTTGCCATCTGTATAATAAAATGATAGATAGATTGGCTTAGGATGTTGACTTCAAGCGATGTGGGAATTAGGGTGATATTTTTGTGCAGATACGTTTAGATAACAAATAATTTGGACACTTTTGTTGGTTAAATATTTTTCTTTTGGTATTTATTTTATTTGTTTCGTAGTACAGGATTTCTGGGTATAAATCTCTTTAAAAACGTCTGTTCGCTGTATATACAAACTGCAGTAAAAAAATACTCAGTTAATCTGATTACAAGCGCTGACTCTGCTCATTTTTACCCAACTACCAAGAAGGGTAATTATATGTACTAAACCCAAGAACAGCAGGTTAGCTCATTGTTACATGTAAGGACTTACCTTGTTCGTCAAACAAGTCTGCCTACTGCCTTGTCGAACATGCTTCTAGTGGCGTGACGAACAGTCTTAAATATTTTTTTATACCACTTAGGTAGCAGAGATGCACACGGCCCACCTGATGGAAAGTGATTACCGTGGCCTATGGACGCGTGTAACACTAGGGGCGTCATACTGGCGCTGCCGACCCTGTTAGAACAAGGAGTTTCTGTGCCTCAGTGTAGAAGATAAAGCAGGAAAAGCTTTAGGTCTTCCCACTGATATCACAAAAACTATCCAGTGATCTCTAGCTTCCCTACTCATCGCTGGGAACACAACACGAGGTTCTTGTGACCGCGGTATTCTGTAGGGCGGAGGTAATTCCCCAGTCGGATTGCTCAATTGGACGGAAATACCGTCGTGTCGTACCTCCTACTCTAGATTTACCCTCAAGCGGTCACTATGGTCTACCTATTTACTTATCTCTGTATGTCTGTATGGACGACCAGTATGGTCAATTAACCTTCTAGCGCCAAACAGATCAGCAGTCAGATGACAGTCGCTTCACAAACGCATGACAGTTAGAGCGTTTTCACTCTCATCCGATATCCGATATTCGACATCCGATATCGGAGGAAGTCAAATGTATGAGATATGTATCTTTCTTTCACATTGTCCGGCCCTATATCGGTTATCGGAGCCAAAACAGTGGTGTTGGCTCCGATAACCGATATCGGGCCGGAAGATACATATCTCATACATTTGACTTCCTCCGATATCGGATGTCGGATATCGGATATCGGATATCGGATATCGGATATCGGATATCGGATATCGGATATCGGATGTCGGATATCGGATATCGGATGAGTGTGAAAACGCTCTTAGAGTGGAAAAACGGGATCTTGGACTCCGAGGTGACGGTCTGGGAGTTAAGGAGAACGATGATGATTTCTTTTTACTTGTCATCACACAATTCCTTTGCCATAGAATAACAATAAAAACGCAGAAAACATAACTATACATATTCTTAAGGGACAAAACTAAATAGATTATAAGTAAATCTCTTCAAGGGTATCAGCCACTCTAGACAAGTAGCAATTCCTTGGTCGGCGTTTGATGGCATAGAATGACGTATATATGGGATTTGACGTATTTGACAGTCGTTAACGCATGTCATAAACGTCAAATCCCATACATTCGTCATTCTATTCAACCAAACGCCGGCCAACGAATTGCTACTTGTCTCTGAAGGATACACCATCCCCTATTGTATCAAAGACTAGCCTAGTTACCGCTAGACTCGGCCCGACCGCTCTCCGCTCAAGCGCTCTCCAAGCGGTTTATGTTAGCTATAAAGCTCATAAAGATTCTACTTTGTAACTATGTCTTACTGTTAGCGGGGAGGGTGTAGAGGGTAGCGAGTTCAGAGAATAAGCAATCTTTTACATCACGAATTTGTGGAGTGTTCAAATTTCTACAATAAATAATCAGAATGGTTTGAAAATTACTTCGAAATATTCATTGTGGAACATGAGCTCCGAGGGCACCTTCATCTAAATGTAGATGATGATGAATTTGGTGATCCTCTTCTTAATATATATAACTGAGACGCTCTATACCTTAGTATAACAAAGTTGCTGTCTGAAACGCACGATATATGACTTATGTGAGACCGAAAGTTCTGATGATACAGAAACCAATTTATTCAAACAGGTTTAGAACTGCAAGGAGATCACAAAGTTTTCCCTTTAGATGAAAACATGCAAATTCATGTCGTTGGTCGGGACCAGTACACCGAATACATACTCATAAGCAGATTAGCACATCTGTCAGTAGCAGTAACTTGTGTTTTAGGCTGCGAGAGCGTCATCAGGCCTGCTGCTTTACAACCGCCCACCTGCTCAAACCACCTAGATGTACCATTGTATATACCGTGAGGAATATTAATTTTTCACAATACACTTGTCTGGTAAGTCTGAGCAGTGATCTGAAAACTACTGTGGAAAGCTGGTTAGTCAGGCTACTTGACAACCGTTCACCTGCATAGACCATCTGCCTGTACCAGGCTCTGGCTAGGCTCCCTGCCCTAACAGTTCAACGTGAAATAATCAAAATTACTTATTTCCCGGTCTATCGCGCGCAGTACGACAAACGCCTAATAATCTGATGTATAATAAAGTTCAGCGTCATAGAAACACAAAAGCGCTGTATGGGCACTTCACATCAAGTGTTCCGTGACGAAATACTAAACTTAACACCACATGCTTGCTCGTCGATATTTTCTGATATATTTATATATCACTAGGGACCCGCTCCGGCTTCACACGAGTGGCAAAAAAGTTTCCCTGGGTTTCGTGAGGAATCCTAAACTTTTTGAAATTGCAAGACAGCCTATGTTACTCACGAAGAATCTAGCTTTCTAATGTTTTTTCGTTTATACCACTTAGGTGGCAAACAAGCACACGGCCCACTTGACGGAAAGTGGTTACCGTGGCCTATGGACGTGTGCAACGCCAGGGGCGTCACACTCCCGCTGCTGACCCTGTTAGAACAGTGAGTTTCAGTGCCGTCAGTGTAGAAGATAAAGCTGGACAAGTCTTAGGTCTTCCCACTGACAGCACAAAAACTCTCCAGTGAGCTCTGTTTACCCTATTCACCACCAGGAACACAACACGAGGTTATTATGGCCGCGGTATTCTGTAGGGCGGAGTTTCCTAGTTTGTACTTTCCTAGTTGGACTGCTCAATAGGATCAAATATATATAAAATAAATATTATTATATAATATTATTATTAAAAATCGGTTCAATAGTTTCTGAGCCTATTGCTAAACAAACTTACAAATCTTTTCATCTTTATAATATTAGTATAGACTAGTAGTTCAATTCGGCGGGCTAGCAAGAAAGGTTTAATGACAGTATAAGCTCGTGAAGTATGTAACTTTGGTGAGCTGTTGACTCTGCCTACCCTGGAGGAAAATAGACGTATTTGTATGTAAATTATATTCTAGATGTATGTAACAATATATCTATAGAGCGATGCGGAGAATATTTACAGAATTCTACACCAAGAATATTACAATATACATAATTATGATAGCTTTATTTATCACTAGAAGCATTTATAATATAGATTCTAGAACGTGAATGATTAATTATAGATGTAAATCGGGTGGTATTTTTGATACAATGAGACTTTGAATTAGAAACCGTGCCCAACTTAAGAAAAAAAACAACCATGCAGTACATCGGAGAGAATATTAACATTTCTGAGATTGGCAGTATCGACAAACTGCTTATCTCAGTAATATAAAAAGGTAAAACAAATAAAAATAAAAACCCGACCGATGCTGAAAAGTTCGGGACCAAATTTATAGCAGGCGATACATTAATTTTCATCAGTTTGGAGATTTGCAATTTACCGCCTGCTATAAAGCTTGGTTCGATCTTTTCAGCATCAATCTAGTTTTTTATTTTTAATGATTTATTTTATTTTATACTTTTTAGTAATGAAATATATCTTTTTGTAATCGTCTTTTAATTTCCTTCATTTTGATACCCCATTTGATAAATCGATTAAAGATAGGAAAAAGTGAATGCCCAGGTGAGACTCGAACCCACGATCTTTCCCTTACAGGGGGAATGCTCTGACCACTGAGCCAACGGGCCACACCTGAAGCTATCCAATTCTCCAATTATTAATTATATATTATTAATTATTCTATCCAATTATCCAATAATCCTATTGGATAGCTTCAGGCGTGGCCCGGTGGCTCAGTGGTCAGAGCATTCCCCCTGTAAGGGAAAGATCGTGGGTTCGAGTCCCACCTGGGCATTCACTTTTTCCTATCTTTAATCGATTTGAAAAGTTAGCATAGTAAATGCTTCAAAATTTCATCCCATTTGATAAAATTGAGAGATTTTTTTTATCAAAATCTGCCATTTTGTTTTTTTTTTATTATTTTGATATACCCAGTGTCACTCTCACAGTAAATACGAATCTAACGACACCTCTCAAGCTAAAATTCATCGAGCCGTTCAGGCTCCTTCTGACGCAGTCGGGTAAAAACACGTATGGCCTAATTAACATGAATTTTATTAACGGACTAAGAACTTTCTCAGCAGAGTACCTTCTCTATAGGATAATTTCGAATGCTTAAGACGTGGCTCAGTAGCTAAGTGGTCAAAGCATTCCCCCTGTAAGTGAAAGCTCACAAGTTCAACTCCCGTCTGAGCACCTACTTTTTCCGAGATCCTTCATTCTACACTTCATCAATTGATTCTGAATTTTATATTATACTTTGTACATAACTGTACCAACTGTACTACAGCTAGTCTACAAGCCAACTGGACTTGTGTACGTGTAGGTACAAACGTGCTGAAAAGTATACTCGATGTATCCACCTTCTAAATGGGAGAGTGCACCCTTTTAGCGAGTGGGGTCACAGTGCTAGCGATGTGCAAAATAATGAAATTTTGAAGCAATTTATATACAAGTTGTATGGCGATGAGAATTTTGACAGTTCAGGGGCCTTAGTTGATCGGAGATTCACCCTAGATTATTTATAAATTATTTATAACTGCAAGAAAATGTCAGTGTACATCTGTGGCAGATTGTTAAACAAAATGTTACTTATTTAATAATAATTAGAATATCATTTATCCCTATAACTCGTAAGAATTTTGGAAAGATGGCTCCGTGCAAGGCCGCTCTAACATTCCTACTATCAAGGGTTTTGCTCAGTTGATCAGAGTATTCTCTCAGAAGAATCAAAGAATCAAGAATCAAAGAATCAATTTCGTTTATTCAGTTTAGGCACATAAAGAGCACATATGAACGTCAAAATTTTACAATAATGTCAGGAAATTACTAATATAATATTAAATTAAGTAAATAAATCATTTGAAAATGATTCTTTCGCTGGTTCGGTAAGTTGGTTCTACTGAGAAGAGACCAGCAAGAAACTCAGTGAACAATATTATAGTTTCTGTTAATGAAACTAATTCGTATGGAATAAAATACTGTATGAATATGTCAATCGGACGGTATATTAAAAAAACACTTGTAGTTTGCACGACGGTTTGAGGAAAAGTGAGCCCGCTTCGCTTGAGCTCCGTTGATTTATAGGCCGGCGGTGCAATGTTGCCAACACGGCCATGCTGCTTGGTGCCTGCCCCAGGCACCTCACGAGTCTGGGTAGAATACTGAAATCAGAATGCATAGGTATATATAATATATGTTTAAGTATAGTCACAAGGCAGTCCTCAGAAAACAAGAAGTATTGCATATACGTTTCTTGTGTGTAATGCAATGCAGTGCCATATCCTGCACCCAAAGGGACATTGCCACACTTAGGTTACCAGGTTCATAATCCTGAGAATCATTTGCACTTGAAGAGTATTTCACTCACTCAAGCGTACCAAATTGAATCTGCTTACAAAGGCACTACATTTACATTTCCACATTACATATACAACACCACCATGTACTAAAATGTTATAGGTACAGTATTCTATCTGGGCTCGTCAACTAAACCAATTTCACCTACAACATATTGACATAATATATTATAGTATAAAATGTATAAATCATAGAATCATAGTATTTTAAATTATATAAAATTAATCAAACAGTTACAAGTACCTTGCCAACACGGTTTTGATTTATTTATTTCCTTTAACATGTTTTTATTCCATGCTCCAGTTATTTATATTAATCCATGGCTTAATATTCTCCCCAACTACTACTCCATTATACTTTTTAGACGTCCTTTCACTACCTCTTATGTCGGATATTTCGTATCGATCGTTAGGTAACACTTTTCTCACTTGGAAAGGACCTTTAAATGCGGGTAGTAATTTTTGACTTTGACCGTCATTACTGTGACTATGAATTTTTGCCAACACCAAGTCCCCTTCCATATATTGTGTAGCTTTGATTCTAGATTTATCAAATCTTTGCTTCTGTTTGTCCGCACTGGCTTTAACATTTTCGTCTACCATTTTTCGTAGCTTTGATACATCTATCAGTTCCTCGCTATCAGGATCTGGGGCCAAAGCATCGCAATCTGCTCGTAGTCTATAGCCGAACATGACTTCGCTAGGAACGGCTTGTATCGTTTTGTGTATCGTGCTATTTAGACCTTGTTGTAATGCATGGATACACTGGTCCCACCTATCGTCATTCGTATCAGCACCCAAAGTTTTTAATGCGTCTAAAATAGTCCTATTAAAACGTTCTACCTGCCCATTAGCGCGAGGTACGCCGGTTGCAGTAATATGTAATCTGATGTTTTTATTCATACAATACTGAGTGAATTGATTTGATGTGAAACATGAGCCCGAATCACTTATTATTCGTTTGGGGTTTCCAAATATTTTAGATAAATTTTGTAACTCTTTAATCACACCACCTGCGTTCGTTTTCCGTACAGCAGATATAAATATAAATTTTGTAAACGAATCAACAATCACTAATAAATACCTGTTTTTATCTTTGGTCATAACAAATGGCCCCAAATGGTCTAGATGGAGGGTATGGAAGGGTTGTGCATACTTTGGTATGGGATGGAGATGACCTTCTTTTGGCCCTCCTTTATTTTTAAAATATATGCAGTTCAAGCAATTCTTAATATATTTTTTTATGATATTACGCATTCGTGGAAACCAATATCGTGTACGTATACGCTCAATACATTTGTCCACAGAAAAATGGCCTAAGTCGTCGTGGTTGCACTTTATAATTTGCCAAATACATTGTTTCGGAACAACCCATCTACGACCATAGGTAGTTCTTCGATAAACCTTACCGCCTAGAAGTTCGTAATTATTAAAAATGTCTTTATAATTGTCGGCCTCTCCTGATGCTAGAATATCTTTTATTTTTACTATATGTGAATCCTGTATTTGTACTGATAACAACCAATCCGCTTCCGTAATGGACAAGATAATTTCCGATTCCGATTTCTCACCGGTTAGCACGGGATTGCGACTTAAAGCATCCACGTGCTGCATCCGAGTTCCCTCTCTATGAATGATTTCAAACGAAAACTCTTGAGTTGATAAGACCCAACGAGCTATACGTGGAATGATATCCCGTTTGGATAACGCATATCTGACTGCGCTACAATCCGTGATTATTTTGAACGATTTATCTAATAAATACAACCGAAACTTTTGAAGAGAACAAACCACAGCCAATAATTCAAGTTCAAAGGAATGGTATTTCTTTTCCTCTTCCTTAGTTTGTCTACTATAATAGTGCACGACCCTTTCCCCATCACTATCGACCTGGGTTAGTATACCGGCAATACCGTCCCTACTAGCATCGGTATATAATATTTTATCCTTGCCCGGGTCAAAAATGGCCAATATACTTTCCGAGGTTAACTTATCTCTCAGAACATGGAATGCTTGTTCTTGCACGCCAGACCAGACCCAGACAGCATCCTTCTTTAACAGCTTCGTAAGTGGAGCTGATAAAAGTGCGCAATTTCGTATGAATTTACGGAAATAACTAATAAGTCCTAAAAATTGTCGAAGTTGGTGAACTGTTTTGGGTATAGGGTAATTCTTTACAGCCTGTAACTTTGTATAACTTGGCATAACAAAGCCAGGTTTAATTTTATATCCCAGAAATTCAATACTACTTTTAAAAAAATGGCACTTTTTTAGATTCAGTGTCAAACCGTTAGTTCTAAATATTTGCAATACCTGTTCTAGTAACGCAATGTTTTCGGGGATGGATTTTGTTACGAGATACACATCATCTAAGTACACAATAACGTTACTAAATCTCAAATTACCAAGTACTTTATTCATCATTTGCTGAAAACAATTTGGGGCATTTACTAATCCGAAAGGTACCCTCAAAAAATTATAATGACCGTCTTCCGTGATGAATGCACTTTTCTCTATAGAGTCACTATCCAAAGCAATTTGATAGTACCCACATTTTAAATCTAAACTGGTAAAACAATTATGACCTTGAAGCCTGTCTATCAAATCTTCAATTCGGGGCATAGGATATTTATCTTTAATAGTAATTTTGTTCAATGCTCGGTAATCAACGCACAGCCTTTTCTCACCATTTTTTTTTTCCACTAGTAACGCTGGACAAGCATATGGAGAATTACTATTACATATAATATTACTCTCGAGTAATTCTTTTACCATTTCTCGTATTATCTGCCGGTTAGAATGAGAAGTTCTAAAGGGTCTACATTGAACAGGTTGTGAACTTGATAAATTAATTGACATTTCATAATTATTTACTTTTCCTAGTTCTTTTATATTTAAAGCAATACAATCTCTATATACCGTAAATAGGGCCAACAATTCACTTTTATGTGTATTTGTGTTTAAATCTATATCAGAGATGGTACTACAAGTTTCTGTAAACTGGCTTGTATACTGAAATTGGAGCTTATTACCTATACGAGAATACACTAAATCAGATCGTTCGGTGATATTCCTTCCAATCAATATGTCACATCCCACCATATCCTCCAAAATATACATATCGATGCCTTCTAAAGTAATGTTGTCAAAAGATAGTTTAACCGTGACCCTTTTATTTACGAATTTATAATTTTCTCTAGAAAATCCTTGTAAAACAACGGGTGAAGGTAGTTCGATACAATGACATGATAAACAAAGGTTATTTACTAAAGATTCTGATATTAACGAACAACTACTACCAGTATCAATAAATGCTTCATGACAGTGACCATTTACGTAAACAGTTTTGATAAGTTTATTACGTAAATTTGTTGAGATAAATTTAGTTTCTTGTTGTTCGGGCTTCACTATAGACTTTGCTGAAATTTTCTTATGGTAACAAACAGATTCTACATGACCTCTTTTGCCACAATAGTCGCACTTATTCAGTTCACATTGATTCTTTTTATGGTTACCCCCACAATTATAACATTTGATTACTTTACGACTAGATTCTTGGCCAACGTTTGATGAAGTTTGGCTTGTACTGGGTGCATTTACAGAGATAGGAATACGATTTATGGATGTTGAATGACTATGTGTACCAATTTTAGTGTGTAATTCACGTGTATTTTCTTGTTTAGTGCTTTTTTTATAAACCCTTCCATGTAAAAAACTAGCTAAATCATCTGTATTTTTGAAATAACTAGCGTCTATCGATGCACCAATATTAAGATCCCCAATATTCCCTACTATTATAGAAATAATATCTTGTTCAGAAAAATTTAGGCATAACCGATCTATTTTGCATTTTTGTTCAAAATAAAATTCATAAAGGGACTGATTTTCGATGGGCTTTTTATCTAATATATCTTTTAATAGGTCAAACATGTTCCTCCGAATCTGAAAACTAGCAGACAATTTTGCCTTCCAATCATTCCATTTCCACGTAGGCCATTGATTTTCCGTACATAATAACGAGTCATACCATACTTTAGCAGAACCTTTGAGTTTATTCAAAGCCTGATAGCGTATCATTCTGTTAGACCACGAAAAAGTGTTTGCATATGACTGAATAATGTTAAGCCAGGTATCAATATCATCCTTTATGGGGTCAAAATCTGGTATAAAGTTGTTTAAAATTGTAGAATTTGAATTACTCACAGTGTCGGTATATTTACGATATACCTTATCCTTTCGCTTCGGTGGTGGAGATGGTGTTCTTCCACTGCTCGAAGAGGATGTAGAGCTAGAACGCTTACGTTTAGAACGTTTCTTGCTCGACTTTCGTTTACCCATGGCGCGTGAAAGTTGCTTGTCACTTCTGATGTTAATGAAACTAATTCGTATGGAATAAAATACTGTATGAATATGTCAATCGGACGGTATATTAAAAAAACACTTGTAGTTTGCACGACGGTTTGAGGAAAAGTGAGCCCGCTTCGCTTGAGCTCCGTTGATTTATAGGCCGGCGGTGCAATGTTGCCAACATTTCTTTTTTTAAAACAATTTGTTTTTATTTTATTTTTCATAGGTTTATATTGTGCGAGCAAGAAAAGAGATTAGGATGACCATGCATTTTTATCATTAAGGTATAGGTAGGCTAGATAGGAACTGATCGTGGATTCAAGTTCCGTTCTAGATATTGTCATTTTTCCTTTTTAAAGAACATCGGAATATTTCTCTTTCATACATACGAGTATATTATACTCGTATGTATGAAATAAATATAATAAAATGGTGATGTAATAAATTATATACAGCTAATATTTACCTGATATATTTTATAAACTTAATATGACATTAATTTTCTGCAAACGCTTCCCTTGCGACGGCACCTCGCCCTATCAGCGCCAGATCCATCGCTACGTAAAATATCGAGTGCGAGATATGACAGCTTCGGAAACAGGCCTGCGTTTGATAGACCTTCGCCCCGCGCCCCGCACCCCGGCACCTTAGGGCGGTAGCACACTCGCTCGTTATGCTGTTCGGACTTTAAAAATAAGTAATCTAAGTTATTAACATAGTTGCTGGAGGTGATAATTGCCGAAGAACTTCCTCCTATCGAGGCCTTGGGGAGGCGCGTTTTGCACCGCCGCCATGGCCTGCTTCTCCTAGGGAGACAAATGAATGACAAGGAGACGGCGGTACCCTATGTAATCAAGAATTATACTAGCATTACTAGCGCCGTGAGCAAGGCGGTGAGCGACAGTACTCCCACTGCCAGGATCGGTCTTGTCTCTAGGACCTGTCTTGGCGTCTCAGGCAATCGGTAAACCTGTACAGCCCGATACGAGAGCCTCGTGTGGCTTCTCTAGCCAGTCCCCCATGATGGATCATCGCTGTACTAGAACCCATCAGTAATGTTACTCCCTATTGAGAAACTACCTTTATATATCTGCCCTATGTATACCACATACGTATCGTTAAATATAATACCGGGGTCTGCTGAGGACAGTCGGACAATATTATTGTGATATATTTGATTTCACCGTAAAGTGAGTTAGGATAGGACCGCACAGTGTCTGATTACTTACTATAGGTAGTGAAACTGAGCAATATAATTCTTGGCGCAAATAGTAATGAAAATGAAAATCTTTTATTATTACATAGAATTGCATAGGTATGAACACAGATTATACACGAGGGTGTTCAAAAGCTATAAAGCTACATTTTGTTATTTGGTAATTAAAGATTGCTGCGTCCCAAACTAGGCTGTTGCCTGTATCTTGGAGAGTAATGTTGGTTGGAAACGGTTATAGGAAGTTTTTAGAAAGTCGTCAAGATAACAAATAAATAATAAATAAATATTCTATAACATTCTACACAACGCTATCTAAGTCCATGGTAAGCATAGCTTAGCTATTTTATGTTACGGAATCTAAAATGCGGATAAACATACCTTAATACTTTCTTTTTTTTTGTAAATATATACATATATAAATATTTGCACTAAGCGGGAATCGAACCCGCGCCTCCTACGTAGCAGTCGAACGTTCTACCACTACGCCACAAAGGCCGTCAAGATCTATTGGGTCAATCAGTACACCAGCTGATTGACTTGACAGTCGTTACTCTGGTGCAGTTCATCCTGTCGGGGTTGAGATGGTATATTCAGTGATGACAGTTGCTCTCATACAACCCATAGCCCAACCAAAAGGTGAGGAGAAGTAACAAACGGGCGTTCAAGGCGTGGATGTTACTGGAAACCACGCTAAAATGATAGAAGATCATAATATATACATCTCTCACTCAGCATCTGAAATGGCGGTCCTTATCATTCCAGATGCTGAGTGTATTATAGTAGTTTATGATACTGTTGCATAATAAGGGTTCTTATAACACGAGCGTGTTTTAAAAAAACGAGCCGTAGGCGCGAGTGGTATCACACGAGTGTTATAAGACCAAGTTATGTACAGTGTCATACACTGCTTTATCTACTCTCATAGTATAATACGTAAACTAATTTACTTTACAAACAAAACCAAACTTTGTTTAATTTAAATGTAAAATGTTGCCGCCAAGGCGCAAACATCGATTGCGCATGCGTGTTTCTTTTTTTTTTCTTCCGAATCGGCGGATTCTTTTTTTAAAGTAGAGGTTCAGTCCAGATGGAGGTTGTATAGGTGTATCGTTATGATTAAAAAGTTATTTAATGACAGGTGTCCATACAAGACCTGTATCGGAATAAAACTTTTTTTTTGGCCTGTGCGTAATGTTTGCCATAAGAGTTTTGATTTCAATTTTATAATCTTTGTTAAGCCGTCGTGGTATTTTTTTTTATAACCATGCAGCCTTTTTTATAAACGTTTAATTAAATGGCTAGGCAAGTAGTTAAACGTCATCGATCGAAGCTATTTGCCTAGCCGTTCAATTATATGTCTGAACACCATTCAGGCCGTTAATTAAATTGACTTTGACTTGACTGATTTTTATTTATAAATCAATAGACTCGCTTTTAACAACTATATCTCCTGTTAGTTCGTTATGATATGGCCGACTTAGTTATTTAATTAAACAGCAAGAATAACAATATTTTATAGTTCCTACCATTGGCTACCAGAAGGTCAAAGCAACTATATACGCACAATTTTCCTCGTAAGCACAAAATACTGCATCTAACCTACTCAAACGAATCTTATGCCAACTTTTCAAGGATGAAAACAAATAACATTTCCATACCCCGATGCCCAAAGCCAGGGCCTAGGGAATCTTGTTATACTGTTTAAATTAAGTCGAAAATATCGAACAGAAGGGCGTATAAATTGGAGAAGCTGTTGAAATTGGACCCGGCCGATGTAAAGTAGACCTTTCCTTATGCTTCGATAACACGCACCGAGGGGAGTGGCGAGTCAGTGCATTCGGCCGAGTGCTCGATACGTGTGGACAGAGCGCCTAGTACCGAACGCTCGGCCGAGTAAAACGGTGAGACAGTAGCTAGGTCCTTATTCTACTTACTTGGCCGATTAAGCGGAGTATTCAAAGATCACCCTGCTGCTCCCCTGCACTGTCTCGTTCGCTCACTCAGCACGTATGAACGGCACTGCCTAGTCACTCGCCACACGGCTGTTGTCGCCCTATTAAAATGTGTATTTTATATTTTATCGTTTCCGAACTGTGGTCTCAATAGATCTCAACTCATTATCGTCACAGATTATTTAAAAATTAGTATTTTCCTGAGCTTATCCGACGACAAGGTGAACACTCAGATCTCAGGGTCCGTCTTTCAAATCTTTCTCCTCTTCGCATGATCTCGGGCGCCCATGGTCTCAAACCAAGGGCACTCATTTCAGAACTCAACTGTCTATGTTAATTTCAAAACACGTGTGGACAGCTACTCGCCGACATCACTGTCCCGGCCGAGTAACATTTTACTAACACGCCACTCCACTAAGCGCGTGTGATCAAGGCATTAGAATGGTCGCAAGAACCCGGCGTAATGCGATGCAGGCTGTTTTGATTTGAGGAAATTCGCTTATGTGATACACTAACATAATCATATCTTGTAGCTGATACTATTGAACAGATAACTTTTGTATATTTATACACTTTGAATCTTGATTCCGTTCTCCATAATGCATGGAGAAATATCCCAGGCATAAAAGTAGCCTATGTATTGTCTACTATTGGTTGTGATTTATTGTCTCTAATCTAATTCAGACTATGATCTATCTCGGAACCAAATTTAACAAGATCCTTCTTCTTCTTCATCCTAGCGTTAATTCCAGTCGCATCCCAAGCTTTCAATTTGGAGTCTGGGGTCCACTTTACCAGTCTAACTGCGGATTTGGATGAATTTCGATATTTTACCGTGAAGCGACTGCTATCTGACCTGACCACTCTGACCACAACCTAAAGGCGATATCAAAGCATTGCAATTAGACCAGTTATTGGATTTTTGAGGGCTCCAAATACCAGTAACGACTACGACGGCTTAACGTGCTCTCCGAGGCACGAGCGGACCAATACAAATACCCATATTTATGAATACAAATATTAGGGGTTAAAGTATGAAATTGCCGATTTGTACTGACAAATTGAAATTCGTTTTTTTTTTTAATTTAACGTATTTATTTAATCAAAATAATTACCATTATTATCTATACATTGCTGCCATCTAGTAGGAAGGTCATTTATGCCTTTGCGATAGAACTCTGGTGATCTAGATTCGACAAACTGTGTGAAAGCATTTTGTACTACCTCCTGAGAAGAAAACTTTTTATCACATAGAAAATTGTCCAAATCACGAAAAAAATGGTAGTCTGTTGGAGCAAGGTCTGGCGAATACGGAGGGTGACGGATAGTTACTAATTGCAGTTCCTGTAGAGTTAAAACGGTTTCTCGTGCTGTATGAGGTCTCGCGTTATCATGGAGCAATAATGGTGAAGATCGATTCATGAGTCGGGGCTGTTTCACTGCTAGTTTTGCTATCATTGTTCGGAGTTCGGCACAGTAGACATCTGCCGTTATTGCTTGACCAGATCGTAGAAAGCTATAGTGAATAACACCATGCTGAGACCACCAAACAGTTACCATTACCTTTTTGTTGGTAAGCTTTGCTTTAGGACACTGTTGTGGCGTTTCACCTGGGGTCAGCCATTGCATTTTTTGCTTACGGTTATCGTAAAGAATCCACTTTTCATCACATGTCACAATTCGATCCAATATTCCTTCATTTCTGTATCGATTCAACAAGGCAACACAAGTTTCAACACGCATTTCTTTCTGCAGATCAGTCAAATCATGAGGTACCCATTTTTCACATTTTTTTATTTTATTGATTTGACGCAAATGGGTCAATATTGTTGGTAAGGTAACGTTAAACCATGCAGCTAATTCCTGGGTAGTTTGGCTCGGATCGGCTTCCACCATGTCTTTCAATTCATTGTTATTCACCTGTGTGGACGGCCTTCCTCGTGGTTCGTTCTTCAAATCAAAGTTTCCATCACGAAAGCGTTTAAACCAAAATCGCACGGTGCGCTCATTAGCAGTCCCCTCTCCAAACGCAACATTGATATTGCGAGCTGTTTCTGCCGCGTTAGTTCCGCGTCGGAACTCGTATTCAAAAATCACTCGAATTTTCGAAGTATCCATCTTTCTTGTCTAAGCTGAATAAAAAAAACAACTGAAAGTCGATAATCGAATGTTGCACATTTTTAAATGAAGAACTACATAGGTACCACGTGGAAAAAGTTTCACTCAAAAATCTCAAACCATGAAGGTTCTATGTCAATTCGAAGTACCTATTACAATGAAACGGCAATTTCATACTTTAACCCCTATTATTTGAATTGAGCAGGGATCAAATCCGCGCCTCCTGCGTAGCGACCACGTTAACTACCGCTACGCCACAGAGGCTGAAATTTAACCAGATCCATTCAGATGTTTAACTGTCAATTAATAAAGAACTTCGAAATGTCTTCACATACTTTCACATTAAGAATGTGTGTATGTGCACCACCAATATAATATCTTGAGAGTACAAGTATACTGCACCCACAAGTCGGTACATCTGCCCCTTTCGACAATCAATCAATCAAGTAGCCCACTGCAGTCCACTGCTGAACATAGGCCTCTCCCAATGTGCGCCATTTCGTACGATCCTCCGCCTTCCGCATCCAGTACGTTCCAGCCACCTTTTTCAGGTCATCGGAGCCAGGGAGCGCCCTACCCTTTGTTTCCCTTCTCGCGGTCTCCACTCTAGAACTCGTCCGCTCCAACGGCCATCGGTCCTTCAACAGACGTGGCCAGCCCATTGCCACTTCAGCTTGCTTATTCTGCGATGATGTCGGTAACTTTGGTTCTTTGTCGGATGACCGCGTTCCGAATTCTATCTTTCAGAGAAACTCCAAGCATAGCTCGCTCCATAGCCCGCTGCGCGACTCTTAGTTTATGGACTAGCTCTCATCACCCGATAGTTGGTACGAGTGTCGTTAGATGGCTCCCACCGTCACCCCAAGACGGTTGTATAGTAGAATATGGATTGCTTCAGGCGTAGCTCGTTGGCTCACTGGTCAGAGCATTCCCCCTGTAAGGGAAAGATCGCGAGTTCAAGTCCTGCCTCAGCGATTCACTTTTTCCTATCTTAATCGATATGAAAAGTGGCAATTCGTTGGCCGGCGTTTGGTAGAATAGAATGACGAATGTATTGGTTTTGTCATTTATGACATGCGTTAATAACTGTCAAATACGTCAAAGCCCATACTGTCTCCGGTATTGCCACTTGTCCCCACAGACTCTTATACAGGCTCTTATATTGGTATTAACAGGCGTGACTGCTGTATGACGCTACCAACCCGAGACAAAACCCTACGCCAGAATACCACTCGATAATCAGTAGAAGATTATATTGAATTCCGCACAAGAGATCGTCACAAAGATAAATTACGAATGGCGAATGTAACACAAAACTACTTCATCAAAGTGTATTCTGTATAGCGCAACGCATTTTCAATAAGATTCCAATACATATCAGAAACGTAGAGACAATAAATATATTTAAAGAAAAGATGCACAAGCTGCTGGTAGCGAAATGTTACTACAATATTGATGAATTTTTAGAAGACCAAACACTTGAATAATAATTGATAAGGAATGACTATAAATAATATATGATATGACATGACTGGTATGTAACGATATAAGTGTAATTTAAATTTAATGTGTATGATAATTTATAATTTATTAATAATTTTCTCACAAAACGTTATATGCCAATATGGCTGAACATAGCTGATCAAATTATGTAAAAGACCTACTTTGTACCTATGTTTCACAATAAATCATTTGAATTTGAATTTGAAAGAAATGCCGACATGCAAAATCACACTCTGCCAAGTGCCATGCAGATTGGTTCGCTCGTTCTGGTGTTATTGACTTAATCCCCGGGAGACGTATTTTGGACCTAAATCGCGAGACAAACGAAATGGTAACGTACGTGGATTGTTTTGTAATAATCTATACCTAGTGGCACCGCCGTAGCACCCCGTTCTATTCCCAACAGACATTCAAGAAATGTAAACAGTTTAGGACCAAGATACATGTCTCGAGTAATACAATCATTAATTATATATTGTTCATCTCATTTTAGTAAAATAATACAGTAGAAGCCTTCATAATTATTACACAATATAAAAGAAAGAGTTAAATTTCGGTTGATTTCGCTCAAAACATACCTGTTTTTCTCTACTTTATAGCCTTAAAATTTCTGTACAACAATATTTTGGCAGCATTTTCATTAATTAATTTCATTTTCTCGTGAAACGTTAAGCGTAAATCATAAAATACGAGACAAACCTGGGTAATTAGGCATTATTGTAATTAGTCTGTTTTCATTGAGTTTAATTTAACGGAAAAAATACGATGAAAAACTGTTCTTATTCACCGAGTGTGGCGACCATCATTTGGGATTATCGGGAACTTCTATAACGTTTATATTATCAAAAAACTACATCTGTTCAGTGGAAATCGAAGGCCCTCTACATAACAAACCAGAATTTAGCAGGTGGCACAACCCGCCTATGAATGGCCTCAATTTAGATTATTTCATTCATTCATTCAAGAGTGCTAGTGTTGCAATTTTCTGTAGCTAATAGGTTAGCCCATCGGGTTAGCGACGGCTTTAGTGTCCGTGTCACGTAAAAATCATGTCCTCACAACCATACAATTGAGTAATTCATACGCGAGAAAAATCATAACTGCTGTGAAGAAACGTGGCGTGATTGTTCCTCAGACATAAAAAAAAATTCTAAGACCAAGCTAGGTGATTGCGGTTGGTGGTTTGCATCTCAGCGGTTGATGTTTTGTGGACTCGTAAATCTAATGACCTTACATACTGGGAGAAATATACAACTCGAGTACTACAAATGTCTATTCAAAAAATGTGTTCTCCTAGTTTAGAGTGAATTTCTCAAGCATACAATTTACCTGGCGGAGCTGAAAATCATACTATAAAGTTATGAGATGAAAGTACCTAAAAGGCCGATATTAACATCAGTCGATTGGTACACGCGGGTGCTCATGCTCACGAGAGCCAGTTCGGTTCTATACTGTTTAGATTTCCCACCAGAAACGTAAATAAGACTCTCCAAAAGCCTCTGACAAAAATCACCTAAATATGAATAAATTTTGATGTAGCTAACACTAAAATTTATTAACACTATAAATTGTATAGATATCAATTTTGGTGAACTGATAATTTAGGTGTCCATAATATATATTATGTAATTTTCAGGCTCAAATAAACTTCTCTAGCATATCATGCAATCAAATACGTATTTCCAACTAAGCATAGAAAGAGACAAAAAAAATATTAACAAACAAAAAATATCACCAAACTTAGGTTTAAATTCACAAATGTTAAAATTCACCCTTTAATGGTTGCAAAAAGGTACCCTATTTACCCTGGTTCCAAACTTTTCGCTTAAATCTGTACACTACTACAATATATGCACTCAAAATTATCTCAAAGTTTTTAGATTACAATGTGCCTTATCATTGTAGCAACCCTTATTTACACAAGAAATCCCATACACAAACCACAATCTATTTTAAACAGGAATTAATTAATTTCTTGTCGTAGCGTTGTCACCCCACAAAAGGGTTCGTTGAAAGCAAATGCCACAACATCTGCTATCCCCTTCTATCTATTGTGTCTGATGTTTCGTCTCGCTCGCACTTAAGGACGAATCAGAGTGTTTGATGAGCCTTAATTGCTTTATTAGTTTTCTCTTGTTTGACAAAAATGTTCGTGAAAGCGGGTATTTTAGAAGTTCTATTTAATTTTTGTTATATAATGGGGTACGCCAATATTTATGTTTCAAAATGATATTGTATAACCACAAAGGGTACCGGACTACCGGTCTATATTTTGGTTAATTATATTTTAGATTCAACGTAATAGAGGAGAAAAACATTGCCGTCAATGGCGTATTATTTCACGCTCTGTTTTCTTACTGTCGGCTAAAGACCAGACTTTAGAGTGTTTGAGGCCTGAACAAGATGTTTGGGACTCAAACCTAACCTTCAAACCTGTACTCATCCTGATTGTCAAGCGAAGTTGTGGCGTAAGCTTTAAAGGGTTAGCAGGAGTCGTTCCTAATATAACCGAAAAAGCATCGATGTAGAGAAATGGGGATGCCGCCTGCGCTTTTATCCCTACAGAGGGCGCCTCGTTATGGCAAATGTTAGCTGTCATCTAGGTAGATTTCATTGTTTGTCTATTTAAATCTGACAGCTATGAGTTTGTTATTGTTGTTTGGTCATTTGCTGCTGCCATCTACAATTGGGGTGCTCGTTGGGTAACCTCCACGTCGGCTTCTCCGTTTCTTCCCCCTTTGGACCGCGGTCCTGGGGAGCGGAAGCGGGGGGGCTGGTGCACCCTGGACAACGGCTAACAGACTCCTACCTTGGGAGTTCTGTTGGCCGTTGACGAATAACCCGACGGCTGACCTCACGAGGAGGTCGTGGGATGGCGGGCCTTCAAGGCCCGCGGGAAGGGGTCCGTAGGACACCCTTCTATTCCAACAGCCCTTTTAAGGGCTAACTGACCCCATTGCACGAGGGGGTCGTGGTATGGCGGGCCTGCAAGGCCCGGGGGAGGGATCCGTAGGGTTCCTCCCACCTCAACAGCCCTTTTCAGGGCTAGCCGTCGCTCCCGGTACCCCTCTGCTTCAGCAGAGGAGACATGGGAGAGGCGACGGGATCCGTTGGATCCGGGGACGGGTCGGCCTACTGCTCGCGCAGGGGCTGACGGGCATTCGTGCCACCGTTGGCGTTGGGAGAGTTGGCTACTCCCCCGCATCGCGTAACCTCCGAGATATCGACAACGACCTGAGTGCTAGCCACACTCGGGAACGCCGATATCCTGGAGGCCGTGGGGCTTGCCTTAATTGGCCGGCCCGCGACAAGGAAAAGTCTGAAAACCCGACAGCGAAGTCGTTTAAAACCTGTGGATACCTGGGGACCTCCACAGTATATACCCCGCTTCCTGGAATGGCCGTCTCCCAGGAAGTGTCTTTAGTACGGTTCTACTCGTGGGACATAATAAAATAATGGAAGACCTAACTAAAACAAAAAACCCAACCCAACCAAGCGAAACAGTCTGCGCGGAGGTCGCGCAGCACCACGACGCGGAAGTCGCGTCCCAGGCGGTGTTAGACACCGCCACCCAGAGCAGGGATAACAGCCCGGGCGTAACGACCCGGAGCTCAGCCGGGAAGAGGAACCTGGTTCCTTCCCCCCGGCCATTGGCGGCGCTTCAAGACCGTGTGACCCGCACAGAGAGGCGGAGGGTCGGAGCGCAGCCGGAACCGCCATCGCCACCATCTCGGTCCAGGTCGCCGGTGCGGCCGGAGACGCCGTCTTCTCCTCCGGCGCAGCCGGAGTCACCGGCACCACCGCGTCTGCCGCCGCCGCCGCTCCCGCCGCGTCTGCTGGTCCCGCCGCCGGTACAGCCGAAGTTGCCGACGCCGCCGCGAGTGCCGCCGCGTTCGTCGGCAAACTCCCTGGAGGCCTGCATGGCGGCAATGGCGGCACAACAGGCGTGGCACGAGGAGTGGACGCGGAGTTGTCTGGAGAAAGAAAGAAAGAAAGAAAGAAAGAAACATTTATTTAGTGCAATGTGGTCACACAATACAGAAATTATACATCAACTACATTGGAAGTATTGGAAGCATGTCCACTCATCAGTAATAAACATGCCTCCAAACTCCAAACACAGCATGCGCACAACCAATAACAGTGCAACCTACAAGTGCACCAAATGGGTGTCCAGTTCAGCATGTGCCGGGTAGAAACCTAGCGCTGGTTTTCAACTGGACTCCGACGAGGCCATCATGGCCTCCATTCACCGTCCACCCCTGGGGCAGCCGAGTGGGGGATACGCCGGAGCGGTCAAGCGGGGCCCCATCCGCACGGTAGCGGCGGGGACCACGCAGGTGTCGGCCCGAGGCGCGCCCACTGTGCCGGCTGCCCCGGCCACTATCGCCGCGTCAGCCGGGGGTGCCAAAGCCAAGGGCAAGGGAAAGGGGAAGGGCAAGGGGAAGACGTCCCCAGTCCCAGCCCCGGCCCTGGCACCGGTTTCGGCCCCGACTGCCTCCAGTAGCTCTGCACCGGCAGGGGGCTGGGAGGTGGTCGGTGAGGCCAAAAAATCGCGGAACGCCCGTAAAAAGGGCCAAGAAGGCCCTGGTTGCTGCGAAGGGAGCGCCAGGAAGGCTGCGCGTCCCCCGTACCACCGCTGTCGTCTTAACGATGACACCGGAGGCGACGGAGAGGGGCGTGCAGTACGTGGACCTGGTAAAACAGGCGAGGGGCCTCATTGATATGAGGGCCCTCGATGTGGCGGGGACCCTCCGAGTGACACACACTCGGACGGGTGCCCGGCTCATCCACGTCCCTGGCGCTACAAGCGGTCCCAAGGCCGATGCCATAGCGGCTAGGCTTAGGGAGACGCTGGATGCAGCCGACGTCCGGGTGTCCAGGCCCACCAAGTGCGCAGAACTGCGCATTTCGGACCTGGACGACTCCATCACGGCCGAAGAAATTCGGGCCACCGTGGCGGAGGCCGGGGGTTGCCCCCTGGAGGCGGTTAAGGTCGGAGCGATTCGCTACGGCCGTCGCGGACAGGGGGCAACAGTTGTCGGCTGCCCCATCGCAGCAGCCCATAAAGCTGCCGACCGGCGGATCCTCGCGGTAGGCGGCGTTGTAGGAGTCCGGGTACGGCTCCTGCAGGCTCGGCCGGACAGGTGCTTCAGGTGCCTGTCGGCCGGCCACGTGGGTGTGCAGTGCAAGGCGGAGGTGACGGTCGGTGACCGTTGCTTCCGCTGCAGCCAACCCGGTCACAGGGCCGGTAATTGCGAAGCTCCGCCGCACTGTTTCAGGTGTGCGGCGGAGGGCAAGCCGGCCGACCATAGGGTTGGCAGCAAGGCCTGCACCCGCGGGGAGCCGCCGCCGCGAGGCGGGCGTTCCGCCAATGGTTCGGGGCGGGATGCGAAGATGGTTCCATAATGGATCCTCATCTCCGCATCCTGCAGGCGAACCTGGGCCACGGTGTCGATGCTCAGGCACTTCTGCTCCAGAGCATGGCACAGTGGTCCATCGACGTCGCCGCTGTCGCCGATCCGTACACTCACCGGCCCCTCGGGCCTGCCTGGGCGGTCGACCTGGATGGATCGGCGGCACTGGTGCATAACTCCGCTGCGGGTGCCCCTCCCCTTGACGTGATCGCAAGGGAGCATGGCATCGTAGCGGCGCGGGTGGGGGAGATTGCGGTCGTGGCCGTTTATTTCACGCCGAGATCACACCGACTCATAGGGTAGTATCGGCGGTCGCTGGAGCGGCTGACCGACGTCGTCAATGCCTGCACGCCTCGTCCGGTTCTTGTGCTCGGGGACTTCAACGCCTGGTCTCAGGCCTGGGGTTCCCGGCGCACAAACGCGCGGGGCAGGGCTCTGGAGAGCTGGGCCGATTCTCTCGGCTTAGTTCTCCAGAATCGCGGGGCCGAAGCCACGTATATGGCCACGTTTGTGGCGGGGGAGCGCAGTTCGATCGTAGATCTTTCGTTCGCGAGCGCTTCCCTGTCACTCCGCGTGCAGGGCTGGCGTGTCGCCGCGGAGGTGGAGACACTGTCGGATCACCGATACGTTCGGTTTGATGTCTCCCCTCCCCCGAGCGATGCGCCAGTCATTTCGGCCCAACGCGAGCCGCGCTGGGTGTTGGGGCGATTGAATCGGGAGGACCTCCTGGAGGCCGCCATCGTACAGGCCTGGGTCATTGCGCCGGACAGGCCTGTCGACATAAACGATGAAGCGGCGTGGTTCCGGGAGGCCATGACACGGGTCTGCGATGCGAGTATGCCTAGGGCTCCAGCCTATAATCCGAGGCGTCGGGTCTACTGGTGGAATGCGGAGATCGCGAGGCTGCGTATGGCCTGCGTGATCACGCACCGCCGGTGGGCCCGATTCCGTAGGAGGCGTACTCGTCCCGCAGACTCGGAGCCCCGATTGGCGGAGCTTCATGAGGGATACAGGGAGGCCCGGAATGCCCTTCGAGCGGAGATTAAGCGGTCAAAGGCCGCTTGTTACCGGGAGCTCCTGGAGACGCTGGAGCGGGACCCATGGGGGCGGCCTTACCTTATGGTAAGAGAAAAGCTGCGCCCCCGGGCCCCTCCGCTGACCCAGGTGCTCGAACCGGCTCTGCTCGGAGGAGTGGTGGAATCCCTGTTCCCGGCGCGAGCGGAACATGTTGGGTAGAACTAGACGGCGCCCACTGTGGTGATTGACGACGACGTGCCCGAGGTCACTTGGGTAGAACTAGAGCTGGCGGTGCGAAGGCTTAGGGCCAAGAAAAGCACCGCCTCGGGACCCGACGGCATTCCAGGCCGCGCGTGGGTCCTAGCTCTAGGGAAGGACGGCCTCGAACCCCGACTGAGAGGGTTCCTCAGCGCATGTTTGGAGCGGGGCCAGTTTCCGAAGATGTGGAGGATGGGGAAACTGGTCCTCATCCGCAAGCAGGGACGCCCGGCGGACGAGCCGTCCGGGTACCGGCCCATAGTGCTGCTCGACGAGGTGGGCAAACTCTTCGAAAGAGTTATTGCCAAGCGCCTCGTCGAGCATCTCTCTAGAGTGGGGCCGGACCTGGTGAACACCCAGTTTGGGTTCCGCCGGTGGCGTTCCACTGTGGATGCCATCATGCGCGTGAGGACTCTGGCGGGGGATGCGGTTGCCCGGGGCGAGGTCATGTTGGCGGTGTCCTTGGACATCTCCAACGCATTCAACACCTTGCCCTGGAGTTGCATCAGGGAGGCACTCGTATACCACGATGTGCCTCTCTACCTCCGCCGCATAGTCGGGGCGTACCTGACGGAGAGAGCCGTCATCTACCCAAGTTCGACGGGAGTCGGTAGGCGTGAGATGTCGTGCGGTGTTCCACAGGGGTCGGTCCTGGGGCCGCTCCTGTGGAACATCGGTTACGACTGGGTGCTTCGCGGTGACTTCGCGTACGGGGCCACCGTCACGTGTTACGCGGATGACACGCCAGTGACGGTGAGCGGGGCTACGCACCGCGAAGCGACCCTGAGGGCCACGACCGCGGTTGCTCAGGTCGTCGACAGGATCCGGCGGCTGGGTCTCGAGGTGGCTCTGCATAAGTCCGAGGCCATGTTCTTTCATGGCCCTCGGCGCAGGCCAGGCCCGGGAGCCAGCCTAACAGTGGGAGGTACTCCCATCGACATGAAGCCCCGGTTGAAATACCTGGGGCTCGTGCTTGATGGTCGATGGGACTTCGGACAGCATTTCCGAAGTCTGCGCCCCAAGTTGGTGCTCACGGCGAATGCCTTGGGCCGGTTGTTGCCCAACTTGAAGGGCTCAGAGTCCTCCTGCAGGAGACTCTACGCGGGTGTCGTGCGGTCCATGGCCCTATACGGGTGCCCCGTGTGGGCGGACACCCTGGAGGCCAGATTCCTGCCCCTGCTCCGTACGGCGCAGAGCACGATGGCCTCCAGGGCCATCAGGGGATACCGCATGATATCCTTCGAAGCGGCGAGTCTCCTGGCCGGATCGCCACCGTGGATCCTGGAAGCGAGGGCCCTTTCGGCACTATATAAGTTCCGAAAGGAGGCGCGGGAGCGGGGATTCGATCCCGAGCCCGAGGATATTCGGGCCGAGAAATCCCGGCTCCACCAGGTCATGGTGGCCGAGTGGGAGCGACGACTTGGGCAAACACGCGCAGGGCACGCCGTCATTGCGGCGGTAAGGCCCATCATGGGGGAGTGGCTAGAGAGGCCACACGGTAGCCTCTCGTACCGTCAGACGCAGATTATCACCGGGCACGGTAGCTTCGGGCGGTATCTGCATCTGATGGGTATAGAGCCAACGCCCGAGTGCCATCACTGCGACGCGAGCGTGGACTCGGGGCTGCACACGCTCACCGAGTGCCCGGCGTTTGAGACGACGAGGCGGGAGCTTGTGGCGGCCCTGGGGGTGAGAGTGCTCACGCTCTCCACCCTGCTCGCGGCGATGGTCCGCTGCGCGGATGCGTGGGCGGCCAGCGCCTCCTTCTGCGAGCAGGTCATGCTCGCGAAGGAGACAGCAGAGCGGGCGCGGCGCGATGAGCGAGAAAGGCTCGCTGACATCGCTGCACGCGCCCGAAGGCGGCTCGGGCGTCGGAGGGCGCAGACTGACCTCCGCCCCCCATGAGCGCGGGCCTGAGGGTGACGGGTGGAGCCGCCCATCACCCTAGCAGAAGCAGGCCACGGCGGCGGCGCGCATCGTAGGACGATGCGCGCCTCCCCACACCGGGGTTGCGTCGGGGACCGCGTGGTCCCCCCCTTCCCGAGGAGGGCCAGACCGAGAGGGATGGCCCTGGGTCAGCCGGGGTGCGAGGGATATGTCGCATGACAACCTCACCTTTGGCCTAGCACTACGACCCAGAGACGGCGTGCGGTTTAGTCGGTTCGAGTCCGACATAACCTCCCCCTCCGGCTCCGGAGGGGTGGGTATCCGTGGGGATTTCCCGCACTTGAAAAAAAAAAAGCCATCTACAATTAGTTTTGCATCGGCATCCCCATTCATCGACGCCAAAACTCTTTGACCTCGTTTATATTTTAGTTTATACGTTTCAGTTTTAGCTTAACTCTTAAAAAAAAACTTATAATATAATATACGCACTTAATAGTAAATGAAAATTACCATAACTAAAAAAAAAAAAAAACATGGAGGGGAAGGATGAAAATGATCGATATTCGTACAATTCATTATGTACATTTCTGAACTGGGTATACGTTATTATAATTAAAAAAGGTTGATTTCTGGTTCAACAGTAACGCTTGTCCAACATTCCGAAATCAGAATTTCTAGTTTTTGAACACGTTTAGTTTAAAAAGATTTTTTTTGTCTCCATGGTCCCACCAATAAAACTCAAATTAATTCTATCTCACATTTCTAGTGGAATCATGGGTAATCCACACAGACACTACACTAGAGAATAAAACCAAGGATTTATATAGCTCTCGTTTAATTCAGTGAAGTATGGCCGCAGCATGCAGCCCCGCTCCTTAAACAAATATTTTAAATGGAGATTTAACTGCGTACTTCAATCAACTCACTTAAAATCCACTCATTCGCAGACGCGGGACTGAGGGGCCCGTCCCTATGTCTGTGTTTGCAGTGAGTTATAACGAATGTCTGCAGCCCTCAGTAACATTATCTTGATGCTATACTTTATTAACATAAATATCTTTGTACTTATAATATGTAGGTATTTTCCAACGAAACTTTTATACATCTGTGATTATACGTATTCTGTAACCCATATCACAGGTTAGTTTATGTTTGCTTAATTTGGGATAACCGATACAGATAACCTTATGTAGTATCACATTGAATCAACATCAGGCCTAATGCATGTGATTTTCTATGTATAATATTTATGTATGTAGTACCTATAGTGAGAATATACGAAACTTGTGATTTATATAAGAAAAAGGCAAATGGCGTGACATAGCGGCGTCTTGCCTCGGAGAGCAGGTTAAGCCGTCGATCCCTGTTGCCATACGAACATCTATGGCAGTCGTTACGGGTAGTTGGAGCTCAAAAAGTCCAAGAAATGAGCTTACTGAAATGTTTCGATATCGTCTTTAGGTTGTGGAGATCATGGCAGTTGCTTCACAAAAACTATCGAAGTTTAACTAAACCCACAGTTAGACTGGTAAAGCGGACCCCAGTCTCTAAGTCATTCTACAACATTTTATGACAAATCTTTCACTGTCCAGTCTGTACGGTTGTGGAATGCTCTGCCTGTATCCATCAGACGCGCACAATCCCTGGCCACTTTCAAAAAAAATATAAAAGAACACTATTTGCGTTCTGGATAGTTACTTTGTGATGTGGCTTTGAATGGGTATGGGCTCGCTGTGTGTAGGTATATCTTGTACTAATGAAATATATATGTAGATATATCTAATAATTATGTATGTATGTTTATGTAAATGTTATGGATATTGAATGTAAATATGTACTTAGGTATATGTAAAAACAAAGTATATAATATGTATATAAATATATGTCTATATACTTATATATAGTTTAAGCTTATGACTACAGTAATAACTAATAATAATAATAAAAATAAAAAAACTGCATGGCGAACCCTATTAAGCCCAGTTAAAAATTGTATTATGCCTAGTCATAAGTAGAACTACATTGCGAATATTTTTAAATAAATACAGTTTTTAAGCCTGAAAAAAATAATAATAATAATTCTTTATTTCGTAATCTTAAAGTACATTTTTGTATACATCACTTCTTCACCTGAACTAAGTTTATTACAAACCTGTATTTCAGGATCAGAATTCTTCAAAATTTCAACATTTCGATTTCAGTTAAATAAGTTATTATTAAATTTATTATTCATTACAATCAAATCAACAATATTAAATTACAAAATAAGTATATTAAATCGGTTTTAAAATTACAATCACATTCAAAATAATTTCGTTTTAAAATCAAATTCAAAATACAATTTATCAATTTTAAAATACACTTAGATTATTTACAAACTTCAATTTAAATAGAATTACTCGAATGCAAATCATGAAAGATAAATACCACAGAAATTGTTGTTTAGTGAATACAGTATTTCCTATAGCTTAAAATGAATGTGCGTATTATTATTTTAATGTGTGGATTTTTGTGTTAGTGTTGTTTGTATTTGTTGTGTGAGTATACGTGTGAGAGTGTGTGCATGTATCTTGTGGGAGGGTATGCGTGTTTATTTTCCAAATAGTTAAAATCGAAAAGAATGTAATATACCACCTCGATAATATTCTCAGTTTCATCATATTCAATACCCAAAAGCCAGTCTGTCACTTTTCTTTTGCATTCAATTTTATTCAGGTCAAAAATATCCAAAAATCTATTCAGTTTATTGTAAACATATGGACCTAAGAAGCAAAAATGTGAATTAACAAATTGGTATCTGAATAGTGGTCGAGCACAGACCCTATCATATCTGCGACGACTCAAGCCAACAGGTGCATTGAGTGCTACAATTGAATGTTGTCTGGTAACTATGTGTAGTATGTATAGTTGTCTGACAGTGAGAACATTGCAGTATTGATACAACTGAGACGTGGGAAATAATATTGGTCGAAAAGTACTGACTTTTAATACTGGTCTTTGAGCTATTTCTAACTGTAGTAATAAAGTCTTGCCCGCACCCCCCACGATGTGATACAATAAGTCAGCACTGACTGAACCAATGCCAGATAGGTCCCCCTTATTACTTTTTGTTCTGCGATATGCCGAATGCATTTAAAAATAAACATAAGTTTACGTAACCTAGCAGTAGTTTGTACGATATGGGCTCTAAAAGTCACGGAGTTGTCCAAAAGTATTCCCAAATATTTCACTGAAGTATTATTTAAGATTTCGGGACATTTGCAACTGTTATCTTCAGGATTTAGGCAACTGTGGGCAACTAATTTGAGCCCGCAATGTAGTGTGGGTTGTTCCATGTAAAATTGCAAACAATTTGTTTTAACCGCATTCAAAGTTAGACAATTTCTACGAAGCCATGCCAATACCAAATTAAACTAGGTCTGAGCGTTCCTATAGACATCCTCCCAGAAGTCACCAGCAAAAAGAAGTGCGGTATCGTCGGCATAAGAGATAAGATTACCATGCTTCAGAGGAAGATTGCAAAGATCGTTAATATACATCAAAAATAATGTGGGACCAAGTATGCTTCCTTGGGGAACGCCATAAGTTACGGTCAGCTCCTCACTCTCATATTCATCGATTTTAATCCTTTGTGTGCGATCAGAAAGATAATCTGTTAAAAGTTTCAACTGCATGCCTCTAATGCCCAATCGATCCAGTTTCTTAAGCAAGACAGGGACAGACACCGTATCGAAAGCCTTTGACAGATCCAAAAATACTCCTAGAACTTTCTTTTAATTTGTCAGATTTTTTACAATAGTATCAGTTAGGTTATGTACCGCATCATCAGTTGATCTGCCCTTACGAAAGCCATATTGATTGTTTGATACTAAATTATATTAGGGTTAAGTAACTTATCTGGAGGAGTTTTAATCTTATTAGTGTATGTCACATTTTTTATTACATTCCATAATCGTTTACTATTTTTTCCTGCTTTTTTTAATTCTCCCTTTTCATATTCTATTTTAGCTTTCTTAAGTATTTTATTGCAAAAGTTTCTGTATCTTGCGTAGGTTATTTTAAGTATTAAATTATTCGGTTGCTTTCTTACTTCAGTATGCATATTGTCTCTATTTTTCATACAGCGTATTAACCCAGGAGTGATCCATGGTTTTAAAATTCTTTGCCTCCGCGACAGCTTTACAATCGTCGTGTTAGCATTGATAGCACGCTGAAAGCTCGAGACAAAATATTCCATAGCGTAGTTCACATCTGTAGTCTGAAATATCGGTTCGAAATCAATGTCAGTTAAAGCCCTACCAAGACGCTCACTGTTTATTTTCCTAGTGTACCTCCGAGAGCAACCTCGAACCTGCACAAGATTCAGACACAAAAGTACCGCGCAGTGATCAGTAACAGATGAGTTCATCACTAGTATAGTCGCTTCAAGCTTAGTTTTCAACATGACATGATCTAGACATTCCCCATCTCGGGTAGGGAGTATATGTCCTGGTAGGAGTCCGTGACAAGCTAAAAGGTTTAGGTATTCACGAGATTGAGAAGTGATGCTACTCGGTAGGATATAGATGTTGATATCTCCTATAATAAAAACATTTCTAAAACCCGACAGGCTAGACAAAGCTCTGTCCAAGGAGGTCAAAAATGGTTCTAAATTTTTGTAAGAAGGAGATCTATAAATGCACAAAATTGCTGAGTCATTGCTAATTTTAACAAGTAAACTATTGCAATCATCCATGGCTGGTTGGTGGAAGTCAACAGTGATATTGTTCTTTACATAAACGATTACCCCGTCGTTCTGTAGTATCCAACGCCTAGAGATTTCGTAATTATATCCAGTTAACATAGGAATTATAGAATTAGAAGAGAGTCGGCACTCTGTAAAAATAAGTACATCCGGTTCAAAACATAGTCTAGACAGAAGAGTACTCATGCTGTCTATATTTTAGATATGCTACGAATATTTTGAGTTACGACTGTAAGGCGTTTATTTATTTTAGGAATATGTTTATGACATTCTTCCACATTACATGCCAATGATGACGACAGCGAAAAACAGTCCAACTCATCAGCCAATACTTTACTATTATTATCATCCAGTGTTAAATATCAGGATCGCAAAAGTCCAGAAAAGCATCTCACAGAAGAAACCTGTTAAAGAAACAGACCGTATCCAGGCAAATCTCTTAATTATTGTGATGGAGGGTATGATGATAGTGTGTAGTGTAAGTGTATTATGAAAGACAGTTTTGTGCAAAGTGTAGTATATTTGATTATTAAAATCAAGCATAACAGAAATTATTGCATTTCCAGAATAGTATAGTCATGCTTTGATAGGCTCTATTTTCAACTTCATTAAATCTGCTTCATCTTCAATTTTTATTTGTGAAGTGCCTTCTTTCATTCGTATGTAGACTTTCCCATAAGAAGTCCAGCAGTATGAATAGTTATTTGCTTTAGCAAAATCTCGACACAGAAAGAATAACCTTCTTGATTTAGATGTAAGGGTCTCAGAAATGAAAATTGGTTTTGGGGGACCATCAGCTAGTCTCTGTGTGGTTAATTTTTCCTCCTTCTCGACCCTACTCAATTTCTTGACTGTGCTTACCAACTTTTCTTTCGTGAGCACCGAGATGAAGTCCACAACAATTGGTCTTGATGTTCCCGGCTTTGCAAACCCCCTAAAAATATCCCTAACTTGATTTGGTTGCATGTCTAAGTTTATTCTAGAACATAATTTTTGGACAGTTTTAAATAGCAACTCTTTTGACTCATTCTGAAGCTTAGGAATATTCTTAATTTCAATTTTAGAGGCACAGGATTGTCTCTCGGAGTTGTCTAATTTGTTTTCTAGTTGCTTCATGTAAACTAAATTATCTTTACGTTCTCGCTTTAGCGCATCTACCTCCTTTAGCAAGTCATCATATCTATCCGATAACGTCTCCATTGCGGACTTTATTTCAGAATTTTGTGTTTTTATCTACTCGACATGTTTTTGTAAATAAAGAAAGAAAGAAAGAAAGAAAGGAAGAAAGAAAGAAAAATATTTTATTTGAGACCACACACAATGCATGATGGGTACAAAATATGTTATTAATTATTTTTTTTTACTTAACATTGTGCGAGCCCCAAATAGGGCCACATCTCACATAATCTATCATACGCCGCACAACACAGATGTTATCTTCAGTCGTCGCCGTAGAAGGCCGTCCCTCACGTAAATCATCAGTGAGATTAGTGCGACCACGTTTAAACTCATTAAACCAGTTGTAAACAGTCGCACAAGATGGGGCTTCATCGTGAAAGGCCAATCGTAGTCTATCATAACTTTCTTGTTGACTTAAATGACATCGAAAATCATAAAAAATCATTGCACGAAAATTTTCTCGTGTTAAATTCATGTTGACGTGACACAGACAATTTTCAATTTGCCGCCAAATCGTAAAACAAATGACAAATGAATGAAATATATACTCAGTAATATTGGCAAAGAGTTCTATTTTCAAAGTTTAGAATTATTTTTTTATTATATTGTTTATAAGTGGCCAGTTATAAGAACTTTCAGTTTGACCCTCGTATCGCAAAGGCATAAATGACCTTCCTACTAGATGGCAGCAATGTATAGATAATAATGGTAATTATTTTGATTAAATAAATACGTTAAATTTAAAAAAAAAACGAATTTCAATTTGTCAGTACAAATCGGCAATTTCATACTTTAACCCCTAATACATACATATTGTATATGACAGAAGTAGCTTACCTTAGCTCTTAAACATTTTATAAAATAATAAACAAAACATGAAATATACTTATTAAGTTCATTCTCTAGAGATTTTGTAATGATTATACATCAATATTTGATACATATTATTATTCCAAAGTAAAAACAATTTCGTAATATATTTTTCATTTTACTTGCTCATAATGTGGCTCTAATCTCACAGAAATTAGGCACATAATGATACCTATTATCAAACTGTGGCTTTTTGGTTGTTATTGAACCACGAGTGAGAATATGACTTTTTTATTTTATTTGATTGGTTGAGTTGGATTTCATTTTAAAATTAGATACAAAAAGATCGTGTTCAATAGAACAAACGAATTAATATACCTATCTATTGCTTGTTCATTTCATGCAACTTCGTATTTAAATATAAAATTTCATATTGTAAGTACGTGTTTAATAAACAAAACTTTTACTATATAACTTTTGTTTTCGCTCTGTTTAAAACTACATACACGTAACAACGTCTGATATATGATGTGATTGATGTGAAGTCCTTAACGTTATGGAGTGTTTACTATCTGAAAACTGTAAGGGTAAATATCTATTTTAGCATTATATTGACGTTTGTACTGTTTTCTACTAATACTGTACTAATTACGTGTGTATTGTTGACTTTCTTTAGACCCGAGCTGTCAGGCGAGTATCGCCTCAGCGACCTACCGCTGCAGCGGTAGGTAATCACCAACTTTACACACTTGTACCTGTTAACGCGCCGCTGCGCGTCTCGCCCGCCCGCGTCCCCCGCTCCGTGCTCCGCGCCCCGCACCCCGCGGTCTTCCTACCGGCTCGCCCACACGGGCCGCGCCAGCGCATTCATTCCGCCGCCGAGCGATTATAGAAGCACTCGCTACCACATTCACAACACGCGCGCTGAACCATTTGTAACCAATAATATATTAATTCAACCATACATCGTGCCTACTCATTCAAGAACCCTCGTTAACAAGATTCGAGCCGGATACGACTTTGAGAACCGTTCCGAAGACAAACGGAGAACAAAGAAGTATCGACATTGACGAGAACATTCGAGAAACGTCGGGACACGAATTGCATCGCAGCGCGTCGGCAACAAACGGCGTGAATCACACAAACATCAAGAAATCCAAACTATAATAAATACGACGAATTCAAGAAATTGCTGTGCCTTCGAGAAACCAAGAAAGGGTTTGCAGTGTGGTACCTATTTGTGAGTTCGTTCCAATTATTCCCATTTTCCAGGTGCGCACTTGGTTTATTGTTTTATTGGATTATCTCCACTGCGATCACGATATTCATTATCCATTATTCACGTTCATTCGTTCATCACCAATAGTTACTTCTTTCCTCTTTACATAATCCATTCGCATTTAACCATAACGATATCAATCTATTCTACCTACCAACCTATTTTATATTAGATTCCATTTCTATCTTTATTTTCCATCCATTTTTTATACACAACACCTGGTGGTGCCTAAAATTTCCTTTACTGAGGTCCTATTTAATGTGTTGTGCTCATTTTACCAATACAGTGCAATCCATTGTTAATTTATAATTATTTCTTTATTTTCGAACATTCTAGCAAACACGCGCGAGGCAAGGGTCCAAAGTCCACGCGCGCGGCCTACGTGACTCGTGGCGGTCGTGCGGCGAGCGAACCGGTTTCGTTGTTTGCGCGCTTGCCTATCGCACTGCGCTTACCCTCGCTGCTTCGCCCTATTTCTGCCGACTTACCTGCACACTTAAAAAGAAAATTTAAGTATTGCTTTACATGCTTTTCACTTCTTTTTTTAAATATTTAAACGTATGCAACATAATTATTCATTGCCTTCCAGCTGGACAGTTTGAGATTGGTTTCATTTAAAGCTTAGCATTTGTTTAATTGCACAATGGATCTAAAATCATTAAAGAAAACTAGAGCTAGTTACAAAGCAAAGCTTACCATATTTAAAACATATATAGATACATTTTTGCCTAATGGAAATCCTAATAAAGTACAAGTTCTTGAGATAACAGTTCGATTAAATAAAATTCTAGATATGTATGGCGAGTTTGATTCAATTCAGACTGACATAGAAGGTCTTGTGGATATTCCAAGTGATGAGTACACTGAACGGGCAAATTTCGAGAGCAGCTACTTCGGCTGCGTGGCTGTTGCGCAGGAGCTGCTCAGCGCTGCCTCTGCGGGACAGGAGGACGGATCGGTGACGGGTTCTAGTAATAACACTGGACCATCAGGTGGGCCCAATATTAAACTACCCACCATCAGCTTGCCGACCTTTTCTGGCCGCTACCAGGAGTGGCTAGAATACCACGACACTTACAAGTCCCTTATACACGACAATCCTACAATACCTAAAATACATAAATTTCACTACTTGCGCAATTCATTAAAGGACAGTGCATCACTAATTATTAAGTCGTTAGAATTCTCAGCAAATAATTATGATGTCGCGTGGGATTTGCTGTGTGATCGCTACCATAATGATCGAATTTTAGTCAACAATCACATACAAGCATTATTCAATATACAACTAATTAGTCAAGAGTCTTCAAAGGCCTTAAGAAACGCAATAGATTCGGTCAACCGAAACTTGAGGGCTTTGAAAACATTAAATTTACCTACCGAACACTGGGACGTTCTCATTATATACATGGTGACTAGTAAGTTGGACCCATCTACACTACGTGACTGGGAAAAGGAACGCAACAATATTACGGGTTTACCTACTTTACAAGATTTCAATACATTTTTAAAAAACCGTGCCGACTTGCTGGAAACTCTGGAAGAAAAACCATCACAATCAAAACAACAACAACCACACCGCGGACACAGCGATGTTACTCACAACCGTCCTAAAACATTTGTTGCCAATCAAACACAAAAACAAGCACAATTCAAATGTCCTGTGTGCAAAAACAATCATACAATTTACCAATGTACGAAATTCAAATTAATGATGATTGAGGCGCGTATTGAACGAGACAAACAATTAAATCTATGCACAAACTGCTAGCGTTCAGGACATGACGAGCAGCGCTGCAGGCTCAGCTCCTGCAGACTGTGTACACAACGTCATAACACTATGTTACACAAACCTAATACCAACACTACTCCTAAACCTTCCACTTCAAACCAACCAGAGGGTTGTGTGGTCTTACCCAGCACGGAAGGCCAGAAACAAACTGAATCCAGTAGTGTCACACTCTCATCTATACATCACAATCAAGTACTTCTATCCACTGCTATAATAAACATACAAGATGCCAAGGGCCATATACACAAGGTTCGTGCATTACTAGACAACGGAAGTACTTCTAGTTTTATCACAGAAACCCTACAAGTAAAATTGGGAATACCTCGTTACTCTACTTCACTACTAGTACAAGGATTGAACAATCAATCCTCAAAAATCACAAAGGGATGTAACGTCACTATATCGTCACTCACAGACAGTGGTTACACAACTGACGTCAATTGTTTTGTTGTGCCACATATCACCCAGTTGATACCTACTTCACAAATTAATTGCAACAATTTTTCTATTCCCTCTCGCATAAACCTCGCGGATCCAACTTTCTTTATGCCGTCTGAGGTACACATGTTGCTAGGGGCGGACATCTTTTGGGATGTCCTTCTAAACAAACATATTAATCTGGGCAAGAACAAGCCTACTTTAATTGAAACGACATTAGGGTGGCTTGTCACAGGGTCTATACAATCACCCAACTCTAAATCTAACATAAATCAATCATTTACAGTCCATTGCTTTTTTCTAAACAATGCTGAACTCGAAGAGAGATTAAACAAGTTTTTCGAACTAGAATCAGTTCCCACCACTCAACAAACCCATACTAAAGGTGAGAGTGAGTGTGAACAAATTTTTGCACAAACGACAAAACGCCACCCAGATGGCAAATTCATCGTTACTATACCATTAAAAGAATCACCTGAATCCTTAGGTGATTCCAAACAGCAAGCTCTAACAAGGTTCCAATCATTGGAACGTAAATTTAAACGTAACCCAGAGTTCAAACAAAAATACACAAATTTCCTCGACGAATATTTGTCTCTAGGCCACATGACAGAAAACACAACCCCACAAAACGATAACATATCATGCTTCATGCCTCATCACGGTGTCTTACGTGAGGACAGTCTCACAACAAAGTTACGCACTGTCTTTGATTGTTCAGCTGTAACAAGCACAGGCAAATCATTCAACGAGATACAACATGTTGGGCCAACTGTACAGGACGATTTACTTAGCATACTGATTCGATTTCGACAGCATAAGTTTGTTGTAACATCAGACATAGAAAAAATGTACAGACAAATCTATGTAAACAATGAACAACGATGCTTACAACAAATACTTTGGCGGTCTGACCCCAGCCAGCCTATTAAGATATATAAATTAAACACTGTCACATACGGGACGGCGTCGGCGCCGTATAGCAACCAGATGTCTAGTACAGTTAGGCCAAGAATGCACCATAGAGGATGTCCGCGAAACAATTTTACACGATTTCTACATAGATGACTACATATCAGGGCATGATGATGAAACCACTTTAATACAATTATGCAAAGGCGTCATTCAGAGGTTAGAGGGCGCTCATTTTCATTTACGGAAGTGGAGGTCCAATAAGCCGTCTATCCTTAGTGACATTGTTAATAAAAACAACACAGACGAGTTACTTACCTTAAACAAAGACGATCGTGCAAAAACATTAGGTTTGCTCTGGGACTGCAAGAAAGACACATTGTTATTCTCAGCAAATAAAATTGCAAACAAACAGAACACAAATAAACGCACCATTTTATCCACCATTGCTCAAGTGTTTGATCCGCTAGGTTTGATCAACCCTTGCATGTTACAGGCAAAACTCATACTGCAAACACTATGGGCTAGGGACATCACATGGGATGACCATTTACCTGCCGAAGTTAAGTCACAATGGCATGAATTTATTAAATACTTACCAGAAATTACTAACATTGAAATCCCTCGTAGAGTACTGTGTGATTCCTACGACAAGGTCGAATTACATGCATTTTGTGATGCCTCCATTAAGGCGTATGCGGCTTGTATATACCTTCGCTCAGTGTCCGAAGCTGGGAATGTACAAGTCCATCTGCTACTTGCAAAGAGCAGAGTAGCGCCACTCAAGCAAAAACTAACTATGCCTAGGCTGGAGCTTTGCGGTGCCCTTCTGGCTACAAATTTAATGAAAAAGGTTACTCATTCATTGCGATTAAAAATTGACACAATTCTCTTTTGGTGTGATTCAACTATTGTGCTGGGCTGGATCAAAACATGCAAGTTAAGGCTAAAACAATTCGTTTACAATAGAATCAATGTGATCATTAACAATTCTGATCCTAATTCATGGAATTACGTTCCCACAGACATGAACCCGGCCGACATTGGTTCCCGTGGTTTAAACGCGTCACAGCTTCAATCTTCACTTTTGTGGTGGGGAGGTCCCCACTTCCTGCATCAAGTGGACATGCAGTTGCCCACACAACCACAGAAAATAAATTTTGCTAGTTTGCCAGAAATTAAACATCAATGTCATTTGTCTACAGAAGAGTCACATTGTCACAACATTAACTATTTTATCAATTTTTCTAATTTTACTAAACTACAACGTACCATAGCTTACGTAGGAAGATTCATTCATAACTGTAAAAATACTAGAAATAAAATAACTGGTCCATTAAATGTTACAGAACTAAATTACGCGTTACAAGTTTTATGCAAACAAGTACAACGTGATACATATTGTAAACAATATTCACAGTTACTTCAAAAACGCTCCCTGTCTCATAAAGACAAACTACTCAAATTTAACCCCTTCATGGACAGTGTAGGTATTGTACGAGTAGGAGGCAGATTGTCAAACTCACACTACGACTACAACACAAAGCACCCGATCTTGCTCGACGCATCACATCACATAACCAAACTATTAGTCGCACACTATCACAAAATTATTTTGCACGCTGGACCACAGCTGTTATTATCAACAATGCGTCACAAATACTGGATAATAAATGGTCGTAATCTTTGTAGAAAAACAACTCGAAAGTGTATATCTTGCCTTAGATTCTCAGGCAAGACTTACCAGCCTATCATGGGCAATCTACCTATACAAAGATTGCAAGCAGACTATCCGTTCGCTAATACAGCTGTGGATTACGCGGGTCCCATTATGATTGCGAACAGAAAAGGTCGTGGCTGTCAGCTGAAGAAGGCATACATTGCTGTTTTTGTTTGCTTAGCAGTAAGGGCAGCGCACGTTGAACTTGTCACCGATTTGACTTCGGAAGGCTTTATTGCCGCCTTAAATCGATTTATTGCCCGCAGAGGTAAGCCAGCTACAATCTATTCCGATAACGGAACTAATTTCGTGGGTGCTAGCAAGGAAATAGCTAAGTTTCTAAAAAATCAGTCCACCGATATTTTTTCATACTCGGCTAAAAGTGAAATCAATTTCAAATTTAGTCCCGCCTATAGTCCACATTTTAACGGCATGGCAGAAGGGTCAGTCAAATCGATTAAGAAACATTTAAATCATGTATTATCACTTGCTCATCTAGATTACGAGGAGATGAACACTGTATTGGTTCAAATCGAGGCAATACTTAATTCTAGACCTCTTACCCCAATGTCATCTGATCCATCAGATTTAGTTCCTTTGACACCTGCGCATTTTCTAATTGGACGAACACTAACTATGCTGCCTGCTCCCCAGGTAGACCAGGCTCCCCTTCACACGCTCTCCAGATACAAAAGGATACAATCATTAAGGGCACATTTTTGGAATCGTTACTACAAGGAATACGTTTCAGAATTGCAGATTAGAAACAAGTGGCGCACAGACAGAGGACAACCACAACCAGGAGAGATGGTCCTCATTAAGGACGATCGGCTACCCCCCAACAGATGGCTGCTGGGACGTGTCACCACAGTATACCCAGGCACCGACGGCGTCAACCGGGTGGCAGACGTTGCAACCACATCAGGAACCATACGCAGAGCTTGGAACAGGCTCTGCCCACTACCAACGAAGTTGGACCAGGATGCTGCTCCTGCTCCAAGGGGGCCAGCTTGTTAACGCGCCGCTGCGCGTCTCGCCCGCCCGCGTCCCCCGCTCCGTGCTCCGCGCCCCGCACCCCGCGGTCTTCCTACCGGCTCGCCCACACGGGCCGCGCCAGCGCATTCATTCCGCCGCCGAGCGATCATAGAAGCACTCGCTACCACATTCACAACACGCGCGCTGAACCATTTGTAACCAATAATATATTAATTCAACCATACATCGTGCCTACTCATTCAAGAACCCTCGTTAACAGTACCATAATCTACTAATGATGTTATTCAGCTGTTGTCGTGGACTGTATCCGAAGCATGTCAACTTAGATAAGATAAGATAAATCTTTATTGTACACCAAAGAAATACAGTACATGTACGGAAAACATAAGAAAAATGTACACATGGCGGCCTTATCGCTACAAGCGATCTCTTCCAGGCAAACTTTGGATGGACATATTTAATTAAACGATAATAACTTATGGGTAGTTGGGACTTCGTAAACGCGCCTCAAAAAGTCAAATTGTTCACTGCAGTCACTCTGTAATTAAAAATAGTTTTACGATATATAACTTCTCCTAAATTAGTATGAAGTGAATAAAAGTTTATGTGTAAACAAAAGTGACAAGTATATGTAAAAAATCAAACAAATAGTTGTGTCTTGCTAAAGTTATACAAAATAGAAAATAGTGCAACATCATTCTGCATTGGCGATCGATGATACCGGTGCATACGATCTTCACGGTTGCGTTCACGGCGTAAGAGCGAAAACGGTGTGCGGTAAGCCTTAGAAGTTTTTATTAACGAGTTGAGTGAGAACCAATCACTAGTATCAGCTGCGCGTTTTCAAAGCATCCTACGTATCACACTTTTACTGAAAATACTACAATACCATATTATTTTGTGAATATCGCAAGGAGGAGCCATAAATATATAGATTCCTAGATAGACTAGATAATTGGCAATCAGCGACATTTCTCAAAGATTTACTATTGTACACCGGCCGCTTATGTTTTACTCTGTTGTTTAAAAGACAACTTTCGAATACCTACTTGTTATCTATCTGCGTTACCACTTGCTAACGATGTCTTCATCATTCAAGAACTCATCTAACAATGATGCCTTATCTGAGAAGGAAACTATTAGTGCTAGTTTGAGCGAAGTCAGAAGCACGGCGGAAAAGTATAAATCTAAAAATATTAATATCAATCCACTAAAGAGAAAACATGACACAGAATTACGAGAATTCATGGAAGAAATGAGAGAATTGTTTTTTGAGTTTAAGTCCGATCAAGGCAGAAAGAACAATGGCGAAATCATATTTGACTAAAATTTAAGCGTCTTAAAATGTCATTAATAGCAAAATGATTCTAGTAAATATCTACGTTTTACGAAATTATCGTCTAAGCTAATAAGGGCCGAGGAAAAGAAAGACAAATTATTATGAGCTTAATTGATTAATTTATTTCCTTATCAACTCAGTGTTACCATTTTGCAGCTATTCTAACAGGTCGTAAAATGTGTAGTAAAGTCTACTTTGTAATTATTTTTAGTTTTATAAATTATTGTAAGAACTGAATCAATGAAATATGTTAGTAAGTGATATATTTATAAATGCATGTTTTTCAACCTCACATGCTTTCTGTAATGAATGTATAAGCTATATAAATAAAAACATACCTTGTGTTGTGTACACTGTTCAAAGATTCTAAAAGCCCTATATCCATTGCAAAAAAAAAAGACTATGGCAACATTCGACGTTTGCGCTGTTGTTTTGTCGTGGCGAGTGTTTTCGAATTTTTCGATCATCTATACCGTTTTTTAAAGTGTATTGTGACCCGGACTGCTTAAGGACTCTGATCTTTCCCATTTGTGACCCCCTGCATTCCTACGGACTCTGATACCGATACTTACCCGAGTGACTGTGCTGTTTGTATATTGGATTCCGATTTTGCCTATTCTGGGGATCTCGTTGCTTTGAAACTTGTTTGCTGCCGCCAAGATGGGAGGACGTGGTAGGCCAACCCGTATTCTATGCATCAATTGCAATATATGCGTCAATACACTGCGCCGATATCAAGCCTTGGAACTTGATACCCGAGTTACCACTTTACTTTGTAGCTGGGTGTATCCCCGAATCGTAAGTATTGAGATTTATTACTTTTATTAGGCATACCTTTTACATTAGAAACTAGTTGAGTGATCCGAAAACCATTCATATGAGTTATACCATTCAATTTATTTAGAAAGCAGAACATCACATTGCTTGATTAATACAAACATTAAAACTGAGTTTTCATATTACTATGTTTTGTTTTTCAGATTACTGATGAAGACTATGTATGTGAAGCATGTAGAGATCTGGCTATGTATGTGGCAATCATAATGATGAACCACAAGCTGGACCTAGCCACCATGGCCATACTAATGTGTGTATTTTATGTGGTTGTTCCATTTTACGACGTCAAAGTGATAAAATATTGAGGGACAATCCGTCTGAACTGCAGCAGTCCATGATTAATATTATAGAAAGCAGAATAGCGCCAAGACAGGTTGGTTATATTATATTTTTAAAAACAATAAAATGGTATTTCATCGTCATCATCATCTTAGCTTCATATGTAAGTTCCCATCAAATATTTAAAAAACGTTATGCATGGAAAAAGCAGTCTGTGTTATGCATTTAAATGTGAATAGATATGATAGGAAAATGCATATATAGTTTTAATTCTGAGTGTTGAAAATTAAAATAGTGTTCTTTATTTTCAGATAGCAGCATCTGATCGTGTGTACCACCCATGCTGGTTACGCACTCAAAGAGAGGTACGCCGTATGACCCATATTGATGATACTAGACCATTGCCTAGTAGCAGTAATATTTCAATAGAGGAATCAACAGCAGTATCACAAGAGATATCTCAACCTGTGGCAACTCATACAATAGTATTACCTGAGTACAGAAGAGCGGCCAACTCAAATAATCATTGTGTTTTCCCTAACTGCAATAGTACCACATTGCATGGTATATCAGATAAATTGCGTGCAATTATTCTTCACAATCACCATTATTATGTACCAAATCGTGTTTGTGCTGAACATTTAAGGAGTAATACATGGCAGACACTATTTGAATCAGAAAATAGTATTGACTCATTTACCGCAGACCAAATACAACAATTGTGTTTTCATTTGTTAATTCATTTAGTCCAGCAATTGACTTTGATAATCTAGAAGAAATGGACAACAGAGTATTTGAATATTGGGTGGGGTACACTAAAGAACAGTTCAATCTCTTACTTGAAGAAGTACCTAGAATAACACAAATAAAAAGAGGCAGTCTAGGTCTGGCAGCGCTGCTATTGAAAATGAGAACTGGTGATTCCGATGAGAGAATTTCAACATTGGTGGAAGTATCACGTCGCACATTAGAATGTCTAATGGATAAAGTGAGGGAGGTTTTAGTACAAGATTTTGTTCCTGAGCACCTGGGAATTAATCAAATGACACGAGAGGAATTATTACAACATAATATGTTGATCCCAAACGGATTATACGGTAATGGCAGCAATGCCATTGTAATATGTGATGGCACCTACATTTACATACATAAGAGCTCAAATTATATGTTCCAGAAACAGAGTTATTCTCTGCACAAATACAGGAATTTATTAAAGCCATTTATGATTGTTGCATGTGATGGATATATTGTTGATTGTTTTGGTCCATATAAAGCAACTACATCAGACGCTGAAATAATGGCCAACCTTTTTTCTGCAACGGGTTCTCTAAGGCCATATTTCAGAGAAGGTGATGTGTTCATCTTAGACCGGGGTTTTAGGGACAGTATTAGTTTATTAGAGGGATGTGGCTATAGACCATGTATGCCAGAATCTCTTTTAGAAGGTGAACACCAATTAACTACAGCTCAAGCTAACCGTAACCGCTGCGTTACTATTTGTCGATGGGTGGTAGAGGCTGTAAATGGTCATTTCAAAAGAGATTTTAAACTCTTCAGACAAGAATACTTCCATAGGTCTCTGCCACACATGATGCAGACATTCCAAATAGCAGCGGCTCTCCTTAACAAGTTTGGTGTTCGCTTTCATGACAACATTTATGCGAATGAAATCTTGGAAATTATAAGAGAACGCATGGCTTTAAATAATAACCTGGCTGACATGGTCCAGTTCATAAATATGAACAGAAGGTCATCCCATTTTGAAAATATTACAGCGGATGAAAATAATATATTATACTTCCCAACCCTGGAATATAGGGATTTAATTTTGTTTGCCTTGGGAACGTACCAAATAAGACAAGCACGCTCATATTATGGCGAGCATGTACGTTTCCATGGAGGCTACAGAATTGAAGTGTGTAGTGAACAGATTGATTCCACTCGATATAATCTTAGAAGTTCTGGCATGACCACGTTAATAAGAGGTAAAATAAAGTCACGCCATGTTAGCAATAAACAATACTTTGTGTATATTTTAATACAAAATGATATTCCAGGCCAGGCAGGAATCTTAGAATATTGCTGCAATTGTTTGGTTGGTCGTCGCACTGTAGGCTGTTGTGCTCATGTGATGACGCTTGTTTGGTATTTGGGATGGACCAGACGTCAACAAAATATTTCAGCACCGGCAGAATTTCTTGATGCAATTATTGTCCGAGAAGATGATGAATAAACTTACTTTAAAATAAAATGATTTAATTTTTTACCCTAAAATATACTAATATAATGTTTTAAACTTTTAACTAATAGAATGATAAAGATTGCCTCTCTCTCTCTCTCTCACTCTCTGAAGATTAAACACATGACGTGACGGCGAGTAGCGCGTGGGTGGCTGTTGCCGGTTTTTCTTTTTATACTACTGAGGTGGCAGACAAGCACACGGACCACCTGATGGAAAGTGATTACCGTGGCCTATGGACGTGTGCAACACCAGGAAAGTCACACTAAGCTGCCGATCCTGTAAACACAGACTTTCTGTGGCGCCAGTATAGAAGACAAAGCGGGAATAGCCTTTGGTCTTCCCACTGACAGCACAAAAACTCTCCAGTGAGCTCTGGCTACCCTACTCACCGCCGGGAAAACAACACGAGGTTGTTATGGCCGTGGTATTCTGTAGGGCGGAGGTATTTCCCTAGTCGGACTGCTCAGTTGGACGGGAATACCGTCGTGTCCTACGTGTGTTATGTTAACTAGTTTAGAAGTTCCAATTCATAACATCTTGAAATAGGCAAGTAAGAAAAAAGGATTTACCGACATAGGCATTTGCACATAAATGGGACTGAAAATCATGTTGGCGAAATGTGATTCATGTAGGTAGGTAGGTACATAAATATAAACAAAAATTGAGTACCTATATAAGTATTGATTTAATTGTTTACCTCAGTGTATATAGGTATGCCATTAATCAAAAACATTGACACATTAAAGGTGATGTAAAGATATAACCTACAAAATGTTCAAGCCCGAATATCTATTATACTCGGCCTTCTCAAGAGTCAAAATCTATTACGTAGTGAACAAGTAATCACGCTGTATTAAATAGTATTTTTTTCATTTAAAGACGCATCATCTTATTCTCAAATAAAAATATGTATGGGAGGCTGCCATTGTTCTTTAAGATTTAATTTGAGACTGACAAAAGAGTGACCTATCAGCAGATTCGGACAAGCTTAGGCATCGGTATGAGTCAAGTGCACAAAATCCTCCACGAACATTTAGCGGTCAGGAAGCTTTGCGCCCGGTGGATACCTCATAATTTGACTGAGGCTCAAAAACTCCATCGTGTGGATTGGTGCCGTAAAATGATTGAAAGATTTAACGGAGGTGACTCAAATGCTGTGTTCGACATACTAACAGGTGACGAAAGCTGGATTTACTGTTATGATCCTGAAACCAAAAGACAATCTGCTCAGTGGGTGTTTCCTTTCGAGGAGTTCCCAACTAAAGTGAAGAAAGATCGAAGTGCGGAAAAAAAAATGGTGGCCTCGTTCTTTGGAAGGATAGGTCATTTCGCAACAATTGTGTTAGAGGATCAAAAAACAGTTTCTGCAGAATGGTACACTACCACTTGTTTGCCACTTGTCTTGGAAAAAGTTCGAGAGAAACGACCTCGCAGTAGGATCCTCCTTCACCACGACAACGCCTCGTCGCACACCGCCAAGCGAACGATCGACTATTTGGCGACATCAAACGTTGAATTACTGGGTCACCCGCCGTATAGCCCCGACCTCGCGCCTTGTGATTTTTATTTATTTCCAAAAATTAAAGAAAAACTTAAAGGAAAGTGGTTTATGAATGCTGAAGAAGCGGTGGCTGCGTATCGCGATGCCATTGAAGAGACCTCTAAGGACGAGTGGGCAAAGTGCTTTTCCCAGTGGTTCCATCGCATGCAGCGGTGTATTGACGTGAATGGACAATATTTTGAAAAGATATAATAAAACTAATAACTGGCTAATGTAATCAGTTTTTGATTTTCTAAGAACTTTCAGTTTGACCCTCGTAGAACTCTGGTGATCTAGATTCGACAAACTGTGTGAAAGCATTTTGAACTGCCTCCTGAGAAGAAAACTTTTTATCACATAGAAAATTGTCCAAATCACGAAAAAAATGGTAGTCTGTTGGAGCAAGCTCTGGCGAATACGGAGGGTGACGGATAGTTTCTAATTGCAGTTCCTGTAGAGTTAAAACGGTTTCTCGTGCTGTATGAGGTCTCGCGTTATCATGGAGCAATAATGGTGAAGATCGATTCATGAGTCGGGGCTGTTTCACTGCTAGTTTTGCTATCATTGTTCGGAGTTCGGCACAGTAGACATCTGCCGTTATTGCTTGACCAGATCGTAGAAAGCTATAGTGAATAACACCATGCTGAGACCACCAAATAGTTACCATTACCTTTTTATTGGTAAGCTTTGCTTTAGGACACTGTTGTGGCGTTTCACCTGGGGTCAGCCATTGCATTTTTCGCTTACGGTTATCGTAAAGAATCCACTTTTCATCACATGTCACAATTCGATCCAATATTCCTTCATTTCTGTATCGATTCAACAAGGCAACACAAGTTTCAACACGCATTTCTTTCTGCAGATCAGTCAAATCATGAGGTACCCATTTTTCACATTTTTTATTTTATTGATTTGACGCAAATGGGTCAATATTGTTGGTAAGGTAACGTTAAACCATGCAGCTAATTCCTGAGTAGTTTGGCTCGGATCGGCTTCCACCATGTCTTTCAATTCATTGTTATTCACCTGTGTGGACGGCCTTCCTCGTGGTTCGTTCTTCAAATCAAAGTTTCCATCACGAAAGCGTTTAAACCAAAATCGCACGGTGCGTTTATTAGCAGTCCCCTCTCCAAACGCAACATTGATATTGCGAGCTGTTTCTGCCGCGTTAGTTCCGCGTCGGAACTCGTATTCAAAAATCGGTCGAATTTTCGAAGTATCCATCTTTCTTGTCTAAGCTGAATAAAAAAAACAACTGAAAGTCGATAATCGAATGTTGCACATTTTTAAATGAAGAACTACATAGGTACCATGTGGAAAAAGTTTCACTCAAAAATCTCAAACCATGAAGGTTCTATGTCAATTCGAAGTACCTATTACAATGAAACGGCAATTTCATACTTTAACCCCTATTATATTTATCCGCATTCTGGCTACTGGCACATATATTATAGATTGTGTTGGGTAAGAAATATCCCAGAATATTTATAAAAGAATACTTAGTTTCAGCCAAACTTTCTGCCTTGAAAACTAATTCCTTTCTTAACAAACGTAGAGAGGTTTAGATTGCAATTCTTTCCGTACGAAACTATTGGAATTTTCGCATTATAAATATTGTCAATATCGCAATATGAAATAATATCTTTTTCCACATTCATATCGAATGGTATACTGTCGATAAGATATTGGTTTTCGGTGATTTATTATATCAAATAATATATTACTATTCAGCAGTACAGTCAGATTCAGAATGATCTTGACTTCAAAGTCTTAAAAAGGATTTTAATACCAAGGTATTAAAGCAAATCAAACCGTTATCTTAAATTAAATTGTATTATTGTCCATAATCAGCCAATCAGTCAATAAGAAATGAAAAATGGGAAACCAAGGCATTAAGGTCATTCTGAGTACTTTGTTTGTCAAGATCAATCTGATGCTGACTGTACACCTGATGCAAATTAGTACATCTGTTAATCAACCGATGAGGCTCTACAACGGGGTTTTGTCTGAAGATTGGGGGTCAGAGGGTCGTAGTAATCTTTTCTTTTGTATAAGCACTAAGATGTTTTTATTTAAACTTTTTTTTATGCCACTTAGGTGGCAGACAAGCACACGGCCCACCTGATGGGAAGTGGTTACCGTGGCCTATGGTCGTTTGCATAACTAACATAATTAACTACTAGGCTCTGAATTACCTACTAGGCTCAGGAGTCAATAATTGTTCTCTCAGGGTTGTGAGATCAGGTCACAGTCACTCCCAGAAATGCCAACATATGACCTTAAAATAACCTGATTTCTGACTCCAAAGTGTAAAGAACGAAACTAGAAAATCGCTATAAGAATGACAAACGAAAGTTTTAAAAGAAAATTCAAGAGAAATAACTACGGAACACTGAACAATAAACAATCTATATACAGCATGTCCCACTATCTAACAACAACTGATTTTCAGAACAAAGCTTCGAAAATCAGGAACATTCTTAATAACTATCCGTTGAAACGAACCTTCCTATCCCAACAGCATAAAGTTCAATATGTCTTCCACGATTTTTTAACTTGACGATATATTTTTATAGCTCTATGTAGGTGAGAATAAGGTTGATTTTCGCGCGTGTGTTTTGTAAGGGTGTGTACACACGTAGAGCAAATAAAGTAAGTTCTTGCTAATAAAGTTCCCTTATCAAACAGCGGCGCGTGCCTAGGCATGCTCTTGATGTGACATACGGATGGACTGTTTAATAAACATACATATCTTGAAAATGCCATCGATTCCCAGTTGCGTACGAAGCTTACACAGTGAAGCCCGAGGTTCCACTTATTGTTTCTCATTCGTAGATCGATTATTCCGGGAGCGACTGCCTTCTAACCTCCCGAATCTGACAGTCATTTTCAACGAATAATTTGGTTTTAAACTTTGTTTTAAACCCGATTGCTGCTAAAGCTCGTCTCACATACCGACTTACTTTGCCCGTGGCATATTTCAAAATCCATTCATCCATCCATCATCCCTATAAAACATTTATGCCTACAAGGCCAAACAAACAAACACGCTTCAGTTTTAAAATATTATAGAATGGTTTCCATGATAATTTTTCAGAACCAATTTTCAGTTATTCTTACAAATTTTAAATAACTTTAATAATTTCCTATCAACATGTCACCCAACTTGTTCGACAACCTCCTCTACCGTATGTCTGTCCCACAAAGGTGACCCGCGTGGTCTAGATACTAGCCAGCCTAGCCTGCAGTCTGCACTCCACCCTCCCTATCTACCAGAAGGGGGGTAGGCAGTATATCACAGACCATTCTTCATCCTATCTGTGCTCACTTTCTGATTTATGCTCTAGACCGATAGTGGGGTTCTTACAAACTCGATTTAATAAGAAAAAATACCGGTAATGAACGATTTTTATCGTATTTTATTTGTGATGAAAATGGTAAGCAAACTTAAGGTAAATATTAAATTAAATAAAGAGTTAGACCAAATAAAGCTTATGTCCTTTCTCATGGTCTAATGAAATTTCATAAATCGAGTCAGTGATTTAGGCGTGAAAGTGTATATATATCGACTGCAGCTATTAACAAAGTCGGAACTACATTTTGACGATTTTCGTTTTATTGCTCCTGAGGTCTTCAAACGTCTATAACTATGTTCTCGCAAAGTTTCAAATTTGAAACTAAATGCTATCATAGTATTTCTAGATTAACAAAGTCGGATTTTATAGGAGCGTACGAATAACAATGTAGGTAAGCATGTTACTACAAAGTTCGCGGGGCTAAGAAGGGGAAGGGGCGCGCGCGCAACGGGCGGTTCTGCCAGTTCGCTCATTGTTAGCGGGGCAACTGCGCGTGCGTGTTTTATATTTTTATATTATTGTTTTACGTAAATGTGCAGTATATAGTATAAAATAACAATGTCTCGACCTAGACGTACTTTAACGGTTAATATTGTAATATGTGTCAAATCTCACATTGTTAACGGATTATTATTTTATTGCCTGTGTCGAATGTACCACATTCTACATTATTGTGCGCTTTGAAATCGTTCATTTTTGTCGGATATGGCACTACCGACTTTGTTTCTTGTACCTAACATTCCCGTTTTTGTCGGTTATGGTACTGTCGACTTTGTTACTCGTTCATCTATTAAACGTTTTTGTCGGATATGGCACTACCGACTTTGTTATTCGTTCTTATAATTAAAGTATTTGTCATATATGGTACTACCACCATTTTTAATTGTACATTACTAAATTTAGATGTTGGATGTGTTAGTATCGACTTTATTTCTAAAACAGTTATACAATAATGTAGGTTGGATATGGTATATAGTGCTAAAATTAGGAAGAGTTGACTGGTTTTCTATTGCCTCATGTGACATTTTTAATTATAGGTATGTTATTTTAGAAGGTAGGACACGACGGTACCTCCCGTTACAACTGATAGGTATGTTATTTTAGAAGGTAGAACACGACGGTACCTCCCGTTACAACTGAGCAGTCCGACTGGGGAAGTACCTTCGTCCTACAGAATACCGCGGTTATAGTAACCTTGTGTTGTGTTCCAGACGGTGAGCAGGGTAGCCAGAGCTCACTGGAGTGGCTCTGTGTCGTCAGTGGGAAGACCAAAGGCTTTGGATGTCACCACTGACTAGTGCGGGAGTGAAATGTTGGCGCGGCGGTCAGGGAGACCTGGTGAAACGGTTAACCGCTGGCCGCCCGCAGGCTTTACGGTTCCCGAACCCGGGGATCACAATCTCCGTTCCAGGAGGCTGAACCAGCAGCCTGTGTAAAGTTCCCGGTGCAGTAGTCGTGCCGGAGAAGGAAACCGGAGTAGACTTGGCAGTATCTGGGAGGGGACTCGGGGCCCGTCCGCCAACCGCGCCAGCCAATCACACAACCCTAGCTCGTTTGCGGTGGCGCGAAACCTTACTTTGTCTTCTACACTGACGGCATAGAGACTCTCTATACCTCCCCCTCCCATTTTTATTATGGCCAAAAAAAATAAGAATAGACGTTCTACAGCGGCACATTCATCCACAATGAAAGTTGACTTCTGTAACATCAGGGGCCTCCACACCAATCTTAACGAGGTCCATCACCATCTTGAGACAGCAAAGCTGACCTTATTCCTTCTGAAGGAGACCCAAATATCATGCCAGGCCAATACAGCCTACCTTATGTACCCCGGGTACAAACCAGAGCAGAATTTCCTAAGCAAAGCCGGGTTATGCATGTACGTCCGGGATGACGTTTGCTGTCGCTGTCTAAACAGCCTTGAAGACAGGGACCTGTCCACTCTAGGGGTACGTATGGATCACGGTGGCCATACGCCATAAGTGGTGACCTGGGCACGGCTCAACTGTTTGAGCACTTACAGCGGTCGTTGGACAGAGTAATTGAGCAGTACCCTGCCGCGGATTTGGTATTCTTGGGGAACTTTCACGCTCACCATGTGGAGTGGTTGGGCCGCACAGAACTGATTTTACGGGAAGGGCTGCTCACTACGCCCTGACCTATGGGTTCTCGCAACTGGTGCATTCTATCACTAGAAAACCAGATATCGAGACCCACAGAGAGTCGTTATTGGACCCTCTGCTGACTACGTATCGAGTGGAGGCACCACTCGGTACTTCGGACCACAGCGTCGTCTGGGTGCAATTGACTCTCGCGTGGCCAGAACCACCGCGGCCACCTCAGTGGTGGCATGTCTGGCACTACAAGTCGGTAGACTGGAACGGACTGCGAGAATTCTTCTCGTCGTACCCGTGGAGGCGGCTTTGCGTCACTTCAAACGATTCAAGCTCTTGTGCAAGAGCAGTCGCTGAAGCGATTCTAACGGGTATGGAATGCTATATTCCCAACCGCTGGATCGCGTCAGGAGCGAGCAAACGGCCAAACTTCTGCCACTCTTGCCTTCCGCCGCCGCAGAAACTCGACGGTAGCCTTGCCCATGGCGCTAAGGAGAAAGCCGATCTTTTGGGTAACCTCTTTGCGTCAAACTCGACAATGAATGACGGGAATGCCGAGCCACCCGTTCTCCCCAGCTGTGGTGTTTCCATGCCTGAAGTTAAAATCACACAACGGGTGGTCCGGCGGGAACACAAGTCCCTAGATGTTTGGAAGTCGAGTGGGCCGGATGGTATATATGGCGATGGTGCTCAGGCGCTGTGCCCCCTAATTGTGCCCAGTACTTACGCAGCTTTTCGCGCTCTCTTGCTCTGCCTCGTGGAAGACTGAGTTCGTGCATCCTGTGCTAAAGAAAGGAGACAGGACAGACCCTTCCAATAACAGGCCTATTGCTATAACATCCCTTCTCTCGAAGGTTATGGAGTGTGTGATTAATACACAGTTCCTGAGATACCTTGAAGGAAGCGATCTACTGAGCGACCGACAGTATCCAAGCCGTCGTCGATGGCAGCTGCTCGGACCCCATGGACACAAACGCTGGTGTGCCACAGGGCTCCGTGCTGTCTCCGACCCTGTTTCTGCTGCACATAAATGATATGCTGTCTGATGACTCCATCCATTGCTATGCGGAAGACAGTACCGGGGACACGTGTTGCACGGACCGTGCAAATATCTCTCAGTCTAAGGTGAAGGAGAGTCGCTAACAACTTGCGACCAAAATCGGGAGTATCCGATTGGGGTCGACTAAACCTAGTCCAATTCAATCCCACTAAGACGCAAGTGTGCATTCACCTCTAAGAAAACCCCATTTGTTGTACCGCCGCAATTCCTGGGTACACCGCGTACCATTTCCTCGAGTATCGGGATCCTAGGCGTCGACATCTCAAGCGATGTCCAGTACCGCAGCCTTTTGGAGGATAAGGCCTAGCTGGCATTGAAGAAACTTGGAGTGTTTAACAGGGCGAAGCAGTACTTCACTGCGGGGCAACGACTCCTTCTTTATAAGGCAAAAGTCCGGCCCCATATGAAGTACTGCTGTCACCTTTTGCCGGAGCATCTGCATACCAGCTTGACCCCTTCGAATCGATACAAAAACGTGCGTTGAGGCTCGCCGACAATTCCATACTCGCAGGCGCTGTGGAGCCTCTCAGCCACAGGAGGGACTGGCATCCCACACGGCAATAGAAATAGCACATCACCCCTTCGTCGTCAGTGGTTCTGGACTGTAATTACTTGTACTTTCCATTACTATTGTGAATTTTTATGATTTTTAACCTGTTCGATGTACTAACCGTACACTATCTTGATTTAATTTACATTTAATTGGGTATTAATAAAACAATTTATCAGTTTTAAAACCTTCTTTTAATACATAAGGCCACATGAACACCCCCACATCCGACATAACCTTGTAATTACGTACCGTGAAAAATTGTTGGATGTGACACTTCCGACTTCCCTAGTACGTGCAATATTGTAGGATGTGCCACTTACGACTTTCATAGTACGTGAAACATTGTAGGATATGTCACTTACGACAAGTGGGCTAGTATCGGTTTCGGTTAACAATGTAACAACTGCTTTTTCTAGAATTTCCTAGATTTATTTTTGTTATTCACATTACGACCTTCATTATCTTTCAAAACTGTAGCACTACGCGAAATTTGGTTTCAATATATGAGAATTTGTGAATTTGGTGCAAGTTCAAAACTTTATTTGGCCGTACTGAAAAGTAGTGTTTTTGTAGTTCCGACTTTGTTAATAGCTACGGTCGATATATATGTACAGACAGAGTTACTTTCGCATTTTAAATTAATGTAAAATATTGTAGCACATTCTACTCAGAGATCTTTGTGCTTTTACTATTATAAGTGCCCAGTTAATGGCAATAGGCTCGCCACCTATTACATTGGGACCTAAACATAAACCGGCGAAATGTGGGTGCTAGCACCTCTGCCTACCCCTTCGGGGATAAAGGCGTGAGTTTATGTTATGTTAAGCTATACCTAGATATACTGCACAAATATTGTTAGGTACTGTATAATAACGTAGTTTCTAACTGTCAATTGGGCTCTAGATGAATAGGTATGCTATTATTAACACGTTCTAATTAGCCGCCATTATGTGATACACTATCAATCTGAACCCACCCTCAACACAAGCAATTTAGCTTTGTTAAAGGTAGGCATAATACTAGTAATTTGAGTAAGTACCGCTTCCCGAATTGAACCCGCGACCTCCGTCAAAGCAGCCGAACCGAAGAAGGAGTTTCTCTAGATGGCCTAGGACATTCGGTCTCACAGACCGTGCTACAATATACCCATGTGTTTATATTTGCGCGAGTATAGGAAGGTTACGAGAGGTTCTAAAGCCGCAGTTCCGCAGTTAAGTTCGCACATCTACACCTACAAGTCTTTACAGTCCACGTCCGACCCACGCTCTATTGCTTTACCTGATTAGGAACACCATGCTTCAGTAGATACATAGACTTGTACGTGGATGGAGCCTACCTGTTGGTGTTTAGTACGGTGGCTTGTCATACCTCCAGGTGCGGTGACGGCTTCAGCGATGAACACTGATCACTGCTTAATGTAAATTTTAATGTCCATAATGGGTTGATATTAGGTTTTAAGAGCAGGTCACAAATTTGAGAGACACAAAGTAGAGAACCATTGAAGTACTGACTTGACGTAGGGAAACAGAAGTTGTACAGGAGTGCGTAATGTGTGTGTGTCCTACAAAAAATACGTTTCTATAAACAATTAGCCTATCGCAGTCCACAGCTGGAGATAAGCCTCTCTTAATGTTGGGAAGCTTTAGATACGTTTACCACATAGCGATATTGATAAAAATGTGTGAGTTTGAGTGAGTAAGACCAAATGTGTGAGCAAGAGTAAGAGTTAAATAATATTCACAATAGCGAAGCCAGTATGTTAAACGTCTATCATCAACTCTAACAATATACCCAAAGCCCACACTTTTGAGGCTGGTTTCTGCTCTCCTACGTATTTTACTTTAGAAGTGACTGAGCATCTGACGCCTTACCTTCGAGCCCAACTTTGAAAGGAAATTGTCTGTCAATCAGCAAGTAAATAGGCTTTAAAGTTAAATTGAGTTAAGATTTTGGTGAGACGCATTCATCGCTCTCTATTTATGCTATACAAATAAAAAAAATTAACGTCAAATTCGTACCTTCCCGTTCTAATTCTAACTAATGGTCACCCTACTCCCACAAATAGCGACTCGCCTGCATCTTTTCCCTGTATCGCACCATTTTATTGTCACCGTATCTTTAGTGACACTTAGCGAACTTTAAACTCATCCCCAAGAACCCTTCTCGCACCTTCTATCTGCTAACCTAGTTTTCACCCTTTGAGCTTGTGTACAAATATTTCAGGGGGTCAATGGAGCATTGAAACTATTCGCACTAGTTGGTGCGTACTTTTTGGGTTTAGAACAAATTGTCGCACAAAACCTTCGGTGTTTCTAAGGTTTATGAAATGTACTACGGGTACAGTTAGCAGCGAAAGTAATTGAAAGATTACAAAACGAAGTTCAACTTAGGAAATATCTCTACCGGTTACAATTTAACGATGCAAATCGTCATATTGTAGTTTGAATGCTTAATTACACATTTTATTCGATTAGTATCGATTTAAAATTATATTTTAGCTACATTTTTAATCTGCCGTTCTATTAGTATGTTTGGTTTGTCTCTGGCCGTGTGCTCTACCAACATTGCGACACAATCGTAATGGCGACCATACTGTGAGGATATAAAATCAGTGTCAATATACAGCCCCGGAGAGGCAATTTCGGAATATCTGATATTACCAGGAGCGGACGCTGGTCATGTGGGCCCCTCCACTGACTGATGTCTGGGCGAGGGTATAAAGCCCACTGCAGCCTCATTCTAATGCCTTTTCTCCTGACATCAGCTTCCTACTGCTAAGGCTTGGGTGTTACGGAGCGGGCCACGCGACAATTTAGTCGTCGGCGTGCACATGCTCGTCCAGCCCCCGGCAGCAGAAGCAGAGCTAAGTGCCCTCCACCTTCACAACCGCGGGCTGTTCCAGTTCCAGTTACTATTCCAATTTCGTAAAATAATTTCTCTTTCCTATTGGCTGGAGAACTAACTCCACCCCCTAAGGTTTCACTATTGCAAATGTCAATTGAATTGTTATCAATTGTTAATCTTATTTCATTTATCACTACTTTAACCTAGCCGGTATAGACACTCTAATAAATAGACATCTCAACAAATCTTTCTTCATCTCATCTACCTTCATCATCATCATCAGGCTATATTAGTCCACTGCTGGACATAGCCCTCCCCCAATGAGCGCCATAGCGCCCTGTCTTCAGCTTGCCGCATCCAGCATCTGCCTGCAGTCTTTCTTAGATCGTCATCCCACCTGGTCGGAGGGCGTCCAACACTCCACTCAAGAACACGTTTACCCCAACGGTTGTCGGTTCTTCATCTACCTTAGGTAACATTAATTAATTTAGTTGCACATAAATTTAACTAGCAAACCAAAGCTATAACGTTTCAACAATATTTGTTACCTGTAATTTAGCCATCTTGGCAGTACAATACGGCCAACCCATCCCTTCCTGTCGGTGTCCTAGAAGGCGACTAAGGCATAAGGCTATTCTCCATCAAACAGTGAACATACAGCCCATGACTGAGTGCCCTCTTAACAGCAATATGCTCACCTTCTATTACGTGGAACTCCAATGAAAATCATAGTTGACGAAATGTGGTAGTTTTGCCATTGTTTTAGTTATACTGATTAGCAGATGTTTGAATTCGACAAATAGCTTAGAAGTCGGCCTTACGATCGAGTGGTTTAGAGTTCAAGTCCTGACTTAATAACTTATTTATTATTTAATTTTTTATATTTTTATTTTTTTAAAAACTACGTTTTAAAAAAAACTAAACTTCAAAAACTGAAAATTATAAAATAACTTAGAGAGAAATAACTGAATTTACAGTTCTGCAAGAAGTCGGTGTCAACTTTGTTTGTGGTATGAGCTCTCGGGCTACGGAAATATGGGACAACATACATAATTTATCGGTTAAAAGTTTCAATTAAAATAATAAAAAAATATTCATTAAATGAAAACTACAAAAACAAATTATATAAAGATTTTGTGGGGCCAAATAGCAATTAATCCGCATCGAACTAAAAAAGAACGTAAATCGGATAATAAGTCTCAGAGTAATCGGTGTACATACATAAAAGAAATATTCATTACACTTCCAAAAAAGAGGATCTCAATTCGATATTGAGATCCTCTTTTTTGGAAGTCGGTTAAAATACAAGCTTTACTCCATGCGTATTATCTTTCACATAAACAATGCCAAATACTGCTATACTCTCATCTTTACCATCAAGCGTTGCCCGCCAAAATAATGTTCATAACAATAAACAAACAATCTCCGCTGTCCATAATCGTAAAGTTTATTTTCGGGATAAGCATTGTTGAGATTGTGTATTTTTGGACTTTGAATATCTTTCCAACAAAAATCTTTACGTCCTGGCCATATTGGAGACTTTTTCATTTTATTAAATGGCTAGCCATTTTAGGCAATGGTGGTGTGTTATGAGATGGTCAATTTCCGTTGTCTACATAATGACCATCAGCAGTTCGCCAGTTTACCAGCTTTTTCTAAACAAAGAATTTTATCTAATTTACTAGTAATCCCCTAAGCCCTACAGCTGAGTTAAATTACTTGTATTAGGAGTCATAAATTGTAATGATTAGGATTTTGATTAGAATCGTAATACGGGGGTGCTGGTTGGGTAACCTCCACGTCGGCTTCTCCGTTTCTTCCCCTTTTGGACCGCGGTCCTGGGGAGCGGAAGCGGGGGGGCAGGTGCACCCTGGACAACGGCTAACAGACTCCTACCTTGGGAGTTCTGTTGGCCGTTGACGAATAACCCAACGGCTGACCTCACGAGGAGGTCGTGGGATGGCAGGCCTGCAAGGCCCGCGGGAAGGGGTCCGTAGGATACCCTTCCATTTCAACAGCCCTTTTTAGGGCTAGCTGACCCCATTGCACGAGGGGGTCGTGGTATGGCGGGCCTGCTAGGCCCGCGGGGAGGGATTCGTAGGGTTCCTCCCACCTCAACAGCCCTTTTTAGGGCTAGCCGTCGCTCCCGGTACCCCTCTGCTTCAGCAGAGGAGACACGGGAGAGCCTATGGGATCCGTTGGATCCGGGGACGGGTCGGCCTACTGCTCGCGCAGGGGCTGACGGGCATTCGTGCCACCGTTGGCGTTGGGAGAGCTGGCTACTCCCCCGCATCGCGTAACCTCCGAGATATCGACAACGACCTGAGTGCTAGCCACACTCGGGAACGCCGATATCCTGGAGGCCGTGGGGCTTGCCTTAATTGGCCGGCCCACGACAAGGAAAAGTCTGAAAACCCGACAGCGAAGTCGCTTAAAACCTGTGGATACCTGGGGACCTCCACAGTATATACCCCGCTTCCTGGAATGGCCGTCACCCAGGAAGTGTCTTTAGTAAGGTTCTACTCGTGGGACATCATGGAAGATCTAATTCAAAACAAAACCAAAACCCCCCTACCTAGTGAAACAGTCTGCGCGGAGGTCGCGCAGCACCACGACGCGGAGGTCGCGTCCCAGGCGGTGTCGGAGAATTTCGACACCGCTGATAGCCGGGACAGAAGCCCGGTGGGTCTACGGACCCGAAAATCCTTGCGGCGGAAGAGGAACGCCCGAAAAAAAGTCCCTCCCCGACTGAAGACGGAGTCGGATGCCGAGTCTACGCTCGCCGCCCCGTCCTCTAGCGCCAGCAGCAGTCATAGTGGCGACGAGCTGCTGCGTCCCCCCCCCCCCCCAAGCTGGTGGTGGTCAGCCGTCAAAAGGCGCGGGGTGGCCAGAAGGGTGCCCCTCGAGCCCATCCCTCACGGGCCTCTGTCCCGGAGGATGTGGTGGCGCCGCCGAGTTTCTCCACCTCGGCGGCGCGCTTGCCATGTACCGGCGACAGCACCTCCACAGAGGTGATGGAGGCCCTTAAAGGTCTGGCTAAGGCCCAGACCGGGGCTATGAAGCCGGAGGAGGACCGGCTCATGCGGACGACGTTGCGCCTCATCGAGCACTACAACCTGCTCAGGGCGGAGCTGGCCAGCGCGCCGTTAGAGCGGGCTGAGCTCAGTAGGAGGCAGGCTGCAGTGCTCGAGGAGACTGAGCGGCAGGCGGCGGAGTACCGCACGGAGATGGCCAAGATGGCGGCTGAAGTGGCAGCGCTCCACGAGGCCATCGCCGTGAGTACACAGCTGCTGGACGAGCGTGTGACCCGTGCGGCACGGCGAAGGCAGGAGCCATCTCTGGTGCCGCCGGTGCCGCCGGTGCGGTCGAGGTCGCCGGTGCGGCCGAGATGGCCGCCCCCGGCGCAGCCGGTGTCGCCGGCGCCGCCGCCTGTACCGGCGCGTTTGCCGGTCCCGCCGCCGACGCCGCCGCGTCTGCCGCCTCGTCTGCCGGCCCCGCCGCGCCTACCGGTCCCACCGCCGCCGGCGCATATGGGGCCCACCAACCCGGTGGAGGCCTCCATGGCGACGATGGTCGCCATGGAAAAGCGGCAGGCGGCGCACGAGGAGTGGACGCGGAGTTGTCTGGAGGCCATTATGGACTCCATCCGTCGTCCGCCCCTGGCGCCGCCGAGTGGGGGCTATGCCGGAGCGGTAAAGCGGGGCCCCAACCGTACGGTGACGGCGGGGACCTCGCAGGAGTCGGCCCGTAGCGTGCCCACTGCGCCTGCTGCTCCGGCCACTGTCGCCGCGTCGGCCGGGAGCGCCCAAGCCAAGGGCAGGGGCAGGGGAAAGGGCAAGGGGAAGTCGTCCTCGGTCCCTGCCCCGGCCCCGGCCCGGGCCCCAGCCCTGGCACCGGTTTCGGCCCCGACTGCCTCCAGCAGCTCTGCACCGGCAGGGGGCTGGGAAAAAGCGGAATGCCCGCAAAAAGGCAGCCAAAAGGGCCAAGAAGGCGCTGGCAGCTGCGAAGGGAGCGTCAGGAAAGCTGCGCGTCCCCCGTACCACCGCTGTCGTCTTAACGATGACACCGGAGGCTACGGAGAGGGGCGTGCAGTACGTGGACCTGGTGAAACAGGCGAGGGGCCTCATTGATATGAGGGCCCTCGATGTGTCGGGGACCCTCCGAGTGACACACACTCGGACGGGTGCCCGGCTCATCCACGTCCCTGGCGCTACAAGCGGTCCCAAGGCCGATGCCATAGCGGCTACGCTTAGGGAGACGCTGAATGCAGCCGGCGTCCGGGTGTCCAGGCCCACCAAGTGCGCAGAACTGCGCATTTCGGACCTGGACGACTCCATCACGGCCGATGAAATTCGGGCCACCGTGGCGGAGGCCGGGGGTTGCCCCCTGGAGGCGGTTAAGGTCGGAGCGATTCGCTACGGCCGTCGCGGACAGGGGGCAACAGTTGTCGGCTGCCCCATCGCGGCAGCCCAAAAGGCTGCCGACCGGCGGATTCTCGCGGTAGGCGGCGTTGTAGGAGTCCGGGTACGGCTCCTACAGGCTCGGCCGGACAGGTGCTTCAGGTGCCTGTCGGCCGGCCACGTGGGTGTACAGTGCAAGGCGGAGGTGACGGTCGGCGACCGTTGCTTCCGCTGCAGCCAACCCGGTCATAGGGCCGGTAATTGCGAAGCTCCGCCGCACTGTTTCAGGTGTGCGGCGGAGGGCAAGCCGGCCGACCATAGGGTTGGCAGCAAGGCCTGCACCCGCGGGGAGCCGCCGCCGCGAGGCGGGCGTTCCGCCAATGGTTCGGGGCGGGATGCGGAGATGGTTCCATAATGGATCCTCATCTCCGCATCCTGCAGGCGAACCTGGGCCACGGTGTCGATGCTCAGGCACTTCTGCTCCAGAGCATGGCACAGTGGTCCATCGACGTTTGATGTCTCCCCTCCCCCGAGCGATGCGCCAGTCATTTCGGCCAAACGCGAGCCGCGCTGGGTGTTGAGGCGATTGAATCGGGAGGACCTCCTGGAGGCCGCCATCCTACAGGCCTGGGCCATTGCGCCGGACAGGCCTGTCGACATAGACGATGAAGCGGCGTGGTTCCGGGAGGCCATGACACGGGTCTGCGATGCGAGTATGCCTAGGGCTCCAGCCTATAATCCGAGGCGTCGGGTCTTCTGGTGGAATGCGGAGATCGCGAGGCTGCGTATGGCCTGCGTGATCACGCACCGCCGGTGGGCCCGATTCCGTAGGAGGCGTACTCGTCCCGCAGACTCGGAGCCCCGATTGGCGGAGCTTCATGAGGGATACAGGGAGGCCCGGAATGCCCTCCGAGCGGAGATCAAGCGGTCAAAGGCCGCTTGTTACCGGGAGCTCCTGGAGACGCTGGAGCGGGACCCATGGGGGCGGCCTTACCTTATGGTAAGAGAAAAGCTGCGCCCCCGGGCCCCTCCGCTGACCCAGGTGCTCGAACCGGCTCTGCTCGGAGGAGTGGTGGAATCCCTGTTCCCGGCGCGAGCGGAACATGTTCCGCCGCAGATGGCTCCGCCGCCTCGGTCGCCTACGGCACCCAGGGTGGTGATTGACGACGAAGTGCCCGAGGTCACTTGGGTAGAACTAGAGCTGGCGGTGCGAAGGCTTAGGGCCAAGAAAAGCACCGCCCCGGGACCCGACGGCATTCCAGGCCGCGCGTGGGTCCTAACTCTAGGGGAAGACGGCCTCGAACCCCGACTGAGAGGGTTCCTCAGCGCATGCTTGGAGCGGGGCCAGTTTCCGAACTGGTCCTCATCCGCAAGCAGGGACGCCCGGCGGACGAGCCGTCCGGGTACCGGCCCATAGTGCTGCTCGACGAGGTGGGCAAACTCTTCGAAAGAGTTATTGCCAAGCGCCTCGTTGAGCATCTCTCTAGAGTGGGGCCGGACCTGGCGAACACCCAGTTTGGGTTCCGCCGGTGGCGTTCCACTGTGGATGCCATCATGCGCGTGAGGACTCTGGCGGGGGATGCGGTTGCCCGGGGCGAGGTGATGTTGGCGGTGTCCTTGGACATCTCCAACGCCTTCAACACCTTGCCCTGGAGTTGCATCAGGGAGGCACTCGTGTACCACGACGTGCCTCTCTACCTCCGCCGCATAGTCGGGGCGTACCTGACGGAGAGAGCCGTCATCTACCCAAGTTCGACGGGAGTCGGTAGGCGTGAGATGTCGTGCGGTGTTCCACAGGGGTCGGTCCTGGGGCCGCTCCTGTGGAACATCGGTTACGACTGGGTGCTTCGCGGTGACTTCGCGTACGGGGCCACCGTCACGTGTTACGCGGATGACACGCTAGTGACGGTGAGCGGGGCTACGCACCGCGAAGCGACCCTGAGGGCCACGACCGCGGTTGCTCAGGTCGTCGACAGGATCCGGCGGCTGGGTCTCGGGGTGGCTCTGCACAAGTCCGAGGCCATGTTCTTTCATGGCCCTCGGCGCAGGCCAGGCCCGGGAGCCAGCCTAACAGTGGGAGGTACTCCCATCGACATCAAGCCCCGGTTGAAATACCTGGGGCTCGTGCTTGATGGTCGATGGGACTTCGGACAGCATTTCCGAAGTCTGCGCCCCAAGTTGGTGCTCACGGCGAATGCCTTGGGCCGGTTGTTGCCCAACTTGAAGGGCCCAGAGTCCTCCTGCAGGAGACTCTACGCGGGTGTCGTGCGGTTCATGGCCCTATACGGGTGCCCCGTGTGGGCGGACACCCTGGAGGCCAGATTCCTGCCTCTGCTCCGTACGGCGCAGAGCACGATGGCCTCCAGGGCCATCAGGGGATACCGCACGATATCCTTCGAAGCGGCGAGTCTCCTGGCCGGATCGCCACCGTGGATCCTGGAAGCGAGGGCCCTTTCGGCACTATATAAGTTCCGAAAGGAGGCGCGGGAGCGGGGATTCGATCCCGAGCCCGAGGATATTCGGGCCGAGAAATTCCGGCTCCACCAGGTCATGGTGGCCGAGTGGGAGCGACGACTTGGGCAACCACGCGCAGGGCACGCCGTCATTGCGGCGGTAAGGCCCATCATGGGGGAGTCGCTAGAGAGGCAACACGGTAGCCTCTCGTACCGTCAGACGCAGATTATCACCGGGCACGGTAGCTTCGGGCGGTATCTGCATCTGATGGGTATAGAGCCAACGCCCGAGTGCCATCACTGCGACGCGAGCGTGGACTCGGGGCTGCACACGCTCACCGAGTGCCCGGCGTTTGAGACGCAGAGGCGGGAGCTTGTGGCGGCCCTGGGGGTGAGAGTGCTCACGCTCTCCACCCTGCTCGCGGCGATGGTCCGCTGCGCGGATGCGTGGGCGGCCAGCGCCTCCTTCTGCGAGCAGGTCATGCTCGCGAAGGAGACAGCAGAGCGGGCGCGGCGCGATGAGCGAGAAAGGCTCGCTGAAATCGCTGCACGCGCCCGAAGGCGGCTCGGGCGTCGGAGGGCGCAGACTGACCTCCGCCCCCCATGAGCGCGGGCCTGAGGGTGACGGCTGGAGCCGCCCGTCACCCTAGCAGAAGCAGGCCACGGCGGCGGCGCGCATCGTAGGACGATGCGCGCCTCCCCACACCGGGGTTGAGTCGGGGACCGCGTGGTCTCCCCCTTCCCGAGGAGGGCCAGACCGAGAGGGATGGCCCTGGGTCAGCCGGGGTGCGAGGGATATGTCGCATGACAACCTCACCTTCGGCCTAGCACTACGACCCAGAGACGGCGTGCGGTTTAGTCGGTTCGAGTCCGACATAACCTCCCCCTTCGGCTCCGGAGGGGCGGGTAATACGGCCAATAAGCTTTTGACACATTTTCTTTCTCCTAGCGGTAATCCCAGTCGCATTTGAGCTCTCAGCTTGGAGTCTAGGGTCCGCTTCACCAGTCTAACTGCGGATTTGGCTGAACTTCGATATTTTCCGTGAAGCGACTGCCATCTGACCTCCACAACCCAAAGGAGATATCGAAGATGTTCGTATGGTAACTGGGACCGACGTCTTAACGTGCTCGCCGAGGCAAGACCAGACTAATGGAAATACGTATATTCATGCACACAAATATTGGCATTGAGCGAAGATTGAACCCGCGCCTCCTGCGTAGCGGCGTGTTCACTTCCGCAACGCCACGTAGGCGGTCGACACTCAACTATACAAATATTTTGAGGCAGATATAGTTGCCTTTGAGTCTAGATACCATAAAATTATTATAGCTCACAGCTAAGCCCGCGTCGAATGTTATTCAAATTTCCGCAGGTCCTGTGTTATTACATAATATAATCTATCCCTGTACAAAATTCCAGCTAGATCCGTTCAGCCGTCATTGAATAACAAACATATTTACAAACTAGACTACAAAATAGTAGGTTTATAATATTATCGAATCAGCCAATACTTATATAGAATGGCGCACACTCCCATGCAGTTTTGGATATAATTTCTTTAAGAGCGTTGTCACATCTATCCGATATCGCCGCCGATAGCCGACATCCGATAACCGACACCATGTCCTGTTTTCACACATATCTGATAAAATCGGTCCCATACGGCCATCTGTACGGTAGTAGGTACAAACTATTTAGGGGTGAAAAAAAAGAAAAGAAAAGCATGCAACCAATTTTAGACCTTATTGAGATGACATAGCATAGAGTTTTTTCTTATGTTCAAAAAGACACGTATCTAAGAAAATGTCATTAAGTTTGAAAGTCGCTTGCAGTCAATGTTTTAGTCTCTGTGTGATCCGATATCGGGCGTCAGTGGTGTCAGCTCCGATAACCGATATCGGGCCGGAAAATGTGAAATACAAATACATTCTTTTTTATATAGGACACGTCAATTTGACTTCACCTTGCCTCATGGTAAGCTGAAGTCAAAGTCTCAGGAAAGAGTGTCACCATTACATACACGCACCATGTTAACAAAGGTGGCACTCAGATTGACAGCCTATTCAAAAGACGATTGTCGTCGCAGCACCGCGTGGCACCCACTGGTCCCACTAGTGCAGCGACCACAATCCCCCCTGCCCGGCTATGAACGCAATCGAACCATATGTCATAAAACTGACTTCCTCCGATATCAGATGTCGGATATTGCATATTGAATATCGGACAATGTGAAAACGCTCTTGGCCTACTTAATCACAAAGTTTCGCATATCGGCAGTGTCCCACGTCAAGAAAAAGTTTAATATAATTTTACCCTTTCCCTCCGAGCCTGGCCTTACAGAAGGTTCCGCGAAGGGATAAGGAGCCCTTATCCCTATAAGGTGTAAAAGTTATATGCGTAAAAACTCGTTATCGCGTGAACAGATATGGTTAGGTGGAAACAGGCCCTACTATTTGTTTCGTTAAGAAAAGAAATAGCTAGCTAGATTTTTCAAATTTTCGCTTCGTCAATTTGACTATAGATACTCTGCCTAATGGTAAGCCACCATTACTTTACCAAGAATTGGTAATAGCGGTCCATATTTTCACGGCCTCGATAAATTCATTTTCACGGTCTGCCTTGTTTTACACGTGTGTTTACATAGAATTTCGATGTGGAAGCATGGAGCACTAAATAGTGCATACATCTTATTTACACACACATCTTTACATCATCCTCAAATGCGTGGCGGTAGCAAGACTGCTAATTCAGAGATCGCGGGCTCGATTCCCGCTCAGTGTAATTATGAATGTGTATTTTAGCATAAGTCTGGGTGATTGTGTGTATTACTAACTTTTAAACTCTCGCGTTCCATGATATATAATTTAGAAAACGGGAATTCAATCAGCCTGTGACCTGGGCCGGTGTAACCTGGTCGAAACGTCAGGCAATCAAAGGTATGTAAGTACCTATACGAGTACCATGATCGCGTTAATTCCCGTTTTCTAAATTATAGATTGTGTGTATTGATGAAGTATTTACGTATATAAAAAAATGTCTTTAAATATAAATATTGATTTCCATTTTAGAACCAACAACACTAATTACACTATGTTTACTTTCGATCTAGATACCCATTTATTTATTTATTATCTCTGATGAAAAAAAGCCCAAATTAACCAAACTAAGCACCAATAGTAGCCCGCAGACCCAACTCACTGTCGTACGGATTTCTGTTATCAGGTTTATGGGACCTAGCCGCTAGCCGACGGGAATTGGACACGCATTTGGCCCGTAACGGGGTCGAACCCGGGGGAGGACTCCTGGTAATCAGAAAATTAACAAGAATACCGGTTTTACGATAAACTTACGTACGATATTGGGTACTTGGTACGGTTAAAATATATTTTTTCTCTTACATAAATACATATATGTATATAAGTCTTATCTGTAAGTTCCCAAAGGGATAGGCAGAGGTGTAACAACCACATTTCAGATAAGTTGTTGTCAGTTTTTGATAAAATAAAAATAGTGTTGTGATAAAGTGTTTGATTATATGACAATCTCAATGGACAATTTTTGTGCTATCAGTGGAAAGACCGAAGGCTATTCCTGCTTTGTCTTCTACACTGACGTCACAGAAAATCTCTGTGTTTACAGGGTCGGCAGCGCTAGAGTGACATCCCTGGTGTTGCACACGCTCATGGGCCACGGTAACCACTTACCATGAGATGAGCCATGTGCTTGTATGCCACCTCAGTTGTATACAAAAAAAAATTGATTTCGTCAAAAAAGTCATGTCAATGTGGTATTTGACAACATTAAAAAAATACTACAACTAATGGTCATCCTATCAGATAATAGCGTAAAAAGACATTTAAAACTATAAATTAAACTAAAATAAGCATATTTTTTGAGAATTTCGCTTAAAAATATCAAATATTTTTTCGAATTTTTATCTGTGACGAAAACGCTCTCTGATCGATCACAGCACTGCTGACGTCACACGCAAGTAAACACGGCTTTGTGACAGAACAGAACAGAACAGAACAGAAAAACAGTTTTTGTGGATTATTTATAGACGTATTTGTACTTTGTGCAACTCCACACCATTTTATTCACAAAGTTTGAAGAAAAAGGTTTAATATTTACTTTGACTTCACTGTTTTAAGGTTATACAAAATGTGTGACGTCACGTAATCGGCTCCATACAAGGTGACAGCGTTTTTCGCGTGTTTTTGAAAAATTAAACTTTAACATCGATTTTTTGTTAAAATCCGTTGATATTTTTTTGAAATATCGATGTAGTGTGCATATTATATGCTAAGGAATAATTTAAAATGGTTTTCCAAAATTTGTCAAATATCCTATTATTGAGAGTGACGCTACTGCGCCATGAGTGAACGAGAATTCATCTAACAAAATCGACTAAAGTTATAACTGATATTATTTATACTAATATTATGAATGAGAAAGAAACTGTTTTTACCAGTCTCTCTGTCTGTCACGCTTAAGTACACCCCTGAATCGATTTTAATGAAATTTTGTAAAGAGATACACTTGAGTTTCAAAAATGACATAAGCGATAACCGACATCCACGCGAGTAGAACCGCAGGCAACAGCTAGTTACTTACATTATAGTTTACATAATATATATAAGTACTAAGAAAGTTAGTCGGGACTCTCAGGCGTACACATCCATTACGCTTCATATTCCACCGGGGTTCGCCTAATGCCTGCTTATGAACCACTTGTGTAATATATTCGGGTGAAAGCCCGACGTGAATGATTGAATGAACGATATCTTGATCGATAATGTACGAGGGATTATCTGCTGTATAGCTTGTAAAGTCAGACATATTTGATATTGACATGCCTCTGTGGCACGGCGGTAATGGTGGAACTTAACTGCTACGCAGGAGGCGCCGGTTCAAATCCCGCTTAATGCAAATATTTGTATTAATTTTATAATACCACTGAGGTGGCAGACAATTACACGGCCCAACTGATGGCAAGTGGTTACCGTGGCCTATGGACGTGTGCAACACCAGGGGAGTCACACTCGTGCTGCCGACCCTGTAAACACAGAGGGTTTCTGTGTTGTCAGTGTAGAAGACAAAGCAGAAATAGCTTTTGGTCTGCCCACTGACAGCACAAAAACTCTCCAGTAAGCTCTGGCTACCCTACTCACCGCCGGGAACACAACTTATGTATGTATAAATATGGCTATTGGTAATGGTATTAGGGTAATGTGCTAAAAAACTGAATTGGTAAAAGACTTGGAGTCAGAATATAATCCATTCTTTGGCATTCTTTTTTATTCATCTAATATATATAATCAACACATATCCACGTTAAACGCCTCTTAAAAACAGGATACAATAGCGAAATAAATTGTTTCGCGAACAGCGACTGCGACACAAAGAAAAACTTTATTGTGAACATTATCTTCTAAAGAATCGGATATTAATTCCACGAGATTATCAATAAAACTACGCTTAAAGCTGGGTTTTATAGCTAAGGATTTGTTTACAGTGTGCTATCTGTTTGCTTGAGGTCCCCGTAGTATCCACACACACACAGACACACATTATAGACGCTCCTCTTTAACATTGACGCAGACTGACACGAGACAACATTCCACTTTTTTATTTATTATTTATTTAATTCTTTTTTTTTCATTTCATTCCATTTTTTAGAAAAAGAAAGAAAGAAAAAATGCGTTTATTTCAGCTTACTGCAGCACACAAAACAGATCAACCCATACACAAAACCTATACTATAATATAAATATAAATATAATATAATATAAATATAAATATTCCACAACATTTCACACAACGCTATCTAGACCCATGGTAAGCATTTTATGGGCGGCTTAGTCAGAGATCAATGTTTAAAAATTATTGAAAAATCATTCATTGGTTCCGATAGTTCGTAAGAATGTCGGTAGATGCTCCACTGTCGCCTCAAAAACAGATATAGAAGGAGAAATTTGAATTGGTTAGGGCGAGGTCTGGTAGCTCGAGGGTTAAAACCCCCTAGACCGATTCATTTTTTTCTATTTAAATTGATCTTTCCTCTTGTAATAATCCTTCTCAAGGCCAAGACCAATCTTACTTGAATGCAGTTAAGTACACCTCTGCTGATTGGTGGATGCGACTTAACGAAAATTAACTTCTCGGAAGGGGTGGTCAGTGGCAACCGTTCCGGTGAAAGCTTATAAAAGACCTTTTTGACCAGATGACTCTGTCCAACAAAATACTTTTTATATTTAGGTCGTCAAAATGACTACATCCCGATTGATGGCAAGCTGAAGTGTAGTCTAAAGATTGGTGGCCACCGCTTGGAGAAGGAATAGTATCTTCCTTGGGTCGTTAGTACAGATGCTTTCCTAGAATGATGGTTTCTTTCTACTCGGAAGTTTTCACGTCCCGCCTAAAGGATTATATTTTGTCACCTTCAAAGTAGGCATGCTCCTTCAGAAACGATACACTTACGCCAACGAATACTCCAATCATCAAAACATTTTTTACACGCTGTTTCCGGAATTGAGTTCAGTTATCGCCGCGAATTCTCCTTTATGTTTTCTACCGACTGAAAACGAGAGCTACAAAGTGGTAATTTGATTTTAGGAAAAGAAAGTAGTCGGCTGGAGTCATATCTGGTGAATATGGTGGTTGCTTGATGGTATTTTTTAAGTGTTTGGTTAAAAATTTGTTCACAATGATGGCCTTGTGCGAAGGCGCATTATCGTGGTGCAAAATTCAAGAATTTTCTTTTATCAAATCTGGCTTATTTCGTCGAATTTGCTCTCTTAAATGCCGCATAACGCTCAAATAATATTTTTTATTTACCGTTTGACCTTCCGGCAAGTATTCCAAGTGCACAACACCGCGATAGTCAAAGAAAACAGTCAACATGACTTCGACTTTTGATCGACATGGTTTCATTCATTTTTTGGTTTCGGTTCAGTTGGAAGGCGCTACTCCGAAGCTTGTTGACTAGTGTGTACCTAGTGTACATGTCAAACTAGTAAACCCACGTCTCGTCACCAGTAACAATGCGTTTCATGAATGTTGGGTCAGAATTGACTCGTTCCAGCATGTCCTCAGCGACTCTCATGTGATTGAGTTTTTGGAGAAAATTCAGCTCTTTTGGGACTAGCCGAGCGGTAACATGTTTCATACCCAAATGATTAGTTAAAATGGTACGAATCGACTCATAAGATACAGAAACTTCGGCGGCTATCTCTCTCAAAGTTAAATGAGGATTTTCAGTCACTATTTCCTTCACTTTTGCGATGTTGCAGACGTTGATGGCCTACCAGAGCGAGGCAAATCTTACATCACATCTCGACCGCCTTTAAACGCCTTGTACCACTCATAAGCACCTGTTTTTGATAAAGTAAATTCACCGTAAGCCTTCTGTAACATTTTCAGTGATTCCGAACACAAAACTCCAAAATTTAAGACAAACTCTTTGTTTGATGGTTTTGTCGATAATGAAACTCGCTATATACATTAGTTATGATATGATATTACTAAAACAGCACTGTATTCAATATAAGTAACAGATGCAACTCAAAATCCGCGCCAAAATGGAAAACAGTTGTGCCAATCTAACAACAACAAAAAAAAATGAATTTAGAACCATAAACAAATCATCCATACCCGATTCTTTTGTGACTGAATGTACTGCATAGTGTGAATGCTTCCTTATATAAATATTTTCTGTGACTGTAGAATGCCTCGTGGACAAATACTAAATAACGCTTATCACGATTGAATGCGATTGCTTCTTTAAAATACAATTGGGCTTTCCGAAATTAGATTGCTTTTCTAACTTTACCAAACCAACTCTCTTGTTCATTTTGATTCGAAAATGAATATAAAATGGCAACATTCATTAATTTACTTCTCGACTTTTGAGTCCCAAACGTAAGACAAAAGCATGTCTGAAAATCGAATTATAAATTAATGAATCAGTCAATCAATTATCTTAATTATTGCAGAATCTTATTCGTCATCCTAACGTTAATCCCAGTCGCATCCGAAGCTTTTCAACTTGGAGTCTGGGGTCCGCTTTTTACCAGTCTAACTGCGGATTTGGCTAAACTTCGATATTTTCTGTGAAGCGACTGCCATCTGACCTCCACAACCCAAAGGCGCTAGACCAGTTCTTGGATTTTTGAGGGCTCCAACTATCCGTAAGGACTGCCATAGATGTTTCTATGACAACCGGGACCGACGACTTAAAGTGCTCTCCGAGGCACGACCAGACCAATGCAAATACCAATATTTATGCATACAAATATTTGCACTGAGCGGGGATCGAACCCGCGCCTCCTGCACAGCGGCAGCGTTCACTACCGCTGCACCACGGAGGCTGGCAATTATCTTATTGCAGAATACAGGCTTCTATTAATGTGCGCTATTTCGTCCGATCCTCCGCCTTACGCATTTAGTTTATCCCAGCATTCCCAGCCACCTGTTTCAGGTCATCAGTCCATCTGGCTGGCGCCCACCTGCCGTTTGCCTTACTTACTAACAATAGGATTTTTGTCACTAACACTATATGGAACATTGGTTTGAAATAAACATTATTTATTATTAAGTTATCAACATATTCTTTGAGCTCATTCTTTGAGCTATATCGGTAACTTTAGTTCTTTGTTGCCGGAATGAGGTCATCATTCCGACTTTTATCCTTCAAAGAGACTCCAAGCATAACTCGCTCAAAAGCCTTATCATTAGTGTACTAGCTAATTAATGAGTAGAGCAATGTTATTACCTAGTTAAACAAAATTATTGGTAGATATATTATATCGTTAACAACTAATTTGGTTTAACTAATTAAATTACTACCTCTATTATTCTTAAAACATCTAAAGCTTAATAGGCAAAACTGAAAAGTGAACCCTCGACTCCAAGATGAAAGCTTATGACTTGACTTGGCTTATACGAGAGTGACTGCCGTCTGACATCCCAACCCCGAGAGAAGAGCTTGCGACAGAGCTTTGTCTATTAATTGGCAAGTGTACTGATTAGTTTACGTGAGGTAGGCTCTTACCCTAAAGACCTTGGCGAGACTCTCATAGGTACCCTATTTGGGGTGAACCTTGTAATGTTCTAAACTGGAATAACTAAAAATAAACCACTATCAAGTTCGAAATGAATCGTAACTTCATGCTGCATTAGTAACAACTAATGTGCAGTCTCGGATACTGAAACAAATATTTAAGTCCGTAATGAACACCAAATACACATGAAAGCCCAAAACAGCACGCAAACAACCCCTGCTTAGCACCCTCAAGCCTCATTATAACAAATAAATGACACTGGTGTTAATTCGGCATGTCCACCCGATTAAACTAAACTAAACTAAAAATTCTCTTATTTTAGTTTAGTTCAACGCTTTGTCTATTCGGTTTGGCCACCGAACTAAAAATAGTGCATGCATTTTTAGTCAAGGTCACACGACTAAATTGAATAAACCCTTTTTAATCTGTGAATTCAATGAACGAATGACAACGTCCTTGTTGTTAAAGTATGAGAGAGACAACTTAACTTCTTGTCAAAAAACGTGTTCAAATTCAAACGAGGCACAGCCCGTTCTTCCCGATTTCTGTAAAACAAATAAATTTCAAACCTTAAAATAAATTTCAAACCCAACCTTTATGATAATAGTTAATTTTTCAATTATTTTTATTGTTACACAATTTTTACATATATTACAGATGTATTGGCAAATATTAAATTAAATTAATAAAGTTACTATATATACACAATACTAAATATAATAAAAAAACTAAAAGTTAAAATGCGTCGTGGAATTCATCCGGATCGCATGCCTCTTTTGGTAGCGTTCCCAGAAGACTAGCAGCATTGCCACGTTGTGTGGCAATACTTAATCTCTGACCTGAAATGAGGCCAGCCTTCTGGTCACGAGAAGCGTCAGCCATACATTTCGCAATCTCCCTGAAGAGATTGCGGGTGCTCGGACCAAACGTTTCGACTCCAAACGGCACACATTCATAATCTCCAATAAGATTGGAGTATTTGCGCCGCTTAACAGCCGCTGCAGAACCTGCAGCGGCACCGGCATAGCTAGCAGTGCCAGTTATATGGGTAGGGGCAATGGTGTCGACGCATGTTGCGTCCCACATCAGAGTCCTACCCATTTTCCAAGGCATTATTGGCATACCATCCAGTCTCTTGCCATCGTCGCGCGCCAAACCGTTTGGTTCAAGCACAGCTGGCATACCAGCAATGACAAGAGCACGGCGGATTATGTCGTTGAGGCTGGCGTGCCGTGGAATTCGCCCCGCGCTCCTGCAGCATGACAGGCCATGGTGTCCGAGTCGGTCAACTGCTTCTCCACAATGACATTGATGCGTAATTTTTTACTGCTAGGTCAGTTTTGAACAAATAAACACATATTTAGTTGATAAATTTTCTTATTTACCTTTCTTGCTCCTCGAAAAAAGCAGCCACAACGCATACGTTCATTTTTCTGTAATTTAAAAATTTCAACCAGCACAAACAATCAGCAGAACAAGGTTTAGTTTAGTTTAATCGCGACCAAAAATATGGCCACTAAAATAAGTAGGATTTTAGTTTGACAGGAATAAAATTTTGCCTTACCGAATAGCAAAATGAAGATTTTCACTAAATTGAATTCGACTAAACTAAAAATAGTTTAGTCCTGTCAAATTAAGTTAGTTGGTGTTTTCCCGAATAAGAAACCGCAATTTGACGTGACTAAACTAATTATAGTTTAGTTTAGTCGGAATTTTGCCAACCCGAATCGACGTCACTATCCCTTTGTTCTGAGCGCCTGACACAATTATAATAGCAATACCACGTAATCATATATTGCTTGCGAGCGATCAATAGGCAATTAACATTAATTATTACGTTGTAGGTTTAAGCATACAATATTAATATAATATAATAGTTTCGTTATCTATTGTATTATATATTTAATGTTGAATCGTAAATGCGCTTATTATATTACGTATATCACGTAGGTTATTTGAAACGTGTACTTATTGGATATTAGGTAGAATGGTGGGTATATCATATTTATTAAGTAGATTGTTCTTATGTTACGAAAGTCACTCTCGTATAATTGGAGCAGATGATTATTTATTGGGTGATACAATTATATAATTCTGGTCTTATTACAACTAGGCTTGTATTCCTTTAATATCTACTGTGTTCAAAGACAAGTTATTTTATTTATTTCTTTAATCGAAAAACTATAAAATAAACCTACTTTCAAATGATAAAATAAGGAATATACTAAATTCATTTCATTTATGTATTTCAGTCATTTTCATTCATTCGATCGTCGGCAGGTACTTAGACCAATCCAATGAATGAAAATTACATTACACTAGTAGTTTTAACTCTCAGCACTAGATGGCGTTAGTAATTGCTTTAAAAAAATAAATGCGCTAAAATTAGATTTGTAAATGGTATCTGGAAACAACTTCTCTTTCGTATATCCATCGATTTTTCGTCACTGTCTGATTTTTTGAAATCCATTTGCATATCAGATTTTTTTTAAATCCTGGAACGCCATACAAATGGTTGAAATAATTTTGTGGAATGAATTCTGCCTCCTAATTATTACTATAGTTTTAATGAAAGGTCACTGAACTCTGTCTTTCTAAGCAACAATACGTAACGGTCACCCATCTTAGTTAATGACTTGATTAACTAGTAATATTATTCATTGGTTGTCTCATTAATATACTAAGACCAAAACGGTAAAACGTATCAATCTTATAGATGAAATGTGGGCGTGCCTAATATTCTAATGACCTAGCTACATTGTTGGAGCTAATTTCTATGTTTGTATAGTCAGCAGCAAAGTAACTAAACACATTCTAATTTATAGATCAAGACAAAGGAAAATGGGGGGAGGGGAGATAGGAAGATACGGGTTCGTAAAATATCGTTCTTCCTACTTAGGTAGGTATATTATAAACTAGCTTTTAGCCGCGGCTCCGCCCGCGTGGATGTCGGTTATCGCGACCAAACATAGCTTACATCCTTTCTCAAGATCTAATCTACCCTTATACCAAATTTCATCACAATCGATTCAGTGGTTTAGGCGTGAAAGACGGACAAACAGACACACACATAAACTTCCCCATTCACGTATTAGTATGGATGTGAAAGTTTGGGAAGGTTTTGGATGTTTGTTATACATACAGTTGCTTTTAGAGCTTGTATTTTGGAGCCCTAGATCATTTACATATAGAACACGTCTATTTGAGTTCTCCTCGCCTGATGGTAAATGGAAGCCAAATCTCAGGATAATTCTCCTGCTCCTTTCCGTAATATGGTTTAGTTAACTTTTACGGGAGCGACTCACCTGAGCCCCAATCCTGAGACGTATGAGTGTACCTGCTTGCAGATACGTTTGTATCACCCCATACACACAAATATGTGTCTCACATACTTAAGCGTCGAACCCAACAGTCAACACGAAATAACCACGTAAACAGCTATACAATCGTCGGTTCAGTCAAATCATTCTGTAACTAAGCCCCTCGTCCCAACAAATGGCTGCCGAAACAACCCGCCATTCATCAGGCCAGCCCGGGACCCGGCGATGTATTCTTCATATTTCCGTCGCTAGGAAATAACCCGGGTAGCAACAATTTGTCTGCTCATAGGGCTGCCAAAGGGCGTGCGGAGATAGTGTCAAAAAGTGTGACATATACGGCCGGAGTTATGGAGCGCATATCCTGACTGTGAGCGCATAAAATCTTACATACAAAATTCGTTGGTTATTTGTTATTATTGAAGGCCAAAGTATATATAGAGTTAAAAGTCAGTTGGCAGTCGCTACTAGAAAGACCAGACACCTTTTTTAACGAGCGGGGAATCCCCACGGATTATCCCCCTCCGAAGCGACTAAACCGCACGCCCTATGTGGGTCGTTGAGCTAGGCCGAAGGTGAGATTGTCTTCAACACATCCCTCGCACCATGGCTGATCCCTCTCGGTCTGGCCCTCCTCGGGAATAGTCTGGCCCTTGGATGTAAATTACAAACTAAATCGCGAGGATAATAATTAATGACTGCTTGAACCAGGTATAAGTTTAAAAGGGCCCCTACTCGTCAAGTGGTTCGCAGTACTTGACTGGGTCTTATTCTTGATATTCCTGTCCTCACCCTTTCACGTTTGGTTTTATTTTGCTATTCACAGGCCAACTGCAGCAGATCCGTATCCGGTGGCACTGATGGAAAGTGGTTACCGTGACCTATGGACGTATGCAGCACCAAGGGCATTACAATCATGCTGCCGGCCCTGTAGAAACCTTCGAATGTCCTTTGAAGAACCCTATATTGTAGTCGCTTGGGAAAGCTCAAGCAGGGAGTTCATTCACAGTCGGTGTACTGGCTTATTGGTGAGGTCGATTTGAACCCCGGAGATCTTGGTGGTGTCAAAATTTAAATAGGTGTAGCTAAAAAGATAGATTTTAAATCAATATTCCTAAAAATAAAAATAAAAAACCCGCCCGCAAAAGATCAACCTAATTTAAGTCAATGCCCTAAGCCCCAGATTTTCAATATTCGTTAGGATTTCTGAAAAAAAAACCCTTGTAATACTTTTTTGTTCATAAAGAAGGTTTATGTAAGAAGTTATTTTCTGAAGCCTGCGAAAAATAAATATCAGTGGGAGGGTAGCCCTGTACAATAAAACATTGAAGTTTATATTGCCTCGATTTAGGGAAAAAGAACTTTTAAAGTTGGGAAAAATGCGCAAGGGAAGGAGAATAGTGAATTGATGCGATACCGTCGATTTTTCATTTATTAAGGTTGCCTTAGGGGCCCTTCTTGGACAGGTGAGATGGCCGGTGTGCGGTTCTCGATATTTTACGCTGGCAATATTTAGCATACCGATACGATAGTTTTCATATAAATTCAACTTTCGATATCATGAGGGCGGGAGGTTCCTTGGGTTTATAAAAATAATATCTATAAACTTACGTAATGTCTGTAAACTATTTTTAACGGACTCTAAGTATCGCAATTTATTTGGTGTTATTATTATTTTACACTGAAGCCGAGGTTTTACTTGTTTTAGCAGCCATGGTCACGGGGAGATCGAAAAATAGAAATACTTCGATTTATTAGTATTGGCACAGAATATATATTAGGTATTGACGTAAACTTCTCATAGTATCTACTGTAACTTACCTACTTGTATAAATTAGTAGTTATATTCTACTAGAATTTGCCCGCGGCTCCGCCCGCGTGGATGTCGGTTATCGTGACCAAACATAGCCTATGTCCTTTCTCAAGGTCTAGTCTACCCCTATACCAAATTTCATCAAAATCGGTTTAGTGGTTTAGGCGTCAAAGCGTAACATACAGACAGATAAACAGAGTTACTTTCGCATTTATAATATTTTTAATTCAAAGTTAAATGAAAAATAATTGAGATTAGGTAGGTACATTGCGAATGCTTTAATATTTGTAACTTAAACAATCTACAACGACTAAACTATAGACTAGCTACCGCGCCTCGGCTTCACCCGTAGCATACTTCAACCCCGTAGCATCCCTAAGCCGTTATGCGTCACTCAATTGGTTTGTCCCACCGGAACCCTCCACTAACACTTTAACTATATGATCAGGTATTAAAGTTCAAATTGACTTTTAAGTATTATTTCGAATCATCTAAATGGCGGTATAGAAAAGTGTTGTTTTTAGACTTTAAGTGACACAAAGAATTAGCGAAATCGGTTCAGCTGTTCTCGAGATTTGCGCTTAGCAACACATTCAGCGATCCATTTTTATATTATCGATAAAGTGGTGTTATTGGTATTTATTTACTTGTGTAGTGTAGGAGGTAAATAGCCGCGTGGTTCCCGGCAGAGTAGAATTTGGGCCACCCCTTTTCTTCCCATGTGGTGTCGTACAAGGCGACTAAGGGATAGGGCTGATTAACATCTGACAGATTTATACAGCCCAGACTCAGCCTCAAATTTATGGCTCGAGTCAACAATAGTGCCCGGAATACGGCAATAGGCTCACCCCCTATTACGTGGGACTGAATACAATGATTAATGAAATGTGGGTGTTAAGTCACCTCTGCCTGACCCTCCGGGGATAAAGGCGTGATTATAAATATATAAACAAATTTTATTCATGTTCATTCTAAAAACTAGAGCGTATTCTCTTAATCAGGTCCAATCTAACCCATTTAAGGACCGTACCTAATAACAGTATCAATGGCAGTGGGCCGATGTATCGAAGGGTCCATCTAATTCGTGATTAGTCGCCTCCCAGGGGGGAGGGTAGAGAATAGTCAGCGGTACGTGTAATTACCCGTCGTTGGTGAATGGGACACAGTGTAGGATTAAACAGTAGAATCAGTATTTAATAACTTTAAGAAAAAGTAAATAATAATAAATAAATATTAACGCTGGGGGCGTCACACCCGACCGACTCTAATAATAAATAATAAATATTCCACAACATTTCACACTACGCTCTCTAGACCCATGGTAAGCATAGCTTAACTAGCTTGTGTTATGGAATCTTTTTGTTTTTGGAAATACATACATATATACATAGAAACACCCAGACCAATGCAAATATGTACATATTCATGCATACAAATATTTGCACTGAGCGTGGATCTAACCCGCACCTTGTGCGTAGCAGCCGCGTTCAGTACCGCCACGCCACAGAAGCTGCCACGTTCACGTTCACGTAGCTATCAGCTAAGAACGTTCTAGAAGAACCTCATATTTTGATCGCTTGGGAGAACTACAGCAGGGAGTTCATTCCACAGCTTGAGCGTGCGCTGGATAAGTTTCTTTCCAACCACACAGTGCTTTACCGTTTCCAGTTGAAACGTGTGAGGAATGAGGATCATGAATTCCCTGACTGTGGCGAGTGGTGCGATGATACTAAGCTGTGGGGCGTGTCGAATTTGAGAAAGCACATCTTGCAACCCATAGACATTCTGCGAAGTGAATGTCTTGCGAATAAGAGCTAGTTCAGTCGCAACCGCAATAAAATAGTGCTTGTTCCTACTTTGCTAGTATTAGTAAAGAAGTGATATCAATTCAAAAACAAGTAGCGTATGTAAATCCGTGTCAAGTGTGGGTGTCTCAATGGCTCATTACTAATGATTGATTAAGTCAACCACAGTTATATTCTAGGCATTGACGAATCACTCCACATTTGTATGAATGAGAGTGCTGGTTTGTATTGAGATCTAAAGAATACAGTAAGTAAAGGATCAAGTTATTTATAGCGAGAATGTATATTGGTAAAGTTTGTGCAAATTACTTTATACATTATATATTACATATTTATTACTTTATAGATATATTATGCAGATGTAACTTATTTAAACCCTATAAAAATAGGTTACACGCTCAGATCTATAACTAGTATGTAACGGACTGAAACACCGTTTCGAGGTTCTTATAAAACAAGAAAACATAAATAAATAAAATAATTCAATGTCGTAAAACGCCATCTAGTAATTAAGTAAGAATTTCTACAAGTAAATTGAATATCACTTGGTTTTTTATAAAACGAAAATAATTCAATGTCGTAAAACGCCATCTAGTTGATTAAGTAAGGAATTTTTATACGTAAATAAAATGATGAATAAATATACACTATGGTATGTGGTCAAAGAAAAAAATTGATTCATAAAGAAATTATTCTGTTAAATTGCAAAGGGCAAGTAAATATGTTTTATGAACAAATAAATTTAAAATGTAGTTTAATATATACAGTACCTATATATGGGACTATGATTGAAAGAATTTAAGAAAAATAGTCTATGGATATTTACACAAGAATAATATTATAATAGTTTTGTGTATTGTTTATAATAAAATTAATAAGGAAAAGAATAAACAGATAAAGTTAAAACTTATTAATTATTTACAAGGAACAATAATTATAATATTTAATGCAATAAAGTACTGTTGAAAAGAGATTATAAATACTATTTATTATCTGTGTGCCTCAGAGCTATGGAAAATGCAGGAAATGGCTCCGATTGGTTATTATTGTTTAAAGGTCAAATGATTATTGAATAATTTTCTATATCTATTATTGAGTATTATATGGATGTTTATTAAACATAAAATTAATCTTATATTATTATGAAAATATTGACAGTTAGAATCAATGAGTGTAAGTATGTAAATAGTTTATAAATATTTAAAAAAGGGCCACTGGTTCACGGAAGATTTAAGTTAGTTCATAATTATAACGCAGGCGCCATAGAAAACCTAGCGCTGTTGTCAATTATTCAGAAATTGTGACTTTTGGCGGGAAAATAAAAGCTTCTGATTGGTGGAGGACACTATTGGAGCCCTAATTCGACGAAAGTAGGATTTTGAGTGGGAATTCAAGGACACTTTTTCTTGGAGCTGGCTTCGGGGTTGGTCGATTCGCGAAAGGTATTCTGTACATTGTACTTTGGCGGGAATTTTGAGAATTTTACATTTAAAGTTGTGAAGATTTTTTTTACCTTGATTGTGAATAATTGAGTTTAATTAGTAAATATATAGTGTTTAAATTAGTGAAAAGAGGAATTAGGTAGCTCGCCTTTATTGAAGTTTATAATTCGCGAAATGAACATTTTATCGTATGAGCCAGACAAGACACCTTTATCTCTGGGATTAAGAATTGAATCTCGTGTTCAATTCGGAATATCAGCTGTACTGTGAGTCTGCGGTACAGGGCCATACATGAGATAAAATGTTTATATAGGGATTCTTTGTGGGACTTTGGTAGGGCTAGGGACGGTTGAGGCCTTAGGTATTAGCTAGGTTCCCCCGCTTAGGAAGTCAATCGACGTGATTGCCCTGAGTTGATACCTATCGGTGATAACGAAGCTCTTGACCTCTGTTCAGCTAGGCATGCTGAGGATAGTCTGAAGCGCTCAGCACACGGATTTTGCCTGAAAGGGATCCGTGAGCTTCCAGGATGGTTTGTGACTGGAGAGGAGGCGGTTGTCGCTCTCCAGAGCGGATCAGTCCTGTCTATCTTTATATATGTATATATACACACTTGTATGTCCTTGTCCTGTGAGAGAACACATCCTTGGCTTCGGCCGTGGTCTCTTGCTCGTAGGGGGTATTAGTGATAGTTCAAAGTCAGGCTTACTACCTGCGCCCTAGTTAGTTAGATTAGCTTTACACATTTCACGTTTAACGTAGTTGAGTGTTTGTTGATACATGGTTAGGTTAGTCAGGTAGGTGAGTAGGTACACACTAATAGCAAACATATGAATATATATATTAGGTAGGTAGTATTGCGTTTGTAAAGGGGTGATCTAAGTTGTTATTATTGTAAATCATGATATTCTGATTGGGAAATTAGATAGACAATTGGTTCAATTACAACAAAGCAGATTTGTAAATGACCGCCATCTTGTGACCGAAGAATGAAAGTTTTCCCGCTAATTTTTGCAAGCCAATTTTCATGTCGATTTACGTTGTTGGAATTTACTGGGATTATAGTGACAGTAATGTGTAATAATTACGCTAAGATTATGGTGAAAATAAAACTACAAGCGAATGCTGCAACACCACGACGAGTGATTTAATAGTGAAGTGAGTGATTGTGAGTGAAATGGAGACAGTGAACTGGTGTATTCATTACAGAATTCAGATATTGTTAAAGGTAAATACACAGTGATTGATCTGTCCTAACCATCTTTGATATAATATTTATTATTTACATATAAATCCTTGCTGGTTCATTATTGAACGACAACACAACGGTATATTGTACATTCACGCTAGTGAAACCTTTCTGACTACAGAATTATGTGCAAGACCACCGAAGTCTGAAGGGTCGGAAGTATCCAAACAGACTAGCTACAGAGGTAGTTATTTTACTATTGTTCTTTGTGTACGAGCAAGATCTTACACATGAGATTACCATGGCTACAAACACACAAATAATGATGTTTGGACATTTTAATCACTGTTGCATAATCAGCTATTATATGTACTGTATCGAATGCACATGGTCGCTCGATCGCTATCTTATAGTAACCTTGTCATCCGCTAGGGTGAAGCAAAAGCTATATCTGAGCTGAATTATTGTAGTTTGATCAAGTGTTCGGTGAGAATATATTCTCTCTGAAGTGTCTATATAGACATTATTATTCAGAAGTGAATTGGTTCTAGTATTAACTATAATTATTTAGGTCTGTGCTAATAAATGAGCTTTTCCTAACTAAACTTATCGTTAACAATCAGCGCAGAAGTTACTGCGATAGATACTAATATAATTGTCCTAAAATGACGCTTAGAACGATGATTCTGTGTTATCATCTTAATACCTTATATTAAAGGAATTACGGCAATAGGACTGAAGTCCTGCGTTAGAGTTACGCTATTCTGAAAATAGAATTGGGAATTTGTGTATCAGATGCCTCGATACAGTAGGCAGGAGACTTTAAAATTGTCTTCTAAATACCTACTTAGGCATAGGAAGGACTATGTTGGTACTAGTGGCGAGTCCTACTGAATGTGGCGAGCACGGGGCCACATTTCTTATACACGGGGGGGGGAAAATACACTATATTACAGAAATAATAAAGATTTATAGAAGTTTCAACGATGAGTTGATCTAACTATAAATTATCACTGATAGTAATTGTTTGTGTATTTTTTTGAATAACACGACCTCTGTTGGTATCCTCGAAAACAATTATAATTTGAAGTATTGAATGATTGACAGTTAATTTTGTAGATTCTAATTTTACGTGTAGTGCAAGCGTAATGTGGTAGGTGTCTCTGTACTAAGTGTTGAATGAGGGCGGTAAAAATTGTCAAATTTCAAACGTCATAAGAACGTAGTTGTCAAAAGATTGTCTGGTCGTATTCCACTAAGTAAATAAGTGAAATTGTATGTTATATTGTGAGTTTAGTGTGATAAATAAGGTGACGAACTGTGGATTGACTACGAAGTAAGGTTGGAGTAGCGACAAATCTGTTAAGAGGTATGTTAAAGTAAATACGAGTTACAATCATAAGAGTATGTGAACTTTAGGTTGGGAAACTAGGACTGGGATATACATGAATTCTATTGTAGATAAAGTACGATAAGGAATAGGTCTTTCACAACCCATTTTTCCTATAGAATCACGGATTACTGCGCATCACGATAAGCGGTCTGAAGGTCATTAGACGATAGCGCGGCTGGGAATTGTAGGTTTGAATACGAGAGGTGTACGGGGATAGCTTTATACATCTAGATTCAATGGTCATGACATAGAATTAGTTACAACTTGGTCCCGTCTGACCAGGATATTACAATTTGGTGCCTCTGACCAGGATTAGTATGGTTATTGCAGTGACGTTACAACTTGGTGACGTGATCCATGGCACTGAGCATTACAATTTGGGCTCCGTGACCAGGATAACACCACAATTTAGTGCCTGGTAAACAGGATGACACTACAATTTTGTGTCGTTAACCAGGATGTTAACGTTTGTTTGTCCCGGGAAAGTCAATATCACGGTGCTACTTGGTACTGTGCGACCAAGACTAGCTAGGGATGCACGGGAGTAGGTATAATACTAATATCTTGAAACCAGGATCCAGTAGGGTCTGGTATTAAATAAGTAAATGCATTTATATTAAGCGGAGAATATGGAGTGGAATAGAATGGTAGTATTATGGTCACAAGATGGTATTAATAATTTAGTATCATTAATTAGAATATATTAGGTATCGGTGCAATCGCTCTGTGAATTATAATATAATTGAGATGTAAACAAAAAATATCATTGACCAGAAAATATTATTATTGGTTATATTAAATAAAAACAAGAATTATATATAGTAGTAGTTAGATTGATGTATTGATTTCTTTACAGTTTAGGTATTTATAAAAAAAAAATATAACAAAATGGATTTAAAGAATTATTATGAGTTGGAAATAAGAGGGAGAAATATTGCTATTAAAGCAAAAATATATTGGTATAAGGTTAGGAAAAAAAGAGGGTCTTATGGGGTGGTTTGTAAGAAGAAAGTAAGTAAGTATTGAGTGAAATTATTTGGGGTTAATATAAGTTAATGAGTTCCTTAAGGTACGGTATGGTTATGCTATACCGTACAATTTGTTGCCGTGAATATATATAGGTAAGAGGGAAATGGGTTGTATTAATATATTAGAGGGGGTTACATAGTAATAATTAAAATTAAAAATATTAGGAAATGGGGGGTCGAGATAGTAATTAAACTAAGATGAAGTATAACATTAATAATTGGGGGGTCGTCTTTAGAATTTATGATAGATAAGGAAGTAAATGGGGGAGACAGGAGTATAGTATAATAGTGAATAAGTGTATACAATATACAAAGTTAATGCAATTGTGAATTAATTTTTAGAACTAAAAGTCGTCATTTATTAATAAATAAAAAGGGAAGAGAAGAGAAAAGAAGGTGTAATTTGATAAGTGTACCTTGAAAATGTGTAAATTTATTAAAGTGTAATGAAGTGTAATTGATAAACTGTAATTTGATGAAGTATAACTAAATACGGTGTGACTTTATTGTGTTGTGATACTATTTGATATTGGAAGCCACAAGGGGGGAATTATGTGTGGTTTCTAGTGAACTAAATACATTTAGAATATTACCTTGATAATTGTCCAAGAGAAGATGGTTAAGCCAAAAGGTAGAGTGCGTAAGACACCTGCTCGATATAGGGAGTCAAATACTGGGTTTACATGTGCAAATAGCATGGGAGATCTGAGTTCTGAGGAATCGTTCAACGTTCACCCAGTTTCTAGGCAAGTAAATAAAGGAAATAGTGGGGGTTTGAACTCTAATAAAGTAGTGGAGCCAATGGATTGTTCAGTGATAGAGAAGATAAACCAGGCATTGGGAATATTGACTTCACAGATAGAGGCATTGAGGGCCGAGGTGAAAGAGGTTAAATCGGCGTCTGTCAATCAAAATGAGGAAATGTCATCCGAGGTAGGGAATCCTTCTGCAGTGGAACCAGAGCTTTCGAATTCTTCACACGAACAAACCAGAGTGTGTTTGGATAATGGAGAACGTAAGGAGTTTAATAATCAAGGTTTACCAGGAAATATTAATTATCATATACGGAATATCACATTAGATAAGCCTAAGTATGGAGATGATATGGGTTTGCACCCAGTGACCTTTTTAGAAGATTTAGAAACTTACCTTAAGAAGATTGGACAAGGGGGTAATCAACTAGAATTAATACAAGAATGTCTGTCAGGAGAGGCCAGGGATTGGGCGAGGGTTTATAAGTTGCGTTGGACTAATTTTGAGGATTTCAAGATGGATTTTCTATCCACCTTTTGGAGTGAGAGCAAGCAGAATGAGCTGCGGAGGACGATCGTAAATGGCGTTTGGGATAAAGATAAATCTTCAACTATGTTGGGGCACTTTTTGAATTTAACCGGGAAGGCGCAAATGCTTACCTATAAGATCTCAGAGAGACAACTAGTGAATGATATAGTCAGACAGTATCCTAAGTACATACAACAAGGATGGTATACTTCTAAATTGAACACAATCATAGAGACGGCGGATTATTTAAGGGAGATGGACGACATCGCACGAGTAGACAGTGGGGTTCAACAGGCAAAGGCGGAGAGGAAGAAGGAGTTGGACCGTAATTTCAAGGAGCATCGTCAAAATTATAAGAAATGGCCAAGACCAGCAATTAGTCAGCAGTCAAAGGTAGCAGCCGTTGCAGCTTCAGGTTCATCGGTGGTAGTAGAAGATACAGCGAGGGAAGGTTTAAACTAGGAGGGATTGGAAATTTGGTTCCCGGTCCAGTCTCAATTAAAGGGGGCGCTGCATTAGAAATTATGCGTAAAATGGGGTGGAAACCAGGTGAAATGCTAGGAAAAGGGGGAAGGGGAATTAGGACACCATTGGCACCGGTATTATTAGATAGGAAGGCAAAAGAAGGATTAGGTTATAGACATTTTGAACCAAAGCAGTTATATATTGACGAACAAATAGTAGATTTAATTAAGTGGAAGGCTGACTTTAAACAAGTAGAATGTATAAGTCCAAGGGTAGAAGGGGTAGTATTTGAAGAACAGGAAGGTAAAGAGGGAGAAATTAGTTTTACTTCGGAGGTATATGTACACGTTTTCGGGTGTGAGGTAAGGGCATTGATTGACACAGGTTGTGATATTACTAGTGTGTCAGAAGAGTTTTTAAACGAGTTAAAGTTAGGCCGGGAGGTAGAGATACCCTGGCTACCAATTAAACCCTTTCAAATAAGAACAGCTGTAGGGCATAAAAGTTTGGAAATAAAGAAGGTAGTTTTGTTACCGTTACAGTTAGGAGAGTTTGTTGCGGAGACGGGGTTCATAGTAGTTCCGGGGTTGATAAATCCTTTAATATTGGGGTTTGATTGGCTGAAAGGACATGGAGTAACTCTTAATACCAGTGGGGAAAATAGAGGTTTAGTGATAAAACAGGGGGATCAGTTATCCGTAATTCCGTTCGTTAAACGTAACAACGGGTGTAGCTTTAAAGAAGTTCAAGAGTCCTTATTAATAGAGACTAGATTAGATGAAGTTAATTGGTCAGAGTTAGAAACGGGGGTTGTATTAGAGAGTAATCAAAGGGATAAATTGTTAAAATTGTTACAAAAGTTTGAGAATTTATTTACATCACGGTTGGGTAGAGCTAATTGTTATCAACATAAAATAGTTATGGTATCGAACGTCCCCATTGTTAAGAGGAGTTATCCAGTACCTTATGCTTACAGAGAGCGAATGGAATTAAAGTTAAACGAAATGGAAAATTTAGGTATTATTAGTAGAGCTTCAACTCCATATTGTAGTCCCTTAACCTTTACAATCAAAAAGGATGATTCCATCAGAGTGTTATTAGACGCTAGAGAAATTAACAAGTTTATGGTAGCTGAGACTGAGAAGCCGCCTTTACAATTAGACGTTATGAACTCATTCCATGGGGCTAAATTTATTAGTATAATAGATTTAAACAATGCGTACTTTCAAATACCAATATCTCAGGATAGTAAGAAATATACGGGATTCACCTTTAATGGGAAGTCTTATGTTTATAACGTATTACCGCAGGGGTTAAAGACATCTGTTGGGAGTTTTAGTAGGGCTATGGACACTATATTGGGACATGAGGTTAGGGAGTATTGTGTAAACTATTTAGATGACCTAGCTATTATTACTACAGGATCATTTAATCAACATTTAGATCATTTGGACATAGTACTTGGGAAATTACAAAAGGCAGGCCTTACTTGTAATTTCAAGAAGTGTGAGTTTTGTTGTGAGGAAGTGAAGATGTTGGGTTATATCATTTCTACAAAGGGATTACGCACTGACCCAGAGAAAGTTAAAGCTATTCAAGACTTTCCAGCACCTAGAAAAATTAAACAATTAAGAGCATTTTTAGGGTTATGTAATTTTTATAGGAAATTTATTCCAAATTATCATAGACAGGCTCAGCCATTATATAATTTATTAAAAAAGGGTAAGGTTTGGAATTGGGGAGATTTGGAACAAATAGCTTTTCAACAACTTAAATCATTGTTTTTAGGAACTATAATGTTGCATCATCCAGACTTTACTAGGCCATATTACTTACAAACTGATTGTTCACAAATAGGACTGGCCGGGGTTCTATACCAGATAGATAGTAATGATGAGCAGAAGATATTGGGGTTCTATAGTAGAGCTTTGAGGGGTGCACAATTAAATTGGACTACAACAGAACAAGAGTTTTATTCAGTGATTTGTTGTTTAGAGAAATTTGAATCATATTTACGGGGTGCAAGGGTAATTATTCAGACTGACCATAAGGCTTTATTATTCGTGAAGACTTGGAAATTATATAATGCAAAAATAACTCGCTGGATAAATTATTTGGAAAATTTCCAATATGAAATACAACATATTAAAGGTAGGGATAATATAGTAGCCGATATATTATCACGTTATCCGCCAGAGGGGAAGGTTTTACAAGAGGAAAAGATTAAAATGCCTAGTATTCTTTACATGGAGTCAAAACAAAATAAAGAATTGTTAAAAAGACTTGAACAAATAAAATTATATCAAAGGGAAGATGAAGAGATTAGCAAATTACTTAACATATTACAAAATCCTAGTGAGGTAGGTAGACAATCGTCCAGGCTGATTAATAAGTGTAGATTAAAAGATGGGGTTTTGGTTATAGAGAGGGATGGTGGAAAGAGAAATTCGATATACTTGCCAGATAAGCTTAGAGATGAGGTAATTAAACAGGTACATTTGGAGATGGGACATCAAGGTAGTTATAAGATGTTAAAATATATAAAGGAGAGGTTTTATTGGAAAGGTTTGACTAAAGATGTAAAGCGCAAAGTAAGGGGGTGTAATGTATGTCAGTTAACTAAACATAATAATAATAATAAAGTGGGTCCATGTTGCCCCATTGTGTCTAAAGATATAGGAGATTTAGTGATGGTAGATCTATATGGGCCTTTACCTGTGGGGAAGTTTGGAATGAGATACATATTAGTTTTACAGGATTCCTTTAGTAAATTTGTGAAGTTTTATGATTTGAGGAAGGCAACAGCCAGAGCGGTAATTAGCAAGGTGAAAAAATATTTTGAAATAATAAAACCTAAGGCAATTATGTCAGATAATGGAACGCAATTCACTGGTCGAGTTTGGAAGGAAGGGATGGAATTGTTAGGTATTAAAGTAATTTATACCACAGTTAGAAATCCCAGGCCTAATACTGTAGAGAGAGTAAATAGAGAATTGGGAAGACTGTTTAGGACTTATAATAGTAGTAATCACAGGGGATGGGTTAATACATTGCCAAAATTAGAAAACTTGTATAATAATACATACCATGAAAGTACTGGCTATACTCCATGTGAAATTCTATATGGGATTAGCACTGAACTATCATTTGACCAAGCTATAGGGAAGGATAGTGATAGGTTAGATATAGTGGAAATTAGGAATTCAGTGAGGGAGAACCTGAAATCAGCTGCGGAAAAAAGGAAGCTGGGATTCAATAAAAGAAATAGATTGATAGAGTATCAAGTGGGAGATTTTGTCAAAATAAGGAAATTAAATAAATCTAATGCTGAGTTAAAAATTACTAAGAAATTTGAAAATTTATATGAAGGGCCTTATGTCATAGCGGGGAGTCCCTGTAAGAATGTTTATATTTTGGTAAATCCATTAACAGACGAAGTGAAAGGAAAGTTTAATACTATACATTTATCGAGGTATTATAAAGAACCATGATAGGAATTGCTACACAATGGGTTGATTCTTAGGAGTCATAAAGGATGATAGTGGGAGATGTTATTAAGGTTAGGTTAAGACTGGATTGGGGAACAATGGGAATGGCTAACTGTATCTGTCGAAATTAAATTGAACCGTATTTGTGTTATAACTTCTGAGTTAGGAATTGGTGATTCAAAGTCACACCAAAGTAAATTGGTGATTGGTTGAAAGGTTAACTATATGAAGTTATTGGAAGTTTTTTTTTTCTTTCTCTTTTCTTTCTCCAGAAAGGGAATAATTTGTTATGATAATTTTACGTTTGTAAGTAACTAATGTGTTGTTAACAGAAAGTTATATTATTTATTTTGATTAAAGGTTGAAAATTTTCTTTAAAATTAAAGAAAGTAATAAATTGAAAATTGTAAGATTTAATTAACACTTAAAAAGGGGAGGAAATGTTTAACAATTGTTAAACATGATTGATAATTATTGAGGTAGAGTAAAATTAATATTGTAAAGTAAAAATTCAAAATAGAATGAATAAAAATGAATTAAACAAAGAATTGTAAAATTTTGAATTAATGTTAAAATTGTTGGAATTGTAATTTTTGTTGTACTAATAAATGATAATAAAAGGAGGAAAGGGGTGAAGCCCATCTGAGGACATGAAGGAGAATGTGGCAGTTTAAGAATTTCTTAAGTTCTGTATACATGTAGTCAAATATTAAAAGGGTCAGATATGTTTATATATATCTTGTTCATTTCGTCAGATGGTGGGGCGTAGAGGTGGCTCCACCCAAATAAAATAATAATAACTAAGTAAAGTTGAATATAAAAAAAAAAAAGGAAATGAAGGAAACATATATAATAATAAAATAAATAAATAATATGTTTACGTATAATGTCAATATTAAATGAGACAAAAAAAGGGGGGGGTGGAAGGAAGACAAATAATGAGAACTCTTTTACTTTATTAGTACTGGTCGGTTGGTAGTGAGCACAACCGCGGAAGTTGGTTCTGAAAGTGTGTATGATGAATTTCTTCGTTATATGAGATGTATATGTTAGCGAATTGCATGAGATGATGGAATGGGATTGTTAAAATCAGAATGGAGGGCCATCCCGATTAATACTATAATTAAAGTGTTAAAATTATTATACCAGTTTGGTTCAATTATCTATGTACACTACAATAGATTTTGTGAAGGTTATGCAAGGTGTTAGGTTAAGGAAGGACTAGAAGTCTAAGCATGCCGTTAATGGGCCTTCACAGGGTCTCAACTATACACGTTAGGAACAATTAAGAAAGCACACTCTACATGCTTGTTTGAGAAATGGGATGTGTGTCCTTGGATCTCCTTCGGGTGGAGTGGAGGCTATTGGCCCCTTTATTTTTGTTTGTCCACAAGGTTTGGCTAATTTTGGGGAATGGGGTAGGCGGATCATGGGCGACGTAGATGGATCATGCTACAAAGTCCCCTATGATCTTCTACTCTATGCGACAGCGCTGAGATGATTCACAACCATTTTTTCCCGCTGAATTGGTCAGGCTGGCAGGAAATAACGTGGTCCCGTAGGTTTCGCCTTAAAACTCGAATGTGGGAGCAAGCGATATCGTGTCCCAATTTTGAAACACACACACACACATATAGAGATTGGACCTAAATTGGATTTAACCAATCTAACAATATGTATACTACCAAAATAAATTTTAATTTCATGCAGATCTTTTAGGCTAGAGTTATAGCTAGGTTAGTGAATCTTTACTTCGGACACAAAGGGGGAATGGTTGTGCCTGCGTAAATGATTCAGGGGGTCGGATGTAACGGACTGAAACACCGTTTCGAGGTTCTTATAAAACAAGAAAACATAAATAAATAAAATAATTCAATGTCGTAAAACGCCATCTAGTAATTAAGTAAGAATTTCTACAAGTAAATTGAATATCACTTGGTTTTTTATAAAACGAAAATAATTCAATGTCGTAAAACGCCATCTAGTTGATTAAGTAAGGAATTTTTATACGTAAATAAAATGATGAATAAATATACACTATGGTATGTGGTCAAAGAAAAAAATTGATTCATAAAGAAATTATTCTGTTAAATTGCAAAGGGCAAGTAAATATGTTTTATGAACAAATAAATTTAAAATGTAGTTTAATATATACAGTACCTATATATGGGACTATGATTGAAAGAATTTAAGAAAAATAGTCTATGGATATTTACACAAGAATAATATTATAATAGTTTTGTGTATTGTTTATAATAAAATTAATAAGGAAAAGAATAAACAGATAAAGTTAAAACTTATTAATTATTTACAAGGAACAATAATTATAATATTTAATGCAATAAAGTACTGTTGAAAAGAGATTATAAATACTATTTATTATCTGTGTGCCTCAGAGCTATGGAAAATGCAGGAAATGGCTCCGATTGGTTATTATTGTTTAAAGGTCAAATGATTATTGAATAATTTTCTATATCTATTATTGAGTATTATATGGATGTTTATTAAACATAAAATTAATCTTATATTATTATGAAAATATTGACAGTTAGAATCAATGAGTGTAAGTATGTAAATAGTTTATAAATATTTAAAAAAGGGCCACTGGTTCACGGAAGATTTAAGTTAGTTCATAATTATAACGCAGGCGCCATAGAAAACCTAGCGCTGTTGTCAATTATTCAGAAATTGTGACTTTTGGCGGGAAAATAAAAGCTTCTGATTGGTGGAGGACACTATTGGAGCCCTAATTCGACGAAAGTAGGATTTTGAGTGGGAATTCAAGGACACTTTTTCTTGGAGCTGGCTTCGGGGTTGGTCGATTCGCGAAAGGTATTCTGTACATTGTACTTTGGCGGGAATTTTGAGAATTTTACATTTAAAGTTGTGAAGATTTTTTTTACCTTGATTGTGAATAATTGAGTTTAATTAGTAAATATATAGTGTTTAAATTAGTGAAAAGAGGAATTAGGTAGCTCGCCTTTATTGAAGTTTATAATTCGCGAAATGAACATTTTATCGTATGAGCCAGACAAGACACCTTTATCTCTGGGATTAAGAATTGAATCTCGTGTTCAATTCGGAATATCAGCTGTACTGTGAGTCTGCGGTACAGGGCCATACATGAGATAAAATGTTTATATAGGGATTCTTTGTGGGACTTTGGTAGGGCTAGGGACGGTTGAGGCCTTAGGTATTAGCTAGGTTCCCCCGCTTAGGAAGTCAATCGACGTGATTGCCCTGAGTTGATACCTATCGGTGATAACGAAGCTCTTGACCTCTGTTCAGCTAGGCATGCTGAGGATAGTCTGAAGCGCTCAGCACACGGATTTTGCCTGAAAGGGATCCGTGAGCTTCCAGGATGGTTTGTGACTGGAGAGGAGGCGGTTGTCGCTCTCCAGAGCGGATCAGTCCTGTCTATCTTTATATATGTATATATACACACTTGTATGTCCTTGTCCTGTGAGAGAACACATCCTTGGCTTCGGCCGTGGTCTCTTGCTCGTAGGGGGTATTAGTGATAGTTCAAAGTCAGGCTTACTACCTGCGCCCTAGTTAGTTAGATTAGCTTTACACATTTCACGTTTAACGTAGTTGAGTGTTTGTTGATACATGGTTAGGTTAGTCAGGTAGGTGAGTAGGTACACACTAATAGCAAACATATGAATATATATATTAGGTAGGTAGTATTGCGTTTGTAAAGGGGTGATCTAAGTTGTTATTATTGTAAATCATGATATTCTGATTGGGAAATTAGATAGACAATTGGTTCAATTACAACAAAGCAGATTTGTAAATGACCGCCATCTTGTGACCGAAGAATGAAAGTTTTCCCGCTAATTTTTGCAAGCCAATTTTCATGTCGATTTACGTTGTTGGAATTTACTGGGATTATAGTGACAGTAATGTGTAATAATTACGCTAAGATTATGGTGAAAATAAAACTACAAGCGAATGCTGCAACACCACGACGAGTGATTTAATAGTGAAGTGAGTGATTGTGAGTGAAATGGAGACAGTGAACTGGTGTATTCATTACAGAATTCAGATATTGTTAAAGGTAAATACACAGTGATTGATCTGTCCTAACCATCTTTGATATAATATTTATTATTTACATATAAATCCTTGCTGGTTCATTATTGAACGACAACACAACGGTATATTGTACATTCACGCTAGTGAAACCTTTCTGACTACAGAATTATGTGCAAGACCACCGAAGTCTGAAGGGTCGGAAGTATCCAAACAGACTAGCTACAGAGGTAGTTATTTTACTATTGTTCTTTGTGTACGAGCAAGATCTTACACATGAGATTACCATGGCTACAAACACACAAATAATGATGTTTGGACATTTTAATCACTGTTGCATAATCAGCTATTATATGTACTGTATCGAATGCACATGGTCGCTCGATCGCTATCTTATAGTAACCTTGTCATCCGCTAGGGTGAAGCAAAAGCTATATCTGAGCTGAATTATTGTAGTTTGATCAAGTGTTCGGTGAGAATATATTCTCTCTGAAGTGTCTATATAGACATTATTATTCAGAAGTGAATTGGTTCTAGTATTAACTATAATTATTTAGGTCTGTGCTAATAAATGAGCTTTTCCTAACTAAACTTATCGTTAACAATCAGCGCAGAAGTTACTGCGATAGATACTAATATAATTGTCCTAAAATGACGCTTAGAACGATGATTCTGTGTTATCATCTTAATACCTTATATTAAAGGAATTACGGCAATAGGACTGAAGTCCTGCGTTAGAGTTACGCTATTCTGAAAATAGAATTGGGAATTTGTGTATCAGATGCCTCGATACAGTAGGCAGGAGACTTTAAAATTGTCTTCTAAATACCTACTTAGGCATAGGAAGGACTATGTTGGTACTAGTGGCGAGTCCTACTGAATGTGGCGAGCACGGGGCCACATTTCTTATACACGGGGGGGGGAAAATACACTATATTACAGAAATAATAAAGATTTATAGAAGTTTCAACGATGAGTTGATCTAACTATAAATTATCACTGATAGTAATTGTTTGTGTATTTTTTTGAATAACACGACCTCTGTTGGTATCCTCGAAAACAATTATAATTTGAAGTATTGAATGATTGACAGTTAATTTTGTAGATTCTAATTTTACGTGTAGTGCAAGCGTAATGTGGTAGGTGTCTCTGTACTAAGTGTTGAATGAGGGCGGTAAAAATTGTCAAATTTCAAACGTCATAAGAACGTAGTTGTCAAAAGATTGTCTGGTCGTATTCCACTAAGTAAATAAGTGAAATTGTATGTTATATTGTGAGTTTAGTGTGATAAATAAGGTGACGAACTGTGGATTGACTACGAAGTAAGGTTGGAGTAGCGACAAATCTGTTAAGAGGTATGTTAAAGTAAATACGAGTTACAATCATAAGAGTATGTGAACTTTAGGTTGGGAAACTAGGACTGGGATATACATGAATTCTATTGTAGATAAAGTACGATAAGGAATAGGTCTTTCACAACCCATTTTTCCTATAGAATCACGGATTACTGCGCATCACGATAAGCGGTCTGAAGGTCATTAGACGATAGCGCGGCTGGGAATTGTAGGTTTGAATACGAGAGGTGTACGGGGATAGCTTTATACATCTAGATTCAATGGTCATGACATAGAATTAGTTACAACTTGGTCCCGTCTGACCAGGAAGTTACAAGTAACACACATACTAATACAAGAGGATTCGACCAACTACCTAAGTCCAGTACCGAATAATCTGTCGGTACTGGACACTTTGACTTATATCGGTAGAATATGAACATTTTAACTAATATTGGTCGGCCGACCGACTAGATAGCCAGTGGCAAATGTAGTAAGTAGGTCGGGTCCAAGTTGATAAGAATGTTACCTTCATTAAGTAAATAAATATTATTCCTAACACGATAATGACTCACAGTCTTGCATTATTTAAATAGGATTTAGTTCTCAGAACTAATCGTTTTCCTCAATATACTCATTAATATGCATAAAAATAACGTGGTTGGGGTCAAGCAAATACGAAATAAGTACAGAAAAGATACTTTTCTGTACTAATTTCAAATTTGCTTTTTACCTTTCAAATATAAAGAAAACCCAGTTTCCAGGCATCAACCTCAAAAGAATGATAGGACCAATGAATTTTTCAAATAAACAGATACAGTTTTAATTTCAAAACAGTGTATAAATAATTATTGATCTATATTTATTCATCTCACAAAACTGCTGTAAACACAATAAGAAAGTATAATTTCCGGTTGTACCTATCCAAACATTTACAATATAAAGCTCAGGGTCTGCATATGATATTTGATTGATTTCATTTCTTTTAAAAGAACTGCTATTTTACTTCTCAACCTTGAGAGAAAACCCTACGCTAGCCTTTTACGTCTTCTTAACTGTGTTATCATTTATTTTGTTATTAACCATCCGAGTACAAGTATTTGTGAGTTGACTAAAGTCCTTGAATGGAAACAGGTTTAAGTGTTTACGAATCAAATGCGAGAGTGCTTTCGTAACGAGGCCAAGGTTCTTTGGGTGCTTTTGTAAAGTGGGTGCTCTTTGGTCAATCACAGTTTTAAATTCAAAAGTAGAATAATCAGTCTAATACTTCGACTTTTACTATTAGACTAAGCCGCTTACTATTAGGCTGACTAAACGGAACAATAACTTTGGTATCGTAATATCCATCAACTAACACAACCTTTTGTAGCTGTTAAAAGTTACATACCTACTAAAAATTTCAAGGTTCGCTTGTACGAATTGATATATGAACCTCCCTACCCATCACAGGCTGTAAATAGCCGATCAGGTACAGGATACACAGTAATGTTAGCGGGAATTATCTTTGATTTGTCTGACGTTTTAACCAGGTTACACCGGCCGTGGTCACAGGCTGACTACAGAATAAGAATATATCGTTTTTAAGACAGTCTTTCGGAAAATGGTCAGTTTAGCCGCAGTTGTTCTGGAATAGAATCACAGAGAGATACTTTGCCAAATTAATAACATTTTCAAAGTAGCAATTGTGTACTGGAGGGTACACAAACTAGACTGATATTTGTGTTCAAGAGTCCCCTTCTTCAAGATAAGCAATCAACAAGGCTGTAAACTTTGGTTATGTATTGAAAGCGATCTAAGTCATAACTCCCAACAAAGTATAACTTTGTGAATACTTCGTGATCATCGGCGGGAGCTTCAAAGAACTCTTGCCTGTTGCTTTAGAGAAACTTTTCAATGAATGTACTGCAAATGAAACTTGTCTATTCATATGAAATTTAAGTTGAAAGGAGGTATATTTTAGAAGCAACCCGTGTTGGCTTCAAACGGGAAATTTTCGAGAAAGAAATCTATGACCCGATTGAACCTTTACAAGTATATGTAGCTTAGTATTACGAAGTTACCTATTATTACGGTCGTTGGTCACGGGTTCGAATCCTAGCCTACGTACTACTTCTAACGTCAAATGTCATTTCCTCAGGAACTCTCCCGTTTTTATCATAGCCTCAATCGTACTGTACATCTATTATTTCTTGGCCTCTGCGCCTATAGAAAGCTATATACTTAGAATCAAAGAACCCACACTTAACACATGCAATTTAGCTTAGCTGGAGTGGTTAATGGCAATATTAGTGATTTCGGTTACAAATATTCTTTTAAAAATATATCTACATACTTTAAACATTTTTAACCGACTATCACAAAAGAGGAGTTCCACAATTCGATCGGTATCTTTTTTTTTTATGTATGTACACCGATTACTCTGAGATTTATTATTCGATTTACGTGATTTTCTTTTAGTTTGATGCGAAATAGTTGACATTTGGTCCCATAAAAAAATTATATAGTTTATTCCAGTAGTTTTATTTTTGTTTTATGAACATTTTTGTAAAATTGTAATTCACATTTTTAGCCGACTTAATATTTACTAGCTTTTGCCCACTTCTCCGCCCTCGTGAATGTCGGTTATCGCGACTAAACATAGCCTATGTCCTTTCTCAAGGTCTAATCTACCCCTATACCAAATTTCATCACAATCGGTTTAGTGGTTTAACCGTGAAAGACGGACAAACAGACACATACACACACACTTTCACATTAAAATATAAGTATGAATTTTGGCTACTAATATTCTTTAAAAAAATATGTCTATATGCTTTGAACAATTTCAACAACATTACATTCAAATCGATTTAAACATAACAAACATTTCTTTTCAAAAATAAATGTCCATACCCCGACCAGAATGATAGTCCCGTCTAAAAGTGTCTGTTTCTCTAATCCTAGCGCCTCCTAGCTTAAGTAAAATCTGGCATCCATTCATTTGTCTGACGTTACGAACAAACGACATAATTATGTAAACGAGATAGAAATATCATCGCATTTACACCATAATGTGTTCGGTACAGTCCTCATTTGCTTATATTATTATTGTAATAGTCTGCGTACTCGAATTATGTAAGGCTTAGTGCAGACAGACAGACAGAAATTTTGACAGTCGGGTGTGAGCAAAGAGCGATAAGTCCATAATATTTCTATACTTGCATAGAAATAAATAAAATTTATTTGTCTGTTACAAGAAGTGATTGTTGAAGTAATAGTTTCTTTTTAATAATGGTTACGTGAATTAATTCACGTCATCTGATGGTAATCAATCAATCAAGTTAGCTTATGGTAGTTCACTGCTGAACATAATGTCTCTCCCAATGTGAGCCATTGCTCCCGATGCTCCGTCTTCTGTATCTATTTGAATGTTTAACTGAAGGTAAGTCTCAAGTAAGTCTCTTACCATTACAGTCGCAACAATGTTGCAATAATGGCCCTAAGTCTGACGACCTCATCAGATGCTTTGTCACTCCCCGCCTAAAGAACCCGGGACTGTAAGAAGAAGGCAACACGTGAAAAAAGAATGCCAAGCAGACAAATAGAACAGTTGTATTTTTATTATAACTACTACGTATAAAATCATATTATGTAATCATTAAAAATCTGTTATTTTAATATTACAACCAGGTACTAATTTTTTATTCAATTGTATGAATATCTCGCCTCTAATTCAGCTTGTCTGTACCCAGCATTACTTTGCTCCCTCTAGAAACTCCGTCTGCAAGCGTACAAATTACTGGCTTGAATTGATTAAAACTTTTTCGTGGAATCACCCGCTGGGATTTCATTTTTCTCGCCAAAATTACAGATGCGACATGATAGATAGCACGGAATATAGGCTCAGAAGGAGGCTTTTAGACTAGGTATTAAATTTTAAAGTGTTCGTTTAATTTCCAATATACAGGAAATATATATTTTAAAAAAAACTGGGATTATGTTATATTGACGATTCTGGACAAACAAATGTTGGGCTTGGTCAGGGTCAGAACCACAGATACAAATTGACTAAAACTATATTTTAACGGAACGCGATTAATGCCTTATACTATAGTAAGTATTATAATACGATTGTAATGTGCACTCCTAGAAGGGTTGTTATTAAAATAAACCACGTCATTAGACTGATCTTAATCGAAATTTATTCCAATGCATCATTTGCTTATATAGTATGCTCGGTAACAAACCATATCGCGATTTACAACAGAACAACGCCATCTATCGTTGGTCGGACAAACTATGAATGTAGTGTTAGAGATCCTATTAAGTTTATCACATTGAACAATTTGTGTCCTATTATTATTTTTACTGTCGTAAAGTATACATTTTACAATTATATAGTGAACTGTTAAAGTAAAATATTCTTATGACAAATAATTTTAAAGATTTTTGATTTTGAAAAGTCAACTTCTCGAGCCGCAAATGTATGAAGCGCAAGAGAATATCGCATTTATATCAGTCCACGTTGCGTTTACACAGGTACAATAAAAATCATTTGAAATTTATTGAGGAATATAAAAGTTATAAATTTTGCCTTGTTGTTGTTTATATTTTGACCTATTTTAGTAACTTAAAATGATGAAAAGTCATAGTTTCAGTTTAGTTAGGTATACATAGTTTAGTTTCTAGTTTACTATGCACATTTATTGAGACAAAACTATGACATAAAGCAGTATTGGTGATGATCCGTTGACTCCTGGACACTACCCTATTCTAACGGAAGTTTTCACGATATCGAACATACACACACACACACACAAAATTGAAATGGTATCACAGAGATAATATGACCGAACCGGACATACCCGACATCTACCGAATATTGACTAGTAAGTATGTAAGATCGATCTAGTGTATTGTTCTACTGCATTATGTTACTCTGTGGCGCCCCCACGTCGGTGTATCACCGCCAGGGGACACTTTATCAGGCCCGCCGCTAATGTGCTCGCACCGATCTGATGACGAAGGCTAGCTAAACCCAGATTCTTACTAAGATTCTTATTGCAAGACAAAATTGGAATGGTAAGCTAAATTAAAATTGTTGAAAAATCCCATGACTTGATTTGATATTGGTACCTAGTAATATTTTGATTGAAGTGTTGTCGTGTCGGAGGATCATTGAACGTGCTAATAACATGTGGGAGTGCTTAACCAGCTAAGTGTCCCCCGACACAACAACGCTTGGATCAAAATATTACTACCTAGGCAGGCACCTATATCAAGATTAAAAGACTAACTAACACAATTTATTATTTTATACCTTTTCAATTAGGTATTTGTAACCGTTTTGGTTTTTTTTTTAATTTTTAGTTTTGCTTTTTATTTTAAACTTATTAGAGAGAATTTGTAATATTTATTTAATATGTAGTCTTCTTTTTCTTTCTTTTTTTAAATTGGACTTGGCAGTTTATTTACAAAATCAAACCTATTATATATAAATTAAATAAAGTTACTAAATATACACAATACTAAATAAAATAAAATAAAAAACTAAAACTAGAAGTTAAAATAGAATTTAGAGAGAATAGATATTATCAACATAACGGGGAATGAAGTTATGTGTGTATTTATCGCAGGTTTATAAGTGCCCAGTTAATGGCAATAGGCTCGACACCTATTACATTGGGACCTAAACATAAACCGGCGAAATGTGGGTGCTAGCACCTCTGCCTACCCCTTCGGGGATAAAGGCGTGAGTTTATGTTATTATGTTATTATGAACATAACGGGTTGCCCGAATCACCGAATTACGCTACAGTAGTTATATGCAGCGCCCCCTAGTGAGCTGCTATCGTTATACCTAACCCATAACTGAAAGCTATATCAAAATTGGACAAGTAGTTTTGGAGAAAAATGGCAACATTTATGTTCACAGAAATGGTTACTTTAGCGCCCCCTGGTGAGTTGTCCCCGAATACCTGTCTAAAAAGATGCACCAAACAAACCCGAACCCTTAACTAAAAAAACTGCATCAAAATCAGACTAGTCGTTATGTAGAACAATGGCAACAATGATTTGTACAAATATTTTTACTGCAGCGCCCCCTGGCGAGTTTACCCTTTAATACCTATCTTAGAACATGTGCCAATTAAACCCAACCCTATAATTGAAAACTACATCGAAATCGGTTTAGTCATTTTGGAGCAAAGTGGCAACATGCATTTGCACAAAAATCCTCTCACTCCAAACGCAAATAACGTTTTTGTTCCGTCGCGGGCATTACCTAATAAATAAATAGGTACTTAAATACCTGGAAGAATGGCAAGTGCCTTATTTGGGATGTAACTTGCGTTAACACTGTAGCCGCCAGCCGCCTCAGTTGCCTCTCTCTCCTCTCTGCCTCTCCTCAGTCGCCTCACTCTTCATCTGCCGCGACGGAAGACGCCAGCTCAAAAAAGACCCCTAAATATGCCGACTGAATGTCACTATACCATTTTGTGCCGACAGCGGTGAAGACCTCGTGGTGCTGGAGCAGAGAGGCCAAAACCCTTGAAAAGGAAATCGGTGACTGGCTCATAGAGACAACTGGTGACTCCCGTTCCAAGGCGTTCCTGCCTCCTGGTGCAAAGGCTGGCCATCGCAATCTATGAAACGCTGCGTGTGTGATGGGTAGTTTTGCACCGGGAACGGTCAGGGGTCGGCTATTCGATTATTTAACTAATTTACAAAACTATATTATGTATAGTGACTTCGCCTCCGTGGCGTGGCGGTAGTGAACGCGGCCGCTACGCAGGAGGCGCGGGTTCGATCTCCGCTCAGTGAAAATATTTATATGCATGAATATGGGTATTTGCATTGGTCTGGGTGTTTATATGTATAATATGTATGCATTTACAAAAAAAATGTATCTAAGTATGTTTATCCGCATTCAAGATTCCATAACACAAGCTAATTAAACTATGCTTACCATGGATTTAGATAACGTTGTGTGAAATGTGGAATATTTAAAAAAAAAGTATACTAATTCCTAATTCATTAAATAAGTATTGAAATATTTAAATACTACATATTACAGACATTCTATACATCGCTATCTAGACTCACGGTAAGCGTAGCTTATCTAGCTTACCTTATGAAATCTAGAATGTGAATAAATTGTTTTTGTTTTCAATATTTTGTACTGTGTTGGATATAAAAGATTTTTCTTTCTTTACTAAACATTTTTCTTTTTAGTTAATACATACCTACACATTATAAATACTATCTACATATACAGCGAACGAAAATATTCATATTCATGAATACAAATATTTGCACCGAGCAGGAACCGAACCTCCTGACCTAGCAATCGAATATACTACAGTTAAAAATACTTAGCTGTACCATCAGCTGTGAAGTGACGTGCCCTAAATTTATAAGTCCAAACTCTAGACTGTCCCGCATAAGCAACATCTCTTTTACCGTTCACTACAATGGATGGTCCCCATAAATAATACCCTGTCTACACCATACCCGAAAATATATCCCCCGGGGACTTCCCATTTCTCGCTGCACCGAGATTTCCCCCTTCCCAGTCGTTATCACAAATCTTTTTATCCGGGGACTGTTACGACGACGCACTACAAATCGTATCCCGGACACATTTGTGGGGGGACAAGGACTTGAAAATGTTCAATCGATAGAAAGTTCTTTGTTTTTTAAACAAAAATTTGGTGTGAACAATTGGGAAAAAATATTTCGCGTGGGAAAAACTGTTACTGAGTGAAATAAAAGGTTCCCAGTAGTTAATAGTGTTAACGATGAGATATTAACGAGTGGGAAATACCATATTAAAAGTATGGAGATATTTATAATCTTACTTAAGTTAGACTTATAAGATTAATAATTTTAAACACAAAAATATGTTTTCTGGCATACTTATCAGTTTTTGTGTTTGCAATGTTAGCAAAAAGTACAGAGCAGATTTCTACACGGTTTTTTAATTAGAAGGTCTGGGTTAAATTAAAATTCTTACATGTATTTTCAGCATTGCTCCTGCAAGGCAAGGATCGCGGGTTCAAACCCCGCCTAGACCGATTCAATTTTTTCTATTCAAATCGATTTGAATAATAGGTCGTTACATATGAAATTGCTAATATTTCTTACAGATTCATGAGCTCGTTATTCGTATAAATTAGTAGCTATTTCCATTATTTTTACTTTGTTTGAAAGTTGATTTCAAGATTTTACAACTTTGTATTAAATTTTGTTTTTATTGGCCGCTTGATAAATTAAATTCGATCTTCTAAAACTGTACTTCCTAAATGCTATCCATTTTGATGATTAATTTCGTATTACATTTTTACAGCTGTCACTTTTCAAAAATTTAATAAAAGTCGCTGTTAGCTTAATGTTGTCTCATTCATACACAAAAAAAAACATAAAATTTGGATTTGTCATTCCTAAAAAAAATGCAAAAAGTTAGTGCTGCAAATTGGGTTTCCTCCAATGTCTTCAATAAAACGGCAATTTCATATGTAACAACCTATTATTTGGCATGAAAAATGCTTCAAAATTTAGTCCAAAATTGGTTGAGGGGAATTGGAGAAACGACCAGAAGCCGTGGAAACCGACATTCACGCGGGTGGAGTCGCGGGCTAAACCTAGTACCCTATATTATTAATGATGGTGAGGCACCAGTCACAGTGCCTCAGACAAAAATTTTTTTGCGAACTAGTTTATATATGATATGACTATGTACTAGTGTTCGTAACGAAACCATAGCGTGATCCAGGCAGTTTATACAGCGCCATCTACCGAATGTAGGAGTAATGGGTAAGTAATGAGGCTACGCAGGAGGCGCGGGTTCGATCCCCGCTCAGTGCGAATATTTGTATGCATGAATGTGGGTATTTGCATTGGTCTGGTCGTGCCTCGGAGAGCACGTTAAGCCGGTCCCGGTTGTCATACAAACATCTATGGCAATCGTTACGGGTAGTTGGAGCCCTCAAAAATCCAATAATTGTTATAGCTGCAATACTTCGATATCGCCTTTGGGTTGTGGAGGTCAGATGGCAGTCGCTTCACGGAAAATATCGAAGTTTAGCCAAATCCGCAGTTAGACTGGTAAAAAGCGGACCCCAGACTCCAAGTTGAAAAGCTTCGGATGCGACTGGGATTAACGCTAGGACGAAGAAGAAACCGGGCTCTGTACATACATTACTTACCATTTAATACCAGTAAGCTTGGAATAATAAAATAAATAAAAAGCCTTTATTTCCCAGAACCCTTAAAGTAACAATCTCAATGAGATATTAAGTTTCAATTTGTATAAAATTAAATTACTAGGGTATGGGCCCCACCTCGGGTGAAGGCCTGCTCCAGTTGCTTCCATTTCTCCCTATCATTTGCTGTGTTTTGCTAATCATCTCCTGCTGTTACTTTTAAGTCATCAGCCCATCTTCTTTTCGGTTTACCGACTTTCCTTTTCCCTATGGGCCCTTTGTAGTATTGACTGTCAACCTGTCACTTAGGCATTAATAATTTCTATCCTATTCGGTAAACCTACTTAAAGGTGAGTATACACTAAACCTTAGCCGGCTAAGACGAGCCGTAACTAGCATATCTGAACTCGGTTTTATCTCCGGGGAATATTTCCATTGGCTTTGAGAGCTAAACTTGTACTGTTGAATGTATGAGGGAGCTCGCAGGCTCTAAATGGAATGTGTAAGTGGGTATCAATCGGATTATGTCGATAGCTTTACGACTACATCGATTTAGTACATACATTTTTTGCAAAAATGCAAATATGTTAGTGCTCCAAATTGGGTTTCCTCCAATTTCTTTAATGAAACGGCAATTACGTAGTAGTTCGTAATTCGTTGAGTGGAACTGGAGATATGACCAGAAGCCGTGAAAATCGACATTCACGCGGGCGGAGTCGCGGGCTAGACCTAGTACCCTATATTATTAATGATTGTGAGGCACCAGTCACAGTGCCTCAGACAAAAATTTTTTTGCGAACTAGTTTATATATGAAACCTATGTATCAATACTAAGTTCAGTTTATCACTATGTACTAGTGTTCGTAACGAAACCATAGCGTGATCCAGGCAGTTTATACAGCGCCATCTACCGAGTGTAGGAGTAATGAATTCATTCGACCTGTAGCATAAATTAATCAGCAGTCTTAGATAGCAGACATAGATGTGTGTTACTTAGTATTGTTTGGGAGTTGCCAATATTTCGGCCCCAGTTACAAGCACCAAGATCACGGAGGAACTGGAGATTCGGCGGTAAACGGTGAATTAGTTTTTAGGAGTAAATATATCGATCTACCCTCTGTCGAGCTATTTTACTTCGCGTATCAGCACTACCACTGGTTTCACTTTCACTACAAACTCGAACTCGATCTCGATCACATTCACGACACACGATGCTTACTTTATCCGCTCGCGACTCTGTTCTGGCTTCTTCCCCGTTGCAAAGGCGGACTAGAAAGATATCCTATTTAGAACGTTAAGTATGTTCTGACAATTATTTCGTCATTTTTAAATATATTACAAGACTTTAAACTTGTTTAACATCCGACTTGTAAACTCTCGCGTTCCATGATATACAATAATATAATGTTAACAGGAATTAACGCGATCATGGAATAAGTACTTACAGACCTTTGATTCGCCTGACGTTTCGACCAGGTTACATCGGCCATGGCCGTGTGAGTGTCTATTCTGGAAACTTACGTAAGCAGTAAGGTGCCCCTAGCACGAAAAACTATAGTAATCGTATTGTAAACGTATCGAGAGAACGGGGCATTGCGATTGGCAGGCTTCACACACAGACAGGCCCACTGTAGGCAGGCAGCCAATCACAGTACTTCTTTCTTTCAATACACTTACGTTTCTATTACGATAGTCTTCCGTGCTGGGGACAGTTAGCATCTGATCGATCTAGACTAATAAAATGATCTGAATACCTCATTGTTGTAAAATACTGTACAATGATTATGGAATAAATTTGATTTAATTGATTATTCTCCCCTTCCTGCTAACTAGTTGTTCTGATATTTGGTACTCAGAAATATCTTTAGTTCGGACGACAATACAATTTAAAACATTAAAACAGTTTGGTATTAACATCATTAGTAGGTTTCAAGATTGCTCTGACGCTGACTGTACCTACAAACCCTACCATGATCGCGTCAATTCCCGTTTACATTATCGTATAAAATTTGTATCGCGTAAGCTTTGAAATGAATAACATAATAATAAGTCGGGCTCTTGACAGCCTCTGTGGCACAGCGGTAGTGAACGCCGCCGCTACGCAGGAGGCGCGGATTCGATCCCCGCTCAGTGCAAATATTTGTATGCATGAATATGGGTATTTGCATTGGTCTGGTCGTGCCTCGCAGAGCACGTTAAGCCGTCGGTCCCGGTTGTCATACAAACATCTATGGCAATCATTACGGGTAGTTGGAGCCCTCAAAAATCCAATAATTGGTATAGCTGTAATACTTCGATACCGCCTTTGGGTTGTGGAGGTCAGATGGCAGTCGCTTCACGGAAAAAATCGAAGTTTAGCCAAATCCGCGGTTAGACTTGTAAAAAGCGGACGCCAGACTCCAAGTTGAAAAGCTTCAGATGCGACTGGAATTAACGCTAGGATGAAAAAGAAACCGGGCTCTGTACATACATTACTTACCATTTAATACCAATAAGCTTGGAATAATAAAATAAATAAAAAGCCTTTATTTCCCAGAACCCTTAAAGAAACAATCTCAATGTAATATTAAGTTTCAATTTGTATAAATTAAATTAAAATAAAATTACTAGGGTATGGTCCCACCTCGGGTGAAGGCCTGCTCCAGTTGCTTCCATTTTTCCCTATCATTTGCTATGTTTTGCCAATCATCTCCTGCAGATACTTTTAAGCCATCAGCCCATCTTCTTTTCAGTTTACCAACTTTCATTTTCCCTATGGGCCCTTTCCACTTTGTAGTTTTGACTGTTCACCTGTCATCTTTACATCGTACAAATAAGCTTAGGCATCAATAATTTTCATCCCATTCGGTAAACCTACTTAAAGGTGAGTACACACTAAACCTGAGTCTACTAAGACGAGCCGTAACTAGCATATCTAAACTCGGTTTTATCTCCAGGGAATATTTCTATTGGCTTTGAGAGCTAAGGTTGTACTGTTGAATGTATGATCGCGCTCGCAGGCTCTAAATGGAATGTGTAAGTGGGTATCAATCGGATTATGTCGATACATTTACGACTACATCGATTTAGTACATACATGTTTTGCAAAAATGCAAAAATGTTAGTGCTGCAAATTGGGTTTCCTCCAATTTCTTCAATGAAACGGCAATTACGTAGTAGTTCGTAATTGGTTGAGTGGAACTGGAGATATGACCAGAAGCCGTGAAAACCGACATTCACGCGGGCGAAGTCGCGGGCTAAACCTAGTACCCTATATTATTCATGATAGTGAGGCACCAGTCACAGTGCCTCAGACAAAAATTTTTTTGCGAACTAGTTTATATATGATACCTATGTTTCAATGCTAAGTTCAGTTTATCACTATGTACTAGTGTTCGTAACGAAACCATAGCGTGATCCAGGCAGTACATACAGCGCCATCTACCGAGTGTAGGAGTAATGATTTCATTCGACCTGTAGCATAAATTAATTAGCAGCCTTAGATAGTCTTGCTTGATAGTATTAGAGCTATCGTGATATTTACCAAGTATTATATGCAAGCACCAAGATCACGGAAGAACTAGAGATTCGTCGGTAAACGGTGAATTAGTTTTTAGGAGTAAATATATCAATCTACCCTCTGTCGAGTTATTTTAATACGCGTATCAGCACTACCACTGGTTTCACTTTCACTACAAACTCGAACTCGATCTCGATCACGTACACGACACACGATGCTTACTTTATCCGCTAACGATTCTGTTTTGGCTTCTTCCCCGTTGTTTTTGCAAGGGCGGATTGGAAAGATATCCTATCTAGAACGTTAAGTATGTTCTGACAATTATTTCGTCATTTTTAAATATGTTACAAAACTTTAAACTTGTTTAAAATCCGACGTGTAAACTCTCGCGCTCCATGATATACGTATAATAATATAATGTTAAGAGGAATTATAATAAATAATAATAAATATTCCACAACATTTCAAACAACGCTATCTAGACCCATGGTAAGCATAGCTTAACTAGGGGTCCATATTGACTCACCGAAAGTTCTTTATCCGAAATTGTTCTTCCTAACGATTTGTAATCCGAATGATCACTCCTCCTAAAATTTTTCATCCTAAAGTTTTTATTCATACTATTTGTAGTGCTACCGTCGATGTTCATAACACTCATGTTTCCGAAAATTGTTATCAATGAAATCGTTAACATACAATATTAAAGCTTTCAATACAATGTAATATTGTTCAGAAAATAAACAAATACAAATACAAATACAAATCCTACTGTTTTTTATCCTAACGTTTTTATCCCTAAACATAATTACCATAATATTGTCACTCATACTTAGAAAGAAACATTTATCTACCAAATGTAATAAAAATATATGTATGTCGGTAGAATTATATTTTTAAACCCCTTCATAATGTGATTTTGTAAACTAAACAATTGATGCGTCTACAAGGTCGACGGAGCCCCGCTACGCGGGGCTCCTACTTCTGAGTGGTTTATAAAAAAAAGGGTGTTAACTATATTGTAAATGTTACAGTTAAAAATAAATGTGATTTGGAACATTATAAAGGTGGTTTAATATTCTTTAAAAAATAATTCTACAGTTTGAAAAGGTATTTCAATAATAGTGTAAAAGATGGTTATGTTGACCAAATATAGGAAAAGAAATAATAGTATAATAGATGTTTATTGCTACCGACATTATGAAGTTGAATGATTCGGAATTAAAACATTAGAGACAGAGTAGTTAGGAATTGTGATTGTTAGGATGAAAAATGTTAGGAAGAACATTTTCGGAGTTCCAATTTTCGGAGTTGAAAATTTAGGTGAACTTTGGCGCACCCCTTAACTAGCTTGTGTTATGGAATCTAGAAAGCGGAAAAACATGCTTAGATACATTTTTTTTTGTAAATACACACATATTATACATAGAAACACCCAGACCAATGCAAATATACATATTTATGCATACAAATATTTTACTTACGTTTTCACTTACGTTTTTATTACGATAGTCTTTCGTGCTAGGGACAGTTAGCATCTGATCGATCTAGACTATCATTAAATTATAGGAATACATAACGAGCTCATGAATCTATAAGAAAATTTTAGCAATTCCATATGTAACGACCTATTATTATTCAAATCGATTTGAATATAAAAAATGAATCGGTCTAGGCGGGGTTCGAACCCGCGATCTTTGCCTTACAGGGGCAATGCTAAAAATTAAATGTGATCTTCAAAAACTATACTTCCTAAATGCCATCCATTTTGATGATCAATCTCGTATTTCTTTTTAACAGCTGTCACTTTTCAAAAATTTAATAAACGTTGCTGTTAGCTTAATTTTGTCTCATTCATACACATAAAACAAACCATAAAATTTGGATTTGTCATTCCTAAAATAAATGGAAAAAATTAGTGCTGCAAATTGGGTTTCCTCCAATTTCTTCAATAAAACGGCAATTTCATAAGTAACAACCTATTATTTGGCATGAAAAATGCTTCAAAATGTTGTCCGTAATTGGTTGAGTGGAACTGGAGATATGACCAGAAGCCGTGAAAACCGAGATACACGCGGGCGGAGTCGCGGGCTAAACCTAGTACCCTATATTATTACTGATAGTGAGGCACCAGTCACAGTGCCTCAGACAAAATTTTTTTTGCGAACTAGTTTATATATGATACCTATGTATCAATACTAAGTTCAGTTTATCACTATGTACTAGTGTTCGTAACGAAACCATAGCGTGATCCAGGCAGTTTATACAGCGCCATCTACCGAGTGTAGGAGTAATGATTTCATTCGACCTGTAGCATAAATTAATCAGCAGTCTTAGATAGCAGACATAGATGTGTGTTACTTAGTATTGTTTGTTAGTTGCCGATATTTCGGACCCAGTTGCAAGCACCAAGATCACGGAGGAACTGGAGATTCGGCGGTAAACGGTGAATTAGTTTTTAAGAGTAAATATATCGGTCTACCCTCTCTCGAGTTATTTTACTACTTGTATCGGCACTACCACTGGTTTTTTTGGCTTTGAGAGCTAAAGTAGTACTGTTGAATGTATGAGGGAGCTCGCAGGCTCTAAAGGGAATGTGTAAGTGGGTATCAATCGGATTATGTCGATAGCTTTACGACTACATCGATTTAGTTCATATTGTTGTCTTTACCGGAATATATGAGGGCGTACTCGAATAAACTTTCAGAGTCAACAGCAGGAGTGTTGACGCTGGCAGTAATTACTTACCAACGGGCGGGCCATGTGCTTGTCTGCCACCTAAGTGGCATAAAAAAGTCAACCTCACTCGATTGGCAGATGATGATATAGTACGGAAACACCTCAACATATGCATTGAGCGGGAATCGAACCCGTGAGTCTGGGAGACACTCTCACGAAGAACAATATTAACGAAATTTATTTTCCTCAAAAAAGTTGCAGCCATCTTGGAAGTTACAAAGACACAGAGAGTAAAAATAAAACACACAGATGGTATTTTTACAAAACTTTAATTTTGCTAGATACTAAACGTTTAGAAATATTTCCCCCTCACTATTTTCTTTGAGCATAGACAATGGAATGCAATTAACTGTTCCAGAATTAGGGTGACCATTACGAACTTTTAAAGTGGGACACTTGTTCAAACGATCGCCATAAAAACACAAACTTCAAACCGCAATTGCTAGTAAACAAGTTTGTTTTTAGCTATTAAAAATACAACTTCTGTAATAGAGAATTATCTCTGAATCGGTTGAGCTCATAATAATAAAATAGCGGGTAACTTCAAACATTGAAGGTGGACTAGATACCGCATGTGCATTAAAGAGTTCAAAAACCGGGCTTGTAAATTTTTCTTTACTGTCTATGATGTGATACGAGTCAACTTTTTGGGCAGGGTGTGCAAAATGAAAACAAAGAAAACGACAGGTTGCACTCTCAGAGTGCCGGCAGAAGTGAAAACTTGAATATTAACATGTAACGAGACCATAAGGCGATCTAATTTCTTTATTTCAGAGCCATCTATTGTAAACAAAGAGTACTAATTTTCTTTTGTTGTGGTTGGCTGCACCTTAGATAGCGCTAGTTTCCATATAAAATGCTATTATTGCCCAGTTTTACATCCCTGTGCTTGACGGCCAACCGCTAACATCGTCTTACGAATTTTTCTGACGGTCACATGTCCTGAGGCGAGTTAACACTTTTCACCCATTTAACGCCGCTAGAGAAGCTTTTTTTCGTTTCGTTTAGTTTCATACACATAAGACTAAGTAAAACGGATGATCTTACTGGTAAGTGCGATATCAGCTCAGATATAAGGGCCAGAAACAAAACCTGTACACCTAAATCTTATGCAATTAAAGAAGTAAAGAGTATTACTTTCGATTCATATTTTGCTACTTGCGATACTCAAATTTGACACAGTACACACGTCTGAAAACTTAGCGAGCGCGATCCTATATCCTATTTGAAATGCGTAGCAAGTCTTATAAACTTAGAATTGAGAGCCACCCTATCAGCGGCTGGAAGCGCTAATATGTGCCGGCTTGTTTGGGATTAAAAGTTCAATATACGCACATTCGCATGCTTTTTCTTTTCATTCTGATCCAAATTGGAAGTCCTTTGTAACCGCATTTGGTGACTGGTGTCAAATAAAATCGAATTGAAATGCCACTGGATACAGAGCCGCTGGTTTGGGTTATTCAAGGGGTGGGTCGGTGGACTGAGGGTGTGACCATACAAACTCCTCGCCCGCCTCCGCCCGCGTGGATGTCGTTTATCGCTTAGTGTTGAGCCGACCCTATTGAGTATTTAATTTACATCTCTACTCAACTTTGTCGTCGACTATTCTTACATTAATGATCACTGCTCCGCTTTCTAGAGTAGTAGCGTGATGATATATAGCCTATATGTTATTTTTATGTATAAGCTATATTATTGTAAAGTTTCATTAAATTCCATTAAGTTGTTTTCACGTGAAAGAGTAACAAACATTCATCCATCCATGTAGAATATACTGCTTCCGGGCTGTTTGGTCGTGGTCACAAGTGGAACGTAAGTTTCACATAGACCACGGCCAGACAGCCCGGAAACAGTATATTCTACATGCAACGCCTGAAGACTTATATTCATCCATCCATCCATCCATCCATCCATCTATCTATAATCACAAACTTTCGCGTTTAAAATATTATTAGGATATCCTGATTTTATATAGATATAGACTTTAAAAAAACCAACATCCAAGACGAGACTCGAACCCACGACCAATCCCTCACAAGGGGGAATGGTCTGACTAATTGAGTTACTTGTACCTACACGTCTTAGACATTCAAATTTCTCTCCTATCCATTCATCTTGGGGCGACCCTGGAGCAATCTACCGATGTTCTCACGAGCTGTTGGGAACAATGAACGATGTTACTTACAATCATAGATTATTTCGACTATTCAAGCTTGTTTTCATTCGTCTTTGTTCTAACAAACGATGTCATATAACTAACAGAGTTTAATATTATTTCACAAACCTTTAAAAAGTTTTACACATACTTGTATAGCCTCTCATAAGTATAGGGAATTTAAAGATATGTGAGTGAATTTTGAACTCGTCCTATTATCAAACTCCAACAGCCCTGCCTTTGGCTCCCTGCTTAATTACTTAAGGGGAGTACCTCCGAACAGAATTAGTTATAATCTATGGAAATTGCACAATAAAGTACCTAAGTAAATTGTGAACGAAATGGCTCGTCAAGGATTGGCGGTACATCTAAACTGCTAATCAAATTTGCGTGTAATTCATTGAGAGGGATAAAGCCTTTAGAGGGGAGAGACGTGGTTTTATTTGAGTTTATCTGTAAGCTTGGAATTTGAGATGCAATTTAGATAATAGAATGTTTTCTAGTTTATGTTATTTGCATAAATGTGGTATATTTATGACGGATATTATCACGATGGCCGTTGGAGCCGACGAGTCCTAGAGTGGAGACCGCGAGAAGGCAATCGAAGGGTAGGACGCCCCCTGGCCAGATGGACCGATGACCTGAAAAAGGTGGCTGGGACGGACTGGATACGGAAGGCGGAGGATCGTACGAAATGGCGCACATTGAGAGAGGCCTATGTTCAGCTGTGGGCTACAGTGGGCTAATTGATTGATTGATTATTATCTTAAGCCCTGGTTATAGTGCGACGTCCGTACTCTTCGCTTTGGCTATTATTAAAGCCGCAAGAGCGAGAGAGATGACCGAGAAAGCTTGAATGCAGCAATTTAGAGGATTTATATGCTTTTTCAAGTTAAAAAAAAATAAGATGTAACTTTACCAGTCCCTAGATATGTTTATGCTCTAATGCGATAATGGTGTCATAGTGTGAAATAAAATAATATATGCATTTTGAAGCTATGTTAATTTCTATCGAGGCAAAGATTATGAATCGTGTTTCTGTCCTTACACGTCCCTAGACGGTTTAGACAACTTTGTAAATATGATTTTTATTGGGTGCAGTTTGTTATATAACTTGATGATAAATGTGTTCAAAAATGTTAAAAACGACAGCTACTAAATACAGTGACATGCAAATTAAAGGTTTAGTGGATTAATGATTTAAAATGATTTAAATAAATGATTATGAATACAAAAAAAAAAGACGGGTTGCACTCTGGGAGTGCCGGCAGAAGTGAAAACATTTTCTTTTTTTCTTTCTTCGTTATATACATAGAAAAAGATAAAAAAGAACATACCATACCATACCTATAATATAGCGCTAATCATAGAACCTATCACTTATTTTCTGCAAATTTCTGTCAGAAGAAATTAATAAATTATGAAAAGAAAAATAATCACAAAAATAATAAATTACAGAAAGAAAAAATAATCATAAAAAGTAATAAATTACAAAAAGAAAAAATAATCACCACAATTAATAAATTATAATAAGGAAAAACAACCCGATACTATCTGAAACTATAAGGACTTACAGTCGAAGTGCTTACCGTTTAAGCTACGACGCTATCTATTGTAAATTGCAAAATAGATAGTCTGTACTAGAGATGCGCCGAGTAGCACTTTTGCCGAGTAACGAGTACCGAGTTTTACTCGGTTCAATTTTTTTCCAACCGAGTACTCGGCCGAGTAACTCTGTTCAATCAAATTCCCGTTTCGGGCGCATAATCAAGTACAAACAGGTTCGTGCGGCACGAGCGGCCGGCTCGCATTGATACACCCTCACCCGCCCCCGCCTTTCATCTATCAGTCGCTTGCTAGTTTACAAACAAATACGTCACGTTTGTTAATTAACTATTGACTGTGATTACTTCACGTATAAGATTCCGAATTTGGACGTTTTACGACGAAATTTAAGAAGATAAAACGAAAGTGAAACACACAGAAGAGTTTAAAAGTTTGGAAAAGAAAACTGAGCCAGTTGCGTCAACGTCAACAACCTAAATATATTGCTTTACCTAAACCGAGTATACTCGGCATTGAAACCGAGTTATTCGGCCGAGTACGAGTATCAAAAAACCCGCCGAGTGCGCCGAGTACCGAGTAGCAACCGAGTACTCGGCCCATCTCTAGTCTGTACCAATCTTGTATGACATCAGTCGTCGGTTACAGTTCAAAGGTCAACTAATCCTGACGGTTCCTTAACATTTTACACCCATCCAACGCCGCTAAAGAAGTTTTCACTTCAAAAAATGATAAGCGAGTAAGTTATTATATTATAAGGTTATGCGATACCTAGCTCTTTCTAGGCTATGCGTTTCTAAGAGGCACTGATTTTCAAACGCAGTGGTAATGTGAGAAGACGGTGGATTACGATTGGTTAACATAGAAGAGAGAAATGGAGTAAAACTAGACCAACTTAAATTTGTCGGCTTTTACGAAAGCGCGTAGTTATGAAACGATTTGTCACTTAGATTAAGAAGCCGGGTCACTCGTAGAATAGGGTTATTTGTTAATATTTTCATATAAATATTTTCATATAAATATTTTTCATATAAATATCGCCCTCATCATGCCCGAAATAGTTGAATCGTATGAGTCAGCGGATGGTTTCAGTAAATAATATCTATCACTAAATTACTACTAGTGGGATGTCGTCACTCGGGGGGTAAAACTTACACGTTTATTTTTCATACTATTTGATGCATGCTCAACCCAACATCATTGCAATCTTTGACTAAAAAAAATTACGGTGACGCCAGATTTTAGTTACCAAAAGTCGAGCACACAAGTCTCTTTGTGTGAAATGTTTCCCAAAATTGTACAAACTACTACGAATACTCAAAAAGTAGTAAAAACTAAATAGAAACATAAAAACTGCGAATTGCAACGTATAACAATAAAAAGTGGGATAACATTCGCGCCAACAATAGTACCGTGAAACTACAAGTTGAGCCAGATATAAAGGCTAAACTGGCTTTTTAACGCTTTCCTAGCGAAAATTGAGAATTTTTGTATTGTTCCGACATGTGGGTGGTACTGTCACTTCGTATAATGTTTACTACTACTGTATCGTAACTACACGTAAAGAGTTAATTTGCGATCACGAAATCGGCCCGATGAGCGTAATTATTTTGTAATTCATATAGGGATACCTACCTCGAAATCATTGAGGAAATCAAGGAATATTACAATAATTTGTTTTTACAAACGAACTTTCTTTAAATCATATTAACATTTCAGTTGATGTCGTAAGTGTTCGCATTTTATAATGGTTTTTTTAAACCACAGAGGTAGCAGAAAAGCACTCGACCCATTTGATGGAAATTGACAACAGTAGCCTATGCACGCGTGCAACACTAGGGGAGTCACACTCGATCTGCCGACCCTGTAAACACAGAGAGTTTTTGTGCCGACAGCTAGACGCAAGAATAGCATTTGGTCTGCCAATTGACAGCACAAATTCTCTCCAGTGATCTCTGGCTACCCTACTCACTGCCGTGAACACAAAACGACGTTAATATAGCCGCGATATTCTGTAGGGATACCTCTAGGTAGTGCCCCAGCCGGACTGCTCAATTGGACGGAAATACCGTGGTGTTCTACCTCCTACAAAAGTTACATTTTAATTTTAATCGAGAATACTTATCCAAGTTTACAATAAACAATTATACAATAAAGATTAATATTACTTTTAACGGCAGCACCTGCCACGAAACGCATCTCCGAAACAAACAAGCCTGTCATTCCTCATATTTACATTACTCTCAGTCGCATCCAAGGCCCGAGTTCAGTCGGCGCCCAAGCCCACCCGTCTTAGCCGAAGGCCTTCATAACCGGGGGCCTGAGGAGGGCGAGTGGGCTGCTCACCGTCGTTACAGAAGCAGGCCCATGACGGCAACGTGCCTGAAGGATTCATGCACGTCCCCCCTTCTAAGAAGCGAGATGACACCCGAAACCCTCCTCCCCCCATAGACGCGGGATGAGACCCGAACCACCCCCTAGGCGAGACCGCAGCTGTAGGTCTGTTGGTAGTCCTGGGACACCCTTCCGAGGTCTTACCCGGGGCTACCAACCGCAGGCTGTTAGGTGGTACGTGAGGGTTTTTAGTCGGTAGGAGCCCGGTATAGCATCCATGAAGGATTTTGCCCTCACGGTAAAATAAGGCCTTTATTCAAGTTTGGTAACCCTCTTTGAAATTATTGTAATGTAAAAATAATCAACATGTCTTATATAGACATGATCTTTCGTGGTTTTTTAATAACCGACTAGAGTTCATAAATAAAATGATGGACTTTAATCACAACAGCAACAAATCAACAACAGTTAAATTCAGTAACAAACATTACAAACTTCCACATTTGTAATATTAGCATGACGTAGAATACTTTTTTTACCACATTTTGCCCACCATGATTTTCGGTCCCACGCATTAGGGGGTGAGCCTATTGCCGTCAACTGCACTTAGTAATGGGCTGTATTTTTATTGTTGGATGGAGAGCAGCCCTATCCCTTAGTTACCTTCTACAAAACCACCGGAAGAGATGGACAGGCCCTATATGACGTAGAAATGAAATGAAAATGTCTAAAAAGTTTTTCAAGCTATATCCTTATCCGATGCTCTAAACTACAGTCGCTAACGTTAGGTTGTTCGAACTCATGGTAGGCTCAACGACTGGCAGTGAAGTTTGGACATGGGGTGCGCCGGGGCGGCATGGGGTGACGTCACGCCAACCGGCCGTGTGACTGTCTGAGGTATAAACTATACAGGGTAGGTAGTATTCATGAGATGTAACTACTTTTGAATATTAATTTTTAAACTAACTTGTGACATGTTTTGGATATTGTATGCGATGCCCATGTTTATAATCATTATAAAGGTATAGACACCGGACAGTTTGCTTACGTAATAGGGACACTGTGAGTGTGGTATGTGACGGTACATGGCGAAAAGAAAATATTGAAAATGTGCGGGTAGATGAAGAACCTACTACCTCACGGATTCGAAGACGGCGGGCTTCCACCGCTGAGCCAGTCAGCCTGTGACCACGGCCGGTGTAACCTGGTCGAAACGTCAGGCAATCAAAAGTATGTAAGTACCTATACCATGATCGTGTTAATTCCCGTTTTCTAAATTATATATTATAAAGGTAAATAAGTTATGAAAGTATTTTTTAATAACAATTAAGTGGCCTACAAGCAGACGGCCCACCTGATGGCAAGTGCTTACCGCGACCTATCAAATCAAAATCATAATGCAATACCAAGGGCGTATGTAATTTTCTAATGCTCATTTTGAAGAACCCTTTATTGTAGTCGTTTGGAAAAACTAAAATGCCAAATAACAAAAAACTCGCTTCATAACTGACTGCAACTTTATATTATACGAGTATAACCTCCAAAATCCACATCCACGTCATAGTAGTCAGTACTAGTTCAAAGATGCAAGCAATTCCATTTAAGATCAAACAATTTGGTAACTCTTTTGCTATAATCTGTCCATTCGTTTATTTTCTTTTTGACAGCTCACACACAATGGTCTATATAAATTTGTTCTAACGTCAACACCTAAAACTCCGAACAAAAATTAGGCGCCATTCATTGACAAGGCCACGTCAGCCAGAAAGCAATTTTAGTGATGGAGTTAGTCGATCGACTGTATTTTTTATTATGATAACTTGAAATTGTTACCATACAAATCGACTAAGACGAGACTAGAACTTTATTTATAATTGTATTACTGCCGGGTTTTTTTAATTATTATTTAATTGATTTAAGACTGATTGTTTGTTACGCTGACCGTATGAAAGAATTTATTGATCATGCGTTGTTGTCTCGTAAGTCGAACAACACCAAAGATATATTCCACAATGTGAATTAGGTATATGATTTGGAGATTAGCGTGTTCATGATGGCCCACAATCGGTTTATGATAAATTTATAATGTACAGACACGAAATACTTATCTACTGCTTTATTATTATGTACAGATAATTTAAATTCCATCCATTCCATCAGTCAAAATGCAAATAAGTGAATGGACAGAGTATAAGACACATGTTTTCTCCCTTCTTCTCACAATCCCGCGACCGTATTGTAGGCATTCAAAATGTATATTCTGATGAGACCTTCCATCTGGGAGCCACTTTTGTAGCATTATTATTAGTGTCTCATGACCCTCATTTCTGTGATTTCCCCTTTAGTTTACTATCACGCGAGGTGGAGTCATGCTGACCTGCCCTCCATAAAACACTAAATCATTGCAATACCAAGAATAAATGATTTCGCTGATGACAAGTTTTCGTATTAGGAAAACCAACCAGCGAAGAGGAAGTACAACAGTGAGTAAAGACTTTTTGGTTGGTTACGGAACCATATTGTAATGTTTTTTTAATGACATAGGAGGGAAACGAGCAGATGTATCACCTGATGGTAAGCGATCACCGCCGCCCATGGACACCTGAAACGCCAGAAGGGTTCTAGGTGCGTTGCCGGCCTTTAAGGTGAGAGTACGCCCTTTTCTTGAAGGTTTGAAGGTACTTTCCTATGTTATATCCTAAAGCCTGAATATAACTGAAGGAGTAGACATACATAGATGTATAATAATCATATTTCAACAACAATATTTTTCAATGCCATGCCATGACTGATTCATCAAAGCGGCACCTAAACTTTACATTTTGGTACTTAGTTTCGTAAGACGCGGAGTCTTAGTACTTACCTAAGGTAACTAGCGATCTATCTGTCTGTCACCAGATTGACCTCATGAACCGTTATGCCTTGACAGTTTAAATTATCATAGGTAATCCATAGTAATCCAATCTAGGTTGGATTGCGTTCTTGAATCAGCAAGTGCATAGCTTGGCAGGTTGGAGTGTGGTCGTAGCACTAGTGGGACCGGTGGGGGTCACGCGGTGCTGCGACGACACATTCCTATTTTGATGAGGCCGTCAAGCTGAGTGCCACCATTGTTAACATAGTACGTGTATATAATGGTGACCCTCTTTCCTGAGACTTTACCTTCAGGTTACCATCAGGTGAGGTGAAGTCAAATTGATGTGGGCTATAAAAAAAGGTGATGTATATTTCTGTTGCCGCTATAACAACGAAATACTATTAAAACAGAATAAAATATATATTTAAAGAAGCCTAAAGTTGTATAGATAATGGTACCGAGCCCTTCGTGCGTGAGTCTGACTCGCATTTGGCAGGTTTTGTTTATGCTCATTATGTTGTAAGCATAGGCATGGCTACATACTTTAGGATCAAAATTTTCGAAAATAATATTCCGAATATCGGTCGTAACATATGAAATTGCCGTTTTATTGAAGAAATTGGAGGAAACCCAATTTGCAGTACTAACATTTTTGCTTTTTTTTTAGGAATGACAAATCCAAATTTTATGATTTATTTGTGTATGAATGAGGCAACATTAAGCTAACAGCAAATTTAATTATATTTTTGAAAAGTGACAGCTGTATAAGATACGAAATTTATCATCAAAATGGATAGCATTTAGGAAGTAAGTACTGTTTTTGAAGATCGAATTTAATTTATCTAGCGGCCAATCAAACCAAAATTGACAGAGTTGTAAAATCTTGAAATCAATTTTCAAAGTATAAATAATGGAAATAGCTATTAAATTACAGGAATAACGAACTCATATGAACCTGTAACAAAATTTCGGCAAATTCATATGCAAGGACCTAATACTTCCATAGCGTCATCTAAAATTTACTCTGCATAAACTAAATATGAATTCATATTTTTCATAACCGTAGACATATATTCAGGACTTCGCATGAGTGTGCTCTGTCGTGCACAGACGGGCTGACATGGCGAGCTGCCAGCAGATGCGCCCATGCGTGAACTGTGGCCTTTAGCGGCAGCCTGGTACCTGACAGCTTACCTACCTACTGGAGGGAGCTGTTCACTTATTGTATTAACATTCACGAAAAGTTAACTTTACAAATAAACACGAGATATACCTACTATCGATCCCACATATGGCCTTTTTTTAGCAACGAATCGATCGAAATTTTGGTTTCGGATTGGCATATTAGGACCGGCAGATAGACACTCCGATTAGAATATTAAATTAAGTAAATTTAAATTCGTATGTATCTAAACTTCGAGGGAATGTAACTTTTTTTTTACGTGCGGGAAATCCCCACGGATACCAAAGGGGTTTTGCGGACTCGAACCGACTAAACCGCACGCCGCCGTGTGGGTCGATGTGCTAGGCCGAAGGTGAGTCTGTCTCGCGACATATCCCTCGCACCCCGGCTGACCGAGGGCCATTCCTTTCGGTCTGGCCTTCCTCGGGATCGATGTTACTATTGGATTAAATTTTAAAGCAATTAAATAGTATGATAACTATTCAAATCGATTAGGAAAATATGGCGAGCACTTAAGGCGTGACTTGGTAGCTCAGTGGTCAGAGCATTCCCCTGTAAGGCACTGGTCGCGGGTTCAAATCCCGCCTGAGACGTTTCACTTTTTCCTATCTTAATCGATTTAAAGGTTACTTTTGTTTGCGATAATTGACATTCACTTAGACAGCGCTGCGGACGGGAAGTTATAGCAGAATATTTGGTAATTTTTTAACTCGACAGAGTACCTCATTCTCCAAGCCTACGATGCTATTTGGTACAATAGAACCGAAAATGAAAATACGAAAGCACAGCTAGTGAATAATGCCATCTGCATAATTGATAGTTTAACATAATATTCGTTCACGCCATAGGTATACAGGCCACCGCGCAAGTTGTATCTGCGCACAATTGCGGTGCACAATGCGTAGTGATCTCATAAAGGAGGGGCTGTACTTCCTGTGACGACATCAGCTCATTAGCTGGTGGGGCACTCATGTGGAATGATTGGTAATTGGTGCTCTTGCATCATACTAAACGTTTGCAGTTTCGAATATGTTTGTTTCATCTATTATGAGGACCACGGAATCCTACTAATCGAAGAACTGAACGAATAATATATTATATCTAGGCTCATATTTCATACGCGGTTTATGTTACCAAGATTTGCAGGAACGGGGTCAGAATTCCATCATGGGAGGCATTATTATCTGACTTCTAAACTGCGAGAGGAAAACATGTCCACCCGCATACGGCACAGAATCATTATTAAATCAAGAACCAAGCGATTCAGTGACTCTCCTTTGCCACGCCACAAAGACCTGGAATTCCTTGTGAGTTCAAGTGTTTCCTTCTTCCAACAGTCCCGGATCCTTTAAGTATAAAAAATAACGGGGCGTAAAAAAGCATCTGATAAGGCCGTCAAGCTGAGTGCCACCATTGTTAACATGGTATGTGTCTGTAATAGTGACCCTCTTTCCTAAGACTTCGCCTTCAGCTTACCATCAGGCAAGGTGAAGACAAATTGATGTGTGCTACATAAAAAATACGCCAGACTTGAGCCTCATCCATTGATGTAAGGTTAGCTTGGATCCTGAAGATGTATAAAATGTTTGTAAATAGAACATTCTCAGTTTATCTCAGAACTATAATACAATCAAAAACAGGCTACTGCTGGACATAGACCTCTCCTAATGTTCGAAGGCTTTGGTGTACATTTTCCATACTGGTTAGATGGGTTGGTACATGGTTTTGTTTTGAGTTTTCGTACACTCGCAGTGATTTCGTCTGCGTATTTTTCCGTTAGTCGCCTCTCACAACACCCTTCGGATGAGATGGGGTGGTGATACTTGTATTCTTTCTCCGTCACCACACAGACTATAATTGAACTATCGACAAAATATACGAGTGTTATCCTCACTGATACAATATTCCAATGTAATTTGCAATTCAGCACAAATATAAACTAATAACAATAGTGTATGCGTTGAACGCAGTGAGCGCACGTACGGCGTGCAGTGTAGACCAATCAATATCTCATACGAACATTCGCCAGTATCCAATTATCCGTGAAATTTATACAGAATCACGTACTCGTATTGAATAATCATATTATCTGACTAATCCCACTATTATCTGTACATAAATAAATATTAATTGTTGAAATGTACGCGCATAACTTTCGAACGACTGAACCAAATTGAAGGTGCCCTATCTTTGTAAATGAAATAAAGTGCGAATTTAATATTCACTATTGTGTTCTTTATCGGCTGGATGAGGCTTGTCTCCATTTAGATATTTTCACCTTAGACACTCTGACTAAAAGATTAACTTTGACGGTATACGCATAGAACAAGCGTATGAAACCGCATAAAAGTAAACTGCTTATAGTAGTGCTGAGCTTAAATAGTTAATTAGAAACTATACCATCTGGGTTAAGCTGCCTTTGAAAATCTACTATTGTCATGAATTTACCCGACTTTAGATGTTAAGCCCCTTATACCTTGGAGCTGACTTGGCTGGAGGCTTGGGAAAGGAGGTACAAATTTTGTTTATTTCAGTCCTAAAATAGTGTATGTAAGCATTCTGAAGTAAGAATAATGTTATATTCATGATACCCCTCATTTGACCACTCCGTATTGTAGGTCAGTCAGCATCAGAGCGATCTTGATTAGCAAATTACTCAAAATGATCTTCATACCTTGGTACTTCTCCTTCCTGGAGACTGATTGTTTTCATATTTCGTACACACCTTTAGTTTTAACGATAATACAATTTAAATCAATAAAACACTTTGATGTTATGTTTCCGGCGGTGAGTAGGGTAGCCAGAGCTTACTGGAGAGTTTTTGTGATGACAGTGGGAAGACCAAATGCTACTCCTGCTGTGTCTTCTACACTGACGGCACAGAAACCCTCTGTGTTTACAAGGTCGGCAGCACGAGTATGACGACCATAGGGCACGGTAACCACTTACCATCAGGTGGGCCGTGTGCTTTTCTGCCACCTCAGTAGTATAAAAAAATCATTAGCTATAATTGTTAAGATCATTTTGAATACTTTTCCAGTCAAGATCCATCTGATGCTGATTGTATTTATTTGTTAAATATACTCTAAGTGTCAGTTTCGTACACAATATCTATTTGCCGAGGTACATAACTTCACAAATAATGTATCACAAGACAAATAAACATATTATCACCTTGTGCAGGACGATCGGTCACCCTGAGCGAATACACAGGTATGTATGAATCATTGCGGTTACTTCACTTGACTACCAGAGAGTTCACTAATGATTGTTCACTTGAACACGTGCTTGGCGATGGCACGTGTGGTGAGGTGACACACAAACTCTGGTATTTGGTGCTGTATTCTCTTCAGGCAGTAGCCGTGGGTGACAACTGTGTATGCAAATATATTGACGTGTTGACTGGTGATTCATCAGCGCAGAGCCTAAAGGTTTTTAGGCAGTCGACATATTTTATATCGCACCTTTTCATCCATGTGGTGACGTAGAAAGAATACAAGTACCTATCACCAATAGCCTCCGAACATTGGGAGAGACATATGTCCAGCATTGGTATGCGACAGGCGAATTGATTCATGATTGATTCATACTGCACCTATTTAAGTATCCACTATAAGAGAATTTTAGTATATTTCAACTATACCTGCATATATATAGATCTTTCCACTTGCAATAAACCTGGCATACGTGTTTAGTTTACCCATATCGTGATCACCTTGCCCGTTCGAAAGAAAGGTCGGAGGTGTGATGTTCCTCTGATATAAAGGGGCTATTCCATCCCGTTCGGACTCCATAGATGGTCCTCCGACCAGGGAACATGAATCGTGGCTCAATTGAAGACAAAGAGTAAGAACTTCACTTTTTTATTTAAAGTATATTAGCAACCGACATTTTTGAAATTACTAATATTCTCTTTAACCCCTCCAACTAAGCTATATTGCTTGTGCTGGGAGTGGGTTCATTTCAGTAGTGTATCCGCCAGAATTCGAACCCGGAACCTCTTGATATGGGACCGATAGTTCTGTAGTAGTGTGAAAATAGTTAAGCTTTCTGTTACTAAACGACACTGGGTATCCGACTTTTACTTGTACAATTATTTCCAGTGCAATCTATTGACATGATGATATTGAATCTATCAATCTACTCTATCTTCCGCTCCGCCAGAGCGAAATATAGTGTATATCGATACAGATAAACTTATATTAAAGCCTAGAATGCTATAAAACCCAGCATTAACAACTAACTTACGTATCCCATTCACAAGAAACACAAAGTTTGAATAAAAAGTGTTATTTCAAATTAAAAAAACAATTTAAACGATAATATCCTTCTATAACGACAAGAAATTCGCCTAAACCCCAGTTATAACAAACAAACAAAGAGTGTAACTCAGCGGGGAGCATAGAGAAATGCCTATCTCCCACCAAATCTACTTAATTCCGTTTAAATAGAAAACGGAGTCAGTTAATTCCGCAACACAATCGACTGGGGAAATAAAGATTCTCGTGTGGATAACACGCCCCTCTTGTGTACCGAGAGGGGGCTACACTCAATGCAGACCACTGGGAAGTAGTCCAATCTGACTAAAAATGATGATGATGACCTCCCCCCCTTCCCCCCTCCTGTTGACTGATTGTTCTGATATTTGGTACACACTCATCGTGCGGACGATAATACAATTTTAATAAATACAACAGTTTGGTATTAACATCGTTGGTAGGTATTAAGATCATTTTGATTACTTGGTAGTCTAGATAGTTCTTTCGCTGACTGTACACTAATATGAAGCTGAAGAGCTAGTTGCTTTGTTTGAACGTGATAAGCTGTAGAATTACTGGTACAATTTGAATGAAATAGGTATCCATACTTACGTTTTCGTTTAATAGCTCAGTTCTTCAGGAAAGTTTTTGATAGGAGCGTGGTTGTAATCAAAGCTTAGTAATCTTTCCTTATTTATTCTTACACAATTTGGTTTATTTTGACATTTACGGTAACAAGTGCCGTCTGACTGAACCACCGGATGGATGATTTACAAAGGTATGTAACTATGTGTAAACTGATGAAGCATAATAATAAAGTTAATCTGTCATTGTGTAAATTGACCATTTTTGTGAGGCTCTCTGTAGTATTTTAAGTCATACACACACATTAAATGTTTTATTAGCTAAAATGAACCCCGTCCGACAATCAGCAGATATACTGATTTGTAAGTGAGGTTGACTTGGACTCTGAAGGTCTTAATTTTTTTTAAACTACCTACTAGGTGGCAGACAACGGACGTGTGCAACACCAGGGGCGTCCACTCGCGCTGCAGACCCTGGCAGAACAGAGAGTTTCTGTGCCGTCAGTGTGGAAGATAAAGCAGGACAAGCCTTAGGTCTTCCCAATGACAGCTTAAAACCTCTCCAGTGAGCTCTGGCTACCCTACTCACCGCCGGGAACACAACACGAGGTTATTATGACCACGGTATTCCGTAGGGCGGCTGATTTCCCCAGTCGTGCTGCTCAATTTTGCGGAAATACCGCCGTGTCTTACCTCCTACGAAATATATCCTACCTAATATACCTTATAAGTGCAAGCATGGTGTATAAAACCATTGTTTAACCAACTATGCTTTTTGCTCCTACGCAATAGGATGACCCCATTGCCGTGACTTAACCGAATAAATTATAATTACTAGTAAATTAATTAAAGCACTTTGATTGTGAAGGGTGGCACCCTTTGACCTTGTATGTGACTCATAAGACTACCTATAGATGTCATTATAGATACGACTGGTGGGGGAATGAGTCAACGTAGTAGTCTTCTAGTATTAGTCATCTATGTAGGTACTGAGAAAACATAGGCGACCGCAGAACTTTAAAAATAAATAAGTACTTATTTCAATACGAAATTACCAGAAAACTAAGGTTTAAGCAATGTCAAAAAATAATGAACAAAATTTGATTGTTAAAATAAGAATAGGAGGTAGAAAATGACGGTATTTCCGTCCAATTGAGCAGTCCGACTGGGGAAGTACCTCCGCCCTACAGAATACCGCGGCCATAATAACCTCATGTTGTGTTCCCGGCTGTGAGTAGGGTAAACAGAGCTCACTGGAGAGGTTTTGTGCTGTCAGTGGGAAGACTTTTCCTGCTTTATCTTCTACACCGACAGCACAGAACGTCTCTGTATGGTTCGAATAGGGTCGACACCGCGAGTGTGTCGCCCCTGGTGTTATAGGGCCATGGTAATTACTTTCCATCAAGTGGGCCGTGTGCTTATCTGCCACCTAAGTGGTAAAAATAAAATATAAAATTCAAACTTAATCAAAACCCTATACCAACTCGTTTGGCTAGCGTGGAAACATTAGGCTAAGCATCCTTGCATTGGGAGAGGGCTATGTCCAGCAGTGGACTACGTCAGGCCAATGATTGATTAAATGATAGCCACCCATATCACAGAATAGATGTAGGTAGTCAAAGTTCTATAGTGTCTTTTGTGCAACAGCAACCAATTGTGGATTGTTCCACACGGCTAGTTTAGTAGCACCCATAAAATAAATCAAACATAGCAGCCCATTAAGACTTGTTTAGAATATAATAGTATACATTATTCAATGTATGTGATTAACATACTTTGACGACTGTCATAAACGTCAAAATATGTGTCAATCCCATACATTATTTGTTCTATTTTCAACAATACACCGGCTAATGAATTACGACTTGTCTAGGGGGGGGTAAAATGACGTGTCGGTAGCTTAGTGGTTAAGGAGTCGGCCTTACAATCCAACGGTCCCGGGTTCGATTTCTGACTATTACACTATCGACCTGAACCCACTCCTAACCCCAGTAATTTAGCTTAGCGGGAGAGATTAACCGAAAATCAGTAATATCGGTTACTAATACTCTTACTAGCACAAAAAAATATCTAGTCAATCCACTATTTTATTACTTACTAGCTGACCTGCCTCGGCTTCGCTCGTATAATAGCATCCCTAAGCCACTATGTGTCACTCAATTGTTTTACCTTCCCGGCTTCTTTCCACTAACACTTGAAATTTATGATATATGGTATCAAAATTCAAATTGACTTTTAAGTATTATTACGAATCGTCTGTATAAAAAGTGTTGATTTTAGACTTCTTCATGTAATTTTTCTAATTTTTCACTGTGTAAGAACCCTCCTTGTACTTCAAGAAATATTCTAAAAATAGAATAAGCGAAATCGGTTCAGCTGTTCTCGAGATTTGCGCTTAGCGCCACATTCGTAGATTCATTTTTATATTATAGAAGACTAGCTGACCCGGCAAACTTCGTACCGCCAGTATTTTTCCGCCCGCGTGGCATCAGATCCCGTTCCCGCTGCACCCTCTTCTATATTAAACATGTATTATACATGTAAACGTTCCTTGTGAATCACTCTATCTATTAAAAAAAACCGGATATTTTGAACGTTGCGTAGTTTTAAAGATTTAAGCATAAAAAGGGATATAGGGACAGAGAAAGCGACTATGTTTTATATTATGTAGTGATAAGTTATAACATATATTGTTTTAAAAATTTACTGTAGCAGTTCTAACATTTTATATGTATTGTAAGGTGTTGTACTATCAAACCACAACAGTTTTCATTCCACTTGAGCTATAAAACGGGTTCACACTACAAGTTTACTGTCGCGTGTGCATTGGGTTCGAATCAATCACAACAGTGATAAGTTTTACTGGCCAATTTGCTGCCGAGCTATACCGCCTGTTATCGCTGGCTGTACAGAGTTTTAACTATTTTATATCCTCTGCTCGATTTAAAGTTTAGAATAACTATCAGTTTGTTGTTTTCTGAGAGAAATAAAATGACTGCGTGTAGAAAAAAAGTGGTGGGTTCATACATAAATACTGAGTGCAAGAGGAACGCTCCCGCTCCGGCTTTTTTAATTTTATTTATTTAGCGTTATTTATTCCCCATCGTATTACGAAAGCTCAATAAAACGACAATTTCATGAAAAAACGTCACCACAGAAAAAAACAAACAAATATAAGCTTGTGTTTTTTTATAGTGATGTTTTTTTATACAATTGCCGTTTCATTGTGCTTTACTAATACATAATAGTACTAGCCAACCCATCCCGGGCTTCGCCCGTGGCATACTTTGTAACACCGTATCACTCTATTGAGCTCATTTATTTATCATAGTTGTATGTATGTATTTAATTTTCTGTCTTATTTTAGGGTAGTGCACTATCTTACTTAGCTAGCTATGTTATTAAATGTCGTAATAAACGTTACGGCTGAATTTCATTCAGGCCGTTTATTGAATGGCGCCTTTTAGTTAACAGCCTAGGCAGTTAATTAAACGGCTGATTATGCTAGTTGGCGGTGACATATATAAGAAGGCTATTGATTGGGAAAACAAGACCAGAATTTCACGCAGACGGGAGTCGCAGTCACTACCAGTATTATACAAAAATAATGTATTTATATAAAAACATTAGACGCTATCCCTGAACGCCCCTCCCTCGGGACTAAATCCGCGGGACTAAATGAGATTACATAGATAATAAATGATTCATTGCAGCGTAGATTCCGGGTAACATTCGCTTCAGACTATACTGTGTACTGTGCACACACTGCGAGCGATTCAATTTCAGTGACGATGCTTTGCCCACATGGCAGGTACATGAACAGAATGTCAAGTCAGTACTAAGGTGAAAAAAGAAGGTATATTTTTTAATTGACTTTCCAAAATGTAGGGTAATGTTTTAGGATCCATGTGTTACTATAGGTACGAGTTTCTATTATATTCTACCACCATTATCATCATAATCATATCCTCTTTTTCGGTTGCATTTGAGAGGATTTTACCTTGAAACTCGGGGTTTGCTTACTCCATCCTCTCCTATAGATGTGGGTGATGTGACTTTAATGAGAGCGAATTTCGTGTGACTTCCCAACAGTAATAAGCAAGTATACTGGTTGGCAGGTGTGGTTAGCTTGGTCCTGAGGGGCTTGGTGGAGCTCCAGCTATTCCAAGTGATATTTAATTTTTTAATTTGCAAATAACAGACATAGCAATGTTCTGAGGAGCTCTTCCAATTAGTCGGCACTGAAACGGTTCAGTGACTCTTTTCTTTGCCGCAACATTAAGACCTGAAATTCCTTACTAGCTCACGTGTTTCCTTCATCCCACAGTATCGGATCCTTTAAGCCAGGCGTGAAAAAGCATCTGATGAGGCCGTCTACCATTGTAACATGCTACGTGTCAGTAATGGTGGCCCCCCTTTTCTGAGACTTTGCTTTCCATACGGCAATATTAAGCCAAATTGACGTGTGTTCTATACGATAAAGAAAAGAATGAAAAACAGAAAACTTCAGTAAGGCAGTCATGTTTTTAATTTAATTGATACTATACCAAACTCGTGTTTACTATCAGGAGTACCTAATAGTACCCATTAAGTGCCCAAGGGACAGTTACAATAAATTAAAAAGCGTGTGTACGGATGTACGAATTTATACTTTTTGGGGTGAATAAATTAGACATTCAAACTTAAAAACAATGGTCACGTAAAGAAAATTATATAAAATACCACACTGCAATTCATTTAAAGCTTGATGTATGTACATTAATATTAATAGAGAAAGAAAGAGAGGGGCATTAAAATGGAAGGAAGGTAAGTCAAGGTTAAAAGATAAGGGTGTACAAAATGTACAAAATGCACTTAACGCTACTTAAAATCGATATAGTCAGAGTAGTACTTAGTTCGATCTTTTCGTATTGAAAGAACTTTTATGAAGAAGTCCAGAAGATAAAGACATCCATTCCAGATGTTGACGATTCTAAAATGGTGCTTTAACTTTTGCTCCCACTTAAAAGTCATCATCATATATACTTTTCCACGCCCCACTTAAAGAACTCGGTATTTAAGGATTAACCAGTAATTAGAATACTTTTTTTTATGTCACAGTATCGCCTTTGTCCCTTACGATTCATTATTATGTTAAGTATGTTATATTAGTACAAACAGGAACCCACGCAAAGGAACATACATAGACTGATGAATACATTGCTCTTCGAGCGTCAGTCAGGCATAGTCACTTGTACTTCTGCCTATACCCTGTTTGTTACGTTTATTACTTCTGTACATCTCGTAAACTCGTTTCACCGGCGTTGATAATGTGCTCAAACTTGTCTTTATACGAGACGCTTTACTCCATTTTTAGTTCTCTATAATTATGTTTCCTCTGTTTGTGAAACTTTTAGGGAGAAATTTTGAAGAGTAAAAAGGAGTTAGGAGCTAACAGTTGCCCGTACTTCCGCCTGTGTGATACCAGGCACATAGCCTTTATTCTTTCTCAATTTCTAATCTATATCTATATTACCGTTAGAGTGCGAAATTCGTTAATTTCGCATTGTATACGACTGATCGTGTAGTGCGAAATCTTAGCTTAAAAAGCTCATTTTCGCACTTTGCCTAGATAGTCTGCAGATTAACGAATGGCACAACGGATGGTGAATGAAATACTTTTGTTCCACTTATGCACACTGTCCCTGAAGGACGGAATCCTGCATTTTCGTGTACTATCACAAGGAAACCCACGAAAGATACAGCGGAGGTCTATTCAAAATGTTTTATTAAAAAAAACTTGCTTTATGCAATTTACCTGGCCTAGCCTCTAATCTGCAGAATACCTAGGTAGTCTGCAGAATACCTAGTTAATCTGCACTCTAATTTATTTTCGCACATTTACGGTATCATCTATAAAAAAAAAACATCAAAACCGATTTAGTGGTTTAGACATAAAAGTGTAACGAAAGCTACTTTCGCATTCAAAATATTAATGTATAGATTTGTTATGCTGTCATGGAGTCACTTTTTCTTAATCACGACTCCATGGATTCCCTTCAAATATCAACTTTGACTTAATATAGCTATTACAAGAGCAACTGCTATGTCCTTGCAATGCGAAGACTCCAGACCCTTGTCGTTTATCAGCTGGTGTGCCAACTAGACAAGACTTGAGCCCTGAAGATGTTAATACGTCCCTATACACCCATGACATTTTACAATTCCCTATTCTTCATCCTAACGTAACTCGGAGTCTTTGATGCGCCTTTTCCAGTCTAACTGCGGGTGCTTCCAGTAAAAATTAGTCGTTTCACGGAAATATCGAAAATCAGCAAGATTTTCTATATCCGCGTGAAGCGACTACCATCTGGCCTCCACAACCAGAGGAGGAGGGCCAGATCGAGAGGGATGGCCCTGGGTCAGCTGGGGTGCGAGGGATATGTCGCATGACAACCTCACCTTTGGCCAAGCACTACGACCCACCCAGACCTACGGTTCGAGACCGACATAACCTCCCTCTCCGGCTCCGGAGGAGGGGGGGGGGGGATGGGTGGTATCCGTGGGGATTTCCCGCACGTAAAAAAAGGCCTCCACAACCGGCAATATTATAAATATTACAGTTAGACTAGTCGTTGATCATTTTAGGGCTCCAACTACCACTAACGACTGCCATAGATGTTCGTATAACAACCGGGACCGACTGCTTAACGTGCTCTCCGAGACACGAAGACCCATGCAAATAGACAGATTCATGCATACAATAACCACAACTTACTATAATCTCAACCACGATAAATTGTTTCATTGTATTGTAACCCAAACATAATCCGCCATTTAAGCATTCAGTATTGTTATCTGAAGATTACCGACAAGGCTTCCAAAACAAAATGGTCGCTTCCCAACATTAAACGCCTCCAATCTTGGTGAATGGGGCTCGCAGAATACGATCCAAGCGCGATACAAAGAAGATTTGAGCATTTGAATATCTGGAACTATTAAATAAGCAATTTTTGTTTATATATTTGTACGTTAGTATCTTAGAAACCGCTAACAATTTAAATAAATAGTAGTTAGATAAGGGATTTGTTTTCCCGTCAGAGTAGAATTTGGGCCACCTCATCTTTGCTATAGAATGACGAATATATGGGATTTGACGTATATGACAGTCGTTAACGCATGTCAAATACGTCAAATCCCATACATTCGTCATTCTATTCCATCAAACGCCGGCTAGCGAATTGTTACAGTTAAAACGCATTTTTCGTTAGAACTCGTTTTCTCTAGTTAAAACTAGTTATTTCTTAATGGCTTTTTTCAATCTAGAAATACCCAGTTAAAACTTGAATTTACTACTGATATATTTGATTTTCAGTCAAAACTAGCTGTCACGTCGAGCTGAAGTTAAAACTAACACTAGACAAAAGAAAAATGACTTATTTCTGCATGGTTAAAAAAATACCACGAAAGCTAAACCTAACCTATCTAAGTTGGATTGCGTAACTTCCTCTACAGGATACAGTTTTAACTGACTCGCTTTGGGAAAACGCGTTTTGTCCAGTAAGAACTAGTTTTAACTGATATTCGATTTGAGCATTAGTTAATTCTAGTATTAACAAAAGCATACATTAAAAACTTATTCCTACGCGTTCTATCTAAAAACTAGTTTTAACTGTAACATATTTACAGCCCAGACTCAACCTCTTCGAGTCTACAATTGTACCCGGAATACGGCAAAAGGCACAACGAAAACAATGTGTTTGTTAATTCTCCTCTGTCTAACATTCCGGGGATAAAGGCATGATTATAAAATGTATGGATGTATGTTTTATTTTTTAAGTTTAAAGTAATCATCATCATTATAGCAGTGTTAGTCCCGGTTCCATCCAAATTTTGTGCCTTGAAGTCCGAAATTTGACTATTATTAGATTATGGTGCAATTTTCTCGTGTTTAGAGGTCAGAGGACAGACACTCCCGAAAAAGTTAATCTTCCTAAATTATTGTTAAAGTAGAAGGGAAACATACCCCGGGTCCAGCTGCAATCATACTCCACTACTACTACTTTCCATATTTGGTTTAGGTTGGCTTTTACAGAAGCGACTACCATATGACCCCCCAACTATGAGAAGCAAGCTCGCATCCTTTAATCAGTTGATTTACCAGCTAGCCAGTGAGGACCCCAAATACCTCATCATGGTTTGCTATTAACTCTAAAACAGCAACAAAATGTCGAATAAAAAGACGAAAAGAGACGTGACCTTCCGAACTGATAACTTCATTCCTTTTCTAATATAAATATATTACTTGTAGTAAACAACGGAATAACAATAGAGCCCCACATAAAATTAACTTTTCTCCAATAAAATTAGATTCACAACACTAGAAAATACCACGCGGTTTCACTTCAACTTCGGTATACATTACTGTCTTGTCACTGAACTTTTTAAGCGTTTAGATACAAAAACGGTAATGGATGCTGTAAAGATATAAAGTGTCGTTGTATCCTCGGTGATGGACAAGCGTCAGAGTTAACGGAATTGCCAGCAGTGACGTATTACAAGTAATCCTTATATTAGGAAGGGTTCACATGGAGGCGAATGATGTCCTTGACATATTTAAAACTACACTGAATTTCTTCATATTTTCTTTATCGCACCATAAACGCACCCAGTTGGTGTGAATAAGAGTACGGTGGAAAAGTATCCAAGACTCATCATTCTTTACCAACTCACGTGTTTCCTTCTTCCTACGGTCCCGGGTCCTTTAAGCCGGGCGTGAAAAAGCATCCGATAAGACCGTCGATGCTCACAGTTGTAGCATTATTTGTTTCTGCAATGTCCGGAAACTACTCCTGTAGCTTACCATCACACAAGGTGAAGTCATATTGCCGTGCCCTACATACAAAAGAAAATAATACAAACATAATATATATTCACGCCTGTAAATTGCCGAAGGAAGAGGCAGAGGTGTATTAACATCCACATTTCGCCAACTATGATTTTCGGCCCTACGTAAGTTAAGGCTAGCCTATTGCCGCCAAACGCATACCTACTTTGTTATGGCCTGTATCATGTTTACTGACGGACTGAGAAGACTAATAGTCACCTTAGTCACATTCTACGCCACCCACAGATGATACGGTGGCACTCTTCTACACCACCAGGAACCATCACGGGCCACTTATATGGCTGACAAGCACACGGTTTAACAGATGGAAAGTGTTTGCCCTGATTCTGCTATTGTTTTTTCATGGCAAAACCACTGCGGTACCACAGACACTGTAACCAATGCCATTTAACTTTCGACTTTACTGTTTTACTGTTAAAGTCTAAAATTAAATGACAATCTTGTAGGGTGAATGAAAATGTTATAAAAAGTCTTTCTCTTTTCATTTTGGACTTTAAATCTCAGACATAAAGTCTAAAATTTAATGACATTTTATGAAATGTCAGCGGTATGACAGTGGTGTTGTTGTCGTCATAAAATTAGCAAAATCGGTGGCCAGGGGATTCACCGAGTCATACACGCGCCGCCGATCCTGTAGGAAAACATCGTGCAGGAATGTGTGGCGCCAAGATCGTTGGGGCCCAAGAAAACCTTTTATATAACACTTTTTATATCTCCTCCCTAATATTTCTGCTGATAGATGAATGAGGTTATAGTGCAGACTTATCACACAAGAATAGCAAGTCAGACAGCATGCCACTTTTTTTTTATGCCACTTAGGTGGTAGACAAGCACACGGCCCACCTGATGGGAAGTGGTTACCGTGGCCTATGGACGTTTGCAACACCAGGGGCGTCACAATCGTGCTACCGACAGAAGCAAGAGCTCTCTCACATCTAGGCAAAACTACATACCACATTATCATCTTATAAAATATTAATTAATTGGAATTAAAGCTTCCTTATCTGACACAATAAATGGCTGGGAAAGAATTTATCTTACTTATAGGTCAACTGCATAAGTGATCAGTGATTGTGAGCAGATCTCAGCGTTTCTGATAACCTTGCTCCGATGGCATGACTAACTACCTAAATACCTCGCAGGACAGTATAAGGCCTTATTATGGCGCTTGCGATGCTTGAGTATTAAATAAGTGATGTGAATCATTATTATCTTGTGGGCTAGTTAATACCCGCGGCTTTGTATGCGTGTATGTCGGTTATCAAGACTTTTGGTCATATCTCTGGTTCTGCTCAACCAATTCCAATTAAATTTTAAATTAGACCAAGAAATTTATAATAGGGAACTGAATCAGAATACGTTCAATAGTTTTTGCGTGTTTACCAACAGGCAAGAATTAAAAAAAAAAATGATCACGCGACCAATCTATAGGGGGCACCCCAAGACGGTTGTGTAGAAGAATTTGGAGTGCTCAAGACGTGGTGCTGTAACTCAGTGGTTCAATTTCCGTCCAAGCGTTTCACTATTCTTCAGCTATTCACTATCTATAATAGAAATAGTTTTATTTTTTTAATATTAATCTAAAACTAACTTACTAAGCTAAAATATTTACAACAATATAAAAGAGGGGTCGAAAATTTGATTAGATAGCATAGAAAAAAAATCAAGTTTATTTAACATAACCTTAAATATCTGAAATACAGAGTGAACCTTAAATATCTGAAATACAGGGTGCTTCAAAAAAATGTATACACACTTTAAACTATTGTAGTTTTCCCGCTCTACAAGGCTAATGTTATATTTCTTCACCAGGTGCAAGCATAATCGTCAGTTGGAATTTGTAATATCAACATGGGGGACGTACGTTTGATGTAGTTGATTGAATTTGTTGAAACTTCTTGATGGAACTTCATTTTACTATTTTTATATATATTGAAACACACTTTACCAGTTCCACACAATTATATTTAATTTTGTCACTGTATAATGCTAATATTTGATTTTTTTGAATACGACATGTTTCGATTAACTCATCTTCAGGTAAACATATTTATTTTGAATGAGGGTACTTATTAAAACTTCATGCTCTTGTTCATTTGAAGTGACCAAAGATATAAAGAAAAAGGCACTGGGTGTGCCTTAGTGACTACTTGAAATTATATGCTTACGTTTTAATAAATTTGAATGATTTGAATAACACAATTTTTAAATATGAGATTAGATGTCAAAATATTAAATTAAATGTCGAAACTTAGTTAAATATGTCAAAATTAAGGTGAATTGGTCAAATTGTACAAAATAATTCAATAATGGTAAGGGAGATAAATCTTTTTGTTCATTCAATATACCATTTAAATATGAGATTAGATGTCAAAATATTAAATTAAATGTCGAAAATTAGTTAAATATGTCAAAATTAAGGTGAATTGGTTAAAATTGTACAAAATAATTCAATAATGGTGAGGGAGATAAATCTTTTTGTTCATTCAATATACCATTAGGTTGCCTGTGCTTTAGTTTATTTACTTCCAGTGCCTCCAATGCATCCAGTTTCCTACCTTTACCACACGTGTGTAATATCTTGACATTATGCTTGGGGTCAAATTGATGGTTCTCGCTTATCAAGTGATCTGCAAACGTAGAATTGGATTTACTTCCTTTCCAGCTTCTTATGTGTTCTTTAATTCTGTAGTCAAAACGTCTTCCTGTTTGTCATATGTAGATCTTGTTGCAACTATCACATGTAAGGCTGTACACTCCACTTTTTTCTCTTGCTTTAGTTTTACTTTTATTATTGCATATAAGGTTTTTTAGTGAGTGTGTCGTATAAAAGGCCGTCCTCCTTTTCTTGTTATCTATGATTCTGCGGATTTTTTCGGATTTGGCACCTATATAGGGAACTTTAACCCATGTGATTGGTTCTTTGTCTTTCTGTTGTTCTGCATATACTTGTTTAGTGACAGTTTTCTTTTGTTTTTTCCTCAATATATTGTGTATTAATTTTTCAGTGTAACCGTTATTGACTGCTATTTCTATAATTGTTTTAAGCTCCTTCTCGAAATCCCATTGATCCATTGGGATGTTCAGTAGTCGTTGAATGAATGCATGAAATGCTGCATGTTTGTGTGTTTCTGGATGACGGGACGAAGCATGTATGGTATTGTCACTGTATGTGTCTTTCCTGTATATTTTGAATTTATGTTTATTTGTGGTTATATCAACTGTCACATCTAGAAAGTTTAGCGATTTTCCTCCTACCTCCATGGTAAACTGTATATTACTATTCAAACTGTTAATAAAGACTAAAAATTCATCTAGTGTTGTTTCATCTCCCTTCCACAGACATATTACATCATCCACGTACCTATGCCAATATCCTATACTTGTTTTGAATTGGCTTCTTAATATTCGTTTTTCTAAGTTGTCCATGTATAAATCCGCACACAAGGGTGACAGAGGGCTTCCCATTGCCAAACCATCATTTTGTTGGTAAAATACACCATTGAACTCGAAATAATTCGAATATTAAGAAGCCAATTCAAAACAAGTATAGGATATTGGCATAGGTACGTGGATGATGTAATATGTCTGTGGAAGGGAGATGAAACAACACTAGATGAATTTTTAGTCTTTATTAACAGTTTGAATAGTAATATACAGTTTACCATGGAGGTAGGAGGAAAATCGCTAAACTTTCTAGATGTGACAGTTGATATAACCACAAATAAACATAAATTCAAAATATACAGGAAAGACACATACAGTGACAATACCATACATGCTTCGTCCCGTCATCCAGAAACACACAAACATGCAGCATTTCATGCATTCATTCAACGACTACTGAACATCCCAATGGATCAATGTGATTTCGAGAAGGTGCTTAAAACAATTATAGAAATAGCAGTCAATAACGGTTACACTGAAAAATTAATACACAATATATTGAGGAAAAAACAAAAGAAAACTGTCACTAAACAAGTATATGCAGAACAACAGAAAGACAAAGAACCAATCACATGGGTTAAAGTTCCCTATATAGGTGCCAAATCCGAAAAAATCCGCAGAATCATAGATAACAAGAAAAGGAGGACGGCCTTTTATACGACACACTCACTAAAAAACCTTATATGCAATAATAAAAGTAAAACTAAAGCAAGAGAAAAAAGTGGAGTGTACAGCCTTACATGTGATAGTTGCAACAAGATCTACATAGGACAAACAGGAAGACGTTTTGACTACAGAATTAAAGAACACATAAGAAGCTGGAAAGGAAGTAAATCCAATTCTACGTTTGCAGATCACTTGATAAGCGAGAACCATCAATTTGACCCCAAGCATAATGTCAAGATATTACACACGTGTGGTAAAGGTAGGAAACTGGATGCATTGGAGGCACTGGAAGTAAATAAACTAAAGCACAGGCAACCTAATGGTATATTGAATGAACAAAAAGATTTATCTCCCTCACCATTATTGAATTATTTTGTACAATTTTAACCAATTCACCTTAATTTTGACATATTTAACTAATTTTCGACATTTAATTTAATATTTTGACATCTAATCTCATATTTAAATGGTATATTGAATGAACAAAAAGATTTATCTCCCTTACCATTATTGAATTATTTTGTACAATTTGACCAATTCACCTTAATTTTGACATATTTAACTAAGTTTCGACATTTAATTTAATATTTTGACATCTAATCTCATATTTAAAAATTGTGTTATTCAAATCATTCAAATTTATTAAAACGTAAGCATATAATTTCAAGTAGTCACTAAGGCACACCCAGTGCCTTTTTCTTTATATCTTTGGTCACTTCAATTGAACAAGAGCATGAAGTTTTAATAAGTACCCTCATTCAAAATAAATATGTTTACCTGAAGATGAGTTAATCAAAACATGTCGTATTCAAAAAAATCAAATATTAGCATTATACAGTGACAAAATTAAATATAATTGTGTGGAACTGGTAAAGTGTGTTTCAATATATATAAAAATAGTACGTACGTTTGAGTTTTGAAGAACGTAAGCAGGTTATTAAGTGGTACTGGACATTTGAGAATGTAAATGAAGTTCAAAGACAGTGGAGAAGGGAGTATGATACAGAACCACCTTCAAGATTAACAATTACATGTATACAGACACAACTAATTTACAATATTGTTTCAGTATAAATATACATAGATATGCAAGTTATGTTGCGCAAGCGCAGGACGCAAGTTTTTTTATGTAAATGTCGGCGCTACTGGCAGTGCACAGGGCGCTATGCGCTAAGACTTGCCTTAGCGATTTATATATGATATGTTACACGTGTTGCTTTGGTATGTTCGAGAATATCTGAGAGATAAATCATATAGAATATTTTTTTAATATAAGACACGTCAATTTGACTTCTCCTCGCCTCGATAGTAAGCTGAAAGCACTGTCAACAAACACGTACCATAATAACAATGGTGGCACTAAGCTTGTCGGCCTCATTAGATGCTTAAGGGACCCGGGACTGTAGGGAGAAGGAAACGCGTGAGCTGGCAAAAAGAAGTACCAGTACCAGTTCAAAAAATACGTGCTTTATATGCAATCGAGTGGTGTTCGAATGATTACGCGATGGGTAGCGGTCGGTTCGGCCCTCACCTTCGAAGTGACCCTCAAGGAAGGTCAGTAAGGATTCCACAGTACAGAATACTAATTCGGTAATTTTTAACCTCTAAGGTGCTTGGTTATCCTTAACTATCTTATTCATAAGTTTCAAGAAGAAACTAGCGGAAAAGTACATATAAGTATGACAGTCAGAAGCCAATTGCGTTGTGTATTGTGTATTAGGTTGAACATCCTAACAATATAATTATATCTCATAACTATGGGACAGTATGTTAAGATTTTGTGTCCCTCGGTTTCATTCGCTGTATCCTATTCTAATATATATTCTACTAGCTGTTACCCGCGGCTCCGCGTGGATGTCGGTTATTGCTTAGTGTTGAGTCAACATAGTAGCTTTATGCATGCAAAGTCTCAGCCCGATCAGTTTAAAATTGACAAAGTTTCATACAAACTTTCATCCCCTATTTTATCCCCTGGGGGTATAATTAATCAAAATTCTTTCTTAGCGGATGCCTACATCACAACATCTACCTGCATGCCAAATATCAGCCCGATCCGTCCAGTGGTTTGGGCTGTGAGTTGATACATCACTATGTCAGTCAGTCAGTCACCTTTGAGTTATATATATTTAGATGCTGAGATGGTACGGTCATATACATTGAAGACCAGACGATCATGTCGTGAAGAAGTGCCTTTTCATAGCTACATAGAAGAGAGGGAGGGGAAGGCCCCCAACTACGTGGATGACGAATGTCCGCAAGATCATAAAGCAATTGGGGCTTTCAGATGACGACGCATGACAGCGGAATAAGTGGCGCCTCAGCACCAGGAAACCCCGCGGAACGGGAAAAGGTGAGGCCAAAGAAGAAGATCCTATTCTATTCGGACACCCGTCTCATCTTTCCAACTATTTTCCCCTTTTTGCTCACTCTGAAGAACCTTCTCTAAAAATGAGCTATTAAATTTTAAATATGTTTTCAAAGCGTGAAAGAAGGCATTAAATATTTGTGGTGTAAACCAATAATCTTTAGGACTCAAGTCAACCTCATCTGCTAGCCACGACACATGCTGTTTAACGAATGAATCTTTGGTACAGTATTATCTCACAGGCCTGGAAAATCAGACGGCATTGTTTCCATAAAAGCCAATACAAAGTAAAAAGAGAAGTAGAAGATAGGACACCAGGCTCCAAATTACAAACTTCAGATGCGACAGTTCCAAAGACTTGCAAATTCAAAATTACCATACTTAACGTAAGTTCTTTATTATAGTTCTTTATTTATATAATAAAGAACTATAATATAGTTCTTTATTTATATAATAAAGAACTATAATAAAGAAGGTACAATTTTTTTATTCGGACAGAAGATAAATGTGCATTAGCCCAGGTTCAGCGTGCAGGAATTCTTCTTCATCCTAGCGTTAATTCCAGTCGCATCCGAAGCGATCAACTTGGAGTCTGGGGTCCGCTTTTATCAGTCCAACTGCGGATTTGGCTAAACTTCGACATTTTACTTGAAGCGACTGCCCTCCACAACTCACAGGTGATGTCGAAGCATTGCAGTAAGACCAGTTGTTGGACTTTTGAGGTCTCCAACTACCCGTAACGACTGCCATAAATATTTGTGTATGAACCAGGAGCGACTGCTTAACGTACTCACCGAGGCACGAAGGACCAATACAAATACTCATATTGATGCATACAAATATTTGCACAGTGCGGGAATCGAACCCGCGCCTCCTGCGCAGCGGCCGCGTTTACTACCGCTACGCCACGGAGGAACACCCGTTGTAAAATGACGTCTTAAAATGCCGCAAAAGAGTTTGTTATGCCGTTTCCTCTTCGCCAGCGTCTTGGAAGTGGTGGTAAACTTGGCTCAAATAGAATTATTATTGACTTCAATAAGAAACAACCATGTTGTTCTATATTGAATAAAAAATCTTTGACTTTGAGCACTACAAACAAATTCTTCAGATTATTGTTAGTGCAGATATTCCCGCAGCATGTAACCCTGCTCTCCTGTGACGTATTACTTACAATCACCCGAATAAGGCCGGTATTCACGGGCATTGAGCCCAAATTGAAAGGGACCGTTTGCACCATTGAGTATCGTAGATACGTCTGTACGTCCCTATTGTGTGAGCCGACCGTTTCCGCCAGATTGAAGACCGATTTTTGGACTGTTTCGTTAATAGTTGTGTGAAGGTACCTACTGAATAACTTACTATCGTTTTTGTACTATTTATTCTCAATGAAAACATGGAAATGTTTATTTTACTAGCTTTTGCACGCGGCTCCACCCACGTGGATGTCGGTTATGGCGACCAAACATAGCCTATGTCCTTTCTCAAGGTCTAATACGAAATTTCATCAAAATCGGTTCAGAGGTTTAGTCGTGAAAGACGGACAAACAGACAAAACACATACCCTTTCCCATTTATAATATTAGGTTCGCGGGGCTCCTACTTCTTCTTGCGTTAGCACAAGAAATTTAAAACGAAGGTTAAACGGCGAAGGTCTCTGCGACCCTACCCTACCCTTCTAACCTATATCTATCAGTGTCGGGGCGCGCCGTGTCCACGAGCTCGCTTCGCTCCCTCCCTACCGCTGCGTTAGTTGATGATGTTGTATTGTATACTTAACATAATAAAAACATAGTGCAAATTATAACCATGCATAAATATATTAGAACTGAATATAATTATGCCACAGTACATATGCTGCTGAAAATCGATTATGCAAATAAAAGACGGGTTGCACTCTGGGAGTGCCGACAGAAGTGACAACTTTTTCTTTCTTTCTTTTTTCGTTATTTACATAGAAAAAGATAAAAATGACATACCATACCATACCTATAATACAGCGCCAATCATATCTCATATATCACTAATTTTCTGCTAATTTTCTATCAGAAGAAATTAATAAATTACAAAAAGATAAAATAATCACAAAATGTAATAAATTACAAAAAGATAAAATAATCATAAAAAGTAATAGATTACAAAAAGAAAATATAATCACAAAAAGTGTCAGAAGGCCAGGTTTGAACCCGGTACTATCTGAAACCATAAGGACTTACAGTCGAAGCGTTTACCGCTATGCTGCGAAGCTATTTATCGTATATAGCAAAATGGACAGTCTATAGCTAACATTGTATGACGTCAGTCGTCGGTTACGGTCCTAAGGTCAAGCGATCCTGACGCGCGAGTTTAACAATTTTTACCCATCCAACGCCGCTAAAGAAGTTTTCACTTCAAAAGTAGGTATACCAAATTGATTGTGCCAACACCTTTTAGGATTACATATATAATTATGTTAACGAAAGGCGTCCTATAATATTAGTATGTATTGTGCTAGTAAAGTAAAAGAACTAACTGATTGCAAAGTAATCAATATTAATTCAACATTCTTCTGCATCATCCTAGCGTTAATTCCAGTCGCATCCGAAGCCTCCACCTCGGAGTCTGGGATCCGCTTTTTCCAGTCTAACTGCGGGTTTGGCAGAACTTCGATTTTTTCCGTGTAATGACTGCCATCTGACCTCCACAAGTCATTGGCGATATTAAAGGATTGTAGATAGACCAGTTAGTGGATTTTTAGGATTCCAACTAATCTATAGGTAAGTATATAATCCAGATACGTAGATAATGTGTGTATTTTGTTACAATGATAGATCATTTCGAATAAAGAGAAAAAATTGAATCGGTCTAGGCGGGGTTTGAACTCAGGATCTTTGCCTTAATGGGGCAATGCTTTAACCCTTGAGCTACCCGACCTCGTTCGAACCAATTCAAATTCCTCCTTCTATATCTGTCTTTGAGGCGACAGTGGAGCATCTACCGACATTCTTACGAACTATCAGAACCAATGAATGAATAAATGATTGATAGATCATAGATAGATAATTTGTTATTGTACACCAATAGATTTACATTAGAACTAGTAGGTAGCATGTAAACAATTTAATGTACAATAAGCGGCCATATATATACTGGCATTTGCAGCTGAGTAATTGGTTTAGTAGAACAGGAGATATAACCAAAAATAGATGACACCTTACTTTTGCTCGCGATAACTGACGTCCACGCGGGCGGAGCCGCGGCCCTCAGCTAATTATATTTTATAATTAATATCGATGATGTTTGCTATCAACACCTATGGTTTTGAACAATAGAATAGACATATTTTGTTACTGTACAGTCAGCGTCAGAAATATCTTGACTGAAAGTGATCTTAAAACCAAGGTATTAAGAGCAAAATCAAACTGTTTTATTGATTTAAATTGTATTATTGTACGATCTAAAGGTATGTACCAAATATCAGAACAATCGGTCAACAGGAAGGGGGGATATTAAGGTATTAAGATCAGTTTTGAGCACTTTGTTCATCAAGATCGATCTGTTGCTGACTGTACATGCACTGTACATAGTACCAAAAAGTCATTTATCAACATTTATTTTACGATCAAGCTATTAAAACACGTATTTAAAAAACACAGCATGTACAAAATTATTACAACTTTCATTTATTTTTCGTACATCTCTTTTCCTTTTACATTTCTGATTGAAATTCACGAATGAAAAACAACAAACCGAAATTATTATTAAAAATACACTGAAGCCTCAGAGGGAAAATAATAATATGACCTAACTGATTGGTATTTGCTTTTATAGAAGCCGTTGAGGTTAGGTTGGGGTAAATTACCATATATAAATATTGTTCCTATGTAGTAGGTATATACTTATCTCCTCTAGGCATGTGGCAATACATTTGTAGGTTAGAATAGAATTTCTAGATTAGAATGGATTGAAATACGTCAACGACTGTCATTAAAGTTAAAATACGTGTATGTTTCATTCATTTTTACTATACATACAATAAGAGGCCATCCATAAATTACGTCACACGTTAAGGAGGAGGGAGGGAGTCGACGAAGTGTGTCATTGTGTGACAAGGGGCTGGGAGAGGTCCTAAATTTCGTGACGTCACATTTCAAAATCTTTTTGTACTCTAAATGTTAAAACACTTACTTTAAACTATTACTTTACAAAAACGTCAAAAACGTATGAAGTACAGTGCAGCTTAAGCTGATAAAAGACAAATGGTACAGTCAGCATCATTAAAATGTTGCTAACAAAAGTAGTCAAAATAATCCAAAACATACCAAAATTCCAATTTTATATTCGTTTTTAGAGTACTCAAATATTTGTACCTTGGACCACTCTGGCTGGATACTTACAACTATTTGAATAATCCAATAACCAATATAGAATTGGAATTTTGGTATTTGGATTATTTTGACTACTTTTGTTAGCAACATTTTAATGATGCTGACTTGTACAAGAAGAAGTTGACAACTTATGGAAAAGTTCAAAAAGTAGTGACGATATTGAAGGTAGTATGGAATCTAGAATCAAAGAGTTGCAAATAAAAATTACGAGAAAGAAAGCGACATCTATGATTTTTTTTCAAAATTCCTTCGTCATTCGCAAAATATGTGACTATATATAATAGGGAAGGAGGAGTCTCACAAATGTGACCAGCTGTGACAAGGACGGGGGGAGGGGCAAAACCTCATGAAATTCGTGTGACGTAATTTATGGATAACTCTTAACTACAATTCTGCAAACGAATTCAACTTGTCTAGGGGGTAGAAGATAAAACTATTTGCCTCGAAGAGAACATTAAACCTTTGGTCTCAGTTACTATACGGTCCTACTACAGAACTAAAAGGTCAGGTGGCAGTCGCTTCAAGGAAAATATCGAGGTTTTCGTTTCATAGTTAGACTGAAGGCGGACCTTAACAAGATAAGGCTCAGTGGAGGATGACATATCGATCTTCTTATTTGAGTTGACTTCTCCTTTCTTTACTTTCATGGACGTGACTATAGTTGGAACTTCCAACTCCAGGAGTGAAGCCTTGGCCATATTCTCGACCGCTAGTCAGCCGGTACTGGAACATCTTAGATTACAGACACTGTTATGGTGTGAAACGATTTATACTTAACTAGCGATCCGCCCCGGCTTCGCACGGCTGGTAAAAACGTTCCTGTGGAAATCCAACCCAAGTAGCACAAAAGTGCTGTACAGTTACAGATTTACGGTTCACCTAGGTAACGATAGCAGTTGTAGTTAGCTGCATAATAGCAGAGGATGCGTATCCTACGGTGCTATAACTCAGATTTGGGCACAAATTTGACTGCAATTAGTTCTTATCTGCCTGTTTGATTGCATCTTAACGACGTTATATAAGCATTAATTGGGGCACAATTACCCCAAGAGCTGAACATCTGCTGAAATCGAGGGCGTGTGTTACCTCTTAGGCAGTTAATGCAATTAATTGGAACAGTTTTTACGCTTCTATACTGTTGAGAGCACAATTTTGGATAAAATTGTGTCTTTAATTAATTCATTCGTCTTCAATATTACATAAGTAAATTTAAATGGTGCCAAACAAAGTATTGCGGCGAGAATGGTAGAGAGTTACTATATAACTTAAACTCTCATTTTTCATAATTCTTACGTGAGATCTTATTGGGAATGCAAGTGTATGGTGAAATACTATCAATATTAGTGGAAAATTTTCACGCGCCCCGAAAATATGAATGTTTTAACAGAAAAACTAAAACCAGATATGGGTCTACAGGTACACAAATTAATTTAAATTTGTTTTATCTGGAAATAGAGTTAGAACTAAATTCTTTGTGCGTAAAGAACTTAAAATTAAAGCTTAATTATTCAGTTGTACAGTTTCTAAAATCTAAAATAAGTTAACAATTAAAGTATATTTTTATAGGTTATAAAAATGAAAAATGGTGGAAAATCAATGTGAAACGTATATACTACAATAAAATGCAATATGCTGTATGTACGTTCACTTGTCCATAATAATTCAGTAACGAGTAAGAAAGGGTGGTTTATGTGCCATGGAAGTAAGCCAATGGCAATGCTATGTAGTAATAATGATTCACATTTACTTCGAATGCTCAAGAGTGAACTGAATTCATGTTCATTATGCATTTACCTTTTATAAGCTTTTAGGAGCCCTTATTTGTTCACGTAATGGCGTCCACCGGGAAGTGAACGTCTAACTGAATATATATGAATGTTCACAAAATCTCAAAAATACCAGCTATGGCATTAAAACACTCTGATTAAGAATCATTTTATCATCAACACTAGATTAAGTGCGCAGCCAGTCTGATTATACAGCCTAGTCATGAATAGAGAGGTGCATGTGAAACGAATTAAAGTAGTTTGCTGTTATACATCAGCAGAAAAGCTCTATAATAATGTTCTCGTGAACCACATAAATGCCGTTATAAGAGCAGTCATAACAGCTGAAGAATACTGTCGAAGTTCAATGAAATACAGCGTGATGCATTAAAAGATGGTTAACAAAGTTCACTGAAAAACTGCTTGCATTATAATAGTCCAAATGTTCTTCCTTAATATGCAAGCAACTTAGCGATCCACGCGTGACCGTTAATATGACAATAATCATAATGTGCATCTACTAAAATGCTCTCATAATGCTTACGATGTCCACAACTGCTAACGGCTTAATAATACAACTTCGGTGCACAATACTAACATCAAGAACACTATAGTGGCGTCTTCATGATATATAATAAAGTCATTGTTCAGCAGAATGTTTTAAATTGGGCCTGAATTTCTGATATTCAGCTGTTGCAGTTGGAGTAAACCCTTATAACTCATTTAAGATGCTCATAGGTCCAATGTGACCTAGTGTGATAAATTATAATGCACTTTTGTGCTATTTGGGAATCTAGCCTATGTTACTCGGGGTGAATGTAGCTTTTCAATGGTGAAAGAATTTTTCAAATCGGCGCAGTAGTTTTTGTGTTTATTCATAACAATCACGAACAAAAATACAAATCATTTCTCTTTATAATACTAGTTTAGATGTAAATAGTTTTTATTAGTTCGACCTAGCTTCAATAGATGGCGTACCCATAGACATATTTAGTGTGTTTAAGTTTAAAGCAAAGCTTCACCTGCGGCTTCAATTATTTGCAATCCATTGACAAAATGCGTTTTATCTTTATGTGCACTTAGCTACTGTTATTTTCATACTGTCGATATAGTAATTCGAAATGGGAATCAAACTTGCGACCTCAGGCATAGCAGGCGTACGCTCTACCACCACACCACAGAGGCTATCACTGAATCCCTTTTCGTAATTTAGCCAAACCATTCGGTATAGCCCCTTGTAAGTGTATAAAACCCAACCATCGGGGCCCATGCCTCACTTATTAGCCGGTGATTAATACCTACTGATTGACAAACGATACTATAGCGCAGGTTTTCCAATTTTGGAGGTCAGATTGCAGTCGCTCCTGTAAAATCCATGATAAACCAACCCATAATAAAAGAAAAGGCAGGATGGCGAGCCCGGACTTTAATTTGCAACCAGGATTGACTCGAGTGATGATTACCATGAAAGCCAATTAATTCTTGCAACTTTCAAACACTTTCTTTAAATTCACCAATTTGCTATACAAATTACCGATATGAAATTAAAATTGGCATAGGCAGAGCTATTAAAAATTTCATGTATCCGGAAGAGGCTTGCCGCCACGTGCCGTGGCAAATCCACACGTCAACAATAACAGACTTTAATTATTCCGTATCCGTAATGCTTCCTGTTTGAATAGTTTTTATAATTACACTTGTAATTAATTCCAATGGGGTAGGCACAGAGTATATAATCTCCTACAGACGGGGCTGAAGCTTATATGTCACAAAGCTATAATATATTCAAAATTTGTACATGAAAATTCAAACTTTTTTGTATAAAGTTTAGGGGTCATACAGTAGTCGTTACTGTAAAAATTAAAATCAAATCGTGGCAGGGAGAAGTGGAGCACAGGCTTCGAAGTGTATTGCTCGTTTCAAATAATTATCTTGGACCTAAATCACGAGATATAATAGGCCCTGGCGCGCGGATTGTTTTGAAATATTCACACTTGGTAAATTCGAGTTCACCGCCGTAACACTCCGTGTTACCCTCAAAATATTCAAGAAACGTGTACTGCGAGTATAGAGCACGTTCTGAACACATTTTAGGTCCAAGAATATATGGACTGAGCAATAGGTTTGGTTGCAACCAGTGGCTGGTGTAACCGCGCACTGGTCAGGCGGATTGTTGCTTGAGATACCCGCAAGATTTGAATATCAGCAATATCTGTACGAATCGTAAACAAGACTATTTTTTATGTATGGGTTAAATTTAATTCCACTTCCAAATTAAATCTTTATCTGTTGAAAAATTCTATCGAGCGCGCGCGGACTGCGTGTGACGTTGACACCTGTCAAGGCAACTGTCATGGCGGCCCGCTAAATTGGCGGCAAACGCAATTTACGCGCGTCCCACTGTGTTGGCAGCCTTGTTAGTTAGGATTTAGTCAGCGAAAAAAACGCTTTATAGAATCGAATTTACGTTATAGAAATAACGACCTAGGAGTAAAGTACATTTATTTTCTTTTGGTAGCGTATTTTCTCGACAATGAAACAGATAAATTTGGAGTTTCCTGTGAGTAAGCAGTTTTCTTTAGCGTCTTACCCGATTACTGGCAGGTATTCAACTTTTGTCAGATAATGACAAACGTTTTTTGCGACTCCTCGATGTACAAGAATGGTTAGTTTATAGCCCATTGTATTTAATGAAGTACTATACATACATATACTTTATGATAGATGGTATTATGAAAAAATACCAGGTCAAAGACACCAAACGGGCTTGTGTGAAAGATTTAATGACAGTTTTTTTGTTATACTTTTAATTTAGCAAATATGCCATTTGATGGTGACTAGTAAGTAGCTAGCTACATGTATGGCATTATCTTAGATTATTAATATACATATTAATAATCTAAGGGCATTATATTTTGTATAAAGTTTAGGGGTCATACAGTAGTCGTTACTGTAAAAATTAAAATCAAATCGTGGCAGGGAGAAGTGGAGCACAGGCTTCGAAGTGTATTGCTCGTTTCAAATAATTATCTTGGACCTAAATCACGAGATATAATAGGCCCTGGCGCGCGGATTGTTTTGAAATATTCACACTTGGTAAATTCGAGTTCACCGCCGTAACACTCCGTGTTACCCTCAAAATATTCAAGAAACGTGTACTGCGAGTATAGAGCACGTTCTGAACACATTTTAGGTCCAAGAATATATGGACTGAGCAATGGTAGCGGTTCGGGTAACGGCGGGGCGGGGGGTGCTAAGAATCTCCGGGTTACGGGAGGCTACCGTAAAAAACTACTACTGGCAGCTTACAACTGCAGTACACTAAGGCTGGACCATCACCTCGCAGAACTCGAGGTAGAACTAGGTCGCATAAACTGGCACATATTGGGGTTGTCCGAGATCCGAAGACAGGGGGAGGACACGATAACCCTTGAGTCAGGCGACCTGTTCTACTTCAGAGAAGGTGATCTGCTCTCCCAGGGAGGTGTCGGTTTTCTGGTAAAAAAGGACCTCATTGGCAGCGTTGTTGAAGTCGGCAGTGTGTCGAACCGGGTAGCGTACCTGATCCTAAAAATCACGAACAGTCATTCGCTGAAGGTGATACAGGTATATACGCCCACCTCGCGCTACGCCGACGAAACCGCCGAAGCTGTTTATGAAGATATTGCCAAGGCAATAAATCACACCGCCAAGGCCACTTACAACGTTGTTATGGGGGACTTCAATGCCAAAGTGGGAGTACAGGAACGTGGCGAAACGAGAATTGGACCTTATGGGGTGGGGCGCAGAAATCACAGAGGGCAAATGCTAGTCAACTTCCTCGAATCACAGGGGCTCTTCTTAATGAATAGCTTCTTTAAGAAGAAACCCCACAGGAAGTGGACTTGGCAACGCCGGGACTCTGTGATAAGGAACGAGATAGACTTTTTCATAACGGACAGTAGGCACATATTTAGAGACGTCTCTGTGATCAACAGATTTAATACCGGAAGCGATCACAGACTTATCCGAGGCTCTCTAAATATCAACATTAGAGCTGAAAGACTCCGAATGGTACGGTCTACTCTCCGACCTACGCCGCTCCAAGTAGCTCTAGGGTACGAAAAGTTCCACCTGGAACTTCAAAATCGCTTCGCAAGTCTGGAAACCACCAGCGGCATTGACGAGAGAACCGACACAGTGGTTAAAACATTACAAGAAGTGTCTCGAAAGTTGTTTCCCGGAAAACGCAAACAGCAAGAGTCCAAAATCTCTCCTGAGACTCTCGAACTAATGAGAAAGAGGCGTGAACAACCATATACACAGTCGTCTTCGTCAGATGAGAGGGCCTTAAACAAACGAATTAAAAAGCTGATACGACGCGACCTCCGACGCTTTAACACTCGCACCGTCCAGGAGGCGATTGAGCAAAATAGGGGGTCGAAAGTGTTCGCTCAGCAGTTTGGGAGGCCCCATCTGACGAAACTTAAAACTGTGGATGGCAAAATTATTGCCTCAAAGTTCGGGATGCTTGAAGAGATCGAGAAATACTATGGACAGCTGTATGCATCACGGATGAGTAAACCGACGGGACACAGTGATGAAGAAGACCACAGAGCCCCGCTCACGCGCCATTACACCGAGGAGATATCCGATGTCGAGCAGTGCGAGATAGAGACGGCTCTCAGGCAACTGAAGAACAACAGGTGTCCTGGTGATGACGGAATTACTACTGAGCTCCTGAAAGCAGGCGGGATTCCAATCCTCAAAGAGCTAGCAAGTCTTTTTAATTCCGTCATCCAACAGGGTCTAACACCTAGGGCGTGGAGCGAGAGTGCGGTGATACTGTTCTTCAAAAAAGGCGACAAGACCTTGCTGAAGAACTACAGGCCCATCTCGCTCCTGAGCCACGTCTACAAGTTGTTCTCGAGAGTCGTCACAAATCGCCTCGCGGGTAAACTTGACGAGTTCCAGCCACCGGAGCAAGCCGGGTTTCGAAAAGGCTATAGCACCGTGGACCACATCCATACTGTTCGGCAGATTGTAGAAAAAAGTCAAGAATACAATCAGCCGCTGTGTATGGCGTTTGTGGACTACGAAAAAGCCTTCGACTCCATCGAAACCTGGGCAGTTCTGGATGCCCTGCAGCGGTGTCGTGTTGATTGGCGATACATTGAGGTGCTGAGGTGCCTATATGACACTGCCACAATGTCCGTCCAGCTCCAAGACCAGAAGACGAAACCGATAAGCCTCCAGCGTGGAGTTAGGCAGGGGGATGTTATATCCCCCAAACTATTCACCAATGCATTGGAGGACGTCTTCAAGACTCTGGATTGGACTGGACGGGGTATCAACATTAACGGAGAGTACATCTCACACCTTCGGTTCGCCGATGACATCGTCGTTGTTGCGGAGTCGCTGGAAAAACTGGGCGAGATGCTGCACAGCCTAGATAGAGCTTCTCGACGCGTCGGCCTCGGTGTAAACTTGGATAAAACCAAGATCATGTTCAACGAACATGTTGCACCGAGACCGATTGCCATCGAAGGGGCGACGCTCGAAGTTGTCCAAAAATATGTATACCTGGGCCAGGTTATCCAGCTCGGTAAAAACAACTTCGAGAAAGAACTAGCCAGAAGGATTCAGCTGGGCTGGGCAGCATTTCGCAAACTACGTCGAGTCTTCTCTTCCCCCCTACCGCAATGCCTGAAAACAAAGGTCTTTGACCAGTGCGTCCTACCTGTTATGACTTACGGTGCCGAAACGTGGACACTAACGGTAGGGATAGTCCATAAACTAAAAGTCGCGCAGCGGGCTATGGAGCGAGCTATGCTTGGAGTTTCTCTGAAGGATAGAATTCGAAACGAGGTGATCCGACAAAGAACCAAAGTTACCGACATAGCTCGCAGAATAAGCAAGCTGAAGTGGCAATGGGCTGGCCACGTCTGTCGAAGGACCGATGGCCGTTGGAGCAGACGAGTCCTAGAGTGGAGACCGCGAGAAGGCAAACGAAGGGTAGGACGCCCCCTAGCCAGATGGACCGATGACCTGAAAAAGGTGGCTGGGACGGACTGGATGCGGAAGGCGGAGGATCGTACGAAATGGCGCACATTGGGGGAGGCCTATGTCCAGCAGTGGACTGCAGTGGGCTAATTGATTGATCATTATATTTATATTATGTACCTATATACTAGATGGCAGGCGTTGCGGGTAGCCTCGAAGAGCACGTTAAGCCGCCGGTCACGGGTACCATACGTAAATGTATGTCATACGCTACAGGCAATTGGAGCCCACAAAATTTCGACTAATTTATCTGCAGAACTTTTATATCGCCAATTTCTTCAATCGTAACTGTCTTAAGTGTACGCGCTTACCATCAGACAGATTACCTATATAAAAAAAAGTTATACGGTAAGATTGTGAAGTCACTTAGCGCTTATCGGCCCATGTGTTATCAACTGGGTTGCCGGTAATGGGGCCGTGCGAAATACTTCGTGTGCTAATGCGTAGCACTGCGTATTAACTAGGTTTGTGAACCAGCTTTTGTTACTCACTTGTGCACACAAGTGACTATGTGTGAAATTAATCTTAGGAAAGTTGGAAATCGAAAATATCTAGAAGACTGGCATTCTTTAGCCCAAGTATTAACTGAATGAAGTTAGCATTTTTATAACAATATTTATTTAGGAACGAATCTATACTAAGCAATAAAAGCTAAAGAGTTTTGTTGAACGCACTCATCTCAGAAACTACTGCGTAAAATTGAAAAAAATATTTTTGGGTTGAATTGAACCGCTTGGTTCTTGAGGTCTACGCCAGCCAGAGCCTCATCTGTCAACTAGCAGGTGTACAGATGTGTAGTACTGCAGATATACAGTTGTGTAGTACTGCAGCTGTACAGGTGTGTAGTACTGCAGCTGTACAGGTGTGTAGTACTGCAGGTGTACAGGTGTGTAGTACTGCAGGTGTACAGGTGTGTAGTACTGCAGGTGTAAAGGTGTGGAGTACTGCAGATGTACAGGTATATTGTACTGCAGGTGTACAGGTGTGTAGTACTGCAGATGTACAGGTGTGTAGTACTGCAGGTGTACAGGTGTATAGTACTGCAAATGTACAGGTGTGTAGTACTGCGGGTGTACAGGTGTGTAGTACTGCAAGTGTACAGGTGTATAGTACTGCAGGCGTACAGGTGTATAGTACTGCAGGTGTACAGGTGTGTAGTACTGCAAATGTACAGGTGTGTAGTACTGCGGGTGTACAGGTGTGTAGTACTGCAGGTGTACAGGTGTATAGTACTGCAGGCGTACTGGTGTGTAGTACTGCAGATGTACAGGTGTGTAGTACTGCAGGTGTATAGGTGTATAGTACTGCAGGCGTATAGGTGTGTAGTACTGCAGATGTACAGGTGTGTAGTACTGCAGGTGTACAGGTGTATAGTACTGCAGGTGTACAGGTGTGTAGTACTGCAGATGTACAGGTGTGTAGTACTGCGGGTGTACAGGTGTGTAGTACTGCAGGTGTACAGGTGTATAGTACTGCAGGCGTACAGGTGTGTAGTACTACAGATGTACAGGTGTGTAGTACTGCGGGTGTACAGGTGAGTAGCACTGCAGGTGTACATGTGTGTAGTACTGCAGGTGTACAGGTGTGTAGTACTGCAGATGATATGACTTCGCCCTAAAAGATGATGGGGCTCTTCACACCCAAGCTCAGAAATTATATCTTTGACTGGTGTCCAAACCCTTAGAGGTAAGTATATTAGGAGCCAGAAACCTATTACCATAATGGCGATATCCTGTGCTTACAGACAATAATTCTATTCTTGGAATCTCGCTGTTCGGTCAAGGTGAAACCAATTGCATTAGTATTAGCACAGCATTATGTGTAATGCAACTTTTAACCGATTTAGAAAAGACGCGGTTATTCATATAACTATTATAGTTATCGTTATGTACTGCGTTTACTGACTTCAGTAATGATCTTTTTAACATGTCTAGTTTTGATTTCTGATAATGGGTCAACGAGAAAATCTTCAAATTCTTATGTATTTACAAATGTCTCTGTCTAATTAAATACCTACGACATAATTGGGAGACATCATTTTGCAAGTTAGGCATTGTGATCGCAGAGAATTCATTTTTCTATGAGAGACGATATTCTTAGCAATCCATGGATTCTCCGTGCGGGTGCCGGGTCCATCGCGTTGCTGAGTTGGGAACTCGGGACAGTGCCTGGGACTTGCGACCCAAGTGTAGGTTTAGAAGGGGCCCCTTTTGTTGATGTACATCAACACTCACCTTCACTACCCAAGTTCCCCTCCCTGCCTAACCAAATTTGATACGAACCTACTAGTGCCGCTTTAGACATTCGTCCTAGTAATGAGCTTATTGTAGCTCTCGATAGGCCTAGATCTTTAAGTAGGTTATAGAGAGATTTAGCTGGTATACCTCTCGCTCCCACTTCTACTGCATACAAATTAACCACGTAACCGTTTTTGATTAATTCGTTTGTGAGATCGTAGTATTTATTTTTCTTTAGTGTGTGGTCCTTCGGTATATTTGTTTCCCACGGTACAGTAAGTTCCACAAGGACCACATATTTAGTCTTTTTCGAGTATAGAAATATGTCCGGTCTAGATGACGAAACCCCAACATCCTCCGGAATTTTATAGTGCTTTTCATACGTGTCGATTAGGAGAGTCCAATCTGGGGCAGTATCTAAGATTGAATAAGGTTTGTTCCTGGATTTTATGGATGAACCTTCAGACACAAAGTTGATATGACGTCTGTTAGTAGTCAATCCTTTTTGGGCTCTAGCTACTGCCAGACTCATTGCTTCGCGTATGATGAAAAGCACCTTGTCGTGGCGGCGTGAGTATTGGCCTCTATCAAGAAGCACCCTACATCCTACTAATATGTGCCTAGCCGTCCCTATTGCCTCACCACACGTATAACATTGTTTTTCTGTGGCTTTCCCCCACCTTACCAGATTACTCTGGTCTGGAAGGGTCATCTGAAAGGCGTTAAGGTAGAATTTTAACAGGGCCGGCGACCACTCATATATCAAGGTGCGCCACTTTAAAGCCATCGGTATGCAGAACTCTCCCATTGTCAACCATTCGTTTTGGATTTCCAAATTCATCGCGTGCACTCGATATTTATCATTTTCGTCTTGCTTCAGAAAGGACCTAAGTATATCCTGGTCCCTTTTTGGCTCTCGTACTCCCAACCCCACTTTGTTCGACTGGGCTCCTATCATAAATCGTTTATGGAATATAAGTCTAGATTCAAGCTCGGACGCGTTATTATCTTTCGGGAGTGCCCTGACTGTGTCATCTTGGGATTTACCTAAGATGTGGGCTTTGGTAACTCTAAGGTGTTTATAGAGCTCCGATGGTTTCTTTAATTTCATCCCAAAATTATTCTGATCCCTAAATAAAGCAGAGGGATCAGCAGAGTGCGCTAGTCCAAGCCACGATTTTAGTGATTTTATGACAGTTGCATCTATTTTCGCGAGTAAGGTTTTGCCGAAATCGTATACCAGAAAAGGCCAAGTCAGACGTGATGTTAGGTAGTTGTCATATATCCAAGCTTTTTTGATATTATTCAGTTGTAGCTGATCTATCTTATTTAGGTCGTTTATAAACATATTGACAACTTCATCTAAGGATGGTGTGCGTCCTTGATGGTCTATCTTTCTCCCAAGAAATTTAAATGGGACCGATTCAGCGACTATGGAAACTGGTTTACCCCCTATGAAGAGTCCCGGGTCGTAGGAGGTAAATTTGGTGTCCCGTCTACCCAGACACAGACAGTGACACTTACTGGGCTTCGTTCTCAGTCCATTTGTCCACGAACAGAACTCATCGATTTCCTTTAATAGTTCCTGACATTGATTTGGATTACGCGTCAGTATTGCGAGGTCGTCAGCAAAAGCTAAGATGGACTCAGTGTATTTGTTATTTAAATATGTAAATATGTATTTTGCCCAATTCGACATTTAATGAATTCAACATTTTGCAAAAGCAAAATTTTGCAAGTCCATCATCTCAAGTCCACAAAATTTTGCAAATTCATCATCTCAAGTCCACAAAATTTTGCAAATTCATCATCTCAAGTCCACAAAATTTTGCAAATTCATCATCTCAAGTCCACAAAATTAGGAGTGGCCTATGTCCAGCAGTGAACTGCGATTGGCTAATTCATTGATTGATTGAAGTCCACAAGGCAAAATTGATGGAATGTATTTAATAAACCTTCTAAGGACGTATCCAGCACCCACACGTAAATTTGGTGTCGCCAAATTCCAGTCCAGTAAAATAGCACCTGCGTGAATACTTAGCCAAGTCAACGAAGAGCACCTATCAAAGAATTTTTAAATGATATATAAAGTTCATTCCTTCTGCATACAATACGTAAATTCATATAATCACGACTTTATCCCCGGAGGCTTAGGAAGTGGTGAATTAACACCCACATTTCACCAATCAGTGTATTCGGTCCCACGTAATAGGAGGTGAGCCTTATGCCGTATTCCGGGTACTATTGTTGACTCAAGCACCTGACGCTGATCTGTGCGTATTTGACTGATGTTAAACAGCCCTAATCGCTTTGTACGACACCGCATGGAAAGAGATGACATGGCCCAAATTCTACTCTGCCGGAAACCACGCAGCGGGCACCTTGCTTTTTGATGCAGTTACTCATTGCACCAAATCCTGAGGAGAGCCAGACCGAGAGGAATGGCCCTGGGTCAGCCGGCGTGCGAGGGATATGTCACGAGACAACCTCACCTCCGGCCTAGCACATCGACCCACAGACGGCGTGCGGTTTAGTCGGTTTGAGTCCGACATAACCTCCCCCTTCGGCTCCGAAGGGGGGGGGGGGGGATATCCGTTGGGATTTCCCGGACGTAAAAAAAAACTCATTGCACCAAAGAGCAAGGTGTTATTTCAAATATTTAACCAACAATTTACTCTTAACCTGCCACTTGAACTCGGTACAACAGTTAACAATGCAAGGAAACTCGCACGCTCACCCAACACATATACGTTTTAGTTTGTATATATCAGAAGATCAGACATCAGACATTCGTCATCTTGAAACAATACAATATGAAAGGAAGCTCCGTTGAAGTAAACATATCACGCCTGGTATATCCTGGAGCGTAAAACCATAGAATATCACTTCCTAAGGAGCCCGCCTAAAGATGACTGGATTACTCAAGTATTGAATCAAGTTGTGTAGATTTCCTAGTATCCGTATTCCCGGTTGAGTAGAATAGGACCAACGCATGTCTTCTTGGGTGATGAAGAATGAGATTAGGGGTTAGAACTTTTCTCCATCGACAATAAACATACCATGACTAAGTACCCACAAGAATATTAGCAACCGTAATAACTAATATTCCCTCTAACCCCTCCAACTAAGCTAAATTTCTTGTGCTAGGAGTGGGTTAACGTCGGTAGTGTAATGGCCAGGATTCGAACCCGGTACACCTCGGTCGTAAGGCCGACTCGTTAACCACTAAGTTACCTGCGCTTAAGTGCAAACTTGACGGTCACATGCTCGTCCCTGCGGAGCCCCGTTACTTGGGGACAAAAATTATTAGAGGAATAGAAGGTTTGACTTTGGGCCATCGTATGGGGTCCTAAAGGAGAGATTAGAAGGTTTTTACAAGGTCGGCAGCGCGATTGTATTGAAGTTTAAATATTTTTGTAGTTTTACTCGCTGTCTTGATATAATTTTCCGTGGTTTGATACAACAACTAACACATGTCACAATAATTATCATAACACACCGAATACCTACTACTAAAATTCCTAAAACACCTATTACGCAGTACAAACTGTCTCCGGAAGGGTCCACTACATTAGTATTCCGCCAGGGAGCGCCGGCCGAAGTACCTTCGCCCTGACTAAACTATTGCATATCTATTCTTGGTTCAGATAAACAGTTTAGGTAAATCTACCATATTTGGGGCAGTTAACATTGGGTAAGGTTTGGGTCAGACAGCTAGCGGAGAGCGAAGCGGAAATTGTTTTATAAATAATTTTAAAAAAAACATAGTATCATTGTGTCACACAGGTACATACAGTATCTGTTTCATCTAAGGAGACAGTTTCTTCCACATTGTGGTATTAATATGGTTCCGTAATAATAAAATTAATTGTTAGTAAAAAGGGATGTAACAGAATAGTAGTGTAAGTTTTTAAACAATGTAATGCAATATATAATTATTTTAAAGTACTTCTAATAATTTTGTCTTTGGTTATCTTATTGCAATTATAAACGGTTAAGGCTGAATGCATAGATGAATGGATATTTTTTTATACTCAATCACAGCAGAAGGAATCTGGATGTCTGTTTACCTACTTTATATCTCGAGAACAAGTTTCTGTGATTGACCGTAATAGAGTAAGTATTCCACACGGGTAGCTAGTGAATTTATAATAACAAACTTTAATAATATCTATTCTGTTTTCTTTGCAGCTGGAATGTAATAAAAAAGTAAGTACCTATTTTCTTAAACGATTGCAAGGACACTTACCGAGTTCCATAATACTATGCTTTTAGCCTTCACACAAATGCAAGCAATAAATTGATTGCAGCTACTGAAAGGCAGCGCATAAAACAAACAAACATTGATCTTTATATACCGACTAGAGTCACTAGATATTCAACCACTACAGACCGAGTCACACCCGCGAAAATTTCGCACCTACTAAGAAAACTCTCACAATAAAAGATAATCACTTCCGCTCACATTCAAACCTTTCCCACACTAAAGGTCACAGGAACATGGAAGCCACGCGCCACGAGGGACGCATACAAATATGTTCCACTTAACATACAACCACATGTTCCACATGTTCCACGTCTTATGTTCCGCCGAGGCTCACGGACAAGCCCCGGATTTTTCAGATTACGTCTAATATGAATAAGTGTGAACGTTTTTTTATAAGGTCTGAAGGAGTGAGATGATTTTTTTATGTTGTTATGGCTGGAGGCTAGAGGGGAACTGTTGGTTTAGTTAGGAATTATGGCTTAGTACGTGACCTTGGGTAATTCAGTGAGTTAAAAGGTGCTATTGTTTTGAGGTTCGGCTATATAATAATGTAGGACTATCATTTTCCTCCTAGTGTTAAGCCCTGTCGCATCCGAAGCTTTTAACTTGGAGTCTGGGGTCCGCTATAATGAGGATTATCTTAGATTTAATGGAGCGTAAGGTTTCGATAGCTTTTTAAAGTAAAGACTTCGAAATCGGTGGGCTTGCGTGAAAGGATTAATGAGAGTTATGGAAGTTCGTGAAGAGTCGTAATGAAAGGATAGTCAAATGGTTGGTTGTTGTCTCTACCTACTCTGCCCCTCTAGACAAGTGGCAATTCGCTAGCCGGCGTTTGGTGGAATAGAATGACGAATGTATGGGATTTGACGTAAATGACAATCGTTAACGCATGTCAAATACGTCAAACCCTATACATTCGTCATTCTATTCCATCAAACGCTTGCTAGCGAATTGCCACTTGTCTAGAGGGGCTGGAGGGCAATGACCGTGAGGGTATGTATCAATTTTTAGTTTATATAAAATACGTTTAAGATTCAAATGCTTTGTTTTATTAAAAGCTTTTTGAGATATTAATAAAAACTCGGGTTCATTATACTTTATATATGAATATTTCTCTCTTTCAAGTATTTTAAGTGCAAAGTTCAATGTTTGCTTACGCGAAAAATGTAATAAAATTATATTATACCTACTCGAGAAGAAACTTGATAAATTCTAAAAAAATGACATGCATTCTCAAAGCGCAATGGTTTTGTGGAACCCTGAAACGTTGATTACGAAATTAGCATCACCAACAAAGACGACACGTGTTATGGTACCACTCCTTACAATATCGATGGCAGCAACTTACAAACGAACATCTGCATTTTTTGCGAATAATTTTGTTTTCCCATTATAGAATTCAGAATTTATTTTTCTATCAATGTAGACATGGTTTTTTTTTTTATAAAAAGTCTGTAATTTGTCGATTATTGCAGCGTATTTAAAGACAACTACACATTTAATTTACAAAGTAATGAAGTACACTGGATATAATTATGATACTTGTTCGTGTATGCGTTGTACAATTTGGCGCGTCGCTTGACGTATACAAAGATATTTTACCGATTTTTTTTGTTACGAATATGTCAGACCTTCACTGTTTTCTTCCAAATAGCAATTGTAAGTATCTTATATTTTATGTATATTTTATGAAAGTATCCCGAATTTGAAGAGGCTAGAGGTGATTTTGCAGATGTCCGTTTGTAATTTACTGCCATCTATATAAGTCACCGACTACTGGGTCCTTTAGGGTTGTTTCCAAAGATTAGATTGGTAATCAAATTGTAGTCTACAAAACGATGTTTTTTCCAATTTTAAATTAAATTAATTTTGTCGTCTGCAATGGACTTTTTGAGTTTTTGCGACAATTGCGACTACCTTTAATTATTGCCAATAGATCACAACCCCGAAAATTCAGTTCTAAAACTAGTTGGTACTAATATACCTTCAGAACACAATAGTTTGTCCTCAAGACTTTAACTTATGCACAATCACACATAATGACTGCCACTGTACTTACATAATGTATGTACGTGTGTCACACCATACTCAAGGATGGCTCGACAAAAAATTATGTTAATTCTATGCCAGTGTGGGAAACATATAGTGTTATTATAAACCAAGCAATTTCTTTGTTAGAACCTGCTTCTATCGAGTTTTATTATCGAATAATCTTGTCTTCTGACTAAACTTCTAGTTCCTATACCTGTGAGATTTGTAAATTACCGAAATGCAGAAAAAAATTGATATGTGATTAAAATCCCGCGTGGGAAAAAGCCGCTTGGTTCCCTGTAGAGTAGAATTGGGCCACCTCATCTCTTCTCGTGTGGTACAAGGCGACTAAAGGCCGGAAATATGGCGGTTTAACATCAGACAGATATATACTGCCCAGACTCAACTTCAGATGCATGGCTACAGTCAACAATAAAGCCTGGAATACGGCAATAGGTACACCCCTATTACGTGGGACCGAATACAATGATTGGTGCAATATGGGTATTAATTAGTTTCTGCCTAATCCTCTGGGGATAAAGGTGTGATTATATGTATGTAAATTAAAATCCCTTTGGTATCTTCTTATTTTTAGGAGTATTAGTTATCAATATCCTCTCTAGCTAAGCTAAAGTTAACTTATCTAATAGCTGATAGACAGATGAGACTTGGCGTAAATTTTCCACCCAGGGTTGAGGGGTCGGGTTATCTTTCCCATAACAGCCAGGGTAAGCTAATCAAACAAGGGAATATTTTGGCAACTAATTGAACCACCAGTTTTGATCAACAATGCGCAGTAGTGGTTAAAAATTAAAGCCATTAATTCCCTAATCAGTTGTTTGTACTAATGGTTATTCTTAACTAGATTCGACCAGAAAAAAGGGTATTCCACGTGTCAAGTATTATATCCTATTCCGTGTTAAAAGACTCTATCAAATGTATGAATTTTATAGGGTTTATCTTCGCACGTATGTATTTCAGTAGATACCCTATTGTAATAAATCAACGGTTAAAGATTATTTAGACTAATTGCAAATCTCCTAAGTCGTTAAAAATCTAAATCTCGACTGCAGGCTGCTGAAAAGATTGAAACAAGTTTAATAGCAAGTGCGATACATTAATTTTCTTACAGATTATGATTGCTAAATGAGTACCACCTTCTATCGAAGGCCCACTCTCCTGCTTTTCAACCGACTTCATAAAAAGAAGAAGTTATTAAAGCCCTAGTCACATAACAGCACTGAGTGTAATAATGTTCTTAAAATACGCACCTCGACACAGGGTGCCTTTTATTATTTAATCATGAACTCTCTCGAGAACATAATTAAATATTGAACATGATTTAGTGACGTTGTAAGCTAGGGTCCTTATTGTCGAGTCCAGAAGTATTAACATAGTAAATAAAACTCTCGCATTATCAACATCATCGTCATAATATTAGTCTCGGTTGCATCCAAAGCTGTGTGCAGTGCCCTTCGGATTCCAGGTCTTCTCTCTTAATCTTTGATTTGGCTTATCTTGGCCTATGTGGGAGCTAATGGCGAGGGATCTGCTAGCTTCCCAATAGGTTAGTGGCTATACCACATGAACCCAGTGCCATCTAGCGACATTAAGACGAACTACTACGGTACTACAAATCCTGCATCGCGAAAGTAAAGTTCTCGCGCTGATACACGACGGGCCGCGGCCCGCCAGGCGTGATCACCTGGCCAGAACGGAAGATTCTCCCTTTGTGTTGGAGGAAAATTATACTTCGCTCATCTACAGGTTCCAAACCAGATCAAGGTAAATTATTTTCATCGTCTTCCTTTTTGATAATTCTCACCCTTCACGAGTGGTGGGAGTGGCTGTTGTCTGAACTCGCAAACATAAGAGGAAAGCATGCGCCAGAGCCTTAAATCACAAGAAATTAAAAAGTTGATTCAGATATACCATTTTACATTTTGGTTTTCCGTATGTCAGTGTTCCCACGTTTGTTTTATCCTTATAAGAGTCATGGAATGGTGAATCATACAAATTTTTCATCTCAATTTACCTTCAAAATTATCAAAAACCCGAGGACTGCTTTTAGGTTTTGATTAATAGGTGTGCTCTCCTAGGTACAAGTACTAACTGACTTCCTTCATACCCTGAGAGGAAGGCCTTCACCAGAGCCTAGCACGTTGTTTATTAGGTGCATTAACTAGCAGGCAATGATTGCAAATTCAACATTTTAGGAATTCAACTTTCTGTAGCTGGAGGATATTATAAACTATGTGTTAAAATATATGTTGTTCACACTTAAATGGTCACAAAAAAATGACGACATTGGTTATCATTTCATGCACCAATCAGAGACGCGACAGAGAGTTACCAAAAAAACACGATTTTATTAACAAATTAATAACATTATTGAAATAAATAATAATATAATGCATATAAATTAATAACATTGATGTCTTATTAGCACGTAGCTATAATTTTATACTTAGTGTTTGCGCTATTTTTGAAGGCCGCCATGTTCCTGATTGGCCTCTCTATTATTATTATACGTCATTGCTAACCGGTGATTGAGCCCTGTGCACCTAATTTCGCATACAGTAAGATTTTGTTGACAAGAACAAAATAATATAACTGTGTATATAAACAGAATGCATGGCACTCCGCACAAACCCTTTGTGGTTTTTAGTGTACTCATTTACATCATTAGTGTATTGTAGCGGGCGCGGCGCGCGTTCGAAGGCGGCTCGGGCGTCGGAGGGCGCAAACCGACCTCCGCCCCCCATGAGCGCGGGCCTGAGGGTGACAGGTGGAGCCGCTCGTCACCCTAGCAGAAGCAGGCCACGGCGGCGAGTCGGGGACCGCGTGGTCCCCCCTCCCGAGGAGGGCCAGACCGAGAGGGATGGCCCTGGGTCAGCCGGGGTGCGAGGGATATGTCAAAAGACAACCTCACCTCCGGCCTAGCACATCGACCCACAGACGGCGTGCGGTTTAGTCGGTTCGAGTCCGACATAACCTCCCCCTTCGGCGCCGAAGGGGGGGGGGGGTATCCGCGGGGATTTCCCGCACGTAAAAAAATTAAGTATTGTAAGATAATAAACAAATAAAAAATTTGTTAATATCAAACTATTTTATTGATTTAGATTGTATTACTTATCGTCAGAACTAAAGGTGTGTACCAGAGGACTGAGATCATTTTGAGTACTTTGGTAGTCAAGAACAATCACATGCCAACAGTACTTTATTTTCGAGAGTAATAATCTGCAAACCAAGAGAGGTCTCAGGGTATACCTATCTATTCACCATCTAAAATAATAGCACAGATAATTGTCCGTCCATTCACCAACAGCCACGCGACGTCTGCGCTTGCGCAACTCGCCATACAACCTGCATAAACAAACCAACTTTACATTCATTTACAACTGTGTGCTAGAAAACAAAGTTGTACATTACTTGAGCTAACCATGTTTTTTTTTAGTGCGGTAGTCACATATTATACTAATACACAATAGACTAGCGAGGGCGGTTATTTATGTTGGACTCGAGTCCCGGCTTGGGTCTTTAGATACCGAAGGAGAGATTGCGCGTTTTGCATATACCGCGCATCCCGGCTGACTCAAGGTCATCAGACCAACGGACTCGGGGTTTCAGAATGGCCGCCCTACCTGGGGAATTTCGACATTTAGTGGGCGCACGTTAACTCTGAAAACAAGTGTTAGTTTTTTTTTATATAGGATAGATATTAGAATTGACGCTTCACCTCGCCTGATGGTAAGCTGAAGACAAAGTCTCAGGAAAGAGAGTCAGCATTACATACACGCACCATGTTAAGAATCGTGGCACTCAGCTTGACGGCTTCAAAAAAAGAGAATTGCTGTCGCAGCACCGCGTGACCCACCGGTCCCACTAGTGCTGCGACAACAATCCCCCCTGTCCGGCTATGCACTTGCTGACCCCTGAACGCAATCCAACTGAGATTGGATAATAAAGAGTTTTTCACAATCGTGCACGGTGGTATAAACCCACCCGACCGAAATTTGTCACAAATTTTTGCCATCAAATTCTACCGCTAGTTTTACTTATTTATCAAACATGGAGTCACAATATTATTTTGTGCCCATTGCGGTGGAGACTTTGGGCCGTTGGGGGTCAGAGGCGAAGAGGTTGATCGCGGAAATTGGCCGCCGCATCCACGACCAAGGCGGTGACTCCCGCTCTGGATCGTTTGACAGCCTTATGATCAAGAGGTCCCGGGTTCGAATCCTGGCCATTAGACTACCGATGTGAACCCACTCCTAGCACAGGCAATTTAGCTTAGTAGGATTAGTGATTTCAGTAAAAGAAAATACAGAACTTTGATATAGCCAATGTGTTTTAGAGATTAGATAACAGTCGGTTCATGGAAAATATCGAAATCCAGTCGCTTAATACCTAGTTAGAATAATGGAAATCCGGTACCAACTGAGTTGGGATATAACTCAGAGGGTAATGACTCATGACTATGGTCAAACTGGGTAGTAATACTTAGCCTTAGATAACAAAGGCTCTCTAGTAGCTACCTAATGCCTTAAAGGTTTTTCAAAGCACGTCTGACACAAGTATTTGTGTATGACGTCACAGCTGCTGCCATTGGTTAAAATAATATTCATATAACTAATACTTTGTTTGAATGCATTTGATGAGTCATAGTTTATATTTAAATACAAATGCATACGCTTAGCTTCGAAACCCATCTCTGAAAGTTTCCTGTTAGCACGTACTGTTATACTGCTTTCTACTCTCTCAATCCCGCAAAGATTTGTGCAACAGTCTCTTCAGTCAATCGATAAGTGTACTCGAGCAAACTGCCGCCAAGCTGACTTCAAAAACGCCTCTTTTTTATAAGTCAGTTGAAAGTAAGAAGGTGTGCTCGTGTAACCTGCAAAGGTAAAGTTAGTTTGGACCCTGAAGATGTTACATGATTACGCTTACCATATCCCTGAAGGGGTAAGCAAAGGTATTCCATATCTACATTCGTCATCATCCCTGCGTTTATCCGAGTTACATTCTAAACATAATATTTAGAGCCGGGGTTCCGCTCACCTAACACTTTTTCTATGGCTGTTCTTGGCTTTTATGAGACCGGCTGTCATCTGATCCTCAACCTACACATGAAAACATGAGCCAAAGCCTTGTTCAGCAATCAGCAGGTGTATTGTTTAACAAGTGAGGTTAAATTTAACCCCGAATACTTAATTTGGATTGGACATCACAAGGCGCTAAAATAATTTTGACAATCCCAGTAACCTTGAAACAATGAACTCGTTATTAGTATTAAAATAAAGCCTTATCTAAGACAATATTCTAGTTATAACTAATCTTATCTATTATATTACTATGTGAAGAAAAAACGTTGGTACACTTTTGTACGAATATTACTGTGATTTAATTTTACAATGTTTACTTATATATAGATATATAAGGAGTGCTGAACACTGTATTCATATTAACATGCATAAAAATTCATAAAAGAATGATGAACAATACACATTAACATAACAGTACACATTAATTTTCATCTGGTTTGACATTTGCAAATGGGTACCGTCTGCTATAAAGCTTATTGCGATCTTTTCAGATCAATTGGGTTTTTTTATTTTTTATTTTATTTTATGAGTTTTATACTTTGATGGTTTTATTTTTTGTCATCGTCTTCTAATTTCTTTCATTTTAAAACCCTACTCGATAAATTTGAGAGAATATTTTTTTACCACATACATTTTGGCACCCAAAAACTAACGTATAGCTTTTGTTCATATTTTATGTACCCAAAAGCACTTGGGCAACATATACCTTTCATTTGAGAAATGAATTATTGAAATCCGTACCGTGGTTCAGAAGATATGAGGTGATACATAACCCTTCTAGGCAGTCGGGTAAATATTATATACACTTCCATGTGTTTGGCACACACTCATAAAAATATTATTTGCATTCAAGTTTCATCTCGGAACTTCAGGGTCCGCTCGTTCCTCCTTCAGACTTATGTGGTGCACCAGAGCCTTGTCTATCTATCAGCAGGTATTATCTATACTCTGTTATCTATACCCAAAGGGGCTATTTCAAACCTGGAGATGAACTAAGTCAGCCGGAGTGCGACGGAAATGCTTTATAAGCCACCTTACTTCCTACCATCTTAACATCTGTGACGGTATGCGGTTTTAGTCGGCTCAAGTCGGACACCCCCGCTAATCGGCGGAAGGAGAGGTATCTATTCCGCACGATAAAAAGCCCTGTGAAGCTAAGCCAATTTATTATATTATGCAACTTTTCTACTAACACAATAGGGCCCTTAACACAGAGTAAAAAACCTTCAAACAAAGGGACATCGTCAGCGGAGGCTGCAGCTTTATAAATAAACATTCGTTACATAAGATGAATGGAACATTTACGGTGGAGTTGCGACATAGACCAAACTGGTGAGCACACGCGGCGTGCGTAAGCGCATGTCCACAATGCGCGCGCGTTATGAACACCTCGGGGTTTTTTCCACTAAGGAGGCAGATAAACTCACGGCCTCCCTGATGGAAAGTGATTAAAGTGGCCTGTGGAAGTATGCAACATTAGGGGCGTCACACTCGCGCTGCCGATCCCGTAAGTACCTTCTAATACCGTTCTTGAAGAACCCAATATTGCAGTCGCTCAGAAAACCGACAGCAGAGAGTTCATTCCACATCACAATGGTATTCTTTAAGTGTTCAAAAGAGAGTGACAATTATTATCATCCGTTGATCCTGCTCTAATCCAAGTTCTTCACCTCGAAGTCCACGGTCCTTGGTTCTATTAGGAGCGACTGTGGCCTGACCTGCCAGTCCGAGTTGTGGTTTACAACCAAACACTGACCGAGTTGTTCGGTTTATCCATATAGTCCTCCGTCTTGAGTTAACAACTATTGGCAACCAGAACTAACGTCTTTTAATTGCCCTCTGAAGCACAGAGGCAACCAGATAAACTACCTCTTAGATGTCACATATCACACAAATTTACAGAACAGTGAGCCCACCGGGCCACGAGCTCTTCAAGATAGAGAAATATTTAACGCTAAACAAAGATACAATAAAAACAATCTTGTTATTTGTGATTGACGATCACACTCCATAATAGTAGTAATTCTGGGTTACCAGGTGGTTCGGTGACTAGGTGATATCACCCAGGTGAACAAAGTGGAATAATCCCTTTCCTTAGTCGCATCATTAAGACCTGAAACTCCTTGCCAGCTCACGTGTTTCCTTCTTCCGACAGTCCCGGGTGCTTTAAGCAGGGCGTGAAAAAGCATCTGACGAGGCCTCACCTTGCCTTTAGTTTACCATCAGGCAGACGCATTAAAGACGTGTTCTATTTGAATTACAAAAAAAAAACGTGAAATATAATTATTCTGTCACCAATCACTACCAGCGTGTACGCATCCTAACATAAAATAATATAGCGCCAGCGACACATTATGCAATCAGTATCCCCACCGAAGTCCAAACCTTGACCCGCGAGTGAAAGTGGCCCTTATTGCAACCGGCTAAGAGTGTTGACTCACGGGCTTTGAAAACGAAAGCGATAGGCAGGGCCCTTACAGACAGGGAAAGTGTATGGAAATAGGTTAAGTATGTGGAGTGAATAGGTTTTAGAGAAGTAAAAACTTATTGTTTGGGTAGGTTAGTGACAAACTAAGAAAAAGTAGGCTTCTGTGATATGCGTACATAAAATTTATGTATGTATACTTACCATGTATATCACAGAAGCCTACTATGTTATATATTATATACTGTACTCGCCGATGGAAAAGGCAGACATATTAAAACGCATATTTCGAAAGCTTTTTATTACTTTAAATGGACTACATTTTTTCAAAACTCTGTAGTCCCTTTGTATAATACTACACGGCCGTATTTTTGGATTATGTTAACTTATAATTCGGGGCTTTTTCACAGCCTCAAGGGATTACAAGCTTACAAGGAATTCATACTAAGCACTAATCTTTACAACACCCGGTTACGATGGTGGCCTAAAGGACTTTTTTAGTTGCCTGACTAGGATGGGCCTTAGCGTAGGCAACAGATAGAACCTACCTTACCTACCTTTTTTTATGTGCGGGAATTTCCCCCCCCCCCCCCCCCCACCTCCGTAGCCGGTTAAGGTTATGCCAGACTCGAACCGACTAAACCGCACGCCGTCTCTGGGTCGTAGTACTAGGCCGTAGACCGTGTGGCCTCTCAAGCCACTCCCCCATAATATACCTACCTAATATTTTCCTCCAGAGTTTGAAGATACAATAAATAAATTATAATTTTTATTTTAAAACTAGGTTTTTCCTACTAAAGTGTTTAACTAAACTCAGTACTATGTTGTCCGTCCGTCCAAGGTTGCTTAGCTATGCAAGTGAACTGTTTGCTTGGAATGTTTGCCTCGAAAGTTTCAATTGTGTTAGTCGCATTTCACCCACGCATGTGACTCACACATTACTTGTATGTTTGGGTACTATTTACCGCCTCCAATTCTGCTGAATGGTATATGTTTAGACTGTTTAATGTTAGAAACTATCAGCTTCAAAAAAAAATCTAATACAGAATAATTGCCAAACAAAGAATTTAAATATAATCTAATTCTTGGAATCAATGGAATATTTACCATGTATTGTTTTGGTTTTCGATGAGGCTCTTGTGATGACGCCCTCGATGCGTCATCAAAACACCTTTACGAAATCTCGGGCAGTGAACATGATGAGATGGTTTGATAGGGACCATCATTTAAAGATCATCGTCATCTGTAATGGTGTCCCGTACCTAAATGACAGACTGAATAAATAAAGCAAACGTGCGATTTTGTTTTAATTGGGTATGCCTTACGCCTATGTATGTACCTTCCTACATTTTCTTTACAATTCACATGTTAACACCGTAAGTAATGGGTTAGTTAGTCCATGTAATATGGCTACTTCGCAGGTAATCATGCGCCGACCACGGTGAGGCTGCTAAAATCTTATATCTATTTTAAAATTGAAATTTCTCACACAGACCGCTATGTGTATCGCAAATTGGCGCGAAATAAACTTGTATCGAAAGTTTACAGACGGGCGGGGGCTCATTTAAATTCATATTATTATGCTTACTTCAAGCAACTCGTTTAAAAAAAAAGAACTAATATCTATGACTTTTTTTGTGACGCTTCGATAGCTCCGTCCGTTTCGCGCCAAAACATGTAAACATTCAACCGTTTTCACAACCGACAATTTCGCTACCTATACAGAGATGATACACTCAAGAATATAGGTTGAGGGTCTTACCAACACTCTTGTGGGCCTATGCCTAGTCGGTGCACCTATCAAACTAGAGAGGAGGCTCTGCCGTAAACTAATTTCTCAGGATAGGGTGGTCAAAAAATATAAGCAGAAGTTTGCACTTTGGAGCCCAAAAACAAACTATGCAGAATATTCTTTTAAGAACCAAGCGGTTCGGTGACTCTTTCCTTTATCGCACCATTTAGACCTGGCCAGCTCCCGTGTTGCCTTCTTCCTACAGTCCCGGGTCCTTTAAGCGGGGCATGTTAAAGCATCTGATGGGGCCGTCAAGCTGAGGCCACCATTGTTAACATGGCACGTGTTTGTAATGGTGACCCTATTTCCTGAGACTTTGCCTTCAGCTTACCATTAGGTGAAGTAAAGTGAAATTGACGTTTCCTATATATTAAAAAAAACTGGGAAGTTGCTATGAGAATGACTTATACACACTTTTCAAATGTATTTTTTTTCTTAACTATAGAAGGAGAGATTTAAGATTAAAAAACGTTTTGTTGCAAATTTTATATTATTTTTGTTATCGTATTATTATTTGTGGCTCTAATTCCAGTATTTAATTCTTAGAAGTGTACTGAATACTATAGAATTTATTCACAAACTGCGAATAGCTACGAATAGGTAGGACCACAGCGGTATTTCCGTCTAATTCGGCAGTATGACTTAGGAAGTTCCTCTGCCCTATACAATACCGCGGCTAATGAGTTGGATAGCCAGAGCTCACTCTAGAGTTTTTGCGCTGTGAGTGGGAAGACCAAAAACTAATCCTGTTTTGTCTTCTGCACTGACGACACAGAAACTCTGTGCTTACAAGGTCGGTAGCACGAGTGTGATGCCTCTGGTCGTGCACAGCACACTCTATGGGCCAAGGTAACCACTTTCTATCAGATAGACCCTGTGCTTGTTTGCCACCTTAGTGGTGTATAAAAAAGCCTTGGGTGTTCTTAAGTTTTTCTGGATAGTACCTACTTACTTAGCGACTTTGTCGGTTGTAAAACCTGTTGAATGTTGACATGTTTAGGCGCGAAACCATCGCGCAACGGATAAAAATACATCCCAAAGCGTCAAAAAAAGTTATGTTAGTATTATTTTTGTTTTCAAACGAGTTACTCTCAGAGCAACTACGCAAAAGAAATGAATTTAAATGTGCCCCACCTATCTATACTTTCAATACAGGTATATTTCGCGCCAATTTGCAATACATACACATCATTTGGTGAGCCCGTTTGGCTTGTGAAGACCCACCTAGACCGGTTTCCTTTGCACCCATGGATCAAAGTCCGAAGTCTGTTTAAAGACTACTACTAACTTAATTTAAAGACAGTGATAGTCATCTGACATCCACAACTTTCTGGCTATATCGCAGTTATGCAGTTAGACCTGCGGGTTACAGCGACTGCCATAAATGTTCCTTTCTGCACAGGTCCCTACAAATGACAACATGCATGCGGAATATTCCACCAAGAACCAAGCGACTCGGTTAATATTTTCTTTGCTGCATCATGAAGTTTTGGATTTCTTCACCAGTGTACCTACACGTTTCCTTCTTCCTACAGGTTTCTTTAAACGGGGCATAAAATATCCTCTGTCGAGGCCTTTAATGTAGGAACCGCTTTTCTAAGCTAGCATCTGTAATAGCAGTCTCTACTCTTTGGATTACACCTAGCTTACCAGCAGGTGGGATGCACTAAATTTGACGATCTAAATATAAACAAAAAAACTCATTGATTTAATGTTTCGGCAACGGTTTGACGTGCTCCGAGGCACAGGAGTGGTCATCCATCCAAAGACTAACCTGGTTACATCATACACGTATATACTCAATCCTGTAAATCCCCGAAGGGGTAGGCAGGGGTTTATTAACACCCTCATTTGGCGAACTATTATTTTCGGTCCCACACATTAGGGGGCATTGCCGTCAGACCTGTTTAGAATTTAAGCAAGCAAGCAACGGCCAAATTTAGCACATTGCAAGGCGATGTCCGTTACTCTCAAGCCACGAGTCCCTCCAATATTTCGCGCCAATTTGCAAGACACACGTCAGTTGTTGAGTTCGTTTCGTTTTGCTCCCACCTAGACCGGTTTTCAATACGCCGATCGATTTTAGTCTGGCCTGCAGGGCTAACATGCGCGTGTCGTCAAATATCTCGAATCGAGATGAGATATCATCTCGAGTCTTCTCGAGCGAAGTAACGCCGACATATTTTGTCGCGTCAAACTTTTTCAATTGTTGTCTATGGCATACACATTTTTTAAACATTTATCCGATAAAATCGGCCCGATACGGCCATTTGCTCGAAAGCACACACTAGTTAGGGATGCTAGGTATGAAAAAAGAGAAAAAATAGTGCAAACATGTTTCGACCTTATTGACATGACATGTTATCGAATTTTTTTTCTTATATTCGTGATCAGCGTCATCAATTAATGCGAAAAGACACGTAACAAAGGAAATGTCATTAAGGTCGAAAATGGCTTGCAGTCGCTGTTTTAGTCCAAAATGAACCGAGCACAAAAAATGTTTACACGAGATAACTTCTCGTCGACCAAATGAAAGACGGGAGACAAAACATTTTAATTTAAAAAAGAGAAAAAATAGTGCAAACCATTTTCGACCTTATTGACATGACATGCTATCGAATTTGTTTTTCTTATATTCGTGATCAGCGTCATCAATTAACGCGAAAAGACACGTAACAAAGGAAATGTCATTAATGTCGAAAATTGCTTGCAATCGCACAAAGGTACTAAATTTTGATCCAAAATGAACCGAGCACAAGAAAAGTTTACACGAGATAACTTCTCGTCGACCAAATGATAGACGAGGGACAAAACATTTTAAATGTCAAAATTCGAGTAAATAAGGGCACGTATGTTACAATTTGCAGACACTAAGTAGAGATGATTTCTCGAAGTCGAGTTATGGCGACATCTGACAGATCGTCATGAAATTTGCCATGTTACCAACAGTCGATATCGACATAAAACGGCAAAATGTCTCGAGATAGCTATCTCGTGGCGCGCATGTTAGCCCTTCATGCTACCAACAGTCGACATATCGACATAAAACGGCAAAATGCCTCGAGATAGCTATCTCGTGGCGCGCATGTTAGCCCTGCTGGTCTCTTGAGAAATCCAGTTTGGCTAGAGGTTTTAAAGGAATCAGAGTAATACCACATAAAGCTTGAAATTTAGCTTAGTTGGAGGGGTTAAAGGGTGATTTCGTTTGCTAATATTCTTATTAAAAAAAATAGTTTGTGAAGATTCAAACATCCACGGATGTTTGTTATTTAATCACGCTCTAACAGCTGAAGGGATCAGGCTGAAATTTGGTACAGGTATAGATTATGGTCTTGTCCGGGGAATAGGTACCAATAGGCTACAGGAACGAGATCTAAATTTCATGCGGGTGAAGCAGCGGGCAACAGCTAGTAAATACATTAATTTTTCTATTTATCTCGCTGAGGTACGCAGATTTAACCACCCATTATCGGTTTCTGTCAATATAAACTACAAGAGCTTCTTGTACTGTCATAAAATCTTTCACGCAAACCCGCCAGTTTGAAGTGTTTTTATACACGGCGTGTCATTCGTTTAGTACTCACACAGCCCGCATCCAGCGCTGGATGCGGGCTGCTTTAGATTAGTCGTTCTGCAAGTCTGCAAGTCTATAGGAGAGGCCTATCTTCAGCAGTGGAATGTGTGTGGCTGATACGATATCGATGCTGATGATGAATATTAAAGCTATCAGAGCAGTGACGGAGAAAGAGCACAAGTATCACCACCCCCTCTCATCTGAAAGGTGTTGTAAGAAGCGACTAACGGAAAAATACGCAGACGATATCACTGCGAGAGAAGGTAAACTCGAAATCAAACCTGTACCAATCCGTCTGGCCAACGTGGCAACAGAGGCCAGAGTTTCCCAACATTGGGAAACTCTGGCCTGTGAATTGCTATAGGCTAATTGATTGATTAATTATTATAGTTAACGTTGTAGTATTTTTGTTTCTCTAGATAACAGTTTTATTGCAGACTAAAAGAAATATGCTAATTACGTGATTAATACAATTATAGTGAATTAATTGATAGCACGTGCCTGCTTTAGGAGTCTGCGTCAGCAAAACATGCATGACGATGTGTAGTTACCGGCAGCTATCTTGACCCAACACAACATTTACTTTTATGTACAGTACGCGTTTTCTGGATATCTTTTGAGAATGGCATGGATGCTACGGCGCTGGACGAGCTCAAATCCAGTAATCACAGATTAGAATACTTTTATCAAACCAAAACGCGCGCGCTACTGGGCCTTATGTCTCTCGTAACTTATGTGGCTGAGTAGCACACGGCCCACTTTATGGAAAATGGTTACCGTCTCCAATGGACGTGTGTAACACCAGATGAGTCACACTTGTGCTGCTGACCCCGTAAGAACAGAGAGTTTCGTACTGTCAGTGCAGAAGATAAAGCAGGACGAGCCTTTGGTCTTCCCGCTGACATCACAAAAGATCTCCAGTGAGCTCTGCCTGCACTGCCTACCGCTGGGATTACAACAAAGTGCCCTGTTGTAGAAGCTATTATACTTTGTTTTCATTCGCACGCACTGATTGGTGCGTAGGTATAATGTCATACATACTTCAGCTTGCATGTAGGTGGTGAATACGCCCATAATTTTAGGGTCACTGTGTGTATACAGACGAGATGACGTCATGTGGTCATGATGCCCAACAAAAAAAGACAGCCTTCTTAGGGTACCGTATCTCAAAACGAAAAACATAACCCCTATAGGATTTTAGGGGACAGGACACGACGATATTTCCGTCTAAATGAACAGTCCGACTGGGGAAGTACCTCCACCTTACAGAATACCGCGGTCATAATAACCTCGTGTTATGTTCCCAGCGGTAAGTAGGGTAGCCAGAGCTCACTGGAGAGTTTATGTGCGGTCAGTGGGAAGACCTAAGGCTTATCTCCTTTATCTTCTACACTGATAGCACAACAACTCTCTGTTCTAACAGGGTCGGCTGTGCGAGTGTGACGTCCCTGGTGTTGCATACGTCCATTAGGCCACAGTAACCACTTTCCATCAGATGGGCCGTGTGTTAGTCTGCCACCTTAGCAATATAAAAAAAGGATCACTTCTTTGTCCATCTGCCTATCTATATGTCTGTTTGTTTTTTTAAGGAATACGTGGAGGTATCAAGATGAAATTTAAACCGAATGAGTGTTTTTCATCATTTTTTTTCATCGAATTGATAAGGTCTGCAATGCCGTGAAGCTGTGAAAAACTCAAACGTCTTAGTCAATACCATCAAAAGATACAGCTGTTTATGCAGTACTAGATAACCCGGCGAACTTCCTACCGCCAATATTTTTCCGCCCGCGTGACGTCAGATCCCGTTCCCGCTGCACCCTCTACTATATTAAACATGTATTATACATTATAAAACTTCCTCTTGAATCATTCTATCTATTAAAAAAAACCGCATCAAAATCCGTTGCGTAGTTTTAAAGATTTAAGCATACAAAGGGATATAGGGACAGAGAAAGTGACTTTGTTTTTATAATATACTATGTAGTGATAAGTTCGCCCCTCAATCCAGTTTTGTACGGAATCCTCAGTATACGAGCCCGACACGCACATGGCCGGTTTTTTTAATATTGAAAAAGATCATTGGCTCTTTTCCCACCTTCTAAGTTAATATTCTAGCTATTATTAATAGTATAAAGCCAGCAGTCACCGTAGCCTTGACATTTTAGCGTCGAACCAATATTGAGGTAGGTATTTCTCATAGCATACATACATACCTACGGAGAATGACATACCTCCTACTAGTACATTGGACGTCAGATTGTGTAGGCCATATCATTATAATTCTCGTTTATCTGGTAAAGATATTATTATAAGATGTTTTTCGTAAAAACGTGACTTTCTTAGACTTGTTTAATTAATATGTGTGCTAATAATAAAACTAGAGTTTATAAGTTTGAAGACGCTAATCTCTGGAACTAGCTATGCGAATTAAAATATTATTTTTCTATTTGATAGTCTAGTTTGAGTGTTTCCGTTTTGAACCAACGAAACTCTACACATGAATATGTTTTTCCGAAATGTACCTTTCCGGAGTCTACTCACGAAAATAAATGTCTTGGGGATGGAACTCTCATCATGAATTAAATCTTAGGAGCCAAAGCAAAAAAAGACCACAAGCAAACGGGCCGCGTAATATTTTTTTAAAGACCGAAATTACTGGTATTCGCTCTAAGCTAAGTTAAATTGCCAGTATTCGAACCCGTGACCTTTCGATCGTTAAGGCCGATTCCTTGATTCCTCGACATTCTAATTTCTAAATTTTATGATGGTGAGTCTATACTTTCCTGCGCATACGACCCAACATTGTTATAATCTATATTTTCCATCACTCTCTGCTGGCAGTCATCTCTGTATCCAAAGAATCAATTTCGCTTATTCGGTTTGGGCACATAAAGAGCACATCAGAACGTCAAAATTTTACAAATAATTCAAGAAATAATTACAGGAATATTAATTAAAGTAAAGCAATCATTTGGAATTATTCTTTTGTTGATTCGGTCGATTGGTTCTACTGAAAAGATATCCTCAAGAAACTCAGAGAAATTCATTAAAACTAGATTATCTTTTTTTAAATATGGTTTAGTTTACAATTTATATTGTGCGAGCAAGTAAGAGATTAGGAAGACCATGCGCTTAAATATCCGTATCTTTAAGCGCATGGTCTTAGGTAATGCCCTCTTTACTCATTTATTTTTATCCCTACATTGTAAAAAGCAATATCTTTGTAAAATTGTATGATTGGCGCTACTATCGAACTTACTCTGGCTTAACTACATTAATAAATTCAGATAATCACCAAGTAATATAAATAGCCCATTTTCAAACTAAACACAAAACTATTTGGACGGGAATAACTCTTAGGTACGTGTATAACGACCATCACTGTCATTAAATAAACCAGTTGTAATTAAATTAATTAAATATTAAAATGCCATTAGATATATATATAATTTGTTCATTGCACGGCATTCCGATCTCAAAGGCTTGGTTTGTACAGAAAAGGCAAGTGATATAAGGCAGCTTGCCTTGGCAGTTTAAGCCGTAGCACGGATGCCTGCGCTTCAAAAGGTTTTCATATAAAATTAAAAAAGTAACACTTTTTACTCAGAAAAGGCATACGGAGGCATGTCTCTTAGTTGTCTTTTCCACCTTGCTAGCAGGAGAAACTGGAACGACATGCAAGAGGCAAGTTAGGAACGAACTAAAGGCATAAGAGACACGCTATAGTGACAAAAACTGTCTGAGAAGTAGGACCTCGCACTGTCTCCTCACTTGCCTCTTGCTTGCCGCCAGCTTGTCTCTCGCTCACTTTTTCTGTATACGTCTATTCTTCATCAAAGTTGGTCCAGCTGTTTGGTACGCATTGGCGAGGGGCCCCTGTAACAAAATTCCTACCGGCTTCCTAATGGGTAGCATGGTGACTGACGAACTAGATTGAGGTTAATTGTTTTTCGGCTACCCATTTCAAAATTTTCACTCTTCGCCACTTTTTTCAGAGAACATAGGAACAGCCGCTGGTTCAAAAATAAATATGGTAGATGAATGTATGTTCGCCATAAGGAAACTGTGGTGTAACAGAAAGTTATTTGCGATATTTCCTGCTTACCTCTCACCTATTACTATCCGCCTAGTAATTTTATTCGACGTTTTTTAATTCGACATATAAAACCAATACGTCTTAAGTGACTGCACGTATTCAACCAGAAAAGGCTCTAAATTACTTTAAAAATACTATAGAATGCAAGATTTCTCTTCCATTTGCTGATGTATGTTGGATTTTCTGTGTTATACCTTCAAATGATCTGTCGGAAGAAGGTTAACATGACGCATAGAAACCACATCCCTGTGCCACTCTCTTTTAGTCATCATCATCTGAGCACCAATCAAGTTCGAATCCTTGCACTTTAGAGCCTGGATTCCACAGTCCCATTCTTCCATTATCGGTTCACTTGCGGGACACCTGACTTCTCAACCCCGAAAGAGGTACCTTCGTCACAACTTCATATTCTGTTAATTGCTTGGCTGGGGTTCCACAGTCCCTTGACGTTAGTAGGTATCATGAAAATCAGCTTATACGTTATGTCTTAAGGGACTAATATACTACTACTAAGCACATAACTTTCCGTCGCATCGCACTGTCGGGTAAAAAGCTGAGATGGTACGTAATCACGTTACCAACACAATTCCATCTGCTTTGTTTTCTCCTGTGCGAATATTACGCAAGTATACCTACTAATGTTACAAGCATCGTAGACCGCATAATGTTGTCTAGTGTACATCAGCGACATTAGAAATTACATTCATTGGGTATGTGACGGCGCGCGTACTGCAGATGGCAAGTGTAGTTAATATTAATTCACAATATTAGGGTGGATGGATTCATTAATATCTTCGGAACTTAAATACAAGCCAATAAAAAAACACTGTGGTTTGATTGGTTAAAAAATAAAACACTGTGGAAGTACAAGTATTCAGTGTAGCAAATTCCACGAAGTACCATCGATCAACAATATAACGTTTCTTAGAATATTTATAAAGTATAAAGTAAGTGCACAGTGGTGTCATAATAACCTCGTGTTGTGTTCCCGGCGGTGAGTAGGGTAGCCAGAGCTCACTGGAGAGTAGTTAACATGTCCTGTTTTGTCTTCTGCACAGATGGCTCAGAAATTCTCTGTTCTTACAGGGCCAACGCACGAAAGTGATTCTCTTGGTGTTTTACACGTCTATAGGCCACGGTAACCACTTTCTATCAGATGGGCCGTGTGCTTGTCTGCCGCCTAAGTAGCATTAAAAACATGCTATACGGATAAATACATAACTTTACCATAGTTAATGAAAAACTAACAACACTGTCGACAGACTATCGATTCTAATATTGTGAAGGTTCCTTTTTATGTTACCCAAGCAAAGTTCAACTTAACACAAGTACTATGTGCATACAATTGTTTTACACAAATGCATTAATGTATTGTATGTACCTATAACTTAATTACCTCTTCTCAACACTGTAAGGAAAATCACACAAAATAATATGCAACTATATAATAATATACTTATTTGTCGTTAGTTGCTGTGTGTTAGTCATACAAGAATTTTAATATAACTTAATTGACTGCGAGGTAGCTGATACATACATACATACAAACATACATAAATATAGACCTGTGTGGTGTAGCAATGAAGTATTAGTGTGTTAGTTTGCGACCTAAATGACTAGAACACTAACCAATATACACCTGTTGATTGATGAATGTTCTGGTACAAGCATACTTCTCAGAGTAGGGTCAGACATCACTTCAGTATAAGCCAGGATAATCCAATCTAAAAAGAAAGAAATTGTGGAAGTTTAGTGGGGAAGTATACTGTTTGGATGCATCCTGGATTGGCGGTCGGATGGTGGTAATGATTACTAGATTTAGAATCACAAGAAACGGTACACCGCACACTCATTACGAATATATATTTAAGAAGGGCATTCAAGAGGTTTTTTTTTTTTTTATAAATAGGACACGTCAATTTGACATTACCTCGCCTGATGGTAAGCTGAAGGTAAAGTCTCAAGAAAGAGGGCCACCATTACATACACGTGCCATGTTAACAATGGTTCTTCAAGAAGGGCATTCGAAGGTTTCTATAGGGTCGGCAGCGTGATTGTGATGCCCCTGGTGATGCATACGTCGATAGGCCACGGTAACCACTTCCCATCTTGTGGGCCGTGTGCTTGTCTGCCACCTAAGTGGTATAAAAAAATTGCTACAGTTTTAATAATTAACTTTGATTACTATTAATGTTCTATAAGGGTGCTCTCACTTGCCTTACGTAGCGTCCCCACTGGTGGGGTAAGGTAGAATATGGGTTCTAGATTGATTTAAATAGAAAACATTTAATCGGTCTAGACGGGGTTTGAACCCGCCATCTTTGCCTTACAGGACAGAGGCAATGCTTTGACCACCAAGCTATCAGACCTCGCCCTAACCTCACGATCGATTTGAATATTCAGCATGAAAAATGCTTAAAAATTTAATTCAAATAGGTTCTGGACTTAAGAATTTAGCAAGATTATGCAATAAAAGGTTCACTGAGTTTTAAATTAAACTTACAGTTTTGAATGATGTCGCTTACTGAGTAACTGGCAGTTTTGAATAAGACAGTTTCAAAATGAGATTCATCGTTTCACAATTGTGTTTGCAAAATTGAACATTTAGTTGATGTAGTCTGTTGGACTTCAACTTAAGTATGCACCATTACCCGTCGGGGTCCAAAGTCCATATTTCTCTGTAAACACCTCCAAAAGTCACGGTACTTACTGTTAATGAAGCGTGTGGGGTGGCATACTAATTTTTGGGTCGTATGACCAATTTTATTGTAGTTAATTAGTCTTCGATACTTCGTGTTGGTGGAATAGAATGGGGCCACTCCATCTCTTCCTGTGGAAGCTGTAGAAGGCTACTGAGGGTTAGGACTATGCTTCATCCGACAGTAAACATGTAGCTCATAACTAGGTGCCATTTGACGGCAATAGGCTCGCACTGTATTACGTGGGACCGAAAGTCATAGTTGGCGATATTCATGTTTCGGGGATTTACAGCATTTGTCTTTGATACTAAATTCGATTTTTTTTTTTTTTTTACGTGCGGGAATTCCCCACGGATACCCACCGCTCCGGAGCCGGAGGGGGAGGTTATGTCGGACTCGAACCGACTAAACCGCACGCCGTCTGTGGGTCGATGTGCTAGGCCGGAGGTGAGGTTGTCTTTTGACATATCCCTCGCACCCCGGCTGACCCAGGGCCATTCCTCTCGGTCTGGCCCTCCTCGGGAGGGGGGACCACGCGGTCCCCGACTCGCCCCCGGTATGGGGGGGGCGCGCATCGTCCTACGATGCGCGCCGCCGCCGTGGCCTGCTTCTGCTAGGGTGACGAGCGGCTCCACCCGTCACCCTCAGGCCCGCGCTCATGGGGGGCGGAGGTCGGTTTGCGCCCTCCGACGCCCGAGCCGCCTTCGAACGCGGCCAGCGATGTCCGCGAGTCTTTCTCGCTCTCTGCGCCGCGCCCGCTCTGCTGTCTCCTTCACGAGCATGACCTGCTCGCAGAAGGAGGCGCTGGCCGCCCACAGCTGTGCAGCCCCGAGTCCACGCTCGCGTCGCAGTGATGGCACTCGGGCGTTGGCTCTATGCCCATCAGATGCAGGTACCGCCCGAAGTTACCGTGTCCGGTAATGACCTGCGTCTGACGGTACGAGAGGCCACCGTGCGGCCTCTCTAGCCACTCCCCCATGATGGGTCTTACCGCCGCAATCACGGCGTGCCCTGCGCGTGGTTGCTCAAGTCGTAGCTCCCACTCGGTCACCATGGCCCTGTGGAGCCAGGACTTCTCGGCCCGAATTTCTTCGGGCTCGGGATCGAGTCCCCGCCCCCGCGCCTCCTTTCGGAACCGATAGAGTGCCGAAAGGGTCCTCGCTTCCAGGATCCACGGTGGCGATCCGGCCAGGAGACTCGCCGCTTCAAAGGATATCGTGCGGTACCCCCTGATGGTCCTGGAGGCCGTAGTCCTCTGCGCCGCGTAGAGCAGAGGCAGGAATCTGGCCCCCAGAGTGTCCGCCCATACGGGGCACCCGTATAGGGCCATGGACCGCACGACAACCGCGTAGAGTCTCCTGCAGGAGTCCTCTGGGCCCCTCAGGTTGGGCAACAGCCTGCCCAAGGCATTCGCCGTTGCCACCAACTTGGGGCGCAGACTTCGGAAATGTTCTCCGAAGTCCCATCGACCGTCAAGCACCAGCCCCAGGTATTTCAACCGGGGCTTGATGTCGATGGGAGTGCCTCCCACTATAAGGCTGGCTCCCGGGTCTGGCCTGCGCCGAGGGCCATGAAAGAACATGGCCTCGGACTTGCGCAGAGCCACCTCGAGACCCAGCCGCCGGATCCGTTCCACGACTTGAGCAACCGCGGTCGTGGCCCTCAGGGTCGCCTCGCGGTGTGTAGGCCCGCCCACCGTCACCAGCGTGTCGTCCGCGTAACACGTGACGGTGGCACCGTACGCGAAGTCACCGCGAAGCACCCAGTCGTAACCGATGTTCCACAGCAGCGGCCCCAAGACCGATCCCTGTGGAACACCGCACGACATCTCGCGCCTACCGACTCCGGTCGAACTCGGGTAGACGACGGCTCTCCCCGTCAGGTATGCCCCGACTATGTGGCGGAGGTAGAGAGGCACATCGTGATACACGAGCGCCTCTCTGATGCAACTCCAGGGCAAGGTGTTAAACGCGTTGGAGATGTCCAAGGACACCGCCAACATCACCTCGCCCCGAGCGACCGCATCCTCCGCCAGAGTCCTCACACGCATGATGGCATCCACAGTGGAACGCCATCGGCGGAACCCGAACTGGGTATTCGCCAGGTCCGGCCCCACTCTAGAGAGATGCTCGACGAGGCGCTTGGCAATGACTCTCTCGAAGAGCTTGCCCACCTCGTCGAGCAGCACTATGGGCCGGTACCCGGACGGCTCGTCCGCCGGGCGCCCCATCTTGCGGATGAGGACCAGTTTCCCCGTCCTCCACATCTTCGGAAACTGGCCCCGCTCCAAACATGCGCTGAGGAACCCTCTCAGTCGGGGTTCGAGACCGTCTTCCCCTAGAGCTAGGACCCACGCGCGGCCTGGAATGCCGTCGGGTCCCGGGGCGGTGTTCTTTTTGGCTCCAAGCCTTCGCACCGCCAGCTCTAGTTCTACCCGAGTGACCTCGGGCACATAGTCGTCAATCACCGCACCGGGCGCCATAGGCGACCGAGGCGGCGGAGCCATCTGCGGCGGAACATGTTCCGCTCGCGCCGGGAACAGGGTTTCGACCACTCCCCCGAGCAGAGCCGGCTCGAGCACCTGGGTCAGCGGAGGGGCCCGGGGGCGCAGCTTTTGTCTTACCATAAGGTAAGGCCGCCCCCATGGGTCCCGCTCCAGCGTCTCCAGGAGCTCCCGGTAACAAGCGGCCTTGGACCGCTTGATCTCCGCTCGGAGGGCATTCCTGGCCTCCCTGTATCCCTCGTGAAGCTCCGCCAGTCGGGGCTCCGAGTCTGCGGGACGGCTACGCCTCCTACGGAATCGAGCCCACCGACGGTGCGTGATCACGCAGGCTTGACGCAGCCTCGCGATCTCCGCATTCCACCAGTAGACCCGACGCCTCGGATTATAGGCTGGAGCCCTAGGCATACCCGCATCGCAGACACGTGTCATGGCCTCCCGGAACCACGCCGCTTCATCGTCGACATCGACAGGCCTGTCCGGCGCAATGGCCCAGGCCTGTACGATGGCGGCCTCCAGGAGGTCCTCCCGATTCAGTCGCCCCAGCACCCAGCGCGGCTCGCGTTGGGCCGTTGCGACCGGCGCAGCCCCCGCGGGAGGGGAGACATCCAACCGAACATATCGGTGGTCCGACAAAGTCTCCACCTCCGCGACGACACGCCAGTCCCGCACGCGAAGTGCCAGGGAAGCGCTCGCGAACGAAAGGTCTAGGATCGACCTGCGCTCCCCCGACACAAACGTGGCTTCGGCCCCGCGATTCTGGAGAACTAGACCGAGGGTATCGGCCCAGGTCTCCAGAGCCCTGCCTCGCGCGTCCGTGCGCCGGGAACCCCAGGCCACAGACCAGGCGTTGAAATCCCCGAGCACGAGAACCGGGCGAGGTGTACAGGCATTGACGACGTCGGTCAGCCGCTCCAGCGACCGCCGATAATGCCCGATTAGTCGGTGTAATCTCGGCGCGAAATAAACGGCCACGACCGCAATCTCCCCTACACGCGCCGCTACGATGCCATGCTCCCTTGCGATTACTACAAGAGGAGGGGCACCCGCAGCGGCGTTATGCACCAGTGCCGCCAAGCCATCCAGGTCGACCACCCAGGCGGGCCCGAGTGGTCGGTGAGTGTATGGCTCGGCGACAGCGGCGACGTGTACGGACCACTGTGCCATGCTCTGGAGCAGAAGTGCCTGAGCATCGACACCGTGGCCCAAGTTCGCCTGCAGGATGCGGAGCTGGGGATCCATTATGGAACCATCTCCGCATCCCACCCCGAACCATTGGCGGAACGCCCGCCTCGCGGCTTCGGCTTGCCCGCGGGTGCAGGCCTTGCTGCCAAACCTGTGGTCGGCCGGCTTGCCCTCCGCCGCACACCTAAAACAGTGCGGCGGAGCCTCGCAACTACCGGCCCTATGACCGGTTTGGCCGCAGCGGAAGCAACGGTCGCCGACCGTCACCTCCGCCGTGCACTGCACTCCCACGTGGCCGACCGACAGGCACCTGAAGCACCTGGCCGGCCGGTCCTGTAGGAGGCGTTAGTTAGTTAGTTAGTTAGTTTGTCTGGGCGGTTCCGCACTTAGCCTCTTGATTGGGCCATTGTGCGTACCATCTTACCTCTCATTCCAACCAACCCAGATCCTCCCAAAAAGCCAGCAGCCTTTTCAGGTTTCCACATGCTTCCCGGAGTGACGCTGGTGACTGGAGGAATTTCGCCCATTGTGCGGCCACACTCGTGCACTCTGTAAGCACATGCTGTGGCGTTTCTTCTGCTCCATGCAGCCTCTGCATAGGGGGCTGTCCGTCACACCTATTGTAAACAGATGCTTGTTTAGGGGACAGTGACCGGTCAAGATGCCTGTGACCTTGCGGATTTGGTCCCTTTTTAGCCTAATGAGGTTTCGGCTAAACGTTTTTGATGCTACCGGAACTGCATTCTTCGTTTGCCTGCATCCTTCAGTGTTTGTCCATTCTGTTTGATGGGTTTCTTCTGTACTTTTTCGTAGCCAAGTTTTGACCTGTGCTTGAGGTATGGGTAGTATTGGTTCCGGTCCATATACTGTCGACCCTGATCCTCTCTTGGCCAATTCATCGGCTGCGTCGTTGCCGAGGGAGTTGCTGTGTCCCTTGATCCATTGCAGCGTGACCCTGTTCGTGTTTGCAATGGATTGGAGTGTGTTATGACATTCCAATATGAGGACAGAGGTTATGGTGTTGCTTTGGAGAGCTTGGAGTACGGATGCACTGTCTGAGATAATCTTTATATCTAGATCTCTGACATCTCTGGCGGCAATCGTCTCCGCTGCTCTCGTTATGCCAATACATTCGGCTTGAAATATTGTGCTTAGTTTGTCCAAGGTGGTTGTTATTTTGATATTTAAGTCATTCGAGAAGACGCCTGCTCCGGTGCCATGCGTGGTTTTGGAGCCGTCTGTATATATCCTAACTTCTTTGACGCCAGAGCTATCTATTTTTTCTTCCGAAAGTTGGATATGATACTTCCTTTCGAAGACGTGGTGACATGGTATTCTGTCTATGGGAGCCTCGAGAAGTGGTATCTTCTTTAGGATTCCCTGTAGAATTTTTGAGTGCTTTGTTCCATTATTCTCTTTCCAAAGCCCATTATTTTTCAGTCTTAAGGCTGTTGCTTTGGCCTCCTCCTGTATGATGAGATGCAGCGGTCTTAGGTTTAGGAGGTGCTCTAGTGCGACTGATGGGGTGGTTCTCATGCATCCAGTGGCTGCTGTACTCGCTAGGCGTTGTAAACTCTGGAGTGAGCGCATGATTTTGCATAGCACGTTCTCAGCCGTTCCGCTTATCAGTATTGCAAGATCATCCGCGTACCCGATGGTGGTGTATCCTCCCTCATTTAGTCTCTTTAGGAGGCTGTCTACTACTATATTCCATAAAAGTGGTGATAGGACGCCTCCCTGGGGGCACCCTTTGACTACTTTTGCTCTTGTGGTAGTGCTCATCACTATCTGGACCGCTCTTTTGCTTATTATGTAGGAGGCGTACCCGCACCCCTACAACTCCGCCCACCTCGAGGGTCCGCATGTCGGCAGCCTTTTGGGCTGCTGCGATGGGGCAGCCGACAACTACTGCCCCCTGTCCGCGACGGCCGTAGCGGATTGCTCCGACCTTGACCGCTTCAGGGGGGCAGCCCCCGGCCTCCGCCACGGTGACCCGGATTTCGTCGACCGTGATGGAGTCGTCCAGGTCCGAAATGCGCAGCTCTGCGCACTTGATGGGCCTGGACACCCGGACGTCAGCTGCGTCGAGCGTCTCCCTCAGCCTAGCCGCTATGGCATCAGCCTTGGGACCGCTCGAAGCGCCAGGGACGTGGATGAGCCGGGCACCCGTCCGAGTGTGTGTCACTCGGAGGGTCCCCGCCACGTCGAGGGCCCTCATATCGATGAGGCCCCTCGCCTGCTTCACCAAAGCAGTGTACTGCACGCCCCTCTCCGCAGCCTCCGGTGTCATCGTTAAGACGACAGCGGTGGTGCGGGGGACGCGCAGCACTCCTGGCGCTGCCTTCGCAGCAGCCTGGGCCTTCTTGGCCCTTTTGGCTGCCTTCTTTTTGGCGTTCCGCCTTTTCTTGGCCTCGCCGACCACCTCCCAGCCCCCCGCCGGTGCGGAGCCGATGGAGGCAGCCGGGGCTGGAATTGGTGTCGGTGCCGGGGCCGGGGCTGGGGCAGAGGACGTTTTTCCCCTGCCCTTCCCCTTTCCCTTGCCCTTGGCACCCCCGGCCGGCGCGGCGATAGTGGCCGGAGCGGGAGCAGCAGCAGGCGCAGTGGCAGTGGGACCACCGCGCGTGGGGCCCCTCTTCACCGCTCCGGCGTACCCCCCGGTCGACGACGCCAGGGGCGGACGGTGGATGGAGGCCATGATGGCCTCCAGACAACACCGCGTCCGCTCCTCATGAGCCGCCTGCCGCGCCTCCTGTGCCGCCTGAGCCGCCGCCATCCGCTTTTCCATGGCGGCCAAAGCCGCCATGCAGGCCTCCAGCGGGCCCGACGGCTCTGCGGGCTGGGTCCGCTCCAGCCTTCGGCAGCACAGCGGCGAAATGTCCCGCTCTTCCGGCCGCTCAGGCGACTTGTCCCGCAGGGGCGACCTCGATCGCGCCGGCGACGTCTGCCCTCTGAGTACCGGCTGCGCCACCAACATGCGTGCCGCCGACCGCGTGACGCGCCCTTCCGGCAGCCTGATGAGCTCGACGCGGCGTTGGCCCAGCTGGGACCGCTCAGGTCGAACTCATCTACTAGGCGCCTCACCGCCTGACACAAACGGTCCTCCTCCATCCCCAGAAGCTCTGCGCGGGCCGCAATCAACCCCTGCAGAGCCTCCCTTGCTTCCCGGGACGTTCCGGGAGAGGGCGCCGCCGAGGTGGAGGAACTCGGCGGCGCTGGGGCACCCTTCGGGACCGGGGTGCGCGCCTCAGGAGTGGGCCGCTTGCCGCCCCGCGCTTTTCGGCGGCTGACCGCTAGCAGCTTGGGCGGGGGGGGGCGCAGCATCTCTTCGCCACTGTGGCTGCTGCCGCTGGACGACGAGTCGGTGAGCGTGAGCTCAAGGTCCGACTCCGTCTTCGGTGGGCGAGGAACTTTTTTTCTGGCGCACCTCTTACGCCATATAGCCTTTCGGGTCTGCAGTCCCACCGGGCTGCTGACCCTGCTATCAGTGGCGGTGTCGAAGTTCTCCGACACCGCCTGGGACGCGACTTCCGCGTCTAGGTGCTGCGCAGCCTCTGCGCAGACTATTTCGCTCGGTTTTGGTTTTTGTTTAGGGTGTTTTATGTTCAGTTTCTCCATGTTGTTCCCACGATTAGAACCGTACTGATTACACTTCCTGGGTGACGGCCATTCCAGGAAGCGGGGTATATACTGTGGATGTCCCCCGGTATCCACAGGTTTTAAGCGACTTCGCTGTCGGGTTTTCAGACTTTTCCTTGTCGTGGGCAGGCCGGTTAAGGCAAGCCCCGCGGCCTCCAGGATATCGGCGTTCCCGAGTGTGGCTAACACTCAGGTCGTTGTCGATATCTCGGAGGTTACGCGATGCGGGGGAGTAGCCAACTCTCCCAACGCCGACGGTGGCACGCATGCCCGTCAGCCCCTGCGCGAGCAGTAGGCCGACCCGTCCCCGGATCCAGCGGATCCCATCGCCTCTCCCGTGTCTCCTCTGCTAGAGCAGAGGGGTACCGGGAGCGACGGCTAGCCCTAAAAAGGGCTGTTGAGGTGGGAGGAATCCTACGAATCCCTCCCCGCGGGCGTTGCAGGCCCGCCATACCACGACCCCCTCGTGCAATGGGGTCAGCTAGCCCTCAAAAGGACTGTTGGAGTGGAAGGGTATCCAACGGACCTCTTCCCGCGGGCCTTGCAGGCCCGCCATCCCACGACCTCCTCATGAGGTCAGCCGTTGGGTTATTCGTCAACGGCCAACAGAGCTCCCAAGGTAGGAGTCTGTTAGCCGTTGTCCAGGGTGCACCAGCCCCCCCGCTTCCGCTCCCCAGGACCGCAGTCCAAAGGGGGAAGTAACGGAGAAGCCGACGTGGAGGTTACCCAACCAGCACCCCACTAAATTCGACTAGGAAGTTCAATAATTTGCTTTTATTAGATAGATTAAATGAAGTTAGGGCACATTTGGGGCTCACGTGGAACACGATACTCCATTAGTTTTGGTTCAGATTCGAGACGGTCCTAAATATACGTTTATTTTGTTATTGAACCTTGGAGTTCGTTATTACACTATTTTTCGTGTTATAGACTTAAAAAAAAAAAATACAGTTTTATGCGTATTTCTTTATTGTAAATTAGATCTGTCATTGAGTTATTTTGCAGTTTTCAGTGATCTTTTGTATGTTCAAAGTCAGTTGTACTTTTTTTTTTTGTATATCATCAGGTACGTTAATTTCGCAATGTTGTTAACATCGATTAACTAATGTTACAACAATTTTAGAGTTTTATATGTCATGCTAATATTTACTTTACCGTTGAAAATAACACACAGCTGTTATTCACATGTTTCATGGACTTGAGTGTCGTACATGGTTATACTCACGACTGTACGCCCGTCTCTGAAAGAATGAGCAGCGGCGTATTAAGCATTACCGAAAATAAAATTATGCCTGTATTGAATCAATTATCTTCACATTCTTGAAATTTTTTTTTTTATCCCTACTGAAGTGGCAAACAAGGACACGGCCCACCTGATGGAAAGTGGTTACCGTGGCTTATGGACGTGTGCAACACCAGGAGAATCACAATCGTACTGCCGACCCTGTAAACATAGAGAGTTTCTGTGCCGTCAGTGTAAAAGGCAGGAATTAGCTTTTGGTCTTCCCACTAACAGCACACTCTCCAGTGAGCTCTGGCTACCCTACTCACCGACAGGAACACCACACGAAGTTATTATGGCCGCAGTATTCTGTAGGGCGGAGATACTTCCCCAGTCCCCATAAAACATCTTGATCCGAACATCAAGCCTGACTGCATTCAATACTTGCACCTTGAAGCTCGGGATTCATTTCCCAGCTCCAAATTTCCAGGTTTTATTTTTACTATCTTGAAAGCGACTACCATCTGATCACCAAACCCGAGGCTTTCCTGCACCAACGCCTCATTTGTCAATCGGAAGGTGTTCTCTTAGGTGAAATTGGCTTGAGTCCTGCAGATCTGAATGAAGACCACTCAGTACAGTCAGCATCAGAAATATCTTGATTACAAAGTCTCAAAATGATGAAAACTCTCGTATTAAGAGCAAATCTAACTTTTTAATTGATTTAATTTGTATTATTATCCGAACTAAAAGTGTGTACAAAATATGTTAGAACAATCAGTTAACGGAGGGAAATCGAGGCATTAAGATCATTAGTATATTATTCAGAAAGATCGATCTGAAGTTGAGCTTCCGAAAGCTAATGTCGTCAAATTCTCAAGTAATCTTCTGATCAAGTCACACAAAACAGAGGCTTAACTTCTCATAAGTTTCAACATAGAATGTAACTTAAAACAATGCGGTTTGAAAAGGTAGGCCATTGCCCAATAGGTATATGAACCGAAACTATAAAGAAGCCTGTTGGTACTAACGTGCAAACTATTCTTTTAAACAAAGGAGTTGGTAGCTGCCCTTGAGAACGTCTTCTCTTTCTTTTGCGTACATCTGAAAGAGATAACATAATGAGTAAGTTTGAAATGAAAATGGTTGAAAATATTCAAGTTCCAAGATTTATTTAGTGTTAGTTTATATGACAATGCTGCCAGCCTTCTAGGAACGTCAGGGGTTGGTAATGATGCAGAGGAATTTCACGACGCATTATGTACTTATGTAAATATTTCAGTTATTTAGTGTAGCTTGTTTTAGTTTCTAGTTTTAAATTTAATTTTGGATCATTTATATTTTAAGTTCTGTATTTAGATAAATAAATAATTTATATGTGAAGTCAATAGAAGTGTGTTAAAAATATGTTTGTGACATTTAATTGGGAGAATAATATCGAAAAGTACAGTAGAATACGAAAAACCTGTCATGTAATGACGGCTTGCCACGGCATGTGGTTTTGCGGCAGGATGCGAATTAGCCCGCAGCAGAAACGAATGACACGTATATTTAACAGTTTACAGTCTTATCGCGATAAGCCCCGAACTATTATACAAAAACCATTTTGATCGTATTATAAACTCAAACTCCGTCATTACCCTTTATTCAGTCACTTGCCGTTGGAAAATAATAACCTGACCAAGTTCAGTATATATCAAGCTGTTAGCACTTTAAAATATTGTCGAAAAAATGTTGTGTTTAAGCGCAGATAAATCCTTAGCAAAGCGTTGGACCCACGGAATCGAAACGCACCGTGCAATAAATTAATGCACGGTACGTTTCCGTCCGCGGGAGTCCGCAGATACACGCACCGTGGTAAGCCGTCGTTAGGCGAATGTCTAAATTATAATAACTAATCTGTCGTGCAGATTTAAGCAAAGGCCTTGATAGTGGTTAATGCTCCCAAAATCGCAAGCTTAGGCAATCTTCTTGGTTTTAGAAAGGTTCCACATATTAAAATTTAAATTTAAAATATCCGCATTTTTGATACCATATTACAATATGTCCTATATGTCCTAATGTTATATGAGTGGGTACCTATCATAGACTTTAAATACTTATTATTTCGAGTTCTATGGTACTTATACCTTTAATTTGGACCGTATCATAAAAACACCCTTATGACACTATTTTAAGACCCCTTTATAGATCAGGTTCAAACTTTGTTTTGTATCTAGGCATTTTTTGTCCTGAATAACTGTTTGGAGAACATGCACCGTGAAAGCTTTCCTCCTTTAAACACTAGGTGAACCCTTAGCTCCTAAGTAGCTTTGAATACAAACGGAACTAACGTTATGATGATGAGCTGCTTCTTATGGCAGTAACCTGTTTTCACATAATAAATCGATCGTAGGTACATAGAATAACAAATATTTTTTATTACCTCAAAAAAGGTCGCCATCTTTAGTTCCTCAACTTAAATAACCAAAATCAGTACAAGGTTACTATAAATATTGAGTTGTTTACAATTTTATCCAAAGCTTGAAGCAACAACATATCAGAACCGGTCACAAAATGTCGCAACGTATTGTTCTGACTTGTCCATACCTACACCTACACCGGTACATCTAGAACTCAAGGTTCTAGAGGAGGGAGCCCCCTCCATACTCGATCTAATACAAGATATAAGGATATAACTGTACTTATAAAGTACAAGGACAACCCCTTGTTCGGCTTGACTAACCGTAACTTAACTACAACTGTTCGTATTAGCTGATACATTTAAGTTGGTTTATTATTACACCAGTTCTACCTTTTATGGTAACCAATTGAAATTAGTCGCCTATAAGCTCTTTGTCAAGTGGAATGATGGTCCAGGCCAGGTATGTGCGGTCGTGATCTCGGTAACCTCAGCTTGCGTCATTAGGTTTATTTGTGCAGTTGAAATTTATCTAATATGTTTTGCCACAGAGCGAGCTATAGAGATGAAAATGTATCCACTCCACGCTCGACCGCTATAAGATGAAAAATAATACCTAGTTGGTAATGCGGTAGAGCTTTCGATGGAAGATCTTAGGTTCGATTACCGCTCAGTGCATTTGTGTATTTGCACTAGTATAGGTGTCTCTGCGTAAATATGATGATATACCTATGTATTTTTCAAAAAGTATTGAAGTATGCATGAAGTATGCATGCAGTAGCATGTTTGTCATTCTAGGACATCTTTGGCATAGCGGCAAAGCGTTCGACTGTTAGATCAAATCGCGGATTTGATTCTCTATCATTGCGAACCTGTAAATTTATTTAAATTGATCTGAGTGTTTCTATATATAACATTTAGGTATTTATTTATCTAAGTATGTTTATCCACATTGCTGTAGAACCCGTTAGGTATGACAAGCTTTACTTAGTTTGGTTCTAGATGGCGCCATGTAATACGTCGTTGAATATTAGTTAATTAATTTTACTGGGAATAGAACTTATTTAATGAAATGGCATATCTCTAGAATTACACATCTGTGGTTCGCTATGCAGTGGATAAGCGTCAGCTGTGTACAGAAGGAATGCACTGATAAAATAAATATTGTAATGAATTACTTTGATACTCCTTACTTGTAATTAGGTTCATGGAGTTCAAAGAAAGCACAGTTGTTGATTCAGTACAACTATAGTACCAGTAGATATTACAGATATGAATGGTATGTATATACTAGAGCTTGGGAGAGGATATAAGCTACCTTTTATTGCGAAAAAGAGGAATAAAGGGAGTCAAAGAGAGGATGAAAATTTGTATGACAAAACCATCATTTTTAAAGATAACCTGGTGCAATTTAGTAAAAGACATAACCTATGTTTGGCCGTGATTACTGATATAAACGCAGGCGGAACTGCGGGCAAAAGCTAGTGTTTCATCAATGAAATTTTGAAAGAAAAATCCCGAATATCCCAACTCAAGTCCACATTGGCTTCTCCTTAAGAGTTATTGCAGTACTTTGTGTTTTTATAACATCTATGTCTCTGCTGATATTTATCGAAAATAGAAAAAAATATCTTATCTTATTAAATTTCAATATGTAAATCTGAATTAGAGATAATGAGATAATACGATCAACAATTTAAGAGGAAGAAGTATGAACGTGGTACCCGGTTCACAATGGAATCTGTTGGGAAATTACTCATATCACTATATCAATACAAGCTACGAACAAAATAGAAATTAATAGACGAGAATCAAATATATTACCTACTTTCACAATTTCTGTAACCTGTAGTCATTAGTAAAAACGAAGATTTACATATTGCATCAATGTATTCCGAAGCGAAGACATACTTTTACGTAAGCCCCTAAATATGCAATTCTTTAAATGTCCCGTAAATAAAATGCAGTTGCAAATTATATGTTGCAGAAAACGCTGTTGCAGCAATCATAAAACTCTCATCAAGGTCGGAATCCGGATGGGTGACCGAGTAAAACTTGTTTCCAGCCATTAAACTAGTTACTACTCTGTTAGTCATGTAGTTACCAATCGAATGTATACCTCAATATTATTAAGGTTTTCATGTAAAATTCAACAAATACAGGTAATTAGAGCGCATATAATAATGTAGATATGGTCATTTTTACTAATAAAAAACGCAAACTGACTGTAATTAGTTAAAACGATCATTAGCATTTGCTCATTTTAACTAATTCTATTCAATTCTTTTAAGTGATATGAATGACATAATTGCGTACAATGCAATTAATATAAAATTTTACTATTTAGTGACTCATCATCATGTCAACATTGAGTCCAGGCCGTCTCTGAGGCTTTTATCTCATAGTCCGGGGTCTGCTTTCTCATTTTAATCCTCCACTTCATCATTACTGCCAAATTGATGAGATACCTCTCTAGCTACTTACCATAAAACACACCAATCTAACAAAGTGATTAACAGCGATGGATAGATGAAATTGATTGATGAAAAACTGATCGTGTGTAGGAAGCCTTACGATTGAAATGCGTTGTTGCAATCGTAGTCACGTAGGATCAACTTGTCAATAAAATATCGAGACAATCTGAATTCAACATTATTTTTAGTGGGTTACAGTTTAAAATTGTATGAATAGTTTTAACTGAAGGTGCCTCTTAATGTAGGTGCTTTACATTCGATTTTGTAACGTATTCTGAATAAGTTTAAAGTTTATATTTATTTAAAGGTATTTCCTACAACTGGTTACTACAACTTGCATTCTCGAGCTGTATAACAGGTTTATAATTTTGCGTGTAAACGTTATCAGGTGCGTTTTGATTCTAAAGTATTATTATGCAACAGTTTTATAGGCCAGTGTACTAGTTTCAACCATCTTGTAAGCTTTCATTGGCAACGGTTACCATTTACCGTCAATTGGGGCGTAAAAACGACCTGTAATAGTTCTAAAACTATACTAAAAGCTAAAGAGTTTATTAGTTTCATTGTTTGTTTTATTTGGTTGAACTCGCTAATCTCAGGAACCACTGGTTAGAATTGATAACCAACTTATTTTTTATTCAGTAGATCGTTTATTGAGGAAACCATCACGCTATTGCTCAAAACAGCATAGCAGTAATCATAAATGTGAACAAACGCGGCTGATTCCCATATTGTGTATGTTTTCATTCAGTCAAAAATGTATTAGGAATGGATGATTTGTTTTTATGGTTCCACAATAATGCGCGTTCGCACAAGGCCATCGAATTTTTGACCAAACACTCAACAAATATCATCGAGCAACCACCATATTCACCAGATATGGCTCCAGCCGACTTCTTTCTTTTTCCTAAACTCAAATTACCACTTCGTGGCACTCGTTTTCAATCGGTAGAAGGCATAAAGGAGAATTCGCGGCGAGAACTGAACTCAATTCCGGAAACAGCGTTTAAAAAATGTTTTGATGATTGAATTATTCGTTGGCGTAAGTGTATCGTTTCTGAAGGAGCACGCATTTTGTGTATTATTGATCTTATCCAGTTACTTTCTTGACAGAGCAGTATATCTGTGTATGTACTATATATTAAGGGTATGTATTATATTATGTATATGTTATTTATTAATATGTAAGTACCTAGATATTCAACTATGAATTCTTACATATTATTTGTAAGAATTAAATAAAAATGCCTACTGTATTATTTGTGAGTGTTTATGTACTTATTATATTTAGATTGTAAAAGTACGAAAAACTCATTCCAACAACTAATTACAATCCAAAGGTTGTCTGGCAGAAATCGCTTAAAGCGATACGGCCAACCATTGTAAATTTGTTGTAAAATGTAAATAAATTTAATTAATTAAAAGTATTAATAAAATTGTAAAAAAAATAGTAAATTACAGGCACACCTAAATGACTTAGGTAAAAGAGTGATACTGGATTTTTAAGTACCTATAGCACCGGCTAGTATTAAATTTGGCTTAAATTCAAGCGTCAATTTTACATTATATTACATCTTTTACGCATATTCTAATATTATTATCGTTCTAGGGTTAAAAAAACCTCACGATATCAATATTCTTCATCAATAATAATTATTAAAAAACATGTTTTTACGGCGCACAAATCACGTTTTTCGTTCATTCTTAGCTCATAGACATTATTGGCTGATTACGTCATCTCTGAACTGATCGGATGCTGAGTTGTCGGATAGATCATCTTTGAGTTCGGTCCGTTCACTGTTTCGTAACACGAATATAATAGCAATTTATTGCAGGAACGACTTTCTATTTATATTTTATTAAAGACTTGTACTTATGTGTACTACTAAACTTTAAGTCGGGCGTGAAAATCTTTCGAAGCTGTCAAGTAGAGGCCAACATTTTTTAATCTCAAATGGTTTAACATTTTATGCTTTAGTCTCAAAAGGTTTACCATTACAGGGTTTAGTCTCAAAATGTGAGAACATAAATAGGTTGCCACTATCAGCCCAACATTATAAAATGATTCCCAAAGGCTAACACTCAAATAGAATTATGGAAGGCACCAGAAACAGTATTTTTTCTTGCATTAGATCTTGACTCCCTGGATATGGTAACACACGGGAAGCACCAGCTTTCAGGTAACAAGAATCATAAAAATCGGTTAACTCAGTCGAAGGTTCTGAGGTAACAAACATTTTTTTAAAATACAGTCGAAATGAGAAACTCCTCCCTTTAGTCACTTAAAACAGTTTGGTGATTACTAAAATCATGGTTCAGGGGTAGGTATCACGACATTGGCAATTATTTGTAACAGTTTTAAAGCACTAACTTTCCTAGAATCGACATTCTAATATTTTCTCTTCATTTTAAACTCTGTGATTGATAGGAAATTATAAAAATGTATTCACTTTGCTAATACATATAAGAACACCTTCATTAATTTTATACAAAGCCAACTAATGTTTTAAATATGAAAGTTTGTAAGCTTGTATTACTCAATCACGCGAACACGGTAGGATGGATCTGGCTGCTATTTGCCACACGGACAGGCCATGACCTGAACAATAATAATAAATAATATTTTCAGTGATTCTGGTAAAAAGTTCCTGTCCAAATAAGTTATTGTTTATGTCAAAGCAAAGTTGTGCCCCCTTTCGGTTTTGCATTGGCCAAGTTGTAATAAAAGCCTGAATGCAGTGCCTCCTATGGGATCCAATTGTGCATTTAAACCATTCAAGGACCTACCTTGAAAAGTGTCGCCCAACAGCCCAGTGCCCGTTATGAACATCTTTGAAGTTTTAAATAATTCCTTTCTTTAATTACGTAAAATATATAAAATCTTGGAACTATCACATAAAAAAAATATAGCTTTTTTTATCTTAGGTGCCAGACAAGAAGAAAGAGAGAGAGAGACACAATAGACGTGACCAACACCAGGGGCGTCACACTCATGCTGCTAATCCTATAAGAATCTGATACACTACCTACCTACTTAAGTGACAGTAATAGCGTAGTCAAAATCTAAGCAGTTTGCAGTGAAACAAACAGAAAATCACTTACTCTATTTTAAACCGCACAGTGATGATTAATAAATCTATTCCTTAAACTTTATAGCAGAAATTGGAACGAAATTAATTCATAGCATTCGAAGAAATGTGCTAAATACACAAACATTACAATTAAATAAATATTAAAACATAAACTTGCGTTGACTAATTTAGATATTATCTAACCGCAGCACTGAGTCACGAAATAAATACGTACGTAAGTAAGTACGCAAGACTTCAATGAACGTAAGCTATCGTGCAAACGCACGCAAGCGTATTTTGTTAAAAACATTACGCGCTTGATATTGTTTTCATGTCAAGAAGTGCTTACTTTAATGATAGAGGAGTCCAAGGAGATTTACTCGGGTGGGTACCTAATGGTTTATCAAGATTAGATATAAAAAAGAAAAAAATTGACCAAGTGTTTTTTTTTATACCACTAAGTTAGCAGACAAGCACACGATCCACCTGATGGAAAGTGGTTACCATGGCCTATGGACGTGTACTATACCAGAGGAGTTACACTTGTGCTGCCGACCCTGTAAACACAGAGAGTTTCTGTGCCATCAGTGTAGAAGACAAACTAGGAATAGCATTTGGTCATTCCCTTGACAGCACAAAACCTCTCCAATGAGCTCTGGCTACCCAACTCACCACCGGGAACACAACACGAAGTTATTATGGCCGTGGTATTCTGCAGAGCGGTGGTACTTCCCTAGTCGGACTACTCAATTGGACGGAACGGACTTTTTATTGTACTGTGTTTTGAGTATTTGTTGTTATAGAACGGTAACAGACATGCATCATCTCTGAAAATTTCAACTATGCTATAATAAAAAGTTAACGGGAGCTCCTATAGCTTGATTTTAAGGGTGGAAATCTTGATGAACCTAGTAAAGGACCCGCGAGTCTGGCTCACACTTAATATAGAAGGTAGAACACGATGATATTTCCGTCCAATTGAGCAGTCCGTCTGAGGAAGCACCTCCGCCCTACAGAATACCGCGGCCATAATGACCTCGTGTTGTGTTCCCAACGGTGAGTAGGGTATTCTGGTTCATGTGATGTGGACAGGCAGAAAGACTGAAGTCTTAGTAATAAAGTTCCGGATTTGCCCTCTGGGTACGGAATCCTACAAAGGCAGATGAAGTAAGCCGATTTAGATCTTCAGTACCCCAAGCCTACTTTACCTGCAAGCTAGTACACTAATTGATTGACGAATAAAGTCCCGACACAAACTTGCCTCTAGATATTGAAACTAAGTTCTAGTGTAAGTTTTGCTCTTGGTATTCTAAGGTCAGTCATCAGTTGATGCCATAAAAGCAGTATAAATAAAGGTAGAAGAAGCAAATGATAAACATGATTGGTATCGATGTGTGCATGTATGTTGGCTCTTCGTACGAAATTGGCTGTACACATACTGATATAATGGCGGAATTCTTGCGTAAACTGTCAACTGCCAAACAATGCGCACTTAATGTTAGCGTTAAATAAGGTTTAATGTCCCGTGACGTCGCGTACTCGGTTACAAATTGGCATGACCTCTACAGTTTTTGCTTCAAAAAAGGTAGGTATAAAAGAATAAACGTTAGATGATAGTCACTTCCGTAAAAGTATAAAGAAACTAAATCGAGGAGGACAGCTGCTCCCGGAATACAAGGTGTAAATTTTATCAACAAGCTTATTTTGGGTTTTTGTTACTGCCTATGAATTCAAGTTTTTTTATGCCACTTAGGGGGTACACGGCCCACCGGATGGAAAGTGGTTACCGTGGCCTATCTACGTGTACAACACCATGGACGTGACACACGTGCTGCCGATCCTGTAAGAACAGAGAGTTTCTGTGCCGTCAGTGCATAAGACAAGGCAGGGCAAGCCTTTGGTATTTCCACTGATAGCACAAAAACTCTTCAGTGAACTCTGGCTACCCTTCTGACCACCGGGAATACAACCCCGGTCACGTCAAAAAGTCTATATGCGGAGTGCCCGTTTCTGGGGTGTCTTTTGAGGATAGTAGGAGGTGCTACGGTGGTGGACGAGCTAAAAGCCACCAATCACAGATTATATCAAAACAATCCGCGCGCATCAAGGCCTCTAGCGACTTGGGGTCAATATATATGTCACCGCCAACAAGCTTAATCAGCCGTTCTATTAGCGGCCTGAATGGTGTTCAGCTATTTAATTAAACGGCTAGGCAAATAGCTTGGGTCGGTGACGTTTAATTACTTGCCTAGCCATTTAATAAAACAGCTAGAAAAATGAAATAGTTATTGTTATATATTGTTAAAAAAATAACCACGAAGGCTAGAAGGTTTAATGCGGGAGCTCCGACCTTCTAACCTAACCTATCGAAGTAGAATTGCGTAACTTTCTCAATAAACCTATCACTAATTTTCTGTGAACACCCCTTTGCCTACCCCCTCGGGGATTCACAGGTGTGAGTATATGTATATATGTGATTTTCTGTCTTACTTCGGTGTGGTGCCCCATATTACGAATGGCCTAAGCATTAGTCAGCCAGGTTATAAAATATGGTACTAAACATTACGGCTGAGTATCATTCAGGCCGTTCATTTAATGGCGCCGTTTAGTTAACAGCCTAGGCTGTTAATTAAACGGCTGATTAATCTAGCTGGCGGCGATATAATATTTACTGATAACTATGACTTTAATAGTATTAGTATTGCCCTGTAACGGACTGCAGTCGTTAAGTGGAAGTAGTTCACAATTAGATGGGTAGATGGAGCTAAAATTCAAAATTCAAAAAAATGGGTGTGGTATTTAAGAGGGTTGTTAGATGGCGCTGCGATTGAGCCATTTCCTTTATTGTAAATAAATTAAATTCCATGTTTGTCTTATTGGTAGCGAAATAACGTAAGATTATCCGTAAAAAAAAATTGAAATAAGATTTAACATCAACTGCTACTGATCCTGCGGTTGATGTAACCAGGAATCTCTATTGGCTGCATTTTCTGTGATATTGCACTAGTCGCGAATTCTAAATATTAGTATACGAATAATTAACTGGAAAATTAGTTAGACATTATCTTGGATTATTCTTATTCCAATCATATGAATTAAGGAGTTTTTATAAAAAAGGAGCAAATTCGCTGAGGCGGCTTGCCGGAAATAGCTCACGATTGGATGAAGGATGATGTGTAGTTCTAGAAACGGCGAGGTTAGTTTAGAGAAGGGAGACCTCGCCTTTAAAAGATGGGTCTTCTGGAGGCGGGGGGCACTTTTTTTCGTCATTCATTCGATCCAGATAGCTAAAAGGGGAACGGCTCGGCGGACTGTCTTTGTAAGTTATATATTTCTATCGTTGTAAAGAAATAGTGTTAAATTCCTTTTGTGAATTATATGAAATTGTTGCCGGTGTTGTGTAATAAACGAATTACTAGCTATCTTCGTTTAACGCGAACAGTTTAGAGTTTTTCCAATGTACCGCCGAGAGTTTTATAATTCTGTAAAAATTATAAATTGTCGAAATTTGTTGTAAACCTTGGGGTGTGGGGTAGTTCTCGCGTCGAATATTGGGATGGGTCGCGATCGGAGCAGGACCTGGGGCCTTTGCGAAAATGAAGACACCTTACATTGGGCAGGGATAGTACGTGTAAATGTATGCGTATTATTACTGTCTTGTGCTGTTGAGTCTGGCAGTGCATTCGTAAAGTCCTTACGGTCGTTTTATCATCTTTATTATGTTGAAATTGTTGAAATTAATTGTAAATCTTGATTTTGTGTGTGGTTGGGCGTGATACGTACAAGGGTGCGCGATTAAGATTTGTTACGACTAGGGCGTGGGGTAGGCTAGTTCTCGCGTCGAATATTGGGATGGGTCGCGATCGGAGCAGGACTTAGGGCCTTTACGAAAATGAAGACACCTTACATTGGGCAGGGATAGTACGTGTAAATGTATGCGTATTATTACTGTCTTGTGCTGTTGAGTCTGGCAGTGCATTCGTAAAGTCATTGCTGTCGTTTTATCATCTTTTGTTATGTTAGTAGTTGAGGGTAGCACTGCGGTGTTTTAGCTAGTTCTCCCGTAGGAAACCCATGGCGATGTGCCTGGTTATGGAGGGATACCTAACGGTGGCAACAACTCCATATTTATCTGAATAGCTAGGGGCCGGTAACCTTTGAAGCGGGCGGCATTCCGATTTTACCTGTGGAAACGGGATCGGAAAAGCTTCCTGAATGTGGGTGACTGTTTGTTCTGTGATGGGTAGGTACCGTCGAAGTGGAACCGTCCAATTGGGCCTGGATCAGAACTTACAGAGCTCGCAGTTCAGTCTTATATATCTATTTATATATACACTAACTATTATCTCGTTAGGGTTTCAGTTCACATCCCTGAGCTTCGGCTCGTGGACTGGAGCAAGCACACAGTTATGAGGATAGGCCAGTCAAGCCTAACTAGCTTGCACCCATAGCAGAGCAGGAGTGTTGATGGAATACCATCAATACATGATAGGCTCACAACACACCACACGTTTAAATGTAAATAAGGTGACGTTACACCTAGTTTTGGTTGAACAGAAGTTCTAAGTTGGGGGTAGAGTAGGCACTCACACAATGGGAATAGGTTAGGAAGTGTATTAGTAAGGACTAGTATTGTAACGGTTCTGAGCTAATCGGGCCTTTGCTTGGTGATGTAACATATCATTCCTTGGTGATGCTTGTGATTGATTTAGTTAAGGCTTTTCGTGCGTTATTGCCGTGGTGAAATCGTGATTTGAGTAAATTGTATACGAGATATCGTGTTGTATATTTTAGTAGGCGTTCGTTGTATTCGGATTAGACCTATAAGCGAGCCGTCGTTGGACCGCGTTGCTAATGTTCTACTTGCCTAGCAACTGACTTAGTATGGTCTCAATGAAACTCAGATTGGTGGCATAACATATTTTAAATCCACCCACATCATAATTAATCAAATTCGTAATGGAAATTATTCCGAAATGAGAAGTTTGTTTGACTGATCTACCAATTGACTTTGAATAAAATACTATGCTATAAATAATACTTATTACTCGGAGCGTCGTAGCCGAGGAATCATTTTGGCGAGGTACATCTAGCTCACCTTAGCAGAGCGCTTTCCTAATTTGGAACTTGTATCGAACCTTAATTGATTTGGGCAATTGACCCTAGATATGGCTGTCTTCTACACCAGGGACACTATATCGATCTCGTTTATGCACGTGACAAGTATGAGTCAGTTCTGACATGTTAAAGATCCTATTTTGGACACAGAATCTCATTTGATGGATTGGTCATCAGACCGCGCTACGACATGAAACTATTCATTGAATCTGTACTAGTCATACTATGTTTTGACAATATTGTGAAAGAAATAATCTTATTTTGAATTAGAATTAATTGGCAACGCCTTTCTAATTCAAGTCTAATTAGACGTATACATTTGTCTGGATTCAGATATTGGGGGAGGGAAAATGCGAGTCGGCTATCCTACTCTCTAAAGGCGCGTAAGTTCCATTTGGGGCTACGTGCTTACAAAAGGATAGAGGGGGGATATTTAAAGTTGGTAGTATCCCACTGCACACGGCGATTGGTGGAGCCTGTGTCAACGGGGAAACAAAAACTAACAAATTCAAAGTATGTGTCAACGGGGAAACAAAAACTAACAAATTCAAAGTATGTGTCAACGGGGAAACAAAAACTAACAAATTCAAAGTATGTGTCAACGGGGAAACAAAAACTAACAAATTCAAAGTATATGCCTATGGGGAGCAAAAGTTGTTCGGGTTGTTTGCCACAGTAGTAGTGATTAGGGCAGTGTTAGGCTTGCAACACTAAGTCGACAATGTAAAAGGTTAGATCAATAAAGTTATTCGGATTGTTTGCCACAGTAGTAGTAATTAGGGCAGTGTTAGGCTTGCAACACTAAGTCGACAATGTAAAAGGTTAGATCAATAAAGTTATTCGGGTTGTTTGCCACAGTAGTAGTAATTAGGGCAGTGTTAGGCTTGCAACACTAAGTCGACAATGTAAAAGGTTAGATCAATAAAGTTATTCGGGTTGTTTGCCACAGTAGTAGTGATTAGGGCAGTGTTAGGCTTGCAACACTAAGTCGACAATGTAAAAGGTTAGATCAATAAAGTTATTCGGATTGTTTGCCACAGTAGTAGTAATTAGGGCAGTGTTAGGCTTGCAACACTAAGTCGACAATGTAAAAGGTTAGATCAATAAAGTTATTCGGGTTGTTTGCCACAGTAGTAGTAATTAGGGCAGTGTTAGGATCTAGTACGGTTGTAGGTTGCTTGTGAGAAAATTATTTGTGAGAGACTCATTCATTGAGAAATTGTTGTACCTTAACATAAATCAGTTAAAGTAAGTGGGGGTAGAATTAAGTAATTGTATAGTAATGTTTCATTATATAAATACCAGCATTCCTAGAACTCTATAGGATCCGGGATATGCGGGCTCATCTAGGGTCTCCTCTGACCATTATACGATCATTGGCCAAAGTAGAATTAACAATATAGACGATTTATTTAGTGTGGTGAAATGCGGCGGGTATGACCACCGCTTTATTACGTATTGGTGCTGTGACGCAGGATCACGGTACAATTTGCTGCCACTCACCAGGATTACTATGGTTAAGGCAGTGTTTATTACAATTTGGTCCCGCGTGACCAGGACATTACATCTTGGTGACGTGATCTGGGACCGGGGTGATTACAATTTGGGGCCGTAAGCCAGGATTACACGTTAAAATTTGATGACGTGGATCAAGACTACACACTACAAGTTAATGCCTGGTGGCCAGGACGACACCACAATTTGGTGTCGGTAACCAGGATGGTAACATTTTGTCTGCCCGGGGATAGGTTGGAAGGTCAGGCGCCAGTACGATTTGGAGCCGAGACCTGAGATCAGAGTCTGAGACAATTTCGTTGCAGTGTTCGGGATAGACACTATATTCTGACCATCGGTCGTTGGCATTGTGTTTGTTTGTTGTGGGTTAGTTGAGGGTAGGAGTACGGTATGTTGCATACCGTACAATTTGTTGCTGTATTATAGGTAAGGGTCTCTAGGAAATTATGCTGGGGTGAATTTAGTGTAAAATGAAAAATGGTGAGAATAATAAACAATGGGGGGTCGTAAAGTCTGGGTTAGGATGTTATCAGTCGAATTGTTGGGGGGTCGATATTAAGTATCTTATAGACTTGAGTAGGTCGAACTCGGGAGAAACATTTATTGAATTGAAATACCTACACATATCGTTGGAGTGCAACATTGTATGACAGTGAGGCATCCCAACCAACAGTTAACACTATAATGTATTATTTGTTAACTTATCGTGTATATATAGTTCCGGTTATGAGCCGTGAGTCTTAGCTGAAAGTGGTGTTCAAATTTATAAGTTAAAAGGGAGTTTATAGTGATTGTATTGACGAATCGTTACGTGTAGTGTTCTTTGAGTGTTCGATCAGTGATAAATATAGTATGGATAAGCCGAGCAGGAAAAGGCGGGCGCCTGCCCGTTATGGGGAAAACAGGACAAGTGAGCAAGGGACGACTAGTCCTGTAAGGCAAACTACGACGCCCAATGAACCTGTACCTACCACATCTAGGCGTGTGAGACGGACAATTGAAGCTAGAAGGAGACCGGAGGGGAGAAGTGTGAATGTGAACACTTCTTTAGCTAACCTTCGGTATAGGAAGTTGAATCGTACTATAGAAGATTTAGCTGCGAAATTGGAGACGTTAAGGGCTGAGATGAGTGAGGCAAGAGCTTCCCCAGCAGACAGAAGCGGAAGTAGTCGCGAATGGGGGGCAGTGCCCACAGAAGCGTTGTCTGTGGTTAGGGAACAGGCTAATCCGGAATTGAATCAACAACTATATACAGACTCTCCTAGATTAAGGGAAAATGGGGAACCCTCGATCTCCGTAGAGTGTGTCAACTCGGAGTTACCTAGAAACATAAACTACCATGTGAGAAATGTAACGTTCGAGAAGCCCAAGTTCGGAGACAAAGTCGATGTGCATCCGGTGACGTTTTTGGAAGACCTAACAACATATCTGGGAAAGGTCGGTCGGGACGGCAATCAATTAGACTTGATACAAGAATGTCTAGTGGGTGAAGCCAGAGAGTGGGCAAGAGTTTACAAGTGTCGTTGGAGCGTATTGCAAGATTTCAAGGCGGACTTTTTGGCTACCTTCTGGGGAGAAAGCGAACAGAACGAATTACGCCGGTCTATAGTGCATGGAGTTTGGAATAAAGCGGAGTCGCCTACTATGTTAGGCCATTTCCTAAGATTGACCGGGAAGGCTCAGATGCTAACTTATAAGTTTTCCGAGAAACAACTGATTGGGGACATAATTAGGCAGTTTCCGAAGTATGTGCAACAGGGATGGTATACGTCCAAGCTGAATAACATCATTGAAACAGCGGAGTTTTTGAGAGGGATGGACGATATAGCTCGGCAAGAGGCTGTATCAACTCCAACCTCTGGCGGCGAGAAGAGGATACCGGAGAAAAGGGCTAAGGATTCTCGTCAGGACTATCGCAGTTGGCCTAAGCCAAGCAAAACTCGACCGTCTGGTGAGCAGGTGGCAACGGTAGTGCAGAGTGATACATCGGCGTTAGCGTCACCCGCAGGTTTAAACTAGTAGAGGCTGGAAGTTCTGTTCCCGATCTAGCCTCAGTCACAGGGAGCGCAGCGTTAGATATGATGATCAAAATGGGTTGGAATCCAGGGCTAGCTTTAGGTAAGGTAGGAAACGGTATTAGGGCGCCGCTAGTGACGAAGATGACTACTCGTGGTATACGTGAGGGATTGGGCTTTGGAACAGTAGAACCAAAGAGTCTCTTTATCGATAAACAAATAGTTGATGTGATTAAATTAAATATTGAACAGAAACTTTTGAGACAAGGCGATCCTGTGTCGATAGAGGCGGTATTTGATGAAAGGTCTACAGAACGCGATGAGGGAACCTTTAGTTCAGAAGTAATAGTGCATATTTTTGATCATGAGGTTATAGGATTAGTGGATACTGGTTGTGATATAACCAGCATCTCAGAGGAATTCTGGGATGTACTGAGGTCGGATAGGAGTCGCGAAATACCGTGGATGCCGATTAGACCCTTTAAAATTAAGACAGCTGTGGGTCATAGGAGCGGAGAGATTAAGAAAATAGTTCTATTGCCTTTAAAGCTAGGAGAGTGTGTACAAAATATGGGGTTTGTAGTAGTTCCAGGCCTAGTTAATTCGTTGATTTTAGGATTTGATTGGTTAAAGGGGAATGAAGTAACTATCAACACGGGAAAAATAGATAGAGGTTTAGTTCTGGATCAGGCAGGGCAAAGAGAGGTAATACCGTTTTTAGAGCAAGTAAAGGGAGCCGACCTAAGGGAGAGTGAGGAATTAATATCAGCCATGGATAGTTGTAGCGAGTTTAATGATCTAGTCTGGACAAGTCTAGAGACCGGAGTTGCTATAGAGACAGAACAGAGGAATAGCTTGCTAAAATTGTTACATAAATATAAGGGTGTGTTCACTTCGCGTTTAGGGAGAGCGAACTGCTATCAGCACGAGATAGTGATGTGTTCAGATGTACCTATTGTTAAGAAAAATTATCCGGTGCCATATGCTTATAGGGGGAGAGTAGAAGAAAAGCTAAGGGAAATGGAAGATTTGGGGATAGTTAGTCGATCTGCAACTCCTTATTGTAGTCCATTGACTTTTACGATTAAGCGTGATGATTCGATTAGAGTGTTATTAGACGCTAGAGAGATAAATAAATATATGGTGGCAGAAACGGAGAAACCACCACTACAGATTGATGTCATGAATTCCTTCCATGGGGCTAACTATATAAGTGTAGTAGATTTGAATAATGCTTATTTCCAAATACCTATTACGCAGAATAGTAAAAAATATACGGGGTTCACCTTCAATGGGAAGTCCTACGTTTATAATGTGTTGCCCCAAGGGTTGAAAACGTCCGTGGGAAGTTTTAGTAGGGCCATGGATATAATATTAGGACATGAGGTCAGGGAATTTTGTGTTAATTATTTAGATGACCTAGCGATAATAACGACAGGGTCATTCACACAACATTTGGAACATTTGGACATAGTCTTAGGTAAATTGCAAAAGGCAGGTTTAACGTGTAATTTAAAGAAATGTGAGTTTTGTTGTAAGGAAGTGAGGATGTTGGGTTACATCATCTCTACTCAGGGATTACACACTGACCCAGATAAGGTTAAAGCTATACAAGAGTTTCCGATACCTAGAAGGATAAAGCATGTGAGGGCATTTTTGGGGTTATGTAATTTTTATAGGAAGTTTATACCTAACTTTAATATTCAAGCGCAACCATTATATAATTTGTTGAAGAAGGGTAAAGGCTGGGGTTGGGGTCAACTCGAACAAAGGGCGTTCGAACAAATTAAAGCTTTGTTCTTAGAAACTATCCAATTGCATCATCCGGATTTTACTAAACCTTTCTATTTGCAAACGGATTGTTCTAAGGTGGGATTAGCAGGGGTTTTATATCAGGTAGGCGATGATGATCAGCAGAGGGTGCTGGGGTTTTATAGTAAGGCATTAAGGGGGGCTCAATTAAATTGGACAGTGACTGAGCAGGAGTTCTATTCAGTAATCTGTTGTTTAGAGAAATTCGAAACGTATTTGAGGGGAGCTAGGGTAGTTATTAGGACGGATCATAAGGCTTTGGCATTTGTCAAGACGTGGAGGTTATATAACGCTAAGGTAACTCGGTGGATTAACTATTTAGAGAATTTTCAGTATGAAATACAACATATTAAAGGGAGAGATAATGTGGTCGCGGACGTATTGTCGCGCTATCCTCCTAAAGGGGAACTTTTGCAGGAAGAAAAGGTTAGGTCACCGAGCATCCTATATATGGAAGCGCAACGAAATAAAGAATTACTGAACCAATTAGAACTACTACCTGAATTACAAAGGGCTGATGTAGAGATAAGTAGGTTAATTAATCAGATAAGTACGGCCAGCACAAGAGGAGAGTTAGCGGGTTTGGCGAGTAGGTGTAGATTGATTAATGACGTTTTGTATATAGATAAGGGGGGTGAAAAGGGACAAGTCATTTTCTTACCAAATGTCCTTAGGGAAGGATTAGTTAGGCAAGTACATCTCGAAATGGGTCATCAGGGAGGTTACAAGGTGATAAAGTATATAAGGGATCGGTTTTATTGGAAAGGATTAACTAAGAGTGTGAAACGTTTAGTGAGGACTTGTGACGTATGTCAGTTAACAAAGCATTCTAATTCAAACAAAGTAGGCCCATGCTGTTCAATAATTACAAGAGATATTGGCGATTTAGTGATGGTAGATATATACGGGCCCCTCCCTACGGGTAAATTTGGAATGAATTATATACTCGTTCTACAGGATTCGTTTAGTAAGTTTGTCAAATTTTTTGAGCTTAAGAAGGCAACGGCGGTGGCAGTGTTTAATAAGGCAAAGAGGTTCTTCGACATAATAAAGCCGAAGGCGATAATGTCGGATAATGGGACCCAGTTCACTAGTCGAGTGTGGAAAGAGGGCATGGAAACGTTGGGGGTTAGAGTGGTATACACTACGGTTAGGAACCCACGACCAAATACAGTAGAGCGAGTCAACAGGGAGTTAGGGCGTTTGTTTAGGACATATAATAGCACGAATCACAAAGGATGGGTAAAGACTCTTCTCAAGTTGGAGGAGCTATATAATAACACTTATCATGAAAGCACAGGATTTACCCCTTGTGAGATAATGTACGGAACTTCGACGAGGTTGTCGTTTGACGAGATTATAGGTAGGAGTAATGGAGAGCTAGACGTACAGAAAGTCAGGGAGATAGCGCGTAAGAATCTACAAGAGGCTGGGGAAAAACGGAAGGCGAAGTTTAATGGTAGATATCGGTTGATTGAATATCAGGTCGGCGATTTAGTAAAAATTAGGAAGTTAAATAAATCTAGCGCGAAATTAAAGGTAACCAAGAAGTTTGAGGCGTTGTATGAAGGTCCATACGTAGTGGCGGGAAATCCTTACCAAAATGTGTACATTTTGTTAGACCCCCAAACTAATGAGGTTCGGGGGAAGTTCAATACTATACATCTGTCTAGATATTATACGCAGTAGGCTGGGGCTGGATCGGGAAGAGAAGAGAAGGTTCGTGAACTTAAGCTTGAATTGTTGATTAGATTTTGCAATTACTTTACTTAGTATGTAAGAATTTGTAGATTTAAGTAATGTAGTTAGTTAAGTAGAACTAGTAAGTAGGATTGATTTAAAATTATATTCAATTAATAATTTAGATCTGGTCTGAGGATAAATATATAAAAAAAAAAAAAATGTGATCAATAAATTTGGTGGATAGGGTGAAGCCCATCTGATAGTATGAGCAGTAGTCCATCATGTGAATGAGTTGATCATAGTAATTTTCACTTAGTTTCACATTAGTCACTTTCACCCTAAATTGTTAACGAAATATATTCTCATCCCGTCAGATGGTGGGGAGCAGGGTGGCTTTACCAAAAAAAAAAAAATTAATTAAATATTACAAAAGGAAAAAATTGTAGTAAGGTTCGTTATAGTTCGACTTTAAGACTCAATCAAAATTTATCAATTTGCCACGCGTGGTGTGCAATAGAGGGGGATACTGAAATCCGCTTTTCCTTGCAAAAGCTGGAGCATTCCTAAAATTACGAAACAATAACCATGCGTTTGTATCGGGTGCTGATTGGTTGGTAGTCTGAATGACCATGGAAGTTGGTTATGTTAGAGCGAAAGGAATATTCACGTTAAGGAATGGTCATGGAAAGGTTGTATGTTGAATGAGTACTTGTTTAAATTCAGTGTGAAGGGCCTTCCCAACCAGCACTATGGGGAGTAGAATCGCGAGGCTTGGTTATAGTCTAGTCATTCTGCATGCACCTCAATCGGAATTATGAAGGATTGCTAAGAGTTAGGATAATAGACGGGCTCGAGATTGATGAATCCGAGGTCTAAGCATACCGTTAAGGTACCTTCACACTTCCTCAACTATACAGTTAGGTTATAACGAGCTACACTGTACATGCGCCATTTTCGGGGCAAATGCTTTTGGGTTTCGAGCCAAGTGGGGTGGACCGTTTGCACCTACTATGTTTGACGGCTGTTAAGGGGTGACTTTATTATTGGGGGATGGGGTAATTGGTTGTGGAAGAACGTAAGATAGGTTCGCTCCACAAACTTTTACTCTGAGTCGCTAGGACTGAGCTTGCCTCACAACCAGGCTTTCCTTGCTTTAGACTGTCATGTCCTGGTTCGAGGAGATAGTTTGTGTTGCGGGACTACTATCAAGCTTGGTATCGGGACTGAGAAGTGGTTTGTCTTGATATGGTTAAACTGCACAGACACTTAATGTGTGGGATGACTGGATTCTAGCTAAGGGGGAAATATACAAAAAAAAGGGGGGCCTGTGGGTAAAGAAGTATCTTCACCTCGATTTGCAGCCCGTGTGAGGTTTAAATCAGGTTGTCTTTTATTGTTCTGTATTAAAATTAGTAGAATCTTTATTCCGGTCATAAAAAAAAAAAAAAAAAAAAAAAAAAAAAAAGAGAATGTACCTTCATAAAGATTCGGGGGTCGGGATGTAACGGACTGCAGTCGTTAAGTGGAAGTAGTTCACAATTAGATGGGTAGATGGAGCTAAAATTCAAAATTCAAAAAAATGGGTGTGGTATTTAAGAGGGTTGTTAGATGGCGCTGCGATTGAGCCATTTCCTTTATTGTAAATAAATTAAATTCCATGTTTGTCTTATTGGTAGCGAAATAACGTAAGATTATCCGTAAAAAAAAATTGAAATAAGATTTAACATCAACTGCTACTGATCCTGCGGTTGATGTAACCAGGAATCTCTATTGGCTGCATTTTCTGTGATATTGCACTAGTCGCGAATTCTAAATATTAGTATACGAATAATTAACTGGAAAATTAGTTAGACATTATCTTGGATTATTCTTATTCCAATCATATGAATTAAGGAGTTTTTATAAAAAAGGAGCAAATTCGCTGAGGCGGCTTGCCGGAAATAGCTCACGATTGGATGAAGGATGATGTGTAGTTCTAGAAACGGCGAGGTTAGTTTAGAGAAGGGAGACCTCGCCTTTAAAAGATGGGTCTTCTGGAGGCGGGGGGCACTTTTTTTCGTCATTCATTCGATCCAGATAGCTAAAAGGGGAACGGCTCGGCGGACTGTCTTTGTAAGTTATATATTTCTATCGTTGTAAAGAAATAGTGTTAAATTCCTTTTGTGAATTATATGAAATTGTTGCCGGTGTTGTGTAATAAACGAATTACTAGCTATCTTCGTTTAACGCGAACAGTTTAGAGTTTTTCCAATGTACCGCCGAGAGTTTTATAATTCTGTAAAAATTATAAATTGTCGAAATTTGTTGTAAACCTTGGGGTGTGGGGTAGTTCTCGCGTCGAATATTGGGATGGGTCGCGATCGGAGCAGGACCTGGGGCCTTTGCGAAAATGAAGACACCTTACATTGGGCAGGGATAGTACGTGTAAATGTATGCGTATTATTACTGTCTTGTGCTGTTGAGTCTGGCAGTGCATTCGTAAAGTCCTTACGGTCGTTTTATCATCTTTATTATGTTGAAATTGTTGAAATTAATTGTAAATCTTGATTTTGTGTGTGGTTGGGCGTGATACGTACAAGGGTGCGCGATTAAGATTTGTTACGACTAGGGCGTGGGGTAGGCTAGTTCTCGCGTCGAATATTGGGATGGGTCGCGATCGGAGCAGGACTTAGGGCCTTTACGAAAATGAAGACACCTTACATTGGGCAGGGATAGTACGTGTAAATGTATGCGTATTATTACTGTCTTGTGCTGTTGAGTCTGGCAGTGCATTCGTAAAGTCATTGCTGTCGTTTTATCATCTTTTGTTATGTTAGTAGTTGAGGGTAGCACTGCGGTGTTTTAGCTAGTTCTCCCGTAGGAAACCCATGGCGATGTGCCTGGTTATGGAGGGATACCTAACGGTGGCAACAACTCCATATTTATCTGAATAGCTAGGGGCCGGTAACCTTTGAAGCGGGCGGCATTCCGATTTTACCTGTGGAAACGGGATCGGAAAAGCTTCCTGAATGTGGGTGACTGTTTGTTCTGTGATGGGTAGGTACCGTCGAAGTGGAACCGTCCAATTGGGCCTGGATCAGAACTTACAGAGCTCGCAGTTCAGTCTTATATATCTATTTATATATACACTAACTATTATCTCGTTAGGGTTTCAGTTCACATCCCTGAGCTTCGGCTCGTGGACTGGAGCAAGCACACAGTTATGAGGATAGGCCAGTCAAGCCTAACTAGCTTGCACCCATAGCAGAGCAGGAGTGTTGATGGAATACCATCAATACATGATAGGCTCACAACACACCACACGTTTAAATGTAAATAAGGTGACGTTACACCTAGTTTTGGTTGAACAGAAGTTCTAAGTTGGGGGTAGAGTAGGCACTCACACAATGGGAATAGGTTAGGAAGTGTATTAGTAAGGACTAGTATTGTAACGGTTCTGAGCTAATCGGGCCTTTGCTTGGTGATGTAACATATCATTCCTTGGTGATGCTTGTGATTGATTTAGTTAAGGCTTTTCGTGCGTTATTGCCGTGGTGAAATCGTGATTTGAGTAAATTGTATACGAGATATCGTGTTGTATATTTTAGTAGGCGTTCGTTGTATTCGGATTAGACCTATAAGCGAGCCGTCGTTGGACCGCGTTGCTAATGTTCTACTTGCCTAGCAACTGACTTAGTATGGTCTCAATGAAACTCAGATTGGTGGCATAACATATTTTAAATCCACCCACATCATAATTAATCAAATTCGTAATGGAAATTATTCCGAAATGAGAAGTTTGTTTGACTGATCTACCAATTGACTTTGAATAAAATACTATGCTATAAATAATACTTATTACTCGGAGCGTCGTAGCCGAGGAATCATTTTGGCGAGGTACATCTAGCTCACCTTAGCAGAGCGCTTTCCTAATTTGGAACTTGTATCGAACCTTAATTGATTTGGGCAATTGACCCTAGATATGGCTGTCTTCTACACCAGGGACACTATATCGATCTCGTTTATGCACGTGACAAGTATGAGTCAGTTCTGACATGTTAAAGATCCTATTTTGGACACAGAATCTCATTTGATGGATTGGTCATCAGACCGCGCTACGACATGAAACTATTCATTGAATCTGTACTAGTCATACTATGTTTTGACAATATTGTGAAAGAAATAATCTTATTTTGAATTAGAATTAATTGGCAACGCCTTTCTAATTCAAGTCTAATTAGACGTATACATTTGTCTGGATTCAGATATTGGGGGAGGGAAAATGCGAGTCGGCTATCCTACTCTCTAAAGGCGCGTAAGTTCCATTTGGGGCTACGTGCTTACAAAAGGATAGAGGGGGGATATTTAAAGTTGGTAGTATCCCACTGCACACGGCGATTGGTGGAGCCTGTGTCAACGGGGAAACAAAAACTAACAAATTCAAAGTATGTGTCAACGGGGAAACAAAAACTAACAAATTCAAAGTATGTGTCAACGGGGAAACAAAAACTAACAAATTCAAAGTATGTGTCAACGGGGAAACAAAAACTAACAAATTCAAAGTATATGCCTATGGGGAGCAAAAGTTGTTCGGGTTGTTTGCCACAGTAGTAGTGATTAGGGCAGTGTTAGGCTTGCAACACTAAGTCGACAATGTAAAAGGTTAGATCAATAAAGTTATTCGGATTGTTTGCCACAGTAGTAGTAATTAGGGCAGTGTTAGGCTTGCAACACTAAGTCGACAATGTAAAAGGTTAGATCAATAAAGTTATTCGGGTTGTTTGCCACAGTAGTAGTAATTAGGGCAGTGTTAGGCTTGCAACACTAAGTCGACAATGTAAAAGGTTAGATCAATAAAGTTATTCGGGTTGTTTGCCACAGTAGTAGTGATTAGGGCAGTGTTAGGCTTGCAACACTAAGTCGACAATGTAAAAGGTTAGATCAATAAAGTTATTCGGATTGTTTGCCACAGTAGTAGTAATTAGGGCAGTGTTAGGCTTGCAACACTAAGTCGACAATGTAAAAGGTTAGATCAATAAAGTTATTCGGGTTGTTTGCCACAGTAGTAGTAATTAGGGCAGTGTTAGGATCTAGTACGGTTGTAGGTTGCTTGTGAGAAAATTATTTGTGAGAGACTCATTCATTGAGAAATTGTTGTACCTTAACATAAATCAGTTAAAGTAAGTGGGGGTAGAATTAAGTAATTGTATAGTAATGTTTCATTATATAAATACCAGCATTCCTAGAACTCTATAGGATCCGGGATATGCGGGCTCATCTAGGGTCTCCTCTGACCATTATACGATCATTGGCCAAAGTAGAATTAACAATATAGACGATTTATTTAGTGTGGTGAAATGCGGCGGGTATGACCACCGCTTTATTACGTATTGGTGCTGTGACGCAGGATCACGGTACAATTTGCTGCCACTCACCAGGATTACTATGGTTAAGGCAGTGTTTATTACAGCCCCTAACATCTACTGATTTGCTTCCGTTGTAAGTAAAAAGTACATAAGTATGTTACATGATTACTTTAAAAAGTTGCTCACCGGTTGCAACATCTAAAACTCATAATGGCTTCTACGTTGATCGAAATATGGTTGAGCAATAGTAAGTGAGTATTTTGTACTACTTTATTGGTATCATTATGTTATGTTTTTTCTTTATGTGGGCCACGTCAATAAAACGTCAGCTTGTGCGATTTTCATGACTGAAAATCACTACTACAGTTGCCTAAACTCAGCTGATTAGGGGTGAGATCCTAATAGATATCTTTGATGGAACAGCTTGTGGTTTAAGTCGGTTCGACGCCGATATAGCCACTTCACCCTTAAAAAAATTGTTTGAATGGTACCGATACCACTTTTCCTTAGTGGTTTATAATTTATATTTCATTTACATCTCTTTACTATTAAGGGGGGTAGACACAACTTCTTTTCAGAAGCTACGATCCTGGCGCACACCTTGTGCTTCTTCTGATTGCATGATTATTTACAGCCACTTGTGTAGGGAGGCAAGTTTAAATAGCTCTGCATATTTCTTAAAACATAATTATTACAAGAAGTTGTTACTAAAACCCAAGGAAAACTACTAAGCCCAGCATATACCTGCGCCATTGTACATAAACTCAATAAAACACTCGCTCCAAACGCTCAGCTATGCAAATATTTCTGTTCTACGTGCCTCTGGGCTTCTAATTAGAGCCCTACGCGGAGCTATGCTAAGATGAAGTCGGCTATCTTGTTTATTTAGTCTACAATTTGTTCTGTATTATAATAATAGCGTTTAGGACTAGGTGAGGGATGAGGTTGCTCTTCATTGGATAGTAAACATACAACATATGGTCAAGTAAAATTTCAAGAAAGGTATTAGAAGTTTTTTACATGTTCTTCAACAAGATTGTGACGGTCCTGGTGTTGCACACGTCCATAGGCCACGGTAACCACTTTACATCAGATGATCGCCAATCCTGAGGTCCATTTTTGTAAAATTATATTTTTTAACAACAGAGGAATCACATTCGTGCTGCCGACTCTGTGAGTACCATCTGGTGCCCTTCTTGAAGAACTTCATACTATAATTGCTTAAGAAAACCACAGCCAGGAAGATTATTCCACAGCTTAAGCATGCTAGCAGGTTTTGCTTTGCGAATCATAGGTGATTTGCCAATCACGTTTTTTTTTCTAATTGCTCTACCCGGGAATCCAACCAACCTCACTTTTATACCATACAAACTAAGCAATTAACAACGTAACATTATTTACATACAGCTTCATAACTGTTATGACTTCGTTCTCCTCCGTTACTGAGATAAACGTACCGTACTAAGGAGGTCCGTCATCAGGCGCGCTCAGCTGTGACTTCTAGGCCAATCTGATAAAAAACATAATCTAGTTCTTCCATAACTGACATTGACAGTGATCTCATTGTTCAGTCAAAAACGATTTCACTGCTACAGCTGTCAAGGTGTAGCCACACAAAAATATTAGAGTCCAATCAGTCTCTCGCAAATCTCAGATTTTTGGCTCCCGCAAAAGCTAAGATTACTTAAATTAGGGGTAAGAATAGAAGCATGGGAAACAGAACCCAAAATACAAGGTTTGGATGAACCGGGATCGTAAATAACACAGCGATAGGATAGCCACATGTCACCCCAATAAAAGTCAAGATAAGATAAAATTAATTAAAAAAACAGAGTATGAGAGCGATTTCATACTTTACCTCTTAATTTGCTTTTTATGAGACCCACTGCCGTCTGACCGGTCAATCATGAGAGAAATACCTTCGTGCTCCTCCGTAAATCAGAAAGCGTACCGGATTGCAGGGGCCTTGGGACCCAAGGATCGTCGTGAGGACCACACACACAGATGCGTAGGGATGTTGCTGCCTTGGCAGTATTTTACCGTCTCTACCATGGTGAATATTCTGATCTTACAATTAGTCCCACCCTCTCCTTTCTTACACAGGACACACGAGCGGGGCTTAGATGTCACCCGTTTACGGTGCAGAATATTCCTTCAAGAACCAAGCAGTTTGGAGACTCTTTTCTTTGTCATGCCATTAAAACCTGGAACTCCTTGCCAGCTCACGTGTTTCCTTCTTCCTACAGTCCGGAGTCCTTTAAGAGGGGCATGAAAAAGTATCTGATGGGGCTGTGAAGCTGAGTGTATGTAATGGTGACCCTCTTTCCTGAGACTTTGCCTTCAACTCACCATCAGGCGAGTTGAAGTCAAATTGACTTGTCCTATAAAAAAAGACATATAAACATGGTACACATATTCATACTAATATTATAAATGCGAAAGTAACCCTAATTTTCTGTTACACTTTCACGCGTAAACCACTGAACCGATTTTAATGAAATTCGGCACAGAGATAGATTAGATCATGGGACAGGACAAAGGCAATGTTTGTTTGCGATAAGCGACATTCATGATGTCGGAGCAGTGAGCGACGGCTAATATTCTATTTAAAACATTATCTCTTAAACTAAATCAACAGTTTAAGTTAATCCTTCCAAAACGTTTTATAGCCAATTCAGGGCCAATCTTATAATTGTTACTTACCAGCAAGGGGTTAATTGGACCTATTTTTGCGAGGAAGTGACCCAGCCTGTTTCCTCAAGTCTCAATCAGCAGTGAGGACGTACTCATAAAGAGATGAGGTAATGTGGTCTTGGCTATTTCTGGCTCGAAGCGATGTTGCTAGTTGAAAGAAGTTATAGTTTCCGGTGTTGTAACTATAAAAATACTTATATTGTCAATTAAACTGTAACTACTAGATACTGAAGATAACTATTTGATCCTAATACATACATACATATAATCACGCTTATTTCTAACATTTAAGCACAACAAAACATAACATACGCATAACATAACATAAACTCACGCCTTTATCCCCGAAGGGGTAGGCAGAGGTGCTAGCACCCACATTTCGCCGGTTTATGTTTTGGTTCCAATATAATAGGTGGCGAGCCTATTGCCATTAACTGGGCACTTATAAACCTGCGATAAATACACACATAACTTCGAAAAGCATCGAAAAGTCATTGGTGTGTGCCATGGAAAACTTGGGATCGAACCCGATACCTCGTCTCAGCAGTCCATTACCCATACCACTAGGCTACCGCGGTTTCGAGGTAGGCACAGACAATAGCCGCAAGTTGACTCAATTCTAATATATTTCACGAGCTTTCGCTACTGTGGTTGAGCCTTTCATGCAAGCCCGTCGGTGTTTTGTACTTCTGTACTGTTCCAGATAAAAGATATTTTGACTGAACAAGTTTTCTACGAGGATTCGAGAATATATTATACGCAGAAAAATCGGTAATAGGGGGAATTGGGAATAAGGATACGATTCCGAAGGTAACCGCATACGATAGCTGCGGACGAACGCAGCAAATGCGCGTAATTCATTGCGGCTTCTCAACGGACCTTTTATTCATATCGAAGTTTAACAAGTAATGTATGTGTTTTAAAGGGTGGTAGAAATTTGATGACTCATATCTGTCACAAATTTCGACCGGGACCCACCCGGTCTATTGCGAAAAACCCTACATAGTAATGCAATCTCGGTTGGATTGCGTTCAGGGGTCAGCGAGTGCATAGCCGGGTAGGGGGATTATGGTCGCAGCACCTGAGAACCAACCAACCAACCAACCAGAGACCTGTAGAAACGGTGGTGCCGCTGGCCGCCTGCGGCATAGTACAGGGGCCCAGCCGGGACTAACCACCCTGGGAGGCTGCTCCACCAGGTCGCGCATAATCCCGATATGGCTCGTCGTGTCGGTTGGTGACCGGAGGGAGCCCGGCAACCATACTCGGGGGGGAGGGGGGTCAGCGGCTAAGCTGGGCATGAAAATCCTCAACAGAGACGTTTCTTCATGCCCTGATAACAAACCAGGAAACGAACGGAAACCTCAAATATTTAAGGTGACGAATGAACGCAGTGTACGAATTTCAGAGGACCAGTGGGTACGTACCATGCACATATAGGTAATATTATACTAAACAGTACCATTACACAATCTGTGCAATTTGCAAGCCCTCTCACCGACAATACGCACATATCTTAGTGTAAACTAGCGGGGGCACGTGAACCCACTCACGTGTAACGTTATGTTTATAATTATGAGTTACTGCATAATGTTATGGATGTGTTCACGGGTGCCTGCTGACGACAACAGGTGCGTTGTTGAATGTTAGAGGAAGGCAGTGGGTCTTCCGTGTCAAGGCCGGGAGATTGTTGTGGGAAATAGAGGGGAATGTGTTTATTTGACTGTTGTACGGTCGCCATCGTTGGTAGTTTGCAAGATACTGACTAACATAGCTTTAAAAACGTAAGTTACTTTAAGAGCTTAACTTATGTTGAGCTCGGAAAATATGATACTCTGAAAGTAAATAATAACAAATAAAGCGCGATAGAATTCGTTAACAAGTATTTATATTTATCGAATATTGCTTTACTGATCCATTTCATTGCCTTTTTGAAGTGAAAACTTCTTTAGCGGCGTTGGATGGGTATAAAGTGCTGAACTCGCGTCAGGATCGGTTGACCTTTGAACCGTAACCGACGACTGACGTCATGCAATATTACAGAGTGTCTATTTTGCAAAATACGATAAATAGCTTTGTAGCATAGCGGTTACGCTTTGACTATAAGTCCTTATGGTTTCAGATAGTACCGGGTTCAAACCTGGCCTTCTGACACTTTTCGTGATTATTTTTTCTTTTCGTAATTTATTACTTTTTGTGATTATTATTTTCCTTTTTGTAATTTATTATTTTTTGTGCTAATTTTTTTTTGTAATTTATTACTTTTTGTGATTATTTTTTCTTTTTGTAATTTATTAATTTCTTCTGACAGAAAATTAGCAGAAAATTAGTGATAGGTTCTATGATTGGCACTATATTATAGGTATAGTATGGTATGGTATGATTGATGATTATGATATGATTCTTTTTATCTTTTGCTATGTATATAACGAAGAAAGAAAGAAAGAAAAAGTTTTCACTTCTGCCGGCACTCCCAGAGTGCAACCCGTCTTTTTTTTCTGGTGGAGTAGTTTAAAGTCACCCCATCCCACCTCTTCCTGTGGGTGTCCTAGAAGGCGACTAAGGGATAGGGCTGCTCTCCATCCAACAGTTACCATATAGCCCATAAATAAGTTGCCACTTGACGGCAAAAGAGTCAACCCTTATTAGGTGGGACCTCTGCCTAATGTATTTCAATGTAAAGATAGTTTGTTTTGTTAGTGTCCACTTATGAGGGCAATTGTACTTAATTTTAGTTTACAATAGCGATGATATCAATCTCACTTTTCTCTTACGGACTGAATTTAGAGACTACAATACTTCGACATGTAGCGAACTTCGAAACCACATAGATCGACAAATCATTGCTTCGACAGACAATTATTGGACAACAAACACCTTCGAATTACCACTACTTCGACAGACGATTATTCGACAGACAATACTTAGACAAGACACATCTTCGAATGACCACTACTTCGACAATTTTTTTTTGTAGTCTTTCGTTGAATTGTAACTGTTTTTTTTTTCTTTGGTTTTTATGCCTCAAATTACTTCATTATGGTTAACACCCCGACTTGGATAGGTTAGGTTAGAAGACTAAGGCTTCGTAGGTAGTTATTTTTTTTAAACCACCCAGTAATAGGAGAATGATAAAAAATCTGTCGAAGTAGTGGTCATTCAAAGATGTGACTTGTCTAAGCATTGTCTGTCGAATAATTATCTGTCGAAGTAGTGGTAATTCGAAGGTGTGTGTTGACTAATAATTGTCCGTCGAAGCAATGGCTTGTCGATCTATGTATTTTCGAAGTTTGCTACGTGTTGAAGTATTTTACTTTTAAAATGTGAAAGTTTTGCTGGTTGGAAGGATGTCACTCGATAACACCAGAACGACTGCACGGATCTAGATGAAATTTGGCACAGAGATATATTAGAGTAATTACAGAGAGGCGATCTAGTCCCAGCTACATCCAAAACAAAGCTCTGGATCATATTTCTTACTTCTTGTCCTTTTTAGCTTATCTTGGCTTTTAAAGAAGCGACTGCCGCATGGCTACCCAACCCTGGGAAGTAAGCTTGCAGAGCCTCATCTATTAATCAGTATCTGTACCAGCTACACCCTAATTTTTTTGATAGAGTCTTCCAAAAACCCACAGGTCAAATATAAACACTCTTTCAAAGGAGGTATGGTAGGACACAACGATATTTCCATTCAAAGAAGCAGTCCGACTGGGGAAGTACCTCCGCCCTACAGAATACCGCGGCTATATGTGTAATAACCTCGTGTTTCGTTCCCGGCGGTGAGTAGGGTAGCCAGAGCTCACTGAAGAGTTTTTGTACTGTCAGTGGAAAGACCAAAGACTATTCCTGCTTTATCTTCTACACTGACGGCAAGGAACTCTCTGTGTTTACAGGGTCGGCAGCACAAGTGTAATTCCTCTGGTGTAGCACACGCCCATAGGCCACGGTAACTAGTTTCCATCAGGTGGGCCGTGTGCTTGCCTGCCACCTCAGTTGTATTTAAAAAAATTAACTTCATCACAGTCAGGTAACAAAAATTAAAGCTCAACTTATTACAAATATTTTATAATCAAACTCAAACGGCCCGTTTGGAAAAGTTTTGCTTCGACCAAAAACTGGTTTCCCTTATTTGTTTCGTAATCGTAGAAAAATCTGCTTCGGCGCATGACGTAATGTGCTTAGCAGGTTTTCTCTCCATATCTCGACGAGGAGCGGACTTACGAATGTGTTCACTTTATTATGAAGAGATTTTTATATGTTACGATACGAGTACGACAATAATATAATGTTGTAAATTGCTTGTAGATCTGTATAAAAGTCAGCATTTATTCTCTTTGCATACTTGCGCCAATTTCGTTGCATTTAAATTTTGCTAAATGTATGTAAAGTGCCTATCTGATAAATATAAAAAGGTACGTGAAGTGGAATCCTCAAATCTCTTGTTTTAGGAATATTGTGCACACTTTTATAGCTAAGGAGAAGTACAGACGATAAATAATTTGAGTTAATTTTCAACACAAACATAAAACAATAATTATTTGTGCCACGACCACGGGTATTTTAATGAACACAGAATGTATCCATACTAATATTATAAATGCGAAAGTAACTCTGTCTGTTTGTGTGTATGTTTCAAGCCTAGTCTGCTGAACGGATTTTGATGAAATTCGGTATAGGGGTAGTAATAGACCTTAAGAAAGGTTATAAGCTAAGTTTGGTCGCGATAACCGACATCCACGCGGGCGGAGCCCCGGGCCAAAGCTATTATGAAGATAAATTCTGTATATTTGGTATGTGTTCATTATGCAAGCAAGCAAGTACAGTACAATCTGATGGTAGTTTCGTCTTATCAGCTGCAATACCAGATTTACTGAAGAATGAAAGAACTAAAAGAATAAGACAGGGATAAAAGTATTTACTACTTCTGACAATCTGTAATTTCTTACCAAATGCATTATAAAAAGGGTGATTCTGTAAGGTTGCATATTAGAAAATCAAAACTTTCTCGAGCAAATTTCAAAAAAACAATAAACGGAAAACCGAAATTTAAATGAGCAAATGTTTTATTTAGAAAATTTTAAAATCCCAATGTATGTGAGATCAAATAACCACTGATCAAAAGTTGCTAGATGTAATTTTAAAATATCAAATCATAAATCATAAATGTAATTTTAAAATATCAAATCTATTATCATATTGCTTTAATTAATATTATCATATTACTATAAAAATGAATTTATTCTGCATGGCCATAAAAAAATAACCACGAAGGCCTAATGCGCGAGCTTCGCTACGCTCCGCTCCCGCATTAGCCTTCTAACCTAACCTATCCAAGTCGGATTGTACAGCTTTTTATAAAAACAAATATTGGAAATCCATTTGATAATTAATAGTTTATCCAGCAATCCATTTTGACCTTTAAACGATTTGGTCAATAGTGTAATAAATAATTTAAACATTGATATTCCAGACTTGGTCAGCTGAACTTTTAATCAAATGACCATCGTTATTTTAAACTGTGTTGATTTGTACGTTTTTCTTTTGAAATTTGCTCGAGTTAGTTTTGATTTTCTAATATGCAACCTTCTAACATGTGTGTGTTTGTTTTTTTTTATACAACTGAGGTGGCAGACAAGCACACGGCCCATCTGATAGTATAGTAGTAGCCTATGGACGTGTGCAACACCAAGGCAGTCACACAGGTGCTGCTGACCCAGTAAACACAAAGAGTTTCTGTGCCGTCAGAGTAGAAGACAAAGCAGGAAAAGCCTTTGGCCTTCCCACTGACAGCACAAAATCTATCCAGTTTAAATTTGTATGTGTGTGTGTGTGTGTGACTGCATTCTGAATCGAGGGATGTGAATCACAACTATTGGTGACTAACTATTGCAAGGTATGATTTAGTAATAATAAACGTATTTCTAAATTTATTCTAAATTAGTAATGCGATATTCATACTTTAAGAATTCGTATAACAAAGGCTTTTGTGCGACTAATAAGGCACGTTAATTTAATAGTGTCATTATAATGCACATTATATCAAATTATAAACTGTATTAAATCTAATTTCAGGTATTTTATACGAGAATCATTATCAGCCTGGGGTCCGTTCTCCTAACTTTTCTCTTGACATTTCATGACTTACCTTTTCTTGGCTTTTGTGGGAGCGACTGAAGTCTAACCCTCCAACCCAAAGAATATAGAGTGTATAGTTTATAGAGAGTATAATGACTAGCAGGTTGTCTTGAACCCCGATGATCGTAGAAACCCATTCATTCATACATACAGCTGTTATAAACACGTATATAAAAGTGTATTAACTACATAATTCTGCAATTTTCTGATGTACTAATATACAAGACAATTGCTGCCTCCCAGGCACGTTTGCTATTGAAAATGTCCACAGAAAAACGTAGCAACACTTTGCCTAAACCGGAAATCGAACTTGAGCCTCAAGATCAAAGCAAATGTAAACAAAAACTACAGACGTGATAAAATAGGTAGTTTAAATATTTATAAAAGGAATGTATTCATTCCTAGAAATTATAACATATTTTACTAGATGATACACACGACTCCGCTCGCGTTGATGTCGGTTGTATGATTGTTTTTAATTTTGTTCATATCTCTACTCTCTACTCTATCAGTAACAATCATATATACAGCATATTTTAAGCCTGATCAGTACCTTTCTTATAAACTGCATCAAAGTCCGTTCAGTCCTTTGTGTCTGGTACAGTCAACGTCAGTACGATCTTGACTACAAAATCCCAAAATAGTCTTATTACCAAGGCATTAAGACCAAATCAAACTGTTTTATTGATTTAAATTGTATTATTGTCTGAACTAATGGTGTGTATCAACTACCAGAAAAATTAGTTAACAGAAAGGAGAAAGACTAAGGCATTAAGATCATTTTAAGTACTTTGTTCGTGAAGATCGATTTGATGCTGACTGTACTTACTTTTGTGTCCATCACGAACAAGGAAACAGACAAGAATCCCAAAAAAATATTCTCCATTTTAAAATTTAACTTAATCCAAGTATTTTTTTTATTCATTCGATATACGGACACAATTAATTTACAATTTTATGATAGTACTAGCTTTTGCCCGCGGCTCCGCCCGGTTATCGCGACCAAACATAGCCTATGTCCTTTCTCAAGGTCTAATCTACCTCTATACCAAATTTCATCACGATCGGTTCAGTGGTTTAGGCGTGAATGCGTAACATACAGACAGACAGACAGACAGAGTTACTTTCGCATTTATAATATTAGTATAGATACTTATAAACTTTCATATTATATTATCTTATTTACCATTAGTAGGTATTTATTATTGTTTAGTAAGCAGTAGACACCACGTCTAATGCAAATTTGGTATGCACGTCCGTAGGTGTAAAAGTCATAATTATGTAATTGTATGACTTGTATGTATGTTGTATGTCTTCTGTGTGTGTATGTGTTCTATGCGTCAATAACTTTCTTTAAGACATGTTGGCAAGTTGAAGGGAAGAAGTAATTATGTCATAATTCGCAGGAAACACTTAATTTTGTCCAGTTCAAATACTTAGAGAGTATATTGCCCCTTGGAGTGGGCCCTGAGAACTCTTTGAGTGGTAACAATTGGTTAGATTGTGAATGATAAACTTTAAAAATATATATATATTTACATATTGAATTAGATTATTTTTAACTGATTTTATCTCGACTTTTTGTATGATATTTTATTATTTCTACCGTTCTTTTCAATTTGCAAATAGCTCTTCTATTAAAATATTCAATCTTAACTCGATTTTGTCAAGATTTTTGAATATATTTTTTTTTTAAATACTCTGAGGTCATTAACATCATTTTAATCCGACTCTATCGTGATTTTGTACATTACTTTGTTATTCTTAGGGAAATATTATAACAAATTTTAAGGGATTATATCGCAATTTATTATGTTATTTTCATATCTACGCTTTTCTTTTAATATGTTTGTTTTTCGGCTGTTATAACCAAGGAGACAGCGGTCTCATAACCATGGCATGGCAGTTATATAATCCGTTAATATGTTAATGTATACTATTGGCGCAAGCTTTCGAATACATCTGGTTTATACATTTATCAGTATGAGGAAATAAATTAAAAATACGTTTTCGACATATTTAAACATTTAATTTTTATTACAAAACGAAACGACTTAAGACTAGTTTCGACTTAAATGACATTTATATTATAATTGTATAAAAATAACTTATGATAGCTGATAATATAATATTACTGTAATTATGTTGTGGTTACTCACTTACACGTAATGGATATATAATTGTGTATTGCATGCACAAAATGATTTTCATATTTATTTATTTTACTCTTCGAAAGTTTTGTACCTACACTTTCTTTGGCAATTTAACACACACTGAAACAAACATCCATTTATTATATATTAATATATTTTAAATATGGCTTTTCATAACTCACATTTAAGGACGGAAATTCGTTCCAAAATAAAATTAAAATATAAAACTATAAATTAATAATTACTCGTTACCAAAGATATAAAATTATAATATTTGTCTATTGTGATTATATTGGTAAGAACACCGATGGTTGGCACTTCGATTATACTACTTTAGAAACAGACATACATAAGTTGTGAAATCCAAACATGTCGCAAGAATTACCATGCTTCGCGCCGAGCATACTTTATATACTCTCACAATAACGCTTGCGTAAAAATTAGCATATTTCGATGGTCCGATCGAGTGGAACACAACATACTATCCAAACCGCGCTGAGCCATTATGACACTCCCAGCCCAGGTAACATCTATTACACAACGCGACCTCAAATCGAAGCACAATGTGGCACAAGTAGGTACTACTAACTACTCCTCAGAACGAGCTCGCTGCTGCCCATTTTGAGGTCACATTTTTCTCATTGACGACCTTCTACGGACGAACAATCTCCAGCCGTCCATGGACGCCTATTAACGCGAAATATAACTTACGAAACTTACCTACCGAGCTATGTATAACTAACTAAATAATCGTGTGTGTCGCGGAGACACTTGGTGGGGGCGAGGTCGACAGATCCACGGTCTTAGGCACAATTGAGGTTTATTATGAATCAACAGGTACTCATGAATCATTTAGTTAAGAAGGAAGCGACTGATTAAGCCCACTCTCTCGAGATTCTTATATTGACCTAAGTCGTGACACTACACTATGAGATAAACAAATTACAACTATATCGGATGGAATGTAGACATTATATCAGATGAACAAAGATTTCGAGCTTTCCTTCAACAAGGAAATGAACTTTATTCTGAAGCTTTGCAAGAAAAGAAACTTAGAAAGGGAAAGTTATCTCAGGCAGTCGACGTCGAATCGAAAACGTACCGGATCGGTCGATCGATAATACTGAACCACTAGCGCCTAACACTCCGTTTCACCTTCTTTTCTTTCGTTTATATAATGTTCGACTTCTCGTAATGAATGAAACAGTTTCCACGTTATCACCACACCCGTGATTTCCAACAGGGAAATAATCAGCGACACTCCAGCAATGACCGAACTGATGATCTTAGTGTAAGCCGCAGCCACTTTAGCACAACCTAGACGTTCGTTTGCTTCCTTATCAGTAAAATCACAAGTTGCTCTGTAGTAACTGTCCAGACAACACGTTAAAGGCAGATCGTTTCTCCAACTCCTGTAGTCTCTCGCATCGTTGGCACCACAACACCTTAATTTCCTTTCGATTCTTCCAAAAGCTCTCAAGTTATCCGGATTCGCTTGTGAATTGTAGTAGCCATCGTATACGGTGTCCTTGATAAATCTGTCAGTGTCTTCACCATCGACGTATACGAAGATCAAGCAAGCCGCGATGATTTGTCCGAGCACGATTAACAGCATGAAGAATCCATGGATGCCAAGAAGTCCCCTGCTCTCCTTGTTGGCGCCGCAGTAGCCGCAGAATGCGACCATCATCACAAATAGTCCGAGAAGGATGAACAGCCATGGCGCTACTTGAGGCCAGTATATCCTGTAGTCCAGCAAATAATGGTTGCTATTCCTCAGGCTAACGAACTCAGCTAACTGCACGAAGAACCAAATCCCAACAGCTGCGGTTACGAATCCAAACACCGCGTAAATAATATTCAAAACGTAGAGAACGTTTTTCATAAAGTCCTCTTTGCCCATGGTGATGTCTGTGCGCGCCAGTGGTTATCAACGGTATGAAAGGCGGGCGCGTGATGCAACTACTTTTATAAACTTCGACCGCGCCTTGCGTATGCGCATTAAGGAGATCTACAAACTGTCAAGCACCTGACAAGCTTAACTGATGGTGGGGTGATAATTCACCTTTTTATTATGCATTTAATGACTCGATTTGCAAGTGAATGTTGATGACTAATGATCGTTATACTTTGAGGTATAATTGTCCTTATTATTGAAAGATCATTACGGTTTGAATAAGGAAGTGGTGGGAGAATGCGTCACGATATAAGTACATATTCCTGATTAAAGCCTCAATTAAGTTATATGCAAACGACATCCTGAGTGTACTAATTTGATTTACTAATTGGATAGTATCGTAATTGATGCAATAGGTGTACTTAATTATATTTTAATTTTCATTGAGAATGTCAATGGCTTGTAAGTGTGTTGTAAACTTTTGATATTATAAGAATCTGAAATATGAGTTTTGAAAATTTTTTTGTTGTGATGTTCTTGTAGAATTTGGTAAAACTTTCGAATTGCTAATTTATATTCTAAAGGTTATCATCAGGTATCACTTATTTTAATCTTTGGTCATATAAGTCTGACATAGTAAAAAGAAACAACAATTTTTTAAGCATCCAGTCTATTTAAAATGCAAATACATCATCTTCCGTTTGTTACAAATATCATTAAAATAACTTAACATAACATAAACAATACTGTTAATAAAAATATGTAGATTTATGATGACACACATTGAAATGAACCGCTTGAGAGCGTGCGGCCGGCCTTATTTAATACTTCAAACTTCTACGACATATTTTTATAGTTTGTGTTTCACCACTATGGTAAAATATTTTATGTGCGTTCTGAGAAAATATACAAAAATAAATTGTATATATAATAAATAAATACATTTCTGTTTCGGATATATTTTATTGTGTATTACTGTTTTATATAATGCGAACTATATTTATATTTACAAAAGCATTAGAAGTCTTTAAAAGTATAGTCTTATTTACATTTTGGAATTATAAAATTTAATCTTATAACATTTGTGACGTTTATACAATAATTTAATATATTCTAGTACGATCGCGAGCAAATTTTTCTTTACGAAAAATCTCAATTTTTCTTTGTTTGACACAAGATTTAAACCTGAGTCATCGTAACAAAGTGCTCATTCAGCGCTTGTACTGGTAAAATAATTATACAATTGACTAAAATTTGTGAGAAGGAAAATATTACAAAGATTCTTTGTCTCCAATACTTATAAAATCTTAAACATAATTATTAATAAATTGCACGACACACTCGTAAATGCCATAAGGTAAAACTTGAGAATATTACATAACCGGTTTAAATGTAATATAGTCAAGTTTAATAATTTATTAACTATAAATATTATGTCAAACACACAGACTTAACAAACAGATTCTCTATCAGATCGGTAACTAATTAACATTATATTCAATTACCTTCTATCAAACTAAAGTATCCCCCAAATATTTTGGCATCGCAGGTACATACATTATTATCAAAGAAACTCTGTCGCTAACTACCTACTTAATATAATACACAAGTCAAATGTCAGTCATTATTCTATAAAAGACTCGCTTGTGGCAATTAATGGCTTGACTCACCGTCAGCCACTTTGTGCCAAGAGGCCACTGCACATGGTCGGTTCACAGTATAAAACCATTCACTGTGAGACTAAATTCTTAGTCGACAATCGGTGGTTCATTATTAATTATTAAAGCTATACATTATTTTTATGTGCAGTAGACTATCGTTTATATTCACAACTGTACCCATTTATAAGCCCTTTTACCCCTATGTTATTTCCACCAGCCTTGGCGAGCCTATTAATGAATATCGGGTTTCTAATCTCTGTATTGCAATTAAGAATTTTCTTACAGAAAAATCTCAATTACAATTAACTAGAGCTAAAAAACCGAACCTATTACTGTAAGATCACACACCAACATATGCGTAAGCTTATGTTGTTGAACCAACCAGGTAAATTATACCTATACCTCACTAAAATACTGTCACACTTCATACATACACTTATATAACCCATACATTGCTTAACGTTTGTCTCTTTCTTACATAAGGAAGGAAAAACGTCGCAATACCGGGTATTAAGTCCTTGAGGGACACCACAACACAATATTTCGTAATCGAAACTATCAAACAGTCTACAATAACACCTTCTTGCTTTCAGATTCACCCTGCAGCTGTAATTGTACCGGTACTCTGGATTTCTTCTTGATACTCCTTGAGAACGCAACACCAACGATCAAGTTCATTATACCAACTAGAGCTGTGAAGACTGCGACTCCTGATACCACCCTTATGATGATGCTGGTGTAGTTAAGCACAACTTTAGCACAACCGTATCTCTCGTTGGCTAGCTTGTTGGAGAAGTCACAATCGATGGCGTATGTTCCAATAAAGCCATGGTAATAAGTATCACAGCACGAAACCGGGAACTCATCTCTCCAATTCTTGTAATCTCTCGGTCCTTCAGCACCACAACACTGGAATCGCTTCTCCAAATTTCCAAACGCAGCTTCGACTGACCTGTCCGACCTCATATGAGTGTAGACATCCCAAATTGCGTCTTTCATAAACGCTTCAGACGCTTTCGTGTCGGCTAACGTTAGCGCCACGATAGCAGCGCCAATTAGCGCCAAAATAGCTGTCACTTCGAACGCAATATACAACGTCACGAATCCGCTGCTCTTCTTCTTAGCGCCAACAAAACCGCAGCCTGATACACAAATCACTAGAAGCCCAACAAGTATAAACACCCAAGGTATCGCTTGCGGCCAATACACGTTGTAATCCAGGAGATAATGGTTCGAATTCCTTAAACTCGTGATGTTGTACACTTCAACGAAGAACCAGAGGGATACGCAAGTGAGTGCAAATCCCAGGATGATTTGAAATACGTTGAGAATTGTCAGTAAGACGGATGTAGGTCCGGAGCTACCCATGATTGCACGATACGTGTTTCACGACTGAGCGATCGTAATGAAATAGCGTGTGGCAAGACACGACTGGTTATATATCGGAGCGCAAAGCAAGGCTGAGTTCCGGAGAATGAATCACTTGTTGATGACGACGATACTATGAAAAAAACTGTGTGGTTTCTGACACTTTATGGCTTTAAAACAACATGTTGTCAATATAGCCACCGTCATAGGTATGTGATAAAATTGTTTAGTTAAACTTATTGTCTTAATAAGAACGTAATTTCTTGTAACACAATCGTATTCGGCTTAAATCATGAGGTTTAATTCTTTTAATGCTCTGCTTAATGAACGTTGGTAATCACTTCAGAATAAAGCTGATGTAGTTAATTAATTACAGTTAATTATACTCGTAAGTATTCTTTTTAGCTTTTATTAGATAAGTAATAAGTAAATTCGTTTTTCTATTAAAAATTAAAAATCTAGTGCTAGTCACACTTCCTATCAAGACAAACGATAATTTAAGAATGTTTTTTGTAAAGCCTCATGATGACTCATTTCTGCATCTTGCTATCTCACTCACTTCACTTAGTACCTACATTCACTAAGCTAAGTTAACTATACAAATATCGAGATATTGCTATCGATGGCGTCATCAGATGCAAGTTATACGACTTGAAACAAACAGTATTATTTTTAGAATGAATATAACCTTTGCGAGTGCAATTAGATAAAATAATTGGCTAGCCTAAAGTCGGAATTATTTTTAGACTATTTAACTCTTTGTGAGCAACTAAAGATATGTTTGTAAGTAGCCATACTGAGGCCATGTAGAACACAAAAATAGTATTTTGAAAATAGAAATTATTCAAAATGTTCATTCTACCAAAATGAGAAGGGTGTTAGCCATATGCTTTCGGTTATAGGTTTTAAAATTTACATAATATCCTTGCATAGCCAGAAGACATGGCACGCCTTCCATGAAACACCTTAGACTTATGAAGCCGTTTACCCTGATAACGCCATGGTTTCGGATGTCGTTTTCAAAACTATCTACTGGAAATCGGGCTTGTATTAAAGGTTTAGATAGATAGATAAATAGATAGTCCTTATTACACACCAAACATAGAATACATAGAAAGGACAGTAGATGGTAGTAGTGAGTTGCACTAGCGGCGGTCTTATCGCCAACTGCGATTTCTTCCAGACAACCAGTATATGGACAATATCGCTAAAACCGGGGTATTTTGTTGCGGCACTAATTAATATAGCTGTATCTAGTATTGAATTTATAAACACAAAATGACTATTAAGGAAGTTAATGAAGTGTGTAAGGACAGAAGTGGATGGCAATCTCTGCCAAGACGGTCAGGGATGAGGCCCAGGAAAGTAAAGCCTGGCCTTCAAGGTGCAGGCATTTTTGTAATAGCAGAGAAAATCTATCTCGCTGTCGTACGTTTCATCTTGATACCTTCTTCAAACAGTTAAAACCGAAGCTATAGTTTTGCTATCGTATTCACAAAGTTTTAACTACACTATAGGCACAAGTATGTACAATATAGTCCGGTACAACCTGTCGTATGTCAGTTTGTAAATACATTACTGAGTTAACAATAGCGCCTAGCCTTGGTGACTTGTAGAACTGCCGTAGATTGGTCTCCACACAACACACGAGTCACGGAAACGTCTCTCTGTACCAATTGACGTTTTATTGGAAATAATTGTCGCAGCTGGTTGAAAACCTGTATGAAACGTAACTACTCAAAACTGAAAAGTGGTATGTCCAAAATTTAATCTTGAATAGATTCTACAGTCTCCAATTCTGTGAGAGGGTTTGAAAAAGCATCTGATGAGACCATCAAGCTTAGAAGGGGTAGCCCCAAGAAGTCCTGGCTTGACATCGTGGAGGGTGACATGCGTGCAAATGGTCTCACTACCATGGACGCCCAAAATCGTGCGAAGTGGAGGAGGAAGAGTCGGAACGAACCCTGAACTCCGAGGGTATCCATAGCCTCGGATGCAATCAGGATAACATCTTAATGTAGATGATGGAGACCATCAAGCTGTGACCATTTTCGATTACGTTGTTTTTTTTTTTGAAATTTGGACCTCGTCTATATATGAAACTCCTTGTACGTTCTGGCTTTTTCGCACTGACTTGCCCAAGTACAGATACATATTTCCTTGGCTTAGTTCTGAAAGTCGACTGAGGGATATTCAGGGTAAATTGCATCCAATCATTGCTATCTACTAAACTATTCCCGGGAACGGGAAAAAATTAAATCACTATTACCCTCTGTTTATTCGCTAACTTCTGTTTTCACTAGCATTTATATATTTTAGGAGAGCAACAAATCATATTTGCCTACACCGCTTAACACATATAGGGGTCAATTATACCCAACAACATAACTAGGTCACTAACAGTGGTCAAGGCCAGTCGGGGTCTCAACGATTGCCTTTCTAGGGTACACCTGGTTCCCTGTACCATATGGCTAAACTGTGGCCCCGTGCTGTTTTAGTCAGTTCAAGTTTGACATGTTAGCTCCTCCAGCTGGAATGTTCTGTCGCCTGTAAAATAGGTTCATCCATACTTACTCTATACAAATAAAAACAGAAGTACCTCCACCCTATTCTAGCCTACAGAATACCACTGCCATAATAACCTCGTGTTGTGTTCCCAGCAGTGAATAGGGTAGTCAGAGCTTACTGGAGAGTTTTGTGCTGTCAGTGGGAAGACCAAAGGCTATTCTTGTTTTTTCTTATACACTGATGGCCCATAAGCTCTCTGTGTTTACAGAGTTGGCAGCACGAGTGTGACCCCCCTGGCGTTGCACACATCCATAGGCCACGGTAGCCACTTTCCATCAGGTAGGCTGTGTGCTTATCTGCCAACGTTGTATAAAAAAAATAGGAGTCCTATGTAAAATGGTACAACCCAGATCAAAGTCGTGGACCAAAATTGCGATCCTAGCCAGTTGTGTGTTGAAATAAGTGTAAAATGCGTTGTTTCATACCAATTCATACAAATTAATTAGGTACAGAGCCGACGAGTTTCCCAGAAAACAATACAATAGGTAATTACACGAGAAATATGAGATACCTTCTGCATTGTTCCTCAGAAATGATGGCTTAATTTTTTATATGATAGCACTTTGTACTCGTTGATTCATTATTTATGTTCTTATACTACTGAGCTGGCAAACAGGCAGTCGAGTTAGCTGATTTTAAGTATTCATTATTACATATTTACGCTTGCCACACTAGAGGAATCACACATACTCAAACGGTCTTGAATGGGCACCTGGATTTCTTAGATTTACACCTGAACTCGGCTTCTAGATTTTTCGGATTAAGCTGTGAATTATTTTTAATTTAAATAAATCTATTGTAGTAGAGTTCTTCTTATTACTTAGACAGTTTGAAGTTTAGTCCTAAATCTCAATTGAGCTAGTACTGAGGACAGATTGTTAATGATGATCTGTCAAATCTGTCTGGATAGGAAAGAGCATCATTCGAGAATACGGGCCTTCAAACAATCAATCGATTAGCCCACTGCAGTTCACTGCTTGACGTAGGTCCAATAAGCGCCATTTCGTCCGATCCTCCGCCTTCCGCATCCAGTCTGTCTTAGCCACCTTTCTCAGGTCGTCAGCCCATCTGGCTAGGGGGCAATCAACCCCTTTTTGAGGTTAAAACATTGAATGGTATTTTGTATGAAAGTCAAACTCACTCCACGCGTACGAAGTCACGTGCACCCGTTATTAATAGTTATAGAGTAACATATTATTTCGTATTGCATGTGAGCACAATGCACAATGCACACACATAATTCGTGGTTGATAGGCCACCCGTCACCAAATCCATAATGTATTACCGTGATTATGTCCTGATTTATATCTAACTAGCTTTTGACCACGGCCACAACCGTTCTGTGGCTTGTAAATTATAACTATGGATTACGTGAGTATAGCGAGATAATCTCAAATGGAATAATATACTTTTTATAGAAAAAATATCAAAGTTTCATACCTAGTTTTGGGTAAGAATCAAATATTTATACTTCTCTGAGTTAGACATCGGAAGATCTACCTCTGTGCCACAGACATATTCCGATATTCGACAGTAATTTTAATAAAACTAGCACTTCACTCCGCCTGATGGTAAGCTTAAATTGAAGTGTAACGAAAGAAAACCTCCTATAAAGATACCAGTAAGGTTATATTGGTGCTAATTTCGTACTCAGACAACCGCAGTGACAAGCGGCCATCTTTGTACTCAAATGTCAGTCTACTTGGCTGCAGATTGAAGTTATTCACCAACTTGATACGAGAGACTAAATCCGGTAAGTTAAGAACCTGCAAATTGTCTGTGATTTTGTCTAAGTAATGTGCTGTTATATGCAAAGCAAAGTGCCGTCGACAAAGGATATAAGTACGAGTATAAACTTCTTCTTCTGGGAGGTAGAACACGACGGTATATCCGTCCTATTGAGCAGTACGACTGGGGAAGTACCTCCGCCCTACAGAATACCGCGGCCATAATAACCTCGTGTTGTGTTCCCAGCGGTGAATATGGTAGCCAGAACTCACTGGAGACTTTTTGTGCTGTCAGTGGGAAGACCAAAGCCTATTCTTGCTTTGTCTTCTACACAGACGGCACAGAATCTCTCTGTGTTTACAGGGTCAGCAGCACGAGTGTGACTCCTCTATTGTTTTTTTTAAATAAATAAATAAAATATTTTATTTTCAATAAGCAAAATACAATTTGTCTATCTCTATCAAATATTAAAGCACTAAATAATATTTAACATGCACATTTTATTTTTTGAGACAGAGTGAACGTCAGTGCCTGTGCTAGTATTAACTGTGTTACAGGCACTGGCGCCTTCCTCGTACAGATTCCTACTACATTGAATATTAAGGCAAACATTTTTTTTTTTTTTTTTTAACATGGGCAAATATAAATATCATGCGGAGTAGTATTCGTATCAAGTGTTGTGGCATATTTGTTCTATAGTAAATAATACATTATAATACTTTTCTGAATTTACTACACATATTTTGATACTATTGTTTCAATAGATTCGCTGCAAAAGTAGTAGTAAGTTGGGTCAAATGATCGGTGCGCGAGCGCGTGTGTTTGTGCCAGTACGTGTGTGTTCTGTGTGTATGTGTGTTTGTGTGTATATATGTGTGTGTGTGTGTGTCTGTGTCTGTTTATGGTTTTAAAAGGCTATTTAAAAAGGATTTTTAGTAAAAAGTAATTCAGTTTCATAATACGATAACTTCTGGAGATAATTACTGATAACACTTTTACATTTGCTTTTTGGTAGAGGATATATGTTGCAGGTTTTGTTTACCGTATTATAAAGATGGCAGCTTAGACTTGGATAATGTCGTTCCGCTAGGGCAGTGTTTGTAGCGATGGGTTGACATACGAGGTATTTACGTCGTTTATGCTCTAACAACGTCGGGTTGTACGTCAATGATGAGTGTTTGCGCAGAATTATGTTTTGCGCGCATAGTTGTCGGACAGAGAGTACAGGTATATCCTTATATAGCTGGGCAGTTGAATACCGATACGGTTTTTGAAGCATAACCTTTAATACAGCTTTTTGGGCTCTTTCAAGACGAAGTAAACAAGTTTTATATGCACCACCCCAGACAGTTATGCAATAGTTCAAAATTGATTGAGCTAAAGCATAATAAACAGTTCTTAACAGTGTGTCAGGGACGATATTTCTAAGTTTCTTCATGGGAAATATTAGCTTTCGAATCCGAGACACTGTCACATCAATATGCTTGTGCCAGTTCAAGGTGTTGTCAATGTACACACCCAGATATTTAACACAGGAGCTTCTGTGTATCGAAGGGCATTCACAAGTGTCGAGGGTGGGTTGACATTCATGGACTTTTATATCTTGCATTGTGGGCTGCGTGAAAGAGTTAGCCGAGAAGGGTACATAGTGAGTTTTTGTTATATTTAGGGTGAGTAGATTTGAGGAGAGCCAGGCCATCACTATGTCAAGAGCATGTTCTGCTGCGCGGTGAGCATCATCCCATGTGTTTGCACTTACAATGAGCGCAGTATCATCTGCATACACAAGGATTTTACAATTTGGGATTGATAGTTGGCATAATCTGTTAACATATATAAGAAAGAGAGTGGGACCCAGTACGCTACCCTGTGGGACGCCAAAAGTGAGGTTGACATCATCGCTTACGTAACTATCCACCTTAACTCGCTGGCTACGGTTTGTAAGATAGTCCCGAAACAGATTAAGCGTTATATCTCTTATTCCTAAGCTCTCCAAGCCCCGTAGAAGGATGGCAGTAGAGACCGTGTCGAAAGCCTTGGCCAAGTCAAGAAATATACCAATAGTTTTAGTCCTGATATCAAGATTTCTACTGATTTGATTGGTTAACTCGAGAACTGCATCCTCAGTTGATTTCCCTCTTCTGAAGCCATATTGATTTGGAGCAATTATTGCATTTTGTTCGAGATAGCTAAGTAATCGTTTGTTAATGATCTTTTCTAAAATTTTGGACAAAGTTGTGAGTACAGATATGGGCCTATAGTTCTCAACTCGGGCTCCATCCCCACCCTTAAAAACTGGGGTAACCAAGGCCCTCTTAAATGTATCAGGGAAAATGCCCTTTGCGATACATAAATTGCAGATATGCGTGATCGATGGAATAAGTACATGCCTAGCAGATTTAATGATGGAAGCTGGTATTCCATCATGACCTACTGCACAGTTATTTTTTAAATCCGCAATTATGCATTCCACTTCCAAAAAATCTGTTTCAAGCAGCACGAATGAATTTCCTAGAGGATTTGTCAGGATTGTTGTACACGTCCATAGGCCACGGTAACCACTTTCCATCAGGTGGACCGGGTGCTAGTCTGCTACCTCAGTGGTATAAAGAAACCTTCTCATACAACTTAATATGAAGACATGTTATACTTATATCGTTTGTCAACTGTAATGTAGTACAGAAAATATGCCATTGTTATGCACAAGAAAAAGTGTGTGATAAAAATTAGAATGACACCTCTTCGGTTGCAAGCATTTTCAACTTTTATTAACCACTTATCATAAGGTAGAAGTTATATTTCTTTGTTACATCAATTATATCAAGAATATTTATATAATTCGTTGTATATATACTCGTACACTGTAGCAAAAAGTGACCTTAGTTTGACATTCATTCAAAACAATTTTTTGCCCATCGAGTGCTTTTTTGTTTGCATACACTGTTATTCGCACATTCAGTAAATATAATGTTGGTTTATAAAAATTGAGAATTTGATGTTATATAATTCCCGTAAGTGGAATACAAGGGCCACTTCATATCTTCTCGTAGGTTTACAACGCGAGAGGCAACTGGAGATTACTACTTTGGTAAGCATACCTTACCAAATTAAGGCCCATAATAGTGCCGTCAAGGACCACTTACAGTTAGATTGCTTGGGTATCAGCACTGAGCATTGGAGAATGATTGAAGGTCTACAAGGGTTTTTGCATTAGCATGGATCTGGGGACAATGGGAAAGTCAAACCGTAGCCTTAGCAGAAACAGGACCGTGAAGAGGTGCAAGGCTCTGTTAATTTCTCCTGGGAAATTCCTTCCTTGGGATTTTCCATGTGGTTTATCTGAAATAACCACGTCATCGCTAACCTCAGAGCGATGATACCCGGACCGTATTTAAAACAAGGAAAGAAAGACAGAAAATATATAGGTAAATTTATCTAAGAAGTGTTCAAATGATATTTTCCGGTCAAGATGTATGTGCTCAAATGACCAAACAGCTTCCCGACCGACCTATGTCACTAATGACCTACTGGTATTTGACTCATAGGTCACTCCAACGTGGTCACGTGACAGAAACACGTGTCGATTTGACAGATTGCACCGTGCATTGCAGATGCTGATTGCACGGTTGTTTATAAATAATTGTACGTGTGTTGAAGTAAATGAAGTCATACTGTGACCTTCGTGTGCCAAGGTGTCGAGTGGTGGGCTGACTTCCTAACTAGTATTGTGAATTAGAAAGAGTTTGTTTATTGGTTCGTTAGTTGGTATCATCTTAATGGCTAGTTAATAGTTAGTTAATGGGTAGGACACGACGGTATTTCCGTCCAATTGAGCTGTCCGACTGGGGAAGTACCTCCACCCTACAGAATACCGCGGCCAAAATAACCTCGTGTTGTATTCCCTGCGGTGAGTAGGGTAGCCAGAGCTCACTGGAAAGGTTTTGTGCTATTCCTGCTTTGTCTTCTACACTGACGGCACAGATACTCCCTGTATTAGACGGTATATCCGTCCTATTGAGCAGTCCGACTGGGGAAGTACCTCCATTCTACAAAATACCGCGGCCATAATAACCTCGTGTTGTGTTCCCAGCGGTGAATATGGTAGCCAGAACTCACTGGAGACTTTTTGTGCTGTCAGTGGGAAGATCAAAGCCTATTCTTGCTTTGTCTTCTACACAGACGGCACAGAATCTCTCTGTGTTTACTGGGGGCGGCAGCACGAGTGTTACTCCCCTGATGCTGCACACGTCCATAGGGCACGGTAACCACTTTCTATCAGGTGGACAGTGTGCTAGCCTGCCACCTCAGTAGTATTTAAAAAAAGACGCTAGTTTGTAGGCCTGTTGTCACAGGTAGAGTATGCTTAATGGTAATGTAGTATTTTGCTTTTGGCTTTTAGACATTTTGCTTAGTAGTCAATTTGATTTTCAGGTAACAAGATATTTCTCCTACTATTTCTAGAGATATTTCTCCATAAAATCGTAATCATTTTGATAACAACTGTAAATAAAGTGTTAAGTATTTTCCACTGGCGCTTAGACTACACGTATATCAGTCAGTCATAATAATTATCATCATCTGAGCTCCACCATTGAGCTGAGATGATCCAACTGAACCCAAAGTTTACACTTTTTTTACTTACCTCCTTTCCTTGTGGTTCGAATTTTCTTGGATTTTTCAAGAGCGACTGCGGTCTGGCTTACTGGGCTACTAACCGCCGAGAAGAAAGCCTGCTCCGTCAATAAATAGGTCCATACACCCGAACAGAAAAAAAACATTTTAAAATTTTTTATTTAATATTTTTCTCAAAACAGTCCTCAAATTTAACTAAATAATTGAATATATTTTCAAACTATCCAGCTCTTAGGCCCTGTTTCCTAGAATGCCACTCAGTTGAACCTCGATTTATCTTAGAAAAGATTGTACACATATTACCAAATTTGACAGGTTGTCTGGCAGATCGTCTATACAATTTTTCCTCAGATAAATCACAATTCAGCTAGTGACACTCTATAATATGGGCCTTAGTCACGTAATGGAAATCTTATTCATCCAAAACAAACGTATGTGTAACTTGAGTCTGTATACCTACTTTTATAGAAATAGCTACTGAATAAGTAGGTGGGAAACGTCACGTATGTACGAGTGTTAGAAATATTACATAGGAAACTAGAGCTGACTCGACAAAACACAACTATGAATCTATTTTGACGTTCATGAGATACGTTAACAATTCAAGTCCCATACATTAATCATTCTAATCTACAATACAACTTACAACGAATAAATCCACTTGTAGGAAGTCAGATCAATAGTTTAACCTAGAGTTAGGTACTTTTCTTTCGAGAACTCGAATTATTTAACGAGACAGCCTCCGTGGCGTAGCGGTAGTGAGCGCGGCCGCTGCGCAGGAGGCGCGGGTTCGATCCCCGCTCAGTGCAAATATTTGTATGCATGACTATGGGTATTTGCATTGGTCTGGTCGTGCCTCGGAGAGCACGTTAAGACGTCGGTCCCGGTTGTCATACAAGCATCTATGGCAGTCGTTACGAGTAGTTGGAGCCCCCAAAAATCCAACAACTGGTCTAGCTGCAATGCTTCGATATCGCCTTTGGGTTTTGGAGGTCATATGGCAGTCGCTTCACAGAAAATATCGAAGTTCAGCCAAATCCGCAGTTAGACTTTTAAAAAGCGGACCCCAGACTCCAAGTTGAAAAGCTTCGGAGGCGACTGGAATTAACGCTAGGATGAAGAAGACTCGAATTATTTAACAAGGGAATTGTGGCATAGAATAAATAATGGTACCTAATAACGTACTCGTGAACTTTTCTGCTTTAAAATGGAAAAAGTAGCGTACTAATTGCTTAGAAATTTCATTCACGTTTTTGTATTCATGTGATCACCAAATCACGTGGTTCTTTGCTACAGTTAAACACAGAACTTCAAAGCCTATTTAATTCCTGACTCTAATTTTATTTCTTATGCGTCGAAGCAGTAACTATGACTATGAAACATTGAAATATTAGACTGGGGTAGTGGGTACCTATCACGTGTTGCCATCTGCGGAGGGGGTGGAAGGTGTTCACAAGTAAATGGGTCGATATAAACGATCGTATCAACCCTTTATTTAAGTAATAACTAACTTTTTCTTTCATGATATATTATTTAGAATTAAAAAACTCGACTGAGTCCGCATAGGTTGATTGTCATAACTTTGATATACCCAGTGTTTTTTTATACCACTGAGGTGGCAGACAAGCTCACGGTCCACCTGATGGAAAGTGGTTAGTGTGGCCTACGGACGTGTGTTACACCAGGGGAGGCACACGACCCTGTAAACACAGTCTCTGTACCGTCAGTGTAGAAGACAAAGCAGGAATAGCCTTTGGTCTTCCCACTGACAGTACAAAAGCTCTTTAGTGAGCTCTGGCTTCCTTACTCACCGCCGGGAACACCACACAAGGTTATTATGGCCGCGGTATTCTCTAGGGCGGAGGTACTTCCCCAGTCGGACTGCTCAATTGGACGAAAATACCATCCTGTCCTACCTCCTATCACCTGAAGTACCTGTAGTATGGATTTCTATTAACATCAGGTCTAGTGCCCTCAGGACGTTGGGAGGAACCGCCTACATCCTCTAGTAAGAAAGTATTTTTTCGTTTTAATTATGCCTGCTTTTATCCTGTAAGACGTTACATTCTTCACTCCTTTCCTCCTCTTTCATATGCATTCAATTTTCTCTAAATTCATTCGGTCAATTTCAAACTCAGAGTGCCTACAACTCTATCTGTATATATGCGGTGGACACCTGCAGTAGTACCACATATTACAAGTATAAACACGTCTGACCAACATTTAACCTTCGCAGCCATACCAGGAGACCGGAAGGGCACAAATAAGCGAAGGTTACCCATAGGTCTTTGTAGACCGTTGATTTAACAGCTATAACTCCATTGTAGATTACATACAATTGATGGGTTGACATTGAGATCACGTATTGGTTTCAAAAGTACTGTTAAACTTATGATGTTACTAGCTGACCCGGCGAACTTCGTACCGCCAATATTTTTCAGCCCGCGTGGCGTCAGATCCCGTTCCCGCTGCACCCTCTACTATATTAAACATGTATTATACATATAAACCTTCCTCTTGAATCACTCTATCTATTAAAAAAAACCGCATCAAAATCCGTTGCGTAGTTTTAAAGATTTAAGCATACAAGGGGATATAGGGACAGAGAAAGCGGCTTTGTTTTATACTATGTAGTGATAATGAAGGGAATGAATGCGATCATGCTATATTTTTACCCGACTGTGGTGAAGCTCAAAAGCTAGTTTTTTTATATTTACTTTGTCAATTTGACTGCACACCGCCTGATGATAAAATGGACTGAAGTACAAAAATTGGAAACCATCATTCGAAATGCTGACTTAAAATGGTGGTGTTTAATATTAAATTGTGAATGTAGTATTTTATGTTGTTTTGAGGCTTGCTATAATTTATTATTCTCTTTTTGATCCCGCTCCTGTATGCAACCTTTTTTTTATACCACTGAGGTAGCAGACAAGCACACGGTCCACTTGATGGAAAGTGGTTACCGTGGAATATGGACGTGTGCAACAATACAGAGACTTCCTGTGCTTCAGTGCAGAAGACAAAGCAGGAATAGCGTTTGGTCTTTCCAGTGACAGCATAGAAACTTATTCCTGACTATAGATAATCTATTCCCTCAGAAACTCAGGACTTTCTACTTCCAGTCGCAAAAAATATGGACATGTTCTACCGACTTGCGCGCCTCCCCTGCGCGGAAGAAAGGCACTGCAGTTTCCGTTGCCAGGATGCACTAAACACACTGAAGTCTTCTTTACCTTCACCTCTGTCTACCCGCATATATTTATGTATATATTTATGTCCTAGATTTGATTGACATAACGTATGCCTAGGTCGTCTTAACCGGGTTATAAAACTGTTGATTAAACCACGTCCCCGGATCGCAGGCCAGCTAACCTCCAATGGGTATTCCCTCTCTCATACTTTCCTTATTGTAGTAGGTGTGTGTCTCAATAGAGATACCTACATAAATTTATGAATGAACGATTTTTACTCATTGTTTACTAGTAAAAACCCAATTTTGAATCACGAGACCTACAGGAGACTCAAGCCATAAGTATTCGTTATTTACGTGACTTCGGTCGTTTATGTAATTAAGATTATATTACACTACCTCTTAAACATGCGGAAAAGTAATCCAGTTCTTAAGACTTAAAGGAATATTTCTCCGGGGAAAAAGTAGTGTTATTCTACGTCAAGCCCTGTCATACTCTATGTAAAAGCAAAATTCTTGAAGAATTCATAGCCATGTTTGGTATTAGGAACTATACTGCTATACTAATAAAAACAGACATACATCTATTGAAATGAAACTTTTTTATTAACAATTGGCCACTATCTCACTTCTTAGTAGCAAGCTCGCTTGCCTAGAAGTAAGCACACTTTTCTATAAGCAACTTGTTCATTCATTCTAGACTTCAAGACTCCTAAGTCATTTGCTAAACCGTTTTGTGCGCATAAGTGGAATATTCACCATGTATCAGTGGCGAGTGCACTGAATGAGAATTGAACTTAGGTCCTCTGACGTATCATTCAAACGCCATACAAGTCGTTATAATAATGTTGCATAGATAAGTAGTTGCATAGGTCTGTAATTTTCCCTCCACCGGTGATTCACTGTTTACAATATTTATGTTATGAACCGCATATTACCACAAAAATAAATAAACAAATATTTAAAAATGTTGAATTTTCCTCTGAAAATTACGAAAAATACAAAGACTTTATATATGGATGGTTCATTGATTTATCTGAAAGTAAAGACCGTTTTTTTTTTTTTTTTTTTTTACGTGCGGGAAATCCCCACGGATACCCGCCCCTCCGGAGCCGGAGGGGAAGGTTATGTCGGACTCGAACCGACTAAACCGCACGCCGTCTGTGGGTCGTGGTGCTAGGCCGAAGGTGAGGTTGCCTTGCGGCATATCCCTCGCACCCCGGCTGACCCAGGGCCATCCCTTTCGGTCTGGCCCTCCTCGGGAGGTGGGGACCACGCCGTCCCCGACTCAACCCCGGTGTGGGGAGGCGCGCATCGTCCTACGATGCGCGCCGCCGCCGTGGCCTGCTTCTGCTAGGGTGACGGGTGGCTCCACCCGTCACCCTCAGGCCCGCGCTCATGGGGGGCGGAGGTCTGTAAGCGCCCTCCGACGCCCGAGCCGCCTTCGGGCGCGAGCAGCGATGTCAGCGAGTCTTTCTCGCTCACCGCGCCGCGCCCGCTCTGCTGTCTCCTTCGCGAGCATGACCTGCTCGCAGAAAGAGGCGCTGGCCGCCCACGCATCCGCGCAGCGGACCATCGCCGCGAGCAGGGTGGAGAGCGTGAGCACTCTCACCCCCAGGGCCTGCACAAGCTCCCGCCTCGGCGTCTCAAACGCCGGACACTCGGTGAGCGTGTGCAGCCCCGAGTCCACGCTCGCGTCGCAGTGATGGCACTCGGGCGTTGGCTCAATACCCATCAGATGCAGATACCGCCCGAAGTAACCGTGCCCGGTTATCATCTGCGAGTAAAGACCGTTAACATATTTGTTAGTTTTAAACGACTTTTTACACTACTTAGGTGGCAGACAAGCACACGGCCCACCTTTTGGAAAGTGTTTACCGTGAGGTGTCACACTCGAACTGCCTCTAAAATATACCACAACTGTACGTGATTGTAGGTACCTCTAATTTTTCTAGTTCTTGCGTACTCGCAATATGTATTCTGCCTACACCTTTTTAAATAGAAACATTTGATTAATATTGACACACCGACTCCCTTGAGGGGTCAATGACTGTGTTTACTATTATACCAGATCGTGCCTACGTTGAATACGATTTCTGGGTCACGCAAAATCAATTTATATTATATTTTCTAGGGAATTATATTAATACGATGGTATATATTACTGAAGTCGCTAGCCATAAATAATATTATTACATTATTATTATAATTAATAGTATATAACAATTGTACACTACTAAAGTAGCAAACTATTCTGAAATTTATCTGCAATTAAATTGTAGCAGTGCTGCAGGTTATTTTATTTAGGGTTCTCATTAAGATCTTCAGGGCTTAAAATAACCTTTCTTGCAAACCAACGGCTCAGCAGTGGGGACTCACACCGTTCAGCCAGATTATAGATATTGGGATGAATTAAGAATGATATGAGTAAGGAATATGCGTTTAGTATGATTTAAGAATGGTATGAGTTCTTGTGGTATGATGGTGGAAGAACCCAAATCAATATTTTATTTGTTAGTTATAGCTACGAAAAAAATTAAATTGTTGTAGGTATGCACGTCAAAAGTGTAATAGCAAGGATTCGAACTCACTACCTTAATCACAAAAACCTATTACAACCACTTTACAGTAATTTTATAATGATATCATAAATATTATCTACTTCCAGTGTCTGAGATCATATAAGATACAGCATCCGTTCTTTATCAGTTCATTAACCCTACATGAGTCATTATCACTAGAATTATGCCACGCTTATTCGGTAATGTCACTCTCGGAATCGAACCTGCGACCTTGACTCTGCTTCCGCTGACTCAAGACGTTTCCTGACTACTATTAACGAGTTTATTTACTACAAGAGATGAATGAGTAATTTAACTAAAGCGAATATGTAGTTATGTCTTGCGTACCGCTATGTTGATCAGTTATAAGAATATTAGTCAGGCTTTATGAGTCATACAAGAATATCATAAATTTGTAATTAAGAAACGATTTCTGACTACACATTTGAATTAGTTTTAATGACTTACTATATTAGCTAATTTAGAACAAGTGTCCGAATTTTCGACAAGCCTGGACTTGACTCACAATCGAATCAGTCATTTTTATACCAATTAGGTGGCAGACAAGCACACGGCCCACCTGATGGAAAGTGGTTACCGTAGCCTTTGGACGTGTGCAACACTCGCGCTGCCAAACCTTCTTATGCCCATCTTGAAGAACACCATACTGTAGTTGCTTGGCTTGCTGTTCCCATAGAATCAGTTAAGAAAATTATTTCAATGAGCGATGATTTCAACACGTACAGGGCTTAGATGTCACCCCGCATACGGTGCAGAACACTCCTTCAAGAAACAAGCGGTTCGGTGACTCTACTTTGCCGCACCATTGAGACCTGGAACTCCTTGCCAGCTCACGTGTTTCCTTCTTCCTACAGTCCCGGGTCCTTAAAGCGGGACGTGAAAAAGCATCTGATGAAGCCATTGTTAACATGGCAGGTGTATATAATGGTGGCCCTCTTTACTGAGACTTTGCCTTCGGCTTACCATCAGGCGAGGTGAAGTCAAATTGACGTGTCCTATATAAAAAATATTTTGAGAAATCTGTACATTGGAGATTTAAAAAAAAACTTGACTTAAGGTAAATAAACTGCTTCAATTTTTTTGGGTTCTTGTCAGTCCATCACTTAATTCGCGCTAAACGCAAAAGCTATTACGGTAGCCAAAATGGTTTATAATCATAAAACCCATATATTCTTTACAGTACTTAATAAACACACATCATAAAATCGAAAACAGCTACTACGCCTCTTGCTATTAATCAGTGGCGGTGCCCCATGGACCGGCCATATTTTGTTTACTTACTAAACTACTACGCGGTCCCTGTGTTGCCACTTCATATTAAACTTACCCCTAAAGAATCACATCATAAATCCCTGAAACTGTCACAACGAATTGCCATTGCCATAGTCACATCAAAAATTACCTTAATTTTTGTGTATTTTTTTATCCATGTATTATTTCAAATAACTTAACTTAGCACATAAAACAATATGGCCATTTTGTGAATTTCCCTTTTTAGGTTTTATTTTTTCAAAATGATTTATAAAATTGGGTAGTTCCATCTTCGAACCACGTAAACTCTGAAAAAAGAGTTAGATCTATCATTTTTTCTGAAAAATAAACCTTAGATAATACAAGAAACCACTGTGTAAGGTTATAACAAAATGTTTATAAATTAAAATCCCTAAAACCTCCCAACATTTGGCCTCCTAAAAGCTATCCATAGGAAGGAAATTTTACCCCAAAATTATGGCAAAAACTCCCCAAAGTCGGTATCACTGCGCGGTCACTCAGATCTCTCGCCATAGGTAATAACTATGCAGTATATACTCCATGATTCTGACTCATAGCATTTCTTAGTACCGGGGCCCTGTTTGTCGGAACTCATCTGAATGATGTTGAATGAATGTATAACAGGTTCTATATAATATGACGTGTGTAAATACGATGAATGTATGAACATTGGGTGAATTAAATTAAAATACTACCTTCCGCATTTTTTGTGTATCATTGTATGACGGCCAGTTGGAAACGGATATATAATATTATGATAAAGAAAACATATTCATATTAAACTATGAATGAATAAAAATTAATCATTCTAGGTCATTTTTTACAACGTTACCTGAACTCAAACAGCTTACTTTTAATATGGGTTTTTGAGTAAGGATAAATACACTTGTAGCAGATGATGAGCTCCAAATTTTTGAATGCCATCGGATTTGGTTATCGGATGAAGGAGCAAAATCATAGGCTAACCGTTGATGACTCAAGGTCAGGGCTGCAAGGTAGATGCCTAATTAGGTCAGCTTACACCCCAGAAATTGGGACCCGAGGTTTTTTAGTGGGTACGACTCAGATACACCCTGATTGCCAACGGGGTAATACCACACGAAAAAAAGTCACTTATGCAAATTTCAACAAGTCTTCTTTCGTCACTATCACGACTTCAAACCATTCGTAGTATATACAGGATTCACAGATGTTAACCTCGAAGCAAGTTGTTTATACACACACGTCCGGCAACAGTCTAGAGATGTTTATCTTTATTTTTTACATTTACTCATGCATATCATTTCTACAACGAATATTTTAATATATGTATGAGGTTTTGCTCTTTATAACGTCTTTTTAAAAAGAATACCGAACGCCTAGTAACGCTCCAACATAATAATTAAGGCTCCATACCTGTAACAACTGCCATAGATGTTCGTATGATAACCTGGACCGAACAGCTCTCCATACTTGCTGGAATCGAATCTACGCCCCTGTGTAGCAGTCACATATTTATGTAGCTAAGTATTAGAATATATAATATAATGTTGTTTTGTTACTATGGTAATGTACATTAGTATCTAGTGCTACTAAAATTCACATATAACTGTTAATTGTTAGTTAATTATCATATTGATACTTCCTAAACACATCACTAATGATGACACATAGGATCACAATATAGTGTACTAAATATATCTGCCTACGCCCTATTAATTGCAGGTAGGTATGTTTGAAAAATCACGGCCAAGGTTGAAATCGAGGCGCCAATTGAAACGACTTCTCAATTATTTCTGACGTGAATAATACATACTTCTTGGAATTTGCTTAAAAGATATACTACCTGCTGATAGATGTATGAGACTCTGACGCAGATTTTGCTCTCGGGGTTGAGAGGTAAGAGCGCAGTCGCTCCCAAAGCAGTGTGTTTAACCAAAATGTCCTACTTTTGGTTTGACTTAGCGAACGCCTCCTATGCGCATTAGCCTGAAAAATGTTGTACTAAAAAATGTTATGTTATTCATGCATACTTATATTTGCAATAAACAAAATCAAAAACATGACTTGTTGTAGTGTCCGCACTCTTCGCACTGCTCATATAAAGTCTGCGAGAGCGAGAGAGATGACCTAGAAAGTTTGAATGCAGAGATTTAGAGATTTTTCAAGTTATTTGCAAACTAAATATCTGCGTGATAAAATCTAACTTCACCAGTCCCTAGATATATTTATACTCAATTTTAAATACCATTTTCGACGTTATTTGATAATGGCGTCTTAGTGTAAGACGTGTTTGAAATAGCGATTTGGAGCATTTTAGAGCCATGTTTGATGCTAATTTCTATCGAGGCAAATATAGTAAATAGTGTTTCTATCTGTACAAGTCTCTAGACCGTTTAGCCTACTTTAGTAATATGATTTTTATTTGGCGCAATTGGCTATATAACTTGATGATAAATGTGTTTGAAAATGTTAAAAACGACTGCAGTTGAAACTTTACCGCTACTCCACAAACGTCTGAGGTCCGTAGGATTAGTAGATATGTTTGTGTACTTTGTGTAAGAAATTTTACTGCCGGGTATCTCCAAAATCCGCGGTAGCCTAGTGGTATGGGTAATGGACTGCTGAGACGAGGTCTCGGGTTCGATCCCAGGTTTTCCATGGCACACACCAATGACTTTTCGATGCTTTTCGAAGTTATGTGTGTATTTATCGCAGGTTTATAAGTGCCCAGTTAATGGCAATAGGCTCGCCACCTATTACATTGGGACCTAAACATAAACCGGCGAACTGTGGTTGCTAGCACCTCTGCCTACCCCTTCGGGGATAAAGGCGTGAGTTTATGTTATGTTATGTTATCTCCAAGATTGTCTCGCGACTTGCTTCTCTCGTCAATGTAACAGCTGCCTTAAATGACATAATGTCTACGGAGATAACCACTATGAATATAAGAAATTGAACCATTACGTTATCTAATCGAGAACTTGTAATACTTATTCGTAATCTATGGGGTATAAGCAAGGGATCACTTTTTCTTTAATGAGAGCTATAAACACGAGCAAATTTAGCTTCGCGAAGTGTTTAGAGCGGTCATTAACTTAAGCGAGAACCATTATTAGGCCCTATTTCAACTATTATTCTAATTAAATGGACTTCCTGTATAAAACCACATTTTGCGTATTTTTGTAGACCATAGAACGAACAACATGACCTAGAAATGCATCGAGCATGACTCACGGAGGGGAACCCTCAAAAATTCAATGTAAATTAGTGTATTCGGAAATATAAATAATAGAATGCAAAGCGGTAGTAGCGTGGCTGTATTTATTTAATTAAATCAATGTTAATTGCCATAGAAATACTTATTTCAACTGAAATTTGCACGTTATAAGTTATAGTCAGCATCAGATCGATATATATAGGACACGTCAATTTGACTTCACCTCGCTTGATGGTAAGTTAAAGTGAAAGTCTCAGGAAAGAGGGTCACCATTACGTAGACGTACTCAGCTTGGCACTCAGCTTGACGGCCTCATCGAAGAGGATTGTCGTCGCAGCACCGCGTGACACCCACCGGTCCCACTAGTGCTGTGACAACAATTTCCTTCTGCTCGGCTATGCACTTGCTGACTGAACGCAATCCAACCGAGATTGGATAACTTTGGAGGGTGTTTCGCAATAGTGCACGGTGAAACTCACCAGCTTAAAATTGTGCCTTGGTTTTACCACCTTCCTAATAACTAATTGTTGATTGGCTATTTTATACACATACATATAATCACGCCTTTATCCCCGGAGAGTTAGGCAGAGGTGAATTAACACCCACATTTCACCAATCTGTATTCGGTCCCACGTAATAGGGGTTGAGCCTATTGCCGTATTCCGGGCACTATTGTTGACTCGAGCCATGCATCTGAGGCTAAGTCTGGGCTGTACATATCTGTCTGATATTAAAATTAATCAGCCCTATCCCTAAGTCGCCTTGTACGACACCACATGGGAAGACAAGGGGTGGCCCAAATTCTACTCTGCCGGGAACCACGCGGTGCTTTTATACACATGAACCATTATCGATTTAAATCAATAAAGCAGTTTAGAATTAACATCATTGTATTAAGATCAATCTAATACTAGTTGTAGGTACCTATGATTTTATTGGACCAACTCGGTTACACATATGAGTCACGAAATTTTCACGGACTAGGTAGATATCTTTTACTAATAATATCTAATACTTTGATCTATAAATAACTATACTATGGATCGCGATTATATTCCCTTGAAATGAAAATAAAGCCAAATGAGAAAATGAATGGCTAATAAACAGGAACATATTCGTGTGATCAAAAAATAAACTTCCAAACATCGTATGTAAATATGTCGAAGAGTAGTACATTTCTAACGGTTATAATTAAAGATTTCGGATTTGATAATAGACTGAAGTTTCTCGAAAATTCAACATCGAACACATTTTTTTTAACATTTAATATTCCATGAATTTCAAAAGTAATGAAGGTTTAATTTGAAAGGGATCAAAAGTAAGTAAAGTCGAATCTAGCTTTATTCCTTGCCTAGCCGCCATTATATTACACTACCGACGTAAATCCACTCCTAGCTAACCCGAATTTATCTAAGCCGAAGAGATTAGAACATAACTTCGGTCACTAATATTCTTAAAAAAATATCTTGCTCCAAACAAACCATTTGATTTTCTATTCAATTAAATATGTGTACTACATATCACTGAGTCACTATAGCCGGAAGAGTTCCAAGGCCATATTAATTATACCTACAGCTAGTTTACCGACGGCTCAATTGTTAACAGAACTGTTAGCAGTACTTATTGTTGATTGAAAACTAACCGTTGTAAAGTTTACTACAAAAATACTCTGCCTCTTTATTCAGATTGACCAACCGTGATTTGAACCACGCGCATTTAGTTTTAAGCCAGCCCCTAGTGGATCTAAGCGACCTCATCCCGTATTAGACAATCTTACTTCAAATTAGTAAGGTTTGTAATTAATTGAAATGTGTCCTTAATAGACTCGACTGTCATCTTAGCATTGTTTTGTCTCGATTGTATCCAGGGCTTTCGCTTCGCCTTAATACCCAGGGTCCACCTCAGAGCTCGCTGAGTTCTCAACACTGTGTGACGCGTTATGCAGTTTAGTTTCTGATGACGTCGCCATGACTTCATCTCGTCTGATAGAAGCTGAAAGCAAAGTCTCAGCAAAGCGCGTCACTTAGAAAAGCCAAGAAAGTTACACAATGGTGGCCCTCAGTCTGATCATCTCAGTATATGCTTTTTCACACTCTACCTCAAAAACCCGAGACTGTTAAAGATGTAATTTAAATATAATATTTAACATCTATTTATACATGGAAATAAAAAATTCGTGTAACCTTCCAACAATATCACTTAATTATTCATAACCACAAAAAAATACCAACCTTAATTATTTGTATAATAGCCACAAACTGCCTACCCAGTAACCCCTAGCAAAATAACTCTTATAAATGTAACCTAACATTTTATTTTCACTAGTATCCTGTAATAGTTAGGCTAATAATCTGTGAATTAACGGTATGGTCTCTAACCGCAGTCAGTTATTAGGTTTAAAAGCTATGCCTATGAATTTATAAAGGTAATTTGATTCAAATATGAATGAACGTATAAATTGTACTGCGGCAATACAATCCTGGGGAAATTACCTCTTATAATTACGTTATAGGGACATTTCACACATGAAATAATTCTACTGTAATACAATTTTCCTTCCTACTAATATTGTAAATATATCGCAGGTTTATAAGTGCCCAGTTAATGGCAATAGGCTCGTTGTTGGGATGCTTGAATATTTTGATGGCTTCTCGAAGTATACGTGGGAAAAAATGTGTTGTGGTAGCTAGAACTTTCGTGTTCTGAAATTCGATGGTATGATTCCCATCCTCTTGGGTGTGTTCTGCAACCGCTGACTTGTCGACATTGGGACATTGGGACCTAAACATAAACCGGCGAAATGTGGGTGCTAGCACCTTTGCCTACCCCTTCGGGGATGAAGGCGTGATGTTTATGAAAGTTTATGAAAATGTTTGTAAGTTTGTTATATTTCACAGCCAGAATGTCAACCCAGAGACTATTGATCACAAGACCGGCCTAACTGCTAAGATTACAAGTAGCTTCTTGTGGGTACAATTCAGTTTTTAGATAAGAACCTTGAATCATCACTATCTTTGTGTAGTTCCCGTTTCTTTTTCTTTTTCTTTTGATTTGACTTCTTTTCCTTAAGCTTTTATAGATACGACTTCTGTCTGACCTGCCAAGTCCCACCAATGTTCACTTTCCTTTCATATCTGACTGCATCATCATCTTTGCGTTAGTTCCTATCGCACCACACTTCACCTCGAAATACGGTGTTAAATTCGTCGAGTCCAAGAATCTACATAATCCATGCATCTATTTATTCAAGATTCTGCCGAATCCTCGAATCTGTCCGCTTTCAGAATCTGTCGCATATAATAATAATAATAGGCTTAAATATTATATGGATTAGTTTTTCAGCTATATTGGGAGCGACAACCGTCTGACGTCCTAGCCTGAGTTAGTCTGAGGTTTTTCAGGTCGCTCATACAGGCATCCGTTTTGACTTAACGACTATTCACAGCCGGGACCGACTTTTGACGTTCCCTCCGAAGCATGGATAGATGAAGATGTTCGACTTATTTGACATTTCCATAAAGCCAGGGTTAAAGCCTTCGTAAAAGCCTCGTCTGCTAATCAGCAGATGTACCAGATGAGGGGGGTCTGGAGCCCAAAAGACGTCAATAGGATCCCATACGCCATGAAGAGGATAAAATACCTGGAAATATAATTGAATAAACAGTTAATAAACACGTAATAAATAATAATAATACCGCAAACCACAAACATTACAAGCAGAATTACCTAATTGGGCCTCTGAGAAGGGCTCCAGTCGCGAGGAAGTTGTTTGAGTAAAGTCGTTCAGAGTTATGGAGAATTGAAACACAAAGCTAGTGATGTAAACATATTTAATTTGATCTTTTATTTTTCTCTCTATCTTTATATTGTTTAGTTTGTCACTCTGAGTGTTTTCCGTCTGATGGTAAGCTATCTGACTTCAACCAGCCTGTATATCAATCTGCAGGTGTACAATTTAGCAAATATTGGCACTATATGCAGCTCCCAATTTCTCTTTAAACCTATAAGAGTTACAGAGAAATATTCTAAAACTATATTAGTCAGTGTTCTTGTATGTTTGATTGGGTTAAATGGTTTGGTGTGAATTGATAAATAATTCTGTAAATTTTTCCTTGTTTGTGCAACTTTTCAATATCTTACAGTGTTTTGAATGTTACACTATATGAATAAAATGTTAAGAAGCAAGCGGCTGTCTTGACATAGAAGCAAGCACTTACCTACTGAATTTCGACAGTAGAATACTTCGACATGTAGCGAACTTCGAAAACAAATAGATCGACAAGCCATTGCTTCGACAGACAATTATTAGACAACACACATCTTCGAATGACCAAGTAGTGGTCATTCAAATTGACAGATTTTTTTTGTAGTCTGTCGTTGAATTGTTACCTTATTTTTTCTTTGGTTTTTGTATCTTAAATTACTTCATTATGGTTAACACCCCGACTCAGAGCACCCCGACTCGGATAGGTTAGGTCAGAAGGCTAAGGCGGGAGCGAAGCGGAGCGGAGCTCCTGCTTTAGCCTTCGTGGTAATTTTTTTTTAAACCACCTAGTAATAGGAGAATGATAAAAAAAACTGTCGAAGTAGTGGTCATTCGAAGATGTGTGTTGTCTAATAATTGTCTGTCGAAGCAATGACTTGTCGATCTATGTGTTTTCGAAGTTCGCGACATGTCGAAGTATTGTACTGTCGAAATTCAGTCCGTAACTCAGAAGCAAGCATAGATTTTTATATACTAGTTTTTGCCCACAGCTCCGACCGCGTGGATGTTGGTTATCGTGACCAAACATAGCCTATGTCCTTTCTTAATGTCTAATCTACCCCTATACCAAATTTCATCAAAATCGGTTCAATGGTTTAGGCATGAAAGACGGACAAACAGACACACACACACACTTTCACATTTATAATATTACTAGATAGAAGAGTATTAAAAAAGTAGAGCAAGTATTCCAAGAAGAAGCAAGTATTATAATATAGAAATAAGTATTACAAGAAGAAGTAGTATTGCAAGAATAAGTGAGTATTATTTACCTCGAGTAAAGTTGTTAGAAGAATTCAAAGTACGATTGTAGACGCTTTGGTGCACTTTCCATATCCAAACAATACATACATTTTACCTAACTAAAAACCTTGTTCGCATATACTCCATCATTCTGACGCAAGTACAGTAGCATTGTCATCACACCACAACATCTGCTGGCATGAATGGATGACTATACTTTGATAAGGGGTTGTACTAACGTAGGCTAGTGTTATTAGTAATTAAATAAAAACAATACTCTTCTTGCTACCGCTCTTGTGACTCATTTTACTCGGTGCATGTTTCTTTAATAATGTATACGAGTAAGTTAGAATTCGGATAGGAGACGTCTGCCTTCAGCTCAGGTACTTATTTGCGGGTCGAGCGAAACCCCCTAGGCAACGGAGAAGGCAGCAAGGAAGAAGTTACCGCCTGCGGCTAATTCGTAGCCAATGTGGAGGGCTTCGCGAAACCTCTCCAAGTGACCCTCTGAAGCCTCCCAGAAGGCCCAGAAGATGCAACGGGAACGGGATGCGAGTGCGTGTTCCGGATCTTCATGCGATGCAACCTGGCACCTCTCACCCAGGGACTGCACTGTCAGCTACGGCAAATGCCGGTCGCGACGGGAGCTGAGAGCTGCTTGGAGGCTTTCCATATGTCCCTCTGACAACCAAAGGGTACAGTGGAGAACAGGCAAGAGGCGGGCTGGTTGGACACAGCTTCCTCTTAATATTGTGACTTACTTTGTTATTTACGGGCGCAACTACCGTCTAATTACCTCAAGATCTTAATACCCTGAATTACCTACACAATAGAAACAAAAAAGGCAATGTATTTACGTTAAAAAAACCGCTATTACCGTATAATTAATTGTTTTTTTCAGTCTTAAATTAACTATACAGTTACTTTAGGTTTTTAGCTTTTAAACCACAATAGTGCCACTAACAATGGCGTTATATTGTTATGAATCGTGCCAGTGGCTGATGCCCTCTCATGGAAGATAACATTGTTAAGTACGGTTTTCCCATTATTGGTTTATACCAATAGAAATCATGTGTAAGTGCTTGTCACATAGGATTTTTGCGGTTTCATTAACCCTTAAACTAAAACCTCATTATAAGAAAACCTAACCGAATAAAAATTAAATGACCTTAAGCCTTTTATTTGTGCAGAAATTCTCTCGGATTCCCGTCTTTATATTGGACTCGAATCGACTAAAACCGTCTTTAGATTGCATTAGACATCAGACAATGAAAGCTTTAAAACTATGAGTGATTCTAAAGGTTTAATAGCTTTAAAACAATGTAGGCATGTTTTATTTTGACAGTATTTTTATATTCTTCTTTGTAATCGAATTAAAATCTCACGATTTATAATTTGCTCAATAAAATCGGGCCCAAGGTAGCAGTTGAACGGACCAGCTACCCTAGACGAGTGGCACAATCGTTAGTAGAATAGAATAAGCAATTGTTGTAATTGACATAACCGTAAGTCATAAACATACAGCAATCCCATACCTTGAATATTTAAGCTAGCTAGGACAACGGGTAAGGTTTAAATCTAGACGTCGTCGCAGTGTCGTCGGCGCGTCGTCGTTGCCAGTGGTGTTTATGTCCGATTCGAACCGACTAAAGCCGCACGCCGTCTTGCCTACCGAAGGTGAGATTGACTCCGGCATGTACCTCAAGGCCATCGAGACAGCTCCCTCAGAAACGGCTCTCAGACCTCTATGAGCGATACCGATATTCCGATATTCCTAGCAATTTTCATGGACTTTCTGCGCGGGTGCCGGGTCATTCGCGTTTCTGAGTTAGGGAGAGTTCCTGGGACTTGTGACCCAGGTGTAGGTTTAAAAGGGGCCCCTTTTGTTGATGTATATCAACATTCACTTTACAATTAAAATTATAAACGGGAGTGTTGTGTGTCGTGAACGTGATCGAATGCGTAGTGAGAACGCGGACAGTTGTAACAGTGCCGAAATATCGGATTCTCAAAGAAAATAATAAACATGGTAAATATCCCGTTTATAATTTTAATTGTAATGTAAATGACCATGTCAATCTAAAATCATATATATCAACATTCATCTTCACTACCCAAGTTCCCCTCCCTGCCTAACCAAATTTGATGCGAACCTACTAGTGCCGCTTTAGACATTCGTCCTAGTAATGAGCTTATTGTAGCTCTCGATGGCCTATCTTTAAGTAGGTTATGAAGAGATTTTGCGGGAATACCTCTTGCTCCCACTACTACTGCATACAAATTAACCACGTAACTGTATTAACCAATAGAAAATGATGTTTCACTCGATCTATTAATTAAATAATATTGACGTATTTAAAGTGTTTTTCCGTCCCTTGAGCTATTTGACTTACATACGGAAGTTACACACTTGCTAGCGATAATAATTAACTACATATATGTTTGTGGTTACCGATGTTCCTTATATGTGACGTAAATAACGCAAGTACCTCCACGATTATATGTACGTAGTACCCTATGGGATCTGACCAAGATCTTTGAGGCCTAGGTATAAGTTCATAATTTTCTGAGCCTTTTGCCACCTCAGTTGGGTTCGGCTTTCCAGTCCAACTGAGATGCGGTTGAAGTTTGATATTTTCCGTGAAGCGACTGCCACCTGACCTCCACAACCAATTGGCGATATCGAAGATCTGTAGTTAGACTAGTCTGACCTTTGAGGGTTTCAGCTACCCGTAACGACTGCCATAGTTATTCGTATGGCAACCGAGACCAACCGCACGACCAGATCAATGCAAATTGCCATATTGAAGTATACAAATATTTGCACTGATCGAGAATCGCACCCGCGCCTCCTGCGTAGCAGTCACGTTCACTACCACAACGCCACAGAGGCCATAGTGGAATTAACATGATCATGGTATTATAGGTAAACAATACATACCTACTAATCCAATTATTCCCACCCTCTCCTTTCCTATACAGAACAACACGTGCAGGGCAACATTCCTTCAAGAACCAAGCGGTACGGTGACTCTTTCCTTTGTCGCACCATTAAGACCTGGAATTCCTTGCCAGCTCAAGTGTTTCCTTCTTCCTACAGTCCCAGGTCCTTTGAGTGGGACGTGAAAAAGCATCTGATGGGGCCGTCAAGCTGTGTGCCACCATTGACAACATGGTTCGTGTATGTAATGGTGACCCTCTTTCCTGAGACTTTGTCTTTAGCTTACGGCAGTCGAGTTGAAGTCAAATTGACGTGTCATATAAAATAAAAATACCTTTTAATTTGCTGACGTTTCAACCAATTCCTTTACCATGATTGTATAATACCTACTCGTGTATACCCCATACCTGCAAATAGTCACGTTCCTACTACATTTTTGTTTATTAGTAGGTAACATTACTGTAAATTATTTATTTACTAGTATTTACACACTGTAGGTATTACTTCTGGGGCATTACAAATACATAAATATTGTAACTGTGGTTAGGAAAAATTAGACTCCATTATTTTAGTTACCTGTTTAACTTTTATTATCCTCAACCTATCTTAATTATGAAGGCGCCTTTCTCTCGTCTCATCGAAGACTGAGGGCGGGGAACGATAAAAGACTGACAGAGACCTTGAGCACAGCAATAATAAATCATCATTACCATACGAACTCCAATCCCTATTCGATGCAAAAGCTTTTATTTTGGAGAACGGGGTGCGCGTTCCTAAAATCCTTTTCCGTTATTTGGTTGGGTAGGTTTTAATGGCGACTACCCTCTGACGTTCTATCCTTGAGAGGAAAACCTGCCAGAGCCTTACATTTTCCTCTCCATTTTTGAAATTTATCAGATCAGCACTCTATGCATCTTATCTGTAGCGTTATATTCTATTCAGGTTATCTGTGACTATAGGTAAATACTATAAATTCTTTGCCAACAGAACTTTTGATTCCGTCTACCCACAATCGAAAAGATGACATTTACTGTTAAATACATTGGCATACATCATTTTATTTCAAAATATAATAAAATTATGTAACACTCACAATGTTACAACATGTTCAAAGAAATAATTCTCATCAAAAACAGCAAACAATGTTCCGAGCTCAGAAGCAAAAAATTAATAATTTCTTCAAAACTTTTAAGTAGGGAGCTCAAGAACTCTTTTAAAAATATTTGAACAATTCTCTGCCGAGGACTGTATTAAAGGGCTCGACTCAATTAAGCCGTGGACGGCTTAGACGTAAGCCGCGGGGACTAGTGATGTACCAAGCCGGGACTGATGGGATTTTGTATTTTTTGTAGCGAAGTTGCGGGCTGTAGCGCTCGGACACTGGCTTTGATAGAAGCTCTTTATTTTAACATGATACTATTTCACGCTCAGTTTTTCGCTGGGGACTATTTTAAAAAATGCTGCTGTATTGCTAGTGGAAACTATTGACATGTCGACGCTCCCGGGGAATAAAATGGTAAAGTGCTATTACCACTCTTTTCATGTTTTTGCATTTTCGGCCTCTATGGGTCGTTATACACCTACTGATTTTTTTTTAGATTTTTTTTCCGGTAATTCATAAATTTATAGCAATTTTTATTTTTATTCTCCGGAAATCATATAACACATTTAACCCATAAAAACCCCATAATCGTTCATTACGGAACGAACATTTATCTCGATAAATCGGTAAGACGTTATACCATTTTATTCCCGTAAAAAAATTGATAATTCATTTCAATAACACGCTTTACCTATATTCGTTCGATAAGTCCTCAACGGTAAACTTATATTATTGCTTTATTACTGACATAATTTTCTATAGTATTTCACGTTAAGACATGTTACAATATTCTTTACGATTTTTGAAACAAGTATTAACGTGATACAATTTTTTTCTCTTTCTATTATTAGTGTAATAGGCTATTATTGTCGCTATCAGGTACATCAGCATCACTCAGTGTCTCTACAGTTTCAGTAACAGGATCATTGCCAAGTAGTTCTGATGATAATGTTGATTCTCTCACTAACACTACAAATAATTTAACCCGTAAGCGACGGCGAAATGAAAAAGAATGGATAGTCAATAAATCCAAAACTTTAAAAAACTCTGGCCAAGCATATGTTGGATGTCGTTCTAAGAAGGAATACCCTGCAAAAGTGGTAGGACCTTCTTGTCATTGCAAATTGAAATGTGGGGAAACGTTTTCTTATGATATGAGAAAGAGCATCATGGAAACATTTTATCAATTTGGTAACCATGAGTTACAATGGCAATTTATAAGTAATTACGTTATGTCAGAATCTGTGAAAAAACTTCAAGTTATTCGAGATAAAAACCGTACTCAAACTATAAGTTATTATTTGCCATTAGAAAGTAATAAAGTTCGTGTATGTAAGGTATTTTTCCTAAAAACTTTGCAGATATCAGAACAAATGGTTTACACTGCTATAGAGAAATATGATAGCGATTCTAATAAAAGTGACTGTAGAGGTAAACATAATAATCGACCACGTAAAATGTCAGTTTCAACAGAAGAGAGCATAACATCACACATACAATTATTTCCAGTAAAAGAAGCACACTATGTTAGGAAATCTTCTAAAAGAAAGTATTTATGCGAAACTTTGAATATATCGAAAATGTACCGTTTATATACAGATTGGTTCAAAGAACAGTCAGATGGACATTATTCTGATGTTAAGATGGCTACCAAAAGACAGTATGAGAGTATATTTAACACGAAGTTTAATTATTCTTTTTTTCTGCCTAAGAAAGATTTATGTGGCACTTGTTCGCTATATGAACAAGGTATAGGCGAGCAAAAGGAATCTTTAGAAGATAAATACATAAAACACATACATAATAAAGAAAGGATTCGTGAAATTAAAAATTCTGAAAAGGAAAATTTTGATACAAACTCCACTTTAGCTATTTTTGATTTAGAAAAGGTTTTAGGGGTACCTCAGTCGGAAGTAGGAATATTTCATTACAAACGGAAGTATCCCGTCTATAACTTTACCGTTTTTGATGCTTCTAGAAAGAAAGGATACTGTTACATGTGGCATTCGCAAATCGCTAAAAGAGGATCAATAGAGATAGGTAGCTGTCTATATAATTTCATTGAAGAACAATTTCATAAACAAATTAATAAAATATCTTTTTATTCTGATGGTTGCGCAGGACAGAATAAAAATAGATTCGTGTTTGCCCTTTATCTGTTTGCTGCTAATAAATTTAAGTTAGAGATTATTCATCGTTTCTATGAATCTGGCCATAGCCAAAATGAAGGTGATTCAATGCACGCATGCATAGAACGAGCTATGAAAAATAAACAAATATATACACCCGATCAATTATATGGAATAGTGATGAATGCTAAGCAAACCGGTGAAAAATACAAACTGAAGGAAATGAGACAAACAGAATTTTATGACATTAAATCATTGATTACTGGACAGAACTGGCAAAATGATACAAAAGGTAACAAAATATATTGGTCAAAAATTAAAGAAATAAAAGTGGTCCCTACAAATCCACAATCTGTTTACTTTAAATATGATTACGATGACGACTTTAGTGAAATGAATATAGCACCAACATCAACTAAAAAAACCAGAAAACGAAAATCTACTTCTACCACAGCAACTGTATCTGGCGACGATGTCATCCTGCAGCCAGCCTATGACGGTCCAGTTCCAATCTCAAAAGCTCTGCACGAAGATCTATTAAGTCTTTGTAGGATTAACGCCATACCTCTTCATTACCACAGTTTTTATCATTCACTGATAAGTACAAATACTACCGAAGCAGCTTTATGTGAGGATGACTGTGAAAGTATGAGCGACTGAAAGAGATAAAAATCAATCAGAATTTAGATGACCGATTAAATTATGATTGATAAATGCCAATTAAAGTCTATTGATGATTGTTAAATGCTAATTAGTCTATTGATGATTGATAAATGCTAATGAAAGTTTATTGATGATAGATAAATGCTAATTAGAGTCTATTGATGATTGATAAATGCTAATTAAAGTCTATTGATGACTAATAAATGTTAATTAAAGTCTATTGCTGATTGATAAATGCTAATTTAAGTCAATTGTAATAATTATTATTTTCATAAATAAAGATTATATTGTTTTTTATACTTTTTTTATTTATTTCAATTACAATTCAAATTCATAAACGTTACTGCATACTCGTATTACGATGTTAACACCACATACGTTTATACAAAAACAAAATCGTTATATAGATATACGAAGAAAAAAATACTATAATTTTACAGGAACAAAATCGTATTAATTTGTTACAGTTACACTTCCTTCATGAAAGTATGATAGAAAAACATCGTAATGAACAGATATCGTTTTCGTAATATTGCAACTTTACGAGAATAAAATGGTTATGTTCCATTACTTAGAATACATCTAAATATAAAATCAGTATTACATATTTTTCGTAATAACTATAAAATTATGTGTATAATTTCATTTCTTTCCATGGCTACTTATTAACAAAAAAATACTGAAAAGAATGATGTATAATATGACAACATAGGCCGATTACTTCAGGAGTTATAACAAAATAACAGTATTTTGCTCGTCCTGTAAAATTTACTTTTGTCTATTACGATTTTATTCCCTGGGGACGTCGATGTAATGAATATTGTTATAGGGATGGGTGAGTATTGTCCGTTTTATTTATAAATTTAATTAGCGAAATCAATATCCGGAACAGGACTTTAAGCCTGCACTGGTCTTTTTCTGTGGAAAGAACTAGCAAATACCTAACCTGGTACCTGAACTCATTCTAAATACCTTCCTTTCCCGTCTACATACCTTTTTGAGTGACACTAAAAATCTTAAATCTGTTTTACCCAATTGTAAAATGAATATATGAACTCCGGTATTATGCAATATTTAAGATTTACTTTAACATGTGGTGACACACCTAAATTCACATACAATTTAAAGAGCTACATATCGTCCATTTGCGACGACAGTGTGACATATCGAAAACTACAACTTTACAGAAACACAGTTTTTTCTTTTTAATTAAGCATAACTTTTAAATTATTGTCAGGAAAGTCCAGTCATGTATAAAGCTAAAAAAATATAACTAATAATGAATCAAAATATTAATAAGGGAAACCATAATTATACTTATTGGTTAAATAATTATGGCGATTAAAAAAAAAGGGAAAACTTATCACATTGTTACAGAAAAAAAAACTACTATACCATGTGGTAAGCTAGGATGTCACGTTGAAGATGATGTAAAAACTTATTTAAGAAAAGGTTAAATTTAAATAAAACGATATTCTTGTGAATATTTATTTTATTTTAGGACCATTGTAATCATACAGAATAGTGATAATTATTGAAATAGCCAAAGACTTCGCTTTTGGTACGTTAAATTATACTTATTATAAGTTATATAAACTCAGAAGGCACTTTGGAAGGTATGTTGTAAATATTATATTTATTCTCAATATACGTTCCCTTAATCCTGTAGTTAATGCTTAAAAAGATAAACGTACAGCCTTAAAAACCTTTGCTTAGCCTTTCAATTTTACCCAAACCCCAGTACACTTTCAGTAGTTGTTCCCGTTGACTTTCTGTTACGTTTGTTTGGCATTTGAATCTACAGTTTTCTTTACAGGGAGGTTTCCGTCTTCGTTTTGGAATGTCTTTATGCGATTTTACTGATTTGTAAGGTTGTCCAATATTTCTTAATTTTTTTGCCATGTCTTTTTGTGTTGTCTTGATCTTTTCTTTCCTTTTTTAGTAGGACTTTCTAAAGTTTGAGTAGGTTTTTTCATCACAGCGACGCTAGGATCGATTTGAAGAGCTTCATTTTCTATAGTTTCAGGTATAGCAATTGCATTTTCTGACCTATTTGACCATTCTTCTTTACAGTTTGTGGTCTAGTCACTTCTACCGAGGCATCACCATCATCAATGAAAGAAATTACACGACGTTTGTGTTGAATCTCCACTACGTAGTCTGGGTCTCTTACTGAGTTATAGCTATCTGTAAAGATGTAAAGTCATTTTATCTATCTTTTAGACGTTTGGCTCAGTATTTATTTAGATAAAGTTATAAAAATCTATAGAACCTTCAATGATAGAGGATGAAGATGAAGTGCTGGAAGAGCTACTAGCTAGTAGACTAGATTACCACTGCAAACATCCTCATCCACGTGCCTCCGCTTAGGTGCGCCGCATCAGTGCTGCTGTGGAGAAGCAGTTGACCGACTCGGACACCATGCCTGCCGTACTGGAGGAGCGCTGGGCGAATTCCATGGCACGCCAGCCTCAACGACATAATCCGACGTGCTCTTGTCGCCGCCGGTTTGCCAGCTGTGCTTGAACCAAATGGTTTGGCATGCGGTGATGACAAGAGACCGGATGGTATGTCATTAATGCCTTGGAAAATGGGTAGGACTCTGGTGTGGGATGCAACATGCGTTGACACGATTGCCCCTACCCATATACCCGGTACGGCTGGCTGCGCCGGTGCTGCTGCGGCTTCTGCAGAGGCTGTTAAGCGGCGCAAATACTCCAATCTCTTTGCAGGTTATGAATTTGTGCCGTTTGGAGTCGAAACGTTTGGGCTTGGAGTCCGAGCGCCCACAATCTCTTCAAAGAGATTGCGAAGCATATAGTCGACGCTACTCGTGACCAGAAGGCTGGCCTCTTTTTAGGCCAGAGATTAAGCATTGCCATACAACGTGGCAATGCTGCCAGTCTTCTGGGAACGCTACCACAAGAGGCATGTGATGCGGATGAATTCCACGACGCATTTCAACTTTGAGTTTTAGTTTTTCACTATTGTGTATATATTATATAGTAACTTAAGTAATTTAATTTTATTTAAAGTCAGTTAAAATATGGTAACGCTCTCCATGTACAAATAAATAAAATTTATCCCATCTTTTTGAATTTTCCTCATCTGTACTAATAATTTGAAAATTCGGGTTGTTTGAAGTAACTAGGACAATTTACTTTTTATTGTTTCATCTTCAGTCACATTTAATACATTCGTGCAACATTTATTGGTCTGTGCGTTTACTATTCGTTTACCCCTATTCGCCATTCTGTAAAGATAACTGAAGTTTAGTATTACTGTTTAGTATATACAATGTGACAACTGGAAATACCATTTGATTTCACTAATATTTAATCAGCAATAACGGAACATCAAAAATATACCTACAACATCTTTTAAATTTAGGAAAAATATTTATCATCTACAACGTTACTATTTAAAATGTCACAGCTTTGGTTTGATTTTATTACCAGAATAATGTAACATCTAAAATATAATCTCTTTAACTTTGTGTTATGTTTTACAAGAACATTGTGGTAAGTACGATGTGCCACATTGTGTTTCAAAAGAAAGATTTAAAAAAGACTTACCTTTCTCGCTAATACCGTGGTATCCTTGAAATGTCACGTTTTTCTGGAAATTGGATATCTTGAAGCAGACGTGGCAACTGAACTGTCACTGTTTCGAAATCAAATAGACTGCCGAGTGAGACAGCGCTATAAAGTAATATTTTATCTTTTTCTCTCATAGCTTTGCCGTTTTTAGAGAAAAATACACCCTGTTTTTGCAGATAATAGAACGCAAGATCGCGATTCAGAATTTCGATAAAACGAAAAATCGTATTTTTCGATATGTCACACTGTCGTCGCAAATGGACGATATTTTAGTCCGACATTTATCAATGGACGTGTTTATTACTATTTATGGTATACTTTTCTAAACCTAAACTTCCAATCCAGAAATCAAAACTGAGACCTTAATATAGCACGTTAATACAAACACATTAAACTACTGAGACAGTGAAGAGAAAAAAAATAAAAAGAAGTAAATAAAATAAATCCCGTAAAATATATTTCAAATGAAAGTCAAACTTTTCATACTTCCCTTTGTGCGTTTAATACAGTAGACAGGGGGCGTTGCGCACGCCGGGGTCAATGTATGCAATCCGCCCTTTAATTGGCAAGATTTATGATGATTTGTACACTAGTGATGTGACAAGGTGCGCGGGAATATAAAGATAGATATTTATTTAATAATTTGTGACTGATTTACGTAATGCTCGGGAACAGTCGTTACTTATGGTTGATGACAGAGTTATGAGAGAATATCCATGCGGGCGAACCCTGTAGCACAGCTAGTATTATCATATTAATCTAAATAGTATATTATATCATAAACGGACGCTTACATACAGCGCAGACCCAATTCAACATAATTAAGTACAAATTATGAGCGATTGCGACCTCAAACCCGGGACAACGAGTGATGTAAGCACCGCTACACTGTCCTGGCATGTCCGGGATAATTTTATGCGTCCCGGGCGCAGTTTATCATGATTATATATCTTAAATATGTGACAAGTGAGATAAGCTTTGTTTTGTATACTAAGTGACTACACTTACATTCATAGGAACAAATTTTTTATTATATTTTTCGGGTGTATTTTGTGTTTCTAGTATTTCAAGTATTAAGGTATCTTATGGCCGTTGTAGTCAACGAGTCCTAGAGTGGAGACCGCGAGAAGGCAAATGGAAGTTGGGACACCCCAACCCAGATGGACTGACGAACAGAAAAAGGTGGCTGGGAGAGACTGGATGCGGAAGGCGGAGGATCGGACGAAATGGCGAGGAGATAGGGATAGAGAGATTATTAGGAGCGGCCTATCTTCAGCAGTAGACTGCATGCTAAAATCCTATGACCTTATACAGCTGTGAAAAAAACAATTATCCTTCACATTGATGCTAAAAATGGACACAATTTTTATGGGTCGCTACCCAGCCAATGTAAATAATAATAAAAACCTTTTGTACTTAAAGAATTTTGTATTATCGGTTCTTGAAACTTAAGAAACTCTCTCGTACGGTATATTATATGAATGGATCCCGGTAGAATAGTAGCCTTTCTATACAGAGGGATCCCGCTCTTTCTCGTTCTTGGTACAGCAGCAAAATTAAAAATAAACATCTTTTTTTTTAATTATCCATTAATGATATACCAACAAAGACTTAACTGCATTACGTATATTAGTCATAGGCCTGCGATATTCTCAGTTCTCACGTTAAAATAACCTGCTCGATGATTCATCATGTCAGGTGTCACAAGTTGCTCTTAATAAGGACAATTGTTATAACAAAGGCGATCTAAGGACATTTTATGTACGAGGCAAACTGTACTCGGCTAACGCTAATTAATGAAATTGATGATAGAGTTAAATATATAGTAATAGTAATCAATGTCTTACTTGGCACTCGCTTGACGGAAAATAACGAAGTTCAGCCAAACCCGCAGTTAGGCTGGTAAGAGGATCCCAGACTCCGAGGTGAGAGCTTCGGATGCAACTGGAATTAACGTTAAGATAAAGAAGAAGTAATCCATGTTTTAATTGTAAACAGAAGGGCTGTGACACTAGACTCACCGGGCATGATCTTCTTGCCTATTCGGAAGAATCTTCCCATTAAGCTAGTGGCATATCACACCCTGTTCCTCCAAAATCAATTACCATCAAGCAGACCGTGTGTTTGTACACTCGACAAAATCAATAGTATCCCACCTTTATAAACAAATTTATATGTGGAGGTGGGATACTATCGATTTTGTCGACTGTACTTATCTTAGGAGGAAAAAAATACAATATTTCATCTACATTGTTTGATTTCTTTTAGAATGTTTTGCGCTCATTGCCAAATGCTTTACGACAAAACAGACATACAACTATTTTTATTTTTGAAGTGAAAACTTCTTTAGCGGCGTTGGATGGGTGTAAAATGTTAAGGAAGCGTCAGGATTAGTTGACCTTTGAACCGTAACCGACGACTGACGTCATACAAGATTAAGTACAGACTATCTATTTTGCAAGTTATTATAGATAACGTCGTAGCTTAAACGGTAAGCACTTCGACTGTAAGTCCTCATAGTTTCAGATAGGTAGTATCGGCTTCAAACCACCTGGCCTTCTGAAACTTTTTGTGATTATTTTTCTTTTTGTAATTTATTACTTTGTATGATTATTTTTTCTTTCTGTAATTTATTACTTTTTGTGATTATTTTTTCTTTTTATAATTTATTAATTTCTTCTGACAGAAAATTAGCAGAAAATAAGTGATATATTATAAGTATGGTATGGTATGTTCTTTTTTATCTTTTTCTATGTATATAACGAAGAAAGAAAAAAAGAAAATGTTTTCACTTCTGCCGGCACTCCCAGAGTGCAACCCGTCTTTTTTTAGCTTATTTATACCTTTTTTTTTCTCACGCTCTTTCTCTCTCTCTCTCTCTCTCTATGTCACTATGTCTTTTTGAATTTGTCAAAGACTAAAACCTTACCCTTCAGCTACCGCGTAAAAATTTGTGGCGTACTTTAGTACTGTTCGCCACAAATTAACATCGTAGTACACAACATGCCCTTAAAATATATGACTATATGTATCAATTAAACGTGCAAAATTCGAAATCAACATTACATAGTATGAGGAAGTGTATAATTCTCACGAATCGTCAAAACCGAACACCGCTTTTATCTACATGGGATATATTAAATATAATTATTGCAGTTGTTTTTTTTTTGTTGCTGATTTAAGTACTTATATAATGAAGTTAACTAAAGCTAAACTTGTTTTATGTACTGTCTGTGCTGTTACATGGCTGCTGGTTTTTTGAATGAAAAAGAAAAATAGAGTTTGTTTCTGTATTGTAACAAAACAGCTATGTTCTAATTCAATAATGATACTTTTTCTATTAAGACATAATTAAGATAAGAACACCCGAAGTAATTATTTTTAATAGACATAGGTAGGCGGTGTAGCGGTAGAGTGATAGGTTCGATACCCACTCCATGCAAATATTTGTATAACATGCATATGTACATTTGCATAGGTCTAATCTATAATAGTAATGGCATTCTAGATCCCATAACACAAGCTAGAGAAGTTATAGTTATTAGATAGCACTGTGTAGATTGTTCATTCATTGTTAGTTAATATTTTTCTTGACCTTGAAGTAAAGTCCTCACTAATCGACCAGCAGGTATAAAATAACCAGTTTCAGCAATGAAGATCTTTTTGTTACATGCGAGAAATCACCACGGATACCCCTCCCCCTTCCGGAAGGGGAGGTTATGTCAGACCTAAACCGACTACACCGCACGCCATGTGTGTGTCTTTGTGCTAGGCCGACGATGAGATTGTCATCAGCATATCCCTCGCAACCCGGCTGACCCTGGGCCATCCCTCTCGGTCTGGCCCCCCCGGGACCACACGGTCCCCGACTCGCACCCGGTATGGGGAGGCGCGCATCCCGCAATGCGCGCAGCCGCCGTGACCTGCACCTGCTAGGGCGACGGGTGGCTTCACCCGTTACCCTCAGGCCCGCGCTCATGAGGGACGGAGGTCGTTTTGCGAAAGCAATTAAAAACTCTGATTGGGCCCCATTATTGTACATTTTTCTAAACAATTACATTAAACAAACCACTATAGGTATTATTTTAACAATATTCCTTAAAGAGTAGTTACTTGTACAGTGGTACGAATAACTACTCTATTTAGTAACGTAGGTACGTAAAGAGTTAACTATGACTCAAAACCGTTTTGTTTACAAACAAGCATATATACCTACGCACATATAATATTATACGCTGTTCGTTACGCGTGATATTTGAATCACCTATACACATTATAGTTTATGTGTAACTACTGCAGATCGTACCGTGAATTAAACAACTTCTGTAATACTAAATATGATACAATCTGTTAAAAATTGTTTTATTTTATACATACATTTATATACTCACGCTTTTAAATTCTATATTTTTGAGCGTGGTTACCGGCAGAGTAGAATTTGGGCCACCCCTTCTCTTCCCATGTGGTGTCGTACAAGGCGACTAAGGGACAGGGCTGATTAATTTTAACATCAGACAGATATGTACAGCCCAGACACAGCCTCAGAAGCAGGGCTCGAGTCAACAATAGTGCCCGGAATACGGCAATAGGCTATTACGTGGGACCGAATACAGATTGGTGAAATGTGGTTGTTAATTCACCTCTGCCTAACCCTCCGGGGATAAAGGCGTGATTATATGTATGTATGTATTTTTGATCCCATGTAATATGGGGCGAGCCTATCGCTGTCAAGCGGACGCTTAGTCATGGGCTATTTGTTTACTGTTGGATGTAGAACAGCCCTATGCTTTAGTTCCCTTTTAGGACACCCACGGGAAGGGATAGAGTGGACCTATCCTGCTCCACCGAGAACTAACACGGCAAATTTTATTTAAATACCTAGGATTATTAAATTACTATCTACTAATTACTAGGATTATTAACAGTAAAGGACACTCATAAAGTATATAAGGACAGAGTCAAATGGCGGACTATTATCTCTGCCTACTCCGGTTGGATATAGGCGTGAGCGTATGTATGTATCCTACTAATAATATAAACACGAATGTTTGTAAATATGGATGCATGTTTGTTACTCTTTCACGTAAAAACTACTGGATGGATTTTAATCAAACTTTACAATAATATAGCTTATAATTTATTACGATAACCGATGTTATAGCGATAACCGACATTTACGCGGGCGGAGCCGCGGGCAAAAGCTAGTCTACTATAAATTTAGAGGGCTTTAGGAGCAGAATTAGGCCCAAGAAAAGATCGCCTCGGACCCTTGATACCACCCAATGGCACCACCGGTAGTGTCAAGAGTATTATTCACTCCCCATGGCACGACCGGTAGTATCAAGAGTATTATTCAGTCCATTTGACACCACCGGTAGTGTCAAAGGTACTATTCTGTTATATACTGACGCCTCGGACCCTTGACACCACCCAATGGCACCACCGGTAGTGTCAAGGTTATTATTCAATCCCCATGGCACCACCGGTAGTGTCAAAGGCACTATTCTGTTATATACTGAAACCACCGGATAGATGATTGCATGAAAGAGTGACTCAGGAAACTCTCCCTTGTCGATTGTAGTGTGAATTACTTTCAACTTAAAATTGTAATCACATCGCCACTACTTTTACATGTGTCCACTATGTTAATCCTCCACTCAGTAGCTGGAGAAAGAAATCCATACTATCCAGTACGCATACCAAGTAACTCCACCAAAAGAAATCAAACCCAGATTTTACATACAAACAACGGTATAATGTCTCATAAAACGCGATTAGCATATAATGTGCCGTGAGCACCATGACTCATGGCATATGAATCACTTTTAATGATAGCGCCATGACGGGGATATAATGGTTTATGCAATATTATAGCTGGATATGACTAACTCTCTCAGGGTCCCTCGTATACACCCTTCGAACCCTTTTCTAGGAACAGTGTTACGAAAACAAAATGGCAGATATTGATAATTAAAAAATCACTAATATTTGTCGAGTGGGCTATCAAAATAAAGGAAATTAAAAGTAGATTACAAAAATATATATTTCATAACTAAAAAGTTTAAAATTAAATAAATTATTAAAAATAAAACACCCGACTGATTCTGAAAAGATCGAAATAAGCTTTATAGCAGGCGGTACCCATTTGCAAATTTCAAACCAGATGAAAATATAATGGGTACCGCCTGCTATAAAGCTCCTTTCGATCTTTTCAGCATCAGCCGGGTTTTTTCTTTATTATTTTATTTAAAAAGAATATCGTCAAATGAAATTATCGAAATCACTAATATTCCCTCTAACCCCTCCAACTAAGCTAGGAGTGGGTTCACGTCGGTAGTGTAATGGCCAGGAATCGAACCCGGGACCTCTCGATCGTAAGGCTCCTTAACCACTAAATTACCGACGCTTTTTTATGACATAGGAGGCAAAGACGGATCGCCTGATGGTAAGCGATCACCGCCGCCCATGGACACCTGAAACACCAGAAGGGTTCTAGGTGCGTTGCCGGCCTTTAAGGTGGGATTACACCCTTTTCTTGAAGGTTTGAAGGTCGTATCGGTCCGGAAATAGTGTTTAGTGTAATGATGGTTTCCGCTTTCCCTAAGATGAATTATGATTAGCCACCTACGAAGCATAAAACCAAATATCTGTTAAAGGGTATGACCGGTAGGTAATAATGATGATGAAGATTTGATAAAGGAAAATATCTTCTTAAATAAGGTACATAACATGTGAATCATATCTCTGTAGGCATTAAGTAATATTATGCGGTGAGTGGTGACTCACCTCAAAAGATGAGTCACTGTTTAAAAATCACATTCACTAGAGGTGTCGTTTATGCATTGGTACCTCAATAAAATTAGCATTTCGAAGTCCACTGCTGGACATAGAGAGATCCCAATACTGGGAGACTCTGGCTTACAGTTTCCACGCTGGCCAGACGGGTTGGTACAGGGTTTTACTTCGAGTGTTCCTTCTCTCGCAGTGGTATCATCAGCGTATTTTTTGGATTACGACACCCTTCGGATGAGATGGGGTAGTAATACTTGTTTTCTTTTTCCATCACCACACGGATAGTATGTGAACGTTGATACTTGCTGAGGAGTAATGATAGTAGAATAGAAAGTTTCCTATTGACAACAAGAAGTCGGTGAAACAGGTATTACTTGACGTGAGAAATTTTAAAATTAAGAGTGTGCTAGATTCCGGTTATCCATACTACTACTGTTTGTCCGTCTTGTACGCCTAAACTACCGAACCGATTTTAATGAAATTTGGTAAAAGGGTGGTTTGGTTTGGTGGTTAGGTTTGGTCGCGATAACCGAGGACCACTCAAAAACTAATAAACTAATACTTAATTGTTTAAGAACTTACTGACATTGTTAAAAGTGATAGAGAAGACTTTTTGTTAAAATTCATATAATTTTAAACATTATAGAGGCATAACAAAATTTTTAGAGGATAATGCCAAATTGGTGTAGCCGTAGAGCAATTGACTGTTTAAGCAGAGATCGTAGGTTCGAGTCCCGCTCAGTCAGGGTGATCCTGACACATAAAATAAACACATCAACAAAGTCTAGGGAACAAGGACATTTCTAGTTTTTATTTAAAAACCCTTTCTTGTAATAGTGAGTGTTTTATTTCAATAGAAGGGTATTTTTATACCGTTTTTAATTTTAATTTTAATAAAACATTCTCATATAATTTTTTTTTAAGAAAGAATTGAATAGTGCCAATATTGAGTATTACAACCTTCTATGATTGGGCACAAAAATAACGAGGTAGTAAGAAATACAGTAATTAACCGTATTTTAAACGTTTTTAATAATCTGTAGGACCTCCTAAAGCATTAGCAACAGCTCGACAACGGCGTGGCATACTTAGTATGAGATTGTCAAGGGAATCCATCTTTTGTCATAATAGTTTTTGTCCTAATTTAAATTGCCATAACAAATTAGGCATAATTTTGTTTGTCATAATAATAGTGTGCCATAATTGGTTTTTAGCATACTGTGTTATTAAGCATAAATATTGTATATCCTAATGTTTTTATTCATAACATTGATTTGCATAAAGTTGTAAAGCATATAGTGTTTATTTGTCTAATAGTTATTAGGTATAATGATAAACGCCTGCTAACATGGTGCTAGCAAGCTGGCAAGGATCTGGGTGCAATCTGGACTTTAGGGCACCCCGACTCGGATAGGTTAGGTTAGAAGGCTAATGCGGGAGCGGAGCGTAGCGAAGCTCCCGCATTAGGCCTTCGTGGTTATTTTTTTATAAACCACCCAGAAGTAGGAGCCCCGCGTAGCGGGGCTCCGTCGACCAATTAGGTCAAAAGAACTTTAGGTTAAATGAACTTTGATGCGCCTACAAGTTTGAGGAGAGCAATGTATAAAATAGTGTAATATTGTTAATAAAAATTTTGTAGAGATTTTTTCGGAATAATTATGGTTATGCGTCGTAATGCTTAAGTAAACTTATGCTTTGGCATATTATGCTTATTAAATATTATGCTTATAGTAAATAGGAGTAAAAAAATTATGCTTAAAAAGTTATGGCAAATGAGTATTATGCGTAAATAATGTTATGACAAGTAACATTATGCAATGTTAAATTATGACATAAAATTTTAGGAATAAAAATAGAGAACCGATTGTCAATCATCGTCTGTGGAATATGGCTCCATACACTGCGAAGGTGTAAAAAAAGTTGTTCTTCAGTGTTCAGATTTTCCAAAGAATCACTGAAAGCTCTTCTCCCAAGCAAATCCCAGGCATGCTCTATGGGATTGAGGTCGGCAGGCCATTCCAACGTCGTAATATTGTGCTCGCTTAACGCATTGACCACTACCCTCGCGGTGTGTGACCGTGCATTATCTTGCATGAACATAAAATCTTGACCGAACTCTTCTTTCCTTCCCCTTCCCACTCTTCAGAGCACTCCACTGCCACTGCAGGACAACCTGACTATCCTCGGTATGGATGTTCGCTGCAAACTTAATAACAAAAACTACATCGAGAGTATCATCAAAACAGCCTCGCGTAAACTCGGAGTCTTGAACAGAGTGAGACGGTTTTTCACGCCGGAGCAGCGGTGTCTTCTATACAAGACCCAAATTCGGTCCTGCGTGGAATACTGCTCGCATCTCTGGGATGGCTCCGCAAAGTACTTATTAGATGCTCTCGACAGGTTGCAGCGACGTGCGGTCCGCATTATTGGGAATCCCGAGGTCACAAGCACCCTTGAGCCTTTGCAGATGCGTAGAGATGTTGCATCCTTGGCAGTATTTTACCGTCTCTACCGTGGTGAATGTTCTGATGAGCTCTTCCAACTGGTCCCGCCCTCTCCTTTCCTACATAGGACAACACGAGCAGGGCTTAGATGTCACCCGTATACGGTGCAGAATATTCCCTCAAGAACCAAGCGGTTTGGTGACTCCTTTCTTTGTCGCACCATTAAGACCTGGAACTCCTTGCCAGCTCACGTGTTTCCTTCTTCCTACAGTCCCGGGTCCTTTAAGCGGGGCGTGAAAAAGCATCTGATGAGGCCGTCAAGCTGAGTGCCACCATTGTTAACATGGTACGTGTTTGTAATGGTGACCCTCTTTTCTGAGACTTTGCCTTCAGCTTACCATCAGGCGAGGTGAAGTCAAATTGACGTGTCCTATATAAAAAAAAAAAAAAAAAAAAAAACTGCTGTCGATGAGGGATTACCATGGGGTGTATAACCTCCTGAATGTATTGGTTTGCATTCAAATTGCCCCGTATCCAAACGAGGTCGGTCCTTCCACCAAGGCAAATTCCAGCCCATACCATGATTGTTCCACCTTGGTAGGGATGAACTTCTTGCGGATTCTGGAGACGACTCCGACGTCCAGGTACTCGCCATATACGCACTCTTCTCGAATCAGGATGAAAACCGAAGCGAGATTCGTCGGAAAACAGAACCCGTGCCCATTGATGGTCCGTCCACTGTAAATGTGCGTTAGCCCACAATAAGCGACGACCTCGATTTCCACGTCGAAGAGCTGGAACCCTAAGCGGTCTGCGAGCATGAAAATTGGCTTCGTGTAGTCTTCTCCTGACAGTTTGATCGCTAATAACCACTTGATGCTGAGACTGGACGCTTGCGACCAACTGACGATCAGTAATCGTGGGTTGCCGCCTTGCGAAATTTTGCAAGAAACGATCTTGTCGCGGGGTAGTAACCCTATTTCGTCCCCTGTGACGTTCGGCAACATCCCCTGTAGACCTGTAGCGTGCCCATAATCTGCAAATTACGCTTGGTTGGGTGTTGACAGCATCCGCTAAGTCGCGTTGAGTTCGTCCAGCTTGCAGCATACCAACATCTCTTCGCGACTTAAATGACGACGTGACATGATGACTACAGTCACAAAAATGCACAAACCATACGTAAAAGACGTATTATTGATAATAAACGTTATTTATAATCAAAGAAAATATTTTTTATTTTGCCTCAGAGAAACTGCACAATCAAACACTTTTAAAAGTTTTCCCTCCATATTCGAAATTCGAAAAACGAGTTACGCCACTTGGACTCGGCCTTCCAAGCTAATGGATTCTCTGCACATGAGATACGGAGAGCTCTTCACCCAAAGAAAGCTTCGCAGACAAACCAGGATGAGGAAAAACCTGCTCCGATAGGGAAGGCTTTCTTGCCATACATTCGTGGCATTACAGATCGTATCGGAAGACTGCTAGAAGCTTATAACATCAAGCCGATCTGCAAGCCCACGACGCAGCTACGGAATTTTCACCGTTCGGTCAAGGACCCACGTGATCCACTATCGTCAGCTGGAGTTTACAGAATCCCCTGCTCATGTGGCTCGGTATACGTGGGCACCACCCAAAGAAGTATCAAGACCCGCCTGTCGGAACATGAACGTAATTACCGCCTCTGCCACTACGACAAGTCAGCGGTTGTAGAATACACCCAAGAGGATGTTAATCATACCATCGAATTTCAGAACACGAAAGTTCTAGCTACCACAACACATTTTTTCCCACGTATACTTCAAGAAGCCATCGAAATATTCAAGCATCCCAACAACTTCAATCGAAAAAACGAGGGATTTCAGCTCCAAAAAGATTGGTACCCAGCACTGAGAGCTACTCGGTATCACAGTGCAAACAACCAATCAGGATCGAGTACGTCCGCGCCACAGCGCTCGACCAATCAGAATCGAGTGAGTCGATTCCTTGCTCCGACCGTGCCTATAAATACGGCCGTGATTCAAGGCTTCGCGACAGTCGCACGTCAGCCGCCGGCGAGGCAAGGTCTCCAAAGTTGTCGTCGCCCGGCCCTGCGCCACTGAAGATGTCGATCGCAGTGATCGACGAAACGTCTGGAACCCAAGTTTCACATCGACCACGGCCAATCAGCCCGGAAGCAGTATATTCTACAAAAAACAAGATATACACGAAAAAAAAAATTGGGGTCATCTTGTTCCCTAGACTTTGTTGTACTTTGTTGACTTTGTTTTTTATATAATATCAGCTTATGTTCATCCATGTCGTGACGGAGAAAGAATGTAAATATCACTACCCTGTCTCATCCAAAGGGAGCCGTAAGAGGCCACTAACATAACAATACGCAGACGATATCACAGCGAAAGAAGGAAAACTCGAAGTAAAACCAACCAACCCGTCTGGCCAGCGTGGAAACAGTAGGCCAGAACACCCCAAGTCCCTACAGTGGGAAAGGCCTATGTCGAGTAATAAATTGCGATACTCAAAATTTATTGATAGATGTTTACTTATATCCTAGGACAGAGTATGTATCATTTATAGCTAAGTATTATAATATTTTGACGGTTTTTAACGGTTGAACAAATCCTGGTAGTAGGTACCTATTCATGTCAAACGCCAACCGAAAAACGATTGTTTATTCAGATATCCGACAGGTTTCTCGTCGAAAGACGTTAATACGTCATATTTCACAGCTATGAACGTGAGTGGAAATGTTTTTGTCTGTTAACGGTCGTGACGGCCATACTACTAATATGTATTTGAAAGTTTGTAAAAATGTTTGTTATGGAATGAAAATTTGTAACAGGGATATTATCTGGACTCTGTAACAAAAAATAAGTTTCCATGAATTACGTGAACCGGACACGAAAGGTAAGGAAAGGGCGGGGGGCCGCATTCGTCAGTTTATGTTGAATAAAACACAGGTCAACCGATTATTATTTTGAATTATTGAAGTAACCAATGATCCAGGATACCATTTAATGTACTTAGATAATATAGGACATTATTCGATGGGTTACAGCTGGTAATGCACCTCCAATCCATCGAACAATATTCTAGTTTTTTGAAGTGAAAACTTCTTTAGCGGCGTTGGATGGGTGAAAAGTGTTAAACTTGCGTCAGGATCGCTTGCGTTTGGACCGTAACCGACGACTGACGTCATACAACATAAGCTATAGACTGTCTATTTTGCAAGATACGATAAATAGCATCGTAGTTGACTTTAAGTCCTTATGGTTTCAGATAGTACCGGGTTCAAACCTGGCCTTCTGACCCTTTTTGTGATTATTTTTTCTTTTTGTAATTTATTACTTTTTGTGATTATTTTTTCTTTTTGTAATTTATTAATTTCTTCTGACAAAAAATTAGCAGAAAATTATTGATAGGTTCTATGATTGGCGCTATGGTATGGTATGGTATGGTCTGGTATGGTATGTTCTTTTTATCTTTTTCTATATACAGGGTGTATTTTTGAAACGGGGCAGTAAGGGCAAGTACCTTAACCGTTGCAGTTACAGCAAAACGTTCTTAGAAGACCTTCCCTAACTTTTTGACATATTTTGAACTGCATTCACAGATTTTGTAAAAAACTTACAGTTGGCAAAAAAAAATGCAAAAAGTCCAAAAATTTTTTTTTATGCCAATCGATTCTATTTCATGTGGGGATCAAAAAACTCTATGAGACCATTTTTGCTTTCAGTACTAGGAAAGACAGAAATCGCCAAAAACGTTTCCCATACATTTCGGCAACAGAAACAAATTTCTACGATGGTCTAACTTTTTGTTATGGCCAGGAAGTGGGTAGAATTGACTGTAAAGTAAATAAAAAGAATTTTTACCCTCAAATTTCGAATTTGATTCGAAAATCTGTGTGTTATTCTTAGTTTCAGCTGAGAAACTTCGTATGAGTTATTAATTAAGGATTTTCGCTAAAATGTCTTCTAATCGTGAAAAAATTGACTTATTAGAAGCGTATTTTGTCAATAATCGAAATGCGGGAGCTGCATTAGTGTGGTACCGCAATAAGTATCCGTTGCGGCATGTGCCAACAAGAAAGATTATAACAAATCTTTTGAAAAACCTGGAATTGCAGGGTTCTTTCAAAAGAAAGCGGCAGCCTCGTGTGGACATGGACACGGAGATTGCGGTTCTAACTTATGTCGAAGCATATCCAGAGGTATCGTCCAGGCAAGTCGCCCTTGAAGTAGGTGTATCCCACTCCCTTGTGATAAAGATATGGAAGAAATACGGCTACAAGTGCTATCGATATGGGCGCATAGTTCAAGTGTTACATCCGGGTGATGATGTTCGAAGGCTTACTTTTTGCAGATGGCTAAGAGGAAAAATAAGCAGAGATCATGAATTTTTAAATTACATACTGTGGTCAGACGAAACGAATTTTTCCAATAACGGTATGTACAACAGAAAAAATCACCACTATTGGTCCAAAGAAAATCCACTAAGAGTTACGGCAAGTCATAATCAGGTTCGCTTCTCATTCAACTGTTGGTGTGGTATAATGTCCAATCGAGTCATAATGGTGGAATTTTATGAAGGGAAACTGAATTCTGCCATGTATAATGAAGTCATTTTACACCATCTTGAAAACGAGATGGACGAATGGCCCCTGTCGGAATTGCGAAAAGTTCATTTTCAACAAGATGGTGCTCCGCCACATAAAAGTCACCTTTCACGTTCCAATTTGAGCCGCCTATTCGGTACACAGTGGATAGGTACACATGGTCCAACACAGTGGCCACCTTGTAGCCCCGATCTAACACCACTTGATTTTTTTTTTATGGTACTTCGTGAAAAACGAGGTGTATAAGACGACGTACGCCAGTGTTCAAGAGCTCAAGGATGCATTAATGACCATTATACGTAATATTCATCCCAGAACATTATTAGCCGCCATTCGTTCAGTGCAAAAAAGGATAGACTTATGTATTCGTGAAAATGGAAATCATTTTGAGCAATTTATTTCTTAAACCAATTTCTTAAATGTTTAAATATTTTTTTTTATTTAAAAAAGTGACCTATGAGTTTCGAGTTGATTTATCATATTTCCGTACGAAATGTATGGGAAAGGTCTTTGGCGATTTCTGTCTTTTCTAGTACTGAAAGCTAAAATGGTCCCATAGAGTTTTTTGATCCCCACATGAAATAGAATCGATTGGCATAAAAAAAAAATTTTGAACTTTTTGCATTTTTTTTGCTAACTGTAAGTTTTTTACAAAATCTGTGAATGCAGTTCAAAATGTCCCAAAAAGTTAGGGAAGGTCTTTTAAGAACGTTTTGCTGTAACTGCAACGGTTAAGGTACTTGCCCTTACTGCCCCGTTTCAAAAATACACCCTGTATATAACAAAGAAAGAAAGAAAGAAAATGTTTTCACTTCTGCCGGCACTCCCGGAGCGCAACCCGTCTTTTTTTTTTAACTAACGGTACCCCTAGCACGAACAACTATAGTAATCGTATGGTAAACGTATTGAGAGAATGGAGCACTGCTATTGGCGGCCGGCCTACTGTATACCTGGGTGTATGTGAAGCCAGCCAATCTCAATGTTCCGTTCTCTCAATATACTTACGATACGATAACGATAGTTGTTCGTGCTAGGGGAACGTAGGCTGTAGGTATAGGTTACTATAAATGCAACTTTCTTATTCCGTCACACTACCAGAACACACTACTGGTAGTATCGTAGGGAACATATTTACCCTTCTGCACAACTAGCCTAGTAGTGTGGTCACTATATAATTGTATAAAATGTAAACCAATGCACTTCCACACTATACTTAACTGGTAGTACCGTAAAGCATTATTTTCCCTTCCATAGGTTTGTGCATGATGACCTCCATGCGGAGGTCCTGGGTTCAATTCCTGTCCAGTGCAAATTTTCTAGATATACTTACAAAGCCAAAATTTTTTATGCGTTCTGTGCAGTTGTTTCTTAGAATAGTATTATAACAAATATTACTATAGCAACCACGCTCTACCCCATCCATCAGCTATACATCTCAGGCGCTGAATCACCGCTGCACGTGACATGCGCAGGCGCATATAACCAATAACAACCACAGGTGGTGCGTTACAACTAACTCGAGCGCTCATCTGGCGATAGGGGGAGCCTACATACACCAGTTTGTTGTATGACCGATGTTAAAGGAATTTAAATGACATTGATACCGTCAGGATCAAATCGATATTGACGAACAAAGTACTCAAAATGTTCTTAATACTTTGGTTTTCCCTTTTTTGTGGACTCATTGTTCTGACATTTAGTACACACCTTTGGTTCGGACGATAATACAATTTAAATCAATAAAAACATTGATTGCTTTAAGCACTTTGTTTTAAGATAATTTCGAGAATTTGTTGTCAAGATCGTTCTGACACAGACTATGACCTGATAAACGTGGCTGGGACAGATTGGATGCAGAAGGCAGAAGATAGTGAGCTATGCCTAGCAGAGGACTGCAATAGCCAAATTGAATTGATTAAACATACAAGGTTTTATATTGATTGTTATAATATAGGTAGTTCTTAAATACATATAGGTTCTTACATACACCAAGAAAATCTAATCCATCTAACCTGTAAGTCAGTTCATCTGCTTGTAGAAAGATAAGGCTGGTACAGGCTTTCTTCTCTGGGTCAGTCGGCAGTTTTTCTCGTAAATGTCAACTAAAACATGGAGAGCCGACTTTGAAAGAACCCGCTCGCTTACTTCATCACCAAGAATTGGTTTACCATTAGATAACGGCTACTTGCGCAAAAAAGTACAAAGTCATGTGCACAGTTTGCCTTTTTAAATCTTGTTAATAGACTACTGTAACAACACTGATCTGATTATTAAATTACGGTAAGTGATAAGTCGAATACAAAAGAAATTGTTATCTACAATTATCTCTATGCGTCATGTTATAATAGCTCTGGAAGTCTGAATAATTAATAATGATCAGCTAAAGTAAGTAAAAAAGATAGGTCATTTTTATGCCAGGCAGCAGGGCCTGAGGACGGCAGTTGGTCGACTCGCCGTCCTTATAGAAGCAGGCCGTGGCGGAGGCGGGTCGTGTCCCATACACGCCTGCCAACTCACCGACGCGGAAAAAACCCGACCCTACCAGGCGAGGCCGCTGTGGCGGCCAAAGTCCGCCGGTAACCCTAACGCCGGTTATAATTTCGAGGGCTTACCCGGGGTGCACAGCAATGGACACTTGAGAAAGGCACCATGTAAGCACCAATGGGGTGAAACACGTGGGGGCTTCCACACGTAAAAAAAAGCAGCAGGGCAAGTACAAAACAGGTGGAGTAGGACCACCCCATTTCTGCCTGTGGGTACAGAATGTAGATAATAGTACTAATGTACCGTGGGTGTCGCAGGAAGTGACTCAGGGATAGTGCATATATGACAGTTAGGTTATATCTCATATCAAAGTGTCCATTTGACGGTTATAGCGCAGTCTAACGAACTAAGAAAGACTCGTTATACTGTGGCAATAGACTTGCGTCCTACACTCCTACGTGAGACTGAAAATCATAGTTCTCGAAATGTGGGGAAACACCTCTGCGTACCCCTTCGAGAATTTACAGGCGTGAATATATGTATGTATACAAACAGGTAGGCATTTTTTTATTTATTTATCCTCTTGGCGATTTAGTAGAAACCGTTTATTATTTTTAATTGCTTATTTCACTTTGTTAAAAGCGACTGCCGTTTGACCTCAACTCAGAAAGGACAGTCTGCTCCAGAGCCCCGTTCTTTATCAGGCTATTCTTTGCTTATTCCAGAGCGAAAAAATATATATTTATGTGTGTAATTAGAGCAGCAACCTTGTGCTCATGAACGCCATTGCCACATATTAAGCACAAATATGTTCAAAAGATATTTAATTACACATATCTTTTACTATCAACATACAAAAGATTAGATTTTAACATAATCTTGCTTGATACTAATAGATATACACATATTAAAGACTTAGTTATCGCGTTCACAAGCGGCGATATAGTTAATTTTTTTATTTATTTAATTGAGTAGTGATAGTGTTATATAGAAATGTGTAAGTTTTTTAAACATTTTTTTTTTTCAAATATGTAAGTTTATGAGCGTGGTGACCGAGAAAAAACACGAGTACAACGTCCCCATCTCACCCGAAGGGTGTCGTAAGAGGCAACTTAAGCGAAAATACGCTGACGATATCACTGCGAGAAAAGGAAAACTTGACGTAAAACCCTGTACCAACCCGTCTGGCCAGCGTGGACACAGTAGGCCATAGCCTCTTAACATTGGGAGAGGCCTATGTCCCCGAGTGGACTGCGAAAAGTTTATTGCTTCATATTTTAGTACTAGATTTTATGAGCTCTTCTCGTATTTCTCATAATTATTATAATCCCCAAAGCGATTTCCGTAGTTACGTCCAAAGCTTGCACTGTAGATTCTAAGGTTCGCTTATTGTTTTTGAATAGTATTTATACACCGGCGAACCTTGATGAGGTCGTCTTCCACCTGGCCATTGGGCGTCCCACACCACATTTATCCTTACGCGGTCAGGATTCCGAAATTTTTCTTGCTCCATTTTACTGCTGGATGCTTTAGATCGATCGTTCTGGAAGTCTATAGGAGAGGTCTCTGTTCGTCAGTGGACTGTGTGTGGCTGATATGATGATGATGATGATTATAAACCCTCGTATGTCTCGTATACAATAAAAAAATATGAGTGAAAATAGTCTTATTTAATTCTCCTTTGAATCCATTCAATTGGCCGTATTTAAATGGGAGGAAAACAGTAATTTCTTGCAAGTAGTCTTAGGCCCGTATCTAGAATGTCACTCAGCTGAAACTTGATTTATCTGGGGAAAGATTTGTACACAAATTTGACAGGTTGTCTGGCAAATTTTCTATACAATCTTTACCCAGATAAATCAAATTTCAGCTAACTGACATTCTAAAATATGAGCATTAGATTAATAAGAATCGTGTAGTTGTAGAAAAAATGCTATGACAATATAAGAAATATTAACACAGCCAAAGAAATAAATATTACCACACATTTACATTATTAAGAAAGGTGTCGATATACCTATTTATTTGTTTGGTCGTGTGTACATGAGGAAATTGCGTTAGAGTATTACTTGAAAAGTGAAAGTTAGGTGGTCTTAAATGGTTGATAACAACGATAAAAAAGCAAACCAGTTGGACAAACGAACTCGTTATAGATTTCATAATAGTGTAGAGATTAAAGTAAAGATACCTAAATGTAGTATATACATAGGTATATAACTATGACGTTGGTGTAACTCATTTGCGATAAATAAGGTTTGGTATTCAGAAAAGAGTTCATACCAAGGGCCTTCAAAAAAAATACTATAATCAGATTGCATCTGGAAATAGCACTGGTTCGTATCAACTGTGTTTAAGATAAGAGCATTCATTATTTCACAACAGGAATACAAAATAGGAAGTATAAAAATGTTATTCACCATATCACAATCCGAAACTAGTTTCAAAATGAGTCTTCGTATGATGCGCATCGTGATTTCAAATCGAAAAACCAATGCCATTCTTAATTCCCACGTGTAAAGGTCAAGGAACTTCGAAAAGGAGTGGCAGTCCAATATCTGAAAAAGTTGGACCACTACTCGGGGCCTGGAGTCTGCAGTAGTCCAATCATGATAAACAGACTGCTCTGCCCGCATCGTTCAAGATTAAGTGCTTCCACTTATGTATGTTCAGATTCACAAGGCGATAGTTTTTTTTATACCATTTAGGTGGCAGACAAGCTCACGGTTCACCTGATGGCAAGTGGTTACCGTGGTCTATGGGCGTGTGCAACACCAGGGGCGTAGAACAGAGAGTTACTGTGCCGTCAGTGTAGAAGATAAAGCAAGACAATCCTTTAGGTCTTCCTACTGACAGCACAAAAACTCTTTGGCTACCCTACTCACCGCTGGTTAATGGCAATGAGCAAGAAATCTGATAATAAAAATCTTACACCACGTAAGATGCTGTTGTACGAACACTGCTAAACTGTGGAATGAACTGTCGCCTGCGGTATTTCCGGACCGATACGACCTTCAAACCTTAAAGAAGAGGGCGTACCACCTTAAAGGCCGGCAACGCACCTAGAACCCTTCTGGTGTTTCAAGTGTCCATGGGCGGCGGTGATCGCTTACCATCAGCCGATCCATTAAAAAAGTTGTACAAAATGATCTTAATGCCTTGTTTTGCCCCCTTCCTGTTGACTGATTGTTCTGATATTTGCTACACATTTAGTTCGGACAATAATACAATTTGAATTAATAAAACAGTTTAATTTGCTTTTAATACCTTGGTTTGAAGATTAATTTGAAGTTTTCTTGTCAAAATGGTTTTGACGCTGACTGATCAGTCTCAACATAATCCTCAAGGTACATAAAGATTGTTTGTTTTAGGGCTCAAAGCAGCTTCAGGGCTTCTCCTCTTATTTCTGTCACCGGGGCTGACCGTCCAAATGAGGGAGCCCCCAGCCCCAGCGCGCCAGGCTCGGAACAACCCCGTAGAAGGGTTTGTAGACGTTAGACTCAACCATTTCATGGCTTATGAAAATCAGACCTTCAAACTTGTAAGTATATTTTAGAGTTACCTACTAGTGAACGAAATCTGTGTAGTGAAGATGATAAAATACAAGATTCAAACCATCTCAACCGGAGAGTGTCGTAAAACCAACCCGTGTTAACTGCTTGGAAACAATACACCAATAAGGCCTCCCAATATTGCGAGAGACCTATGTCCAGCAGTAGACGGCGGTGTACTAATTGAATTTAATAAAACGAATGGAGTACAATATTCCTGATAATCACTCCAGCTAATATTGATTTAGAAGTGGGTTCACATCGATAGTATAATGAGCAGGATTCGAACCCGAGACCTCTTGATAGGCTGACTAGCTAGCGACGCATGTTCTTAGCACTACATGTTAATTATTTGACACTAATTAGGCAGGCCAATTCGATCCGTCAGATGGCAGTTTCTGCCCGGAAAATATCGAAGTCTAACCATGTCACAGTTAGACTGGAAAACCGTCCCCAACTTAGTTGCAGGAAGGCTTAGAGAATGATGATGGTGAATTAGGTAGGCCAAAGAAAAGATGAATGGCTTGCGTTCGTTGGGAAATAGTGATTGAAGAAATGGAACCTGACAGATATTAAGGTATATTATGGCGACCACCATTAATTAGGATAATGGCAGGCAGATGAGTTCGTGGGTCGTAGCTTTGATTCCCAGTATGTTAGTATCGGTTTAGATCTCTAGATATATTTACACAAGTTACAGGATCAATATCATAGTAAAAAATTAACTTTACTCCGTCAATATTCTGTCAATGTGCTGTCAGTATTCTGACAATATTCTGTCAATATTCTATCGATATTCTGTCAATAGTAGTAGTCCAGTTTGATTTCACTAATCGTAGATTATGTATGATAACTGATTAAATGATTTTTTTCAGCGTTACTACTTCAACAATGAATTCGAGAAATACGAAAATATCGTGATAGTGGTTGGCGGAGAGTGGGCCATTAGCCCAGGTTTCGCCAGCGGAGGCTTTGGGTATGACCTGGCGGAGAAGCTGCAGGCCGGGTTGTTCTATGTGGAGCACAGGTTCTATGGCGAGAGTAATCCTTTTGAGTGAGTACTATTGATATTGTCTAATATTTACGCAAATGTCACTTATTAATACCCCGCGACAATGGCTGCTGAAAAGTAGCCGAAACGTCGGGCTAAACGTAAATAATACCGAATTAATCGCCATAACATCCATTAAAAGTAATTTTATTTCAATGAGTACAATTGATTTGCACTTGTTTTAAGGCGCTCACTGACTATCGGTTTACCGGACGACGGCCGGACGATATAAATCTGTCAGTTTATCGCAATAACCCACACACTCATACTCGTTAACGACTTTAGACTAACGACTAAAACGATCCGATAGTGTGTGGCCGCCATACGAGAGTCCCGAGAGTCCTAGGCCGTCAGGGCGAACGAGCATACAACGGGACGGCCCTGGCAGCCTATAGGACTGTCCGGAATCGTTGGGCGGCTACACACTATCGGATCATTTTAGTCGTCAGTTTAAAATCGTTAATGAACCGGTGATCGTACGGCAGGAAACTGTCGACTCACAACTGCCAGTGTGTGGTCGCAAAACTGACAGCAGGGAATTGCCGGCAGGCCAAAATCGCGCTATCAGCTTAGGACTGCAGGCCGCCGGGCAGATCAGAAACTGCAGGCGGGCTCTTAGTGAGTGTACGCATTTACTACTTGCTGGTTAATCCCCGTGGCTCCTTGCGTGTGGATGTCTGTTATTGGGGTTCAAAACTCAATCGATTTCAAGTCGGACCGAAACCTTTCAGATAAAAAAAAATCCATCCTAAGTAGTTTTTGGGTCGCGAATAAACAGACAAATGGACAGAAATTAAAAAAGTGCTCCGAATTAGAGTAAAATAGGGGTAATTCCAAATACCTCTCACTTCCAACCAAAGTACTTTAGGGCCCTTTTAAACGCATTCTCGATGGAAAAACATCCCTAAGTGAAATAATTGTAACGAATTATTTGCAAATCATTATTACCTCTCGCGTTTGCCTCCTACCTCCCAGTCTAATCATGCAATCGCGAAGCAACCTTTATTTAAATGAGGCGCATAAAGTGACTTAAGCCTAATGAATGTGATCGCGCCGTACATCGGAGCGACACTGTAACGAACCCGATCGTAAAATGGAACGTTAGTTAATCGCTAGGTGTACGGTGCCAACTTGGCTGTCTGTCACACCGTACAGTAAAATCTCCTTCAACCCTTCAGCCCATATTTAATAGTTACCTACATTACAGAATGCCGCGTGATTCCCGGCAGATTAGAATTTAGGCCACTCCATTTCTTGCCATGCGGTGTCGTATAAAGCGAGTAAGAGATAGCGTTGTCAACATCAGAGAGATAAATATGTCGCCGTCTAGCTTAATCAGACGTCCAATTAACTGCCTAGGCAGACAACTAAACGGCGCCATTCAATTAAACGGCTAGGCAAATAGCTTTTATCGATGACGTTTAACTACTTGCAATTTAATTAAATAGTTAGATAATCGACTTATTTCTTTCTGCATGGTTATAAAAAAATAACCACGAAGCCTTCTAGCGTAACCTAACCAAGTCGGATTGCGCAGCTATTACAATAATCCTATCACAAATTTTCTATGAATACACCTCTGTCTACCCCCTAGGGGATTTATAGGTGTTAGTTTATGTATGTAATTTTCTGTCTGATTTCGAAGTAGTGCCCCATCTTACGATTTGCCAAAGTATTACCCAGCCAGGTTAATAAATGATGTAATAAACGAGATGGTTGAATATCATTCAGGCCGTTAACTGAATGGCGCCGTTTAGTTAACTGCCGAGGCAGTTAATTGGACGGCTAGTAGAATTAAAAACCAAAGAGCACACCAGCTCCTGAAGGAGCTGTTAATAAATAAAATAAAATAAAGATACCGATCGAATTAGGAACCTCCTCCCTTTTAGATGTCGGTTAAAAAAAAATCAATTAGCTATTGTAGCTTCACAATTCATACAGGTTCATATCATCTTCAATAAGACCTTTTAAAAGAGTCTTTTATACCTATAGAAGTCTCAAGTGTACAGTAATTACGAAAATGAACAAAAGTTAGCACCTAAAAAGGAAGCTGTAAATTTGAACCCCTAAAGAGGCTTATAGGGCTACCTTTTCACCGCATCACCCTACAATTAGAGCCTTTTGACTCGCTGCAAAGACGAGACTCTGAAATTGTTAATAATTGGGAATTCACAAACGATTTTAAACCTTTTAAAGGTTGAAGAAAGGTTGTGTGTCTTACCGGTAGGTATGCATGTTTGTCTATTTATGTTCCCTTGTATTAACTACTAAAAAGCTGAACCAATTTTGAACAACTATACACGTGTAACGTCGTTGAGTCGTTAGATAATACCTATACCTATCTCTTTATCTCCTGTCCGCCACGATTATAAACCCAAATTTTACTACGCAGGTGAACTAATAAGTGTACGAACATTTGTTTTAACAGAAAAATATAGTTTCGACTAATAACACACTCTGAGTCCGATTCAGTAACGCCACATTCTCAAAACGCATGATTACAATTCGATTAAATAAAATGTACGTTTGTTAGTTTTTTTTATATAGAACACGTCAATTTTAGTTCACCTCGCCTGATGATAAGCTAAAGGCAAAGTCTCGGAAGGAGGGTCGGGTCACCAGATATTTTATATTCTGTCTAAATAAAACCCATGTACATTTCTGTGAGGTTCTTAAACTTTCATTGCAGAATCACTAATAGTTGATTGCTTTTTCAATTACATTTATAATTAAAGTTAACGTTTTCGAAAGTTTAGTAATCACAAGACAAGCAATTCGCTGAATGATATTATCTCATAAATTATATCAAGCAGTATTACGAAATTAACCTATCCTAACTATTAACAATTCCCATCGAAGCTCAGCTCACACCGATTCGAACTTGTTACACAGAGATGAACTACGTTCCTCGCCTCATTTCAACAAATCACTGTGCTTATAACACAAAGGGAATATGAACACTGTGTCCTATACTGGAACGCGTAGTGCCGGTATTCATAGGTAATTAATACGCGAGTCTTGTGGCCTTATAGATTTAACATACTCAAGTGATAAGAGATATATCTGTTATCAATAATCCTAATTATGTCCTAAAATGTTTTAGTGAATTCGTTAGACATAATTGAATGCATAGTACATATTTATTTTTTACCCGACTGCCAAGACGGGTTCTTAAAATGTATGTTTGTAATATTCCTTATTACCTCATATCTTCTGAACCACCTTACGGATTTCAATGATTCATGTCTCAAATGAAAGGTATTTATTGCCTAAGTGTTCGTGGGTACCTAACATATGAACAAAAGCTATATGTTGGGTTCTTGATACCAAAATGTATGTGGTATAAAAAATACCAATACCAGGGTCACACTCGTAGTGCCGACAATGCCCTTCTTAAACAACCCCATATTTTAGTCGCTAAGGAAAACCAAAGCAGGATTTTGACTCTAAGACTTCGAAGCCTGTCTCCTTTTTCCTTCTTCTCTTGGTAACGCGTGTACAGCAACTATCATTTGACCTCCTAACTCCGACAGGGAAGCTTCTGCCATAGCCTCAGACTTAGCTCTTGCTGAGGCTCCTTAAACCCTCTAATTTAATATTATATATGTATGTCATATAAGTACCCAGTTTTGGGTGGGTATTTCTCATACAATAACAATCCTTGACCTAACTATCATTTACACTACATATGGTTCGACACTACTGTTCTGCACGTCCCATAAAATGAACAATAGCGCTGTGATATATAGCCGGCGGTGGCACGTGCCCTGGCTCTCTGCCAGCCCCCACTGCATTACCTATGTTATTTATCAGTACGTTTTATATTTGAGAGGTATAGTCATAGAATAAGCTTTAGTTCATAAAGCATACATACAAATGCATTAATAAAGTCACGCATTTATCCCCTGAGTGTCAGACAGAGGTGAATTAACACCCGCATTTCACCAATCATTGTATCCGGTCCCGCATTACAGGGGGTGAGCCTATTGCCGAATTCCGGGCACTATTGCTGACTCAAGCAATGATCTGATGCTGAGCGGTATAAATCTGTCTGATAATGAAGCTAATAGCGTTTGTTTGAATGCATTAATCTCAAGAATCACCATTACCATTCTGTTTGATAGCTCAGTTCTTAGATAAGGTATAGTCTATTCAGCCAGAAAGATGGGGGGGGCCGCCGTGGCCTGCTTCTGCTAGGGTAACGCTCCAACCGTCACCCTCAGGCCCGCGCTCATGGGGGGTGGAGGACGGTCTGCGCCCTCCGACGTCCGAGCCGCCTTCGAGGCAGGCGGGGTACTTCTATCCTAACACTCTTTATGGGCTTGCTCTTCTGACATTAAACCTTTCGTGGAAGCCCATGGTTTCCTGCATGGTTGGACCTGCCGTGTTTTTTCAACACGCCAGACCAAACGGCAGTCGCTCCCGTTAAAGCCAAGATAAGTTATATCAGGAGGTAACAATATTGTAGAGCAGACATTGAGTGTGAATGTAAGCTTTATGTTCAGCCGGCATTTCATTAAATATTTAGCGAACCCACCGCCACCGGTTTAAAGTTCTTCTGATTTACCCTTTTTTTAACACACCATCAATGTGATCAGTGTATTTTCTTTGAAATCGACCCCGGCCTAAATGCGGTGTGTCATTCACTCAGTACTCATTCATTCTAAATACCCTATATAAAACAACAACAAAAAAACAAACAATCCGGCTAAGCCCCTTTTAACTTGAGCCGAAAAAAAAACCAAAATTAAGCACTTAATTCCTTCGTCGGGTTACTAATTCGCGAATAAGCCAGTCATCCCCAAAAAGGTCCACTCACAATTAACATGTTAATCACTGGCCTTGTTAATCCAATGATTGCAGAAAGTCCCAGGGAAATATGCCCACCATCAGAGCATCCGTTGACCCCAATATCTTTGTGACTTAAGGCGCATCCTCGACCTGAATATTACGCGAGGCATTTTATATAGGTAAACAGTCATGAATTATGTTGATAGAAGGCCCATTTTCTAGAATGTCATTCAGCTGAATCTCGAGTGGTGTGACCGGTGGTATGGTGGGTCCGCACGGGATTTATCTGAGGAAAGATTGTATACACATATTGCCAAATTTTGATAGCTTGTCTAGTAAATTGTCTATACAATTTTTCCTCAATCGCAATTCAGCTGAGTGACATTCTATAATAGGGGCCTAAGTGAGGAACAGCAAGGTAAGGAATGGTTGTGGTCTTGTGATGTGATTGAAGATGTATGACCAAGAGAGAGAAAAAGGATATTCAGAAGGTACGGATGTGTGAGAGGATGGACGATAGAAACAGCAATATAAGCGTTACATCGACGCCATGTCCAAAACTTAAAGTAAATAGGTTGTAAGTATATTAATCACAACGAGAATGCTTAAGAGCATTGTCCCAACTGGTAAACATCTGAAGTAAAGCAAATTATGAAAGTAGAAAATCTAATAACATGCTTACACATGAACTATCTCTGCCTACCCCGAGGCGAAAGAGACTTGACTTAATCTATGTATTTATTGTGACTTCTAAAAATATCAAAATAGTAAATTCCTATGTTTGTAGTATTTCTGCAAATAATGTCTTCATATTAATCGCTCAAATATTTAAAAGAATTATTATTTTCATCATTAGTTTAACAAAAAACATAAAAAAAGAGAAATTGTAAGTAATTTCATGCATAATATCCGCTTAAAGTATAGATAATTGCAATTTGCAACTAACACAACAGATACTTAATTTGATAATGATAATAATTTCTCTAAAATTAATTTCAAACTGAAGTTATTTAGAAAGCTATGATTATTTCTATTATTATACTTGCTTGCAGCCATAGAATTTATTTCGGTGAGTGAAGTGCCTTAACCTAAACTGTAATCCGTACTAATTACCTCTAAAATTTCTTACAAACATACCCTGAAATCAGTCCTCTCATAAGACACCCTTATTAACATGCCCTTAAGGTCTCCCCTACCAGTAATATTAAGATTGTAATACGACATTCAGTATGCATGAAGTGATACTCCAAGCAATATTTTTGTCGAATTAAAGTCAGTTTTGCGTGAAAGAAGAAAACTGTTTGTGTCTCCCCTGGGAGGTTGCGGAAGCTGTGTGTGTTTATAAGCCTCATGTATTATGTGACCTTTGGGATAATTGGAGATTTGAATCATAGCATCTACTGTTGTTTTTACTGCTAAGGTAAGAAACAAGCTATGCTCAAAGTAATAAGTTGTCACAATAGTCTCTAACCCAGTTCATCTTCATCCTAGCGGTAATCCCAGTCGCATTCGAAGCTTTTTTTCAACTGGAGTCTGTGGTCCGCTTTACCAGCATTTGGCTGAACTTTGATATGTTACGTGAAGCGATATCGAAGCAATGCAGCTAGACCAGTTGATGGATTTTTGGGAACTCCAACTACCCGTAACGACTGCCATAGATGTTCGTATGGCAACCGGCTTAACGTGCTCTCCGAGGCACGACCAATACCCCATATTCATGTATACAAATATTGCACTGAGCGGGGATCGAACCGCGCCTCCTGCGCAGCGGCCGCGTTCACTACCACTACGCCACGGAGGCTGTCAGTCTCTGACCCAGTTGTGGGACCCTATACGCGGGTGTACCGAGGCCCCAACAAGATCCAAGCCTCATAATTATATTTTTAGACTCAATCGCCCTCAAAAGTAACTGAATACTAATCTATTTACAAACAACTTTTACACTGAATTTTCATAAGATTTATAATTTTCAGAGATCCAATTTATCATTTTTCAACTTTTATTTGGCATTTCATGTAATTTTTCATCGCTTAGGCTTAGAGGGTATTTTAATAACTATCGCGACAAAGGAGATATGGAGCACATTTAACAACTTTATACGAAAAAGTGCAACCCTATCTCTTTTGTTGATTTCTTTGATAGGTAATTTATATGACAGTGTTACATCGCTATTGTTAGAGACATGTACACGGATGTTACAACCAAAGTGCGCTGCCCAGCCGGATTGAGCGACGAGTTCGAAGTGCAGGTTGGAGTCCACCAGGGTTCCGCATTAAGCCCACTTCTCTTCAATCTTGTAATGAACCATCTCACAGCCAAGCTCCAGCTACCCCCTCCTTGGAATCTCCTGTATGCTGATGATGTAGTGCTTCTCAGTGAGAGTGCAGACAGCTTGCAAGAAATGCTCGATCGGTGGAGAGTAGCGTTAGAAGACGCAGGCTTGCGGATCAGTAGGCAAAAAACTGAATACTTACGATGCAAGTTCAGCGGTAGCCACACACCCAACACCATCCACTTAGAAAACACTCCGCTTAAACAGGTAGAAAGCTTTAAATACCTCGGGTCAATGATATCCAGTGACGGGACCATAGACGCAGATGTTACCCATCGCGTAAACACAGGATGGATGAAATGGAGGGAATTGTCTGGTGTTCTGTGCGATAAAAGAATGCCGGTGCACATAAAAGGCAAGGTATACAAGACAGCAGTCCGTCCGGCAATGATGTACGGTGCTGAGTGCTGGCCTCTTAAAAAGCAACAGGAAGACAAACTTCAGGGCCGTCTTAAGGCTATATAGCGCCAGGGTGCGAAACTCAGACTGCGCCCCCTCCCCCACTCCCCCCCGGGCAACAAAAAAAAAACGCAATATATTTTTGATGTTTCATTTATTTTTCTCTGAGATCTGTAATCTATCTGTAAAAAGATCTCTAATACAATGTTTTATTTTAAGTGCGTTTCCTTTTTCTGTTTTGGGCACCCGATGGTTTCTTTTTACCATCCCCCAAATCGGCCATCTGCAATCAAATAGATCATTTAGCATATAAATATTTCACTCACTTCAATGAAATTATATGAAAGTAAACTTACTTAAATAAAATGTTATATGTTATACTTAGGTATAAATAATTATTTATAAATATATTTATGTAATAAAATTTAAATGACCAATATCAAGCCCAAGTAAAGTAGTTATAATAAATTATAAACTCACTCGTACTTATTGTGTGTGATTATGATTAATGATTACAAATACCACGATATGGCATCAATTAGGTATGTAATTTTATTTTTTATTAAGTAATTAATTAGTAGGTAGGTATATCAGTATTGTAACTATGTTCTAATGTAACAGTAGTTATATCTCAATGATTGTAAGTAATTGTAACCGTAACAAAAATAGGTAACTCTGTAAAAATAAAATTTACTTACCTTGACAGTATTAATTTCCGTTGTTTATAATTTAAGTAGGTACGCACTGAAAAAACTCCATCCATTTGCACATTATTTTTTTACGAAAACACAACACAATCAATTAAATCGATATTGGTGGGCCTAACTGAATTTCCACTTGCTAGAATCAATGACAGTCTAAACTGCTAGAATTTTTAGTGCTCACTCGGCGGCTATCGCAAATAGGTATTATGAAAAAAAAATTCAAAAATTAAGGAAAAGAAATGGATTTAATATTTCTTTAACGTTTCACAGCATTAAACAAAATCAAACTTTAATTTTCATGCAATAAGATTCAATTGTCATAGGTCGTCTAATGACATCAATCAGTAACCGACACTCAGAGCCGCATCGCGAACTTACATTACAATATACACCCTAATATCCTAATTATAGAGGCCATTTTGCTTAAAGTGCGTACGCCAGGCGGAAGGGCCTCTTTGAATAGAGATATTGCCGCGTGCGTGTTAAATTAATTTAATTTTTATGAGTATCCTAATAAGAGCTATTTTACCTTGCATATCGTGAGCGGGATGACACTTGCCGAAAGGCAAAAGTGACAATAATAGGTACAATGGTAAATTTTAATATTGGTTGATGCCTATATTTTTATGCATGTAGGGGTTTAATTGACGTAAGTGTACGAAACATGGGAATGGCGTTAATATTGTACTTATGAGTTAAAGGTTAAATTAGGAAATATCGAAATGTTTAGAGCTCGGCCTGCGCCCCCTCGGGCTACGCGCCCGGGTGCGGCCGCACCCTTGAACCCCCGGTTAAGACGGCCCTGACAAACTTCATACCGCTGAGATGAGAATGTTGCGCTGGGCTGGCGGGGTGACACTGTTAGACCGTATACGTAACACCCACATACGGGGCAGCTTTAGGGTAAAACCTATCCCTGAAAAGGTCACGGAAAGCCGACTACGATGGTACGGGCATGTCATGCGTCGATCACCTGACCACATGACAAGAAGAGTGTTAGACATGAGCTCACCACCTAAGAGGCGAGGAAGACCCCGACAAACATGGATGGGCACAGTCAATAAGGACTTGAGGAAGACGCAAATACCACCTGAGACGACCCCAAATAATGGGATTAAGGCCAGGAATAGAGAGAGAGAGAGAGTAATTTATATGACAGAGCAACGTTTGTCGTGTCAGCTATAACATAATATTATTATCTAGGTCATATGGATGCATGAGGCTATAATATGACACCTATATTATATCAATTCGACCATCAACACATTGCACATATGTCCACTATAACTCAATTGAGCACATTACTGTAAATCCGATGTTAACGCCCAGGACATGACGAATGGAGGGGTCAATTGATCGTTGTCCCTGTGACCCTAGGTCAGATATGAGCTGGCTAGTGACGTCACACGTGAGAGATTTGTCGCAAGTTGTGATAAGAACTGATATTATGGTACTAACTTGAAAAATATGATGAATATGATTTTGGGCCAATTCTCAATTCAACTGGTATTTTTTTTACTTAAGTAACAGTTAACAGTGCTACGTGAAGGAGAGTATTATAAGCCAAGACTTTCCTTTTCTATGAGCTGAGGGAAATCTACCTACGCAGATTTGGCTCTTCGTACAGGAAAAAAGAAGTCAAAGCCTCGTTCACCAATTAGCAGCTGTACCGACTTGCTTAAAAATCTTAGTGGGAACTCATATATTTCAAGCGAGGGTAATGCCAGTAGCTATCTCATCTCCTCCAGCAACAAATGACCCAAGACGGCGAGCGGTTTTAGTTGGTTCGAGTCCGCTATAAGCTGGCTCCTGTGGGGGGAGGGCATCATGGGTGTACCTGTGTACATAGGATCTCCGCACTCTTAAAAAAAGGGGACCCGTGTATCATCAATCGATAGTGTACATATTTACTTATCATAGCAGTACTAGTTTTGGCTGCGGCTCCGCCCATGTCCGCCTATGTTCTTTCTCAAGGTCTAATCTACCCATATACCAAATTTCATCAAAATCGCTTCAGTGCCCAGAGCACGAATAGCATTGGAATTCGAAACGTATACATATCGAAAAACGGAGCTTTGCGATTGGTTCACAGTAGGCAGTTGGCCAATCGCAGTGCTCCGTTCTCTGGATACGTTTACGTTACGAATTCGAATATTATTCGTGCTCGGGGCACTGTGGTTTAGGCGTGAAAGACGGACAAAAGGACACACACACACACTTTCACATTCATAATACTCATATTAGTATGGATTATCCAAATTGGCTTTTGTTCTTTTGATCATGTTTTCTTTTTATTACAGCGACACGAGTCTCGATGGCCTCAGGTTCCTCACAGTGGACCAGGCACTGGCTGATCTCGCTCAGTTCATTGAGTACGTAAGGAGCGACGACTTCGAAGAAGGACAATTCAAGTAAGTAGTATGTCTTTGTAATAGGAACCCCATTTATATTACGCATTACCGAGAGCCCAAGCGGGGTTGGTTAACTCAGACTTTAACTGAAGCTGCACACCGTCTGGGGAATATGTAATCATATGTGAAAAGGTGAAAGGTTACCCAATACGAAATTTATTTCGCACCCCGGCTGTCCCTGGGCCAACTACGGCTTAAGAGATTTAGGAAAAAAAGTATCCCAACTTGCTCCGGAAAGAGGGAGGTGCCATCCATCGGGGTCCGGGCCCATCGCGTCCATCAAAGGTAAAAGATGGAACCTTTAATAGGATCACTTGGTAGTACGTCTGTCTGTCTAGTTGTATGTCAAGACTGTTCATAATGACAACCAGGAGTAGTGATGTGTTATGAAGCTTAGCTGGAGGGGTTAAAGGGGAAACCAGTAACTTCAGTTATTAAGTTATTACGAAAAAAAGAATCGCCAACTTAACTACTTAACTCTATAACTTTTCAATATGTTATCCTACTTGGTTTCTTACTTTATTAGACTTTAAATACCTACCAGATCTTAAAAAAAGCGTCCCCATATTATTTCCGTTCAATTGAGCAGTCCGACTGGCGAAGTACCTCCGCCCTACAGAATACCGCGGTCATAATAACCTCGTGTTGTGTTCCCGGTTATTGTGCTGTCAGTGAGAAGATCTAAGGCTTGTACTACTTTATCTTCTACACTGACGGCACAGAAGCTCTCTGTTCTAAAAAGGTCGACAGCTCGAATGTGACGCCCCTGGTGTTGCACACGTCCATAGGCCACAGTAACCACTTTCCATCAGGTGGACCATGTGCTTGTCTGCCAACTAATTGGTATAAAAAAAATACAACCGCAAATTTGTCTCTTTAAAAATATGCGTTGACAATATTTTCCAGTGCATTACATACTCGTTCAGAATCACTCCACAATTCAGAGAATCTGTTACTCACCTATTCATTACAATGTAGTTATAAACAAAACCTTGGTTATAAATTAATAATTAATTGTTTACTTAACTACCTATTACCAATAATATTATCTAACCATAAACTCACTGGTATAAAGTTCTTAGTAGAGTAATTTTAGTAGTTTTTAGAATTTTGTAGTCAACATTGAATTAACGTCAATATTCGTAAGATATCAACCTTAGCACATGCTAATTGCGTCATTTAAAGGTTGATATCAGCAAAAAGTATTCATTCACAATGTTAAATGTTAAGTGACGTGTGTATATTGGAACCCACCGAGAGATTGCTATAACTCGATTTCTAACGGCTTCCCTTTGCAATGACAGTAGAGATAGAGATAACAAACTAGATCGCGGTAAGAACTTATTTTTACCAGCTTCCGTTCGGCACTGGGCCCCTATAAGTTCTTTGGGGCCCACGTCTATCTCACCTGCGAATCGATACATCTGTGATTAACCGACTACGCTACTTAATATCATGCTTAACTTAGGTCAAGTACAATTAATTAATTAATTTATTATTGATTTCAATAAGAAACAACCATGTTGTTTTAGATTGAATGAAAATCTTTGACTTAAGTATCGAAAACTTGCACTTTGGACCCCGGGGTCCGCTCTTCTATCCTTCAATTGGCTGATCATGGCTTTCAAAGTACGAACTGGAGATTCATGCATCAGTCAACAGGAGTAACGAATTGCTACTTAAGACTTGGATTTTCGCAATAAGAATAAGCAGAAAGGATCTGCAGTTTAGCAAAGGAACCCAGGTTGGGTTACCGCCGCACCCTCACCTTTTTTTATACCACTTAGGTGACAGACCAGCACACGGCTCACCTGAAGAAAAGCGGTTACCGCGGTCTATGAACTTGTGCAACACCAGCGGAGTTACACTCGTGCTGCCGACCCTATAAGAATAGACAGTGTCTATGCCATCAGTGCAGAAGACAAAGCAAGACAAGCCTTTGGTCTTCCCACCGACAGCTCAAATACTCTCCAGTGAGCTCTAGCTGCCTGACTCACCGCGAACACAACATGAGGTTATTACAGAAGTAGGGCGGAGATAATTTCCCAGTCGAAGTGCTCAATTTGAACGGGAATAATGTTACCTTTCCTAAGCCAGTTTAAGTCTCGAAAATAACAGTATTGAAATCCTGAAAGACATTGAAGGTAAACCGCTATATAAAGTTAGTAGCGCTGAACAGTTTAGGCTCATTTTCTTTGGCAAATAAATTTACATTAGCAGCATTAAAAGTGTACTCGGCGTAATTATACTACCTTTTAACAATTAAGTCTAATTAATTGTAATTACTTGACCTTTTTGGCAATTAAATGTATACTTTGCTTTATTTCTTTTAATTTTTCTTTTAATTTAGAAATGGTCACCCATAGTTCAAGTTATATAAGCTTTAAACCAGCTGCTTGACTTGAAAGCCTATTTTCGTAATAAAAAACGTTCAAAATTATATTCTCGAGCTAATGTCAATAACCCAAATTAAAAAAAGGTTCGGTATTCGCGTTTTACTTAACTGTTTTAGATTTTTGGATTTTTAATATTTGGTCGAGACCCACACAACTTCAACTTATTCATAATGGCCTCTGCCGCAAATTGCCACAATTCGCCAATGTCAAGTAAAATCCATACTAATATTATAAATGCGAAAGTAACTCTGTCTGTCTGTCTGTCTGTCTGTCTGTCTGTCTGTCTGTCTGTATGTTACGCTTTCACGCCTAAACCGCTGAACCGATCTTGATGAAATTTGGAACAGAGATATATTAGAGCTTGAGAACGGACATAGGCTACCTTTTATCACGAGAAAGGGGGTTTAAGGGGGGGAAATGGGGATGAAAGTTTTTATGAAAGTTTGTCATTTCTGAAGATATCTTAATGAAATTTGGTACAGAGGTAGATTAGATCTTAGGAACGGACATAGGGTACCTTTTATCGCGAAAAGGGGGGTAGAAGGGAGGGGGGGACTAGGGCCTTGGGAGGAAGTTTGTCATTTTTGAAGATTTCTTGATGAAATTTGGTACAGAGATAGTTTAGAGCTTGGAAACGGAAGTAGGCTACCTTTTATCGCGAAAAGGGGGGTAGAAGGGGGCGGACTATGAAAGTTTGTCATATTTGAAGATTTCTTGATGAAATTTGGTACAGAGATAGTTTAGAGCTTGGGAACGAACATAAGCTACATTCTATCGCGAAAAGGGGGGAAGAAGGGGAGGGGAGGGACCAGGGCCTTGGGATAAAAGTTTATCGTTTTAGAAGATTTCCTGATGAAATTTGGTACAGAGATAGTTTAGAGCTTGGGAACGGACATAGACTACCTTTTATCACAAAAAGGGGGGTAGTAGGGGGGGGGGACCAGGGCCTTGGGTTAAAAGTTTATCGTTTTAGAAGATTTCCCGATGAAATTTGGTACAGAGATAGTTTAGAGCTTGGGAACGGACAAAGACTACCATTTATTGCGAAATGGGGGGTAGAAGGGGGGCGGACTAGGGCCTTGGTATGAAAGTTTATCATTTTTGAAGATTTCTTGATGAAATTTGGTACAGAGATAGTTTAGAGCTTGGAAACAGATATAGGCCACCTTTTATCGCGAAAAGGGGGGTAGAAGGGGGGGACTAGGGCCTTGGGAGGAAAGTTTGTCATTTTTGAAGATTTCTTGATGAAATTTAGTACAGTGATAGTTTAGAGCTTGGAAACAGATATAGGCTACCTTTTATCGCGAAAAAGGGGGTAGAAGGGGGGCGGACTAGGGCCTTGGTATGAAAGTTTGTCATTTTTGAAGGTTTCTTGATGAAATTTGGTACAGAGATAGTTTAGAGCTTGGATACAGATATAGGCTACCTTTTATCGCGAAAAGGAGGGTAGAAGGGGGGCGGACTAGGGCCTTGGTATGAAAGTTTGTCATTTTTGAAGATTTCTTGATAAAATTTGGTACAGAGATAGTTTAGAGCTTGGGAACGAACATAAGCTACTTTTTATCGCGAAAAGGGGGGTAGAAGGGGGGCGGACTAGGGCCTTCCACCATTGCTAATTTAATAAATGTTAGTATCAATACAGGCCAGTATCCAAACGACCTAAAAATGGGGTGTGTAAGACCGGTGTACAAAAGGGGGGAACGACACAATGAAAACAATTATCGACCTATAACACTTCTATCCTCAATTGACAAGATTGTTGAAAAATTTATATGCAGTCAGATTCACGACTTTTATAAAAGACACTCAATCATAAATGAGTCACAGTACGGGTTTCAACCTAACAAAAGCACTACCTCACTTTTGGCTAACTTCACAGACCATGTCAACTCGGCTCTCAATAACCAGAATCACGTGCTCGCCTTATTTGTTGATTTTTCCCGTGCTTTCGATACGCTGGATCATAAAAAACTACTAGCGAAACTAGAAGAGTCTGGCCTAAGAGGGCCCCTATACAACTGGTGTGCTAGCTACCTAAGGGACAGAACATACCGTGTCCAAATCGCAGATGAACTCAGTGACCTGCACTGGGTGACCCATGGAACAGCTCAAGGTTCTGTCTGTGGTCCCCTGCACTTCTTAGCTTACGTCAATGACATGAACTCAGTATTTGAACATTGCAAGTCCTACCAATTTGCTGATGACACTTGCCTTCTTATTGCAGGCAAAAACCTGGGAAAAATCATGTCATTCATGCAGCACGACTTTGATAGGCTCAATATGTGGTGTCACGATGTGGGACTAGTGCTTAATGCCCAAAAAACAAAGTTAATGCATATAAAATCACCTCACTTGAAATGTCAGCACTGCGAATACCAACTAGTAGCTCATTCCCACATTTGTCTACACAAGTACGCTAATAATCACCCATTAATCTGTGAAACCACGTCATGCTCAAATATTGAACAGGTCAACACACATACCTATCTGGGTCTGATAATCGATAGTAAATTTAACTGGGGGCCTCATGTCAGTCGGGTCTGTGACAAACTGCGCACGATGCTGGCTAAAATGTATACTATAAGAAATCGTACGCCCTTCAAAACCCGACTTTTGCTATACAATGCATTTGTTGACGCGATCATTAGCTATGGCCTATCTAGTTATGGTAGATCCTACAAAACTTACCTCGACTCGATCTATAACCTACAGCTCAGAATATTAGGTTAGACACCAATGCACTGAGGAGTTGAAACTATTTAAATATTGTAAAACCCTTCCAATACACGATAAAGTAAAATTAAATATATTAAAAGAACAATACTTTAATGAAAAAATCCAAAACAGAATAGAGCATCCTGTATATACACGACGAGTCGCACAAAAAAAACTGGCTATTGTGAGGGCGAGGAATTGCTACGGTGAGCGGACGAGTACGTTCCTTGTACCGCGCCTCATCAATTCTTTACCTACCTCCATACGAGATAAAATAAATGTGAGAAACATTAAATATAAGCTCAAGTCCTATTTTTTGACAGAATTGTAGGGACACCTACAGTCCTGTTAGAAAGTACGACTCCGATTGCAGTAGATTGTATAGATGTCTTGTTTACGATTGTTGACGATTTGTTGTACTTATTTTGTGTTTTTTGTTGTTTTCTTTTTCTCTTTTCCATGCCAATTTAAAATGTGCAATATCTATGAGCCTACCGGAATATGGAATCATATATATCGCACACAAGCTCCAGTAGCTTTAGCGATACATTAAGTAAGATTGATTTGATTGTATGTATTCTGATAATTAAATAAAAAAAAAAAAAAAAAAAAAAAAAGTTTATCGTTTTAGAAGATTTCCTGATGAAATTTAATACAGAGATAGTTTAGAGCTTGGGAACGGACATAGACTACTTTTTATCACAAAAAGGTGGGTAGTAGGGGGGAACTAAGGCCTTAGGATGAAAGTTTGTCATTTTTGAAGATTTCCTGATGAAATTTGGTACAACGATAGTTTAGAGCTTGGGAACGAACATAGGCATTGAAGCTTGAACGAACATAGGCTACCTATTGACGCGAAAAAGGGAGTTGAAGGGGTGGAATAGGGCAAGGGTATGTAAGTTTGACAATTTTGAAGATATCTTGATGAAATTGGTATAGAGATGGATTAGAGGTTGGAAACGGACATAGGCTACCCCTTATCGCGAAAAAAGGGATAGAAGGGGGAGGGGGGAGGGGAATAGGGCGTTGGGATTAAAGTTTCTAATTTTTCAATGGCACAAAAAAGAGGGTGAATATGGCATAAGTAAATAGTAAGAATTTCTTTTAAGATGACCTCATGAAATATGGTACAAAGGTGGATTATAGCTTCGGTACGGATATATATATAGAGTAGCGAACCAAATATAGAAGCGAGTGGAGAGGCGAGTAGAGATTGTTATAGGGACGAGTGGATAGGCGTGTAAAGATTGGAAGTCGAGTAGAGTCGACTACAGGGGCGAGTAGATATGCGACTAGAGAGCCAGTGGAGAGGCGAGTATAGAATCAAATAGAATGCTGTAAAGGCAAATAGGGAGGCGAGTGGAAAGATGAATGTAGTGGCGAGTAGAGATCGAATAGAGAGTTGAGTAGAGGTGCGAGTAGATAGGCAAGTGTGGAGAGTCAAGTAGACAGACGAAAAGAAAATCGAATGGATGGGCAAGTAGAGAGGCCAATGGAAAGGCGAGTATAGAGAAAAGTACAAAGTCGAGTAGAGAGGGGAACAGAGAAGTCAGTAGAGAGTCAAGTATAAATTCAAATACAGAGGCGAGTAGAAAGTCGAGAACAGAGGTGAGTACATAGTCGAGGACAAAGTTGAGTAGAGAGGCGAATTTAATGCTCAATAGCGTCGGATCAACACTAAACGATAACCGACATCCACGCGGGCGGAGCCGCGGGCAACAGCTAGTGTATTATAAAATGGTTAATAGCGAAACGCCATTGTCAAGTGTACCAGAACCGCGTTAGCCACGCCAGTGAAAGTCCCCCACGAGATTCGGGTAGACGATAAAAACGTGTGGTTGGATTTTAGGGGGCCCCACAGGATGTTTGCAGTGGCTATGATATGACAGTGTCACTCAATTAGCAGAAGTGTGGTACAATATGAACAGATAGACCGTGTAGTACCTAACCGTCTAATAAAAATATGGCCCTTGACTGGGAGATTTCAATACTCTTTCCTCCTCCCTTTATCCCGGCAATAGATTCCATTGAGTCACAGAAAAGGAATTAATATTCCACACGAAGCCTTGGGCATAAATTGTTTCAGTTCTCAATATAAGAGTACATATTAGGTATACATAATAAGTACAATTTAGTCAATAATAAATTAATCAAATACCCGCCCCTGACCGTTCCCGGCGCAAAAGAACCCATCACACTCGCCACGTTTCCAAGCTGGATTGCGATGGCTAGCATTTGCACCAGGAACGCTCCGGAACGGGAAGTTCTCAGTTCTCAATGAAAAAGCACTAACTTTGCACTCATAACCACTCATACAAGATTCATAAATACCTGGAATCCGACTGCGGTTGTAACTTATGATTGTATACCTACCACTACAGTAGTCAATGAATTTGTCATCTGCTTACTCTTAATCATAATTCATAATAGATTCTGTGCACGTGCAGTCAACGTGCGGATGCGGCCAGTGTTAGCAGTAAGTCTTGCGGTTTACTAATGCCTACGGTATAAGATGGTAGTGGTCAACAGCTTGTGAGCAAGAATTCTCCTCCTGGTGGAGCTTAAAGGCAGAAACAAAATGGTTTAAATTTAAACGTTCAAATTAATTTGATACCGTTTGCGGTTATCCTTATTTAGATGCTACGTACGCTAGACTTAGGTATAGGATTAGGTAAAGCGGTGCCCACATACGGTGGAGTCCATACCGTCTCGCAACAAACGGTTTGAGGCCTATCCTGTGCAAGTTTTCAGTATGAGTAGGTCTGCAAGAACATTTCATAAGAGTGCGTGGCATACATCACATAGGGCACGCCGTGATTGCGGCGGTAAGGCCCATCATGGGGGAGTGGCTAGAGTGGCCACACGGTAGCCTCTCGTACCGTCAGACGCAGATTATCACCGGGCACGGTAGCTTCGGGCGGTATCTGCATCTGATGGGTATAGAGCCAACGCCCGAGTGCCATCACTGCGACGCGAGCGTGGACTCGGGGCTGCACACGCTCACCGAGTGTCCGGCGTTTGAGACGCCGAGGCGGGAGCTTGTGGCGGCCCTGGAGGTGAGAGTGCTCACGCTCTCCACCCTGCTCGCGGCGATGGTCCGCTGCGCGGATGCGTGGGCGGCCAGCGCCTCCTTCTGCGAGCAGGTCATGCTCGCGAAGGAGACAGCAGAGCGGGCGCGGCGCGATGAGCGAGAAAAGCTCGCTGACATCGCTGCACGCGCCCGAAGGCGACTCGGGCGTCGGAGGGCGCAAACTGACCTCCGCCCCCCATGAGCGCGGGCCTGAGGGTTACGGGTGGAGCCGCCCGTCACCCTAGCAGAAGCAGGCCACGGCGGCGCGCGGCGGCGCGCATCGTAGAACGATGCGCGCCTCCACACAACGGTGTTGAGTCGGGGACCGCGTGGTCCCCCCCTTCCCGAGGAGGGCCAGACCGAGAGGGATGGCCCTGGGTTAGCCGGGGTGCGAGGGATATGTCGCATGACAACCTCACCTTCGGCCTAGCACTACGACCCAGAGACGGCGTGCGGTTTAGTCGGTTCGAGTCCGACATAACCTACCCCTCCGGCTCCGGAGGGATACCTATCCGTGGGGATTTCCCGCACGTAAAAAAAAGGCATACATCACATACTCTCATTACTTGCCTAACAATGTCCCTGTTGTGTCCGTTGTAGGTGGTACCTCAGCTTTGTTCGTACAACCTCGTGTTGTGTTCCCAGCGGTGAGTAGGGCAGCCAGAGCTCACTGGATAGTTTTTGTGCTGTCAATAGGAAAGGCCATGTGCTTATCTGCCACCTCAGTGGTATAAAAAAGAAACTAAAGTTCACTGTAGAACCCGAGACATAAATGTCAACGACCCAAGAGAAAAAACTAGCATCTACTGGCATATGAGGTGGACTTGGTCCAAAAAGGTGTTGGCAGGACTCTGTAAGCCCGGTTTCCTACAACTTTCGTTCATTGTTTCAGGGGTGCAAGAGTGGCCCTAGTCGGGTGCTCGTACGCAGGCTCCATGGCGACATGGATGAGGCTGGCGTACCCTCATCTGGTCAACGCAGCCTTCTCAGACAGCGGGCCTCTCAAAGCCCAGGAGAATTTCCGCGGTAAGATGTTATGAAGAACATAATATAGTTAACCGACTGTAGTAAAAAAGAGGGTTATGATAACCTGGGTACTACTAATTATTAAATGGTTGAACCTGAAATGGGGTCACACATCAGGTGCAGCATTTTATCAGCATAGTAGTTAGTATCATATATTTATATGAAAGTGATTTTGTTAATTTGTTTGTAAACCCAGACAAACATTGACATTTTAGGTCAGCAGAAAGTTAGGATGGCTTTGGGTCAGCATGGGTGCGAGAGTTCAAATTCAAATTCAAATTGATTTATTTCGTGAAGCATAGGTTACAGTATAGATGTTATAAATAATATTAGTCCCAGCTATGTTCCGCCAAAGGCTTACAAAATATTAAATAAAAGCATAAAATAGATAATTATGTGCAGAATCCAATAAGTTAATTAGGTCAGATCATAATCGCATAAAATAACAAAAAAAAACACAATGTCAGAATAAAGATGTCAAGTAAAAAAATGAAAATGTCAAAATATTAAGCATGTCAACAGATACCTAAACATTATTTGAGTCACCGTAAGAATTAAAATTAAAATTGATCGTTTAGGTACTCATTCACAGAATAATAAGCTTTGGTACATAGTAATTTATTATTATAGTAATTATAGTAATTTCTCTTCTAGTAAAGTCTTTTTGTTAACTTTTACCTACAACCTTATTGAGCATTCATCTGAAGATCCGGGACCGTATGTGGTATAATAGTAGTCGGATCGAGTCCTCATCTCTTCCCGTAGATGTTATAGAAGGTGACAAAGGGATAGGGCACTTCACCATCCGACAGTATACATACAGCCGAAGAAAAAACGCCCGCTTGACTGTAACGGGCTCGCCCGCTATTATGTTATTTATTATTTGTACTATTTGTGTTATTTGTATTATTTGTATTATTTGTATTATTTGTATTATTTGTATTATTTGTATTATTTGTATTATTTGTATTATTTGTATTTTTTGTATTTTTTGTATTATTTGTATTATTTGTATTATTTGTATTATTCGTATTATTTGTATTATTTGTATTATTCGTATTATTTGTATTATTTGTATTATGACCGAAAAATAGAATTGGCGAAATGTTGGTGTTTATACACCTCTGACCCCAATGGGGATGCCGCCTGCGCTTTTATCTTACAGAGGGCGCCTCGTAATGGCAAATGTTAACTGTCACCTACGTAGATCTCATTGCTTGTCTCTTCAAATCTGACAGCTATGAGTTTGTTATTGTCACAGAACAGATGGTTATTGTTGTTTGGTCATATGCTGCTGCCATCTACAATTAGTTTTGCGTCGCCATCCACATTCTGATAATTATCAACCACGGCCATGCCACTGATACTGCATAAAATGCCTTTAAAGTTTAAACTTTACCAGTATGGCGTTAGTCTAAAATTGAATGGCATCTTATATAGTGAATGAAAATTCCTATTTACCTACTCTTTATTTCGTTTTGGACTTCAAACTTCTATTAAATTTAATGGCATTTTTGCAGTGTCTGGTATGGTCTGGTATGACACTGCTTGATGGTTGAGCAGAATCAGGATCCAGTACATATGTCATGCTAGTTTTTAATCATGTCTCAACTCTTTAGAGTACCTGGAGGTGGTATCCAATGCCATCAGGTCGCAAGGCAGCCAGGACTGCCTGTCCGGCATCCAGCTGAGCATGGAGAGATTGGAAGTACTCCTCGCCACGGAAGCAGGGGCCACAAGGGTGTCGGAGCTATTCGGGTTAGTATGATTTAACGTTTTTATTTCACTAGGTTAGTAATAGAAAGCACTATTGACTGATTTACCAGCCACGAGATAAAATCCTGCTCCATACTATGTAATTTTGGTTTTTGTATAAGCTACTGCGGTTTGCCCTTCCAGCCTCTAGAAAAAAACCTGTGCCATCGTCTGCCAGTCAGCTTTTTTTAGATTTTATAACCTCAAAGCTAAGACGACAGAGTCAATCAGCAGTTGCACCGGCTTGCAGGCAGGTAGGTACATTAAGCGGGTCCCCGGATTGCTTGATGGGGCCTCGGTTAACACATGGGTTGGATTCAGGTTAGTAGGCTCCTGTCTTCTTTATGCATAAATGAATACTGCCTCGGCGTTGCTTTGCACAAGTTCGAATCGAATTTATGATAAAGAAACGGATTTCTTAATTCAAGGAATTCTATCCAGGGATAGATCTTTCCAAAGATGTAGAAATATTATTTAATTCTGTCAATTCTTTCTGTTGAGTCTGTAAGGTGATTCTGTTAAATGGATTTTAAATTATTTAAAGTTATTGCAGAGCCATCCAGTGTGCTTTACAGATACTACGGTAAGAAATAGGTACATGATGAACCTTTTTGAAAAGGTGCTTCTAATAACGCAAAGATGGCGCTGTACATAATTCTTATTATTATTGCCTATTGCCACAGTTCTCTTAATTAATAGTATGATAATTAGTTTATCGACATTTTCTCTTTCTCTGTGGTTATAGTTACTTAAATAAACTAACCATATTTTAAGTAATATGAGTAAATCCATTAAAATGCTTTAAGAAATGATGAATAACTGAGAAAATCGGGCGATATAATTGGATTTATGACAAAAATGAAGCACTATAAAATAGTAGTGCAATATACGGATATGTGTTTAGTTGCTGTAAAAAGAGCAACAGGCGCAAGGTTCCATGGATGATGACATTGAACTGAAATATTTATTAATAATTACTGCTAAGACAAGTTTGAACAATTGTAAGATTTATCATATTTATTATTTAGCATATTATACAATTTGCTCCTAGGTTACTACAAAACAATGTTCTTTATCACTTCGAGAAATATTGAAGCGATAACGTTTTTTTCTTTTGCACATAATAATGTCATATCATGCACGTTACTGCTAAGACAAGTTTGAACAATTGTAAGTTTGAACTAATTTATCATGTTTATTATTTAGCATATTATACAATTTGCTCCTAGGTTACTACAAAACAATGTTCTTTATCACTTCGAGAAATATTGAAGCGATAACGTTTTTTTCTTTTGCACATAATAATGTCATATCATGCACGTTATAATTATTTCGCTCTCTTAAACTTTTATAAACTGACAGCTGCATGGTCATACCTGTAATGTATGTGACCTCACCAGGGTACTATTCTCATTCCATAAAATATACAATAGTAATATTACGACAATCCAACAAAATGTGATTAGTTGCTCTAAAAAGTTCTACAGTGTACATAAAAAGTTGTACATACACCAGACACCACTCACTCTTTATGATAACTATTGATTTAACAAGAATTAATTTAATTTAAGCGTTCTTATTAAACCAGATTATTTTTAAATTAAACTAAAACGTATTAACTAAATATTTACCTACAAGAATATAAAAAATAGAGAATAATATAAAAGGCAATATAATAATGAATATTGGCATTTTCTGGGTGTTATTTTATATCCTAAGTGGCAGACGAGCACACGGCCCACCTGATGAAAAGTGCTTACCGTGGACGTGCGCAACACCAGGGCCCCTGGTTCAGGGGCGTCACACTCGAAGTGCCAACCCCATAGTCCTTCTAACGCCCTTCTTGAAGAGCCTCATAATTTTGTAGTCGCTTGGAAAAACAGCAGGGAGTTCATTGCACAGCCTGAGTATGGTGGTATGAATTTCCTTACATATCTTTGGCAAGGCGTTTCCGTCTGTTTTTATATTTTATATAATAAGTATTTACAAAAGAAGTATCCGCATTCAAAAACCCAGAACACAAGATTTGGATCTAGCTAGCATTATGTAGAATGTCCTAGGATTATTCTCTATTTCTCTCCTTTTCTCACAGGACCTGCTCTCCACTCAACTCGACTTCCAGCTCAGACCTAACCACCTTCTACTGGTATGGTATCACGGAGGCGTTTGCCCACCTGGTGCAGTACGCCAGACCAGGAGACATCCCCAGAGCCTGCGGAATACTGACCAATGCTGCCGTCTGTGAGTTGTCTTACCCCGTATGACTTAGAATACACTCCTTTGTGATAGCTCCCTGAAGTACCTGCTCCTATGTTAAAGTGTCGGTAACTGAGTGGTGAAGGAGTCGGCCTTACGGTCGCGAGGTCCTGGGTTTGAATCCTGGCCATTACACTACCGACATGAACCCACTCCTTCGTCATCGTAACGTTCGCAGTCTGGGGTCCACTTTTTGGTCCAAAGTGGTTGAAGTCACACTCGTGCTGCCGACTCTGTAAACACAGAGTATTTCTGTGCCGTCAGTGTAGAAGACGAAGCAGGAATATTAGCCTTTGGTCTCTTCCCACTGACAGCACAAAAACTCTACAGTGAGCTCTTCCTACCCTACTCACCGCTGGGAACACAACAATGGTATATTATGGCCGCGGTATTCTGGAAGTACTTCCCCAGTCAGACTGCTCAATTGCTCAATTGGACTGCAAATGTCGGTGCTTTTGGGCCCCTCAAAGATCTTCGGGTCCCAAGCCAACCTCATCTTCAAGCCAGTAATGCCAGTCGATTGACGACAGAGGCGCTGAACCAAAAAGAGGAGAAGGATATGGATTTAGAGGATATGGATAAAATGGCCCACACCGAAAGGCAGATCACCCGTTCAGTCAACGGCGTTCCCTGCTGGCAATAAGTATGAAACAAGCAAACTCTAAGCTACTATACTTATCACCTACTCCTCAGTTCTTTGTGTACGCCATTATTTGAGAACATTTTTATAATTAACAATCGATATCACCAGTGTGTGTGTGGAGGTCAGATGACAGTCAAAATATCGAATAATCGCTTCGGCGTTAGGACCCTAATCCTAACTAAACTGGAAGAGGTTTGGCGGAGAAAGAGATACTGAGGTGCATGAATAGCTTTTATACTACTAAGTGGCAGACTGGTACATGGCCAGCCTGACAGAAAGTGGTTACCGTGGCCTATGGACGTGTGTAACACCAGAGGAGTCACCGACCCTGTAAGAACTAATGCCCTTCTTGAAGAATCCCCTATTGTACCTAGTAGCTTAGAAAAACCACAGCAGGGAGTTCATTCCATAGCTTGTATGATATAACTAACGTTATCATGGATTCCAGCCGACCCGGTCCAGCGCCTGGTTAACTGGGTGACCGCTCAGCCGTCTTCGCAGCCATGCATTCAGACCAGCTACAGTGACGTCGTGGCAGCACACAGAAACGTCAGCTCCCAGTCAGCAGACGCTACAAGTAAGTCACTTTCTTGAATGGAATGGAATGCCCTGCCTGATTCTGAGTGCCCGGAAAGCTGGCACAGTTGGCATCAGATCGATAATGACTAGTACAGTACACAAAATGATCTTAATGCCTCTGTTTTCCTTCCTTTCCTGTTGACAGATAGTTCTGATCACAGTCTAAAGATATGATTACCTACTCGTTATACTGTGGTTCTAATATTTGGTAGGTACAAACCTTTTTGTTCAGACTATAATACAACGAATAGGTTGCTTCTAGGCAAGCGTGCCACATCTGCGATTATTATCACTCATCAACAGGTGCGATAGAGGTCACACGCGGGCCTGTCGAATATAAAAAGCATAAACTAAGACCGAGACATCTGAGACTTCACTATAAGCTCACCATCAAGCGAGATTTTTAACGCATTTTATGTCCATATGGAAAGAACAATACTGACTGTTGATCTGTATTGAACTTTTTTCTTTTCAGTTTTATTTCATGCCATCAATTTTCTTGAGTTTTTACTTTATGACAAGGTTAAGTCCCTAAGTACCAAATAGTTATAAAATAAGTCAGCTCTGTATTACTCGTGTAACAAAAACCTTCATCAAGCATAAGATGCACAGCCAAGGCTAAAGTAAAAAAGCCCACAGCCGAGTCTGGCGGTCAATGTATATTGTATGGCTATGGTAGGCCTTGAAGAATTGCCAAAGGCTGACTAACTACTCTGAATTGTATTATGCGATAAGGAAAATTAACACAAAACACTTTAAACATGCTTCAAACGAGAACCGTGTAATATTTTCGTACAAAATTTGGTCTGTTTTGACTAACTTATTGTCTGCAAAACGAATATTTACAAAGTGCCGTGCCTAGATAGATTGGTATTTACCTGTACTGTTGATTGATGGCACTTGGTGAAACTTATAATTTAACATTGTACACAAGCTAGTTAAGCTATAGCGTTGTGTGAAATGTTGTGGAATATTTATTTATATTTATTTATAACATATTGATAATACTCTTGCACTTGTCCACGATATTTAATTAGAATCTGACTCACCTTACGGCAATCTCAAAGGTTTACTTTGATGGTTATGAACATGTAAAGAGAAAGGTTCAGGTTCTAATTAAATATTATGGAAAAGTAAAAGTGCACTATCAATATGGTAGATAGGTACTTCACATTAAGTATTAATTTAATTGCTATCAAATTTAACATGTCTTTCCGATATTTTTATGTAATTGGGTATGTCATCCATATTGAAACCAATGGGGTTCTCTTGCTTAATGCGCGTCTCTCTATTCACGGACTGCTTCGTTATTTCGAGGAATTTATTAACATCTATGGGGTTGTTTGTATCTTTGATGATCTTTTCGTATCTGCCATAAATGTTTTGAATACCGACTAAAGTATTTGTTGTGAAAATCACTGGCTTTTCTTTGTGATATTGTTTTTTCTTTAACACAAATAATTTAAAGTCCTCCAGAGTAGGGAATTTTGAGTGTTGTTCGACATACATTATAAATAATTTGTATAGTGATAAAATACGTGAAATATGTACCCGGGAAACACGTTCAAATATTAGTTTTCCGTTTCTCATTGTAGCTCTTTGGGTTTTTTTAGTACTTGTTCATAAAATGATGTTTTTTCTTCTGTTACAAAGTAAGGTCTCATAGTTTGGTTACATATCGGTACATCTGTAATTTCAATGTAGTCCATGAAATGTGCAAACTTGTGAACATCAACTTCGACAGATACTGCGCTCTCATCAACGAGTTTTCTATGATCCATCATTACATAATTTAGCTTATAAATGTTATTCGGGTTTGTGATCTCAGCTACTAAAAAAACATCTTTTTTCTGGAATATTTGCTCCAAAATAAACATTGCTTTATCTTCGGGGCGAGATATGCGTTTTAATCGGTTTAGATGTTTAAAAATATCCACACGCAAGTCGACTGAGCTTGTATCGAGACTGTAATTGAACCATGTAAGGATTTCCTTCATATATTCTGCTAAATGAGAAAACATGCGCAACTTTTCTTTTGTAAAATGTTTCGGATCGTTTTTGAACACAATTGACGACAGTTCCACACAGTACCATAGAGCGGTGGTTAGATTCACTCTTATTAGCGGATCGTCTATAGACACTCCACTGAGACCCAAATAGCATTGAGTTTTTTCAATACGCTTCACAACATAACCTTTAAGATACTCGGCAACATTGGCTTCGATGTATTGCAGCTTTTCGCAAGTTTTGTATAGCACATAATATAATAATCCTTTGTTGTAAGGTACTCGTCTTTTGCCAAAATAAGTGCATGATAAAACATAATCGTTGTAGTCATCGAACTCTTCTAATGGCACAATGGCTCCAGTGAACTCTTGTCTTGTACGCGGTCCAGTCTTCATTCCATGTTCCATCATACTTTTGAATGCTTCCAAATTGTAATAATACTCAATGGACGTCTTAAAATTGTCATCGTGTAACAAAATTAATGGACACTCGAATGTGCTTCTGAAACGAGAGAAGTGAGCCGTTGACTCCGTCCCGCTCTTAAGTAAAATCTTTTCGATTAAATTGTAATGTGTCAATAGAATAACGGGAACACCAGTTTCATTAGTCATAATTATATCAGGAAACGAGATCTCTTCCACATTCTCGTAATCAATATTGAAAACTTCCTCTTCTTCTGTGGCCGGAGTAAATTTTTGGGTGAATTTTAGATTATCAAAATGGAAAGATTTCTTATCGTTATTAATATAATTTATTAAAGCACTGATGCTACTTTCTATATTTTGTTTTGCATCGAGGTGTTCGGGATTCATCAAAGTTTTGTAAAATGTAGTTTTCTTAAATTGTTCTACAAAAAGGTCTTTGTCTTTGATATTCAAGTTAACAATATTTTTAGGCTCATTTTCGGCAGCCTGTAGCTCATCGAATAAACGTGAACGTAAAAGTTTCAGCTTTTTAATTTCACGTAATGCCATTTGATCGGATGAGTTTTTAGTTAGAAATTGCAACTTGATATATGATTTTAATTGTTTTATCTTCTCATCAAATGTTTCAATGTCAATTTGGTTATAATCGAATTCAGTAGACAGATCGGTTTCATCAATAACCTCTCCATTGCAGTGAGTAACGTAATGTTTGTTATCGCAAATAAACATGGACGCTACCGACATATCTATGTTGTTAACATTTGCGTTAAAAGCGTAAAATTTTACATAATCAATCTTCATGTTAGGGTCGCATGGCCTGATTCTACTTGGAACCACAGAACCATCCGTGATTACGTACAGTAACTGGATTGTATCTTCTTTAGTCAAATTGGCTGCTATCCATTCCAAAATGGTGTGTGGCACAGTGTCTGAACTGTATCCACTTTGCTTTACGTATCGGTCTATTACTTCATCTTCTTCAACTCTCACGCATCTCCCGCTCCAGTGAAGATATACTATCCTATCATCTTTTGGGTTCTCCTTTTCTTTATCTTGTAAAGCTTTGACTTCATCATGGAAATTTTTTACTGTCTTTAACGCATTTTTATTAAAATACTCGTCTTGATAGGTGGAATACGAATCATCGGTTGCGTATATAAAATAGTTCACCATATTGTTGTGTTAACAAATCACTATCAGTCAAAGTGACCGAAAACGCAGCGCTTTGGCGCGCAGATGCCTTAAAAGCAACAGCAATTAAATCACAGAACACGGCACGTTATCGTTATGGCACGGACAGTATTTCAAGTTCATAGTCGACATATAGGTATATTCTGTACAACTAAAAACAAAGATTTAGATGCAAAATTCGCTCCACTCAACGTGTGTTCGACGCCATGTGCACGGCGAGACTACTTTTAATATTGTGATTAGTGTTGTAGGCTTGTGATCGGTTCGTGACTGGTATAACGACAGTGCGCCGGCTAATGACTCATATTGCTTATTATATTTCAAATATAGTTATATACAGAAGTTCAACAAGGAAAACTTTTTATTGTTAAGGTAACGCCTACGCTCGACTCTTAGGCAGGTGTACCAAATAGCAGATGAAGTTATAATAAGATTAAAGGACTTGAACGCGAGATTTATCATTGGTTAAAACAAAAATGAATACTATTATTGAATTTGGAAAAATTATATTACATTTTTCATTTGTATAACACATATTTACCCGACTGCTCGAGAAAGAGGGTTAAGTTTTTCGAGAGTATGTATGTATGTATGTACAATTGTTTGGCACGCTCTGCAACCTGAACGGTTCGATGGATTTTAGCTTGAGAGATGTCGCTACATTCATATTTACTGTGAGAGTGATACTGGGTATATCAAAATTAAAAAAAAAAAACAATATGGCAGATTTTGGTAAAAATCTGATTTATCGAGAGGGGTATCAAAATGAAGTAAATTAAAAGACGATTACAAAAATATATATTTCATAATTAAAAAGTATAAAATAAAATAAATTATTAAAATAAAAACCCGACTGATGCTGAAAAGATCGAAACAAGCTTTATAGCAGGCGGTACCCATTTGCAAATATCAAACCCGATGAAAATTAATGGGTACCGTCTGCTATAAATATTTGATCTTTTGAGTATCAGTTGAGTTTTTTATTTTTAATAATATTTTATTCAATATACAGGGTGTATTTTTGAAACGGGGCAGTAAGGGCAAGTACCTTAACCGTTGCAGTTACAGCAAAACGTTCTTAAAAGACCTTCCCTAACTTTTTGGGCCATTTTGAACTGCATTCACAGATTTTGTAAAAAACTTACAGTTAGCAAGCGTCTTATACACCTCGTTTTTCACCAAGCCCCATAAAAAAAAATCAAGTGGTGTTAGATCGGGGCTACGAGGTGGCCACTATGTTGGACCATGTGTACCTATCCACTGTGTACCGAATAGGCGGCTCAAATTGGAACATGAAAGGTGACTGTTATGTGGCGGAGCACCATCTTATTGAAAATGAACTTTTCGCAATTCCGACAGGGGCCATTCGTCCATCTCGTTTTCAAGATGGTGTAAAATGACTTCATTATACATGGCAGAATTCAGTTTCCCTTCATAAAATTCCACCATTATGACTCGATTGGACATTATACCACACCAACAGTTGAATGAGAAGCGAACCTGATTATGACTTGCCGTAACTCTTAGTGGATTTTCTTTGGACCAATAGTGGTGATTTTTTCTGTTGAACATACCGTTATTGGAAAAATTCGTTTCGTCTGACCACAGTATGTAATTTAAAAATTCATGATCTCTGCTTATTTTTCCTCTTAGCCATCTGTAAAAAGTAAGCCTTCGAACATCATCACCCGGATGTAACACTTGAACTATGCGCCCATATCGATAGCACTTGTAGCCGTATTTCTTCCATATCTTTATCACAAGGGAGTGGGATACACCTACTTCAAGGGCGACTTGCCTGGACGATACCTCTGGATATGCTTCGACATAAGTTAGAACCGCAATCTCCGTGTCCATGTCCACACGAGGCTGCCGCTTTCTTTTGAAAGAACCCTGCAATTCCAGGTTTTTCAAAAGATTTGTAATAACCTTTCTTGTTGGCACATGCCGCAACGGATACTTATTGCGGTACCACACTAATGCAGCTCCCGCATTTCGATTATTGACAAAATACAATTTAGCGAAAATCCTTAATTAATAACTCATACGAAGTTTCTCAGCTGAAACTAAGAATAACACACAGATTTTCGAATCAAATTTGAAATTTGAGGGTAAAAATTCTTTTTATTTACTTTACAGTCAATTCTACCCACTTCCTGGCCATAACAAAAAGTTAGACCATCGTAGAAATTTGTTTCTGTTGCCGAAATGTATGGGAAACGTTTTTGGCGATTTCTGTCTTTCCTAGTACTGAAAGCTAAAATGGTCTCATAGAGTTTTTTGATCCCCACATGAAATAGAATCGATTGGCATAAAAAAAAATTTTTGGACTTTTTGCATTTTTTTTTGCCAACTGTAAGTTTTTTACAAAATCTGTGAATGCAGTTCAAAATATGTCAAAAAGTTAGGGAAGGTCTTCTAAGAACGTTTTGCTGTAACTGCAACGGTTTCAAAAATACACCCTGTATATAAAATAAATTACTATTATATAACGATTGGCAAAACGGTGGCTAGGTCAGACTGGTTGCGGAAGGCGGAGAATGGGACGAAATGGCGCACATTTTGGGAGAGGCCTATGTCTAGCAGTAGACTGAGGTGCGCTAATTGATTGATTGATATAACGATTGCTTCAATCGCCGTCAAATTCAACATTTCTTTCTGACATTTTTATATAATTCGATACATCATCCATATTGAAGCCAATGGGGTTCTCTTGCCTAATGCGAGTCTCTCTATTCACGGACTGCCTTGTCATTTCGAGGAAATTATTCAGATCTATGGGGTTATTAGTATGTTTAATGATCTTTTCGTATCTGCCATAAATTCTTTCTATTGCGTCTAAAGTATTTGTCGCGAAAACCACTGGTTTTTCTCTATAATATTGTTTTTTCTTTAACACAAATAATTAATAGTCCTCCAAAGTCGGGAATTTTGAATATTGTTCGACGTAAGATATAAATAATTTGTATAGCGATACAATTCTTGAAATCTTTAACTGGGACACAGGTTCTAATAACAAATTTCCGTTTTTGATTGAAACTCTTTGGGCTTTTTTGAGTACTTGTTCATAAAAAGATGTTTTATCTTCTGTTACAAAGTAAGGTCTCATAGTATGGTTGCATATAGGCACATCTGTAATTTCAATGTGGTCCATGAAATGTGCAAAGTTATGTACATCAACTTCGGCGGATACTGCGCTCTCATCAACCAGTCTTCTATGATCCATCGTTACATAGTTTAACTTATAGATGTTATTTGGATTTATGATCTCACTTACTAAAAATCCATCTTTTTTCTGAAATATTTGCTCCAAAATAAACATTGCTTTATCTTCGGGTCGAGATATACGTTTTAATTGGTTTAGATGTTTAAAAATATCCACACGCAAGTCGACTGAGCTTATATCGAGACTGTAATTGAACCACGTAAGGATTTCCTTCACATATTCTGCTAAATGAGAAAACATGCGCATCTTTTCTTTCGTAAAATGTTTTGGATCGTTTTTGAACACAATTGACGACAGTTCCACACAATACCACAGAGCTGTGGTTAGATTAACTCTTATTAACGGATCGTCTATAGACACTCCATTGAGCCCTAAGTAGCATTCTGTTTTGGCAATACGCTTCACAACATAGCCTTTAAGGTACTCAACAACATTACGTTCGATGTATTGCAGCTTTTCACAAGTTTTGTAGAGCACATAATATAATAATCCTTTGTTGTAAGGTACTCGTCTTTTGCCAAAATAAGTGCAGGATAAAACATAATCGTTGTAGTCATCGAACTCTTCTAATGGTACAATGGCCCCTGTGAACTCTTGTCTTGTGCGCGGTCCAGTCTTCATTCCATGTTCCATCATACTTTTGAATGCTTCCAAATTGTAATAATACTCAATGGACGTTTTAAAATTGTCATCGTGTAACAAAATTAATGGACACTCGATTGTGCTTCTGAAGCGAGAGAAGTGAGCCGTTGACTCCGTCCCACTCTTAAATAAAATCTTTTCAATTAAATTGTAATGTGTTAATAGAATTACGGGGACTCCAGTTTCATTAGTCATAATTATATCAGGGAAAGAGATCTTTTCCATATTCTCATAATCAACATTGAAAATTTCCTCTTCCGCAGTAGCCGGCATAAATGTTTGGGATAATTTTAGATTGTCAAATTTGAAAGATTTTTTATCATTGTTAATATAATTAATTAAAGCACTGATACCGCTTTCTATATTTTGTTTCGCATTGAGGTGTTCGGGATTGATCAAAGTTTTGAAAAATGTAGTTTTCTTAAATTGTTCTATAAAAATGTCTTTGTCTTTGACATTCAAATTAATAATTTTTTTAGGCGCCTTTTCTGCAGCTTGTAGCTCGTCGAATAATCGAGTTCTTAAAAGTTTCAGCTTTTTAATTTCGTTTAATGCTTTTTGATCGGATGACTTTTTAGTGAGAAATTGCAACTTGATATATGATTTTAATTGTATAATCTTCTGATCAAATGTTTCTATGTTAATTTGGTCATAATTGAATTCGGTAGATAGATCAGTTTCATCTACTACTTCTTCATTGCAATGGATAATGTAACGTTTATTATTACAGATAAACATGGATGCCACTGACATATCAATATTTTCAACGCGTTTATTAAAAGCATAAAATGTTACATAATCAATCTTCATGTCAGGGTCGCAAGGTTTAATGCTGCTTGCTTGAACAGCACCATCCGTAATTACGTACAGTAACTTAATCTTGTCATGTTCTGTTAAATTTTCTGCCATCCAGTTCAAAATTTTATGAGGCAATGTATCACAACCCGATCCGTTTTTATTAGTATAACGAGATATCACTTCATCTTCTTTGACTCTAACACACTTGTTACTCCAATGAAGATATACAGTCCTGTCTGCCTTTTGACTGTCTCGAGCACCGTCTTGTAAAACCTTGACTTCATCGTGAAAAAACTTCAAAGTTTCCAAACCTTTCGTATTAAAGTATGGATCTCCAAATGTGGAACCCGAATCATCGGTAGCATATATAAAATAATTTGCCATTGATCACACCTTTGCTTTACAGTCTATATTCCTTAGAAACACAACGTAGTTCGTAGGTCGATTGATATTTAATAAAAAAATATGGCACAATGCAAACTGATGTTCAATACACCTAGTTCATGGTTCATATAATCTTCACCAGAATTTATAACTTCTGTCACAGATCGAAACTTATAAAACTGAACGCGTTTAACAAATTATAGCTCTTATATGAGGTCCGACGTGTGTTCAGATGAAACATGCCGTGACAGACTAAGTTTACCCAAGAACTCTTCGTTATATCGGTTGAACGTCATGATGTTATAATGTGCAACAGCATGCAATGCATGCCGGTCGTGGGTGCATTAGTCAGACATCTTGAAAAATACTCATTATCCAACGGTGTGATGAAATTTTATACAGAAGTTTAACTAGAGTAGATATGATTTAGTTTTAAATTGATCCAGTCGTAGAATGCATTATGGTTAGTGATAAATTAAAATATAAATCCTTGATTGAAACAATGAATAACTTTGCTTAGAATTTTTGCAATATTTTAACTTAGGTTACTTATTTTAGTATAAAAAAATTTATAATATACTTTTTTTCATTCAGACACGAGCGTTGCGCCGTTTCTCCTCCACCAGCACCTTAGTTTAAGTAGAATTTATTTTTGACGTCTATAAGAAACAACCATGTTGTTCCAGATTGAATAAAAATCTTTGATTTTAACTATAGATATTATTTAAATAACCTAATTTACTTCTTTTATCACATACACATTTTATGTCTCTGATTATCGTTGTGATCAATACACTTTCCCATATTATTAAGCTTCAAGTAGTCTGTAGTATGTTAAGCTATCCTACTGTGATTACTTGTGCAGTGGTCGCAACAAGTGTGAAGAAATATAGTGTCCAGTTTTACTGTACATTTGGACACGCTTATCAGCAGTGGAACTTAGTACTTTAATTATCTCAATAGGTGATAATTACAATGCATTAACACCTCAATTAATAAGTAGTGAGAAAAATAATATGAAAATTTGTGTAATAGTGATGCAATTATAAAAAAGAAAGTTTTTGTGATTGCGTCATATTGGACAACACGGTATTCCCTGTTTCACTTGTTTGTGAGTTGGAGGGAAATTCCCCAGTTGTTATTGCCATCTGTTATGTAATACTAGCTGATACCGCGGCTCCACTCGAGTGATTCTTAGGATTCCGAATTTCACATTTATAATATTAGTAGGGTAAACAATTATTAAAAACATGTCAATGATGAACAGCATTATGTCCCGATTGCACCCCAGTCGTAACCACAGAGCTCGGGTTCCACCTCATTAGTCTTTCATGAATATGTTCCTGTGTGTGAATGTGTATAATCCGGTATTTTATACAATGCCTAGGCAATAGAATACCGAGTGCGCAGAATTCAATGTATGAAATGTTATAAAAAAACATAAATGGGGATTATAAAAAAACACAACCAAGAAGGCTAAGTACGGTGGGTACTCGTCTCCGCTCCCATATCTATCTATGGCGGGGCGCAGAGTTTACGCTGCACAATTTGGTTCACTTAGATAGATTAGGTTAGAAGGCTAATGAGGCTACGCATTAGCCTTCGTGGTTCTTGTTTTTTTTGGTACCAAATATATCTGAAATATAATTTCTGCAAAGCCATCCGCAAATATAAACCAAGATCTATTTATTCCACACACACTGTATATATAATAGTTTGCATTGCCACATGTAGGCCTTGTAAAGAATGCCTGCAGTATACGGATTGCCGGTAGCAAAAATACCTACTAAATCTTAAGAAATAATACTATGAATTTAATAAAACCACTTTTTAATTAATTTAATTGAGATTTATTTTGTATTACCTATTTAAGTTTAGCCCGATGTTTTGGCTTTTGGAACCCATGGTCACGGGGTAGCGGTAAGTACGCCTAAGTAACGGGGTAAGTTAGCACAAAGTAGGTGGGGTACCTGAATTAACATGAAATAAGTATAAAATACCAAATATATAGCGATAGTATCCATTAAAAAGTGATTTTATTTCAATTCAAAATAAGTTCTGTTTCCTAAGCTTGTAATCAATATCATTTTTAATATTTTTAATATTTCATTTGCAGTGGTGAGTGACTGAACACTAACAAAAATAGTAACAACTAGCTATGATATGATGATATGGATTTTTTTTGAAAATCCAATTAAATTTATCCAATTATGAGTGAATTTCACGACGCATTATGGATGCAAATTTTTCATTTATTTAGTTTAGCTTGTTTTAGTTTCTAGGTTTAAATTTAATTTAGTCTCATTTATATTTCGAAATCAAATTAAGAAATACGATATTAAGGCTCCATGTAGGTATATTTATCATAGATCATCATCATCGTCACCGTCGTCGTCACGTCCACCCTTTCTTTTGATATGATATATCTTGACGTTTACGGATATAAATGTCATCCGACATTAAAAAACTAAGTCTACGCCAGAGCCTCGTCCGTTGATCAGCAGATGTATCTGTTAGCAGGAGAGATTCATTTGATCGGACTTAATGTATAGAAATGAAATGATTTATTTGCCAGAATGCAGGTAAAAAGGTATTATATATATATATATATATATATATATATATATATATATATTACAATGGCCCATTTACATCCTACAACTATGGTGTGCAAATATTTACGTGATTTGATTAGTGCTATAATCTGCAGCATGCATTTAGTGGACACCTTTATAAAAAATAATGAAACATTAAACAATTTATTTATAAAATATAATATTTATTATAAACAAAATTAATTGCACTATAACATCCGCTTCAATTGCTATCAAATTGAACATTACTCTCTAATATTTTTATATGTATAGTTCAATACGTCATTTATATTGAATCCAGTGGGGTTCTCTTGCATAATACGAGTCTCTCTGTTCACTGATAGTTTTGTTATTTTGAGGAATTCATTTACATCTATTGGTTTCTTTGCATCTTTTATAATATTTTCGTAACTACCTTTCATAAACTTTTTCTATAGCATCTAAAGTATTTGTTGCAAAGACCACTGGCTTTTCTCTATATATTTGCTTTTTCTTCAATATAAATAATTTATAGTCCTCCAGTATAGGGAAGTTTGAATATTGTTCGACATAAGATGTAAATAATTTGTATAGTGATAATATTCTAGAAATTTTGAAGGTTTTTTGACAGGTTCTAGTGCCAAGTTGCCGTATTTTAGCGCGACTCTGGAGTTTTCGTAATTAATTGTTCGTAAAAACATGTTTTTATCTTGTGTTACGAAGTCAGGTCTCATGTACAAATTATATTCAAAAGCTTCACTCATGCATGTTTTTGTCGGACTTCACTAGTTAAAAAAAGGACGAGCAAATCAAATTATACCTACTTCGATGTTACGTTTAGCGTTTTACCGAGTAAACCGTGAGGATTCAATTTACTTGCATTTGGACGCCATTATTTTGATTAGTGAAAGGTAACGTTAGAATTCGTCCATGTAAGATGTATAAATAGCAAGTTATGGCATTCTAAGGCGGCCAGTGAGAATTATTGAGAACCCCTCAATAATTATTAAGCAGTAAATAATTATAAAGTATACTTAAATAAAATTCCTGTTATGTTTTTTTTATAAACTGAATTTTGTAAATATTGTTTGCAATGTTTATTGTTTTGCACCAGAAAAGTTCCAAAGGTAAATTGAATTCAATACAATATAAAAGTTGAGCGGAATACTCTTTGTTGCATCCTATTGCGTCATGTTATTATGGGCTCTGAAATCTGAATAGGTACAGTCAACTCCAAAAGTAGCTTAACAAATTCTAAATTATTGATCACTGTGGCTGCTAATCCTCTCATAATTTAATGAAATTAAAAATATTTACTTAGTGCTATGGGGACTACAAAACTACATAAAACATGAACTTTATAAATGGTTTGTAAATATGTTAGTGTTAAGCAACTTACGAGGCTGACTGTACATACATACCTATCTACCTCATGTTTGGTTCAAGTAAAAAGTGTTGCTCTTTTCAAGAGTTGGGATACCCCACTTTGTTGGTTACATTTGGAAATACGTTCCATTGTTTCGATTTTAGCATACCTACCGTATTCTAAAAACAGTCGTGTGGTTTTTGACCAACACGGTAAATTAAGCACTTACCTACCTAGATTATTAATAGTACCTATTTATTGAAAAGCGGAACTCAGTGCGTGTCAGCTCCACCAGGATCTATGAGGTCCCAAGTCATCATAACATACAAGCCGGTACACCTACTGATTAACGAAGCCGAAGCTACCTTCCTAAGCTGGGGTTCAGATAGCAGTAAGTACCTAACTTTTTTTAAAGTCAAGATTAGACTTACACCTGCAGGGCTAACATGCGCGCATCGTCAAATATCTCGAATCGAGATGAGATATCATCTCGAGTCTTCTCGAGCGAAGTAACGTCGACATATTTTGTCGCGTCAAACTTTTTCAATTATTGTCTATGGCATACACATTTTTTAAACATGTTATTTGCTGTTTTCACATTTATCCGATAAAATCGGCCAGATACGGCCATTTGCTCGAAAGCACAGACTAGTTAGGGATGCTAGGTATGAAAAAAAGAGAAAAAAATAGTGCAAACAATTTTCGACCTTATTGACATGACATGCTATTGAATTTTTTTGCTTATATTCGTGATTAGCGTCATCAATTAATGCGAAAAGACACGTAACAAAGGAAATGTCAGTAAATAAGGGCACGTATGTTACAATTTGCAGACACCAAGTAGAGATGATTTCTCGAAGTCGAGTTATGTAGACATCTGACAGATCGCAATGAAATTTGCCATGTTACCAACAGTCGATATCGACATAAAACGACAAAATGCCTCGAGATAGCTATCTCATGGCGCGCATGTTAGCCCTGCATGTTACCAACAGTCGACATATCGACATAAAACGGCAAAATGCCTCGAGATAGCTATCTCGTGGCGCGCATGTTAGCCCTGCTGGAACACAAAGCATAAGAGATACGACCTCGGATAAATAATAATAAACTGTAGGTCTGTATGTAATGTAAATAATCGCTAGAACTGGTATGGTAAATAAAAAGCACAATTTCTTCATAAATCCGTTAATCAGCAGATGTATTTGTTGGCAGGAGAGATTGGTTTGGTCGCTTTTGGTGGAAACCTATATAAAAAATAAGGAAAAATAATACAATAAATTTCAAAAATATAATATTTATTATAAACCAAATTATTTACAATATTACTTCCGCATCAATCGCTATGAACTTCAACATTACTCTCCGATATTTTAATAAAATTGAATACGTCATCCATATTGAAGCCAATGGGGTTCTCTTGCATAATGCGAGTCTCTCTATTCACGGACGCTTTGTTATTTCAAGGAATTTATTCACATCCAGGGGGTTATTTGTATCTTTCATGAACTTTTCGTACCTGCTTTACATAATTTTTACCATAGTGTCTAAAGTATTTGTAGCGATAATCACTGGTATTTCCTTATAATATAGTTTTCTCAAACGCTATTATTTTCATTAGTTAAATCTAACATAGCAGTTCCTCGCCGTCCATTGAAATATTTTGGGATTCCATCTTTTGTCATAATAGTTTTTGTCCTAATTTAAATTGCCATAACAAATTAGGCATAATTTTCTTTGTCATAATAATAGTCTGCCATAATTGGTTTTTAGCATACTGTGTTATTAAGCATAAATATTGTATATCCTAATGTTTTTATTCATAACATTGATACGCATAAAGTTGTAAAGCATATTGTTTATTTGTCTAATACTTATTTGGTATAATGATAAACGCCTGCTAACATGGTGCTAGCAAGCTGGCAAGGATCTGGATGCAATCTGGACTTTAGGGCACCCCGACTCGGATAGGTTAGGTTAGAAGGCTAATGCGGGAGCGGAGCGTAGCGAAGCTCCCGCATTAGGCCTTCGTGGTTATTTTTTTATAAACCACCTAGAAGTAGGAGCCCCGCGCAGCGGGGCTCCGTCGACCAATTAGATCAAAAGAACATTAGGTTAAATGAACTTTGATGCGCCTACAAGTTTGACAAGAGCAATGTATAAAATAGTGTAATATTGTTAATAAAAATTTTGTAGTGATTTGTTCGGAATAGTTATGGTTATGCGTGGTTATGCTTAAGTAAACTTATGCTTTGGTATATTATGCTTATTAAATATTATGCTTATAGTAAATAGGAGTAAAAAAAATATGCTTAAAAAGTTATGGCAAACGAGTATTATGCGTAAATAATGTTATGACAAGTAACATTATGCAATGTTAAATTATGACATAAAATTTTAGGAATAAAAATAGAGAACCAAATATTTTATTCAAATTATGGTATCCATATTGAAGTCAGTGGGGTTCTCAATAATTATAATTTAAATTCAAAAGATCATGAAAAATGTCGATAGTATGAATCAATTTAAAAATTAAATGATGTCTAATAAATTAAAATTTAATTAAATGATGTCAATTAAATTGAAATTATATAGCAAAAATAAATCAAAATAATATATATTCAACTAAAATTAAATTATTTCTTAAATTCAGTAAATAATTACAAATTGTACTTCTTTAAATATGGTTCTTATGCCCATTATGGTGAAATATAATCAAAGTGCATCTACTGACTGTCGTGAGACAACCACATATATTTTAATAAATAATATTTTAATTAATAGAATTTTCTAAATATTACCAGAAAAGGTCCAAAGCCAAATTGAATTTAATGGAACACAAAATTTTTACAGATATTTTTAATTGCACCCTATTGCGTCATGTTATTCTGGGCACTGAAATCTGAATAAGTCGACAAAGGAGATACAACACACTTTTCCATATAAAGTCGTATGTAAAGGTCTCCTTTGTCGACTGTACTTACATTCGTCACACACATACTACATTTATATTTACTTAAAGTGGTGCTCTTATTGCTGGGATCCCCAACCCATGGAATAACCTTACATTGTGTGATATAATGATATATTTTTAATTGAATGCTTTGAAGCCATTTTATTAACATACCGTATTCTAACAATAGGCCTGTGGTTTTTGACCTAGGTGACAATTGAGGACATAGGTCATTGTTAAATTTAATGCAAAGTGTAACTCGGTGCGAGTCAACCCCTATAATACCTTTGAGAGCCAAATCTTCCTCACCACCCAGTACCTACACTCTGCTGACTGATAAGATAAACCGTGCTCTGGCGCAGGGGTGCCCGATTAGGATCAGGTGGTAGTCTCTTTTAAAAAGTCAACATGTTTTTTTTATATAGGACACGTCAATTTGAATTCACCTTGCCTGATGGTAAGCTAAAGGTACAGACCCTGGAAAGAGGGTCAATATTACTTACACGTACCATGTTGACAATGGTGGCAATCAGCGTGACGGCCTCATCAGATGCTTTTTCACACCCCGCTTAATGCACCCGGGACTGTAAGTAGAAAAACAACCAGATAGCCTAGGTAACCGCTGCGATAGTTAATAAAAAGCACAACTATTTAATGGCAAAATATAAATAAGTAAGTTTTCTTTGTACATTCAAGGCTTTTTTTCTAAGTTCAAATACTTTTGTACATATTTTCATATCAAAAGTGTTCAAGAAATTAATCTGGAAAACATAACATTAAAATTTAGAACCATCTTTTAAACGTATTCTATAAAAAGTTATATGAAGGTGGTTTTATTTCAATGAGTGATATTCACGGGAACTTCCAGCAGCATCACATAGAGTAAAAGAAACTTTCAAATTATAAAATATTTATACAATACGTTTGTTTATCCTCACTAATCGAGAACTCATATTATGAGTTATGCTCAGTTTAGGTCGACATGTCGCTGTGTACTTTATATTCTCTGCGGCAAAATTTCTGGCTATTAATAACAAAACTACATTCTGAAATCCCAAATAGCCGACCTTTGCCCGCAGATAGCAGTGGGTATCAAAGACCTTTGCGAAACACAAGCAAACAGTAGGTATCGATAACACAATCAGTCCTCGATATTTTAGGCTGTACTGTTAGAATCACGGGGAATTCCCGCGCATTTATCGGTATTGTACGTCCAGGGGAATTCCGATATTGTTTATTTGGGTTTTTGAAATTGAAGTTTAAGTAAGTATTTAGAATACCCGTGCTCGTGATTTCGCTCGTATGGTTTCTGATCTCGGTTTCTAATTTAGACTCTAATAATTGTTTGAATAAATGCGAAACGATGAAACCTAAATTACTCCTTATAGATTAGCTAGCAAGATATCTACAATAAAAATTCTGTCAAAATTGGTGAGGAGATTATTCGTTACAGCAGACGGTATGTATGTCTGTATGTATGTTTGTAAGATTCTTTATTGTTTAACGTGTACGTTTAACGTTACAAACAGACAGTCCGATTTTAATCTTCCTACCTTATAGTCTAAGGTCGCCGAGTTTTGTATACGGGAAGTGAATCAAAATGACTAATCATTATCACGTTAGAGGTTTGAGACACTAATTCAATAATAATTTATAGGCACTATTCCTTAATTGTGAACTACTATAGCAGACAACAAGTATTATATGGCACCACAGGAACCGCTGTTATACATTAATCCACAACTTACATTCCCAGTAATATTTTAAAAATATATACATAAAAAAAATTAAGAACGTTAATAGCAATAAAAATACCTGAACTGGCCGAGCTCTATACAAACCCATGGCAATTGGAATAACGAGACTAATATAATGAAATTCAATAAATTGACGTGTTAAATAACTTTTAGATTTTTGGATATAATTTGACATTTGGTCCATATTGAAGCCAATGGGGTTCTCCAATTTTATGCGGTTCTCGGTATTCGCAGATTTTTTAGTTATTTCAATGAAATTATTCACGTCAATGGGGTGGTTCTCAGTATCGAAAATAATTTTGTTATAAGTTTCGTATACTTGTTCTAAAGTGGCCAAAGTATTTTTTGCAAAAATAACTGGTTTTCCTCTAAAATATTTCTTCTTTTTCAGTACAAATAATTTATACTCTTCCATTGAAGGGAATTGTAAATGCCTTTGTACGTAAGATATGTATAAATTATACGCTGACAGTACTTTAGTTATGTTTAATCGGTACACGGGTATCATAATACTATTCGGTTCGGGTAAGAAATATGTTTTTGTTCTCAGAATTAATTGTTCATAAAAAGATTTTTGATCCTGTGTAACGAAATATGGTCTCATAGTCTGTTTGCATACTGGTATATCTGTAGTTTCTGCGTAGTTCATTACATGTGCGTATTTCCAGAGTTTGCTGATACTCCCACTTGCAGATTTGTCAAATACAACCCTCTCGTCAATAACCTTTTTATGATTCATTTGCAAATAATTCAGCTTGTAAAGGTTATTCGGTTTTACTATCTCATTTACTAAAAAACCATCCATCTGTTCGCATACATATTCTTTTTCGAATATCTGTTCTAATATAAACATCGCTTTGTCTTCTGGTCGTGATATACGTTTTAATTTGTTCAAATTTTTAAAAATGTCTGCTCGCAAATTCACTGAACGTACATTGACAGTATATTCAAACCACCTAAGGATCTCTTGCATATATTCAGCATAATGACTGTACATGCGCATTTTCTCTTTTGTAAAATGTATTGGATCGTTTTTAAATAAAATAGATGATAGCTCCACACAGTACCACAAAGCAGTAGTTAGATGGACTCGTATCTTTGGATCTTCTATAGACACGTCACTGAGACCCAAATTGCACTTAGTTTTAGCAATACGCTTCACAACATACCCTTTAAGATAATCAACAACATTAGGTTCGATGTATTCCAGCTTTTCACAAGCTTTGTAGATCACATAATATAATAATCCTTTGTTGTAAGGTACTCTCCTTTTATCGAAATAAGTGCACGATAAAATATAATCATTGTAGTCGTCGAACTCTTCTAGTGGCACAATGGCTCCTGTGAATTCCTTTCGTGTGCGCGGTCCAGTCTTCATTCCGTGTTCCATCATGCCCTTGAACGCTTCTAAATTATAATAGTACTCAATAGATTTGATAATTAACCCATTTTGCAATAAAATTAATGGGCACGTGACAGTATTCCTGAATCGAGAAAAATATGCCTTACGATTGCGTGCTTTTTTCACATTGTTAAACAAAATTTTATCAATCAAACTGCAATGTGTCAGTAAAATGACAGGAACTCCTGTCTCATTAGACATAATTATGTCAGGGAATGGTATTTCTTCAACATTCCCGTATTTAACATGAAATACTTCCTTTTCTTCCGTAAGTGGAGTAAATTTTTGACAAAACTTTAAGTTGTCGAATTCGAACGACTTTTTATCAGTAATGATATAGTTTATTAAAGTGTTGAGATGTTTTTCTATATTTAGTTTATCATTGTAACGGTCGAGGTTAAATAAAGTTTTATAGTACTTGGTTCTTTTGAATTCCTTGACAAATATGTCTTTATCTTTGACGTTCAGACCTATTGGCTTATCAGGTTTATTTTCCGAAACTTGTAATTCTTCATATAAGCGCGCTTGCAAACGTTTCAGCTTTTTTATTTCGTCTAATGCCGTTTGATCTGACGAGCTTTTATTAAGGAATTTCAGCTTAATATAGGACTTCAATTCCTTTCTCTTCTCCAAAAACTTTTCAATATTTAGTTCGTCATAATTGAAAGGAGTTGAGAGATCGGCTTCATCAATCAATTCGCCATTACAATGTGTAATATAACGCTTGTTGTTACAAATAAACATGGATGCCACCGACATATCTATGTTTTCGATAATCGTGTTAAAAGCATAAAATGTTACTTTATCAATCTTCATGTTAGGGTCGCAAGGTTTGATTCTGGAGCGACGCACAGCCCCATCCGTGATTACATATAGTAACTGAATTTTATCTTCTTTAGTTAAAGTTTTAGCCAACCAATTAGTAACTGTCATCGGTAAAGTGTCCGTACCACTCCCGTTTTTCTCATTATATCGAAGTATTACCTCATCTTCTTCAACTCTAACGCACTTTTTGCTCCAGTGAAGGTACACTATCACATTGTCTTTACTGTTTTCTTGATCATCATTTTGTAAAGCTTTGACTTCATCTTTGAACGTCTTGAGTGTTTCTAATCCTTGTGTATTAAATATTCAACTCCATTTGTAGATGCTGAATCGTCTGTCGCATATACATAATAGTTTACCATTTTGCTTATCGGTCAAGTTCTCCGATAGCAAACTGCAGTTATAATAACACAATTCTCTATTAGTCACTTGTTAGATGCTTCAAGGTCATGATATAACCGTAAATGTAAATAAAAGTAAATGAACTGACCAAGTCTATACACACGATACACAACCGGGACTGATGTTAAGACCACAGTAGATGGACAGGTTACAAAACGGTAATATTATTTGCGAGTTCCAACGTGCGGCGGAGGCCAAGGGTACGTCACTACTACTCGCTGCCGCTGGAGTCCTTGGGCTCGTTATATATTAGGATCAATTCACACTAGCGCAGAATTGCAACGAATCGAAGCGAAATTCAACCCTCCAACCAGCTGCGTTCCATCCAACACGCTCGCAGTAGAATGAACGTATTTTTTCAAAACAAACTTTTTTAATTTAATAGGTAAGGTACAATTACAATTTTCGTGTCAATTTTGACATAGCTATAATAATAAATTGGTCATAATGTCCAAGATAATTCATACAATGTCCACAACTATTAAGCAAGTGTCTATTCGTCCGATTATCTGTACGATTATGCGTTCAAAGCCAAGGAGGTTTCGCTTGCAGTGTTTACTTTGTATTGTGTCCCATCAAATCCAACTGTGAAATATAGATTGCAAATAGAGATGCAAGCAATTTTTAATTTCATGATCTAAGCGAAAAAAATACTTAACAAGCTCTCTCTTCTCGATATTAAGATCACTTGACCTGATATCATATGCACGAAAGTCACCATCCCTTACTACGTAGGGATAGCAACTGAATTGTATCATCTTTATATAAATGTCGCGCTATCTAGATCAAAATTCTTCGTGATAAAGTGTTTGAACCGACTACACTTGAGCCTCGACACACTTCACCTTCTTCATTGCATTTAGAAAATATAATAATATAATATCGAATCATTGATGGGTATATTTTATCATCGTTGAATAAAGTTCGTCCTTGAAATTTTCCACTGTCGTCAGTGCACAATGCAAACCATCGGATGCGTATATAAAATAGGTAGTTCACCATTTTATTGTATAACTTATTGCTTTCAGTCAAAGTTTAGTATAATATCACTTTGTAAAACACAACAAACACGTCTCAGCACTTTGTAAAACAACCAAAAAAATTGATCTTCATTCACGACGCACTGCGATGTAGATATTCGACAGAGATGCAATTATAGTCTGTGATCAAATTACAGAGCAAGGCACGTTATCGCACACACAGTTTTAAATCTATCCAGTCTATATAAATGTGGGGAAGTGTGTTCGATGTCAAGCGCATGGCGCGGCATGACTTGTTCAATTGTGCGGCCCTCGATTCTTTTATTTTTTGTAATGAAGCCACCAGGAAGCCACTGACAGGCTGACAGCACTGACCTCTATAACTTAACTTGCTGGACTGGCTATTCCATAGACAATTACAGCTAACTTTTTGTGTCAATTCCAAGCGCCACCGTGAGTGTACTGAAAACTAATTAGTTGGCTAATGGACGTTGTTCGTTGTTTTTATTCATGCGTTTACCATTAAAAGAAAAACTAATATATCCATATTGTTAATTTGATACATAAGGCCATCGTTTATATTAAATAATCGACAACAGGACAATTGTTGTCCATCATTAGTATTAGTTTCAAGGACACTCACTATGCGTGCCGCAACTATTACTGCCTTTAATAATATTATGGTGATTTTCAATTGGACACATGTGTACAGATCACCAGTCCAGCGAGTACTATTACAATCCTGTGCTGTGACTGATTGTCATTCCACTGACACAAACAATATAATTTAAGTTTAGACGTCGTTCGTGTCTGAAATGAAATGGCATCTTTTAGAGTGAATCAAAAATGTGAAAAAAGAACACTTATAATTTAATTTTGGACTTTAAAATCATATAAATAAAGTCGAAAAAGCTAAGCCCTTCCAGCGACAGTGCACCATTGGGGTGACTCATGAGGACAAATGATAAGAATTGCTTACTTGACGCTTATAATGTTATCTGCTGTTATATAATTATTTGGCTTTCGTCTCAGCGTTGGGAGGTCAGGCGGCAGTCGCTCCCAGAAAAGCAGGCAGGCAAGCAGGCAATCAAAAACAGTTAATCGTAATGATAATGATGATGATCACGGAGTAAATATACTAAGATTGTTTATAACTTGAAACAAAACTCCCCTGCAATAAGATTGTTTCGTAAATAGTGGTAGGCCCCAGGACTCGAACTCCGGACCTTACGTACGGAGCTCATCGCCATCTCACCATTAAGTTTGGGTTTTTGTTAACCATTAAGTTTGGAATTATACGTATTCAAATTTTTTACTTTGAGGGGGCACTGTCGGGGGCTTGGATTGGACCCTGATTCTGCTAATTTGTCGACCACTGTCACACCAGAGACACTGCAAAAAATGACATTTAATTTAAGTATATTGTATATTACAGTGTTAGTGGTAAGTCAGTGATTGACTACTAGCAGAATCCGGGTCCTGGACCTTTTCCACGGGCGCAACTCGGACAATAAAAAAGAAAATAAAACACAATTATGTATAGTCTTTTATTTCATATTTTGTTTTATTATAGGACCAGAAACACACCTTTAACAATATAATGAAACCACTTTTTAACGTATTTAAACGGGATTTATTTGTTAATATAAAAGTTACCTAGCGACCATGGCTTCTGAAAAGCAGCCGAAACGTCGGGTTAACAGTAAATAATTACAAATAAATCGCGATAGCATCAGATAAAAGTGGTATAATTTCAATGAGTGATGTTCGTATGAACTTCAGACAATATCCTTAAGAATAATTATTTAAACTAGCATGCAATGGTGTTGCAATAGACTAAGATTACGTAAACATTACTTAATAACTAAATTTTCTTTGCGAATGATAGCAGTGAGGCACTTATTTAAATGCAAAATTATGCAGTTCGCAAATTCACAGCCTTTACAGACACCTAAAATTCTCTATTATCCATTTCATACACTTTCATTGTAAATCCATGCATCTTTTGTAGGTATTTGCTTTGCGTTCAGAATCTATCAAACAGTTATGCCGAAGATTCTAGGGCCGTAGAGGAAGGCTTTAATTTCTCCTTCAAGTCACGGTCAAATTCAACATTACTTTCAGCTTTTTTTATATAATTCGAAATATCATTCATATCAAAATCAAAAGGATTCTCTTTTTTTATACGCTCCTCTCTATTCGCAGACTGCTTTGTTGTTTCTAAGAATTTATTCACTTGCTTACGATTTTTGATGGCAGCTTTATATCTTTTGCACACTTTGCCTAAAGAGTCTATTGTATTTGTTGCGAAAACAACTGGTTTTCCATTGTGAAATTGCTTCTTCTTCAAAACAAATGTTGTATATTGGTCTTCTTTGGGGAATTCCGAATGTTCTTTCACGTATTGTATATACAATTTATAAACAGACAAAACTCTTGAGATATTTAATTTTCGCACCGGTTCTAAAGTTAGTTTTCCATTTTTTATCACAACTTTTTGAGCTTTTGTCATCAGTTGTTCATAAAAAGATTTGTTGTTGTCTGTCACGAAGTAAGGTCGCATGGTTTGTTTGCACACTGGTACATCTGTGTCCTCAACGTGATACATAAAGTGTGCATACTTATTTATATCAACTTCAGCATGAACAACACTTTCATCAATAACCTTTTTATGGTCCATTTGCAAATAATTAAGCTTGTAAATGTTATTCGGGTTCACGATCTCAGCTACTAAAAATCCATCTTCTTTTTTGAATATTTGTTCTAAAATAAACATAGCCTTTTCTTCTGGTCGTGGTATACGTTTTAGTCGGTTTAAATTTTTAAAAATATTCATTCTAAAGTTGACCGAGGTGGTATCGATATCGTATTGAAACCATCTAAGAATCTCTTTCATGTATTTTGCATAATGACAATACATGCGCATTTTCTCTTTAGTAAAATGTTTTTCATCGTTTTTAAACAATATAGATGATAGCTCCACACAATACCACAATGCCGTGGTTAGTTTAACCCTTATCTTTGGATCAGCCATAGACACGTCACTGAGACCCAAATTGCATTTAGTTTTGCTAATACGTCTTATAACATAGCCCTTCAGATATTCAACAACATTAGGTTCGATGTATTCCAACATTTCACACGTCTTATATATAACGTAATATAATAATCCTTTATTGAATGGCACTTGCCTGCCATCGAAATAAGTGCATGCTAGAATATAATCGTTGTAGTCGTCGAACTCTTCTAGCGGCACAATGGCTCCTGTGAACTCCTGTCGTGTACGTGGTCCAGTCCTTATTCCATGTTCCATCATGCCCTTGAATGCTTCCAAATTGTAATAGTACTCAATGGATTTTTTAAATGATTCGTCGTTCAATAAGATTAATGGACACTTTATTATATTTCGGAACCGAGAGAAATGAGCAATAGTAGGTAATTGCGGCCTCCTGCGACGTCCTCGCTGCGGACGTGTGCGATAAAGGCGTGCCAAGCGATTGTTCGGTTTCACTTTTTGATTAGCTTGACCAGGTTTCATTATTTCAAATAAAATTTTATTCATTAAATTGTAATGCGTTAATAGAATGACAGGGACTCCAGTCTCGCTTGACGTGATTATATCAGGGAATGGGATTTCTTTCGCATTCTCATAAAGAACATTACCAACTTCCTCTTCGTCCGTAACTGGGGTAAACTTTTGGCTGAACTTTAAATTATGAAATCCAAAAGATTTTTTGTCATTATTAATGTAGTTTATTAAAGTGTTAATGCAACTTTCTATTTCTTGTTTCTCACTGTGATGGTCAGGATTTGTCAAGGTTTTGTAAAATCTGGTCATCTTGAATTGTTTAATAAAGCTGTCCTTATCTGTAACATTTAAGTTTATTGAACTTTCAGGTATCTCGTCTGATGTGTCCCCGCTAGCTTGTTGCTCTTCATATAAACGTGTTTGTAAGATTTTGAGTTTTTTAATTTCATCTAATGCCCTCTGATCCGTGGAGCTTTTAGTTAGAAATTGCAATTTGATATACGATTTCAATTCTTCTTTTTTTTCCGAGAACGTTTCAATTGTGATTTGGTCATAATCGTAAGGAGTTGACAGATCAGTTTCATCTACCAACTCTTCATTACAATGTATAGTGTAACGTTTGTTATCACAGATAAACATGGACGCTACCGACATATCTATGTAGTGAACATTTGTATTAAAAGCATAAAATTTTACGTAATCAATCTTCATGCAAGAGTCGCATCGCCTAACATCACGCACAGCACCATCGGTGATTACGTATAGCAACTGAATTGTATCTTCTTTAGTTAAATTAGCCGCTATCCAGTTCAAAATTGTGTTTGGTAAGGTGTCTGAACCATTTCCACTTTGTTCAAGGTACCGTTTGATCACCTCATCTTCTTCAACTTTCTGGCACCTATTGCTCCAATGAAGGTACACTATTCTGTCATCGGTGGGGTTTTCTTTGGCTTCATTTTGTAAGATTTTAACTTCATCTTTGAAAGCCTTCACTGTCTCCAAAGCATTTGTATTGAAATATTCATCTCCACCTGTAGAACCCGAATCATCGGTTGCATATATAAAATAGTTCACCATTTTGTTGTTTTCTTATTGCTGTCAGTCAAGTTGCAGCTTCATTCAAGGTCATCAAAAACGCATCGTTTCTGCGAACCGATGGTATAAACACAGCTCAAAATTGTCAAATGTTTTATTCACGGCGCATTGCCATATACGTAGGCAGTTCTTACGGAGAAACTAAAATTGTCTGTAACTATGTCACTAAGTCCGCCACAAGCACACACAGTTTTTAATCTCAAATATCCATGATTAAAGTTCACAGTACATGTAAATAATACACGGAGCACAGAAGTAAATAATTTCAGATGTATGGAAATTGTAGAAGAATAGGAGGAAAAAAATTCACGAGTTCCTGCGTGCGTTCAACGCCGAGCGCACGGCGGGACTGGCTTTTGCTTTCTTGCAATGTCTCGTGTCGTGTCTACTGATTACTGTGAAGCGTGGTGGGTCCGGCGTGGCATAGCGACAGTGTGCCGGCTGACTCACGAGTACGATCGTAAACATATTTCACAATACAGATAAATGTAAAGAAGTTAAAGATTAAATTTGTGTTTTACTACACAAAATCTGACAAAATATTGTGTGTCTTTTGACCATACGCGACGTCACACAGGTTGTCAGATATCGTCAGTTACATAATTAACTAACTTTCTTTCTTTTCTACTTACTTTGATAGTTAACACCTTTCATACCGACATACCTATCTACTGAACTTGTTACGTATGCGCTGAAATTACTGAATAGACAATTTAATTGAACATCGTACAAACATCTCACTGTCATAATTTATAGATAGATACTAATATTCCCAATGCCAATGACCTTTTTTTATCGTGCGCTGAATTCCTAACCTTGAACCGAATATAACGCACCCCGTCTGTTTGTAACCTACATTGCTGGAGTTGAGATTGGCTGAGTCATATCTCTTGCACCTTGGCCGACCCAAGGCCTTCTTTCGAGCTGGCTCTCTTCGGGTATGTTGATGAAACAGTTTTTAAAATAGTATTCATATCTGAACCTCCATAGAAAATCCGTCGCCCAGTTCGTCGTTGATCTGTTCGCCATCTGTCTTTTAGGCGACAGTGGAGTGTCTCCGATATTCTTACAAACTATCGGAACCAATAAATGAATTGGTTAGGGCGAAGTTGGTAGCTTAGTCGTCATAGCATTGCCCCTGTAAGGCAAAGATATCCGGTTCAAGCCCCGTCTAGACCGATAATTATTTTTTATTTATTTAAATCCACTAGTTCCTTTTTGTAATATGTGTTTTTATAAAAGTTGCGGATAATTATTTACCTTTAGTTAATTTCCTAACCGAATCGAGTATAGATACTTCTTGGACTTATTATTACTAGGTAGGTAGGTACTTATATTTTTCTGTTCTAAGTTAAGTTTCTGTATTTAACTTGTTGTGTGGTCACTTAACAACAATGATGAAATAATTTTAGGTTAATGCGGCCTTGTTTCGCTATAATATAGGTACCAACGCACGATTTTTGTTCTACTACTAAGGTAGTAAACAAACCCTTCAAACAAATTATAATGTAGGTAGATACCTATATTTGGATAAATTGAGTTCATTAAAAATGAAATTTGTAAAATAAAATTAACTTAAATTAAAATTTAATGCACTTCAATTTAGCTGTTTTTTTTTTCAATATTACCTATAGGTATTGCAACATATTGTTTAATAATAGCCCATTGTTATTATTATATTATTGCCATCAGTTATGCAATAATTTGGCAATAATTAATCTGTTATGCAATAGTTGTGCAAGTTTTGAACACTTTGCCCAAATTGGTGAGTCAGAAAAAACCTGTCGCAAAAATAATTAACTACAAATAAACAAAAAAAAAACAAATTGTTATCACTGTTATCAGTCAAGTTCCGAGAATGGTCAAATTTATGATTTCACAGAGCACTTGTTTTTTATAAAGCAGCTTTTGGGGCGACCCCAAGCTGACGTCAAGATAATGGTAGCCGACCTATCTCTCATCCAAACGAGTCGGCCAGAACGTAATTATTCAAAATACCTACATTTCTGATGCATTTTTTATCTAAACGGTATACCGGGTGTACGGGGAACGTTCCCGAAGCCAAAGGCCCCTGGTAGAACTCCAGGTACACTACATTTTGGCTTTTTTTTTTCAATTTGGTGATAAAAATATTTTTCACTGCAGCAACTCGAAAATGTATGTTTTGCTACGTAAAAACAGTGAGCAAAATGCGATTTTGCTCACTGCGTGAGACCAAGTATCTTTTTAAATTATTTTTATAATGAAGAGTACCAACCATAGATTTCGAAAAAAGTTGGAAAGCTTTCGAACTACACTGCACTCTGTCTCTTTCCCTTCCTTAAAAAAGAGCGAGTGACAAACACAAGTTATTTGAAGATCGAATTTCGAAATTCATCCCCAAAGAATACTGGTTCTGAAACGCGTAAATAAACTAAATCTGAAAGTATTTGTAAATGGATAACCATGTTATTTATTTCAATTATTTATTATTTTATGTATTATTGTATACAAAAATGAGTAACGCATAAGTATTTATAATCAATACTTGATGCATAAGTGAATTTATAAAATTATTTCCATTTTCCATTTTTGAAAAATAAATTATCACAGACGCTGTCTCTGAACGCACCTTAAAAATAATTGCGGGAATATAAAGTAAGTATCGAATAAGATTGAAAATATTAAAATAATCAAAAAAGATGAGCGATACTGGTGACGAAATCAGGATTTTAACACCAGAAGAGTTGAAACAGCAAGCTACTAATGCGGAATTTAGTTGTCTTCCTCATAACTCTCGCGATAAATATTTGAAAGGTTACCATATCTTCAATAAAAGGAGACTTACAAAGGGTGCGAAGACTTGTTCGGTGACTGAGTTACTATCGTGTTGTATAAAATTCGCAGAATTTGCAGAACTGCAATAATTGCACCTATAACTTTGAAAATGTTCAGCATTATTTTAATTTATAATAAATATAAACGTTATTTCTATGTTCATGTTCATTGTGTTATCTTCTAAGTAATACTTATTGTATGTTCTCGCACGAGAGCAAAATTATTTGCATCTTGTGCCTTTGAATCCCTCGCCACGCTTAGGATTCTGCATTAGAATTACTCGCTACGCTCGTGATTCAATCTTAGAATCCCTCGCTTGCTTAGGAGTCAAAATCAGCACTCGCTGCAAAAATCTATTATGCTCACTTGTTGCACAAATAACTATTTCCCTTTTGTTTATTCTCTATCGTACCTATTAGCACAGATAATATAATATAATTCTTATTCTCGTGTCACTGTTTTCGATCCCAAACTCCTCCGAAACGGCTCGACCGATTCTCATGAAATTTTGTGGGCATATCGGGTAGGTCTGAGAATCGGCCAACATCTATTTTTCATACCCCGATTTGCGATAACCGACATCCACGCGGGCGGAGCCGCGGGCGACAGCTAGTATAATATAATTCTTATAGTATTAGGAAACCTCAAACGCGCAGGTACCTTTTAGTAAGATGTTTTTTTTATGAAATTGTCGTTTCATTGAGCTTTCCTAATACGATGGATCATAAATAATGCTAATTAAACGGAAATTTGAAAAAAAATCCAAATAGTTTTTTTTTCACCAAATCGTAAAAAAATGCTGCCAATACCTATGTAGTGTACCCTGAGTACCTACTGGGCTGGAACCCACAGCAAAAATATTCTGTGGGGTAATACCACCGTACCGAAGATTTTGTTACTGAACAAGGCTGGGGCGAGTTTACTAGGATTTTTGATTGTGGTGAGATCACATTAATCAACCCTATCATCCTTAGCGACATCTAGTTTAATCTTTAAAACTTTGTTCTGTTACACGACTTAACAATGATTAATTTAAATTATTGCTTCCTTCTCCACATAAATATGAAACAGATCCCTACAGAATTCATAGATGGCGCTAACATACTAATTTCAGGAAAGTTTTGCGCTCCTAAAGAACAAGCCCCTGTCAACTCGTGGGTATATCGCCTCAGGTAGTTGTATCACACCTACCCACTGCCAGCTAGGTAATTTCTTTGTTCCATCCACGTAATGGGGGGTGAGCCAATTGCTGTCTTCCAAGCAGTTTGATTAATTAAAAAAACTAAAGAGTACTATCAAATCAAATCATTTTTCCTCCATGCATTTGAACTTTCACATTTTATAAAAGTATTTGCTGTTGCCCGCAGTACCACCAGTGTAGATGGCTGTTATCACAACCATACATAGCTTATAACCTTTCCAAGCTCTAGTCTATCTCCGTGCGCTAGGTATAGGCGTGAAAGCGTAAAATGCAGACATGCAAGGTCTATACAAGATTATTATTTTGGTTCCAGTGCGCCTATGGACCTACCAGACGTGTGTTCAGTTCGGCTGGTACCAGACCACCAACAGCTCCGGGCAGCCTTTCCTGAGCACCGTGCCTCTGGAGTACTTCCACCAGATGTGCCAGGACTTCTTCTCCACATAGTAAGTAAGCTCGCTTAAGCAGGCTGTAAAATCAAAACCCTGCTGTGGTTTTCCCAAGCGACTACAATATGAGGTTCTTCAAGAAGAACATTAGAAGGTTTCTTCAGGGTGGACAGCACGAGTATAAGGCCCTTGGTATTGCATACGTCCATAGGCCACGGTCACTACTTTCCATTAGATGGTCCGAGTGCTTGTCTGCCACCTAAGTGGTATAAAAAAGCAGCTTAGTGGTTAACCACCCTTACGATAGAGAGGTCCTGGGTTCGAATACTACGCTAACTCCTTGTACTACTGCCAGTGGGGACCCCGAAGACCGGACAGGTGATCATAGTAGATTGTTCAACAAGGGACTAAAACAAGCCATAATGACACGAGATGTTTTAGCCACCCGAGCGAAGCGAGGGTGGCTAATAGTTCGAGTGTCATTATGGTTGTTTAGTCCCACGTTAAACACTCTACTTTTCACTTTGAATGCGAGGAAAAAAGCGACGTTTTATACAAAATTATAATATTTAATAAAAAAATTAAGAAATAGAAAGAAAAGAAATATAATATATAATCTTTTTCAACTTAAATATATTAATTTATCATATCGATAACGGGGTAAAGCCTCCGTGGCTTGGCGGTAGTGAACGCGGTCGCTACGTAGGAAGCGCGGGTTCGATCCCCGGTCAGTGCAAATATTTATATGCATGGATATGGGTATTTGCATTGGTCTGGGTGTTTCTATGTATAATATGTATGCATTTACAAAAAAAAAATCTAAGTATGTTTATCCGTATTCTAGATTCCATAATACAAGGTAGTAAAGCTATGCTTACCCTGGATCTAGATAGCGTTGTGTGAAATGTTGTGGAATATTTATTTATTTTTATTTATTTATAATAACAAAGTTTCTAAGTTGCACAATTAATTGGTCTAAGTAATTGGTGATTACAACGCAAGCTTATTACGAATAATCTATTTTCCCGCGGTTTTTTTTGTTGTTAAGTGACGTACGGTTTATATGCTTGCATATATATTTAGCCAACAGATTCAAACTTGAAAAATAATATAAAACTAATTGGAAATGGATAGTAAAATGAACTTATCCTTAATATTTACATAATAATTAATTAAATTAATATCATTAATCGTGGTTCACGAAATTAAATGGGATTTTTTGATTTTTTCAAATGTCGTTTTGAGGTTATTTCTATACACAATCACTAAAAAGGTGATAATCCTCCCATTCACAAACACCGTGATTGGCTGTTTAGGAGCTATCAAATAAATAAATAAAAAATGACTTTAGTCCCTATGGATTAATAAGGAACTTTAGTCCCGATGTGCAGGGACTAAAGTAACATTTTAAGAGCATGAGAAGTGAAAACTTTTTTTTGACGTGCGCAATATCCTGCTGCGCTGTAAGATAGAATTCGGCACGAGGTCATCCGACAAAGAACCAAAGTTACCGACATAGATCGCAGAATAAGCAAGCTGAAGTGGCAGCGGGCTGGCCACGTCTGTCGAAGGACCGATGGCCGTTGGAGCAGACGAGTCCTAGAGTGAAGACCGCGAGAAGGCAAACGAAGGGCAGGACGCCCCCTAGCCAGATGAACCAATGACCTGAAAAAGGTGGTTAGGACTGGATCCGGAAGGCCGAGGATCGTACGAAATGGCGTAATGGCGTAGGTCATTCAGCGGCGCTCGAGTTGCCTTAGTTGGCGGATAGTGCGGACCGCGAGTATCCTTCGCTCCCGGGCTCACCTAAGAAGCTCGCTCCCGCCCTGGCTTCAATGTGGGCAATTTCACATATTTCTCCTATATAATGACTGCCATGGATGTTCGTATGGCAACCGGAACCGACGGCTTATCAGGCTCTGAAGTACGGTAACATCCAGACCAATAGAAATATCAATGTTTACAAAAATTTGCACTGAGCGGGAATCTAACCCGCGCTCCCTACGTAGCTGTTGAATACACTACCGCCACAGAGGCTAGTTCTTTTGATTTTGCTTATAACACTTTAATGAAGTGATTTTCTCAATCCCTGAGAGCAAAGCCTATACGGAAGAGCCGCGTCCGTCAATCAGCAGGCGTGCCGGCTTGCATGTGTACTGGCTTACAGGCGGTGCCGGCTTGCATGTGTACTGGCTTACAGGCGGTGCCGGCTTGCATGTGTACTGGCTTACAGGCGGTGCCGGCTTGCATGTGTACTGGCTTACAGTCGGTGCCGGCTTGCATGTGTACTGGCTTACAGGCGGTGCCGGCTTGCATGTGTACTGGCTTACATGCGGTGCCGGCTTGCATGTGTACTGGCTTACAGGCGGTGCCGGCTTGCATGTGTACTGGCTTACAGGCGGTGCCGGCTTGCATGTGTACTGGCTTACAGGCGGTGCCGGCTTGCAGGCGTGCCGGCTGGCAGGGAAGGTGAGGGTGACCTGGCTTTAAATGCTGTTTTTAATAATCACATTATTAATAATTAATAACAAGAAGATATACCTAATGTTGTTTTAACTATAGATACCTATATCATTATAGTAGTTTTTGATACTGTTGCATAATAAGGGTTCTTATAACACGAGTGTGTTTTAAAAAAACGAGCCGTAGGCGAGTTTTTTTATATTATCACACGAGTGTTATAAGACCAAGTTATGTACAGTGTCATACACTACTTTATCTACTCTCATACTATAATACATAAACTAATTTATTTTACAAACCAAACCAAACTATGTTTAATTTAAATGTATAGAACAAAAAAAAAAGTGTTCGCGCCAAGGCGCAAGCATTGATTGCGCATGCGTGTTTCTTTTTTTTTCCCCGAATCGGCGGATTCTTTTTTAAAGTAGAGGTTTAGTCCAGATGGAGCTTGTATAGGTGTATCGTTATGATTAAAAAGTTATTTTATGATATAGGTGTCCATACAAGACCTGTATCGTAATAAAACTTTTTTTTTGGCCTGTGCGTAATGTTTGTCATAAGAGTTCTAATTTCAATTTTATAATCTTTGTATTATAGTATCAGAGTAGATAAAAAATATTATTTTAGGAACACCTATTACGTTTGCAGAATGATGTCATGCGGTATGCGGTTAACTCTTATTTATAAATGTAATAATAACAAACAACATAATGTATATTTTTGCCCTTGTTTATCTATTAATTTTAACCACAGGAAATTATAAATCTTTATATAGATAGTGTAGATGTCGCCGCCAACTAGCTTAATCAGCCATCCAATTAACTGCCTAGGCAGTTAACTAAACACCGCCATTCAATTAACGGCCTGAATGATATTCAGCCGTCTCGTTTATTGCATCATTTAATAACATGGCTGACTAATGCTTAGGCCAATCGTTAGATGGGGCACTAGTTACCTCGAAATAAGATAGAAAATTACACATATACATATACATACTCACACCTGCAAATCTCCAAGGGGATAGACAGAGGTGTATTCACAGAAAATTAGTGATGATTTATTGTGATAGCTGCGCAATTCGACTTGATTAGGTTAGGTTATAAGGTGCCCACTCACTAACAGTCCGCCTGCAGTCCGCCTGCAGTTCCTGATCTGTCCGGCGGCCTGCAGTCCTAAGCCGATAGCGCCCACACACTAAAGCGATTTTGGCCTGCCGGCAATTCTCTGTTGTCAGTTTTGCGACCACACACTAGCAGTTGTGAGTCGTCAGTTTTAGGTCGTACGATCGCCTGCCGGTAATGGTATGATATCAGTTACATAGAGACTACGAAACAGTGCAAGCGATTTTCGACCTTATTAACATTTTCTTAATTACATGTTTTTTCGCATAAATAAATGCTGCTGATCACGAATATAAGAAAAGAAACTAGATTAGTTGTGATGTCAATAAGGTTGAAAATAGCTTGCACTATGTTATTCTTATATAAGTACGTGCTAATCATTGTGAGAAATAGGTGTTAGCTATTTTGAATCTTATGGACTATGTGCATAAGAAATATAGACGATTATGTACAAAAAATGAATAAAATTTTATAAAAAAAATTGTGATGTAGGTACATGTCATCATATCATCATCAGGCCTTTTCATCTTGACAGATGATTTAAACAGCGCCTACGCGAGAAGAGCATCGTCGCTCGTGGCTAAATAAACCGATCCTCGAGCGGCACTTTCGTCCGCACTTACGGCACGCGAACTGAGAGTTTCTTGTGGCGGAACCTTCTGCACGGGCATGTCGTTTTTCCCGTTTTTGGGACAGGATTTGAAACCAGGCTGTATCATGCGTCTCACAGCCCTCGTAGGTGGCCTTTCTCCACTCATCACGGTCGGTAGCCAGATCCTCCCATGTGTCGCGATCGATGTTGAATGCGATCATGTCGCGTTTTGCGCAGTCTTTAAATCGCAGTATGGGACGTCCAACTTTACGCTTCGAGAAAGCGACTTGGCTCAACATGGTCTGCCTGGGCAAACGAGTGCTGCTCATTCGGTGCACATGCCCTAGCCACCGCAAACGTCTCTGTTTTAGAAGGGCGGTGATGCTAGGAAGCTGTGCAATCTCTAACACTCTCTCATTTGTTACCCTGTCCTTCCATGTTATGTTGAGAATGCTACGAAGACAGCGCATATGAAAGGTGTTAAGTCGACGTTCCTGTTTTGCATACGACGTCCAGGTTTCGGCTCCGTACAAGAGCATGCTCAAGACGCAAGTTTGGTATACGATCGCCTTTGTCCTGACCGTTAAATGTTTATTATTCCATACTCTTATACGTAGCCTGCCGAACGCCGTGGCTGCCTTGCCGATGCGAATATCGATCTCACCGTCAAGGGAGAGATTGCTCGACACGGTTGACCCCAGGTAACAAAACTTGTCGACTACCTCCAAGGGTGCACCTTCCAGCAAGATGGTCGGCTGGTAGGTGTAGCCCTGCGCTAGGATGACGGTCTTCTTTGCATTTATGGACATGGAGAACAGGGCACATGCGTGGTGAAATTTGTCCAGTAGGACCTGGAGCTCTTGGGGAGTTTTTGCAACAAAGGCTGCATCGTCGGCAAACAGCAAGCTGTCAACAAATAAGTCCTCGCGATTACGGCGAGTCTTAAGGAGGGCGGCATTAAACAATTTCCCATCGGCTCGTGTGTGTAGATGGACACCCTGTTGCGCATCACCGAAGGCAACTTTGACCAGAAGTGAAAAGAATATGCCGAACAAAGTTGGTGCCAGGACGCAGCCTTGGCGAACTCCTCTACGCATATCAAAAGCGTCGGACGTTTGACCATTGTAAACAACGGTGCCTTTCATGTCCTCGTGAAAGCATTTCACCAACTTCAGCAGTTTCGGGGGACATCCTATTTTCTCAAGTGCAATATAGAGACCCTCTCTGCTGACCGCGTCGAAGGCTTTATTCAGGTCAACGAACGCAATCACCAAAGGAGTATTCTGCTCACGACACTTCTCTTGAAGTTGCCGGATGGTAAATATCATATCCGTAGTGGAACGCTGGGAGCGGAAGCCACATTGTGCCTCAGGATACACGCGTTCGGCAAGACATTGCAGTTTAGTCAGTATGACCCTTGCAAAAAGCTTGCCGACAATGCTAAGAAGGGAAATACCACGGTAGCAGTTACAATCGCCGCGGTCACCTTTCCCTTTGTAAAGAGTTACTATATTTGCATCGCGCATATCCTGTGGGAATAGCTCCCTCTCCCAGCATTTTCCCAGGAAGTTATGCAATACTGGTAATATGCACTTGAGTTTTAGGAGCTCAGTGAGTACACCATCAATCCCCGGACTCTTACCACATTTAAGCTTTAGTACGGCCGCGCGAAGATCCCACACGGTGGGTAAATCATCGAGCTCAGTCATAACAGGTAGGTTCGGAATTAAATCCCCGGCTACGGGATTGATCTCAACTGGTCGAGAATAAAGCCCAGTGTAGTGTTCTACCCACCGATTAAGTTGACGACTGTTGTCAGTGATAACAGTGCCGTCGATCTCTTTTAGAGGGGCCGTCTTTTTTTGCACTGGACCAAGAGCCACCCTTATTCCTGCATATACCCCGCGGAAGTTTCCCGCGGCCGCGCAATCTTGAATGTTTCTGCACAGTTCTATCCAGTAAGCATTAGCGAGCTGGCGACAGGTTCGCTGTAGGGATGACTTTGCTGTGCAGAGTTTAGTGCGCGTGGCGTCACAGGGACCAAGGCGGTACCCTAGCGCAGCTTGGCGTTTGGTGTTAATTAGAGGCTGAAGTTGGCCCATATTTTCGGTAAACCAGTCCGGTGATTTCACCTTGGCATATCCGAAAACCTCGCCGGCTGTTGTGGTGAGGAGGTCTTTAATGGATTCCCATTCTGTTTCCACGGGCGCATCCGCATCCCAGGCAGCTACTATCCGTTGCACCAATGAACTGAAAGTATCCACTAACTCAGGGTTCCTAGTCTTAGGAAGATTTAGCATCTTCCTACCGGGGTTCCTGGAGGAGTGAATCTTTTTGGGCGACAGGAGAAGTTTGCACACTACCAGGGAGTGATCAGTGTCGCAGTGTGCACTGTGGTAGGATCTAGCATGGGTAACTTCCTTTAAATCCTTCCTTTTGGTTAAGGCTAAGTCTAATTGGTGCCAATGACCAGACCGAGGATGTTTCCAGGAGACTTTACGCATCAGTTTCCCTTTAAAATATGTGTTGGTAACACACAGCTGAAACTTGGCGCAGAACTCTAGCAGGCGTTGGCCATTTTCATTCTGCTTTCCTATGCCATGGCTACCTAGGGAATCGGGCCAGGCGGTATTATCTTGCCCTACACGGGCGTTAAAGTCCCCTAGAATATAAAGTCGGTCTCCGGTCGGTACATTGGCCACAACAGAGCAGAGCTTATCATAGAAGTCGTCCTTAGACTCTGCTGTTGAGGTGAGAGTTGGAGCGTAGGCGGAAATCAGAGTAACAAAGCCGCTTTTGGTATTGAGGCGCAAGGCCATAATACGCTCACTTACACCTCGAGGTGTTTCTATGGCATTTAAGAGAGTGTTGTGAACTGCAAAGCCAACACCGTGCTCGCGATTTTCGCCAGAGGCCTTGCCTTTCCAAAAGAAGGTATAATTTTGTTCGCGCAATGAGCCCCCATCTGGAAGTCTGGTTTCCTGGAGTGCGGCAATAGATATATTGAGACGTGTCATTTCTAGATCGATAACAGCCGTTTTACGCAGATCTTGAGCGTAATTCGAAGTCTCTGAGCTATCCGGGAGACCAGTCCTCATAGTTCGGACATTCCAAGAACCAAAGCGCGTGGAAGTGCTAGCTTTAAATTTGTTTTTATATAGCTGTTTAGTCGCGGGTGTACAACAGCACAGCGCCGTCTTCCGGGTTGCCCCTATGTTCCCAACACCCCAGAGGAACAAACGACACCGAGGCGGACCAGTACCTTATTGACCGGGGGCTGCCCAGTTTGGAGCGGGCGATAACTGGTCAGTGGGCCTACAATGGACCCTCCCACTGTCGAGAGCGACCCCTGGCGTCCGCGCTTTCGCCCATGCGCACGGGCTTATAACCGGTGACTGCCACTCCCCGTGTTGTTATCCACGTCGCAGAACGACGTGGGTGAAGTGTCCTCTCCACAGACGCTGCATCACCTGGGACGCAATTTGATGACGTAGGGTTGCCCAGGACCTTCGCCACCCTCTCGGCCTCCCCAGCTTGGCTCACAGGAATGGCATGCCAATACGTGCGAAACCACCAGGTTGGCTGCAGGCGACTGCCGCTTTTCAGATTGTATCCTACTTGCGCCTAAGTTTATTACGTAAAAAAGCTGACACGAAACGTCGATCGACAGGCCGCCGGCCGGCGTGTGCTCGTTCGCCCTGAAGGCGCCCACTCACTAACAGTTTACCGGACGACGGCCGGACGATATAAATCTGTCAGTTAATCGCAATAACTCACACACTCACAGTTTCGTTAACGATTTTGGACTGACGACTAATACGATCCGATAGTGTGTGGCCGCCGAACGATTCCGGACAGTTCTAAGCCGGACAGTCCTAGGCCGTCAGGGCGAACGAGCACAACGGGCCTGTCGATCGACGTTTCGTGTCAGTTTTTACTAAGATTTTATTCATTTTTTGTACATACTCGTCTATATTTCTTATGCACATAGTCCATAAGGTTCAAAATAGCTAACACCTATTTCCCACAATGATTAGCACGTACTTATATAAGAATAACGTAGTCCAAGCTATTTTCAACCTTATTGACATCACAACAAATCTAGTTTTTTTTCTTATATTCGTGATCAGCAGCATTTATTTATGCGAAAAAACATGTAATTAAGAAAATGTCAACAAGGTCGAAAATCGCTTGCACTGTTTCGTACTCTCTATGTAACTGATATAAGACCATTACCGGCAGGCGATCGTACGACCTAAAACTGACGACTCACAACTGCTAGTGTGTGGTCGCAAAACTGACAACAGGGAATTGCCGGCGGGCCAAAATCGCTTTAGTGTGTGGGCGCTATCGGCTAAGGACTGCAGGCCGCCGGACAGATCAGGAACTGCAGGCGGACTGCAGGCGGACTGTTAGTGAGTGGGCGCCTTTACGGCCTAGGACTGTCCGGCTTAGAACTGTCCGGAATCGTTCCGCGGCCACACACTATCGGATCGTAGTAGTCGTCAGTCCAAAATCGTTAAGGAAACTGTTAGTGTGTGGGTTATTGCGATTAACTGACAGATTTATATCGTCCGGTAAACTGTTAGTGAGTGGGCGCCTTTAAGCCTTCGTGGTTATTTTTTATTATAACCATGCAGAAATAAGTAATTTTTCTAACTGTTTAATTAAATGGCTAGGCAAGTAGTTAAACGTCATCGATCCAAGCTATTTGCCTAGCCGTTTAATTAAATGGCTGAACACCAATCAGGCCGTTAACTGAATGGCGCCGTTTAGTTAACTGCCCAGGCAGTTAATTAAATGGCTGATTAAGCTAGTTGGCGGTGACATAGACGTACCAATGTACGTAATTACCATTTCGTATCGTAGTTTTTAACATCATACAAGGATGATACCCACAGGACTGTAGCTATAGCTATATACTGCCACTGCAGGACAACCTGACTATCCTCGGTATGGATGTTCGCTGCAAACTTAATAACAAAAACTACATCGAGAGTATCATCAAAACAGCCTCGCGTAAACTCGGAGTCTTGAACAGAGTGAGACGGTTTTTCACGCCGGAGCAGCGGTGTCTTCTATACAAGACCCAAATTCGGTCCTGCGTGGAATACTGCTCGCATCTCTGGGATGGCTCCGCAAAGTACTTATTAGATGCTCTCGACAGGTTGCAGCGACGTGCGGTCCGCATTATTGGGAATCTCGAGGTCACAAGCACCCTTGAGCCTTTGCAGATGCGTAGAGATGTTGCATCCTTGGCAGTATTTTACCGTCTCTACCATGGTGAATGTTCTGATGAGCTCTTCCAACTGGTCCCGCCCTCTCCTTTCCTACATAGGACAACACGAGCAGGGCTTAGATGTCACCCGTATACGGTGCAGAATATTCCCTCAAGAACCAAGCGGTTTGGTGACTCCTTTCTTTGTCGCACCATTAAGACCTGGAACTCCTTGCCAGCTCACGTGTTTCCTTCTTCCTACAGTCCCGGGTCCTTTAAGCGGGGCGTGAAAAAGCATCTGATGAGGCCGTCAAGCTGAGTGCCACCATTGTTAACATGGTACGTGTTTGTAATGGTGACCCTCTTTTCTGAGACTTTGCCTTCAGCTTACCATCAGGCGAGGTGAAGTCAAATTGACGTGTCCTATATAAAAAAAAAAAAAAAAAAAAAATACTTGTGAACTACGGTCCGAAACAGTAAACTTACGATTTTTAAACGTGTGATTTAAAAACTAACAAAATCGGTGTTGAAATCGTGATCAGACTAAGAGTGATTCTGAAACTGTAAAAACCCTGTAAAAACGAAAACAGGCTTTGTTTAGACATGATCATACTTTATAATTGCCAAAAATTTTACGTTTTTCTTTCCAATCGAAATGAAATCACGCAATTTACAGACATGGTTAGGAAGTAAACTTAAAAAGACTGCAGTTATAAATTAATGGAAGAAGCGTGTACCTCCTTGTATTGTTGGAAGATGATGGTATTGGTACTAAAGACCAACCGCAAGGGCTGTACTGCTTCCATGGAACACGCGGTATGGCGGGGGACAAGTTAAAAAAAGAGATAGAAAGAATATTAGCTGAGAGCGAGCGAGATGCCGCCAAGCGCTATAAATCAATGGGTAGCGGTATCTCGCTTGCTCACGTCTCATGCATATTATTTTTTCTCTTTCTTCACCTCGTCCCCCGCCACGACACGCATTCCTAAATAGGTCGCGATATAGCGTTCGCGGACATACTGGGTATGGCGTGCGATGATATCATTTAGCATGCAATATTATTTTCATGTTTAATTTTAGCGGTAGGTAGGTTTTAAACCACTAATTAGGTATATATTTGTGATTGGTGTTATGATGAAGTCATTAATCAATTGTTGACATAATATAAAGGCCACAATGTATTGATAGACACTATTAGATACCTACAATATTATTATTTTTGCATTATTATTATTACCTATACAGTTTCAAGGCGAGGAGAGTTAATCTCCCGCAAGATACGATTTTCAAAAGGACAGAAAAGAGTTACCTCGTCCAAACATTCGCAGAAACGATTTCCACTCGCTTGTCTACTCCTGGCAAGAATTAACTCGAAATTAAATATTGATAGTGTCCGTATAAAAGTAATTTTAAAGCAATGAGATTAGGCATAAGGTGATCACTTGCGAATCTCATATGACAAAATTGTAGACAAGAATTTAGTGTTCGCTTGTGTGTAAACATTTTGGTACGAAAATAGTTGGGCGATTATTACATACGATCATCGAACCTAAACCTGCGAGAAACTCACATCGTCTAAAGGACGCCTTAATCACAATGCCATACTTACAGAAGTTAAATGCTTCATAGATCGGTCTATTAGTACCTATGTCGGCAGTTTAACGTGCTCTCCCAGGCACAGTCCTTTAACACGCCATTGTTATCGTGTATTGTAACCAGCTGCTTTAAAAGAAACGGTCCTCTTGTATCGTAGCCAACTTACAAATAAAAATTATTTATAATATAATATTAACCTATTTCTTGTTAGGTAATTGGTAATAAAGGGCTTGTTGCCATAAAAATTTCATATTAATTTATTTACGGAAATGTGGCAATAATAGGTGTTATGTTATGATTAAGCTAGGCAAACCCATAGTGGTTTACGGTGTTTACACATTGTAAAAAGGATTATATTAAATTAAATAAATTAGAAAAAAAACGCGTACCTACTTAGTTCCTATAGTATTTTTTTTCTTACTACTTTAGTGCCCAACAAGCACAAAGCACACCTGATGTGAAGAGGCTACCGTCACTCTGGACATGTGCCACTCCAGGGGCGTCACATTCCTGCTGTCCTTGTAAGACCCTTCTAATGCCCTTCCTGAAGAACTCCATATTGTAATCGCTCGGAAATCTTCTTCTTTAATCTCTCTTAATTTCTAGTTTCGACGAGGGCATCCTTCGATCGGGAATCGACCGCACTAACCTGTTCTTCGGTGAGCGCGTTCTACCAGACAATGTGGTGACCGTGGTGGGTGGTGACGACCCATGGCACCCCATGGGCCCCCAGCCGGAGAATTCCCATCCGTTTGCGCCGCTCTACTTGGTGCCAGGAGCTTCGCACTGCAATGCTATCGGGTGAGAATGTTAATCCATTTATATATTAGGTATATTAATGTGAAGTCTGTCTGTTACGCTTTCACTAAAATACTGAACTAATCTTGATGAAATTGGGTACAGAGGTAGACCAGAACTTCGCAAAGGACAGGCTATCTTTTTTCACGGAAAAGAGGTTTCAAGGATTTCATATGATGTATGAAAGTTTTTAAATGTTAAAAAAATTACTTGATGTGATACACATATAGATTAGAGCGTGGAAACTGACTTACTTTGGATAATGTGTGGTCGTGATGTCGGAGCTGTGGGCAACAGCTAGTTAATTCAGAAGTGGGTAGGTGCATAGGTAGTCATTCCTTGGTTTATGAATTGTAATATCTCATTTATCGGTCCCACATAATAATTTTAAAACCACAAGGACAGGGGGACGATGGGGAGACAAGGGGACGAGTGGGGCCCTCGATATATGAGGAGACGAGTGGGCAGATTCTTTTCTCAGAGGCCTTGGGCAACTCGTTCCTCACTCCTCCGTTCTGTTACTTCCTGACCTACGTGATTAAAATAATTCATACTAAAAATCACGCCCACTTTGCCAGTAAAACACTTCAATGACCTGCATCTTCGTAATATTACATTATAAGAACTAAAATTAATGAAATCACATATTAACAGGCACTAATGACGTGTTAAACGACGTCATTGTTTTATGCCTGTTTCTAGGCTCAGTAAGTATCTAATGCGTACTACGCGTAAACTGTAGTTTCCTTACCATTTATGGGAAAACACAAGATAAAGCCTGCTAGCGTTATTACTCATAAATATTTATCCCAAATATTTCTATAGCTACAAGTTATAAAACAAGATGGCTATGCCTGGCAGTTGTACTAATCAGGTAAATCAAGGGCAGTTTCAAAAGGGTCACAACACGAGACACGTCACGCTAGACAGGGTCATAGACTCGAGCTGCCGACCCTGTAAACACAGAGATTCTATGCCGTCAGCGTAGAAGATAAAACAGGAATAGCCTTTGGTCTTCCCACTGATAGCACAAAGTACTCTCTAGTGAGCTCTGGCTACCCTACTCACCGCCGGGAATACAACGCGAGGTTATTATGGCCGCGGTATTCTGTAAAGTATTCTGGACGGAAATACCGTCGTATCCTACCTCCAACGTAATATTCTTCTTGAAGTGCAAAACATCAGATGGCAGTTGCTCCTGTAAAACCTAACTTAACACAGAGCAGGAAAGTAGATTCCGGGTTCCAAAATGCGACCGTCAGCAAAATTAAACTTCTTCATTAACAAATGTTTAATGACCTCGAATAGGTAACGGGACATATCTATGCGTTATATAGCTATGGGACATAACTATATAACGCATAATTGAAGTAAAGACCGACCGAGACTTAAAATTATAGACCGTTAATTTTACTGTCTAGATGAAGAATGGGTGGAGTCCACAGTTATGGATCTCACGATCATCATGACCCAGTAGTATTTCCATTTTCCTTTTGGCCTCAGCACTATATGCTGGCAGTTGGTGTGTTTTCGGCTGTACTACATACAATAGGGGGATAAAATGAATATTATGTGCGATTACATTGGTTGTGGCTACGAACTATTTTATATCATTGTTACTATCCTATTTTTAAATTGTATGCATCATAGGTAATTCCACTTTATAGAAATGGATAGTACCTACGCCTGTGGCGCCTTCAATTCAATAGTCACTTTCTGCAATCGGATTAATAGTCTTAATAGTGAATGACGTACCTACCTACTCGTAATTTTTTTCAACTGAAGAAAGAAAGTTAGTACAGGAGACACCTTGTGCTTTCGGGGGAGTTATTTCTGATCTCATTTTTGTAACCTATAGTTACTTATTCCAGGTATAAAAAATGGCTTTAACGCTATTCAGGCTAATATCAATCTGTCTGCTATAAGCTAACCTAGCCTTCTCAGAGATGGGGCAGAAGTCATGGCAAAATCGACTCGTCGTCTCATGATATTTTTCCTAATATAATAATAATATTTTTTGTTTCAGATCGAAGAACAGCTCTGGAATTGAAGAGCTAGAGAGAGTGAGAGAAGAGGCTATCGAAGACATGTATCAGATGACGAAAGATCAGTTTGTTCCCAAAGCTGCGGCCAGCATCCAAGTCTCCCTGATGCTTCTACTCGCGTCTGTAGCCTATATTGTACTGTAGGAGAACATGTACAAGAATGTTATTCATCGATATAATTTATTGCTATAGCATCTGTATGTTCGGCTAAGTCAGAGTTTTGTTGTCGATTTCCGCTCTGTGCAAATATTTGTATGCATGGATACGTATCTATATTTGCATTGTGCTGGGTGTTTTTATGTACAAATGTGTATATATTTATAAAAAAAAACATTATCCTATAGCCGATATTACACCAAAATGACAATAGCTTAACTAGCTCATTAAAGGTCTGGGTGGGCCTGTATAATATGTCTAATATATTTTTTTAATATTGTATAATTATTAACAATAAAACATAAATTAATATTACTATATTGCATTTATTTTATTTTACTGATATATAATAAACTGACCACACCTAATAAAGCTCCACCAACATTTGAAAGTGTACCTCACATATGGGTAATGCTCATTTCGTTCCTGTTTACCAACTACCCCGTTCTATACTACGCACACTTATTACTTTTCTACAATGTTCATGATACAATATATCATACTGTGGTCATTGTATAGTCAGCGCCACAAATCTTGAACCCAAGTCACCAAGAGAAACGAGGCCCTGGCGCGCGTTATTGTTTTGATATAGTAATTTATGACAGGTCAATTTGAGCTTGTCGAGCATTTTAAAGACGCCCAAGTGTAAAAAGATAGAGGCACTGGAAGCGCGCGCCCCTAAAATATGAGGACTTCTCTGCTCCCTCTGGGAGTCAAGCACTGGCCAGATTACAGCGGGTAAACTCATACCTATATCACAGTAATACTGTGCCTATATCCTATGATCTGACTAAAGCGATGACTGATAAATTATCAAAATTATTCATTTCATTTTCATTCAATTCTTGTTCATTTAGAATTTTATGTTAAATTGATACACATTATAACGCCTTCAGAATATTTTATTCTTCTTCATCCTAGTGTTAATTCCAGTCGCGTCCGAAGCTTTTCAACTTGGAGTATGAGGTCCGCTTTACCAGTCTAACTATACCAGTCACCAATAAAATAATCTTCGTAATGGGCACCCAGTGCCATAACTATTATCATTTCAATTGGCAATGCATTTACCTCCTCCCTCACATTACTTATCTTAATATAGTATATAAATCTCGTGTCACAATGTTTGTCCTCAATGGACTCCTAAACCACTTAACCGATTATAATAAAATTCGCACACCATGTGCAGTTCGATCCAACTTGAGAGATAGGATAGTTTAAATCTCAAATTATAGTCCGATTCGCGATAACCGACATCCACGCGGGCGGAGCCGCGGGCGACAGCTATTATATAATATAAAGGAAAAAAGATTTAGCCAAACATTATTCAGTATCAGCACAATACTGTGGCAGGGCAGATACATATTCACGTTCCTTAATCGTAGTTAACAACTGACTGTAAAATGTGGTTCAACATCAAATTCGAAATGTTATATAACTGCTATGTGGCAGTGGCGATAACAACTTTACACTTCGTGAATATATACAGTAAGTAAAAATGTTTGTGATTTTAAGGGTCCCGTACCCAAAGCGTGGAAATGGACTTCCATTAGCAAGACTCCGCTGTCGGTCCGTCTGTCTGTCTATCTGTCCACGGACCGTATCTTGAGAACAGTGACAGCTAGACAGTTCAAACTTTCACAGATTACATATTTATGTTGTCAGCCGGTTATTACATTCGATTATTAGGTCAGAGTTCACTGGTTCGATTGCCGTTCAGAGCAAAATATTTTTAAACATGAATAGGTTTATTTGCATTGGCCTGAATGTTACTATATTATGTTACTATAATCATGTAGTGGGGATTTAATTTCAAAGGAACATGTAACCAAATACCTTCGTACCTAGATACTTTTAACAGAACTATTTATATCTAACACTCTTGTCACAAGCTGGTTCACATAAGTCAAAGTCAAAGTCAAAAATCATTTATTCTGTATAGACCATTAAAACGGTACTTACAAAACGTCAAGTTTAAAAAAAATCTAGACTAGTTTAGCAAATGGACCACCGGTTCGAAACGCGGCCCCGACCTGAGAAGACTCCGGCAAGAAACTCAGCGGGCATTTTTTTTTTTTGGTCTATTTACAAACATTTGCTTAGTCTACTTAGTCTAAATACAATAGTTTGCTTGAGTAGCATAGTTGAGCGAACAGCTCATTTCCAAGCTTGTTTATCATCTAAATATTCTTGGATTTTATAATAGCCTTTTTGGCACAGTTTAGTCTTAATTACATTTTTAAATTTATTTACAGGTAAATCTCTAATTTCATTAGGGAGCTTGTTGAAAAAGCGTATACAGTTGCCCCGGAAAGAATTACTAATTTTATGGAGTCTACTATCACAAGCTACAAGATTGTTTTTATGTCTTGTGTTTATATTATGCCTGTCACAAACTCTTGAAAATTTAGAGATATTTTTCCTTACATACATCAGGTTCTCGAAGATGTATTGTGACACTACGGTTAGAATGTCTATTTCTTTAAACTTTTCTCGAAGGGAAACTCTTGGGCCCAAATTATAAATAGCTCTCACAGCCCGCTTTTGTAAAATGAATATTGTGTTTAAATCCGCGGAATTACCCCAAAGGAGAATTCCGTAGCTTAAAATACTATGAAAATAACTGAAATAAACTATTCTAGCCGTATCCACGTCAGTTAATGTCCTAATCTTTTTTACAGCGTAAGAAGCCGAACTTAATCTACTGGATATTTTTTCAATATGCGATCGCCACTGCAATTTGGCGTCAATACTTAAACCTAAGAACACTGTTGATTCCACAAGGTTCAACACTTGTCCATTGAGTTGTACATTGGTTTCAACCTGTGTAACATTAGGTAATGTGAATTTTATACATTTAGTTTTGTTCCCATTAAGGCAAAGATTATTAGTATTAAACCAATGGACCACTCTTGTGATAACACCATTCACTTCGTCATAATTATTTTGTTGCCTTTTAATTTTAAATATTAACGAAGTATCGTCAGCAAATAAAATAATACTAGTTTTATCCCTTACGTAGAGGCCAAAGACTGAATTAGACTGTATAGGATTTTATTATTCTCTTTATTCTCATAAGTGTTATACTTAGGTACCTAATTACTTTATGCTATATGCTATGGTACCATCATATACTTATAAGTAAAGTGACCAAACTCCACACGACCGGTGTTTGGGCTACATATTATTTAACTGGAACGGATTGCGAGTGCTGTCCATTATTGAATGTGATTAAGATATCCGTTTCGGCGATATCGGGCTTTCCTAATGAGAAATTCTCAGTTCCAGCGAGGACACAGGATAACATACCTGCTTGATAGTTATAGCCTATGTTAAGTTATCTGGTAATCTGTATGTTTGGACGACTCTGCTATCATGTTATATATAGTTTTAATAAAGTAACTAGTGAGGCCTGCTGTGTAGTACTATTTCCATAAACTTAAATTATATTTAGTCTGTTTTCAGGGAAGAAGATTATTTTGATTATAAGTGATTATTACTACAATTGGCGACGCTGTTGACCGGACGTTCTGTGTGGGGACATTTCACCCATTTCACCCATAACAACATATGACAACCAGGACCAACGGCTTAATGTACATACAAATATTTGCACTGAGCGGGGATCGAACCCACGCCTCCTGCGTAGCTGTCAAAAAACCAATGCTAAACCTGTGATTATGTTCAAAACGTCACATTTGAAGAACCTGAGCTGCTACGTCTACATTTTCCAAAAGGACTTCACATCAATCACATCATATATCGGACCTTGTACAGTACATATATGTGCTTATAACGGGCGGTGTTCTAGGTACATAAATCGTTTTCTTCATAATCTAGTACTTGTAGACATTTAAATTAGTAAATAACTTAAATTTCAACAGTAAAAACGAATTGCGAGACTCTTAGTACTGGCGGACTGGCGGGAACAATTAAGTAGTTTTTCTATGCGAACGCATTGGCCAAAGAGAAGACTGAAAGAATGAGGGTTCCTTTTTTGTTGTATTTGAGTGAAAGTTTTGTTTATTATACACGTACAAGATAAAATTTTCTATTTAAAAACGAAGTTGCATGAAATGAACAAGTAATAGGTAGGTATAATAATTTATTTGTTCTAATGAACACGATCTTTTATGTATCGATTTCTTTTTCTAAGAATAATGCAACTCAATCAATAAAATAATAAAAAAATTTATATCCCACTATATAATATTAAATAATAATAACAATTAAAAAACTACAGTTTGATTATATATAGGTATCATTGTATGCTTAATCGCGGTGAAATTAGAGCCATTTTTATTAGAGCAAGTAAACTGATAAATTTATTACTGTTGAGTTAAATTAATGACAGTAGAGGAAACTCGTCAAGTGTGTTGGATAGGTAGAAGCACTGGGTCCCCACTACGAACAAATTTTATTAGTGACGAATAAAATATTCTAGATGGCGTTATGTGTATCAATTTAACATAAAATTCTAAATGAACAAGAATTGAATCCTATAAATATTATTTTCTCATAAAACTTTAATATTTGTTCCTCATAAACATATAATAATGAACTTTGAAACCTAATTTCGACAATTTGTTATAATTATGCAGCGCCCTTCCCGTCTTTTATCGGTACTATAATGATACTGCCGATACTGTGCACTACGTTACACACAATAGATGGCGTGTTATTCAATTCTCTATATTTTCACGGCTGTTACTCAAACAAAAAACATATCGAACGAGATTTACTGCAATTAACAATTGATTAGTTTCTTTTTTAATTATTTTAGGAGTATGATTAAAACTAACAATTAAAAAGTTACTTCTGTTCTGTATTTTTTTAACGTTTATTGTTGAAGAAAACCGCTGTTTTTATAATCTACGAAATTTCGTAGGTATCGCCCTTTGTTCCGAACATACAACGCCGCCAACTTGAGTGTTAGGGTTGTCACTTTGTCAATGAAAATTAAACAATCCTATAAAACGTTTAGAATGCTTATTTATTTTTAACCCCCCACGCGAAAAGAATAAGTCATAATAATATTATTTGTTTAAAATTAAAAAAATATAAAAACTCTCCCCAGTGTTCTAGGGTACATATTTGTTCATGTTAGTTCACATATTAGAACTTGGGTGAACAAAAGCAAAACGTTGGATTTTTGGCGCCAAAATGTATTTTGTTATTTTTTTTCGCTCTAAGTTATCAATAAGGTTATTAAAATAAGGGAAAATTAGAAGGCACTTGCATAATACCTTCTGAGGGTGTCAAAACTGTCAAACTAGGGACAGCATTTTGTAATGGCGGTCACTATTTTATGGATTGCACCCCAGTTTACCATTAAGCGGGGAGCAGTCAATTTGAAATATTTAAAGCAATTTAAACAAATTAAGAAAAATAACGCTCCTGTGGCGCGCGCCTTGTGTAGGTAATACTAGGTTAGGTAGGTAGTACTAGATAGGTAGGTAGTACCTGCTTCTTACCTATTAGAAATAACAAGGGCTTTTAAACATGCTGAGTACGGATTTGAAAAAAAAAATGATATTTGGAATATTTCTCGCATATTTCTACTGAAATAATAACGGTAGGTACCTACTTTCTGCCTCATTTTTTAAAGACTACCTATCTACTGGGGTACTTTCTGAGTTGGTGTAGTGTAAATAATGAATTTATATAATTTTGCCACAGGCATTTTTCCAGTTTCCACTGGAGTTAGAACTCTTAAAATTACTTTTTCAATCGGTAAGTACCGGGTTTTGGAGCTTAGACCCCCGGTGGCCGACGCCCGACTGAGAATCCGTATCCAAATTAGTATTCTTTCTACTTTTGCACAACCCTGGGTGACCGTTCTTAACATTTGAAGTAATAAGCGATATTAGCCAGGTCGGTGGGTCGGATGGGTGACCGTGAAAATAACAAGAAGGTAGGTAGGTATCTACGTAATACCTTTTAGTTAAACGGCTTTATTAATTGAAAGTATGACATCTCAGGCAGGTATATTGTCGTCTGAAAAGACACACGCCTTCCTACTTACCTACCTACCTATCAAATTTAATATCAGATCAATTACTCAACAGGAATAGGGTAACATTTATACCTAAGTACATAAAGCGAACTTAATAAAATGTATCTACATCAAGGTAGTCAGTAGTAGTAGTACCTACCGCACATACAACGACACACGGCGACGAGCCGATATACGAGCGAGGATGATATACCTACCTATAACGAGCTCCTATGAGACGACTTTCTCGCTTCTACACGAATATCGCAAATGCGAAATGGTAATCGTTAAAGAAAGTTGGAGCCCTTCGAAGACCGATGTCAAATCTCTCATAGGATTGGTGACTTGGTGACCATTCCTCAATTAAAGAATTTTTGTTGAAAGATTCCATTAGCTCCATTAGCTCTTCTACTGTCCTAACAGTAGGGGTAGGACCCGTAGGTCAGACGGTAGTCGGTCAGGTAAAATTTAAGGAGTCCGAGTCATTTTGAGTTATTCGTACACCCCCACTGATAAACGGATGGGACTCTAGCGCAAGCTTTCTTCTTGAGGATAGTAGGTCAAACGGCAGTCGCTAATGTAAAAGTCAAGGGGCTGAGTCATTTTGAGCTATTCGTACCACCCACTGATTAACGGATGCGAGTCTGGTGCAATTTTGCTTCTTGAGGATAGTAGGTCAAACGGCAGTCGCTCATGTAAAAGTCAAGGGGCTGAGTCATTTTGAGCTAGTCGTACCACCCACTGATTAATGGATGCGACTCTAGTGCAATTTTGCTTCTTGAGGATAGTAGGTCAAACGGCAGTCGCTCATGTAAAAGTCAAGGGGCTGAGTCATTTTGAGCTATTCGTACCACCCACTGATTAATGGATGCGACTCTAGTGCAATTTTGCTTCTTGAGGATAGTAGGTCAAACGGCAGTCGCTCATGTAAAAGTCAAGGGGCTGAGTCATTTTGAGCTATTCGTACCACCCACTGATTAATGCATGCGACTGTAGTGCAATTTTGCTTCTTGAGGATAGTAGGTCAAACGGCAGTCGCTCATGTAAAAGTCAAGGGGCTGAGTCATTTTGAGCTATTCGTACCACCCACTGATTAACGGATGATGCGGCTCTGGTGCAAATTGGCTTCTTGAGGATAGTAGGTCAAACGGCAGTCGCTCATGTAAAAGTCAAGGGACTGAGGAATTTTGAGCTATTCGTACACCCACTGATTAATGCATGCGACTCTAATGCAAATTTTCTTCTTGAGCATAGTAGGTCAAACGGCAGTCGCTCATGTAAAAGTCAAGGGGCTGAGTCATTTTGAGCTATTCGTACCACCCACTGATTAACGGATGCGAGTCTGGCACATTTTGCTTCTTGAGGATAGTAGGTCAAACGGCAGTCGCTCATGTAAAAGTCAAGGAGCTGAGTCATTTTGAGCTATTCGTACCACCCACTGATTAACGGATGCGAGTCTGGTGCAATTTTGCTTCTTGAGGATAGTAGGTCAAACGGCAGTCGCTCATGTAAAAGTCAAGGGGCTGAGTCATTTTGAGTTATTCGTACCACCCACTGATTAATGGATGCGACTCTAGCGCAAGCTTTCTTCTTGAGGATAGTAGGTCAAACGGCAGTCGCTAATGTAAAAGTCAAGGGGCTGAGTCATTTTGAGCTATTCGTACCACCCACTGATTAACGGATGCGAGTCTGGTGCAATTTTGCTTCTTGAGGATAGTAGGTCAAACGGCAGTCGCTCATGTAAAAGTCAAGGGGCTGAGTCATTTTGAGCTAGTCGTACCACCCACTGATTAATGGATGCGACTCTAGTGCAATTTTGCTTCTTGAGGATAGTAGGTCAAACGGCAGTCGCTCATGTAAAAGTCAAGGGGCTGAGTCATTTTGAGCTATTCGTACCACCCACTGATTAATGGATGCGACTCTAGTGCAATTTTGCTTCTTGAGGATAGTAGGTCAAACGGCAGTCGCTCATGTAAAAGTCAAGGGGCTGAGTCATTTTGAGCTATTCGTACCACCCACTGATTAATGGATGCGACTGTCGTGCAATTTTGCTTCTTGAGGATAGTAGGTCAAACGGCAGTCGCTCATGTAAAAGTCAAGGGGCTGAGGCTCTTTGTTTTGAGCCGTTCGTCGTGCCGGAACAAAATGGCAAGAGTAGGAACCTAGTCATATTTATTCGTGTATATAGGTGCATAGATACCTACATACGATATTTACATATTCTTGTCCCATTCTAGGTATGCCGACGTCCCACGTCGTTCATAAGTACATATGTAAGGCGGGATTGCTTATGTCGTACTCGACATATACGCGGTGCATCCGCGACGGCTTAGTCGGTTCGAGTTCGAGTCCGACATGTCCACCGACCACCGCGCCGTGCCGCCGCGCCAGCCGCCGGTGATAACAGTTATGTTGAACTCGACTGGATATACCTAGTCTGGCATGAGGTGTGCGTTTTTAATCGGTTCGAGTTCAACATAACCACCAAAAATGACACAAAATTCGTACTCAGCACACCTACTCAAAAACAAGTTAGACCATACCCGTATTGCAATATTGTATAAATTGGGCTTTGATTAACATCTAATTCATACTCAGCATACAAGAAATGTGAAGTACCCGATTGCAAGTTTGAAGATGCGATCTATATTATTTTACCTCTTTGGTAATTTATATTATTACTAGCTATTGCCCGCGGCTCCGCCAGCGTGGATGTCCGTTATCGCGGACTGGGGTATGTAAAATAAATAGTAGCCAATTCTTAGACTTCGGTCGAGCCGTTTCGGAGGAGTATGGGAACGAACATTGTGACACGAGAATATTAGATTAATTATTTATACTTCTTGACAAACTATAGCACACCACCATCTAGAAGCTATTACTGCGAAATGTAGACTGAACCTCGGGATATTTCGTGGACATCTAGTGGTGAAAAATAATATTTAAAAATAATGCGCAAAATAGCCCAAGTTATGGTGGTCTAATTTTTTTGTAAGGAATGGGGTATCTATACTTTAGTATTATGTTATCTGTGCCCATATTTCAATTTTCTACCTACAGCGCGGCGGCCATATTGGAGGCCAAAAATGACGTCAAATTCGAACTCAGCATACTCGATAACTCATTAAACCACACCCATATTGTAATTTATCTAGGACACCGCGGCAGCTATATTGGATCCCAAAAATGACATCAAATTCACACTCAGCACACTCGAAAACTTATTAAACCATACCCATGTTGCAATTTTCTACCGACAGCGCGGCGGCCATATTGGAGGCCAAAACTGACGTCAAATTCGAACTCAGCATACTCGAAAACCCATAAGACCATACCCATATTGCAATTTAGCTAGGACACCGTGGCAGCCATATTGAATTCCAAAAATGACATCAAATTCACACTCAGCATACTCAAAAACCTATTAAACCATACCCATATTGCAATTTTCTACCTACAGCGCGGCGGCCATATTGGAGGCCAAAACTGACGTCAAATTCGAACTCAGCATACTCGAAAACCCATTAGACCATACCCATATTGCAATTTAGTTAGGAAACCGTGGCGACCATATTGGATTCCAAAAATGACATCAAATTCACACTCAGCATACTCAAAAACCTATTAAACCATACCCATATTGCAATTTTCTACCTACAGCGCGGCGGCCATATTGGAGGCCAAAACTGACGTCAAATTCGAACTCAGCATAATCGAAAACCCATTAGACCATACCCATATTGCAATTTAGTTAGGAAACCGTGGCGGCCATATTGGATTCCAAAAATGACATCAAATTCACACTCAGCATACTCAAAAACCTATTAAACCATACCCATATTGCAATTTTCTATCTACAGCGCGGCGGCCATATTGGAGGCCAAAACGGACGTCAAATTCGAACTCAGCATACTCGAAAACCCATAAAACCATACCCATATTGCAATTTAGCTAGGACACCGTGGTGGCCATTATGGATTCCAAAAATGACATCTAATTCGTTATCAACACACTCAAGAACCCTCTTATCTGGCAAACGAGGGTATTACCTTTTTACGCTGTGGAAAAAGCCCGATTGCGAGTTTGGAGATGCGGTCTATACTAACATCATTCACAGTCAATCTTCTTAAATAAATAGTAGTAATATTGTGCCTACCTATGTTTATTTATATTGTCATTTATGTATGACACTTCTTATCGTTGAAAATATAGTACACCACCATCTAGCAGCTACTACTGTAAAACGTAAGCTGAACCTCGGGCTATATTGTTGACATCTAGTGGCGAATATTAATATTTAAATTTAGCCCGTAAAATTGCCCGAGTTATGATGGCCTCATTTTTTTGTATGGGATGAGGTATCTGTACTTTAGTATTATGTTATCTGTGGTAGAAGTTAGCGGTCTGTTGTCTCTGCGTACCCCGGAGGGAAATTTTTAATCAAATATACCGTTAAGGAGAATGTAAGTCTGCAGGGCAGATATGAACTATGTCTCTGTGAACATGCACCGGTCTAATTAAGTTAAAGCACACAGGATGATGAACGATGATGAATGACGAATGAATGATTGTGAGTAAAGATAAGCCGTGTAGATTTTAATTTTAGTAGGTGTTCAGTCAACTTCTTATAGATCTTAATGAACAAAGTGCTCAAAATGATCTCAATTCCTTGTTTTCCCTCCTTCCTGTTGACAGATTGTGTCATTTGGTACACATCTTTATTTTGAATAATTATACAATTTAAATCAATAAAACAATTTGATTTGCTCTTAACTTACTTTTAAAAATTAATATTTTTATTTTAAACATTGCTGAATTAATTGGTTTTGACATTTTCATAGTTCCTTATTGTCTTTTTTAATACGCAATGTTTTGTATTCATGTTATTTGTTGACTTATTGGTTTTAACATCATCATTCGTAGTTAATTAAAATAATTTGTAATAATTTGTAAAATAAAAAAAATAAAATTGTAAAATAATTTGTAAAATGATACGATGTATGTTCAAACACAACATAAATTGTTTCTGAATAAATATACTGAAAAATACTGAAAATCATTTTCAGACTTAGTAGTCAAGATATCTTTGACGGTGACTATACCTAATAGTTAAATATTTTAAAATAAAAGACATAATTATGTTCTAACATTTCGTTTTCTTGTGTATACCCTGTACGTTAGCAATATTAATATATTCTCATATCCTTGGTGTCCATCATGATTTTTGGAGCCAAAGTCCCTTCTAGTGTCACATGCAAACCGGTACCTCAGTATATGCGGTACGGTATACACATGCTGATCGTCACTACCGCAGGCCTACCAAGCGGTTTTACAGTAACGCCCAAAGCTTGCTCCTCAGAGTTCAGAGTCAGAGTCCAGGGATTTTGATATCTCAGGCTCGTATTCCAGAACAACGCCCAGCTGTGAATCAACTAAAACTGTCATCTAGAATTCTATGTATGTACAGGACAGATGTCCTGAGATCTAGTTTTAAATCGAGATATAGGACTGAGTTTCGCTCTAGAATACGTGCCTCAGAATCTACGATGCAATTGATGTTAGGAGTCGGCCTTGGAAGCCGATGACCAACAAGACCAATTGCCTTATACTGCCATATGGCTAGTAAGAACGAAGGACAGAATATGATTAATCATTTCCTTCTCCATACTATCTACTTGTCCTAGTGTAAATTTATTGGTGTACAATAAAGAATTATCTATCTATCTATCTATCTATCTAGTAACCCATATTCAAAGGAGGATGATTCGTCGTGGATGGGTGGATGACGCCTTTCAAAAGTTCATAGTCCATATTATGACACACGGGAGTTATCTGTTCCTATTTTAAATATAGAACATTATTCTCAGCATTTGTGACAACAAACAGTTAAATTGAGTCATTAATTTTCAGAATCATTATTATAATTAAGGATTTTATCATAACATGAGTCACTAGTCGTCATGATGGTGTTGTCCAGGAATACGTCCAAACAACTCGGACTATAGAGTTATCATTATGGCAGAATCGCTGCTGGACTTGGACACCACGCTCGAAGACCTCAATAGAGTATCCGTGGAGGAGGTGGGCCTTAAAATGAATATGGAGTTGGACACGACAAAGGTTATGTCATATGTCCATGTTGCGCCTCTACCGGTTCATGTTGGGGACTCAGTCTTGGAAGCTGTTGACGAGTACGTCTACTTGGTCAACTGATCCAGGTAGGCAATTCCAGCGCAAAGACGAGGTAAATCGACGAATCCGACTCGGCGGGGCAGCGTTCGGGAAACTACGATATATCTTCTCGTCCGAAATACCTCTGTGCCTGAAGACGAAAGTACGGATCTGAAACGTGGTCCCTCACTATGGGTCTTTTAAAAAAGCTTAAAGTCGCTCAACGAGTTATGGAGAGGGCTATGCTCGGTATTTCCCTACGTGATCGCGCCAGAAATGATGATATCCGTACGAGATCACAATTAACCGACGTAGCCCAGCGGATTAGCTCGTTGAAGTGGAAGTGGGCGGGACACATAGCGCGCAGAACAGATGGCCGATGGAGTAATAAACTAATTGACAATAAGTTGTGACTATCAGACCTTCGTCATATTATAAAAGCTGTAAGTTTATCTGTATACATACATTGTTTTTTTTTTTAAAGAATATTACCAACCAAAGCTCCAATTAATCTAAATAGCTTGTGCAGGAGTGGGTTCACGTTGGTAGTATAAGGGCTAGGATTCGAAATCACTAAGCTATCGACGCTTTTAGATTATATATTTCCCTCCGGGGTACGCAGAGACTTATATCTTAGTTACTTATATCCTAACACACTTCACGAGTTTCCTCGAGGACATTCACACAGACACTTGAGGTGCCCGCCGGTTTCTCAAGTGTCTCTGTGAATGTCCTCAATGATACAGGTTAGAATGATCCCCGACTATGGAGTTTTCTTAATGGTTGTTAAAGCCGCGTAGGCACGTACGAACACGTACAAAGTGAACTCAAACATCAAATATGAACATTTGGTTTGTATAAAAAGATTCTATATACTGAGGTAGGTTTGCATGTGACACTGGGTGGGACTTTGGCTCCAAAAATCATAATGGATACCAACGTTATGAGAATATTTTAATACTGCTTACATACAGGGTACACACAAGAAAACGAAATGTTAGAACATAAGATGTCTTTTATTTTGAAATATTTAACGATTTGGTACAGTCAGCGTCAGAGATATTGTACTACAAAGTTTTAAAATGATCTTAAAACTAAGGTATTAAGGGCAAATCAAACTGTTTTATTGATTTAAATTATATTATTGTCTGAACTAAAAGGTGTCCCAAAAATCAGGATAATCCGTCAACAGGAAGGAGAGAAACCAAGGAATTGAGATCATTTTGAGCACTTTGTTCATCAAGGTCGATGTGACGCTGACTGTACATCTACTAAAATTAAAATCTACATGGCTTATCTTAGCCATTTTCTTATTATAAATACTTTTTTACTTATCATCATTCAATCGTCATTCATCATAGTTCATCATTCAGAGAGCTTCAACTTAATAAGAGCGGTGCATGTTGACAGCGACAGTTCATGTCTGCCCTGCAGACTTACATTCTCCTTACACCGAAATATTTGATTAAATATTAATATTTGTTTCTTAACTCTTCAGTAATCTAATTTAACAGCGTCGTTGTCCAAACACTGGCTGAATTTGTGGCACAAAATCAAAATTTTTTGTGTTAATTTTCTTTTTTGTTATCGATAGTGTGGCTAAAATCTTTCGCTCCAAAACGACTATAAAATCAGCCGGTAGGTATAAATTGTCAATTCTTGTACCATTCGTCGTGAAGTTCAGGGTTCCCGATTCCACCAGTGTTCTTGAGTTTTCATTTTAGAAAATGTGGGCGTAGCAGCACAGGTTCTTCAAATGTGCCGTTTCGAACATAATCACCGGTTTAGCATTGGTTTTTTTACAGCCTTTGTGGAGTGGCAGTAGTGAACGCGTCCGCTACTAAGGAGGCGTGGGTTCGATCCTCACTCAGTGCAAATACTTTTATGCATGAATATGGGTATTTGCATTGGTCTGGTCGTGCCTCGGAGAGAATATTAAGCTGATGGTCCTGGTTGTCATATGAACATCTATGGCAGTCGTTATGGGGAAAATGGGTGAAGTGGCCCACACAGATGAGCTGATCACCCGTCCGGTCAACAGTCTCCTGATTAAAAGTAGTAGTGGTTGATTTTGGTTTAATATATATCATCTAAATAAATGTCTTCTTCCCTGAAAAGAGAGAAAATATAAATTAAGTTTATTGAAATAGTAGTACACAGCAGCCCTTTTTTTTTAAGAAACTAGTTTCTTTCCTATAACAATATAATATGATAGCAGAGTCGTCCAAACATACAGATTAGCAGATCCCTTAACATAGGCTATAACTGTCAAACAGGTATTTTATCCTGTGTCCTCGCTGGAACTGAGAATTTCTTATTAGGAAAGCCCGATATCGCCGAAACGGATATCTTAATCACTTTCAATAATGGACAGCACTCGCAATCCGTTCCAGTTAAATAATATGTAGCCCAAACACCGGTCGTGTGGAGTTTGGTCACTGTACTTATAAGTATATGATGGTACCGAACCTAATCCATATAAATATAGCATAAAGTAATTACCTAAGTATAAAACTTATGGGAATAAAGAGAATAATAATCACTACACAGTATAAAACAAAGTCGCTTTCTCTGTCCCTATATCCCTTTGTATGCTTAAATCTTTAAAACTACGCAACGGATTTTGATGCGGTTTTTTTAATAGATAGAGTGATTCAAGAGGAAGGTTTAAGAGGAAGGTTGTGTTTAATATATTACAGGGTGCAGCGGGAACGGGATCTGACGCCACACGGACAGAAAAATATTGGCGGTATGAAGTTCGCCGGGTCAGCTAGTATCCTATACAGTCTAATTCAAAGTCTTTGGCTATATGTGAACCAGCTTACCAGGGTGTTAGATATAGTTCGGTTTTGGTAACATTTTCCTTTCAATTTTCATCCCCACTACATAATCGTAATGAAATGCTAGTAGTAACATTCAGGCCAATGCAAATAAACATATTCATGCATAAAAATATTTATACTGAACGGCCATCGAACCCATGAACTCTGACCTATATCTATAATCGAATGTAATAACCGGCTGACAACAGAAATATGTAATCTGTGAAAGTTTGAACTGTCTAGCTTTCACTGTTCTCAAGATACGGTCCGATGATAGACAAACAGACAGACGGACAGCGGAGTCTTAGCAATAGAATTCTATTTTAACGCTTTGGATACGGGACCCTTAAAATCACAAACTTTTTACTTACTGTGTACATTTGCGAAGTATAAAGCTGTACTGGAAGCCGGGTGGGCAGTTACTGGACCCTGACAGGTTGTGTATTACCGCTGCCACCACGCAGTTAAATAACACTTCGAATTTGATGTTGAACCACATTTTACAGTTAGTTGTTAACTACGATTAAGGAACGTGAAGCTATGTATGCGCACTGTTTTAGTGTTGTGCTGATACTGAATAATGTTTAGCTAAATCTTTTCCTTTTATAAATTTTAGGTAATGTGAGGGAGGAGGTACCTAATTGTATTGCCAATTGAGAGGATAATAGTTAATATGGTCTGTGATCACAACATCCATGCATGCACCTTTAGTGCTTCTATATCACAGCTTATTTTAAACATTTATAAACTAACTTGTAGTTTGTGATAGTCGACTCCAAGAGATGAGTAATTCATTGCAGGGTTATGTTATTTCTACACAGAGCTAAAATACCTCTTAATGAAAGTACAGTCAGCGTCAGAAATAATTTGATAAAAGTCACAAAATGATCTTAAAACTTAGGTATCAAGGACAAATCAAACTGTTCTATTGATTTAAATTGTATGGTTGTCCGAATTAAAGGTGTGTACTAAATATCAGAACAATCCGTCAACAGGAAGGGGGAAAATTAAGGCATTAAGATCATTTTGAGTACTCCGTTCATCATGATCTTTTTTGACTGTACCTACAATTAAAAGTAAAGTTTGCCAAGAAGGCTAGTGTATAAAATTTTAAATAATAAAGTATGGATAGTATAGATACATTACTATAATAATATTAAGATTAAAATAAAACTGAAAGTACTAATAGTATTGCTAAATAATAACAATTAAAATGATTCGTAGGATTCCTAAAAAAAGAAGGCTAGTAGTGAGAAGAAACAGTTTCAGTAGTTTCAGTAAAAATTAAACGGAACTAACGAGAAGAAAAGGTTTCACTAGTTCCACCGGGACTAGTTCCACTGGAACTAGTGAGAACGATCGGTGTGAGGTGCTTGATTAATTTTTCAAGAGTCTCCTTTAGACCTTAGAGAACGACGGCCTGTCGATCGACGTTTCGTGTCAGCTTTTTTACGTAATAAACTTAGAATAAAACAGTGAATTAATTTTATTCTTTTGTCTGAAGTAATAACATTATGATGACATGTACCTACATCACTATTTTTTACTAAGATTTTATTCATTTTTTGTACATAATCGTCTATATTTCTTATGCACATAGTCCATTAGATTCAAAATGGCTAACACCTATTTCTCACAATGATTAGCACGTACTTATATAAGAATAACGTAGTGCAAGCTGGTTTCAACCTTATTGACATCACAACAAATATAGTTTTTTTTCTTATATTCGTGATCAGCAGCATCGAAAAAACATGTAATTAAGAAAATGTCAATAAGGTCGAAAATCGCTTGCACTTTTTCGTAGTCTATGTAACTGATATCAGACCATTACCGGCAGGCGATCATACGACCTAAAACTGACGACTCGCAACTGCTAGTGTGTGGTCGCAAAACTGACAACAGGGAATTGCCGGCAGGCCAAAATCGCTTTAGTGTATGGGCGCTATCGGCTTAGGACTGCAGGCCGCCGGACAGATCAGAAACTGCAGGTGGACTGCAGGCGGACTGTTAGTGAGTGGGCGCCTTAAGGGGTTTTAAAAATGATGTCGTAGATACAGAGAGCATCACAAAAAATTTGACCACAAAAGTACAAAAAAGATCTACATAAAATAATTTTAAATTGTTGTAAGCATCCAGAGTGGTCAAACCATTTTGGGCATCAGTTATTCGTTATTATGTAAGTTAGAAAATTGTTTATACTTATTCATATGTGCAAGCACACTGATCGATGGTATCTAATCAAGTAAAGTATAATGTCAAAATAACGTTAGAATTGACATTTTTGTTGTGTTTTTTTTGCGTGACATTTGCTTGTGAACACTTGCAACTAAGTTGGTATTCAGACTATTTTGAGTACTTTAGTGGTCAATATTTTTCTAATGCTAACCTGTACTTGTTGTTTTTGTGATAGGGTCGAAACTAGGAGATCGTAAGGGTAGTGCCAGTTTTTAATGCCTAAGTTTCATTAGCTTACAACATTATTGTCAATTTCCATGTCTCTCCAGTGGCCACTTGGAAATTTTGACTATGAGTTTATGCTCTGCGTTGTTCAAAATTTCCCATGGTGACAGTAACGTAACCACCAATCTGTCCAATGGAAACCACCCGATGTTTATTTCGTCACCAATGGATGACTAAACATTCTCATTTACTAACCAGAACACATAATCTTTAAATTACGGAAATATTACGTCATACTCAAGTTATGAGTCAATTTAACTCCACAGAATGTTGTATGTATCCACATGTAGTCCGTGCCACATACGTTGACCAAAAATGTGATCTACATGCACACTGCGCAGTACGCGTTATTTGGGCGTTATTTGGACAGCACGGGGTGCTACGATGCTCGACAAGCTCAAATTGACCTGTCATAGATTACTATATCAAAACTATAGCGCGCGCCAGGGTCTCGTTTCTCTCGGTGACTTGAGTTCAAGATTTGTGGCGCTGACTATACAATGACCACAGTATGATATTGTATCATGAACATTGTAGAAAAGTAATAAGTCTGCGTAGCATAGAACGAGGTGATTGGTGAACAGGAACGAAATGGGCATCACCAATATGTGAGGTTCACTTTGAATTTTGAAATGTTGGTGGAGCTTTATATTAGGTGTGGTCAGTTTATTATATATCAGTAAAATAAAATAAATACAATATAGTAATATTAATTTCTGTTTCATTTTTAATAATTATACAATATTAAAAAATAATATTAGACATTATTATACAGGTCCACCCAGACGTTTAATAAGCTAGTTAAGCTATTATCATTTTGGTGTAATATCGGCTATAGGATAATGTTTTTTTTATAAATATACATACACATTTATACATACAAACACCCAGCACAATGAAAATATACGTATCCATGCATACAAATATTTGCACAGAGCGAGAATCGACAACACAACTCTGACTTAGCAGTCGAACATACAGATGCCATAGCAATAAATTATATCGATAAATAACCTTCTTGTACATGTTCTCCTACAGTAGAATATAAGCTACAGACGCGAGTAGAAGCACCAGGGAGATTTAGATGCTGGCCGCAGCTTAGGAACAAACTGATCTTTCATCATATGATACATGTCTCCGATAGCCTCTTCTCTCACTCTCTCTAGCTCTTCAATTCCAAAGCAAATTAAATACAAAAAGATCGTGTTCAATAGAACAAATAAATTAATATACCTATTTCATGCAACTTCGTATTTAAATAGAAAATTATATTTTATATACGTGTATAAAAAACAAAACTTTTACCCAAAAATAACTTTTGTTTTCGCTCTGTTTATTAGCTAGCTAGCATAGCTTTATGTAAATTTACTATTTTTTACACAGTAAAAAAAGCAACCTCGTTCTGTTGAGTCTGTGGCCAGTGTTTTTTTTTTATTATTGCCGCCAGTCCTCCAATACCTACAATAGTAATGCTATTCCTTTTGTACCTACTGGTGAAATTACAGTTACCTATTTATTAATCAAAATGTCTAAAAGTGTACTAGTTATGAAGAAAACGATTTATGTACCTAGTGCACCGCCCGATATATACACATATCTATACTGTTACAATTGTCCGATTTATGATGTGATTGATGTGAAGTCCGTAGCGTTATGGAATGTTTACTATCTGAAAACAGCAAGGGTAAATATCTATTTTGGTATTATATTCTGCACAAGAAAAACAAAAACGTCGCATGATACACATGTGTATTGTTGAATACCGTCTTCGGCCCTCTTCAATATCGCACCAGCCCCATCTCTGAGAAGTTACGAAAATAAGATCAGAAATAACTCCCCCGGAAGCGCAAGAGCACAAGGTGTCCACTGTACTAATAACTTTCTTTCTTCAGTTGAAAACATTTACGAGTAGGTAGGTACGTCATTCACTATTATAACTATTAATCCGATTGCAGAAAGTGACCATTGAATTGAAGGCGCCACAGGCGTAGGTACCTAGATACTATCCATTTCTATAAAATGGAATTACCTATGATGCATACAATTTAAAAATAGGATAGTAACAATGCTAGGAAATAGTTCGTAGCCACAACCAATGTAATCGTACATAATAGAGCTGTTTTACATAAAATAAAACAGTTATTATATGCCGAAAGAAAGACAGTATTTAATTGAAGAAGCTGTCTGTGATTTTTAGCATTTTTAGCGTAAATATGGTTCAAATCTTACCTGAATATCTCACTTTCGACTATGGTCATGTATCTTAAACCTCACCACTGACAACTGCGTGCCTCTATGTTTACCATAGATCATACGGTCTTCTCGCCAGCAAGGGGGTGAATTTCAACAAATGGCATTTTTTTTATCATATCGGTGAACTTTTTCATTTATATGCTTTTTGAATATTTTTCAGGTTTTATGTAATCTTTATGATATCATATATCCCCAAATTTAATATCATCAATGTATCATTTAAGATTAAGGAGAAAATTCAGTTTGAATTTTGGTTTCCACCGACATGACAAACCGGCACCGATTATTTTTTCTGTACACCGATATGATAAGTTTATCCACCGAAATGATATGCATATCCAGCGATGTGATAAAATATCCAGCGAAATGATAATCTATCCACCTTTGAACGTCATAAAGGAAATAATTAGAAGGTACCTAATTTTTACAAGGGTGACTTGAAACTGAAGACCTGATCTGAAGAAGATCATATCCAACGAGAACTGAGTTCTTGGAAATCCAATCCATACTAATATTATGAATGCGAAAGTAACTCTGTCTGTCTGTCTGTATGTTACGCTTTCACGCCTAAACCAGTGAACCAATCTTGATGAAATTTGGTACAGAGGTATATTAGAGCTTGGGAAAGGACATAGGCTACCTTTTATCGCAAGAAAGGGGGAATTTTAAGGGGGGAAATAGGGGATGAAAGTTAGTTAGTTTTGTAGATATCCTAATGAAATTTGGTACAGAGGTGAAGTAGAGCTTGGGAATGAACATAGGCTACCTTTATCGCGAAAAGAGGGGTAGAAGGGAGGAGTAGGGACATGGGGACAGTTAGTCAATTTTGAAGATGTCCTGATGATTTTTGATACAGAGATAGATTAAAGCTTGGTTTAAGAGGGGGGGGGGGGTTGAATAGGGGATGAAAGTTTATCCGTTTTAAATATATCCTGATGAAATTTGATACAAGTATGAATTAGAGCTTGGGATCGAACATAGGCTACCTTTTGTCGCGAAAAAAGGGGGTAGAAGGGGGGAGTAGGGCCATGGGATGAAGTTTTGAAGATATCCTGATGAACAGGGATGCATTAGACGAAAAGGGGGGTAGAAGGGGGAGTGGGGCCATGAATGTCATTATTTGTGAAATTTGGTACAGAGATAGGTTAAAGCTTGGGAACGGACATAGGCTACCTATGATCGCATAAAAGGGGGTAGAAGGGGAGGAATATGGCAATGGGATGAAAATTTGTCATTGTTGACGATATCCTGACGAAATTTGGTACAGAGATAGATTAAAGCTTGGGGACTAATATAGATAACCTTTTGTCGCAAAAAAGAGGGTTGGGAGGGGGGAATAAGGGATGAAAGTGTGTTGTGTAGGTGTTTATATGTATGTTCTTGTATGTTCTATTTTTTCTTTGTATACTTAACGAAATCACACGGAATCTACCGATATGATAAAACGACTCACCGAGATGATAAAATAATCTACCGATATGATAAAGCAATCCACCGATGTGATAAAACTGTGCATTGATCATGAATCAAAACACCGATATTAGATGTAAGACACCGATTGATTTTTTCTTATCATTTTCGGTGTAAATTATCATATCCGTGGTAATAAAGACCACCGATTACAGCGATATGAGAACAGCGACGTGAGAAATTACACACTTTTTAGAAAATAAGAAAAAATGCATAATATCTAGGATAAATTCAATAACAGTCAGTGAAGCTAATTCACTTACTACCCCTATTAGAACCAAATAACAATAATAAAACTGCTCTTTACACTAGAAAAATGCAACCACCGATAGTATAAAATAATTGTCCGGGAGCAACTTAAATGGCATACATACGTTATTGGCTGGAATACGCAGCGATTTGACACCCATCCGTCCTGACTGCGCACTAGCACGCACTAACTAGAGAAATAAAATTGGGATTGGGACACTGTCGGACCCGTCGATGTAAAGTTAGGTGTAAATTACTTTTGTCCAGCGATATGAGAACATTTGGCAGGACAAGTACGTTTGTGCCTCTCAGTAATAATAATCGGTAATTATGTAATAAAATATGCCATATATTACTAAGAAAACTAATATTCTATGAAATATAATAATTTATATATCTAACTTACTTATTTTTATTAGAGTATACGCTTTTTTGTTTGTAAAAAAAGTAGAGGGACAGCACCGATGTGAAAAAAATAGAGGTTTATGTATTTATTTCTACCTTTATATATAGTTCTAGCCAAAATATATTTTTGCCACAACCCCATAATTACCTATTGAATACTAAAAATAATAATTCAGAACAATATTCCTTTTTTTAAATACTAATTTCACCGAAGACAAAAAAAAATGCCGTTTGGGAAATTCACCCAAGGATCTTGCTCGAATACTGTCTTTCTTTCGGCATATAATAACTGTTTTATTTTATGTAAAACAGCTCTATTATTTGCCTTCCAGAAAGACAGTATTTAATTGAAGACCTGTTTGGTTTCTGCTGGTGATGGTAACTGTAACGCTATGTGATAATACTTAAAACGGTATTATTAAGGGTATGAATGAAAAAGGATGCCTTATTATAATTATAACCATAATGAAATGTTTAGACAAAAAAGCCACGAAGATGCAGCATGCTATATCATATTTATAACATTAAACTTAATTACCTAAACGAGACTTTTGATTTTCTCAATTTAAAATCTATGCTATAAGCATGTTTATAAACCAACCTCTGAAGGTCACTGCGGATATCAAGCACCACCCTGGCCCTATAACATGACAGAATGTCAGTGAAAATGCAATATATAACCCATAGTTTCAGGGTTACCCTGTATGCTCAGACTATACATCAAAGTCTATAGAGAAAGAAATGGCCCTTACAACTTGGCATAAAAATAGGTATTACTTGGTTGATATTTCTATAGACTAACCGCGGTAGCCTAGTGGAATGGGTAATGGACTGCTGAGACGAGGTCTCGGGTTCGATCCCAGGTTTTCCCTGGCACACGCCAATGACTTTTCGATGCTTTTAGGAGTTATGTGTGTATTTATCGCAGGTTTATAAGTGCCCAGTTAATGGCAATAGGCTCGCCACCTATTACATTGGGACCTAAACATAAACCGGCGAAATGTGAGTGCCAGCACCTCTGCCTACCCCTTCGGGGATAAAGGCGTGAGTTTACGTTATGTTATGTTATTTCTATGGATTTCATAACATACATTGACAGTTTAGACTCATATATAAAGCATATTTCGAGTCTCTACAGAATATCAAAACATGTATGTATTGAGAGTGGTCGTCCGCCAACTACAACTCAATAACTCCCTTTCTTGTTTATTCCAGTACTTTATTTGTTTCCCCCCCCCCCCCCCCCCTTTAAGCAGGATAACCTCCCAGTCCCTGATGAGGGCCTGTTAGAATCTTCCGCAGATTCTTTATTGGTAAGGGTCCATTCGGGCTGTCAATCTGAGATTGACCAGCCCAGTACTCATCCCACAGTAGGGCTATTTAGAAAGTGTTGTCTCTTGTCATTGTTTGAGGATCTTCCGCAAATCCTTTATTGACAAGACTTAGTGGTAAGCTCTTAATCTAAGATCGACCAGCCTAGAGTACTGTTTAGATGGCCCAGCCACTGAGATATTAACTGGGAGGAGGAAACGTCAATCTCAACTGATAGTTCCAGTCTGACTGAAAGCTTTGCAAGTCCTCGAGTTCCACATCCTATAGGACAATGGGTGAGTCCCTTGATCTGAAAGGGTTGGGGGTGACATGCCGTCAGTAATCAACTGCTCGGTAAATTGGAAAGTTTTCTGGACACCTCTACGGGTTCAGGAGCAAGTGCTCCTTTTTGGTCCAGTTGGATGCTGTCTGACTTGACCAGTAGCACTTTTTGTACATAAGTAAAGCTGCTTACAATTGCATCATATTGGAGTGCCACTTTTTGTTGGTCTAACTCCATTTGCTTGTCAACATAAAGTTGTTCAATAGCATTTCCTAGTCCGCGACCATCACGTTTGTAGTGAGTGGTCACCTTTTTGACTGAGTGTCCCTTGTGCGCTGTGGTCCCCACTCCTGAGCTACCACTGTAAATCGCACCGCACTAGGGGATACAGAGCCCTTTTTTCCTCTCAGTTTACCCTGTTTGAAGCAATTGCATCCTGAGACAATAAAGTTGTACATAGACCTCAGGTTAACTTTAGAGTACCTTGCAACTATAGTAGAGTCAACAGCAAAAGTGGTTAATTAGAAGTTTCATTTATTATTCATTTTTTCTCTTCCTAAAGTAATCACCATTATGAAATACATTAACTTTGTTCTCTAAACATTATACAATTACTTATACATCAACTACATTGATACATTACTAGGTAATTCAATGTAGATTTTGTACATATATTTATTCTTCTTTTGCTGTTGACCTTTGCTTGGAGTCAAGTCATATTTGGTAAAATTTTGATAAATAAATCACTTATCTAAAGTAGACTGGAAATTAATGTTCCAAGTGATTCAAGGTGAATTGATCTTTGGAATTCACCTAATTCACCTATCAGTTTGACTTTCCTAAAATGTGTATATGGTATATTTTAGATATATTCAAGAACCAAAATATTATTATGGGACCATTAAGATGGCATTAAGGAGATCAAAATAAAAGAATATTGATGATTTATTTAGCAAAAAAGGACCATGGCTGTGACTTGTTTCCAAAGGATTTCCGCAATCCAATTAGTTTTCGTTGCAATGGTGATGATGAGAGGCCCAAAGGGAGGGCTCTTAGATAGGAAATTTCTTTCCTTATAGGTATTATGCACGGGAGCCTTCTGTGAAATCATTTTTTAGCATAGATGAAGAACTGCCTGGTACAATTCTTGTCATTCAATCTTTCTGTTGTAGAAATTGAACCCCATCTATTTGGGTGATCAACTGTTATGTTAAGTTCAAATTTTATTAAAATTGTGAGTGAGAAAGAGCTGTTTCTCAAAATCTAATTTGATTCCTGTTTGAATTATTTATTCAGGTGCCTATTACTTAAAATACTTGGAGTCGCTAGATTTCTTACGAGTGACACCTGTAAATCTCTTAACTTTCCTGTCTTAGGCATGGTGATCATGCTTGGCAGGTTGCAGTCCAATGTAATTTAAATGTTAAAATCTTGGTCTATTAAGATAACATGCATTTATGGTTACTACCTACTCTTCCTTTCAGATTTAGAGTGTGAACTAGAACTCTCTTTTTTAGTTTTACAGTATAACTTATAATATAATATTTATAGTTAGTCTTGGTTACAACTTATAACTTGTGACATCCTGAAAATTCTACTGATGGCATAAGGATGTAAGAATCCAGTCACTAGACACTCTAGTCTTCTTCTCTATTAACCTACCAGGCCTTGGAATGTTATAGATTGCTATAACATTTTGTAAGATAGTTTCATGTTAATGCTATGTTAGACAAGCCTGCTATCAACTGATCAGTGCCTGCCATAATCATTACTTTTATTACGGTAACATTTGTTGATTAATCACACATTAAATAGGTGACGAAAGTGGCCAGTAAACTTATATATATGTAAATAGTCTATATATCAAGTGTCTGCCGAGCTAGTATTGTCTGAATGACTTAAATTGCTCGGGAGTTACAATCTTTTTGAATGTTGAGGGGTCAGCCAAGCAACGATTTAAGCATCTTCAATGAAAACACTTGTACTATTCCACATTGTTTATTGGATCCCTTGTGAATTGACATCTGATACCCAAAAAACATGTATCAACCTTTGATAATGCCGTAAGGCGAAACCGGTCAGGGATCCAATAAACAATGTGGAATAGTACAAGTGTTTTCATTGAAGATGTGTAGCAAGTTCCACCAAGTGCCATCAATCAACAGTATAAGCAAAAACGATTTAAGCTTTATGTATATCAGTAACTAATGAGTGTCTTGGATTTTATTACCTGTGCACGCTCCCGGCCCCACACTCAACGCCAGACTTTTATCAGAAACAGAAACGGCGGGTGCGCTGAGTAAGGCCGGGAACTGCTGGGATTGCAGAGTCGTCACGGGCTGAAGCCTGAAGACACCTTCGGCGGGGTACCTCGGTCGATGTGGGCGAGCTGAGTGTGGGGTTCTTGTTGCTTGAAATAAACACTTTTTGACAAAAATGTTGCAGAGTTTTATTCCGACTTGTTATTGGTACAAATTCTGTCCGACTACTGAGATGTTGTGCCAACATGGCACCTGTTTTTATATGATTCGATTGACCTTGAAATATAGGCACGCGTCTGTTTCTGACTACTTTTATCTGATTTGTCAGTTGCGTTTAACTAACTCGCTCAGTGCCTATGCGGCCTAATGAAAAATTCTGACGTGCCTCTATTTCCTTATATACTACTGCTATGTACATAGTTTTTATATTTCTACATTCTTATGCTAATGGGATTCAATATTAATAAGATTCATATAAGAAATCAACGATAAAATTCTTACGACTAAATGTAAACAATGGCAGTTTGCTTAAGACTATTTACATTAGTGCCCTATTTGTCTGTTAAAAATGTCTTTATTTATCACAAATACCTTATATACTAACTTATATACTATTTACCTATTCTATTACACCGTTATTTATCATATAAACACAAACACAAATTGTCTTTTGTTCTAGTCACTGCACTTTCGTGTCTTTGTTCTGCACATTCTCCCCCCGTGGGACGAAGTCGCACTCTTTCGGTGCAGAACTCGCAGCTAGCAGCACTATCAGCTTCCTCACCGGTCGTCGCAGCACTCCTCCCTTGGTCTGAAGATCGACGGTCCGCGTCACGCCGTCAGGTCCGGGGTAGGTGGTGATGACTCGCCCACGCAGCCACATGTTGCGGGGCGCGTTGGGATCCACCAGCAAGACCAGGTCATTCTGGCCTATTGTGGGTCCACGTCCATCTGGCACACGACGATTCTGAAGCTCCGGCAGGTACTCACGGAGCCACCTGGCCCAGAAGAGGTCGGCCAGGCGTTGAGCTGCTCGCCAGCTGGACTTCGAGGCGCCATCCTTTTCGTCGAAGGCGCCCGGCTGCTGCACACCTCCAGGTCCTCCCAGCAAGAAGTGGTTGGGAGTTAGTGCTTCGGGGTCCTCCGGGTTCACCGACACGTGTGTCAGTGGGCGACTGTTCACGGTGTACTCTACCTCTGCCAGTAGAGTAGTTAAGGTTTCTTCGGAGGGCCGTCGTTCGTGCAGTGTGGCGGCCAACGCTGTCTTTACTGAACGCACCATACGTTCCCAGGCCCCACCCATGAAGGGGGCACCAGGAGGGATAAAGCGCCACGATATTTTCTTCTTGGCTGCTTCCTGTTCTGTAGCTCGGTCTATGGATCTTCGAAGCTCGCGATCTGCGCCTTTGAGATTGGTCCCGTTGTCAGACCAGATCTCTTCGGGACATCCTCTTCTTGCCATCATCCGACGTAGAGCGGAGATGGCTGAGTCGGTACTGAGTGAGTGCGCCATTTCTAAGTGTATGGCGCGCGTCGTGAGGCAGGTGAAGATGGCGACGTACCTCTTCTGATTGGTACGTCCAACTGTAACCGTTAATGGTCCGAAGTAGTCGATACTTGTGTGTGTGAAGGGTCGCTTATGATGAGCTAAGCGACACTCCGGCAGATCACCTGTCCTCGGGTACGGCGGCACTTGGGTTCGAATACGGCAATGTAAACATCGCCGTAGCAGCGAGCGGGTTACTGGGCGTAGGCGAACGACCCAGTAGTGTTGTCTGCATTCGTTGATCGTTGCTTCGACTCCCGAGTGATGCAATCTTCTATGCACGGACTCGATCCACAGCTTGACGGTTGGGTGATCGCCATCTATAATCATTGGCGATTTAAATTCTTCAGACACGTCTCGTATGGCTTGAATACGACTTCTGACCCGTAGAATACTGTTGACTGTGATGACGCTCAGCTGGTGTAGACGACTATCTTTTTGTACGGCTCTCCCCTGCTGTAAATCCTGTATTTCGGCAGCGAATGATTCCTGTTGCGCGGCTCGCATGAGTAGATGTTCGGCGGCGCGCAGAAGCTCGGCGGAGATCGGCAAGTACGGGTCAGCGACCGACGTACTCAGCTGTGTGGGAGGTGACTTACTGTTTTTATTTCCGTTTGTTCTACGCCAGTCTGGGTCTGCTGTCTTGTTCTTAAGAGTCCGACGATAATTGACGTTTTCTGTCTTCTTTCTGCACAGCTGTATGAACTGAAGGACTCTGGCTGTAGTGTAGCGCAGTCTATCCCAGCTAGAGAAGCGGGAGACCACCGGCAGGGCTTCTGAAAGTTTATCTGTTATCTTACCGTTGATTTGATGTACCTTCTCTTCCGAGTCTTCTGTATTTTCTATCTTTGAAGTGTCTTGCGGCCATGACTCTTCTGGTAGGTATAGGAACTCAGGACCTCTATACCAACGGTGCTGCGTGCTGAAGTCGGTAGGTACATCTCGGGTGGCGTCGTCGGCGACGTTGAGCTTCGTCGGGACCCAGCGCCACTCGCTTACTGTTGAGCTGTCTTCTATAGCCGCTAAACGATGCGCTACATACGGCTTGTATGAGCGGGAACCTGTCTTGATCCAAGTGAGTACTGTACGGCTATCTGTCCAGAAGGTCTTCGTGTTCTTCTATTACTGTTTCGGCGAGTCTTGTACCCATTACTGCGGCTTGTAATTCGAGACGAGGTATTGAAGTGAGCTTCAGTGGCGCCACCTTTGCTTTGGCGACGACGAGTGACAGGTTCACTTCCCCGTTCGAGTCTTCTGTTCGCCAGTACAACACAGCTGAGTAGGCCGATTCACTGGCGTCTGTAAATACGTGCAACTGGAGGGACTTACAATCACTGTAGCTCAGATATCTTCTCGGGATAGAGATGGTGGCTAGGTTCTTCAGATGCTCTATCCAGTCCTTCCATTTCACGGCTATGTCCTCGTTGACCTCTTCATCCCACCCGGTGCCACGCCTCCATATGTCTTGTAACAGCTGTTTGGCTCGAATGGTGACCGGCGATGCGAACCCCAGCGGATCGAACAGCGACATGACGATCCGAAGTGCTTCTCGCTTGGTAGGCGTCTTCTTGTCACATAGTGGCGTTGGAATGCGTGCGAGGTTGAGATTGAAGGTGAGTTCATCGGTGCCCGGCTTCCAGATTAGACCCAGTACTCGCTCGGTCTGTTCTTCTGTCTTGTATAGTTCTGTAGCTGTATCTTCTTGATTCACGCCGAGAGCATCTAACAACTGCGGTGAGTTCGATTTCCATTGTTTCAACTCGAACTTGGCTTCTCGGTGGATCATTCGGACATCAGAGGCGATCTTAACGGCATCTTCTAACGTCTGAAAACTGTCTAAGTAGTCGTCGACGTAATGTTTCTTTACTATAGCTGAGACGGCTTCGGGGTGAGTGGATCTGTACTGTTCGGCGTTCAAATTCTTGACGTAGATTGCAGTCGACGGTGAACTCGCTGCCCCGAAGATAAGCGACGTCATTCGGTACTCTGTTGGTGGTTCGTTGTCTCGGCGATTACCACGCCATAGATATCGAAGCGCGTCTCTGTCATCTTCTCTGATTTTTACCTGTAGAAACATTTCCCCGATGTCCGCTGTAACTGCAACTGCATGCTGTCTGAAGCGCATCACCACCCCCGGTAATGATTGGAGTAGGTCTGGGCCCCGCAGCAATGTATCATTGAGCGATATACCTCTCGTCTTGGCTGCGGCATCGTGGACGACTCTGATTTTACCCGGCTTCATAGGGTTAAAAACAGCAAAATGCGGCAGGTACCAAGTCTTGTTCTTGGTTTTCGTAGATGGCGCCAGCTCTGCATACCCCTTGGATAATAATGCGTCCATCTGTTCTGTATACTTCTGATTGGATTAGGCGCACAATGCCACATTCTCAAAATGACATATTGAAATTTCGCAAAATGACAAATTCTCAAATTGTCATTATCTGAAAACGCCACATCGCAAAACGTCACATTAGTAAAATGCCATTTTCGCAACATACCATTTTCGCAAAATGACATTTTCGCATAATGTCAAATATTCGAAATGACAATTTTTTGCGAATAACGCCACCTAGCTAAAATTTGAATTAAGGCCCGTAACTACTTCAACCAAGTAATAGAGTCAATGCAAAACTACTTCCATCTGTTTTGAGTTGTGCAAACCAAAGACACAGAAACGGGAGCCCCTTATTTCGTAGAAAGAAATTTCATAGAATTTCGTTTCACAGAAAATGTTTCATATAATATTTGGTTCTTATATTTTTATTTCGAATATTATTGTTTCAAAAACAATTTACTAAAATGAAACATATTTCACAGAAACACAATTGAACGAATTTTTAATAACATTTTTTTGTTTAACAAACTTATCAAACTGTAAAATTATCCAATTTGCCATGTTTTTACTGCCGTCATCTTCCATGTTCTTCATTAATTTTTCAAAATAAATAGGTATTTCTGAATGTTCCAAGTAACTAAGTGCTATAATACATTTCATATCAATATAGAATTTTTTGTCTTTCGCATATTTTGTTGCAAATTTGTTTGCTTGAATTCTTCTGTAAAATATAATAAAATCATTTTGTTATTAAATTATTGATAAAACGTCATTATAGTTAACACCCCGACTCAGATTACCCCGGCTCGGATAGGTTAGGTTAGAAGGCTAATGCGGGAGCGGAGCGTAGCGAAGCTCCCGCATTAGGCCTTCGTGGTTATTTTTTTATAAACCACCCAGAAGTAGGAGTCCCGCCTAGAGGGGCTCCGTCGACCTTGTAGACGCATCAATTGTTTAGTTTATAAAGTTTTCTATTAAATAAACAATATAATGATTAAGAATATTTGATTTGATATTCTATGAAATGATTATTCTAATGTTTAACTTTATATGAAACAAAATTCAATGATTTAAAATTCTTTAAAGTAAGTATTTTATATATTGATTATTCTATGAAACGAAATTATGCGAAACATTTTCTGTAATACGAAATTATATTAAACAATTGTCTATAAAACAACGCACACCCCACAGAACCACACATGCCCTCGAAGGCTGGCATCACCGCATTAACAGACGTATCCCTAAAAAACCTTCACTATATCTATTCGTATACAAATTGCAGCAAGAAAGTAAATACTGGGACAATATTTATCAACAATCTTTATTTCATAAGTTCCGGCAGAATCGAAAAAGTAAAGACATCCATTTCGATGAATAATATAAAAAAATGTTACAAAAGTTAAGGGATAACTGTTTGACACTGCCGGAATTTCTGCGTAAAGTTATTTTTTTGCAATTATACAAATAGTGTTTTTTTTAGTTCAAGACTACTTATTATACTGCTTACAATCAATAAGCTGATCTTTGTGTAACTTTTAGGTGCAGCACAGACTAAATTAGTAAATTCTTAAAATTTTAAATATACCTACCTAATAGGAAATATATACAAAAAAAATAACTTTTTGAAAAAGTTATAATCTTTTGTTATTTATTGTATGATTCTTAGCAACATCTATTATTTAAGATTACATTTTTAATTTATTTTATGTTAAAATAAAATGAAAATGAATAATGATTAAATACTTAAAGAAACTATTTTTTTAATTTATAAATCATGGGCCTACTGCAATAAGTCACTCTTTTATTGTCATTAAAGTAAGTAGCACATTATAATATAGCAGTAGGTAGCACTTATAATCATTATTTGAGAATGTGTCATTTTGATAGTGTGGCATTCTGCTAGTGTGGCATTTTGCTATTGTGGCATTCTGGTAGTGTGACATTTTGCTAGTGTGGCATTTTGCTAGTGTGGCCTTTTGCTAGTGTGGCATATTGAGAAAAGACATTTTGCGAATGTGTCATTTTGCGACAAGATGTCAATTTGAAAGTGTGGCATTATGCGCCTAATCCTTCTGATTGAAGTCGGGATCTCTGTCTAATTTCTTCTCAATGTTGTGTGGTCGTCTCAGAGTGGCTTCGTAGTTGTCTGGTAATGACACTTGTTGTTGTTTCCATAGCAACGCTGTCTCGTATCTTCCGTCGGCTGTGTGGACTGTATTTTGCTGTAGAATACAAGAAGCTTGCTCGTCTGGATCGGATTTCGGCTTTCTCGGGTTGAGGAGTAGGTTGTCCACCTCGAAGTGCTGCTTGACCATTTTCTCAAGATCGTTGTCTGCGTTCTGTTCTTCAAACATATGAGAGATGTACTCGTGGCAACGTCCTGAAGCTCTCGCGTCACTCCCATGCAGCACCCAACCGAGCGGCGTTTGTGAAGCCACCGGTTGGTCTTATTGACCTATTCTGGTGTTATAGACGCGCAGCAGATGCCAGTTGTCTTGACCGATGAGAATCTTCGGGTTCGACTCCTCTTCATACGTAAGTTGACTTACCAAGTCTTTGAGGTGGCTACATCCTCTCAGCTGTCTGTAGGTGACACGTTGAGACGAAACTACCAAATTTTTCACTGTTCTAGCTTGAACTTCTGAATTCTGTTCTGTATTGATCCCTTTGATCTTCAGTGTGACACGACGAGACTGTTGATATCCTGTTTTCGAATTGTTAATTGTCTGCACACGAAGAGGGTCTGTAGGTCCCGACGCGCCGATTTCGTCGGCCACGGCGTCGTCGAGCAAAGTCACTGTTGAACCGTCGTCTAATAATGCGAACGTATTCACTGTACCTGTTGGCCCTGATAGTTGAACCGGCAGAATCTTCAGAAAGGTTTGTTTCCTGGCTGCTGTCCACGCCGAGTTGATAGCCTCAGTCGTGTTATTACTGTTATCTTCAGTGGGTTTTCTTCTGTAGTGTAGCAATGTATTGTGAGTCTTGCTACAGTTGTCTATTCCGCACCGCCGCTCTGTACACGTATGATTTTTATCACGATATTTCAAACACCTGAAGCACAGCCTTTTTTCTTTAGCGATGTCCCATCTCGTATCGAGGTCCGCTTTTTTGAATTTCTCACACTTAAAAGCCGGATGCTGCTGTTCACTGCATATGAGACATTTCTTACTTGTTTGTGGCTCAGTTGCGTTGTTGACACGCTGAGGGCGCCTCTGTTGCACGCTGTGATGTTGCACTACGAAGTTTTCAGGTTGGGCGTATGGCCCACACAGATCCGCTTCTCTTCTGATGAATTTTTCGTACTTCACGAGGTCTGGCATCTCTCTTGGCTGTGTAGCGGCGAAATCGTAGTAACGGTACCTCAAAACTGGTGTTAATTTTTCTACTAATGATCTTGAAATTTCCGGGTTGTATAGATAATGCACACAGTTGAGAGTCTTCAATATTGCTACGGCGTTGGTGATCTTCGTAGAGTAGATGCAGATGTCTCTTGGTGTTTCTGTTAACTTCGGTAGGTTTCGTAGTGCTTCTAACTCGGACGACGCGATGGCTTCCGGTCGCCCAAATCTTGACTCTAATGTTTTCATAACATCAGATGGCTGTGAACTGGTCATGAGAAGGCTTTCGACTGCTTCCTTGGCCTTCCCACGGAGATTTCTTTGTAGTCTGTTCAAGTTTTCTATGGCGGTGTAACTGTCTTCGGTTTCTGCATAAGCGGCTTTGAATGGTAGCCACTCCTGATGAGCCCCACTGAAGGTTGGAAGCTCTATGAGCTTCGGTCGCTGCGCTGCTCTCACCGCCTGTGTAATAGCTACGGCCAGATCGGTGATATTCTGCTGTGTCTGCTGTTGCTGCTGCTGCTGCTGCTGAACCGGTGGCGCTGTCGGCTGCGTCGCACTCGGCTCTTCTGTATGCGGCGTGTTTTCAATAGCGAGGACGGCGGGCTGGGGTGGCTCTTGACGGCTGAACCATTCCCCAACCTTTTCCTCTGCTGCTGCTGATACCTGTTCTGGATCATCCTGATCCTCCAGGTCTTCTTCTTCGCTGTCTTCTAAAGCGGCTAGCTTGGCGGCGGCTAGTTCGATGCGCAGACGGAGTAGCTCTTCTCTCGCCTTCGCGATCTTGACGGACTTCGCTTTAGAGTATGCTGAAGCACCCCCTCCCCCCCTCTTGCTGGTGGCTGGACGAGGTGCTGGTATCTTCAACTGCCGTAGGACTTCGGGACACGGCGGTGGCTCCGAAGCTGACGGTGCCTCTCTTGTGGTCACCGTTTCTGTACTGATGTCTGTCGGGGTTCTGTCTGAGGCGGACGTTTCTGTTGCGGTCTCCGCTGCCCCCCCAGGTCCAGCTGCCCCCACGACGGACGCTGCTTTCTTCTGCTCTGACCTCGTAGTCGGCATCTTCAGATTCTTGATTGCACACGAAACGGACTATACTCGCGCACTGCACTCGATTTTGCTACGCGCACTGTTCGGACGTACCGTCCACACCCAATCCACCCCCACAAACGGAGGGACCCTTTGGTGTCCGTGACGCTCCTTAATCCGGCTCGACAGGACCAGAAAATGTGCACGCTCCCGGCCCAACACTCAACGCCAGACTTTTATCAGAAACAGAAACGGCGGGTGCGCTGAGTAAGGCCGGGAACTGCTGGGATTGCAGAGTCGTCACGGGCTGAAGCCTGAAGACACCTTCGGCGGGGTACCTCGGTCGATGTGGGCGAGCTGAGTGTGGGGTTCTTGTTGCTTGAAATAAACACTTTTTGACAAAAATGTTGCAGAGTTTTATTCCGACTTGTTATTGGTACAAATTCTGTCCGACTACTGAGATGTTGTGCCAACATGGCACCTGTTTTTATATGATTCGATTGACCTTGAAATATAGGCACGCGTCTGTTTCTGACTACTTTTATCTGATTTGTCAGTTGCGTTTAACTAACTCGCTCAGTGCCTATGCGGCCTAATGAAAAATTCTGACGTGCCTCTATTTCCTTATATACTACTGCTATGTACATAGTTTTTATATTTCTACATTCTTATGCTAATGGGATTCAATATTAATAAGATTCATATAAGAAATCAACGATAAAATTCTTACGACTAAATGTAAACAATGGCAGTTTGCTTAAGACTATTTACATTAGTGCCCTATTTGTCTGTTAAAAATGTCTTTATTTATCACAAATACCTTATATACTAACTTATATACTATTTACCTATTCTATTACACCGTTATTTATCATATAAACACAAACACAAATTGTCTTTTGTTCTAGTCACTGCACTTTCGTGTCTTTGTTCTGCACATTACATATTCCAACAGGTTAATTCTTTGGTGTAAACCTTAGCTTATTGTGAAATTTAAGTCTAAGTTACGTACTTATGTGGGTTCATCTCTCGAACACGTTTCGACGTGATTCGACCGGTTGAACCGTTTATTCGGGGATGGCGAGGTAAAGCTATCCTGATCTTCCGAAGATGAGGAACTGCCTTCGGATTTATAAGTACTTCGTTCTCCCTCCGGAGCAACGATCTGGAGCACTCTCGCTTCCCCCTGCGGTATTCATTAGTATGGTACAATATCTACTTACGAAGTTCTCAGCAAAGAAACTTCACTAAAATAATATACCTTGCAATTATTAATGTAGCACTGTACACATACAAACGGTAAAAACAACATAATTACTATGTAATTCACTTTTTAAGAACTTTTTTCTTGACTTGAAAATTTTTACACCTTACGCGGTAAAAATCACAAAACGCTATGATCTATGGTAAACATAGAGGCACGCAGTTGTCAGTGGTGAGGTTTAAGATACATGACCATAGTCGAAAGTGAGATATTCAGGTAAGATTTAAACCATATTTACGCTAAAAATGCTAAAAATCACAGACAGCTTCTTCAATTAAATACTGTCTTTCTGGAAGGCAAACAATATTAATATTATCCCCCTATTGTATGTAATAGACTCGATAAAAAAACAACTGCCAGCATTTAGCGCTGCGGCCAAAAGGAAAATGGCAATACTGCTGGGTCATGATGATCGTCAGATCAGCATCCATAATTGTGGCCAGGACTCCCCCCATTCTTCATCTAGTAAGTGAAATAAACGGTCGACAACAATCCCTACGTGTATGTAATGGTGACATACACGTATTATTTTAGGCGAGTTGCAGTCAAATAAAAAATCAATTATGCGTCATATAGTTACGTCCCAATGCGTTATCTATTCGTTCGTATACCTGCCCCTCTGGACAAGTGGCAATTCGCTACCCGGCGTTTGGTGGAATAGAATGACGAATGTATGTGATTTGACGTATTTGACATGCGTTAACGACTGTCATATACGTCAAATCCCATATATTCGTCATTCTATTCCACCAAACGCCAGCTAGCAAATTGCCTCTTGTCTAGAGGGGCTGTTATGTTCCCCGCGGTGAGTAGGGTAGCCAGAGCTCACAAGAGAGTTTTTGTGCTCTCAGTGGGAAGACCAAAGGCTATTCCTGTTTTGTCTTCTATGCTGACAGCATAAAAACTCTGTGTTTACAACAGGGTCGGCAGAACGAGTGTGACTCCCCTGGTGTTGCACACATCCATAGGCCATCGTAACCACTTCCCATCAGGTGGGCCGTGTGTTTATCTGCTACCTCAGTGGTATAAAATTATAATTAAAAAAAAACCTTATAATGACGAGGTACATTTTTACCGCGCAGTCAGATATCAAACGTCTGCGATCAGTCGGTGAACGAGCAGATATTGTAGGTTCATTTATTCATTTCTTCAATTAGAATTCTATATGACCATAGATTATTATATATAACTAGCTCTCGCCCGCGGCTCCGCCCGCGTGGATGTCGGTTATCGCTTCATTTTGTCTTGTTCTTGAAGAACCCCATATTCTAGTCGCTGGGAAAAACCACAGTAGGAAGTTCATTCCACAGCTTGAGTGAACCCATTCTTGCTTGCTGCTGCTGGAACTGGAGCTAAAAGCTCCAGAAACCCATAACTCTTCTAACAAATGTAAGAAAGGAAGAGACTGTTCTGCCTAATTCTCAGAAGCTGTGTTTCTGGAGAGCTTCTTACTCCTAGCTTTAATCCCAGTCGCAGCAGAAGCTTTCAGCATGGAATCTGGGGTCCGCTTTTTCCAGTGTAACTGCGGATTTGGCTGTACCTACTTCGATATTTTCCGTGAAGCGACTGCCATCTGACCTACACAACCCAAAGGCCAAGGCCATATGGAAGCATTATAGTTAGACCTGTTGTTGGATTTTTGAGTTCTCCAACTACCCGTAACTGGTGAGGGAGGAGAGCAAGGGGAAGAGAGACGAGTACAGTCGAATAGACAGGCGAGTAGAGAGTTCAGAGTGCGCTGGAGCGTTCAATGCTTCAAACGTGACTGCCGTAACCCTTGACTCAGCGCTAAAATTTACAACACTACGCAATAAGCTACTTCAACGCCGGCGGAGCCCTGGGCAACAGCTAGTCATTTATATCGCTCGCTATAACTATGACGCAATGACGCAAATTAGTATCAATGACGTGGGTATTTCAATCCTAAAAATAAAATTTCAACAATGTGCGGAAAACAACTTACCTAATCCATACTACTAATACGTTAGTACTATTAATTATTATTATACCTTATCTTAAATAATTTAAAACTGTGGTATTGACGAGTTTCCTATAATGTACCTATCGAACTTTAGAATATCAACTAGCCGACGCACATTGGGGCGTCATGTTTGGCGATGGCGTTCGTACCCAAAACCCAAATTTTAAATGAAGATTGTTTGATTTTTAATTTGTATGTAGGGTATGTATTTTGTATGTATTTGTATGTGTCCTACACACGCTTGTCAACTCACCGACGCGGGATATAACCCGACCCCACCAGGCAACCCTGGGGTTATCCTTTCGAGGGCTTACCCGGGGTGCCCGGCAATGGACACTGGGGAAGGACACCGTGTGGTTTTAGTCGGTCCGATTCCGACACGCCCACCTCATCGTCGGTACCGATGGGGTGAAGCCCGTGGGGGTTTCCACACGTTAAAAAAAAAAAAGGGTATGTATTTTCACATATATTGCTGATGTTTCGATTAACAAGAAGTTAGTCGTTTGCTAGATGGACATACTTAAAGTGGACTTTGCTTATTGGTTTGGTGCATCTAGGTATATGCTTGATTGATTGCGCGCAGTTAATGTACGGGGTAGGTTGACCAAGCGCCAGAGGTTTAGAAAATCAACTAAATAGCAGCGTTTTACCTGAAATAAAACGCATATTAAAATACTTACCTCACCGGAAGCTTTACTATTGAGAGTGCGTATCCATTTCCGTCGATTTCCTACCAGTTTTAGTACTTTTATTGACTTGCGCAGTGGCGACACCTGGCGGGACGGCCGACCTTTTGGTTTCCATAGATGTGTCGGGCGATTTTATTTCATTGGCTCAATATTTTCACCAGGCAGAGGTAAAAATTAAAGCTTCCGGTGAGGTAAGTATTTTAATATGCGTTTTATTTCAGGTAAAACGCTGCTATTAAACTACTTGACCGTCACCGGAAGCTTTACTATTGAGAGTTTGTTTGTTATCGCCTGGTGTCGCTACTTTAAACGCCAATGTGATGTGGTAAAATACATTAAAAATACTATTGTAATATTTTAATTAAATATATTTCTGTTGCATAATAGTGAAATGTAGAACATAAGCACCTTTATTCATTTATCTATTAATATACAATCAGCATTAATTTATAGGCACAAATAACTGTGCGACATTTGAATCACAATCTTGAGTTTGTAGTACTTCTCGTCTATAAAACTTCTGGAATGTATTTGCTGACCGCCAGTTTCCTCTAGATAAAATGTCTTCAAGCGGATGGTTCATCGACCAACTTTTGGATGCTACAGCTGATCGAGTGCTACCAGCGGGGGCTTCAATACCAGCTTCCTTGAATAAAGTTTTTATCCAATTCGCAATCACTGTACGAGAAGCGGGTTTCGGTACTCCTCTAACTGTAATAAATAAGTTGAAAGATTTTGCAGTAATACGTCTTTGATTTAACAATGTTATAGTCCTATCTATCCAGAATATAGGATCTAGATTACGGTTACATGTGTTAGGGAGTAATTTCCAGCCAGACTGCCTGTGATCACTGTCATCTGTTTTGGAACCAAAATGGGGCCAAAATATTATACTATCGGCCGTTTTTATACAATGATTACTATCTATATGTAGTAATGTGAGATCATGTATTCTTCTTCCGGAACAAAGAAGAAGCAAAATGGCAGCGTGGCGTGATATTTGAAAGGTATTATCTAAGTCTATGTTATAATTAGCTAAGTATGTAGTTAATTTATTAACATCCCAAATATGTGGCTTGGGTGCATTTGGCTTTTTCAAGGCGATGGATTTTAATATATGTTTTACAAGAACATGCGAACTTAATAGACTTGATGTTTCAGGATTACACAGAGTAGAAACCACAGATTTATGTACCAGAATGGTGTTGTAGGATAAATTATGAATTAAACATAAGTCTGACAGAAACCTCGCCAATTCTGAACCTGTGGGATTTTTTGTATCAACTTTTTGAGATTTGGACCAAGATACCCAACGTTTCCAAGCCACCTCATAAGTTCTTAAGGTAGATTTTCGCCACGAACTTCTAAGTAGAGATTGTTGTTCAGTGTTCCATGTTTCTATCGCTTTAGACCACCCCCACATTTCCAGACCTCTAGGACAAGATTCTCCACTTGTGGTGGAGGTAATCCTGTCGAGGTGTCGACTAGATGTTTTTGCAGATTTTTCAGAGTTAATGGCGCTGTGAGTGATCGGGCTTTGAGGTCTGCACGCCAAAACACTTTCTTCCACCGAGGGACTACTATTAGAAATATGCCTGTCGACTGATTTAGGTGTGTTAATACTTTCGGTATGAGGAAGGGCGGTGGGAATACCCACGCGAGGGGATAGTTCCATGGGACACTGAAGGCGTCGTGAAATAGTGCTTGGTGGTCTTTTAGGTCTCGAGATACATAGTTGTAAACGACATGTGCTGTGTCGGAAGCAAACAGGTCTATCATCGGAGTGCCCCATTTTGCAAACACCATTTTCACACTGGCTGGTCGCAAGTGCCATTCTGGGGTTTTGCGAAAGCGTGATAAATGATCGGCATGATTGTTGTATTTGCCTGGGATATGGTGTATGCTGAAGTGTATTTGATGTTGATCCAGTAAATGTAGTATTTGGTATGTGATTTGTACCAAGGGCAGAGATTTCGTACCTCCTTCCTTCCGAAGATAAGTGACAGCTGTTCTGTTGTCGCATTGTATAAGGATCGAGCTGTTGCGGAGTATATGTGCCTGGCTTTGGAGGGCATGTAATATCGCTAACAACTCCTTTTGATTGCAATGTAGTGTTCGTTCCTCTAGGGACCATGCGCCTGATAAGGCTACATTGTCGAGTTGTGCTCCCCAAGCCTGATCCGATGCATCTGTTGTCAGAAAGTGCACCGGTGGGGGGTAGTGTAGCGGTGTCGATGTCTGACAATTTTGCACCCACCAAGTTAATTCGTTGCAAACATTTTGAGGTAACTGGAATAATTTCGTTGATAGAACTGGCAGCGAACCCATGAACCTCATTAGTTGCCGATGATTTAATCGACCTCGCGGAATGACAAAGCTTGCAAAGTTTAATAGCCCTATTATTTTTTGTAACCCTTTTAGAGTTATTTTCTGTCGTTCGAGAACATCCATTGTCTTTTTGATTATTAGGGAGACTTTTTCTTTCGGTAGGGATTTCGTATTGTCCCAAGGGTTCCACACTATTCCTAAATAATGTATATTTTTCTGGGGCACGAGAACCGACTTGTCGAAATTTATTTGCCACCCTAATTTCTGTAGTATTTCTACTGTGAGTTTGGTCTGGTCTCGAAGTACGACTGGATTTTGGTGAACTATTAAATAATCGTCCAAATACACTACGATTCTCAAATTCCACCGTTCTCGTAGCATTTGAGCTACCCAATTTGTCAGTATAGAGAAAGTTTTGGGTGCTGTGCTCAGTCCGAATGGCAGGCAGGTCATTTCTAGCAGTTCCTGTTGGTATATGAGACGCAGGAAGCATCTGTGCGACTTTGCTATTTTTAAATGAAAATATGCTTGTGAAAGGTCCACTTTGCATAGCCAGTCCCGAGGTTGTAGGAAGTTTGGTATGCGATACATGTTTATTAAATGAAATGGTTCGGTTTTTACATAACTTTTCAGGGTTTTGAGATTGAATATGGGACGCGCAGATCCGTCGGGCTTTGGTACTAGAAATAGAGGGGAAATGAAACTTGGTGACCGTTGTACCACTGTTAGAATGCCCTGTTTTTTCATTTTGTCTATAATGACAGACATTTCGTTTGACACTGGGGTTTGAAACGGATTTTTGATTAAGTCTGGCAAAGCAAGAGGAGGTTTTTTGATGAATCGTATGTAATATCCTTGAATCAGTTTCATTATTATATTGGGAGCTCCCATTTCCTTCCATTGGGACTGAAAGTACGTTAACTGACCTGCCTGGAATTGATACGAGTCATTGTTTATGCCTCTTATCTGTTTGGTAACCTTTAGAGCCTCTTTGAGAGTTTGAGCGCCCTCGGTTGCATCCACGGTCGGGCCGCGAGCCTCGGTTGTGAAATGATCGTCTATAATTGTGATCATTACTAGTATTCAAGTAATATCCACCCCGCGAGGGTGGGTTATTTTTAGTGCGCAGGTGCACAGGTACACCTGGTTCTTGAGAATTGTAGTGAGTTCCACGCGATGGACCCGATGTTCGTTGAACGCCTTGCTCCCGCGAGAAGCGGCGGTTAGATGTTCTGAGTTTTATTTCAGTAACATTTTCGGCTTTAATGGGCCAGAAGGCCTTGCGCACCCCGCCTGCCTTTTCCAACGTGTTTGTGAAGGCGACAGGCTCAAAAATATAACCAGAAGACGGTGGTATTTTGTTGAGCGCAGTTTTTACTAAAGGCTCTTTAATTTTGCTTGTGATAGCCTCACGGCGCATTTCTATACATTCGGCTCTATGGCCGCAAACCATTTGCAATAAATCGGAAGATATTTTGTTATAATCGCCCTTTTGAAACAACTCCACCACCTTATCACTTAAATTGTCTAAATTTACATTTGTATCTTTAGCCCAACAAAGAAGATTACGGATACTATCCTGTAATGATTCTTTTTGTTTTAGAATGCAATATGTTAATGCTGCAAATGTTTTATCGGCTTAAACAAGATGACGTAATGTATCATACGTTTTAATTTCGTCATTAGTTTCTAATTCTACGAATCCCGGCGTATGATTGTATAATTTTTGTGTATCGGCGTATCTTACCTCAGACCAAGCTGAAGTACCCAACCGTTGTACATCGAGTAACATCTTTATATAAGGTTCAGACGTTTTTGGAACCGCGGGTTCCTTTAATTTAGTCTCAATATTAAAAGTAAATTCTGGACTAAAAATTTGAGACTGCTCATTAAAAGACTGTTCGCAAATGTCAGGGTTTGCATATAATTCCCCACTGACGGCCGAACAAATTGATACTGCATCTTGGCTATTCACATTCTGATTCATAAAAAGATTACGCAGTTCACTTACCTCCTTAAAAAGTTTATCCATCCGGTTGGAGTTTCGGGCGCGTTTACCTTTCTTGCGGCGAGAATGACGCGATTTCTTGCCTCTTTTCTTTGAACAAGATGAACTCGAACCTGAAGAACTGCTACTTGTAGTACTGCTGCTAGAACTGCTTCTAGTCCTTTTTCTACTAGGCCCAGCCACAGCCTGGGGTTCCGTATTTGAAATAATTTCATTATTCATATCTGTAAAATAAATCTTATTAAAATCTAACAACAGTAATTATTTCCAATGAAACGCTATTAGCGTTAGCTGAAAACCACACTAAGTACTATTTAAACTGGTAATTTATACACAATGTAGTGATTCGAACGGAAAAATCCGTTAAATTTTTAATCACATACAATTTTATTGTAAAATTATAATTAAGGAGGGTAACCTGATAATACTTTACGGTTTCTTCCACACAAAACTGTTTGAAATTTGAAACAATTTTTAAAGTTAATATTAATATTCACTTACTTGAGGGTAATTATTTGAAATGATTAATATCGTTTAGTTGACGAGCGTAGCTCCAACTAAGACGATGTTGCTTCGACGGAATACGAAACGCCAATGAAATAAAATCGCCCGACACATCTATGGAAACCAAAAGGTCGGCCGTCCCGCCAGGTGTCGCCACTGCGCAAGTCAATAAAAGTACTAAAACTGGTAGGAAATCGACGGAAATGGATACGCACTCTCAATAGTAAAGCTTCCGGTGACGGTCAAGTAGTTTAATAAGTATTACAATTAAAAATATATAAGTTATACATTAGTATTTACGGTACGTGAATAGTTCTTCTATCTGTATCAATTGTTGTTTTTGTTATATTAAGTTAAACATCATAAATATACGAGCTTTAATCAAAAGTTAGTCAACCATCCCCGGTCTCCTCTCATCTCTATCAGGTAGAAACATGGGCAGGAGCCCGTAGGGGAAACAGAATAGGTACATGGATAAAAAAATGGTTTATTATAGGTACCTAACTGTAAACTAAAATAAATACTAAAATAAACATTCTCTATCCTATAGGTATGTGTGTCTAACAAACTCTATACATAAATAAAGTATGTATAAAATGTTGACTCTCCCAGTATAAAGTTATTACGGTGCAGACTACAGAGCCTTGTATATGACACCGCAGTTACTGAACCAAAATGTTTGTGAAAATTTTATTTTTTCTGACAATATGTTGCTTGTTTTTCATTGAAGTTTCTGCTATAGTGAATCCTATAGTGAAAACTAAATGCCCATATGGTTACTGTCCAGTACGCCGAGTCATGCCGCATGAAGAACGGTCTATAATGTATATATAATGTATATATTAGTGTATAAGTAGTATTAAGAATACATTGTAAGACACGGTAGCAAACCGCGTCATTTAGATTGCTCCTTAAGTGCCTATGCGGGCTAACGAAAAATGTAGTACTTAAGCGAGCATGTTACGCCCGTAAAGCGGTACAGTACTACACGGTACAATTGAACACAAGTTCGGAAAAGCTCTAATAGCGATCCAGAACAATAGAAGTAAGAAGAATAAAGCTGCAAGTCTGCAAATTGGAGTTTTATTCAAGTGAATCCTGATAGGGAGATAAAAGTCATACAGTCCACGACATTGTTTGGTCCTTCAGAAGCCGGATCGAATTGTGAAGATCAGCTTCAAGGTTGGAAGAATCTACGCTTCAAGAATACTTCGTGTTCAAGATGGTGGTGACTAGAAGTCAGGCTGACGCAGAGGAAGTTCTAGCTCGACAACGGGAAGAGGACCTGAGACAGCAGCGCATTGAAGAGGAACGGCGCCGAAGGTTGGCTCTGGGTCCGCCGGCATCGCCAAGCACGCATTTGGGTATGGAGTCTAGGGTAGGGGCTACGATCGACGCTCCTCCTAGTGCTCCTAGACTGAAGCCCGGGAACCTACCTCGAACTGGTTCACCGGGAGGGTCGGTGAGATCGCACCGCTCAACTGCGTCAGCCCGGGCCCGGCTCGAGTTGGAAGCTGCAGAAAAGCTGGCCGAACTAAAGAAGAAAGAACTCGAAATTGAAGCAGAATTGATAAGGAAAAGGTTGGCCACCGAACTTACGGCCATCCAAGAGGATCAAGAAAGCGTTCACGAAGATGTACCCATTGAAACACATCACAGAAGAGTAGATGAGTGGCTGCAAGCGAACCCCGTCATGCCAAGAACGGAGCCAGAAGAGTCGAGAACACGGAGCAGAGAAGATCGGCACCTACGGTTCGAACTGCATGGAAGGTCAGACACACCCACGCGAACGAGTCGCATTGATCAACTGGCTCAGACGCAGAATGTCCACTTCTCAAAATGTCCACTGGTCGCAAAAGGTCTCTTTCGCAGAATGTCTCTTTCGCAAAATGTCTCTTTCGCAAAATGTCCTTTTCTCAGAATGTCTCTTTCGCAGAATGTCCACTTCGTAAAATGTCCCTTTTTTACACAACTCTAGGTTACAGACAAGCACACGGCCCACCTGATGGAAAGTGGTTACCATGAAATATGAACGTGTGTAGCACCAGGGGAGTCACATCAGTGCTGCAAACCCTGTAAGAACAGGGAGTTTCTGTGCCGTCGTCCCTTTTCTTATAGTCCCATTCTTATTTTTAACTTACTTTAATCATAATTTCATTTAGCAATTAGCTTACACACGTCGAAGTTTGACATGTTTATTTATATGAAGAATATGGGTAATATAGGTAAGCAAAAAAATTTTAAAATAGTACAAATCACATTTATTTCTTTGTATAATTATAATAATAACGATGTATAGGCGTAAGTATACATAACACAATACAACGATTTGATTGCGGCCATTTCGACGCTGGCGCCATCTACTTTGCACTTCGCGTGTGGATCCCCATTAAACAAATGGTTGACTCGTAATACCATAGTTAATCCCAATTTAGTATTACTTACTAGATGGCGCTGTATGATATTGTTGTATTATTTTATTTGTTACATTAACTATTTTCTGTATATTTAATCACATTTAATACATTGGTATATAATTGTAACACGATGCATTCCTAAACGTAAAACGAGTTTTATATTGGCAACTTAGTTCAATAAAGTTTAATGAGCGTACTGACAAAAAATATTTTATGTTGTGTCATATCAAGTAGAAGTGTTATGATATACTATTGATAATTTATGCATCCTTATTATGATATTACAACAACAAAAATAAAATGGAACATGAAACCCATTTCGTTAATAATCAAAAAGGACAACTTACACTCGTTACTGGTAATCATAGATACAGCAAAAAGAAAAATAATAAAAGTAGTACTACTTTGTGGAGGTGCATAAGTAGACGAGAGTGCAGTGCTTCGTTAACGTTAGATAAAACACGGAAAACAATTACAAGGGAAACCTGTCATACATGTGAGTCAGCTGATATAAAATATTCAATTCACGAACACATTTCAAGCCTTAAGCTTGTTTTTGAAGATTATAGACCAATTCAGCAAATTTTTGAAGAATATAAAGCAAACCTCCATGACGATTGTGATATGCTACCTTCATTTCGATCAATCAAAGATACTTTGTATAGAGCTCGCAAATCTTTTTTAAATACGGATAGACTACAACATAACAGTACTGAAACTGCAAGTATACCGAAAGCATTGGGAAATTTTAATATTTGCAACATCTCAAGCAAAAAAAGTTATAAAATTACCAGGCTCATATTTTGCAGATGGGACTTTTATGTCTGCACCGAAACCATATTATCAAATGTATGTTTTGCATTTAGACATGAACTCAAGTAAAAAATGTACAAATATAGTACCGGTAATATATTCGTTGTTACCCAACAAGACACAAAAAACCGTCTTTTTCGGATTTTAAAATCAAAATTGGGCATTAAAATTAGGAATTTCAAATGTGATTATGAAATAGCGCAGATTAACGCGGTGCAAGCTGTATTCCCAGATGCTATAGTTAGTGGTTGTTAGAGACATTTTAATAACGCTATTTGGAAGAATGCTAAAAAACTGGGCTTATTAAAAACAAAAGAAGGTAGAAATGTTGCAAGAATCGCTGCTATGATACCGCTCGTGCCAGCAGATCAAATACCAGCTACGTGGTGTTATATTTTAAACCAGGCACCGGATAGTTCTGAAATGAACCGTTTTCGAAAGTATTTCGAAAATCAATGGTATCCCAAAATGTCTACCACATTATTGAGTTGTGCTTTCCAACGCCATCGAACGACAAATGCTTTGGAAGGCTGGCACCGGCGCGTTAATACAGGACGTATACCAAGAAAACCAAGTCTGTACATGTTTGTTTTTAAGTTGAAAAAAGAATGTAAATACTGGGATAAACAAATAAGGGACAGTCTTTTTAAAAATGTGCAGCGCAATAGAAGAAAACAAGACATTTATTTTGATAAAAAATATAAGACATTATTGGTTCAATTACAACAAAAACATTTAACATTGCCACAATTTATAAAAAAAAGATATATTTTTACAGCTTTCAAAAGGATAGAGTAAAATAACTTCATGAAATTATTAATATTTGTTATTTGATTTTTTTATGATTGTGACCTAATTCTATTATAATTATTTCTATAAACCAAAATGTGTAAAAACAGCTAAGCAGCTGCACATGTATAATCAAGCAATTATACAAAGAAATAAATGTGATTTGTACTATATTTTTAATTTTTTTGCTTACCTATATACCCATATTCTTCATATAAATAAACATGTCAAACTCCGACGTTTGTAAGCTAATTGCTAAATGAAATTATGATTAAAGTAACTTAAAAATAAGAATGGGACTATAAGAAAAGGGACGACGGCACAGAAACTCTCTGTTCTTACAGGGTTGGCAGCACTGATGTGACTCCCCTGGTGCTACACACATTCATATTTCATAGTAACTACTTTCCATCAGGTGGGCCGTGTGCTTGTCTGAAACCTAGAGTTGTATAAAAAAGGGACATTTTACGAAGTGGACATTCTGCGAAAGAGACATTCTGAGAAAAGGACATTTTGCGAAAAAGACATTTTGCGAAAGAGACATTCTGCGAAAGAGACATTTTGCGACCAGTGGACATTTTGAGAAGTGGACATTCTGCGTCTGAGCCGATCAACTGACTGAAGCGATGGAGCGACTAGCAAGACCCAGAATACGGTGTGCAGATCTACCTACGTTCTCGGGGGCTCATGGAGAGTGGCTTACGTTCAAAGCCGCTTACACCGACTCTACGAAGCTGTACAGTATATCGGCGATTGAGAATATACAGCGACTGAGGAAGAGTCTCACCGGGGAAGCACGAGACATCGTGGCAGCACTACTCGCGACCGCAACGGATCCGGACGTCATACTCCGAACATTAGAACAGTCTTTCGGCCGTCCTGAAGTAATTATCGACAAGGCATTTGAAGACTTGAAGAAGCTACCAAGGCCAGGATCGTCGGCAGTGGAATTGAATAAATTCGCAATACGAGTACAGAACGTCGTGTGTGTACTACAGAACATTGATCAGCGGGGATACCTGTACAACCCAGCGCTAGTAAGAGAAATTTTGAACAAGCTGAGCCCTCACGTGCAAGCGAGATGGTGCGACTACGCGACGGACTACGGAATCGCGGCAGAACCCGATATCATCACGCTATCCCGCTTCCTGATGAGGGAGGCAGACCGCGCGCTCAAGCATGCTTACGTCCCGGAGAGTAGTACAACCACGCAAGCGAAGAAAGAAACTCGCCCGACGCCCGCGCCTGCGAATAAGAAGAAAACGAACGCTGTCTTCAATGTCACAGAGTCATCAGAGTCGAAAGAACGGCTAGATCAGTGTCTGAAGTGTGAGAAAGCCCACGAGTTACCGCGGTGCCCACAGTATAAGGCACTAACGGTAGAAGAGCGATGGAACTTCGTGAAAGAAAAAGGATTGTGTTTCAAGTGTCTAGTGAAAAGGCATCAACGCAATCGGTGTAAGTCGAAGCCTTGCGGTGTGAACGAATGCCGCATCGCCCATCACGCCACTCTGCACAGTGAGAAGCCGAAGCAAGATGAGAAGCCGCCAACCACGTCAAGCCCGACGGAAGCAGTACTCTCAGTGGTAACCCAGTCCTCAGCTGAGCCAAGAGCCGTGCTGTTGAAGATGTGTCCCGTCACGGTCGTGGGACCAGGGGGGGAGGCAAAGACTCATGCACTCCTGGATGAAGGCGCTACCATCTCTCTCATCGATGCAGACCTGGCAAGGAAAATTGGGGCAAGAGGACCTCCGCAACGACTGCTAATGCGAGGGGTCAACATGCAGCAGTCGGAAGAGAGAAGCCAGCTGGTGACCGTGAAGATTAAGGGACCCGAAGGTGCGCCCCACGAACTAAAGGCACGCACCATCCGGTCTATGAAGCTACATCAGCAAGCTATTCCGGCTTCGCTGCTTGAGTATGAACATCTGCGGGACCTAGGAGAGAACAAGGTCTGCTACGAGTCGACGCGTCCGGGGATCCTAGTAGGCACAGACCACTGGGAGTATATCGTATCCCGGGAGCTGCGTCTGGGTAAACGAGGCCAACCCGTAGCATCGAGAACCAGCCTAGGGTGGGTGATACATGGAACATTACCACGAAGCATCATTCGCCAAAGCGAAAGCGACGTGTTACATGTTTTCACCTCTGAGCAAACTAAAAATGAGAGTGAACGCCTGCACGACCTCGTAGACCATCACTTCAAGATCGACGCGCTCGGTGTCTCTCACAAGCCGAAAGTGAGTGACGCGGAACGTCGAGCGGTGCGAATCGTCGAATCTACGTTGAAGCGAACTGATAAAGGCTACGAAGTAGGGCTACCGTGGAAAGAAGACAACGTCACACTCCCGCCGAGTTACAACTCTGCGCTGCGCCGACTGAAAAAGATCGAAGAAAAAATGGACAACGATCAAGACTTCGCTGAAGCCTACACCAGGCAAATTGATAACTTGCTGAAGAAGGGATACGCGGCACCATGCGACGGCACCGAGGCTACGAGTCCAGTCTGCTGGTACCTACCTCACTTCGCAGTACATAACCCGAACAAGCCTGGTAAACAGCGACTCGTCTTCGATGCAGCAGCCAAGAGCCGGAGTGTAAGTCTGAATGATCACCTGCTTGAGGGGCCGGACCTGTTGATGTCACTACAGGGGATTATGTTCCGGTTCCGAGAGAAGCCGATCGCCATCACAGCGGACATACAAGAGATGTTCTTGCAAGTAAAGATACGACCCGAAGATCAGCCAGCTCAACAGTTCCTGTGGAGGGGAAGAAACCGAGATATACCGCCCCGGCACTACAAGATGACGAGCATGATCTTCGGTGCTACCAGCTCCCCATTTATGGCACACTACGTTCGAGACGCGAACGCGAGGGCCCATGCAGATACTCACGCAGCGGCCTTCGAAGCGATTACGAGAAGCCACTACATGGATGACCTGGCGGCCAGTTACGAAACTGAAGAAGAAGCCCAGCGAGCCGTCTCCGAGTTAATGACGGTCCACGCAGCTGCCGGCTTCAAGCTACGAGGGTGGAACACGAACCAAGCTAGCGTGCTCCGCGACGTCCCGGCTGAGCTACGAGCAACGTCGCCGACGCCACTGGGGGGAGATGGGCCCGAGAACAAGATACTCGGCCTCATCTGGAACGCAGAACAAGATGAGCTTGGGTTCAACACCTCTATGAACCGAGTTCCCACGGAAGTGATCAACCGGACGCGAGCGCCGACGAAGAGAGAAGCCCTCAGCGCGGTCATGTCGATTTATGACCCCCTCGGACTGCTGAGCCACTTCACTATACGCGCTAAGATCGTGCTGCAGAGTCTGTGGCGACTTCAGATGTCGTGGGACGAACCTATACCCGAAGAAGAAAATGAGCTCTTCGCAGCCTGGTTAGAGCGACTCAACGACCTAGCCTGCCTGCGACTCGAACGCTGCTACATGCTGAACGAAGCTCAAGACCTACAGCTGCATGTGCTGTGTGACGCGAGTGAACAAGCGTACGCGGCAGTGGCGTATTGGCGCGTCATTCAGTCGGACGGCAGCGTCAGGTTATGCCTCGTGGCCGCCAAATCGAAAGTGGCGCCACGACGCACGCAGACTATACCTCGGCTGGAGCTACAAGCAGCGGTCATCGGGTCAAGACTAGCGGCAACAATCAAGCAAGAGCATCGGGTCAAGATAAACAAGACAGTATACTGGACCGACTCAACCACGGTGATACATTGGGTGCGAAACGACGAGCGACGCTACACGCCGTTTGTAGCCCACCGCCTGGGTGAGATCTCCGAGCTCACTAACAGCAAGGAGTGGCGGTGGGTGCCGACTGAGCAGAACGTAGCAGACGACGCAACACGCGTCACCTACTTACCGATCACCGCGGATGACAGGTGGTTTCAAGGTCCAGAGTTCCTGTTGCAACCAGAAGAACGATGGCCGGCAGACAAGACACAGCCAGTTGAAGACTTCGAGGTGTTACACGTTAGCGAGAAGAGAAAAGTGCATCATGCGTGGTTACCCGACCCCGCCCGGTTCTCTAACTACAATCGGTATGTTAGAGCCGCCGCCTACGTGTTAGCCTTCGTGGACAAGTGTCGCCGACTAACAAAGCACTTAGGAACAACACACATCGAAAGAGCTGAGAATGCAATTATCAGCCGCGCGCAGCACGATAGCTTCGGAGAAGACATTGAGCGACTACAGACCGCTCGCCCTATTTCTAAAGCAAGTCGTCTGTATAAGCTGGACCCGATCTTGGAAGATGGACTACTACGGGTCAAAGGACGTATCGGAGCAGCCAACGACGACCCCTGCAGATTGGGGACATCGTGGTAATAGTGGATCATGTTTTACCACGCAACGTGTGGCCAATGGGAGAAGTCACACGCACCTACACTGGACCTGACGGTGGAATCCGGATGGCAGACGTAAGAACAAAAACCGGAGTGTTCAAAAGGCCTGTGAGCAAGATCGTCGTACTGGAGAAAGCCGTTCCGCAAACTGCTGCACTGGGGGGAGAACTGTCCAGTACGCCGAGTCATGCCGCATGAAGAACGGTCTATAATGTATATATAATGTATATATTAGTGTATAAGTAGTATTAAGAATACATTGTAAGACACGGTAGCAAACCGCGTCATTTAGATTGCTCCTTAAGTGCCTATGCGGGCTAACGAAAAATGTAGTACTTAAGCGAGCATGTTACGCCCGTAAAGCGGTACAGTACTACACGGTACAATTGAACACAAGTTCGGAAAAGCTCTAATAGCGATCCAGAACAATAGAAGTAAGAAGAATAAAGCTGCAAGTCTGCAAATTGGAGTTTTATTCAAGTGAATCCTGATAGGGAGATAAAAGTCATACAGTCCACGACAGTTACGTTCGTCATGGCGCTCTATGTGTTGAAAATATTAGGTAAGTTTTGCTTGTTATAAATTCTATTCAATGAAAACACTTGTACCATTCCACATTATTTATTAAATTCCTGACCGGAAATAAAATCTACATGTCATATCAATATTTATTGAATCACATGACAATTAGTTAATATTCTTATTTTATTTTATTTTTTATAATTTATAATTATAATACTTTGACATTGTTGACATTACACATTATCATTACATCATTATTTTATTAATTCGATATTTATTTTGGTAGTATCTCAATTTTGACTTAATTCATCGTAATAATTTCCTATTTAAATTGATAAGGTCTTATACTTCATTTATTTATTTTTTTAGTCGTTACTTATTTTATTCTATAAAAGTTTTTTTTTTACTTTGATAACCAACATACAACATCTAACATTTTTGTATTAATTTGACATTTAATTGTAATAATACTTCAAACATGACTTGATTTATGGTAATGGTCTCATATTGTGATTCTCCCTAAATTTTGGGAAAACTATCAACCTTTGATAATGCCGTAAGGCGAAACCGGTCAGGAATTTAATAAATAATGTGGAATAGTACAAGTGTTTTTATTGAAGATGTGTAGCAAGTTCCACCAAGTGCCATCTCAATCAACAGTATAAGCAGTATAAATTCTATCATTATTTACCCACTTTAGTAATTGGTCTACAATATATCCTGGCAAATTCAGAACACTAGAATTAGGTGTTATAGTAAAATTAATATTCCCGTGAACTGTTGGGGGTAATTGACCAATAAATAATAAATATGCGTAAAGTATTGGCCAACATGTACCTACAAACTCACATCATCACGAAACTTTATTTTTTATACCACTTAGGTCATAGGTGGCATTCAAGCACACGTCTCACCTAATGGAAAGTTACCGTGGCCACATGTATGGACCACACCTACACCTTTAAATGCCCTTTTTAAAGAACCCCATATTGTAGTCGGTTGGTAATACCCTAAATATATTTTTTTCAGGTACTTTAACGCTTCAGACGGCGATCATTAGATATGATTGACTGAAAGCCTTTTGTAAAATACCTGACGAACAGTTAGTAGAAACCAAATGCAAGACAGCAGATCTTATTGAAGTTTACTAATAAAAATTAAATAACAAACACAATATGATTTATTTACAACCCATGTGTTGGTGTTTGGAGCCGGCTTCTGTTAAGTTGAAGAGCAGTTGTAAGACCGTTTGGCACGATCGAACAAAATCGATAGCTGAATCCGCGTTGAGATTTAAATTTCGCATGCCCTAAATTGAGTGACGTCACGTTATCGAGCACAACATACACATAGATACATAACTATTGAGTTGTGCTCGACAAGATATATCTGATGCTGACTGGACATACCTGGCACGTCTCTAGAACAGGAGAATACTAGGCACTACGTCACTTTTGTATCCCTGTTAAGAATAAGAATGAACCCTATGTATAAAAAAAAAAAACTGTTTCCTATGGATATTTTATCTATGGCAATAATATAAAAACCAACAGTACATACTTTATTAAATTGTTTTATTTCCAAAAACTAAAACTATACTTAGTATACTTCCACTGAGTCTTCAGTCCATTCAAAACAACAGGTTATGGACCAGATCACACTAAAAAAAAAAAACAAGGAATTAAAACTTTAGAAGCAAGAAGAAAATTAAATATTCTCATTGTAAAAAAAAATATAACCTATAATTTGGTCATTGCACATTAGTGAATTTTTCGTCATTCGTGTTCTGCAGCATCTTCGGCCGCCTAAAAATGAATCCTACCCAGGAGTATGCCGAAATACAACGACTTAACGACGAAACAACATTCCCTTTATGGAAGTTCCAAATAGAGGTTATCTTAAAGTCACAGGGATTGTACAACATCGTCCATGGAGAAGAAGTCATAGCTGTTGGTGGTGACAAAAAAGAGGAAGAAAAGAGGGATGCGCAAGCACAAAAGCTCATAATGTGTACGTTAAATAAAAAATACTTACCTTTGATTATGACGTGCGAAAACTCTAGAGACATGTATAAAAAACTGAAACAAATTTTTGAAAAGTCAACGGAACAACAAAAATGTGACTTACTACAAGATTTCTTCCAATACACCTATAATAAATCCAAAGATATAACCCACCATCTGTCAGCAGTAGAAAATATTGCATTTCGACTGAAATCCATTGGAGAAAAAATTTCAGATAACATAATAATGTCTAAAATCCTGTCAACATTACCAGAAACATACAACAACTTTATTACTGCATGGGAATCTTCACCACTTAGTGAAAAAAATCTGAATAACCTAACGGCAAGATTGTTAACAGAAGAAAAGAGAGTCCGGAATGAAACGGGAGAAGTTTATTTTAATAAACATAACAACAATAACAAATATAACAAAACATCAAAAAATAACCCAAATAAAAAACAGTGTAAAATATGTAACAAAACAAATCATGATGAAAAAGATTGCTTCTTTAAAAAACAGTGTAAAATCTGTAAGAAGACTAACCATACAGAAAAAGATTGCTACTTTAAGAAAGAAGAAAAGAATACTACCAAGACAGCATTATTAACTTCAGAAAATATAAGAAGTACTAACAAAGAAATAGAATTCATTATTGACTCCGGCTGTACTTCACATATGACAAAATATGAATATATTCTACAAGAAGTAAAAGTCAAAAAAACTGAGATTAATACAGCTAAAAGAAATGAAAAGTTAATGGCAGAGAAAGCAGGAAAAATAGAAACTAAAGACTACTACATTGAAAATGTTTTGTATGTGCCGAATCTACAGAAAAATTTAATATCTGTGAATGCCCTCACTGAAAATGATGCTGAAGTGTTGTTTACTAAAACTAATGTCATAATAAAGAAGAATAATAAAGAGATAATAAAGGGTAAGAAAAATGGTAGTGGCTTGTATTCTATTCAGCTAGAAGTTGATGAAGATAAAGAAAAGTCTCAAGAAAATACTTACATGACATTTAAGAAAAATGATGCCCTAGATTGGCATAAAAAACTAGGCCACCCTGGAAAAGATAAAATGAAGAAAATGCTTGATCTTGTTAACGGTATAAAGGTAAATAAAGCAGATATTGACAACATGCCTGATTGTGAGATATGTATACAATCAAAACAAACCCGACTTCCATTTAATACTACAAGATATAAAGCTAAAAATCCTCTAGAAATAATACATACAGATATTTGTGGCCCAATAACTCCCACCACTTGGGATAATAAAAGATATATTCTGACCTGCATTGATGAGTACACAAACTATACTAAAATATACTTACTTAGCAATAAAAGTGAAGCCTTCGAGAACCTAAAAAATTACATCAAAGAAGCAGAAAGACAACTATCTAGAAAAGTTAAAATCATAAGATGTGACCGTGGTGGAGAATACACAAGTAAGACTATAAGGAACTTTTGTAAAGAAAATGGAATTGTATTGGATTATACAACACCATACAGCCCACAACTCAATGGTAAATCTGAAAGGTTTAACCGTACCCTTATGGAAAAAGTAAGAAGCATGATGTATGAAACAAATGTGGAAAGTGAGCTTTGGGGCGAAGCTGCAAAAACCGCTACATATATTTTGAACCGCATACCTGTAGAGGGACAAGAAAAAACGCCAGTTGAGAAATGGACAGGAAGAATACCAAACTTAACATACCTACAAATATTTGGATGTCAAGTATACAGCAAAAACCTAGAATACCTACAAAAACTAGACAAAAGAAGTAAGAAATATATCATGATAGGATACTCAAATACCGGTTATAAGCTGTGGGATAGAGAAGAAAGGAAAATAATAGAAAGAAGAGATGTAGTTTTTCTGAAGACAACTAACAAAGAGAAGAACGAAGATAAAAAGAATGCAAAAATAATTATAGAAAATGAAAATAAGAACATAACCACTCAGGAGGAGAGTGAAGAATCTGACATCGAAGAAGATGACTACAATACAGGATATGAGAGTAATGAAGATGATGATGACAAAAATGATAACAATATAGAAGAAATAAAATATGAAAACATAGATGAAACAGATGCAAATGCAGAACAAACTGAACTAGAAACAGCAGAAACCTATTCAAGATCTGGAAGAAGAACTAAAAAACCTAGCTACCTAAAAGACTATGTTACTAACATTGCTTACTGTTTGATATCACAAGAAGATGTACCTAAAACATATGAAGAAGCAATTAAAAATGAAGGATGGAAGAAAGCAATTGACAAAGAACTAACAGCATTACAGAAGCTAGAGACATGGAAACCTATTAACGAAAAGCTACCTGAAAAAGTAAAACCTATAGACACAAAATGGATTTTTAAAGAAAAGGAAGATGGAACCAAAAAGGCACGACTTGTGGTACGAGGCTTCCAACTAAAAAGAGACAACAAAGATAATATTTTCTATTCACCCGTGGCTAGAGCTGCAACAATAAGAATGTTGATTTCAAAAGCAGTAAATGAAGACCTACCCATAAGACAACTGGATATTCCCACTGCATTCCTAAATGGAAAAATAAAATCAGACATCTACATCAACGCCCCACAAGGACTTTCACCTGAAAAGAAAATACTAAAACTACAGAGAGCACTATATGGACTCGATGAATCTCCAAAATGCTGGAATGACACAATAGATAAATTTGCCAAGAAGAACAATTTCAAAAGGTCTGAATATGATTACTGCCTGTATTATAAAACGGACTGTTTTATATTAATCTATGTCGACGATATACTTCTAATTGGAAACTGTGAACAAATAATAAAAGAACTGAAAAGAGAATTTAAAGCAAAGGATTTAGGAGAAGCAAAAACATTCCTTGGAATGGACATAGAAAGAGGTGAAGAGAAGATAATATTGAAAAATAAAAATCAGATTGACAAAATCCTAAACAAATTTGATATGAAAGACTGCAACGGAATAAAGACACCAATGGAAATAAACTTCAACATAACTAGTACAGAGAAAGAAAAAGGAAGTAATGAAAATGAGAGGTACAGAGAATTAATAGGAAGCTTATTGTACCTGACAATAACAACGAGACCGGACTTGACATTTTCAGTTAGTTATCTGAGTAGATATCTCGATAAGCCAAACTACCAAACCTGGAAAGCTGGTAAAAGAATACTCAGATATTTAAAAGAAACAAAAGACAAAGGATTAATTTTCAAAAAGGGTAAAGAAAACTGTTGGGGACGACAGAAACAGGATAGAATGGCCAAGAGGTGTATGGTGGCCTAATATTTTGTACCGCTGGCGCTTCTGTCGTGCGGCGAGTGGACTGTATGTAGATCTTGATGCTGGCGGGTGGACGAAGGTGCCAATGGGAGCGTGGATTGAGAACTGCTTGCGGCTTGATGAATGATGATCTGCAGAAGGGTACTCCAATTTCAAGGGTCTTTCCAGTGAAACAGCGATTTCTTTCTTCTTGTTTATTAGAGGTTTTTTCTCTAAGGCTGCTGGTTCCGCACTGAATTCGGGAGGAAAAATGACCGGCTTATATAGGGTACTCTGACCAATCAGAGCCCTTTGGATTCTACCTACAAACTGCTTTAGCCAATCAGCGGCTTTGTTTACATTGCCTATTTTATTTTTCCTCACGGATTCTATATTTTACAATTTTATCTTATAGATAATACCTTATATTTACTTAGTAACATAAATTTAACAATAAAAACATTAGTTTAGACCTTAAAAACTATAAAAATAGCTAACGGCTCTCGTTACGGTAAAGTTCTACAGTAGCTAAGCTTCGTGGCGCGTTCTGCGTAGGTGGCGCCGCCAAGCGGAAATGATTGGAGACTCATTTGGGAATTTTTATTCACTTAAATCTAATTACAAAACTTATAACTTATCCTTATGAACTATTTACAAATTACAAGTACGTCGTCGCTAATATTCTCCCCCACGGTGCGTGGCACTGCATCCTCGGGCAGCGACGATGTGGCAGGTACCAGCGTGATGACTCGACGTGTCGGCCGTCGGAGTACTCCACCCGAAGTCCGCACGTCCAATATCCTAGTTCTTCCGTCTGGTCCTGGATACACCTTGATGACCTCGCCTCGGGGCCACGAATTTCTCGGCAGCGTCGCGTCGACTATGAGCACGATGTCGCCTATCTTTGGATCGTTAGTTTCCTTACCCTCTATCTTTCTAGGCATCAAGAGGGGTAAGTACTCTTTGATCCATCTCTTCCAGAAGTGGTCCGCTAGCCTTTGCGTAGTTTTCCAGCTGGGTCTTCCTATCAACTCGGTGTCGTTGAACTCGCCGGGTGCTGACATGCCGCATGACCTACCCAACAAGAAGTGGTTGGGGGTCAAACTTTCCTCTTCAGTGGGGTCCATGCTGACGGGGGTGAGGGGTCTTGAATTGACGGTGTGCTCCACCTCGGTTAGGAGCGTGTGAAGCACTTCTTCTGGCGGTGACTTCTCTTCGAGGATCGCTGCTAACGCTGTTTTGACTGATCTTACGAGTCTCTCCCAGGCGCCTCCCATGTTCGGACAACCAGGAGGGATGAACTTCCAGGTGATCCCTCTCTCTTGTGCGGCTTGCTGCAGCTCTTTGTTCGCCCCGACGAAGTTCGTACCGTTGTCGCTGAAGATTGTCTTCGGGGTTCCTCTTCTTGCTGCCATCCGTCGGAGTGCCATAATCATAGAGCTAGTGCTTAGAGATGGCACTAACTCCAGATGTACAGCTCTGGTGGTGAGGCAAGTGAACAGTGCCCCCCAACGCTTCTCTCTTCTTCTCCCCACGGTGACGTGCATTGGCCCGAAGTAATCCACAGCGGCGTTGGTGAACGGGAACTGGTGATGCTGAAGACGTTCTCTTGGTAAGTCTCCCGCTGGTGGTATCCCCGGCGTACCTTTCCTTGTCTTGCACCACTGACAGCCGTGAGATATAGCTTTCAGTGTTGTTCTTAAGCCGAGGACCCAATACTTTTGACGGATTTCGTTCATGACCGTCACGTTGTTTGCATGTAGGAACTTCTTGTGGTAATGCTCGATGAGGAGGCGTGTGATTTTGTGCCTTCCATCTAGCACAACAGGATTCATTTTTCTTTCGCCTTCATCTTGAAACTTGTTCGTTCTACTTCTTAATTTGATGATGTCGTCTTCACCCATGTAGACGTCAATCTTCTTTATTCGACTTGCATTTTCTAATGGTTTCTTATCCTTCAATTTTCTTAAGTCAGCCGAGAAGCTGTCGGCTTGACTCATCTTCAATAATAACTTTTCAGCCTTCTTCAAGTGTTCTTCGTGTAGAGGTACGTATAGCCGCTTGTCTGCGCTGGCGGAGATTTGTAGCTTACCGGGCTGGGTCTTCTTTTGTGGCTTCCAGGGCTCGTCCTTCTCTCGGGCGGCGACGGTGGTTGCCTTGCGGGTTCTCAGGCGGCTGACGAAGGCGATGACTCTCGCAGTAGTGCGCAGCAATCGCTCCCAGCTTGCTTGTTGATTCTTTTCTTCTAGCAGCGCACCTCCTTGCTTGAAGTCTCGATGTGGCCACTCTTCTTCTGGCTGGCGGAGAAATGACGGCCCCTGGAACCACCTGGCGTTGCTGTCGAACTCGGCTGGGACACCCCTTGTGGCGTCATCTGCCGGGTTTTGCTTAGTAGGCACCCATCTCCATTCTTCAGGTTTCGTTTTCTCTTCTATTTCTGCCAGTCAATTTGCCACGAACGTCTTGAATTTTCTAGGTTCTGAGTTGATCCATTGTAGTACAGTGCTGGAGTCGGTCCAGTATACTGTCTTTGATGCTTCGAGCTCCATCTCTTCTTTGATCGACGCCGCCATCCTACTACCAAGCAAGGCCGCTTGTAATTCAAGCCTTGGGATAGACACTGGCTTCGTGGGTGCGACTCTGGCTCTGCCGGCGATCATAGAGACGTGGACTCGTCCACTGGGCTCGGTTGTCCTCCAATAGACGACTGCTGCATAGGCTTCTTCGCTTGCATCGGTAAATGTATGCAGCTGTCCGCTTCGACTGCACGGTGAGATGCACCTCGGGATCTTCAAACTTGATAATGTTGATACATCTTCTAGGTATCTTCGCCAGGCTGCTTCTTGTTTTTCACTTATAGCTTCGTCCCAGTCCGTCTTAGTACGCCAGATTTCTTGAATCAATTTCTTCCCTTGTATTAATACTGGCGCGGCGAATCCCAACGGGTCGAATGTAGACATAACGGCGCTCGTGACTTCTCTCTTGGTCGGAGTCCGTTGCCCATTCAGCAGCTCTTCTGGCGTGTTGCGTAGCCCAATGTTGAAGGCTAATGCGTCTTCTTTAACCAGCCATCTTAGACCGAGAGTCTTCTCTTCTTTCGCGAGTGGCAGTGAATCTTCTTTATTTGCTTCTTCTATGTCAGGCAACGCAGTCGCGTAGTTACTGGCCCAGCCCTTGAGATGAAAACTTGCTCTTGCATGGATTTCTTTAACTTGCTCGGCTATCTTCTTTGCTTCTTGGGTCGACTCGAAGCTCTGGAGATAGTCGTCCATGTAATGATTTCGGCTGATGGCTTTCACCGCTTCGGGTCGAGTCTCTTTGAAGTCTTCTGCGTTCTGGTTCATGACGTATATCGCCGTCGCCGGTGATGACGCTGCTCCAAAGATGACTGACGTCATACGATATTCTTCTGGCTTGCCTGTCCTCTTCTCACCTCGCCACAGGAACCGTAGGCTGTCCCGATCCTCTTCTCTAATCTTGATACGAAGAAACATGTCTTGAATGTCAGCCATGATTGCCACTGGACCTTCTCTGAAGCGCAGCAACACCCCAAACAACGACTGCAGTAGGTCTGGGCCTGGTAGCAGCACGTCGTTGAGGCTCTTTCCGTCGTACTTGGCGGCTGCATCGAAGACTATTCTTGGTTTCTTCTTGATCGGGTGTATCACGGCGAAGTGAGGTAGGTAGAAGGTTCTACCTTCACTGACGAAGTTTGAAATCTTCTCTGCATAACCTTTTTCAATGAGGTTCTTGATCTGCTTCTCGTAGGACTGCTTGACCTGGCTGTCTCGATCTAACTTCTTTTCTACGTTCACCAAGCGTCGTAGAGCTTGATTGTAGTTGTTAGGTAGGGACTCATCTTCGCTCCTCCACAGTAGGCCTGTCTCGAACTGACCGCTGGGAAGTCGTTTCGTTGTCTTCTCGAGGATTTCCAGGGCTCTTCTGTCGCTGTCGTTCGTTGGCAGCTTGTTCTGAATTCCAAGTGATTCTAGTTGGAAATGCTCTCGGATGACGTCTTCCATGGCTTCATCTGCTGTCTTGGCTCTGCCGTAGTGGATGAAGTGTACCGCAGCGCTGGAACCCGTTTCACACCCATGTAGCACCCACCCTAGACTAGTGAGTGAGGCTACGGGCTCGCTTGGTTTTCCTTTCTTCAGTCTTCTTGTGACGATAAGGCCCCAGTTATCTTGACCTATCAACATCTTCGGTTTCTCGGTTGTGTAGAGAAGTTGATCTTCAATCTTCTTTAAATGCTGGCAGCTGGTAATAGTGTCCTTCTTTATTCTTTGTTCTGACAGGTTGAGATCGTCGATGGTTCTTGCAGTGATATTCTTCTTGTCTCTTCTGAAGGCACCTTTGATCTTCAGTTGTATCTTCTGGGAATCCTTGATGATCTTTGTACCGACTGTTTCAATAGTTAGCGTTTCTGTCTTGCCCTCAGCTCCGATCGTCTCTGCCACCGCCTGGTCTAGAAGCGTGATGGTTGAGCCTTCATCCAGCAGCGCCAGCACCCGAGCTTGCCCTTTCGGCCCGTAGATGTCGACTGGCACGATCTTCAGGTATGCTTTTTCTCCACTGATGGTGTTGTGGATGGAGGCGACCTTCCCTTCTGATGAGCTTCCTTCTTCTTTCTTCTCAAATGGTTTCGGCGGCTTGTCGGAGTGTAAGATAGTGTGATGCCATCTTCCACATTTCTTGCAGTTTGGAGCTCTACAGTTGGTTCTTGAATGCTGGAACCGTAGACACTTGAAACACGTTCTAGCTTTCTTCACTATTTCCCATTTTTCATCAATGTTTGCTTCTTTCAGCTTCTTGCATTCTATCAGGAAATGCTCTTCTTGACATATGGGACAACTCTTCTTGAACTTCTCTCGTTCAGTTTCATGTGAAGACTCTCCTTGAATCGTATGCACGGGTCTTCTTGTACCCCTCTTCTGGTCTGAAGGCTCTTCAATTGGGGCAAAGTCACCGCACATGTCTGCTTCTACTTCTAAAAATTCTTCAATGAGTAGTAGCTCTTGTAAGTCTTCCTCCCTTCGGCTTCTATGGTAGGCGAACCATCTGAATTTCATAGCTGGAGGCATCTTCTCAATGATAGCTTTCAATGTTTCAGGAGAGCTGAGATACTGCGGCTTCTTCAAGGCTTTGATTGTTTGAACAGCGTTCTTGACTTTGCTTGCAAACTTACAGATGTCGCTTGGGTTTTCAGCGACTTTAGGTAGGCTCTTGATCTTCTCTAATTCCGCCAGTGCTAGTGCCCCAGGTCTTCCAAATCTTGATTCCAGCGCCTTGAGTACTTCGTAGGGATCTTCAGCGGTGAACAGTAGGCTCTGGACAGCTTCCTTTGCTCTTCCCTGGATCGCTCTTCTGAAGCGTGCCATGTTCTGTATGTTGGAAAACGAGGCAGCCGTGTCTTCGAAGGTCCTCTTGAACGCCAGCCATTCTTCACAGGAACCGTTGAAGTGAGGGAGTTCAACCATCTTTGATGACATTGTTTCATGCGACTTCTGAGCGATCTCTTTAATAGCTTGAGCTAACTCCTGGATGTCGCTCTTCTTTTCTTCACGTTCAGGAGACTTTCTTTCTTCGGTGGGCCCGACCCCTGTCTCGACGACCCATTTTTCAACTTGGGTTATTTCGTACGACTCTTCTCCAGCATCTTCTTCTTCTGATTCTGCGGCGATGAGTTCCAGCTTAGCCCGAGCTACCTTGGATCGCGCCTCGGCTAGCTCGAGCTCCCGTAGTGCCAACGCCATCTTCGCTTGCACTTCTGCTCTCTTCCTATGCGACGAGCGGGACGGTGTGTCCGTGTTGCGGGTCGACTTCTTAGGGTGAGGCCGCTGCAGACTGTCTTCATACTTCGATGTCGGTGCGCTTGCTTCGTCCCGACGTGAAGTGACACTTCGCTGACTGTCTTGCAACGTTGTATGGCTGGCTGTGATGGTACTCTGCTCCTCAGAATCTTCAAATTCCTCTTCAATGATGCTGGGCGGAGGCGCCGTGCGAGTCGGCTCCCCTTGCGCAGACTCCAATCTTGACCCATCAAATGATTGTAGTCTTGCTTGCTTCTGAATCAGCGGAACTGGCTTTTTTCTGCTTACTGTACTTGCGGACCCCGTAGTACCCGTGGTCGATGAACCGGTGCTCGTCGTGGCGGTGCTCGCTTCACTCGGCGTATTCATGCTCCAGTCCGACGAGGTGGTTTTTTCTGAAGTCTTCGATTGTTCTGATCCTGCTCTTGTGGTTGGCATCTTCTATTCTTCAAATCTTGACCCAATCCGGCTATCGATGGACCAAAAAATGTTGGGGACGACAGAAACAGGATAGACGGCCAAGAGGTATATGGTGGCCTAATATTTTGTACCGCTGGCGCTTCTGTCGTGCGGCGAGTGGACTGTATGTAGATCTTGATGCTGGCGGGTGGACGAAGGTGCCAATGGGAGCGTGGATTGAGAACTGCTTGCGGCTTGATGAATGATGATCTGCAGAAGGGTACTCCAATTTCAAGGGTCTTTCCAGTGAAACAGCGATTTCTTTCTTCTTGTTTATTAGAGGTTTTTTCTCTAAGGCTGCTGGTTCCGCACTGAATTCGGGAGGAAAAATGACCGGCTTATATAGGGTACTCTGACCAATCAGAGCCCTTTGGATTCTACCTACAAACTGCTTTAGCCAATCAGCGGCTTTGTTTACATTGCCTATTTTATTTTTCCTCACGGATTCTATATTTTACAATTTTATCTTATAGATAATACCTTATATTTACTTAGTAACATAAATTTAACAATAAAAACATTAGTTTAGACCTTAAAAACTATAAAAATAGCTAACGGCTCTCGTTACGGTAAAGTTCTACAGTAGCTAAGCTTCGTGGCGCGTTCTGCGTAGGTGGCGCCGCCAAGCGGAAATGATTGGAGACTCATTTGGGAATTTTTATTCACTTAAATCTAATTACAAAACTTATAACTTATCCTTATGAACTATTTACAAATTACAAGTACGTCGTCGCTAATAAAAACAATCTCAATGGCTACTCAGATGCAGACTGGGGCAATGACAAGTCTGACAGAAAAAGTGTTAGTGGTGGCATTGTTCTACATGGAGGAAACCCAATAGCCTGGTTTTGCAAAAAACAAGCATGTGTGGCACTATCAACAGCTGAGGCTGAATACGTAGCTGCAGCCATGACAGCGCAGGATCTAGTAAACATAAAAGGAATATGCCAACACCTGAATTTAAAGACCAATGCAAATCTCTTAGTAGATAATCAGGGTGCTATTGCCCTATCCAAAAGCCATGAAAATTCAAAAAGGGCTAAGCATATTGATATCAAATATCATTTCATTAAAGATCTTATTGATAAAAATATAATAAATATAAAATATGTCAGTTCTCAAAATAACTATGCAGATATGTTTACTAAAAGCTTATGTTTGCAAAAGTTCAACAATATTATCAATAATTTTATGTCTTAATACTTTACTTTTTAAATTTCTTTTCTGTAAAGCCTTATATAATTTAATAAGCAAATAAATAAAACTTATGTTGATTTTGTTCCTTTTAAAAACTACATTTATTTAAGAATTGTATTTGTAAAGTACTACTTTTAACTATCTGGTTAAGGGATGATTGTAAAATAACACACAGGGTTCTTTGCATAACAATTTTAATTTTGTATAAAATTAAACTTGAGGAGGAGTGTTAAGAATAAGAATGAACCCTATGTATAAAAAAAAAAAAACTGTTTCCTATGGATATTTTATCTATGGCAATAATATAAAAACCAACAGTACATACTTTATTAAATTGTTTTATTTCCAAAAACTAAAACTATACTTAGTATACTTCCACTGAGTCTTCAGTCCATTCAAAACAACAATCCCTTCTGCCATCATCCCTTCCAGCAATAAAGAAGGCCGCCTATTTTACAATCAACTGTAGGTATACATCGTGGTATACTTACATGCTACCACAGATAAAATAATATGCTACCTACTTGTGCCACTGTAAATCTAAGGGTTTACAGTAAAGTATATCTATCTTATCTATCTCTCAAAATGTTCGGTCAATCCTTGAATACTTAATTTTCGAGTACCGCCGCCACAATTTTTTTAATTCTGTATGCTTACACAACGACTTATATCGACTGCAGCTATTAACAAAGTCGGAACTACATTTTGGCGATTTTCGTTTTATTGCTCCTGAGGTCTTCAAACGTCTATAACTATGTTCTCGCAAAGTTTCAAATTTGAAACTAAATGCTATCATAGTATTTCTAGATTAACAAAGTCGGATTTTATAGGAGCGTACGAATAATAATGTAGGTAAGTATGTTACAACAAAGTTCGCGGGGCTAAGAAGGGGAAGGGGCGCGCGCGCAACGGGCGGTTCTGCCAGTTCGCTCATTGTTAGCGGGGCGACTGCGCGTGCGTGTTTTATATTTTTATATTATTGTTTTACGTAAATGTGCAGTATATAGTATAAAATAACAATGTCTCGATCTAGACATACTTTAACGGTTAAGATTGTAATATGTGTCAAATCCCACATTGTTAACGGATTATTATTTTATTACCTGTGTCGAATGTACCACATTCTACATTATTGTGCGCTTTGAGTTCGTTCATTTTTGTTGGATATGGCACTACCGACTTTGTTTCTTGTACCTAACATTCCCGTTTTTGTCGGTTATGGTACTGTCGACTTTGTTACTCGTTCTTCTATTAAACGTTTTTGTCGGATATGGCACTACCGACTTTGTTATTCGTTCTTATAATGAAAATATTTGTCTTATATGGTAATACCACCATTTTTAATTGTACATTACTAAATTTAGATGTTGGAAGTGTTAGTATCGACTTTATTTCTAAAACAGTTATACAATAATGTAGGTTGGATATGGTATATAGTGCTAAAATTAGGAAGAGTTGACTAGTTTTCTATTCCCTCATGTGACATTTTTAATTATAGGTATGTTATTTTAGAAGGTAGGACACGATGGTACCTCCCGTTACAACTGATAGGTATGTTATTTTAGAAGGTAGAACACGACGGTACCTCCCGTTACAACTGAGCAGTCCGACTGGGTAAGTACCTTCGTCCTACAGAATACCGCGGTTATAGTAACCTTGTGTTGTGTTCCAGACGGTGAGCAGGGTAGCCAGAGCTCACTGGAGAGGCTCTGTGTCGTCAGTGGGAAGACCAAAGGCTTTGGATGTCACCACTGGCTAGTGCGGGAGTGAAATGTTGGCGCGGCGGTCAGGGAGACCCGGTGAAACGGTTAACCGCTGGCCGCCCGCAGGCTGTACGGTTCCCGAACCCGGGGATCACAATCTCCGTTCCAGGAGGCTGAACCAGCAGCCTGTGTAAAGTTCCCGGTGCAGTTGTCGTGCCGGAGAACGAAACCGGAGTAGACTTGGCAGTATCTGGGAGGGGACCCGGGGCCCGTCCGCCCACCGCACCAGCCAATCACACAACCCTAGCTCGTTTGCGGTGGCGAGAAACCTTACTTACTTCTTCTACACTGACGGCATAGAGCCTCTCTATACCTCCCCCTACCATTTTTATTATGGCCAAGAAAAATAAGAATAGACGTTCTACAGCGGCACCTTCATCCACAATGAAAGTTGACTTCTGTAACATCAGGGGCCTCCACACCAATCTTAACGAGGTCCATCACCATCTTGAGACAGCAAAGCCGACCTTATTCTTTCTGAAGGAGACCCAAATATCATGCCAGGCCAATACAGCCGATCTTATGTACCCTGGGTACAAACCCGAGCATAACTTCCTGCGTAAAGCCGGGTTATGCATGTACGTCCGGGATGACGTTTGCTGTCGCTGTCTAAACGGCCTTGAAGACAGGGACCTGTCCACTCTATGGGTACGTATGGATCACGGTGGCCCTACCCGTATCTATGCGTGCGTCTACAGGTCCCATAGCGGTGACCTGGGCACGGCTCAACTGTTTGAGCACTTACAGCGGTCGCTGGACAGAGTAATTGAGCAGTACACTCGGCACCACTCGGTACTTCGGACCACAGCGTCGTCTGGGCGCAAGTGACTCTCGCGTGGCCAGAACCACCGCGGCCACCTCAGTGGTGGCATGTCGGGCACTAAAAGTCGGTAGACTGTAACGGACTGCGAGAATTCTTCTCGTCGTACCCGTGGAGGCGGTTTTGTGTCACTTCAAACGATTCAAGCTCTTGTGCAAGAGCAGTCGCTGAAGCGATTCTAACGGGTATGGAATGCTAAATTCCCAACCGCTGGATCGCATCAGGAGCGAGTAAACGGCCAAATTTCTGCCACTCTTGCCTTCCGCCGCCGCAGAAACTCGACGGTAGCCTTGCCCATGGCGCTAAGGAGAAAGCCAATCTTTTGGGTAACCGCTTTGCGTCAAACTCGACAATGAATGACGGGAATGCCGAGCCAACCATTCTCCCCAGCTGTGGTGTTTCCATGCCTGAAGTTAAAATCACGCAACGGGTAATCCGGCGGGAACTCAAGTCCCTAGATGTTTGGAACTCGAGTGGGCCGGATGGTATATATGGCGATGGTGCTCAGGCGCTGTGCCCCCTAATTGTGCCCAGTACTTACGCAGCTTTTCGCGCTCTCTTGCTCTGCCTCGTGGAAGACTGAGTTCGTGCATCCTGTGCTAAAGAAAGGAGACAGGACAGACCCGTCCAATTACAGGCCTATTGCTATAACATCCCTTCTCTCAAAGGTTATGGAGTGTGTGATTAATACACAGTTCCTGAGATACCTTGAAGGAAGCGATCTACTGAGCGACCGACAGTATCCAAGCCGTCGTCGATGGCAGCTGCTCGGACCACATGGACACAAATACTGGTGTGCCACAGGGCTCCGTGCTGTCTCCGACCCTGTTTCTGCTGCACATAAATGATATGCTGTCTGATGACTCCATCCATTGCTATGCGGAAGACAGCACCGGGGACACGTGATACACGGACCGTGCAAATATCTCTCTGTCTAAGGTGAAGGAGAGTCGCTAACAACTTGCGACCAAAATCGGGAGTATCCGATTGGGGTCGACTAAACCTAGTCCAATTCAATCCCACTAAAACGCAAGTGTGCATTCACCTCTACGAAAACCCCATTTGTTGTAGCGCCGTAATTCCTGGGTACATCGCGTACCATTTCCTCGAGTATCGGGATCCTAGGCGTCGACATCTCAAGCGACGTCCAGTACCGCAGCCATTTGGAGGATAAGGCCTAGCTGGCATTGAAGAAACTTGGAGTGTTTAACAGGGCGAAGCAGTACTTCACTGCAGGGCAACGACTCCTTCTTTATAAGGCAAAAGTCCGGCCCCATATGGAGTACTGCTGTCACCTTTTGCCGGAGCATCTGCATACCAGCTTGACCCCTTCGAATCGATACAAAAACGTGCGTTGAGGCTCGCCGACAATCCCATACTCGCAGGCGCTGTGGAGCCTCTCAGCCACAGGAGGGACTGGCATCCCACACGGCAATAGAAATAGCACATAACCCCTTGGTCGTCAGTGGTTCTGGACTGTAATTACTTGTACTTTCCATTACTTTTGTGAATTTTTAACCTGTTCGATGTACTAACCGTACACTATCTTGATTTAATTTACATTTAATTGGATAATAATAAAACATATTATCAGTTTTAAAACCTTCTTTTAATACATAAGGCCTATGAACACCCCCACATCCGACATAACCTTGTAATTACGTACCGTGAAAAATTGTTGGATGTGACACTTCCGACTTCCCTAGTACGTGAAATATTGTAGGATGTGCCACTTACGACTTTCATAGTACGTGAAACATTGTAGGATATGTCACTTACGACAACTGTGCTAGTATCGGTTTCGGTTAACAATGTAACAACTGCTTTTTCTAGAATTTCCTAGATTTATTTTTGTTATTCACATTACGACCTTCATTATCTTTCAAAACTGTAGCACTACGCGAAATTTGGTTTCAATATATGGGCATTTGTGAATTTGGTGCAAGTTCAAAACTTTATTTGGCCGTACTGAAAAGTAGTGTTTTTGTAGTTCCGACTTTGTTAATAGCTACGGTCGATATATTAACTAGCTTTTACCCGTGGCTCCGCCCGCGTGGATGTCGGTTATCGAGACCAAACAAAGCCTATGTCCTTTCTCGAGGTCTAATCTACCCCTATGCCAAATTTCATCAAAATCGGTTCAATGGTTTAGGCGTGAAAGCGTAACATACAGACAGACAGGCAGAGAGGCAGAGTTACTTTCGCATTTATAATATTAATATGGATTTAGACCAAAGTATTTATAGTTCCAAGAGAACAATATTATAGTAAAACATGAATAATAACCGCATTACATTAATTAAATATGTAGATAGATAGTCCAATATAGAATAACAATGTTATAATTGTCAATAGCTACAAACAACAGGCAGTTTTGTATTTATTATTGCTCATTATTCTCTTCGCTCTTGCCACACTATTAGATACGTAGTCGTTTAGTAACACAAGAATACTATAGACTTACCGCGACCTACTAAGACCTTGCGGCGGTAAGACCCATCATGGGGGAGTGGCTAGAGAGGGTCAGCCGGGGTGCGAGGGATATGTCGCGAGACAACCTCACCTTCGGCCTAACGCAACGACTCACAGACGGCATGCGGTTTAGTCGGTTCGAGTCCGACATAACCTCCCCCTCCGCCTACGGAGGGGGGGGGGGGTATACTTGGCGAGATTTCTCGCATGTAAAAAAAAGACCTACCGCGAGCGCTGTACGCGCGGTATCACCAAAGAAAGTACATGAGACGAGAGCAACGCTCGCGGTATATTTTTTTGGTTCCGTACCTCAAAGGGAAAAACGGAACCATCATTTTGCCATCCGTCCGTCTGTCAAGAACGGTTTTCTCTGTAATGTGTGTAGGGTAGGTATCCAATAGAAAATCCAATAATATCGTCGCTGCATTCAGTTTTGTACGGTACCCTCTTGGTGCGCGAGCTCGACCCGCACTTGACCGGTTTTTAATACTTGGGCAAGATGTAGATCAACCTCATAGTGATTTCGCAATAGCGTCCAAAGCAGGCATTTTGATTGGTAAGTATGTACCTATGCTTTTCCGGTAGGTCTAGCGCCTGCCATCTGGCAGAGGCAAGCTTGCGTCAGAGCCTAGTCCGTTGTTTAGCACGTGAGGTGGACTTGGGCTGCAAGGTTGTTGGAACCCTCTTTCAGCAAGATGTAGATTGTTTTATACCATTTAGATGGCATGTTGTCCTTACCAGTATTTTACCATCTCTACCATGCTGAGTGTTCTGATGAGCTCTTACAATTAGTCCCACCCTCTCCTTCCCTAAGCCCATGGATGTGTGTACATATATGAATTACCTTACTATGTAGGGGAGAGAGAGAGAGACTTGGTCCCTAACTATGGGCCTCATAAGAAGGCTCAAGGTCACCCAAAGGGCGATGGAGCGTGCTATGCTCGGAGTTTCCCTGCGTGATCGAATCAGAAATGAGGAGATCCGCAGGAGAACTAAAGTAACTGACATAGCACACAGAATCGCCAAACTTAAGTGGCAGTGGGCGGGGCACATAGCTCGTAGAACAGATGGCCGTTGGGGCAAAAGAGTTCTCGAGTGGCGACCACGCGCCGGAAGACGCAGTGTAGGCAGGCCTCTCACACGGTGGACCGACGACCTGGTGAAGGTCGCGGGAAGGGCATGGATGCGGAAGACGCAGGACCGGTCATTGTGGAAATCCTTGGGGGAGGCCTTTGTCCAGCAGTGGACGTCTTTCGGCTGAAATGATGATGATGATGATGACTATGTAGGGGATAAGCATGAGATTGTATTGTTTGCAGATGATACTTCCTTGACGTTTAAAATTAATAGACACATACAAAATTATCACAAAGTTAATAGTGCACTCTCAAAGGTTATTCATTGGTTTAATGTTAATAATCTTCCTTTGAATAATAAAAGAACTAAAGTAATCAAATTTTCGACACCTAATGTAAGGCAGGTACAACTTAATGGATCTGGGTTGGACCCTGTGAGAACTGCTGTATTTTTGGGTATCACTATTGACTCAAAACTGCAGTGGGGACCGCAGATTGAAAAATTATCAGGCAAATTAAGTTATGCAGCATATGCAGTAAAAACAATTAGACGGCTTACTGATTTTGAGACAGCTAGAATAGTTTATTTTAGTTATTTCCATATTGTTATTGCATATGGAATTCTTATCTGGGGTAATTCTGTTGACATTGATACCATCTTTGTATTGCAAAAGAGAGCTTAATATGAAGAATATTAAGTCCCACCCTCTCCTTTCCTAGGCCCATGGACGTGTGCAACACCAGGGGGGTCATAATCGCGCTGCCGACCCTGAAGAAACCTTTTAATGCCCTTCTTTGAGAACCCTATATTGTAGCTGCTTGGAAAAATCACAGCATGGAGTTCACTCCACAGCTTGAACATAAGTGGGATGAAGTGGATGAAGGTACCAACTAATACAGACTGGAAAAATAAACTCAATAAATCACCATGTTTAATATTTATTGCAATGAAATATACATACGTAGTTAAGCATTTAATGTACATTTTCCTATAAGCGTTAGGTACACTGTGTACATACATACAAACATACAAATACGAGTGGTAAATGGATGGGATTCATTGGTCTAACTCTACTCTAACTATGGTATCAAATATATAAATTTTATATCATTAAACAATACATATTTATATTATGATATTTATATTCTTTCACTCTGATACTAGTCTTGTGATCTTAACAAGAATCAAACCCCTATACAATACAGTATATATTCAGTAATCTTATGGTAATACTGTCGAAAGTTTAAGGAAACAATTACATTCATTCAAATATTCACGCCTGTAAAACCCTAAAGGAATTAGGCTGAGGTCTATTTACACCCATATTTCGCCAACAATGATTTTCAGTCCCACATTGCCGGTATTGCCGCCAAGCTAGTACTACCATGGACTATATGTTTTCTTTCGGCTGAAATTACGTATTAATATTACAAGGATAACTACATATCAACATAAAATTATTTATAACTTGATATTTATAGTGATTCATTTTGTGGTATAATATTATTAACACTGTATAAAATAACACGAAATAAATCGCAATACATCTTTCAAAAATTGTTTTATTTCAATACTTATACCATCAGTATTTTTCAAAAACAAAACCATTAAGTGACAAAATTGTAGACTTTAATTCTAAAAATGTATTTTGTCCTTGAAATTCTTTTCTTTTTTCCTGATTTGATTGAATATAACCACAATTTGCGCCATGCGTATGACGTATTTTTTCTATATAAAGGTTCCACAATTTTATTGAAGTTAACAATTTTTTACCCGTTCATAACATATACTCCAGAAGTATAAATAACTAAGCCACAGGCAACGGCAGGCGGCGTGACGTGCAACTACTAAATTACATTTAATAAACATGATAGGCACTAGTACAAGCTGTTCAAAATATACTTTTTGCTAGGAAATTGTGTTTAAATGTAACTATCAGCACTATGGGGCATTTTCATAGGAAAATAGCAACACCCATGCTAACAATTATTATAGACTAGGAGCCCGTAAACACCAGAGCTTCGTCATTTTATAAAAGCTGAAAGTTAACACAGGTAAGGACGATAGCTCATTATGAAGTTTGGGTCATTGTGGTTTTGACAGATAAACGGTAATAACGGTGTAAAAATAATAGTAGAATAAATTTTCTTTTTAAGTAATGGGCCATCGTTCTTACCCCTGTTGGGATTAAACGCTTACGGCCTGGCCACGACCTCGGTCTAAGCGGGGCGCGGGGCGGCGAGCGGCGCGTTTGGCTCGCCACGTTCCCTCAGGAGCGGTTAGTTGCAGCGGCCGCGGTGGACGTATTTAGGTCGTCAAAACGTGCTCAAAATCATGGCGTTAACAAAATTATCCCTTCCCTATTTAGAAAGTAGCACATTATTAAGACAAGACATTCTTAATATGAGAGGAGGAGTGCACGAACCCACTAAAGATCAGTATTTAACTGGCGAATTTCGTGACCTATACGAAGATTACAGAAAATATCAAGAATAATTTTAATGAGTACACTAAGATGAATAATATTATCGAATGTGTTTCTTTCTTAATTCCTTATTGCACACACAGTACTAAGATCATACATAAAACATTTCAAGAAATATCCAAGTGGCTCAGCTGGTCACAGCATTCTTCCTGTAAGGAACCAGGGCCCTGACTCTGCTATTATCTTTTTCATGGCAAAGCCACTGCGGTGCCACAGACAATGTAACTACTGCCATTTAACCTTAGACTTTTAAGTTATTGCGCTAAAGTCTAAAATCAAATGACAATCTTGTAGAGTTAATGAAAAATGTTATAAACTCTTTCTCTTTTCATTTCGGACTTTAAATTTAATGCAATGTCAGCGGTATGACAGCGGTGTAAATAAATCAATAAGAACATATATTCGACCTGCTTTATATTTTTTATCAAGTAGAATCTTGATATTGAATTTAAAATATTTCGTGGCATGCGATTGTAGATAGTATTTTATTTTTTATTTTATTTATTTATTTATTTCACTTCATGCACAACGTACAATGGCGGACTTAATGCCGTAGGCATTCTCTACCAGTCAACCTAGGGTGGTGCAGAGCTATAACGACGTATAGACGTACAGACCTCAGTGGCGTAGCGTTAGAGCACTCAACTGCTGAGTAAGAAATTTTATTGGTACCTACCACACCTAGACAGACAGCTGATGAAGATCCACTTGAAACTTTTCCAAAACTCGGTCTATTTACTTGGAGGGCAGTCCAGATGACAAGGACCATCATTCCGGTGCTGTTCTTGAAAATGTCAGCAGAGAAGCAAACGTTATTGTTTGTATAGAACAATTTTTTGCGGCTGTATCAAATCAAAACATTGTATGACAAAACATGGCGTCCTAACTTACTGTCAAAGCAGTTTCCCTGAAGAAGATGATAGCGCAGTCTGTCTTCGAACTTTTTCTTCACTAGTGTAACTTTAGTCGAATAGTATTAGTGTTCTCAATTCTCAATCTCTATACTTACACTACTTAAATGAAATACCAAGTGTTGCCAGCGAAGAAATTTCAAATTTTGTAACTTTTTCGCCTTCCTATCATATCATATAAGTAGGTGCATCAAACCTAAAGTAGGCAATTCGAAATCTAATAAAAGTTTATAACCATGTATATCAGTTAGCACACTGGGAAAACAGATTTTAAGAGCGGAAGCGCCATCGATTCGACAAAACAAGAAGTTAGCGAGCCCTGAATCGGATTTTCTGTGAGATAACTCCTCTGTGCAAGACCTCGGTTGCGTAGCGTTAGAGCACTCAACTGCTAAGTAAGAAATCGGGTACGATTCTCACTCAATGCATATAATTCGTATTTGTATGCATGAAGATGATTTGCATTAGTTTGAATGTTTCTATGTGTAATATGTATTTAATATGTTTGTTTATGAGCGTTTTAGAGCCCATAACAAAAGCTAGCTGTGTAAATGGCGCTGTGAAAAATGTATATGTTTCCTTCCATTTTTTAAAATATTTTTTAGTCTTGTTATCACACTTACTACATTTTTACACTACAATACTTCAACATTTTTTTATACCACTGTGGGAGCAGACGAGCATACCCCACTTGATGGTGCGTGGTAATCGTGGCCTATGGACGTGTGCAACACTAGGGGAGTTAGACTCGAGCTGCCGACCCTGTATATACAGTTTCTGTGCCTTCAGTGTAGAAGACAAAGCAGGACAAGCCCTTGGTTTTTACTCTAATAAATTTCAGTATCTGAAATTTTGTAATTGAAATTCAGTTACTGAATTTCATGAACTAGATTTCAGTTTAGCCTTTTTTTGTGTGTCTGTCTGTGGCATCATAGCTCCCACACAGATCGTCAGTTTATTACAGCTTTTTAATACTTGTAAAACTATAGTCACTGGCAATAGTATTTCATCTCATAATGTTCAATTTGGTTCATCATAATGTGGTGTTTCATTATTTTTAATTTCATCAACAGTATTGGCTACCATATCGTGCTTATAAGCTTAATTACCATCATTATAGATATTGCATAAAATGCTTAATGCAGCAATATATACATAACTAAATATTGTCATCATATAATACACGTTATTGCAGTGATACTACATACAGAAAGGGTTCAATTTTAAGTATTGATAATATTTTTAAATTAATATTTTTAATGTATAAGACAAGTGCCTAAATAGTTTCTAAAAAACTGTATAATTTAAATAATATATAATTTATTAAGTGTCAAGTATAATTCATTTACAAGTGAAAATATTAGTATTTACATTATAACAAGACTGATCCCTACAAAAGCGGGAAAATTGGATAATTTTAAGTGTTTTTGCTGAGAATAAAATGTTGCAAGTATACATACGGCAAATATTATAACAGATTGTTTTTAGATATTTCTACACAATAACAGATAACATGATCTCTAAAAGAGTGACAGTAAATCGGTTACAGTACACATGTCTTTTAAAATCGAAATGTATTATTAATAATTGCTATATAATAATTCTCTAATAACAACAATCTATAGAAAGCTACAAATTTAAAAATTAAAAAAATATCGATAACGGAACGCTCACAGGATGCGCAACTCAAAGAAAATAAAAAAATAAAAGATATATTTTACACAAATCATATATAATTACACAGTATGGTTGTCACTTACGCTAGGCTAAGATTATTTACATCAACGTTAACATAAATCTTTGCTGTAACATCCAATATTTAGACAAAAAAACGAAATAAGTCATCTGTTCATCACAATATTACTTACGTATGGAATAATAATGTTTTAATACTAAATACTTACATGTGTAGACGAAAACAATACATAATAGTAATAATTATTATCTCTAGATATCATAATATGATAGTTATTGATACAAAATATACAGGTTAGCGGATGTCGCGTGCCGGGTTACGAAACTTACAAAAATATAGTTATGCCCGGTTCACAATACTACAGTAGCATTCCAGTCCAGGGAGCGAATCCAGCGCTGGGACGCTACTGGAATAACGGGAACCATCACTCGAATGTGCCCATTCCAGTGAGTGATTCTAGTCCAGTGGATTGTTAAAGCGCGTTTAAAACACTTTCACTGGATGACTGGTATAATGTGAACCGGGCGCTATAGCGACACGTGAGACGTGCGTGGTCCGTGTCAGGGGCGTGGGCCAGCCAGCGGCCGGGAGGTGCCTGGGCAGGTGGAGACGGAAGGCGATCACCCCCCGTTGCTTGGTTGCTCCTGTACACAATAAGTTACTGGTAAAGATTTGGAAATTTCCTACGTAGCTCAATTTCCTGCATAGCAAAATGTCCTACATAGTATAATTTCCTACATAGCAAAATTTCCTACGTTGCAAAATTTCCTACTTAGCAAAATTTCCTACGTAGCAAAGTTTTCTACGTAGCAAAATTTCCTACTTATAGTTCGTAAAATATAGCTTGATACCTGTGACTTTAGAGACTTCGTTTATAAAGACTGCAACAATAAATTTGTTGTTGGAAAAGTTTTAATTTTTTAAATATTAATAAGACATTTGTATAGAAATCTAGAACACTTTTTTCAAATAGAACTTGTTATCAAGGAGATACTAGTAAAAACAAAGGTAATTTAAAATATTTATTATATTTTATTATTTATATTACTTCGTAAACTCTTTTCGCAGCCTTGAAGGGATGTGTAATCGACTGGCCAGCGAATATCGATAAAATAAATGTATGACAATTTCATTAATATAAATTGTATAAATGATTATATCTAATAATTTTTTCACAACAAATTCGTATTTTTTTAGTCTTGCAATACCTACTGCTTTCGCATGCAGCGAACAAGCGGGCGCCATCTTTTTTGAGTGCCCACGCCTTGTATACGCTATCGCTACGTGATTAATATTGTTTTGTCGTTATTACTGTTGCTTTGTTAAGTTTTGTTGTTATTTCTAGTTATTTGTTTTTTTTGCACCACAATGCCGAAAAGAACAAAAAAAAACTGTTTTGAATAGCGAAAGTCGCGAGTTTGTGATTCGTTTGCGCGAGTATTTTGACCGCGAGAATCAAAATGGCGGACCGCTACTACCATTGGAGCAAGTGTGCAATAGAGTTGCTGACGCTCTTGGTATCGGACGAGCTACAGTGTCTCGAATTAGCAAAGAAAAGTATGGAGAATCGTCAAAGGAGATGGTGGCCGAAGATGAGGGAGGTAAAATATTATCGACTCCTAATAAAAAAAGGAAGAGAGTTTCGCCAGTCACCGAAATTGACGACTTTGATGCTGCCGCAATTCGAAATCATATATATGCGTATTACGCACGTGGTGAATTTCCCACGTTAAAAAAAATATCCGTTTCGCTTAAAGACGCGGATTTATTTAAAGGAAGTCCACCATCGTTGTCCAAAATATTGAAAAAAATCGGCTTTGCTTATAAAAAAAGCGATAAAAGAAAAATTTTAATGGAGCGAACAGACATTGCTTTGACCCGAATTGACTTTTTGCGCAAAGTCAAAAATATAACAGATTGGCATAAAGTGGTTTTTCTTGATGAAACATGGCTCAACGCAAACCACACTGTTTCAAGATCGTGGACAGACGATAAAGCGGAGTCTACCACCAAGGTGCCCGAAGGCAAAGGACAAAGATTAATAATTACTCATGCGGGGACATCGTCTGGTTTTGTGCCCAATTGTTTACTGGCGTTTAAATCAGTAAAAACAACAGAGTACCATGAAGAAATGGATTTTACAAAATTTAAGGAGTGGTTTCTAACTCTTCTAAATAATTTGAGTGAACCACATTTTATTCTGATGGACAACGCTCCGTATCATTCAGTACAAAAAGATAAGGCGCCTACGACAAGCAATCGTAAAATTGAAATTATTACTTGGCTGCAAAACAAAGGAGTAAAAGCCGACAACAGCATGCTCAAGACAGAATTGCTAAGATTAGTAAGCATTGATAAGCCCCCCACTCCAAGATATATTATAGACGAAATGCAAAGGAAATGGGCCACACCGTCATCCGTTTACCACCATATCATTGCCATTACAATGCAATAGAACTAATCTGGGCTCAAGTCAAAGGTTCGTATAATCTAAAAAAAACATACATAAAAGCTTACAAAGAATTTAGTAGGTTTTTTGTTTGATCGGATACCTTTTTTTTCTAGGTTACGCTGCCAGACATAATGTAGCACCGCCTTTCACAGCAAACAAAATGTTGACATAACTACATGAAGCTTGTGTACATGTAAATGCTGATGATAGGAAAAAGGTAGTTGAGAAGACAAAAAATGTGATTCAAAAAGATTGGGAGCGCGATATTCAATTTGACAACATATGCGATCAAGAATTAATTATTAATCTACAGGACTGCTCCAGTGATGAATCAGAATTTGACTTTGAAGTTGATCTCGGCTGTACACCATTTGACAATTAAACTTTTAAATACCTTCAAATTCATCTTTCATTTCCTTTTTTCTTTCTTTCAATATCGTTAAAATGTATTTTTTTAATAAACTCATTCTTTATAAATATCGATAAAATACTAAAGACGTCCCATACCTATTACATGTCATTCTGACAAACGTCAGAGGTATCAAGCTATATTTTACGAACTGTAGCAAAATTTCCTACATAGCAAAATTTCCTACGTAGCAAATTGAGCAAAATGTTTGACGGTCAATTTTAAAATATACATAAATTATTGATTCTTCAACTAATCAGACCGTTCTTGCACATGTTGTACGTTCTTGATGAGTGAAAAACAGACATTATTGAAATAAAAACCTTTTTAGGCTTGTTGAGCAGTCGTCGTACAAAAAATAAATAAATAATTTTTTTAAAAACATCTCCTCCGGTTCGATCCAGAACAGTGACGTTGACGTCACAACGATATAATTCACAAGTTGCATAGTTTTTGTTTTAATTCTTTAAAGCCAGTACCTAATTGTGAAATTGTGAACATTCCCATGTGCACTTTTTTATTAAGTTTTCTTTATTTTATACAGACTGTTATCACTTCTGTTGGCATTCCTACAGTGCCCTAATTTTTTTATTAATGGCATAAAAATGACAATCAAATTACCTGTATAGATGGATCCAATCCTGCTTTGGGGAAGGGTATCTCCTCATTCGGTTGGTGATCTGTAAATAAATTGACATTTGGTTTAACATTCATTCAATATTTGGACATAGGTTCAACTGTTGTTACAAAAATATATGGATATTGAGCTTAATTTTGGTAACGTTTCGTTTTGTGGGAAGTGTAGTACGCTGCTGTTAAAAAAAGGTAATAAATGAGACTGTTCCATAGTCATGTCGACATATGTGTGCTTGAATCGACTTATGTGTAGTCAAAGTAATGGTTTTATCATCACAAAATTAGGATTCTGCTTTTTTTTAGAACTGAATGGATCAAATGTCTCTGAAAGTGAATATCTCCAAGCACTAAAAATACTCAAGTGGGTGATTGAATGAACGTTTACATAATTGAATGTTTGAGTGTGGGAGTGAGTGAATGATTGAGTCATTAGGATATTGCCAGTTCAATGAGTGAGTGATTAATAGAGTGAGTGTGGTTAAGTGAATAATTTGATAGCCAAATGAGTGACCGATAGCGTGTGTGTGTAGGAAAATGGGTTAAGAAATAGGTGTCTGAGTGAGTGAATGAGTAGGTGAACGAGTAGGTGAACGTGTGGGTGAACAAGTAGGTAAATTATTAGTAAACGAGTAGATGAATGAGTGGTCGAACGAGTAATGGAATGAGTGAGTGAACCAGTAGGTAGAACGAGTAGGTGAAATAGTGAGAAAACGATCTGATGAATGAGCGAGTGAACGAGTGGGTAAATAGGCGAGTGAGTGAGTGTACGAGTAATTGAACAATTTAATAAGTGGTTTAAGGTAAAGGTATGATGTATGTGTGGTATGTATGGTATGTGTGGTACGTACCGCGGTGGTGCCTAAGCGCGTCGTTCTGGTCCCGTAGCGCGGCCAGGCGTGCTCTAACGGCTCTCTGCTCGTGCGGCGGTGGCACCGCGCTCACCAGGCGCGCTAGAGTGTGCGATAGACCGCGGGATACTCTCGCTACTCGGGCCGCTAGTAGTGTGGTATGTATGGTATGTGTGGTACGTACCGCGGTGGTGCCTAAGCGCGTCGTTCTGGTCCCGTAGCGCGGCCAGGCGTGCTCTAACGGCTCTCTGCTCGTGCGGCGGTGGCACCGCGCTCACCAGGCGCGCTAGAGTGTGCGATAGACCGCGGGATACTCTCGCTACTCGGGCCGCTAGTAGTGTGGTATGTATGGTATGTGTGGTACGTACCGCGGTGGTGCCTAAGCGCGTCGTTCTGGTCCCGTAGCGCGGCCAGGCGTGCTCTAACGGCTCTCTGCTCGTGCGGCGGTGGCACCGCGCTCACCAGGCGCGCTAGAGTGTGCGATAGACCGCGGGATACTCTCGCTACTCGGGCCGCTAGTAACGCCGCGCTGCCGTAGCACTCTGTAGTGAAGAAAAGCGTTACTGACTCTCATCTCTCAATATCAAAATTCGAATATTATTCGTGCTCGTGGCACTGTAGGGTAAAAGGTTGCCATTTGAATGAGTGACGGCTGAAATACCACTAATGTCATCTGAGCGCTTCCGTGCTTCGGAGAGTACGTTATTAGTCGGTCTGACTTTGTAGCTGGTTGGCCGCTAACTACAACTCGGACGGCTATCTCTCGAAATAACGAAGCCACATCATATTTAAGCGGAATTCGGCCTTCAACCAACACTATCGCAAGGATGATATTGACAGAATAATAGTTATGATCTAAGAGCCCGGGATCGTCAGACCTTCGTCATTTTATAAAAACTGAAAGTTTGCCAGCGCATGCTCGCAACTCAGGTAAGAACGATGGCCCATTATGAAGTTCGGGTTAAAGTGGCTTTGATAGATAAACGGTACTAATGGTGTAAAAAATAATAGTAGGTCGAGAATTTTTCTTTTATTTTTCATGAGCAGGTCCACCCTCTAATGCCAGCGCGTCCTTGAATTTTTGCTGACAAACTTTCAGCTTTTATAAAATGACGAAAGTTCAGTCGTTCACGGGCTGTCAGTCTATTACCTACATCCTTCGACACTTAGGCCCGTATTTTAAAACGCCACTCAGCTGAACCTCGATTTGCATGGGAAAAGATTGTATACACATTGACAAATTTGACAGGTTGTCTGGCAGATTCTCGGTACAATTTTTCCGCAAATATTTATACCTAAAGTAATCACACAATAAATTTATAACTTGCGTATACCGTGTTGCCACCACGCATCCCTATTTTATCCCAAAACAGATTCCTGTAATAGAAGTACCTGCCGACTCACCATTGTCTCCTAAAGTTTCATCCCCTGTATCCTCCCCAATTCCATCCCCGCGCCCTTCGAGTGGTCCAATCACGTCACTCACTTCCCTCTCCAACGCTTCGGTCACTGCGAGACTGTCGCCACTCTCTGACTCCATTTGATCAGGATGAGGGACCACTTCGAACGATTCTGGAACAACATTTTTTATGTTAGGATCAGAATTTATGGAGTTTTTATAATAACATTTTCAAATAGGGACAGTCTTTTTTTACATGAATTCTAGATTTTGTCTTTGAATTTTTTTTTGTAGTTTATGAGTAATTAATTTAAACTAAGAAGAAGGTTCTCAGTAGTACCCTGTGGCACACCAGGTTAATATTTTAGGTATAGAATAACATGTAGCCTATTATATAATGTAATCTATTGTATAGTAAGACACAGGCTAAGGAACTATTCAAATAAAGAGCGTCGGGATTCTTGGTAAATATTTTTTATACGAAGAGTATGATTAACTCTGTCGAATGCGTTTGAAAAATTTATAGGACATATTTTTATGTTGTTCAGGTGCTAAGAGGTATGTGATACTTGGCATGACGCGTGTAGAAAAAAATGGTAGTATTAAGTGTTGCCACGAAATTATATGATTAAGAAAATATCAATATGTTTTGAATATTGAGATGGTTAAAATCTTTTTTAATTACAAGATTGTGAAATAGAAGATATATGAAATTAGGATTGAAGTTTATTTTTTAAATATAAATATTCGTATAAGAGCTAGTAATGTTTTCTGATTACCAATTTTGCATATATTTTTAATTCACGTGACAATGTAATAATAAGGAAGATATGGAGCTGGAAGGTAGTCATAGAAACTCAGTTATGAAACAATACAACTCCATCGAGGTTTGGCTCATTTAATTCGGTATAAAAAAGGTAGTATAAGTGTAAAGCAGGAAGCTTTTTGAAATGATGTGATAAATGTATATTTGGCCTGTACAGATATTGCGCATGATGCGCACTGATGAACGGAACCACTATTGCCAGCCAGATGGCCTGCCTGGTGTCCGGGAAAGTGAGAGGTGTAACATATCTAAAAATTGGCCGACCTGTTATTTAACGCACTTTTCCCGATGCTAGCTCCCGTCGGGAGGACCAGATCGAGAGGGATGGTACTGGGTCAGCCGGGGTGCAAGGGATATGTCGCATGACAACCTCACCTTCGGCCTAGCACTACGACCCAGAGACGGCGTGCGGTTTAGTCGGTTCGAGTCCGACATAACCTCCGAAAAAAAAAAGCTCCCGTACTATGCGTGAAATACCCAAAATTACACTGTATATTAAAGTGAATTTAGTGCAATTCAACAGTAGGAGCCTGCCTGAGCGATTCAGTTGTTCTACTGTTAATTGAGTGGAGTGAGCTGTTGGTACTGACCTTGTCGCGGCGGCAGAGCGGGCGGGGCGGGGGGAGCGGGCGGCAGTGGGCGCGGGGCTCGCGGCGCGCGCAGGCACGCGTCGCAGCGGCCGGCGCGCGCCGCCACGGCGTCCGCCTCGCCCAGCGACAGCGCCCCCGACACGGCGCGCGTCAGCGCCGTCGCTGGGGGGAGCACAACATTCAACGTTCATTTATTTGCATAAACACGGGTTACATGGAGATTGTTACAGTATAATTGTCGTTTGTTACGGTGCCAACATATTTTACCCAGACAGGTGCACAAAAATATTGAAAGTTGTAAGAATTATTTTAAATATGTTAAGTTACGTTACAATTAAGAACATTTAATATTAAATCACAAAAACATTAAACATAGTCAACAGTATAAATAGGAAATTAAATAGTTCCATGTCAATATTTTAAAATGTCAGTACAAAAAATATCAAGTTTCCAAAAATAAATTGTACACATATTCTGTCCCGTTCCATCGAAAGTCCGTGAACAAAGCTCATAATAACTTTTGAACTATCGTATCCCATGGCAGGCAAATTCAAGGTATGCATATATACTAATAACATGAGCGAGTTGATCACCATAGCTGCTTCAAGACAAGCGAACCTACTGCTTGGCGTTTACCGCCCTTGATCACTATTACTCATAAAAATACGATAAAAATATTCAATAATGTCAACAGACATTAATGCAATCATGGTATAGTATAGGACAGAACGCGATAGTCTAAACGTTATTACAGTAAAAAAATTATACTGTAAAGAAACAAACTGCAAAGACTTTTTATGAAAATGTAAGCTTTACCAGTGCTTTGCCTTAAATTAAAGTATTATTTTTCTATTTATTAAATTTTAAAAGAATATAATAAATATCCACTTACTCTTTCCGTTCTATTACAGAAAACATAACATAAAAGTCTTTATCCAGCAATGGACTTCAATAGTTTCATTAATTAAATAATTGACAACGTAATATCCTGCAAGTATTGTTACCTTGCGCGTGCGCAGCTAATAACAGCTGGTACAGATCAGGTTGTTGCGAAGGCACTTCTTCGTCCACGCTATTGCTGCGAGACAACGGCCCGCGGGATAACCTCAACTCATTTGACACATCTAAAAATAAAAAATACATAATGTTAAGCAAAACTGACGAATGTGATAGTAATCTAGAAAAGGTTTGAATAGAAAGTAAGAAAATACTCTATTTAAGTTGAATAAAGGAACAAAGAGTAATGCTATGGAAACCGGCCAACTAACGATCACTATTAAAATCAATAGCATCTGAAATAGTGGACGGTATCTTCTGAACATAACCTCAGGTTCTTTAAATCTAAGGATCAATCCTTTCTGAAAGAGTAGCGGCGCGCAACGTCTGTTTGAAGAACAATATTACAAACCATTTTGAGTCTTATCTATGGAAGAAAGAGATCATAGTAGGGACGGCACGCGCTCGCGATCATTTCTAGTCCAAAAGCCTGGCCACCGCCACCGTCAGCCGCTGTTTCAGTGGGGATTGACCCTAATGGAGTAGAAAGTCAAAGAAGATGACCATACCAACTTCCCCGAGCGCGTCGGCGACGGCCAGGTCAGCGAGATGCGAGTAGGAGTGCGGCGGCACTCCGAGCGCGTTGCCCACGATCTGGCTCTTCGCGCGTAAGGCACGGTTGATCACGTTGTCCAGGCGACGAAGACGTTCTGCGAAACAAAATCATCTGTTAGGTATATTATATTACTTTATTTTATTGTATCATGATTTCAAATTTTATAAGTAAAATATTTTAAAATGTAAGGTCCGAAATCAAATCCCTGTGGTACTCCTCTCTGTTTAAGTGACTTATCACATCTAATTTGATTGATATTAATATAATGGTGTTGAATAGAACAATCTCACTGATTTAATTATGTTACTACGCGAATAGTTTGTACCTAAAATAACAGTAACAGTTACTATATAATACATATTACTTAAGCAATGAAATCAAAAGCTTTGCTACATGCAAGAGAAGTATGAATTGAATAAATTGATTCTCATATGAATATAATGTAAGAAAAATTGTTCGTTCAGTTGCATATCAGACTTTTTCTTCGAATCCTGAGTCCACTTTATGGCAGCAACTGCCATCTGATCTGGAGGAAAACCTATGCTAGAGTTTCGTCCATTAATCATACAAATGAGGTCGGTTTGAACCCTGAAGGTCCTGGTGGGGTTGCAGAAACACGCAGAAACGATGATATAAAAACATACATAAACTCACGCCTTTATCCCCGAAGGGGTAGGCAGAGGTGCTAGCACGCACATTTCGCCGCTTTATGTTTAGGTCCCAATGTAATATAGGTGGCGAGCCTATTGCCACCTATATTACACTGGGCACTTATAAACCTGCGATAAATACACACATAACTTCGAAAAGCATCGAAAAGTCATTGGTGTGTGCCATGGAAAACCTGGGATTGAACCCGAGACCTCGTCTCAGCAGTCCATTACCCATTACCCATTTTATCTTATGCCATCTTAGATGATGATGAGATTAAAACAATAGTAGATGTACAAATATACATACCCTGGTCGGTAAAGGCTCTTGTGGCGGTGGCAGCATGTGGCGCACTCACGCACACTGCGGGCGGCTCCAGGGCGCTCAGTACTGCCTCGTGCATCAGGTTGCGGACCACTGAGCCTCGCCTCGGCCTGAGGGGAAGGGGAGGTCAGTATGTACGGCTTGGATGACTATACAATACCCCCTGTCATGGGCCCGTGGCAATAATGATTCGATTTCAGAATGTGTTAAATTGAAAATGAATCTAAGCTATGAATGATTCTGAAGATTTTGTAACCTCACAAATACGTGGTAGGTTTTTTTGAGAGACAATACGAAATACCATTTTTTTACATTCTTCTTTCTAAACGAATTGAAATCATGCGTTCTGAAAACGTAGCGTTATTGAATCGGCTCCCTGCTCTCAGGTAAAACAACTATAATTTGCGATATGAGTTTTAGAATGCGTACAAACATACTTGAGTACTTTTGAAATGTACGTAAATTTTAGAACATCATTGGCATACACTGTCTACACCTAGAATAGGTATAGGTTCACTAGTATAATGTAAACAGCAAAGCTCAGGCTAATGCAAATATGTATACCTAAATATTCATGCTTACAAATATTTGCGCTGAATGCGATTCGAACCCTTGACTCCTGAGTTGGTAGTTAAATTACCAGCACGCCACACAAATCAATATTTAGTCGGTATATATATATTACCCTGGCCAACACAAGTTTTGGAGCCACAATCATTACACATCATTTTAAGAGGACCTTGGTCACTGACACAAAACTACATTCAGTTTTCATTTATCAGCTCTAGTTTTGAAGTTACGACTGTTCTCTAGAACTAGGCTGTTCATACGGCTCTCTTTCTCTCTCTTTCTCCATCTCTCTCTAGAGCTTTGTCTCTTTGTTCTTCTCTTATTGTTGGATATTATGAATTTTTAAGAGTGAAATAATATTTAAGATTTCTAAAATTGAGTTATAGAATTAGAAAATCCTTGGGCGTAAATAAAGCGTGATTTATACACTGGACGCTGTTTTTTCTCATACGAATATTAATAAAATTCCGTTTTTCATCATAATTGATTTAGATATCGCATAACAAACATACAAAAGAACATATTCTTTCCTTCATTTAAGTGGATTAAAAATGAGATAATTTGCGAAATCAATATTGAGAGAGACTAAGATGTTGGAATACTGAAGCATTGCTTCGTTTATAAGGGTAGTACCTCTTCCAACACTCATGTATTGAACTTTATGCACATCTAATTTAGTCTTAGCTACCAGTCAACTTGAGGTCTCTCATTGCAACAGTTCTCATTATGCGAGTAAGGAAATCCTTCTTATAGGTATAAATAAATACATAAAAGAAATAATAACAACAGTTCAACAACCATCATCTTATACAATAATTACATTATTTATTTAGTAACAAACATAAAACTAAAATTAAAAACCACAGATTCAGTCAATAAATAAATAAATAGACATAAAATACTATACTTAAGTAGGTACACAATACTGATTTTCTAATGCGAGTTTTAATAAAATATTTGAATGGCAATACGTTTGTCGAATAAAATAGAATAGATGGATCAATGTATGGGATAGACACACGTTGACGACTATCATAACTTCAAAATACGTGTCAGTCTCATACATTCATCATAGTATTCTTAGGGTTGGGTACTCATTTTTTTTTATAAAGCATATTAGCAACCGGTATCATCGAAATTACTAATATTCCCTCTGACCCCTCCAACTAAGCTAAATTGCTTGTGCTAGAAGTGGGTTTACGTCGGTAGTGTAATGGCCAGGATTCGAACCCGGGACCTCTCGATCGTAAGGTCGACTCCTTAACCACAAAGCTACCGACACTTAAATCGTGATCGACTAGATGAAACCTCGCATTAAACATTAAATCACAGGAAAAGTTCTAACTAACTAATCTTATTCTTAGGCTATTGACATGTACCTCAAGCAGGATAAACTATCGCAAACTTATTGGGAGAACGGAGCATTGTGATTGGCTGCCTACCTACTGTGAACCTGTGAAGCCGGCCAATTGCAACGCTCCATTCTCTCAACACTTATATTATATAATAAAATTCTCGTGTCACAGTTTTCGTTGCCATACTCCTCCGAAACGGCTCGACCGATTCTCATGAAATTTTGTGGGCATATCGGGTAGGTCTGAGAATCGGCCAACATCTATTTTTCATACCCCGATTCGCGATAACCGACATCCACGCGGGCGGAGCAGCGGGCGACAGCTAGTATTATATAATTATGTTTGTTGAGAAGTAAATGAATTGAATTGATACTATTACGATAGTTTTTCGTGCTAGAGGTACCGAGCGTAATGTAACATTCGCTGGGGGTATATCGTTACGCTAGATTACCAAAAACACGTTTATGAGCGATTCGTGGTTCGCTTGTATCCCTTTACTGACAATATGAATGCTCGCTTTGTAATATAGTCGAATCAACTATTCCGTGAACTGAAGGAGAACCACCTTCCCTTTAATATGTCACATCGTGCTAAATTGTCTTTGATTTGTAATATGCATTTGACAGTGAAAAATTAGTTTCCATTAGAGCCATTTCACGGATTCTTTGGCTCATCCATGTTCATCTACATATTATACTGTGAACGCACTTTTAGAGCGTTCCTGGTAATCGTCGAGTCTCTTAGAAAGTTAAGAAATATAATTTAAAAATTCAATTAACCGGTATAAAACCGTAACGTATCATAAAAATCAAAAGTAGAATACCTATAGTACTGCCATTATCATACATTTCTCTCTCGTTGTTCCTAGCGCAGTAAATATGTCGATGTTTACAGGCAACTTAACCGGCTATACTATAGTACCAGTCAACAGTACATTTTTATATCACTTAAGTGTCATACAAGCACACGGCCCACTTGACGGAAAGTGGTTACCGTAGCCTATGGACGTGTGCAACACCATTGGCATCACCCTCGCGCTGCCGACCCTGTAGGAACTTATTGCCCTTCTTGAAGAACCCCATATTGTAGTCGCTTGGGTAAACTACAGCAGGTCCTTTCCTTTAGAGGGGAGATTATGAATATATCATCCAGGGGTAGACCGTAGAGCATGGGTGATGACGTCATCAAGGTACAGTCCAGCGTCGCTTCCATCCAATGACCGAGGGCCATCTAGACCAGCCCTTTAACCTTTTTGTTAGAAAAAAGTAGATACATCCATTATTATATAGCTAGGAGTAGGCGTAATGGTGGAGCGTTCGTCAGTTAAGTCAGAGGTCGCAGGTTCGATTTCTGTTCGTTGCAAATATGTATATTTGAACTGCTTTGTGTGTTTATATAATGAATTACATATATTTCAGTGGCGAAGGGTGAAAATTTACAAAAGGGAAACCAGTGGAGAAAAGAATTTACCTACTAGCACCATGCGACCCATAGGGAAGCCGACAGGAATCGCCTTATAGAGACTAATCGCCACTGATGTGTTTATTTAGAAAATATATTTATATAAGAAGTATTATCTGCATTCTAAAACCCATATGATAAGCTCGACTCGTCTAAATCACTGAGTGAATATTTTATAATAGTTATTTACTTTATCTACTCTGATACTATAATACAAAGATTATAAAATTGAAATCAGAACTCTTATGACAAACATTACGCACAGGCCAAAAAAAAAGTTTTATTACGATACAGGTCTTGTATGGACACCTATATCATAAAATAACTTTTTAATCATAACGATACACCTATACAACCTGCATCTGGACCAAACCTCTACTTTAAAAAAAGAATCCGCCGATTCGGGAAAAAAAAAGAAACACGCATGCGCAATCGACGTTTGCGCCTTGGCGCGAACATTTTTTTTTTGTTCTATACATTTAAATTAAACAAAGTTTGGTTTGGTTTGTAAAATAAATTAGTTTATGTATTATAGTATGAGAGTAGATAAAGTAGTGTATGACACTGTACATAACTTGGTCTTATAACACTCGTGTGATACTATAAAAAAACTCGCCTACGGCTCGTTTTTTTAAAACACACTCGTGTTATAAGAACCCTTATTATGCAACAGTATCATAAACTACTATAATTCAATGACATTTTTAAGCATTTAGCATGCTAACTATACAAATCGATTAAGATAGTTTTTTTTTTTGAATGTGTCCGGCGGAATTTGCACCCGCGATCTTTCGCTTACAAGGGGAATACCCTGACCACTCAGTGCCTCAGTGGTCAGAGCATTGCCATTGACATAGTGTAACGAACTTAGACATTATTATTGTATGAATTTGTCACATGATTATCTCGGCCACGATGACTATTTTATATTATTATATTGACATTTTAGATTGACTCATTATTTTATTTGGACATTATGATTATTTGCTATTGTTATTTTGACATTCAAAGTTGACATATTATTATTATTATTATTTAATTTTTACTATAAATAGGTCTAATAAAATGGTATTGAAATTTTCTTTGTGCATGTAACTGGTAGTTTTTGAGTGACTTCTGCTTTAAGTTTTGCACGCCTAATGGTAGGCTGAATGTACGGAGCACGAAAGTTATTAATGTAACAGCCCATTGTACCTATATTCAAGCAAATAAACAATTGTTAATTATTGTTAATCCCACTTGAACTGATTCAATTTTTTCTATCTTAATCGATTTGAATACAAAATACTTTAAAATGTAATTCAATATCAACTATTTAAAGTATCTCAAGTGTAGAACTCACTTATGTTTCTCCTCTTTATCTTCCTCCTTGTCCCCGGGACTCGTGTCTTCGCTCTCGACCACCCCCGTCGTCTCCTCTCGCTCTCGCTCGTCGCTCTCGGCCGAGGCCCTGTCGGCGGGCCGCTCGGGCTCCGTCGGCTCCACGAGCGGGACGGTAGATGAAGATTTCTCTGAAGCGTCTGATGGGTTGCGGGATACGTTGACTCCAGAGAGAAAATTTATTAATTAGTAAAATTATAAGTATTAGTAACGCCTAAATCCCCGAGGACGTAGGCAGAATTAACACCCACATTTCGCCAACTATGATTTCCGGTCCCACGTACTAGAGGGCTAGCATATTCCCGTCAAGTGGGCACATAACCATGGGCGGTACTGGCGGGTGTGGAACAGCCCTATTTACACGAAATTGGGTATTTTCCTACAGTTAAAATAAATTTATTAGCTGAACTTATTAAATTAAGAATAGTAAAAGAGTAAAAACAGTTGATGCGGTTTTTATTTTATCGTTCTTATTTATTTTTAATCATCCACCCAACCTTTAATAGTAAATGATTTGACTATTAAATATTATGATGTCACAAATAATTTTATCATACAATTTTCCTTTTAACTTACTGTTTTGACGTTTAGTAAAAGTAACTAATTTGACTAGCCAGTCAAATATTATAGTCAAAGTCAAAGTCAAAGTAATTTATTTGCATAATACAAGTATTGGGATGGTACAAGATACATTCATTATTGCATAGGGAATTTAATAATTAGTTAAATTACTAAATTAGTAAAAAGTAAATTAGTAAATGAATTGTGATTCTGCTCCTCTCTGCTACTCATATGAGTAACGGTTTTACAAATTTTATAGCAATCGAGATTTACTGGGCATTAATAAAATTACTTGTCTTTAGCGAAATCGCTCAATGTGGCGTTTTTAGACTCGCAAGTTGAGTTTCCAGGATTGGATGCTCTCCAAGGCACGGCGGCTTCACATCTTGTAGAAACTATGGCGGCAATAATAGTTGTACAGACAGACAAAGTGATGCTTACCCGAGTCGACGGTGGTGTGGGAGGAGTGGTTGGTGTGCGACGGCGTCATGCTCGCCTTCAGCTCCGTCAGCTTGGCCAGCGGCGCCTCCTGGATGTGCTTCACCCATCTACAGACACCATTACAATAATTAAATATTTATTTGGAATGACGATTTATTTAAAACAGAAAGTAGAATAAAAGAGAGGAAAAGGTAGGCTATAAGAAACGTTTATGGCACAGATGAAGGAAAAGATACATTCGCATCGTATTAAGAGGTCAAATGGTTGGCGGGGCGAGAGAAGAGTAGCGATTGCTCCACCGAAAAGACCGCAGCTTTTAAGTTTAGAGAGAGATATCCAAAAGGTTAGAACTTCGAAGCAGCAGAAACGGCATTTACGAAACGTTTCAACCGTGTTGTAATCACGGTTCATGATATACAGCCTGGTGATAGATAAATAGACAGACAGTGAATTCTCAGATAGGGCTCCTTTTTTTTAGTACAGAATAGAATAAAAATCTTTATTTGTAGGAAACATGATTTAACAAAGGTTGACATATTTATTAGTACATAATGTTTCACCGAAATCGGTGTGCAAATTCATACATTTAGTTTCATGAATAATGTTATCTATAATAATCTTATCTATATTATATAATTTACATTATTAAATTACTGGATTGCAATTTTACTAAATAACCTTACTCAAATCTACTCAATACTCCTACTAATATTATAAATGCGAAAGTTTGTAATATGGATGCATGTTTGTTACTCTTTCACGTAAAAACTACTGAATGGATTTTAATGTAACTTTACAATAATATAGCTTATACATCAGAATAACGCATAGGCTGTATATCATCACGCTACTACTTAAAGGAGCGGAGCAGTGATCATGAACGTCAACAAATCCGACATCCACGCGGGCGTAGCCGTGGGTAACAGCTAGTAGCCTATAAGCTAGATGTGTTTAACACAATCACGAGCTGAGATAACTCCGACAACAAGCTCAGAGGGCTGTAGGCTGGAGGGCTGTAGGCTGGAGGGCTGTAGGCTGGAGGGCTGTAGGCTGGAGGGCTGTAGGCTGGAGGGCTGTAGGCTGGAGGGCTGTAGGCTGGAGGGCTGTAGGCTGGAGGGCTGTAGGCTGGAGGGCTGTAGGCTGGAGGGCTGTAGGCTGGAGGGCTGTAGGCTGGAGGGCTGTAGGCTGGAGGGCTGTAGGCTGGAGGGCTGTAGGCTGGAGGGCTGTAGGCTGGAGGGCTGTAGGCTGGAGGGCTGTAGGCTGGAGGGCTGTAGGCTGGAGGGCTGTAGGCTGGAGGGCTGTAGGCTGGAGGGCTGTAGGCTGGAGGGCACTCACGCGGCGTACTCGGGCGCGGTGCAGGCGGACAGCTCGTGCATCTGCATGGCGTTGATGTTCATCAGGAAGAACGTGTGGCGCACCGCCGCGTTCGCGCGGAACAGCACCTTGTCCCTGCGACAATAAGGCTCACATTGCTATTTCCGTACATGGAAGGATCGTCGCACACATATCTACTTGCTAACGGATCGCAATCGACCAATTAACCTATTGCAGACCACAGCTGGGCATCCGCCTCTCCCAATGTGAGAAGGCTCTGGCCTACTGTCCCCACGCTGGCCGGACGGGTTGGAACAGGGTTTCATTTCAAGTTTTTCTTCTCTCACAGTGATATCGTCTCCGTATTTTTACCGTTCGTCGCCCCTTACGACGCCCTTCTGATGAGATGGGGTGATGATACGTGTATACTTTCTCCGTCACCACACGGATTTGCATTACAATAATTGAAATAAAAACAAACAAATACATGATAACGACTTTCCGTCACCGTAATAACGCAGAAAATGTCTTCTGTAATGAGCTCTTTTTCGTTTAATTTTGGACTTTAAATCTATACCAATAGCCTTTCTAAGTAGATATGTCTGCTATGACCCTAAAGCTGTATAAGTATAAATATATCTTAGAAAATAACTTGACCATACCATTTAATAACAGGCGGTAATGGCTGCTGCTGGTTCGGCTGAGGGAACGGCTTCAGAATGAACTTGTCTCCTTCTCGCTGGAGTAACACTAGGCTGTCTTCTAACATTAATGCCTGGAAAAGAAAACATATTATATATAACTCCTTACTCACGCCCTTACTAAAGGTCTAATCTTCTACCCCTATACCAAATTTCATTAAAATCGGTTCAGTGGTTTAGTCATGAAAGACGGACAGACAGACACACACGCAGTCTTTTCCATTTATAATTTTAGTATTACTTTCTTCTGTAGGAATAGATTAAAGGCGAAATTAGAGTGCTGTCGGTGGCTTTAAAAAAAAATCTAATGGAAAACCGGTAGGAAAATACACTTAGCTTAAACCTAATTTGACATGTACCATGCAACCCGGCAGGAATTGAATTATAGGGTCCCCTCGACACTGGGTGCTGTGATATGTTAAATGTCCAATTACTTCGGAAATACGTCGATAATAACTTTTGTTAGAAAAATGAGACACAAACTGTGGAAAGAATATCCTCCCTGTTGTAGTTTTCCGAAGCGAATAGGTTATGGAGTTCTTCAAGAGGGGCACTAAAAGGCTGGCAGTACGACTGTGTGTCTTGGCAGTGCACACGTCCATAGGCCACGGTAACCACTATCCATCAGGTAGGCCGTGTGCTTGTGACCTAAGCGGTATATAAAAAAAATCCTCACCAGAACGTTAATCCTCTTGCTGGAGTCATTCCTGAGGGTCAGTTCACCCTCGTAGCACAGCGTGTGCTGAGTGAGATCCAACCGCCTTAGTTCATCCATCTCGGCAGAGTTCGGAATACGCACCTCTAACTTGCTCTGTATTGTGCGCAACCTGTAATAGTTTCAAATTTAAGTATGCCAACGATTACCGCCATAATTACAACAACGCCACGGTTTGTGGCCATAATTTAATAATACCATTCAATTTTTTTGGCATATTGATAGGCATGACTTTTTCACTTTACAAAGCCATCAAAATCAATATTGAAAATCCAAAAACATAAATATTTAAATAAATAAGATTATCAGAATAAAACCAGACTCATCTAAAAGATCATCAATCATTCATTTAATATTTGCATTGAGCAGAAATCGAACAGTGAGGAGTCACTGTCGTCACGCCACAAAGGCTGTCATTCAAATAAAAATATATTAATGGGTTTATTATGCTCCCCGAAGCACCAAGTAACGTTATTTTTTAATTGTGATTTGTAGCGTAACTAATAGTATCCTCGTGATGTCGTTTAAAGAATAGTTAAGATTGTACATACTATGATTTTGTGAAGAAATTATTGGATGGCAACCGAATGTGAGAATCGAGAATCGAAGCTGTACTGCACTGAAAGGCCCCAGCTTTTAGTGCAGTACAGCTTCGACGAACAAACTTCTATATAAAATACAAGCTGATTCTCCCCAACTACACGCGTGGCATAGTTGAAACCTCCGTTTCACCCATTAAGAATTGTTTACCCACCAAGAAAATAAGTTACATTTGCGTTCACTTAGATCTACAGTAGTTAATTACTGAGACGATACATAGTAATGTTGTTTAATATATGACAGTACTTTATTAATTTTTACATAATTATGGACCAAGTTATAAAAGTGCAGTATAGTAAGTACCTGTGCTCATTCTCGGCCGTCCGTATGGCTGTGTCGACCTTGAGTAACACTTCCTTGGCCACGATGTGCGCTCTCCTGAGTTTAGCGATGTCTTCAGAGCTCTCGCCGTCGCTATCTGCCGTCTTGAGGATGCTCTCTAGGAGTAGCTGGTATTTGGTCAGTCTGTGGATACAAATAAACAGTAAGTTATGGTGGCAGGGAAAGAGTAATGGTGATGCTAATAGTCGAGGGTTGAGAATGCTGGTTTCATGAGGAGTCCAGTCATGCAAAGTGTGGTGATAGTATTTGTGGAGTGTTAGGCTTATGCAAGTTGGATATGCCTAACACTCCACAAATTAATTTTCGTGTTATTTATGAGTGATATACTGATACCAACCCCATCGTACGAATAGCCTTGCTTAGCCAGATGTCCGGCTAAGTTCCATGCATCGAAATGAACAACTGTTTGTAAGAACAGAACCCTTACGCGATTGGAGGACGCGTGCCTTATACTGAATATGGATTTGGAAAGGATATTAGTGTAACAAATTCGTGCGCATTTCAAGGCACTGCTGCCTCTTATTGAACACGGAATCATAAATACGTGGACCGGTTACAGTGAAGACATTTGGGGAAACCCTATGTGCAGCACTAGACGTATTTTGGTAAATATTTATAATGACCACACCTTCACTCCCCAGAAATCTAGCACTGCGGTGGTACCCATATAAAAGGCCCTGTACATGAAGCTATGAATACAATATAAGTACTTCACTATAGTTCCGTTTCATTTCCGTACAAAAAGATAAAATATTAAGTGAAACCGCCGTGCAGTGCAATCGTTACTAATACTGGCCACTCATAATAAACCGATAAGCGGATTGTCATTATGTTTGTGGAAGGACGATAGCGATTGTTGTAGGACGATAGTGGGTGTGGAGGTGCAGTATTGGTTGTGGAGTAGTGACACTGTGAGTGCTGCTGGAACACGTCATCTACCACTGGACTACTGCTCCTGTGAGTACGTACCTCTGCCACACGCAACACACCTGCATCTGCTCGCGGCTGGCGAGGAACTGCTGCAGCTCCTTGTTCTTGTGAGTACGTACCTCTGCCACACGCAACACACCTGCATCTGCTCGCGGCTGGCGAGGAACTGCTGCAGCTCCTTGTTCTTGTGAGTACGTACCTCTGCCACACGCAGGGCAGCATGTCGCGCAGCTGCAGGCGGCCGCACACCTGCATCTGCTCGCGGCTGGCGAGGAACTGCTGCAGCTCCTTGTTCTTGTGAGTACGTACCTCTGCCACACGCAGGGCAGCATGTCGCGCAGCTGCAGGCGGCCGCACACCTGCATCTGCTCGCGGCTGGCGAGGAACTGCTGCAGCTCCTTGTTCTTGTGAGTACGTACCTCTGCCACACGCAGGGCAGCATGTCGCGCAGCTGCAGGCGGCCGCACACCTGCATCTGCTCGCGGCTGGCGAGGAACTGCTGCAGCTCCTTGTTCTTGTGAGTACGTACCTCTGCCACACGCAGGGCAGCATGTCGCGCAGCTGCAGGCGGCCGCACACCTGCATCTGCTCGCGGCTGGCGAGGAACTGCTGCAGCTCCTTGTTCTTGTGAGTACGTACCTCTGCCACACGCAGGGCAGCATGTCGCGCAGCTGCAGGCGGCCGCACACCTGCATCTGCTCGCGGCTGGCGAGGAACTGCTGCAGCTCCTTGTTCTTGTGAGTACGTACCTCTGCCACACGCAGGGCAGCATGTCGCGCAGCTGCAGGCGGCCGCACACCTGCATCTGCTCGCGGCTGGCGAGGAACTGCTGCAGCTCCTTGTTCTTGTGAGTACGTACCTCTGCCACACGCAGGGCAGCATGTCGCGCAGCTGCAGGCGGCCGCACACCTGCATCTGCTCGCGGCTGGCGAGGAACTGCTGCAGCTCCTTGTTCTTGTGAGTACGTACCTCTGCCACACGCAGGGCAGCATGTCGCGCAGCTGCAGGCGGCCGCACACCTGCATCTGCTCGCGGCTGGCGAGGAACTGCTGCAGCTCCTTGTTCTTGTGAGTACGTACCTCTGCCACACGCAGGGCAGCATGTCGCGCAGCTGCAGGCGGCCGCACACCTGCATCTGCTCGCGGCTGGCGAGGAACTGCTGCAGCTCCTTGTTCTTGTGAGTACGTACCTCTGCCACACGCAACACACCTGCATCTGCTCGCGGCTGGCGAGGAACTGCTGCAGCTCCTTGTTCTTGTGAGTACGTACCTCTGCCACACGCAACACACCTGCATCTGCTCGCGGCTGGCGAGGAACTGCTGCAGCTCCTTGTTCTTGTGAGTACGTACCTCTGCCACACGCAACACACCTGCATCTGCTCGCGGCTGGCGAGGAACTGCTGCAGCTCCTTGTTCTTGTGAGTACGTACCTCTGCCACACGCAACACACCTGCATCTGCTCGCGGCTGGCGAGGAACTGCTGCAGCTCCTTGTTCTTGTGAGTACGTACCTCTGCCACACGCAACACACCTGCATCTGCTCGCGGCTGGCGAGGAACTGCTGCAGCTCCTTGTTCTTGTGAGTACGTACCTCTGCCACACGCAACACACCTGCATCTGCTCGCGGCTGGCGAGGAACTGCTGCAGCTCCTTGTTCTTGTGAGTACGTACCTCTGCCACACGCAACACACCTGCATCTGCTCGCGGCTGGCGAGGAACTGCTGCAGCTCCTTGTTCTTGTGAGTACGTACCTCTGCCACACGCAGGGCAGCATGTCGCGCAGCTGCAGGCGGCCGCACACCTGCATCTGCTCGCGGCTGGCGAGGAACTGCTGCAGCTCCTTGTTCTTGTGAGTACGTACCTCTGCCACACGCAACACACCTGCATCTGCTCGCGGCTGGCGAGGAACTGCTGCAGCTCCTTGTTCTTGTGAGTACGTACCTCTGCCACACGCAACACACCTGCATCTGCTCGCGGCTGGCGAGGAACTGCTGCAGCTCCTTGTTCTTGTGAGTACGTACCTCTGCCACACGCAGGGCAGCATGTCGCGCAGCTGCAGGCGGCCGCACACCTGCATCTGCTCGCGGCTGGCGAGGAACTGCTGCAGCTCCTTGTTCTTGTGAGTACGTACCTCTGCCACACGCAGGGCAGCATGTCGCGCAGCTGCAGGCGGCCGCACACCTGCATCTGCTCGCGGCTGGCGAGGAACTGCTGCAGCTCCTTGTTCTTGTGAGTACGTACCTCTGCCACACGCAGGGCAGCATGTCGCGCAGCTGCAGGCGGCCGCACACCTGCATCTGCTCGCGGCTGGCGAGGAACTGCTGCAGCTCCTTGTTCTTGTGAGTACGTACCTCTGCCACACGCAGGGCAGCATGTCGCGCAGCTGCAGGCGGCCGCACACCTGCATCTGCTCGCGGTTGGCGAGGAACTGCTGCAGCTCCTTGTTCTTGTGAGTACGTACCTCTGCCACACGCAGGGCAGCATGTCGCGCAGCTGCAGGCGGCCGCACACCTGCATCTGCTCGCAGTTGGCGAGGAACTGCTGCAGCTCCTTGTTCTTGTGAGTACGTACCTCTGCCACACGCAGGGCAGCATGTCGCGCAGCTGCAGGCGGCCGCACACCTGCATCTGCTCGCGGTTGGCGAGGAACTGCTGCAGCTCCTTGTTCTTGCGGCGCCGCTCGCGTAGAGCATCGAGCGCCATGCGCTGCCCGCGGCAGAACTTGGCCACGCACGATGCGTAGCCCGGCTCGCCCAGCTGGACAAACATACACAGTTACGTATTATATTCCACACAAATATTTCACAACATTGGACACAACGCTGTCGAGACCCATGGTAAGCATAGCTTAACTAGCTTGTGTTATGGAATCTAGAATGCGGATAAACATACTGAGATACTTTTTTTGTGAATTTACATAGAAACACCCAGACCAACGCAAATATTTTATTTGTGGAAATCAAATGGCAATCGCTCCAGGTAAAATATCGAAGTTCAGCCAAACCCGCAGTAAAACTGGAAAAAGTGGACCCCAGACTCCGAGATGAAAGCTTTGAATGCGACTGGGATTAACGCTACGATGAAGAAGAAGGTTTTGAGGGGATTACGAAATGCAGTAAAAAGCAATACAACGATCACCGCGTTAATCCCAATTGCATCCAAAATTTGTTCTCCTAAGAACGGCACGGGATCGCACGCTAGTAAGAAAGGCATCAGAAGTTTTCTTCAGAGTCGAAACCACGAGCGTAACGCCCCTGCTGTTGCATACATCCTTCGGCCACGGTAACCACTTTCCATCAGTCGGCCGTTTCCTTGTCTGCCAACCTAAGTGGTATAAAAAAGCTTACGTGAGATTCCCGTTCGTTAACCAAAAGATGTACTAGCTAGCATATATGTCTGGTTTGACCACCGAAAATATTGATGGGACACCCTGAATTTACAGTAAAGATAAGCTGGACAGTCTTCAAAAACTTGTAAAAAGGTCTCAAAACTCACAGTATTCAACAAAGCGTCCGCAATTGGCCTTATTTCGACGACATGGTTCGTTGCGTCGTTTCTCGCGGCTCTGAGATCGTTGTATAGCCTCGCGTGATGCTCTCGTACCGTCGGAAGATTCGGGAAGAGGGACCTGAGCTCGTCCTGAGCCAGGAGTGCGCTGCGCTCCAGTGGCTTGAGAAATACGTTGTTCAGTACGCGAAGCCACCGGAAATGAGATCCTTCGGAGACTATAAGCTCTGTGAGCAGAAAGACCAAGTCAGAATCAAGTTATTGATAGGTTTGGTATTGGAAAATGTTATGAAATTAATTTGGTATCTGGTGAAATGGATTTGGTACAGATATACATACCGTGTATGACTTCCTGTCGCTTCCGGACTTTGGCACACAACACGAGCGAGCTCAACACCGTTGGTGGAACACTTTCGGACCACTGCGCAGCCAAAGGTTCATCTTCCTCTGACAAGTCAGATTGAGATGCTGCAAAGAAAGTTTTGTGTTAAATTCATCTAGGAGACTGTAGCTTCCCAATAAAGTTTTGTTTTTGAGGCAATTTATCAATTTAATAAAATTCAAAATTAGCAGACTCTTACCCTGCTGGTCAGCGGCGACAGTATTGCTCTCGTTACTCCTAGATGACAAGCTAGAACTGCTCGAACTGCCGGAAGGGGCGGTCGCTGCACCTGGCTCCAGATCACTGCAGAGTAATAAATTAAGGTTAGACACTAGGTAACGACAAAATAATTCCTAGCAAATAGAAACTTGTGTCTACTGAATCAACAAAGCATAAATATCTGCCACGTTTCGGGCAGTGATTTAGTTTTAGGATTTCTTCATGCATTCATTTTTGTACAATGCTATTTTTCCTCGAGTTCGTTGTGGATTTTGGCAAGTTTTCTGTTTTTTATGCAGGCGGTGGTTACGACATCCGTCTAGAGATATATGAAGGTGACATCAAAACGAAAAAACTGAAAGACTGCTCGTTGAAATGGAAGAGAAATTTTCATAAAAATATCTACATGTACAGTCTATGAGCGCTCGATTTTAAGATTCAATTCATTTACAGTGTTACTGTTCTTATCTTGTTAGTGTTCTTATCCTATGAGTTCACTTTCAACCAGTGGGCAACAAAATATATACTTAAAATATAAATATCATTCAATTTTTTGCAGTCACACAGCAAAACTTCCAAAAAATTTTGAAAAAATTCAATACCTTATTGTCGGTTTTGTATCAAATTACAATTCCAAAAGTTTTTCTACTAGAGCACACACATACCAATTGCCAACAGTGAGGACCAAAGGTCAGGAGGGCAGGAAGCACGAGTCTAAACATTGCACGGGAAGTTGTAAAACTGTTGCTAATTCAGTACCGACCGATGAAATGTTTAAGCATTGCACACGCGCACCCGTTTGATTGGACCGACCTTTAGAATTAAGCGAAATTGTTAATAAATGTGGAAACGGGGAAACATGACACCTCCTTTTTTTAACATTAATCAATTGGAAGGTCAAAGAGGGTGAACAGTATTACGAAATATTACCTATAATCAACAACTTTGAATCGTAATCTAAATATCGATAGTTTTAACACTTTGTTTGAGACTAGTATGATATGAAGCAAAATACCGCAGTTGAAGTTATCCGTGTGGTGACGAGAAAAGAATACAAGTATCTTCACCCCATCTCATCCGTAAGAGGCGACTAACGGAAAAATAAGCGGACAATATCACTGCGAGAAAAGGAAAACTCGAAATAAAACCCTGTACCAACCCGTGTAGCCAGCGTGGAAACAGTAGGCTACAGCCTCGCTACATTGGAAGGACTATATTCAGCAGTAGACTGCAACAGGCTAATTGATGACGACCTTATACTATACTTAATTTATATACGTAGATGATGTTGTGAGGCACAAGCACAAGTAATCCTTCATTTAATCGTTCTTTTAAAAATGCACGAATAATGCGAGCTTGAGTACCAAATCATTGGGAACTGTATACCATTCCCAAGAGTGAAATATCGACAGTTACTCTAATGTGTTTGACAGGTTCGCGTCTCGTCACCACTTAACATAACCTTAAGAATATTAGAGTCAATAAGTGCCCATTAGACTACATTTCAAGAAATGCTGTTGTTATTTCGTGTTGTTAATAGGTATATAGAGGACAAAACGATTCATAGATCTCTCCTTAAGGCCAAGTTGCAGTCTTGCAGTGCTGATATTCAGTCCGCGAGGGAGGTCCTTAGATATTTTTATGTTTTTCGACAATATTTGATAATGGCATATTAGTGTAAAATGTGTTTGAAATAGCGATTTAGAGTATGCAGCCATTTAGCAGCATTTAGCCATGTTTGACGTTAATTTCTATCGAGCCAAATAATCGATAGGTTCGCAGCCCGTAAGTTGGAAAATTGACATTGATTAATGAATTCGTTTTTCTAAAGCTATAAAAAGGCTTCAAATTAATATACCTACCTAATGTTAAGGAAAAAGAAAGAACCGGCAAATAAAAAGATGAGGAATTTCAAATGATAAACAAATTAGCATAATTTCTTATATGTAAATTTCAGTATGAAACCAAAAATTATTATTCAGTGCGCGTACATTGAGATCCCTGAAACGGTGGGTCACATTCAGTTTACGTGACAAGTATAATTTGTAAATTCAGTAAATTCTTCAAGAATTTTGGTATACGGATAAACCACTGGTGACTCCCGCTGCAGATCCTGGTGCAGAGGCTGGCCATCGCAATCCAGCGTGGAAACGCGGCAAGTGTGATGGGCACCTATGCACCGGGAGCGATCAGGGGTGGGTTATTCGACTAATACCAAATAGTAGGTACTGAATTTGTATTATATAATTAGAATTAATAATTGATAATACAATTACATGTTGCATTTTACAGAGTTGCGGGAAGAAATTAAAACATTTTTTGTAATGTCATTGTACAATAGCCTATAATTTTTTTTATCGGAAGGTATAAAATTTCTTGAGATTTTATCCCTAAAACATTACTTTCTTACGAATTTATTCACGCCACTTCTTTGAGTGGGTGAAGAAAGACGGTATGGAATTTGTGAAAAGCTTTTCATATGTGTGAAACGTAATTCAAAGGTACTTTATATGATTTCTAAAGGCTACAATAACCTTCACTAGTATTAATCAAGTAATTATTTCAAATTTTCCACACCCCATTCCCATCAAGCAGATTGTTTTGAAATTCCTATAATTACCACCATGTACTGTACTGTACACACATTTCTACTAAGCTATAATTAGTGTACGTATTAGGAAAACTTCCAGGAATATGGTTAACTTGATAAGCAAGTCATGGAAATGTAATTTGAAGTTTTATTGACTCTGTATATTTGAATTTACATAATATTGGTGTATTTTAAATCAGGGTGAATTTTCTAACTTCCATACCAGATCATTCAATAGAAGCTGATGAAATTCTTGATGATAAGAGATCAACTTATGTGAATTTATATGTAGACGACAGTATTTCTTAATAAGGTGTACGGAGAAAATTTAATGAAAGCGAAACGGTTATATAAATATTAATAAAAAACGTAAGGTTGACGCCCCTTTCTTTAGAGCGCAGCTATACTTACCTAATAGTACTGTATGTGTGTGTAATTCTATGTGTTCAGTATAATATACAGTTTAATTTATATGCAAACTCACTCAGCTCTGCTGTACACGCTTGCTTAATTATGCTAATGTTCAGTAGGTTAATGACAGATAACAATTTTTTAATTTTAGATAGCAAATAGTCAAAATTCAGGACGGGGAGGCTTGAACTCACGACAGTAACTTTTTAGGAAGAACTCTGTCAATAATATTAGCCAAAAGTTTTAATGATAACCCTATGATCATTGAATATTGTCATATTTCAAAACGGTTCTTCATAGCTCAGTTGCCAAAATATTCTTAATCAAAAAGACAAGGTTGTGGGTTCAACTCCTGCCCTCCTGCCAACTGCACCTATTTATTTTCAATCACTTTTTTATAAATATCTTTACCTTTCTGATAACGTTCTTCTTGCCAGCATCCCAACAGTAGGCGGTTGCCTTCCAGCTGGTAAGGACACATTCCTTGATACTCTTGGAGGAGCCGGAGTAGCCATTCTTAGTCAAAACTGATACCACTTTGCACAATAAGTTAACTATTTGCTTTCAGTTTACACAATTGTCATTTTAGATTTTGATTCACTGAAATTAATATTCTTTGTTAAGTACGGTAGATGTATGCTATATTCTAAGTTCATAATCTATAGCTCATACGCTAGTACGTCACTCAATCCTGAATCTTGAATTATCTGAGGACAGATTGACTGATTTAACAGATTTTCTATACAGTCTGTCTTCAGATAAATCGATATACAGAACTGAGTACCATTCTAGAACAAGGGCCTAAGTTTATAGGCCTTCTAGGTGTCATATTCCGTAATACTGCCGAAGTTTCGTTTAGCCGCGGCTGTTTTTGTCTATATTTTGTTACGAACTGTGTTACGAAGTCATAAAACTATTTGTTTACACTCGCAATCCGATTGTTTATGTGCCACAGACAAAATATTATAGTTGGTTATTTCATTATTTCATTAGGTAGCGCGTAACTAATGGACGAACAATGAAGTATTATATTACGTTCTCAAACTATAGATAGATTCAGAACGTATTGAAATACTCCATTTATTTTATAGTCGAACGTCGCACTCTCACATATTTTAGGTTTGGATGGGCCAAGCATTCACTAATGAAGATATTCTAGAAATTTCATCTTTATAAAGGGAAATACGCAATTTCTTATTAAGAAGTCTGAATTGGACACTAGCAGTATTATAAATATGAAATATATTGCTTTTGATTTCATGTAAGTAATTCATTTAAGACACGTAATCTGCGTCTGATATAAGCAGTTAGACGTCTTACAATTTTAGTCAGATTTAACCTTTAAATAAAAAAATTGCTCATAATATTGTTACGGAGTTCTGATGTGAAAATGACATAGACAAATGAATTTTATGCCAAATTTTAGTCACAAAGTAGTACAAATTTTCAACGCAGTTAGTGTACATTTAAACAAAAGGGATAGTTACCTGCATGCGTTTCTAACGATCACTCAGTTCAGCATATTCAAAAAGGTTTAATTTCTCATAACTATTTAACTATAAATATTGGCGTTGTGATTGCAATTTGTAAAAATGTTTTCGAGTCTTAAATTTATGGCGAAAATAAAAAATACTTATTATGTCTACATAATACCCTATTTCTAGAATCACTCAATCTAAATTTGTCTGAATTGAGTGATCCAATTAAACTGTCATAGATTCCTGGATTTACCTTTTAGTTTCTAGATTTTTTGTAAAACAATGTGACAAATTAGGTACAAATTTTTGATACGAAAATTTTGTCCACGGAGTAAGTATTGGCTAAGATTCAGCTTGAAGCCATTTTGCAAAATGTCTGTATTGAGTGATCGACATATTGGTCAATATCTTCATTATCTTGTGAGTGACAAATTTTTGGATATCGGTTATAAGTTTTGACAATTTTTGACTAAATGAACGCTTTGGTTTCGTTGAAATATAAGAAAAGATCACTCAATCCAGATGCACATGGAGTTCTGAGCAAGGTGAGACGGATTTTAACCGTAGCAGCAGTATTCAGTTTAAGACCAAGGATCGTTGCTATGAAGAATACTGTAGGAGAATCACCACCCTCACTAATGAAACCATGTCTATTGTAAGTTGATGTCTTAAAAAATGCCACAGTGGAGTTTGTTGCGCCGTTTCTTCTCCACCAGCGCCTTGGAACCGGTGGTAAACTTAAGCTAAGTAGAATTATTATTGACGTCAATATTAAACCATGTTGTTCTAGATTGAATAAAAATCTGACTTTGACATGTTTTGCATCAAAGCCTGATGGCAGGAGGAGAAATGCCGAAAAGTGGACTCTGAGTTCCGAGATGAAAGCCTCAGATGCTATGATGACGATGATGATTCTATTTTTTCTATCGTCTTGGGAACAAAATAAAAAAAAAACAATAACCATCAATTACTTCATGCCTTTGTACGCAATGACGTCGACATAATAATGTTTTATATGGTATGTGGCCATATGTGCGCTTAATAAATGCATGTTATGGACTAAAATCTATGTTAATAGTCGCCAGCCTCTATAGAGGGTAATATTACGCTAACTAGACGTTTACAAGAACACGGAACGGTCACCGTTTACCATTAGACAAATTATAAATATTTTAAATCTTTAGGAATAAAGCATGTGGTGACAGAGAGAAAGAATACAAGTATAACCACCTCATCTCATCCGAAAGGTGGCGTAAGAAGCGACGGAAATATACGCTGATGATATCACTACGAGAAACGAAAAATTCGAAATAAATCCCTGTACCAACCCGTCTGAACAGCGTGGAAACAATTTCCCATTTCCCAACATTGGGAGCGGCCTATGTCCAGCAGTGGACTGCAATAGGCAAATTGATCTTATTGATAGAAACAGTATGGTTCTAGGGTTCTATATCTGTAAGGTAACCAATGGAATCCTAATTACTAAGATATTATTATCCTCGTAATGATTTCTCAGTTGTGTTTAAAACCCGAGGACAGCTTATCGTTTTTCATACATATGTATTTCGACCTTTCCGGGAGCATCTGCCGTCTGACCTTCCAAAATAACAGGAAAGTCTCTGTTTATTTGCAGGTAAGGTTGCCTGGGGGTTTAATCCTGATAAAATTCCATTGTATGTCTATGTATCTGCTGGCGTTGTCTCAGCAGTTAGACTTGCTATAAACTTTGGTACCCATAACAAGCTAGAATTAATAGTCGGTTCACGTCATCAGTGTAACGGCCGGGGTTCGAACCCACGCAATGTACCTGAAGATTCCATTGTGACGTTTCTTGCACGTCAATGTCTGTTGGTGCTGATTTTACAATGGCGAATGATGCATTTCTATCTGGACTGAGAAAAATAAATCTAGCGTTTAGTTATTTTCAGAATCAATGGTAAACATACATCCTTCTGTATTCTCGGGTTTGGGTTACTCCCAGGTTTTCCCTGCTAAAAACGTATACGTAAGGATATTTTTTGGCATAGAACCAATCTATCTATTTCTTCTTCTTCATCAAGTCAATGGCTCATAAAAATCCCTACAGTCCCGTCCAGTACTAGTATTAGTGCGGACAATATTATTCGTTGCCCTACGTAGGTCTTCGATAGTACAGATGAAGGGGTACAGTGGGCTAAAGAACAAATGCAGCAAAGGCTGAGTCTCTGGGACTGAGTGGATAACTGGTTGAAGGCAATAGGCTCCTTCCATTCGTGTATGACACAATTCTGTCAATCTTTTCAGTTACTTAACTAATAAGTAATATATAAATAATATATAAATAAGGTTGACAACGAAACGGCTTACTAAGATCTGTTCGAATAAATTAATATACAGGATGTTTAATTTTGGACAGTAAGACATTATCCTCAAAATATTCAAAATCATTGTCACCCAATATGACGATTAGAATAAAAACTAAAAATGTTTCTCCGTCTGTAGTTACATCAACATAGCCGATCTTTACACAGTACAGACAGTGTGTATCGTTCGTAACGAAAACAATATTTGTTGTAACGATCTCGGTACTCACATACACGATTGTTTTAACGACTCGTGCGCAGCAGTAATGGCGGAGATAAAAACATAACTTAATTTTACTAACAATTAACCAGAATGTTTGTTGAAATTATCGAGTGTGTTGACCAGTGAGGTACTATAGACGAAGATTTAAATTACATAATGTGGTAACATCGTAATGCAGACGAGGTGGCGCGCTCGTCGTGCGGTGGTTTCTAAATGGTGGAAGGTGGCTTGCTTCCAAAGCATGGGGGGCTGCCAATAATGGCTGTTAGGCGTGGACTAAGGACTACTTTGGCTGTTGATAATGGGCGACTATAGGACTCTTCTCTATCCCAAAGTAAAGATTTTATACACCTCAATCATCATCGTTGGCGACATATAAAAATTATGTTGCTTTTGTCAAGTAGGTGTATTTTTTTTTTTGGGAAGTAGATTTTTTGACAGCAATGTTTATATTTCTAAAAACCACGAACTCAGAACATAGCATCACAGTAACCAGTAAATAAATAACCACTAACACTATCAGTTAACAACAAACACTTAATCATAAACGTTATCACTAGGTCACCCGAAATCCAACTAAAAATATTGACAGTATAAATCATACATCCGATTCTAGGCACTAAAATCAAATCACTTGATTCCAAATTTACCTTTCAAAATTTTCAAACCCCTTAATTTCGGTTCTTTCTAAATTTAAAAATCACTGAATTCGAAATTCGAATTTCAATTTTTTTTATAACCGTTTTATTTATCGGTAGAAATCGATACGGGAGCGCGCGTGATATCGGCGCGAACACCGCCGCACGACTGTACTCGGAACTTCGACTAATGGAATATAACTTGTACTATACGTATATGTACCACTGCGTTTTCCTCAGAAAGGGTTCACAATGGAAACTGAGGGCAGCTATGACGTCTAGCCTTTAGATTCCTATGCTTTTGTGTACCACTGACGTGTTACAGTTATTATTGAAGAATAACAGACATAACCTAAGGTGTCGAGCATCGTTATGTCAGGTATGCATAGAAATATATGAGTGACAGACAAAATATACTTGCAGCTTCGAGTCATTATTTAATTTATTTGGACAAATGTCCCGATGCGTAGTCTATATTTAGCGTACCCTATCCCATTCTGTGTGTCGCAGTACGTATTACAACAGGTGAATATTATCAGCTCCAAAAAGTATGCTTACTAACATGAAGACTGGTTCATCTGTTCCATGGCATAAAGTGACGTAAGAAGAGCGGGTACGATTCCCCGGTTGAGTTATGAGTTAAAGATTTATCCTATTTGAAAAGTGACAGCAGCAAAACAATGTCAAGAAATTTGTCCGATAAATTCCAATTGGCTCGAGCCCAAATTCCTAGGAGCAAACTTAGTATTTACATACATACATATAATCACGCCTTTATCACCGGATGATTAGGCACAGGCACATTAACACCCACATTTCACCAATCTATATTCGGTCCCACGTAATAAGGGGTGAGCCTATTACCGTATTCTGGGCACTTAGTGTTTAGTGGGCTGAAAAGGGGTGTCAAATGTTTCTGCTACGATATATGCAGACTATTTGATGGAGACTTGAAGGGAAAAAGATGGGCTTCTAAAATGGTAATGAACCGTAATCAGATTTATTGCCAGGGCAGAAGAAATTACCGTTATAGAGAGTAGACGTGTAAGCCTCTTAGACCCAAGAATTGGCAACAATGCTCTTCCAGAGGAAAGCAAATACTTCTGTACTCCTGTTAAGTGCATTGAAGACATGAACTGATCACCTATCACAATCCTTACATTAGATTAATTCTACGTCCTTAGCGATAGTCAATATGGACCTTGTACCCACATTAGTCCTAGCTGTAATACTTTACCAATCGAGCTAATTGAACGCTGTTCATATAGTTGAAATACGTCTGAGGATGACGTAGGAGCCTCCTGGCGGAATTCTTAAGAATTATGAAACAATGAATGGTATTGCAGTAATTTTTAAACATTGCTTTTTTATGTATAGCTACGGAATCAATGAAAAATTGCCCACTCTCAACCTGGTATACAGCACAGATATGAATGGCTATGTTAAGGGCTTTTTTTTTCAATAAGAATAGTAACCGAAATTACTAATATTCCCTCTAACCCTGCCCACTAAGCTAAAATGCTTGTGTTAGGAGATGGTTCACATTAGTGGTGTAATGGCCAGGATTCAAACCCAGGACCTTTTGATCGTAAAGGCAAATCTTGCCCAGTAAACGGAACTAAGTGACGGTATTAAGTGGGAGTAAGCCAAATAGCTGAACATATTTGGGATGGCGCTACTGTGCCACGGTAAACATCGGCTCAGTATTTGGTGCAAATTAAAAATATAAAAAAGTGATATCTAATGTTATAAATAAGTGTAATAAACTTATAAACAAGTGACTATCGAAATACATTGTGGACAAAGTGGACAAAAGTGAATAATAAACTTATTAACGTACAAAACAGTGAAGTGAAAACTTTTCAAAATTTGAACTATTACTGACATTTTACGCGTTATACTGCTATTAGTGACCTACATGCAAGCGAACGGATTGCAAAAAAGACAATTTGCATCATTTAAGCTTAGAAATTACAAAAATAATTAAAACCTATACATGATTTTGCGGTTTTGATCAATAGAACAACGCCATCTAGAAGAAATATTGTGAAGTACTTAGTCTGTCAAACACCTCACAATTGACCCGCTATATAGTACCAAATCGAGTCCACAGAGGGCAGCACAAGTACCAAAACAATAAAATATAACCGATAACCATGGAGGAAATTATGAAAATGCTCAAAGATACTCAGATCGTCTCGATACTTTTTGTGAAGAATTAGAATTTGTGCACAGCTCCTATATAAAGGTAACACGTCGGTGAAGACAACACAAGCGGACCAAAATAAAAATGTCTTCCAAGCAAGGCATCAAAAGGGCTACCACTACCAACCCCAAAATACCTACACCACCAGTACAACGTATCAAAACGTGTCAAGAGAATAATGTAAGCAATATTACTACGAGAAGAAAAAAACAGTGTTCACCAAAACAAACCACATCACAAAAAATACAAAATCAAGAAAACAAAGAACCCATAGTTATAAGCCCCATACAAACCATACCACAAATAATTGCATCAACTACAGACTCACATAATATGTTTGCTGAGTGCGATACCTCGAGGGAATCGCTTTCTACCAGTATGTTATCAAGGAGCGTGGACGGTACAATGATTGATTTAGTCACTATTACAGAGTTAAAAGATACAATAGGCCAATTAACGCGGGACCTGACCACCACCCAGAGTGAATTAGAAAATACTATCCTCGAAAATAATGAGCTCCGTGCAGCCACTAATAAACTCACAAATGAAAACAAATTATTAAAATCCTTATGTTCTACCACTTGTGCAGAAAGTATGACACATCAATACAGCGCCAAGAAGAAAAAAAGACATTCTCTGCTAGCTCACTACACCTCCTCCACGCCATCTTCTCCAACATTGGCATCAACGCATTTTGACGATAGAAATCTTAAAATAACTTGCCTGCGAAGACAAATAACCCAACTACAAGAACAGTTAGATAACTCCCGTCGAGAAGTAATAACTCTAAGGGGAGAAATAGACAACCTAACGCGTAAGCTACACTTCACTGCTGAAACATCACTGATCTTGAAAAACTCCTGCAATATTCCAAGTAGCAATGACAATGTCCGACCAACAGAGAACAGTAATATTACTATGACACAAGAATCCCACAGCACACCGAAAAACAGAGTTGTAATACTAGCCGATGAACAGGGGCGCGGCTTGAGAGACATCCTTCAAAATCTTCTCGGAACGGATTTCTCAGTATTTTCTTATATCCGGACGGGTGCAAGGCTTGGCAACATACTATCTGTGCCGCAAGACTATGCCCAGAGTCTAAATGCTCGTGATTATGTTATAGTGTTAGGCGGTATACATGATAAAAACCCTTATGAATTAGAGCATAGCTTAAGTTCCTGGATATCAAATGTAGCAAATACGAATGTTATAGTTTGTGAGGTACCGTATAATAAACACCTAAGGGAAACAAAGTTGAATTATGCAATGCGTTTTATATGTCAAAAACATAAGTACGCCACTTTTCTTGACATGAACTATTCTAAGTTCGTACCATGTGGGTCACGTTATACAGTAAACACTGCTAGAACGTTACTGAAAGAAATTTTACGCATGGATTATCGCCGCAAAAAGCAGCTTTATCAGATAGCACAACAGCAAAATATGTCTCATGGCGTGATTTATGTCGATAATTGTACCCAGACAGATTTAATTGTAGACCCGAATGATGACATGCACTGTAACAAATTACCCGAACTACAAAAACAAATCGAATTGTCAATCCCAAATCAGTTATTTCGTGAATAATTATATATCCTTACTACACCAAAACATAGATGGCTTACTGACCAAAAATGATGAATTTACTGTATCTCTAAATGAACTGGCAATGGAGGGAACTTTGATTGATATTGTTTGTATAACGGAACATAATATGATACAGGGCGATGAAATATATTTAATACTACCTGGCTATAAGCTGGTATCCTATTTCATGAGATCTAACAGACATGGAGGTTCATGTATTTTATTAAGAAATAACTATCAGTATAAGCCCTTGACTGAGATAAATAAAATGTCAATCACAGGTATCCTTGAATGCTCTGGAGTCGAACTGATACAACACGATGTAAATGTTCTATGTATCTACAGACCACCAAGTGGCCTGGTGAATATCTTTTTGTTAATGTTAAATAAAATACTGACGAAACTATGTGCACATGGTAAGAAACTTATGATATGTGGCGATTTTAATATAGATGTCTTAACCCAGACTCGGGATAGCAGAGAGTTTATGGAAATGCTAATGAGTTTTGATTTAATAATACAATTTAAACAACCTACACGCAACGTCAGCCAAAAATGCATTGACAACGTTGTTCACAATATCAAGGGTTGTAAAGGAAAAATCATAGATTTTTCTCTTTCTTCTTTCAAGAGATTTACCTGTAAATAAATTTAAAAATGTAATTAAGACTAAACTGTGCCAAAAAGGCTATTATAAAATCCAAGAATATTTAGATGATAAACAAGCTTGGAAATGAGCTGTTCGCTCAACTATGCTACTCAAGCAAACTATTGTATTTAGACTAAGTAGACTAAGCAAATGTTTGTAAATAGACCAAAAAAAAAAAAATGCCCGCTGAGTTTCTTGCCGGAGTCTTCTCAGGTCGGGGCCGCGTTTCGAACCGGTGGTCCATTTGCTAAACTAGTCTAGATTTTTTTTTAAACTTGACGTTTTGTAAGTACCGTTTTAATGGTCTATACAGAATAAATGATTTTTGACTTTGACTTTGACTTTGACTCTGACCATTCTGCCCAAATACTAACGTGTCCTGTAAAAAGAACTTGCCTGTTAAAAAATTGGTACACCTATAAACGTTGTTTCATTCGGACTAATAGGGATATGTTTCAAACTTATATGAAACAAGTTTCTTTTAACAAAATTTACGAAACCTCTGATCCGAACTCAGCTTACAATCTATTTTCAGACCTATTTATCTCAACTTATAACGTGTGTTTCCCTTTGAAAAAACTTCGCGTAAGCTTTATCACAAAACCCAAATGGTTATCTACAGGTATAAAAGCCTGTAGTAAACGAAAAAGGGATCTTCTATGGAAATATAGAAAGCACCCTACCGAGGAAAATAAAATGATCTTTCAAAACTTTTCTAGGCGTTATAAGAGGATAATTACACTAACAAAAAAAAGTCAAACCAATCATTTCATTAATACCTCTGCAAACAAGGGAAAAGCAACATGGCAAGTAATAAATGATATTAAGTATAAATATCCAAACGAGGGTGTTGAAAAACTAGTCATAAATGGTGAAACTATAACTGGTGGTACATGCATAGCAAATGCATTCAATAATTATTTCACCGACATAGTTAAAGACTGTTCACACAAGAATACCAAACAACTACCAACTAATAAACTGTCTAAAATTGCATGCAATGGTAAATCTATATTCATGCCCCCTACAATACCCTATGACATCTTAAAAATAATAACTTCCCTAAAGGATACGTCTAGTGTAGGGTATGATGGTATTACTACGCGAACAGTGAAAGATGTAGCAACCATCATTGCAGACCCTTTGAGCCACATCATGAATCTGTGCATAGAACATGGTATATTTCCGGATAGATTGAAATTAACAGTAATAAAACCCATTCATAAACAGGATAGCAAGTCATTAATTAATAATTATAGACCTATTGCTCTATTACCAATATTTTCCAAAATATTTGAAAAAACCATATACACATGCCTGTATAATTTCTTCGAAAGTAATGATTTATTCACGACAAGTCAATACGGATTTAGAAAGGGTAAATCAATTAACTTAGCTATGTACAACTTCTTACACGAGGTACTAAATAGTATGGACAAGCGTTCACCAGCAATAGCTCTTTTTATGGATATGTCCAAAGCTTTTGACCGTGTCAATCACGAAATACTTTTAAGTAAGTTATATATGTACGGTGTAAGAGGCAACGTACATGAAATTCGGAAATCTTACCTTACCAATAGGAAACAACTGACGGAAATAAAAGGGATATCTGTAACTAGTAAAATTGAGGTAACACATGGTTCTGATATAAGGAACGTAATCACAGGAATTCCTCAAGGTAGTATATTAGGCCCTCTTTTGTTTCTTATCTATATTAATGACATGCCCACAATAACGACATATAAAATGACTTTATTTGCTGACGATAGTACTATACTTTATACTGGTGGTAACTTAGAAAATTTAGAATTTAATATAAATACATCTATGACATCAATAATACAATGGCTGACTGAAAATGACTTGAATATCAATATAGACAAAACTAACTTAATGTTATTTAAACAACGGCACACGCCACAAAACAATTTGAACATATCTTATCAGGACACAAAAATCAGAGAGATTGATGTTACAAAATTCTTGGGCCTTTATATTGACAGTAAAGTGAATTGGAAATCACACTGCGAACATATATGTAAAAAACTATGTCAATTCTCATACGCACTCTATAGACTATGTAAAATCAGCAATCAGCCCACTGTACTAACTGCTTACCATGGCTACGTAGGATCTACCTTACGATATGGAATAATCTTTTGGGGTAGCTCAACATATAAAGGCCAGGTTTTTACTGCCCAAAAACGTTGTATTAGAAGCATCTGTCAACTTAAACGAACCGATTCATGTGTACCTCATTTTAAGAAACTAAACATATTGACATTACCTTCTCTTTATATATATGAAGTTGCAATATTTATTAAATCTAATATAGAATTGTTCGAGTTCCGGACTAGGGCCCGAAACTGTCATAAATTGGCCATAGTAGCAAGTAGAACAGAATTGCTACATAACAGTTTATTTTGCCTAGGACCACGAATATTTAATAAAATACCAGTAGCAATTAGAAATGTAATTGAAATGAACACTTTTAAAACTAAACTTCGCAAATTTTTAATTGAAAAATGTTATTATACTATAAATGAATTTTTGGAGGATAACTCACTGTAATTAATACCTATGACAACTTGAATATGATGCATGATAATTATTAATGAATTCTATTATTGTTTCAATTGACATTATGCGATTTGTATTATTTATTTAATTTTATGTATTAACTTAATTAATAAGCTACTTAATATTGTATACCCAAATGGTGAAACATAGCTGAACTCATTTTTCTGTGAACATCTTTTGTACCTATGATTTACAATAAATAAATATGAATATGAATATGAATATGAATATAATACTCCCCTTCTTACTCCGATTATACACATAACTTTTCATTGCCTATTCATACATCAACTAATTAAACATTCACTCTAAAGTTTGTCTGGAAAATCCCTCCATAATTTAAAATACAACTGTGCGAATTTTCCAACCACTAATATATCGTCACTCATCATGTACCAAACCCGTCCTCAGGGGTGAATTCTCAAGGTGTGCGGTGACGTCACAGGGTGTGCCCTGCTTGCCGTGGAAATAGAACGCATAAAGACACAATTGTCCACATTAGACCATAAGAAGTAGAGTGACTACAATTTGTGTGATACAAAGAGATTTTTTTAAATACTACCAAGACTACCTGGCACTGAACAAAATTTCAGAAGATTTGTTTTTATATGCTCCACCGGCCTGAAATGAAATGCTTGGGGATTTACCAAATACACACATAGACATTTAACAGCTATCTGTCGAAATGTTTTTGATGTTTGGAAAACCGGCTATAAAATTTCATTACTAGGCGTTCATATCAACTATGCATTTCAGCCGTAAGTGCCACTTAAAATTTTATACCATTTAAATCTAGTCCATTTCAATACCACATAATTTTCGATACGAAGTTGAATGTAAAGACCACTTCCCTACTATTCTTGTGGGTGTCGTACAAGGCGACAAAAGGGCTGCTCTTTATTTGATACTTGACTTACAGCCCATATAAGTGCTATAAATATGAGGGCGTCTCGGCCTCGGATGCAATCAGGATAACGTGATGATAATAAATATAGTAAATATGATATCTCAATATATTATAAGTCACACTTAGTGACACGTCCTGTTGCACTTATGGCTTCACTGATATAGCCTACATAACCTATTTGAATGACTGTTTTTTCACTCAGTGGCTTTTCTTAATACAAGGTCATTCATTGCTTCGTATAATAAAAATAAGTAGTTTATTGCTAAAAAATCTGAACATAAATCTGATTAAAGTATTAAAAAATGTCTAATATGCATGATTTCGGTATCTTGTGGTACAGTTTCGCTAAAACTATTATCTTATTCAGTCTAAAAGCATGGCCGTCGGGACCAAACTTCCGTTGCGAGATAACAGCTGACAGATACACACAACTGGCCGACATGCTATTTCGGGCAGAACCAAATTAATGTAAAACATTCGCGTACTCCCGGTAGAGAAAGAAAAAAGCGTCATTTTTTATTCCCGACTAACTTTTGATTATCTTGCCATGTGTGACTTTTTAAAAATAAACTATCACCTGGAATACTTTTTTTTACATAAATTGTCACTCACCATTATTTGGAGCGAGACAGACGAAAAAAAAAAGATATATTTTTGCTTGTCTGTCTCTATATTTCTGTATTAGGATTGTCAGATTTTGTAGTTTTCTGTCTGCCATCTAGGGCACCAGGACTCGTAACTAGGTTTTCTATTTGAGAATTACAAGTTGTTCAGTAAATTCCTTCTCCTTCAATAGAGAAACAGATAGTGAGGATTTAATTATTTTAAAATAGTACTCCATTCCATTATACTGTAGGGGTTAAGTAACGCTTTAAAATATTAAAATACCTATACCATAGTAAATTATAAACATCGGTAGTCACCATCAGATAGCGGAACTGGTTCCATATTATGTTGTTTACTCAGATGAATTTTGAACAATGACTAATTATTCGCTCTGGTTATAAATCTGGTTACATAATGCGCAATTTCAGCCGCTATGGGCAACACGAAATTATAATGGATTTATTTATTATGTGTTCTCGATATAACTCACACAAAACTGTTCATTTGTATGTACTTCGCGAGTCACAAATACATAATTATAAAGGAATTGGAATAAAACCACTTTTTAATGGATTCTAACGCGATTTATTTGTTATTATTTACTTTTAAACTGACGTTTCAGCCATTTTTCAGTAGCCATGTTCGCGGTTTACTTTAAAAAATAGTAAGGAATTTTCGATATTAATGCTTATTTGTTAACGTATTAATTGGCTTAAATATTTTTTCATTAGTAAATAACTATCTAATATACCCTGTTTTAAAAATAAATGAAAATAAATAATATCGGGAATGTCCTAACGTGTCCAGCACGCATGGTAGCACTAACAGTATCATTATATATCAGAGTTATGTGTGTTTGTTAGACGCGTTACGGCGTCCTTATGTGTCGTTCTATCACTGTTTGTCATTGGCGTAGGTTCAGGTCGAATGAGCAAATAAATCGCCAAATTGAATTAGGCGTGTATGTAAGGGCTCTTTAAGATCTTTGGGGTCCAATGCCATTTTATTTGCAACACAGCATGCCTGCTACCAGAACTCCCTATAACCAGGCTCTTATAGAAATAATCCATCAGAAAAGTGTTGGTAAAGCGCACCCGCGACTCCTAAGTACATTTTTTGAATATCACAGACGCTCAGATTAAAAGTTCAATAATTTACGTAGCTAATAGATTTAGATAGGGAAAAGTGGTCATCCGTGTAGTGACGGAGAAAGAATACAAGTATCAGCACTCCATTTCACCCAAAGGGTGTCGTGAAAGGCGACTAACGGAAAAATACGCAGACGATATCACTGCGAGAGAAGGAAAACTCGAAATCAAACCTGTACCAACTCGTCTGGCCAGTGCGGAAATAGTAGGCCACAGCCTCCCAAAGTTTGGACAGGCCTATGTCCAGCAGTGGACTTCGAGAAGCTAATTGATTGATCATCCAAAACGCGACTTGTTCCTGTGACTAGCTCCTTACAGGGCGAATGCTCTGACCAAGTGAGCTAAATGTCTGTCCTGTGTCTTCAATCAATAAAATTAGCCTATAGCTGAACATATGCCTCTCCCGATGTTAGGAGGCACAGTTTCCACGCTGGCCAGTCGGGTTGGTACCAGGTTTTTTTGTGTGATATCGTCTGCGTATTTTTCCGTAACCCGCCTCTTAGGACACCCTTCGGGTGAGATATGGTGGTGATACTTGTATTCTTTCTTCGTCACCACACGGATTAATGGAATATTTCTTGGATGTTCTAAATTCTCCTATCAATCGTCTTGGAGGGATTTTTTCAATCAAAATCTATCGAATAAATACTAATTGCTTTAAAATATCACCAAATCTTTCAATCTGTGTGTTAAACTATGCAAGCAAAAGCAATTATTGAAGATTTTAATTGAAACCATCAGAAGAGATCTCATGAACGTGGTGCCTTCATAAATCGATAGAAGGCAATACAAAAGGTTTAGCCGAGATGTCAAACGGGCCGTGGCGGAAGTAGCTCGCCGCTGAAGCCTTACAATACATCCATAATAACCTACCTATAATGTGTGTGATGTATGTAGAACGAACCGATTACTGTTATGTAATCTTAGACTATCTACTAACTCTATGGATGCAGTAAATGACATTCCAACAGGGCACACATTAATAGTTTAAAGAACAATATTGATATGAACTTACACATAACACTGTTTTCAAACCATTTTTGCGATGCAGCTTGTTACAAACGCTGCTCTTCTCTTCTTCTTTTAAGCGTTAATCACAGTCGCATCCGAAGCTTTTTAACTCGGAGTGTGGGGTGCGCTTTACCAGTTTAACTGCGGAGTTGGCTAAACTTCGATATTTTCTGTGAAGCGACTGCCATCTGACCTCCACAACCCAAAGGCGATATGACCAGTTGTAGGATTTTTGAAGGCTCCAACTACCCGTAACGACTGCCATAGATGTTCGTATGGCAGCCGGGAGCGACGGCTTAACGTGTTCTCCGAGGCGCGACTGGACCAAAGCAAATACCCATTTTCATACATGCAAATATTTGCATTGAGCGGGGATTAAACTCGCGCCTCCTGCGTAGCGGCAGCGTTCATTACCGCTACGCCACAGAGGCTGTCTTGTTAGAAGCCCTGTGTATATCTATACAATATTCAGAAGGTATATTATAGTCGAATTACTTATAATATAATAAAACCATTCTAAGAACAGCTATTATATACATTACAAAGTAGTCTTCTATTTCTCCTTTCTGACAATATCACACAATACGCACTTAAATATATAGTCGATCAATCTAGTGCATGGGCTTGCAAGTGCTGTTGCATTGTTCCCCATTTATTCATACAACCGAATACGTGAACTAACAATTAAGTAAGTCATTCCATTTTTTCGCTTGTGTGCCGATGTATATTTTTTGATTTTATGTATATGTTGGCTAAGATTTGGGGCCTACGAAAAAGTACTCGATTAACAGCAATGATCTTTCTTTATGATCGGTTCTTATTATGTAGAATCGAACCAAATAGTTGAATGCGAGTGTTAACACAACTCTGCCTACGCCGACGGATATACAGGCGTGAATTTCTGTATGTATAACAAACTCTTCGTGTTCACAATATTATCGTAACCTTCGATTTTCTGATATAAAGATAGCATTAATGTTATTTGTTGTTCAACATGTGGTTGCCGTTTTATTCTGTTAAACAGGAAATACTAATCGTTATTGGATATTTTATAAATATGCTCAGGTAGACCAGGCAGGCCGCCATGCCAGAATATTTTGTAAAGGGCGACATTCCATAGGTACCGTACTACGTAAAGGTACCGGTACTAAAAAGTCAATATCACTACTTATACACCAGAGGAAGCACCGCGACTAGGATTTTCACCTTATAGGGAGTTCTATCAAACTACTTGGTAGGTAGCCTGCAGCCAGAACAGATGGATATAACCGCTTAACAATAGACTGGTATGAGCTCCAACACACAAATGATTAATTGAAACATTGTCTATATTGCTTCACAATGGTTGCAAATTAACTGTCTAAAAGATCTAAAAATGCACTTTTCAGATCATTTCATGTCAAATATAGTAGGTATGAGCTAGCCGGCATACACCGCTAGTTGCTTTAAATAAATACATTTTTATAATAATGCGGACACACAAACGAAAATAGAGTATCGGAATGGGTCCATGATGTACGACGCCGATCGCGTCGCGATTTCCGCGCAAATGCACGTCACTCTGACAGCTTTCAAATATGGCGGCGAGGATTAATGGCGTTATTTTGGCGGGTAAAATGAAGCTCTTGTGTATCGTTTGTAAACAATCGAATAATGAGTAACATGGTTACGTAAGCGTATGACTGATTGGGTGGAAGGTACACTATTATGACTTAACCCAATGTGGCTTTGTGACGAAGTTCTTGTCGACCAAAATATGAACAATATTCATCATTGTCTGCTTTTATCCCAATTATTAGAAGTAGCACAACATGTCTTTCTTTTCTATGCTTTCCTGTTAAGCCAAATCTCATCTGTAACTCCTTTCCTTGTTATGTCTTATTTTATTCAACCTTTTCTTGGATCTGTGCTCTACAAGCCCTCAATATAGTCCATTGAAATGTTACATAGTCATTTGTCAAACCATAAAACCTATTTAAACCCCTTTTTCCAAGATGGCGGCCGTTGCACAAGAGTTGCAACCCCACAAACTTGTATTAAACTTTAAACTGACCCCCTTTAATGCAACCCAAAGTAACTTTTCAATGGACTAATATTCGTAGTTAGAAAAGTTCTAAGTACTCGCTTTTCAAATTTTCATTCGCTGGCGCAATTTTCAAACTTCTAAAATGTTAATATGCATAATGTTACCAATAATATGTCATGTTCGGATTATTTCTCGTTTCTGTTGGCATTATCGTGTAGACTGTTAGTCACAGAGTTCCTCAGATATTAAATGATTTTGGAGTTCTCTGAACAATGCACTCTACATAGATATTATTTGACCATTATTTTAAGAACGTCTTAACATTATGAAGTCTAAATTTAACAGTTGCACTTGAGAAATGAGCTCACTGCGCCATTTATGAAGTGAGATTAGGTAATACAAACAGAAATGCAGATGGTTTGGTCTCAAAACGTTCAGAATAGGTATGAGACGGAAGACGATGCAATGATAAATACTTAAAGAGATTTGATAAAACAATGTATATAAGTTAGATCAAATTTACGATGTTTTGAGAAAAAGATCATTCAGGAGCATCTGAAAACGATAGATTTGTATTAGAGGTTTAATGGCAGTAGAGGCGGCTAACGAGGTATGTAAAGAAAGAAGCAAAAAGCAAGATGGTCGCTGCCCTGGCTGAAAGAAAAGTATGAATGAAGTTTTCATAGCTATATGTGTACTGGTAAAGTATTTAACCAGTTCACATACGTTACTGATTTACCACAATCTAAAGCCAAACAAACGATGACGAGAAAGGCAAGAATATACGTGTTTTGCCTGATTTCAAAATAGTCGGGTATTTCACGTCCTAAATGGAAGTTTCTACCACAGATGCTCCAATTTCCGAATACCTACAGAAAATGGCCGATGACCCTGTATCACGAAATGACTCATATGCCTACCTGTATCTTATAGAGCAAATGTAAGAAAGAAGGAAATTATCAAAGCAATCACAAATCAATACATTTCAGTTGCATTTAAAAGCTCAAGACAATAGGTAAAAGATACGTAAGGTAAATATTGAAATGGAAATCGCAGCGCATTACTCATGTGTTCCAGAATTGGGTACATAAATAGATTGCAATGGAAAAATTCTAATCAAAATAACGCTAAGACGTAAAGGAGACGACGCACACTGTATTGATTGCATTGACCACGAATGACCATGTTCTCATACATAAAACAGGAGAATAGCGTAGAGCCAGGAAGGGAATGACTTCTGCGTTCTCATTAAGAGTCGATAAATGGTGGAACTAAATTTACCAACAAAATATATCTATTACCTTTGAAATATGTTGTGTTTATTCAATGCAGATGATGTATTTTAGATACCCTCAAACCTCGATTTCAATTCTATTTCCCTCTCCAAGGATAAAGTGTTACTGTTATAAGTAATTTTCGGTATATTAGTTTCTAATGTTAACTTTGGCAGCTGATCAAAGGTCCAAGAATTATGAACTACTTATCGGTTTACTAATAAATATTATTTGATAGATTGCACGTCATCAGGTCTAATCTAGAAATAGTTTCGGCAGTCATCATCAAATAGATAAGAAAATTAAAATAAGAATCACAAATTGATCTCAAATTCTGACGGGAGCAGTCAAATTCGTCAAAAGCTGCTATAACGAAAAATTAGAGAACATAAACTCGTGGGAGTAGACAGATTCATGCGCTGTATTGATCGAAGAAGTATTAACTCGTCAAAATTGAGCATCACCGTCAGTAGACGTAACAATTTCATTTTGTGGCAAATCTGCCTAAAAAGTCTTTTATATAAATGAAAATAGTTAACAAGGTTAGTTCAGAGGTATAATAGTGACCAATATTTTTATTTACGCTTATGGACGTCAGAAAGCGGCGCCAGCAGTATACCACAAACATAATGATGTCAACAGGATGTGTCATTTATTTGATGATGTTCAAAATTACGTGAATGGTGACGACTGCACCCGAAACCTAACCTATTTAATATTGTACCTCTAACACGAATTTGTTAGACACTGAGTTATTGCTACATAACTTTGCATGTCTATAATAAAAGAACCATATAATAAATGATATTCTTAGAAATTATTTCAAACCTACGACTCATTGCATTTGTTCATATAAGAATGAGAGCCAGATTCTTAACATTTTTTTAATGGTTGAAGAAGTTCCATCATTAATAACCTGGTACAAGTGAATACCAGGGCCCATCTCCAGCAAATAACTGACCTAGTGACGTCTATTTCCGTCGACAGACGAAGCAGGCGCAGCTCGTGATGAAATAATTACCCGTCCACTACTAACGTTTCGCGAATTTGTTCCGACATTCGACATAGTCTAGATATTTGGAAACTAGAATACTGCTGTTTTATAAGTTTGTAATGGTTATTGGGTTACGAATTTTACAGTATATCGTAAATTTTGTAGACAGATCCATGTTCTGGAATTTTCCTAACCGATGGAAAAATATTTAAACATAAAATCTTTAAATAAAGTTACAATACAATAATAACGTGGAATGCCGTGTCTTGACGAACAATATCAAGTTTTATTTTTAAACAATAATACTGTTTCTTGCACTGATTTATGCAACACAACAAACTCGCCGATTCTCAAACAAAAATGCATTATCTTTAGAAAAATAAAGTAAAAATTATTTTCATGTTTGCTTGGAAAGTTGAAGTTTCAAATTACGTATATCTTTTTCTAAGAATTTCAACAAACTAGATACGTGAGTTATATTAACTGATTAAATAAGATGTTCAACATCATTTATACTGAAAGTAATGACTGAAAGCACTCAAGATACACTTAAACGAAGAATAGATATTTGAAGAGAATAAATCGGTTACGAGGGGTTCTGATATATTGTCTCCGACAAGTGATTTACTGTCACTTAATTGGACATTTTGAACGAAAGCTCCCGTCACCTCTGCAGATCCTTTTGCTCTATTTTCCTGAACCCTATTAGTCTTGACTAACGTTTCACTTGGAGGACATAGTATATTAAGCTTTTTGAATTATACCAAGCCTTACTTTCTAAAATAATATTATATACCACAACCGTAAGGTAACTTATGGGGAACCGATTGTGTATAGTCTCTATTTCCTTCAGTCTAGCGTTAGTTCAGATTGTTTTGGGGCCCAGGATCCTATATCCTACTTCTTCAAACCATTTATGTTTAGCATTTTAGCTATTACGGACTGTGAGGCTTGAGGCCTTGTAAATCTTAGTAAAGTCCCATAAAATAACACACATCAACTGTGTAGTCACATACATTCACCAATCTTCACAGTTTTTAATGTTCGTCAGCCAGCTTTCTTTTATAGCCAAGCGCAAAATTAACTCTAGGAATGCAACTATTGCTCTCAACTTCGGCTAGCCATAATCGCACGGTCAGATGAAGGTACACCGAGCCGAACAAGGTAGCATTCGACAAAATCAGCAAATCATTTGGGCGGTATGTACACAATGGTACATAAATGCTTTTGTCACAGTATCTCGGCACTCAACATAAGCTTGCGGATGCTTGCGATACCCGCGTGGTGCCAATCACGCCCCATATCTGATCCATTCTTATCTGGTGGATAAGTGAAATGTTTCAGTGGATTTAGTGGCAGTTCATTACGGATGACGTCGGGATGTTATCTCGTCACAATATTAACGTATTTGTTAGCTTGAACTGATGTGTACGTAAATGTAATGGAAGTTTTGTATTTTATTACATACAGACATAACACCCGTAAATCATCGAAGGAGTATACACAGGTGTAATTTTCAATTATAAACGTCAGTTACACGAATATAGAGACAGAGAAAAAAGAAACCACTTTGATAAATCAAATGTCTCATACCTGAGAGAAAGAGAAGCAGAGGTGAAAACTTAGAAGCACTCCTTTTCTAATTACTTTTTTTAAACTTTTCAGACGATATTATTTTATTGATGTACCGGCTAGAAAACCTACCTGAACATTAATACTAAGTCATCAGTATTTTAACGGATTTATTTTGTTGACATAACTATGTAACTTCTTCTTCGAGTCAACGGCTCATAAAATTTATTAAATTTTGTCAGCCCAATATTGGGCCACAGCTACAGTATTGACCGTTGCCCTGCGCGGGTCCACGACAGTACAGGTGCAAGGGTATAGTGGACAAAAGAGCAAATGTAGCATGGACTGGGATAGGGCCCCGCAATCGCATGGCGCTTGTGACTTTTATGTAGCCCAATTTTGCAAAATTTGCCGTATAGTGGCCAGCTTGGTCCGTAGGCGATATGATGACTTCCAAGTTGGGCACGGGAGATTATGTAACAGGTATTTAATGCGAATAATTGGCAAGAAAACATTCGTACTGCGATGTTCTCTATACACATTAGGGGAGTGACAACAATCTTATGGGGTGTGATGGACCTCGACGGGGAAATATTAAAATAACTGGACCAGGGCATCATAAAGATTGGGAAATACTACTCTACGAGCATAAAACTATATCTTAGTACCTATAACTATATAAATAGAAGGACAGCCACGTAGGGAGGTGCCTATGGCAGTAAATAATTACTTTGAGCGACATTACATTTAAATAAAACTAAATTCACCATTCAGGTAAGTGCAATATGAAGGTGGTGTGTGACCAAATCGTATGAAGTCACTGTTCCAAACCAAATGGCATTATAAAAAGTAGTTTCGCCTCGTAAAATGTTCGTAAAATGTCATATCTATACGATACTGCACTTACTGGGAGTACTTACTTATGACTTATGAGAAAATAGATTTAATGTATCTGTTTTACATACATACTCGATGAATGAGAGGTAAAGAAAGGAGTTCAGAGATGGGAGAAGTTTACAAAGGGCTTATCGATGTGTTGGAGATCCGAAAACGATCTTTAACAAATTTAATACTACTTAGATGGCAGACAAGCATACGGCCCACAGGATGAAATGTGGTTACTGTAGCCATATGTGGACATACTAGGGGAGTTACACTCGTGCTACTGAACCTGAAGAAACATGAGCGCGGGCCTAGGAGCGACCCGACGCAACAAGCCGTCCGTCGCTCAAAGGTAAAAGGCAAGAAGTATATGACATAATCAAAACAAAATCGAAGGTTTCCAAGCGATATTGGTCTGCGATCTCTCCCTTTGCTGCTACAAGTACTGCCTCTTGTTTTATCTATATAATACACATCTAACAAGCAGGAACGCATGATCTATTTCGATACTTCACATATCGTTTGTAAATCTCGTCAAATCCCATACGTTCGTCATTCTATTCCACCAAACGCCGGCTAGCGAATTGCCACTTGTCTAGAGGGGCAGGTATGATAGGGTTTTAAATCGTATTGCTACCTCCGAGGAGGTGAACAATGCATGTTTATGAAACGGACGGCAAGACAATGTGAATCTAAAGTAAATAGCGGCCAGTGATGCGAGCCTCGCTTCCGTAATATCGGATAGGTGGACAGTTAGCTCGCCTTACGACACATAATTACTTGGACGAAGTTATCTAGCTAGACAGCCTCTGTTGTAGCGTTAGTGAACGCGGCCGCTACGCAGAAGGCACGAGTTCGATCCCTGCTCAATGCAAATATTTTTATGCATGAATAAGGGTTTTGCATTGGTATGGTCGTGCCTCGGAGAGCACGTCAAGCCGTCAGTCTCGGTTGCCATGCGAACATCTATGACAGTCGTTACGGGTAGTCGGAGCCCTCAAAAATCCAACAACTGGTCTAACTGCAATGCTTTGATATCGCTATTGGGTTGTGGAGGTAAGCTAGCAGTCGCTTCACGGAGTTCAAGCAATTGAAGAAGTAAAGCGGAACCCAGTCTTTAGGTTGGAAGCTTCGGATTAACGCTAGGATGAAGAAGATCTAGCTTATCCCTTTACCTATGAAGTGGCCAAACTTTGATATTTTCCGAGAAGCGACTGCCATTCGAGCCCTCCATAACCCACTCGCCTATCAAAGTTCTTCTTCTTCATCATTCTAGCGTTAATCCCAGTTGCATCAGAGGCTTTCACCTTGGAGTCCAGCGTCCGCTTCTTTCAGTCCAACTGCGAATTTGGTTATTCTTCGATATTAGACAAAGCATTGGCAATATTAAAGTTTTTTTTTATACCTCTGAGGTGGCAGACAAAGTTCTACAGTTAGAACAGTTATCGGACTTGTTAGGACTCCAACTACCAATAACAACTGCGATAGATGCTTGTGAGACCACCGAGACCGACGGCCTAATGTGCTCTCCTAGGCACGGTAAAAATTGTAACCTACCTGAATATGTGCTTAATGTATTTATTTCAAATATTCCATAACATTAGTATAGACGACCACTCCGTACCACTTTGTTCTGTATGGCGTTTTTATCTTTTCTGTTATCAGTTTGTTATAGAATTTAGCTGCCTGAATATTTTTCGTACTACTACATACATAATATACTTACGCCAGTACATCCACGAAGGGTTAGGCAGAGATATATAAATAATTAACATTTCGTGAAATATTTGTTCCATTGCCAGGTAATACGAAGACTAAATTTACTCACTGTCAGATTGAAACCAGTCCTAAGTATCCAGATAGTACCTACTCACCTCTAGGTCTACTGACAGGTAGGGCACATTCAATCAACTATTAATCTTAGACCTCGAGCCCATGGCTATCAACCAGATATTTTACCAGACATCGTTTAGCTACTGAAAAACGCAATAACACTATCCTACCCGGGAATCAAACCATTCACAACCGCTGCGCCACCGAGGCAGTCTCACTACAAAACTTATAGCCCGAATCTTTCTTTAAAATTCATTACGAAATTCTTAACATATAAAATATATTCAAACATTTTATGTAGAATATTAATATGATATAAGAGTAAAAATACACACTGAATTAATAATAATACAAAAAGAAATCATACAAATAAAAAGACAATTCAAACACTAGAACATCGAAACATTTGCGAATACAGTCCGCAATGCGCGTTCGATCGCGTCTCGCGCTCTACTGAAAACTGTAATACCGAAACGCTCCTGCATATTGCACCAACCAAGACCCAAGACACCTCAACGTAAAACAGCCTCCTAAAACCCCTAGCTCAAGTAACACTGGTCTATAAAACCAGTCAGCATGGTATACACACTGTAAGAGTTGTAATGTGTACGGTAGATCAAAGTAAAATGGTGCTTTTGAGCAGTATTGACTGGCAAAAGTTGAGCTTGCGTTTTATGGGTGCGTGACAAAATGGGGGATCGAGTTAGAATGGATAATATTTTTGTCTCGTTGACCACACTTATAGGTATACAAATATTTAAGGTACAGGGCGTTCTCAAACGTTCAACCACAAACCGAAACAATAGTTCAATTTTTTTTTTTTAAATTTGATTTTTGGTCATTGAGTGCACCCAATTTTTGCTTACTATGATTTCTTAATGACCTCGTTTTAGATTCATTTACAAACCCAGACTGGTACAGCTTTTGTAAAAGAAAATCTGATATCAATCTTGTGTTTAAAATCATAAGCAAAAGAATTAGTTTTTTCTGCGAAGATAGGGTGGTTTATCCCTAAGAGCAACATCTTTAATATCATGCATAACGCGAGTAAATAAGAGGACTCACATGACGTTACGTTTTCTGGGAACAGCCAATATACGTTTGTTATCTGTCGTGCTATTTCAATATACCCAAATTCTTCTTTAAAAACGATTTTCAATGTTTCCTCTTGCAAACAGCCCGATTAACAGATATAGGATCACCCTGTATTTATAGACAAGCAGAATGCTTTGTACACCCACTTCGGGGATATACAATTATACACATAAAAGATCAAATAAAATCTAATTCTGCAAACAATATAAAGTAATATTTACTTTGAAAATAATTTAAAAGCCATCGGGTTAAAGATAAACGCACATTTCGCACAAAAATGAATATTTCGTAGGAAATGGAAGATCAAACCTACAATATTTTAGTTTTGATCAACAGTTCTTTGTACGAATTGATGAAATAATGGCAACATGTGGATCTACTCTGCCGGACATAGACAAATATTTATTAGCGGTGGCTACAGTTCAACAAAATGAAGAATGTATAAAGGTGATTAAACTCAATAAGTGTTGATATTGCTGAAAGTTCACGCGGATATCACACATATATCAAATAAAACTATTTTCAACGTATTCTATCGTGATTTATTTGTTATTTGAAATGAAAATGTTACTAAAAAAGAAGAGTAAATCAGAAGCACTGGAAGCCGGCTTGCATGAAAGAATTGGCAAAAGGAAGAGAAGCTCGCGAAGTGTGTAAGGATAGAGTCGAGTGGCAGGCTAATGTCTCTGCCTGCTCCGGAGGGAAATAAGCGTGTGTGTTCGTTTGTACGTATGAAAGATCTGAGTTTTTTCGGCATGAATTGTCTTAATGACCGTAAAAACTTTCCCTCATGTTTAAAGAGAGAAGTCAGGCATTTCGACACAATAGCATTATTATACTCTTTACAGAAGTGTCCTTAAATTATTTTATTCATAAAAAAATAACTAGTGCCGTAAAAAAATGAACGACATGAGTCGTGATAATTTTTTAACAGAAAATAAGTCTAAAACATTATATCAATTGGTAGACGATTGATTTCGAATTATGATGATCATCTTGCATTCGGAATTACCTACAATTCTATTTTAATAGACTATAATCATACAAAAGTAATCAATAATATGCTAAATTTATAAATGAATACACTCTTAAGAGTAATATTTGTGGTAAAAACCAACCTTATACAGCTACGATAAAGGCGGTGTTTTGTGGCTGGCTGTTATACAGTTAAGCCATTTTAATGTCTGTCTGTGCAGGAGTCAACAGAATGGTTCGGGATCATAGAAATGTAATTCTGAAGATAATGCCATAAGCACAATATATTCGAGTCGCCGTATTTAATCGTTTTACACAATTTTCATTGCGCACTTGGCGTTGCTTGATTAAATGGTAATGTAAACATGCTAAACTCATTTTGGCTTGTAAGTACCTTGCAAGAATTTTGAGATTTTTACTCTTGTACAATTATAATAAAAATCTGTTCAAAATCTGATCTGTATCTCCCAAATATGAAACACGGTATTCTCGTAACACAATTTCCAAGATCTAATTGTTAAATCGTGATCTTTTTTGTCTTTCACGACAGAATTCTGAACAGATTTTTCTTAAGCAAATTAGCAATTAGTTTCATTGTTGACCTGTGTCATGAGGATGAGGTATGCCACATTTCATATCTACAGTATACTTGCTCTATGACCGGGATATATGTATCGGTATTCGGTCCGTCTCGTCTCGGCTAGATGCGATATTTTTGGACCGCGGCCGCGGAATTCGGTCCTATTTCGATTTTTAGACCAACATTCGTCATTAGCTTTCGATATCAAAATATGTATTGATAATAGTGTCACGGGCGCGGCCTAATTTGAGTGCACCGAATGGTATATATGATAAATTAATAGTTTTTTTTATGTAAGGCACGTGTATATCATTTCACCTGGGATGGAAGGTTCATGAAAGAAGGCCACTTTTATAGATGCCGACGCATCAGATTTGTAGGGATAAAGAAAGTTCGAAGTTCGACAATAGGAGAAATTTTGTGGTATCCAGGCTGTCAATAGACGTCAGGTCAAGACGAAGGCCTATGGACGACCTGAACAACTCTGTCAATAGATTGGTCACTAAGCACACGAGAAAGAAGAAGATTGGTATCCCAAATAATGTGTATTTTTAGTACGTTATAGATAATTGCAATTTCTTCTGTCTGTAATCTACCAAGTGGTGCCATCTATAAATTGATATCCACATCATATTCCACCCCTTTTAAAGTAAAATAATTAGTTAATTTGATTGAAAGGTAACACGTCGATGGTTGTGTAACCCTTCTCTCAAAATTCTCAAGTAGTACTCACTCACCTGAAATTCCTATAAGTAATCTACTAAGTGGTGCCATCTATGAATCAATTATGTTAAATAACATCCTACTTTTGTACTCGAATTATTAAAAATGTAAATTATGTCTGTAGGAAAAACAAGGACGTGTATGCTCTACGTCTGTGAATTGATTTTCTGCACATCAAAGTCAATTTATTGCGATTTAAAAATATTGAAGTCATGGTGGTGCCATCTTTAATTCACACATTTGTTGGTACGTCTGTTATTTTTATTCCACATCACATGACCCATGGAAAGTGACTACCGTGGCCTATGGATGTCATACGAGGGGAAACGAGGGGGTCATACGCGTGCTACCGACTCTGTAGGAACCTTCTAATGTCCTTGAAGAACCCCCTATTGCAAACGCTATATACTAACTATTGGCAGTCTATGACGGTGCGTATGTGTATGCTCTCTATCCCTAAAGAACAAATATAGCAAGGGGGCCGTCGATGGCCCTGGGTCAGCCGGGAGCAAGAGATATGTTTCTAGCCATCTCACCTACGGCAACCGCAGACGCAAAGTCCATCGTTTTAGTCCACTGGCTCCAGTGTTTTTTTACGTGCGCAAAATCTTGAACCGACTAAAACGCTGCTTTTTTGTGTAAAGTCGAAGATGAGGTTGGCACGTATGTAAGAAAGAAAAGAAAGAAAAAGAAATAGAAGGAAAAAGAAAGATGCCTCGTAACCCGGCGAACCCACGGCCATCTCTCTCGATCTGGCCCTCTTATCTCGATCTAGCTCTCCTTAGCTTCAGCCCTATCCGCTTTGATATTGCGTACATGGAAAAAGTATATCTTCCATCCCTAAATAAGTAATGAAGTGTGTACTCACTGGTTGTTGTGCGCGGTGAGGCGGTTGGGGTCGCTGGCGTTGCGGTGCTTGCCGCGGCGGGGCGCGTCGCGCTCGCGGCAGCTCTCGGCGCGGTTGACGCCGCGCGCCGCGCCGCCCGGCGTGCGCCAGCTGGACCGGTGGGCGAGACGGGGCTTGTTAGTTACTTGCGTTATTGCAAGAGACATATATCTTAGACCTAAAATGTGCTCTATACGCTCAGTACACGTTTCTCGTGTGGGTATTGAGGATAGCACGGCGAAGATACGTGTCCGGAAGTATTTGGGGCTATTAACATCCTGGACCGCAATTCTGCTATTTGACAACCAATGTCATAACAATATTATTAAAAAAAATATAGGCAATGGTTGACAATAAGCAGACTTGGGATTCTGAACTTAATGTGGTTAATGAAATCAGAATAGAAGTAATGAGAAATAGCAGACAATAGAAGACAATATGTTCATCAAAGTGTGATGGAGGTCAAATATAACCTATATCCTTTTTAAAAAAATGTAGGTGGCGAACTTTCATAGCTCTTATACACTAGTGCCTGAGCCCAAAGTGCACGTGGAACACTTTAGGATATCCAAATAACCGAAAGAAACTGCCATATATGTGAAATCCCATATTAGATCATCATCATCGTAATCCACTTTGGTTCAGAGGCTTCTTGAAGCTTTACCAATGTTTATCCTCTATTTCGCACAATTAGCTTAGTAGTGAGACCCCAAAGTCCAATACTATAAATCTTATCATTTTAATCAAATTATTAAATAATATTATTTCTACATAGAAATAATATTCATTTTAAATACTATATCAAACGACAGAACAGAATTATCGCATAGTCCTCTAGCGGATAAACTTCGAACTTTATAGCTGTTAGCGGTGAAAAGCCGAACTAATACATTCGTTTCGCTATTAAATAGTAGATGGCGCACCTAGTTGCTGTCTAAAAATAACAACATGAGTCATACTACGAGCAACTCCTTAATTCCATTTTGTAATGCAAAAGAAATTTACTTTGAATATGTTTATTATCTCAACAGCATATTATAAACTACATAGTTTCGTTGACATTGTTTGTGCTACTTAATCAAAATGACATCATCATTTGCAGTAAACATCTCTATGTTAATTGGGTTTTCTGACGTGAAATTGGTGACAACATAGAATCAGGCAAAAACTAATGATTTATGGCGATAGCTTATCTTCCTTGGGACCAGAAACTTTATTGGTGAAACTTAGGTATAGTAATACCTCTTCTACAAGGGAGGGATATCCTTACATGCACAAGTATTTTTATATATTTGTGGATCTGTAGACGGTCAATTTGGGTGTATAAGCCCATCAAGATCTATGGGACCTAATTCAATCTCACATACAAGCCTATAGAGATGATTGACAGGCAGAGCTTTGACAAAGACTTTCCTCTTAGGGTTGAGGAACCTTAGACGGCAGTCACTCCCGTAAAAGCTAAGATAAACCATTCCATAATGAAAGGAGGATCAGGAGAGTTTATCTCGGGCTTCAAAGTGTTTCGAAGCAACCGGGGCTAGGCTCGAATGATGATCATCGTAGTAATCAATTTATATACTTACTTGTTATCCTTATCGGGTTCCTTGGTGTTGGCGTCACTGGTGTCCACGTCGGCGTCGGGCGCCGTCGGCTCATCCGTGGAGCCTTCCCTTCGAGACTCTCCTGGGAATTAGAAAAAGGAATTGTTAATTAATGTACATCGGGTGAAATTTTGATTACAACGCCATCTATTGAATGAAGTGAAGACTAAACTAAATTGGTAGTAAAGATTACTTTCTTTGAAATATTAAACTTTCTTTGAAAGAATACATTATATTCATACTTTAAAAATAATAAATATTTACTTCAGACACTATTTTGTTACAACGCCATCTATCAGTAGGTTAGGTTTATATAAATATAAGTAATTTATATTATTGTTGCAATAACTAGAAAAATTAAATCTTAACAATAAAACCTTATACTAAAGATTGGATGCGGAAGGCGGAATGGCGCACATTGGGAAAGCCCTATGTCCAACGCGGTGGGCTAATTGATAGACTAAAGACTAAAAGTATTCAGAGCAATAATGGTCACCTATTCAGAATCATTCTTCGGAAATAAAACAACTATACTGATGACATAACAAAATATTATAATGAATCAGTTATGCATAGAAATAACAAATGGGTAGAACTAAGTTAATTGAGGAAAACTACTGACCGAGTGATTTTAACAGTAGTCATGTAAATCATAACCATAATGGACATGCATAGACATGGCGTACTGACACGAGAATTATCTTCAATCTACTTGGTTTTGAAATATCGTGTGAATAGTCCGTAGCTTAGTGGTTTAGGAGGCGACCTTACGATCGAGAGGTTCCGGAATCGAATCGAATCCTGGCCATTACACTACCGACGTGAACCCACTCCTAGCACAAGCAATTTAGCTTAGTTGGAGGGGTTAGAGGGAATATTAGTAATTTGGATAATTTCGGTGGCCAATATTCTTTTTAAACAAAAAAAAAATATAGTGTTGTTGAGATGCAAGAAATCCGACCCATAAAAAGTTGGGAAAAGGGTTAGAGAATGATGACTGCATGATCCTTCGATCCAAAGGAACTACACAATGAGATTACTTTTCAGTTTGTAGTATTCTTAGGTGGAGGCTAATTATACGGCCCACCAAATGGTAAGCTATTACCATAACTTATGGACGTATTAAACACCAGAGGTGTCACACTCGCGTTGCCGGACCGATTTGAAAATATGTATTTACTTGTCTAAAACACTTTTCCTTCTAATCTCGAGAATTTATGATATAGTCATAAATTCTAGAGACTAGAACTTCTAAAATTATTAAGATCCCAGAAAACCATTCAACATTCAACCATTTTACCTGTCCTAGCCAGTCAACAACAAATGACGAAACATCCACACCTACTCTGAGAGGGTAAGCAGAACTCGTAATACAACAAGACGTCAGTGAACCGCAAACACATTAGTCACTAGATGACCGCCCTATGATAACAAATAAACCCACGAGTGACGGAAGACGGTTCAACTCTGTTTTCCTTACTGCCCACTGCACAACATAATACTCGTGTTTCTTTATATCCAAAGAAAAATACCATCAGTCATCGTTCTATTTGTCTGTTCAAAGACCCGATTCAGTAACGCTTTCAAAACGCATGATTCAATATCGAAAAAAAAAACTTGTATATCATCTATCAGTATAACACATTTTGTAACTATCCATACTTCCATACTAATATTATAAATGCGAAAGTAACTCTGTCTGTCTGTCTGTATGTTACGCTTTCACGCCTAAACTACTGAACCGATTTTGATGAAATTTGGTATAAGGGTAGATTAGACCTAGAGAAAGGACATAGGCTATGTTTGGTCTCGATAACCGACATCCACGCGGGCGAAGCCGCGGGCAAAAGCTAGTCTGAAATAAAAATAAACAGTATCTTTCGAAAACCTTATTGCCGGGATAGGGGGTTTGCCTCAGTATGGCATGGCCACCAGTATTTACCGACCTTCTAGAACCTATATTAAAGTAGGTGTATAGGTGGTACTGTTTTTACCCAGGTAACTCTAGATTTTCACTAGAATTTTTCAATTTTATGAAACATTTACCCCCCTGGTCCAAGATTGTATCTATTCCAGTCTTTGAATCGGGGCAACCTTGATCACACGGCAAAACAACTTCGGTGTGCAATCTGTAAATATTCCTATAGAAATAACACCATTGATCTCAAATAAATACCTTAACAATGTGCGCGTATATTTTTATACACGATACTCATAAATTTCATGCTTTCAATACTATCGCGTGTAAATAAATGTAAAGCAATAAAAACAGCGTTAAAATTGATTACATTTTTATTGCTATTTTAAGAAATAAGAAAAGTTGAATGATATTTCTGCTACTTGATGAGAGATGTCGCTACGGTAGGTCGATGTGTCACGGTTTTTGGGCGAGGTAGGAATACATTTTGAATTGCGAATTTAGAATGGACGCAGAAACTAAATACAATAAATTTTGACCATTAAGGCTACCACAGACGTTCAAGTATTTTGATTAAACAGGCTGGTTTTAACAATTTGATCAAATTAGCATGAATGTCTGTGGCAAAATTTAATCTAAACTGTCTAAACCAGCTGTTTTGTTCAAACAACTTCGAGTCTATCGCAGCCATAAGTGGTCTTTCGCGATTTTCTGCACGGAGCAAACAAATTGTGCTCCTACTATAGGTACTGTCTCATGCTTTTTTTACCCCGTCTCTTGTCACGCTGCGATACCATAGTAGCGAATATAGTACAGCGATCGCAGACGCTCAATAGGTAATTATAAATCGAAGGTATTGGTTCTCTCTTTAAAATTATAATAATTGTGTATAACATGATTGGTCATAATCAATTCTACATAACAACTAGGTTTGAGGACATTTCCTCTCGCCGTGATATCCCAGGGCCGAGGCCAATGGCGTTGGGCGATAGCGCTAAAAGCAAGCCCGTACATATTCACTATCTAAAGTATCATTCGTTTTTGCCTAAACGCAAAAATCAGCCCGCATGCATTACAATTGAACGTCCTTTGTTATCTTTCGCACACTACCGTATTTTGTTTGGTGTAAAGGGCCCTACCAACACCTTTGAGGCCCGCTCGGGGGCGGGAGGTAATATGGCAGTTGCTTTCGTAAAAGTCAAAACAAAATAATCTGGTTTTGAAGTACGCTATGCTAATGTCTTCCTATAATTGCGACTTTTATGCCTGATGTCGAGGCCGTCTAAGTAAAACTTATTTTAAAGACTGAAAACCGAAATCGGACCTTTGAAACCATGTTTTATAAGTGTTTTTATAAAAAATTCGGTACCACATTGTTTTAATTTAGTTGAGTACCTAACCAGTTGGGGTATAGCCAGAGGAAGTAACAGCCATATGTTTTTTGCAGTATAAAATAAGCAAAAAGATATTTACCGTTCAAACAGATTATCAAACACTTACACTGTTTTGTTATAAAAAAAATAAACTATCACCCTCTGTCCTGAGAAATCACTTTTTCAAGAGTAGAATCTCCCACGGGTACCACCTCACCGGGGTAAGCAGTGAAGTGTTTATGTAGAAATCGAACCGAGAGAACATGAAAAAAAAGCTTGCATTTTACTAAAAAAAATGGACCCTTGATAGATAAACACGAAAAATATAGTTGGAAATATACGCTTATACGGGTCTGCCCATCCCTTTAGAGAGTTACAGGCGTGATTATATAACGTAATGTATCGTAAATATAAATATTTTAAGTGATCTGTGGGCCTGGAGTCACAGGATGTTTCAGGACCCAGTTTCCTCATTGACTCATCCCGCGTATCAGTGTGACATTGGTACTACATATATTGTATGTCGCTTATTGGACATGTAGGTCGCAAGGTTTGTATGTAATTGAAGTGATTTATATCTTCAGATATTTATATTTAAAAAAAATCAGGACGGGATATTTTCATTTCAAAATGTTGTCCAGATACGTTTTAGAGTAATATTATCTAGTGGATATTTAGTCTACTCGACTTCATTGAAATTCAGGAAAGAACACCAAAATAACTCACATATTCTTAAACAGAGAATTTCCTAACTTTAAGAAATACTATACAGCGCAATCTAGGCGAAGCCTAACATAAGTAACTAGCTCGTAATATATCCAGAATATGGATAAACCTACTTGATACATTTTTACTTCGCTTGAATGGTTCTAGTTATTCCAAAAGTTTAAAAAAGTTAAAACAACGCCAGTCATCTCGTCTAACCTTTCACTCACTCTCCATTGTTCAGTCTCAACCTTGTGCCACCATAACCCCTTGCAAAAATATCCCATACATAAAACGCACAGCTGTTGTGTATGCGCACGCCCATACAAATTAGACGGCACAATTAGCGATGATCTAAGCTATGACGTCACTGTTCACTTAAGGCTGGCTCTATCCGAAGAATTGAGGAAATGCTACAATTAATATGCTATTGATGCAGGCTTATTCTCATAAGACGTATTCAGTAATACCGAATACTGTTGTTTAATTCCAATTCTCTGTTTAAGGCAGTTGAATTATTTATAATTGTATTGCGTCGCATTTTTGCAATACTGCAATGAATAGGAACAAAAGAATATCACACAAAGACCAATCTAGCAAAGGTCCAAGAAAATATGGATGGATTGCATGAAAAATGATTTGGTAAAGAAGGTAGTGACTGAGCAAACGATACGAGGAATTTTTGGAAGAGAACAACGTGTTGCGCCGACCACAAATAATAATTCAGCGAGTCTCTTTGGCTGACAGAAATTCTGTCAGAACAAATAAAAACAAGATTTTGAAATACAAGTTTTGCATTCTCAATAGACGTAAATAAATAAGCACGAGCATGAAAGCCGAAGTTTCGCTCCTACGTTGCCGATTCTACCACAAGTGGAACTGGAAACCACACTGATTAAGAGTGGCTTCACCCATAGCAGGAACCGAGATCAAATAAAACTAAACTTCGTAATGTTTTAAAGTGAAACGAGGACACCCAATGTAGTAGCTTACGAGTTCTGCTATTCCTATAGTGAATCTATAGTTGTAATCTCCTTTATGGTATTTCCCCACTCAAGTCTATGTGCACTTAGATATAATAAATGTACACAGACTAGAATGATATCATTAACAGTGCTATTGTCGTATGTTGCTAGTTTCATCATCAGATTTATTTTTTACTGTAATGCTACAATAGTTTTTGCCAGAGCTAGTCATTCTAACAATAAATTCAAGTATGATCAATATTCGCACACAATATATGACTACCTACCTATACCTAATATTCTGAACGTTATAAATGCAAAAATAAGGTCCAAGTTACACAGCTAATTTAGACGGTTAAAAGTAAAAAGGGTGCAAGTAACACTACTTTTCATAGGAATAACGTCCATGACGGAATTATAAACACTTCACAGAACAGTTAGTTTCCGTTTCAACCGACAAATTTTGATAAAATCGTTGAAACATGCGTACAAGTTGTCACTTAACATTAGATTCTACACCGTTGCGGTAAAGTTCAATTTTCAATTCAAATTCAATTAGAACAGGATGATGTCCTACGTCATCTCCACGTCCGTTGATTGGATGTCGACCTCTTCCCGAAATTGTATCCTAACAACAAGTGGGTGTTAGCAGAATAGAGCTGATTATATATAGTACGAAATGTACTACTTTGTCAATTGAATTCGCTGCCAAGAGAAAAAAGATTGATCATTTTAACACTACCGAAGATGAGTCTTACTAAGATTTATGAATACTATTTGTTAAACAGAATATCAACAAATTACCACTTGCTGCGGGTAAAGAGGATTTCTCTTCGCCCATAGAGGGGACAGTGGAAATTAAGAAAAGGCAGGTGAAGCTAGAAGATCTATACTAAGTCGCATTGCAATGAAATGAAATCTCTTCTAAGACATGGGGATTTTCCTAGATACTAGGTATTATGTTTGACTGAAAATATTCATCTTCTCATACTGCTAAGCGGATTATGATGGCTTGCAATACAACATAACATGGTGCTACAGGAAGGAAATTCGGTAGAAGGAAAATGATAAAAAGGAAAGTAGACACGAGAACGCCAGCAGTCGGTGAGACAATACAAATATAGTTTACTTACATGTCAATGTTAATGGGGGATTATTTTTTGATTGAGCATGAAGCTGCATTGAAATTCAGAAAACCTATAGAAATACCAGCATTAAATTCCAGCTTTAGATCTAATAATAAACCAAAGTTTATCTTGAATATCACCCATACAGAACTTATACAATCATCATGGCTCCTTCTCTACGAGATCTAAACAAACTTAAAAAAGAATTCTTACGAACAACGTAGAAATAGCTTTTATTAATATAATGATAAACACTATTTTAAAACGATGTGGATTGTTTCTCTATTCATATAAAATAATATATTTATGCATGCTGCAATATTTTAAATCGCAGATAATGATGCCATACACCTAAACAGTCTTTCAATATCAAGTGTGCTAGCTGCGACAACATAACATGCAATGTTTGAATATTAGATCTTGTTCTCGAATAGATACTTTCCCGATGCAGATTTTAAAATTGAAATTTCGGAATTAATACTAAAAAGTTTTAACTATCTCCACAAGATAATTGATCCAGCTTATCAAATATTTAGCCTATGTATGTAAAACAGATCAGGGTCATCTCTACCTCGGCCCACCTTAGCTGACCTTTGTATGCTGACTAGTTTCTTTGTGATCGTGAAGGAGGACTAGTAAAGATCAATGTCAATACAACAGCGAATACTCAACTTCCGACTTAACAATTAATGATCTATTCTAAACATACTTCCACTAAAAAGCTACAAATTAAAAACCATAATTTTGTCAACATGTAAAAGGCAAACGAAAGAACGATGGATTCCATCCCTCACAGGAAGCATTACCAAAATAAGTCGGCTGCGATTAGCCCATCCAAAATTAGCTCGCACGAGACAATGCAGGCCAACGTATGAGTCAGTCAACGATCACACTATTTATATGTACACTTCCGGAGTTCAAGCAGCTATCGTGCATATCAATCGAAGTGGCGACGGCAATAGACCGAGATTTGAGACACCGAATAAATAGGGATCAAGGCATTTTGTTTCGTTTATTGAATGAGCAGCTGGAGATTCTTTCATTGATGATACAATTTTTATAGTTTTGAATTACAAACTTAAGAACTTTTTAAGGAAACGAATCCTATCACCACCGTGTCTAATACTATAGCACCAGAATCAACAGTAGTGAGTCACAAAATTACGAGTAATGGCACTTGGGTAATCCCAAGGAAAGCCAACTGTCTTGGAATTGCATCAAAATTAATCAGATGTAAATTGGAGAAGTTAGACATATAATAAATGAAATTTCCTTCTTAGCAAGAGGGAAATAAAATAGACATAACAATATAGGCAAACTATAAGTGAACTGCTGTCCAAATTCCGTAAAGTTAAATACACTGGCATAATTATGTCAAAAATTTAAACCGAAAATAGAAACTGAGAAGACACCTACTAAATAAATAGCAGCTATTAATTTGGCTATATTTCAAACAAAATGACAGTAACAAGTGTGACATTTTTTAATAATACACGTTGCCAATACGTTTTAAACCATGCCTGCCTTAGTTTTAGGAACATCAACGCGAAAACAAACAAACCTAACCCACTTTAAAATAGGATCCTAGTAACATAGAAATGTCAGACTGTTAGACTGTTGGCCGAGTTATCAATCCGTTCGAATGGCGATCGATCGCATACCATCCATCGCCGATTAGCAGTGAATAGGCCACGGACACCCTCGGAATGCGCTGTAAGACATGTTCAATGAGTAAATATCAATTCAAGATGTGCAACGATTTAAAATTCTTGTCAGGTTATAAACTACCATATGATATCAAGTAGGCCATAAATGTAAGTTAGCATGACCGATAAAGCAATGGCAATGCCACGAAGACGGTCAACAAAAGCCGCAACGCAATTGCCTACTGATTGACATTAACACCATTCACTCATAGCCTTGCTCTCTGTTAAAAATTATTAATTTGGTCAAAGAAAGAATTTGATCAATCTAGCTTCTTAACTAACGTAATTTAAAGGCACTACTGATTTTTTTTTGCCACCGCAGACATGCACACTGCCCACCTGATGGAAAGTAGTTACCATGGCTAATGGACGTGTGTAACACCAGGGGAGTCACACTGGCGCTGCAGACCAGTAAACACAGAGTTGCCGTGCCGTCAGTGTAGAAGACAAAGCAAGAATAGCCTTTGGTCTTCCCACTGACAGCACAAAAACTCACCAGTGAGCACTGACTACCTTACTCACTGCTGGGAACACAACACGAGGTTATTATGGCCCTGGTATTCTGTAGGGTGGAGGTACATCCGTGGACGGAAATACCGTCGTGTCCTACCTCCTACAGAAATTGATCTTATGTATTCTAGTTTTTATATGATCTAGTTCTCATTGATCGCATCAACTAAATCATAAAGTGGTTCAAAGCTACATTAATATAATTCGTATGGCCTTAATAAAAAACAGACATACTAAATCAAAATATTGAAGAAATGGAGGAGCTGGACAAGTTTAACGCACCGCATTATAACTAGAACAGGAAACAATAACATTAGACACGATTGTGAATCTAAGTCGGATTGAAAGTCAAATAAAACAGTTCGTAAATTATTTTATAAACCTCATTCTCAAATTGTTTTGTTACCTACGCAACAGAACTATTGACTTCACTGATTCACGTTCGCCGACGTCAAACGAGATCGTCCATAAGGAATGGAATAAAATATAGCTGTTATTGTAAGAAGTAAATTAATTTTAATTAAAATCACTGAAATAACAATATAAATTACTTGGAAAAACTAAGTATTAAATAAATGAGGATAAGATTATTCGGTTAGTAACTTATCTTCTACCTCAAAACCTTTTGTTTTCATTTTCGATGGAGAACTAAAAAATGCCTTGCAGTTCATACCAGTGCATAGTCCATACATGAAATTGCAATGAAGAATAAAATGTTTTAATTTATAAATACAGGTTGCAATTGTTAGGCACTCAAGATTGTACAATCAACAATACATGAAAATAAAAATAAAAAAGTACTAGCCGTTTCAACCAATAGGAAAACTATCAACATATTTGTATGTATAAGGAGCACACAATAGTGATATTATATTAAAGGAATGTCTGTGGCACTGAACAATAGATTCACAGAATACATGGCATTTTCACACTGACATTAAAAAACTGTTTGCACCGAAACAAAACATTTTTGTGTTTCGAAAGAGATAACATCAGTACAACAGCTGCTATAAATAACATCATTAAGCTCAACACTTAAAGGTTGAACCGAGTATGACAATAAAGAAACAACTTGAGGATAAATCTGAAACAGTATCAGATGAATTCGAAGGTGACACCTTCAAAGTATACGAGCGAACTAAATGTGAAAACAAAACAGAATAAAAAGGACGCGGACGGAACAAAAGAATCGTGATCTAAGTCGCCTGGTACTATGTGGACACTAGGCACTTGAACATAAGGTCATACCTTATCAGCGGACGCTTGATAAAGACACAATGTTCTACAATTATAGCTTCGGAGAAATGAAAGCATCGATAACTTCATTCTTTATTTACATTCCTTTAGTGATAACAAGAAATATCCATACTAATATTATAAATGCGAAAGTAACTCTGTCTGTCTGTCTGTCTGTCTGTCTGTCTGTCTGTCTGTCTGTCTGTCTGTCTGTCTGTATGTTACGCTTTCACGCCTAAACCACTGAACCGATCTTGATGAAATTTGGTACAGAGGTATATTAGAGCTTGAGAACGGACATAGGCTACCTTTTATCACGAGAAAGGGGGTTTAAGGGGGGGAAATAGGGGATGAAAGTTTTTATGAAAGTTTGTCATTTCTGAAGATATTTTAATGAAATTTGGTACAGAGGTAGATTAGAGCTTGGGAACGGATATAGGCTACCTTTTATCGCGAAAAGGGGGGTAGAAGGGGGGCGTACTAGGGCCTCGGGATGAAAGTTTGTCATTCTTGAAGATTTCTTGATGAAATTTGGTACAGAGATAGTTTAGAGCTTGGAAACGGACATAAGCTTCCTTTTATCGCGGAAAGGGGGGAAGAAGGGGGGGACCAGGGCTTAGGGATAAAAGTTTATCGTTTTAGAAGATTTCCTGATGAAATTTGGTACAGATATAGTTTAGAGCTTGGGAACGGACATAGACTACTTTTTATCGCAAAAAGGGGGGTAGAAGGGGGGGACTAGGGCCTTGGAATGAAAGTTTGTCATTTTTGAAGATTTCCTGATGAAATTTGGTACAGAGATAGTTCAGAGCTTGGGAACGGACATAGGCTACCTTTTATCACGAAAAGGGGGGTAGAAGGGGGGGACTAGGGCCTTGAGATGAAAGTTTGTCATTTTTTAAGATTTTCTGATGAACTTTAGTAAAGAGATAGTTTAGAGCTTAGAAACGGACATAGGCTACCTTTTATCGCAAAAAGGGGTAGAAGGAGGGGGGTGGGGAGAATATGGCTATGGGATGAAAGTTTGTCTTTTTTGAAGATATCCTGATGTAATTTGGTACAGATCTAAATTAAAGCTTGGGAACGAACATAGGCTACCTTTTGTCGCGAAAGATGAGGATAAAGGGAGGAGTTATAGGGGATGAAAGTTTGCAAGTTTTGAAGAGATCCTGATGATATATTTGGTACAGACATGGATTGAAGCTTGGGAACGAACATAGGCTATCTATTGACGCGAAAATGGAGGCATAGGGAGGGGGGGGGTAATAAGGTATGAAAGTTTGACAGTTTTGAAGATATCCTGATGAAATTTGGTACAGGGATTAATTAGAGCTTGGTAACGTACATATTGTACCTTCTATCGCGAATAATGTGGTAAAAGGGTGGGGGAGGGATAAGGACTGGATAGTTAGTATGAAAGTTTATCATTTTTGATGATATCCTGGTGAAATTTGGTACAGAGATGGATTAGAGCTCGAAAATGGACATAGGCTACCTTTTATGGCGAAAAAGGAAGTTGAAGGAGTGGAATAGGGCAAGGGTTTGACAATTTTGAAGATATCTTGATGAAATTGGTATCGAGATGGATTTGAGGTTGGAAGTGGACATAGGCTACCCCTTATCGCGAAAAAAGGGATAGAAGGGGGAGGGGAAGGGGAATAGGGCTATGGGATTGAAGTTTCTAATTTTTCATTGGCACAAAAAAGGGGGTGAATATGGCATAAATAGTAAGAATTTCTTTTAAGATGTCCTCATGAAATTTGGTATAAAGGTGAATTAGAGCTTCGGAACGGACATAGTCGAGTAGCGAACCAAATATAGAAGCGAGTGGAGAGGCGAGTAGGGATTGTTATAGCGACGAGTGGATAGGCGTGTAAAGATCGAAAGTCGAGTAGAGTCGACTACAGGGGCGAATAGATATGCGACTAGAGAGCCAAATAGAATGCAGTAAAGGCTTGAGTAGAGAGGCGAATAGGGAGGAGAGTGGAAAGATTAATGTAGTGGCGAGTAGAGATCGAATGGATGGGCAAGTAGTGAGGCGAGAGGTCGAATATAGAGGCGAGTAGAAAGTCGAGAACAGAGGTGAGTACATAGTCGAGGACAAAGTTGAGTAGCGAGGTGAATTTAATGCTCAATAGCGTCGGATCAACACTAAGCGATAACCGACATCTACGCGGGCGGAGCCGCGGGCAACAGCTAGTATAAAATATAATGAAGGAAAATTGAATAGTAAATTAAAAAAGTGGGATATTATAAACAATTAGTTTTACTTCATCAAACGATAAGTTATTGGTCGTTAATTTAGGATACTGGGTCATGAACTCAAGGTGGCCGGGACAGAATGGATGCGGAAGGCAGAGGATCGGACGAAATGGCGCACATTGGGAGAGGCCTATGTCCAGCAGTGGACTGCGCTGGGCTAATTGATTGATTGCTTGATCATGAACTCATGGCCTTACGTTTGAGAATTATAGTTAATTATGACATGGCCTTGACAAATAATGTCGATAGTCCTTGATAATTACTTTAGACGCATATCATAAAATTTGATAATACGTACACACGCAACTATCTAATTTATTAGTACGAACAGTCGCCCTCAAATGTTGTTGTATACTAACAATTCAACCAATCATTATATCTGGAGCAACTATGCTATAATTTCATGTTACGTTTATTAAGTTACGAATAACAAAAATTTATAAAATTACTTTTAAGGGCGACTGTACTATACAAACAAATTGACTCACCTCGTGATCCACTGAAGAGCCAGGAGTTATGCTTAATGGAATCAGAGTTCTTTTTCTTTACTATAGGGGTACCCTCCACAATACTGGCTTGCCTGCTCCTTCCCCCAGTGGGCGCCTTAATACTTTTCTTCTTCCCCTTTTTTAATGTTCCACTGTGAGATTTTCTTAAGGTATTAACCTTCAAAGACTGACTCTTGCCCCTCACTTTGCTTTTACTTCGAGATGTTTGTCTACTTAACCTTCTCCTGTGATCGGCTAGCTGCTTAGGAGTAGGTGGCTCGTCTTCTGAATCAGTTTCAATAGGCGGTTGTGGTCTCGCTTCACACATGGCTGTATAACGCCGTTCTCCTTCCAAGAACAGTATTGTATAGTTTAATATTTCATTCAAAGTAAGTAATTTGTCATCTTCAGCAACAGACTCAACCGGTTTAGTCGAAGTCGGCGTTTTCTTTCTTCTGAAAAAGCCAAGACCGCCCACCGAAGAGGCTTTACTTGTTTTTCTGGCTTTAGGAACCTCATTTGTAAGACTCTTTCTGCTGTTAGATATAATCTTATCATCTTTTTTGCTATTTTTACGTATCTGATCAAGTTTCATCGACGATCCATGTATTGAGTCCCGGTCTTCCTCACTCCAAAGGCTTTCTCTAGATTTTTTCTTGTCACAATTTTTCTCTAGATCCTTTTTAGCTGATTCAAACCATTCGTCCCCCAAACTCCTTACAATTTCTAAGGGATTCGATAAGGACATAGTTTTTCTGTGTGTTTTCTTATTTTTCGTGAAATCTACTTCCTCGTCTGTAACTGCTAATTTAAGGGACTCCTTGCTAATTGTCGGAGTTTTGCCGAGCCTGGGCAAAGCGTCATCGCTTGCTGATATAGCGTCGCTGTGACCATCTGCCGACTCGTACAAAGACTCGTCGCTTTCATCTCGTCTTTCTGTTGAAATCACATCACGTCAGATAAAAATGTCTTACACCGTTCGTTTCAAAGAATTTCTTGCCATTTTAGTACTCAAACGATCGATTTTGAAGAGTATTTGCTAAATTCAACGCTAGTTGCAATCACAATTTAAAAATCGTCTGTGCGGTTTAAGAAAGAAAACAATGACCCGAAAGAGGACAAAAAATGTCGTTTGCGAACGATTATAGATGGAGACAATCTCAAGATTTTTATGAGTCATGCCTCAACGGTTGGCAGTGTTGTACGAACGTTTCGTTAATTATTATTAACACATGATAAGATGTAGTTGAACTGCTTTGACGTATTGCGTACGTGGCGACACGTAGGAACGCTTTCTATAGCGCAAGAGTGGTCGGAACAGATTAGCAAATGCGTAACGCAGTACGCGAGGGATTTTGTTTAATCTTTTGTTTTGTAAGTTGCGAAAGTCGTGCCAACAAGAAGGGTGTTCAGTTAACGTTAGACACGGAATTTTGTAAACATTATTATATAAACACCCGATATTGTTCTAAACACGGCACTTCTTCTAGTTTCGTCTCGAATTTTGTGGAGAATTTTGTGTTTTGTTTATTTATTTTTTCAATATTTACTATACCAAAGTGTTGTGATGTGTTAAAGATATATCTCGATAACGGCGTTTTTGTTCTTTTAATTTGAATTTAAAGTTATTAACTAAATATACGACGTTAACTAGAGACCTAAAGGAACCTCTAGAGGTCAAAACATCATGTGTTTTCATTTATAACTTGTGTCATACTTTTCTACATTTAAGTACGATAAATTAAAAACTTTACACAACTTAGATAAGCTGTTCACGCCTTAAACGTAGATAACGGCGTACTATCTATATTCTTCGGTATTTACGACCGGTGTAAATCTATCCCGGTGTAATCTTGAATCTTGCATAAATCGTAAATATTTGACAAGCACCGGTACAGTAGACAGCAGTTACACAATGTTAGTTTAAAATAATTAAGATGCTGGTGTTTATTTTTATTGTTTACCTTGACGATTGTGTAATGTTTAGCGGGTATTCTGAAGCTCAATTTTATTCAGCGCAATGTCTAGTCTCAAACAAATTGCGTGTTACTGTTAATTTTGGAATCTCTCAAAGCAAATTATAATTCGCCCAATTTAAATTCTTTACTGCATTTAACTTTAATAACAGACCGGAATATTTGCTTAATATTTGGCGGTCGAAAATGTGTAATCAATATTTCCTGGTATTGACGCGACTTTTGATGAAGATCTGCACATACGCCGATTTCTTGTTAAAATCACGTTAATTTTCCTGCAAGGTGCATCGTTGTTCATTCACTGTTTGTGTATTATTTAGCAATATAAAGTGAATCTTTGCAAATGAATTTAGCCTTGTGTTAACGATCGCCCGACAAAAGAAATATAAAAGTTTTTAAGAACTGGTAGTTAACCGCCAAATGAAATCAGTTTTTGAACCTGTCCAATAGAAATTTTTATATTTTAAAATAACTACTGAAGCACAGATGTCGTTCTTGATGGTGTATTTAGTAAAAATAACTGTTCTATATATTTGCGATTACATTCTTGTCTGATCACTAACAACTATACATATTTGACAATTTTTCGCGCCTGATCGACCCCGAATAATAAATGGGTCGATTCACTAAAACAGGTTAGTGGAACTGCGCTAAATAGCTTCAGCGATCGCGTGCTACATATTTGACAATGCTATTACGCTAATGGACAAGTTGTAACAACAGTTATTTGTAACAAATGGCATAACTTAATGTATGTAACTATTATTAACATTATTGATTATAGCATTGTCATTTAGATTTATATTAAATATAAGTTTAGCATTTTCATTTGGTATACCGTAGTTTGTGCTGGTTGAATTCTCGATGTAGATTTGTATTCTAATAGTAAATAACATCTGAAGATAAAATGTGCAGTTTGCATATTCATTCTCGTATAATGATGCTTTACTTTGCAGTCTTTTAATGTATTCTTAATTTATTACGACAATACATTGTTGTTCGCGTCCGACATCAACGGTGTAATTTCCGACTAGTTATTTTATTATAAAAGCACGATTTTAGAGTGATTATGCGTCAGTCTTAGCTGTTATTTATTGCAGTATAATTTATTGCATTAGAATTATTATTACCGCATACCAGACGTAGTTCCGCAGAATATAAAAATGGCAAGAAATTCTTTAAATAAAAATTGGTGAATACAATTTCATACGAACCTATAGACACAGTATCCAATATATCTGAATACCTTCTTCTCTCTTTATCACTTTCTGTAGAAGTTTCTCTTTCACTGGATTCTCTTGTAGGCTTCAACAACAAAGGTTTCTTTCTTCTCAGCTTCCCTACGACACCATTTTCAGCCGGTTTGTCGACAACCGGCTTCGGGTCTCTTTTAAACCACATCATTTGTCCGACCATGTATTCACTACAAAAGTATTTCACTTCGACTTTTACGTCACATTTGGAGCAATACGTCACTGTATAGTATTTGTAGTTGACACTGTTTGACACCAAAACTGGATTTTGGATGACGTCCAACTTGAAAATGGAAAATCAATCAATTATTATGATGTAGTTGGCAAAGACCAGTAGTAAAGTATAAATATGTGTGATTATCGCCAGTTCAGCAAATAGCGTGTAATTAAAAATGTAGATATTATAGCTTAATATGTGCATTACTCATATGGTTAAAGATAGTTTTGTAAACAATGTGCTTTGTTCGAGATTAGGTTTGTTTATCAATAGCGCGCTATTATATTATAGCGTGTTTATTTATGACATTTGTATTAATATTGTTTGTTGGTGACTGATACTTTGTAGGGATTAACCGTGTGGATATTGCAAGAAAAAGGTAAGAACATCAACATCCTTACATTAAAAGACATCTCAAGTAAAGATGGTTGATTGACGTGACTGTTAGATTCAAAGACAAGGGTTAGATTGTACATTAAACTGACAACTAATCATGGTCATTATCAGATGGTACTGTTCAGCGCAGTGTGACATCTAGTGATAATCTTAAATTGTTTAACGGTCTCTCTAAAAGACTTGGAATGTGTCAACAAATAATTAATTTTCCTCTTCCGCCACATGCGGTGATATACGTGTACCGTATAGTTCTGAGTCTCGAAGATTTATTTCTATAACCATGGTCAAAGCCTTGGTCAACGACTTTAATATTTATATGATTACTGCTGACCTGCATACTAAATATACCTAAGCACAGTCAGCGCGTCACCTTTAAATCTTGTGTCGTAAGAAAGTGCTTTTAAAAAAATACAGTTTCTCGTTAAAGCACTGATAGCAATTGACAGAGGACATCGAGCATTCGCCCGTTTTTTTAATTTGTTGAACTTAACAACGAACTGAGATAAGCATAAAGCCAAAATTTTACAAGATTTTTCTAGCGATCGCTCGAAATTAAAAAAATATCGATGCAAATATCCTATCCTTTTTTTTATTGAGAAACAAACGGACATTTATAACTACATTAAAATAGACAACACTTTACAAATACAGACCTACAGTTTCCAAACAAATAGTTCATTGTGTTCAAGCATCCAAATATATCTACTTAACTATCAAATGAAATCTAAACATACAAATATGTATAATCATTTAGAGAGACACTCCATGGCTAATATCTTGAAGTGTCTGAGAGATTCACTGAACAAATCAACCTTTAATAATCTGTTGTTGTACAACCTGCCAGCACGTCTTATAAAAGCATTTTCTGCATAACTTGTTCGACTACGGGGTATTGCAAAGAATGGTATATATCCTTTCGCGGGGATATTCACCAGAACGCTGGATACAATGCTCGCTAAAACGCTCTATTATTCACATTATTTTGTAATGTAACATTCACAGGAATGCTCATTTACAAGTTGATCAGCACCAGAGTGTCCTCTCGTTCAAACTCGCCCTTCTTGCGGTCACATTCAAACAATCAATCAAGACTTCCTTTCAGCCCACCTACAATATATGTTAAAACAATAACAACGCGAGAACAAAGCGAATATTTAAAACAAACATCGGCCTGTACCGATGTATATCGGTAACTGAATCGATACATCATAATCAGAGCATATTCATTGGTACGACACTTCAATGTCAACTGAAAGCTAACTATGGCCTAAGACAAAAATTTATAATACTACCTACTAGACCAGTGCGGATCGAAACTTATTTACGTTTTACGGCATTCATTGCTGATTTTTTATTATAAAGCCGCGTGGTTCCCGGCAGAATAGAATTTGGGCCACCCCTTTTCTTCCCATGTGGTGTCGTACAAGGCGACTAAGGGATAGGGCTGATTAACTTTAACATCAGACAGATATGTACAGCCCAGACTCAGCTCGAGTCAACAATAGTGCCCGGAATACGGCAATAGGCTCACCCCCGAGGTGGGACCGAATACAGATTTGTGAAATGTGGATGTAAATTCACCTCTGCCTAACCCTCCGGGGATAAAGGCGTGATTATATGTATGTATGTAATATGTCAATCGGTCTTAACAATCTAGCCTCAGAGAAATCGAGATTCAGGACTGAGTTTCGTTCTAATGTACGATGCACGATTTTCTGTCAGATATTCCAGTTATTAGGTTGGTTGTTGGTTACTCTTTTATGCAAAGCTAATGATAAATTTATTTCAAAATGTATAGCACTTATTGGAAGTAAATAATAAGCCACGGGTCAAATTCCACACTAAAAACGACCAACCAACACCACCGTTAGTCGCTTCTCTTTTCCTATCTACCGCATGCGCTTGCGCACCGGAAGCGCCGCGAGGATGCGGCCTCCGCGCTTCCGCCGAACGAAGCTCGATTGACTAATGTGCCGCGAACGTCCTTATGTTGCGCGACTCCGCTGTGTGGGATCGACTGATGTTAGATTGTGTATATTGTGTAATATTACTGATTGAGGAAAAAAGAGACACCGTTTTAGGTGCCACCAAGTCTGACAATACATCAATACGGTTTAGATTTGACTTGATTATTCAATATATGTTGAAAGCTATGCTCAAAGATATGCTCTAATTTATGTCTAATTTTCAGTTATGCATTATCGTTTACTCCATTTCTTGCGGGAACTCTTTGATTATAGAATGCAAGACAAAGGTGAATGAGCAACAGAAACAAACCTAAGCGACAAAACAGCTTTGCACAGAATCTTATACCGGATCCTAACCGTTGTATAAGTTATATGCTTAGCTTAAGTTGACAAAATTAGTAAGGAAGGTCAAAGAAAGGTAGTTATGTTTCTTCATATTTTTATATTTATCACACGATTTATTTGAGTACCTACCCAGGAAGACAAATAAGCTAACAGTAGCAAATAAAAATATACTTATATCGCATAAATAACCAACAGTTCACAAGAGAGCAAAAAAACGACGGCAAATTGAACTCGCTTTTTAATTCCAGCGACCACTTCACTCCCCCCTGTTTTCAACCCCCTTTGCGGGCAGACTTGTCTAAAAGGCACAAACTGCATTACAGCCCAGACACGGGGGGCACGTGGAAGGGGGAGAGAGGCATCTACCGGCTGCTGGCAACTGAGATATGAGTTAAAATGAAATCCTAGGGATGTTCAAGAGGGCAATTTTCATTTCCTATTTAATAATGAAACTGGTATTCCTATTTGATAGAACTTTTTGTTTTTGTGGTTGTAGTTTTGCGAAACCAGTGGATGTAGGACCTTATGATCGGGAGGTTCCGGGTTCGAATTCTGGCTATTATACTACCCATATTACCTGGGATTATATTATGTTCTCTTAATCCTGGTATGTTCCAAAATAGTTAATTATGATTTATGACCACACGTAATTTAGGAGTGCACCCTTTACTGTCAACCGGGTACTGAATGTTTACATCTACGAAATGAGATAAGAAGGCTCTCTGAATTTTTTCTATAATCACTATCTAATTCCTGTTTTTCGTATTACTGGTGAAACCTCAATAGTCTCATATAAAAAAAAAACAAGTCAAAAATAATCTCATTGAGGTAATAACTACAATATAATGTTAATACGCTTAGCTCAAACGGCCCTCAATGAACTCGAAACAGCTTAAAAACAAAGTTTATATCACGTCGACATAACGTAAGCATCGCCGGGAATGAGAACGTGTTTTCTTTCAGCCAATACACAAAAACAGTGCATCAGATACTTTTATACTTAGGAATTCATTCTTTTTTAAACGAACGATGTGCTGAAGCCATTTCATTCAACACCATTGACTTGTTAGTGCGCCATTGGTAACTGACTGTCATATAAATATTTTATGCTTGCGCACATTTCACCAACCCACCTGTTAATCCTATTGCTGGATTTCTATCATTCAAACGTCAATCCTAGGTGCATTCAAAGCGTGTACTTCAGAGCCTGGGATCCGTTCTCTCACTCCTACTTTCCATATTGTTTGGTCTTATACAGTAAAGACTACTCTCTGGGCTACTGAAGGAAACCCTGTGTCATGAAACCGTATCAGACAATCAGTAGGTGTATTGGAGGTTGGCTTGAACCACGATCTTATTGGCGAAGATTTCGATCTTAATAACTCCATAACAAGTATGAATGTATGGGATTGACACGCATTTTGACGTTTTTAACGTATGTCAACCCCATAAATCGACCAATCTATTCTATTCTAGGCTTGAAGGGCTGTTGATTCAACCGACGAGGCTCTGGGGAGGCTGTGTCGCTTGTTAAACGGTAGTCGTTTCCATAATTGCTAAACCAACAGGACGCGAAAGGGAAGCGCCCCGATATTACGGTCAGTATTTTTACACGTGGATATATACCTACTATATGTTTTTTTAATACATATACGAAAGGATGAAACGTCAGAACTCATCAAAATCACATTTTTGTATAACGAGTGACAGGCATCCTGTCTCTCCGCATAATCATCAGCATGCCACATAGAATTAACCAAATATGGAATGTTCCCGGCGCTTGCGCACGTCGGCGCTATAATTAAACAACGAGGGCTGCTGGCTACGGAAATATCTGAGACGTCTGCGCGGATGTTGGGTGACAAATGTAAAAAACATTTCTATAAACGGCTATTCTAATTGCAATAGCATGTTTGAGATTAACATCTATGTTTATCGTTAGTGTAAAACCAACATTACTAGTTTTATAAGATGTATTAAGTTTTCATCTAAATGGCAAACATAATTTTCTAAAAGTTTTTTCTAAGTAGACGGTTTGTGACAGAACAACAAATTCCAATGGCTTTCATAGTCTCGATTCAGTATTTATAAAAATTGTAGAACAACCACGAGTTCGATAATAAATAAACTTTGATGGTTCATCAAGCTTCATTTTATGGCGAGGCTAGACTTCTTAACCAAACAAACCATCAAATTAACAAGTCGTAAAACACATTACGGGCTCGCCTTCTCGGTGAAATACAACCCTGTTTTAAATGAACCTCCGCCGCAGGTTATATCCGCAGGGCCAGCCCTGCCGCCCTACGGCCATGGGGAGGGGAGGATGCAACACGCAACTGTATAGGAGGCACCCTCTATGTTGGTTGGGATGCACTTCCGTGGCTAATTCCGTCCATCATGCTCGGTGGGGTGACAAATTTGTATTTCAAAAGAGTTTAAAAATTACTTTTTGAAAGCGAATTTGAGTTTTTCACGACAGATTTAGTTAGGTATATGAAGTGACATTTTTAGTGGATTGACTAGGGTCGTTTTTCGTCGTCGTCAATATACTCATGCAGGTAAATAAGGACAGTAATATATGGCTAATAGAAATATTCACACCGCACCGGTACATACTAACTTTTAGCAGAATTTTAATTAGCACATGTTGAGTCAAGTACGTTCGTTGAAATTAAGTTAGAATAAATTGTCATTTTTAAAAGGCTATGCATACTAATATTATGAATCCAAAAGTAACTCTGTCTATTACGCTTTCACGTCTAGGCCAGTGAACCGATTTTGATAAAATTTGGTATACAGATAAATTACAGCGGAGCGGTGGGCAACACCTAGAAGGATATAGATGATATCCAGATGACGTAAGATATAAAGATTACAGATCAAGGACGAGATGGGAGAGATATGTCGTTGACAACCTCACCTTCGTCCTAGCAAGGCAACCCACAGACGGCAAGCGGTTTAGTCGGTTCGAGTCCGAAAGAACCTCCCCCTTTGGCTCCTTGAGGTCATCTATTATGTAATATATAATTCTAATTTCACACCAATCAATGAATACTAATTTAAACATATTACCCACCAATTAAACCTACATTTACCATTAGTACCAGTCTCAAATACCTAATTCTCCTATAGCAATCCCCACCTGCGGTAACCAATGTAGATACGAGATCTGTAATAGCACCACCATTATGATAAACTGCAGACCATGAAGATCAAAGCCATATTTTTATAACTGCTACCAGAAATAATCCGCGTTCGCGTTCGGAAACATAAACTAATAGTAATCTTAAATGGGCACTCGCTTTTATATTTGGTTTACAACCTATAGCAGCGGTTCTCAAATTGATTGGCCACTCACATAAAAAACATATTTTATGGACTATTTTGACAAATGGGACAAATGGGCTTTGCAGGCTAACTGTGACAGGGCTCAACTTCTATATTTTCCGTAACGCGACTGCCATCTGACCTCCACAACTCAACAACAGTTCTGTTATTAGACTATTTGCACTTCTTAGGGCTTCTAGTACCTGTAAGAACTACCATAGATGTTTGTATGGCAAACGGGACCGAGGGCTTACCTTGCCTGGCAGCACACAAACACCCAGATTAATTTTTCCCACCGATTTTTACCTTTTTAGTGTACTTTACGACATCGGCGTCCCAGTGTTAATCCAGTCGTGTCAGCTTTCACTTTGGGAGTCAAAGGTCTGCTTTTTTAAACACATCGTCCAACATATATTCTAAGTGGTCAAGTACCTACCATATTATGCAAATAGAATCTAATGTAAAGACAGAGATTAGTCTAATTACACTGACACCGGCTTATCTTAATCCACAAAACCGGAATGGATAACAAAACTACGTCGCGTGCTTGTGCACCTAAAATAAAATTGTTAATGAATGCTGGTGTTGTACAAAGAAACTATCATTTTATTATGAATATTAGAAAAAGACAATATCAAATTTTGGATAGATGACTCCCACGTCGACCCTAGGGCATATATTGAAAATGTGTATGTAATGGTGACTCTCTTTCCTGAGACTTAGCCTTAAGCTTACCATCAGAAGAGGTGAAGTCCTTTATATAGAAGAGGTGACGTGTCCTATTGGTAAGCTTAAGGCTAAGTCTCAGGAAAGAGAGTCACCATTACATACACAGATATCTAGAGCTGGTCCAGGTAACTTAGTTGGCGGAGTTTATTTGTCAGTCTGTCACAGAATCAAGTCCCTCTGTAGATCTTGACTTTTCCGATTAGAATTACAAAGTTAACAAACTAATGGCATATTTTTTAAATTTCATACTTTGGAGATTTCTCTTTTGATATTTTACTCATACTGTTTGTCTCACCCCTTATCACGTGGGACAAAATACAATGAATTGTGTAATATGGGTGTTAATTCACCTCTGCGTAACCCTAGGGAGTGGCGTGACTATATGTATGTTACTCATAACAAAAAGTAAACCTGTATTCCAGAGAACGATCCACACAGTGAATCAAGCGTGTGACCATAATATTCACAAGGTTGGAAATCACTGCCCTGCAATGTAATGGTGTGTTCGAACGTGACAGAATGCCAGTATGCACTGCCGTTACTGCGAACGCGCGCTAAATCCAACTATCGCCCTGCCCGAGGACGATCCACCACATTTGATCGATGTTTTATTTATAAGCAAAGTTAACACAGGTCCTGCATGGAAAAGTTTTAGATTTCCAGTTAAATAATATCAGTAAAGATGCAGAACGCAGAGGATCGGGAGCAATGGTGCACATCGAAAGAGACTTATGTCCAGCAGTAGACTGCAATAGCTTTGATTCATTGAATGATAAATTGAAATTGGGAAAATTGAAAATCTTAAAAAAATTACAGCATCGGTCTCAATGAAAGCAATTTGGTCAAAAATTCACATAAGATGCAGTTTGCATTATTGGCAGTGTGAAATAATGTCACTGCTTTAAGTTTTTTCGCCTTCTTCTGAACAACATAATTGTGATGTGATTTTAGCTGTACTTTAGATATGTTTTGGACGGCTGGATTATAATTGATCCGAAATTATTGAAGAACGCCTTGTCGGGGTAAATCACTAGTTGCGTATTGAATTGGACACCTGGCTTGCATGGTTTCTCATCTTATAAACTTTTTTTAAGCTTCTATTTATACTTCACATCATATATCATCATCATATTGCCTGCCTCCTTCGGTTATCTGTCGCAAATTCATTAATCTCAGTCCAACGTCATTAAGTAATCCAATCACTTTCATATCATCTTTCACACAATCTATTCCTGTTTTCTTATATTCTCTTCTTTCCTATCATACACTAACATCTATACTAATCACTGTTTTAGCTACATGATCATTATCTTTTCTCATAACATGTCATACAAAAGATTTACTTCCATCTTTACTGTCATCGGAGTCACTTTCATAGTTCCTCATACATATCAATTCCCTATTATATCTATTCTGGTCACTATCATCACTCGAGATGTAAAAAAATACATTTGCTATGATCTCAACACACGCAGACACGTCAATTTCGTTCGCTCTGATAATGCAGGAAGATATTCAATTACTTTGTTTACGAATTACGATCAATATTTTAACATTTTTAGTGAATCATAAATTATTTATACTTATTACGAAGTTTGTACAGCGCATAAACATATGCATATACAATAAAATTGTACTGATGTAATATCTAAGTGATACCTACTCGTTCCGCTTTCGCGAAGACCGGCTGATACTCATTACCTTGTGATGATGTAGATAAATAAGATTATGCATAATTTAAACGGAGCGGAGAAATGTATCTAGAAATGGTTATAAAAAAGGTTGAAAGATTACGACTTAATTTATCATTTAAGTACGCACCTGGAATATAAATTTCGCTTTGAAACAGGCATATACAAATACATAAATATGGCATAGATTAATTGGCAACATAAAATATAGTGAAGAGAAATGATCCTACAAATAGTAGAATAGAATTCACATCATTTCAATTATACTGTGATAAAATGGCATCTTACTCCAGTTAACTGTCCTTGGTAATAAGACGTGAGTGGATAAAGGATATCTGACAATTTCTAAATAATGAGACAGTGCACAAGTTTTAAAACTCATAATAAACTGTTTAATAAACTACACATATTATGTAGAATATACTGCTTCCTGGCTGTTTGGCCGTGGTCGATGTGAAACTTGCGTTCCAGACGTTTCGTCGATCACTGCGGTCAACATCTTCAGTGGCGCAGGGCCGAAGTTGTCGACGCCCGGCCCTGCGCCACTGAAGATGTCGACCGCAGTGATCGACGAAACGTCTGGAACGCAAGTTTCACATCGACCACGGCCAATCAGCCCGGAAGCAGTATATTCTACATGCAACGCCGGCCGTGAAAGCCTGAAGACTTATACACATATTATACTCGTAGTGTCAAATCAAATTGTCAAATGTCAATTTGCAAATTAATTATTAAAGCTTTGAAATCCTTTATCTCAATATTTTGATATTGTCAGATACCCCCTTCATTCACTCGCATCTACTGAAATAATCCAAGTAACAACTCGTCGAGACCAAATCTCTCTACCTACCCAATAAACCTAAAACGTTAATACAGAAATACTATTCAATCTGTGTTATCTCACTATTTCTCGTGTTATACACGCTGAAGGTCATTTGGCCAGTTATAACCGTCTGTTTTGTGCTGCCATTGACTGCGGCGTATTAGAACGGATCTTACAGTCAGATGGATGCCTTTGATGTGCGTTTAGGGATGTTTGTGGCAAGTGGGGTAATTGTGGACAGATGTGGAATGCCTGTAGTTGAACTTCCATTAGTTGCTTTTACGCATAATTACAATTACCTACGTTGCGAAGTGGTAGAATGTTGCGTAGTTGCGTCTTAAATGTTAAAGAAAGGTTTTGTCTGTTTAATGAGTTCTGCGGATTTACCCGGGTTGGGTATATCTTCATGATAAAAGTGAAACATTCAATGCACGCGTTCTTTGAATTGACTACAATAGTTCGCGGATATTGTTCGCATTCAAGTTGACAATTTGTTGACAAATAACTGTGTGAGTTATTAATTTGATAAGATTTGCATGAAAACTAGGTGTAGATATTCTATAAAACGATCGAGAACGAATCAGAAAGATAAATTATTCAAATATATAAACACCTAAAAGTAATGTAGGCGTGAAACTCGTTATAAAAAGCTCAATAACACTCAATTTGATATATTTACTAATAGCTGGTGAAATACCACTTCATCATCACATCCGTTCAGCAAGCAGATAATTTGCTCGAATAAGTATCATCTAAATATCTCACAAATTGATGCATTTCAAATCAGTTCAATTAGAAGTTGTAAATGCGACGCGAAATTAGTGTCGCGATAGTAATTGTGCAGTGTGCACGTGTGGTTATTTGCAGCGGTGCAGGCAAATAAACCCCAAAAATGGTAAAATAACGATGAATCCCAAATAAAATATAGCATTTTATAAACGCATATCAGTGAAATCTTCGTCTGCTAATTCAGAGATTAACTGACTTGCACCTAGATGATTTCTTCTTACCCATCGTCGAATCTTTTGTTCCGGGATAACCTTATTTTAATTTCATATCTAATCATATCTACGACGAAGTTTTGCATCTCAACCTAAAGCTTAGATACTGACGGTACCATTGTCTGAGCGATACTGTTAATTTGACGACACTAAGATTTTAAAGAAACTAATTTCACAAGGACAACATCTAATTTCATGACATTAATTTCATCAAGCATGTCAATAATTTTGTAATGTAAATCCGGCTTAAGCCATGACTGCATGTTGTTTGTTTTTGTGGTGGCAAGTGTCAGTATGCTTTTTGGTGTATTATTTAGTTTGTCTGTTGTGACCTCTGAAAAGGTTGGCAGCGGTTTCATTAGGAAATTAGGCACTTTTTAAGGCAGAAGCATAAAATTTAACAGAAGTATTGTATCTATTTGACAGATTTACAGCTATAGGATCTGCATCCTTTTGGTTTAGATTCACAATTCGGGTCAGTAGGTTTTTTTTTATATATAGAACTCTATGACTTCAAGTCACCTGATGGTAGCTGAAGCCAAAGTTTCAGGAAAGAGAGTCACCATTGCAGACACCAACAATGTCACAAAAGTGGTCCTCAATTTGATGCTTTTTCACACCCGGCTTAAAGGACCCGAGACTGTAGGAACAGGGAACGTAGAGAGAATACGTAGTGTGCAATCTGGTCCTATGACTATTAACTATAGACCACCGAGGTGTTGTAACCGGATTACAGGTATCTTTGCCTAAATTATTTGTCGTACAGGCTACACGATTGAGTAACACCTTCAACACTTTCACATAATATAACCTGTCCTGAATATAAAAAAGTAATGTATTTATATAGATGGATGTCTAAAGTGGCTATATTGTTAGAATATAGGCCTAGCCGTGTTCGAGGATGCGCAGACCTCACTGCACGGAGGAATCACTCAGCTTATTGTGTAGAACATAAATCAATTTATGTAACCTTTGAGCAAACTAAAAGCTTTCTGAAAGAATCCTTTTAGGCCCGAAGTAAGTGATCTATATTATATTTATTAAATCACTAAGATTTTCAATCGACTTTGCTTATATTCTATCGTTTAAAAGCTATTTATTATAAGAGTGACTGACGACTAACCTAAAAAAACGCCAGAGCATTTTCGTTGTTGTTTCTGGTAGGGCCCGATACATCAAAATGGAAGAGAATATAACATATCATAACATGAAGACAATGCATCCACTTATTCTCAAGTTCTGCGACCACAAATATGCGGATACTGTATGTTTATAAACATATTTCAATTACGTGATTACATTTTTATTAACAAGGAACATTTTTTTTTATGAAGAAGTTAATGATATTTTTAGAGTCGGTAGTAACGACCTACTATTTAAAATACAAATGAAAACGCAATGTTTATTTTAATTTCCTCAGTTGGTACGTAATTAAACATATTATTTTACAAAAGTAAATATATTTTAAATTTTGACTATTAGAATATGTATAAAAATTACGCATACACAAGAAGGTACTATTAAGTTTTTTGCACGTCAATTTTAGATTACTTCTAACCATATCATTCAATCATATTAGGATTGCAGTTTAAAAACACTGATATACGTTACATAGATTGTATTAAAAACCAGCAAAATTTCATTACAATTCATGAAAATTACTTTGAACTACTTTATAGGGTGCAGGATTCAATTCAGAACGAAATTTCCAAAAATCTTACCATAGTTAGCAATAAGCAATTTAGAACATTTTAGACGTTCATTCTTTATTAATCAATACATGTCAAGTTTTCAATATTAGATTCATATCAGTCATAGAGTCGAGTTTAGAATATAAAAGATTGTATTAACCACAGAATAGAAAAAACTATTAGAAGTGTGATAGGACAGATTCAATAGCGGAACCAATGTCGCCAAACTCACACATACAACGAGATAATAATACGTTGCACTACTAGTAAACAATTGTTTTGATTGGTCGTATATCTTTAACACCAAATTAGCCTAAATTATGCACACTGCAGAACGAAAACATACCTTATTGATTGGCATTAGTGTTAACTTTAATATAGATAAAAAAAGGAATTTACGACGTTTTGAATCTGAATCAAACTTGCTTCTCACTCTAACTCTATTACGAAAAAGTTCAACTACTCCCCAACAGATGTCCATTTATTTTAAGAATGTTATTTAGAACCTTAACAGTTATGAATACGGCTGATATTACTTTGAAGTATTATCTCTCTCACTCTAACTCTCTCACATTAACGCTAGAGCAGTGAAACAAAAAGTTGGCAATATCGATAGATTTGTAATTTGTTTTAAAAATATCAAAGGATTCCAAACGCTGTTAGTAATTATAATCTAAGAGTACTAAAAAAGAGAGATGTTTTTATTTACGATTAAAAAGGTATGAAGACGTGTTACTACGTATGTTCCTATTTAATTGAAATAAAACAAGTGTCCATTTATAGTAGATATTTTATGTAACTGTTGCATAATAAAAGCGTTTTCACATTATCCGGTGCATCCGATATCCGATATTAGTGTCGGCTCCGATATCGAAGGAAATAAAATAAAGTATAAAAAGAACTCGATACTAGGATTTTTTTTTCATCCAGTCTGTGCGATCGAGAAAATGGCCGAATCGGACCGATTTTATCGAATATATGTGAAAACAGCTCATGGTGACCGCTATCGGCGTCAGGTACCCAATATCAGAAAATGTGAAAGTGGTCTAAGGATACTCAAATTACGAGTGCGAGTATTTTACAATATGAGACGGGTGTTTTAAGACCATATTACAAACAGTTTCATACACTACTTTGAAATAATTAATTTAATTTGCATAAAATGAGAAAAACGTAGAGCGCCAAAATCTATTTGCTGATCGCGTATGCATGTTGCGCCGCGTCCACAAACTAGAAAATATCCAGCTGGAGTTGTTCAATACGGAAGTTTATATTTTTGCATGTTTGTACGCGCATAGCTTCGTCATGTGTAGACGAATTTGCAAAATTCCTTCTTTGTTCGAAAGAAGACTATTCCGAAATGATCCCATTTAATTTTTGTAAAGGTCCGATAAAGGGTTTCAGAGAGAGACCACGAAACTCTTCAATAAATACCAGGAAATCAGCAGTAATTGCTGCAAACGCATATTGTTGCTATGTCTATGCCAATACACATCATAACATCACGCCCGTATCCTTTGAATGGGTATGAGGAGTGTTCCGAATGTTCCGTGATATTTAAAAAAAAAACAATAAATTCATTTGACAAACGTTTATAAATGTTTCCACAAAATTAGATATCGATAAAATTTGACTACATCACTAAATGAGTAGCGGAGAAAGTTCTAGAATAAATAAGAATGACATGTCTATTATGTGTAATCAAAAACAAGCTTTATTGATATGTGGTAAGGTTGATTTTGTTTTGAGTTTATTTCTTTGCATTTCAATAATATTCGTTATAAATTCTGCTATATCCTGACTTATTGATGGTATAAAACAACTCCATTTCGAATATTTATGCTCCTACTATCATCTGTGCACTGCAAAATGGCCCAGTAACGCATATTTCCATTAAATAGTATTAAATAACACACGGTGCAAAACTGTCAAATACACGGGATGACAGATACGACTGAAGGTTGAAATTGTAAGAGCTTGCAAATCTCCGCATAAGAATGACACGCGTGCCACGCCCACTTCACACTTCCACCGTTTTTACTGTTCCGTGGTATTAACTACCGGAATTTCGAATTTATATTTTGTTCTAAACTGTCTAATTGGTATAAAAGGTTATACATAAACCATATATCAGTCATAGAGTCGAGTTTAGAACATAAAAGATTTTATCAACTACCGAAATTTCGAATTTATATTTTGTTCTAAACTGTCTAATTGGTATAAAAGGTTATACGTAAACATTTATATGTTCATCCACATCTGTTGCTCAGTGTACCTACTGCAACCGCAGACCAATTACCGTTAAACGTTCCTTACCAAACGAATCAAACCACCGCCCATTTGCTTTAATGATCTCATTTATTTAATAAGTTAAACATAATAATTACATTTAACGGTACCGCTGAACATCAAGACGTGTTCACATATGGCACCACACAGTGAGGTCATATTTGGTCTAGTGTTTTTTAGATGCTAGTAGGTAATAACGTCATCGCGAGTTATATAGAAGAAACTTTAAAATAAAATAAAAGCAACCTTGAATTACAGATTGAGAAACTGTGTTATGTGATATAGTTTCACGGTTTTGGCCTGACAGTCTGTTAGTCGTATTGACGAGGTTTAAGAAATGTTCAAATATTTATTTATTCTGCTAAAAAGGTTTTAAGGAGAGGACCTTAAAATTTACAGTCTTACATGAGGGAGTAAGAGAGGATAAGTTACACACGCAGTAGGTAATCGTAGCAGATTATTATGGAATTCTTGAACTCTAAAGCCATATATGTAAAGACTAGCTATCGCGGTACCCAAAAATACATAAAATATAAATATATAAAATTGAAGAATAACGACGTTTTTGTTTTTAATATCATTTAGGTGACGGACAAGTACACGACCTGATTGGAACCGTGGCCTGTGGACGTGTGCGTCACCAGGATCACACTCGCACATCTTGAAGAACCCCATATTGTAGCCCCTTGGGAAAACCTCGTAAAGAAAAAAAGATTGAGGACCACTACTTTAAAAGGCTGTACTTTCGAAACTAACACTCAATTTTCAACCTTCCTAGTGAACACTAAACCCACAAACTATCCAAGCTATTTCAAATATTAGTCAGACTTATAAAAACACTATTGCTCTCATTATTTTCTTTGCGTCAATCAATGTCTTGAGCGAAAACTCGCCTGTTTTATAAATAGTCTAATATTAAATATGTCCGTACATCCACTGGGATTGGTTTATAGGATGTTCCAGATTCTGGATGCCATTAGACTGCAATTAGGTCGGAATCACGCGAAGTTCTAAATTAGCACAACGTACAACACACGTATCAGCTTATTCTGAGTGACATCGAGTTTCAAACGCCGTCGTAACGTGATAAGATCACACACGGTCGATTACAATTGGTTAACATAGCAGAGACAAATGGCATGACTAGACCAGGACCTCTAACCTGCTAATTGTTAATTTATATCATACGACTGACCCTGCAAAAGAACCATTTAATTTTTAGACTTTTAAGATATCGATTGTAAGTCCAAAATGAAATAAAAGAGAGTTTATTATTTTTGTTTATTCACTTTACAAGATGCCATTTAATTTTAAACTTAAGTAGCATAACAGGAAAGTCTTAAATTAAAAAGCTTTTTTCGCAGTGTTAGTAATATGACATTAGTTGACAATTAGAAGAATCCGGGACCATCTTTACTATGTCGGCTTTTACGAACGCGATTAGTTACGAAACGGTTTGTCACTCAGAATAAGGCCTGTAAACTAGCCTCCACGTCATTTGTAAATAAACCTTGCCATTCAAATCAAAGACAGCGTTCTTCATCAAAACGAACAATTACTTATATAATATGTAGTTTGTTTTAAATCGTCTCTCTCACTGCCAGCTACAGCTTGTTTTTACAACTGTTATAATGTATTATTGTAGCGCCGTCTAGACTCAAACCAATATATAAATACACCTTACTGGTGGTAGAAAACTGCATAACATAACATAACATAAACTCACGCCTTTATCCCCGAAGGGGTAGGCAGAGGTGCTAGCACCCACATTTCGCCGGTTTATGTTTAGGTCCCAATGTAATAGGTGGCGAGCCTATTGCCATTAACTGGGCACTTATAAACCTGCGATAAATACACACATAACTTCGAAAAGTATCGAAAAGTCATTGGTGTGTGCCATGGAAAACCTGGGATCGAACCCGAGACCTCGTCTCAGCAGTCCATTACCCATACCTGATGGCACAAATTTTCTCCATATTAATCCAATCTCGATTGGATTGCGTTCAGGGGTCAGCAAGTGCATAGCTGGGCAGAAAGGATTGTGGTCGCAGCACTAGTGGGACCGCTGGGTGTCACGTGGTGCTGCGACGACAATGCTCTTCTGATGAGGCCGTCAAGCTGAGTGCCACCATTGTTAGCATGGTAATGATGACCCTCTTTCCTAAGACTTTGCCTTCACGTTACCATCAGGCGAGGTGAACTCAAATTGACGTATCCAATAGAAAAAAACGTCATTATTTTTTGTTAATAGATATAGCATGTATTACTCATTACAGTAAGTGATTTAGGTCTAAAAAAGATTCCCTATGTTCAGGGCGGGACTTGAACACACGACCAGACTCTTCGAGAGGCTATATAATCTAATATTTAAATATCTAAGTTTGTAAGTATTTACGGTCTCGTATGATCGCAATGAAACTTAATCACTTTTATAGTCTAGCATATTTTGCACTTGCAGGCGTTGTAGGCAATGTTTGGACCCAGCAAGATTATTTTACGGAATGTTCTCATGCGAAGCCGGGCAGTGTCAGCTCGAGAGTATTTTCTCTAGTTTAATGATTTCAATGATGTTAATCATCTGTTACCCACTACTCTAGCTAGCGTATGTAGCAAAACAACGCGATCTAATACAATTGCTATAAATAAACTACCACCCAAAGAATCAGACATTTTTAATCCATAATACTAATGTTTTAAATGCGAATGTAACTCTGTCTGTTTATCTGTCTATCTGTCTGTTACGCTTTCACACCTAAACCTCTGAACCGATTTTGATGAAATTTGGTATAGGGGTAGTTTAGACCTTGAGAATCGACATATGCTATATTTGGTCGCGATAACCTACATCCACATGGGCGGAGCCGCGAGTAACCGCTAGTAAATACTAAACCTAAAACCGATAAGTAATAATATCAATTTATTTATTGAAATGACCTTCGCATATTATTGAAATTATTACATTTATAATATTATCATAGACAAAAATAATAATTTTCCTTACTAGTTGAACATTTGTATTAAAAACTTGACTGTTCACATGGCATGCGCACGAGCAGATGACATCATATAAGTGACACACGGCTTCTGCAATTAGACAGCCGACTTGTCGGAACTACTAGTCCAAATTGGTTAACTATTTTGTACACAACCCAGAAGTATATTGTTTACGAGTAGATAATATGGGCCGGGTAAAAGTTATAAATTAGAATTGTAAATCATTCTGTCCGCTTTTCTGCTATATCCTATTTTCAATAGGTATTTAGGCTAATATGGGAGTGGAACGACCTCCAAACCTCAGAAAAGCCAGCGTAAAAGAATAGTCCGGTGATTGACAAGTGTGGCCCTATGTCTGTTAATAGGCCCCGATATGTACTTTTATAAGGTGCGGCCTCCCAGAGCCAGCGGAGGTTATGTCGGATACAATTAGACCAAAATCGCACGGTCGTCTCCGGCCATCAGTTACCGGGGAGAGGTAGCTTCTGGCGTGTCCGTCGCACACCCCATTTGACCCAAGACCAACGTCTATGTGACTACGGTGTCCCCATCTTAGGCCCTATACACCCTGGAGGAACAGTGCCTCTAGACAAGTGGCAATTCGCTAGCTGGCGCTGGTGGAATAGAAAGACGAATATATGGGATTTGACGTATATGACAGTCGTTAACGCATGTCGAATACGTCAAATCCCATACATTCGTCATTCTATTCCATTAAACGCTGCCGGTTAGCCAATTGCCACTTGTGTACAGGGGCAGGCTTGAGATTGTAAGTAAAAATACGACTATGATAACATAAGAAGTATTTGAACATTGTTTTCAGACATTGCAGGTATGCACCACATAGGTTACGCATACTATAGTTATATTAACCACGCTAATTGCTCGCTAAAACGTTGCAGCGCGCTAAATTTGTAGCGGCTTAATGAGAATATACCTAATAAATATAAATGTTTGAAGAATTATGCGGCAGTTATTTACGTTTGGAATATGTAAAGTATGTAAACAACACGATTACAAGGTAGTTAGATTACAAGGGCCGCCATTATCTGTTCCAGTTTCCATCGTAATCTTCGTGATGGACAGTTGAGCCATTGTTTATTTTTATTACGTGAGCAACTGGCGTTTGATGTCCCATTCCATAGAGAAAATCCTTTGCCAGAGTGTTAGTGGCTTATCTGCAGGTGTACCAGTTAGCGGGTGAGGTTATAACATCAGCTATTATATCAATGAAAATCGCATCGAAATTATCTCAGCCACTTCAGTTAGGTATTAACCAGAGCCAGAAAGACAAAGAATCACAAGTATCATGCATCCGATGTCTTCTAAGGTAGCCTTTTGCAAGGCACAATGGTTTTTTTTATGCCACATAGGTGGCAGAGAAACACGGCTCACCTGATGGAAAGGTTATCGTGGTCTATGGACCTGTGCAACACCAGAGGAGTCGCACTCGTGTTGCCGACCCTATTAGAATTTTCTAATGCCCTTCTTGAAGAACTCCATTTAACACTTTTAATACAACTATTTGAATAGATGTATTCCTATCTTCTTTGCTGAACTTTGCAAAGAATGGTACATCACTACCGAAAAACACATCACTATTATTGGTGAGAGAAGTGTAGGTACGTAGCCTAACGTGACTAAATCTGTCAATGGAACCATTCCATACGTAGAAATACCACCGGCTATCCCGAAGTCGTTACATTCCTCGATTACCTCACGATCACGCCAACAGCTAATCCGACGCGTGACTAAACAATTGTTTTGGTCGAGTGAATCAATCGGGATGAGAACGCGTGACCTTGGAGTCAGTGGCCGGGCTGTTGCTTACCTGTCACCTGTCATAGCGGGTGTTATAATTGGCGCCGTAAATATAGGTGTTACAAAAAATAATATTTAAAGACAGTGTTTCTTAAACTTTACGAATATTATACTCGGACCCAGTTATTTAGGTAATATTACCTCATAGTGATCATTTTCTTCACCCAAGATCCAAATGGATTCTGAGGTCCGCGTTGCAACTAAGGCATTTTTTTAATTTATTTTGGAGCTATGGAAACGACTGAATCTACCAACTCCAAAAGGAAAGCCAGTACCAGACGTCCCCTTGTCTATCAACCAAGACCTCCTGTGTAAGCCAGTTTAGGGGTGTGTATGAATCAGGTGGGATTGGCTTGGGGACCAAAGATTTTGGTTAGGCTCCATATACACCATTCACCCTCGTAAAGCATATAGGAAAAATAAAGCAACACATTTCAACGTCTCTTGTTCATGAGCGAACATACTCGTAAGTACTTTTTTATTCTATGAAATAAAGCGGTATCTACACTTAACCCACAGACCCAACAAGGAAATCAAAGGAATAAAACACTATAAGTTCTACTCCAAGATAACCGTTTATCTATGGAGTCCACGGCGCAGGTTAATGCATTCTTAGTTTAAGTGGAGCCATACCTCGTCAATACCGCTCCATCTGAACTTGAGACAGGTTTCTAAAAGCCTCATCAATTTCATTTGGGTGTATATAGAACAATAGCTGATAAGGATGTAACTATTGGACTGCGTGGGAGGCACGCGCGAGTGATAATGACATAGTTAATTGAATGATAATTCAACTATTTGATAATAATTGCTATCAAATATACAATGGTAGCCCTCAGTTTGTCTCATCCGATGGTTTTTCACATTCATTTATAAGATCCTTTTTTTTAAAGCGCGCATGTCCCTACTGATGCCCAGTTGGAGGAAAACCAACTAATTCTGCCGTCTGGGGTCATTTATTGCCAGAGGTGAGATTGCCACGGTCATTTCCCTTTTACTCCCGACGGACCCAGGGTGCCTGAAGAACCATATGGGAAGATGGTTTCTTATTCCTACAATCCACACGAAAAAACAAAAATAATAATATAAATCAACCTCGTTAGATTTAGTAAGATCTAATAGTTTTCCAAAACATTGACTTCTTTCGAAGGGGTAAGTACCTAAAGTTGAATAAAAGCCAATATTCTGCTAGGTGACTGACACATTTCTGTCATACAAACACTTTTTGCATGGGTTGCATGTTTACTGTCGGAAGTTTTCGAAGACACACACGGGCAGGGATGGGGTGTGTTTATTGTATGTGTGCTATAATTCACCGGAAACCACGCGATACGAAAAAGCTTTTTATATCATATGAGAATTGTAAAGGAACAAATATTTATCAGACGACGAAAGACGAAAAACTGATGAGAATGAATGCTAATTTTGTTAATTGATTACATTAAAAGTATCTAATTTCGAGAAAACTTTGTAATTTTTATCATTACTCAAAAATACTCTCTGAGTTTAGTAAATATTTATCTAACTTATAAGTTATAAAATTCATTTTATGATTTATGTTACTTATGATTATGAATGAACACCGATATTCGTGAATAAAATCAGTTTCGCTAATAGCAGCTCATAATCATCTATTTAAACGGAAGAAAAAAATCCGGAAAAAGAACCTAGCCCTAGCACCGAAACAATACAACCGACATTTTTCAAATTTCATTCCTTCTCGCGTTGCAACGAACGAAAAAGTCAAAATAAAACGAACAATCGGCACGCCCGAGGCACTTGCGACTTCGTATCGGCTTCAACGCAAATAGCTATGAGATCATACTGTATTCTACATGATGTTAATATGCCACCAGTCCTACTTGAACCCTCTCAAGAATAGCTTCTTAAACAACTTGAGTGACATGATTAAGTTGACAAAGCTCTTTTTATAGCGGTCGTGGCTGGGTGGTCATGCTGAATTATTAAGAACTAACTTGTGGTTTTATTGGACGATGCGTCATGACAACTTGTTTTGATAGTCGAGAGGAATTGTTGTACTTAATGGTGTAGATTAAGTCCTTCGTCCTTTAACTTGAAATTTTCGAGGAGAGTTTATGAGTATTTTTATTTAATGCTTAATGGTTATAAAAGATGATTTCAGAGTTGACAGATATTTTAGAAAATTAAATAAGTATTAAATTGTAAGGTGAGGCTGAGTATACCTACAAAAAGATGTTCAATGATTTAACTATACTATCTTTTTTAATATATAGTTTAGTTTATGATCGAAAACTACACTAACTAATATTACATCGAATGGAAGAGTAAAAATCTCATGATTTTTTTATTAAGTTCCAATTAACACCGATGACAAATGTTTCCGATTTTACTTGTTACGTGCTGAACTGTTACCAGAAATACGGGAAATATCAGTAATTAAATAGACTAGACAAACTTTCAAAGAGTATCATGGGACCGTCAATTCTAAATGGATAAGTAATAATGACACTTTCGTATACACTTACATAAAAGGAAAGAAATAGAATATACTTCTCTACCTACTATGAAAGAAAGCGTTTATACCATGTTGTACGCATAGAGGAGAATAGGAAACAAAAAGTGACTTAAAGTGTGAACGTATCGTATTGGGCACTGACAAAAATGGTTGTTCAGGACCACATAACGAAAAGTCATGTAACAGACTGAAAACAAAACTACGTAAATAAAAAGTGCAGCAGTTTTTCCCTCACGCGACAAAGGTAACTTCTTATTTATCCTGATTTACTCATACATAAATTCACATCGTTTTCTAGGCATTCAATTCATGACTAAGATCACGTGACTTAATAAGCATCCAATGAATAAAACGTGATTAATTATTATAGGTTCGCTTAAAATTCAAATCGGATTTGATTACGTAAATACAATTTACATATATGAGTATTAACACACCCTTCAAGCTATCGGATATGGGAATATAAGCCGAAATAAAAAAAAACTGATTGATTATTTTATAAGCTGCATTGAGAGTTTTATAGCGGTCTCTCACACAACTAGCAGTTAAGGATGCATCTAGGATAATATCGACATAAAATTACATGTTGATTAAAATTATCTCATCTTAGATTGTTGCACTGTGCTAAATGGGAACTTTTTGTTTGCTAGTCTGGCACTCATTTAATATATTATATATAAACATAATCTATATCAAGAATGTTAAGTTTGCAAGGCAAGCTGTTGATTCAGTTAAGAAAAACTCAAGACTACAACATTGAAGTGAATAAAAAAATACTGCAGGAAACTCACCGTAGAACTGTAGGATTGTTATAATAAAGCGACTTATTAGAAATAGAATAAGAGGATGACATCAGCCTATATTATTATAATACAAGACAGGTTTATAATCAACTACACACATTTAAATTAGATATACATAAGCCTGAATACTATATATTTGCCATACCCAATAGTCGTGATACTCGTGATTTCTCTTCTCAAACTAATTCTGAATTTCAAAATCTAATTTGTACAATACATTACTTAAAAGTTATTTGACAAAAGAAACTAAGTTGTAAATAGTTGTATTTCGTTTTCCTGCAACAAATAAGACCTAACAAACATTTTAGTCGTAACTAACATTATAAGTACAAAGTAAATGCAATTTCTGTACCGTGAAAATTATTCCTGCGCTGTGTAAGTTTCGTAATCAACGATTTCTTGCATTCCTCTTAGAATATTATATGGCGATGAAGCTTCAAACTACATAATGCATGGGAAAAGTGGTTCCCATGTAAAATGGCAATGTTCTGCATCAATCCAATGGGTCATAAGTACTTATTTTTCCTGCGAACGTGTGTACCAACACTGGACCGCAGATCGCAGATAGGCCGATAATCATCTTAGTGGTTGGAAACTTCGATGTAAAATAACATTGAATCTATAAGTTTGCTTATTAAGATTTTTAGTGTCTAATGTAGTCGATAGATTAGTTAGCGCTTTTATAAGGATATATTTGGATATGAAAATTAATCATTTTAGTCCATTTACGTAATCTCAATATTGACATTACAATGTTTCTTGTGTAATAAAAAATGTTACTTTCCGTTTGATGTGTTGTTGTTATTTTGAGGGAAATATGACATTCACGTTCTCAACTACGACGATTGTTTTTAAGCGTGCTAGCGGATGTTCCGTTGTTATTTGGTAAAGGTATAAACCACTACTAAAATGTAGCTAAACAGTAGATTTTATAAGTGACACAGAATACCTATATTTTAATCATTTAAACTTTTCACAAATGTAATTGCGTACCTAAAATTAAACATTGCAATTAAGTATAAGTTATCTCGGCACGATACTATAATTATGATGCAGTATGGTAGACGTAATGATCATTTAACGTACTGATTTGAATTTTTACATAATATTACATTCTAGTTTATGTGCCTTATTTTTCTACATAACTGTTTCTTTTTTTTGTAACAGTTCTTGTTCTGTTTACTTACACATTTCATAATATGTTACGTTTATGTATAACTTAATATTGACTAGTTAATTACTTAGTAGTTCTTATCTCTAATATAAGTCCAAATCTATCCACTATGTAAGTACCTACTAAAGTATTCATAGTTTTGTGAATAAAGACAACATAAACATTTTAAGCAAATGGATCGCTTTAGATGTGAACTAAATACATAAGCATTTATCAAAATTCTTTGCCACAAATGTCATAACTCGAAAATAATAGAATGACAGGCTGTCATAAGTGGCACATTTGTGTAAATATGATCACAATAGCAAATGTATGTGTGTGCTTTTGTGTGTAAGGACACGCTTCAATAGTTTGCGGTAAATGACATCACGAATGTAAAAAAAAACTTGCTAAATTAAGGAAACGTAATAAGCTTTGCATGCTTTAATATTTAAGTGTAGGAAGTCTACCCGCTTTAAGTCTGTTTTAAAAAAATAACGTCATATTACGATCAAAGCACATTGTTTTTATCTAGAGTAATACCATCAAAACATACATAATTTTTAGTTTTAATTATTGAGACTGTAGAATATTCTGAATCGTTTAACAGTCACAATTACATCACTGAAACTCGACCACAATCAACACAGAACTTTACAAAAAAAAAAGAACAAACCGTACGAATACGAGCCAGTCAGCCCTGCTCCGAACAAAAAGGATATCCAAAAGGAAACAATAAAATGCCAACTACGTCACGCCACTACACCTGATGCACCACACTATAACAACACAAGCAATGTCATTGCCACCACTGAAATGCTTTTACACACCAACACTCAAAAGTCACTTTCTAAAAACTCAAATTTACAACTTGTATGTCCGCTCCACACGGCACCGTCCAGGAGACTGACCTGCCGCGGCACGATATAAACAACACGAGCGAGCGAGACAAACGTATAAAGCACCTGTGCACTTCGAATTGAAGGATCGTAAAAACGGGATGGAAATAAAACAATACATACATTTGAAAGAGACGCAAATATAACCGATCGGCTGTAAACCTCAATTAGAGAACGTAACAAGTGGCAATTCGAACTATTCGATTTTATTAGTTGCAACTTATAAAACAGAGTAGTTTTGAGAAGTTGAGGGTATATTTATAATTTGTTTTAAGTTTGTGTAAGCCGGTGTATTGTCAGGGTCGACATATGGCGAAAAGGTGGTTGTGTCCGCCGAATTCCATGGCGTGGTATGTTCAAACATGTTGTTTAATTTGCGATTGTTTCTGCCGAATGGCGGCGCTGCGTCCTGTACATTTGTTATTCCAAGTTGACACGAAGTTTATTAATAAGTTTAGGAGAATTATGACTTCGATATTGATGTTTCGTTTTATTATGAACTCAGAACTAAAAGTTGTTCACGTTAATAATACTGTGGTGGAGTACTGACGTTGCCCTTGTTTTCATGCGGTTATTATGAGTTCGATACTGGTATCGATTCTCAAATTCGAAGTTTTATTTTACTAGCAGAAGTTTACTAGCAGCTGTTGAAGAGTTCAACTATCTTCAAGTTGGTTCCATCTTCAGAACAGTTTGACAATGTTGATCTGTATATTATGATGAGGATGAAATTGTATTTATCACCAGGTCACAGGATGGGCATGGGATGGTACAATAGTTACTAAGAATGAAATCGTTTCTCTTAATGAAGCTAGATCATTTTAATATTGTCGTATTTCCAGTGTAAATTTTTTCACCTTTGATGATTTAGGTTTTCCAGGTAAATGGTCATATCTGAGTAATTACTTAGTGGTTAAACTATAGACATAACTACATGATTGACTCGGGGAATACCATCCCATCTGAGTAAGATTACAAAATGACATTGCATTATTTTCAAATAAAAAAAACCTATTCAGATTTCATCTTTCATTTTAAAAACATATTATCAAAATGTACAAATATTTGTATACAAAGTAAAAATTAAAATACAATGCAATATAACGAACGCCAATACAAAAACGGAATTTATTTTCTTCTAGACAGTGGCACCAGGTCCAGACTGACTTAACTCTAGGCATGACATGCCAAAGAATTCTATCTAACGGATATCCGAATTCTATCGAACGGATGCTACGTGCATTCATCAGTGTACGCCACGTTTTAAAAACGCGTGATTTTAATTCAGTTGGAGCGAAAAACGCAAAAGCTTTGGTATTCCGCATGATCTGTAAAAACGAAACCGTTGTAACTGCTCCATTTTCGTGAGGTTATTGAACTTACTGAATGAATCATACTTTGATTCGATTTCAATTAAGCAAGTAGGTTACAGAACATTTCTTTGGATTTTTTTTTTCTTTTTAAACATTACCTTTTAAGATACTAGTTGGAACGTGACAACTTAGAAACGTGATACGATACGCTCGCGTCACGTTTCCGCGCCGGAAGGTAAAATATAAGTTTTGAAAAGTTTGAAGCAGGAATATAACTTTATGGTTCAATCAAACAGAGTTATCAAAGACTGTATACTCATTGAAATATAACACAAGGGCTACCTGTGACATGACATTAAAGAGTAAGCATACGGTGCAGAATATTTTATCAAGAACCAAGCGGTTTGGTGACTCTTTTCTTCGTCGCACCATTAAAACCTAGAACTCCTTGCCAGCTCACGTGTTTCCATCTTCCTACAGTCCCAGGTCCTTTAAGTAGGGAAGGAAAATGCATCTGATGTGGCCGTCAAGCTGAATTCCACCATTGTTAACATAGTAGTTATGTGTTTGTAATGGTGACCCTCTTTCCTGAGAATTTGCCTTTTGCTTATCATCAGGCGGGAAGAAGATAAATTTACATGCCCTATATAATTAAAAATAGAACATGCAGTTCCTATTAAGATGTTCGATAGACGCAAGTGGTTCGGCCCTTATTACATTGGACAAAAGAACATACTTGGTGAAATGTGGCTATAAATACGAAACCTACTAAAGGCATTTGAAATTATCACCTTAATCAGGGACCCCAAATTCCTATAGAATATATAAACAGCTAATTAATTACCAACCGTGTGGGGAATTCGTTGATGACGTCACTCAACGTCTACCCTACTTACACATAAAAGGTATAATTATATGACGTAGATATAAAAGCTCCCCTTTACCTGAATGAGTCGCGAACAATATCGAACGAGTTGCATTAGTTAGTTGATTAAAGGTTAGTTCGCATTTTTTTAAATTAAATTTTTAAGCATTTTTCATGCTAATATATATATGTAAATCGAATAAAGGAGAAAAAAATTAAATCTTTGCCTTGCAAGGGCAATGCTTTGACCACTGAGCTACCAGACCTCGCCCTAACTAATTGTTGTAAGGCAAAGATCGCGGGTTCGAACCCCGCCTAGACCGATTCCATTTTTTCTACTTAAATCTGTTCGTTCGCATACTAATACTAAAGCTGATGAGTATGTTTTTTTATTTTTTTTTTTTTATTTATTTATTTATTACACAACACAGATTACAATTATGATTATAACAGAAATAAGATACAACAATCAGAGTCTGAATTGCAATCCAAAAACTTGTGTAAACAGAAAAACCAAAATAAATTAATTTACCCTAAGTAATAAACTAATAACCATTCAAAGGAATACATATTTATAGTAGTTAGTTAGTCAGACTACAGATTTACAGAGTTGGGCGCAGAATAGAGGACATCCGTGATTGAACCATTAAACGTTGCGATTTTAGTAAATATGTCAAATTCTACGTTATTTTTTGCCAAATCGTTATACTGACGGGCCATCCTGACCAGGGGGTTATAGAACGATATATTGTTTTTATGAACCTGTAAGGCAAAGAGATTTGTATGATTGGATCTGCGATCGCTGTGTCTAGTGTTAAATGTAATTTGACATAGCAAATAAGGCGTGTCCAGTTTTGAGTGAATTATTTTATAAAGATGAACCAAATCAAAATATATGCGACGGATTTCCAACTTTTGAATATTATATTTTATGAGCCTACTTTCATAATCATGATTTGTGCGACCCAATTGTTGAATTTGAGGCGCTAATATCTGAAACGAAACAGGCGTTTTAAACAATTTGGTATTTGATAGCCCAGTTTTAAAGGAACTTCTTTTCTTTACCTTTAGGCCGGAGCAATGATTATAACTTATAAGCCTTCCCGAAAATTTTGGTAACAAATACACAGGGAAAAACTTCAAATTGAACACGTAGTTCCAATATCAGAGAATGCCCTTGGTACTTTAACAGTTACAGTGAATATCCATTTATCGATATAAAAGTTTCAAGTTAATTAATTGAATGCATTTAGCTATGTAAATTGCTACTACCAAACAATCACCGAATGGCTAATTTACCTCAATGATGTCGTGAAACTACGTCACCAATAAATAATATTACCTTCGCATTGTTACAATGACGTCACTGTAAGCAATTACATACTTCAAGGGAAATATTAAGACGTCGAGGTTTTGTTTCCGCGTTGTACCTTTATATGATTTACAACTATTAATGTATTTGATATATTTAGTTCTCTTTATTGCGTCAGCTGACGGAGAGAAAATACAAGTATCACCACCCCATCGTATCAGAAGGGTGTCGTAAGACAATATCACTCTGTGAGAGAGACAAATTTGAAATAAAACCCTGTACCAACCCGTCTGGCCAGCTTGGAAACAGTCAGTCAAAGACTTCCGACATTGGGAGAGCCCAGCAGTGAATTACAATATACTAATTGAGTTCTCATTAAAATGCTAGATGGTAAGTAAAGCTGTAAGTGAAGTACAAGGTCATGATGATGCAAAAATGGAAATAAATATATTATGTACGTTAAATAAAAAATCTTCTTTAGTACGGAAGCGAGCGCAAAAATGTTGAATAGGTAAGAAATCAAGGTGAAAAATCATGTAAGATAGAAGTCATTGATATACCGGTTTAATAGAATAAATCATAATGAATACATAACGCACTTCATTATTTTGCTACAGAAATATTACTAGGTATACACATGACCGTAGAAAAAGCTGAATGGTAAATTATTAGAGTTAGGCCAAGTAATCTTTATGTACCGTGGCCCAATAATTAGGACAACAGAATTTAATAAATTTTATGAACCATTAACTCGATGAAGAAGTATTCTTTATTTATTTATTTTTTCATACCACTTAGTTGGCAGATAAGCACACGACCCATCTTAGTGGAAAGTGGTTACCGTGGCCTATGAACGTGTACTCACGCTGCCGACCCTGTTAGAACTGAGAGGAGTTTCTGTGCCGTCAGTGTAGAAGATAAAGCAGGACAAGCCTTTGGTCTTCCCACTGATAGCACAAAAACTCTCCAGTGTTGTATTTACTTCTGAAAACATCTCTCCTTACAAAATCCTTTATATTAGAATACTGCCCAAAAATATCCGGTTTTGCTGAGTCTGGTAACTAATAGATTACCGTTTCGGCTCGGTAACCAGGTGCACCAGGTATACCCTCACAACGAAATTTCCACGAAACTCTTCTTCATCCTGCATTGATCCCAGTTGCATCCGAAGGTTTCACCTCAGAATCTCGGGTCCGCTTTTTCCTGTCAACTGCGAGATTGGCTGATCTTTGATATTAATTTTTTATTTCAATCAGCACCAAAGTAAAACAACGACTCTCGAAGACAGATAGCTAGCACAACTTCAAGAGAATATGTATAAGATACAAAAGCTCCCACTAAATACATAATCATTATGTTCTGAGAACTGAACACGCCTGGACATAACCTGTACGATCTGTGTATATTGCTCCATTCATGCGAGAGATGAAATAGAAAACATTGGCACAATACCAGTCTGTTTCATATTTCGATATTTTATGTTTGGTAAAACCGCTTTGGCCTTGTCCCAATCTGTTTGAAAGATTTTTGCAGTAATTTAGTTGTTAATATGCTTACGCTTGTTTATTCTCAAGGGTTAGGCAGGGAAGTTAAAGTCGGAAAACGGACCCGGACTTCTAGGAGCTTCGGATGCGACTGGGATTAACACACAAGTTAATGATGATTCTCAAGGGATAGCTATGATATCCACATTTGCACCATATATTTGCACCACATTTTGGAAACAAGTATTTTGTAGACTTTATCAAAATCCGTGAAACCTCAATATTTCACTGTTCAATCTGGGAGTCGAATTCAAGATCTCATGATCAGTATATATCTAGCCCCTGGCGCGCACGTATGGGTTTGATATAATATATGGTGGATTTCAGCTCTTCCGTCGCCATCCCCAGACACCAAAAGACGCGTACTGCGCATAAAGAATACATTTTGTCATATCTTCAAGTCACTTCTATTCAAGACCTGTAAGTGAAGCGATTGAAACCAAGAAGAATAAAAATTCCAATCGGGAAAATAGGTTTAAATTATCTGCAACATGGAGTCCAGTGATAAAAAACATGCAACCTCGCTTTTCTTTTTTTTTTGAATAGGGACATTGTGAGTGTGGTATCTGACGGTATATGGCGAAAAGAAAATATGAAAAATGCCGAGAATTCTGTTAGATGAGGAGTCTTCTTCAGCACGAGGTCGAAGACGGCCGGCGTGGACCGCTGAGCCAGTCAGCCTGTGAGCCGGCCGGTGTAACCTGTTCGAAACGTCAGTCAAATCAAAGGTATATTTGTTCCTATACCATGATATCGTTAAGATATAGGTAACAAACCATGGAACATAAGCAATCTTTCAATGGCAAGTTTTTTGTCTAAAGATGATTTTATGATTTTGGCTATGTCCCAATCTGTTTGCAAGATTTTGTACAATAACATAAGAGCTATTAGCACGATGATTGATGGGACTGATCTGCTATCCAGGTCCCAGAGACCCATTCTAGTAGTATATGGAGGTGTTATTACAGGGCAATGTGCAGAACATCTGCCAGAATTCGTACAGATGAAGGAAGTCAGGGCAAAGAGTGCGAAGACATTAGGTGCGCGTGCGGCTATATTTGAGATCATGCTTCATGATTATATTAAGATCTGACATGTGAATATGAACTGGAAGACAGGTGAAGGTCGTGAGCCTCGTCGGTAGATTTATGGTTTGAAGAGCCTTTTAAATTGAGAGATCCCGAGTTCAAATCCTGGTGATTCCTGGTAAGTGGCAAGTGTCACATCTTTATGTGGAAATATTGGTATACCTGACGAACTTATGTCTTTTCTGTACTGTCTGTCTTATTTCGGCGTTATGCCCTATCGTACGAATGGACTAAGCATTGGCCAGCCAGTTTATTAAATGTAATAACAAACGTTACGGCTGAACATTATTCAGGCAGTTAATTGAATGTCTGATTAAACTAGTTGGCTGTGACATCTAAACGGTATAAAATGTAGATTTAATTCTGTGGCGAACCTTAGAACACATCTAGTACACAAACATTAAATATAATCACTCTCGTAATAATTATAAACATGTTATAATAGTTCACAAAACTGTGAATCTAAGAACTGGTTCGTAAATCACTAACACAGAACACGTAACAATCGATTCACGGAAAGCTCTAATTCTAAGTAGTGGGTAAAGATGGAGAATGAAAAGAAATTATAAGTAATCGTAGCCAGAAAACTAGAAGAGGTTTCTAACAGGAACGTAAACAATAATTTCCAAGTTCATTTTTTTCTAATTCTTGATAATTTCATTTTACCAGGAAAAGTGAGTTTAAGGAAAAAGACTTATTTCGATCCGTAATACTATAAGAAGTATATCCATATTATGTAATGAATGTACATATATAGTGTGTAATATTGGATATAATATGTATTTTAAGTAGGGGCATAATTACTTCGAAGTACACCACTTGTTGCCTGCTGCTCCAAAGATATCAGTCCATCAAAAGGTTGTCTGGTAGAGATAGCAGTCTGCAATAAGACCGCCCATTACTACATAGTTTAAAACAAAGTCGCTTTCTCTGTCCCTATATCCCTTTGTATGCTTAAATCTTTATTTTTTATGAACTAACTCTTTTACGATGTAATATTAAAAAGCCTGTGCCACCGAATTCTGTGACTACGAAATTCAATAGTTAATAAAGATTTGTTATTTTATTTTTTTCTTTTTGAAATCTTGTAATGCAATTCAGGTATAGCTAGCTAGCTATATAGTTAATGGTACAGTGAAACAGTACAGATATAATGTTGGAAGCTATCGAACTTGGCGTCTTATCAAACACTGATTGTAACTGCCTTGCGCATGAGTGCAGCCAATGCACGGTGTAGTACACAAAGTAAGAACTACCTAATGCACAACTAATGTTACGGGTAATGCCATCTGAACTAATCGAGTTGGCCCACAGATTTAGACATCGCAAGCTGTTCCAATTCCGCATCATGTGTGTTCAAACATTCATCATTTTCATTTATCTTCGCATTGGTCGAGTTCGAAGTGTTCTCGGATTCCGGGGTCCGCTTTCCAGCTTTTACTTCTCTACATCGCACGGTCGTGGGCATCCATGACAGGTAGACCATTGGCAAGCATGTGTGTTCGAATATTGTGCAAATATTTGGCTATACGTGTGTGGCGTCCCGCACAGGCACGAGTCGACCCGGCTTATATTTTAGTGCCACACCGCGACCATGCGTGCTGAAAAGTAGCCGAAACGTCGGGCTCAATGTAAATAATTAATACTAAACAATGTCAGTTGATGTTCAACATAATAAGTGTCGATATGTGCAACCTGACGCGTTGCAATAGAAACAACTCTGTTTACAGATTAATGAGGGTCATCCCATGACACCCATCTGGAAGGTAGTGGGTTGCCCTTGTACTTATATGGACAATAAAAACATATTTAAACCCATTTTCCTCAACTTAATAGTGTTATCGGTAAACGGTTCACCCACAATCCTCAATTCTGTCGACTACAGTGTTAACAAGCTTCCCACTTTTCCCTGGAATCTATCAAAACCAGCAGTTCGTTACTAGTTTAATGCCGGCGCAAGGACTCGAGACAGTTTAAGGTGAAAAGCTATAAATGGGCTCTGACGATAGCTTAGTGTTTCAGTATTCGTGAGCTAGACCTTTTTCTGAGAACTTAGTTTGTGTGCTAATAATAATGGTCCGTTCCATCTGGTTACATTGTTGTTACATACTTGTATATTAATATTACTAAGTTGTTCATTTTTTGTTACAAGCAGTCACATTATTCAGAAATGTAATGATCGAATTGAGTTGTTGCTTTACTTGAGTTAAGATTAGGATCATCATCATATCAGCCGCACATTGTCCACTGCTGAACATAGGCCTCTCCAATGGACTTCGCAGCCGGCATCCAGTGCTTCCCGGCGACCTTGATGAAGGCGTCCTACCACCTGGCCGTTAGGCGTCCTACACTACATTACGATAAAATCATATTAATCTTATTTAGATAATACATTTTAGTGCTTGTTTTCAGTTTCAAGTCAATAATTCTCCACTTACGTGAAACTTTCCTAAATAGGTATTTCTAGGTGCGTCCTAGAATATACATATAAGAACTGTATGTCACTGAGCTCGAGTCGTATCATACACCTACATTTTTCTAGCCACATAAATATTACGACTTCACGCGCGGATGAGAGCTTTTGCCATCAAAGTGACTATCTCGTATTTAATATCAAAAATGAAAATAGACATAATCGAGAAGGAATCGTAATGAGTTTATATTTTGAGTTGTAAAAGCTCTTATAAGATGGCAAATTCACCCCTCCTGAAACTCATTCTAGCTTCTGCATTGACCAGTGGCGAAGAATTTTTTTAAAGGAAAGCTGATATAAAATTTCCGTATAAATGTAAGACATCTCTATCACGGCTTCCCATCACAGAGCAAACCGGCAGGAATCGGGTTATAGGGACTCCTCACCCCTGCCATAGAGTAAATCTATGAATGACATAACAATATTACATTATTATCTATTAAAAGACATTAATGAATTGCTTGAAACATTTGACAAAGAAAGGAGTAGATGGAAATGACATCTGACAGGAATTTATAGAGAAGAATGACATGTTGCGCCGACCTAAAATAATTGAGACCAGAGCAAGTAGATGATGATGAATATTATCTATTAAAATGAGTTGCCAACACCCTTCCCTTGATTTGGCCGGCACAAGCGTCTTGTAAACAGTGACATCACACACATTGTGTTACATACATACAATGTTTGGATGCTGTGCGCCTGCCAGATTCGATCACCGCATTGACTATTGACATAGCTGATATTATCTTGTTTGTTTTCATAGTTTGATGGTTAATAATATTATGAACTGACCCTATGATGAGCTCACGCTAGATAATTGAGAAGTAAACAGTATTTGGTAAAGTTTTTAGGATTAGTTAGAGATTGTAAGAGTACGCAGAGTACCTTCAGAATACAAAAAACCTCGCCTGCGAATCGGTTTTTATTAGGAGATGTGACACGATGGTATTTCCGTCCAATTGAGCAGTCCGACTGGGAAAATACTTCCGCCTTTCAGAATATCGCGGCCATAATAACCTCGTGTTGTGTTCCCAGCTGTGAGTTGAGCGCACGAGAGAGCTCACTGGAGAGTTTTTGTGCTGTCAGTGGGAAGACTCAAAGGCTTGTCCCGCTGTATCTTCTACACTGAAGGCACAGAAACTCTGTTCTAACAGGGTCGGCAGAGCAAATGTTACGCCCCTAGTATGGCACACGTCCATTAGGCCACGGTAACCACTCTCCATCAGATGGACCATGTGCTTGTCTTCCACCTAAGTGGTATTATAAAAACCAGCTAAACAACGGCTTCTCTCTCGGGAGAAACCTTAATAATTTGACCTCACGATACATACCTACATTTATCAAACTGAAAAAGGACAGGTATGAAAAATTTAATGACGGTAAAGCAAGCTCGTGAACAATGTAAAATAGAAGCTAATGGCGGGTTGTTGTCTCTGCATACCCTAGAAGAAAATAGCCGTGAGCATAATATATGTATGGATGTAAATAAAGAACTGTTATGAATTTCTCTTCGGTTTCCACATAAATCGTATTCGATAAGTATGATCGAACCAGCTGCTCAAAAGTAATCGCCGTTTCATACAAAGCCGCGTACAACAGTAAAGGTCAAATTATATTTATAGGAACGTTTATGGCTTTAGCAATAACAACGCACAACTACTAATTAAATTCAGTGAGTTAATGGCGTTTAAGCATTAACAGCATAATGCTTAATTGTTTAACACTATAAATATCAAAGTTTTACATTGTCAACAGAAGCCGCCACAAAATGTACAGTCCAAGTTCTGATCCGAAGCTTGTGGCAAATACCGAGAAACAGATTATCTGCGGGCCAGAGGGGAGAATAACCTAATTCGTTCCGAAAAAGTGCAAGTTCACACACTGACCCACTATCAATAGAATCAAAGAATCCCAGAATCAATTTCGTGGATTCAGTTTAGGCACATAAAGAGCACAAATATGAACGTCAAAATTTCAATATATATTATTAAATAAAGTAAATAAATCATTTAAAAATGATTGTTACGCTGGTTCGGTAAGTTGGTTATACTGAGAAAATACCAGCAAGAAACTCAGTGAACAATATTATCGTTTCTTTTTTAAAACAATTTGTTTTTTATTTTTTATTTATATTGTACGAGAATATTTAACCAAATTAGTTTAGGTTTTTTTTTGCGTAATTGTGTAACAAAAAACACAATATGTGGCACAATGCCCGGCTCACACTATTCCAGTAACATTCCATTCCAGCGAGCGAATCCAGTGCTAAAATTTGTCCATTCCAGTTCAATCACTGGATTATCAGTCAGTTCAAGCGCGTTTAAAACATTGGAATAATGTAAACACTACGAACCAGACCAGCACTCGATTGGATTGATTCGCTGGATTACTGGACTGGAATATTTCATCTGAACCGGGTGTTAGTAGAATCCCACAGCCTAGTAAAGGATTCTCTTCACAATATTAGCAGAATTAGGTCGTGGTTATGAGCAGTCTACATTTCTAACGTAGTGCGTTTTAGCAAACTTCTTTGCAAAGCAAAGCAATATAACATTTTTGAATTATTGAGACTCACGTGGTAGCAGTTCATTATTCTATGTTTTAAATTACAATTTAAGTATCAATAATGGATTTTTTAAATGTCAGACGGCTAATAAAATAATTGTTACAAAAACGAAGGTACGATGTATATACCCGAAGGGGTAGGCAGAGGTGTTTAAATGCGCGTTTCATCAACTACTTTTAGTACGACTCAGTTGGGCATTTGTTCAAGGGGTTGCAAGCCCCACCCATTAGACGTCTATGTGACACTTATTGGAAGAGTTAAAGTCGGGGGTAAAAAAAATTCAAGCCGAAAACGTGAATTAACCTTTCTTGCATAAATTCAGTTCTAGGTTGTTACTGATACGATGATATTCAAATATTTGTATGACAATGTGACAATAACCGTCGCCAAGGTACAGATGCGTACCAATATTTAAGCAGTTGTGACCTTTCTGCTATGAAGAGCGTCATTTAATTCATATTGGCACATGAATACACCAAACTCGATACTAAATACCATTGATAATTCTAGCCATTCGAGTTCCAATATCACACACACGATTTCAAACAAATCATTATCATCATCACGGCGTTTGCCTTGGTTGCATCTAAAACTTGTACTTACTTACTCCTAAACCTTTTTATTTAGCATATAGGTTTTTACGGGAGCGACTGACATGTGACCCCCCAGCGCCGAGGCAGCTTCTTTGTTCGGCAGTTGTACCAATTTAAAACAAAATGTTTTACATGACTTTCATTGGGCACTTAACTCCACGAGTGAAGAACGCGCGAAGACATGGAAAGGTGAGAGTTGGGACGTACCTCAGCCGGATGGACTGACGTCTTAAAAAAGTTGACTGGAATAGACTGGATGCGTAAGGCGGAGGATCGGAAGCAATAGCACATATTGAAAAAGGCTATGTCTACCGATGGACTGTGATTTATTGATTATGCAGTATTGAATACAAACATAGTTACGAATTTATTCCCACTGTTATCCTGTAACATATTTAGTGAATTTCCCCTGCCATTATCCTGTACAGGAGGCCAGTATGACATCACGGCAGTTACAAGCCGATTAACAAACACTCAGCTATTGTTTACTGACACAACATTCGCTAAAGGTGGTGACTGACATACAACACTTGGTGAAGAAAAAATAGTATTGATTAAGCAACTTTGTGGTTTTACTGCCATACTAGAAGCTTGAAGTATTCAAATATGTTATGATATGTCGGTGTATTTTGAAATTAAAGAAAATATAGATAGAAGACATGATGCATATTGTATAAATAGGTATGTTAAGGGATCTCGATAAGTTTTTTTAGTAATTTTCATGTCAAAATCTTTAGGCGGAATCTGCCGGCAGTAGACAAACTGACACATCAAACTGAAGTTGATGCTCTTTTGTCTACTAAATTTGAAGTAATCTATGGTATGATGTAAGTACATTATTTCAACAATCATCAATGCTTCAGCAGTAATGAATGAGTTATAAAGGTTAGAAGGCAGAATGTTTTTTTTTTTCTTACGTCATACCTGAATCTGTGATCTGATTTATTTATACAGCCATTACAGTAAGTACATTTAAAATATACTCTTTCTTATTGTACAACCCACAATATAACACGAAAGGTACCTTTTCAGTGAAATTCCTGAAACTGAGTTAATAATTATGCTTAAGTCATCTTAAAATACTTTCAGTTATTTAATGTGCAATTATTTAATGAATAAGAAATTAGTGTGAGCAGAATACTGAAAGATTTCCCAATTCATCGAAACACGTATCGTGTTCGAGAACAGTAAGATAGATTGGTGGGTAATGACACAATTCTGTCGCCACCTTTAGAGGCCACGTAAGGCGAGAAGCAACAAATTATCACTTGTCATTTAAATAATGCAATAATGGAATTGTAAAAATATTTTATCTACTTTGAGCTTGAGTTGGTTGAAATTTATTTATAATTTTATACTTGTAATGTGTCTCAATAAATGAGATGAGAGATGAAAATGTGTGAAAGAAAATGATTTCATCAAGTTTTATTTGCTGTCGACAAAGGAGATACGTATGTTTATTTATATCTTTACGTTTAGCAGTGCACATGGTAGACATACACATAGGAAAACTACTTTTGTTGCAGCTTGAATGAATGAAATATGGATTCTATCGTGATATATTTAGTTTTTCTAATCCCGATATTTCAGTTGCTTTTGAGCAGCCATGGCTACGTGAAATTACGATGCTAGTCTTGAAGTGGAAACTTTCGCAAGTAACACAGTGACACAAGTGACAGTACAGACACCTCATGAAGTGTGTAGAGACAGAATGGCTCCGGATTGAAAACGGCATAAGTTTATATATGTGCTAGCTTTTGCCCGCGGCTCCACCCCCGTGGATATCGGTTATCGTTACGAATTGTAGCCTATGTATTATTCTGATGTATTAGCTATATTATTGTAAAGTTTCATTAAAATCCATTCAGTAGTTTTTACGTGGAAGTAATACACCTACTTATTAAATAAATTTTCACTTATTGAAACTTTTATTTTCTGTAGACGTGTAGTAGTCTCTAGCTTTAAGAATAGTATGTATATCTAAATGTAGCAAGTGTACTTAATACAATAAAACATATAATTATTTCTTGTGATTACCTAAGTATTCTTACGTAATGTGCGTTTGTTTAATTGTGTAAAACGACAAATAACTATTATTCAAACTTTTAAAGGTGCTCAAGCCTAGAGCCTAAATTACCTAGTAAGTAAAAAAAAAAGGAAAAAAGTGGAAGAGTAACAAATATCCATCAATTCATCCATTCTTACTAACTTTCGCGTACAATATTATAATATTAGTAGTATTAAGAAGTTGACTGTTGCGATATATGAAACAACTTAATATTCTCCTTACTTATTATAATCCCACATCCACGTACAAAGGTAGTAGGCATACAGACCGCAAAAAAATGAGAACGTTTTTGCAATGGGTGCGACTTGCCGCCTGACCTTACCACTTGATTATTGGTTTTTGTGCGTCTCGCTGTCAACTAAGACAACCACTTATTTTGTTTAATATACACTCAGTCCTACATATCCCTCGAGGGGTAGGCAGAGATTTGTTTTTCGAAAGTAATATCTATTATGTACTGTTGAATGGAGAACAGCGTATGTACCTGAAGTTCCTTGCAACCACGGGAACAAATGTATTTAGAGTTAAGTGGAAACAAAAAAGGAATAAGTAAATGTATTTATTGTTCGCTGTTGTACTACAATGTCCTATCTATCTATAGTATGGTTATAATATCAATACCAAGTAAGGACTTAATATTTCCCCGGTTGAGTCAGTCCATTCTTGCCGGGAAAAGTATCACTATTATTCTTGTCTATTATACATGATAAATGCCTACCTGCCTGTTACGCTTTCACGTCTAAGCAATTGGACCGATGTTAGTGTATTTTGGTATTTCTGTCCAATTGAGCAGTCCGCCTTACAGAATACCGCGGTCATAATAACCTCGTGTTGTGTTCCCGGCGGTGAGTAGGGTAGCCAGAGCTCACTGGCGAGTTTATGTGCTGTCTGTGGGAAGACCTAAGGCTTGCCTTGCTTTATCTTCTACACTGACGGCACAGAAACTCTTTGTTCTAACAGGGTCGGCAGCGCACGTGTGACGCCCTGGTGTTGCACACGTCCATAGGCCACGGTAACCACTTTCCTTCAGGTGGGCCGTGTGCTTGTCTGCCACCTAAGTGAAATCCTTTTATCACGAAAAGGGGTGTTTAAGGAGTTCAAATACGGGATGAAAATTTGTATGAAAGTTCTTCATTTTTGAAGATAACCTGGTGAAATATGGTAAACAGATATATTAGAGCTTGGTAAAAACAAATGCTAATTTTGGTCGTGATAACCGAGCTCCATGCGGGCGGAGCCGCGGACAACAACTAGTAGTAGGTACATAAATGTCCGATATCGTTAGTGGCAGTATGATATCACTCAGTGCATGCGTGGGCGCTGGGTCTAGGTCGAGAATGTACATAACATGTACAGCGTCTAAAGGATTCTTGTTCAAAACTGGGCTATATTTAGTCAGTGTCACGGAGGTGACTTTAGCTGTGACATTATTAGATATTCATTGATGATACCCGTGCCATAATGTATTATTGTTTTAATTTTATTATCTTTAAAGTTAATTTGTGTATAAATAATTTATTATTGCATCGTGAGTATAGACTATTTTAAGACAGAACTCATCTGTGAAATACGATCAAGCTGACTGACCTAAACTTTTTTTTTAAACCACTTAGGTAGCAGCTAAGCACACATCCCACCTGATCGACAGTAATTACTGTGGCCTATGGGTAATGGGTGTGCGAAAATTGCCTGCCTGCTTATCAAAGTAACGAGTGTAACCATTTTTGTTCCTGATTGTGCATCTGTATAAGAATTACCTATATTATATTATCTGTAGTGATGCCAAAAATACAATACGCCCTATGACATATAACGAAACTTTACGTATATTTAACTAAAATGGCGCCTGTAATAATCTTAAACGAAGTAGGTATGCCAAACAATATTCGTCCAGACAGTTAAAATTTCTCTCTTCCGCTAAACAATGACCGGATATCTGCACCCCTGTACGTAAGTGTATTAACTGGTTCGATTCCCGGAATATTATTGATAACTTTTGTTATAAACGCATCGGTTCTGAGTACAGATAGCTTTCTCATCTCGGGAACAGAATTAAGATGGCATGTCTTTGTTCTCGCGGATTGTTAATTTGTGTACGTTTAGTGAATAGTGTGTGAGATCGATTCCCACGGTGGGTTTTAATAGCAATAACAGTTAACCGCAGATCTGATTATTTGCGGTTTAAATACTTATAGTGAACTATTAATAGATTGGTTATACAGTGATACCGCTGCGTGGTTTCCGGCAGAGTAGAATTTGGGCCAACCCTTTTCTGCCCATGTGGTGTCGTACAAGGCGACTAAGGAATAGGGCATTAACTTTAACATCAAACAGATATGTACAGCCTAGACTCAGCCTCAGATGCATGGCTCGAGTCAACAAGAGTGCCCGGAATACGGCAATAGGCTCACCCCCTATTATGTGAGACCGAATACAGATTGGTGAAATGTGGGTGTAAATTCACCTCCGGGGATAAAGGCGTGATTATAAATGTATTTATGTATACAGTGAGTTTGTAAATTATGTTATTGTTTTATCGTTGGTAACAATAAATTGATAAGGAATATTTTAACAGATGTGACTTTGGTGTTTGTATACATCTCGAGATTCGGAGGTCAGATGGCAGCCATTCCCGTAAAAGTCAACAAATCAATAAAAAATAGAAGACCACTTGCTCCAAAGAAATGAATAAAAGAGAAAAAGCTTCCACATTAATAGAACTAGGAAATAGCTATGAGGATGTAGGAGGTAGGACACAACGGTATTTCCGTACAATTGAGTAGTCCGACTGGGGTAGTACCCCCTACAGAATACCGCAGCTATAATAACCTCGTGTTGTGTTCCCGGCGGTGTGTAAGGTGACCAGAGCACGTCGGCAGCAAGAGTGTGATCCCGCCCATGTTGCACACGTCTATAGGCCACGGTAACCACTTTCCATCAGGTGGACCGTGTGCGTGTCTGCCACCTCAGTGTTATAAAAAAAACACACGATGGATAACGCATATCGTACGATTTAAGAGTGCCAAGAATCCCTACATATATTATATACATTTCTTTACATTTCTTAGTTTTTCCGTATTCTCGTATTTTCGTTTTCCTATAACATAACATACATCATACATAAACACACGCCTATATCCCCGAAGGGGTAGACAGAGGTGCTAGTACCCACATTTCACCAATTTATGTTTAGGTCCCAATAGGTGGGCGTGCCTATTGCCATTAACCGGACACTTATAAACCTGCGATAGATACACACATAACTTCGAAAAGCATCGAAAAGTCATTGGTTTGTGCCATGGTAAAACCTGGGATCGAACCCGAAACCTCGTCTCAGCAGTCCATTACTCATACCACTAGGCTACCGCGGTGTATAGGCTATGCTTACATAATGTAATTATGGTGAAGAGGAAAACGTTGTTAAAATAACAGCGTTCGGTTAGGAAGATGATTGTCAGTTAAAATTAGAGCAGGTGTGGGCTCAACATTGCGCGAGCTTCTGCGAAATGTTTTAGTTACCGTATTTCAGTCCTACACGAAACTAGCTTTTAAGTATCTACATGTAGTAAGGAAATTAAAAAAAGACGGGTTGCACTCTGGGAGTGCCGGCAGAAGTGAAAACATTTTCTTTTTTTCTTTCTTCGTTATATACATAGAAAAAGATAAAAAAGAACATACCATACCTATAATATAGCGCTAATCATAGAACCTATCACTTATTTTCTGCTAATTTTCTGTCAGAAGAAATTAATAAATTATAAAAAGAAAAAATAATCACAAAAAATAATAAATTACAAAAAGAAAAAATTATCATAAAAAGTAATAAATTACAAAAAGAAAAAATAATCACCAAAAGTAATAAATTATAATAAGAAAAAACAATCACAAAAAATCCCTGAAGGCCAGGTGGTTCGAACCCGATACTATCTGAAACTATAAGGACTTACCGTCGACGTGCTTACCGTTTAAGCTACGACGACACTATTGTAATTTGCAAAATACATAGTCTGTACTTAATGTTGTATGACGTCAGTCGTCGGTTACGGTTCAAAGGTCAACTAATCCTGACGCTTCCTTAACATTTTACACCCATCTAACGCCGCTAAAGAAGTTTTCACTTCAAAAAAAAACTTCACTAAAGTTTAGTGTCGAAGAGTGACTTTTTTTAAAACGGAAGCCAGTGGGAAGAAAAAGCGTGTCTGTTTCTAGTTTGTCATTCACCATGCGACCCATTGGAAAGCCAGCAAAAATTGGGTTATAAGGACCACTCGCCACTACAGTAAGGTTGTGTTGAAACATGTCGAACGTGGCTGGAGACTCAGAACTAATGTCTAGAAATAATTAACAATAAATAAATAGGAAACGTACTCTTTTTGAACCAGATTTTGCCTCGACACCGTAGCGGTAGTGAATACAACTGTTGCTCATGAACTCACAGGTTCAAAACCCAGATTGGATTATTATAATAAAAAAAAGACGGGTTGCACTCTGGGAGTGCCGGCAGAAGTGAAAACATTTTCTTTTTTTCTTTCTTCGTTATATACATAGAAAAAGATAAAAAAGAACATACCATACCATACCTATAATATAGCGCTAATCATAGAACCTATCACTTATTTTCTGCTAATTTTCTGTCAGAAGAAATTAATAAATTATTAAAAGAAAAAATAATCACAAAAAATAATAAATTACAGAAAGAAAAAATAATCATAAAAAGTAATAAATTACAAAAATAAAAAATAATCACCAAAAGTAATAAATTATAATAAGAAAAAACAATCACAAAAAATAACTGAAGGCCAGGTGGTTTGAACCCGATACTATCTGAAACTATAAGGACTTACAGTCGAAGTGCTTACCGTTTAAGCTACGACGCTATCAATTGTAAATTGCAAAATAGATAGTCTGTACCAATCTTGTATGACGTCAGTCGTCGGTTAAGGTCAACTAATCCTGACGCTTTCTTAACATTTTACACCCATCCAACGCCGCTAAAGAAGTTTTCACTTCAAAAATTCCAGTACCAATTAAATCTGAGAGAAGTATTCGCTTGTCAGTAGCAAATTAGCCCTAAATTTCGTGAAGTATGGGTGTTAAGTTTTCACCTCTGCTTGCCTCGGGTATATTAAAAACTACTTTGATCTGAAACTGTTCGTCTGTAACACATTTTTTGTGTAATAATGTGACATAGACAGCTGATATTCAATATGCTTGTAGGAAATGGTGGCCCAATTACACGTGACACTAGAAAAGATATTCTGAGTTTTAATATCAAATTACAATAACAATTGTCTCGTTAGTACAGTGATGAAAAGGGCCTATCTGGCTGTGACGTATCAGGTTCAAAGACATTATAATGACTTCAGAATCATTCTCATTTTTGTGTGCCGTTACTCAAAAGAAAACAAATGAAACACTTAGGATAACTTTGTTGCCTGTCTGTCTGTCAAGATCTTTTTCCCGGGAATGTGTGGGGACATCAAGTTGAAATTAACTTCTATACTTCTTCTGCAATGTTTTGAAGCCATAAAATCAAACTTCTATCTAACTATCTAAATCAATACCCTATAAAAGATACAGCCGTTTGTGTAGCATTTTTCAAATTCTATTTCTTGGTTAATAATTAAAAAAAATATCTCTGTTTAGTACTTAAGGTATATAATAACACCCTTCAGTACTATAACAAAAGATTCCTCTCCTTGTAACCACAATTTTACCGAACAAATCTAATTTATACCACAATACATCAATAAGAAGAAAAATACTCCAAACGCAATATAATTTTTCCCAAGCTGACGTAGACTAGACGGATCATAGAATGCAGAGGCATACAGACATACTGACAGATGGACGTGTATTTATATACGCGAGATATTCGCGAACAACGACGCGGGAGATCACTGTTATAGAACAGACGCGGTTATAAGGGTCCGGTGACTCATTGGAGCAACTATAGATCACATGTGATGTCAATGCCGTGTTGTTTCCCAGTGGACTAGAATAGGACAATTCTATCTCCTCCTGTGGGTATCCTAGAATGCGACTACAGGATGTTCTCCATTCGACGGTAAACATACAGCCATGACTAAATGCCCTTTTAACGGTAATAGGCTCGCCCCATGAATCATAGTTGGCGAAATGTGGGTGCACACCTCTGCCTACCCGTTCGGGGATTTACAGGCGTCAGTATATATATATATATATGACGGCGCGTTATAATTATTGTGTGATTAGGGTGAATGAAATTCACTCTGGCGTAATGCAAGACGCTAGTGCTCTATGGTCGAGTGTGACGTCATTCGTTCATTCGGTCAATTTGAGTTTGACAGATCATTGACTTTGGTGGGGCGCGCGGCGAATCGTGATCAGTATCGCTGTGAACCTCGACCGAGCACTACGTGTCTAGCAGAACGCTCCTAGTTCGGTTGAATATACTTGGTTATAGATCGCGAGTGTGTCTGTAAAATGTGTAGTCAGTGATTGATGTAATTAAAACGTGGCGATTCGTGTATTAGGTTGTCCTATCTCCTCGCCCGTAAAATCCACGCAGACTAAGTGCAAGCTTACAATGGGCTACTAAGAGGCCCCAGACCCGAAGTAAACCCCATGTGCCTTCATCAGAAGTGGGATACCAGGGCAACAAGCTGAGGAGAATAGCAGTGGCAACCAAAAGACTCGCTAGTCGGGTTTACATGAAATAACGTGAAACTGTGACTGTCCTGATTGTCGGCTGCATCCCGATTACAAGACCCGGTGAGCCCGTTCCTTTTTATTTCGTAGACAGTGTGTGCTTGCTTATTTTTAAAAACAAGTGGTATAGCCAAATAATTTCCTGGTAGCGGAATATCGCATTCCACCCTCCAGGTAAAGATATTGTTGTAAAGGTATTACTCGTGGGTACAAATTCGTGTTTGAATAAAAAGTCTCGTCCTATTTCTACTATTCCATGTAGTGCCAGAAGAGACGATAGCAGTTCTGGCAATCCGTGAGCAGAGGTTTATGAGGTATCGGAGTTTGCACCTAATTATACAGTGGCTAAGTCATATTGTCATTACACGAGAAAGTTTCGAAATATCCCTAATATCTAACTATGCTAATTTCTATACTATCTGTAGCTGTTAATACGGTGAGAAGACTTATTCGAATTGAGTAGGGTACGCTGCAAAAGGTTACTGTGATTGCTTAGATTAGCTTGGAATGCGGTGACGCAATCAGTACGTACAAGAAGTGAGAACGATAATTTTTAACGAACTACCCTATATTAACATCAGTGAGTTCTTTATTGTCAGTACGCAGATGCCATGTCACCATAGTGCAAAGGCTCGTGTTAAATCGTCTTCCATTGAGTGGGAGGGTAGTTAGACAAAAGGAACCAGTTCTCGATTTAATCTTTTTATTTAAGTGACATAATTTACGTAAAAGTGAGTAGTTTGCAGAAAAAACTAACGAAGGACGATTTCGATTATATCACGATGTATTACGTGTTGGTTTTTGCGTTTGCTTTTTTGGTTTCCATATCTTTTCGGTAGCAGGTACTGACCCGGTGTGTCTTGTCTTGAGATGTTTAGGTCCCTCGGAGTACTCGAGCTGTGTTTAAATGTTGGTGGACAGATAGGTGAATGTAGCTGTACGGTGTAAGATATATCTTCCTATGAAGAAGGTTGAACTCTGTTAATAATCGCGTGCTGGCTTGTCAGTTTAATTTCTGTGATGCTGAGTAGCAAAGAGGAGCTATGCGGTATCAGCTCTAACGGGTTTTGTTCGTGTAATATTTCTCATTAGTGGGTAGTGGGTAGACTCACCGTGGTGTACTTCACTTTGAGGCCACACTATTGTGTAGGTACCTAGGTAGAAAAGGCGTGGCGGATCCTTAGCAAGACTACACGAACCAACAGTTTGGTAACCAAATATTTCGGGTCGACTAAAGGAATAGTTCTCGTCGCCAAGTTGGCGGATTGCGGCCGATAAACTGCCCCGAGTAGTCTCTCGTCTTAATGGGCGATTATATGATCTACATTCTGGTGAAAGCCTCTATGGCGTGGCGGTGGTCGGTGCGGCTGCTGCGCGAGGACTCGGTTTCGATCCCCGGTCGGCGCGGGTGTTTGTGTGCTCGTATGAGTCTGCTGGCATTGGTCTGGTCTACGTGCTACGGAGGGCCTGTTGCGTCATATATCCCGGTTGTCGTGCGAGCGTCTGTGGCGGCCGCTACGGGTGATTAGAGCCCACAGGGGTCCGACTGGTGTAGCTGCGGAACAACGGTGTGCCGCTTGGTTGTGGGGATCGGATGGCGGTCGCTTCGCTTCGGGGTGTTTAGAGATCCAGTCGCGCCGCGTTTGTACTGGAGAGCCGAGACCGACTAGGTCGAGAAAAGGGTTCGGAGATTGACGATAGAATGAGTTGGAGTTGATTGCTAGGAGCGGCGGTTGCTGCTATTTATTTGTCATATACCCTCCATTATGATGAAGTGGAGTAAAGTGTGTAATTACGGGTCCACCACCACCAGAATGGCTACCAGCTGATTCCACGTTATCTGAGTGCTAACAAATTGACACTAGGTTATTAACTGTAGAAGGTTTCTGGTGGTAGGAAAACTGAACCCGACTCACTGCAATCACGGGCACAAGGTGAGGTGCGTAATGTTGAGGATTTCGTGTTGTTTGGGTTTTTTTAGTTAGACAAGATTCTTTAGTTAACTGTCTTTTATTCTAAGGTTGGGACAGTGTTTGCAATAATTTACAATAATCTTAAGGTAACTAGCTAGTGCTTGTGACTTGTGTGGCTGACATGTAAGAGCAGTATGGCGGACTCATTCCGGAAGCGGATACAAGATGGTATGCCGCTCGGGATGCGTTCTGAAGCGTTAACACGTAAATTTCAAACTGTTACGAAATTTCAGTCTAAATTGGGTCTAAGTACGAATCATTGCTCAGATGTCAGAAGTTGACGTACAGACTATAATCAGATGAAGGGGGCTGTAATCCGTCACATCAGTAAGTGGTGTATAAGGAGTGAAAATAGTAATTTAGTACTGTGTTCTCGGGTATGAGTGATGGAGTCGTCACAAGCTTTGTGCCTTTGCTTTGAGATGTCTCATTTGGTGAAATTAGGACGTCTTTGATTTCAATACCCTCGCGTACCTAAGATTTAGGGAAAGATGTTCTATTAGCAAGTAATGTTTCATTGTTATCTCAAGTAACGATTTCTCGTCGTACGTGGTCACATAGACGAAATTCTACATCGATCAATCAATCAACCAACTAGGCCACCATGGTCAACTGCTCGACGTGGGCCTCTCCCAATGTGCGCCATTTCGAAATACTACATGGATATGGGTTATCTATGTTATATGATTAGAACAGGAGAAGACCTAAAGTTCCAGATACTGACAAGCATTGGCAGAGACATCCAGGTTGAGGATTACTACTTCAAACAGACGCGTGCTTGGGTGACTTCTCTTACTTTACAGGGTAGTATCGGTGTCATAGGGCCACTCTGTTTAATAGGCAATCAATGAGCTAGATGAAAATGACAGCTTCCCCGTAAGTGTGATAGATATGTTCGCTCCACAGCCGATCGTGTTGATCTAATGGTGACTTCGACGGATCAACACACGGATGATGGCCAGGGTGGTAATGAAACCGTTCTATGTGGGAGGGCGGTGTGCTCCTCCATGCGTCTTATTTCGCTCCATATTAATGAATGAGTGATGTAAAGTAACAGCGTAGATGTGCAATCCGTGCGACTCCGCCAATGGTCCGGGGAAGCGTAGTCGTGATTCGTGCCCTCGTTAATAGACAGGGTAATGGAGCGGTTACGAGAGCCTCTGCGAGAGAAGCGTCGGTGGCTTGGTGGTTGGGGGGTCGGTCTTGCGATCGAGGGGTCCCTGGTTCGAGTCCTGGCCGTTGCACAGCCGACGTGAGCCCACTCCTGGCACGGGCAGTTTGGCTTGGTTGGAGGGGTTAGAGGGAATATTAGTAATTTCGATGATTTTGGTTGCTAATATTCTTTTGAAACGAAGCGCGTATGGTAGTTTGGTACAGGAAAGCGAAGTGTAACAAAATTGGCTCCTAACTAATTCTGAACCATAAGTTTGTTCTAATTAATCGGTTTCGAGTGTATGCGGATAGAGCACTAAATGGAGTATAGTCAGTGTTGGTTTATTGGTTTCCAGTCTTGCTTTACTTGCTACTACTACCTTTGGAAACCTATTCAAATAAAGCCTGGCCGCGGCTTGGGCTAGGATGTAGACGCTACTCGCTTCCAATATGGCGGATAGAGCTGGGACACATCGTGTTTGGGCAGACTTCAGTACATTTCATCTCCTAGCTTCGAACCCCAATGCCTCAATCCGATCTCGAGAGATTAGTCATACCACTGTAGTAGAAATTGACAACGAGCTGGCCGAGACGGCGGTCTATAATCAGAACGAAGGAAGAATTCACGACAACGACACATTCTCAGCGATTAATTCTCACATCATTACTACTAGTCCACCTTCCACAGATCTTGATGCATATTGTAAGTAGGTAGGTCCAGACTCACTTTCATGTTCGGACTGGCTCCTCGAGGGTCGATGTTCGAACTATGTATTGTTGCTAGCCTTGCAGGATAGTGTAGGTGTTTGTAGGGGCACCGAGTGGTTGTACGTAGGTCTAGACTCACATTCATGTTTGGACTGGCTCCACGAGGGTCGATGTTCGAACTATGTAATGTTGCTAGCTTTGGAGGACAGTGTAGGTGGTTGTAGGGGCACCAAGGAGTGGTTGCCCGGCCCGACTGGTTTGCAGTCGTAGGGGCACCAATGAGTGGTTGCCCGGAGTCCGACTTGTTTATGGTCGGAGGGGCACCAATGAGTGGTCGCCCGGGGTCCGACCGGTTTATGGTCGCAGGGGCACCAATGAGTGGTCGCCCGGGTTCCGACCGGTTTATGGTCGCAGGGGCACCAATGAGTGGTCGCCCGGGTTCCGACCGGTTTATGGTCGCGGGGGCACCAATGAGTGGTCGCCCGGGTTCCGACCGGTTTATGGTCGCAGGGGCACCAATGAGTGGTCGCCCGGGTTCCGACTGGTTTATGGTCGCAGGGGCACCAATGAGTGGTCGCCCAGGTTCCGGCCGGTTTATGGTCGCAGGGGCTCCAATGAGTGGTCGCCCGGTCCGACTAGTTCATAGTCGTAGGGGCACCAATGAGTGGCTGCCCGGTTCTGCTCGTTGTGGCCGAAGAACACCAACGAGAGATGTTAGGCCTGTGCGGCGATGGAAGTCAGTGATGGACGAGCGTGTCAGTGCGAGAAGAATTAAAGCCTCGTACATTTGTTCACAGACGGATCTCTGGCATTGGTCGCACGAGGACGAGCGACATGTCAGTCTGGCCGTGATGGCGCGTTATAATTATTGTGTGATTAGGGTGAATGAAATTCACTCTGGCGTAATGCAAGACGCTAGTGCTCTATGGTCGAGTGTGACGTCATTCGTTCATTCGGTCAATTTGAGTTTGACAGATCATTGACTTTGGTGGGGCGCGCGGCGAATCGTGATCAGTATCGCTGTGAACCTCGACCGAGCACTACGTGTCTAGCAGAACGCTCCTAGTTCGGTTGAATATACTTGGTTATAGATCGCGAGTGTGTCTGTAAAATGTGTAGTCAGTGATTGATGTAATTAAAACGTGGCGATTCGTGTATTAGGTTGTCCTATCTCCTCGCCCGTAAAATCCACGCAGACTAAGTGCAAGCTTACAATGGGCTACTAAGAGGCCCCAGACCCGAAGTAAACCCCATGTGCCTTCATATATATATATATATATATATATATATATATATATATGTCGGCGCAAATCCGCTAAATTAATCGTTTATCTCATGTGTTAAGGCAACCTAATGTGTCATAAAATTAATGTGTAATTGATTATTTTAGAATAAACTTGGTTTAAGTAATTGTTGGCAATAATATTGAGATTGCGGATGATTAATTGTTTGCTTTGTTGACCAAAAGCAAATGATTAATCTCGATTAATTTTAGTATTAACGTTAATGTGTTTCAAATGTTTCTAAATTCATGTTATGATTTTTAAAGAACAGTTAGCTGTTTCATTCAGTTTTATTCAGATTCATAATTGTACTTCCTGTACACTTAAAGCATTCGACGGATGTTTTTACTGATGATTTTGCAAATGCTAACTCTTTCTAAATTATTGTTTTGATTTCTAATCTACAAAAAGTAATTTTCCTTATTATTTTTAAGCCTTAATATAAACGTGTTTGTCGTAAAAATCTTTTGAAGGAAGTTGATAGCCTGATGAAAGTTTTTACTGAAATAATTACAAATAAATAGTCAGGATAATTTTAAAAATGTTAAAATGAATTTACGTTATTTTAAATGATTGTAAACAAAATATTAAGATTTAAAGACTTTTAATAATTTGTCATGTTCATGATGACGTCACAACCGACGTCCATTTTCTTTGGTCGAGCGGTTGTGGCATCTCATTATTGTTCGAGCCGTGCTAAAGAAAAGTTCTGTGCAGCGTAGTAAAATAAGTCCGGTGAGTACCCATATTACCTACCGAAAGGAATATTAGTTTAATTATAATTTAGAGCTAGACTTAAATAATAAAGTGTTTAGTTTTTAACAAGTGTTTCTTTCGTTGTTTGCAATGAGCGAGCCTAGTGACGGAAATTGTGACGTCAGCTATGCTGACGTCACTCTTTCTAAAAATTCCGAGGGTCAGGGTTCCTCGTTATCAGAAGTGGGATATCCACCCACTTCTCGACCATCAAATTCCAGCAATAATGAAAATAATGCTTCTGTTAATGGGGTACCCTCGGAGTTTTTCGCTCAGATGTTGCAGACGATGAAAGATATGTTTGATCGTATAGCAAAGCAACCCGATTCTAAAATGAAAATCAGTGATGTATTTTTACCGTCATTCGATCCGGACGCGAATATTGGTGTACGTGAGTGGTGTCAGCATGTGACCACTGCCATGGAAACTTATAACCTAAAAGATTACGACATTAGAATGAAAGTTGGTAGTTTACTAAAAGGTCGTGCAAGGTTATGGGTTGACAATTGGCTTGTCTCAACTACCACTTGGCAGGAATTGCGTGATGTTCTAATTACCACCTTTGAACCCGAGAATAGATATTCTCGCGATGTTATTCGTTTTCGAGAACACGTGTATGACAATACTCAAGACATTGCGCAGTTCTTGTCTCAGGCTTGGGTACTATGGCGGCGCGTCACCAGAGATAAACTTTCCGATGATGACGCAGTGGAGGCTGTGATCGGGTGTATCGGAGATGAGCGGTTGAGGATTGAATTATTGAATGCCCGTGCCATTTCAGTACCAGAATTAATTTCAGTAGCATCATCTATCAGGCGAATCAAGCGAACTCATCCGGGTACACCCAACTCACAGCAAGGTCCACCAAAGCGACCACGAATCACTGATAAGACCTCTCTCTTTTGTCAAGTGTGCAAAAAGCCCGGTCATGATACTCGCGATTGTAGATACCGCGTCAAACCTGGTGATTCGAATACGCGTAACCAGGATCCTAAGCCTGCTTCACAGAATCCTGGCAAACCTACTTGTACTTTCTGCTCTAAGGTTGGGCATACGTATGAAACATGCTACAAGCGTGAGCGTGCGGTAGTAACAAATGTTAATTGCGTGGGTTTGCCTAAACTAAATTCTATGGCGGTGACGATTGGTAAATTAAAGTTAAAGGCACTGTTTGATAGTGGGGCAGAATGTTCTTTACTACGCGAATCATTGGCTGCGCGATTACCTGGACAGCGACAACAGGCTGTTAGTTATTTGAAAGGAATAGGTCAATTCACAGTAGTTTCACTATCAACACTAACTACGGTTTGCGTGATCGATGATCTCAGTGTGGAACTCCAGTTCCACGTAGTGCCAGACTACGAAATAGGTTCAGACGTGCTGATAGGCATAAACCTGTTAAGTAAAACTAACTTAAGCGTATTGGTGAGTTCTCGGGGTGCTACATTGGTTCGTCAACCGGTCGTAAACCACATGCGATTACGGAGCGAAAAGTTTGATCAGATAAATTGCGATTTAACCTGCACTGATCAAATGGATGAATTAAAAATCTTATTGAACAAATATGAACATTTATTCATCCGCGGCTACCCGCACACACGTGTTAATACAGGTGAACTCGAAATACGTTTAAAGGAACCTGGCAAGTGTGTTGAGCGTAGACCGTACCGATTAAGTCCCGTTGAACGTGAAAGGGTACGTGAAATTGTACAAGATCTTCTTGTACATAACATCATTCGTGAAAGTCGATCGCCATTCTCGAGTCCAATTATATTGGTCAAAAAGAAAAACGGCCAAGATCGTATGTGTGTGGACTTCCGCGAACTGAACCGAAACACCTTAAGGGATCACTATCCACTGCCAATTATATCCGACCAAATAGACCAGCTAGCAGGGGGGTTGTACTTTTCAACATTCGATATGGCAGCGGGGTTCCATCAAATACCCATCGCGGAGGGTTCAATTGAGAAGACTGCGTTCGTTACACCCGATGCTTTGTATGAGTACGTCACAATGCCCTTTGGCCTTAGTAACGCGGTTTCGGTGTATCAGCGGTGCATAAATAGGGCCCTTGCTTCTCTATTGAACTCTCCTGACCAGGTATGTCAGGTTTATGTCGATGACGTCCTTTCAAAATGTACAGAGTTTGCTCAAGGGCTCTCTCACATCGAGCGAATCTTAATCGCTTTACAAGAGGCTGGATTTTCAATTAACATTGAAAAAACGGCCTTCTTTAAACGCTCCATTGAGTACTTGGGCAATATTGTATCAGAGGGACAAGTTAGTCCTAGCCCAGGGAAAGTGGAGGCTTTAACGAAGGCACCGGTCCCTAAAACTGCCAAACAAGTTAGGCAATTTAATGGCCTCGCCGGGTACTTCAGGCGCTTCATTCCCGATTTTTCGCGTATAATGGTACCTCTGTACGAACTTACAAAAAAGAACGCTAAATGGGAATGGAACGACAGACACGAGGAAGCTCGAAATCGCATTGTACAACACTTGTCTACTGCGCCTACCCTTATGTTATTTCAGGAAGATTCACCGATCGAGCTATACACAGACGCGAGCAGCCTCGGCTACGGAGCGGTGCTAGTCCAGACCGTCGGGACTCGCCAGCATCCAGTCGCGTACATGAGTCAGCGCACCACTGACGCCGAGAGCCGCTACCATTCCTACGAGCTCGAAACTCTGGCGGTGGTGAGAGCCATCAAACATTTCAGACACTACCTGTACGGTCGAAAATTTAAGGTAATAACTGACTGTAATGCCATGAAGGCGTCTAAGCATAAAAAGGATTTGCTACCGCGGATTCATAGATGGTGGGCGTTCCTACAGAATTATGATTTTGAGGTTGAATATAGAAAGGGCGAGAGACTCCAACATGCAGATTTCTTTAGCAGAAACCCGTGTTCTGAGATGTCAGTAAATAACATTAACAGAGACACTGAATGGCTGCAAATCGAACAGCGACGCGACGATAGTCTCCGCCCGGTGATAGAAAGCATGTCCACTGACAACCCAGCAGCAGAGTACGTCCTTGAGGAAGGCTTATTGAAGAGAACACTCACTGATCCTGTGTTTGGAATGCATAAACTACCTGTTGTTCCAAGGTCATTCCAATGGAGTTTGATAAACTCTTTTCATACGTCACTACAGCATCCGGGATGGGAAAAGACTCTTCAAAAGCTGAGAGAATCGTATTGGTTTGAGAAGATGAGTACAATCGTCAGAAGGTTTGTCGACAATTGCATTATCTGCAAAACCTCTAAAGGACCTTCGGGTGCGATACAGGCACAGCTTCACCCGATTCAAAAACCTACAGCTGCATTCCAAGTCGTTCATATGGATGTCACAGGCAAGCTTGGTACGAGGAACGCAGAGGGACGAGATGAGTATGTCATCGTAGCTATCGACGCGTTTACCAAGTACATATTACTTAGCTACTCCAATGACAAGAGCCAAAGCAGCAGTCTCGCAGCACTCAAACGACTTGTTCATCTATTTGGATGTCCAGTTCAGATCGTGGTGGATGGTGGACGTGAATTTCTCGGTGAGTTCAAAGCCTATTGTGATCGTTTTGGTGTTAACATACACTCTATAACGCCAGGAGTAAGCCGAGCAAACGGTCAAGTCGAAAGAGTTATGAGCACATTGAAAAACGCACTAGTTATGATTAAAAACTATGACACCGAAAATTGGCAAACTGCGTTAGAAGCCTTGCAGCTCGCATTTAATTGCACTCCACACAGAGTAACTGGTGTTGCTCCGCTCTCCCTACTCACACGACGCCAACACTGCGTACCGCCCGAGCTCCTTCAACTTGTCAATATTGACGACGAGTCTGTTGATTTTGATATACTCGAACAGCATGTTCAAGGGAAAATGTCTGCAGCTGCTGAATATGACAAACAAAGATTTGATAAGAACAAGGCAATGATGCGTCCTTTTCAGAGGGGTGATTACGTACTCGTCAAAAACAATCCCAGGAACCAAACTTCTCTAGACCTAAAATACAGCGAACCGTATGAGATTCACAGGATATTGGATAATGATCGGTATACGGTGAAACGTGTGAACGGCAGAGGACGTCCACGCAAGGTGGCTCACGACCAGCTACGTAGAGCACCACAACCAGGAGATCAAGAAACCGGGTCGGCGAGCGAAGACACAACATCACCTGCTGAGGACACATCAGCAGACTCCGTTCAGCAGGCTGCGCCTCAGCCAGCTGCCGACGGTGATATATCAAACGAGCCGCTGTCGTCCTAGTACTAACATGTCCAGATGTTAGACGCCTTTGAAAACTGGTTAGTCTATTCTGTTTTATTAATCTTTTTCTAAATCTCGGTAGATAATCTACTTACAGATGTACATCTGGATGCAGCATTGTTAAAGCTTTCTAAATAATTATTATAAGCATCTAAGCTTTGATAAAAGCCTGCTAAATTATTATCCAAAACATTTAGACGCGGCTTTGCTAAAGCTTGATGAATAATTACTGAAAACATCGGGTAAGCAGCTTTGCTAAAGCTTGCTACACGATTATTATAATGATTAATATAAACATCTGTAATCAGCTTTGCTAAAACTTGCTACATGATTATTATAATGATTAATATAAACATCTGTAATCAGCTTTGCTAAAACTTGCTACATGATTATTATAACTGTACAAACCATACGTACCTAGACTCCTTTCCTATTTCTAATTCATTTTCAGAGCCACTGGGGACCACTGTCATAAAAATAAGTTCCAGACCCCAGCACCGTCCTTCCCAATTCCTTTAGAGCCCCTGTGGACCACGGCGTACGAGACCGCTCATGACCACAGCAACAATTACCCGTGAGCAATTATAAACAACAACAAAAGCTATACTAATATTATTTTCAGAGCCCCTGGGGACCACGGTCATAATATAAGGCCTAGGCCCCAGCATCGACCCTTCTTAAATCCCTTAGAGCCCCTGTGGACCACGGCGTACAAGACCGCTCATGACCACAGCATCATCCTTGTCTACGAGAAACAAGTCATGCATTAATGCGTGGAGCATTTGTATTGACATAATACCTACCTACCTACAGTAAATAAGAGTGTGGAATGCGTGGAGCATTGGCACAAAACTCAACTCGCTCATTTCCCATGTACAGATAAAATTTGTTTTTGTTCAAACTTGAAATTGAACTATGTGTTTTACTGTGTGTTTTGTCACTCATGAATAAGCTATCATAGCTGACTACTTGGTTTCCTTTGAAATCAATTGTTGATACTTAAAGTTTACTGCAGAAGAAATACCTGCTACTACATTACATACTCGCTATATGTTCAAGACTATAATAACCAAGTTATCAGCTAGGGTATCTATGAATGGATACCGAGCTCAGAAAATGTTTTACTTTCAGAATCGCGACTGGTGCAGGGCACGCACCGTCTCGCAGAATGGCCGTGTCGGCGCAAATCCGCTAAATTAATCGTTTATCTCATGTGTTAAGGCAACCTAATGTGTCATAAAATTAATGTGTAATTGATTATTTTAGAATAAACTTGGTTTAAGTAATTGTTGGCAATAATATTGAGATTGCGGATGATTAATTGTTTGCTTTGTTGACCAAAAGCAAATGATTAATCTCGATTAATTTTAGTATTAACGTTAATGTGTTTCAAATGTTTCTAAATTCATGTTATGATTTTTAAAGAACAGTTAGCTGTTTCATTCAGTTTTATTCAGATTCATAATTGTACTTCCTGTACACTTAAAGCATTCGACGGATGTTTTTACTGATGATTTTGCAAATGCTAACTCTTTCTAAATTATTGTTTTGATTTCTAATCTACAAAAAGTAATTTTCCTTATTATTTTTAAGCCTTAATATAAACGTGTTTGTCGTAAAAATCTTTTGAAGGAAGTTGATAGCCTGATGAAAGTTTTTACTGAAATAATTACAAATAAATAGTCAGGATAATTTTAAAAATGTTAAAATGAATTTACGTTATTTTAAATGATTGTAAACAAAATATTAAGATTTAAAGACTTTTAATAATTTGTCATGTTCATGATGACGTCACAACCGACGTCCATTTTCTTTGGTCGAGCGGTTGTGGCATCTCATTATTGTTCGAGCCGTGCTAAAGAAAAGTTCTGTGCAGCGTAGTAAAATAAGTCCGGTGAGTACCCATATTACCTACCGAAAGGAATATTAGTTTAATTATAATTTAGAGCTAGACTTAAATAATAAAGTGTTTAGTTTTTAACAAGTGTTTCTTTCGTTGTTTGCAATGAGCGAGCCTAGTGACGGAAATTGTGACGTCAGCTATGCTGACGTCACTCTTTCTAAAAATTCCGAGGGTCAGGGTTCCTCGTTATATATATATATATATATATATTTATCCCGCAAACAATTGGCCGTCCACTGAAGGCGAAAGTGCATTTAAACTGGCGTCCACCTGCTTTTGGCGTCCATATACCGGACGCCACTTTGTTATCCGGTGGCACTTAAGTCCTATTGATCCTAGCTAGCCGTAGTACAAAAATCGACGGAAGTCAAAATTCGCTTTAAATGGTTGCAATAAAATATTGAAAACTTCGCGAAGAAATCACCGCGCAGGTGAGGCGCTGCTGCAGTGCGTATATCCACACTGTATATCTAGAGGAATTCCTGACTACGGATTCGCGTATTTGGCGTCCACAATTGCGACGTTGCCAACTCGCACCTACCGCAATCAAAACAATATAATCAACATCCAATTATTTTTGTATAACAGTCGCGCAAACGTTAGAACATTTTATTCATGATTAATTACCTGAGACGGTGTTGGGTCATAAATTCATACTCATACTCATACTACTCATACTCATTTATGTATAATATAGAATATTACATGTCAGTATAATAATAATGGGACTTTATGCATTTATAGGAGAAGGAAGAAGAAGTGATATTAGATTCATGTATACGGACGTATGCGTCAAACCGGCATCCATATATATGTCTCGTAGCTTTAAGGCTATATACGGACGTCCGTTGACGGTATATACCTACTATTCATGCCTCCCCATATTCGACGTCCGATTAATTTACTAAAGTAGTGCCATAGATTCATGTACACGGACGTCAAATATCGTACAGTATGAAAAGTATACGTCAAACCGACATCCGTATATGTATCGCGTAGCCCTGAAGCTATATGCGGACGCCAGTTGACGGTATATACCTACTATTCATGCCACCCCATATTCGATGTCCGATTAATTTTCTAAAAATAGTGCTATAAATTCATGTATACGTCAAACCGACATCTGTATATGTGTCGCGTAGCTCTGAAGCTATATACGGACGTCAGTTGACGGTACAGACTTTTCATGCCGCCCCATATTCAACGTCCAATTATTTTTGTCAAGTAGTGCTATAGATTCATATATACGGACGTCAAATCTCGTACAGTATGAAAACCGTAATATATAAATAAATAAATAAAAACAGCGTCAAACAGACCTAGCCCGTCTCGAGGCCTTTTCAAGTCCCATGGTCACGGGTAAGACTCAACCCGTGACCATGGGACTTGAAAAGGCCTCGAGACGTCGGGTTAAAGTTTGAAATAATACACGCGATTAAATCGGTTAAAATAGTTTTATTTCAAATCATAAATAATTTTATTTGCTACCAAGTACTTAAGCCTAAGAGGAGAACAAACGGACAAACCGCGGACGGCCGCGGGTCAGCCGGACATATGAAAGCATTTTCGTCCAAGTCCAATCTTAATACACAGACCTTCGTTAGCGCTCGGTAGATGGTCATGGGCAAAAGTTGCTGTTTCTAATATAGCGAAGAGTGAAAAGTTTCGGGTTCTTAAAATATTAAGAAATATGTGGATTATTCCATTTTTTGGTGTAAGTACCATTTAAATAGCGTTTTTTAGTAGGGCAAACACAGCTTGATCGGGTCACTCCTGCGGGGCTGGTTGATACTAAGTAGCTAGTGGCGTACCTTAGATACGTAGTCAAAGATAAGCTCAGCAGTGGGCGATTACAGGGTGAGAATAATCTATCAGAAATATCTAGTCAATAATACTCTTTGAATCTAATCAAATTAAGCTTAAAAATACTCGTATATAACACTAAAAGACAACCCACTACATTCTCAGCAACATGCGTACAGGAAAGGTAGATCAACAGAGTCCGCACTGCACATGGTAGTGCATAAGATAGAATCGGCTATCACAAATAAAGCCTCAACACTAGTTACTTTCATAGACATAGAAGAGGCTTTCGACAAGACGGTACACAGCAGCATTAACGAAGCCTTGCGAAGGCGTAGGGTAGAACCAACCATAAGGGACTGGATCACTCAGCTAATAAGCAAAAGAGCGGTCCAGATAGTGATCACTACCACAAGAGCAAAGGTAGTCAAAGGGTGCCCACAAGGAGGCGTCCTATCGTCACTTTTATGGAATATAGTAGTAGACAGCCTCCTAAAAAGACTAAATGAGAGAGGATGCACCACCATCGGGTACGCAAATGATCTTGCAATACTGATAAGCGGAACGGCTGAGGATGTGCTATGCAAAATCATGCGCTCAGCCCTTCAGATTGTGGAAGAATGGTGCGAAGAACACCGAATATCAGTAAACCCGAAAAAAACAGAACTTGTCCTTTTCACCAACAAAAGTAAGTTACCAGAACTACAACTACCAAAACTATTTAACACCAAACTAGCTCTAACAACTCAAGTTAAATATCTGGGCATCATACTTGATAATAAGTTGAATTGGGCTAGCCACATAAATGCTAAGATGAAAAAGGCCTGTATAACTTTCTGGCAATGCAGAAGACTCGTTGGTAAGAACTGGGGTCTTAACACAAAGATAACACTTTGGCTGTATACGGCAATTATCAGACCTTCCCTAACCTATGGATCAGTTGTATGGTGGCCCAGAACAGAACTGATCACTGTGAAAGAAAAGCTCCAGAGTTTACAACGCCTAGCGAGTACAGCAGCCACTGGATGCATGAGAACCACCCCATCAGTCGCACTAGAGCACTTCCTAAACCTGAGACCGCTGCATCTAATCATACAGGAGGAGGCCAAGGCAGCAGCCTTAAGACTGAAAAATAATGGGCTTTGGAAAGAGAATACTGGAACAAAGCATTCAAAGATTCTACAGGGAATCCTAAAGAAGATACCACTTCTCGAGGCTCCCATAGACAGAATACCATGTCACCACGTCTTCGAAAGGAAGTTTCATATCCAACTTTCTGAAGAAAAAAGAGATAACTCTGGCGTCAAAGAAGTTAGGATATACACAGACGGCTCCAAAACCACACATGGTGCCGGAGCAGGCGTCTTCTCGAATGACTTAAATATCAAAATAACAACCACCTTGGACAAGCTAAGCATAATATTTCAAACCGAATGTATTGGCATAACGAGAGCGGCGGAGACGATTGCCGCCAGAGATGTCAGAGATCTAGATGTAAAGATCATCTCAGACAGTGCATCCGTACTCCAAGCTCTCTAAAGTAACACCATAACCTCTGTCCTCATATTGGGATGTCATAACACACTCCAATCCATTGCAAACACAAACAGGGTCACGCTGCAATGGATCAAGGGACACAGCAACTCCCTCGGCAACGACGCAGCCGATGAATTGGCCAAGAGAGGATCAGGGTCGACAGTATATGGACCGGAACCAATACTACCCATACCTCAAGCACAGGTCAAAACTTGGCTACGAAAAAGTACAGAAGAAACCCATCTGTCAGAATGGACAAACACTGAAGGATGCAGACAAACAAAAAATGCAGTTCCGGTAGCATCAAAAACGTCTAGCCGAAACCTCATTAGGCTAAGAAGGGACTAAATCCGCAAGGTCACCGGCCTCTTGACCGGTCACTGTCCCCTAAACAAGCATCTGTTTACAATAGGTGTGACGGACAGCCCCCTATGCAGAAGCTGCATGGGGGCAGAAGAAATGCCACGGCATGTGCTTACAGAGTGCACGAGCGTGGCCGCACAACGGGCGAAATTCCTCCAGTCACCAGCGTCACTCTGGGAAGCATGTGGAAACCTGAAAAGGCTGCTGGCTTTTTGGGAGGATCTGGGTTGGTTGGAATGAGAGGTAAGATGGTACGCACAATGGCCCAATCAAGAGGCTAAGTGCGGAACAGCCCAGGTAAACTAACTAACTAACTAACTAACCCGTATGTAAACTCATGCTAATATTAAAGTTTTTTCGTACGATGAGAAAGAAAGACTGCTTCCACAGCAGTAGTAAGATGTTAGGTACTACTGCTGTGGAATCAGTCGTTCTTTCTATAAATACAAAAATGAGAATAGCTCAAATAAGACAGCGGTCAACCGAGAAATCATAAAAAAAATATCATTCACAATAGACAATTCATTTTGCGGGACTCCGTGAAAGAAAGAGATAAGTATGAATAAACGATTCACAAGCTGGCAACGTCGCACTTTTAAATCCCAACCGTCTGATTTGGACGTGAAAATGTCCGCGCAATATATAAATAATATTGATATACGTCGGAGGTCACTAAAGCTTCACTATTGTATGGGGTCCAAAAATGTTTGGGCCTAACTGCAAAATGAATATTGCCGCAAGTAAAAAAGCAAGAAAATTAAGTATCTTATGGAGTAGCAAATCAAAAAACTAAGCAATATTCGTCGACAGATGATGAAAAATGTAAGCAGAACTGGTGGACGTCCTAATGATGCACCACATACCTGACGCCAAATGAGTTACTGGATGTATATATATATATATATATATATACAGTGGTGGACACATAATTAAAGACACTTAGAGGATATTAATTTTTCAAAGTTTACCTGTCCTATATTTTTTTATTATAATGCAATAGGAGCTTGCAATTTTAATTAAATTACTCTATCGGTTATCTTTAAATGTTAGAAATGAAATAAACGGAACAAGGAAATCGTCTTCAAAATTTATTAAGTTTATCTTTATTGTAGATAGTATGAACTAATGCAAAGACTTGGCCAATTAATTAAAGACACACAAATTAAGTAACCATAAAAAAATAAATATTGTGAATATTAAGACGAACTTGACTTAAATTAGTTTTAGATGTATAATAAGAACATAAAACTATGTTATTAATATTTTGTCGCACGTCCTTTAGTAGTAATGACAGCCTGACACCGCGTAGGCATTGAAGCGATCAAATTATTACAGGTTTTAATCGAAATCTGCTCCCATGCCTCCTTAAATACCGTGTAAAGTTGATGCACATTGCTCATACGTTTTTTTGACACTATTTTCTTCACATAGGACCATAAGTTTTCGATTGGGTTTATATCAGGACTGTACGGTGGCCAATCTAAAACTGTTACTGATTGGCTCCTAAGGAATTCTTTGACCACAGCTGAAGTGTGTTTTGGATCGTTGTCATGTTGGAAAGTCCATATCACTGGCAAATTATCCTCGGCATAAGGTAACATGGTTTCTTCTAAAATATTCTTATATTGAAATTTATCCATGTTACCTTCTATTTTTTTTATAGGTCCCACACCGTAACCAGAAAAACATCCCCAAACTTTAATATTACCCCCTCCATGTTTGGCTATTTTCTTTGTGTATTTAGGGTCCATTTCTTTTTTTGGAGGACGTCTCACGTAAACTTTTCCATCAGAATTAACCATATTAATTTTAGTTTCGTCGGAAAAAAGCACACTTTTCCACTGTCGATCTGTCCAATGTGCATATTTTTTGGCAAATTGTAATCTAGCTCTAATATTTTCTTTCTTCGAAAGTGGGACCTTACGAGAAACTCTTCCAAATAAGTCTGTCTCACATAATCGCCTTCTAACCGTTCTTGCAGACACTCCTCTAGACCCCCCTGCACCGAATACTTCTAAGCGAATAACTTCTGAGCCTTTGAATGGGTCTTTTTTAGCCCACAATGCTATTCTTGAGCCTTCTCGCGGGGTTGTTTTTCTCGGTCTAGGTTTCCTAGGCACGTTTTCCGTAGTATTAAACTTATTATTAAGTCCGATAGCGCTCATAACCATATCTTTAGAGCATCGCAAATGATCTGCAATTTTCCTGTACGACCAACCTTTGTCATGAAAATTGAGAATTATCTATCTTGTAGAAGGATCGCAACTTTTGCTTTTTCCCATACTACGAGTATATTTCAATTTAAATTTTACAATAAAACTTAAAGCCAGCTTTAAACTGAGCTAGTTTTTGCGTGTCACAATTATTCGCGGCAAAATGGGAAAAAATTAAATGCTCCTTTTATTTTTATTTTAAATTTAGAACACGGAATACATACTGTCTTTAATTAAATGGCCAGCGGCAAATGCATCGAAAAAGTTTGTGTTACATTTTAAAAAGGATTTAAGACTAAACTATTGCTTATATACCTTTTATACTGTTCTCATTTAAAAAATACGACATCAATTTATGTAGAATAATAATAAGAACAGAATTTATTCATATCTTGGGTATCTAAACATCATTTATTTTGATGTATGTGTTCAACATAAAGGGTGTCTTTAATTATGTGACCACCACTGTATATATCGACCGTAGCTATTAACAAAGTCGGAACTACAAAAACACTACTTTTCAGTACGGCCAAATAAAGTTTTGAACTTGCACCAAATTCACAAATGCCCATATATTGAAACCAAATTTCGCGCAGTGCTACAGTTTTGAAAGATAATGAAGGTCGTAATGTGAATAACAAAAATAAATCTAGGAAATTCTAGAAAAAGCAGTTGTTACATTGTTAACCGAAACCGATACTAGCACACTTGTCGTAAGTGACATATCCTACAATGTTTCACGTACTATGAAAGTCGTAAGTGGCACATCCTACAATATTGCACGTACTAGGGAAGTCGGACGTGTCACATCCAACAATTTTTCACGGTACGTAATTACAAGGTTATGTCGGATGTGGGGGTGTTCATAGGCCTTATGTATTAAAAGAAGGTTTTAAAACTGATAAATTGTTTTATTAATATCCAATTAAATGTAAATTAAATCAAGATAGTGTACGGTTAGTACATCGAACAGGTTAAAAATCATAAAAATTCACAATAGTAATGGAAAGTACAAGTAATTACAGTCCAGAACCACTGACGACGAAGGGGTGATGTGCTATTTCTATTGCCGTGTGGGATGCCAGGCACTCCTGTGGCTGAAAGGCGTCACAGCGCCTGCGAGTATGGGATTGTCGGCGAGCCTCAACGCACGTTTTTGTATCGATTCGAAGGGGTCAAGCTGGTTTGCAGATGCTCCGGCAAAAGGTGACAGCAGTACTCCATATGGGGCCGGACTTTTGCCTTATAAAGAAGGAGTCGTTGCCCCGCAGTGAAGTACTGCTTCGCCCTGTTAAACACTCCAAGTTTCTTCAATGCCAGCTAGGCCTTATCCTCCAAATGGCTGCGGTACTGGAGGTCGCTTGAGATGTCGACGCCTAGGATCCCGATACTCGAGGAAATGGTTCGCGGTGTACCCAGGAATTGCGGCGGTACAACAAATGGGGTTTTCTTAGAGGTGAATGCACACTTGCGTCTTAGTGGGATTGAATTGGACTAGGTTTAGTCGACCCCAATCGGATACTCCCGATTTTGGTCGCAAGTTGTTAGCGACTCTCCTTCACCTTAGACTGAGAGATATTTGCACGGCCCATGTAACACGTGTCCCCGGTACTGTCTTCCGCATAGCAATGGATGGAGTCATCAGACAGCATATCATTTATGTGCAGCAGAAACAGGGTCGGAGACAGCACGGAGCCCTGTGGCACACCAGCGTTTGTGTCCATGGAGTCCGAGCAGCTGCCATCGACGACGGCTTGGATACTGTCGGTCGCTCAGTAGATCGCTTCCTTCAAGGTATCTCAGGAACTGTGTATTAATCACACACTTCACAACCTTCGAGAGTAGGGATGTTATAGCAATAGGCCTGTTATTGGAAGGGTCTGTCCTGTCTCTTTTCTTTAGCACAGGATGCACGAACTCAGTCTTCCACGAGGCAGAGCAAGAGAGCGCGAAAAGCTGCGTAAGTACTGGGTACAATTAGGGGGCACAGCGCCTGAGCACCATCGCCATATATACCATCCGGCCCACTCGACTTCCAAACATCTAGGGACTTGAGTTCCCGCCGGACCACCCGTTGTGTGATTTTAACTTCAGGCATGGAAACACCACAGCTGGGGAGAATGGGTGGCTCGGCATTCCCGTCATTCATTGTCGAGTTTGACGCAAAGAGGTTACCCAAAAGATCGGCTTTCTCCTTAGCGCCATAGGCAAGGCTACCGTCGAGTTTCTGCGGCGGCGGAAGGCAAGAGTGGCAGAAGTTTGGCCGTTTGCTCGCTCCTGACGCGATCCAGTGGTTGGGAATATAGCATTCCATACACATTAGAATCGCTTCAGCGACTGCTCTTGCACAAGAGCTTGAATCGTTTGAAGTGACGCAAAGCCGCCTCCACGGGTACGACGAGAAGAATTCTCGCAGTCCGTTCCAGTCTACCGACTTGTAGTGCCAGACATGCCACCACTGAGGTGGCCGCGGTGGTTCTGGCCACGCGAGAGTCACTTGCGCCCAGACGACGCTGTGGTCCGAAGTACCGAGTGGTGCCTCCACTCGATACGTAGTCAGCAGAGGGTCCAATAAAGACTCTCTGTGGGTCTCGATATCTGGTTTTCTAGTGATAGAATGCACCAGTTGCGAGAACCCATAGGTCAGGGCGTAGTGAGCAGCCCTTCCCGTAAAATCAGTTCTGTGCGACCCAACCACTCCACATGGTGAGCGTGAAAGTTCCCCAAGAATACCAAATCCGCGGCAGGGTACTGCTCAATTACTCTGTCCACCGACCGCTGTAAGTGCTCAAACAGTTGAGCCGTGCCCAGGTCACCGCTATGGGACCTGTAGACGCACGCATAGATACGGGTATGGCCACCGTGATCCATACGTACCCCTAGAGTGGACAGGTCCCTGTCTTCAAGGCCGTTTAGACAGCGACAGCAAACGTCATCCCGGACGTACATGCATAACCCGGCTTTGCTTAGGAAGTTATGCTCGGGTTTGTACCCGGGGTACATAAGGTAGGCTGTATTGACCTGGCATGATATTTGGGTCTCCTTCAGAAAGAATAAGGTCAGCTTTGCTGTCTCAAGATGGTGATGGACCTCGTTAAGATTGGTGTGGAGGCCCCTGATGTTACAGAAGTCAACTTTCATTGTGGATGAATGTGCCGCTGTAGAACGTCTATTCTTATTTTTCTTGGCCATAATAAAAATGGGAGGGGGAGGTATAGAGAGTCTCTATGCCGTCAGTGTAGAAGACAAAGTAAGGTTTCTCGCCACCGCAAACGAGCTAGGGTTGTGTGATTGGCTGGCGCGGTGGGCGGACGGGCCCCGGGTCCCCTCCCAGATACTGCCAAGTCTACTCCGGTTTCCTTCTTCGGCACGACTACTGCACCGGGAACTTTACACAGGCTGCTGGTTCAGCCTCCTGGAACGGAGATTGTGATCCCCGGGTTCGGGAACCGTAAAGCCTGCGGGCAGCCGGCGGTTAACCGTTTCACCGGGTCTCCCTGACCGCCGCGCCAACATTTCACCCCCGCACTAGTCAGTGGTGACATCCAAAGCCTTTGGTCTTCCCACTGACGACACAGAGCCTCTTCAGTGAGCTCTAGCTACCCTGCTCACCGTCTGGAACACAACACAAGGTTACTATAACCGCGGTATTCTGTAGGACGAAGGTACTTCCCCAGTCGGACTGCTCAGTTGTAACGGGAGGTACCGTCGTGTTCTACCTTCTAAAATAACATACCTATCATTTGTAACGGGAGGTACCGTCGTGTCCTACCTTCTAAAATAACATACCTATAATTAAAAATGTCACATGAGGCAATAGAAAACCAGTCAACTCTTCCTAATTTTAGCACTATATACCATATCCAACCTACATTATTGTATAACTGTTTTAGAAATAAAGTCGATACTAACACATCCAACATCTAAATTTAGTAATGTCCAATTAAAAATGGTGGTAGTACCATATATGACAAATACTTTAATTATAAGATCGAATAACAAAGTCGGTAGTGCCATATCCGACAAAAACGTTTAATAGAAGAACGAGTAACAAAGTCGACAGTACCATAACCGACAAAAACGGGAATATTAGGTACAAGAAACAAAGTCGGTAGTGCCATATCCGACAAAAATGAACGATTTCAAAGCGCACAATAATGTAGAATGTGGTACATTCGACACAGGTAATAAAATAATAATCCGTTAACAATGTGGGATTTGACACATATTACAATCTTAACCGTTAAAGTACGTCTAGATCGAGACATTGTTATTTTATACTATATACTGCACATTTACGTAAAACAATAATATAAAAATATAAAACACGCACGCGCAGTCGCCCCGCTAACAATGAGCGAACTGGCAGAACCGCCCGTTGCGCGCGCGCCCCTTCCCCTTCTTAGCCCCGCGAACTTTGTAGTAACATGCTTACTTACATTGTTATTCGTACGCTCCTATAAAATCCGACTTTGTTAATCTAGAAATACTATGATAGCATTTAGTTTCAAATTTGAAACTTTGCGAGAACATAGTTATAGACGTTTGAAGACCTCAGGAGCAATAAAACGAAAATTGCCAAAATGTAGTTCCGACTTTGTTAATAGCTGCAGTCGATATATATATATGTACGTGATATCGATGTCGAGATTTCAGACGAGGTTCATAAGTTCGCGATCGATGTAATTTTTAAAGTATTTCGATAGGTGTAAAGGGTTAATTTATCTATACTAAGGCCCGTTTTCAGACCGATACTCAGTCCTGGATCTCGGTTTTTAGATCTGAGTACAGATTGTATTCCAGACAGTAATTGTAATGTCATTGTAAGAGTACACAAGTGAGCGTTGTTCTGGAACGCCTAAATCTGTCAGAACATCTCTCTTCATTAAACACCACACCTTATTCATTTAAAGAGTCCAGGACCTGCTCTCCCGCCCCATCTTTCTAATACTCAAAAGTCGTTCATATAGAAACCTGCCTTCCGAACCCCCTGCGCCGCCATTCCGTACAATTCATCCAATGTGATATAATTTTTGTCCATGGCTTTCTCATGCAAACTTTGAGGGGAATTTCAACACTCGGTAGGTGGCACTCCAATCGGATTATAATACTTGACCTTTGCGACGCGTTCTTCCTATGAAAAGTTTTAGCCGAAGTTATAATAACCGCGTGGTACCTTTATCACGAAAGCGTGAATTCCTGTAAACAAACTACTTACAAAAAGTTACGATATTTTTAGCAGATACACGCCACGTTGGTTCTCTCGCAAATTTTTTTATTGTCATCGAGCCTGCCAACCGATAGTGGGTTATCAAACCAAGAGGCGGTGTGGATACATGTGTTGGTGTTATATGTTGTGAGAATACGCGGAGATAAGATCTGTCGTTTATGGCAAACATAAAATGCATGGTTTTTATGGAGGCTTGTTCAAAGTTCAGGATTTGGATTCAAGTAATTTAATGCAGTGGTGGAGAGATAGGTGCTTCTGATATTACTACAAAAAATTGAGCTCGGACCTAATCTACTAACGGAGGAGGCACGGGCCCACGCTTCCCTTCCGGAGTTGGTAGCTCAGATGACAAACACTCTCATATAAACTGCATAAACCGAATCTGAATGAGGAGGATTAAGTGAATCCCAGGCTCCGAGGTGAAAGCCTCAGATACTACCGGAAATCACGCTAAGATGATGATTTATAGTCTTAAAAGATTCCACAACCCACATCCTACTTCCATCATGAGATCAGCTCAACAATGTCAAATGCATCATCATTCAGATGTCTCACAATACAAAGTTTCGAAGCCATGGCCATGCGACACTTCAAAGTTTGACTTTCATGACTTACCCTTCCTGAGTTATAATATAACACTTATAACAATTAAAAACCTTTTAAAAATATCGAAATTTTGGTGCTTACAGCTTACCATCGCACTAATTATATTTATATTCACGTATAATAAAAAGTCTACCCCTTTTTAAAAATCGATAGGGTTGGCAACCGAATACTGTAGCGTGACAATTATTCCCAATCTATAACTGTAACCACAATAAAATATACCTTGAAAACAAACACGAATCATCAGAATTAAACGGCCAAAGACATAACAAATCGTCACTATCTCATTTTCTCAGGAACCCAGCTCCCGATTTCAATATAATCCCGATGTTTGATAGCTGGAGTGGAAGAGTATTACCAAGAAATATGGCCATCCACTCGTGTTAAAGACCATAACAGTTCATAACGAGTAATTATATCATAAATCCGGTGCGTCAGAGCACTCGGCACAAAAGGAGCGCGTCAAAAATGCAAGTTGGCCGTCACCCAGCGTGCGCGTAAGCAGATTCAACCTCACGTAAAAATTAAATTTGATTTTCTTTTTAATTTCATTCATGTTATTCAACATTCTTAGGAAATGATAGATTTAGATTTGTTTACGTGCTGTGAGAATTTCTAATTCTACAAATTTTATACACTTAGATTTATAAAGCAATATTTTCCCGGAACGAATGGATCAGCTTCAACGGGAAAGTATATACCGTTATCTAGTCACTTAATATCGGTTAGAGGATAGTGTACTTTTCCTTTCCATCTTCCAAATTTCCGCTTGCCTTGCAAGTAGTGGTAATGCGAGATCGATACGATATTAACAATTTGAGCATTCTCTGTGAGCCACCTCTCTGGCATCGAGCACTCTCGGGTTGTCTCTGTACAGCGGCAGTGGATCACAGAAAGCTTTTCCTACTGTTGAGACGCGACTTGGTCGGTGACATTACCTATTCCCGATATCAAAATATGCTAGTACAGACAATCTCTGTGCCTAAATTCACCACGAAACAAAAAATGTTCTGGCATGATTAATTATCAAACATACCAGATTCATGCATCTATCAAAAGGTCACATTTGTCACCTTAAGATTTGTACAAAAGTGTTCTAAGCGACCATAATATGGAGTTCTTCAAGAAGGACATCAGATGTTTCCTATGGGTCGGTAGCAAGAGTGTGACGCCCCTGGTATTGCAAACGACCATAAGCCACGGTTACAACTTCCAATCAAATACTGCTACCTAAGTAATATAAAAAACATACCCATTTATCCATTCAAATGTCACAGTTACAGAAACAGTACGTAAAAGAGACCTTAAGATCTGTATAAAATGAACATCTAAATAATTTTATATACAACAGACACCCCTAAAGCAGGTACCTATTAATAAATCCAGCCCGCATTTCAAGAACAGTCTCCAAAAACCGAACAAAAAAGCCACGCAAATCGCATAGCATCTGTAGCAGTGCGCGATGCGCGAGCGCACCTGCGCGCCACGCCATCTGTCGACCGAATCTCTCAGTTAACTAACACCTGTTTCCTTGTTATATTGGACCTTGAGGATTTCTGTTGGATTAGCTGATATACGTGTAAAATAAATATAATAATAATAGTGTTTTTATATCACTAAGTTGACACATTGATTAAAATGAATAAGGAAATGAGTAGGAACGTTAAGGCACTTCATCGAGCAAAATACTTGTTATTTATACGCAACACGACAAAAAATTAAAACCCAGTCCATATGATACGCGATCAAGTTGGACACGTGCAGAGATATTTAAAAATTAATAAATTATACGCTATTTTGCTATAGCGTGGGTGTGCTGGTATTGTTATTTTTTTATATAATGTACAACCTAAAAAATAATAATTACTTAGGTTACCTAGATGCCTAGTTTCGACACTTCACACGGCACTATGCAGACCAACCAAAAAAAACTATAAAAGGGCTCACCAACCAATAAAACGAGCTCTTTGAACCTGTGTACGGCACTTTGTACATTGTCAAGTTATTTACTGATTGTTATATCAAATTATCATCATCTCACTAACAAATGTTTCGTTCATTCAATTACGTCTGTACCTGTCTATCTTTTTAAGCTTTCTTTCTCTATCGGTCAATGTTGTCTTCTTCTACCATAACACAATAGTCTCCTATAAGGCATTCTATCGCGATTTTTTTGGTATGTCCACAACCATAGTTGCTGAAAAGTAACCGAATCGTCGGGCTAACAAAAGATTATTAAATAACCAGCTGACCTGAACTTCGTACCGCCAATATTTTTCCGCCCGCGTGGCGTCGGATTCCGTTCCCGCTGCACCCTCTACTATATTAAACATGTATCATACATAATAAACCTTTCTCTTGAATCACTCTATTTATTAAAAAAAACGCATCAAAATCCGTTGCGTAGTTTTGAAGATTTTAGCATACAAAAGGATATAGGGACAGAGAAAGCGACTTTGTTTTATACTATGTAGTGATACTTGACAAGAACTATAATAAATTTTTTTTTGTCTAGGAGTCTTCAAAGAAACATAGTTTTTTTTTTATCAGGAAAAAATGTACAATTACCGTTTGTCAATCAATTCCTAGATACAATACACTAGAAGGTCAGTAGATTCCCACTGTCTTGTCATAAACTTATTAATGCAAGGTGCAACGGGTGTGACGTCACCGCAGCCATATGTTGCGGCTTGTAAACACACGGGTGCGTACTGTGTGCGTGTTCTTATGATACCTCGGGACACTTGTTAGACCTAAGTCGCGAGACAAGCTAGAAGCTTCCGCTCTGGTGCGCGCAGATTATTTTGTAATAATGTATACTTGTAGAATATACTGCTTCCGGGCTGTTTGGCCGTGGTCGATGTGAAACTTGCGTTCCAGACGTTTCGTCGATCACTGCGGTCGACATCTTCAGTGGCGAAGGGCCGGGCGACGACAACTTCGGAGACCTTGCCTCGCTGGCGGCTGACTTGCGACTGATGCCAAGCCTTGATTCACGGCTGTATTTATAGGCACGGTCGTCGCCCGGCCCTGCGCCACTGAAGATGTCGACCGCAGTGATCGACGAAACGTCTGGAACGCAAGTTTCACATCGACCACGGCCAAACAGCCCGGAAGCAGTATATTCTACATGCAACGCCGGCCGTGAAAGCCTGAAGACTTAAATGTATACTTGGTGTATTGTAATAATGTATACGCTTATAGAGCACATTTTTTGCAAATTTTAAGTCCAAGTTATACGTTCAGAGGTATATAGTTACCTATGTATTGGCACATGTCTTGACCCTAATCACGTCACATAATGTACTCTTACGCGCAGTAGGCGTTTTTGGGTGTGTTTCGTGGATAGTTCAAATCCACCAGTCATATAGATTATATCAAACCAATCCGCGTGTCAGTCTCGTTCCTTTCGGGACTTGTGGTCGAGATATATACCGGTAACTATACATCTAATAAAAGGTTATGACTTGTGGTCGAGATATATGCCGGTAACTATACATCTAATAAAAGGTTATGAATGGTTAAGACTCGTGATGGACTATTGTGGTGTTAATGAAATACATTGATAAATTCACAGAAATAACATATAAATAATGGATGTGTCATAAATATGACATCAGTAATAGTGACTATTGCGTGTTTGTATGTCGCTCTGACTACATTGGTGTGAATATATCTAGCTATCTGACAAAACAGTGCCTGCACAAAAAACACTCGTTTTCGTATCGTAAACGCCTTGAAGGAACGGAGTATTGCGATTGATTATATTGTGATTGTAATCCTGAACCATTAGGTTTTGATAAATAGATAAACCCAAAATCTAAACAGCGCTATTTTCTGGAGGTTCTATTCATCGTCACGAATTTGTTGAAAGAAACTCTTCCTTGTAACTATGAGGTAGCTATGATGGATGGATGGATGGTGCGTGGATAATAATGGATGTTAATAAACCTCTGCCTACCCTTTTAAGGATTTGCAAAACTTTTAGGGATGCTCACAAATTTTTCAACGTTTCTATGTCAAATATTTTCCCGTATATTCCATACTATGAATCACCTGCGATGGAGATTCACCCTTATTGTATCCCCAACATTAATTCACCTTTATTTATGCATTTGCAATCATGCATGAGTACACGTGATCATGAGACTGGTATAACACGCCTAGAAGGCAGACCGGCTGTCATTAGAGCTTATGAATGACACCTAGTTGAACTAAGTATTTGCCTTAGAATATTGTTTTTTCCTTGATGAATAATTGAAAATAAATAATAGGTATTACTGGTAATAATACTAGTGTTTATTGAAGACTAACTGTGTTCCAGGGGTTCACCAGCTAACTTGTGTTTCCCTGTATTTACATTTCTTATTGCTCAGCTATTCATACTCGTAGCATGATGCTTAATAGTCCCAGAACTTTCCCCAAGAACGAGGCATAAATGCTCCGTAGAATGATTTTCAGAGATTAGCGTTTTAAAACAAACAAATAAACTGTAGACCTTCATAATATTATTTTATAAGAGATGTATAATATCAATCAAATTTGGTATTGTAATTTAATGTTTTAGTTTCATGTTTGAACTTTGAGTTTGGGGTATAAATTTTAGCGCTCGAATTGAAATATTACTTTACTTAATTTGCAAGTCAAAACTATGTTTTTATACACAACTTCAAGTTTATTTTGAAATGTATGTGTGCATGTGTGTTTTATTTGAATTCCATATTGATATCATTGATGTTTGTTTTGCTTGCTAATTTAAATTCGTCTTATATATTTATCAAAGGAGTCTGTCTCTCTAATATGTATATGGTCGAAGGATCAAGCAATGTAAAAACATCCGCTGATGAAAGGATTTTGCTGCTATCCTTAGGACTCGGTTCAGTTAAACCAATTTCCACCAATCTAGGACTACCCCTATTAAATTAATCTGTAACCTTCAAAATTTCACAAAATCTCAAGAAGCAACCTATAAATCTTATACAGATGACTACTCTGGTTTTCGCGACGCTTGCCTTCAGGCGGCACCATATTGAATTTCCGCGACACTGCCCGCAATCACCGGCTAAGGATTGGAATCTATTACAATTTAAGCTTCAGGTGGCTGAGTGAGAAATTTATGAGGGTGGAAACTTAGGCTCCAGTGTATTATTTACTAGCTTTTATCCGCGGCTCTGCCCAGGTTAAATTCCGATCTTGTTCCCACTATCCACAGGCATCTATTTCCGAGATGAAAAGTAGATTTTTTTTTAAAAGTACCCAAAATTACTAAACCGTCGACCCAAGAAAATTTTGAAATGCTCAATACGTGACTCTGTAGCTCAGGGGAGTATAGTGTAGCTCAGAGCGGGTTCTAGTACCATCTCAGTATTCACTTTTTCCAAACTAAACTTTTTATATACTAAAACACTCCAAATAAGTTAAATTGCTTGCGTTAGCAGTGGATTCACGTCGGTACTGTAGTTGACAAGATACGAACCAGCAGCCTCTCGATCGTAACTCTTACTTAACCACTGAAAACTTGTGATTTGAGCTTGGGAAAGGACATAGGCAACACCCAAACTCGGAGCCGTGGTATACAAGTAGTGGAATATAAAAACTAAGAGAAAATGCCTCACAGTCATCGCTTGTGTGCCACGCCGTCTACACTACCCACTAGAGACACGCCTCTAGCTATTAGTCCAAGGTTGCCAGGAAAAGATTGCAGTTCGCGATAAGGCCGGCCATTCTACGTTTCAAATATAGTAAAAAACATATACGCCTCTAAATCTTCGAAAGGGTTAGTGCTAACTAAAAGTTTCGGATCCACGTTATAGGGGGCAAGTATATTTCCGTCAAACAGGCACTTTGTCAAGGGTTGTATGTTTACTGTCGGATGGGAAGCAGAAGCCCTATCCCTTAGTCGCGTTCTACGACACCCATGGGAAGAGATTGGGTGGGGCCCTATTCTACTTCACTGGGAACCAAAATAAAGAATATTTTTATCTTTATAATGTAAGCTGAAGGTACGAGCTCCAAACTGTGTTAAGAGTGTTATTATTTACAGCCATGACATGACCAAAGATCTATACTCTCAATGTTGGAGATTAGACTGCAGTCGCTTGCGTAAAAGTTAACTAACATCAATTTATATGAAGGAGAAGAAAGATTAAAAGAATGGGTTCCAGTCTCCAAAGGGCAGGCTTCGGATGCGAGCGGGACTCGCACTTGGAACACGATGATGATGACATACTCAACTAAATGACAAATTGGTATAGGCATTTGGGTGCATACAGCAGGATTCCAAATTATTCCGCTGTGTTGTTTAATATTGTTATTTATTTACATTCTAAGAACCTACAAGAAAATTACTCATATTGCACTGATCATACATAGCATAATTAATAATAAATTAACATTTATATAAATTAATTTGGAGAATAAACATACTTTAAATATTAAAATAAATCACCATTCATAAACTAAACCAAGAACACCAAGGTACGCCATTGCGGTCGTATGGAATTCGCAGAAACAATACAATAAGCAATATTATAATTGAATATCTTTGAATTAATTTAATTTGTAAGTATTATTCATCAATAACATAAACAATAATATTATAGCTGTAACACTGCGCTCTCGCGGCGAGTAGCATAACTAAACGTTTAGTAATAATTACGCAGTAAGATTATAGACGGCGCTGTTACAAATTTAAGGCCGTAATAAATTATGATCGAACATGCGTACAAACCTGTTTTTGTAGGTCTACCAGGGCCCCATTGAATGTTTTCATATACTGTAGTATAATTATGAAGACTTACCTGTAACAAAGCACACTAAATTTAGACATACAATACACAAAAATATAATTAGAGCGCAAATATCGCACATAATAACCGCAACACTAATTTAAAAAATATAAAGTCACAATTGCACAACGAGCAAACGTGAGAACAAAATTGCCTCTCAAAAAATAGAGATGGCGCTGTTTTCCTACTATCTGAAATTTGCTTGGACAAGCAAACGGTATAGTTAACGCCATGTATCACGACCCCATTCAAGTCACAAAATATATACTATATTCTATTTGCATAGTATTTATGCGTTTTTTGGTTTCTTTTGAGGATAGCACGGGGTGCTTTGGCAGCGGAGGAGCTCAAATCTACCAATCATAAATTATCAACGCAAGCCTGGACCTCGTATCTATTGCGAGTTGCGGTCAAGATATATGCCAGTGACTATACTAGAAATCATCCTACTATTATAATAAGAATAGTCGTTCATAGCATTTTCTAGAAATTAACTTTAGCTGAAGATACAACCCCTATATTCCACAGTTATAGTCTAACGTCCTTGGTAGCAAAAGTCAACACAACAAACAATATAGGCACATACGCCGGCTCCGTCCACATCAAAGCGCTTAATTAAAACCTAAGCGAAGGCTAATTGGAATACCCATTGCGAATGGATGGGTTCGAACTTAATCCGGGTAGGTATTACGTGAGGAGAAGACATTCGATATAGGTACATATGAACAGGTATTTTAATTGTAATTAGAGCGCTTTCACATTCATCTGATATCCGAACATGTGCCGTTTTCACATTTATCCGATAAATCCGTTCCGATACGGCCATTTGATCGAAAGCACAGGCTAGTTGGAGATGCAAGGGATGTAAAAAAAATGAAAAAAGTGCACATCATTTTCGACCTTATTGCCGTGACATAGTATCGAGTTTTTTTTTTTCATATTATCGTGATCAGCGTCATTAATTAACGCGATAAGACACGTAACTAAGAAAATGTCATTGAGGTCGAAAATTGCTTTCAGTCGCTGTTTTAGTCTCTTTGTGATCCGATATCGGGCCAACGCAGTGGGGTGCTCCGATAACCGATATCGGGCCGGATAATATGAAAGACAGATAGATATGTCATACATTTGACTTCTTCCGATATCCGATGTCGGATATCGGATATCGAACAGTGTGAAAACACTCTTATGGTGGGTAAAGGCAGTATAAAGCGGACTTCCAGTGCAGAAAAGATACGTTTCCACGACTTAAACGTCCAATGCTGAGGTGACGTTCTTTAGAAAACGACTTATTTTCGATAAAACAAAATAAGGGTTACAAAGAAATACAAAAATAAAGAGCTTCATGTTATTTTTAACCACCAATTGCAATAAGTCAGCTTATTATTTTCATGTGGCATGTTAAAAATACTGACCAGTCTGTCATATAGATATAAATTTTTAAAGATATGTTAATAGGTTCTACTCCCAGTAGCACACATTCTGTTTCAAATAAATCGTTTTAAATTATTGACGTCGTATCTGTGATACGCAGTAATTTAATATGCTGAACAAAATACAGAACACCCACTCCCTCTTCGAGAATGTATACAGTACACAGGCATGATTTTCATTTTCCACAGAGTACTGTATTACAGACATTATTTTTTATTGAACGCCAGTGAATCTGACGATACGGCGAAGAGGGTAGATTCCGAGATAGACAAAATATAAATAAGCGGCCATCGGAATTCCAATAGGGAATATGTATGTTTTGTTTTTATATTTTTAAATGATTATTCACATCATTTTTTAAATATTAAAAAAAAAGAAACTGTGCCAAACAGACAGCATTTGGTTTTTAAAAACATTTTAAAATAGTAGGCTGATATCAGCTTTTCAAACGACCGCTATGTTGGCGCGCTTGTCGCGACGTCAATGTACATGACAGCTAACAACTATATGATGTGAATAGTTGCAAAAGTGTTTTGGATTGTATAATATTCATATTTTGTGTTTTACTTTAATTTAATAATGCAACTGGACAATTATTCACAACAAATAGACACCAGACGACATAAACTGATATTTTTTATTATGGAATATGACGTCAAAGTGCACTCCGAGTCGGAATGCCATTGGTCGGAACTGTGTACAAATAGCGTTACGTTTTAACTCATTTGAATTTCGCTCTAAACTTACGCACTTTTCGGCAATTATCTTTTTCATCAAATTGTAATAAAATTAAAAAATATTACTATGTAGGTAAATCTAAAAGAAAAGACCATATTAAAAAAAAGGGCGGTATTTGAATCACATGAATGCAATAGGGAATCCTATTCAGTGAATAACTCTGTCTGTTCACACCCAAAAGCATTCTATGCCACCTACACAGTATTGTGCCTCGTGAAGCTGCAAGATTGAAAGTTCCTACATTATTCAATTTAGGTACTCCATCGCACATACAGTCAGCAACAGATCGATCTTGACGAGCAAAGTAATCAATATGATCTTACTACCTTTTTCTCTTTTGACTTGCGGGAAATCCCAACGGATAACTGTTTGTGTTTGTAATAACATAAATCTGCAAAAAAAATACTTGAGAGATGCTTTCGTTTCTACCATCTAAAAATAAAACATAAAATACTAAAAAGATTTAAAAAAGACGGGTTGCACTCTGGGAGTGCCGGCAGAAGTGAAATTTTGAACTGCATTCACAGATTTTGTAAAAAACTTACAGTTGGCAAAAAAAAAATGCAAAAAGTCCAAAAAAATTTTTTTATGCCAATCGATTCTATTTCATGTGGGGATCAAAAAACTCTATGAGACCATTTTAGCTTTCAGTACTAGGAAAGACAGAAATCGCCAAAAACGTTTCCCATACATTTCGGCAACAGAAACAAATTTCTACGATGGTCTAACTTTTTGTTATGGCCAGGAAGTGGGTAGAATTGACTGTAAAGTAAATAAAAAGAATTTTTACCCTCAAATTTCGAATTTGATTCGAAAATCTGTGTGTTATTCTTAGTTTCAGCTGAGAAACTTCGTATGAGTTATTAATTAAGGATTTTCGCTAAAATGTCTTCTAATCGTGAAAAAATTGACTTATTAGAAGCGTATTTTGTCAATAATCGAAATGCGGGATACCGCAATAAGTATCCGTTGCGGCATGTGCCAACAAGAAAGGTTATTACAAATCTTTTGAAAAACCTGGAATTGCAGGGTTCTTTCAAAAGAAAGCGGCAGCCTCGTGTGGACATGGACACGGAGATTGCGGTTCTAACTTATGTCGAAGCATATCCAGAGGTATCGTCCAGGCAAGTCGCCCTTGAAGTAGGTGTATCCCACTCCCTTGTGATAAAGATATGGAAGAAATACGGCTACAAGTGCTATCGATATGGGGCCATAGTTCAAGTGTTACATCCGGGTGATGATGTTCGAAGGCTTACTTTTTGCAGATGGCTAAGAGGAAAAATAAGCAGAGATCATGAATTTTTAAATTACATACTGTGGTCAGACGAAACGATTTTTTCCAATAACGGTATGTACAACAGAAAAAATCACCACTATTGGTCCAAAGAAAATCCACTAAGAGTTACGGCAAGTCATAATCAGGTTCGCTTCTCATTCAACTGTTGGTGTGGTATAATGTCCAATCGAGTCATAATGGTGGAATTTTATGAAGGGAACTTTTACACCATCTTGAAAACGAAATGGACGAATGGCCCCTGTCGGAATTGCGAAAAGTTCATTTTCAACAAGATGGTGCTCCGCCACATAACAGTCACCTTTCACGTTCCAATTTGAGCCGCCTATTCGGTACACAGTGGATAGGTACACATGGTCCAACACAGTGGCCACCTCGTAGCCCCGATCTAACACCACTTGATTTTTTTTATGGGGTTTCGTGAAAAACGAGGTGTATAAGACGACGTACGCCAGTGTTCAAGAGCTCAAAGATGCATTAATGACCATTTTACGTAATATTCATCCCAGAACATTATTAGCCGCCATTCGTTCAGTGCAAAAAAGGATAGACTTATGTATTCGTGAAAATGGAAATCATTTTGAGCAATTTATTTCATAAACCAATTTCTTAAATGTTTAAATGATTTTTTTTATTTAAAAAAGTTCAAAATTTTACCTGACCTATGTATGAGTTTCGAGTTGATTTATCATATTTCCGTACGAAATGTATGGGAAAGGTCTTTGGCGATTTCTGTCTTTTCTAGTACTGAAAGCTAAAATGGTCCCATAGAGTTTTTTGATCCCCACATGAAATAGAATCGATTGGCATAAAAAAAAAAATTTTGAACTTTTTGCATTTTTTTTTGCTAACTGTTAATTTTTTTACAAAATCTGTGAATGCAGTTCAAAATGTCCCAAAAAGTTAGGGAAGGTCTTTTAAGAACGTTTTGCTGTAACTGCAACGGTTAAGGTACTTGCCCTTACTGCCCCGTTTCAAAAATACACCCTGTATTTTTTAATGTAGGTACATTACATTCATTAGTAAGCAGAAAAAGTATACTATTTATTTTTCCCAATGAGATTCATTTTGCTTGTGTGAAGCATCTGAAAGGTAGGTATCTCTGAGACGCTCCATCTTTCAGGTTACCATATCTTTTTGTTTAATGATGTAGCTCACACAGGGCGTTCATTAGTTAAAAACAGTAATGAAGACGAGAAGAAACGCGTACTGTGCGTTTAGAGCACATTTTTTAACACAAATTGGGTACTTTCCTGTAGTTACAATAAATTATTTAGCTAGAATTATTAAATTAATAATGGTAAAAGAGTGAAAACAGTTGCGTCGGTTCTTATTTTTTCGTTCTTATTTATTTTTAATCATCCATCCAACGTTTAATAGTATATGATTTGACTATTAAATATTATGACGTCACAAATATAGTTTTCATACAATTTTCCTTATAAATTACCGTTTTGACGTTTAGAAAAAAGTAACTAATTTGACTGGTCAGTCAAATACCCAATTAAGATCATTTAAGTACTTTGTTAGCTCAGATCGATCAGCTGCTGACTATACTCCTATCGAATCCATAAATCACAGTAATATTAAGATTATGAACAAGGTGTGTACTAATACTAATAGCGCAAACAACACGTGCTTTCAACTATGTGTAGATGGTGTATGGAATCTCACTAGATGTAAGCGCGTAAACAAATAAATTGAAGTGCAATGCGCGTACGCTGAACACTGCGCGATTGTTAGTACGTGGGATACCTACAATCACTTCAAAGAACAGCTACTTTGATTTCATTCATCAAAGCATTCCACCGTGAGTAATGATAATAATCATTATTGAATCTACAAAAAACAGGAATCCCATAACAAGTTAGAGTAATTACTATCTGTGGGTGTAAGGATGTTCCACTAAGATCATTAGGGCTCAAGTCAATCTGACTTTGGACGAGCCTTTAAAGCTTTTGGTTGGAGGCCAGATCTTCGTCCTTCCTAACCCGTTCACTCCAAAAGAAAAGCTCTCTCATGAATGCAGCAATTTCAGAGAATAAGCAATTTCAGTAGAAAACGGATCCTGGTGAAATACCCAGCTTTGGTTGCCTAATATAAGATCCGCTTTCGAATATTTACTTTCCACAACTAATTTAAAAGAGTGGCTATAGCTGACTCCTAGAGGAAAGACTGCGTCAAAGCCTCATCCATCAAAGTAGGACTATCAGCTAGCAGGCAGCCTCAAGATTTGTATCATTGTTCATTTGAACACTTAACGACTCTTTCAGTATTCCAGCACGGATGGACATAACAACTTGTTCCTTATGATGACAGAGGAAGAATACAAGTAGGTATCACCACACCATCTCATCCGAAGGGTAAGAAGCGACTTACGGAAAAAAACGTAGACGATATCATTGCGAAAGAAGGAAAACTCGAAGTAAAACCCTGTACCAACTCATCTGGCCAGCGTGAATACAGAAGGCCAGAGTTTCCCAAAATTGGGAGAGGCATATGTCCAGCAGTAGACTGCGTTAGGCTAGTAGATTGATTGATTGATGACGCAACAGCTAGTGCACAACAAAAGCTTCTTTACAAACCTGTCTGAAGTTTGTCGGCGGTGAGGCTGCGCAGGAGCCGCTTTATGCTCCGCCGGCGACGCACGCCGCACGAGTCGTCCGCACTCATAGCCATGTTCACTCCATGCTTGTTACAACACTGGTTTCAACACTTTTGTACTTTATGTGGCCATATTTGATGATTTTGCGCACGTTACCAGTCGTGAAAACGATTTATTTGTATATACGGATATTGTAAACTTTGTTGTTGTAAATTGTTATACTTTTATGTGCATAGCGGAGCTGGTGTTCTGATATTATATATATTAGGTAGTGTTGTGTACTATCCGTAGCTTTAAACCGCCTTAATTTCAAAGTCAAGTCAAAGTGTAAGATTTTTATGCAATCTAGAACAGCATGGTTGTTTCTTATTAACGTCAATAATAATTCTACTTAAGCTAAGTTTACTTACGTATTTTGAAGACACGTCTGATAAAGCCTGAGCAAAACGCTCACCTCATTTTCTTTAACTTAAAAATATCAATCCAATGCCAATAGAAAAATTAAAATTGGGTCAAAAACAATAAATTAAGCAAAAAAAAATGTACAAACAAATGAAGAAATACTCCTGTTTTGAAGTCAGTCAGTAAAATATAATATATGACTTTGCAATCACATCAAGTAAATAACTTTCATTCAAGTTTTAGTTTTGAAGTAAAACAAAATTGTTTTCTATTTGTCAAGTTCGCTTTAATATATCAAGTCTTGATCTGTTCATATTATTAAAAATTACTTCAAAAGCGTTAGGAATAATAGGTTTCGAACGATTACAGTATAGCCCATTCCGGACCCTTCCCGCATACAGAATTCAAACTAAGTCCCTCGAAGCGAGTATCAATCACATGGGATTAGTGTTCACCCCACCTGACGGCTGATTCGAACGTATGGTTTCCTTGGGGTTGTATAAGGATCGGATATCAGAGGGAACTGTAAAAGATTTCTTATCTTTCACAGTTTCGTCCTCTGGCCGTTTAGCTTTATTGCAATGACGAACAGCTGAAATGTAATTAGAGCTTCAGCTAACACGCTAATTACAACAAGTGAATCGGTGATTTTCTGCACGCGATCAATGTTTTTAAGGCGATTTGCACTGTGTGTGATTTTGTTCATTACTCTCACAATCACACACGCATCATGCATCAATTACTTTCCTCAAGAAAATAACGTGGGACACCTCCTAGTGAGATGGAAGGACAACCAAAAAAGGGTATCTGGGATAGACTAGATGCGCAATGTGGAGGATCGGATGCAATGGCGTATAAAAGGAGAGGTGAACTTAAGTGAAATGGAGACTAGTGAAATTCTGATATTTACAGACGTTAGAGAAAAGTGCTAAATCAACCGATTGGTTACCTTAATAACTACCTGTACAACATAATATGCCAACTATGTACTTCGTGCTCCAGTAAGGGGCTGAGAGCTTGGTCCCGTTTTGTGAGCTGACCTATTTTAATTTAAAGGGCAACGTTCCCGCAGTCTCTTAACCTTAAATAAATTGACATTTTGGATGTCAATATATTTTCCCGTATTGCTGTTTTTTCTATAATTAAAATGATTGAACCGCGGTGACAATACGTTTTCTGCGTGGAGTATTTTCATAAGCTCTGAGATTATAGGAAAACAGCACGTGCAATTCTCGTAATTAGGAATGAGGGGCGTAATATTATTTATAGTCGGTTAGACGCTAAACTAATAAAAAAATTCAACTACAGATTGCCCAATTACAAATTTGAAGGATTCCATTCCCAATCCAACAGGTATTGCATGATACTCGTAAAGTATGTAAAGACATCTCGTCATAATACTCTTCGTGAGTTTCTTGACCACCTCATTACACAACCGTCACCATCTACCTCGTAGGGAGACAGGTGTGAGGGGGTACATATGTATGTACAGTCAACAAAGGATGCACGGTGTAAAGTTACAACCGTAACTCCTGTGTCAACTGGGGAGTGGCTAGAGAGGCCACATGGTGGCCTCTCGTACCGTCAGACGCAGGTCATTACCGGACACGGTAACTTCGGGCGGTACCTGCATCTGATGGGCAAAGAGCCAACGCCCGAGTGCCATCACTGCGACGCGAGCGTGGACTCGGGGCTGCACACGCTCACCGAGTGTCCGGCGTTTGAAGCGCCGAGGCGGGAGCTTGTGACGGCCCTGGGGGTGAGAGTGCTCACGCTCTCCACCCTGCTCGCGGCGATGGTCCGCTGCGCGGATGCGTGGGCGGCCAGTGCCTCCTTCTGCGAGCAGGTCATGCTCGTGAAGGAGACAGCAGAGCGGGCGCGGCGCAGCGAGCGAGAAAGACTCGCGGACATCGCTGGCCGCGTTCGAAGGCGGCTCGGGCGTCGGAGGGCGCAAACCGACCTCCGCCCCCCCATGAGCGCGGGCCTGAGGGTGACGGGTGGAGCCGCTCGTCACCCTAGCAGAAGCAGGCCACGGCGGCGGCACGCATCGTAGGACGATGCGCGCCCCCCCCATACCGGGGGCGATTCGGGGACCGCGTGGTCCCCCCTCCCGAGGAGGGCCAGACCGAGAGGAATGGCCCTGGGTCAGCCGGGGTGCGAGGGATATGTCAAAAGACAACCTCACCTCCGGCCTAGCACATCGACCCACAGACGGCGTGCGGTTTAGTCGGTTCGAGTCCGACATAACCTACCCCTTCGGCTCCGGAGGGGTGGGTATCCGTGGGGATTTCCCGCACGTAAAAAAAAAAAAAAAAAAACTCCTGTGTCAACTGTACGTATGGAATTTGGCCATCAATTGTTGTTAAAATGACTACTGTGCTGATTTTCGAGATAACTGAGATAAGCTCAAATAAACCAGATAGATAATTGAACCAATTTACGTCTGAATGAACAGCTTCCACATTCTCGCTGTATAATATAATTATAGTGTCAATAAATATATTTTGGGATATTTCACAGTGTCAAGGCGTAAGGTCGGTCCCGCGGTGGGCGCCAAGATAAACGGACGGTTCCTGTTTGTCGACATACCTAACGTATCGTTTATGTTACGAGACGAGTATGACACGATTTAAAGTAAACTAGCTGTAGATAATAGATTTCAATAGTTTGCAATCTTAATGCCGTTCCCGCTACTCGTGGTAATCTGTCACCAGGATAAAAAGTAGTCTATGTGTATTCCAGGTTACTATCAATTCATGTAACAAATTTTAATTTAGATCAACTGAGCCGTTGCATTGATTGAATAAGATACATACAAACATCTGAGTTAGTGAGGATGGGCTATAACTTGAACATTATAATAGTTAGATTAGACATGTTGGTATATCCCTGAAGAGATATGCAGAAGTGTAAACATATTTTCTTTAAGATAATTCTTTAAGATAAGATATTGCTGCACATTAAATCTGCTGTACGATCACACAGCGGATAAAATATTATTGGTTTTCTTTTTATGACTTAGGTACACTGGGTAAGACCTTTTCTTACCCCCGTCTTGATAGTAATAGTTGGCGGCATTGCTATCAAGACGGGGACGGAAAACTTAGATGATAATCAAATCATACCTATCACCTATCCCTTTAAGTATATGAGTGGTAAATATGAGTACCAGTACGTTTAGGTTATTAATATCGTGTAAGTATCATTTCATGACACAATACTGTATAAAGAGGTTCAATACTAACAATCTATTATTATGTATCTACACGACAAATTAAAAGTAAATATCTGCTAGCAGCCGGCGCGTTGTTATTTCGACACGTTTTCGCGAAAACAAACTACCCTCTAAATATTTACAAGGCGTTTTCTGCTTCATTGGACCGTATTAGTGCTAGACAATTGCTTTTTAGATTACATATTTTTAAGAATACGTTCTATTAATGAATGTGTATGTACTATACTAGCAATGCGACCTGGCTTTGCACTGGTTGCAGAGCAAATATCCCTAGATTTATTTTCTGTCAGGTATCTGCAGCTTTCTATTAACTCAAGGTGAACCCACATGGGTTGGATTAAAAAGCAACAGATTTTTAGGTGTAGGGAAGACACGACGAGGGAGGTAGGATACGACGGTATTTCCGTCCAATTGAGCAGTCCGACTAGGGAAGTACCACCACCCTAGAGAAAACCGCGGCCATAATAATGCGGCGGTGAGCAGGGTAGCCAGAGTTCACTGGAGAGTTTTTGTGCTGTAATTGGGAAGACCAAAGTCTATTCCTGCTTAGGCCCAGTGGCCTATGCACGTGTGCACCACCTCAGTTGCATAAAAATAGTAATAAGGAATAGCCTGAAATTCAAGTTAGCCTAGCATATCAAACGCGTGGCAGGCTATGCTCTTTTTATCACAAATGGGTCAGCTTGACCAGGAGGGCACGCGTATCATCTAATTTCGAAGGAAAGGCGGTGTATTTCAAACGGTTTGTCACTGATTGAATATGCATTTCTTCTCTTTTTTACTTTTCTGCGTACGGAAAGTAGCGACGTTTTCACTTATTCGGATTATTCAACCGTAAAGTGCACACCGGCGTTTGTATCACCCGACACATTTAAGTTGGTTTCACACCAGTCCTTTCGTCTATATGAACTCCTGTACACCGTGATTAACAGTAATGATTCACAGAATTAACCAAACATAACACCTAACGACAACTGCCTTAAAACCTTAATTGAAGTTGATTAGAAGAACTCAAAAAAAGTAATAGTAAAATTGTCGAAACTGCACGGAATACCTGTAAAAACCTGCAAACTAATCAGTATTCTAAACATGCTATAGCACCAGTTAAACCCCAAGGTCATTGCCCTGTCCATGGTGTGGTGCAGGGTGCGAGGAGGGGGAGGGGGAGGGGCTCGATAGCCCGTGAGATCAAAGCGCGTCTTACACCTCGCCGCCTCCCGGCATTGGTGTCACACGGAGATTTTAATGGGTATGGTTTTTGTAAGGTCTTTGGATCTAATTACTGATCAAATGTGGTGTTTAGGAATCTTGTCTGATACATTTTAAATCAAGTATTTTGCAAATAAGTCATGATATTTTGCGAATTACGAATTTGCGAATTTAACACAAATATACGTCAACATGCTATTATTAATGTTGGTAGCTACAAGCTGACCGTATTAGTTCTGGTCAATACAACCTTGTCGAAATATTAAGCAATTAAAAAGGTGTACTAACCCGGCAGAGTAGAATTTGGACCACCCCTTTTCTTCCCATGTGGTGTAGTACAAGGCGACTATGGGACAGGGCTGATTAACTTTAACATCTGACGGATATGTACAGTCCAGACTCAGCCACAGATGCATGACTCGAGTCAATAATAGTGCCCGGAATACGGCAATAGGTTCACCCCTTATTACGTGGGACTGAATACAGATTGGTGAAATGTGGGTATAAATTCACCTCTGCCTAACCCTCCGGGGATAAAGGCGTGATTATATGTATGTATGTACTAACCTAAAACTAACTACTGGTTAAAATAGACTGGATGCGGAAGACGATGGCGCAATTTGGGAGAGGCCTATGTTCAGCAGTGGACTGCGATATGCTAATTGATTGACTGATTGATTGATTGAATGATTGAATGATTAATTGATTAATTGAATGATTGATTGATTGATTGATTGATAGTATCCACTATACCAAGATTCCGCTGATACTCGTGAAAATATTGTATTAAGATCAAGGCATGAAAGTCAGTATCATTAGAAGTCAAAACAACTCTCCTCTCCACAACCATCCCCATTTATATGGAAACGAAAATCTTGATCGGAATCATGGCTAAATATTAGTGTTATAATTTCTATGCCAGGGTTATTTGGACATAGCAGGCACTCTTAAATTTTCAAAAGTTATTCAGTTCAATCAGATGTTGCAGTGTGTAGTCATTTATCAGTGAGCACACAGGAGGAAATGAATGCCCCCGTTGCATTCATTCTCTCTGCGCGAGTGTGGACTGTCCCCGATCGCCATTGTATTCGCGTTGGACGGCTGTCAATACTTGAGAACAGATTTTGATTGTACGCTTTGTTTGAAGTTTTGCTCTAGTTGCAGTTCTATTTGTTTATCCGTTTTTATCATACTGATTGTTTTGGAAGGAAAATACTGAAAAGTTTTAAGTGATACTTGTAAATTACGAACTAACGAACTGAAATGCATTATTTCTCGCAATCTCGGGACCAAGACAGCATATTATGACACTTAATGGTTCTGTTTAAAATCTACCGCCGACAGCTATACGAAGTCTGCCTGAGAAGAAGACTGCAAAACAATGAAGAAAGTACATAATAATTCTCTACAATTTTTGAAGTGAAAAGTTCTTTAGAGTTCTAAACTCGCGTCGGGATCGCTTGACCTTTGAACCGTAACCGACGACTGACGTCATACAATATTACAGATTGTCTATTTAGCAAAATACGATAAATAGCTTCGTAGCCTATTCGTAGCATAGCGGTCAGGGCTTCGACTGTAAGTCCTTATGGTTTCAGATAGTACCGGGTTCAAACCTGGCCTTCTGACGCTTTTTGTGATTATTTTTTATTTTCGTAATTTATTACTTTTTCTGATTATTTTTCTTTTTGTAATTTATTACTTTTTGCGATATTTTTCTCTTTTTATAATTTATTACTTTTTCTGATTATTTTTTCTTTTTGTATTTTATTAATTTCTTCTGTCGGAAAATTTGCAGAAAACTAGTGATAGGTTCTATGATTGGCGCTATATTATAGGTATAGTATGGTATGATGTTCTTTTTATCTTTTGCTATGAATATAACAAAGAAAGAAAGAAAGAAAACGCTTTCACTTCTGCCGGCACTCCCAGAGTGCAACCTGTCTTTTTTTTAATAAATAATGTAGAACGCGCGTTAATCAAATTTTTCGCCCACCGATCAAACACGAGCCGTTTTTGAACCTAACGTTTGAGCCTGAATGCCTCACGCAGTCGAAAAAGGTCAAATTTTACACATATTTTGGGCAGGTTTCGTAGTCTCGAGGGTTTAAATTCTCGTTTTATTTCTATTTGAAGCAACATTGTAGAGATATAAACAGGCTTTGCGATGCAAATAGGGCTTTTAAGGGATTTTCATATGTCGTTTGTGTCGTAACTCAAAAATATAGTGCTCGTCAGATTGAGTTTGCTCACCTTGGCTTTTTATACCCGTTAGAAATGATGTTGGAATATTCTCAATTTAGTAGATTGAGAACATTCCTAGATTCATAAGTTAGGGTTTTGTCAAGTTTCTCTGTTGATAAGGCATCAGGGTCCTCGTATATAACTACAAACTATACTTGAAATACGTAGGTATGTCCTAATATACAAATGTCGATCTTTATAATCGCTAATTTAACAATTCTCTAAAGTCTTAATTCAGAAAACCAGCCTTAGAATGTCGACACAATATCTACTGTTTAATAAATGTGTCCCTCCAAATAGCTAACAGTGTGACTTGTGCCAATAATAGGGTGCTTTAGGGTCTTTGGGGTGTTCGACGTTTTATAGACAACGCATATTGTTAATACACCTTTGACGACCTCTTCGGGGTTCACAGTCGTGAATTTAAATTGCATATATGTATTTATCATTCAATTCTTTGTTACGATTGCGTTTTACTGTCTTATAATCTAGTCTAATGATTCATGAATGAGACTCTAATGCGGCCTTTCCTTTTGATATTGGGGGAGAGGGGAGGGAAGATGGCAATACCTTCCGTAAAAACCAAAGTAAACCAAATAAGAAGGAGTTAGAGAACGGACCCTGGGCTCCAAACTGCCAGCTTTGGATACGATCTGATGGCCGTCTTTCAGTATTTTACATGTGAGAAACAGCAACTTTCATAGTTATGTATAATGTTGGTGAGATATACAAACCTTATAATAATCTTTATTGTTTCAATTGGAACTAGAAGTTTATGTAAAGTCGTGCCAAGTATGTAATTTGTGTGAACGTAGTCACGGGTTCTGTGCCGGCTGTGTACTATCTATATGATTCATGGATAGAGTGGGAGATAATACAGCCGTGTTTATACTACTGCGGTAGTGTCGATAATGTTGTTAGTCAATATTTCACATGCAAACTAAGTAATTATTTAGGAATTGTTAAAGCATGTTTACATTTGGCTGTGGGAGTTATTCAGGCACTTCTGTGATAGAGTAGTTCGTATTGAGCTAAGTTTTCTTTACAGAATTCATATCGAAGAAAAGCTCATTAGGATTTTATAGACGCTACCATCTTTTTCATGTCTATTTGAAACTAGACGCTGCAGTCAGTTGAGAAAATTAGGCCATGCTACATTTTGAGTCTTCACGGCAGGAAGTTCCATTCAAACCGCCAGCAGGTACGATTCTGAATTTCTTTATCATCATTTCGGACGATCACAACTATAAATACTATTAAAAGCTCCAAGAACTCACAGGTTCAATATTACTTGACTACAAACTTTACCTTTACCAAGGCACTCCAGTCCAACGTTCGCAATGCGTATCAGCTACTTTCAATAAAGCTGACTAACCGCTAACCCTGTCGTGGAAATCCAAGTAATTAATTTTCCCATTTTCTAAACTAATCGCGTTGTTTGATGTTTAGCAAAGCTTTATAGAGCGTGCGTTTGGCGGGCAACGACCATTGGTAATAGAGTGACGGCTCGTGTAAATCAGAGAAATTTACAACGTTGCCAGTAACCTGCGCTCCGGCTCGACCTTGACCGCTTGGCCCGGAGCCAGGCGCCAGGATTAGGGCCCATGCACACTATTTTCGGCGAAAAATACCCTCTGGCTGCTTTGGACACTAAGTTTCGTAACCAGTTGTCAAAAAGCAGCCAAGTGCCAATGAATTATATCTTGGGAAGAATTCATCAAAAAGTTTGACCAGAGTACTTCCTAAAATGCCTCTTAAAAATTCTGATCGTGTGCTTTATGTGAGTGCAATAAAATTGTTTAATAGACTTCACGATGGCGTTGTGCAGTAAATTTTGATGTAAATAAAGTTTCACAAATCAGCCGGGAGGTGGCGTTGATCTAATATCATACAAATCACAGTTTACTTACATTAACGCTATCAAATAAACTTGGTACTAGACAATCATCAATAAAACAAAGACTATTTAAAAATCTATATGAATTTAATGTATAAATTAATTATTCTTATGCTCAGCAGTGTACTGCGATGGGTCTTGCCCAATATAGGCCTACTGTTTCCACGCTGGCCGTTTTCCTTCGCTCACAGTGATATCATCTGTGCATTTTTCAGTTAGTCGCCTCATAAGAAACCCTTCGGATGCGATAGGATAGTGGTACTTGAAAAAATTCTATATGATGGGTCCCATTGCAAATTTTTGGTCTCGTTATAGGTCAAGTGCATGAATAATAACTTTGGTAGATCAGAGAATGAATGCAAAGGGACAGTGTGTGTTGATCTCTCGATATCTTCAATAGTAGGTATTGGTTTACCGATGAAATGCTAAGATAATAATAAACCTTACATCCTTTAATGGTATTACCCAGTAATTGTTATGCAAATGTGCTCAGCATGAATACAGCTTTAGACTTTGTGTGACACCTTAACGCATTATTTTTAAAAGATGTTGATGAATCACACCTTAATTTTCTGTAAACCCGTTGTGGCTTTGTTACGTAGAGGTCAAATTCGTATGTTTATTGTTTGTTTGTAACAAATAAACAGTATTTACAAAAATGCTGTAACCTATAAAAAGCTATACCTATTTATCAGTGAATAAAAGTATTTTTATCCTGATGCTCGTTATTGTTCTTTTTTCAGGTAGGTACGCAGTAAGAAAGTCTTTCCACTGGCTACGATTTTGACATCGTCTTTCGCCTTTTCTACTATCATAATTCATTGTTTTCATCATGCTTACAGCTCCTATAGACAAGTGGTAATTCGTTAGCAGGTGTTTAATGGAATAGAATGACGAATGTATGGGATTTGACGTTTATGACATGCATTAACGACTGTCAAATACGTCAATCACATACATTCGACAGTATATTCATTTTTTATATTTTATTTTATTTTTATTTTCTCTTGCCTTGACCTTTCCATCAAACGTCTCGTTCTGATTGTCATTTCTAGTTCGACCTTTACTGGGCCATCCTTTTATCCTTTGAATACTTATTATAAACTGTACGATTGTCGTTCCGTGTTATCATTTTGTCCTTTTTTTATGGTACTGAGATAAAAGAGATAGGGATCGTAAAAAGGACTTATTACCTTTTTAAACTGTTAATATCAGACGGACCTCAGATTTCAAGCCTTTTTTTGTGTGGTCATTGGGCAACCTGCGACCGCGTTGTTCAGGTCACCCCCCATATAGGCCTCCGACTTAACCTAACGAGTGTTGACATCTGGGACCGACTTTTAACGTACCCTCCGAAGCACGGAAACGCTCAAATGTAACACCGCTAAACGGTCACCCATCCCAAGCGTAACCTTCGCCTTTTTTTTTTTTTTTACGTGCGGGAAATCCCCACGGATACCCGCCCCTCCGGAGCCGGAGGGGAAGGTTATGTCGGACTCGAACCGACTAAACCGCACGCCGTCTGTGGGTCGTGGTGCTAGGCCGAAGGTGAGGTTGCCTTGCGGCATATCCCTCGCACCCCGGCTGACCCAGGGCCATCCCTTTCGGTCTGGCCCTCCTCGGGAGGTGGGGACCACGCCGTCCCCGACTCAACCCCGGTGTGGGGAGGCGCGCATCGTCCTACGATGCGCGCCGCCGCCGTGGCCTGCTTCTGCTAGGGTGACGGGTGGCTCCACCCGTCACCCTCAGGCCCGCGCTCATGGGGGGCGGAGGTCTGTAAGCGCCCTCCGACGCCCGAGCCGCCTTCGGGCGCGAGCAGCGATGTCAGCGAGTCTTTCTCGCTCACCGCGCCGCGCCCGCTCTGCTGTCTCCTTCGCGAGCATGACCTGCTCGCAGAAAGAGGCGCTGGCCGCCCACGCATCCGCGCAGCGGACCATCGCCGCGAGCAGGGTGGAGAGCGTGAGCACTCTCACCCCCAGGGCCTGCACAAGCTCCCGCCTCGGCGTCTCAAACGCCGGACACTCGGTGAGCGTGTGCAGCCCCGAGTCCACGCTCGCGTCGCAGTGATGGCACTCGGGCGTTGGCTCAATACCCATCAGATGCAGATACCGCCCGAAGTAACCGTGCCCGGTTATCATCTGCGTCTGACGGTACGAGAGGCTCCCGTGTGGCCTCTCTAGCCACTCCCCCATGATGGGCCTTACCGCCGCAATGACGGCGTGCCCTGCGCGTGGTTGCCCAAGTCGTCGCTCCCACTCGGCCACCATGACCTGGTGGAGCCGGGATTTCTCGGCCCGAATGTCCTCGGGCTCGGGATCGAATCCCCGCTCCCGCGCCTCCTTTCGGAACTGGTATAGTGCCGAAAGGGCCCTCGCTTCCAGGATCCACGGTGGCGATCCGGCCAGGAGACTCGCCGCTTCGAAGGATATCGTGCGGTATCCCCTGATGGCCCTGGAGGCCATCGTCCTCTGCGCCGTACGGAGCAGAGGCAGGAATCTGGCCCCCAGGGTGTCCGCCCACACGGGGCACCCATATAGGGCCATGGACCGCACGACACCCGCGTAGAGTCTCCTGCAGGAGGCCCCTGGGCTACCTTCGCCTAGGTAACTTAACCCACTGATCGTTTACCGACCAGTGAGCGCACCTGGCCACGAGCGCTTCCAAGCTGAAAACTTCGGATGCGACTGGGATTATTAACGCTTGGAAAAAGAAGAAGAAGGAGAAGAATACAGTGTAATATTTCAAGGAAATGTTAGCAATACAGTATTGTAGCAAAAGTATATTCTGCTCGCGGACGCCCGCGCCTCACCCGCGTGCTTGTCACACCATAGCCTATGTCCTTTCCCAAGGGTCTAATCTACTCTATCTTTGTGCTACATCAAAACCGGTTCAATGTTTTAGGCGTAATCGCGTAACAGATAGACAGACAGATATAATATTCTTCTTCATCCTACCGTTAATCCCGTGAGGTTGTCATGCGACATATATATCCCTCGCACCCCGGCTGACCCAGGGCCATCCCTTCCCGACTCAACCCCGGTGTGGGGAGGCGCGCAACATCCTACGATTCGCGCCGTGGCCTGCTTCTGCTAGGGTGACGGGCGGCTCCACCCGTCACCCTCAGTTTGCGCCCTCCGACGCCCGAGCCGCCTTCGAGCGCGTGCAGCAATGTTAGCGAGTCTTTCTCGCTCATCGCACCGCGCAACTCATCGCGCCGCGCGGGCTCCAACTACCAATAATGACTGCCATAGATGTCTGCCAATGAAAATACCCATATTCATGCATATAAACCGTCGCGCCTGCTGCGTAGGCGCCCGCGTAATATTAACGAATATTAATTAGTTTTCGCGAGTCTTACTTTTTTATTCACTCATGTTTTGCCTAAGGAATAGGCCTCTGCCTATTCCTTAAGCAAAACGTGTGTATGTATATTTGATGGTATCACGGCTGCGGGATTGCGGGTCCACCTACGCTGAGATATTTGCACACAGAGCACAAATGCTCGCATGTGGCATGCGGAACACGCGTCTCAATAACGAATATTATTGGGCAATGTCAAATGATAGGAAGTTATGTTAGCGGCGAGCTTTTTAGTAAAACAAAGATTGCTTGCCTTGCAGATTTTCTAGAACAAGTACGCAATCTAAATAAAGCGCGGTCGAAGTGCGGAGAATTTAGTAAATCCCTTATTAGAAGACATTTTTTTTTCTTTTTGCTTTTCACGTGACGGAACCCCCTTCATACCGCACATGATCTAAATCCAAACTAAGCAGTCCAATTGAGCAGTCCGACTGGGGAAGTACCTCCGCCCTACAGAATACCACGGCCATAATAACCTCGTGTTGTGTTCCCGGCGGTGAGTAGGGTAGCCAGAGCTCACTGGAGAGGTTTTGTGCTGTCAGTAGGAAGACCAAAGGCTATTCCAGCTTTGTCTTCTATGCTCACGGCATCAGAAACTCTGTGTTTACAGGGTCGGCAGCACGAGTGTGACTTGTTGCACACGTCCATAGGCTTCGGTAACCACTTACCATCAGGTGGGTCGTGTGCTTGAAAGCCACCTCAATGGTACTAATCTAATAATGGTAATAAAGGCTACTAATCTATCGACTTAGCCCCAACTTATTACCTGGAGTCATTTTAACTTATGTTAATTATTTTATTATTAGGTTTTTATACTTTTTAATTATTTTGACACGAAACAAATGTAGATCCGTTCATATTTGGTCTTAAGAAACGAAAACGAAACTGATTGTAAATTGACGTCTCGAAAATGTTGCAGTGGAGTTTGTTACGCCGCCGTTTCTCTCCACTAGCGCCTAGGAAACGTTGGTAAACTTATTTTCAAGTAGGATTGGACGTCAAAAAGCTATAATAGTATCTCACAATTTTGAAAATAAACCATTTGAATTGATATATATTATATTGTTACTTTTTCACAATGCCTGGAGTGAGCTCAACTGTCGCATTAAACATAATCAACCATGGCAGATGTTTTTTTACAACAATTTCAAAATATCCAAAACAATTATTAAAGAAACATTACAGCTACTCAACAACAATTTAGCTTATGTTTCCGCATAAACATTTGTATATCTAGAATATTATTAATGGCTTCTATTGCAGAACATAAATCGTGTATAACACATGCTTCAATATTAACACTAAAATGTACCTGCGGAGTTATCTACAAGCATTTGCACTCTGCCAAGTAGTTACCATATTGTTCAATTAACTGATACCACGGCTCCAACCGTGAGGTAGTCAGCTATCTCGACTATTGGTTATATTAGTCCAATGAAATGTTACACGTGAGCTTTGCATTTTTAGAGGACGCAATTTTATTTTTGGGACATGTGTGGGAGGGTCAATAGAAGCTTAACCTCAAGCTCGTGAAGTCGCCAACCTCGTCCCCCGGTCGCCATCTTGGAAAAAGGGGTGAAAACACTTTTTTCACGATATCTCGGAAACTAGGCGTCTTACGAAAAAATTGCGATTATACTTGACCATTAGCGATCAAATATAAGACAGAATTTTAGTCAATCTAAGACTTTTTTATAAAAAAAATATAAAGGACCCAGTGGGAGTCGGATTCGTACACGAATGTTTATTTTTTTTTATACAACTTAGTTGGCAAACAAGCAGACGGCCTACCTGATGGAAAGGTGTTACCGTGGCCTATAGACTTGTACAACACCAGGTGAGTCATAAAAACTGGATGGTTTTGTATGGTAACTACATAAATATTCATTTTTTAGTATTTATTGTTAGATAACAAAACAGACAGACACGACAGTGGAACTTTAGTCATAAGTTTGCCGTTTTTACCTTTTGGTTACGGAACCCTTAAAAGAACTTTACAAAATCCTTTCTGTAGATTTTGCGATCATAAAGAGAGAAACAGACAAGTATATAATGAGTTGTTCAGAATATCACGTAGCACCGGGTTTTTTTTTAATATGTTTCTAATTAATGTACGACACGACTAATTTACAATTTCATAATAGTGTAGACACATCGAACACAATACACTGAACAGAAGCACATACTTGGATCGCCAGTCAAATATATCTCTTTATTTAAATAAAATCGGTCTAGTTTAGATATTTAGATAATTCGCTCCAATTGAGATATTCTGTGTCTGTTTTAGATACAAGGTTTCCGGATATTTTTATAAATGATAAACGAGTATATAAGGTAAATGTAACGGCTATATGAATTGACCTTGAAAAATATTTCCACGATTTGTTTGTTCTGAAATCTGCGCAGGAGCATCTGGAATCGATGGTCTGTATCAGAAGATTAATGACTGTAAAGGGAACACGAGGAGATGTAAGGATACAAGCTAATAACGGACTGAAACTTCCTCATTACCGTTAGGGTATAGTTACTAGGGTCGCTTCAGTCCATGTTTGTTCAGCGTGACATTAGATATTTTATCAGACCATATAAAGCACTCCATGGTTGTTAAAACCTATCACAGGTCATATTTTATACAGAAAGAAAGAGCAAACGAAAGAAAGAATTTATACGTTGACTATCTTTTACCCGCGGCTCCGCCCGCATGGATTTCGGTTATCGCTATAATATCGGTTATCGTTATAAATTAGTAGCCTATGTGTAATTCTGATGTATAAGCTATATTATTGTAAGGTTTCATTAAAATCCGTTCAGTAGTTTTTACGTGAAAAGAGTAACAAACATCTATCCATGCATCGATTCTTACAAACTTTCGCGTTTTTAATTTTAGTAGGATGATACTATGCACTATGGTACTTGGTTTCGTACGTGGCCGAAGGGGTTCAATAGACTGTTGCCCGCAAAGCACAAAGCGACATCTCCTCCATCTAACACTCTGAAAACCCTTTTGCGGAAGGCTCTATTTCGGAGTCAAATATATTTCACAACTATTCAAAACAATATTCTATACAAACGACCACATTTTAGCTTCCACCGCCCAATCCATTACATTATTATCAACAACCGTTACTGTATTATCGAACAGCTTTATGACTTGCGCACGCGCCGGAGGACTCCAGCCGATGTAAATAACTTCTTGAGCGTTTTATATGTCATAAGGTTGTTATTTATTGCACTAAAAGTGGCAATAATGAACCGTCTAACGCGTTGCTATTGAAAATTTAAAATGATTTACTGGAGACTTCACCTTCAGCTCGCCAGGCGCCGTGTGAAGGCACAATACACTGTATTATATATTAAAAAGAAAATTAGGATTAATTTGTTATGACACTTTTTTTTCACGTGCTGGAAACCCTCTTGGGTATCACCTCATCGAGGCTTGTGATAAAGAGTCTACAACATTTCACCAACTGTGATCATTTGTTCCAGGTTATAGGGGGCGTGCCTATTGCTATCCAGTGGTCAATTTATCGTGGACTATATCAGATGTATGTTTGCTGTCGGAACGAGAATGTCCCTATTTTTAACGTGCGGGAAATCCCCACGGATACCACCCTCGCCGGAACCGGAGGGGGAAGTTATGTCGGACTCGAACTGACTAAACCGCACGCCGTCTGTGGGTCGCAGTGCAAAGCCGAAGGTGAGGAAGCTTTAGGGCAAATCCCTCGCGCCCCGGCTGACCCATCTGTCTCGATTTGGCCCTCTTCAAGTGAGGGGACCAGGGAGTCCCAAACTCGTCTCGGATATTTGGACAAAGCGCGCCGCCGCCGTGGCCGGCTTCTGTGCAGGTGGCTCCACTTTCACCCCCAGGCCCAATCTTAGTCTCTGTGAAAAGATGGTGTGGCCCAATTCTACTCCACCGCGAACCAAAACGGCAATCTAATAAATGAAACTAATGATTTACGAACATGACTAAACATAAAATTGCTGGTGTTTAAAATACACAGTCTATCAATCCCGAGAATCTCGTAATCCCGAAACCTAACACCGCATTAGACGTGTGAGATTGCTTCACGCGTAGCTAATGGGGTATAAAGAGTTTTAGGGCACAATCCAAGCTATTGTGCGCTGACCCCTCGTCTAGACTGCGAACACTGCGAACCCTCCCGTGTATGTACATAGGCCTATACCTAAACATGAAAAGGAATGGTCCGAGTATCAGCTGTAGACGATTTGATACGATATCGTTGTTAATAGTAGGCGGCGCAGGTGCATACAGAGTTTAATATGTGTGCCGCCCCTGATATTGCACAAGTCTATAGGCCACAGTAATCACTTTCCATCAGGTGGGGCCTTATACTTGTCTGCCATCAAGTGGTATAGAAAAAACATATATCCAAAGACCTCCATTCTGTAATTGCAGTTACTTTAAATAGGGCGAGAAAATGCATGTAGATACCGCCGTGGACTTCCAATTTAGGGAAAGCATCTGTTTTTGTGTGAGTCACATCTCGTCAGACAAAAACCGTTTATAGCTTTCCTATGATGGGTGTAAAATTAAATAATGGCAATAAGTAACCAATCGCGTGTGAGGTTAAGTAGAAAATCTTCACAGATATGTGCCGCAAATGCCAACAATGCTGTTTTGTGGCGCGCGCTAAAGTGTATTTCCACTTGTTTTAATATGCCATAATCTGAATAATATCAAGATATTCATTCAAAAACAAGCGCACCGCTAAAATTGGAACCCCACCTTCAAACTGATACAGGGAGTTTCGTGTGGGGGTTGGTCACCGGTGACCAATTTCTAGCTTTTGCTACGCAATTGGATATCGCTCACTTTTTTGTTTGTTAGCTTACATTTTTTATAAAGTGATGTACATTCATCTAGTATTGTGATTGTTCGAAAACTAACATAACAATGTCGAAATCAATCCTGGAAAATGTTTTAACAAATTCAAATACATTTTTGATAAGTTGTTTTTTTATTGCATAAGACACGTAAATACGACTTCACCACATCTAATGGTAAGCTTAAGGCAAAGTTTCGAGAAAGAGGGTCACTGTTTGTCCCAGACACCAACAATGTTACATTGGTAGCTCTCAGCTTGACGGCCCCATGAGATGCTTTTTCCCGCCGTGCTTAAAGGTCCCGGGACTGTACGAAGAAGGAAACACGTGTGGCGTTATGATGCAGCACAGAAAATAGTCACCGAACCGCTTGGTTCTTGGCGGAATATTCTGCACCGTAAGCGGGTGACATTTAAACCCTGCCCGTGTATTTCTCGATAGGAGTGGAGTGGGAGTGACTAATTGGAAGAGCTCATCGGAACATTTACCATTTTAGAAACGATAAAACACTTTGGTTTATAGCTTTTGAATGAGTAACCGTAAATTCCACATAATTACTTAATCACTGCAGTGGCTTGTCGGAATGCACCCAAAATATTTCTTCGCCAAAACTTCCACTAGCTAAATACATCAATCAGTACACAAGCTCGCAATCCAGTAAATAAATGATTTTATGTATTTCCGAAGATATAATGTACTGCGAACACTCTCAAGTTGAGAACAAACGATGTTATTTTGGCAGCTCACTCGAACCGACGCTAAATGAAAACTTGCGAGTTTGACATATCTTGACATCGTACAGAACAAACACTATAATACTGTTATAGAATACTGTTAATGTTGTTATAATAGTTTATGATACTGTTGCATAATAAGGGTTCTTATAACACGAGTGTGTTTTAAAAAAACGAGCCGTAGGCGAGTTTTTTTATATTATCACACGAGTGTTATAAGACCAAGTTATGTACAGTGTCATACACTACTTTATCTACTCTCATACTATAATACATAAACTAATTTATTTTTCAAACCAAACCAAACGTTGTTTAACTTAAATGTATAGAACAAAAAAAAAATGTTCGCGCCAAGGCGCAAACGTCGATTGCGCATGCGTGTTTCTTTTCTTTTCCCGAATCGGCGGATTCTTTTTTTAAAGTAGAGGTTCAGTCCAGATGGAGGTTGTATAGGTGTATCGTTATGATTAAAAAGTTATTTTATGATATAGGTGTCCATACAAGACCTGTATCGTAATAAAACTTTTTTTTCGGCCTGTGCGTAATGTGTGTCATAAGAGTTTTGATTTCAATTTTATAATCTTTGTATTATAGTATCAGAGTAGATAAAAGCATTTAAATAATCGAATATAGTGCTTTTGAAATGCAAATTGCATTTCGAGCACCCATTACCTTTATTTCATTCTCTAAGCCTTCTCCCAGCTCGGTGGTAGAAACTGGTGGTAGAAATTTGTCACAAATTTCGGCCGGGTAGGTAATATCGTGCATGATTGCGAAAAACCCTCCATAGTAATCTAATCATGGTTGGATTGCGTTCAGGGGTCAGCAAGTGCATAGCCGGACGGGGGGATTGTGGTCGCAGCACTAGTGGGACCGGTGGGTGTCACGCAGTGTTGCGACGACAATCCTCTTTTGATGAGGCCGTGAAGCTGAGTGCCACCATTGTTAACATGGTAAGTATATGTAATAGTGACCCTCTTTCCTGAGACTGCCTTCAACTTACCATCAGGCGAGGTGAAGTCAAATTGACATTTCCTAAATATATATAAAAAAAATCGGCTCGGTTTTCCAAAAAAGCCATGTCAATAGCACTCAAACCGACGGCCGGACGGAATGTATGAAAACAATTATGAAAATACAAGAAGCGAAAGATCGTAGCAAATGGAATCAAATCGTCTCTGCCTACCCTAAAGAGGCACGACTGTATGTATGTATGCATGAAATATATTATAATATATAGACAATGAGGAGTCAACTTCAAAAAACATTCGGATCTAAAACGAAATGTGTAGAATAAATGGGCAGGTCCAAAACAAACAAAATCGTAATTAAATCGGCCGGCAGATGGAAGGATTAATGATGGGAGAAAGGGTCTGCCCACCCTGGAGGGAGGGAGATGTATGTGTGTGTATGTATACGTGTATCTACCTGTAAACTGGTACACCAAAAGAACCAGATAGGAAAACTGACTACGATAACAAATAGTTACACCGTGTATTAGTGACAATACAGTAGATACATAATTTAGTTAATTCTGACTTCTGTTTAGAAATGGTATTATTTCAGAAAATTTTAAATTTGATGTCGAGTTATACTTTTCACGACTGCCATATCCTCTCTATCAAATAGTCTACAGTAGTCCACTGCTGGACATAGGTTGCCCAAAGGTTTATATTAAACTCGATTTTAAACTTAGCTAAATTAAAGATCTTCCTTACAATGTACCTTAACTTAATGTCAGATAGAGTTAATTCAAATATAATTTTGGTGAATTTCTGTACGTTCCACAGAAATCCACCAAAATCATTACACAGATCCGTATACTATACCTTTCTTTAGTATTATGTTATCTGTGACCTTTCTAACCATTGTTTATTTGTAGCACATGTTGTTTGGTGTACATTGGAGAATGAATATTATATACAAGTTAGACATGAATGCATTTGTATCCATTTATACACTCCCACGCTATTTATGTATACGTATACAGAGACTAGCGGACATTTCAGCTATCGGCGTGGAAGCATATTATGGGCACAGATAACAAATCTATCGATAGATTGAGCTGATAGAACACGTTTTCCTGTTAATTGACACTTCCTTTGGTTTTATGAGTAGACATATAATTGGGTATTTGACTGACTAGACAAATTAGTTACTTTTTACAAAATGGGAGCTTTGATATTTCCTTCAATGGTGTAATTAAGACCCCACCAATTTCCAGCTTTATGCGAATTTATGCAAGTTTATTATTTTATTTCGTTTATTTTGACTGCATTATTATAATCAGTTCAGTCGGTCAATTAACGTCATTAATACTCTTAGGTTGTTAGCTGTACGATCGAGAGCACCCGGGTTCGAATCCCGATCACTACCAACGTGAACCCCCTCGAACCACTTAGCCTGGTGCCTATACCCTTGAAAAGGCACTATTACTACCTATTATGTATATGTATGTACAAAATGCTTTAAATAAAGCAATAATTACGTCGGAATCCAATCCAACAATACCAAAGTACTAAACTCCAACAAAAATCAAAATATTTACACACAAAATGTGTTTTACGCAACTCGTGCGCCGGTGACACGGGCGTCGCTCGTCGGGGGGCGAGGTATAAACTTGAACTATTTACACTGTGGAGCGCTGCCAACTGAGTCACCAGGCTACCCCTGTGAATCATGCACTGGTGACAACCACATCTTAAAAGCTATCTCGACTTTTGTTTGGGCGTTGCTTGTTCACACCTAATTTACTTTAATTTCATTGTTTTTGTTTATCTTCCAACTTTTCAAGTCTCGCGTTCCATGATATACCTATAATAAAGAGAACGGGAATTAACACGATCATGGTATAGGTACTTACATACCTTACGTTACATCTATCAACCGCTGAGCCAGTCAGCTTGTGACCACGGCCGGTGTAACCTGGTCGAAACGCCAGGCAATCAAAGGTATGTATGTAAGTACTTATACCATGATCGCGTTAATTCTCGTTCTCTTTATTCACTTACAGCTGTTCATCGTGTAAAGAACTAAAGTAAACCTATGATTCCAAAGGTGAACGAGTTCTTAATGCGCTTCTTAATGGTATCTTTTATCCGTACTGAAGTTGAACAAGTAATGTACCTACCTTTCTGCTGTATGCATCTGCAGTTATCGTTTTTTTTTTTTACTAACCCTTTAAACTAAGCTAAATTGCTTGTGCTAGGAGTGGGTTCACGTCGGTAGTGTTGTGGGGGAACGAGGTGATATGAGATGTTCCTCCAACACAAAGGGAGGATCCTCCGACCAGGCAAGGTCATCATGCCTGGCGGGCCGCGGCCGTTTGCAGTCGGCTTCGCTCGGAGAAGCAAGCAAGCAGAAGTGGCAGTGGGCTGGATCTTTCGAAGGACCGATAGCCGTTGGAGCAAACAAGTCCTAGAGTGAAGACCGCGACAAGGCAAACGGAAGGCAGGACGCCGCCTAGCCGGATGGACTGACTATCTGAAAAGGTGGCTGGGATAGACTGAATACGGAAGGCGGAAGATTTGGAGCAATGGTACACATTGAGAAAGGCCTATGTCCTGTGGACTGTAATAGGTTGGTGGTGATTGATTATAGCTTGTCTTCAGGAGGAATGAAGTCATATTATCGTGACGCGTCTTTTAGCTGTGCCACACGATTTCACCCATCGTACTCGGTTCCAACTTATTATCTTTTTTCTTACTACTGACCTCCTAAGGAACATAGCATAATGTTATATTATAACCTTTCGGAAAAACTGGACAATCAAATAAGATTTGTATATTTTGCGCGTGGTGCTTTGCATTTGCACATTGTTATGGTACATTCAGCTTGCCGCATCCAGCATCTGCCTGCAGTCTTTCTTAGATCGTCATCCCACCTGATCGAAATGCCAGGCAATCAAAGGTATTTAAGTACCTATACCATGATCGCGTTAATTTCCGTTCTCTTTATTCATTTACAGCTGTTCATCGTGTAAAGAACTAAAGTAAACCTATGATTCCAAAGGTGAACGAGTAGATACGCGTAGTTCATTGCGGCTTCTTAATGGTATCCTTTATCCGTACTGAAGTTGAACAAGTAATGTACCTATCTGATCCGGCAAGCTGAAAACAGGGCGCTATGGCGCTCATTGGGGGAGGGCTATGTCCAGCAGTGGACTAATATAGCCTGATGATGATGATGATGATGATGACGGTACATTCTGCGATATGCACATTTTGCATGTCATGCTTATTTTGCGTTTCGTACATTCAAATTCAAAAATCCAAATCATACGAATAGTTTCAGACCTAAGGGAATTCAAACAAATTCTTCAGCTTAATTATTAGTATTGACAGATAAGAAAATCTTCCTTTCCCCATCAAACACATGACGTGTACCTACACAGGGACGGGGTAGGACTATGGGAACCAAAATAGTACTGTTTGTAGATCGTCCGTGATCCCGATCGAGTCCCGGAAACGAAGCGGCGCGTGCGCACCGATTCGGCCGCAGTACCGACAGCATAAACAACAACAATGTCCAAGAATTTATTCATACAGTGCGGTAACTGGCGAAATGGCGGCCGTGTTTTGAAATGTACTTCAAGCAGAAAACCGGTTAATTTGTACAACAGTTCACCGTGGTGCTGAGTCAATTGGTTTTCAGAGATGCCTAAATAACATAACACTGAAAAGAAATGTGAAGTGCAGTGTTATTACATCTATCAACTTTATGGTAGATATTATGCACTTTATGGCCGCTGTAGCCAGTATTTGCCGGAGGCGGCAGCATCTTCCTTGGGAGGCAAAACTTTATGGTAGATCTAACTATATTACACCCCTTTTATGTAAAAACTACACCTATGGCCTCAAATCAACGACTAAAATTATTAGAGGGGTAAATCTACCAAAGAATTACCAAATGCCGCTAATTTTCTTTCATCAATTCTCGGGTTTCTTTCTTTGTGTGGTTTCGATTTTGTTGATTACTAAGATTGGTTATACAAATCCATACCTACTAATTATATACATCATTTCAATGAAAATTCAAACCATTTAACATGCTAACTATTCAAATAGATTAAGATAGTAAAAATATTGTATCAGTCCAGGCGGGGTTCGAAACAGATATCTACCCCTTACAGGGGGAACTAATCCAATTTTTTCCTTAATATCCGTCTTTGAGGCGACGGTGAATCCGTCTAACGATATTCTTATCTTCCTATCTCATCTCCCCATCTTCCTGATCTTTCTAGAATTTTTAATAGTTAGCATGTAAAATGCTTTAAAATTCCATTCAATTGCCCAAATAATTGAATGGAATTTTAAAGCAAAATTTAAATATCATTCATTGGTTCCGTAAGATCGTGGGTTTGAACCCCGCCTCGACCGATCCAATATTTTCCAATCTTAATCGACATATTAATCATAGCGATCCGTCCCGGCGGCGCACGATTGGTAAAAACGTTCCCGTGGAAATCCAATATAGCCTATGTTACTCAGGGTGAATGTAGTTTTCCAATGGTGAAATATTTTTTTAAATCGTACAGTACTTTGAGTTTATTCATTACAAACATACAAAAATACACATCTATCCTCTTTATAATAGTATAGTGTAGGTTGCCATTTATAAATCTTAGTTGTTTTTTTAATCGGTGTGAAAGTAGCCAACTGTTTTGCGTTCAGTACTCTCTATGTCCAATATTTATTTCTAACATAATAGGTTGGAATGAAGACATATATCGGCCAGCTGTGATGGACGGCTGACACCGATACGTGATGGTGGCTGCTGGCTGTTGAACGGCAGCGCAATACGACATTAAATTTTATTGATACCTTTGAGGCTCAATTGGTTTAATATAATTGTTTTAAGCTAAAAGGTATCATGGATTGAGTAATTTAAAATAGGATAGAATGGGTGAATATTCCTAAGCACTGGATACAGTAAATAATGTATTAAGATGGGGACACGCGAGCCATTCAATGATAATACTCACCGTAAACAAAACCATTTCAATCTACCATGAACAATTTTTAAAATGTTATAATCCTATCGGATAAAGGCAAATGTTATGTCAGGCTCGGATCGACTAAACCATTAAGCAAACTAATAACGTACTGTATAGGTAGTTGGAGTTGTGCTCCGAAGACCTTCATCATACAGCTAGAAAGGGCCCAACGCTCGGTTTTGAGGAATAGGAGACCCTTTAGGTACCCCACCACACAACTCTACAGAGACAGTCAGGGACTCACTGTGTGCCAATTGTTCATACTAAGATCTTTTCTCGAAGTACATCAAAAGATTATACATTCTGAGCAATGTGTACACCTACTCAGGCAACCAGTATACAGGGTGTAATCGTTAAGTGTGTCCAGGCGATTATTCCGTAACTATAACAGATATCAAAAAACTTTAAACTGATATCGAAAGTACGTTACCTAATGAGTAAAAAAAAAATTAATTACTTTTTAAAAATCAAACGAGAGGTATCTAAAATTTTGACATTAAACACTCCCATACATTTAGTGTAGTACCCATTTTACCTTAATCATATTTTATGATTACGTATAATATGACAATGATGGTTTTCAAATAGATACATGTGTAAAATAATTATCTTAGGTACCACTTGAAATTAGTAATAAACCGTGTTTTAATATCGCATTAAGTAATTTAAGCTAACTGAAAAGCACTACAAAAAAAAAGATACTCTTTGGTGTTCGTTCTAAATTCAAAACTTTTATCTCGGGTTGTTGTTCCCACCAATTTATCGTTGTTTTTTTTTAATTTGCGTTAATAATCGTGATTGTTTCATTTATTGATTGCAAAATGGCATATTCCAAAAGAGAAAAGAGAGATATGCTAAAAATTGACTACAAATATGATTGTAACAAAAGAGCGGCCATTATCGCCTACAGAAGAGAGTACCCAGACAGAGAATTCCCTTCTGGTGTACCTAAAACCTTTCTACTAATCTCATACTAAATGTATGGGAGTGTTAAATGTCAAAATTTTAGATACCTATCGTTTGATTTTTAAAAAGTTATTGATGTCATTTTACTGATTAGGTAACGTACTTTCGATATCAGTTTAAAGTTTTTTGATATCTGTAATAGTTACGGAATAATCGCCTGGACACACTTAACGATTACACCCTGTATAGGGTAACTGTTCCAAGGGCTAATACATCGTTTGCAAGAAGATTTAGTCCACATATAGACCACTATATTTACAATAAGGTAGCCAAACACTCACTGGCTAAACACACACTGACTACATAAACACACACTGGCTAAACTCAATGACATATGAAGCCACCGAAATCCTATTACTGCACTAACTGATGTGAAAAGTTTGAATTTGACGTATACGTTATCATCCTTTCACACATCAGCCTACATATCATCACGCTACTACTCAATTGAGCGGAGCAGTGATTAAATGCTCAATAGCGTCAGCTCAACACTATGCGATAACCGACTACACGCGGGCGGAGCCGCGGGCAACAACTAGTATAATATGTAATGCACGTTATTTACTCACACACATATTTATTTACACATACTACTATATACTTCAAACACGCTTAGTTATATATTTATACGTATATTTAATCATTTTTTTACCATCGTTAAGCTTTGTTTATCAATATTTTTAAACACTTGCATGAATTTTTGTCACTTTATTGACAAAAAGGTTTTGAGTAAGATTACGTCATACCTAATGATGACCGAGCTATTTTACAAAACTGTTAAAGGAAAGCGTCATGACGCCCACAGGACCGTCTTGCCTAGTGTGGGGTGAGTCAACAGATAAATCCATTTTAATTGTATAGTTTTTGGCAATACACAATTTTTATTTTTGTTTATTTTAAAAAAACCGCAACGGGCTCTTGCCTGTGATTCGGTCAGCACACTGTGAGGCAAGTATAACCATGCGAGGATGGAGGAAACGACCCAGAGCTATCTCCGGTTTTTGAGATGGTCCCCTTCGAGATTGGACCCGCTTGCTCCTACCCTTCCTTTTGGATTAGTTAACATGACTTCAAAGATCTTGGTAATTAATGCCCTAAGAACACCGTTACACTAAATTTTTTTTATTCATTTATTGACTGACTAATCATCTTTGTCATGCAATGTCTTTCATACAAAAAATATGCGTAGCCGGGCGTTCTGGCACGATTCCCGAGCTTTATTGCTCTTATGTACCTAATGTACGCTCAAGTACGATGCACCTCTCAAAGACAAGGTCTGAGGGGGGGATCAGGTTGCGCCAACCTCTGGCAGGCAGCCCGGGATATGTGCAATCTTCAGTCGTTCATTTGAGACGGAAATTTCGTCTTTGTTGTCTGACAGTTTGTCGTATTTAGAAGAGGTCGAAACGTTTTCTTTTTTGATGCTGAAGTGATCAGTCGGCCTGAATGGCCGGGGCGTACCGGAATGACACACTTAATGGTAGGATCCGGAAACGTTTGCTCTAGCAACGTAAAAAAGAGGTATTTTTTATTTAAAAAAGGATATTAGCCACCGACATCACTAATATTCCCTCTGATTAAGCTAAATTGCTTGTGCTAGGAGTGGGTTTACGTAGGTAGTGCAATGGCTAGGTTCCGAACCCGGGGCCTATCGATCGTAAGGCTGACTAATCTTTAACCACTAAGCTAACCTAGTAAATGATAGGGCAGCATATAAATTTTTATCAAATTATTATTCATTAACGATTGCAAGGCTGACATTTTATAATAAAAACTAGCTGACCAGGCAAACTTCGTACCGCCTCAGAATCAATAAAAAAAAATTGCAATTTATCATATTTTCTCACATGGAATCCACAAATTATCCAAATCGGTTCAGCCGGTCTCGAGTTTTAGCAAGACTAACAGAATTGGAATTCATTTTTATATATTAAAAATTAGGAACGTTCTAATTTAATTTAATTATCATTTGACTTTCAACTCGCGGTTCAGTTTTGGTGAAGCAAACGAATTCCTCTGTTTACTCAATAACTGACTGTTTAATTTTTATTATCATTTATCATTGTATTTATATTTTTGTATCATTTATATATATATATCATTATTATTGTATTACAGACGATTACAGACGACCTCAATGACGTAGCAGCAGCCGCAGCCACTATGGTTGTCTTGTCTTTAAATCCATGGTCAGGCAAAATTTCATTGAGTATTTTTATTTAGAAGATTCATAAAGGGTTTTTTTTTTACCTGCGGGAAGTCCCCACGGATACCCCCCATCCGGAGCTGGAGAGGTAGGTTATGTCGGACTCGAACCGACTAAACCGCACACCGTCTGTGGGTCGTGGTGCTAGGTGAGGTTGTCATGCGACATATTCCTCGCAGCCCGGCTGACCCATCATAAAGGGGTTTATAAATAATTGAGAAATTATAATTTTTTACATAGGTAAGATTGGTAAGATTTGTAGGCATTATTTTTGGGTATCATAGTTACATCATACGGTACCTAGCTCATACACCAGAAGTCAGAAACGTGTTTCAAATTTCAACTATTTACGAGATTGTTTTATTACGCTAATCTCAAGTGATTTAGCGTGCAGGTATATTTACTTTTCATCATAAAATAGAGCTATTTAACGACTCTAAAATAACAAAAATAACTGTAAAAATATAAAAGCAGTACTAAATGTATTTCTACTCTTATTTAATCATGCTATTTAGTTTAGAAATAAAATCAATACAGTCTCACACTGTTGTGAATATTCTCACCGTAATTTGCAGTTATTCGTCCCAATATTCTCCTCAAATTATGACTATTCCCTACGAATAATGTATCATATTCCATAGCATCGAATAAAGGAGAAAAAATTGAATCAGTCTAGACGGGGTTTGAACCCGCGATCTTTGCCTTACAAAGGCAATATTCCATAGCATTTTTTTCATGTAGGTATTTATTAATATTGCTTAAAAGCTACTTTCACATCAGTGATTCGAAGATTCCCAAGTCATAGCTTTCGGGAAACAGATTTAGGCAAAAAGTTCCAGTCCCCCTTAATATTGCGCACATGCAGCGTAAGCTTAAATATTTATAAGTTTATGAGAGTTTGACAACATTAGTTTCCATCCTAACGAGATTGAGTTTTAGATTCCTTTCATGACCTACAAAATCTACTCCATACAGGTGAGGAAATCAGTCAAAGGCATCTTTCCTTAGCGAAGTATAGTTCCTACCATATATCTTCTTCATCCTAGCGTTAATCCCAGTCGCATCCGAAGCTTTTCAACTTGGAGTCTGGGGTCCGCTTTTTACCAGTCTAACTGCAGATTCGGCTAAACTTCGATATTTTCCGTGAAGCGACTGCTATATGACCTCCACAACCCAAAGGCGATATCGAAGCATTGTAGCTAGACCAGTTGTTGGAATTTTGAGTCTACCCATAACGACTGCCATAGATGTTTGTATGAAAACCGGGACCGACGGCTTAACGTGCTCTCCGAGACACGACTAGACCAATGCAAATATCCATATTCATGCATACAAATATTTGCACTGAGCGGGGATCGAACCCGCGCCTCCTGCGCAGCGGCCGCGTTCACTACCGCTACGCCACGGAGGCTGTCTTAGTTCCTACCATATATCTTGGCCCTAAGTTGCAAGAGAAACGAGATCCAGACGCGCATGGATTGGTTTGACATAAGCTTTGATTGGTGGATTGAACACCCCGTGTTATCCTCGAAAGACATCCAACGCGTACTGTCCGTATATATGTAGTACATGCTGGGGTCAAGATACAGTCGCAAATATTGTGTAGTCTCCGAAATACCCGCAAGCTGCAAGCTAGCACACAATTATCGCATTGTACGTAATGCCGGGAACTATAAACCGTGCGGAACACGAGTCTATTTGTGCACTTCCGCGGCCGCCACCGCTCCTGCCAAACATTGCTGGACATGTGTTCGAACGAGGTACGTACCAACACCACAATTGCAAAACGTTATTATGCTCGTCTGAAATGTGTGTCGTTAACGCGGGAATTTATACTGATATGCTTTTAACTGTATTTACTTCTCTGTACGAAATTCGTGATTAGTTTCATGTTAAATTTTCGTGTTGGTTGCCATTGGAGTAAAATAAATAAATAAATATGCCACAACATTTCACACAACGCTATCTAGATCCATTATAAGCATAGCTTGACTAGCTTGCGTCTAAATCTAGCTAGTGTATAAATGTAGAATGCGGATATAATACTTAGATACATTTTTTATTGAAAATGCTTACATATTATACATAGAAATACCCAGACCAATGCAAATACCCATATTCATGCATACAAATATTTGCACTGAGCGGGGATCGAACCCGCGCCTTCTGCGTAGCAGCCGCGTTCACTACCGCCACGCCACGGAGGCTGTGCTGAATAAGGTCGCTCTATCTGTTCCACTGCGTAGAAGGCGATTAAAGGATAGGGCTGTTCTTCATTCAACAGTAAAAATATACAGCCCATGAGAAAGTAGCCGCTTGACAGCAATAAGCTCGCTCCCTATTACGTGGGACAGAAAATCATACATAGTTGACGAAAAGTGGATGTTATTACACCTCTGCCTACCCCTTCGAGTATATACAGGTGTGGATATATCTATGTAATCACTTTACATAGATATATCCACACCTGTATATACTAACGAATTTTTACACGATTTATTATGTGTTGTTTTAATATCTAGGTATACCAGTATCGAAGTTACGGATGCTTTTCAGCAGCTATGATTACATGGAGACTAATTATGTTGGTGTCGGCTCATTCCTTGAAGCTGAAAGTATCTGCACTTAATTTAATTTATTGCTACTGTCCCTATTTACGCAGAATTTAGCTCAGTGTCGTTATAGTTTTTTTAAGTAGTAACAACACAAGCAAATTGTCTGACTAATGCAAAGGGTAATTGAAATGGTGCAATAAAAACTCAGCAGCGTGGCATCAGAAAATAAGGTTATTCTTTTGTATGATCTTTGTAAAACGGCAGTCAATCTATGAAGAATAACTTTATTTTATTAATCTTGAGTAACCATGGGACTAAACAAATAAAATTTACCTTTGCTTAGGTACCTACTTTGAGCTTGGGCAGCTTCGATATCACACACGATGTCCACAAGGTACAAAAAAGGCCAGCACTTAAAGCGAGTTCAATAGAAAATAAGTACAGATTAAACAATAAAGGGTCGTCGAGTAAGCTAGTTGATACGGAACACAAGCACCAGCGGTGACTAGTCGCTCGTTATAGACCTGTCTCATAGCGAAACAATTCTAACCAGGCACAGCTGTCCGGCTACACCGTCTCCCTCTGATTAACTATGTGACTATGAAAGCGTATAAATCAAAAAAATTGTTAAAAAATATGAGTAAGTATGACTATTACAATTTTATTATACCGTGTGTAAGGGGTTGTATTTTTTCTGTAGTGATGATTTTTTATGAAGTTTTCATTTCATTGAGCTTTCCTAATACGATGATGATTAAATAATGCTAATGAAAAGGATTTTTTTTTTTCAAAATTTAAAATAAAATTATGTCAATATATACAGTGTACCCGGAGTACTACCAAGGACCTTCAGCTTCGGGAGCAGTGCAGTAGATTCGATTCTTAGGTCAACTAAAGATCTAGTAGATATTAATATTGGGAAACTCTTAATTAACGACAGTTGTGAAACTTACTTAAATGAGAGCAGTCTACCAGAGGAGTTTGCATTGCCAGATCAGTTTATCCGCAATCTAGAAACCATAATTTAGATATGCTCGGATGCATCGCGACCTTTTATGATTGCAGGTTTGCAAGATTGCTCCTAAAATAAATTATTGTCGTTGTACCGATGACTAATAGCGATAGAGCTGTTAAGTCCACAGCTCTATTTAATTGCTGTTATACACCGGTATTCATTTTACATTAATCAAACGGTGTGCTGTTTTGTCACCGCAGTAGTGCAAAAAGTCTTCGCAACGCGTTTCGTATAGCCATATATCTTCACCGCCGCGCGCCGTACAGAATGCTACGGGGGATTCTATCTATAAAAGACACTCAAAAAACGCGTTCTATGTAGAGAACATTTCATCGAAATGTATATAATGCCAGTAACTATGAGTACAATAGGTATACAATAAAGAGTTTGTTAACTTGTGTTTACCTGCTTGTAAACACCAGGCTCTAAATGCGGACCATCTGTTTCTGCCTATCACCTCACGCTAATGTATCGGGCGAGGTTTTATTGCATTTTTACAACTGGAAGTGATGCAATCGCTACTACGGAGTGGTTTGTTCAACTGAAGAATGACCAAGTGTCGGAATCAAAAGTGGATATGATACGTGTCCATATTTTTACAAGCTTTTTATTACCTGTATGTTTATTTGTTTGTGACCGACTCCTTTGGGCGCGATTTTGACCCCCTTTAAACGGCCAGATTTCGTTCAAACTTTGTAGATTTATTGAGGACCGATGACAGTACACTAATTTGATAAAAAAAATATATTTATATTATATTATATTTAGGCAATAAATAAAAGTTAAATAATAATAATAATAATAGTTTAACTAAAAAACACGCTTTTTATAGAGAACCGAACTAAAAAAATATAAAATATTTATAACAGAACCAGTAGTTCTGTTATAAATATTTTCTATTTTTTTTACACCCCATGCTTTAAAAAGTATATTATATATTTTTTATTTACACTATTATTGATTTATGTTTATTGAAAATTTTAAAACTATTCTTGATTTAAATTTATTAAAACTTATTTTCTATTTTTTTAGTACGCATTTTTTAGTTTTTTTTTAACTATTATATATTTACAGTATGCCCATGATGACCATTTATCAATAAAGAAATCATATATCCTACTAATATTATACGAAGATGTGAAATTTTATGAATAAATGAACCAATGCAGATTTTTTAAGGTAAATCACGTTCAAACGGCTGAACTAAGCTGGCTGGAAAATTTCGTACAGGGATAGGTTATTACCTAGAGTAACACATACTACTTTCATCCTTGGAATAGGGTCCCATGAGTCGCGATTACTGACCTATCGATTAACGCACAAGGCTCTAGTAAAAGTTTTAGCCGCGGGGTCAGACAACAGTCCTCCCGAAAAGCCAAGACAAGCCAAATTCCATAAAATCCAATAGAAAGATTAGGGAATCCTGCGAGATTTGGAAGCAACCGGGACCACACTGTACACCTGCCGGATTGCCAATGGTTCCACGCATGATAAACTTGGATAACTAAATCGATGTAACATTTTTTTTTTTCACCGGCTTCTCTTATGCAAATGTTCACCCTTCGTCACTATGATGATGATAATGATGCAGCAACAACGTACATTTTAAAGCAGCCATACTGCGCGTACACAGATTTATTTCCCATGTAATCAACCTGATAAAGCCGTACGTATAGTGGTTTTATGCGCCATCGATGGTGCAATAGCTCCGCTTTATCCACATGGAGTATTATTTTAAGAATATCTTTTTACGAGTATAAACCAGTTCTCTATAATTTATGATGGTAGGTCTAAATGGTGAACCTTCTTATTTGATGAGAAATAGCTGATGTGGGTTACTGACTTTTGGCGTGGTGACGCGCTCTTAGCTCTTATTTCTATTATTAGACTATTTCCACGGAAGAAAGCCTACAGGTAAATGTAAGTAAGGAGCTTAAGTTAAGGAGTCAGCAGTGTTATACACATCCATAGGCCACGGTAAGCACTTTCCATCAAGTGGGTTGTATGCTTGTCTGCCACCTCAGTGGATTAAAAAAACCGATCGAGATGTCTAAGGTTCGAATAACTAGGTACTGATGTGAATATTTAATTTTTATTTATTTATCATTTTATTGCCAGCATTTTTAGTACATTAATATTTTCATCTTAAATGTTAGTAATGGAAGGTGTATTTGCAACAATGGTTTATTTACGGACAATCTACCCGGTCAGCAATCATCTACAGGAGAGAGTTGGAACTCGCCCTCACCCTGCGCACGAGTGAGGCGGCGCGCTTCCGCACCGTGGTGTGGTAACAATCTACGTGCTTCTGCGCCTGCATGACTGACGCGCTGCAGCGCCAGGGCTGTCCTATCAATCTCCTGAATGCGTTATTGTATTGGACCCGGAGGGCCCCGCATGCCTTCTGAGTGTAGTCAGCCCACAGAGCCTACAGAATACATTCATAACACAAGCAAGTTAACTTAGTAGGAGAGGTTAGGATGAATTCTAACAATATCGGTAATTAAGATTATATTACAAAAAAAATGACGATGTTAAATAACATCTTAACAGTATTGTGGCACACATAAGCAATAGCTGCAGATGAATTGCTAATGTTTTCATATCCCCTTATTGATACCTTGTTCGATGCTATCATTCACATACCTAGATAGTAAAAAGCTACACTTACATAAAAACAGTTACATTTTCGAATTTATTACAATGGCAACTCATATCTAATAAATGCACAGTGTCCGCACGATTAGTCACTGTCTATGGATGAAGTCATCTTGACATCCGTGTAACAACAAACTAAAAAATGTTAGATACTCGTATCAATCATGCTTTTTTTTTACGTGCGGGGAATCCCCACGGATACCCACCCCTCCGGAGCCGGAGGGGGAGGTTATGTCGGACTCGAACCGACTAAACCGCACGCCGTCTCTGGGTCGTAGTGCTAGGCCGAAGGTTAGGTTGTCATAAAAGGCGAGCTAACAGCCTCCGCTCAAGTCAGTCTACAACTAGTATTCGAAGCGATCATGGCGATAAAGTGTGCGAAGCGATACAGTGCGATTATACAAGTGACTGTGTGTTGTGTAAGGACGAGTTTTCGAATATCTACGCGCTTTGCTGTAATTGAAGTGTAGCTGAATAAAATCTGTCTTCAACGGTTGTCCTCGCATTTTCTATTTAAACCAATCCCCAGGCTCGTAACAATATAAAAGTAAATTCATTCATATTCCCATTTTATAATAAAGTAGCTGTGTCTCGCGGATTCACCCGCCGTACTCGTGCAAGCAGGCGACTTAGGGATAGAGTATTTCTCCATCCGGTAGTAAACAATCATAAAACCTATGACAAAGTGCCCGTTTGGCGACAACACGCTCGCCCTCTTTACGTGGGACCGAAAATCATTGTTGGCGAAATGTACGTGTTAATACCTAACCCTTCAGGGATATTCGCGCTACATCGCATCGAGCTCTTTTGACCTTCTTCCCTTTTCTCCAAGTACCCGAGTAGGTACCTACTTTACCCGATACGAAGCTCAAACCTCAATTGCACTTGTTCGAGACGCACGAAACAGTCAGGATTACTCGATTACTCAAATTAAACACATAAATATACTTATACGAGCTTAAAACTATTTCATCTTTAAGAAAAACAAAAATGTATGTAGTCAATGTTGGAAATTCGTAATAAGTATCTTTTTCTAATACACAACATAGCTTTATTAGTGGATTCCTCGAATTCACGATTTCAGAAATATACTTATAACCAAGGGAATATTATTTATTAATAACATATAACATGTATCATGTATTCTACTAATTATGCTTTAGTACCTAACTGTCAAAAATATTTTGGCGTAGCAGTTACTTCGCTCAGACTCTTTTAGTCGTGAGTTATTTCGATAAACCGTTTTGGTGAAAACTGACTCAGCGGCGTAGTGGCAGTGAATGCAAGTGTAATGCAGGTTCTATTCCTGAACTGTTATTCTGCTAGAAAATTCTTATTTCAATTCAATTAAATGTGGCCGATAAACGACTAATCGCGAGAGATAAGCCTACACTAGAGCTCTTCAGATCTTCGAGATCCATATTAACTTCTCCTTCCAACCGGTAGCTAGCTGGTTGACCGCCGAAGCTCAAGCGCATACCTTCCACTTGGGGTTTGGTGAGCAGATGGTAATCGCTCCCACAAAAGCCAAATACATCAAATCAAGACTATTGATGGTAGGGTACCTACCATTGGCACCGAAATACAAGCAACTGGGACGGACGCCTGCAACTAGACCCCAATTTACTTATCGGTTTGTCACTATTTGAACATATACTATTTACTAGTCTTCTAATATATAAAATTCTCGTGTCACAATGTTCGCTCCCACACTCCTCCGAAACTACAGGACTAATATTCATGAAATTTTGTGAGCATATCGGGTAGGTCTGTGTTTCGATTACTTTGTATTTTTCATACCCCGATCCGCGATAACCGACCACCACGCGAGCGGAACCGCGGGCAACAGCTAGTTTTATATAAAAAAGAAATTGTATCACATAGCTAGAGAACTGGTATGAACCGCGTACCACGTCGACTCTAATTAGGTAAAAGTCCTACACCTGTATTAAGAACAGTAGTGAGTGAAGACACCGGGTCGGAATACCAACGAGGCAGGAAGACCTTGCTGAGCACTGAAGGGGTGCCTGGGTGGGCACGTACGACAGTGACCTTGAAGGCACTCACAAATGTTGTTCACGAAGTATCAAATACAATTATAACTTTTATGGTTCCGTACACGAAGGGTGAGTAACGGAACTGCTGTATGTTCGACTGTGAGGGGACTTTATCTCGTAAACTTCAATAATTTGAAAGCTAAAATCTTAACAGCGTACAAGCTGAGAGGGGCCTATGCCCAGCAGTGGACAGCGATAGGCTAATGAAAGGCAGAGGATCAGGATTCAGGAGCAATGGTGCAAATTGGGAGAGGCCCAAGTAAATTGAATGATGATTGTATCATTGTTGCTTACAACACTTAATAGTGCAATTTCAATATATATGTTTGTTTTGATTATAACTTCATACAAATCATATATTTAAAAAGTACATAGTGTGACGACGCGCACTTGACCGGTTCTTTCTTTTTGATGTACATATTTGTCTGACAAGGCTGTGTTTGTGGTATGTGAGGATATGACAGGATAGGTAAAAAGTATATATTGTATATTATTATTCTATATCGCTTAAGGTTTCTAAACAGGTAAACAAAAGTACCTACATTACAACCACATTTCACCAGATCTATATATTGTTCCCATGAAATTACTGTAGGTACACACCCATGAAAGTACTGTAGGTACATGTGCATGAATTCAATCCATCCATTCTGTGACTAAAATGTTTTTTTGGACCCAGGAATTGTTATGGCACGCCAACGTGCGTGACATTTCGTTTGCAATCTGGCATAGTAACATCGTCACAGCAGTAGTCACGGTTGCATTACAAACTTTTTAGAGCCCCGAATGCTTTCTCCTAATCTTCCTCTTGATTTGCCTTATGTTTTAACGGGTTTACACGTGACAGACAAAAGATACACACACACTTTCACATGTATAATATTAGTATGGATACAACACTATCGTGACAAGATGAAAAAACCATATTACTTACGCATAATTTGCCACAAATATCTACCATTTAAATGCATAAGAAATCAGTAAGACTCGTACAAAGATAGTATACGATTGACATTTAGCCCATATATAGGAAGGGGGGAACAGGGAGGGAATACGACGACCTCCGGGCGATCGGCACGTACCAATCGACCTTGGGCACTCAGCTGATGACTCAACAAGGAGGGTCCCGGAGGTCGAGACTCTTATATTAATAGAACTTGTGTTACATAAACGGATTTATTGGAAAAGTGCTAAGGAAAATGCTTGTATACAATGTGCTGAATAGCAACCGTCATAATGTTTTAGGATGTGTTACAAACTAGCTTTTCCCCAAACCATGGTAACCTACTACAAGGTTAAAAGTTGCCAATGCAATACAAACTTATTATTTTTTTTTTTATTTAACTTCATGCGCAGCGTACAAAAGCGGACTTAATGCCCTAGGCATTTTCTACCAGTAGTATATCCCTGTAACAAAATTCAGCAAGATTTGTTCAACCGTTCTGCTTAAATTCGCCTGGATACTCATAAAAACGCGCTCTGCAATAAGTTCACCTATGTAAATGCATTTTGTACGAAACCTTTTAAAATAAAAAGTTCATTTTTGTTCAAGATAAAGAAGTGAAAATCTAGCACAAATCCTACACCCAAAGCCATCATTATCACTACGTTAATCCCGGTCGCATGCACAGTCCACTTTCTGGTTAATACTTCTCCACTTTGTACGGTCTTAGGCATCCATGGTAGTAAAACCATTAGTACACATATTATTCGCCACGACGCCAAGATCCTTTAACCAAGTACTAATTTGGGTATAAATACCTTACCACAGTAACAACAAAAATAAACATTTACTACAATTCCTGAAATGGAACGGCCACAGTAAATTGGTTATTTATATATAACGCTAGTGACAGTCACTAGATTAAGAACATTGCGACCAGCAATTACGCTCGCGAGGGTTGCTGCGAACGCGTAAAACCGAATGGTAGACATGATTCCTGTTGTTTTTTTAGCACATGATGGTGCAATTATTTCTTCGCTCGTGTTCTGGCACAACCGCAAATATACTTTAGGCCTAAATTATACACAAGACATTTCTTCAAAAAACAACCAATCGAGGATTATCGATAAAAGTGAAAACTAAGTAACGTGTGACGCATTCGGTGACGGCACAAGCGATGACGTGACTTTTCAAACATAAATTTTGTCCACCAAAATTGTGCTCAAGGCCTCTAAAGAAATTTTCATATCCTCGAGACGTCAGAATAGCCGGAGTTCCTTCACAGATAATATTATATAATTCTTACAGATGCACAATCAGAAACAAAAACGATTACCCTCGTAACTTGCAAAAGAAGGCAAGAAACTTTTAGTCCGCGGGCGTTGTTACTGGATGGCAACAATGTTTTGGCATACTTTTCTATTTTTTACTATTCAAAATTAACTAACCAAAATTAAAAAAGAAATAACTAGACATTATTAATTGTAACTGAATAAAACTTTAAATATTCTAATCTATATTAATTCTAAAGTAATTGTAAGTTTTATACAAAATGGATCTTGCCGCTAGATGGCAGCTTCCTAAAACAGCATTATGGTCATGAAATCTTTATTTATTAAATTAATAACGACTTTTATATGTTTACATGCTTACATTATCATGTGTTTTAGTTTTGAAATAATTTACGTGATACCAAATTAGGAAGTTGATTGAATTTGTTGAAACTTCTTGATGGAACTTCATTTTACTATCTTTATATATTAAAATAGTATTATATAGTGATAAAACTAAATATAATTGTGTGGAACTTGTAAAGTGAGTTTTTAATATATAAAGATAGCCAAATAAGGAAATCTATCTATTGATTTTTGAGTACTCCTAAAGATATTTTTTCCCATATTGGTACCCAGTGGTTCCACCCATTGTAACGTTCGGTAACGGCTCAATTTATTGTTCAACAAAAAAATACTCAACCAATAAAGTTTTCACTTCAATAAGATATCTCCGCCAGAACGAAAGCCGACAAGGATTTCAAGACAAGACGATGAATACTGCATTTCCACAAGACGCTATCTCGATAATTCATGTCCTGTTATCAGCCTTGCATGACATATTCCACAATGCCAGACCTAGCTTCGATCTTCGAGTCCCAGAGAAATCGCTTCATACTTCAACCTTCAAACCCCATGAAACCGTCACGAGGAATTGCGCCTTGAGGCGTACGGACGCGATCGACATTATAATTAAGTTATTCTAATAAGCTCGGGATGTTTGACTAGAATACTGAATGGGGAAATTTCGAATATTTCCATGGTATTGATTGATATAATAAACGAGGGGAATACCAAAGGAGCATTGCGCTTCTTATATAAATATTTTCGCGTCTTTATTTTCAATGAGAGAAAACAAAAAGTACTGACACTTCTCCAGCTGTACTGGATTGCACACATCACCACTTTATCCCCGTTGCGCCCACGTTGCGCCAGTCATTTCGTTAACCCAACGTAATAGGCGGCGAGCCTATTGCCGTTTCTGGGGACTGAGTATATTCGCCAGTTTTTTAGCAGGTACCTGTGCGTGCAAGTGAGGATGTCTTGGGCCCTGGAGAGATGGGAAGGGTAAGGTTCACCCTTCTGTTGCTAAAGGGAATAGTATCAAATATGGTTTTCGAAATTTATTGGTAACAGTGAAATTATACCGGTTTCGTGTTTCGATGGAGATAATGCCACATCAAAGAGCTAAACGCAAGCTCTGTGATAGTTGCTATAGATACTACAATGTAGTAACATTTATTTATAGCATAGTAATTGGTAACAGATACAGGTGCACTGTGACTTCATTTGGTCAGGTTTTTTGTTGCTTTTTTATCATGCTGTCTGGGCAGGCAGAGTATAATTCGATTTTTTTGTAAGTAAGGTTTAAAAGCTAGAAAGCGAAGACCTGATAGTAGCTAGGGAAGCTTGGACGCGACGTATGGAGTGCTATGGCGTACATTGGAGGAAGCCTGAAGATTGAGGGAACCTAAAGAAGACCGGAAGAAGAATGAAGAACAAAGGAAAAGCCTACCAACTATATCATCTCCCTAAGAATACTGTTGGGACGTCCAGTCTCCTTTGAACGTCCAGTCTCCTTTGACTTACGTGTATAACCTGCATGGACTGTAAGAGTTTTTTTACAGAGAAATTGACAGGGACTTCAAAGACGACGACAGGGAGAGACAGACGACAATCTGGGTACAATTTTTGCTTGAAACCAATTTTGACTTTTTATTTAATTTACCCGACCGTTCAAGTGGTCCTTCGACGCTTTTTTTGAATCACACCTATGGTGAAAACACGGGCACAGGCAAAAATGGAGACAGCGACCGATAACTACACCGCCGCGACGGCCGACCAGACGGAGCGTGACCGACAGTCCGCCCTCGGCAGCCGCGCGCCTTCGCCCACCCCGTCCGCACGCTCTATGCGATCTGTGCGATCCGCACGCTCCGACGCGACCGACCGCGCGATTATCCGCCGACAGCGAGTAACCCAGCTTCAGATGGAGGCAGCTGAAGAACGTGCACGTATAGAGATGGAAGTGCAACGACGGCTCTTAGACGAAAAACTTAAGATCCAGACTCAAGCGCTCGACGACGAAGAGTACTTCGCGACCGTGTCACGCGCGCAGTCCCGCACTTCTCTTGTAAATCATGTAAATATAGAACATAAACCTACGACTACGACTGCAGGTATGTGTAACATAGAAAATTATGCACCTGACTTTGCTTCCACACAAAGAAAAGTGTGCGACGCTTCTGCAGGACAGACACCGCCACCGCCTAATATACAGGGAAATTGCTGTTCATCTAAGTTACAAAGTAATCTGACTAAATTTCTAGCAAGACAGACATCTATAAAAGAATTGCCTAGTTTCTCTGGAGAGCCTGACGAGTGGCCGATTTTCTATAGTCAGTTTAAGTCGACTACCAAACTGTGTGGATATACAGATGAAGAGAACATTTCCCGTCTTTCTCGATGTCTGAAGGGACGAGCGCGCGACGCCGTGTCCGCTTTACTCGTAAGTGCGACAAACTTAGAAATAATTATAGATACGTTACGGCTGCGTTTTGGTAGACCAGAGTACATTATAGAAATTATGTTGAATAGAGTAAGGCAAATGCGTGACGTACGACACGATGACGTTCATCATTTAATAGAGTTTGCGACAGCCATACAAAACATTGTAGCTACGATGAAGACTACTGAAGAGGTCGGACATCTAACGAATCCCTCTTTGATACGCGAGATAATTAGCAAATTGCCATCTATGCTAAAATATCAGTGGAGTATGAATGCTGCTAACCTAGGTATAAAAGTTATAACTTTATCGCATGTCTCAGATTGGCTTATGACAGTTGCAAACGCCGCTACGTACATCACCCCACTGTGTTTTAAATCAAACAACAGTGCTGTAAAACCGACGACTAAGCCAGACCCGCGATCTTGGAGGCCAGTGGTGGCTGCGACTATTTCTTCGACACCGAAATGCGTACTATGCAATGGTGAGCATTATCTCAAGAACTGCGTTGACTTCAAGAATATGACAATTGATGACCGGTGGAAGTTCGTCACTGACAAAAAGCTGTGCTTTTCTTGCTTATCGGATCGACATCAACTGAAAGCATGTAAGCGTAAACAAAAATGTTCTGTTCCCGACTGCGCACGAGCTCATCACACGCTGTTACATGCGGCTCCACGCTCTGCGACCTGTACAGACGAGAGTGGTGTCAATCACGCCGACAGTGTAAATCATAGCAGTAATGACACGCGGTCTCACATACTACTTAAAGTCGTACCCGTCGTAGTTTCTGGAACGAAAGGCGATGTCATCACCTATGCTCTTCTGGACGAGGGAGCGGCCGTGACCCTAGTCAGCTTATCGCTTTTGGAGAAGGCTGGTATCACTGGACCTACGAACCGCCTACACATTCGCGGCGCTTCTGGAATGACAACTGTTGAGCAAGAATCGAAGATCGTATCTTTTAACATTCGCGGACTAAATGAACAAAATGTGTATACCTTAAGTAGTGCGCGTTCTGTAAATAATTTAAATATTTTTGTAAATAGTTATTGTTATAAAAAAATGTTAAATAAATATCCGTACGTGACTGACTATGTGACTGACGACGTTCGACCCGACAAGGTGGAGATATTGATCGGTCAAGATAATATTGACTTGATCATCACTCGACAGATAATACAGAGACACAAGACTGGACCGATTGTCTCTAAGACAGACTTAGGTTATGTCGTGCATGGGAATGTAGGACTAGGCAGTATACCCGACGACACGACTGTTCTACATCTCTGTCACTGTGACGACTTACACGATTTGGTAAAAAGATCTTTTTCTACAGAATCGTTCGGCGTGAAGCAGACAGGCGACTTTCCTCGTTCTCGGGAGGATCAGCTGGCGCTGAGCATCATGGAGCGGACTACCAAACTCTTGCCTGAAGGACGGTGGGAGACTGGCTTGCTGTGGAAGTCAGATGACATTCAACTTCCTGACAGTTACCCACAGGCAAGGAGTCGATTGACAGGTATGCAGAAAAAAATGATAAGGTACCCTGAGTTCGCTGCCAAGTATAGGGAGAAGATTGAGGAGAACCTAGAGAAGGGATACATCTCTAAGATCACTTCGGACGAAGGCGCCACTAAAACGTGGTACTTACCCCACTTTGCGGTCTTCAACCCAAACAAGCCTAATAAGCTTAGGATTGTCCTCGACTGTGCTGCCAAGTCTGATGGTAAGTCTCTGAACGACTTCCTTTTGAGTGGGCCAGACCTATTGACATCTCTTCCAAAGGTCTTGCTGGGTTTTCGCATCGGAAAGTTTGCCGTTATTGCTGACATACAAGAGATGTTCCATAGGGTGCTCATCAGAGAGGAAGACAGACACGCTCAACGGCTGTTATGGGACAACGACACATACGTCATGAATGTTATGACTTTCGGTGCTGTGCGCTCTCCATCATCAGCACAATTCGTCAAAAATCTGAACGCTCGTAGGTATGAGACGACTTACCCTGAAGCATATAAGGCGATCGTAGACCACCACTACGTAGATGACTACATCCACTCTTATTCTAAAGAGGACGAGTTGATTAGAGTAGTGGATGACGTAGTGCGCATACACGCATCAGGTGGCTTCAACTTACGAAACTTTGTTTCAAATTCTAAACGTTTATTGACCCACTTACCGACAGATAAGCTCGCTTCTAGTAGCCTCAAGATCCTATCTGACTCCAAGGATCGCCAAATAGAAAGAGTGCTAGGAGTGCGTTGGAATCAGGAGACAGATGACTTCGTCTTTCACCTGAATTTTCCGAAAGTGAGTGAGGAGGTCAAGACAGGCGCAAAAAGACCTACTAAGCGGGAGGTGTTAAAATTGACTATGTCCATTTTTGATCCGATGGGCTTCCTGCTCTATGTGACAGTTAAAGGTCGAATTTTGCTGCAATCCGTGTGGAAGTCGAAAGCTGGCTGGGACGATGAAATTGAAGCCAGCCACTTCGAGCAATGGCAAACATGGTTAGCTGAACTGCAAAAAGTCAGCGATTTCCGCCTTCCACGCTGGCTATATAGCGTTTTGTGTGACCAGCAAGAGCTTCCTGAACTGCACGTATTTTGTGACGCCAGTAGCAAAGCTTTTGCCAGCGCTGCTTACCTTCGAGTAAAGACAACTGATAGTGGGTGGCATGTTTCTCTAATTATGGCGCGAGCTCGAGTTGCTCCGCATAAAGTAATGAGTATCCCTCGGCTTGAGCTACAGGCTGCCTTGATGGGTGCAAGACTAGCTCATACTCTAAAGCAGAATCTCGACGTGAAGACTGTGGCGTATTGGTCTGACTCTAAGACTGTCCTCAGCTGGTTGAAGTCGGACAGCGGTAGATTTAAGCCTTTGTTGCCCACCGCGTAAGCGAGATCTCCGAGTTGACCGACGTCTGCAGCTGGAGGTGGGTGCCGTCAGGTTTCAATGCAGCAGACGATGCTACTCGAGAGACTGTTACCGAAGATAACAAGAGGTGGTTGTATGGGCCTCAGTTTCTTCGACAGTCAGAGCAGTCTTGGCCGTCTGACACCGACATAGCACTTGACCCGAGCAACGAAGAGGTAAGAGTCTGTGTTTTGACTAAAGTGACCGCAGAGTTACCAGATGACAGTCGGTATTCAAAGTACTGGAGGCTTGTCCGAAGTACCGCCTGGTTTCGTCGTGCTGTGCATAACTGGACGCACACAGATAGTGCACGACGAGGTGAGCTGACGGCCGACGAAGTCAAAACAGCAGAACTATCATGGATTGGAGAAAGCCAGAAAAGAATGTTCCCAGAAGACATAGAGAACATAAAGAACTTCAGTCAGGACACGTGGACAAAGACCGTTCACTCTGCCAACTGATGCCTTTTCTGGACGGACATGGCATTCTCCGTGTTCGTGGGAGGATCTGCGGAGCAGATATTGACAATGACGCAAGACACCCTATGATCCTCCACCCAAAAGACAGGTACGTAAAACTTTTATTAATGCAGTACCATGTGGACTCTGCACACAGCGGGCGCGAGCGTGTACTGGTGGAGGTAAGACGGCGTTTTTGGGTAATAAATGGGAGGAATGCTGTTAAATCAACATGGAACGAATGCCAGTTCTGTAAAAACAGTAGAGCTAAGCCCTCGCCCCCTCTCATGGCTGATTTACCAGACATCAGACTAAAAGAAGTTAGTCGGGCTTTCACGTTCACTGGGCTGGATTACTTTGGTCCAGTGGTCGTGAAGGTTGGTCGTCGACAGGAAAAAAGGTGGGTAGCTCTGTACACGTGCTTAACCGTGAGAGCTATCCATCTTGAGGTTGTCTCGGACCTGACCACTAGTTCTGTGCTTATGAGTCTTCGACGTCTCATAGCCAGACGTGGCTGCCCGAAGCTGATTTACAGCGACAATGCAACTACCTTCCGTGGTGCAGACCGGGAGCTTAAAGAATCAGTGCGGGCCATTGACAAAGACGAGCTTGCCGCTTTTGGAAGTATTAGGCAGCTGGAGTGGCGATTTATACCCCCTAACGCACCCCATATGGGTGGGTGCTGGGAAAGGCTCGTCAGGTCTGTGAAGACTAGTTTGCGAGTGACTCTGAAGACTAGAACCCCTACCGACCAGACTTTATTGACGTTTCTTGCTGAGACTGAGTTTATGGTGAACTCGAGACCACTGACCTACGTACCCATAGATTCGACTGATGACTTACCTTTGACGCCAAATGACTTCCTTTTACCGAAGACTGACTTCATCGACTATCCGTTCATATTCATATTATTCATATTCATTTATTTATTCACAGAATGCAGGTATAACAAGTGTGGTCTTATAATTAAAATAATGTTTCCTGGTACATTCTACCACTTTTGTGTGGTATGTAAATATTCATACAGTCAATAATTAATTTGTGATACAATAGCTATGATATAATAGTAAGCTATATAGGAAAAGAATTAAGCATACAATCCTAAAAAAAATAAAAAAATTATAATCAATGTCACTGTGGTCCAATAAATAGAAATAGTAGGAAAATCAAAATAAAAATGTCATACACAAAGTGATTATAAATGTCAAATCTTAAAATTAATAACTGTCAAATTTAATGATTGTCAACATAACTAGGTCCATATTATCATGTCAAAAAGAGTTTAAATTATTCAAATGTCAAATGTTAGGTATATTCAAAATGTCAATTGATTCAGAGTTGTATCCTCTAGAAATTCACTTAAATCATAGTAACATTTCTTGCTTAATAACTTTTTCAACTTTATTTTAAATATGTCTGTATTACATTCTTTTAATGTATCTGGTATTTTATTATAAACCTTTGGCGCAATACCTAACAGGCTGTCAGACATCATAGTAGTTTTTGAAGTATGTAAACACAACTTCTTATCATTGTTATGAAACATACGCCTGTTTCGCTTGACAAATTCAGACTTAAGTGGGAACAAGTGAGGATTACCATGAACAAACAAAGCCACTTCGAGGATGTAAAGCGACGGAAGTGTTAGGATGTTATACTTTACGAAATATGGTCTACAGCTGTCTGAAGATTGCAAAGTGAACATAGCCCGAATGCAGCGTTTTTGAGCTTTAAAAACTACATCATTATTAGTCGAATTCCCCCAAAAAATAATACCATAACGAAGCAAGGACCCAGATAGACCATGGTACGCGGTAAGCAGAGCATCAATATTAACAATGGCTGTCAGCTTACGGGACTTTTACTGACCACGACCTTCTCAGAAGGACCTGGCGGGAGTCTCAATATCTGGCTAACCTTGTATGGAAACGCTGGGTGAAAGAGTACCTGCCGACCTTGACGCGACGTGACAAATGGAACCGAGATTCACAGAGACCATTGGCCGTGGGAGACGTGGTGGTTGTGCCCGATGGCCAATTACCCCGTAACCAATGGCCTCTCGGCAAGGTCGAGCAGGTCTTTCCTGCCAAGGATGGCCAGGTGCGAGTTGTGCAAGTGAGGACTAGACTGGGACTGTACACTCGACCGGTAACAAGACTGTGCCAATTGGACGTTCGATCGTCATCTTGAGTACCAGCCTTCTGGTACTGGAAGTGGGGATGTTGGGACGTCCAGTCTCCTTTGAACGTCCAGTCTCCTTTGACTTACGTGTATAACCTGCATGGACTGTAAGAGTTTTTTTACAGAGAAATTGACAGGGACTTCAAAGACGACGACAGGGAGAGACAGACGACAATCTGGGTACAATTTTTGCTTGAAACCAATTTTGACTTTTTATTTAATTTACCCGACCGTTCAAATACTTAACGCTGATACTCGAAAACGTAAAAGCATAGCTGTGCCACACGGTGGCTTATTTCAATCTTCATCAGTAATGATGCCCAGGAAGAGATCAATAACTTTACAATAATGATACAGCAAACTGTGGAGCCGCTTCCAAGCCATAAATATTAACGACAGCGCCCCGTGGCTATGAGCAGGCAATAAATCTGCTATTCCCTCGATGGGGATAAAATCTGATGCATCATGCTTGTGGGGAATGTTTTGTACAAATATCTACTATCTACTGCTTTTGTGTCAAAAATCCACAAGTTTCAAGGGTAAGTGGTTACCGTAACCTAAGAACGCTTCCACTATTAGGTGACCTTTACAAGGAGCTTCTGATAGAATGGAAATTGGAGAATCGAAGAAGAAACTGTTTATTTTTTATGTTTTGAATTATGTAGTTATAATCTAAATCTTGAGTGAATCAATATTCGCTGGCGGTTCCTCGACGAGCGACTTAGTATATATAGGAGGAAGGAGTTACACTTAAAACCAGATGAAATTGCACAGTTTTGCAATATGCGTCGAAATAAACTGCGGAATTCAAGGCTACCCTCATTCCACGAAATAGACTCTGATTCAGACTATCACAAACTAATGATGTTTTTTAAACAGAGTGACTCTCTACCCCTTGACCCACTTATATTATTGACACTATATTTTTGGGATTTCCAAAAAGTCTGTTCTGTATTTGTCAGTAGCTAAAATTAGCTCATGACAAATAGAGTACATACTTTCAGCTTCTGCAATTTCAAACATTTCATTAACTTTCTTTAAATCTTAGTTGGTGTTCTGGTAGCACCCAAAGCTTACACTTTTGAGCCCAAGGTCCACTCTCATACGACTCCTTTATTTCATCTGTCTTGACCTTTGTGAAAGCGACTACAGTCTGATTCAACCCCGAGAAGAAATTATATTTCATTTGTCAAATGTTAAAGGTTAACCCTGACCGAGTTTCATTTGAATACTTTACAACGTTTTATATCTTCAAGGGATCTGTCTTTTCTATTGCTCAGTCAGCCATTATGATGTAAAAAACCTTTTCTTTTATTGTAGCTTCAAACTCTGGTTAACGACTGAAAATATATGGCTCGGGCGATAAAATGCAGTCATGATAACAATGTTCTGTGAACATTCATTTTCGATTCTAAATGGGTGTCATTCTCATAGCTGTTTCCCCCTTGTGTGCGAATTTTGTACTTTGGAACCCAAGATCTGCTTATTATTTTTGATTTGATATCGGCTTTCAAGGAAGCGCATGCCGTCTGACCTTCCAACCTTAAAGGAAAGCCAGCGCCTTTTCTGTAGTTTGACAGGTGCACCCCTGCTAGTGAGGTTGGCTTGGGTCTCAAGAATGTTTATAGGGACTTTTAGACTATACGCAAACTTTCTGTTCTAAAACTGTGGTATAGAAATTGAACTAACGAAGGTAACTTTACTGGGGTTTAGAGGGATCTAAATCTTAAACGCAATTCGGAATCAATTATGATATCTAAATTTAAAAATAAAATTTAGATTACAAAAGATATAATGGATGAATGTATTTGGCTATTTTAATATGCATACATTTTTGCGATACTCCCAAGTTTGGCTAAAAACACTACTTTTCATCCAAAAAGAACGTCGGGGATTTGATATCCCCGGCATTCTTTTTAGGTTGCATTTACAGATCCAAAATAGTCGGCGATAGATTTGCTGTTCGTGGACAAGGCTAGGTGCTGTTCGCTTAGGTGCTATTCGGCTGGAAGCGCTAAATGGACTACGCCGTTGAAAATGATTTAAACTCCCTTTGCGGCCATATAACTCTCCTGAACAATTAAGATAATTGAAAAATACACCCCTTCACATTATGTCTTCAAATTATGGGTAGGCAGATACCAAAACGTTTGGTAGGTAAATCTTGGGGATAACTTCGAGTTCATCAAATGATAGCCTTGATATAACACATACACAGTTGAAAACTAATATAAATCTGAACATATTAAGCTTCTTGTTTACATTAAACATCCAGAGAAATATGAAAACACTTAGCAGCGAGGAAATAGCTGGAAAACATCCTGGCACGGGCACATGACGAGCGGGGGGAACCGCGGGAGGGTATTAGTGTTGACCTTTTAATGACGCAGGCGTCCCCTTCCTGTTTCCCGAGACACGAGATGTTTCAAGGTCTGATTATATTGCTTTTTTATCAGCCTCAACTTATTATCAACATTCTAATAAATAAGTAAATTAATGAGGCGACATCGGATAAGAAAAATTAAATTAGCTGTCAAGAAATCGACCTTACGAGCGAACGGTTTTAACTTCGAATCCTAGCCATTTCACTACTTTACTTACTACACTTACTTTCTCTCCTCTTTTTGTTAAAGTGATATTTTTAACTGAGTAAGGCGAAAGGGTTATGATTTTTATTCATATGTATTTACTTTAAATACCTACTCAAAAGTTATTAGTGTGTAGAAAGAATTTAAAAAAATCCTTAGTTTCAATAATTTCTACCACCAAATACTAATTAGTAAGAGAACTCATTCTAGAAAAAAAGCAAGTAAGTAAGGCAGTGCTTTCGCAGGTGGTGCCCGAGGGAACTATTAGTGTCGACCGTGACCTGATGACGCAACGGCTCTGCTCACTGGGTTAGGAGATTTCAAGGTTATCAGCCGGCTTTGTTTCGCCATTGAGGGATAGATACTAAAACGATGTTTTGAATTGCTCGCTCAATGAAAGCTCGTTTAGTTGGAACTTATTTTATAACTGGCGTGTTTAGTATTGATTTTTTAATGTTTGGATTGCTAAATTGGCTATACCACGCCTGTAAGCTGAGAGAATTCAAAGAATAGTGGCCGTCATTACAGATGTTTTTTTTTATAACACTTATGCTCGTAAAAGAGGCGGCGAGGCGGGAGCGGGAGAGAACTCTCCCACCCGAGTCCCGCAGTCGGCGGCTTGGGTGCCGCCGACGAGTCTTCGCCGAAGACCATCGGCCTCCATGACCGGGGTCCTGAGGACGGCGAGTGGGCTGCTCACTGTCCTTACAGAAGCAGGCCCATGACAGCAGCGTGACGTGAGGTATTCACGCACGCCCCCCCTAAGAAGCGGGATGACACCCGAACCCAACACCCCACCCCATAGACGCGGGACCACCGCAGGCTACCAGGCTACCAACCGCAGGCTATTAGGCGGTACGTAAGGGTTTTTAGTCCGGCATAGCATCCATGAAGGATTTTCCCTAACGGTAAAAAAAGGCACACGGCCCACGTGATGGAAAGGGGTTGCCGCGGTATTTGGACGTGTGCAACACCAAGGGGGTCACAATCGCTCTGCCGACCCTGCAAGAACCTTCCTCCGTCCTTGATATTATGTGGGTCATTATCTTGTTAGCCACTATAGCTAGTGCCCAGTGACGTTCAAAGTTTACACTTTTTCATGAAGTTCATTACGTATAAAATGAGCTCAATTTAGTCGAAGGGAGAGTTACATCTGTTCTACATACAACAGTAAACAATTTACGGTAAAGCGTCCGTTTCACAACAAGCCGAAAGGTGGTTGCTACTAAACCTTTTCCTACCCTTACCGGAATATTAAATATTATTTGTAAACCCTTGCTCTTTGACCATATGCTATAGGTATAGACATAGATTTAGTTAGAAAACTGATTGGAATGAAGAACCGTAAATTGGGATAAAAAAAGATATATGAGTGAATAGAAAAAAAATTGTCGTTAGATTTTATTAAATAAATTCTCTTACAAAATTTTAAGTATCTCATCAGATATTTGGTATTTCATGTTTATTATTACAATGAACTACTAATGTCTATATGGTTCTTTAAACTGACAATGTGTACATCCCTTATGTATAATATATTATGTCAACATGTACCAAAGTAGTAGATTTTTATACGCCAATTACTATGTGTATAGAGTTTGTATGTAGTCTAAGCCCTTGCTATATCTAACTTCATACGTTTTAATTGCGCCTGTCAGGCTAACAGCGCGCTGAAGGCCTTAAGAGCCCTAGTGACGTCACCTAACAAGACGGACTCTTCAGTAAACTAGTGTCTATTTGTGACAAACAACACACTAGGTCACACATAGAATGATGAAGGAGACTAGACTTATAAATTATTCACAAATAAACAGAATTGAACTACTGAAATACTTCAGTAATGTCAATGTTAAATGTCATTCTAAATATGTTGTACATTTATCTTGGCCCTGGGTGGCGTCTCGAGTCTTTAATTTATTTACATCATGTTAATTTAGTTACGGGAAAAATTTGAGAGGAATGTAGTGAGAAAAAATATAGGCGGAAAAACATACGTAAACAAAAATGCAATGCAATGAATCAAAAGTACAACAGTTGTAAATTATGTAAGTTTGAAAAAGTTTCCACTGTAGGTGTCAGAATAGAAAAGACCTTTACCAATGCGTGAATACGACAAAATATGCTTAGCATTAATAGAAATTTACCTTTTACAACACCCATAAGAACTTATTTACAGGATAAAAAGCCTATGTGTTATTTCAGGCCATAATCTATACCTGCACCAAATTTAAGCCAAATCCGTTTAGCCGTTAGAACGTAATTGAGTAAAAAACATTTAAACATCAGCACAAACTTACGAGTTTATAAGATACTCATGTTACTAACACCATATGGAACTGTTTTCCGAAATAAATTTCTTATTATTATTATTTCTTATTATTATTACGATAGGGTAGGATTATAATGTTAGCAGGATAGGATCATCTTTTCTTATATAAAGTAAATAGCCCCCGTAGCCTAGGATCTTAAGTGAGTAAAAGAATTCTAGAATAATGCACTAAAATATAGGAAAACGTTAGAAAACGACAAATAATAGTAGTTTATGATACTGTTGCATAATAAGGGTTCTTATAACACGAGTGTTATAAGACCAAGTTATGTACAGTGTCATACACTACTTTATCTACTCTCATACTATAATACATAAACTAATTTATTTTACAAACAAAACCACTCTGTTTAATTTAAATGTAAATTTAAAAAAAAGTTGGCGCCAAGGCGCAAACATCGATTGCACATGCGCGTTTCTTTCTTTTTTTCTTCCGAATCGGCCGTTTAATTTTTTAAAGTAGAGGTTCAGTCCATGTGGAGGTTGTATAGGTGTATCGTTATGATTAAAAAGTTATTAAATGATATAGGTGGCCATACAAGACCTGTATCGTAATAAAACTTTTTTTTTGGCCTGTGCGTAATGTTTGTCATAAGAGTTTTGATTTCAATTTTATAATTTTTGTATTATAGTATCAGAGTAGATAAAAATATATAACAGGACATTCTACCAGTCTGGTGCCAAGTTCACCGCTGTGTTAATAGCTATTCTGCGCTCAAACTATTGAAATAAAAGTTTAAAGAATTTGTTAAGACTTAAGGCTCGGTCATCTACCCTATGAATAAAAAAAACCATCAAAGTTATAGATAGCACCAATATAATCAATGGTTCGCTAAAGCCTTTCAGTCACTGTAGGGCATCGCAAAACATTGTCCGATATCTGCAGGATGCGATAACTAGGTACATCCACTACAGATAAATTGCGAACATTTTTCTGTGGACACGCAGTGGCGATAGTTAGAATAATGTATAGCAACACTGAATTTTTGGTGTGAGACAGCTGTGAACGATTGAGAGATTATGAACAGATTTGACACAATTCGTATGATTGGGGATAGGGCAGCCCATGACTATGTGTCCGCTTGACAGCAATATGCTGTCCTCTAGTTCGTGGGACCCAAAAATCATAACTGGCGAAATAAGGGTGTTAGGTAATACACCTTTGTCTACTTTAACAGGCATACGTATGCTGTGGCAGCAAACGACATGATCGTCATGTATTCATGTTTCATTATATCTGTCATATTATTATTTCCTTCATGATTAAGTCTACCAACAATTTTAATATTTCACACCTTCACAAAATTGGATAGATTAGGTTAGAAGGTTAAGTAATACTTTTCGCTAAAAAAAGTTATTCACAGATTCTATTTTGAACTGGAGTTAAATGTGTTTTTTGGATTTCAGATTTTGTCAGGAAATTCTTATTAGAAGGAGTGTGTCAGAATAGAATCGGTTCCAAGGTTTCAGGTTCACAGCAACTTCAAAAGCGGCGAAACATGGGCATTAATCCTATTATGCAGGGATCTTACGAGCTAGGCGCATGAATATAATAATAAAAATAATACAATAAACAAAATCATAAAAACACCGCAACATTGTAAAAGTTAGTACACGAGTTTAGGGAGGAATACTCTGTAACAATACTTATTAGGGGAGGCAGATTTTTATAGCTGGTAATGTTGGGGATGAAACGTGACAAAACATTTTTATAGCTTTTTGGTATCGTAACTCAAAGCATAAAATTATATTTCCTTAATAATATAAAGAACTACCATTACCAGTGGTTCCTTCCGTATTTAAGGATCATTACTGTTGCCGCAACCTGTAAGATCCTATTCGCAAGGTAAAAGTCTGCAGGTAAATCCATATCTTTTCCTCTACCTCCATTTTAGAGTGATTAACAAACATTCATCCATCCCTCATACGATCCACACTCCCGCATTTATAATATCTACAGTAGGAGTAATAAAGTAAAATTAATATTTATTTAGTCACAATGTTGACTGACAATGTCACTTGATGTTTTAAACATGTAGCACTACTTAACTTTAGTTGAACCAGTAATACCATACATATTACCTAAGCCTCTAAACACGCCATACAATGACAGTTAGCGAAGTTCATAAACCATCCCACACAATCATAAAACCAAAAAAGTCCTTTTAATACCTTATAAAGAATTTCGGTCCTTAAATTTCAAAGAACCTAATTTACTTCAGGAAGCATTCAGTGGACAATTTGGCAACACTGCGTACGGAATCTGCAAAATGTCCCCCGACTATTTGTTAATTAAATTTGACGTGGACGGGAAGGGAGCTAATAATCTTTGTTTATGGCGGAAGAGTGACTTTTATTTAAAAAAAGAAAATGAAACATCGCGATAATATCTAATATACATACGTTTTTGAACGTAATGTTACATGAAATATTTTAAGTTTTAAGAGGGCTTTACTGCTCGTGCTATTGGCTCATTGTAAGGTCAGTTTAACTGTAGGTACACCCTTCAATCTTAAGTTTGGGTGAGTCCAAAAAGCAAAAGCCACCATTGCAGTTACTTTTTTCAGGGCTCGTGAACCCAGAATTGCCAGATGAAGGGAACACATGTGCAGTATAATGATTGTTCCGTATAGTGTGAAAGAAGGAAAGTATCGAATTGTTTGTTAAATTTTACTTTAAAGATTTCTGGTTAATCAGTATGCTGTTAAAGAATTAGCTTTTTAATGATTCGTAATACAAAGGGTTGTCTTCACATATAAGGACTGACTTCTAGAAATGTTATAAAAATCTAACACAATAAAAGAATAAAGTACATCGCAAGACTCGATACTCACAACTCTTTTTACATAAATATGCAGTATCACTTCCATCCAAACAGTCTTTTTTTATATGTATGCTCTTTATCACTACAAAAGTTATGCAAATATTGTCCGATCGATCTGTCTGTGTGTCGGGAACTAAATATAAACGGGGTGTGTCCCTTTACTGAGCAAACAGAAGTGGACGTAAGCGGCGTAAGCCAAATTTACTTGTGTTTTCATTTCTGGTTTTAACTGGAGACCACCCTTTTAACCATTGTTGGTATCTACTTACAGCTTTCCATTGGTCAGGCATTAACTATACGGCCCACCTAGTGGAAGGTTTTTGTCGTAGGTCCGTAGCTTATGGACGCCTGAAAGACCAAAGTTATCTAGCAAACCCTTACGCACGAATAACATACCTACTTCAATAGGTAATTTGAGAAAAGCTTAGTACGGAAGTCAAACCATACAATGCTTGACACAATACCGAAGACCACAAAAGACAGCCAAAAATCTTAGACACCGCTGACCCTGCTTCGTACTTTAAAGTTCTCAACATGACATGTCATATCTTTTCAACCAATTTCAAAAACGAGGAAGGTTCTTCAACCGTCAGATTATTACTTTTTTAACCATTGCGATAGGCAGACACTGCAATTGTATGAATAGCCATGTCAGCACCTACAGAGCCTATCGATCAGGAAATGTGGAAACAATTACACAGCATCAAAATCTTAATCCGTCAGGTGTAATCACCTAGCCCTACCCCCTTAGATATAATAGCAATTTATTGGCCAGCGTATTGTAAAATAGAATCTACTGTTCAATCGATCTGTGCTATTCTATTCTACAAGCGTATTGCCAGTTGTCTAAAGGAGATGGTCAGAGTATCCTTACATATCGGAAGAACATCATGCCTCTTGCCTCACCAGTAACTTTAGATTTCGTGGAACCGTCACGCCTCGCGTATATATTGACGATCGCATTTGAGCTTATCAGACGACAAGCACAAATTGCCAATAGATAAGAAATTAAAAAAGATAACAAATTAAATCGAGGGCAAAGACTATGCCAATGTGAATATAAATATAAAACTTCGTATTATAAATTTGTCACGGTCTGAATGTTAAATAGGATACCTAATCGTGGCGAAGCTGTAGCATTTGCAACTGCTGTACATGAGGTCCTAAGTTTAATTCCCAAGTTTAAATTTAAACCACAAATTCAATTGACAGCCTCCGTGGCGTAGCGGTAGTGAACGCGGCCGCTACGCAGGAGGCGCGGGTTCGATCCCCGCTCAGTGCAAATATTTGTATGCATGAATATGTATATTTGCATTGGTCTGGGTGTTTCTATGTATAATATGTATGTATTTACAAAAAAAAAAAAAGTATCTAAGTATGTTTATCCGCATTCTAGATTCCATAACACAAGCTAGTTAAGCTATGCTTACCATGGGTCTAGATAACGTTGTGTGAAATGTTGTGGAATATTTATTTATTTCATTTATTTATTTAAGTGCTGTGAAGAATTGTGGCTCACCTCATTCTATCTTACTTATATTATAAATGTTTGGATCTTACTCAATGACACTTCAATAGTTAAAATTTGGTACAAGGATAGATTATAATCTGGTATAAACATGGCTATTTCATTCCTGGAATAGATTCCCATGGATTTCTAGAACTGTACCAGAATTCCACGCATGCGGAACTGCTGGATAGCCAAAATAAATAGGTGAAAATTGCATTACAATTCATATAAAGTAATGTCTACTGAATATAGACATACCGAATTCATTTAGAAGGCCATCGTATAGTGCACAGTGGCAAATTTAAAGTAGATAACTACAATAAATATTAAAAGGAAATCCTTCGCTTCCTCAAGTGATAACATTTAATACTTAATGATTACGAAGATCCCGAAGAGGTATCTTATCAAAGTTCACAACTGTTGACTGGGCAGTTTTATTTATTAATCACCGAGTCGCTGGCCAGCTGGGACAATGATGGAGTTAAACATCGAGATCAAACACTTACTTAAAATAGTATTAGATAATTATAGTTTAGGACTAAGTTACAATTAAGAAATTGAAGTACTTCCAAACTAGAAGATATATTGCTGGTAAAAAAAGACCTCAGTCCGCCTTGCGCATCCAGTCCACCCCACTCAGCTAGGTACCTATTTCCAGTCGTCCGTTGCAACTAGCTCGGGGGCGTCCCACCAGCCTTTTGTCGATTTGCAGTCTCAATTCTAGGGCTTAATGGCGAATAAATCTGTGTAACATCCATTCAATATTTTGAAACAGTGATATTCAGTATACCAGTGTAGGTATAACAGTGAAATCTCAGAACAGAAAATGCTAACTTAGAAAAACGCCTTACATCGTCGCCACTGTGTCTCACTCACCAAATGCCGATATCACGTAACGGTACTTCCCCGAAAAGATTCCCAGAAAGCATTCAATAAAGCCCCCTGTATAATAAACAAGTGATAAAATAAACTACCCCCACTTTCCCGTGTGGCATTTCCGATCACGCAAGGCTACAGGGTGTGCCTATGCCAAAATCTGCGCACCAAAACATAATAAAGTAATATAATGTGTAAACTCCTGTCCAAAACGAGTGAACGATTACGGCGAACCTATATTATGACGTCATAATTTATTGCTGATCGATGTGTTTTTAGGTACCGACATTGTTTAAGACGTGATTTGATGTGTGGGGAGAAAAGTTATGTCGTAAAGAAGGTATTAAGTACACCATCATCATCTTCATAACGATTTCCCAATTATATCCAAAATTTACATTCTGGAACCGGAGATCCGCTTATTGTTTTTGATTTGTATATCGGACTTTTAAAAAGTGACTCCCGCTGCCCTGTCAACCCCGATTTCTAGGGATTTCTAGGGCTCCGAAGATCTTAGTGGTGCCCTTTGGGATTGGATTTGTATAAAAGAAATGGCCGGGGAAGGAGAGACTAAAGACGTCTATGAGCAGGAATAAATGGTAAAACCACATAATAGGTGCTCTAGAATAGAATAACTATAGGATAAGAGAAGGCAGGTTTTATTTTAAACCATTTTTAAAGCAAATTTTGTATTTCTGTACTTATATCATTCTCTTCGCCAATTCCTCTATAGGTATTATTCATAAAACTCAAAAAATCTACCAATACAGCGGTAAATCAAAACAAAACTATAAAATAGTACCCAGATAAGTATCCAAACGAGGATATTACTATCTACTTGTTTACTCCGGTGAACTTGACATCTAGGCGGGGTGAGTCGACAAGGTCGGCCATAGAAATGATTGGTTAAAGTTGTAATAAGTACGCGGTACGAAGCTTGGAATATAACAATATTTTTGCGGAGGAATATAGAGTAGTGTATTTGAATATTAATATCTATATATTCCCGCTTAGTGGAAAACACAATTTTCCACTCTAAATGGGGTTTTGGCTAATTTGATCTCCGATATTATCCGTGAAGAGACTGCCATCTGATCTCATATTATATATATCAAACATAATATATATGTTTAAAGTGGGTCTAGATAACGCTGTGTAATAAGTACGTCCAGAGATTACAGTCCAAGGTTTTTCTTAATTTAAGTATTTAATAAATTTTAATTTGATAATTGGGTCACATTATTGTCAAACAGAGGCAAATTAATAGTTCAACAGTAGGTATACTCCAGGAGTCTCTCATTCTCAGTGATCTTTACAATTAATCTCAATACAATTGATCATATAACTGATATTTATTACCTCACTAGCTTAATATGTCTCATTCGTTGCGATTTCTTGTGTTTTGCGCAATGAATCAGAACGTACTAAAATGTGAACGCATGCGTCTTGAAAAGTTCTGTGTTGACGTGAATACTTCTTGAAATGAACCATTCGATGAACCAGCTACGTATATATCACTCATCTATCTAATACAAATAAATAAAACTGAAGTGTCTGCTTGTGATGCTAAAATTACCAATTTTTAATGGTTGCATTTATCAATATATTCACAGTAATAACTTAAAAAAACACTTCAGAATTTTCCTCTTGGGGTTGAAGAGTATCACTCACTCACTTCCATAAAACTTCAGAGGAATAAAATTATGAAGAGGACAAATAGAAGAGTGAATTTCCGGTCTCCAAAATACAAGCTTCGAAGGCAACCAGGTTTTGTAACGCGGATTGAATGAAATTCTTAAGGCAATTAGTATTCTAACTGTTCAAGTCGCCAGAAGACGGTTGTATAGGATAATTTGGAAAGCTTCAGGCGTGGCTCGTGGGCTCAGTAGTCAGAGCATTCCTTGTAAGGGAAAGATCGCTGGTTCGAGTCCCACCCGGGCCGATTAAATTTTTCCTATGGTAATTGATTTGGATAACGAGGATATCCCATAAATATAGGGTTCTTATAGGTTAACTAAAATAACCCGGAAGGTCTGCTCTGGTCTAACTCGGTTTATGCATGTCAATAACTTCAAAACCTCTGTTCTAATTCTATATCTAGTTGATGTAGATATAAGTACATTTCAGATCATAAAACGTCGCTTACAAATAAAAATACGAATAGAATAAAAAGCCAATAAACCCCAATGGCATGAATATCATTGACCTGCAATAAAAGTAAACATAGGTACTTTCATAGATATCGTTATTGTATTGAGGTATACAGATTCAATTCTACAAACACCAAAATTCGTGTAAAATAATAAGTCGAATTGAAACTACATCTTTTTTGACGTTAGTTAAAAATGAGAACCAGGACATGGCTAACATACAAACACACATAGACTCTTCGCAATAGGATACGCAAAGACAACATGTTCTTTTCTACTTTCATAATTTCGATTACTTGTGCTTTTTCTAGTTTCAGGCGATTTGACACAAAGCCTTCACCTTGTATCGATTCCCAAGAAGGGCAAAAAATTGTGCCTAATTTTTCTGCAAGAAGTTTCTATAGCAGTGCGGCTCTAAATATGTATAGTCTGCATGATAACGATCTTGATGAACAAAGTGCTCAAAATGATCTTAATTCCTTGGTTTTTCTCCCTTTCTGTTGACGGATTATAGTGATATTTGGTACATACCTTTATTTCTGATAATAATACAATTTAAATCAATAAAACAGTTAGATTTGCTCTTAATACTTTAGTTTTAACATCATTTTGAGACTTTGTAGTCAAGAAATTTCTAACGCTGACTGTACCCGATAGATGTTATGTCACCCTATTACGTGGAACAGTAAAAAACTATTGGCGAAATGTGGGTATTATAAGCCTGAACCTCCAGAGATACACAGAAGGTGTTTCCGCAACATGTTAACGAATAGCAAACTCTTGGTGAGATATGACATATCTATAATAATACTAGATGTAGCCCGCGGCTCCGCCCGCGTGGGTGTCGGTTATCGCGGAACGGGGTATGAAAAATAGATAGTAGCCGATTCTCAGACCTACTCGATATACACACAAAATTTCATAAGAATCTGTCGAGTAGTTTCGGAGGAGTATGGAAACGAAAATTATGACACGAGAATGTTTTTTTTTTTTTTTTTTTTTTTTTGGCTCACGAAACTGGACGTTACATATGGCATAAGTATTACGTAAACAGTATGTCAGAAAGTGATGTAAAGTCCTTCTTGACGTGAACACTACATGCGTTTTTCAAACATTAAAAAGAAAAGTAGATACACAATGGACACAATAGTTACTTACAAAATAGTGACGACATAGTTATGATGTGAGTGTCAATTACTGTAGATCTGGTCATAAAAGAATTTCTTTATCGTAACGGACGTTGCATCGAAAAGATCCAAATCGTTACATATTTTATTATATGAGGACATCATGCGGTACAGTGGCGAATGTTGTTCGTAGTTGGAGTGAGAGAGGGGAAGCGCGAACGTTTTCCTATTGTGGAGGCGACTGCCAGGGCGCGGTATGACAACGTTTAATTTTGCGATCAAGTTGGAACAATCTACCTTACCATTAATTAGCTTGTGCAGATACACCATGTCGGCTATGTTACGTCTATTGTGGAGTGTTAACATTTTAAAATGGGTGAGTCTAGCGTCGTATGAAGTTAGATGATTGCAAAGATTGTGTGCATATGACAGGTGGTAAAGAAATTTTTTTTGAAGTGTTTCCAATCGGTTGATATGAACTGCATAAGAAGGACTCCAGATTTGGCAACAGTATTCTAAGAGAGACCGGACATAGCAATTGAAGAGTAGAATGGAAATTTCGGGGTCCTTGAAAAACTTCGTTTGCCGAATTACGAATCCGGCCAGTCGTCCACCTTTATTGCTAATCTTGTCCATGTGCTCGTGAAACTCCAATTTGGTATCCATCGTTACACCTAAATCGCGGATACTCGAGACCTCTCGGAGAAGAACGCCATCCAAATAGTATTTGGCCGTGGTGGGGTTCTGCCTTCTTGTGAACTTGATGTGGCAGCACTTAGATGAATTTAATATCATACCATTTTCCGTGCACCACCTGACAATAACATCAATATCCGTTTGCAATACTATTACATCATCCTGGCTGCGGATAACTCTGTAAAGTTTAAGATCATCGGCAAACATCTGATAGTTGGATATGATATTACTACACAAGTCGTTTATGAACACAAGGAAGAAAAGGGGTCCCAAGTGCGAGCCCTGTGGGACTCCCGATGGTACGATATTTTGTGCGGATCCAAAGCCCCTCACCATCACAAGCTGCGAACGATTGCGAAGATAAGATTCGCACCATCTCAACAGCGATCCGCAAATTCCGGCATGATCCAGCTTCTGAAGTAGTAGATCATGGTTGACCACGTCGAACGCCTTCGAGAAATCAGTGTAGATGGCGTGTACCTCTAGCCTATCCTTAAGAGCTTCATTTATGTCACTAACATATTCAAGAAGGTTCGACACGGTCGACCTCCCCGAAAGAAATCCGTGCTGGTGGTTATCGAACAGCGGTCTCAGATGATGATGAAGATGGTGTTGGACCAGGGATTCAAAGAGTTTTCCCAGGGCTGATAAAATTGAAATAGGCCTGTAGTTTGCTATATCAGCCTGAACTCCGTTTTTCTATATAGGGGTAATATGGGCTAACTTCCACTTTGATGGAAACTGTCCGCATAAAAGAGATTTGTTGAATATGTAGTGGAGAGGTGTTACGAGTTGCGCAGAACAATTCCTCAGAAAAATGGGAGGTATGGAATCGGGCCCAGGCCCTTTGTTGATATCTATTAGTTGAAGAGCTTTTAAGATTTCAGATTCCGAGAGGTAAATTGTACTGAGAGATCTATTATTACTGATTGGTTCAGTTGGGGTAGTGGTCAGTGGTGATTGATGTCTAGGGTAAATTGATTGAAAATATTCCGAAAAGAGATCGCTGATGCTCTGTCCACCATGAGCTTTCCTGCCGTCAAGACACATCTCGTCAGGTATATCAGTGCTATTAGATCTGAGTGATTTTACAAATGTCCAAAAGAGTTTTGGGTCTTTTTTAATGAGGTATATTGCTTCTGTTTTGAATTTATTAAGGCATTCCTTCAGTAACTGAGCACACTGAGCGCGGAGTGTCTGGTATGTTAGCAAGTCCCTAGGGTTTGCGTATTTTTTGAGTCTCGAGTGAACCCGTGCTTTCTCCTTTAGCATCTTAATTAGCGAGCGATTAAACCAGATAGGATAAGCACTATTTCCTTTTTGAGTTAATGGAGTGTACTTGGCTATAATTGGGGTGATGTTATTGTAAAATATAGCAATGATTTCATCGATACTGTTATTAGAACCGAACTGATCATTCCAATTTATCTCTTGTAACTCTGCATTGATTTTTTCATAATCTGCTTTAAAAAAGTTAAAGCCAAGAGTTCTTTTTACTTTAGGGTTATTTTGTGAGTGGACTTTTAAAGAGATAGCTAATGCAGGGTGATGAATGTTTTCTTTTACCAATAGGGAAGTACTCTTGGAAACTTTGAGAGAGCCACAAGTATTCGTTATGACCAAATCTAAGATGCGTGAATTCGAATTAAGAATAGGGTTCATTTGGTAAAGTCCGTTGAAAGAGATCATGCTGGTTAATAGACTTTCTGTTACGCTTACATTACGGTTGGGAAGGTAAAACTTTTCGGTTGGGTCCAAATGCCACGACAAATGAGGAAGATTAAAATCACCTGCTATTAACAATATGGAATCTGGGGGTAATTTATGTTGGATAGTATTCGATAGATTTGCTGTCAGGGTGTCCAATCGACTGTCAGTGACCGGTGATGGTAAGTATACAGAGCAGATACATAGAGGGATTACTGAACTGTTACGTTTTAGTTTAATAACAACCCATAAATCTTCATCGGCTGACTCCCAGTGTGGCTTTCTTATTGGAGAATATTTTTTTAATATTGCAATCGCGACTCCACCGCCTTCATCTTTGTTAGAGCTAGAAGAACTCCGATCGCGCCTAAATACAGTGTATCTGCTATCAAAAATTTCATGATCAAAGACTGTATCGTTAAGCCATGACTCCGTCAAAAGAACAACATCCGCTTCCTGTTTTAGTACGTTGGATAAAATAGTGTGTGTCTTTGTCTTCAGACCTTGGACATTTTGGTAAAATATATTTAAACTATTACTTTTGTGTGGAGAATTCTGTGAAGTGCCCATGCACTGGTGTAGTAAAATTACAGACAGATTAATACAACAATAAAAGAAGAATTACAGAGAGTTTAAAATGTCCTTATTTTTGATAAATAAACTATTAGAGCTAATGTCCTTTTTTATGAAAATACGCCCGTTTCGTACCCACACAAATTGGTATCTCTTCTCTCTTGCAACTCGGCGTGCAGCTGCATGCAGTTCTTTATTTGACAAAGACAAATGTTCAGACACGTAAATTGGCTTTTTATCTCCCGCTATGCCCAAGTGTGATGAGTTAAGTTTGTCGCTTTGATGAGTCTTGTTGAAAGTCTTAACCGCAGCTATAATCCTATCACGAACCAAGGGGCTAGATAGCTTCACCACGATATTCCGTGGCCTATTGGACTCCTGATTTACTTTAGCCACGCGGTGATAGTTAAGTAGCTCGTGTTCCGGCAGTGAACAACCTACAATTGTGGTAAGTTGTCGTACTATGGTGCCTATGTTCTCTGATTTGTGCTCCGGCACGCACTGGACTTCTATGTTACAGTCACGAGATTGCTGTTCAAATTGATCCAATCTGGAGCCTAGGCCGGTCACTTTGGTCTTGAGCGTATTATTTAGGTATTACTCGCTTTTTACTAAGGAAGTAAATAGGTGTGTCTATAAAATCGATGTTATGTATATGAAACGGGATTGTTATGAATTCCTAAACGATGACAAAATGTGAAGCATCATTCTTCCGGCAAATATTTTCAGTCAAGGCCGAGTTGTGACAGCATGTCACGTTCCGAGACAGTTTACACGCGAACTTAGGCTATGTTCAGACACTAAGGGGCGTTTTAAATCGTTTAAGGAAACTATTGAATATACGTATTATAAGTGCCGCTTTTATGTTCTAACCGGAAAAAATGATTAATAGCTGCTCCCCGCGGAACTGCCTGATCAGAAGCCTGGCAACGCGAAAAAATCTGCTCTTCTTCTTTCTGTAAATTTTAAGCAAAATCGATTGAGCTGTTTTGGCGTGTCATAAGAAATAGGCAGACAGAATTCCTCTCGGATTAATAGAAAAAATAATAAGATGGGTTACATAAGAAAATCTCAATATACAAAGATTATTAATCCATCGATTTATTTAAAATTTGGGTTTTTTTATATTTCATTATTCCCATCGTTTTGGTTTCAGCAGCCTTGCTTACGAAGAGACTAAGATAAAAATCGTCTGATAGTTTTTAATTTGTTGATAGATAGATACGTAAATAATACTTTATTTGTACCTAAACCATGTTTATAATTACCAATAGGTACTTATTATTTACAAGATTATTGCAATGTACAAAGGGCAGCCTTACCGCCTAGCGCTGTTTCTTCCAAACAACCTTAGCATGTTACTATAGACTGAGAAAGCAATCAAACCGGCCTAAAACCTTGCTGTTTCACTTATTCATGTGTTTGAGTCATTAATTACTTTCCCATTATCGATCCTATCCACGAGCCAACTGCAGCACTATCGAAGCGTGCATTATTTGTTAACGCAAAATTCAATTATAAGGAACATACCCGATGGCTGGCTACGTCATTGTGCAGTACAATATTGATGTACGCCACCCTGGTTACATAACTATAGCTGTCTATGTGGACTGCACACCATGTTTCACGAACGGTAGATTTAATCGATATCTTTTATAGTATAGATTTAGCGAAGTACCTACACAGCACAACGGGAAAAAGAAAAAATGGTTGACGAACAGCGAGTGTTAGTATAATATAGTGCAATCTGTGGAGCCGGTTGTGCATGGAACTTCGTTCGCGGCTCGCCAGTGCTACGTCCTGGGTTCAAGACTGTACAATAGAGCTAGTAGAAGTATAAGCCTGTACTCAAAATCTAGATATGATTGCAATAAAATGCTTACAAATTACGATGAGAGTATTTACTCGAAGTCCCAAGCAAGTTTACTTAGATATAACTAATCCATTGTATAGTTTGATTTTTGTTTTTGTTTAAATAATTAGACGTGATATTGTAGTGACGTATTGTAATTTACTCGCACTGATCTGGTTACGTGGGTTTCCTGGTGACCTACAAATACAGATACAAACTGTTGTATTTAGTTTCGGCACCAGTCTCACAGTTACAGTTTTTGTATTGCCACTAAGATATAAGAAATAAGTTCTAATTGTTTGTATTTATATTAGTATTTGAAATTGTTCTGCAAAAATATTTTTTTATAGTATCCTTGGGGTACGTACAAGCGCCTGTTTGACATGCAAATTATTCAGTACTAGCTGTGCCCGCGGTTCTGCCCGTGTAGATGTCGGTTATCGCGACCAAACATAGCCTATGTCATGTCCTTTCTCTGTACCTAATTTCATCAAAACCGATTCAATAGTAGAGGCCGTGAAAACATAACAAAGAGACATAGTTAATTTCACAATTATAATATAAGAAGAGAAAGTATGGAAGTATGGATACTATTCACAGTACCTGTCTTACTACAGAAGGGCTTTAATAAACCTGGTACTCCGCCATCATCCATCTAATCCTGCCTGGGTACCTACTTCTTCTTTAATCCTCCTGTCAAGTTGTCTTTCGGACACGCATTTTCGCTTTTGATGTGGCTTTATAAGCTTCTATGGGAGTGAGTCGTTTCCTAAAGCCCGAGAAAAAATCTCCAGCAGAGCCCAAAAGACAGCAGGTGTAACGGCTTGCATGTGGGATTGGCTCGGCGCGTTGATAGGGTGTAGTGTCCTGAGTCAACGAATTATCGCCAATACTGGTTCATGTCGAAATTTTTAAATTTGCAAACAACGTGGACTGAAATAAATGCAATATTCTCTTGCACTCCATACATTTGCACTACGCGCCAGCACACAGTGTGCTACGATTTTTTATGGAGCGTTTTCGGGCGACTCGAGTAATTGAATTTTCAAAATCAAATATCTCCGAAACTATTTATCATAGGAATATTTCACTTCTACAGTTCAATATATTATTGTAAGATGTACAGTTCATGATAATAAAAAAAATAGGATACAATACAACCCTATTGTGCCCCAGCCCTGTAATATATTTGTGATGTGATAATACTACCACACCATGCATAATTCACACTATTTCCTGCTACAATATTTACTACCCAGACAATAATATCTTCATCTAAAACAGTCTGTTCTAAGAAGAATGCAGTACTAATGTAGTCATCAACCACGCATCTATCGATAGATCGTAAAACGCTTTGCCAGAAACGAATAGTTCACGTGACACTTCTTCATGGACACTATATGAGAAATTATTACATTCGGTGGCGCCGCACAGTGAATCGTCTAGAAGAAGCTAGCTGGACGAAAGTCACTCTTCAATTCCCAATAAAAATCAGTTAATATCGACTCATAAGACCCATACATTAAGAGGTACAGCAATAACTTTTCGAAACTACCCTCACCTGGAGCATTATTGAGGTAAGTTTATGAAAAAGTGATAATTCGAAGTGAATTTGCTTGCATTTTTACTCCTACTTCATAAAATTGTTTACGTTACTAACAGAGATTTTTACCATTGTTTTTGTTATGGATTGTGAACACAAAGGTATGTAGTTTATTTTGAGTTAATAATTGTGATTGTAACTTTATTTACTAATTTTATTATTTTAATTGTTTCGAAAATAGTGGTGTTTTTTTTCAATTTCTTAAATTTAATAGATATAAACTCACATGTACATCCATGTACACTCTGTGCAATCTATTGTGTATAATTCTTTCAAGGGTGTAGTAGTAACTGGCAAAATAAAATATTGCGAATTATTTGCACAAATATTTTTTATTAAATTTTTTGCTATTACAGTATTCACCATTTCAAAAATGGATTTATTTGAATAATGGTTGAAACACCCGAAAGAAACAAAGAATGAGGAACTTTTTCGGTTTGTATCTACGAGATATGATTTTGATGGTGTTATGGAGCCATCTCTGAGAGACATCAAGACCGTAATCTCCAAATTCTCATCAAAATTGGCTGAAAAGTGGAACGCCTGTGGAAGAAACCGAGAGCGGTTTCTGAACAAGAATTCGAAGTGGCTAGAGGGTGTCGATATATCTTTTGATGTGTCTGTTAACCTATCCACCCCAAGTACTTCTATGGAGCCCCAACAAAGGCCTGGTAGATCTAACAAAGAGTTTGATGATTTGAGTACCAAAACAAAAAGACGACGCGTGGATGATCTCGTACGATCGAGGAGCACTGCAGAATTGGTATACGCTGCGGAAGTGTCGACGCGATTGTCAGGTCACCGAAACGTAGCACGTCAAATCAGGGACGTAACCAGCAAACAAAAATTCCAGGCAATAAAAAAAAGACTGAGACTAGTTTACCGAGATGTTTGACTAGTGAAGAAGCTTTAGCGTATTACGTTGATAGTAAATCAAGTAGCAATAGCTATAAGCAGACTCGGAAGTGGAGCATCAAAGCAGGACATAAGGTATTTCCGTCATTATATAATCTTAAAAAGGCTAAAGTAGCCTGTTATCCTCCAACTGAACATATTTACGTGAACGAGACACGTGCCGAAATCAAAGTTCAGGCAGTTTTAGATAAAACTGCAGAACGTTTAGTTTCTGCACAACAAGAAGTGGTCAGTTCTCTGATGCCTTGCACATCATTAACGTTGACCAGTAAATGGGGTTGTGATGGAAGTTCCGGTCACAGTATGTACAAGCAAAAATTCACCGTCTGTGATGATAGTGATGATTTTTTGTTTGTATTTTCATTCGTTCCCCTTCAATTGCGAGACGAAAAAGGCAATATTGTATGGCAGAATCCTCGACCATCCTCTACGAGTATTGTCGCCCAATAAAGTTTATTTTTTCTAAAGAAACTAAAGATTTGACAATCACCGAAACCAATAAGGTAGTGGAAGAAATAAATGCTTTATTACCGACAATGTGTAAGGTGAACGAAAATGAAGTATCTGTCACACATGTAATGCTTCTCACAATGATTGACGGGAAAGTTTGCAATACGTTAACTGAAACTTCTTCGTCACAGAAATGTTATATTTGTGGAGCAACGCCATCAATGATGAACGATTTGTCAAGAGAGTTTCAGACAAATAAAGATAACCTTAGTTTTGGTTTGTCTACATTGCACGCTTGGATTAGGTGCTTTGAATGTTTGCTGCACATAAGCTATAGACTTGATGTGAAAAAATGGCAACTCAGAGCAAACGAAGACAAAGCTAGTGTGAAGCAACGCTCAGAGAATATAAAAAAACGATTCAAAAGTGAGATGGGTTTAATTGTAGACAGTCCAAAACCAGGCTTCGGAAACACGAACGACGGGAATACTGCGCGAAGATTTTTTGAAAATCCCGAAGTCAGCGCTGGTATCACAGGGTTAGATCTATCTCTTATACAAAAATTTGGCACTCTACTACGCACTTTATCATCGGGATATGACATAAATATTGAAAAGTTTGAAATTTTAGCTCAAGAAACTCGACAACTTTATGTAAATCTTTATTCGTGGTACTACATGCCCGCCAGTGTTCACAAAATACTTCTGCATAGTGCAGAAGTAATCAAATCATCGCTCCTGCCTATAGGCCAGCTGTCCGAGGAAGCACAGGAAGCTCGGAATAAGGACTGTAGACGATTTCGTGAACACAATACACAAAAGCGATCGCGAGTAGCTACAAATAAAGATTTACTTAATATGCTATTGATAACTTCTGACCCTGTGATATCCGATTTAAGAGAATTGCCCCAAAAAAAAATTTATACACTCCCTTCCGAAGTGTTAGATTTAATTATACAACCTATCTGTAATGAACAAAATGTAAATATAGTTTCCAGTTTCCATAGTTCAACCAATCATGATCTTACCTATTCTATGGACGATTCATCTGATGATAGTGATGATTATGAGTAACAGATATAATTTTTATGCGTTTTTGAAATATATTATAACTTAAATTTTGGTGTATTATAAGATAATGATATATACAGTATATATAAAATTATTCAAAAAATAAAATCTTAAGTATACAATTAGTACTGCAGTTTTTTTTATTAAATATCCGTTCAAACCCAAAAAAAATACTGATTGATATATATCTATGCTTATTAACCTCTTTTAGATATGGAAATCACCAGAAATAATTTTGTCCAGCTAGCTTCTTCTAGGCGATTCACTGTGCGCCGGCTACACTGACCAACCATAACGTAAACGTGCTTGAACACGCACATTTGTACTAAACTAATACATTATTAAGGCTCATATTCGCGTTGCCTAAACTTCAATGACTATGTGAACGTATGAGATGTAGGGCGTTCATATTAGAGGTGTGAGGAAGCGCGTAGCGCCTTGGCGCCTTGCCACTAATTCTCATACAATTTTTAGAAGCGCAGTCGCAGTGTCAATGACGTACGCTAGAGAAGGGGCGCGGCTGGCGTACCGTAGGGAGCCACAGCAGCGTTTCCTCGCGCCTCAAGTGAAGGCGCTTCTAAACCTTTCAGCCCACTAAGTTGAAATAAAACTACTTTTTAACAGATTTCGAGGTTTTGGCTACTTTTCAGCAGCCATGGTCAATTTCAGACAATATCATGGTGTCAACTTTCTACGAAATGGCTTATATCCTCGTATCTTTTCTTGAAGCGATATGGAAGTACTTCGGTAATTAAATCACGTTTTCGGATTTTTTTAGGACTTCAACTACGACTGCCACAGAGATTCGAATAGGAACTAGGACCGCATCGGTTTAGCGAGCTCTCCGAGGCACCGAAGGTTCTATGGTCATCTGCGCATACAATATTATGAACTAAGCTTTTCGGTTGCCACTTAGCCCAAAGCCCCTCCAAGACGGGTGTATGAATACCTAGATACCAAAAATAAACCTCTAAAAGAAACCTTAATTGGAGCCAAAACCGAAGTACAAAAAAAACGGTGCGGTAATGCCTGTACCTATTTGTTTAGAGCAGTATCGCAGCCATTAGCGCTTACCTTAAGACCGAACTAGGGTGCCAAAGTTCGATAAGAAACAATGGAAAGAAAGAAAATGCTATGGATATTACGGGTATTTCCTATATATATATATCCCATTATTGTATCATTTATAGAACATTAGGGCTAAGAGGCAACCCGGTAAGGGTCGACCTAGACGTACGCATGTCGATCAGATCTGGGATAAGGTAAGAGAATCGCCAACCGGTGAACTATTTGAAAACAATATTATAAAAGTAGACGATGGTGGTATAAGTTTAATGGCACAAATTTGTCACAAATTTCGTCCGGGTGGGTACCACTGAGTTCGATTGCGAAAAACCCTCCATAAGTAATCCAATCTCGGTTTGATTGCGTTCAGGGGTCAGCAAGTTTAGAGCACGGAACGGAGGAGTGTGGTCGCAACACTAGTGGGAGCGGTGGGTGTAACGCGGTGCTGCGACGACTTTGACTCTTGATGAGGCCGTCAAGATGAGTGCCACCATTGTTAACACAGTACGTGTATGTAATGTTGACCCTCTTTCCTGAGACTGCCTCCAGCTTATCATCAGGCGAGGTGAAGTCAAATTGTCGTGGCCTATATATGAAAAAAAAGACTAACCTAACGGGGTATGTCTGATTCGTAGCAAGTGGGAAAATACCGTGTTCCTAGGTATACTGCCTATTTTAATCGAATTATCACACGGAGGTCGTTTCCGCCGAGGAGGGCCAGACCGAGAGGGATGGCCCTGGGTCAGCCGGGGTGCGCGGGATATGTCGCATGACAACCTCACCTTCGGCCTAGCACTACGACCCAGAGACGGCGTGCGGTTTAGTCGGTTCGAGTCCGACATAACCTCCCCCTCCGGCTCCGGAGGGGTGGGTATCCGTGGGGGATTTCCCGCACGTAAAAAAAAAAAAAAGGAGGTCGTTTCCGTAAAACCCAAAATAAACCAAAGAGCAGAAGAGCTGACTCCAAGCCTCAATGTACAACCTTGGATAGCATGAGAAGTGCGTGCAAATAGCATACCTACGGCCCACCTGATGGAAAGTAGTTACCGTGGCCTATGGGTGTGTGCAACACCAGGGAATTCATACTCGTGCTACCTACCCTGTAAGAACAGAGAGTTTCTCAATGTAGAAGACAAAGCAGGACAAGCCATCGGTCTTCCCACTGACAGCACAAAAACTCTCCAGTGAACTCTGGTTACCCTACTCATCGCCGTAAACAACACGAGGTTATTATAGCCGCGGTATTTCGTACGTATGTATGTTAGTATGATCACATCATGGCAACTGCAGCTTTGATTTTTTATATTAGGCACCTTGACATGACAATGTTTGCATATAAGTCCCTACTTCCGTTTGTATGTCGGTAACTGATAACTATCAGCTGATCCGGTTGACAGCAAATCAATATAATACCGTCTTTTAGTGCCTTGCATTGTGGCTTGGGGAAGCACGAACACTTTGTTTTGTGTAGGGGACTTGAATGTATGTAATTATACGTTTGAATGAACCTATATTGCTGAGGTTACGCAAAGTAATGATTGAGGGTTTTAAAAAGTGCCGTCGAAGTAGAAAACCATCCCACCCCATCTCCCAAATCGTTTTGCAGAAAGTGACTAACGCGCTGCGCAGTTGAGTTGCTTACATACATAATATGTATGTATTACTATGCTACTCAACTACGCCTATTCACCACTGGAGTAGGCATAGATAACAACCCGTCATCTTTATTTATCCTTGCATATTTCATGAGTTACGGCGGTACGTTCTTATTACCCTTATTTAATTTATTTATAAGAACATGTACATCTTATGAACCATTATCCTACAAACCGTACAATTTGTCAAACTTAGTTCGCAAGATAGCTCACCTAACTTACCGACGAAATCACCTCACCAATATGGCCATACGCGAGGAAATGAAACCAATGAGATAATAACAGCACACCACATTTTACCCGCCACTGTCTGTCATCTCTCCAGTGCCTAAGGGAAGGATATTATACTACTCATGATACGGAAACATGAGACAACCCCACTGGTTTAGACGATATGTGAATGATTATACACCTCTGCCTACACCTTCGAGGATATACAAGCGTGTATGTAAATATGCCAAATGAAAATATAAAGAATAAAATGATAGATGTCATAAATATATTTAGCATTACTCTTTTAATGTAGTTTAATGTTAAATATATTATGCACTAATTACATCTGATTAACGTTAATTTGCATTATGCATTAGTAACTGAAATTACGGTAAACGGTATTAGTCTGAATTACTTTAGAAGTACTCCGTGAGACCGTAAAGAAGTATCACAGTAATATCTTGACAATAATTACTTAAAAGTGTAACATTTCGTAATGGAACCACTTTTAAAGCATTTTGTCGCAATTTATTTTGTGTTTCATTATTTACACTGTCCCCAACGTACCGGTTACTTTTCAACAGCTATGATCACATGGGGATATTAAACTGGTTGTCTGTTGACACACTATACCTGCTAAAAAAACAACCCAAATGTCGGGAAAACGTGGAAAAAGTACAAAATAAATAGTGAAAAGCATCTGGTACCAATAGTTCTACTTTAGTGTGTAATATTCGCGTCTACTTTTGAAGATTTTTGCCCAACACACATCAATGACGAACATTAAATATTAACCTTTTTATCAACATTCGCGCAAGATAAAACCACGCTAGTACATAACCACCGATTTACTTGTACGATTGCTTATCTATCTGTCCCGCAAAGTGCAATAAAACAAACCACCAGTTTATCAAAATCTTACCGAAATAACATCCAATATGACCACAATTGATAACTTTTATACAAAAAGATCACTACACTTCTAACTTTTCACAACTAATATTTTAAAAAAATACACTTATTACCACGAAAAAACAAACCACTAATAAAAGAAACAATGATGGTCTAATTTTGAATTTGATTTTTTTTTTCGTCGAATTGTCTGAGGACTTATATTTTTTTTAATGAATGAAATAGCGGGAATATGTGTGAAATACGCGGGAGTTTCGAAATTCGAATATTGAGTGTTCAGTAGTACGTCCGCGCGGCGCGAGTCGGCCGCCTACACTCGGGAGCTTTCAGTTTCAGGCCGCCCACCGCTCAGGGGATGTAGTCGGCTTTGTTTGTGTCAAACGCAATGCCAAGTTTTGAACTTCACGTCCGTTAGTGTTTTGGTATGGAGTTATTTAGACGATTATGTTAATTGTCTATAACTTGGTATAGGTAGGTGAAAACGTAATTTAAATTTTTAAAAGCGACCTCGACGTTTCTTTTCGAAATTATTTGTTTATCGGTGATAAGTTTTACGATAAATGAGTCGTAATATACCTAAGTAAATTTATTTTCTTATATTTCAAGGCAGGGTCAAGTATAATAGATACCTATTTGAATTGGGTACATTATTTTAGTACGTGATACAGTGAATCGGGCAGGGTAGACCGCTGCTAAAGATATCGCACCCTTAGAAATGTAGTGACTTAATGCAAAAAACCAAATTTTCGGTAAATGCCGAAAAAAGATTCTTAGGTCTGTATATTATGTAGAAAATATAAAATTATCGGCTATTTTTAAGAAATATGCGTATTTTAATAGTTTTATATTAAACTTCAATTATTTACTCAGACAATACTTAAATATAAAAGAATGAATACTGTAAATTTGTATGAAAAAATAATTATTAAATTATGGTGAGTATTTAGGTCTTTGTATGACTGAACTTATGCTTTTTTTAAAAGACCGTTTAGTGTTTAGGTCTGTACTTTTCTAAGATTTGTTTAAAAATTGTATTCTAATCCCAAAAACGACTGTCTAATAATAAAATTAATAGAATTTAATACAACATAAAAGAAAACTCTAATTAAATGTGAAAAATATTTATTAGAAAATTAAATATGCGAAGTATGTAACTTAAAACTTAAATCAACGTTAAACGTTTTATCAAATCACAAAGTGGTACCTACTTCTAAATTAACAGTAAGTTCACATTATGTAAGCATTTTAATTTAAAAAGCTCTTCAGTCTTTAAACATTTTTGGTATCTATTATAAAATAAAGTAAGTAGGAACCTATACGATGTATACTGATTTGTACTAATAATCATCACTTTAGTAAAATAAAGTATAAACATAAAATTAACCATTTAACAAAAGGTAACATTTCCTAATAAATAATCATGTACTATCAAGGAACTTGTAGGTTAATAAAATATGAAAAGATATAAAATAAAAAATTTAAGAAAGAATAATATTTCTTAAAACACTTAGAGTATAGTGTTATAATAATGTAAATAATAATTAGGAATTAAGTTTTTGTTAATGAGATCGCGTAAGTCTTTTTTCTTATGTTCACTTAACTCTAGTTTTTGTGTAAATAATTTAGTTATAGCTACTTCAGCAGGGTCATTCATTCTCTTACGTTTATTTCTCATATTCACCTTTTGGTACTCATTTTGTCGATATGAAGTTTTAAAATAGAAGAAAAATGGTTCGCTCTTACGAAAATTCAGTATTTTGATGTCATTGAAACATATTGTATTCTTGTCTTCGTCTTCGTTAAAGTTGTAGCCCCACTTTTCTTGTAGATCCTTAATATCAATAAAGAAATCATATGTTAATTCCTTAACATTAAATGGCTTCCCATTTTTTTTTTGCGCTTTTTATCAAAGTCACATATTGCTGTGGTGTATATATTGGTCCCGCCTTTTTATTTCTCTTAATTTCTTTTTCTATTAAGCTGTGCACATTGTCCCCTTCATTTTGGGTATGCCCCTTGATTAAAAACTTATGTGTAATGCTTTCTATATTGTCAAAAAGTGTTACAGCATACGAATAAAGCGATACAATAAATTTATTCTTGTTTTGGCCACAACAGTTGTCGGAGTAGAATGTTATATGGAGTTTTTCTTTATTACCTGCATTTTTTTCATTTAAACTTTGTAAGTACTCAAAAATACATGATCCAATTTCATTTGCTCCTCTGTGCCCTTGCGTTTCATCCCAAAAATAGCTGTACACATTGCTATAGGCCCCTATTTCATCGCTTTCATTTCTTTTACGTTTTTTATTTTCTTCAGTTTTTTTCATCATTTCGACCATAGTGAAATTCAGGCAGTTTAGTTTAGATTTGTAAAAAAACGATGATGTTTCTCCCGTGGGACACTGCATAACGGCTTGTAAATCATAAACTGCGCAAATGTTACTATCATTGATATTTTTTCGATCTTTGCGTTTTTCTTCGCGACACAAATCTTTTTCTTCAATGTGTTGTTCATATTTATCTTTAATTTCTAGTTTGCGGTCAGGCATCGCAAGTTCATAATCTAGGCACAAGTCACATCGGTCCTTCTTTGGTTGAAAAAAACTTATATTAAACTGCTTAGTAAAAACGTCATAGTACACCCAATACTGACATGTAGATTTTGTTTTTTCTTCTTGACTCTTATTAAAATCTTTCCAGATGTCCATAATCGTCTTTTCTCCACTAATGTATTCTCTCGAAGTATTTGCTCTCAAGTAATGAGATTCTATTTTTGGTATAGAGTTTATGTGTGTTTTAATATCCTCAATAAGTACTGGATCTATAGGCTTCCTTGACACTTGCTTGCCTCTCATATCGGTGTTTAAAAACCCATGCTCTTCAGACTTTTTCTTAACAGTTCTGATTTGACGATCGCATATTCCTAACGTATTAATAAAAAAAGTTTTGCAGACACGAACCTTATTATTGTTTAAAGTGAAGTAAAAGGCATTATTTGGCAACCTAGGTTTAGCAGCATTGCTATATTTGTACCTCGGTTTTATTTCGATCATACAAGACCGTATGTATGATCTTTGTATTTCAATATTACCTAGAGACCAATATTTTTCAAACAATAGTTTTCTATCTCCGTCGACAACATTATCTACACATTTTAGTCTACATTTGCAAGGATCTTTCATGATACGGGCAGGTATTTCTTTTTTAGTGGTCATAGATACATACGCCTTTCCAGTATTTCTTAAGGCTTTAGCAATATTTTGCTTCCAGTTCGTTGGGTTTCGAATTCGTTTCCGAGTTAATTTTTTCGAAGTATTATCAGTAGCATTTGGAGAAGATGAAGAACTGCTGCTGGATCTTGATAAATGAATACCTCTTCTAGATTCAGGTCTCCCGATAGTGAAAGTTGGATCTGAGTCACTTATATCTACGTCACTTTCGTCCGTATGAATTGGCGATTGATAGTATTTTTTTTTATTTTGGGTGATAATTCGACCTCTACTCTCAGTTCTACTGCTGCTACCAGAAGAAGATGACGATGAAGATCTACTTGAAGAAGAAGTAGTGTTAGAGGACGTGCGACGTGATATTATTTTAGATTGTGAGTATTCGGCATCGAAAGGTTCTAAAATTATGGAAACTTCCTCGACTTTCGTAATAATGTGTTCCTGTAATAATAAGTAAATTGTATTTATATAGAAGATGAGATAAAAATATATTAATCGTTATTTATCATTTAAAAAAAAATTAAAAACACACTTGGTCAGTAGCCGTAGACAGCAGGTTATGATCAATGTGTGGAATTGATCGATCTGGAGAGTTTTCAATTATGGAAGGACTATTAGTTAACGAGTCACTGCCGCTTGTTTCGCTTTCCTGGAAGTAATTTTTATTTTTCAGATGATATAAATTTTTCATTACAGTTTTTCATTACATATTTAATCAATTAATCAATTAATTACATAGTATATTATAATACCTTCATTATATTATTTTTGGTAGACAGTCCATCGAAACATTCCTCACTTAGAGAGTTACTAAAGAGCTCAGAATTTTCTTTATCAGAGTCAGTCTGAAATATAATGTTACATTGTTAGATATCCGCAAATAATTAGGTACCTACAATAAATCACGGATATAACGATTGCGGAGCAACAGTAGTATGGCAGAGTATGCACCCTGAGTAATAATAAAAGTAAAAACTCACCGTAAGAACGCAGTTATTATGAATATTTGGTGATGTTTCCATCCTATTATCATTAGTTTCCATCTATACAGGAACAAAAATTTAATTTTTTAAACCATTTTGAAGATCAAAGTTTAATATTAATAATAATTATTGTAAATGTGAATTTATCTACCTGTTTATTATTGCGAAAATTTACTTTTTCTATTATATAATCTATTCTTCTCTTCATCTTATCTTATAATCGTTTATAAAGTACGTATACAAACTGAAATATAAAAATAATAAATCGTTAAAATAGACACCGTTATGGCGAAAAAATATTTTTTACAATAATAGATAGACTCTTGGCTCAATAGTACCATCTAAATATTTGAACATTTTATTATAAGAAAGGTCTAAAAATTAAAGAGTCCTGCAATGTACAAATATTTTCATAATTTTATAGACCAAAAGTAGATAACGTCTTTGAATTGTATCTATTATTCATTCAAGGATGGACTTAAACTTCAATAGGTCAGCGATAATGTTTCGATTTTAGCAAATATATGGACATAATTCTAAAGAAGCCCTTATTTTATTAAAACAAAACATTTTACATACCTCAATATTTGGTAATATAACACCCTAATCCAGTTTAGGTCTCCACTAATACAAACACGTAGCGACTTGTACTTCCAACGTTCGGCGCGTCACTGATTGTGTCACTAACCAACCGAGCGCAGCGCGGGCAACGGTAGGTGCAAAAGAGACCGAAATATTCATTTATCCTTTTTCTACTCGCAAATAGGTCTCTTTTTTAATATGGGTCGATGCAAATGTTTAATTTAGGTTGTTTAATGAATAGTACTCAAAAATGTGAAATTTTGTATTAGGTCACTCCATTTCTAAGAGTGCGATATGTAACTAACTTTTTTTTAGAAAGAAAATAAATAATTTTCAACCGTCATATTGTTCGATTCGAACGTAGACAAATGTATTAGAGCTTGAATTTAGTTAACTAGACGAGTATCCTATACTAAAGTATTTCCTTCCAGACAACACCAGTAATAGCAGAACTGTTACCAAAAAAAAAGCTCTATTTATCGGCATTTTTTGCATTGACTTCTACTAATTGCGCGTTAAAGTTATAATGCGAACGTCAATACATACGTCTAGTTTCCGGAATTACACCAATTTCCGCTCATACCACACCGGTAACACGTACACACAACAATTCCCGAAGCAATTAGTTATCAATAATATATTCATGTGTTCATGTCTGAACCAAGTTCGACACACAAATATATGCTATCCGACTTCCTACTAATATCATAAATGTGAAAGTTTGTAAAGATGTTTGGACGTGTGTCCATAGCGATTCACGAACGCACGAAGATCGCGGGTTCAAACTCCGCCTTACTTTTTTACGTGCCGGAAATCTCCACGGATACCAATGGGCGCGTTATGTCGGACTCGAACCTATTAAACCGCATGCCGTCTGTGGGTCGCAGTACAAGGCCGAGGGTGAGGTAGCTAGTGTATATCCCTCGCACCCCGGCTGACCCAGGGCCATCTCTTACGATCTGGTTCTCTTCGGGTGTGGGGATCACGGGGTCCCCAACTCTTCCCCGGGATTAGGGGGGCGCGTGCCTCCGTCGTGGCCAGCTTTTGCTGGGGTTTGTTTTGATTTGCTCCACCCGTCACCGCCAGGCCAGCGCTCATAGGGTACAGAGGTCATTCATCGTACTCCGACGCTCAATTTGTCTCAGTTGGTGGGCAGCTAGGGCCGCGAGTCTTCGCTCCCGGTCTTACTCCCGCCCCGCTGCCTCCTTCTCGAGCATTACTTGCTCGCAGAAGGAGACGCCCACGCATCCGCGCAGAGGACCATCGTTGCGAGCAAGGTAGCGAGCGTGAGAGCGCTCACTCCCACTCCCAGGGCTACCACCAGCTCCGGCCTCGGCGACTGCCACGCCGGACACTCGGTGAGCGTGTGGAGCCCCGAGTCCTAGTTCGCGTCGCTGTGATGGCGCTCGGGCGTTAGTTCTTTCCTCTTCTGACACAGATACCGCCCGAAGCTTCCGTGCTCGGTGATCATCTGTGTCAGCCAGTACGAGAGACTACCGTGTGGCCTTTTAGCCACTTCCCCGTAATGGATCTTACAGGAGCGGTTTACACCCCGCCAAGACCGCTTTAAAATTTCATTCAAATCTTTAAATAAGGTTTTCATAGGAAACGAGAACGGGTTTAGAATTCAACGCGAGCAGAGCCGCAGGTAACAGCTATCTATTAATAAACTTAAAGCGTCCATTCTAACTTGAGCTCCCGCTCACTTCGATGTTCGAGTAAATGGAGATTATGGTAGGGGTCGGTGTTTGATAGCCGGTAGTGAAGTTTACCTAGAAACGATTATTTTGATTTGCTTTGCATAATAAATGCGCACATTGTGGAATGGATAGACTTGTCATTATGAACGCGAACGTTGTTATATTTTTATAGGGAAGTCTAGTTTTTACCGGCGGATTTTAAAGTCGTTTCAAAACGAAAGATTTTTACAGTTTCGATAGTAAAATTGTCTGGAAGTATTTATTAACGAAAAAATGTGTTTCGCAAAATTATTACTTGTTACAGTTTGTAAATTTGTAGTTTTGTAAATAAATAATACAATGTTGCTTCGACCTTCCCTGATACGGACAGATGCTGATGATGTAATATATATATGATCAAAGTTTCAAATACCTATTTAAAATAAATTGAATGCATTTGATAATCATGAAGTCGAATAAATATTTGTGGTTTGTGCACTCAGGTTAAAATAGCAAATATCACCGTCAATCACAAGGCAACGTAAAGTTTGTGTGTGTAACGTCCACGACTAAGTATTCACTATTTGCATAACCGATAGCTATTCGTAAAACAATAATACTATGAGAAAAGATCAAATTCAGAAAATAGTCCGATTGAAGTTATAAGCAAATTAGTGTAATAGGTTGTCACGTAGCTCACTTGGCAAAACCTCCCTTAATAAAGTTATGTCGCAGGTTCAATTCTCGTCATTGCTGCAGATTTCCTTCGATTTCATGATCTGTTTTTATTATTTAAAAGTGATCACACCGCGACCGTTGTATCGAAAAAACATCAAATTCCGTTCCTCCGAAAATATATTTTATAAAAAATCCTGTAATACAAAATAAGAAAAAAAAAATATGTTACAGTAAATTGATACGTACGGAAGGCGGAGGATCGTACGAAATGGCGCTCATTGGGAGAGGCCTATGTCCAGCAGTGGACTGCAGTGGGCTAATTGATTGATTGATTGATTGATTGAAATTAGTACGTAACACTGAGTTATTATGTTTATAATCGAATTATACGAATTATATTATTCAACGAATCTATACGATCGACGTCCGCGATTGTACTACCTAATGGTTGTACCTGTTCTATCTGATGGTTTCCACCACCCTTGGCATATCATACATTAATTCTCAGTAATCACAACTGTGTAGATAATAATTATAAATGTGAAAGCGTAAAAGCTTCAAGAATGAATCTAAGAATAAAATATTTAACATGAACCTACACGACACCCGACGGCGGAACACCAATACAATTGCATATATCGACTGAGCGACCCATCACCTAGCACGATGTGCTCGTTTAGTCATTTCTATGCTATAACTTGTATTGACGTTCCGTCGCGGATGATCTGTGACAATATTGCCTCCGAGTGACCTAGGAATACTTTGAATATAGAGTTGTCTCAGTTTTCAAAATAGAACATTTAAAAGTTACATTTTTTATTTTACATTATGACATCCGCACGAAGGACAAATAGCCCTATTACACCAACACTCGTAGTTACCTATAACGAACTAGAATCTAGATAATGCTATAAACGACCTTTGTGACATACGAAAAAAGGATAACACGATATTTCTCAACACACTGTAAAAGAGATACAGATAAAATGACTTACCTATCACAGAAGTCGGTGTCAGCGTCTGGTCCCAGGGCTGGTCATCTTCATTTTTCCGAAAACTTCGTTCCACTGCACACAAAAATACAAGGTTAATGTTAGAATTTGTACATCATAGATAGTCACAAAAAGTTTATAATAGTACATTACTACAGAGGCCGGGAAGAAAGGGGTTGCCGGCCGAAGACATATAGACAGGCAACCCCATATTTCCCGCCGAGGTATGTATAGTGCTTTTCTCAAACAGGCAATGAAATAAACAACAAAAAAATTAAAGATTTAAAGACATTTAAGGTAAACAAGATAAAAACTAAAACATTACATTTATGTTCATTATCATGTTACTTAAAAAAAGTATAAAGGCACGTTTCTGAACGAACAGTGACACTTGTCAATTTGTTACAACTAAATTAAATATTAATATTTCAGTGTTTATGTGTATAGTTAAGAAAACAATTGATAATAATGTGTTATTAGTTATGTTAATGTGGATTTTTTATGTAAATAAAACTGCTCTAAGTACATACCAAGTCGTTAATTGATTTTTTTTTAAATACGCATAGTGGCAGAGTGTCGATGCCTTTGCCAAAAATGTATGTGGAATCGAAATTAAAAAAGAGGACTTTGCCGGCCTTAGGCCTGCAAGGTTTGTATGAAATTCCATTACCGGCCTCTGGTCCTAGCCACGCCTGAAACGTCATACTTCACAGCCTATTAAGAGGAACGTAATGTCAATATTTCATTGCATGTTTGAGAAAACTTTATTTTGTAATATTAAGATATCAAACAGACAGTAGTAGATCTGAAGCTCTTGTGACCAGGTACGCTCACTGTTCGGTAAACGTCGTGTTGTGTTCCCGGCGGTGAAGAGGCTGGACAGAGCTCACTGGAGAGTTCTTATACTTCCAGTAGGAAGACCAAAGGCTATTCCTGCTTTGTCTTCTGCACTGACGGCACAGAAACTCTGTGTTTACAGGGTCAGCAGCACGAGTGTGACTCCCCTGGTGTTGCACACGTCCAAAGGCCATGGAAACCACTTTCCATCCGGCGGACCGCGTGCTTGTCTGACAACTCAGTGGTATAAAAAAAAAACCGTGGGTTAGACTACTCGACGTAGTTACTATTCGGATGGGTGACCGCTTAGTGTTACAGTTGATTGTTGCAGTGCTTCGGAGGGCACGTTAAAAGACATAAGCGAACCCTGAACTCTCAAGGTGAAGGTCTCGGATGCGATTGTGATTAATGCAATGATGATGATGAAAGATGTAGTTTTTTCTGTCTCTCTTATTTGTGTTATACGTACAACAAATATGTTATGGCTATAAATAAAAGCAACTCACTGATAAGAAAGTGTCCCGTGTTCGATGCCTTCCTAGATTTCTTGTCAGTGGAGTCCATATCTGCAACAAATCATACCGTTAGTTAACATAATCATTGACAGTTAAAACAAAATTAATTGCCTAAAAAGCTCAGTCGGAGAATTAAACCTGGCATCATAGCGCCAGAGACTAACGCGAGCCTTTTAAGCACAATATTGTTTCCCTATAATCAATGCTTGGTGGTTTGGTATAGGAAATACGGTCGCACTCTTTCATATAAAGTTGTATGTAAAGGTGCAACTGTATCTACTTTGTCGAGTGTACATTGTGTGTCAAATAAATTTATGCTGCCTTGTACGTCCACCTCAAATTATTAATCACTTGGCAATAGCAAATAATGTATGCTTTCATGGAATATACTACTTCCGGGCTGTTTAACCGCGGTCTATTTGAAACTTCGTTCCAAACGTTTCGTCGATCACTGCGGTCGACATCTGGTCGACGAAACGTCTGGAACGCAAGTTTCATATGGACCACGGTCAAACAGCCCCGTAGCATGCGTTCCAGACGTTTCGTCGATCACTGCGGTCGACATCTGAACGACGAAACTTCTGGAACGCGCGTTTCATATGTACCACGGCCAAACAGCCCGAAAGCAGTATATTTATTCCACATGCAATGCCGGCCGTAAAAGCCTAATTACCTATAATGTAGGCTTTCATTAAGCAACGTACCTTTGTGGCAGCACACACAGCACAGCATACTGATCGTCTATAAATATAGAAAGTTGTTGTAATGATTTTGTTGAGTGAGCAATACTTTTGTGTTACCTATTGATGTTATAATTTAAGATGTTTGAATATTTGTTACACAACTATGGTCAAACGGCTGAACAGATCTGGCTGAAATTTGGTATAGGGATCCATACTAATATGTATTATAAATGCGAAAGTAATTCTCTGTCTGTATGTTACGCTTTCACGCCCAAACCACTGAAAAAATTTCGATGAAATTCTGTATAGGGGTAGATTGGACTTTGCGAAAGGACATCGGCTATGTTTGGTCGCGATTATCGACATCCACGCGGGCAGAGCCGCTGACAAAAGCTAGTAGATTGTATTCTGAAATAAGACACAGATCACTTGTATCCCGAGAATAGACTGCCCGCTGTTAAGACTGCGTATAGACAAAACTCGTGTCTCGTTAGAGCTTGCCGCTCATTTAATTCGGAGTGTCGTAAGGTCGATCTTGACTTGTTTTCAACGAGTATCGCCAAAATGAAAAAAGATCTGAGTTCCTGTTTCTTTGACTGCAACTAACCATGATCTATTTTTGTCGGAAGTCCTGGTTTTCTATTGATTTGTACCACATTTTCTGGGCTTCAATTTTCGTGTGTGTAAAAATTGTCTACCACCTACTACATACCTTCAACCAATATCTAGCAGTGAAAACTTTTAATTGGCCATCTTCTATTTTAACTATCTTTGTACCACTAATTGTTAGCTGTAAATTTTCCTAAAATGTATTAAATAAATAAATAAATAAATAGGTTTCCAGGGGTTGTGGGGACAGAAATAGAAACATTTAAATCTTCGGTAACTTAACACTTACGGTCGGTTAAAAATGTGGTCTACCAATTTTGCGTAAATGTTCAATGCTATATAAGTATCACTAAGTTTTGATTTTGCCAATAGTTGCGATATCTTTACACTTGATACATGGTAAATTTACCATTGGACAATGTCATAATATTATTTATTGCAAAGGAAAATAAACATTTTGATGACCAAATGAACTTGAATCGTAGTGTGGTTCACATATTTGGTTGATTGTACGGGTTTTTTACGTACTAGTGCAATGTACGAAAATGCTCGTACAGTTGAGTCTCATACATATGGCAATCGTATTCAGCTATAAGGAGGTACACATATCTTGGACCTGAAATGTGCTCTATACGCGCAGTACACGTTTCTTGGATGTGTTTTGACGATAGCACGGAAAGCTACGGTGCGGCGGTCGACGAGCTCACACTCACCAAGCATAGATTATTACAAAACAACCAATGCACAAGCCTCGTTTGTCTCGCGATTTAGAACTAAATCCCGAGGCTAAATAAACGCTCATTAGTAATTCGATATCATACGCTCACAAGCAACGCTATGTTAGTGCAATGTACGGGCCTGCCCGTACAGTTGAGTCTCCCGCTGTACGGTCAGCATGTGTAGTGTCAGACATAAGTGTCAGGCGTGTGCTGGGTACTTACTGTTGGGCTGGCTGGTGGGGTGTATCCGCTCCATGAAGCGCGATATCCTGTTGTTGTGGTGCTCGCCGTCCAGGCAGCAACCTTCCTCTACGGCGCGGGCGCAGCCGCGGTGCACGCACAGTTTACAGTCTGTTAGGAACAGAGGAATAATTTCAGCGGTCGGTGGTGAGTATCCGAAATTTCAGCAGGAAAAAAAACTAAAAGAGCTATGCACAGGATGAACGTCGACAGTACACACGCGGACTGTAATGACGTGTCAAAGCAAGCCGCGTCCTGATTATCTACTTTGTCATGACGTCAGGGCAGGCCGCCTCCTCTCTGTATCTGACGTGTAGGAAGACGTCAGGGCAGACCACCTCCTCCCTGTATCTGCTGTGTAATTCCGTCAGGCCACCACCTCCCTGTATCCGCAGTGTGCGATGATGTCAGCGCAGGCCACTTCCTCTGTATCTGATGTATGATGCCCCATATGCCACATCTTCACTGTATCGGCTGTGTGGTGACGTCAGGACATGCCGTCTCCTCTCTATATCTGCTGTATGGGTACTATCGCTATACTCGCCTGTGCACACGTAGGCCTGCGGCGCGAGCCCGCTGATGGTGTTAGTGCAGTGGTGGCAGTGGCCCACTGACGTCAGCGCCTGCAACTGTAAGTGGTGGCCGCGTACCACGAACTGGAACAACATATATATTATTAGATTTTACTAGCTGTTGCGTGCGGTTTCGCTTGCGTGGAATTTAACCTATTCCCGGAATAAACAGTAATACAAACTGCTGTTGTTAAACATCCAAATATCTTCAGAAACTGTCACCTTTATAATTTTACTAGCTGACCCGGCGTACTTCGTGCCGCCCATATTTTTCCGTCCGCGTGTCGTCGGATCCCGTTCCCGCTGCACCCTCTACTATATTAAACATGTATTATACATATAAATCTTCCCCTTGAATCACTCTATCTATTTAAAAAACCGCATCAAAATCCGTTGCGTAGTTTTAAAGATTTAAGCATACAAAGGGATATAGGGACAGAGAAAGCGACTTTGTTTTATACTATGTAGTGATATATTAGGATTCAGTTTGGGAAAACAGGTGACGTGGGCTATAGTCAGCTTGGGCATTGGGGGTATTGGTAGAGGAACCGACGCGCTATTCGAGCAAGATCACTCTCTGCATCGTGGCCACTTTCATTAACACCAAGCCTTTCTGGGTACCCTGGTTCGCTGGGATCAAACTACTTATGCACCCTCCACATATCGAAATCAACGAATAGTTTAATGAATTTAATTTTTAAATTGAACATTCAATGTCTGTTATGTGAACTAACTTTTTAGAGCTAGCGGTTAATAAATATGTAAACTAATAATAAATTGTAGGCGTATACTCACGGGCTGTGGATGCTGCTTAGTGATCTGCTTAGCGCGTTGTTTGTACAGCTTGTCCCGTTGAAGGAAAGAGGCGCGAGCGCCGCCCACCGCCGCCGCTACGGCCGCCGGCCTGCATAACACACACAATATTAGTAAGAACACTCTGGTGAATAAAATGTATGGCCCTAGTCCTTCAAGGACTAAGGCAACGTCGCTAGTGAGTCCTTTAACGATGATTGACGGGTGAGATTCTAGCGCAGAAATTTCGGGTTAGATTACATGACAGTGGAGTTCCGTAATGCCCGCTAAGTTTCTTGTGGTGGTCCATTTGCTAAACTAGTCTAGAATTTGTTTTAGTTTGACGTTTTGTAACTAACGTTTAAATGGTATATACAGAATTAATTATTTTTGACTTCGGAGTTTGACTTGACGGAGAACGATATCGCCACGCGGAAAAAACTACTTAAAACGACTAAAACCGCACGCATTTCGAGTCTTCAAATGCCGAGGTGTTAGGTGGCCCATAACGCCTTTCACTCGCCAAATCAGGGAAGGGGGTCAGTGGGAGATTGACCCGCTTCCCCGATTTGGAGATGGTTCCTTTTGGGTTTGGTAACCACACGGTTTCTCCATTTTGCCCACAGAGGGACGACGTGCATCGATCCGAAGGAAAGCGGCCTAGTGCAACTGGGATCGGCTATTTCCTCAGTATTAACTCTTCATTTTAGATAACAGGTTAATTGCGACATGTAAAGAGCACAAATCATATGAAATACAATATGTTTGTGCTTATATTTATCATATAACAGTACTTCCCCAGTCGTATTGGCGTTATACATGTTAAACAAAACATGTCCTGTTATATACTCTTTACATAATATATTGGTAATGTTTTTGCATCACGTTATACTGTACCTAACCTACAATATATAGTTATATGGTCCATATTAATTGAACAGGGTTATTTTATTCCGCATATTAATAGAAATAAAATGTTTTACTTGTTCCCAAGCTCAAAACTTGAGAACGACTTAAGCGAATAGAATAATTTATTATTTGTTAATGTCAGTGTTTATGTTTGAAATCTATGTAGAATTACATCAAATAAATCGTTTATTTGCTTCGAAAATGGTAACTAAGATTGTATCTTAGAACTAGTAGCTTAATTCTGCTCCACAGAGCCTGCGAATATTAAGTTTATGTCAATTATTAACTTAATAATCCATAGGGAAAAGTTAACACTAGTTACACCAGACACAAGACATTATACCTAAATAAGATTCTAATAATGGCCTGCACTATAAAACACAATAAAACGTTGATACGTTCATCACGACTTTGAATTTTAATATTTACACGATTCTGTAACTGCTTTGTAATTCCATTTAAAGATAAATTAACTACAGTAACAATTACACACAACATTATGGTACTGACATGTGAACATAATACTTTGTATAAGAACAAACACTCACTTAGTAGTTTTCAATTTCTTTTTAGTTTTAGCACTCTTAGGCGACTGCCACCACCGGCGCCTGACCTCCAACGCCTCGATATCGCTAATCTCAACGTTGACCATAGTGGCTGTCTGTATGTTTGTGCCCCGTCCACATCAAAAACACGACTAAAAATAATTCAGGAAATATGTACAGGAAAACTGTACAATACTGAGTCATTGGTTTTGTGTAGTGATATTATTATATTCGTATTATGCTACAGTACAGGCCTCTTATTGTCTCCAAAGCAAGTGTATTTTTATAGATAATAGGAAAAACTAAGGCTGCCGTTCCACCGGAGATGTACCACGCTACGTTAGTATGGATGCATTTGATATCCACCAATCAAATTCGTTGGTCCACATGGCACAGCATTGGTGCAGAGGGATTCGGTTTAGCTATGATTTTTTTATATAGAGAGATACTTTCTACGGATATGTGCTGTGGATGCCTACGAGAATAGATGTGAATTTTGGAAATTTGAAGGACGAATAGCTCAAGCTGCGCATCTTCATAGCACATCTTACTCGCTTAGCCACATAGCATAGCACAGTGGAAACGGTCACAAAGTTTCATTATCAGAAATCATCATTTAGCTTTTACTTCTTCGTAGCATAGCTATATAACACATCTCCGGTGGAAAGGCAGCCTTTGGAACCCAAGACCAACTAAGCTAAGCCATGACATTTTCCAAAATTTATGCGAATACGTCTTATTAACGGATTCTACTCGTATCGCGATTCATTTGTTATTATTTACTTTTAGACCGACGTTTAGGTCGACCATGTTCTCGGTCTGATTAAGGATGGTATTTGTCACATATCCCAGTGGTTTTATTTCAATAAGCTACGCCAATTTAAGACAAAGATTTGTAAGAATGTGGATCCAAAGTTTCAGTTTTGGATGCAACTGAGAGTAATCGCTAGGGATTTTAGTACACAAATTGTAACGAAACCATGCAAGACCGTACAAGCCTACACAAAGTTGGTTTAGTTTTACACCAGTTCTATCTTACATATTAACCATCTGAAATCCACTATTTATTCATGTTAGGATTACGTTTGAAAGTAAAAAATGCGTCAGCGCACATATAACACTTTAGATAAATAAAATTATGCTTGGTATATATTTATTTATTTTACAAAATTATCCTGGTATCTAATATTAATATTATATTTCCGGGTAGTTGTACCGACAGGAAAGAACGGATTTATAATAATAATACGAGAGTATTACTTTAGCTAAATACCAACGTGGTTTAAATTAGTAGTTGGCTCCAGGTTTGAAGTCTATTATAGTGCATGTTCGACACCAACACTTTAAGGTGGCAGTAAGAAAATGTTTAATGAAATTCCACAGGATCTGGTTGACATGCCACTAAATAAGTTTGAAATAGAAATGAAAAAGTGTTTAATGAAAAAAGGATGTTATATAGTAGTCGAATATCTCAAGGATAAAATGCATGGTCATCCTAATATTTCGCTTGCTCGCACAATATAATTTTTATATATATAAAACTCCATTTATTTTTATTTTTTTGCGTGTGAAAACCCCCACGGGCTTCACCCCATCGATGTCGACGATGGAGTGGACGCGTCGTAATCGGACCCACTAAAACCACACGGTGTCCTTCGCAAATGTCCATTGCCGGGCACCCCGGATAAGCCCTCGAATGGATAGCCCCAGGGTTACCGGCGGACTTTGGCCGCCACCGCGGCCTCACGGTGGCGTGGTGGGGTTGGGTTTTATCCCGCGTCGGTGAGTTGGCAAGCGTGTGTAGGACACACACGACCCGCCTCCGCCGGCCTGCTTCTGTAAGGACGGCAAGTTCGACCAACTGCCGTCCTCAGGCCCGCTGAGCCTGAGCGGAGCTAGGACCCCTGAGCCCTGATTTCACGGGGCTCCGGCCTATGGCCCCGCTCTAGCGCCTCCTTGGGCCACTGGTACAGCAACGCAAGGGCTCTCGCTTCTAGGTCCCATCAAGGGATCCCGGGCGAGGAGACATGCCACCTCGACGGAGATCGTGAGATCGCGCATACGGGAGCCCCGTACAGAGCCATGCTTCGCACGATCCCCAGGTACAGTTTTCTAGTGGGAGCGTTGGGTCCCTTAAAGTTGGGTATTAGCCGCGATAGCGCGGACGCAGCTCCTTTCCGTTTGGGGTCAGACTTCAGAGACGAGGGCGAAGTCCCATCGGCTATGGAGTACGAGCCCAAGGTACTTCATAGTGGGCTCGATGCCGATGTTTACGCCCCCTACAGTAATGCTGGTTCCCGCAGGTGGCTCCCTCCGAGGCCCGTGAAAACACATAGCCTCGGAAATAAAACCCCATAAAAAAAGATAATCTTGTTAACTGAGTTTCTTACTGGTATCTTCTCAGTAGAACCAACTTACCGAACCAGCGAAAGAATCATTTTTAAATGATCATTGTCTCTCTCTCTCTCTGTCTATCTAAACCCCTCTCTCTCTCTCTCTATCTAAACCCCTCTCTCTCTCTCTATCTATCTAAACCTCTCTCTCTCTCTATCTAAACCTCTCTCTCTCTATCTAAACCTCTCTCTCTCTATCTAAACCTCTCTCTCTCTCTCTATCTAAACCTCTTTCTCTCTCTATCTAAACCTCTCTCTCTCTCTATCTAAACCTCTCTCTCTATCTAAACCTCTCTTTCTCTCTATCTAAACTTATCTTCCTCTCTCTATCTACACTTATCTCCCTCTCTCTATATAAACTTATCTCCCTCTCTCTATATAAACTTATCTCCCTCTCTCTATATAAACTTATCTCCCTCTCTCTATATAAACTTATCTCCCTCTCTCTATATAAACTTATCTCCCTCTCTCTATCTAAACTTATCTCCCTCTCTCTATCTCACCTTATCTCTCTCTCTCTCTATCTTACCTTATCTCCCTCTCTCTATCTTACCTTATCTCCCTCTCTCTATCTCACCTTATCTCTCTCTCTATCTGAACTTATCTCCCCCTCTCTATCTAAACTTATCTCCCTCTCTCTATCTAAACTTATCTCCCTCTCTCTATCTAAACTTGTCTCCCTCTCTCTATCTAAACTTATCTCCCTCTCTCTATCTCACCTTATCTCTCTCTCTCTATCTGAACTTATCTCCCTCTCTCTATCTCACCTTATCTCTCTCTCTATCTTACCTTATCTCCCTCTCTCTATCTCACCTTATCTCTCTCTCTCTCTATCTTAACTTACTCCTCTTTCTCCCTCTCTACTTCCGTTCGCTTTGCCCAGTCACACTTCTCGTAACTTTCACACATTTACCAGTGTATTACCGTACCATAAGCGTGTGTATAGTAGTTTCATTTCCATTAAAAAAAACTGCCTAGCGTCTACTGTTGTGTTGAATAGCGATTTCAAGCGATCGATGAAATCCTGTGTCCCGAACAGGAAACACATTCACGAGAGAACGAAGCATTGCGATTGACCGCCTGCCTACTGTGAACCAACCGCAGTGCTCCATTCTCGCAATACGATTACGATAGTTTTCCGTGCTGAGGCTACAATATTAGCGGGATTAGAATTTGTCACTTTCCTACCTGCAGTGCAAGCACAGCGCGGCAGCTATCAGCGCCGCCAGCAGCGTCTGGTGCGCGTCGGGCAGCGCCGCCTGCGGGGCGTGCGCGTGACTAGAGTGCGCCACTGTCCTACCTGCAGTGCAGACACAGCGCGGCGGCTATCAGCGCCGCCAGCAGCGTCTGGTGCGCGTCGGGCAGCGCCGCCTGCGGGGCGTGCGCGTGACTAGAGTGCGCCACTGTCCTACCTGCAGTGCAGACACAGCGCGGCGGCTATCAGCGCCGCCAGCAGCGTCTGGTGCGCGTCGGGCAGCGCCGCCTGCGGGGCGTGCGCGTGACTAGAGTGCGCCACTGTCCTACCTGCAGTGCAGACACAGCGCGGCGGCTATCAGCGCCGCCAGCAGCGTCTGGTGCGCGTCGGGCAGCGCCGCCTGCGGGCCGTGCGCGTGACTAGAGTGCGCCACTGTCCTACCTGCAGTGCAGACACAGCGCGGCGGCTATCAGCGCCGCCAGCAGCGTCTGGTGCGCGTCGGGCAGCGCCGCCTGCGGGCCGTGCGCGTGCGCCTGGCACGACGCGCCCCCCGCGGCGCCGCGCAGGACGGAGCACATTAGTTGTTCCACCACTACCAGCTCCTGTGCGGTACAAGAAGGTAGAAGTAGGTACATGAGGGTACTGTCAGTAGAAGGCTGTGTTTATCCATATACTAATAACTCAGTCTAACGACTCATACTTCGACATAGCAAACATGTGGGGTGATCGGAATTGCGGGGGAGGAGGGGTACCGTACCGAGTAGCCATACATTTTACTCGGTACTAAGGATTCAGGGCTGTCTCATTATTTTGAATTCACGTTTTTTATTTCATTATATTTTTATTGAAACGTTGTTTGTTAAAATTCCTTTTTTTCTCTTTCGATTAAGATTATGTTTAGCGATCAAAGACTCGATTTTTTTAATAAAACCAATATCGTTTTCGGGGTTTGCTGATTACGAATATTCAGGGTTACTGATAACTAGACGTATTCCTGTCAGGAGTGTTAGAAGACTCAAAATGCTACAATTTTGACCCCACATATACACACGTATGGGCGAAAATCAATAGTTTTCGAAATAATTGACTTTTTGAGTTTTATCCGTGATGAAGCCAGATACCCGTCTGCCACTCTAAACTTGGGCTGCAAGTAACGCAGCGCCTTACCGTGATCAATCAATGGTAATATGAACTACAGCAAAGTTCACTTACCTGTTGTAAATGTTACCATCAACTGTGGAATCCCAACCAAGGTTGTGTGTATTGTGAGGTGTGTTTTTGTTAAGTGTTTTACTTGCCCTGGCTGGTTCCCTCACAGTCACTCACGCCGTTGAACTGCTTCGACGGCGTTCACCATCAATCTCTACGATGTACCACACACGTGTTCACTGTTCTACTTGGATTAGCGTCCCAAGACGTAATTATATTGGAAACCCTTCCGTTACACTCCGTGGGTGCGGATTGGTATTTTCTTCACTATTTTACAATCTAAATCCCCGTAATATTGGCCCAACAATATCAGTATCTATACCCTTAGATAACTTTAATGCTCGTGCACAACCAAAAAATGGATGAGATAAATTACATTTCAACTGAACTAAAATGGCGGCATGAAAAATGTTGGGCTGGACCTTGGCCCTTTTGACGAAACAATCCGTATTTGCCCAAAATTAAGCCATCAATTACAAATTATACGAAAAAAAAATTACCCAGTGGGAATCTTTCTAATTTATTATCATAGATGATAAATTTACTAACCTAAAATAGTACTAAAAAGTAAAAAAAAAAGATGGCGGACTGGAAATTTTCACTAAAATCGATATGGGTATCGTTTTCAGTGATTTTGGGGTTGCTGATTACAAATATATCATCCATTTAAGGATCAAAGATGGCAGACTCAAAATGTTCACTAAAATCGATAGAATGTGACCGTTTTCACGATACAATGTGGCGGACTAGAAGTTTCCATATTATAAACTAGCTGACGCGGCAAACTTAGTCTCGCCTTAGAGTCAAGGATAATATCATCTTATCATCGGGTATGGGGCCCATATACCCCTGGGTTCTCATACACCCCATACAATACCCATAGGTCATCGGGACCTATGGAAACTTTTGGCTAGAGTTACACCAATGGTACCCATATTACCATAGAGCCCATATGCGTATGGGGCCCCATAAGCCCACGGAGCTCCCAACACCCACCAATAAACATTTTCGCGACCCAAGGAAGTCTGCAAGTCAGTACACATGCTTGACCTTCCCTTACCATCTATAGGTTGTTATTTTTTTTTATTTTATATAGGACACGTCAATTTGACTTTACCTTGCCTGATGGTAATCTGAAGGCAAAGTTTCAGGAGAGAGGGCCACCATTATACACACGTGCCATGTTAACAATGGTGGCACTCAGCTTGACGGCCTCATCAGATGCTTTTTCACGCCCCGCTTAAAGGACCCGGGACTGTAGGAAGAGGGAAACACGTGAGCTGGCAAGGAATTCCAGGTCTTAATGGTGCGACAAAGGAAAGAGTCACCGAACCGCTTGGTTCTTGAAGGAATGTTCTGCACCGTATGCGGGTGACATCTAAGTCCTGAACGTGTCGTCCTGTATAGGAAAGGAGAGGATGGGACTAATTGGAATAGCTCTTCAGAACATTCACCATGGTAGAGACGGTAAAATACTGCCAAGGAAGCAACACCTCTACGCAACTGCAAAGGCTCGAGGGTCCTCGTGACCTCAGGATTTCCGATAATGCGGACCGCACGTCGCTGCAACCTGTCGAGAGCATCTAATAAGTACTTTGCGGATCCATCCCAGAGATGCGAGCAGTATTCCACGCAGGAACGAATTTGTGTCTTGTATAGAAGACACCGTTGCTCCGGCGTGAAAAACCGTCTCACTCTGTTCAGGACTCCGAGTTTACGCGAGGCTGTTTTGATGATACTCTCGATGTAGTTTTTGTTATTTAGTTTACAGCGAACATCCATACCGAGGATATTGAGGTTATCCTGCAGTGGCAGTGGCGTGCTCTGAAGAGTGGGAAGGGGAAGGAAAGAAGATACCTTTGCTGTAAACGCACATGCCTGCGTCTTCTTGGCATTGAACTCGACCAAGTTCTCAGAGCCCCATTGGGAAATGTGGTTCAGGATCCGGTCAAGCTAGCCGGTGCTATCATCCGCATAGCAATGAATGCTGGCGGTCGACAGCATGTCATTGATATGCAGAAGAAAGAGAGTTGGCGATAGGACAGATCCCTGCGGTACGCCGGCATTTACCTGCAAGAACTCCGAGGCTCGTCCATCACAAAGGACGCGAATACGGCGCTCCTGCAAGAAGCCGGCAACCCAGTCGCACAGTCTAGGAGGCAGACCAAAGGCTGGTAACTTGGAAAGAAGCGATTTGTGCAAAACTCTATCGAAAGCTTTGGCGATGTCAAGTATTTTACGTCGATTCCATTTTATTTTGTTTATTATTCTAAAGCCGCGGTAGCCTAGTGGTATGGGTAATGGACTACTGAGACGAGGTCTCGGGTTCGATCCCAGGTTTTCCATGGCACACACCAATGACTTTTCGAAACTTTTCGAAGTTATGTGTGTATTTATCGCAGGTTTATAAGTGCCCAGTTAATGGCAATAGGCTCGCCACCTATTACATTGGGACCTAAACATAAACCGGCGAAATGTGGGTGCTAGCACCTCTACCTACCCCTTCGGGGATAAAGGCGTGAGTTTATGCATGCATTATTATTCTATTCATCCAGGCAAAAACAAATCCAATAAAATTTAGATTCAGATTTAAATTCAGACTTCAAATATTACCTTTGTTTGATCATAATTGGTTGAGTAGTGATCATAATATGGAACCAGATATATGACCAAAAGTCGCAAAGCGAGCGGAGCCGCGGGCGCCAGCTAGTTATTTCTATTAGTGTAGGTTATGTACCTTGAGTTACAAAGATACTAAATAGGAATTAAATGTTACAGACATTAAATTAAAAATAAAAAGTAACGTGACAACCCTGACAAAACAGCAAAAGTCGGCATTTCGGCAATCATCAAAGGCGACGAACTATTGTAAGATAACTCGTTATGCTGTATTATTTTATAAAGGGGAAAGAATTTTAAGTTTATATGTAAGGAACAGGCTCTGAAACTATTGGGCTGATTTTAAAAATTATTTCACAATCAGAAAGCTACATTCTTTCTGTGTAACATAGGCTATATTGGATTTTAGGGGTCTGAACATCGCTTCAGTACGGCGAACGCGTACAGTGAATCTGGCGCTTGATCGGTGACCTGCTACAATAAAGCGAGTCCAACCTGTGCCTTGTCGACGTCACACTTGTCGATGACGGCGTCCTCGGGCCCGTACAGCGTGCCGAGCCCCACCTGGCGCTTCACCTGGAACTCCGTGAGTTGCTGCGTGAGTTCGTCCTTCGCCTTCTGTCGGGCTTTACGGAACACGTTACGGAGAAGTTCCTCTTTTTCGTATTCTGGAAAGAGAAACAAAAAACTAGATGTAACACAACACACTTTTTTAATATTTTTTCAGTCACATTTAGATAGGAAAAATATTGCAAAATGCTTTAAAAATTTCATTCACGTTATACCATTAAGTTAAATTTATATAATTAATTTTTGTTATAGCGGCAATAATGTACGGCTGAACCCGTACATAACATTAGTGTGACATTCGTGCAACATAAGCACCAATAGTACAAAGCAAGTTTAAACTCAGACACTCACCATTAACTAAGACATGTTCGATTTCATTCGCCATATTTTCGTCTACACCACTTAACTGTAATACCTGAAAATAAAAATATAATAATTATATACTTGACAACCACTTTCCAAAATAATAATAACATTCTAAAAGATTCGTCACATGTCAGAATACAAAGTGTTAAAATGACAAGCGGACCGACCGCGCTATTTAATACGATTTGTGTCAGCATTTTCGATAATGTATCATACCATGTAAAGACCGGTACCCGTCCGTCAGTACAAGCAGTGGCAGCGCACTAAGACTGCTGCTGTGGGATGTGGGGTGGTCCTGTGTGTACGTACCGCGTTAGGCACTAAGAAGGTGGAGTGTATCTCAAAGGCCCAGCGCCTCAGCGTGTGGGGTGGTCCTGTGTGTACGTACCGCGTTAGGCACTAAGAAGGTGGAGTGTATCTCGTAGGCCCAGCGCCTCAGCGTGTGGGGTGGTCCTGTGTGTACGTACCGCGTTAGGCACTAAGAAGGTGGAGTGTATCTCGTAGGCCCAGCGCCTCAGCGTGTGGGGTGGTCCTGTGTGTACGTACCGCGTTAGGCACTAAGAAGGTGGAGTGTATCTCGTAGGCCCAGCGCCTCAGCGTGTGGGGTGGTCCTGTGTGTACGTACCGCGTTAGGCACTAAGAAGGTGGAGTGTATCTCGTAGGCCCAGCGCCTCAGCGTGTGGGGTGGTCCTGTGTGTACGTACCGCGTTAGGCACTAAGAAGGTGGAGTGTATCTCGTAGGCCCAGCGCCTCAGCGTGTGGGGTGGTCCTGTGTGTACGTACCGCGTTAGGCACTAAGAAGGTGGAGTGTATCTCGTAGGCCCAGCGCCTCAGCGTGTGGGGTGGTCCTGTGTGTACGTACCGCGTTAGGCACTAAGAAGGTGGAGTGTATCTCGTAGGCCCAGCGCCTCAGCGTGTGGGGTGGTCCTGTGTGTACGTACCGCGTTAGGCACTAAGAAGGTGGAGTGTATCTCGTAGGCCCAGCGCCTCAGCGTGTGGGGTGGTCCTGTGTGTACGTACCGCGTTAGGCACTAAGAAGGTGGAGTGTATCTCGTAGGCCCAGCGCCTCAGCGTGTGGGGTGGTCCTGTGTGTACGTACCGCGTTAGGCACTAAGAAGGTGGAGTGTATCTCGTAGGCCCAGCGCCTCAGCGTGTGGGGTGGTCCTGTGTGTACGTACCGCGTTAGGCACTAAGAAGGTGGAGTGTATCTCGTAGGCCCAGCGCCTCAGCGTGTGGGGTGGTCCTGTGTGTACGTACCGCGTTAGGCACTAAGAAGGTGGAGTGTATCTCGTAGGCCCAGCGCCTCAGCGTGTGGGGTGGTCCTGTGTGTACGTACCGCGTTAGGCACTAAGAAGGTGGAGTGTATCTCGTAGGCCCAGCGCCTCAGCGTGTGGGGTGGTCCTGTGTGTACGTACCGCGTTAGGCACTAAGAAGGTGGAGTGTATCTCGTAGGCCCAGCGCCTCAGCGTGTGGGGTGGTCCTGTGTGTACGTACCGCGTTAGGCACTAAGAAGGTGGAGTGTATCTCGTAGGCCCAGCGCCTCAGCGTGTGGGGTGGTCCTGTGTGTACGTACCGCGTTAGGCACTAAGAAGGTGGAGTGTATCTCGTAGGCCCAGCGCCTCAGCGTGTGGGGTGGTCCTGTGTGTACGTACCGCGTTAGGCACTAAGAAGGTGGAGTGTATCTCGTAGGCCCAGCGCCTCAGCGTGTGGGGTGGTCCTGTGTGTACGTACCGCGTTAGGCACTAAGAAGGTGGAGTGTATCTCGTAGGCCCAGCGCCTCAGCGTGTGGGGTGGTCCTGTGTGTACGTACCGCGTTAGGCACTAAGAAGGTGGAGTGTATCTCGTAGGCCCAGCGCCTCAGCGTGTGGGGTGGTCCTGTGTGTACGTACCGCGTTAGGCACTAAGAAGGTGGAGTGTATCTCGTAGGCCCAGCGCCTCAGCGTGTGGGGTGGTCCTGTGTGTACGTACCGCGTTAGGCACTAAGAAGGTGGAGTGTATCTCGTAGGCCCAGCGCCTCAGCGTGTGGGGTGGTCCTGTGTGATTTCCGATAATGCGGATCGCACGTCGCTGCAACCTGTCGAGAGCATCTAATAAGTACTTTGCGGATCCATCCCAGAGATGTGAGCAGTACTCCACGCAGGAACGAATTTGTGTCTTGTAAAGAAGACACCGTTGCTCCGGCGTGAAAAACCGTCTCACTCTGTTCAGGACTCCGAGATTACGCGAGGCTGCTTTGATGATACTCTCGATGTAGTTTTTGTTGTTCAGTTTGCAGCGAACATCCATACCTAGGATATTGAGGTTGTCCTGCAGTGGCAGTGGCGTGCTCTGAAGAGTGGGAAGGGGAAGGAAAGAAGATACCTTTGCTGTAAACGCACATGCCTGCGTCTTCTTGGCATTGAACTCGACCAAGTTCTCAGAGCCCCATTGGGAAATGTGATTCAGGATCCGGTCAAGCTCAGTGACAAGAAGCTGCCTTTTTTCCGCGATATGCGTCTGCTTATCCGCAGGACGTCCATGATAACTCTCGTGTAGGGTGCTATCATCCGCATAGCAATGTATGCTGCCGGTCGACAGCATGTCATTGATATGCAGAAGAAAGAGAGTTGGCGATAGGACAGATCCCTGCGGTACGCCGGCATTTACCTGCAAGAACTCCGAGGCTCGTCCATCACAAAGGACGCGAATACGGCGCTCCTGCAAGAAGCCGGCAACCCAGTCGCACAGTCTAGGAGGCAGACCAAAGGCTGGTAACTTGGAAAGAAGCGACTTGTGCCAAACTCTATCGAAAGCTTTGGCGATGTCAAGGCTAATTGCCAATGACTCGCCGTGCTTGTCCATAGCCTCACCCCAAATAATAATATGGTTAACATACGCCAGAAGATCACCCGCTGACCGTTTCGGCCTGAAGCCATATTGCCGGTCATTAATTAGGGAGTGATCTTCAAGGTGACGCATGAGCTGTTTGTTGATAATGTGCTCGAACACCTTGCACAGCACTGAGGTGACGGCTATGGGTCGATAGTTGTTTGGGTCTGAGCGATCCCCCTTCTTGGGGATCGGCTGTACATTCGCCTCTTTCCAAGCCGAAGGCACTGTACCAGAGCTGTAGGACGGCCGGTACAGCCGCGCAAGCATTGGAGACAACTCCGCTGCACATTTTTGCAGAACCACCGCTGGAATACCGTCCGGACCACTGGCTTTCCGGACATCGAGTGACTGCAACACCGCTCGGATATCGCGTTGCCTGATACGAATATCAGGCATTGCATGGTCACTGACGGGCAGTGTCGGCGGCTCCATACCACAATCATCGACTCGGGAGTTGGCCGCAAATTTGCTTTCTCTTGCGGCTCATGGGCCAGGGATCCATCGGGATTGCGCAGCGGGGGCAGCGAAGGCTGGCAGAAGTTGGCTTGCACGGCTTTGGCCAGTCGCCAGTAGCCACGGCTGCCCGTGGGATGCTCTACTAGCTCCTGACCAAGCCGCGCTATGCGCTGGGCATCCGCTCTGACATAAGCCCTCTTGCAGGCCTTTGTGGCTCTGTTGTACGCCGCCTTGAAGTGGCCCACGTTGGGATCGCACGTAGCGCGCGCCCTGATCCAAGCGCGGTACGCAGACTGTTTATGATTAACAGCCTCCGCGCACTCGCGCCCGAACCAGGGGCGTGCCCTGCGGACACCGGCGACATCAGTGTAGAGGATATAATATTCCATGCCCAGACTGATCTCAGCGGCGACAGCAGTTGCGGCCTCAGATGGGTTCTTACCTCCAAAGCAGCGTTCAACCCACGGGATGGACGCAAAATAATCACGCAGTCCATCCCAGTCCGCTGACGAGTAGTGCCAGAGACGCCGCTTCCCCTGCACGGGACGTGGGGGCGCTAAAATGGGCACCTCGGAACGGACCAGACAATGGTCGGATTCACCTAAAGCGGCGCTCACCGAAACTCTGTACTGGTCCGGGCGACTCGTCAGCAGAAGGTCTAGCAGAGAGGGGTCATGGTCCGACCTTTTTGGTATCCTAGTGACCTCGTGTACCAATTGGGTCAGGCCATGCGCCAGAGCAAATGCATGGGCGGCTCTTCCCGCGTGGGTTGTTTTGGCGGAGCCCAACCAGATCTCGTGGTGGGCGTTAAAATCCCCCAAAAACACCAGTTCAGCGTTCGGAAACCGCTCCTGCGCATCATCTGCCGCCTGACTAAGGTATTCAAAGAGTCGAGTTGTCTCGGCATCTCCTGTATGGGAGCGGTAGAGGCACACATAGATCTGACTCGTAGAGCCATGGTCTATGTGTACCCAAAGGGTGGAAAAGGATGGGTCCTCTAGGCAGCGCAAACGGCGACAACAAACATCCGCCCTAACAAACACGCACACCCCGGCTTTTGCGCGGAAATTCTCCTCCGCAAGAAACAGCATTGCTGGTTTCGCCGTCTCCAGGTGTTGGTGGACGGCGTTGAGGTTTGTATGGAGCCCACAGATGTTCGTGGACTCCACCTCAAATAGCGAGCTCGAGGGAGAGTTTCTTGCCGCTGTGTAGACCAATCTACTGTTATTATGCGCTGCCATGAGGATGAAGAGGAGGGAAGGCGTGAAAAAGAGGCGATTGTTGTCGCAGCACAGCGTGACAAAGCGTGGGATATTGGTTTTATCTATGAATGTGAGGTATGGCGAGAGCCGACGCGCCGAACGGAAGGGCCCCCGTACCCCCCCGAGTATGGTCGCCGGGCTCCCTCGTCCGGTCACCAACCGGCACGACGAGCCATATCGGGATTATGCGCGACCTGGTGGGGCAGCCTCCCAGGGTGGTTAGTCCCGGTTGGGCCCCTGTACTATGCCGCGGGCGGCCAGCGGCACCACCGTTTCTACAGGTCTCCCTGTTCGGCGCGTCGCCCCGCGCCACCCCCCACTAGACTACGCCAAGACCCACCGGTCCCACTCGTGCTGCGACCTCAATCCCCCCTGCCCGGCTATGCACTTGCTGACCCCTGAACGCAATCCAACCGAGATTGGATTACTATGGAGGATTTTTCGCAAAAGTGCACGGTGGTACTAACCCGGTCGAAATTTGTGACAAATTTCTACCACCCTTCTGCCCGCGTTAGGCACTAAGAAGGTGGAGTGTATCTCGTAGGCCCAGCGCCTCAGCGTGTGGGGTGGTCCTGTGTGTACGTACCGCGTTAGGCACTAAGAAGGTAGAGTGTATCTCGTAGGCCCAGCGCCTCAGCGTGTGGGGTGGTCCTGTGTGTACGTACCGCGTTAGGCACTAAGAAGGTGGAGTGTATCTCGTAGGCCCAGCGCCTCAGCGTGTGGGGTGGTCCTGTGTGTACGTACCGCGTTAGGCACTAAGAAGGTGGAGTGTATCTCGTAGGCCCAGCGCCTCAGCGTGTGGGGTGGTCCTGTGTGTACGTACCGCGTTAAGCACTAAGAAGGTGGAGTGTATCTCGTAGGCCCAGCGCCTCAGCGTGTGGGGTGGTCCTGTGTGTACGTACCGCGTTAGGCACTAAGAAGGTGGAGTGTATCTCGTAGGCCCAGCGCCTCAGCGTGTGGGGTGGTCCTGTGTGTACGTACCGCGTTAGGCACTAAGAAGGTGGAGTGTATCTCGTAGGCCCAGCGCCTCAGCGTGTGGGGTGGTCCTGTGTGTACGTACCGCGTTAAGCACTAAGAAGGTGGAGTGTATCTCGTAGGCCCAGCGCCTCAGCGTGTGGGGTGGTCCTGTGTGTACGTACCGCGTTAGGCACTAAGAAGGTGGAGTGTATCTCGTAGGCCCAGCGCCTCAGCGTGTGGGGTGGTCCTGTGTGTACGTACCGCGTTAGGCACTAAGAAGGTGGAGTGTATCTCGTAGGCCCAGCGCCTCAGCGTGTGGGGTGGTCCTGTGTGTACGTACCGCGTTAGGCACTAAGAAGGTGGAGTGTATCTCGTAGGCCCAGCGCCTCAGCGTGTGGGGTGGTCCTGTGTGTACGTACCGCGTTAGGCACTAAGAAGGTGGAGTGTATCTCGTAGGCCCAGCGCCTCAGCGTGTGGGGTGGTCCTGTGTGTACGTACCGCGTTAGGCACTAAGAAGGTGGAGTGTATCTCGTAGGCCCAGCGCCTCAGCGTGTGGGGTGGTCCTGTGTGTACGTACCGCGTTAGGCACTAAGAAGGTGGAGTGTATCTCGTAGGCCCAGCGCCTCAGCGTGTGGGGTGGTCCTGTGTGTACGTACCGCGTTAGGCACTAAGAAGGTGGAGTGTATCTCGTAGGCCCAGCGCCTCAGCGTGTGGGGTGGTCCTGTGTGTACGTACCGCGTTAGGCACTAAGAAGGTGGAGTGTATCTCGTAGGCCCAGCGCCTCAGCGTGTGGGGTGGTCCTGTGTGTACGTACCGCGTTAGGCACTAAGAAGGTGGAGTGTATCTCGTAGGCCCAGCGCCTCAGCGTGTGGGGTGGTCCTGTGTGTACGTACCGCGTTAGGCACTAAGAAGGTGGAGTGTATCTCGTAGGCCCAGCGCCTCAGCGTGTGGGGTGGTCCTGTGTGTACGTACCGCGTTAGGCACTAAGAAGGTGGAGTGTATCTCGTAGGCCCAGCGCCTCAGCGTGTGGGGTGGTCCTGTGTGTACGTACCGCGTTAGGCACTAAGAAGGTGGAGTGTATCTCGTAGGCCCAGCGCCTCAGCGTGTGGGGTGGTCCTGTGTGTACGTACCGCGTTAGGCACTAAGAAGGTGGAGTGTATCTCGTAGGCCCAGCGCCTCAGCGTGTGGGGTGGTCCTGTGTGTACGTACCGCGTTAGGCACTAAGAAGGTGGAGTGTATCTCGTAGGCCCAGCGCCTCAGCGTGTGGGGTGGTCCTGTGTGTACGTACCGCGTTAGGCACTAAGAAGGTGGAGTGTATCTCGTAGGCCCAGCGCCTCAGCGTGTGGGGTGGTCCTGTGTGTACGTACCGCGTTAGGCACTAAGAAGGTGGAGTGTATCTCGTAGGCCCAGCGCCTCAGCGTGTGGGGTGGTCCTGTGTGTACGTACCGCGTTAGGCACTAAGAAGGTGGAGTGTATCTCGTAGGCCCAGCGCCTCAGCGTGTGGGGTGGTCCTGTGTGTACGTACCGCGTTAGGCACTAAGAAGGTGGAGTGTATCTCGTAGGCCCAGCGCCTCAGCGTGTGGGGTGGTCCTGTGTGTACGTACCGCGTTAGGCACTAAGAAGGTGGAGTGTATCTCGTAGGCCCAGCGCCTCAGCGTGTGGGGTGGTCCTGTGTGTACGTACCGCGTTAGGCACTAAGAAGGTGGAGTGTATCTCGTAGGCCCAGCGCCTCAGCGTGTGGGGTGGTCCTGTGTGTACGTACCGCGTTAGGCACTAAGAAGGTGGAGTGTATCTCGTAGGCCCAGCGCCTCAGCGTGTGGGGTGGTCCTGTGTGTACGTACCGCGTTAGGCACTAAGAAGGTGGAGTGTATCTCGTAGGCCCAGCGCCTCAGCGTGTGGGGTGGTCCTGTGTGTACGTACCGCGTTAGGCACTAAGAAGGTAGAGTGTATCTCGTAGGCCCAGCGCCTCAGCGTGTGGGGTGGTCCTGTGTGTACGTACCGCGTTAGGCACTAAGAAGGTGGAGTGTATCTCGTAGGCCCAGCGCCTCAGCGTGTGGGGTGGTCCTGTGTGTACGTACCGCGTTAGGCACTAAGAAGGTGGAGTGTATCTCGTAGGCCCAGCGCCTCAGCGTGTGCGTATGCACGCCGCTCGCCGACCGGTACCCGTCCGTCAGTACCAGCAGTAGGCACGCACAGGCACATCTGCAATATAAATACCGTACGTAATGTAACTTGTTTATTTTTAAACCACAGTGTAGGTTTATAAATAGAAAATGATGGCAGTGGTATGTGCGGGAAGCGCAGGGACCTTCGTACGTATAAAGCGTATGATATCGCGTGGCCGACTGTTTTTGGTGGCGTGCGCGTTGCGGGCGAGGCTATAGCCGCGTGGTCCGACCGCTTTGTCTGACCGATCGGACGACGTGGACGCTTTTTTCCTGTAGCTCCGACCGATCGGACAATGCGGAATTTAGCTTCCTGTTGATCCGACTGATCGGACGACGCGGAATCACTTTACTCTTGGTCCGACTGGTCGAAAGACGCGGACTCGTTTTTCCTGTTGGTCCAACGACCGACGACGCGGAGATTTTTTGTCCTATTGGTCCGGCCGATCGGACAACGAAAAGTACCCACTGAGTACCTTCTTAATGCTCTCGATAAGTTGCAGCAACGTACGGTTTGCATTATTAGGAAACCCGAGGTCACCAATATCCTCGAGCCTTTGTGGGCAGTCCCGTATACATTGTGCAATTCAAATTGAGTTTTTGTGCTTATTTCCAAATTTCTGGTGCAAAATGGTGGTAGCAACCCTTACCACTGCCATGCAAACTGATGATAATATTCCCGTTGGTTACTTTTTAGAGCGTTTAGCGTGGAAGGGCTGGCTTTTAAAAAATGCTATTTTTTTTTTATTCTGATGTTTTTTTTTAGTTTATGCGCAATTTTCTGTGTGCAAACAAATATAAAAAAAATTTTTGTTCGAAAGAATAAATTTTGAATGAAATTTTGAAGCATTTACTATGCTAACTTTTCAAATCGATTAAGATAGGAAAAAGTGAATGCCCAGGTGGGACTCGAACCCACGATCTTTCCCTTACAGGGGGAATGCTCTGACCACTGAGCCACCGGGCCACACCTGAAGCTATCCAAATTCTCCCATTAAGTTATATAATTAAATTTAGTAAAAATCTTCAAAAAATACCAGGAAATCAGCCGCAATTGCATTTTATTGCAATGTCTATGCCCCTATACATAACATTACACCTGTATTATTTCCATGGCTACGCAAAGATGTTTAGAAAGATAGAAAGAAAATTTATTTATTCATAAATGTTTACGCATCGATCTTAATTTTTTTTTTTTTTGTTTTAGTGTTGAGTTAGCTTTGAGGTATTCCTATATTAATTTAATTTATCTTTTGAGTTATTATTGGAGTTTTAGTGCATTTTTGTTCTAGAAGTCACTTTATTTTTTTTTTTAGCTTTGAGGTAGTCCTATATTAATTTATTTATCTTTTGAGTTATTATTGGAGTTTTTAGTGCATTTTTGTTCTAGAAGTCACTTTATTTTTTTTAGCTTTGAGGTAGTCCTATATTAATTTAATTTATTTTTTGAGTTATTATTGGAGTTTTTAGTGCATTTTTGTTCTAGAAGTCACTTAATTTTATTTTTGTTAAAATATAATTTTTCCGTATGTCACAAAATTTGTGATTTAAGTTTGTTATTGGCATATCGCTAGAAATTGAAGTTTTAAACAGTAAGTAGTTGTTATTTTTATAAAAATAAGAACTACCGCCTGCATATATTGCAGCAGCAGCAGCATTTTCATGTATTGTTCCAAATAAAGAAATTTTCTTTAATATTAAGCGAAATTAGTTAAAATGTTAGTAAATAATACGTTTAAACCATTGTTTTTGTTTTTTTGCACTATTAATCTAATTTTATACGCAAAAGGTGTTGTATTATTTGCGCAGCAGGCCACGGCGGCGGCGTGTCGGGAACCGAGTGGTTCCCCCTCCCGATTAGGGTCGGACTCCGGGATGCGAGGGATATGTCGCAAGACAACCTCACCTTTGGCCTAGCACAACGACCCACAAACTGCGTACGGTTTAGTCAGTCCGAGTCCGACATAACCCTCCCCCCCCCCCTCCGGCTCCGGAAGGGGGGGGGGGGGTATTCGTGGGAATTTCCCGTACGTAAAAAAAAAACTTTCTGATTGTCACACTGATTGACAACTTGGTGTGACCACGAGTCCGGTACCAATTTTTTCGTTTGACCAACAAACCGAGACCGAACAAGAGTAATGCCCAAATTCGTGTTTTCATGATCTATGATAGCGAACGCTCTAGTCGATGGTAATTTACTGTACTCACAAGAATGCTTGCCAGAACGCTAGATAGAATGAATGCTCGTTAAAACGCTCGTTTATTTTTCTGTAATTTAAATTTCGCAAGAATGCTCATATCAATATCAGTGTACATCCGAGCTGAGGGGCCTTTTTTTTAATCTCAGCATCTTTTTTTAATCCCTTATTTCGAAGGTCCGAAAATGTTTGTTCTAACATATTATGCAAAAAAAAAAAATTCAATTTAGCACGTTAATGTTTGAGTCTACTAAGTACCTACGCGTTGTCCGATCGGCCGGACCAATAGGACAAAAAACTCCGCGTCGTCCTATCGGTCGGACCAACAGGAAAAACGAATTTGCGTCGTTCGACCAGTCGGACCAAGAAGAAAGTGTTTCCGCGTTGTCCGATCAGTCGGATCAATAGGAAGCAAAATTTCGCGTCGTCCGATCGGTCGGAACAACAGGAAGAGAAATTAAACGTCGTCCGACCGCTCGGAGCAACAGGAAAAAATATTCCATGTCGTCCGATCGGTCGGACAAAGCGGTCGGAGCACGCGGCCATAGACAGTCGTGTGCTCCGCGCACCCCCGCGCCTTCGTGCGTAGCGTCGGTGCATACAATGAATACAGTTTGATGACCAATCATTATTCAAGTAATGAGTCGCCTAGTATCGCAAACATATTTATCTACTCTGATACTATAATACAAAGATTATAAAATTGAAATCAAAACTCTTATGACAAACATTACGCACAGGCCAAAAAAAAAGTTTTATTACGATACAGGTATGGACACCTATATCATTAGATAACTTTTTAATTATAACGAATACACCTATACAACCTGCATCTGGACAGAACCTCTACTTTAAAAAAAAACGGCCGATTCGAAAGAAAAAAAAAAGAAACGCGCATGCGCAATCGATGTTTGCGCCTTGGCGTCAACTTTTTTTTTTCATTTCAATTATACGAAGTTTGGTTTTGTTTGTAAAATAAATTAGTTTATGTATTATAGTATGAGAGTAGATAAAGTAGTGTATGACACTGTACATAACTTGGTCTTATAACACTCGTGTGATACAATAAAAAAACTCGCCTACGGCTCGTTTTTTTAAAATACACTCGTGTTATAAGAACCCTTATTATGCAACAGTATCATAAACTACTATTATCTACTCTCATTCTAAAATGTACACATGAAAAACAATACTTAAATGGACTATCATGATTTCTTTACGAACATCGTATCAATAGTACATTACTGCCGCGGCCGCCAACTGTAGTGTTGCCGGACGATCGTGAAGTATGCGGGCCGAGGCGCAGCCGAGGCACGCATTACGGAGTCCGGCAACGCTCAGTTGTGGCCAAGGCTTGTATAGTGCTTTTCTCAAACAATGCGCGGAAATTAAAACTAAGTAGTATCTAGGCAGAACATTTAATTAGTTACCTACTTTTCAAAATTAATGAATTACAAAGAACAATAGTAATTTTTATAAATTATAGTGCAACATATCCACTCATTATTTCTAGTACAAAGTACTAGGATAGCAGAAGCTAGCAGGAGGTTCTCTACTAACCATAATTTAACCTACTACAGTAATATCTACTAGGGTACAAAATAAAACTATGAGTCACTTAAAAAAATTGTAACAACCTCCTGCTAGCTTCTGCTACCCTAGTACTTATTTATATCCTGATTGTACCTGTTCACGAAACTGATTGTACCTGATGCCTTGGATAAGTTACCTCCGCGGTTGCCATGGTTCGGAGTAAAAGATGGTTCCATTTTTAAATTACACGACAGATATGAGTTTACATAGTAATTTATTTGGCCGCTAAAACACGACAGATATGGATTTTCATACAACTTTATCTGGCCGCTGCTCGCATGTACAGCAATTTCGATTTATCTCGAAGAAGGTTGTCAAAATAATGTTCACATTTCCAAGCATGTTTGAGAAAATATATATTTTTTTAAATCATTATGATATCGCTCTTCTATGGGCATCTGTATCATAATATAACTTTACATTTTTTTTAACGATACAGTTACAGCTGAACACAAAGAGGTGTCATTGCATGTTTTTTTTTTCTACATAATCTGTGGACGCAACGCAACGCGCATGGGCGATCAGCAAATAGAGTTTGGCACTCAGCTTATCCGGCATTTTAAGCGGCATAGACCGCTCCATTGCCATCACCAACAAAGCGAGAGCAAAAATTGAGGCTTTTGAGGGATTGAATTGGTAACAAATAATGAAAAAAGCACTAAACTCACCTTCTCTCTCCTAGCAGCCAATTGAGCAACACAGCCGTCCTAGCTTTAGATTCGCGCACCGCTCGCAAATTCGAGAATAAACCCGAATATGTTGAGTTTTCCTGCAAATTGTGATAAAGGGTAGGACAAAATATGTTTGATATTCATTATGAAGACACAAACTTTAAAAACTGATTCGTTGATAAATTTTAAATAACAGTAATATATTTATTGGCACTTACAGAAGCTGGCGAATCGTCTTCTTCCATAGATATTATAGCTCTTTGAGGATCCGAACATGGCTGGAAAAATTATAAAAGACGTTTAGTAAAAGTAATATAAATTTTAGTCTGGGGCATTAATTTGCTTGACAATGAGTTATAACCGCAGTCAGTACGTGCGTCTACAAAAAAGAAAGATCTGGCGTAAAACTAAACCAATTTAAAAGTCATTCCATACGTGACGGGTTTTTGCACGGACGCATGGGATGTGAAGTTTCGGAATTTATGTTCCATTCATGTACGCGGAAGTGCAAATGTCACGGAGACACCGACGGGACAAAAACGTGGCACGCGGGAGGTCAATAATTTTAATCACGTGCGGAGAGCACTTAGTTTAATAACAATTAAAGCCAATTCTTGATATAAGAAAGTCATCTTTCTCTGTTCACAACACTAGCACATTAGATCCGAATCACTATCACGGTTCGTAAGCATGAACACCACATTCCCGTTGTCAACGAGGCAACCACGTCCCGCCCACGTACCGTCCAGGGTCCCGCCCACGTATCGTCCGGGGTCTCATCCCGTCACGTATGCCGTGACCTTAAATGTGTCTGTTAATACAAACATGCGTAGGACAATTGGTGAAGCCAAATAATCTTAAGTTACATCGTATATGGTATTATTACGATATGAGAAACAAAATAACGGAGAGCTGGCAGAGGTATAACCGCTAATGCTCTTAGCACATTCATCCATACTGTACACCATCGGTACAAGTACCCATAAAACATAAAAACAACTTATAAAAACTACAAGTTTAGCCGCCTGGAAAGTCAGCAGGAAAATTTAAACTAACTTAAATTCAAGGATAAGCGGGCACCAGAGGGTGGACCTGCTTATGACTACTTGAGGAAGAATTTTTTTTTTTCCTGGAGCAGTCACTAACATGTCCATTACTGGTGCCTGCTTATCCTTTGAATTTCAGGGCACTTTGTATATGTTACACGCCAAGTAATAAATCCTGCATTATGATAAATATGGGAGGTGGATACTGCGCGCCTCGACATGGATAGATATAGGTTAGAAGGCTAAGGCGGGAGCGGAGCGGAGCTTTAGCCTTCGTAGTTTTTTTTTTTATAGCCATCCATCCATAATATGAACCGTAGTTGAGTCGCCATAAACCTGAATCTGATTATTTTAACTTTTATATTTATATATAGATATATATAGATACACTTGTGGTAGAAACACTTTTTGCAAATTACTTTTATACAAATGTAGTTCCAATAACATTTACCTGTGTATTAGTGTGATAAGGTGGGGGCGGAGTGCCGGGCGGAGGCGTGTCGCGTTCGCACCACTCCTTGTGCAGCCCCGCGCCGGTAAGCCCCGCGCCGGTTAGCCCCGTGCCGGTTAGCCCCGCGCCCGCCAGCCCCGTACCCGTGAGCCCCGTGCTGCCCGCGAGCCCCGCGCCGCCCGACAGAACCGCCGCCAGCGGCCCGCATACTGCCGTGCCCACCGCGGCGTTCAGGGGGTTTGGACATAACGCTGAAACATTATCGTGCAATATTGTAGGAACTAGATTTGTTAGAGAGAACTCAGTCCTTTTAGGAGAACATCTTTACACACTTATCGTTTGTTAGGTAGGCTGTAACGGTCTTATTACAAAAAACAGAATTAAGTCTGGTTTAATCCCGGACTATAAAGTCTAGGCTTAATCTCTAGACCATGGTTAAAACCTCTTCTTATTACAAAAACTGAATAAACCGTAGACTACTTAGTACCATGATTTAAACCTTGGCTTCAATAAAAACCACAGATTATTACAAGTAGCGTTCGTTCATTATGACACCATTCGATCACAACGTTCCATATCCTCCGAAAGCAAAAGTTTTCTGAAGTTATTAATAAATGAACTTTACTAAGATTGGTAAAAAATATATTTACAACATAATTATATTTTCATTAAACTGTACTTCATTACTTTTGTACATGATTTTTTTTATTGATTTTAGATCAGAACTTGATTATGTATATGGGAAACTGTTCGTAATACCTACTCGTAGTCACGATTGAAGATTTTATTTTTTATGGATAGTAAAAATTGTTGCGAAAATCGGTACGTAAAAATGACATCGCCATACGCGCGTAATTTGATAGTTTTAAAGTAAACAAAGTTGGCTACAAATTATTTATTGGTTTCTTTATTATCAAATTATTAGTGTTATTTACTAATTAAAATGGACCAACAAAATTTCCATTATTTTAGGATATATTACGCCAAGTCTATTAAGTCGCCGGAGTGTCCCTAAAGTTCTAAATCTTCTAGATCCATTAAATCCATTTCCATTTTGGTTGAGGAAAAAACACACAGCAAGTATAAATTGAAAAGGCACGCCACTTATCACCAAACAAATCGAAAAATGACAAATGATAAGTTGATTGACGTCATTTTAACGTTTTAAGAGTTAGTACCACAGTTAAACTAGGGTCGTCGTAGGACTAACTTTATTACCATAGATGGTCCTCGGATCAGGGATAATCGTCGTTTTGTAATATGAATTTTATTTGGTCCATGGTTTAAACCCGGTACTTTCGCTAGTCTTTGTTTTGTAATAAGACCGAGTGTTTACCGTCACTATATACTATATAGTAATGGTAAAATATTCTTGAACACTTTAAATTTGTCTTCATCAAAACGTTACTCTATTTTATTTTCTATCATCACAAACTTATATCTCCCTCTCAACTTTCGTTTGCCGCTTCCGATGACATTTTTCGTAACGCTCTCATCGCGTACACTAAGAACGTAAAAGAGTTTTGCTTCAAAAGTTATCACTATAGTTTACAAAACTGCTTACATTTATACTTCAAAATGTCCATCAGCTTGCTTTTGAAAATTTTCACCATTCGTCTCTGGTTGAAGGCAGTCTCAGGAAAGAGGGATTAAAGGCACGTACCATGTTACACTCAGCTTAACGGCCTCATCAGATGCTTTTTCACGCCCGCTTAAAGGAGCCGGGACTGTAGGAAGAAGGAAAGCATACTTACATCTGGTCATGTCGTGGTCCAACTGTTCGGGAGATGATCGACTCCTCACATGGAGCACAGGCACACCAGTTCTGTTGTCCGTCTGTGTGTATACATGTTATAATCAATATTTATGCAAATGTACACTTCAGATTGCACTACGAACTCTTATAGATTTGACTGCTTTAGAGGACTTAAAAATCCGCAAAGAACAGAATCCAAAAAAATATTCAAGTAAGTAATATAAAAATTTATATTTCACCAAATGATAACGCGATATATACGCCATTTTGATGAAGACCATTCAACAAGATGGCGGACAGAATCGTCGAGAAGTATCTAAAAGAATTCTTAATGCATTTTGTGATAAATATTTGCAGCCTTACTAACAAAAACAAATACACAATATAACTACAATAAAATACTATATAGAATTAATAGCACTGTTGTTATTGTCACAAGAAATTAGGATTGTTATGAATGAACATTTTGTTATATAGTTACTGATTTTATTAGTAAGGCGATCGCATATGTTTAACATGAATCCCTGTTAGTCACAATTTGAAATGTTAAACCAATAAATGCTTACAAGCATTTTTAATATACCTATAATTACATATCTTTTTAACATTTGCCAATTTAAAAAACTAGCTCATACCTGCTTTAAAAATATCGTAACTTTTTTGTGCTATATACTACACTTATGCGATAAAAACATCGATATATGATTGTCCAAGCACTAGAGAAATAAGTTGTAAGCGTCAGCATTGGAAGTAATCAAGTAGAAATAAAAATACGCATAGAGTGACAACCAGCCCGACCATATATAACATTGAGACGAACTGAGTTTTGGAACTATTCTTTATGCCATATATTTCTTAATAATCTAAATATAGGGTGTTACTTCGTGACTGTATGTCTATTTTTAAATTATCTATATTCTAATTCCACAGAACACATAGATATCACTTCCTGTAAATTCAAATTGCTAATATTTGATTCGAGGGTTGCATTTCTATCCAAGAGTACAAATTCTACATAATTGTACCGTGTTTCATAAATTAAATTTATTTATTCTTTCATATTACATTTTCTGTAAAATTATTGCCTTGATAGTCTAAGTTTGAAACCAGGAACGAAATTTAAATATCATGCCGGCACAAGGCACAGAAAGATTCACAAGTCTGTTCTGCACACAATTTAGAAACACCCTATAGTATATCACATAAAACGTTCAAATTAAAAAATACTCCTTATAAAACATAAAGAATCATTCCACAAACTGAAATCGCCAAGATTACCTGCAACGGCGGAGGTGGCACATTGACAAGCGGGTAGCTCATTTGCAACGCGATCGAATTCGGTTGCGGCCCGTCCAGCTCGCCGTCCAAAGAGTGTGACGACCTCCTCAACTGTGTCGGTTCATCATTGTATGAAGGCATCGACTGATGCATCGGGAATTTGTCCGGGTAGTATCTCCCTTTGTAATATTGCATGTGCGATGGTGAAGCTGAATTACAAGGCTTGCTTGGCATGGCGAGAGGATTTAGTGGGGGGCTTAAGGTGGGACTTAGAGGATTTCGTTTCGGTCTTTCGATGGATCTAGGCGGTAGAGGCGGAGGAGTGACGTTATCCAGGCAAGTGGTGGGTACCATTGGTACTGTATTATTGTGCACATGTCTTCGCTTATTGTTCGATTCGTCAGAATTCTGGCGGACTAAAGGCGGCGTGTTCTCTTGGCTGGTTTTGTTTCTCGCCTGTCGAAGGTTTCTGAGACTCTGTCCTGTCAGGTTGGATAGAGATCTCGGCAGGCCGCTGAGGAAGCCGGTGTTCGGTAGCGGAGACGGCGACTTATCGATCGGCTTGCGGGTTGCGAGGCGAGGGGTCGACGGGGCGGCTTCCATTGGCTATATATTATTGTAAGTGTCAAGCGTGTATAACACATTGCGTCTAGTGTTTTGTGGTGAGATTTTTATGGTACGTGTTGAAATTGTGATTGATTACATTGCAAAAACTAGTTTATATAGTGTACTAGTATATAATTTTACGTTGTAGCTCTATCTAGTTTATTTCATATGGGTAACATTGAACGTTCAGTTTCGTCAAAATCAATGAATATTCTTATTGTTTATATCATTATTTAAATAAAATGATAAAGAAAATAGCAAATAACTTATACAAAATAAACTTAAACAATTTTGCCATATATATAATTGACAGTAAATCCAATGGCTAGCAAATTATGTTATTCATTTTATTTTCTGGATCAATGACTAGACTTATTTTCATGAATAAGACTCATAAGATATATTGTACTGGACTGGTAAAGCGGTTCCTAGGCTCCAAGTTGAAAGCTTTGGATGCGACTGGGATCTACGCTAGGATGAAGAAGAAGATTGTGACATGGCATTTATTATCAGCTAATGAATGACCATGATTCGTCAAAACGTAAATAAACTATTTACATTCATGGGAGTATATGTGAAGTATTAGACATAATTCAACCATTCCCTCACCCTAGCTACAAAATATTACTCTTCTAAGTAAAAATCAACATTCCTAAGTATGTGCTTGTATTTTAACTTCGACACTACGTACAAAAATCTCAACACAACAGGCGATAGTACAGTGTGATTATTGCAATGTTTATACATGTCAATCAACCCGCGCTTGTGAGACGAAAGTTGCATTTTAAAAGCAAATTGTCCTTAGTCTGGTCCTATGCATCCACTAACTGTTGATAACCTGTTAGAAATCTACTAAAAGAAAGTAGAAAAAAAGTAAAAGTGTCTAAGAAAATATAACATTGACAAGCAGAAAGAAATTAACTATAAAATTTGATTAAAAAAATGTGTTGAACTCTTATAAAATTGACAAAAGAACGAAAATTATTTGGTTCAAATATTTAGAGATAAATATAAAAACATGATGATAAAAAACTTTCACACATATTTCTGCACGAAACCCTGGAGAGCAGTACTTAATTGATTTTATTAAAAAACAAGTCAGTTTGAAATATTTTTAGTGATTACTTCATGGACCAAAAGCCTTCGATTTTTTTGTATAAAGGCTGAAAGTTTGTCCCTGTATAGCCCTAACTTCATGCTAGGCTGCGAAGAACCATCCGAAATTTCAGGCCCGCACGTAACACGAACTAATGAAGCATTTAGCTATGTAGATCCCATCAGTTTCCTTCCGGTGGGGTTTAATTCGAATGTAAGTGTTCACGTACTTGTACTACGTCTTTCTTTGGATTCCAAAGAAATATGAATCACAGTCAGTTAAATACACTTAATAGGTAGCACAGATGTATAAAATTTTACCTTAATATCGTTATAGTATAAAGCCCACGTATAAAAACCACGTCTTCCATTATCAGAGAAGTAAAACGACTAAAACTTTGTTACAATCAAACTTGTTTATTTTTAATAAACAATAAACAAATCAACAAACCACCCTCCAGAGCCCCAACACATACAATAATAAAAAAGAACGAAATGAAACAGTAGACCCACTTTGTGACGTCACACATATGTAGCACAGGTATTACGTCACATACATTATGTATCACAGGTAGTACGTAGACAAGCATGCATAGAAGCAGACAAGTACAAACATTAGACCGACTCGTCCCGAATTAGCCTGGTTAGTGAGGCTTATAGTTCTTAGAAAGCGTGTCAACTTGGGTATAGCAAAATATTTGTCTGTTTATCATCAGCTAGTATCCGCTATGTAGCGTCAGTGCAACAAGTCATTCTTTTTCATACATTCCTATCTATGCTCCTAAAAGACATTCATACTTTGGGTTACGTACTGTTCCCTACCGATATCTGGAAATCTAAAAGGCCAAATTGTTTGTTTCATACTCTAATTAGATATTTATAAATGAAATTTGTGGAAATTGGTAAAAATAATTAACCTTTTTCACTTTATTAATGATTATGTTAACCACTTTACGCATTTTTATACTTTATAGGCTCGCATTTAACCACTATCTCGCCTGTTGGTAAGTGACGATGTAGTCGACGATGGGGCATGTCATACAAAATTAATGAAATCACATAAAATGTGGCCTTGTTAGAGACCTACTGAAATCAGTAGATACTCTGTTCTAGTTAAATTTTGGTTATTTACATAATTAATAAATTCAATTTTGTAGCTTTTGATACTTATAGACTACGAATGCAAGTGTACAAGTGTGCCTGTGAATATAAATCTGTGTGTAAATAAAGTTGCTTGGCATAGTAATGTGTTTGTGTGCGTGTTATGCAGGTAGGAATAGGAAAGTGTGCGGTGCAAATTGAGTTCATTCAGAGAACTAGTACCCATATTTCAGAAGGATACTCAGTCCTGAATCTTGATTTATCACTACTACTGAGGACAGATTGCCACTGACAATCTGTCAAAATCGAGATTCAAGACTGAGTATCGTTCTGGAATACGTGCCTATGTGTTTACGTTGTAATGAATGAGAGCGTATGCGTGTATTGTGGTAAAAGTAGAGAGACCTATCATGTCCGAAGACATAAAGATAATTAAAAAGTACTAACTTTTGTCCTACTATTTTGAGAGCTAGTCTGTTCTTTTCGCTACATAGTTGCGGGTCGTAAAAATGTACAATACTTTGAAGACAGCTAATTTTGTGCACTAGTATATTTTTAAAACATTACTGAACGGGGAAAGCAAGACACTTATATACCCATCTTTAAAACTGCTTTTAAGAACTTTCAAGTACAGTCAGCATCATTAAAATGTTGATAACAAAAGTACTCAAAATAATCCAAATACTAAAAGAGTGGTCCAACTATCTTAACAATCGGTCTTCCAGTATTATCTAAGTTAGTAGAGTATTCATATTCATTTATACAATCACGCCGGTTGTAAAGTGAACCCCTTTTGTATTATTTTATATAGTTGACAGTTGCATTAGTGAGAAAAGTATGAATGTCTAGATTTTTTGAATTTATACTTGTCTGGATACCATCGACCGGCATGATTGTATATAGGTATGAATATGAATACTCTACTAACTTACATAATACTGGAAGACCTATTGTTAATATAGTTGGACCACTCTGAATACTTACAGCTATTTAAGTACTCTAATAACCAATGTAAAATTGGAATTTTGATATTTAGATTATTTTGAGTACTTTTGTTATCAACATTTTAATGATGCTGACTGTACCTATGCAATTTGTTTAATTGCATAACTGAAAAAAATTATAAAGTAAAGGTACTCGTATATCTCTGCAAGAAAGTGCACTACAGGCGTCGCTGTGTATATCTGTGTAACTGACATTTAAACTTATTTTCTGTTATAAAATTTAACCAATGACTTCACTATTCAGTAAGATAAATGGTTAGAATATAAGATAATTCGAGTGACCTCTTAAAATCAAGGGCATTTCTTTCATTTATATTTAGTGGAAAAACTAGATACTACTGTCGTACAAAAGACAAATATTGTCAAGAAAAAACCCCGGTACAACAAAATGAATCCTATCTCACTTTTTGTTTGTGATGAAAACACACAGACATTTATTTCCCATACACACAATCAACAAACAGTTGTAAGAAATAAAACTGATCAGTCGATACGCTTTACCTTTAGAACTATATCGTCGATTTGTTACATGGGACGTATTAATGTTTAAAACAAAATAAAACTTCACTTTCGCCTCTTAAATAATTACACTTGCGGCCATGATGTATCAATTAGTGTATTTAATTTCGGTTAAGATTTATTACATTTTTCTCCAATTATTTAAATTAAGTTTTATTGTGTGTACAAAAACTTAAATAATTAAATAAAAAATAGAACTGAAATAATCAAATAATAGGAACCGTTTTAAAGTAAATTAAACTGTGTTTCCATATTTTAGTTCAATTAATTTAATTTGCGTAAAAGTTATTCTAGTTGAACGGATCACAGTCGAGTACTTGATAGTACATTTTCCACATATTATTAACTTCTATAAATTGAAAGTTCGTATTTAAATTCTTGTTCCAATACTATATATTCGTCTGAGAGTGTAAATATTCCCGGGATGAAAAGTAGCCTATAACCAATTCCTGAATACCTATTTCAAATAAACTCATTCAGTAATTTTTCCGTGAAAGAGCAACAGACAAACTCATTATCGCATTTATAGTATTAGTTAGGATCGAGCCAAATAGACCTATAAACCGTTTTACGACGAATACAGCACTTATAGTAGTACTTAAGTGTTTGTATATTTTGAGCTCATAAAAACGACTACAAGCAACCAATGAACGTGTCAGCAATATATTTGTACAAACACAAACCGACAGTTGTCTACTAAAATTAACGTTCTGTACAACGAATCCGAAATACCGCTTTATTTACATAAGCAAGTGCAGTATTTACATAAACATCGATTCGTATATTCAGTGAATTGATATTATATTGCAATTATTCGGTATTTGGAGCGGAGAAATCGTATCCTACGTCCTAAGAACATGAATAATAATTAGGGGCCGATTTATAGGGCCTCAAGTGTATCGTATTGAATTTATAATGAGCCGTGAGTTTCTGTTCGTATAACATGAACAATTTGGAATGTGACGGTAGAATGTTGAAGTGTCAACTAAGTTGAAAAGTGGGGCGCGCTATTTTGCAGTGGAAAATAAAGGTTGGTTTAAACTTGCAACATTGTTATTTTGCGCGTGATAGAAGTCAATTTGTTTGTATATTGCATACAATATGTCATATCTAAGGATCTCCAATGGTGCAGGCAACGGTATATCAACACAATTATTTCATTACTGGATGTTTTTTATTTAATATTTGAAACAGATACTACAATTTTATTTTTTCGTTTAGACTGTCCCTGTCCTGTAGCATAGAGCAATTCTATTGCTGGATAAAGGATGGCCACTGAAAGAGATGGAGTTGGATGTAAATTATCGGATTGATACGTTATCTTGGCCGCAAGTGTAACTCAAACACATAGAGTAAAAATACAGTGACAAATAAAATAATAAACAACCTTTGGCTGCAAAATAGTTACAAAAACAGCAACGTGACGTATAGTAATCTAATAAAAAAGTGTGTTGCAATATAGACTGTATTGTGAGGTCGATAAAGTGGTATATTACCTGTCCTGCCATGATTGTGTCGATTTCTTGTTGGAGTTTAGAACACCTCAGTTCGGCTGATTGGAGTTCCGCTTGTTTACGAACGTCTGGCACTTTTGATATTTCATCTGAAATTGGTATAATTGACATTTATGCATAGGAAAGATATTTTTGTCATCAAATGTTGGTACTTAAATATGGTAAATCTACCGCTAAATATGGTAGACCTGCCGCCTAATATATCGAATACTATCCGCAAAATATGACAGCGCGCGCTCCGACACTTATAGATATAGAAAAAAAGAGGATTAGCGGAGGACTCTGCGAGACGTCCGCCAATTTCTTCGTGCAACTTTTGTGATAATGTCCATCGACGTCATTCAAAGCTAACTTTTAGCAACAGGTCTAGTATTCTGCTGACAACCCTATTATTTTAGCGATAAATAAAGCACACTCTTCGCAAATACTAGCTAGATGATGTAAATACATTGATCGAAATTCAACCATAACCATAAATTACGCCGAAAACAAATCTAGATGTAAAAAAAATTGCTATTTGCGTTTGCCAAATCGAGAGAAGCCATTGGCAAAAAACGGTGATCCTACAACACACTGGCGTCTCGCCATCATTTAGTCGACATTGGCGAAATTTCAGCGAGTCTGGTGTAAAAAGCCAAGACAAGAAACGTCAATACCTTTTTTCATAACATTCCATACCGTAGGCGCAAACCACACGACCACCGAGGCACCACCGCAATTTACATTATTGTGCAACAGTAAATACCATTGCCATAATAAACGTCTAACCTGCTGCACCTAATTAAGTGAGCCCCTTCGCAATCTATTACAATTAATTATGCCAATTAGACGGAATGCCGGAGGTTAGACGCCATTTCCTGGAGTCAACACTATGAACAGTATTGAAAATCAGCATATTTTGTTATGAAATATGCACACGAACGATACCCGCGATCGAAATAAATGGCTTGTTCGCAATACGTTCAATATAAATGTATATGGATCATAAAATATATTCCTTTCGCATAATATTCCTAGTTAAAACTAGTAAAATAAATATATTTTCAGCTCATTTGCAAAATGTTGCTTATTAAATTAAGCTCGATTGTCTGAATGGGACCTTTCAAAAACGGACCCTTCTGTGAGTGGGACCCTTTTAACAAAGGAATATTTTACGAATAGGATGTTTCGCGAATAGGACTCTCTTTTCCACCGTGACATTATGCGAATGGGAATTTCTGCATCCGATCTTGGCTTGTATTGTTATTATATGTATAGGTGTGCCTATTTATATTTGCTATACTTCTTCTTCATGCTTTATCTTAGCGTTAATCCCAGTCGAGTCCGAAGCTTACACCTCGGAATCTGGGGTCCACTTTTTCCAGTGCTTCTTCGATTTTTTAAACGTGGACTTCCCTGCTACCTACTACTAGGTAGTCAGCAACGGATTCTGTACAAAAAAAAATGGTAAAAACTCACTGCGCAGATCTCGTATGAACTTCTGCTCCTTCTCTAGCATGAGCCGCACGGTGTGCACCTTCGACACCTCCAGCTGGCGCTGCTTCTCCGACTGGAAACGAGCGAGAAAGTGTTAGGGCGACTGTTACAGCAGTCGAAGCATTGCGGAATTACATTCTTAAAACAATACCTATCAATTTTCAATGACTATTTGTGACGTTTTATTACACTTACGGACTGAATTTAGACAATACAATACTTCAACATGTAGTGAACTTCGAAAATTCATAGATCGACAAGTCATTGCTTGCTAGACAATTATTGGACAACACACACCTTCGAATTACCATTACTTCGAAAGACAATTATTCGACAGACAATACTTAGACAAGACACATCTTCGAATGACCACTACTTCGACAGATTTTTTTTTGTAGTCTTTCGTTGAATTGTAACTGTTTTTTTTCTTTGGTTTTTATGCCTCCAATTACTTCATTATGGTTAACACCCCGACTCAGATAGGTTAGGTTAGAAGGCTAAGGCGGGAGCGAAGCGGAGCTCCCGCTTTAGCCTTCGTGGGTTTTTTTTTAAACCACCCTGTAATAGGAGAATGATAAAAAATCTGTCGAAGTAGTGGTCATTCGAAGATGTGACTTGTCTAAGTATTGTCTGTCGAATAATCGTCTGTCGAAGTAGTGGTAATTCGAAGGTGTGTGGTTAAAGAGTCGGCCTTACGATCGAGAGGTCCCGGGTTCGAATCCTGGCCATTACACTACCGACGTGAACCCACTCCTAGCACAAGCAATTTAGCTTAGTTGGAGGGGTTAGAGGGAATATTAGTAATTTCGAGAATTTCGATTGCTAATATTCTTTTGAAGATTGAAGATAATTGGCTGTCGAAGCAATGACTTGTCGATCTATGTGTTTTCGAAGTTCGCTACATGTCGAAGTATTGTACTGTCTAAATTCAGTCCGTAAGTAGTTTTATAAGCAACATAAAATTGACAACTTTAAATAGGGCTTATTTAAATTTGACAATTTATGTTGCTAACTCTTGTCATCTAACTATGAAGTATATCTTAATATATATCTTAATATATATAAATCTCGTGTCACAATGTTTGTCCGCAATGGACTCCTAAACCACTTAACCGATTATAATAAAATTCGCACACCATGTGCAGTTCGATCCAACTTGAGAGATAGGATAGTTTAAATCTCAAATTATAGTCTGATTCGCGATAACCGACATCCACGCGGGCGGAGCCGCGGGCGACAGCTAGTAATTCATAAAATTTCATTAAAATCTGTGGCAGAATTTTCTTTTCGGTCTGTAATAGGAAGTGAGCCTATTGACATCACACGGACACATTTCTAGAATCTGTGTAGTTAGGTTTCAACCACAATGAAAAATCGTAATGTGTATTTATAATGTAAAATATGGTCTCGGCGAACAATAGCACATTCAACGACCCGTGTGGCGTAGCGGGGTATAAGGCCTTCTACTGCTAAACTAAAGGTTAAGGGTTCGAGTTCCGTACACTGCAAATATTTATTTATATGCAATAATATTTTGATTGGTCTGTGTGTGTGTGTGTGTCGTAAAATATTTGCACCAGGTGTTGCATAACCACTTGACACCACGCCACGCTAGATGGTAAAAAGCTGAGGAGCAGTCCAGAAGATAAATACGGATCACCATTTCTGATACTATCTGATACTATTGGCATTAAAATGGTGGACCCTAACTTGACGGCCTTGATAGATGGTTTTTCTCGTCCCGCTTGAACAACCCGGGACTGTAAGAACCCTCTTCGTACAGTCCCGGTTTGTTCAAGCGGGAAACACAAGCACCAGAAAAAACACAAGTTGTACTCGAATATTTATCCACATTTTAGAACCCATATCACAAGTTATCTTAGTTCGGGGCTAGAGAAAACCTATAGCTTAGTGCCGTGCTAGAAAATTTATTATTTTTATTGTAAACACACATTCAAGCAAACACACAAAATCAGCTGAGCAGCCTCAGTTACAAAACGTGTCCTCGTGATGCTTACGCTTCGTGCTTCTACAACACACACACACACAACACATACAACATTGCATTTCTCGCACTGATAGCGCATAGTAAACGTGACCACGCGTCCTGTTTTAACTAGACTGACCCTTTTATACTGAGGCTACACTACGTTACCGTGTACCGGGCTGTTACCGTAATAATTATGGCATTGTGAAGTGATATGTCAAAAAAATTTGATTGGCGATGTAAAATTATGGTCACAAATCGTGGTTACACCTAGGCGTTGTTGAAATTATGGCGGTAATCATTGGCTTATCATAGTGTACCCGTAATATTATAGGCACTCCATCGCAGTGTCTATGATAAGAGGCCGTAAAATTGGGATATGCCACAGAGTGCACCAATTCAAATCGTACCAAAATACACATACATGTAATTTTGATGTGATTTTAAATTGGTGGCTCCGCCCATTCTGACGTGACATGACGCGTTCGGTGATGCCCCAAGCGATAGGTGACGATGATGCGAGTGCCATGATTGTTGTTCAACCAAAAAGTGCTCATTAGGCCTTTCCGCGAAGGTTTCACTTCAAAAATAGCAGTCAAATTAAAGTGTAAGGCACAAAAGCTTATTTCCTTTAATGAACAAATCATGGACATCTAAAAATACGGTCATAAGTTTCGATCCAAAAAACTATGTTGACATTTTTTTATGCCACTATGGTGGCAGACAAGCGTAAGGCCCACCTGATGAAAACTGGTTACCGTGGCCTACGGAAGTGTGCAACACCACCAGGGGAGTCACATATTTAAAGTGAAATTAAAAACAAAAGTCAGGCTGTTCATTATTATTTTTATCTATAAATAAATGTTTATGTTACGTAGCATGCAAGGTCGAGAATATTCTGTTTAACTCCAATTAGAAACCTTCAATACTTGGACTACTTATAGTAATTAGAATTAATTAGGGTTGCGTAGGAAATGAGTGCATTGTGTTGATGGGCATTGTGTTTCTTTGTTTTAAACAATACGTCCTGTGTGTGCTACGGTTTTAGGAAATTCCCTTTTATTCTACAAAATGTACACACCACAATAATATCGATTCCCTTCTGAGTTTATATTAATTTTGGTAGATCATTTTGCAGTATTAATTTAAATAGGTTATTAGAAGCTCTGGATGCGGGCTGCTTTAGATCGGTCGTTCTGGAAGTCTATAGCCTCTATAGGAGAGGCCTATGTTCAGCAGTGGGCTGTGTGTGGCTGATATGATGATGATGACGATTAAGAGTTGACTGCTGACATCTGCATTCAGTTAATCCTAACTACCTTCAACCTTACTATCCTTATTCATGTACAAAATTCCATCTTAAATCAAATATCGATAAACAGATAAAACAAATCGGTCACATGCATTATGACCACATTTTTCTGAACTTGTAACTCAAAAGCCGCCATTCCACGGAGAGCTATTTCATGTTACCACGCTTTTTAGCCCGCTCTACGAGTCGTGGATGAGGTGTCTGTGACATGGCAGAAACTTCCTAAAAATGTAATATTACGGGCACAGCAATAGACCGAAGCAAACTTACGAGTGTAGACTCTGCAGACTCTACTGGCGATTGATGGCACTAGGTGGTATCTACTACACATAATTGAATAACAATTTCACGTGTACTTTCCCACAGTTTATTTTTATTTTTAAGCTAACTTGTTTCACTTCACGGCATTATCAAAGGTTGTCATCGTGAGGTGAAACTGGTCAGGTCATTCGATATTACGAGTGTAGATTTATAAGTGTCATCAACCAACGATACTCGTATCGGGAGCTTGGTGGATAAGGAATTGGTTTAACGATCGAGAGGTCCCGTTATTGAGGTGTGTTAATAAAATTATTGACTTACATTGACGGGAACAGGCGCAGTGATGGGCGTTTTGTGTCTGGACGAATTCTGTTGGACGGTAAGCACTGTCGTTGGTTTGGCTGGAATTAATAAGAGATACTTATATAGACCATAGGCGTTATATAGGCTGGCAATATCGCGGATAAATGAGAGCCATTTTACTTTAGACATTTTTCTTTGTACATACTGTACGCCTCCCCTTCTGAATAGGACAATCAATCATTATAAAATGGCAATAAATAGATTTATAGCTTCATCTGGATTAAATTCGCCTGTTTATCCTCCACCAATAGTTTTTTTTTTTTTTAAAGAATATTAGCAATCGAAATTATCGAAATTACTAAAATTCTAACCCCTCCAACTAAGCTAAATTGCTTGTGCTAAGAGTGGGTTCACGTCGGTAGTGTAATGGCCAGGATTCGAACCCGGGACCACTCGATCGTAAGGCCGACTCCTTAACCACTAAGCTACCGACGCTGCAAGTTCAGTACACCTGATGTTTAACTGAAGACACTGGCGGAGGTTATCCTATCGGGGTAAGGAGGTCAGACGGCACACGCTTTAGCAAACACCAAGCTTATTCAAATCCGAGTATGGACTCTGAATTGTAAAATGTCAAAAAATGTGTGAATACAGTCAAAAAATACGTTCATCTTCAATGATCCCCAACGCTGTGATAGTGATGGGAAGTGCAATAAACAGCTATACCTCGGAACAACTATCTTGGAATTCGCAAGGCAAACGAGGGCCTGACGCGCACGGATTGTTTCGTAATAATGCTTGCTAAATTTGAGCTCGTCCACAGCCATAGCTCTCCGCGCTATCCTCAAACCACACCCTAGAAACATGTACTGCGCTTATAGAGCACATTTTGTGCATGTTCTGAGATATTTGGTGCTTCATCTTACCTCGTATCATGTGCACGACCTGCTGGTGTGTATGATGGTGGACGGGCACAGCGTCCACGCGCAGGATCCTGTCTCCAGCGCGAAGACCGGCGCGCCACGCGGCGCCGTGCTCCTTCACGGACTGCACGTACACCGGGTTGTCTCCTGTACAGAATGAGGAATTATTACTATATCACTGATCCGTGTGGTGACGGAGAAAGAATACAAATATCATCATCACATTCCATCCAGAGAGCGCCATCTCAGACGATATCACTACGAGATAAGGAGAACTCGAAATAAAACCCTGCACCAAATCGTCTGGCCAGCGTGGAAACAGTAGGCCAACCTTCCTTCATTGGGAGAGGCATATGTCCAGCAGTGGGATGCCATAGGCTAATTGCTACTTCACTGTAAGATATCAGGCCGAGGAACAGCCAGTTATAGGGATGCTCGACCTTAAACACTAAGCTATGCTTTGGGTTTCACATAAAAATAAATGACCTGGGCGTACGTTATGTCTATCAGATAATATATTAAAGGAAGGCCAAGTCAAATGTACCCACAACCGGAGAGCAAGTATGAAAACCATTATGTAAGTAGAAAAAGTAAACGATATTACGTCAGGATTGTGGCAGGTGACAAACATGTGGTTTTGCATACCCCGTTGGAAGAGCTAGCTACTTTTCATGAGCCACTGAAGTTAACTTTACCAAAGTCACCTTGTATGACACCCACCCGTAGAAAATGGGATGGTGCTTATATTGTACTTATAAAATAAAATATCAGTCAAGGGGTAGAGTACACGACAAGGACCCTGGTGCTATGGCACACTCTGAGAAGTCTAGCAATGGTTGCAACAGGCTAATTGAAGAGGTGAGAGTACATAATATACAGTTAAATGGTGAATGGCTGAGCCCACAATAGTTATGCACAGTGCATATAACTCAATAACGCATTCAACACGTGCGTACACACTCAAGAATTGAATTGACAGCGACGTTAATGACTTTTGGCATCCACGCGCCTCTTGAATACAAGCCGAGCTTTCACTACAACAGACAATCGATTAGCCATCTTTGAAACCTGTAGAAGCCTGTTGTTAGATACTTATTGGTAAGTAGCTATACTTATTGGTAGCTAGCCCGCGGCTGTGTCCACGTGAAATACTGTTCCTCTCGACCCGCAAGTATCTACTCCTAGGATAAAAATAGCCTACCATTGCAAACTACAATCTCTCTCTTTGTGCCAAATTTTATCCAGATGTCCACATTTCAGCCGTGATTGAATAAAAAATTATATCCGTGGATATGGATGAATGTATCTATCCCAACATGAGATGGAATGACGACGTGAAAAAGGTAGCTGTGATGGACTGGATGCGGAAGGCGGAAGATCGGAAGTAATGACAGAATTTGGGAGAGACCTATGTCCAAAAATGAACTGCAATAGGCTAATTAATTGATTGATTCATTCATTCATTATCTGAGTCTTTTCCCAGTGCATTAAGCTGTCGGTCTCGGATGCCATACGGACGTTACGGGCAGATGGAGCTTAAAAAGCTCTAACAACTGGTCTAACTGCAATACTTCGATCTCGCCATTGGGTTGTGGTCAGATGGCAGTCGCTTCACGGCAAATATCGAAGTTCAGCTAAATCTGCAGTTAGACTGGAAAAGCAGACCCCAGACTCCGAGGTGCAAGCTTCAGATACGACTGGAATTAACGCTAGGATGAAGAAGAAGTAGATAACATGATACTAAATAATTTTAGGACTACCTACAGAATACAAATAGATATGCAGACGCAGTAAATCGTTTAACTGGCTATAAACAAAACTTATGTTGTAATTCTTAGTTATGTTATTCTGAAGTATAATTTAATGACGCGTGATTCCCGATGAAATAGAATATTATGTGCCATTGCGTCTCTTCTCGTGGGTGAGTAGAGGACAAGGCTATTCTCCATCCGATAATAAATAATAGGGGTTAAAGTATGAAATTGCCGTTTCATTGTAATAGGTACTTCGAATTGACATAGAATCTTCATGGTCTGAGATTTTTGGGTGAAACTTTTTCCACATGGTACCTATGTAGTTCTTCATTTAAAAATGTGCAACATTCGATTATCGACTTTCAGTTGTTTTTTTTATTCAGCTTAGACAAGAAAGATGGATACTTCGAAAATTCGAGTGATTTTTGAATACGAGTTCCGACGCGGAACTAACACGGCAGAAACAGCTCGCAATATCAATGTTGCGTTTGGAGAGGGGACTGCTAATGAACGCACCGTGCGATTTTGGTTTAAACGCTTTCGTGATGGAAACTTTGATTTGAAGAACGAACCACGAGGAAGGCCGTCCACACAGGTGAATAACAATGAATTAAAGACATGGTGGAAGCCGATCCGAGCCAAACTACCCAGGAATTAGCTGCATGGTTTAACGTTACCTTACCAACAATATTGACTCATTTGCGTCAAATCAATAAAATAAAAAAATGTGAAAAATGGGTACCTCATGATTTGACTGATCTGCAGAAAGAAATGCGTGTTGAAACTTGTGTTGCCTTGTTGAATCGATACAGAAATGAAGGAATATTGGATCGAATTATGACATGTGATGAAAAGTGGATTCTTTACGATAACCGTAAGCGAAAAATGCAATGGCTGACCCCAGGTGAAACGCCACAACAGTGTCCTAAAGCAAAGCTTAGCAATAAAAAGGTAATGGTAACTGTTTGGTGGTCTCAGCATGGTGTTATTCACTATAGCTTTCTACGATCTGGTCAAGCAATAACGGCAGATGTCTACTCTGCCGAACTCCGAACAATGATAGCAAAACTAGCAGTGAAACAGCCCCGACTCATGAATCGATCTTCACCATTATTGCTCCATGATAACGCGAGACCTTATACAGCACGAGAAACCGTTTTAACTCTACAGGAACTGCAATTAGAAACTATCCGTCACCCTCCGTATTCGCCAGACCTTGCTCCAACAGACTACCATTTTTTTCGTGATTTGGACAATTTTCTATGTGATAAAAAGTTTTCTTCTCAGGAGGCAGTACAAAATGCTTTCACACAGTTTGTCGAATCTGGATCACCAGAGTTCTATCGCAAAGGCATAAATGACCTTCCTACTAGATGGCAGCAATGTATAGATAATAATGGTAATTATTTTGATTAAATAAATACGTTAAATTAAAAAAAAAACGAATTTCAATTTGTCAGTACAAATCGGCAATTTCATACTTTAACCCCTAATATAAACCTTGAAAAATTGCTCAGTTGACGGCAAACCCAAAGTTAAGCTTCTAAACTAATAATATCGAGTTTCTAAGATCAGCTTAGCTTTCGTACTACGTGGCGGTGTCTATTTGACCTTGGACATCCTACAGATAGGAAATTTGGAGGTATCACGCAACTCACCTAGCGGATGAGGGTTAACATTTGACCATGCTAATGGCACAAAAAATAAGCAAGTGGAAGGAGCAGTGGACTGGCTGCAGCTGTCGAAGGACGAGGGAAGGAGGATGGCCGTTGGTTGGAGCAGACGAGTACTAAAATGGGGACCGCGAGAAGGCAATCGTAAAGTAAGACCTCCCAACCAGTTGGACTGACGGGTATACCGCCGTTTGCCCGAATTTTATATGACCGAATATCATTTGCCATAATAGTCAACAGCCATAATATTATTTAACGGAATATTCATTTGCCCGAATTTTATTTGCCATAATATTCACATGCTAGAAGCTTTGTTTCCCATAAAGTCACTTACCATAAAATCATTTGTCATAACATAATCATTGTAAGCCCGAACTATCACATGCCCGAATTATCACATGCCATAACATCATTTGCCATCGACCTTGGGTGTGTAACGGTTGTTATATGAGGAGAAACTGGATGCAATCGGGACTTTAGGGCACCCCGACTTGGATAGGTTAGGTTAGAAGGGGATGGCGGAGTCGTAGTCGTATGAGCGGGCGATGCGAGCACCCAGAAGTAGTTTGGTTAGGTGCCATTTGAGTTAGGTTAGCAGGTTGTCTACCCGTTGGTTTACCCGAATTATTATGGCATTTAAATATAATGTCTAATAATCATTATGGCGATTAAATATTTTGTCTAATAATTATTATGGCAATCAAAAATATGACAAACAATACTTATGGCATTCGTATAATATGGTATCTAAGTTTCGGGCAATCGAAAGTATGTCATATGTCTTTTCGGGCAAACAAAACATTCGGGCAAAAGAAATTCGGGAATATGATGATTATGGCATATAATTTTCGGGTGAACAATAGACAACCGGACTGACGATCTAAAAAAATTGGCTGGGATAGGCTAGATGGGGCAGGCTGATCGGAAAAAATGGTGCACATTATGACAGGACTGCGATGCGATGTGAAGCAGCAATGGACTGCAATAATAGAATATTAGTTTTTTTTTATCCCACTTGGGTGGCAGACGACCATACGGCCCACCTGATGGAGAAGCCACCGTAGCCTACCTGTGCAACACCAGAGGCGTCACATTCGTGCTGCCGACCCTGTTAAAACTTCTAATACCCTTCTCAAAGAACCCCAAGTTATAATCGCTCAGGGAAAACCACGAATATTTGAGTACCTGCTGTATGCTATTTAGTTTATCAGAAAACAATCATAGTGCCGGGAACCTCGACCCTATACCACTATACCAGTAGACAGCAGACAGTTCCCATGCTAATGACACGAAACGTCACACTTGTTCCATTACCCTCCAACTCCTCGACCCTACGACGTGCATACCAACTAGATTTATTAGTAAAAGTGTCATACCGGAGACTTTCATGCCATATCCATGCTCGTCGCGTATCACGGTGACGGTGAGCAGATCGTCGCCGCCCGGCGACCCCGCCCCGCCCAGCATCACCTGCAACAACACAAAAGAACTGTTATTAACCATGTACTTGTATGAATTCTTAAATCTTTAAATATGTTAAGTTCCGGCAAACTTCTTGCACAAACGTCAGAAAGTTCGCGCAAGCACTGAACAACCAACGACGCGGGGCCGAGCGCCCATGATTGTTTTAATGTACCTAATCTGTGATTAGTTGAATGTGTATAATATAAAAATGTGAAAACAGATGAAATAATACTAATCTACCTCGGGACATTTATATTGGACCTAAAATGTGCTCATAATGTACTTTAGGTACTTTTTCCGGTGTCTTTTGAGGGTAGTTCGGGAGGCTACGGCGGTGGATGAGCTCACATTCACCAAGCATAGATTTATTACAAGCTATCAAGTTAGGTCAATGCAACTGTTATTCATAAGAGTCAACGGAATATTTCGTTATTTATCATGCTTATGTACGAAATGGCGCACATTGAGAGAGGCCTATGTCCAGCAGTGGACTGCAGTGGGCTAATTGATTGATTGATTAGTGTTTGAGAGTATCCGAGATTTAAAATCATTCAAGGCCAATACAAATAGTACCTATGTAATCCATACTAATATTATAAATGCGAAAGTTACTCTGTCTGTCTGTATGTTACGCTTTCACGCCTAAACCATTGAACCGATTTGGATGAAATTTGGCATAGGGGTAGATTAGACCTCGAGAAAGGACATAGGCTTTGTTTGGTCGCGATAACCGACATCCAAGCGGGCGGAGCCGCGGGCAAAAGCTAGTAAGTAATAAACCCTTAATGTTTTTATCTACTCTGATACTATAATACAAAGATTATAAAATTGAAATTAGAACTTTTATGACAAACATTACGCACAGGCCAAAAAAAAAGTTTTATTACGATACAGGTCTTGTATGGACACCTATATCATAAAATAACTTTTTAATCATAACGATACACCTATACAACCTCCATCTCGACTGAACCTCTACTTTAAAAAAAGAATCCGCCATTTCGGAAGAAAAAAAAAAGAAACACGCATGCGCAATCGAAGTTTGTGCCTTGGCGCGAACATTTATTTTTGTTCTATACATTTAAATTAAACAATGTTTGGTTTGGTTTGTAAAATAAATTAGTTTATGTATTATAGTATGAGAGTAGATAAAGTAGTGTATGACACTGTACATAACTTGGTCTTATAACACTCGTGTGATAATATAAAAAAACTCGCCTACGGCTCGTTTTTTTAAAACACACTCGTGTTATAAGAACCCTTATTATGCAACAGTATCATAAACTACTATTAGCGTATACTTATAAATTACTATTTATCCCCTCTGCAGGGCTAACATGCGCGCGTCGTCAAATATCTCGAATCGACATATCGACATAAAATGGCAAAATGCCTCGAGATAGCTATCTCGTGGCGCGCATGTTAGCCCTGCTGGTTAAGGTAGCTGTGAATTCACAATCGTTACGAAATAGCCGGTGTTTAATGGACCGGATACTGTAAATACCTCATTAACTAAGCCCTCGCCACTTGACAAAATAGAGTGTAACATTTCCATCTTCCAGTACGAACGGGTAATGACGTAGGGACGAAAGATTCTAAATGAGAAGTACTACTTTTTTTTTAACCGGCTTGACCTAGCAAATAGGAATCACTATCACTCTCTATCGCATTAAGTTAACAGTGAGCTACATTTCGTAAGTATTATGAAGTTGCTATCGGCCTTCCTTTCCTGTCCTACACGCGATACCTACCTCTGGTGTCGCAAGCGACCATAGGCCACGACAACCGTTAACCACTACGAAGGCCATACGTTTAATTAACGCATAGAGGGAAATGGTGGTGTTATTAACGAATTCGAGGCCCATGCCTTCCGATGTACACCTTCCGATCAACGAACGAGGCTCTGTACAGGTATGCCTGTGAGGGTTGGGAGGTCAAACGGCTGTCACTCTCGCTATAGCCAAACATAATGGTAATCTGACCCCAGCCTCAGAAGTGAAAGCGTCGGCTGCAAACGCTAAAATGAGTGATGACTTACAAAGAGAAGAACTCTGTTTTATGCCAAATTTTGTATGGACTCCGTCCCCACCCTCCAACAGACATGGAATGCATGTTGGGTTGTTCGCTTCTACCCAAAAAAAGACAAAACACCTGATTTAGTTGGAAAATATATGGGGTTTATTTAAAAAACTTTTCCAAAAAATGTGTTTATTATCATACAATAATATGTTTTTCTTAAACAAAGTTCTATTTTATAGGAACAAATGAAAAATTGTACTAAAAATAAACATAGTCATAAAAAATAAAATCGAGGTGAATTAGATCGGTCATCATCATCAGACATCACGTATTTTTTTATTTAATAAACAGTGTAAACAGACGACCGGACATCGATCTTGACGGTCCGAGTGCACAGACTGCATATGGATGTTTCCCGTCGTTTTCGAGCGTTAGTAAGCTTATCTCTGTGGTTTGTATATTACTTACTCTATGGTGAAACGGTAAGTATTGTATTATTTTTGGAAATATAGTAATCGGCATATATCTTGACCCTAGTGATTTCTTCACAAAATGTACTAAGCGAAGTTGAGTGTCTTTTGAGGATAATTGTTGTTTTATGAGTGCATAGGGGACCTGGTTCGGACTAGACTATTGCAAACCAACTGCGTTTAATGCATTTTGTGAAACCTGTGGAATCGAGATATACCGGTAACTATACTTTCATAAACAATTCCGGTCTTATGTTGCGCACATTATGGTGGGTAAATGGTTCGGTATTTCGAGCAGTAACAACAAATCCAATGGTCTATTAGGACTTCAATCATTATGTCCGGTAGATTGCTCTCAAGAAGATCGGATTTGGTTCGGAGCATACCAAGTTCGGTGGTTCGCTTTGCATCAAATCCGGTGGTCCGTTAGGGACACTACATATCTATCATTTATTTACATTAGTCGATGCCTAAAGAGTACAAGAATCCTTCCCTAACTGTTGAGTGACGATTGTAAGACGCCATGAACACTGCCAACGACTTATTTCACTCAATTTGTCCGCACGAATCCGCAATCCACTATCATTGCATAACTCGGTTAAACAGCAACATGTCACCTAATAACATTGCAAAATCCGACCTCGGGGCAAGCATGACACGTGAGAAGTAATAAAAGCTGTGTTAGTCATACAGGAAGGCGCTCCGGCAGCACAAAACCCATTTCCTCTAACCAAAACTATTGGATAACACATGGCGTGACCAAACACACCGTATAATGAAAAAGGTCATAACTTTTATATTGTTGTTAGGGTGGCATCCCAACTGGTGACTATAACTGCGAAAGCAATTTTTGAAGTGAAAACTTCTTTAGCGGCGTTGGTAGGGTGTAAAATGTTAAGGAAGCGTCAGGATTAGTTGACCTTTGAACCGTAACCGACGACTGACGTCATACAAGATTAGGTAAAGACTATCTATTTCGCAATTTACCATAAATAGCGTCGTAACTTAAACGGTAAGCACTTCGACTGTAAGTCCTTATAGTTTCAGATAGTATCGGGTTCAAACCACCTGGCCTTCTGAATTTTTTTGTGATTATTTTTTCTTTTTGTAATTTATTACTTTTTATGATTATTCTTTCTTTCTATAAATTTCTTTTTGTATTTATTTTTTCTTTTCATAATTTATTAATTTCTTCTGACAGAAAATTAGCAGAAAATAAGTGATAGGTTCTATGATTAGCGCTTTATTATAGGTATGGTATGGTATGTTCTTTTTTATCTTTTTCTATGTATATAACGAAGAAAGAAAAAAAGAAAATGTTTTCACTTCTGCCGGCACTCCCAGAGTGCAACCCGTCTTTTTTTATTTATATTTAGATCGCCAAATCGACTATGCCTCGCTTGATGGTGGTGGTGATGAAGGTGTATCCAAAGAATAGTTGCCACCATTACAGATGTTGTCCGTAATTTCCGTACATTTCTTGTTTTTTCTTCACGTTTTCAAGGTATAAGTACTGAAATGATAATCGCCATTGCTACCATAATCTCCTTCTTTTCTTTTATTTATTATATTACACAGGTTTATACGGTTATTATGAGAGTGACAGCCGCCTGACCTCCTAATAAGCAGTGGAACCTGCGCCAAATTGTATAGTTCTTTTTTACTTTAAAAATGGAACATACTTAACGCTTCACTGCTGCGTGCCTTTCCGCTAATAGAAGAAGAAATAAAATTGGTAGGTATATTTTATAATTAAAAAAAATAGTCTGAGTATGAGAAATGAAAAAGTAACTTTTATAGTTGCATTTTCACAGCGAAATTGTACAAAAGCTAGTAATACTTTAATGGTAATAAAACCAGGTTAATATTGTTTACTGAGAGTTATGGGTATAATATAATATCGCTATGATAACTGTCCCCGGGGTCGGGTAACGTCTTGTTGTTCGGTAGTTTGTTAGGCAGTTAGAATAGTCATTGTACTGTAATATTATCAAAACAGCGAATTTGTAAGTTATGCGCGGTTTATCGTTTCAAATTCGTCGTCAAACATAGATACTTTAAAAACTTATTAAACATAGAAATTAACAACCTACTTTGTTTTTATTTGTAACTGACTTCATAAAGGGAAGGAGATATAAAATGGGCCTTGCCCAACCAACAGCTTTTCGAGGTCCAAGCACCTCCTACGGTTAAGCCTTACCTTCAAGTAGGTGCACGGGCTAAACAAGGGACGAGGAAGGTATGGCGCATGCTTTCCTCTCATGTAGGCCAGACAGTATTCGCTCCCAGAAAAGCCGATATAGCCATCAAAAACAACAAGACCTCGGGTTTGTATCAAAACGCAAACTTTGGGCGCAATATTAACGAATCATATGAGGATGACAATGACATCACACAAAACAGTGACGTGATTAATGACGTCATTTTTAAGACAAACAATACAATTTTAGTATCTTTTTGCATAACTTAAATGTCAAACGTCCATACGTGACATTGCACCGGCCTCTTACAAGAAATTACGAGCCTTATGTAACCGTGTACCAACTATGCAGCAATTATGTATCGAATAACGTAATTTCTTCTGCGGACGACACGAACGTTGCGTGTTAAACTGAAACCTGCGCACGCGCTGCTAAATAACTGCACGTTAATTCGCTGGATATTGTAATGCTAGATGTTTAATTTCGTTTCGGCTCGGGCAGTACGATATCGTCCCAATTATTGCCGTCGCGGTAACTCTCTGTTCATACAGGGATGGGAGGACGGTAACCACTTTCCATCAGGTGGGCCGTGTGCTTGTCTGCCACCTAAACGATGTTAAAAAAAAGATTAACCAAATAGTTATTTTTCAAGTACCTATATAGAAAAGTTCGTGAGGTTGTTTGCTAGCCATCAATACTTCGGGGCCAAGCCGACTTCACCTGCAAGCCGAAAATCCTGCTTTACCTTACTACATTTTGGTTTTATTTGGGCTTAAGGGGAGCAAATGCAACCTGTCCGCAACGCAAAGACGAAAGAAAAGATGCCAGCGAAAAACATTCAACTTTCAAGAGTTAATGTTGAGTTTGATGAATTTCTCACACATTCCAACATTAATCTTAACATTCTAATCCAAACGTCAGAGGAAAATGTAAATAAATACAAACAAGCAATAAATCTGGATATAATCCGAGTGGAGTAGTTTAAACGCAAAGAAAGTTTAAAATCTGTATTCATGATCATCGAGATTAAGACAATACGTACACAATCCCATACAAACAATTCAATGAACTCCCAGATATAAAACAAAACAAAAATATAAAGTAATGTTTATAATTTCAACACACTGTATATATCTAGCACGAAATAATAAAATACACTTTATTTTCTAGTCCATAAAGTGTGTATTTCCTTGCGAACTGTTGAAATGCAGCTTTTTATTCCTGTGTTTCCTGTTTATACTATCGCAAAGGAATTTAATTCACATGTTGTATCGTGAACGAAACTATAATTTTACTTGGTCGCCTTTGATACGGGTTTAATGCTGTCTTCACGGGAGTAACCTTCGATTGATGTTTCTCGATTAGACGTCAAATGAGTCGATCAATCAACTTGTATACAGGGTGATTTAATAATGGGACTACAAAGTTACGAACATAATTATTTTATTGGCTTTGAATACAATGCGTGAATTGGGAAATAAATGAAAATTTATAGGATTTGGCAAGATATAGGGATTGAGATCAATTAAAGTTTGCTATAGTTGGTGGTAATATAATCTGACCCCAATCTTTACAAAATGTGCTCTTTATGAGCAGTACTTAATTTTTTGGGTGTTTTTTGTGCATAACAGGGGATACCACCAATCATAGATTATATCAAACAAATCCGCGCGCCAACGCCTCGTTTTTCGGTTAAGATATACGCTGGTAACTATATCACCGTTTAGTCAATGTATTTAATCTAGTTCCTCTTTAAAAATGATAATATCGTTGGTCGTTCCGGCATAGCATACAGCCACTTACAAATATACATGGTGGATGATGGTCGACTGGAGCCGTGTATATTTACTAAGGTAAAGTTGGCTCTATCGCCTAATAAATACATCTAAAACATATCTATTTTGTCTGTTATAGTGATGAAGTCACAGACATCGTCACACGCCCTCACTTTGCACCTGACCATTTTACGAAATACCTTTAAATGAAGCATGATCACATCGCAATTTATGATTATTACAGTATGAGTAATCTTTAAATAGTGACTGATATTATTTCTTGAGTCACGATACCCTGGCTAGAAAATAATAATGCTTATTATTCCGCTAGTCGCCTGTTACGGTACCCTTCGGATGAGATGGGGAGATGTTTCTTGTTTTCTTTCACCATCGCCACACGGATCATAAGATACAAGCGACGGTATATATATTTTCTGCGCCATCTTACGAAGATAGCTCAAACTAATGCAAAGCTACCAAATCTGAATCGCACTATGGAAGTTCTCACACTGATTAGATACTTACAAGACTACTTAGAACAACCCAAACGCAATTTTTTTTAACTACAGTAATTTTATTGCCTCGTTACATCTCTCCTCATATTACGTTTTGATGTTAGTATCTATATAATTGCCTAGATCTTCGTAGATAAGTCTGAAAGAGGTACGCTACCTACATAGTTGTACAAATAATGATCATAGTATAAAAATAAACTTGTTACCGTTACATAATGTTTGGGTCGCAAATGAACCAAACAAACTCCTATTAATATTATTGTACAACAAAAATCAGAGACGTTAATATAACTCCCGAGGAGGGCCAGACTGAGAAGAATGGCCCTGGGTCAGCCGGGGTGCGAGGGATATGTCAAAAGACAACCTCACCTCCGGCCTAGCACATCGACCCACAGACGGCGTGCGGTTTAGTCGGTTCGAGTCCGACATAACCTCCCCTTCGGCTCCGAAGGGGGGGGGGGGGGGGGTTATCCGTGGGGATCTACAGCACGTAAAAAATAAACGTTAATATAATATTGTCAAACAAATTTCAGTTTAGATACGATTATTAAGCACAAGTTATTGAAATTCGACTTTCAAGATTTTTTTACATAACATAGGTAAATGTGTCATAAGAAATTCAGACTTTGCATTTCCACCAGACTAGTTCCAAAGGGAAAGAACAGAGAAAACAAAGCGAGCGTAAACCTATAAATGGAGCATAAAACAGGGACAACAGGGTGTTAGCTACCAGCAAATCGTTCAGAGTCAAACAACCCTATTTCACCCCTTCGAGACATAAGTGTCGAGGGAACACGGGTCAGTTAATCTAAGTGGAGTGAACTGAACGGAAACATTATCGCCAACTAGTATCGTGTGAAGATTGTTATGGTATTTTTATACGGAGCATGTTAATATTCATAATGCATCGCATCGCTACTAGGGGTAAAATCTTTTTAGGTAATTTTTGTTATGGCTCTGGTACAGGTTTACACCTCACAGGGTTGAAATCAGATCGGTGGCAGGGAGCGACAGTCGTACAATCCAAAATCAATAAAATTATAATTGATGCTGAAAGCACAGGGCCATTCATCAAGAAATGAATCAAATTATAGATAGAAGGACAATTCCTTCTAACCATAATTTGGTTGATTTTGGCTCCGCGGAGCAGAGCCCGGACTCCAAAAGTGCCCGGTTCCGATGCTATTAGCGCTTGGCACCTGGGTAAAGAATAAAACATAGTATACCTATTATTAAAAATATTAAGGCTCGATTAAAATATTTTGTTAACTTATCAACTTCATGTTCAATTGATTTGTGTTTCTGGGAAAAATCTTCCTAACTAAGTAAAAGCTATAAAAATGAACATTAGATTTAAATACGAAATATTAGATCATTTAGATCAAGCTTTTCTTGCATCAAACAGAGAAATATCTTATCGTTATAATCTAATTAATTCGATTGTCAACATGAAACTAATTCAAACCGTCGTCCATCGGCTATACAGTCTTTTAGCACTTATTTGTTTATTTGCGCAGATACACCGAGGTCACCACGTAAAACCTATTTAAAGCCGTTACATAACAATAACGTTACCAAATATTAATTATCTCGCGGCGATGCGCGGACGCATGTCTTGTAGGAAAACGTTGATTTTGGCAGCGCACGCGCGTCAAACCACCGCAGTGACAGGTTAGAGCATGCCAACATTCACTGGAGTAATTGCTATAGAAAAATTATATTAAATAATTGACGGGCCCCGAAATAGATTTTGTTATTAAAATGTTCAGTTTCCTGTTTTTTAAATAAATATTTGGATGGCTGACGCTTTATGCCGTAACGGAATGGCCGACACATGTATGAAATAAATTATCTTCTGTCGAGATAGCACTCTGTAATATATCTATACGACTTCTAAGACAGTACTGGTATCAAATTATGGCTTGTTTACTAATATTTAAAAAATACGGCATAGAATAGAGTGGATGGACCACCACTTCGACCAACGAAGTCAAAGATATAAATGTTTACATTTAAAATCATGACGTTTTCAGCAATCATTGATTGATGAGAAACGAAGAGATTATCTAATATCTATTTGCAGGATCTTCGTTGGAACTATTTAGATTTTTCAGCCATGTCTACAATATATCTCGTGATTGTTACCCCCTTAAATGTCTACTATTGGTGTACTACCAAACTAGACAGTATTTTGCAAGCTGCAGACAACCTCGGCCGAAATAATCGATTTAACGAAGAAACAATCGTTTCGCCGATAAGATGGAGTCGGCAATTAACTTATCGTTTGCTCTCGCTAATATCAAAGGTTATACCAATTTAACTGGATAGCTAAATGTTCATAATTAATTAAGTTTTCAACTGACTTCAGTGAGATTGAGATTCTTAATTGGTCGGAATACTTAATTTGTCCTTTTTCAAATAACCTTTACATTGTTGATAATCATTCCATTTGAGTTTAGCCAACTGGATATGCTTATGTCCAGTGTCCAGTCTCTCGTGTGCAGTTGGTGAAGGACATATGGTGTAGTCCACTTAGAGCACCCAGCCGAATAGCACCTGAGCGAATAGCACCTAGCCATGTCCATGAACAGCACCTATCAAAATTTTTGGCAGGTGCTATTCGTGGACACTAATTTATTTTTACAATGTTGTCCACGAAGAGCACCTATGACGCAGCGAGCCAGTGCTGGGATGTATAGGGTGCATGCTGACTCCTGACACGTGTTGTAGTGACCCCGATTTAGAATATAACTGATATTATTAGTCGCTATTGTGTGACTTGACTGTTAAACACCCCTTCCTAATCTAAACCAAATCAATGAAAAGACGATTTGTAGTAGGTACTAAGTCCAAGCCTTAAAGTGAAAGTTTTGGGTACAAATTGGTTGCTTTAGCCATTGCCCTAGCAGCTACGGCAATGGCTAAAGCAACCAAAAGCAAGGCTGCTAGGGCCTAGCAGAAGCAACAGAATAACAGATAATAGTGCTTGCGTACCCAGGGAGGCTTTTTTTTACGCGCGGGAATCCCCATGGTTACCCCCCTCCGGAGGCGGAGGGCGAGGTTATGTCGGACTCGAACTGACTAAACCGCACGCCGTCTGTGTCTAGTGTGTCGTCAGTGTCTGTGTCTGTCATTGTGCTAGGCCGAAGGTGAGGTTGTCAGGCGACAAATCCCTCGCACTCCGGCTGACCCAGGGCCATACCTCTGGGTCTGGCCCTCCTCGGGAGGGGGCACCACGCGGTCCCCGACTCGCCTCCGGTTTGGCGAAGGACGACGCGCGCCGCCGTGGCCTTCTTCTGCTAGGGTGACGGGCGGCTCCATCCGTCACCCTTAGGCCCGCGCTCATGGGGGGCGGAGATCGGTCTGCGCCCTTTCGACGCCCGAGCCGCATACGAACGCGGGCAGCGATGTCCGCGAGTCTGTCTCGCTCGTCACGCCGCGTCTGCACTGCTGACTCCTTCACGAGCATGATCTGCTCGCAGAAGGTGGCGCTGGCCGCCTACGCATCCGCGCAGCGGACTATCACCGCGAGCAGGGTGAAGAGCGTGAGCACTCTCACCCCCAGGGCCGCCACAAGCTCCTGCCTCGGCGTCTCAAACGCCGGACACTCGGTGAGAGTTTGGCAGCCCCGAGTACACGCTCGCGTCGCAGTGATGGCACTCGGACGTTGGCTCTATGCCCATCAGATGCAGATACCGCCCGAAGCTACCGTATCCGGTAATGATCTGCGTCTGACGGTACGAGAGGCTACCGTGTGGCCTCTCTAGCCACTCCCCCATGACAGGCCTTACCGCCGCAATCACGCCGTGCCCTGCCACATGCCGGTGTAAGAAAACACCTCTAATCCGATCCGATCGGTTCGAGTCCAACATGGCATGACCACCTAATCGTTAGCCCTGTTAAGGAGAAGCGTGAGGGGGTGCCGATTCAACATATAGTGCTTATAATTATTCTTGTAATTCTTTGAATTTAGTGATAAATAACTATGTGATTAGCCAAAAAAACCGGCCAATTGCGAGTCGGACTCGCGCACGAAGGGTTCCGTACCAAAAAAAGGCTAAAAGGAAATATATAACCTTAATAATTTTTAATTATTTCTAGCGTCTACGTGTAGCCATTATAAATATCGAGCGAAAAACAATTAAAAAAAATACTTTTGTTGTATGGAATAGTATTTGTTGTTGTAGCCACAGTATAAATACATAATCTGAGCAAATTTCAACTGTCTAGCTATTACGGTTCTTGAGAATCTAGCTCGGCGACTGAAAATGAGCATGAAAAAGGGCTAAAATAACACATTTTTTGTATGGGAGCCCTAATTATCATTATTATTTTGTTTTTAGTATTTGTTGTTATATATAACAACAAATACTATATATATATATCACAACTATAACTATAGTATAGTTATAGTTGTGTTCCGTTTTTACCCTTTGGGTACGGAACCCTAAAAATGAAAATAAAAGAACATTATTCCAATTCATAGTATTTATATTTATTGTCTTCTCTTATAATTACTTAGATCCCCTAAAATAATAATAATTCATAATTATATCTACTATGAACATTATGCAACTGTAGTCGCAGCCGTTCGGTCTTTCCAAAAGTATGGTAGTCATTTTTAGTCCGATTCAGAGGCGCACTGTGCTTGCTGTGTGCTGGTAAGTTGAAGTATTGTGAATTGTTTTCTGCGACCCCTTAGAATATGCCACGTCGAGAGAGTGTGAGGTTTGCTGGGTGCTAGCGCCTTTGTGGTGAAAAGATTCCAACTATGAAGGCACCTCTTATGTGACTTTTCATATTTGTTTCGTCATCGATAGACATTTGAGAGCTTTTAAGTAAGAATTGATTGCACTCGGATGGACATCGTTAATTGCTGTGATATGGTTTTTAGCCTCAGCATACAATTCATCTATAGCTATCATCACCATGGCATATGTCATGCAGTCACTGAGCTATATACACGTTGTGGAATATGACTCGTCAGCAACTAGAGTTTGTTATCTGCACCTGCCGTCTGATCCAGCGAAGCGATCCGGTCTCAGAAACTGTTCCACTTTACTTGTTATGAAGCTGATTAACATATATCAAGAAAACGCGCAGAATATAACTGCGGCCTCTTATAATAACTTCAACTTCTTCAAACTGACCTCTGCAGCAAATCGCCACAATTTTGCCAATGTCAAGTGTACCAGAGCCACGTTAGCCACGCCAATATATTTGTCGTATGTCCGCCCCCCACAAGATTCAGGTGGACGATCAGGACGTCTGGTTGGATTTCAGGGGACCCTCCGATAATAATTTTTATTACTATAAAGCCGTCATAAAACAATGACAGAATAACATTGATGACATTATAATATAAAGCAAAGAGAATTCAACCACGTTTTAAGTTTTCTCTACGAACCTCAATAAAAGAGTCTAACATATTCAGAAAGGAGTATCCTATCAATGGTCACTTAGCTATTTTGAACAAGTGTTGATATAAATATTGCATCGTATAGAACACAGGTCCTAGGAATTCTATTAAGTAATAAATGTAGCCTGGGGCTCCTCTTGCGTGGAAATTTGACCCTATGACTTTCTGTAATCCATATAATATACCCGTAATTTAATGGTTTTAGTCTACAGCGTTTATTGATATTTATGATTACTGATCTGCTCCCATATATAACGTGATAGTATCTGCCTAGCCTATCATACTCAAAAATAATCTGACTTTCTACTGGTGAAAATATTTTCAAAGTCGGTTCAGTAGATCCAGATATTACCCCCTGCCACCTCACTCACTGTCACTGTACGCACGTAAATGGTACGCTAGCCATGAAGATCTTGGTAGGGCTTCAAATACATACCCCAAATAATAATAATAATATAATTGAAGACGTAAATGGAAGAAGGAGGTAGAACTTTCCGCCCCCCGTGAGCGCAAGCCTGAGGCTAGAGCCGTGTAGAGCCGCCTGTCACCCTAGCAAACCACGACATCGCGTGCATCGCGCTATACGCGCTTCCTAGTACCGGGGCGAGTTGGGGACTGCGTGGTTCCCCTCCCGAGGAGAGCCAGACCAAAAGGGATGGCCCAGGGTCATTCGAGGTGCGAGGAATATGTCGAAGACAATCTCACCTTCGGCCTAGCACGACAACCTACAGACGGTGTGCGGTTTAGTCGGTTCGAGTCCGACATGCCCGCCCCCTCCGGCTCCGGTATCCGCAAACCGTGGGGATTTCCCGCACGCAAAAAAACTAAACATTATTATGACACAAGGTTTGTGTAGGTAAATTACAATAAAGCTTATACAGGCTCATATCCCTGTTTAAAGGTTGTTTATGGAAGATTATAATAACGGAATAGTTTATTAAGATGCGAGGAACTAAATGGCGTGTTTCTCGCGCACTGAGGGTTCTGTACTTAACCCTGACAGTGGTGGTATATGTCGTTACAAGGCGTGACGGTATATGCTGAATGGTTATGCAGGCAAAGCAGCCATGCCCGGTGAATTCCAGCGTCGGTGTGCAGGAGAGGCTAGCAAGGCACCTCTGTAGCCATTCTACATAATGTGAAAGTGACGAACTTACCATACAACCGCTTATCCCATAGAATAAATAATAGGTAAAAATGAGATACGATAAAAAATCGCTCGCCACCGCAGGCCTCCGCATTGTCAATGTGTTGATGGAGGAAAGGAATCTAATCAACACAAAGAAATTAAAATCAATTGCAATAGCGTACTGTTTTATTGTTATTCTTATTATACCGACAACATTAATATCATGAAAAGATCATTTATGCAATTGAAAAATTGTGCAGGTGGCAATGTAAAATACCCACCAGTCCGAAGTACATTATTAAATTCATGGTGTAGATCATTGAACTAGATGTATATTTATATTACAGTAAGGTTTTCAGCCGAAATTGATAAAGTGTTCAATAGCCAAGCAATGACTTTCTGCATATGAGTCCGGTATTCAAAGAGAAAACTAATCACAGAAAATAACATACAGCAGCATAAATTTACTCTCGCACTATTATATAGTAACGTACGAAAATACGTACGAATTATGTACGAAAATATATTTTTAGCAGAACAAACAAGACGACATTGACATAACAATTAACTGACATGCCATCGTGCGCTCTATGGGTCTACCATTATGTACTTCTATGGAGAATTTAATCAAATCGCGAATTATTTAAATCGTCGCTCTTGATTTTGTCGTGGAAGATATCGAATTTTATTTTTGCAAAAACTAATGGCGCACTTGAAAAATTCGTGATTTCTCTACGATTGTGCTCCTGAACATCGGCCGTGAATGTCGTGCACAAGTCCTACGGTTTGCATGACTTTGTGAAACGCCCGAATCTCTCAAAAACAGGACTGGCTGTATATAAGGAAGTACTGGACTCCACACTTATGAATAGAAGTGAATGTTGGATCATATATAGCATAAGCTTTGGATTTGGACCATACAAATTTTATACTCTAAAATTGGAATGCCTAAAATACCATTTAATAATAAATAATCACAATCCTCACACATCCATATACTCCATACTAAGACTAATATACTAATACTAATAATCCTTACTAATATAATTAATGCGAAAGTAACTCTGTCTGTCTGTATGTTACGTTTTCACGCCCACAGTACAGAGGTAGATTAGACCTTGAGAAAGTGCATAGGCTATATTTGGTCGCCATAACCGACATCCACGCGGGTGGAGCCGCGGGTAAAAGCTAGTAATATTATAAATGTGAAAGTAACTCTGTGTGTTTGTCTGTCTATATGTTACGCTTTCATGCTTAAACCACTCGATCGATTTTGATGAAATTTGGTATAGGGGTAGATTAGACCTTGTGAATGAACATTGGCTGTGTTTGGTCGCGATAATCGACATCCACGGGGGCGTAGCCGCGGACAACAGCTAGTTGAGAATAAATCAGAATCGGAATTTCTTAGATTGGTCTGACAGAATGAAATGAATAGCGTTCTTCTCAGCATTCCGGTCCAGAGTATTTGATGAGGCCGTCAAGCTGAGTGCCACCATTGTTAACATGGTACGTGTATGTAATGCTCACTCTCTTTCCCGAGACTTTGCCTTCAGCTTACCATCAGACGAGGTGAATTGAAATTGACGTGTCATAAAAAAAATCTTTTGATGGAGCAGCACATTCGAAATTCTAATTCAGAATGATCTGTATCAAGTAGAATCCCCAATATTGTACAGGTGCTTAGTGGGCAAGCCATATACTTACGACACAGATGATCACCGAGCACGGGAGCTTCGGGCGGTATCTAAGTCAGAAGAGGACCGAGCCAACGCCAGATTGCCATCACCGCTTGTTACTCCAGCAGAAGTAGGCCACGCCAGTGGCGCCCTCCCCCCACCCAACCGGATACGAATTGAGGACCCTCTGGTCCCCTCACCCTAAGAGGGCCAGAACGAGAGAGATGGCCCTGGGTCAGCCGGGTGCGAGGGACATGTTCTATAGCTACCTCAATTTCAGCCTTGCACTGCGACACAGTCAACGTGCCGTTTAGTCGGTTCGAGTTCGATATAACCTCCCCCTCCGGCTCCGGCGGGGGTGGTATTCGTGAGTATTTCCCGCATGTTAAAAAAATAGCCATATATTCCGGTTCACCTGATGGGAAACGGTTGCCGTAGTCTATGCACTAGGGGCGTTACACTCACGCTGCCATTCCTGTTATAACCTTTTATTGCCCTACTTGAAGTCGCCCATATTGTTGTCACTTGAGAAAATTACAGCAGGGGGATCAGTCCCAGCTGAGCGCGTCCGTGTCCACAGTGTCCGTTTTAGCACCGAGTCAAATCAAATGGATCCAGTTGATTTTCGGGTGCCCCTTCAAAGAGATGACAATAGTACTCCAAGTTGGGCCGGTAGACTCGTCTCGTAAAACAAGGCCGGAGTATTCCATGTACTTTCATAAGCTATTAATATTCATGAAGAGCCTCTAGGCCCAGAGCGTGAGGTGAGGTGTTTCGAAGTCAGTCGTCTGCTCCATCCACTGGATATTCTACCAGTGTATGACGCGGTGTATCCATGGTACAATCCTGATAATGGTGGCACTCGGCTTTGGCTCGCGCACTATATGATGCAGGAACCATGCACCCAAAGCAGCCATGCCCGGTGAGGGTGTTGTCAATGACGGATGTTTTATGTAACACTGTTAAGTATTTCTTGGGAGTTACTGGATAGGTATAAACCCTAAAGGTTTGCTGACAGCAATAGCGACTAAAAATAAATCAGTTACTTATATTCTAAATCGGGGTCACTACAACACGTGTCAGGAGTCAGCATGCACCCTATACATCCCAGCACTAGCTCGCTACGTCATAGGTGCTCTTCGTGGACAACATTGTAAAAATAAATTAGTGTCCACGAATAGCACCTGCCAAAAATTTTGATAGGTGCTGTTCATGGACATGGCTAGGTGCTATTCGCTCAGGTGCTATTCGGCTGGGTGCTCTAAGTGGACTACACCGGACATATTACCTAAGCGGTAGTTCCATTTTTCAATTTATTTCTATTTTGTATAGATAAATCAATAGACCAGGGGAAAAATGGGAATTTCAAACATTTGAGGGTATGAGTGAGCACTGGGTGCGAGCTTCTGAGACACAGCCGTCTATACTTGCATTTTGTGTAAAATTACTGAATAATCCTACACGCTAAAGCTTTCCGTTCTGCCCGCAGCCTACACAAGAGCTAAGGTTAATCTAAATTGAATTAGTACACTATCGTAAAGTACAAACGCACCACACTAACTGATACCGTAACACAGTTTTTATATCTAATCTACTAGACTAGAACAAAATGAGTCATATACATCAATATTTTGGTACAAGGCAGGCTAATACGATTAGGTAATAAATTTTATATCAAACTGATAGCTCACGAGCAAAGATGGTATCGACAAATTTGTATTAGTAAATAATTTAGTTATTAACATGTGATTACATGGAACTATCTAACGTCACGCGATATTTGTGAGTTATCGGTTATCTACTGCGTGAACGGTGGAAGACCGAGGTAATCGACTGAGTACATACAACACGAAATTTGACTACGGGAATTTCCACAATACATCCATGTACTATTCATGTGTGTATATCAGAAGTCACCTTATATGAATCGGAAGGTACGACTGGATGCGGAAGATGGAGGATCGAGAGCAACAGCGCACATTGGGAGAGGCCTATGTCTAGCAGTGAGTACGCTGCAATAGGCTAATTAATTGATGGTCAATTGGCCACCCTATATGAAATCTCATCAAAACCAGGACCAAGGCGACCCACCTGTAAGCCAATAATGGTGCGGGTTTTTCTCTAGGAATTGGGAGGTTAAGTTACTATAAGCTGTATAAGTCAAATCAAAAGGAGAAGTAGTAGCGAACTCCGGGCTCTGTGGGGAAAGCTTTTTGCGTGCGGTTATCCCACTGTAGATTCCTAAGGCAGAGGCGGTTTTATTGGACTCGGGGCGACTAATACCACATGCCGTCTTGGGTTTTCTGATACTAGGGTTTGCGAACGGGAGTAACACCACGATAAAATTAAGAAGATATGTTTTGTCTGAACTTGGTATGGCAAGGAAAAAGATGAATTTAGCAATAATTCTCAATCTTGATTTCCTTGCCATGTCATGTGAATATGTTACACTACATTTGATTTTGCCACCATTACTTATTCCTATACTTATCGTTCATCAACCCATCAAAAGCATTCATAATAACGAGTTAAAACACCTCTTCAATGAAAACACTTGTACTATTCCACATTATTTATTGAATTCCTGACCGGTTTCCGTATAATACCTAATGCCGTAAGGTGAAAATGGTGAAAAAATGGTAGTTGGGTTTTCTTGATTAATTAAACAACGAATTCCTGACCGGTTTCACCTTACGGCATTATCAATGCAATAATAATTCAATAAATAATGTGGAATAGTACAAGTGTTTTCATTGAAGATGTGTAGCAAGTTCCACTAAGTGCCATCAATCAACAGTATAAGCAGAGTAAAACACCATTAAAACAGGACATACTTCCACAAAACCTAAACGTTATTCGCACTAAAAGTTCCCCCCATCGTACAGTCCACGCGGTATTGTCATACTGCAGACGGAGCGACGCCGGGCGTCAAATAATATAGATTTTATCTTTACTGCAGTGGCCATTCAACGGACGTATGGACAGACACTAGGTATGCCCGAGTTCCACAACGCGGGTATAACAAATTAAATTATGCATTCTCTTGTATATTTTTGTACATTTGTATTCGAAATACTACTACCACAGAGTACATTTAGATATTGTGTGTGAATTAAATAGTATGAAACTTAAGCGTGACTTGTTGTTTGTCACCGATGACATTATGTGAGTTGTTTAGTGATAACGCTCACGGTAAACAATTGTTTTAATCGCAAGATATCAGTATGCAAAATTTGGCAATTTTATGTTAACTATTGGCCGGTAAAGGTTATAACTACACATGCTGAGAACACTTGTACTTTTTCCACAGTATTTGTTATTGAACCTGACAGGTTTCGCCTTACGTCATTTTCAAATGTTAACGTTGATAGTTAGTTTAAGATATTAATTCATAATAGTCATAAAAAAGTACAAGTGTTCTCAATATATGTAACAACAAATTCTACCAAGTGCCATCAATCAACAGTACAAATAGTTATAGACTACAGTGGAAGCATTGGAAAGAGCTGAATTCTTTATCTTCTTTTATAACAAAGTAAGAGCAAAGGAAACCCAGCGGACACCATACATACCTCGCATTAGAACACAAATAAGTATTTTTCAATAAATTAAAATAACACTAACGTTGGGACCCACTAACTCCTCAATACCACCAAGCTCTACCAACTAAGCTAACCTAGGCTCATCCTAGCATGTTTAATCATCTTAGAGGACCTTACACCAAATAAAAAGAAGGTAGAAAGAGTGATGTGGGGCTGTTGATGTCATGTCATAACAATGCTGTTCCAACTGCATTTCGGTCTAATCTAAGCGAGCACAACAGGTTTGTAGCGGGATGAGTCGCACATAGCATCACGGCTACAACGATGTAATATACGAGTTAGGCAGGTAGGTAAGTACAAACACAGGCGAATCTCATGAATGAATTTCAAAAGTACCGAGTAAAATGGGGTGAATAGGGATCAATAAAGATAAAATGGTTGTTGGGTTTTCATGATAATTTCTTTTACAAATTTTCGAAGATTTAATCAGATATTTGATGATTCTGTTCATTATTAAATTTGAATTAACCCATAGTTTCACTCAAGAGAAAATAACTATGGCAAAATTTATTTATCAGTTTTATTCCTTTGGAGCCTTTGATTATTTATTCACCTCGTTTTACATTTTAAGTACCTACTTGAATAAATAAACCTAGTTGTTGTACACCACCTAAAGTGTAAAGGGCAAATAAAGTACTGAGCTAAGATTTTCTTTCAAATTGGTAACACTCGAGATGAGACTTGCAACAAACTTCCAGACCAAATACTTTGTAAATTGAGTTAGGCGCGGACGTCCTCGTCTGACTGGAAATATTCTGCCGTTAAGGTTGTAAGAACCTGTGGCAGGTTTAGTCAAGCCATGCCCTGGATATTGACTTTTACAATTTACCATTTTAAAGATCTCTTTTTATGAAAGATCTGTTCATGAAATCATATATTTTGAACTACCCATATAATTCAAATCGAAATATACATTCAAAAAGCGATGACCCATATCAGCTTGCTCAGGCGCAGAGAAGACTCCCACTAAAATTAAACAATCGCTCGTTTTTCATTCAAGACTTTTACTTGAAAGTAAGCAGTTGATACATTATGTAGATGTTATAATAATCTTCTACTTTCATCAATGTCGTAATTCGTCCGGATCCGGTGGCTAGTTAAGTGGTTCAACAGGCGCATGCGCATAAGTAATATACCGCGAATGTTTTATTGCCCGCATTTAGGTTAAACATTCAATTGTATACTGGTTTATGTTCTCGAATTTTCGCTTCGTTTGTCTATAAACATAGGGTCATAGTCATAACCTTACTTTCTTATTTATAAATGCTTCATGGTCCGATCGCTAAATTGGTTCTGACTCCCCGCTCTCTTACAACCTACCAGTGGCGAGGAATCTATACAACACGATTCCTGCCGGCTTGCTCTGCGAAGGAAGCCGTGATAGAGGTTTTTACATTTATACCACAACATTTCAACCGGGCAAGCCGGTGTTTTGAAAAGTTTTCATCCTTAGCCACTGCAGCCTACGCCATTCGGCTTCTTTTGATAGTAAGTCAGATTTTAAGAGAAGCCTGCGCCAGAGCCTCATCCGTCATACTGCTGTATGACGGATGAGGCTCTGGCGCAGGCCGGCAGTCCGGCAGCTGGCAACCGGCTTGCAGGTGAGACTTGAATCTCGAAGACATTACAAAAGTAGCAGAAAACTATTCAAGCCAAAACTGCAATTCAAAAACTTGGAACAAAGCAAACAAAAATTATAAATTTAAAGCTTTTGGCATGCTGCCGCCGTTAACGTTTCGGCACTCCTTTTATGTACTAGCGGGCTACGGCTTTAGTTGTCTGAAGCGATTGTCGCAATGCGGTATAAACTTCGGCGGCTACCGGCGGCGCAGTTACGAACTACACTTAACTGTCTGACTGCAGTGCAATCAACTGAATATCGTCGGCAGTTAATGTGAATATCACGCATTGGAACCGGGTTTTTTTCGCGGTTTATATGGATTTCACAGTGACCAAGAAACCAAAGCATAGGGATAGTTCTAAATAAAAAAATAACATGTAACAAAGATAAGAGAAGAAAACAAAAATGTGTACGAAATAACATTGTTTTGTCGATTATATTTAACAATTTCGGCTTGAAAATAGTTTGGCCACATCAGCCGGGGCCGCTGGCCGTTAGGGCAAGCCAGTCGTGGAATGGAGATAGTGAATTTGCAAACAAAAGTACGCCCAGTAGCCAGATGGACTGACGATGATAAAAAGGTATTGCTTGCACCTATATCAAGATATATAAAAGGCCCTGGCACTCGCAGATTGTTTTGGAATAACCTATGCTTGGTGAATTTAGAGAAACGTGTACTGCGCATATGGAGCACATTTTAGGTCTAAGATATATGGAACGAGCAATAACAGATATAGACTGGATGCTCAATGGCCCCTTTCCACGATACACGCTTTTACAGACGCTTCCGCAAATTCGAGGGCTACGCACCATTGAAAGTGGCTCGTCCGTGATACAACACGTTTGTCATAGTAAATGCGTCCATGTCCGTGTTCACGTCTGTGCCTCGCATCATGGAAACCCGTCGTACGATCGGCTGCTATAGCACACAATTACCAAGAACAGTGCAGCAAGCAAAACGGAGAGAAAAACAAAATCACGAATCAGTTCAAACCAATTAGTTAACGTTCTTCCCCTCGTATCATGTATGGCACATAATAATTAGACGATGTCGTCATCTACCGAATAGTCTTACGAATCATCGTACATGGCGCAGTGAGTCACGAGAAATGCACTCTAAAACTAGCACATAACATAACATTCGAACATCACGTTCCCACGGACCATGGCCACAGGGCTGATGCTCAATTGATTTTCGTTTATTATTTTTTATACATCTGCGACATGTGCTAAACCTGTGGTGTCTGTTGAAGTCGGGGCTGAAGTGATCAGAAGAGGCCGGTTCTTCAAAACTTTTTCTGTATTCATACGGTTTATTAGCAGCAAGCTAGAGTGGTGTACAAGGCCCTTTTTTACATTAAAGTCGTATGGGCTTATAGGACTAAGTCAAAAGGATGAGAAAGGAGTATGCAAACCCTGGGCACCGAAGTTAAACTCCCGGATGAAAATAATCAATTTCGTTTATTCAGTTTGGGCCCATAAAGAGCACATATGAACTTCAAAGTTTTACAATTACATAATGTCAAGAAATAATTACAATAACATTAAATAAAGTAAATAAATCAGTTGAAAAATATTCTTTCGCTGGTTCGGTAAGTTGGTTCTATTGAGAGTATACCAGCAAGAAACTCAGTGAACCAGATTGTGATGTAACTAGGAACAACGCTAAGATCCTGAGGACAAAAGTATTGTTGACTGGCTATTAGATAATGTACCCTAATAGTTTCCTTCCATCTTTTTGAAAAAAAAAAATATCCTCGTCACTGACGTTCCCACTTCCCACCTACGTCGAGAACTGACTGAAGCCCACACACACACGTCTAGGTGACTCTACACTTGCGCTCATACAATACTGTAATAGCTTATTAATACCTGACGGCTGCTCCGTCCGTTTGCACCTTCAATCAATCAGCCTGTCGCCGTCCAGAGCTAGAAATAGGCGTGTACTTAGACATTTGCGCAACTAAAGTATTTTTGAGAAAATGTGAATGAATGTATTTATGTTCCATCACATTATATCAAATTTACTTTTTCCTCACTGACGCCTCTTTCCCTCCGGGTAGGCAGAGTCAACAGCTCGCCATTCGCTTCTATCCTTGCATATTTCAGGAGCTTCCTCTACTGTCATTAAACTTTTTATGCAAACCCGCCGGTTTCGAGTACTTCTGACATGCCCTTTTTCATTACGTTTCCGCGTTTTAGTTTTCGTTTTCTTTTTTTGTTTAAATCTTCTTTTTCGTCTTAGCGTTAATCCCAGACGCATCCGAAGCTTCTCAACTTTGAGTCTGGGGTCCGCTTTACAAACCTAACTGTGGTTTTGGCTGAACTTCGATATTGCAGTGCAGTTAGACCAGTTGTTGGATTTTTGTGGGCTCCAACTACCCATAACGACTGCCATAGATGTTCGAATGGTAACTGGATTCTTCGTGTTCACTGAGGCACGACCAGACCAGATGCATACAAATATTTGCATTGAGCGGGGATCGAAACCGCGCCTCCTACGTAGCAGCCGCGTTTACTATCGCTACGCCACAGAGGATGTGGTTTTTTGTTTCTTTAATATGATGAGTGAAATGATATCTACCTGCCCTTGTTCCAATCACACGTCACACTTTTAGATAAGTCTCTTTTTGACGTCATCTTTTTAATTACTCTTTTCCTTGCCATGCCCTCTTTCACGCAATCTAGCTACTTTTTCTTATTACCTATCTGTACTCTACGCTTTGTACATTCGTACCTTGAGCCTTATTAACAACATTACTATCATAGTATGATTATCTCATCATAACAGCTGCATAACTAGGAAAATAATTTGAAAGTAAAACAATAGAAGAAGAAGAAATCTTGCTTTTCAATTTTTCATTAAATAGTGAAACTTTGAGTTGAGACTTCTTTCAGTAAACCGCAATAACATTCTGAAACTAGCGCGGCGTAGTAAGGTACATTCTAGATAGTATGCACGACTTAGTTTACTGAAATACAAATATAAACAAAGATTACGTAACAGCTAAGCGGATTTAAATGAAATTCATTGGATACACAACAAATTAAAATTGGCAACCGCAGATTTAGCTAAGCTAGATGATACATATATGAAAACCCAGCGTAATTCTATGCTCGCAATCGATGACGTTCGCAAGCGTTTTAGAGATAAAAATTACCGTTAACGTCATCGTATCAATCGCAATAGACACCAGACTGTGACAACAGAACTTCGTCATTTTATGAAAGCTGAAAGTTTGTCAGTGCTTGGTCCCAACACTGGTAAGGACGATAGCCCATTATGAAGTTTGGCTCATAGTGGCTTTGGCAGATTAACGGTACTAAAGTTTTGAACAGAGAAAATCTTTTTATTATCATCAAATAATGTGATTTTTAAGTGTGACAGTATTATTAGAAATCGCGTCATTCATATACAGACACTTTAACACAGTGGTAACCCTTAGACAGACACCCTTAATATTCATGAAAGTCTATGTTACATAAAACATAAAACAAATTAAGGCTGATTTTCATACAACGTTCGGAATTTTTATTTTTATCGACCGGCAAGGTTGTACGTAAGGTAACGTAGGAGAGAAGGAAACCGAAACAGTGTCGCCAATTTAGTGATCCATGGGGATCTAGCTACTCTCTAGTGATTTTTGATGTTGAATCTAGGGACTTCAATTACTAGGAGTTGGCAACACTGAACCAGAACTGTGGTACTTCAGCAGTTTCGTGGCATATTGGGACAGATAGCTTGCAGTATCCAGATCTTTTTACACGTGAAAGCTCCCACACTTTGACTAGCAGTCCCAGCTTTTTTACGCTGAATTGCGAGCTATGGATCAAGATTCCCTAACAGGTCAACCGTTTCTCCTCTGCTTATGCTAGGGCGATGGGTATCTAGCCTACCCTAAATCTGTTGAGGAAACAAATTAACCTGTCTATAATAGAACTGGGTAAGCGTGAGTTGGACTCCTACTCTAAGATTCCGTATTACATTCACAACAACGTAAAATAGTTGACGTATCGAATCACGTTATTTATAGTTCAATAGGAAATAGTTTATAGTTTACGTGTTTTGTGTTATTTGTTGTTATTATAAAGATAATGCACTACCATTAGAATAATATAGACGTTTGTGTGTAATAATTCTTTTTTTTAAATACAGCTGTAGAATGCTTTGTTAATACCTTTTTATATATTTATTATTAATAAAACAACTCGCTCCGACTTCATATTCAGTTAAATATAAAAAGAATTTACATTATATAAACCCTTAAAAATATAATAATGATAAAAAAATCCAATTGAATAAATCGTTTTTTTAATCAAGGAAAGGTATCGAATATTTTCGGTTTTTTTTTTTAGAAAATGTAGTGAGCATGTCAGCCCTAACGCGCTGCGACTTTGCCTAAGGGCTAAATATTTATGCAAAATAAAATCAACACAATGACTCATATCAATTTGCATTTTTGCCCTACAGCTTCTCGGTATCCCATCTCGCATGGGCATGTGATCACGCCATATGGAATGCCAATGCCTGGGTTACATTACGTTCACGTACGAGTATATGAGTACACCGGTTATCTCTGACTAACACTTACAAAAGCTATAAAACCGTTTTTTTTATTGATAAGATAATATTTAGCAAAATGCGTTCCGTCTTATAACATCCTTCAACAAATAACTTTGAACGTACTATCTGGCATTTCCTTATCTGTTTCGACATTCAATTAACAACACTCGGCATTACAAAGCTGAGATATGAAAACAAATCATTATCACGAAACGATAGCCCTACGTAGACGATCGTGTGAAAGACGGAGACGTCTGCTCGTGATGACTCATCACAAAAGAATGATTGTAACGAGCGAATTTTTTTTTGTTTTACTGTCACATTTTACAGCAAGGCCGCACCAGCCAACACATTGAAATTTTTGACGTAACGACACAGACTGGGCGATGTAATCATTGTAACCTGGACGAGGTTACAAAAACATACTATTTGTTTACTGTGATGTTATTGCGCTTCTCGTTTGTCGGGCATTGATTTTATGGTTATTGGTGCCAAAGGTCTAAAAGATAATGCGTTTTAACATTGACTAATTAATATTCCGGGTACACAGTAGTAAAGTGCATCAATCAAGTAGCCTTATACAGTTCACTGCACAGAATAGCATCCGAACCTTAGCCTTCCGCACCCAGTCTAGGCACCCCCAATTACCTTTTCGGGTCGTCAGTGTAGTTTTCCCGTTTGCCAATATTGCGTTCTCCACTCTAGGATCAAAGAAGCTAAATACAATTAAACTGTAACAATATTGTTTGTTGAATGTTAAAATATGTTGGCGCCGGTGTAGAATGTATACTGGGCAAAATTTTGCACAGCACATTTAGCACAATTTTCATAAAGGGCACTTCTTAAAACGGGCAATTCTCAAATTACAAAATGAGCGATTCGTGAAAGATGCATCTTTATTGACAAATGATTTAAACATAAAGATCGTAAGCCACGCCATAACTATTAGGTATTTTAGACACAAGACTATCAGCAACACCAGCTAAAACGTGATTTCGTATTTTTACCGCCGAATCACTCCAAGATATGTTCCACGTCAAAAATCTAAAAGACTCGTACATGAAACACCATAAAAAACTCGAACTATAAAGTTTCTTGACTCCACAATCGAAAAAAAAAAGATATTTCATAACCGATGCAAACGGTAATTCCATTCCGCGAATAACCAGTTTTGTTAACTGATACACGTTATTAAAACGCTTTCCTTACTGTAGAATAACGTTCATGATATAACTAGTATCGTTGTTTCACTAAATAGGTCAGACAATTAAACGAGTTGAATACAAATGAGGCGTGGGGAAAAAACCCTAGAGATAAAATATGTACGAGACATATCGTCAGACAAACAATGCTAAATTAGTTACGATTATCACGTCATTGATGTAGGCGGGCACTCTTCACAATCGCAGAACGATATTATCTTGAATTTAGTTTTTCGAGGGAATTCGTTTATTCCGGTTTCTCGAATATTACTTTTTCTGAGAATAGTACAAGTTATAGAAACTGACCGTGGCTTCTATCCGACCTTCCTTTATAATATCCTTTCAGAATCACAGAATGATACAGTTTCGAATTTCGTTTTTCAAGGGAGTTCGTTTATCCTGGTTCCTTAAGACTTTAGAGGGATCCGTATACTGTTACTATTTCCGAGAACCGTTCAAGCTATACTAAAGCGAACCTGAGTTAACTCACAGGTGAACATAATTTTGTTAATGGGCACTTTTTCTTGATTCATTGCGTGTTAGATCCGTAAAAAAAGAACCCTTATCGCGTCGCTTTATACGACACCTACGGAAAGAGACGAGTAGGCGCGTATTCTAATTCACCAGGATCCAAATACAGGCGCCAACCCCAGCGGTACAAAAGGAATTCTAAAGAAACGTTCATGACAATGACAGGCGGTGCTTATCGACAAGATGGACACGCCTTAACGAAGTGACGTATCGTTTACCTACGCAAACTGGGTTACTTAGATTGTATTACAATTATTCGAGATCAGTATACTGTGAAACTTGTTGAATAATTCAAATGGCAGCAGAAATAAAACCGTTTAATTGGTGATTTTACTGTCTTACCGTTCGAAAATTTACGAACGGTGATTAATGACGATATTAAAGACTTAAAGGCCGCGTTTAACATTATGAGTATACAGATTTCAATATAGATAGGGTACCAGATTCGAAACTGTAGATCAATTGGATGTAACTCATGCAGTTTAAATGACGGACCGTTTATATATTTATTTATTTTTAAATGGCTGAATTGCCCAGGGCAGTACTGTGCAGTTTGAGTTGCAAACTTTGCAGTAAAACCACTACAGTCCACCATTCTTAAACTTAATATGAAGACCTGTTAAAAGAAGTCAGTTCCGATTACTTTTATTTATTTTGAATCACCCATCCAACCACTAACAGTAAACATATTTGACGGTACTGAAGTATGATGTCACAGTTCTTTATTTACTAGTCTCCAGTCTCGATCTCGAATCTCATTTTGACAATCGCTTGCATTTATTTTGTTACAGGTTGTATAACTTACTTAATTTATCATTTATTATTATCAAGTACTGTTACATTGCACGTGCCCAAACCACATCAGGATTCCTTACACAATCCTAGTCACAACATTCTCTTTTACAATATATCAGTTAGTAAACTTTACAATATACTTATGTTTACTCAGCTACATTTCGCCACTGTTACATGTGCTATAAAAATAGACACAACACGAGACAAAAAATAACAAACTAATTCAAAGGAACACGTATTACCTGGAAGTCAGCTACAAAGTCAGCCCATCGTAAAATGTCGAAATTGGATGGGAACCAAATCGGATTAGCAGAAATCGTAATGTGTTCAAATAATCATAAAGTCATAGCCAATTTAACTTATGTGCTGCCTTTGTAAGCGGTGGCGGAATGCGGAAGGTAGCGGCCGGGATAGGCAGCGGGTTCGAATCGTAAATATTTATAGCACAATTCATATAAATAATGGAAGTCTAGTGATGAAAACTACTATTACAAGCAATATTTTTATTATTTGCAACTAGCCCGCGGCTCCGCCCGCGTCGATGTCAGTTATCGCTATAATATCAGTTATCGTTATAAATTGAAGCCTATGGGTTAGTTTGATGTATAAGCTATATTATTGTAAAGTTTCATTAAAATCCATTGAGTAGTTTTTACGTGAAAGAGTAACAAATATTCATCCATCCATACTCACAAACTATCGCGTTTATATTATTAGTAGGATATTTTTCAATGCATTGCGTGTATGGAGAACTAAAGACTATATAGGTAACCATCTTTATAACAGGCTTCAAAAAGGAGGCTGTTGTCAATTCTATTGGTATTTTTTGTCTAATGACAGATCATTATTAACATAGCGATTTTCCAGTTGCCTCCAAAGTTAACAATTCGGAGCTCCGCTTTATTGAAGTCGGTTCTGCCGAGTGCTACTGTCGTCAGACCCCCAAGAAAGTTTGCGTCAGAGCGTTGCCCTTTTTTACAGCAGGTATCTGAATTTTCAGGTGAGGAACTCTACACCCCTACATACACATCTATACTAGCTATATAAATTGTACTAAGTGTCCTACATTTCTCCTGTCCAGTAATTTCAGAAACAAGCACATCATCCACGTAAATACAAATACATAACACTCTTTCATTCCAAACAAAGATGCCAATAAACCACACACTTGTCATTTAATAATATAACGCTCCAATAATATTGTCTTACCCCCACTAGACTACGCCTCGTCCTTCACTTGACCCCATTCCGTTCAATCGCCTCCGCTCCCCGAGGGTCATCCACCTACCTGTCTGCGCTGACCAACCGCATATTGCATTACTATTAAATGTTTGCAAACAATAAAATGTTCTATGAATTTTTATTAACTTTTTTATAAAAACATTTGTTTATTTTGACATTGCTTTACATTTACAGAAGGATAGGAAGTTTCACCAAAAGGGGTGTATGGAGCCTCACCAAGATCTTCGAAGTCAGTTACGAGAGAGGTTCTAACGCTTCCAACTCAGGTTTTAAGCACAATAGCAGTTGCTCCCGCCAGAGTCATGATAAACCAAACAAGAGACATAGTAGTGGTCTAGAGCAAACCTCGGGCTCCAAAGTACAAGCTTTGGATGCAACTGGGACTAAAATAGCCCTGCTTATACTCTTTAATCTATAGTTTTTATTAAATAAATATAAACGAAATCACCGGTATTGAATGTATTTGAAAACAGGACAAGGGCAGTACGTGACCCAAGTAAAAAACAAATAGTAATATAATAATGAACGCTCACAATTTATATAGTCAGTCCAATTACTATTGAATCATCACCTACACTGTTGCTCGCTCATTTCTTATAGTACAATTTAAATATTTGAAACTAAAATTATACTCTATTTTGGTCGGGATTATTTTCAAGTTCAAATATAAACATCAAATAGTAGGAGAATTTTGTTACTTATAAGAAGTTGGGACAAATAAATCTGAGGAAATAGTTCACTACTAATCTATTCATTGTAATTTTATTGTTATTATCATGGTATTTTTTGTTTTTTATTGACTTATACATGCTGACAACAATGTGAACCTTTAAATTACGCTAATAGTGATAACAGAAATATTGCATGCTGCTGCAATTGAATTTGAATTTGAAATTTGAATTCATGATATGACCCTACTCCCGAGTTACCACCTTCTAGTCGTCATTCGGTGCTCATGCTGAGCAACAGACGAGGATTTGACGCAGGCTTTTCTCTTGGGGTCGAGACTCAAGAGGTCATAGAATAGTAGACCCACGCTCCAGAGGGCACAGGTGGAAAATCGCTAAAATATGAACCCTAACCCTTTACGATTTAAGGAAAAAGAGCATGATCCGGCGTGCTGTCCTGTACTGATGGATGAGTTGGCTTATTATGGAGATAGGTGCGGTGTGTGACAAGATTAGGAATGAGGAATTTTAAAAGAGTGATGCGTAGGGATAAAAGTAAGATAGTATCTAAAGAAGACATTAGATATGGACGTGGACTATTACAAGGGGAGAGGAAGACCTAGGAAAAGAGGGATGGACTGTGTGAAAGATGATATAGTTAGAAAAGGAGTGAATGTTGAGATGATTGCAAGGAGAGATAAATGGAATAAGCACACATGCTCATTTAAATACGGTTTTACATGAACTTTATGACATTATCCATTATAATCAAAGCGGAAATCAAAGAATAGAATGTAACTTTCAGGGCTGCCCAAGATTGTACGAAATGAAGGAGTAAAAGTCAGAAAACAGATCTTGGACTCCGAGGTGAAAGCCTCTGATGCAAGTCAGCTGACGTGTTGGGTCTACCACCACCAAGAAAGTTTCCAAACAAGTTCTATAATCAATTAATTACTTCGGTAAAGTAATAATAATAAAAATCAATGTTTGTTTATATACTTGATCTTTTCAAGTACCGAAACATTGCGAAATTTAATAACGTTAAATAATTTTGGCACACTATTCGTAACTGATTATTATTTATTTATGCAATACCTAACGCTAATTTTATGTTATTTTCCAGCCTTTTCTTTCACATAAACCTTGACCAGAAAATTACGAACACAGCAAAAAATATAGGTTTAGCCCCTCTCAAGGTTTGAGCTTAGCAACGAATTTAACGAATTTTAAATAGATAAAATATTTATTTTAATTACCATCAAGACACGTCAATGTGACTTCACAGCGCTAGATGGTCAATAGTCATCCTCCGAGCCTTTTCCCAAATCAATTGGAGTTGTTCAATAATGTTTTTTTTAGGTGGCAGACAAGCACATGGCCAGCCAGATGGAAAGTGATTACCGTGGCCTATGGACGTGTGCAACACCAGGGAAGTCACACTCGTGCTGCCGACCCTTTAAGCACAGAGAGTTTTTGTGCCGTCAGAGTAGAAGACAAAGCAGGACAAGCCTTTGGTCTTCCCACTGACAGCACATATAAGCTCTCCAGCAAGCTCTGGCTACCCTACTCATCGCTGGGAACACAACACGGGGTTATTAAAGCTGCGGTTTTTTTTTATTTGCTTGACTCTTCGACCAGGGTACACCGGCCGCGGCTGGTCACAGTCTGTCAAATGGAGTTGATTTACAGTGTAACTACGAAACAGCCGAACCCTAATGCGCACTATCACAGCCCACCTCCACAGCCCACTTCAACCCATAGTTAGACGGCAATAGCTGCGGTAAAAGCTAAAATAAACTAATCCATAACTACCTAAATATCCGCTTATAATATGTATTCAGCAATAATTAAAGATAAAAAAAAAATTCGCAGAAACAAATACACACTAATGATAGCTGACATTAACATAGTAATGTAGTATTTTTAATAAAAAGTAGTGCCGCGAATTTAGAACGATTTTATAATAATACATCTTAGTTATGTCGCCGGTAAAAAAACAACTTTTAAAAATAAAATCAGGGTTACTGATAATTCAGGCAAAATGTACGCTGAAGAGAAATTAGGCTGAATAATATTGCGAATGAAAATCTAGTTTAATATCAACCTTTGCCAAGTGTGATAGTTTAAAATTGTTTCTTACGTGTGCAAGAGTTCCACAAATAATTTAACAAAAGTGGGTCACTGTGGCGAAGGTTCCTTGTTTAATAACACGAATACTGCTGGCTTCCCGTTCTAGATTTCCTTCCACCATTTTCATCAGGCTTATATTTATCGTCATAATTAGCAGCATCTGACCGCTAATCCTGATTCAAAACATACACTTTGGAGCTTTACGGTGGTGGCTGCTTTCTTAGGGTCACTGTGGTGACTGCCGTCTAACCCGCCAGCACCGAGAGAAAGGCCGGTGCTAAAGTCTCGTGCGTCATCAGCAGATGTATCGGCTTGCTGGTGAGGTTGGTCATGGACCCTAAAGATCTTAGTGGGGTCCCATACATCGGGTATGTCGCGAGTAGAGGAGTAGACAATTAAACGTCTTCATCTTATAAATATTATTTATTAACTAACCCATGAATGATCTACAAATTCACCCACCCCTTGAGTTGTTATTACCTACCCACCTGAGTGTGAAATCAGCGAAGCCTAAGCAGAAACCCAGGGCACTAAGAAATCAAAGTTCATACGATTTACGTTCCAAATACAAGGCAATTCGTAATTAATATTCACACATATCGCGTAACTAATTCATCGTAATATTAAATGGAAATGGCAAAACCGTGCAGTGAGCTTTAAGTAATTAACCTTTGCTATTAATATTACCAACACTTGTTAATCTTAGGCGACACACTTTGGAAACTAGCTTTAGACTTAGATGTCTTGTCTCTCTACCTAGTCGCAGCAGTAGCGGTATAGGACGGGCATGAACCCTCTTGCACTTCTCCAATCTAAAAGATCACGCGTCATGTACCTACTGCTAACTCCTGTTTTTTTCCCTGGCCCTGACCCTAAGATAAACGTTCTTCAAAAAGACAGAAAAATAGTTTATCACTCTTCGAAACACAGCATAAAGCGGTTCTGTTCAGAATCATGGTCTCCGTCAAAAGAACCCTCTACTCAGATGTGGCATTTGAGTAGAGGTTTCCTTGAACTGCATTCGTCTACCTACAATCAATAACCTGTTGCAGTCTAATACTGGAAATAGGCATATCCTTATGTACTCAATAAAATCCAATCTACGACGTTACGCAACCAGTATATGATAATCCATTTTTTTCATTAAACGACTTCAAGAGGAAGAAAGGCTCGTCGATTTTTTTTTAATTATCAATCCGCCACTTTGTATTCTTTGCATTGTTGGCGAGGAATCAAATGTGTGCCACTTGCTCTAATAAAAAATAACTGTACTAAATTTTAATTTAATTCAGTATATTAAATATATAACCTTGACTAATTTTATTTATAATATATTATTTAATTGCAGTTATTACCGCCGGATGAGGTTTTGTTAGGTAGTGTCAACCTTGCGGCTTATCTAATATCCCACGGCAGCGGTCCAAGTTCGATTCCAAGGCAGAAAGGCGCCTTTCTGATACCGCTCATCACTTGAGGTGCCGGTGATCAAAAACCTGTTCACCTTAGTACACAGGTATGTTCTTGGGTGTATTAACCTTTTATTGGTTAGTGTGGTGACGTGTATCCCAACGGACTTTATCACTTCAATAATCGGGTTTTTTTCTTTGTTGGTAGTATTTTACTATCTATAGTTCTATTTTATTGTTGATATTTTTCCCGATACGGGAAAGAAACCGTGGCTTAACGGACAGCAGTCGCGTTCGCTAATACTTCAATACAATGGTAGACAAAACATACAAGAAAGTTTTTAGGGCATGCGCATTTTTTATTTTTACGAAGAATCGATCTAGGATTATGTTATGTTTAGAATTTCTAAAAAACTATTTACAAAACATATGGTGCCACTTCCGGATGATGTAGTGTAATAGCTTTAAATACTAGTAGTACCTAGTAGTAGAATACAATTTAAACCATCCAAATCGGCAGAGTTGTTTCCTAGAAATCGACCAAAATACATAAAAACCATACGCGTCGGAGTTTTGTGAAGTTTAAACAATAAATCTTGTATTTAATACACTCAACACTACGGAATCTATTGGCAATGCAAGCAATATAGCTTAGCTGGAGGGGTTAGGGGAAATTCTAGTGGTGGAAAGGTTAATATTCTTTTAAAGAGAAAAGAATACAAATACCAGGAGGTATTACTTCAGTTAAAAGAGCACCGATATTATAGCAAAGTGAAATGACCTACTTATTTTGTAACTGATATTAGCAGCACGAAAATGAATTCGTTTATTTTTTTCGTCTCTTTATTTTTCAATCTACATTTATAAACGTTTGGATCGATTTCGTCCAAAATATTGCAAATTAACACAGCACAAAACATGATATATTTTACCTATTCTGATCCCGGGATAAGGTTCCTGTGTTTGTAAGTTAAGAAAGTCGTGGGTACATACTAGTTATATTAGTTTGTAAACTGAGTATAAGAAACAATCACAATCATTTTACCTATAGCACTACATATTAAAAACTGCCCATTTGATACTTTCTAAACTTTACGTGAATGTCACTGGCTACTACACGACGTTTCGGATACTTTTCAACCTGCGACCATGGTTGGTGCAAAGTAGCCAAAACGTTGTGCTGAACGAAAATAATACCAAATAAATCGCGATAGAATCTGTTAAAGTGGTTTTATTTAAATAACTGCACTTTTCTATGCGGTACGAATGGCTCTCACAAAACCCACGCCGGCATTTCGTATTGCACAAAACATATAATAACACTTACAAGTGCCATAAACAAGCAATTTGAGCTAGATATAACAGTCAGTAATTCCTATCATCTGATAGGTACAAGCGCAACAAACATAGTGACGCAACTTTCCTACCATAGTCGTACTACTCTGAAACTAAGTTCTTGATAGAATTGCGACCGATGGTGCGTACGATTATTGCTTTTATTCAGACTGTTACAGTGAACCTTTAACTTTTGAAGTTATATCATTCATAAATTCATGATATAACATAATTAGACGCTCTCTCTTACTTTGACTTTAGGTCACCACATCATTTAAATTCAACCTCAAACCCAAGAATGGGAAATACTGTTTAAAAGTTATGTAGCAAGCAGCATAATACAATTATGTAGTACGTCATTCTGGCTTTGCCATTCACCCACTAAAACAGAGCCTCTCAGAGATTAGAATGGACATTCACTGCTTTTAAAGGTTGGGTTTTCGACTAACAGACGCCTATAAGGCGTGGATCCGAGTGGTGACGCAAAAAAATACAAGTATCACCACCCCTAATTCATCCAAAGGGTGTCGTAAGGGGCGACTTACGGAAAAATATGCAGAAGATTCCTGCGAAAGAAGGAAATCTCAACATGAAACCTAACGCCAACCCGTCTGGCCTGCGTAGAAACAGTAGACGGGCGGTCTACTGTTTCTACGCTGGAGAGGCCTAGGTCCAGCAGTGGACTTCTATAAGCTAATTGATTTATTATACAGAAAAGGCAAAGTAAAGTGATGAACGAGGTTATTTTCTGTTAAATCACGTCAAACGTTCCTAAACAACGTTTCTACGAATTGCAAAAATGCAAACCTAAAAATAACTGTGACGAATTTAAAAAAAAGGTGTGGGTCATTGAACTTGAAAATAAATAGGTATGTGTCGTTACGATACTGTTATATTATTAGATCAGCTAGCAACATCACGCTCGCGGATGAGCGCATTAACAGGCGTGACAAAACTGGTATAGGATGTAATCATCGCTATTATAAGATGTTTTTATTGAAATAAATTAAATTATTGTTGTACACTATTATAGATTTTTATTACCTCTGATGGCAGAAATGTAAGCTGAACCATTAACAATAGCAGTTGACAATTCAAAGTAATAGAAAGATTCCTTAACATTTTTTTCCTGAAATTGAGTACGATTTTCAAATTACTCACATAATATTCTTGAAAGTTTATGCGAATATTAGTCGGAAATAAAACTAATTTAAGCAAAGTCTTCTTCATCCTAGCGCATTTATTCTTATTCCAGTCGCATCCGAAGCTATCAACTTGAAGTCTGGGGTCCGCTTTTACCAGTCCAACTGCGAATTCGCTAAACTTCGACATTTTCTGTGAAGCGACTACCATACCCGTAACAACTGCCATTGATGTTTGTATGGCAAACGGGACCGACGGCTTTAACGCGCTTTTCGAAGCACGACCAGACCAATGCAAATACCCATATTCATGCATACAAATATTTGCACTGAGTGGGGATCGAACCTGCGCCTCCTGCGCAGCGACCACGTTCACTACCGCTACGCCACGAAGTCTGTCTAATTTTAGCAAATTATATACTCCAATTTATTTACATTCCTTATTTCAGTTGCTTAGAACCAGACAACCACCATCCTCCCATGACCACAAGCGGTGTTAACTTCGTGCTACTAACTCTGGTGTCATCCAAAACTTACAATTTGGAGTCCAGCTGCCCATCCGTTCCGGAAGCTGATTTGTCGTTTGTTAGTTAGGAAGGTAATGTCTCAGGCAATTTTCACTAACCGAACGAAATGTAGTTGTTTACTTTTAGTCTTTACTAGTCGTCATCCGCGGCACTGCAACTGCTCCTGTTCCCGCGACCCAGATAAAGTTGAAGATCCCGTGACCGCTACCCACAATAACCTATACCCGCGATAAAATAAAGTTCGATCTTCGGGATGAAAATTTGATGAATGAAGTTGAAGAAATGAATTTAGAATTTATTTCTTCAACTTAATTCATCAAATTTTCCATCTCCTAGTTCTAATCTACATCCCACGAACTTTTAGCTAAATCGGTACAGCCAGTCTCAACTTACAGGACTTTCTTTTATAATAGAGATTATGAGACTTATTAGTCAGTAGGAACAGAACTTAAACGCACATTATTTAGAATTGCAGAGCACGTAAAAAGTAACTTAAAAAGAAATTGATGTCGAATGCAAATCGGCTCGAAGGACCATTAATAAAACCACCTCTTTCTTTACCCTATAATTTTATCGAAAACACCGACTCGAATGAAAAAACGTATAAAAAAGCAGCAAACAGCTCCTTTCAGACGGTCCGAAGTATGTGTGTCAATTAACTTGACCTCACTGGCGATATTAAAATTTGCAAGTCTGACTTTTACAGGTTTAAACAACTAAATTGGAGAGCCATTCTTAATTAACTATATGCTTTCACGGAATTTCGCGCCATACACCAGATACGATGGCTACACACAGGTCCTATCGGTTTGCCTGTCTTTTTTTTTATAATACGTCATTTATTAAGATTCTTTATTGTAAATTCAAACATTTTTTTTAATGTAAAAGGATATTTTTATAGAAAAGGCGAGCTTGATGTTGATTTTCCTCCCAGCAAACCTTGGAATGTTAGAGGAAAACAAAATCTAGATGTGTCTTTAATTTTAATAAAATATGTAAAAAGTACGTATGTAATTATTAACATGATTAGCGGAAACTTTCGTACGTTGCGGACCCGTATAGATTTAGAACCTAAACCTACTTAAATATATTCGGAGGTACTTGAATAAACACCGAAGGGGTAGGACCTAGATCGGCTGAGCAATATCAAATACTAATAAGGGACACGAAATAAGTTTTTACCTTATAGCATTGACATTAACATTCCAATGTTGCATGATAATTTGACTTTCTTTAAAATTTGCACACCTGTCAAAGGTAATAAGCAGAGCACTTGTTCACAGTGATGGGTAATTGTCCGAAAAATTTCAAATACCGGAAATTTTTCAATTTATTTTTCTGAAAAATTGAAAAATTGGAAAAATAATGGAAATATATCTTTTTATCGAAATTATTAGTTTAAATGAAATAGTTTATAAAATATGGTTCATAATAAGTTGAAATTCAAATGATTTAATGGCTTTACATGTTGTTTAAAAAAAAAAACAAATGATCAAAGTTATATTTTAATACAGATTCATGGTCAATGGTTTATTTTACACATTGTCGTGCGGTGTTCCACAGGGTTCGGTCCTGGGGCCGCTCCTGTGGAACATCGGTTACGACTGGGTGCTTCGCGTACGGTGCCACCGTCCCGTGTTATGCGGACGACACGCTGGTGACGGTGAGCGGGGCTACGCACCGCGAAGCGACCCTGAGGGCCACGACCGCGGTTGCTCAGGTCGTCGACAGGATCCGGCGGCTGGGTCTCGAGGTACACACTCGAGGTGCACAAGTCCGAGGCCATGTTCTTTCATGGCCCTCGGCGCAGGCCAGGCTCGGGAGCCAGCCTTACAGTGGGAGGCACTCCCATCGACATCAAGCCCCGGTTGAAATACCTGGGGCTCGTGCTTGACGGTCGATGGGACTTCGGACAGCATTTCCGAAGTCTGCGCCCCAAGTTGGTGCTCACGGCGAATGCCTTGGGCCGGTTGTTGCCTTACTTGAAGGGCCCAGAGGCCTCCTGCAGGAGAATCGACGCGGGTGTCGTGCGGTCCATGGCCCTATACGGGTGCCCCGTGTGGGCGGACACCCTGGAGGCCAGATTCCTGCCTCTGCTCCGTACGGCGCAGAGCACGATGGCCTCCAGGGCCATCAGGGGATACTGCACGATATCCTTCGAAGCGGCGAGTCTCCTGGCCGGATCGCCACCGTGGATCCTGGAAGCGAGGGCCCTTTCGGCACTATATCAGTTCCGAAAGGAGGCGCGGGAGCGGGGATTCTATCCCGAGCCCGAGGATATTCGGGCCGAGAAATCCCGGCTCCACCAGGTCATGGTGGCCGAGTGGGAGCGACGACTTGGGCAACCACGCGCAGGGCACGCCGTGATTGCGGCGGTAAGGCCCATCATGGGGGAGTAGCTAGAGAGGCCACACGGTAGCCTCTCGTACCGTCAGACGCAGATTATCACCGGGCACGGTAGCTTCGGGCGGTATCTGCATCTGATGGGTATAGAGCCAACGCCCGAGTGCCATCACTGCGACGCGAGCGTGGACTCGGGGCTGCACACGCTCACCGAGTGCCCGGCGTTTGAGACGCCGAGGCGGGAGCTTGTGGCGGCCCTGGGGGTGAGAGTGCTCACGCTCTCCACCCTGCTCGCGGCGATGGGCCGCTGCGCGGATGCGTGGGCGGCCAGCGCCTCCTTCTGCGAGCAGGTCATGCTCGCGAAGGAGACAGCAGAGCGAGCGCAGCGCGATGAGCGAGAAAGGCTCGCTGACATCGCTGCACGCGCTCGAAGGCAGCTCGGGCGTCGGAGGGCGCAAACTGACCTCCGCCCCCCATGAGCGCGGGCCTGAGGGTGACGGGTGGAGCCGCCCGTCACCCTAGCAGAAGCAGGCCACGGCGGCGGCGCGCATCGTAGGACGATGCGCGCCTCCCCACACCGGGTTTGAGTCGGGGACCGCGTGGTCCCCCCCTTCCCGAGGAAGGCCAGACCGAGAGGGATGGCCCTGGGTCAGCCGGGGTGCGAGGGATATGTCGCATGACAACCTCACCTTCGGCCTAGCACTACGACCCAGAGACGGCGTGCGGTTTAGTCGGTTCGAGTCCGACATAACCTCCCTCCTTTTATGAGTGTTTTTGACTGATCTGACCCACAAAACTGCCATTGTTAGTAGACAGCGATGTCCAAAGGTAAGCACCTAAAACTAATATTTTACTATTAAACAGAAATACCAACAAACTAGTAGGTATCTATCTACTTAATATTGCACGTTCATATAACTACTCGTACACGTAGCATTATAATATATTTTAGACTCAGTGGCTTTGTTTTTCAGAAAAGATTATACTAGCTTCAGATAGTGAATCAGATACTGAAATGAACTGTAATTTTGACAATATGCGTAATGAATCAGAAAATTTATTCACTGAAAATGCTGATTACATTCCAAGAAAAAAAAAAGCTTTCAGAAGTCGCCGGAAAAGACAATACTCCAAATTGCAGCTTACCTAGAAGTGATACGTACATATCAGAACCAGATGAGTACAGTCAGTACGCTCAACGTTGGTCTAGTCCAGATTATACAGTTAAAGAATCCCAAAAACAAATCCCAAATTCAGAAAATCAGTTTTGTGATGCGGCAGTGATGACAGAACCAGAGTACAAAGCGGAAGAAAATGAGAACATTAGAATTTCAAACTTAATGATTTGTAAATTTATCTCGCATGAACTTCACCGGTATACCGGTGATGAACGGTATAATCTTATGCAAGAAATCATAAAAGTCTTTAAGAAAAATAATAAATAACAGTCTTAGTAATAGGGTACGGAATCCTAAATATGAGAAATTTTAGTATTTTGATAAAAAGTAACAAATAAAAATTTGTTATCTTGTTTTATTTTCTGATCTTGGTCGACTCCCCATTTTTTCCAATATTTGAAAAATATTTGAAAAATTGAAAAAATTTTGGAAATTTTTCATTTTTTCTTTTCTTTTCATTCCGAAATTTTTCCATTATCCATCACTACTTGTTCATATTAGGTACTAAACTGCTAACCAACCTCTTTTGCCTTACTTATGTAAATAAAATAATTTGAATTTGAAATATTCAAACTGAAGGCTTTTAGATATTTTGTCCAGCGACGTGCCAAATGCAAAAACCCGTCTTACTAGTATGTAATAGGTGTTCCTTACTAGCTTTTGACATTGCACAGGCGAGGCAGTTTTAGTTTAACACCCATATTTCATCAAGGATAAGCTTATTGTCATCAACTAAGCATGTTTTCAGACTCGTTGCTTCTAAGAATTTTATATCACCACACAACCTAATAATAATCGAACCAGGGATCTAACGCATACCAGTCGCACTGGCTACCATTGCGTCAATACAATTACGTCACTATTTCATAATTCGAATTAACTGCATTTCTTATTTTGTTATCGTATTCACCTTATTGAAACCATCGTCTATCTGCGTGGAGAATAAAAAATAATAAAGCCAAGCTCGTTTCACTAATGAGGTTTTGCCCCGAGGAATAGAGTTTTTGTTTATTTTTCATACTACCCACACATAATAAACGATCATCGGTGTGCTCCAAAAACTCAAATGTTTTTTCTGACAACAAAGCAATATTCTTTCATACAAATAAGAATTATAACGCGTCTCGATGGTATTTCATAATTGAAAGAAATAAATCAGTTAAATTTCTATATAAAATGTAGGTCAAGTTTTGACGGTTGAAGGTATGTGTAGACCGACTGCAGCTGTGGATTGAACCGAAAATTCTCTATTAAAATAATCACTAAGTTACTTAGTTTTCAAGTACTTTTGCCCAGGTATTAGATGAAACGTGATTGTAATAAATGTGAAAGTCAGTGAAGATGTTTGTTACTCAAGCACGACAAAACGGCTGGAAAGAGTCTGGAATAGCACATAGGCTAGCGTATTTATTCCCGAAGTAAGTAGCTATGGATTATTAAACAATTAATTGATAAAGCCACAAATGCTTATGGATGTCGGGATACATACTTTTAACTACATTAAAAGCCAAATTCACAAGGCAATAGGTACATACATACATATTCAGACCTGTAAGTCCCCGAAAGGGTATGTAGAGGTATATTACAACATTACATTACATACCACCCACATTTCGTCAACTATGATTTGTCCCACGTCTTTGAAAATAGAAACTAGTTACAAAACTCACGGCCCTTGGCAGTTTCGTGTCCTATCCAAGCGATTTTCAATTTGATATCATATGATTGGCTCCTACAATTTTTCTGGTTATTTCAGCCTCATATTTTATTATTAAAGGACTTAGTGGCTCACTCTTACATGTCCATAACTCAAGAGTACACTAATCGCTACCGGGATACATACGCGGGATCAATAGCTACCTGCAGCGGCCATTGCAAACCAAATAATATGCAATCCACAATACAGAACCCCATATCATCAGTAATGGCTTCTGCAGGTCAATTTACTAACGACAGCTAATAGTAAATAAATGTCACTGCGAATAGAACCGGTCGTGCGCTCGCGCAGATGAGCTAACCATGCGAGATTCGACGCTGACGCAAGCGCCGACGAGAAGCGGTTAGGTACCTTACACACCATATTGACAAATATAAGGTCTTGCATTATTTATATATTTGGATACATAAATTGATATCAAGTTCACGTATGTTTGTTACACAACTGAGGCTGTTATGGGATATAGGCCGATCTGAAACATGGCATTAATTACTTCATTACTTTCAAGGTCATACACGCCTGCCTACCTCTGAGAGAATAAACAGGCATGAAAATTTGTAATCTTAATATATATAAATCTCATGTCACAATGTTTGTCCTCAATGGACTCCTAAACCACTTAACCGATTATAATAAAATTCGCACACCATGTGCAGTTCGATCCAACTTGAGAGATAGGATAGTTTAAATCTCAAATTATAGTCCGATTCGCGATAACCGACATCCACGCGGGCGGAGCCGCGGGCGACAGCTAGTAAACTTATATAGTAAAATACGTTACAAGAAAGTCTCTTCTTCATTCGGGAACTAATCTTGGTTGCATTAATAAAATGCATTTTGCGGTTCTGGGATCCACTCCACTATCCCCTTATCGTGGATAACATGGAGACACAGTAGTCCCACACCCGAGGGCAGGCCCCTGGGTCAGCCGGGGCGTGATGGATATTACCAGAGGCAATTTCATCCTCGGTAAATGTTGACCCAAGACGGCGTTTAGTTTCCAGTTACATTGGAGGCTTTCACCTCCGAACTTTGCTTACACGTAATTATTACTTCTGCCGCTTTTAATTCGACTTATATGGTTTGACAACTACCCCCGAACCAGTAAGGGAAGACTTTTCCGGAGCTTGTTCCTTCAATCGGCAGGTGTACCATCTTACAGATGAAGTTGGCATGGGCCCTGCAGATTGTGATGGACGACAACCATCAAACAGAACTCTTATGCTCTTATGACGTTTGGAATTTGTATACGAGTCGATCTTTAGGGTAAGATGTGCACTAAACGCGCAACAGCCTCACATCCGAAACGTAATCGTAATAGAATTACTAACCTACTTTCATATCTGAATGTCGACTGGTCAGTCTTTTTTGTCAGAATCTAGTAGAATTAATTTTTACGTACTGTTGACCAACTGACTTGTTCCGGATATGAGACGCAAAATTAAAACAACAAACTCGTCAAATCGCATTTCTATTGTATTTTTTATGTTTTATGCTTCAAAGCGCACCAAGGTACGCTAAATTATACGAAAAAATCTCCTAACGTGTGTGTCAAACAATGCGATTAAGTGATCGGGCTGTTCTTCAACAAAAATTACTAGTATGCGTGGCCATGGAAAAAAAAGTATAGTATACGGTTGTAGGCTCCTCATTACGTGTTAGCGACTAAACATCTTTGCCTAACGTTTCGTAGATGTGCAGTTTAACTAGTGTGTGTGATTATACTTATGAATAATACATATATTATATTGAAAACATTACAAAGCGAAGATTGCATTAATACATAAAAATGATGATATTTATAACTTTCGTTGTGGTTCAGAGATTCATTATGATTTTTTTAGTGTCGTTAAAACTTTTTTAATACCGAAAGCAATTTGTTAGCGAGCTTGCTGCCCACCGGGTTGGCGCGCAGAAAATGATTTTTCGGATAACGCGATTGGGATGTCAACCATATCAAGTTAATGAGGTATTACAAATTAGATAAATAGTTCACAGTGTGTAGTTACACAGTATGGGTATTGATGGACATAATTTCTTCATCTTTTCTTCTTCATCCCAGTCGCATCCGAAGCTTTTCAACTTGGAGTCTGGGGTCCGCTTCACCAGTCTAACTGCTGATTTGGCTGAACTTCAATACAAAGTCTCGTAGGTTATCTGGATATCTAATAAATTACCAGGTTTAATTTTGATCTTAAATATGCCGCATTAAAGTTTAACGCTTCTAATATCACTACATACCTACATACATACATATAATCACGCCTTTACCCCCGGAGTGTTAGGCAGAGGTGAATTAACACCCACATTTCACCAATCTGTATTCGGTCCCAAGTAATAGGGGGTGAGCCTATTGCCGTATTCCGGGCGATTGACTCAAGCCATGCATCTGAGGCTGAGTCTGGGCTGTACATATCTGTCTGATGTTAAAGTCAATCAGCCCTATCCCTTAGTCACCTTGTACGACACCACATGGTGGCCCAAATTCTACTCTGCCGGGAACCACGCGGCACTAATATAATTAAGTGTATGCAATGTGTACTATGCTTGATGTTACATTAACATTTTGTAAAATAAACGTTGAGACGAAAATGCCACGATTTTCTAAAGAAATTAAATATGTTACATAAATGGGGATACCATCATTATCTTGCATTTAAATGACTATATTTATCAACCATTTATTTTGTTGCGAAAAATAACATTCTTAAAACTCTGTGCAGCGTGCCGCCACAGAGTAATCACCGTAATCGGTAATGTAATGATTACACAACACCATAACGTAGATCAAGTATTTTACATCCACGCGAACATCCTACGTAGAAAATGAGGACTTTTTACGTAAACAATTGTGTTATTAAATGATTCTTATATTACTTTCACTGTTTAACTTATAGCCAAATGTTTACTTATTTTATGAACGAAAATAAAACAGTATCTGAATGTACAAAAATGTGGAGCACACAAGATATTTTTCTACTAGTTTTTTTAGTATTAAGCTCGTAAAATTCCCAATATATGTATACAAATAAACGTTAAAAATGTTTATTCCTAATCATTACATGAATTCGGAAACCGTGTAAAGATTGTTTTAGCTTTATAAGTATTCGAGTAAAGTATAAAATATTGAGTGAGTAAATTGATTGACAATATCATACATAACACTCAGATACAGAGATATAATTTGCATACACTCTTCCTCCTCATCATCATCATTAAAACTTTAATGCAAACCCATCGGTTTCCTGCGTTTCTGACCTGGCCAAGCATTTCATGAGAGTAATGAAATAAAACAACTTTGTAATGGATTCTATTGCGATTTTTTTGGTATAACTTTATTATATTTTAAATTTTATTTTCGCGTAAACTTCTGACAGTATCGTATATATTAACGTTTTAACGTATATATATACGTATATATATGACAGCCTATCATGCATACGTGTCTTCTATAATAAGATATGGTCTCATAATTTGGGGTAATTCCGTAGATGTCGATCGAGTCTTCAAAGCACAAAAAAAATGTATCCGTGCTATGTGTGGAGCAGACTTTCTCGATAGTTGTAAGCCACTGTTTAAAAAACTTAAAATACTGCCTCTACCAAGTCTCTATATCTTGGATATTTGTGTCTTTGTAAAAAAACATAAAGAACTATTTGAGAAGTTCAGTGATAGAGAAAATAGTCGTACTCGGCATAAGAATAAGCTATGTCTGCCTATGGTAAAGCTAGAATAGTCTAAACGAAGTGTGTATTGCATGTGTGTAAAAATATTTGATCACTTACCTAATGACATTGCTGAATTACCTATCCGATTATTTAAAAGGACATTAACTAGAATATTATTAAATAAAAATTACTATGACATAAATGAATGTCTAAATGACAAATCTATAGAATGACAATTAAATATATGTAATTAAATCAATAAAGTTTTTAATAATGTTAATGATAATAAATGTAAATTGAAATTGACAAAATATGTATTTTGCATGCCATCATGTGGCAGAATATGTATTATGAACTTTATTATATTGTAACACCTTTCTATCTACCATATTCTTGCAAATAAATTAAATTTGAGTTTGAATTTGAATTTGTATGTATTAAGTATATATTAACGGCTGTACGTTTTGAGAATACGACAAGGAATAAATAGTAGAAAAATTACACTGGTCTACAAAATGAAACTTTTTGTGTGCCTTTCAATTGAATACGTTATTTTTATATTGCTTTAAGGTTACTGAATAGAAAAACAAGAATATGTTTTTTTAATTAGCTCTTATTTTGGAAATATACCTAATATACAAAATTTGGCTTCTAGTAACACGTTAAAGTACAAAACATTTTATCAAAAGAAACTGTATTAATTATTTACTATTATTTTTTGCTTTTTACTTATATAAAATTGGAAATATTACATTAAAAAAAAAAATAACGTATTTATTCAGGATTTTCTTTTCTTTTTCGTTTGTCTTTTGTAATCACTGTTAGGAGTATCTCTTTTCAAATTCCAGCAGTAGTCCGCTAACATTGACGCATCCCATCGGCCCTGGTATCTCTTTTTCATTGTCGAGATATCTTGGTGGAATCGTTCACCATGTTCATCACTTACATCACCGCAGTTAGAAGGAAAAAAATCAAGATGAGAGTGAAGAAAATGAATTTTTAGGGACATATTGCAACCCAATTGTTGATACTTTTGAAGGAGATTGTTCACAAGTTCAACATAATTTTCATTTCTCTTATTGCCCAAAAAACCATGAACGACTGCTCTAAAAGATTCCCATGCTTCTTTTTCAAAGCCTTGTAAAACTGAATCAAAGTTTTGGTCCTTTAGAATCTCTCTTATTTCAGGTCCGATAAAGATTCCTTCTTTAATTTTGGCGTCGCTTATACGTGGAAATTTACTTCGCAGGTATTTGAATGCTGGTCCATCCTTGTTGAGAGCCTTCACAAAGTTTTTCATTAGTCCCAATTTGATATGTAAAGGTGGTAGAAGAATTTTTTGGGAATTAACTAGAGGAAGGTGCTTGACGTTCTTCTCTCCAGGATTCAGGCTTAGTCTAGGATTCCAATCTTTTTTTATGTAATGTAAAGATCTAGCCCGACTATCCCATTCGCACAAAAAACAACAGTTCTTGGTATAGCCCATTTGTAAACCCAACACCATTGCTATGACTTTTAGATCACCACAAATCTGCCATTCGTGCTCTGAGTATGATATAGCATCTAGAATTAATTTCATATTTTCGTATGTTTCTTTAGTATGCACAGCATGGCATAACGGAATCGATGGTTGTGGTTACCATTATGGAGAAGAACAGCTTTTAAACTCAATTTTGAGGAGTCTATAAACAGCCGCCATTCCTGTGGATGGTATTCAATGTTCAAAGCGTTCATCAAGCCATTTACGTCATTACAGAATGCAAGCTGGTTTTCGGATTTGAAATAGGGTATCTAGTTCTTCTGACGATATCTGTATAAACTGATTTTGACATCCGGTTGAAGCAAATTCCATTGCTTAAGTCTCGATCCTAGTAATTCCGCTTTATTTTTTGGCAAATTTAAATCTCGTATAAGGTCACTGAGTTCATCTTGCGAAATTCTATGAGGTTCGTCACAAACAATATTGTCACCCACAAACTGTGGCGATTGTGAGGCTGTAGGCTCATTGTAGTCAACTTCCATTGAAATTATCGCTTCTTCAGGATCTTCCTGGTATTCTTCGGGAGGTCGAGGAACAGGTAAATCGATTCCGTGTGGTACAGGTCGCGATACAGAGGCTACGTCAGGGTATACTACGCTTCGTTTCTTTTTTCGTGATATACCGTGCTGGATGAGTGGAGTCAAGCAAAAGTAACAGTCATTCGCATGATTGGTAGGTTCCCTCCACATCATTGGTACACCAAAAGGCAACGAACGTTTCGTTTTGTTTAGCCACTTAATCAGATTTGTGGAGCAAGTTGTGCAACTAAAATGTTGTACCCACAATTTGTCTTGGTTTTTAATTTTAATTCCAAAATAATGGAAGTAAGCAGTTTCTAAACGTTGCGTTATTGAGCATCTTTGGTTAGTAAGGGTCACCTTACCACAAATGTAGCAAAAATTGTCTGCACTATTAACACATTTACGCGACATAATGAAAACTGTAGATTTTTCACTAAAAATGTAAAAAAAACGGTAAAAATTTCACGTTTTAACTGTTGAACAAAACACAGTCAGCGTTAAACGCAACAAACAAATGTGAAATAATAAAATTTCCGCGGGTAATCACTAAATATTTTGAGTTATCATCATTAATGTAATATGTCTGTCGCGCTACCTGCTATTATATTTATATGGCATAAATGCACAATAAGAGCTAACTATGAATTTTAACTTGTATATTTATGTTCAGCGAGGGGAATACAATCAATATAATATATTTTCATGAAAAAGGCAATTTTGATGTAGACCAGTGTTATTGATTAAGATTATTGTGACAGTATTGATATAGTCATCGCACTCGAATAGGACAAAAGTGTAAAACTTTCAGGAAGATTGCACATCTTAACATACAATACCGATAGTTCGTGAGAATATCGGTAGACAGCTCTACCGTCGCCTCAGAGATTTTAAGGAAAGATTTGGATTAGTTTGAACGAGGCCCGGTGGCTCACGCTTCAGAGCATTCCCCCTATAAGGGATCGATCGCGGGTTCGAACCCCGCCTGGACGGATTCAATATTTTTACTATCTTAATCGATACGATACGATAATTTGAACCCCTGGATACCATGACATTTTTATCTAACAGACAATGATGACGGAAAATGAGCTTACCTAACCAGCGGCAACCGTGTGAGCTGTGTAATAGTCTATGCCTAAAATTGATATCCATTTTCTCTCTTTACTGCTGCTACAAGTAGTCATAATTCATAAGTTACTCTCCGAGTCTTCTCGATACTATAAATTCGTTTACGAAACGACGTACTGAACTTCCGTTCTGCTGTAACAATACGACAGGGTCAACAACCCCCAAGGAAACTCGTAATGAAGTGTTGCGAAATGTAAAGGTTAACAACTTTGTGACGCGGTATCGAGCCCTTCTTAGGGACCTGCGTAGTACTCGCCCTGTAATGAGAGGATAGAGAGGAAACTTAAAGGTATGAATAAGGCTTTGAGGAGAACTACCTACAATATAAATAGAAATGATTAGATGACAAATGAGGATACATTCATAGCATAAAATCTAGTCACGTCTCTTGCCCAATGGGGTAAGCAAAGACAGTATACGAGTATTTCTAATTACTACGTTCCTTCTATATGTCTTCATTTTCTTCTACTTTCATAATAGTGCACATGCACGTAAATTTGTGAAATACAACCTCACCAATCTCGGGAGTAAAGCCTACGGCAAAGTCTCGTCCATCAATTAGCAAATGCAACGGCTTGCTTATGAGATTGACTTGCCTTAAAAACCATTTGGAGGACAAGGTCAAGCTGGCCTCAAAGAAACTTGGAGTGCTCAACAGGGCGAAGCAGTACTTCATTGCGGGGCAACGACTTCTGCTTTATAAGGCACAAATTCGGCCCCACATGGAGTACTGCTGTCACCTTTTTGCCGGAGCGCCTGCATACCAGCTTGGCCCCTTCGACTCATTGCAAAGACGGGCGTTGAGGCTCGTCGACAATCCCATACTCACAGGCAATGTGGAACCTCTCAGCCTCAGAAGGGACTTTGCCTCGCTGTGTGTGTTCTACCGCCTATACAATGGTTTGTGCTCAGAGGAATTGTTTGACATGATGCCCACCGCTGCATTAGTATCCTCGCACCACTCGCCATAGGCAGGGAATTCATCCTCACACACTGCGACTGGAAATGGTGCGCACCGTGCGTTTTGAAAGGAACTTCATCCCACGCACGCTCAGGTTGTGGAATGAACTTCCTGCCGTGGTTTTCCCAAGCGACTACAATATGGGGTTCTTCAAGAAGGGTATCAGAAGGTATCTACAGGGTCGGTAGCACGATTGTGATGCCCCTGGTGTTGCAAACGTCCATAGGCCACGGTAACCACTTCCCATCAGGTGGGCCGTGTGCTTGTCTGCCACCTAAGTGGCATAAAAAAAAATCCTTGCTGGGATTCATACACCCTCAAAATCAGAGGATAAATAAAAAAATATTGAAGACTCCGGTTTAGTTGAAATCCAAGAAAGCCAGAAAACCAGCCGGATTCATTTGGCGAAATATTAAATGTTTGTCGATGAAACGCTAACAAGGCATCAAACCGAAAACGCTACAGTAGGTCGCCGTGGTGGGTAACCCGCCACAAGTATAATAATTGCTTGTTTGTGCGATGTTTTACTGCCCGCGCAGCGCACGCGCCGCACGATCGCGTCACCGTGTCGAGTTTAACGACAAAGCCATACCTATTCCATCCATCATCATCACAGTAATTTACCAATTGTGTCCTAGTTGGTACTCTTATTATGTTTGAATGATAAGTCGGTTTTTCCCGGAACTACTGCCAGATGACCTCCCAACACTAAAAGAAAAGCCTACCCCAGAACCTCGGCTGTTGTTTAGCATATGCACAATTAAAACAAAATATGGTGAGTCGGGATAAGCTATTTTTTAGTAGGTAAAAGAGATAGCCGGTTAAGCAAACGAGTTCTAGGGCGGAAATCACGTATCGGTAAACTGAAGATGAGCGGACGACAACGTATTGGGATAGACTGGATGATCAAGGTGGAGGATCGGAGAGACTCGTGTCCAGCCATAAACTACAATAGGCGAATTAATTCATTAGCTCAATGCTCATTCGCTCCTCGTGACTTGCACAGACTTTCAGACAGGTCACACGTGTTCTTTCAAGTCAGACTATTCTCATTTAAACATTCACATTACTCTTCGAATTAACTTATCTTATGTCACATATTTCACGACAATCTCGCAGACAGTTAATGTTATCTTGTAAAATAACTGTCTAGCGACGAATTTTAAAGCGGTCTGACCTTTTAGCTCATGGAAATTTTAATTTTTGTCACATTCTATTTAACCAACGACAATTATTACTTCCCGTAAAAATTATTTGGTGCCAAGACATTTATTTGAGAAATAAAATAGTGTCTGTTGACAACCGCTGTGTAGTTTACCAGCAAAGTATTAGGCTTAGAATAGTTTATGATACATTTTAATTAGTTGTTATATCTTCTGTGCGTGTTTTCACACTAGGTGCCAATAAATAATAAAGTATGGCTGCCACCATTACACGCAATGATCAGCATGACGGAATGTAAAGTTTGTCAAGTTGACAATTAAAGAATAAGAAGATTCTTTTGTTGATTTTGTCGTAGGTATTTTAATTTATTTATATCGCTAGCTTTCATTAGACATATTAATGTTTCAGAAACAGCATCAAAATTCACGAATTGATGTTATTTAGTGCTATATATTTTTTGGCAATTCCTAATACATAGTGGTATGTTGAGGGTTCATACAAAACTACACAGTTGATAAAATTCCTAATTATTATTTTTAGAACATCTTGACGAAAAAATAATAATTAAGAATGTAACCAAAACAAAAATAAAGACATAGTTAATCAGTACATCTGCGTTACGCAAGTCACACCGACGTTACGAGTAACTCTACATACATGTTTACATCGTACGAGAAACACTCACAACAGAATAACAGTTCCGCTCTCGAATGGAGTACAACAAAGCACCAATAAAGCCGTATTACGGGCTTAAGAGTACGGCGGCCGCTGCACCCCTCGCGGATCCACAATATCAACATCTATGGCTCTTGTAGACCGGCTACTTTTTGTTGGCCATCAAGCAATTTATATCGATATAATGTTAGCTGTGCAGTATACTGTACCATGTCTCCACCTAATGAGATGATGATCATTTTTTATTAAATTTAAAAACAGACAAGCACAAGGCTAACCTGATGGGAAGTAGTTACCATGTTTTATGGATATGTGCAACACCAAAGATGTCACCCTCGTGCTGCCGACCCTTTAAGAACCTTCTAGAATCCCATACTGTAGTCAGATTGAGGCCGTTCTTAAGAAAGGTCACGTCAAGAGTACCTAGATCTGGTAAGCATTTCTGAATCTAGAAAAAATGAAGATATCATGACAGAATTACATGAAATGGAAAAATGTAGTCTCTACCTACCCCTATGTGAAAAAGGAAATAATGAAACTTAAATTAGATCGTAAACCTACTACTTAAATCAAGGTTCTTTATAACAAAGTAATTAATGAGAATTAATTTACTGCACTCAATAATGGCATTGAATATTCACTTAACTTATTGTGTGCTGTGATTAGGCTGATATAGTTAGGCCCAAAGCAAAGTTTTGAAACACCAAAAGCAAGCGAAATTCAACTAATTTTTTTTTAAATGAATGAATTTTTCCAATTGAATAAAAATCAATCATTGTTAATAAAATGCACATAGCAATAAAAAAGCCCAACAAAACAAGACGTCAAGACATCTCGCATGATGACAGCAATTAGGCACACACATCAGGACTCAATAAATCACGTAATTACAACTACTTGATTTTTTTTAATACATGCACAAACAAAACCAACATAACAAAAATTGGACGTTGATAAATTGGTACAGTGGTATTGCTTATTTCTTATTATTGATAATCGCTCTACACATAGTTGCACGTCCACACAGACCGTTGCAACTGCGCGCGAGTGTCCGATTTCATTCATCGCGTCGCACGCGCACAAACAAACAACAATGAACGCTTGCGTGAGTGTAGAGGCGAGGGTAACAGCTATGAACTTGTTAAACACTGCCCACTGGCCCTGCCGACGTGATTCCTACGTGCAATGGGTGCTTGCCTATGTTGAAACCAGAGTGCATTGTATGTCATAGTCGTTTTCTCTCGTTTTTTTTCATACCACTTGGGTGACAGACTAACACAAGGCCCACCTGATGGAAAGTTGTTACCGTGGCCTAGGGACATGTGCAATACGCCAGGGGCGTCACAACCGTGCTGCCGACCGACCCTGTTAGAATCTTTTGTGAATTTGAATCCTTTATGAATCCATACTAATATTATAAATGCGAAAGTAACTCTGTCTGTCTGTCTGTCTGTCTGTCTGTCTGTCTGTATGTTACGCTTTCACGCCTAAACCACTGAACCGATCTTGATGAAATTTGGTACAGAGGTATATTAGAGCTTGAGAACGGACATAGGCTACCTTTTATCACGAGAAAGGGGGTTTAAGGGGGGGAAATAGGGGATGAAAGTTTTTATGAAAGTTGGTCATTTCTGAAGATATCTTAATGAAATTTGGTACAGAGATAGATTAGAGCTTGGAAACGGACATGGGCTACCTTTTATCGGGAAAAGAGGGGAAGAAGAGGGGGGACCAGGGCCTTGGGATAAAAGTTTATCGTTTTAGAAGATTTCCTGATGAAATTTGGTACAGATATAGTTTAGAGCTTGGGAACGGACATAGACTACCTTTTATCGCAAAAAGGGGGGGGAAAAGGGGGGACTAGGGCCTTGGGATGAAAGTTTGTCATTTTTGAAGATTTCCTGATGAAATTTGGTACAGAGATAGTTCAGAGCTTGGGAACGGACATAGGCTACCTTTTATCGCGAAAAGGGGGGTAGAAGGGGGGGACTAGGGCCTTGGAATGAAAGTTCCTCATTTATGAAAATTGTCTGATGAAATTTGGTACAGAGATAGTTTAGAGCTTGGAAACGGACATAGGCTACCTTTTATCGCAAAAAGGGGTAGAAGGGGGGGGGGGATAAGGCTATGGGATGAAAGTTTGTCTTTTTTGAAGATATCCTGATGAAATTTGGTACAGATATAGATTAAAGCTTGGGAACGAACATAGGCTACCTTTTGTCGCGAAAGACGACGATAAAGGAGAGGGGGGTTATAGGGGATGAAAGTTTGGCAGTTTTGAAGACATCTTGATGATATTTGGTACAGAGATGGATTGAAGCTTGGGACCTATTGACGCGAAAATGGACGGCATAGGGGGGGGGGGGTGGAATCAGGTAGCAAAGGTTGACAGTTTTGAAATATGCTACCTTTTATCGCGAATAATGTGGTAAAGGGGAGGGGGGGGGGGAATAAGGACTGGATAGTTAGTATGAAAGTTTGTCATTTTTGATGATATCCTGGTGAAATTTGGTACAGAGATGGATTAGAGCTCGAAAATGGACATAGGCTACCTTTTATTGCGAAAAAGGGAGTTGAAGGGGTGGAAAAGCGCTAGAGGATGTAAGTTTGACAATTTTGAAGATATGCTGATGAAAATGGTATAGAGTTTTATTAGAGCTTGGAAGTGGACATAGGCTACCCCTTATCGCGAAAAAAGGGATATAAGGGGGAGGGGGGAAGGGGAATAGGGCTATGGGATTAAAGTTTCTAATTTTTCAATGGCACAAAAAAGGGGGTGAATATGGCATAAATAGTAAGAATTTCTTTTAAGATGTCAAGCAAAGGTGAATTAGAGCTTTGGAACGGACATAGTCGAGTAACAAACCAAATATAGAAGCGAGTGGAGAGGCGAGTATAGATTGTTATAGGGACGAGTGGATAGGCGTGTAAAGATCGAAAGTCGAGTAGAGTCGACTACAGGGGCGAGTAGATATGCGACTAGAGAGCCAGTGGAGAGGCGAGTATAGAATCAAATATAATGCAGTAAAGGGTTGAGTAGAGAGGCGAATAGGGAGGCGAGTGGAAAGATGAATGTAGTGGCGAGTAGAGATCAAATAGAGAGTTGAGTAGAGGTGCGAGTAGATAGGAGAGTGGGGAGAGTCAAGTAAAGAGGCGAAAAGAGAATCGAATGTATGGGCAAGTACAGAGGCCAATGGAAATGCGAGTATAGAGAAGAGTACAAAGTCGAGTAGAGAGGGGAACAGAGAAGTCAGTAGAGAGTCGAGTATAAATCCAAGTATAGAGGCAAGTAGAAAGTCGAGTAGAGAGTCGAATATAGAGGCGAGTAGAAAGTCGAGAACAGAGGTGAGTACATAGTTGAGGACAAAGTTGAGTAGAGAGGCGAATTTAATGCTCAATAGCGTCGGATCAACACTAAGCGATAACCGATATCCACGCGGGCGGAGCCGCGGGCAACAGCTAGTTGAATATAAATTATGGATGTGTACATACCGCCAATGTGTGTAAAAAGGTCAATCATAGATATGCTTCTTTCCTTACATTACATTACGAGCTTCCTCAACTCCTTAAACCAACTTAAGTAATTCAAACTAGATAGAATTTTTCGTCTGATATCTCCCACTAATATTATTATTGCGAAAGATTATGAATGAGTGCGTGTATGTTAGCATTCCTGTTCCTCGCAGTAAAACATCTGGACACAATTTCGGTAAACTAATATCCTAAATTAGGCTACTCTTTGTATACTAGATAACTATCTGTGTCCTCTACCTATAGCCAGCAAACTGCAGGGGAGGCTTATGTCAACCTTTCAACGATGTAAAATTGCAGGTATGGATAATATCATGTTTGTAAGTTGATATTATACTTGGTAAATATCTATTCAGCAAGAGATAGCCGAACCTTGGCAACGTTGAGTTTAATGAAGCCTGTGTGTATATAACATTAGTTGTGCCCTGCGGTTTTACCCGCCGTATAAGTTTGCTTTCCCTTTCCGTCGTCCGCCTGTCAGTCTCTGTCAACGTTTTAATAGTCATAGCGTGATTTTACATTATAGATAAAGTAGATACCCATGAGAAAGTGCCCGCTTAACGCCAATAGGTTCGCCCTCTATTACGTGGGACAAAGTAATATGACATACTTAGTGGGCGAAATGTATGCCTTTTTTTTTTATATAGGACACGTCAATTTGATTTCACCTCGCCTGATGGTAAGCTGAAGGCAAAGTCTCAGAAAAGAGGGTCACCATTACAAACACGTACCATGTTAACAATGGTGGCACTCAGCTTGACGGCCTCATCAGATGCTTTTTCACGCCCCGCTTAAAGGACCCGGGACTGTAGGAAGAAGGAAACACGTGAGCTGGCAAGGAGTTCCAGGTCTTAATGGTGCGACAAAGAAAGGAGTCACCAAACCGCTTGGTTCTTGAGGGAATATTCTGCACCGTATACGGGTGACATCTAAGCCCTGCTTTTCGGGGATTACAGGCGAGAATATAAGTATGTCATATGTAAAGGAGGTAAGTACGATACGGGACTTCCCGGTTCAGATCATATTTGGTCATTTAATTGAGTGCAGTCTCCTCACAAGTAACAAGTACTAACGCTCGACTCAATTGTGGTCATTAATGTTATGACGTCACGTCGTCATGGCGAGATGAAGAGTACTTAATATTATGCATTTTATAGTGTCTCTTAAATCACTTGTTAGGTACTAAAAAAGACGAAGGGAAAAGGCATCACTTATTTCTCGTGGTTAATGTTAAAATTTGTGAAGTCGGTTGTATGTTGTGGATGTTTGTAACTCTTTCACGCAAAAACAACAGAATGGGTCTGGATGAAAATTAGCGCAGATATATATTTTATATAGTATAAAATAAAGTTGTTTTCCAGCCTGTGTTCCAGAAGAACGCTCAGTTGTGAATCAATCGACGCTCACAATGACATTAAAACTGTCATCTAAAACATACTGTTCAAAGATCACGTTATAAATTGTGATTCAAGACAGTATCTGGAATGATAGAATGCAGGTCTAGGTTAATGTAATCTAGATAAATATAGAACCAATTTCACACAATCCAAATATCGTATTTTTAGTAATTTCTATCTTGATTAAGGGTGCTTAAAACCATGAGCTGGTAGATAATCGACCTCGTTTTAACAATTTAAGGTAATTTTTATTCAAAGTCATCAAGAAATCCGGTATTTCGTTATCGTATTAGCAAGAAACGACGCCTCCTCAGATACGAAAATACAGGTTTTTGCCTAGCTAGGGGTCATTTTGTGCTGTACCGCATTTTTAGGCGGCCCCTTGTACGTGTAATATGATATATTGTGAATCATGTCTAACTCTAGTAAGAAAACTGGTTTTTATAATTAAGGTAGCAAACTAGTATATGACCCACTTTAAGGATGCTTGTAATACCAGTGTTGTTTACCTGCAGAGAGAAAAAAAATAAGCAAAGAAAGAAGATTATCAAAACCATGTCCAGTAAGTAGCCTGCAGGTCTTGTCGGCTGTGGTTTTCCCAAGCGACTACAATATGGCTTCTTCTTCAAATCTTCTTTAAACTAAGTTACTACAGGGTCGGCAACACGAGTGTGACGGCCCTGGTGTTGCACACGACTTACTTAAGTTACACGAGAATAATAAGCAATGATAACCCTTTCCATCAGGCATAAAAGATTCTTGGTATAAAAAAAATCACCATATAAAACGTAAAGGTAACAGAACTGTCCTTCTATTCTTTATCTTTTCACGATTAAATCCCGGATAAACCATTATCCAAACGTCAGAAGGAGATAGGCTTGCCAAACCTATATTAACATACAGTGAAACTCATCAATGAAATATCGCACTTAAAATTTAGACCACTTCGAGGTTGAATTACTAAAAAATGTGCACACAAATAACTTTAAAGTACATTTAATTAATGTATGTTAATTACTAAGGCGTGTTGTTAATTGTACACAACGATATTACGATATCCAAATAGAAACTATAACTCCAATTGAAAAATGTTGGCGGAAGGAAACCATTTTCAGTGATACTTATCAAGTAGTCACTTATCTTTATAATCACATAATATGACGTCAGGATTGAAATTATTCTAAGAATATTGATTTCAAGGTTATCTTCTAGATGAATTATATTCCTTTGAATATCTCAGAAACAACCTTATATAAACTAGAAGACACCAAACTTAACCTGATCTTGTTTCTTGAGTTCGTGCTCTTTAAATAATAACGAGGAGGACAAACTCAGCCAGTTAGCTCCCTTGTGGTAGACACTGGCTACACTTAATGCTGATTACAACAATAATAGCAAGATCAAATGAAAGGACGTCCATTTCATTTAAACCATTTCGAGAAAGTGAAACGTGAGAGCCTGTGTAGTTGAACTGACTATCAATGGTGAAATCCAGCCTAAGGAGACATTAGAACGCGCTACAGAAGGGGTGGCAAGAAAGCTATATATAATACTAATTTTGGGAAGAGATTTCGGCGTAGGCTTTCTTCTGAGACTCAGCTAGTTAGACAGTAGTTGTTCCTGTGGAATCCTTAAGGAAAGGAAAAGTAGGACTGGGTTACACAGAGCAAGCTTTGGACACAACCGGGATTGGCTTTCATACAACAAATATGACCATAGTAGTTAGAATCGGTGAAATCAATTGAAATCATTGGGTAGTAACTATTTACATGATCAAAGGCTCGCACAGCACAGATTTCACATGATTAGCCACGGCGGTCATTAAATAACAGTATATATGCAACAATTAGACACACTTAGGTAATAATTCCTTCGTTTTTAAGACCTCTTACGCACTGGCGTTTCGGCAGGTGATTTCTCGACGAGACCGAAACGTGAACGCAGCAAGGCCGCGCAAATGTTTAAAAATTCTGGCCTCTGGCATCAAAAATCTCAAAATCTTTACAACGATTTCTTGTTAGGTTTGCGTATTCGATTTCTACTGTATAGTGATTATGCTCGAGGCTGTTTCTCTCCAAAATAAGTGCAGAGACAACAGCCCATTAACTACTTCTATTCTTACATACATGACGAACTATATTAGATTTCTGAGTACCTTAAGTAATTAGGTAGTGATTTCATAATTAGGTATAAATCGGGGAAATCGCGATGATACTGCAAGATATGAAGGAACGACATGTTTTACCGACGTGTAGATCAGATCGCACAGTCTGTAGTCACATTAGACCAACGACTTGGCGACATCTTTGAATTCATAGGTTTGTCCATCTCCATACCTGTGACACGCTAGGTGTCGTTAACTACCCAAACTTGGTCTTCTTTTCCACACAGCTGGAACTTCGACGCACTAACCTTCATCACCACACACGTCTTGCTTAAAGAACCCGGAATTGTTAGAAGGAATGTTGCATTCAAACCGCTAAGAAAACGGTAGCGTGTACAAACCTTTACGAAACGCCATGAGAAATCTTCACTAAACAACACCATATTCTATAAAATTACATCATAGTTGATTTCTATCTTAAAAGATGTTCTCTTGCGAACTGCTTGATAGAATATGAATGGTGTAATGCTGTAAGCTTAGGGTGACCCAGTTAGACAACTCAGACAGCCGTTACTTTTCCAGGTATGACGGATTTTAAGGGCGTAAGCCTTATTTTCTGAGTAATAGCACTACTCTTTACAGAGTGTACTCAAGACTCGACAGAATTTGGGTGAAGTAATATTGTACGCTCCCAAATTCTTGCCTGAAAGGGTCATTCTGCTTTTCACCATTCAACATACTACAAATTAACTTTTAAACTCTCGCGAACGGGAATTAACGCAATCATGGTATAGGTACTTACATACCTTTGATTGCCTGACGTTTCGACCAGGTTACACCGGCCGTGGTCACAGGCTGACTGGCTAAGCGGTGTGATATGAATCTATGGAATCTACGGTCAAATGTAATGTAAAAAACAGCAAACACTGGAAGATATCAATACAGGAGTGCCACTAATTTACAGTGTACTAGCGACCCGCCCCGGCTTCGCACGGATAGCAAAAACTAAATTTCGTACGGCATATAAGCTTTTTGATAATCCAATATAGCCTAAGTTAATCACTCTTTATAATATTAGTAGGTATATTATATATATCCGGCACAATGCGTCAACGAGCCATCCAAAATATTCCGTAAGTGATTGTTCGTTCCCGACTGTACTTTTATGATAACGTTTTAGTGTAAAATATTCTACATCTTCTTTTATTGAGATATGAACCAGATACCAAAACCCTCTACCCTGAACCATAAACGCAGACGTGGGCATAATAAAAAGCGTTAAATGGCGACTTTTATCGTGATAATGCGTCATCTAAATTGATTCTGTGTACTGTTTGTTGCTGTGAGTACGACCTACTCTTGTTATTATTATTATTCTTATGTATCGTATCTCTTCGTCCGGGGGGCCTATGCCGGTTGCAGTCAAAGCTTGCAATTTGAGCCCGGGGCAGGCCTCCTGCTCCTGTTTTCCGTAATTTTGTTTGTTTATCTATTGAGGGAGCCGCTGTCGTTTAATCCTGATAGGATGACCTGCGATCTCGTACATCAATCGGCAGGTGCACCGGCATGGTAGTGAAGATGGCTTCAAATCCCTACTCGCACTCGGAGGCAAACGCCATAAGCAAATAAAATTCAGACCATATTGATGAAATTACATTCATGTAGATATTTTTTAAATACTCTGAACTGAATAAAACGTACCTATAATGCATTCACTTAGCATATACACAGATAAACATTCTAAGGACTCGTGCACACGTACTCGCGTGTTTAAAACGCGTGAAGGGCACATACACCAAGGAAACCAGTTTCTCTGAGAGAATAGCTACCGCCTAACTGTATTTATCACACATTAATTTGTTTCTATTAATGCGCTTAACTTTTTGGCATGAAGATCAAGATAAGATATAGGTTGAGATACAAGTATTTTTAAACAGACTGACGTTTCGGTTGTTTCTTAAAAATTGTTAATGAGAGAACTACCAAATTCTTCAGTGCCCAAGCCAACCAAAAATGGACAAGGCTCTAGCTTGGCAATCCTTTCCAGTTTATGGGGTTGGATCCAAGGCTGATAGAAGCCTGAGATGCAATACAGGTGTATGTTTTATCATTTTTATAGACTGCTATTATGGACCTTAGCTTGCAGCGTGGAGTAACTAAATAAATTGGGGCTGTCAGGAGTTGGGAAGTCTCTTTATGACACTAAATTCAATAATTTTCCAATGATTGCAATTCAATCCTACTAATATTACTAATCTACGAATCTGATTGTTTGTAAGGATGTATGTAAAGAATAGTATAATTTTTTTTTACTAGTCCACATTTTTTCAGCAGTTTTGCATGAAGACATGCCCATAGACCACGGTAACCACTTTCCATCAGGTGGGCCAAGTGCTTGTCTGCCACTAAAGTGGTTTAAAAATCAGCTTAACAAAATATGGACTAGTGTCTGTCTAGAATATCAAAAAGGCCACTTATACCTTGGGAATAGGTTTCTTTTGGTCAGACTGTCACAGGAATTTTACATGGGTGGGTATTTGATATGATTGTTCACCTATAATAATACAGTATTACCAACTTCAGTACCTACTCAATACAAACAATGTCCAACCTAGCAATAAATTAATACAGTAATGGCAATTATTTTAGATATTTTAAGCACATAGACGTAAAGTACACAATAATAGTTAGTAAAGTAATTGTCCTTTGTTGCAAGTTGAAGTATTGTTTGTGTGATGCAATGTCGTACATATTTTACTGTGTAATTATACCTACATGGTCACATACTATATGCATACTTGGAAACATTCAAAATACCATAGATTCAAAGGTTATTAATTTGTTTATATTCAAATTGTCATAGTACTATATTATGATAAATAATGCAATATTTTGCCATCTATGACATTTACCACATTAAAGTAGCTGCCGTTCGCTAAGTAACCAAATTGAAAGGTGTTAAGATTAATGGTGAGGAACCAGATTCCCGCTGGCTTCCCAGTAGATTACATTAAGAAACTAGATAGTGGGCAGTATATTTTCACCAGTTTATTAACTTGACATTCTATTTGAACACATTTACACTGGGAATCCATTGTGATATCTTAGTTATCTCTCCACCATATCAGGCCATTATACTAGAAATCATTTTTTCTTTATGTAAGTATGTGTTTTTGGAGTACTATTATATTTCACCCCAACCCAAGAGGTAAAAATGTCTTCTCAGAAAAGATTAACCAAACTCATTGGCATTGATTAAAAATTTGTGTGTCTTCTACTAAATATTTCCAATGAGATGTGGAGTGCAGAAGTTACAATGTTTGCACTTGAGATCCTAATATAAACAAATTATTATTAACTTTTATTGAAAGCTCTCAAATATCTATTTAGTTTATTGAAACAATACAGCATTCCCTTATTATCATACTGACTTCAAAGGAGTCTGGCAGACTGCCAGCTAACAATCAAATGTGATACTTCCTAGATATATTATGTATTAGTGTTTGCTGTTACTAAGTAACTGGCAAGATGAATTTTGGTAGACTGTACAGAACATTAAAGACCTAAACAAAGTTAGCACTAACATGAATGTCATTGTCTGTCTTTTAACTATTTGGGTTAATGCCTCAATGGGACTATTGTTCCCTGGAACACAAGTCTCCAGAAAGAACTCATCTCATATGGAGTCCCAGTAGTTTTAGTACCTAGCAGCAAGATGGTTAAACTTGCCAGACTAGTGACGTACACACAGCGCCTTTGCGCGGAAATCTGCTTGCGCGCACACGTGTGCCACTTGTGACAGTGAAAATATAGAATTAATATCCTAAAATATGCGAATATGATGTCACTATCGATGTCGTAGACTCCGTGGAAGCTGCCTACGCGCATGTCACATATAATCATATAGATTTGTCTTATACCTACTTGACCTCCGACACAGTGCAGCGGCCACTTCACAAATTTTACATTTCGTAATAGGTCACCATCAAAACAATAATACGCGGCACACTTTCGAAGGGATAGGGAGCGACCTAAACTTTAACATACCATTATCCTACTATCTCTATCGCGCCTACGATAGATACCTTTAAATAAGCGAGACAAAATGCTGTCAAAACTTTATCAAATTAAAACTATTTACACACATCGTAAAACTATTACACACTAAGTTTTATCGATAAAAATGTATGCAATAGGTGAACTTACTGTATTCAAGTGTACATAAATCCAAAACAGATGTCAGGGTAAATTTATTGACGAAAACAAGGCACAAAACACAGACAAAACACCTATTTCGTTAGATGTTTGATCACAATGTAAACACTTAAAGGGACACAGCATGCACTAACACTGAGCACTATGGAGGTCGCGACACTTGATTAATAATGTTTATTTACGACGATTATCACAGGACATCACGCAATTATTCCAACACGTCTGCCGTATCACAATGAGCAGCAGCCATCTTGCTCGCTGTCGAAAAAGAAAGAGATGCACTCATTTTGCCTTGATTTTGCCAACCAATCAAAAGAAATGTCAATCAAGTTCGCCTTGTTTATTGGTTACACGCATTCACGTTTTGTGATAACATCAATTTGGAGATTATATTGCACTCTAAAAACTATTAAATTACTCTATCTTATTAAGTCCGTATTATATAGAATAATTATTTACTATCATACCATGTTAGTAATATAAATAAAACAATAACTTTTTTGTAGAGGCACATCACAACTAAACGAAATTGTTGATAAACAAACCAGTCTTTGTTTCAGCGCGATATTTGATTTTGACACAATGAAAGTGCCAACTTTAGATTTTTAATTCTGTCTTATACTTTGTATGTATTAAAATACTTTTGATTAATTTTAATTTATTTTGTTACTATAAAATCATATGGCTTCTCGGTGGAGTATTATTCTATTGACGCTAGTTGTCACATTCACTGTAAGTAAATATAATAATTACCCACTAGCCGCTGTTGCTTGCAGCTCAGCCCGCGTGAAATTCTGACCTCTTCCCGCAACACATAAGGACCTCAGAACTTGTTCTGGGGAGTGGGGATTAAAGTGGCCTATCCATGTACAAATTTGAGCCAAAACCTTGTTGATGTGCCTTGAGTAACAAACATCGTCACAATGTTTCACATTTATGACACTAGGATAAACTCCTATTACAGTAAAAAATAAGTATGGTTGTTATTTTCTTTTACAGTTTAACATAACAGACTTTGAATGCAGAAAATTACCTCATCATGGATTCAATAAAACTCTTGGTAAGTAGGTACATTGGGCTTATTTAATCCTGTAGGTAGCATTATTTATTTAATGTATGTAGTAAACTGATACCTTTGCCACAATCCATGGGCAACTATTTCAGGGATAAAAGTAGTCCATTTTATTTTAGACTATAATCTATCATCATACCAAATTAGACCAAATCACCTATCATTGAGTAAGAAATACCCCATAATCTTTACAAACTTTCCCATTTTATAATATTAGTAGGATTTATAAGAATAGTAGGAATGCTCTTATAAGTTTAATTAGAAAAATAATAGTTAAAAAAAACATTATAATTTTCAGAGGAAGCATCAGGATTGTTTACAGAATTTCCTCTCGGCATATCAGAAGCATTTGACGATGCCAGTGGCGTGTTTGGCAAAGTACTTGGCAAGTTACTAAGCAAGAAAAAATTCCTGGGCATTGAATCTTTCTATGAGAAAAAATAAAACCTAAGAATGTTTCATATTTAAACTGTTTACTTTAATAATTAATCATATTACCAAGGCACTATTTACATGTTTAATAACAGAAAGTAAGTGGAAGCCTCAGATGCAACCGAGATACAGCCATTCATGTTCATCCATAATGAACAGCAGTAATTTAAATCAGCATCTGTGATTAGTCCAGGTAACAGTATCTAAGTTTGATCATTAATTTGATTATGGTACAGTCGGCTTGACACATCAAAATGCCTTTTTCTATGTCTCTTTAAGTATGTTGGTCCTTTAAATTTACTGTGACAGATATCACATTCCAGATCTGGTCCTGCATGATTGTGCCTTATATGCTCTAAACGCCTAGATGCAGATAAAAACTTCATATCACAATGTTCACAGTTGTAAGGCGTCTCACCAGTGTGTGTTCTGATGTGATACAGTAAAGATGTTTTTGTGCTGACTTTTTCTCCGCAAGTGTCACATTGATAATTCTTTTGTTTTGTATGTTTCACTATATGTTCCTGTAATCTGCTTTCAGAACTAAGTTTTTTTCCACACCAATTACATATCACAGCCTTGCCATTTTCATGTTCTAATCTTATATGGACATTCAATGAAGACTTTTGTGCATATTTCTTCTCACAGTAATTGCACATAAATTTGGCTTCTTCAACTGTCCTCTCTCTTTTTTCACACAGCTTTTGCTGAACATGATTATTGAAAGCCTGCTGTCCTTTATATGCTTTACCGCAATTTTCACAAACAAGATGAGTAGTATGAGTTTTCTCATGGTGCTTTAAAGAAAAAGTATTGTAGTATATCTTGCTGCAATAAGCACATGCAGCGATAGTATGACTAACCTTAATGTGGCGGTTTAATAAGAACTGAGAACCATAGCTTCGAGGACATGTCGAACATTTGAAGGACTGTGGTGCATGTATTCGTAAATAATGCAATCTTAATATTTTAACAGTTTTAAATTCTTTAAGACAATCTTTACAACTAGTTTCATTTTTGTCATTATTTTTATTTGATCTATCCGAATGTTTATTCGATTGCAGGACTGGTTTGTATTTGCTTTTTTTTCTACAACTATTTACCTTTCTTTTCCATGTCAGTACATTGCTTTTAGTAGATACAACCAGTGTAGGTTCTTCTTGCATGATACATTTTACAGGTTCATATTTCTTATCTAGTGTGATTGAATTGCACACTATTCTGTTTTGCTGCCATTGCTGCAAACCAGTTTTGCTCTGTAAATGTTGTAATCTTTCATGAGGAGCTACCCCAGATTCGCAAGAGCTCTTTTCATCACGAAATTCATTAATTGTATTATTCACACTGTCTACAGCTAGGTATAAAGACTTGCAGTAATAATCGCCGCTTGCATAGGCTACATAGTTCTGTAGCCTATTAATATTGCAAAACAAAGTCCGAATATTATTTTTACAGGCCTCTATAAATTTATAACTGACAATCGCTGATTCTGTACACTTATCACATATAGTATTTGTAGGTAGCGAATTTATTACCTGTAAAACAAAACAGTACTGATGTAAAGAGATTAAATCGCTCAATATAGACCATATTGAACTTAAAACGGAATCTCTGCCTGCTACATGCTGCCAATTGAATCTACTCACTTCTTCTCCTAACACAGTACATAAGATTTCATAGATATCGTCTACATATTCAAGTTCTAGCATGATTTCATCTCGAATATTAAAAGACCTGCATTTTTCGTTAACAGTTTCGAAACACAGACAACAATATTCGGTACAATCTGTTATCAAATTGCGAAGGATATTATTCAAAGAATTCATAGTAGATTAGAATTGCAGATAGTGGAATTCAACTTCAACTTTTGGTTTGTGTCTTTTGCGAGAGTTATCGCAATTTCGCCAAGATAGTGGAATTAAAAATTCATTGACAATGACAGTTTTGACAGGTTATAGTGTTTTTTTTTGTTTTTATGACCTGGTCACTGGACCTTTAAGTCACATCTTCATTAATTTAAATATCTTCATTTTTGGATGATGATGACGATCGATGAGATGATTGCTGCCTCAGTAGAGTTGTGGGCCTTTACTAGAAGCTCCCTAGGGTAGGGAGATTTGGTTCGAATACGAAAAGTTATAGTTCACTGTGATATGCCATTTTTCAACACTTGTGTGCGTTGTCCAAGATGTTATGACTAAAAATTTGGTTGCCTGTAAAGTCGGTATACGGGCGAAAGTTTTACGTGACAACGACTTTGAGTGGTAAAATAATTTTAATGTGAATATTCATTCGTATAGTAGGAAGAAGGATGAAATAATAGTAACAATTTAAAAATGTCTGTCTCTCTCGCTCTTAGGCGGGCTAACCATGCCCGAGTGGAAGGGATGCGTGCCTCTCACTCGCTCTCATTGTGAGCGCATAACGTGAGCGGAGCGTAACGCAGTTTCTTGAAGTGTCACCCGGCAAACCAATTTATAAGACGTTGTCACGTCAAAATCCACCATGCACAACGATGTACCACTCTTCGTTTTCCCGCCAAAACTCCACAGGTTTTAAAATTAGATGTTTTTTTTCTTTTTCTTCTGGCTTCTTGCTACGCATTTAGCCACTATCAAGTAAGTAATAGAATATATTTTAACCCCGCACAATATTTTCAGTACGAGTACGAGTACGAGTTTTCATGACGATGACGATGAGTGATGATTGTCATGACGATGACGATGAGTTATGATTGTCATGTCGATGACGATGAGTGATGATTGTCATGACGATGACGATGAGTTATGATTGTCATGTCGATGACGATGAGTGATGTTTCTTGCCCCAGTAAAGTTGTAGGGACTGTACTGAAAGCTTCCCCGGGAGATTTGGAACGAACACGAAATGTCACAAATCACAATTAACTGTAATATTCCCACTGAATATTCCACTTTCTTACACATCTGTGATTTGTCCAAGACGTTATGTCCAAAAAGCCACCATTTTTATACTTACATAAAAACTCGAATTCACACGAATTTTGGAAAATAAAATAATTACGCAAGTGTCTCACTCAGTCCAAGTTCGCGCCAAAACTCCAATCAGATGATTTCTTTTATTGCTTTCGGAATGTAGAAAGAGTAATACATATTAGATATTACATATTCCTTTCGGAACATGCTATTGCTAGAAGTAATTAGGCGCCAACTGTTGAATTTCTGAAATTTCTTGAAAAACTTAACATTGGTGTCTCTCATTTAATTTATAGGAATTATAGGTACCACTCACTGATTAGGCACGAAATCTCAGAAACTATAACACTTATAAACTTGAAATTTGGGAGGTGTAATCACCATAATCATAATCATAATCAATCTGTATTTGCGAATACAGGTATATATATTATGGTAGTTATTACATTTCCTCATTCCGTATTCCACCCAAAAGGCATGCAAATTTACCACGGAATTTTCTGTTCTGTGAAATTTACAATTTCATTAATAAAATAAAGTACTTACAAATTAAATGTCACAAGTTAAATGTCAACTAAGTAGCTCAACCGATTGGCTTGCGATTGGCAAAGATAAATTTAATGATGTCAAAATTAAAAAAAAAATAGGACCTAATAATAATAATGTCCAAATTTCAAAATAGATAATTGTTACAGCTTGGCAAAAAAGTCGTGAAACGGTACTAAAATATTTCAACAATGGCAACACTCTGTCTGACAGTTGTCAGTCACGTCAAGTCAGTACGTGTTGCGTCATTTCACAAATTCCGTGATCGTTTCAATTGTTATTTGATACTTATTTGTGTAATTGTGGTGATATTAGTGCTTAGAATGAACAGGACAGTAATCCGCAGCTCCGCCAGAGAGATTATTTACAAAGTTTATATGAGATGTTTATCAGAATGCGAAGCCGGACAATGTTTATCCGATCTCAATGATGTTTATAAGAGGACTGCTGAAATGACTGGTAAAACATGGTTTTATTTAATTCATCAGATATAATTTATGTTATTCAACTTGCTAAATGTAGATTTAACCTCTTAAACAATGATGGTTTGCTTTTCGATAAATGCCCATGAATGTAAGGTTATGTTTATTTACAGTACATTTGCAGAATAGTGTGTTCGAAAAATGTTGATACTTTTTTGTGATGATATCACCATAAAATTATATTATGCAGATTCTAAGGGTATACTTGCACCTTTTTATGTTATTTGTATAGAAAATTCGTTTTCTTATTTAGGTAAATCCGTCAGTACCATAAGACGAATCGCATTGGAAGGACAAAGGAATAAAGGTATTTTCTCCACACCAGGAAAGCATAGAGCGGGACGGCCTAGAAAAGACTTGGATGATTTTGACTTATGTGCGATTAGACAAAAAATTCAATTTTTTTACACAGTAAAAAGAATCGTAAGTACTTTTTAGTTAAAGGAATAGTTTTTTTTTTTAGTTTATAGCAAGTTCACTGAGTTCACTTTTATCATTTTTAGGCGCCTACTTTACGAAACCTGTTACCGGTGGTTAGAGAAGAACTCGGATTTAGTGGAAGCCGTGAACACTTACGAAAGATTCTATTAAAACTGGGCTTTAAGTACAAAAAATGCCAATCTGACAGACAAGCTTTGATGGAAAAACCAAATATTGCAGCAAAGCGTGAGATTTACCTGGACAAGATTGTGAAAAACAGGAATTTACCGGATGAACTACGAAAAGACATAATTTACCTAGATGAGAGCTATGTCCATACATCCTACAAATTAAAGAAATGCTGGCAATCCATTCACGTTAGTGGAATAAAAGAAAATGTGTCCAAAGGCAAAAGGTGAGTAGTAGTTGAATCTTAAAGCTTTATAAACTAGTATTCTTTTTACCATGTCTTTTGTTTATATTCAATGCTTTTTTTAGGTATATAATTATACATGCCGGGAGTGAAAACGGATTTGTACCAAATGCCTTATTAATATTTAGTGGGAAGAATAAAAATGAAGACTACCACTCTGAAATGAATAAGAGTAATTTCAAAAAATGGATCACTGAGAAATTAATACCAAATCTATCTAAGCCTGCCATTATAGTAATGGATAATGCTCCCTACCATTCAGTGGTTCGCAATAAGGCACCCACTTCTGCATCAAAAGTCAGTGAAATTAAGCTGTGGTTGTCAGAGAACAATATACCATTTTCTGATACTACAAGGAAGCCAAACCTTCTGATGCTTGTTAAACGACACAAACCGGAGCCCATCTATGAAATAGATGACATTCTAAGTGAACATGGTCACACAGTGGTAAGGCTTCCACCCTACCATTGTGACCTAAACCCAATTGAATTGATCTGGGGCATTGCAAAACATAAAATTGCATCACATAATATCGGATCAGTTGACATTAAGGTAATTTTATATAGTAATGAAAAATAAAATAGTTTAAAACCTAATAAATAATTTGATGTGTATTGTTTTTGTTTTAGTAGGCAGTGGCCGAACAAGCATTTCAAAGCATCACTGCTGATGACTGGAAGAATTCATGCCAACACGTCATGAAAATAGAGAAAGAATATTACGAAAGTGGACAAACGCTATATGACGATATTGAAAGAATCGTCATAAACCTCCAAGATGATAGCAGCAGTAGTGACACAAGTGAAGATAGCCAGCACACTGTTGGAGGAGACTCACCCCAAAACGCAGATGAAGACTTTTCTGGCGTCGAATACTTAGATGAAAGTATTTTAGATTCTGATTAAAACAAATGCAATTTTATTGATTAAATTGTTTTACATTACACTCAGTTCAATTGATTTATGTTTTTCTTAAAAAAAACATTTTTATTGATTCACACTTGTCCACTGTGATATTTTCTGCTGTACCGTGGATGCAGTTCCAGACATGATGTCACAGCACATACACTCATGCCGAAACAACCTCTATGGCGTAGCGGTAGTGATCGCGGCTGCTACGCAAAAGGCACGGGTTCGATCCCCGCTCAGAGCAAATAGTTCTATGCATAAACATGGGTATTTGCATTGGTCTGGTCGTGCCTCGGGGACCAGGTTAAGCAGTCGGTCCCGGTTGCCATACGAACGACTATGACAGTCGTTATAGGTACTTGGAGCCCTAAATAGTTCAACAACTGGTCTAACTGCAATGCTTCGATATTGCTTATGGGTTATATGGCAGTCGCTTCACTGAAAATAACGAAGTTCAGCCAAATCTACAGACTAGCGCAGCGGACCCCAGACTTCCAGAAGTTGAAAGCTATCTAAAGCGACTGGGATTAACCCTAGGATGAAGAAGACACTTAGGCCGAAACAAATGTTTGTCGATCACAAAAATATTATATACCTACTATTTAATATTTATACTGAACTTTATTACAAATATACTGACGAAACAGAATAGTACGTAAACGTAATAAATAATGTACAAATATATTTAAATCGAAGTATCAAAACCGTTATTGTCGTTGTATATAGGGTGGCTATATACACGATAGTGGCGCCGCTATTATTTTCACGACTTTATTGCCAAGCTTGTACATTAAGTTTTTAACTTAATACTTAGTCATTTTAAATAATAACAATAATACTTAGTCATTTTGATTACAAACTGTCTTTAAGATATTCGTCAAAGGAAGTTTTTTAAGAAATCCTGATAAATTTGAATAGAGATGAATTAGAGCTTCGTAAATAACATAGGCCATAGAAACAGAGCCTATATGTAATAAGTATATTTGCGAAAATTGGTGTTAAAGGGGGGATCGGGACTGAAAGCTTGGAATTTTTGAAGATATGATGATAAAATTTGGTACAAAGATGGATTAGAAATTATGTTGGGAACTGATCTTTATCAAGAATAAGTTTGTAAAACAGGTTTAAGGGGGAAAATGAAGGATGACAGCTTTTCATTTTTGAGGATAATATCGTAATGGGTACAGAGATTAACTAGAGCTTGGGAGGCTGTGTTATTGTGCCTGCCTCAAAAACCCAAGAGGACATTTGCGCAAGTCACCAGGACTAAGATAGATCATCAGTCCCTTACGGCTGATCTAGAGAGAATTGATTGGCTCCCACTTTATACTTCGACAGACGCTAATTTCGCCATGGAGTTTCTAATTACAACCATACAGCGTCTAATTAACAAAAACTCCTCAGCCGTAAAACTATCAAGACGAAATAGAATAATCAAGCCATGGATTACTCCCGGTCTGGTTCGCTGTATGAGACAAAGAAATAGGCTTCATAAAAAAACGCGTCAATCCCCTGATAATATAATTTTAAAAGTAACCTACACTAGATATAGGAACTTTTGCAATAATCTTTTAAAAAAAGTAAAAAGATTATATGAAAAATCTCTATTGGACAAAGCGGGGAAGGATAATAAAAAAATCTGGGATGCGATAAAAGTAATCATCAATAGAACCAATCTCAATCCCAAAACGTCTCAGGTCTTTTGAACCCCGACTGCAAGAGAGAATCGCTTGAAAAGGCTAATGATTATTTTGTATCTGTGGGTAGAGGGATTGCCGAAAGCACTATATCCTGTTGCAACTCCTCGCACCTCATCTTTACTAATCCCCTACCAAAAGCAACTCCATGTGAATCCTTCGTATTGTTGGGCACTGATGAGACTGAGGTAAAACAACTCATCACGAATCTTAGTCAAGTATGCTCCACAGGATGGGACTCCATATCAAATAGCATTCTTAAGGAGAACAGTCACATTTTGGTTCCTCCTCTCACACATATATTTAATATTTGTCTAGAAAACGGACAGTTCCCTTCTATGCTAAAAAAATCAGTTGTTCTTCCTATATATAAGTCTGGTGACAGAGACCGTATCGCAAACTACAGGCCTATTTCCATTTTACCATCCATTTCTAAGCTCTTGGAACGCATAATAAACTGCAGACTGATGAAGTATCTAGAGAAAAATAATCTGATCTCCAACAACCAGTTTGGTTTCAGAACTGGCAAATCTACAAATGATGTCCTACATGAACTACAAAATTATGTGGTTAGTAATATCGATGCAGGTAAAAAATCTTTGGGTATATTTTTGGATCTGGCTAAGGCTTTTGATACGGTCTCCACACCACTGCTTCTACGAAAGCTTGAGCGACTGGGTATAAGAGGAACCCAACTAAAGCTATTTGAAGATTATCTGTCCCTACGTGTCCAATGTGTCAAAATGAGGGATCTTGTTAGCAGCGATCTGCCTATCTCCCATGGCGTGCCACAAGGCAGTATACTTGGTCCTACCCTCTTTCTTGTCTATTTAAATGATTTATGTAATCTAACGCTGGATAGTGGTAAAATTATATCTTACGCAGATGACACAGTCTTGCTGTTTTCGGCCGTGACCTGGGGGAGGGTATTTGAGGCTTCTCAGCGTGGTCTTGACACAGTAACGCACTGGCTCCAAAGCAGCGATCTATCCCTCAATGCAGAGAAGACTAAGTACATTACCTTCTCAATGCGGAATGTAAATGATAGTAACCTATCCTTCAAGCTCCACATAGAGTTACTTATCTCTCGACTGAGAAAGTTGATATTCGTCTTTAAAAACCTAAGACATGTAGCTGACCAAAGCTTGATTAAGCGAGTCTACCTGGCGCTTGGACAATCCATAATACAATACGGTATAACAGTCTGGGGAGGAGTGAACAAAACAACGCTAAAGCCTCTATAAATAGCCCAAAGGACGGTGCTTAAGGTATGCTCTTTTCGTCCATATTGGTACCCAACTTTCCTCCTTTACCAGTTCTGTGACGTCCTCACGGTTCGTCAGTTGTTTGTCTTGCTTGCTATAGTAAGGAAACACTCTGAATTGGATTTTCGAGCGAGCACTATGACACGGAGACGTAGAATCATACCAGATTTGGATAGGCCACTCTTTAGACATGCCTATGTCAATAGTTACTATTGTTTCCTCGGTCCATATCTGTATGCTAAAATAGATAACATTATTAATCTGCACTCATTGAACAAGTGCCAATGCAAATGTAAACTTTTTGAATTCCTTCAGAAGCTATCATATGAGGAAACTGAAAATCTGCTGAATGTACCAAAGTAAACTTACTCACCCTCTCACACTCACACACTCACACCTTCATATTACACACAGAGAGGATTCTCTTTATCTTTCAGTAATAGCTTTCGTCAGAAATTGTATTAGTTAGTTGTTTGTATTTCTATTTTTAATGTTAATTATTTGTCAGAGACTGCACATTGTTGCAGCTTATTCTACTGGGCCATTATAAACATTATGATATGTAAATCAGTGTAATAATGTTTACATGAGTTCGCCTCTAGGCCATATTAAATGAGAGGTGCTGATGCCTGGAATACAGACTATTTTGTCTAGTCCTGGCACAGATGCCCATAAACCAGAGTCGGGGTCAAAGTCATGTAATGCATTTTTATGATAGTTTATGATCTAAGAATAAGATAATAATGAATAAATAATAATAATAAAATAAAAAAACATAAGCTACTCTTCATGAAAAAAGAAGAGGTTGCGTGGGGCAACGGGGAAAGGCTAGAGAATTGGTGAAGGAAGAGGAGATACGGCACAAGCATGGTTGAGGGAAGAGAGAAAGGGGGACGTGGTGGAAGGGTGAAGGCATGAGTGGGCGAAGTGGGAGGAATGTGTGGGGTAAGGAATAAAAGGGTGCGGAATGAAGGGGGCGGGGAGTGGAAAGTGTGGGGGTATAACTAGGGTAAGGGAGAAAGGTGAAAGCTAGTGATGGATGGAAGCATAAAAGTGAGGATAGGAGTGGGGGTTGATGTAGTGGAAGGGATCCGGGAAGGTATGGAGGATGGGGAAGCGGGAAGGAGCGAAGGATGGGGACAAAGTGGGCGAAGGGTTGGTAGAACAGGAATGATGAGTGAGGGAAGGGCTAAAGGAAGCGAAAGGGGAAATGAGGAGAGTAGAGAGTTGAGTGGAGATTTCAGTCGAATCAAGAGGCGCGTAGAGTCAAACAGAGATTCGAGTAAGTTTGAGCGTTCAATGCTCAAAAGTGAGGACTCAGCGCTCAACCCTCTTCTCTCAGCGCTAAAATTTACAACATTCCGCGATAATCGACATCCATGAGGGCGGAGCCGCGGGCATCAGCTAGTAATTTCAAATACAAAATTATTGAATGAAATTTTGAAGCATTTACTATGCTAACTTTTCAAATCGATTAAAGATAGGAAAAAATGAATGCCCAGGTGGGACTCGAACCCACGATCTTTCCCTTACAGGGGGAATGCTCTGACCACTGAGCCACCGGGCCACACCTGAAGCTATCCAAATTTTCCTATACTACCGTCTTAGGGCGACGGTGGGAGGCATCTACCGACATTCATACGAAATATCGGAAACAATGAATGATGTTGCAATCATTTTTAAACATTGTTTTTTTTGATGACTCCGCCCAAATAATTGAATGAAATTTTGAAGCATTTACTATGCTAACTTTTCAAATCGATTAAAGATAGGAAAAAATGAATGCCCAGGTGGGACTCGAACCCACGATCTTTCCCTTACAGGGGGAATGCTCTGACCACTGAGCCACCGGGCCACACCTGAAGCTATCCAAATTTTCCTATACTACCGTCTTAGGGCGACGGTGGGAGGCATCTACCGACATTCATACGAAATATCGGAAACCACCGTCGCCCTAAGACGGTAGTATAGGAAAATTTGGATAGCTTCAGGTGTGGCCCGGTGGCTCAGTGGTCAGAGCATTCCCCCTGTAAGGGAAAGATCGTGGGTTCGAGTCCCACCTGGGCATTCATTTTTTCCTATCTTTAATCGATTTGAAAAGTTAGCATAGTAAATGCTTCAAAATTTCATTCAATTATTTGGGCGGAGTCATCAAAAAAACAATGTTTAAAAATGATTGCAACATCATTCATTGTTTCCGATATTTCGTATGAATGTCGGTAGATGCCTCCCACCGTCGCCCTAAGACGGTAGTATAGGAAAATTTGGATAGCTTCAGGTGTGGCCCGGTGGCTCAGTGGTCAGAGCATTCCCCCTGTAAGGGAAAGATCGTGGGTTCGAGTCCCACCTGGGCATTCATTTTTTCCTATCTTTAATCGATTTGAAAAGTTAGCATAGTAAATGCTTCAAAATTTCATTCAATTATTTGGGCGGAGTCATCAAAAAAACAATGTTTAAAAATGATTGCAACATCATTCATTGTTTCCGATATTTCGTATGAATGTCGGTAGATGCCTCCCACCGTCGCCCTAAGACGGTAGTATAGGAAAATTTGGATAGCTTCAGGTGTGGCCCGGTGGCTCAGTGGTCAGAGCATTCCCCCTGTAAGGGAAAGATCGTGGGTTCGAGTCCCACCTGGGCATTCATTTTTCCTATCTTTAATCGATACAAAATTATTAACTTGACATTGGCAAAATGTTAATTACCTTTTACATTAAATTAAAACACAATAATAACTGTGACAATAATAATGAAATACTCATTTAATTTGATTGACTTGGCTGTAAAACTGTACCTACAGAGTTGATTGATTATATTAACGTGATTTGTCAGTTTGCGACTCTTGCTTGGGCGGCCATTTTCATTTTCATGGCGTCGATCGACGTGGGAAATAAGTTCTTGAACGAAATATTTAAAAGCGCGCGGCTTTGAAGTTATATTTATTTTGATGTTTTCAAATTAATTTTTCAATTGAAATATTTCATACAAACATTGACTATGGTTGAAGAATCTGAATACAATCTGCTGGTCTCTAATGTCCTAAGTGAAAACCGATACAGCCATTGTAGGTTATGTCTAAAGCAAATTCAAGATCATTACGTTCGTCTACGGGACTGTGTTTCTTTGGATCACAACGGTGGCTATTTTCAAGTACTTTCTGAAGTCCTGGCTGAACTTGTGGGATCTGAGGTGAGTTTCGCAATCATATTCATTCATTAGACCTCTATCAGAGGAGCACTTCTTATTTTTTTAGTTTAGAAGTAGATACAAATTATTACATTGCAAAATAAGTTTTCAAAGTTTTAATTTTGAATCTTTCAGATATCTGACGAAATCGTAGGATTGGATGCTGCTTGTACGGATTGTGTGGACAAAGTACTTGAAGCTCAGAGATTTATACTTGCCTGTAAAAATTCTACCCAGATTTTAAATAATGTTTTTGATAATCTAACAAATGCTTTGGATATAGATATAGAAAATCCAAACTCTGACCATGGTCTTTATGTTAGTGTTGGAGAGTATGAGTCAAAACTACAATTAGTTAAAAATGAAGTTAAAACAAAACCTATTATTGAGCAACCAGAGATTGTATCTTGCACCGAATGTTCAGAAGAGTTTGATGATATTGTTGATCTAAAAGTGCACAATTTGACTACACATTGTACTTTTACATGTGACAAATGTTTTTACACTACAGCAGATGATAAGGAACTGAGCAGTCATGTGAACAGCGAACAAATGTTTCAGTGTGACTATTGCAGTCTACATAGGTGCACTGAAGAAAGTCTCAAACAGCATGAGGATAAAGCCCATGGCTTGTATGTATGTAAAGACTGTGGCAAAGGCTTCAGAGGCCTGGAGAAGCTGCAAGCACATGAGCTAAAGCACATATCCAAAAGTGAATGTCCAAAATGTGGAAAATGTTACATTACTAAGGAGTTTTTCTTGAAGCATGTAAAGTTGTGTTTGGATGATATGTTAGAACCGCACCCAATGAGGAGTAAAATTAAGAAAACATATTTTTGTAACAAATGTGGTAAGGGCTACAGCACCCCTGGAGGACTGAGAGTTCACCGTAGATTTGTGCATGAGAATGCAAAGCCGCATATTTGTAAGTTTTGTAACAAGCAGTTCACTGCTCCAAGTTACTTGAAAGTACACTTAGTGAAGCACACAGGAGAAAAGAACTTCAAGTGTGATATATGTACTAGGAAGTTTGTGTCAAAGGAAGCTTTGCTATATCATACCCGTAGGCATACTGGTGAAAAACCTTACAGCTGCACAATGTGTGATGAAAAATTTGTTAATTCTTCAGCTAGAGCCGAACATATTAAGTTTAAACATGTGGGCCCTACACTGATGTGTGAGATATGCTCCCGTAAGTTTGTTACGGCAACATTCTTGAGAGCACACATGAAGAAACATCATGATCCTTCCAATAAGTTGTATACCGGCAGAAGTTTGATCCCGCCTAATGTGCCTGCTGTCGAAAATATGCGTATAAAATTTTTATACTAAAGTAAAAATGGGATGGCCTGTCTTCCAAAACACCAATGGTTGGCGGAGCAAGAACAGGAGTCCTCGAGTAAGGACTATAAGTCAACAAATGGGAAGTAGAATGCCTCATGGAAGATGGAACTGAAAAGATTGCTGCTATAGACTGGCTGCACAAAGGCAGAGGATTGGGTGCTATGGTGCATATTGGGAGAGGCCTATGACTAGTATTGGACTATAATATGCTAATGTATTGATTGTTAATCGGTTACAGATAGAAAAATACTTAGCTCTTAAGATTTATATATCCCACCATTCAGTAGATATCCATTGTAAATTGCAATTCTTTTATTTTGTACATAGTATCCTCAACATAATGTTGTTGAAGTTTCTAGAATTTTATACATTGTAATAAAAATAATTTTAATGGATTATGTAATATTTTGTTACTTATATTCTATTTTTGTATCTATGCCATTTCTGCTGCAGTGGTAATGTTCCAGCTGAAGGCTGGACTTTACCTATGAATATTAATGATTGATTGATATGAACCTATACCACTGACTGGCCGATTGGTATTGTTAAATACCACTAATGAACCAGCAGCAATGGGGAACTTTTTCTTGCCATGCCAATACAGATTTCTACCATTTCTCTTATAAGTCAAATAATGTATACACTTTAACATATTTAATTCAATTTAAACAATGTTTTTCATTTTCAATTTCATTCACGGGTCACAAATCCAGCATGAGCACTATTTAATTTTTGGATGTGTAAAGTCATGAAGATATTCAGGCGAGGAAAAGGAACAACAGGTCATTATACAAACTGATTATTGTGATAGCTTGTCTCTAGTCGTTCCTCTGTCTTCTTTCTTGTACGAGTGCAGGTTCAGGCCAATAGTGTTTGAGAAAAGAGAGTGAGTTAAACACTGATTGATCTGAATCTGAACTCGCACGACCTACACTGATCTGCCATTAAGTTTGGTTTGAGGTATACCTGGTCGTTTTAACATGCAACACAAATATGCATTATTTATTATAACTTGATAGGTATGCACTGTATGATGCATGCTGTTTATTTATAAAATAGGTTTATTTCTGGCAGCAGAATTGTTAATATCTCAAATAGATAATTATTGCTACCTGTTTCAGTTCAATAGAATATATTTGAGCAGTATAATGTAAAATAATCTTGCTGGTTATCCAATCAGTAGGTATATCAACCTATTATACTAATTACAAACAATATTCAAATAATAATGTAACTTTATTTGATTACACATACCTATTATAAATATGTTTAAATCATTTAAATACATACACAGACACAAACACATTCATATAGTGCACTTAGTTCCACTAGGTACCTATGCGATAAATTTTACTAGCTTTCACATAGATTACTTACTCACATAGATAGTAACTTTGATATACTAGGATACTGCTGTTCTTTCATATTATTATTTGCAGTTATATCTATATTTAAAAAGGGTTCTCGTACTTCTGGAACAAATAACTTGCTATGCGGATTATAGTGTCTTTGAACATGTTTCCTCAGTTGGTGTCCCGTCACAAACTTCACATGGCATACATGACACTCTTTTGTGGGACCAAAGTGTTTTCGCCTTTTATGCTCCATCCGTCTCGATGCAGAAAGAAAACTTTCACCACATAGGTCACAAGGAAAGGGTCTCTCTCCAGTGTGAAGCCGCACATGATAGATCAATGCAGCATGTGTCACAAACTTCCCGCCACAATGGTCACAGTGAAAATTCCTTTCCTTGGTATGTTTTACTTGGTGATTTCTTAGTCTGCTTATTGCATCGAATTTTTTGTCACACCAGTTACATGACAGTACATTTCCGAAACCGTGGTCTGTTTTTAAATGCGTTCTCAAACCATTTTTTCTAGCATAACCTTTATTGCAGATATCGCAAAAAAACCTTGGCTGCCGCTCCTCACTGTTTCCACATATTTTTAGATGGAACTTGAATGTATGTTTGTTCAGGAAGGATTTATCACAGCGTGGGCACTTGTTGACTTCATGTTTGTCTAAGTGCACTCGTAAGTCCTTTCTGGACGGAAACTGAATGAAGCACAATTTACAAATTGCTGCAACATGGTGAAGCTTATCATGATATTTCAACATTTTTTCTGTACTAAACATTTTTGCACACTTTGGACACTGAAGTTTTTTAGGATAATGTACTCTTTCAGCGTGATCTTCAAGCTGGATTTGTGTGGTGAATACTTTAGGGCACTGGGGGCAGGGATGTCGTGTGTTACTGTGCACTTTCATATGCTTGAGTAAATGACAGTTTGAACTGAATTTTTCCCCACACTCTTCACACATAACTGTTGATTTCTTGCGTTTAACTTTTTCATAAGGTGGTTTGACTTTCATGACTTCTTTAATTTTAGCTAATGCAGACTTCTTAGTTCGTTGTGTGTGGTGCTTACGACTAGTGAACATTATAGGCTCTTTATCTTTAATCATCAAGAAAACTGTTTGAATATTAGGTGCCATAGTTTCTGTTAAATTGAGAGATGCATTCAATTTACTGAGTGTGGAGTGCCACTGTTGGTTTGAATACTGGCATAACTTTTGAAATAGGTATGAGTTGATGGTCATTGTCGCACAGTTTATACATAAGACTTGTGGCAGTGAAGATTCTGAAGTTACCTGGAAGTATGCAATGGCAATAATTAATTACACATTTCTACACATTAAGAATATCCTATCAAAATCATAATAAGTGAGGATTGGAGAGTTCTGTAATCAGATATGTGGTATAAAAAAAATTTGAAGTAATTGAACTGGCATCCTACCTCTCAAATAAATAAAGTTTTAACCAACCAACTTCAAGAAACAAGAAGCTATGAAAAGCAAAAAGTAACTGAATTTACAGATTTTCTGCTCCTGATAGTAAATCACGGCATGTTTTTTTTTTTATGAAATGTTGGCAAAAATCAAAACAATCGTCTGGAATAATATGGTATATATCTGAGGAGATTCTATCAATAATAATAATAATAATATAATAATATGACTCTTTATTGTTCACCAAAAAACATAAATTACAACTCAGAGGTACAATTCACGTGGTACACAATTGGCGGCCTTATCGCACTGAATCAAGATATTTTTTTTTATATTTATCAAGAGTATTTTATATGGTCAATCTCCAGTATAAACAGTCTGTTTTCCAATTAGATAGAAAGAATAACATTAAACACTTACACTTAGATCATTGAACATGTCAGCGTAAGTAATAATTTCGTCTAGATATGATCTCTGAAGCCTTATACTGTCATCAACAGATACTTCCTGATCCTGTGTTGCAGAAAAACATAACCTACAAATATGGTCGGTTTCACTCGTCAAAAATTTTAGAGCTGGTAGTGTAACGTCGCTTTCAAGAGCCATTATTTGAATTAGTTACGATTTATAATGTGCTTTTGAAAAATAAACAAACTTTTGCAAAAACGTATTTGGATCAATCAGAAATGACATTTCTGAAGCTAACTGCTTCTAACTGTCACGAAACAAGTGTTGCTCAATCAAAAAATCTAAATGGTCCTTTTTTTAAGTGCGGGAATCCCCACATATTTACTCCTAGACTCGAACTGACTAAAACCGCGCGTCGTCTTGGATCTCTAGGCCAGGTTGTAAAGTGGCGCAATTAGCTAAATCCCTCGCACTCAGATTGAGCCTGTGGCATCTTTGTCATGGTCCTCTGGGGTATGGTGCACAGAACACTTATATATATGGTATGGGGACCATGGTATCCTATCTCACATCAGAAAAGGGGTGGGGGTGTCCTACCCACTTATTTCTCCTAACTTGACAGACTACGGAAAATAACGTAAGTTTATAGTAATAATTTCGTAATTTGTAGCAAGATTCGTAAACGCCCCACCTAGATCATTCATGACGTCATGTTTAATTTTAAGTAGGTATTTATTTTGATAAATCTGTACCATTTTGGCCGTGCCATCGATGCTCTACGTCGCTAAGTACTGCACATTTCATTACGTTTTGTGGTTATTATCAAATTTAAGTAAAAATCAATAGCACTCGGGTTATTCAACAAAATAAGCAGAGAATCAAGGTAAGATAAGACTACATCATGTAAACAAATTCTTCATGCATACGCAGTAGTAGTGACAAAGTTTGTAATAAATTAATAAACAGTTGAAGTTCAGTGGACATTTATATGCGATTCTATTAGTGAAATACCAAGTTTGTAGTCTGCATCTACTTAGTACTAATCTCCTTATCGAAAAATCCATACTAAAAAATAAAAGTAACTTTATCTGTCTGTCTGTCTGTATGTTACGCTTTCACGCCTAAACCACTGAATCGATCTTGATGTTTGGTACAGAGATAGATTAGAGCTTGAGAACGGACATAGGCTACCTTTTATTGCGAAAAAGAGAGTCTTCTCAAGTAAATTTACGGTCCGATGGTCGTTGTGCCTATGTGTTGACAGATAGTGTGATCACCTTGCCTGGTTCCAGAAACATCCTACCACGTTCCTAGACAAACTCATATTAATTGATTTGGGTAATACAGCCAATTAGCCTTTCACAGGTGATATTCACGTAATACCTATGCTTGATAGCGACGTATTTCGTTGCCATTGTTGAAACTGCTTAGTATTTCTCCCCGGCCGACCGACGTAGTGGTGTTGACGACGTCAGAGCGGGGAGAACTACTCTTCGCTGCTGCTGTCGGAACTCGACCCCTCAGCAGTGGCCGGTCTCTTATTATTAATGTAGACCATTAATTTATATGAAGTAGACACTAAACAGTTAGATAGATAGATAGATAGATAATTCTTTATTGTACACCAATAAATTTACACTAGGACAAGTAGATAGTAAAATTGTGCCGCAGTTCGAGGTGTGACGCGTGAATTGAGGGCGTTCCGTACCTACCTACCCCTCGTAGGTACGGAACGCACAAACTAGGTAGCGAGTTAGTGAATTTTAACACCGCTCTATAAAGACGTTGCAAATGTTACGCGTGTTTGATTGTCTTACTAAAGTTGTGGACTACATTAAAGATTTTGGTTGTAAATTATAGTTACTCTAATAGTTATTACGGAGTAATAGCACAGTGTTACTACTAATACAGTGAAGAAACGCCTTTGATGTCGGACGATAATATGCCGCCGCTCGCGTAAGTACCTACGCTATTCGTCGCAAATGTGCAAGGGTTGTCAGAAAAGAAAAAAAAATGTAATTATTATGCAATCATGAAGCCGTCAAGCTGAGTGCCACCATTGTTAATATGGCACGTGTATATAATGGTGGCCCTCTTTCTTGAGACTTTACCTTCAGCTTACCATCAGGCGAGGTAAAGTCAATTGACGTGTCCTATATAAAAAAGAAAAAAACATTTATTTGAAATACATGTGTTGTACTGCAAGATAATTTCGTGACACTTTATTTTTAGACGTTTTTAGATTAATTATTATACACGATAAATCTAATAATTCATGGATAGGTACTTATATAAATCAGCATTCGTTTACATTCGAAAATGCGACGATTGTCGACGAGAGAAAATGGTTGTAGGTAGGTACTGATTAATTATTGATTTTTGATTCATAATAGGTACCTAACTATTATTTGCCTAAAAGAATTTAAAACTCTTTCAATGTTGATGTTTATTTAACTACATTTTTCGTAACTTCTATCGATAGATTCTAGACGTTACTTTGAAATTACAGAAGTAAACTTCCTCTCGTCACGGGGAAATCTATGAAATCGTATGTCTTTATTGGCACTTGATGACGAAAGACATCCGTATACGGAACAATAGTGCAAAAATTCTTAATAATTATCACGCGAGCGATACCTGTACGCGGCTACAGTAGCCCTCAGCGAACTTTCCCGTAAAAAACGCGATTTGGCGGACAGCACGCCCGCGCCCGCCAAGGTGCCGCAAGGTCCCCGTCCTTATTCGTCGCGCTACTGTATGTAGTAGTAATACTGTGGTAATACTTAGTGAATAGCTACTTATATGAAGAGCTGTGTTCTTAACGGTGCTCATTTGTTAACAGATGGCGCTAGTTTTACCCACTGCATTGTTGGGTGAAAATTTGGGGCGACGACACCGTTACCTTAACACATTAGTGAACGAGGCAGCCGCTGGCGGTCAGGTGTTTCAAGACATAGAAGCTCCGACTGAAGAAACAGCTATCGATCGACTATTTAAAATAGACTTAGCAATTAAATTGAAGAACGTTGATTATGTCCTTAAAACTTTAAAAGATGATGACATGTTGTATGTCAGTAGGGCGTTGAAGTGCAAATGGCTGTTGGAGCGACGTGATCTGATGAATCCCAAATATTTAGAAGATGTACTTTTCCAGGAGATGGTGATGCCAGCAATTACCAAAATGAAGCACTGGTTATATATCAATTTAACGGATCCCCTGATGTGTGAGGAATTCTATCAGTATTATAAAAGTACGAATTTCGATTTTGCATCAAAATTTCTTCATCACTGTGATAATGAATTCATTCTAAATGAGTTTCCTAAAATATTGACCAAAGTAAAGCCCCATCTTTTGAAAGTGCTCGGTGAGAAAAATCCCAAACTAATCAAAATATACTTTGACTCATTGGCGACGGACGACGATTTGGTTAAACGATATCTGAAGGACGAGCAAATATTTTATAACAAAATCAAAGGCTTGTTGAAGTTAGATCCAGATGTGTTTTTAGATAGTACTGAGAAATATCATAGCTTAACGTCATTTAATAAACTTAGTCCGTCGGCTACAGAGTATATATTGCGTTACCAGAAGAACAGATTCATGGCAAAGTCCGAACTCTACATTGCTTATCTTCTGCATATACCTACCGTGGCGCAACGACTCACTGTGGAGGAGTGCCAAGAGGTGGTGATCAAGCTAGCTCGTGCTGATTATTTAAGCTGGTGGTTCTCATATGAAAATGTGGAGCCGTTAGTGAAACGCGTGGGCCGCAAGGAAAGAGCAGCTTTCAAGAAAAAGGTATTCGTGGAAAAGGATGTTGGTGAACGAGTAGCTGAATGGCCATACGCCTTGCCAGCCTCGCCAGTAGCCAACGGTACAAGTTCTGATGAGCATGTATTCCATGACCAGGACTTTGAGCCCGTACGAATGAATAGATATCATGGCATGTGTTCTAGGGGGATGTTGAAGAAACCCCTGTGTAGTGCCCCCTGCTACGCTATGCCAATGATGCAGAACTGCATGATTCCGGTAAAGTCAGAACTTCAGAAGTTATTCGACGAATTCAGGGTTGTGGGATTCGAAGGAACGCTCCATGAACTGAGAGGGCGGATAAATGCGGTGAGTTCGGCAGATCGGCGTCGTGACATGTTGCTCGTGTTAGTGAGCAAAAGTGGCGGGCATACTGACAAAGTGCGTGCTCTGCTAGAATTAGCGTTGAGATTGGGTAATGAGCCTGTGCATGAGCGGGCCGCTATTATTCGCAGCCTTGTGAAGAGAGCGAGCGTTTGGCGTCTCCCGCAGGATATCTGGGATTCAATGCTGGAGTACGGGCATGGGCTTGGTCTAGATGGCACACGACCCGAGGCTCCATGCATAGAAGGACTACATGGGGTAGTTATACGTCAGCTTTTGGCTACCGGTAGCTGTGAGCCGGCAATACTTACTGCCTTTCTTAAAGACTTTTCAACACTTGAAGAGTACAAGCTAACAACAACTGAGCGTTCAACAGTCGCAGCTGGTTTGCAGTGTATTTTAAAGGCAGCAGCTACTGATGCAGAGCCGGAAGAATCAGCAAAGTACCTTAATAACTTGTTAGACGTCCTTGAAAAGTACAAAATCTCATTTCAATCAGCGGTATCATCCGTTCTAGCACTGACAGAGCGTGATTCTGACTTAGCTAAATCACTATTGATGCGTCTTTACGATGCTGGTGTAGGTCGGCGAGAGCTGCTTCGTCAGTACTTGGAATTTAGGCATGATGATGCTGCACTCATCAACATTTTACGACATGACCCTGAAGCACTTAAATCAGAGTGGCTAATCAAGTTGTTAACCGATGGAGAGACTCGTGCTAACCAATTTTTCCTGAAAATATCTGTTTATTTTAACGAATCCGGTGGTATAGCGGAACAAATACGACAAACCTTACAAGAAAACATCGTGAAGACACCAGATGTAAAGTTGGCACGACCGCTGGCAACCATTGCTGGCAAAGATATGCAGTCGGTATGGCGTGAACGGGATCTAGCGGGCGGTGAACATTATAAATTGGCTGCAGCTCTTCGAGCTAACATGCATCGTGCGCGGCCAGCTCCAGATGCATTAGTTCTTGGGTGGCGTAAGGCTGGTATGAAGGCAATAGCTTGGCGGGCCATGCGTTGTCGACCCAAGCAAGTTACGCCACTAGTTCAGACGTTACTGCAAGAACGGGTCAGGCGAACGGTCCGTTTAGCACTGGCATTAGCGCAACGCACGAAATGTGCGGCGGATATCTTTTCAACTGCAGCAAGTATTAGACCTTTAGCAGCGTTGCGTGCTGCCTTACCTTATTACCGAAATCTCGGGGAAACAGCGGATCCACGAGTTTGGGAAATTGTTAAACCGTACATCTCCAGCGTAGACCTTACAAGTCGCGAGGGTCTCCGTCATGTGCTTAAAAACGTTGAATGGGTTCCAAAGTCAATGAAGCCTGAATATTGCACGGTTTTATATCTCGTCCTTGACAAAATTTCAGACAGATATGCTAATCAGGTTCGTCGTAATATGATGGAATGTCTGCCTCAAGTTGGTGAGGAGCAGCTGAAAATTGTGATATTACGAATATTAGCAAATACTGACGCAGAAGACCCTGTGTCGTTTCCTGCTATTTTCATCAGATATTTACTGCTGAGTAAAAACGATATCGAAGAAAAGTTAAGATTCGAGGAAATATTGCAACCATTTTTGAAGAAAATTGAAGTGTACCGCGAGGATAAAGACGAAATAAAGTCACAGTTTTTTAAAGAGAACCTTGAGCAGATAATTCAATCTCTATTGTACAATGCTGCGTTCTTTGACTTGACATACAACTGTAGTTTAATAGTCATCGAGAGAGTTTTGAATTGGTTATCTAGTTTTTTACCTAAGGAAACACATTTTAAACAGTACATTAACATACATGCGACTATGTTGTACTTCAAAGCGGTTAGGCAGAGCATAAAACATAAACCTGATATATTTGCAGACCCTATAAAGAAAATTTCCGAAGGCATAGAAATTGTGGGCTTTACATTTGGACGGTATATCGCGAAGGAGGTGGCTGAGCTGAAATTAAAATTCTTCGACTCGATTATGGAACTATATCGTAATGCATTTACTGATTACTTGAACGCACACTTCATGTATAGTGGGTCTAGAGGCAAGTTTATAGCAGCCATTACGAAGGGAATCTTGTCAGAAAGTGTCGGTAGTGAAGCTCGTTTGGCAGTCCACGTATTTTATCACTCCCGGTACCATTTAGAAGACTCTGTGACTGAAGAAATCAGAGAAATTTTTATGAAAAGCAAGGATAAGGAAGTCCATTTTTTTGCACATGCTGCTATTTATACCTAGAAGGTATTTTAAGTATTTTTAACTGTATAGAAATAAAGCGCACATTTAATGTACCTACGTAGTTACAGTATATCAAAAGTTTATGCATTTTATATTAATCTTACCTACTTGTCCAGACCAAATATTTTTTGTTAATTCATAAATCAGCTCATTGATTTACAATAAACTCTTAGTAAGAACTAATCAGTATTAATAAATGTTGTTACAATCTTGTATATCATAACACGAGTAGATTTCATGATTAAATTTTTGAACAAATATCAGCGTAGTGGGGAAAGTCACGCATTGCATAAATAATGATAATATTGATGCTCTGCTTACTGCGTACCATTTTCAATCTGGGTCCCTGCTTCGTTATGGTATTATTTTTTGGGGGAATCGACTAACAATGGCGTAGTTTTTATAGCTCAAAAATGCTGCATCCGGGCTATGTTCACTTTTTAGTCATCAGACAGCTGTAGACCATACTTCGTAAAGTATAACATCCTAACACTTCCATCACTTTACATCCTCGAAGCGGCTTTGTTTGTTCATGGAGGTTCATGGTAATCCTCACTTTTTCCCACTTAATTCTGAAGTTGTAAAGCGCAACAGGCGCATGTTTCAAAATAATGATAAGAAGTTGTGTTTACAAACTTTATAGCTTGTTAGGTATTGCGCCAAAAGTTTATAATAAAATACCAGATGCATTAAAACTATTAAAAGAATGTAATATAACTAACTTTTAAACTCTCGCGTTCCATGATTGACAAGAAAATATTGAAAATGTGCGGGTAGATGAAGAACCTACTACCTCACGGATTCGAAGACGGCGGGCGTCCACTGCTGAGCCAGTCAGCCTGTGACCACGGCCGGTGTAACCTGGTCGAAACGTCAGGCAATCAAAGGTATGTAAGTACCTATACCATGATCGTGTTAATTCCCGTTTCGTTAATTATATAGAATGTAATATAGACATCGATTAAAGATAGGAAAAAGTGAATGCCCAGGTGGGACTCGAACCCACGATCTTTCCCTTACAGGGGGAATGCTCTGACCACTGAGCCACCGTGCCACACCTGAAGCTATCCAAATTCTCCTATACTACCGTCTTAGGGCGACGGTGGGAGGCATCTACCGACATTCATACGAAATATCGGAAACAATGAATGATGTTGCAATCATTTTTAAACATTGTTTTTTGATGACTCCGCCCAAATAATTGAATGAAATTTTGAAGCATTTACCATGCTAACTTTTCAAATCGATTAAAGATAGGAAAAAGTGAATGCCCATGTGGGACTCGAACCCACGATCTTTCCCTTACAGGGGGAATGCTCTGACCACTGAGCCACCGTGCCACACCTGAAGCTATCCAAATTCTCCTATACTACCGTCTTAGGGCGACGGTGGGAGGCATCTACCGACATTCATACGAAATATCGGAAACAATCAATGATGTTGCAATCATTTTTAAACATTGTTTTTGGATTTGAAGTTAGCATGGTAAATGCTTCAAAATTTCATTCAGTAATATAGACATATTTAAAATAAAGATAAAAAGTCAATAATCACTTTGTGAATGAAAATTTTATTTTCTTATTATTTCTATTTATTAGACCGTAGTAACATTTGAATTATTTTTTATATGAATGTATGCACGATTCCTGGCCTAGCTAACTATTTTATTAAGTATATCTATTGTGTCACATTAATTATTGACTGTTTGCATATTTACATACCACACAAAAGTGGTAGAATGTACAAGGAAACATTATTTTAATTATACGACCACACTTGTTGTACCTGCATTCTGAGTATAAATAAATGAATAAATAATGTACTATAAAAACTATAGTTCGTGCCAAATCGTTTGAGAATAAAGCGCGCGGTTGCTACAGTCGGTATTGCTACAGTCTTAAGAATGTTTACAACCCGTGAGTTACCGGTCCAAGCTTATTAAAAAGTCAATGAACTTTATTTTTAATTCATTTAGCAAGAACTAAAGCAATGTTTAGCACGTGGACCACCTGTTCAAAATGCCTGTATTTTGTACCTTAATAGCAAATATTTTGTCTATAATTTTCAATATATGAATAAGCCGTAACTTTTGTAAAACTCACAATACAAATATTTTTCAATTCATTTGTACTTTTCATTCACTAATCACTCATAACATGGCTCTACTCTCACCGCAATCAGGCACATAATGAAACCTATTATCAACCGGTGGTTTTTGATTATTATTGAATCACGAGTGGGATGATGACCTTTTTTTAATTTAATATTGGTCGAGTTGCATTATTCTTTAAAATAAAAATTGATACATAAAGATCGTGTTTAGTAGAACAAACAAATTAATATACCTACCTATTGCTTTTTCATTTCATGCAACTTCGTATTTAATTAGAAAATTTCATTTTGTACGTGTATAATAAACAACTTGTTTTTACTCTGTTTAAAACTTTAAGTAAATTCACCATTTTGTACACGCGATAAACAAAAAAAAAGGAAACCTCATTCTTGTAGTCTGTGGCCAGTGCGCCAATAGAAAAATTGATTATTTGTTCATGCCAGTCCACCAGTAGCAAAAAGTTTCGCAATTCGTTTTTACTGGTGAAATTAAAGTTATTTATTAATTAAAATCTGTACAAGTACCTACACATATATTGTACGACGTCCGATATATGATGTGATTGATGTGAAGTCCTTAAAACGTTATGGAATGTTTACTATCTGAATATAATATATAATATATATTTTAAAATAGATATTTACCCTTGCAGGTAAATATCTATTTTAACATTATATTATTTACAGAAAAATTGAAAAACGACGTATGATACACGTGTGTATTGTTGATGATCGTCTTCGGCTCTCTTAAGACCCGAGCCGGCCTCAGTGGTAATTACCAACGTTACATACTTGTACCATAATCTTCTATAGTAGGTACCTAATACCTACATATAATATGACAAATTTATAATTTAATTAATTTTGAAATTAAAAGATATTGTAACCTAGGAGAGTCACAGGGACCAGGAAATAAAATACGAATTACCTTGTAGTACAAATTTATTCCCCGGCCCTCACTTAGCATCTCAGGGGTGGGTAGTGATGAAGTTTCAGTGCTATTCCGCTGCTGCCAGAGAACTGGCTGATCACTTAGCTCGGCGTGAAGCTGTTGTAGAGAGCTGGCACGCCCCAGGTAACATCGCACTCGGCTGGCTCTTGCCGCAGGTGATCGTAAAACGTAGCAGTCTTTTCTGGTAGGGAGTCGCGGAACAGCCCACAGTGCTCAGGCGTGGCAGCAGCTGCAATCGGGTAAATCTCCAGGCGTGTGCACTGCACTCGGAGGATAGGTAGATGTAGGCAGCCTGAGATTTATGCATCGTAGTGACGGAGTTTCTAAGCGGATTCTAGGACCCTGTAACGTGTCAGATACGCTACAGATTGACGTCACAGGAAGGAGGCGCGCATCCTTCGCCCAGCTTTAGGCCAGGGAGAGGACGCTCACCTCACAAACATTAGGTACACACAAACATACCGATCTACAGTACAATTAGGGCTAGTACATTCAGATAAGCGGAAGTTACAGAGGTAAGCAGAACTACCCGGAAAACAGAAGGGAGACAGGAAATAAATAGGTAGGCTGATGGACAAATTATGGTAGCTCACCGAAACTCGGGTCCGAAGAAAGTTTACAGGTCTCACCCAGTGAAGAACCAGTGCAGCCACCGTGCTATCAAACTATACCGGGTGTAAGGGGAACGCCTCCGAAGCCGAAGGTCCGTGGTAGTACTCCGGTTTGCGATATATTGAAATAATATCTTTAATGAAAACACTTGTACTATTCCACATTGTTTATTGAATTCCTGACCGGTTTCGCTTTCAAACCTTAAACCTTTTAAACCTTGTAACGTAAGAAAATTTTTGTTGCTGGGGTTTTAATGAAATTAATATAATTAAGTAAAAGTGAATTAAATGTGGCTATGGGAGCACTGTAAAATTAATAAAGATGATGTCTATACCGGCTAGGGTATGAGCAGAGAAATGAAAAGATAGATTAACAATTGATAACATAATTGTAATCGATATAAAAGCGATAAAAATCGTTACATGAATTTATATGTAGGTAAATGGAAATGAATCTCAGGGTGGATTCGCAATAAATATTCTGCCGAGGCGTTGTTTGATCCGTTGTGCAGAGATGGTGGTATGCACTTAGCTAGTTCACTCCCGGCTGCTGATGTTGCCGGCGTGCCAGGGTCCTCGCTGGTGTGCCTCACGGCCGAATGATGGCGTGAAGCCCGGTGCGAAGACCCTGGAAAAAGAAAGAGTGCGGGTCAGTATGTCACATGGGAACTTCGTCCAGTGACCCGCTGAAAATAATAGCAGGTGAAGATATTCTCCCCAGCGGTAGAACAGCGTAGCTAGAAGCTATAAAAAGGAAGAAATAATTAAGCAGTGCAGGCTGATGACGTGACCTCTGACCATAGGGGTCATCGGCCTCGTGTCACTAATGGGTAGGCTGAAATAGCACAAAATATACATATTAAAATAAAAAATAAATAAGCCATGCATATTAGCAGGCATAAAGCTGCGCCGCTGAGAAGTCTTCACCTGTTGAAAGAAGTAGGAAATGTTGATCTCAAAACTTACCCGGTGCCGACAGCAGCTGGCCGCCGGGGTCAAAGCGACCTCCCACGGCAAAGGATAGCCGAAGAAAGGCCCCACGTTGGGCGCCAATGTAACGTAAGAAAATTTTTGTTGCTGGGGTTTTAATGAAATTAATATAATTAAGTAAAAGTGAATTAAATGTGGCTATGGGAGCACTGTAAAATTAATAAAGATGATGTCTATACCGGCTAGGGTATGAGCAGAGAAATGAAAAGATAGATTAACAATTGATAACATAATTGTAATCGATATAAAAGCGATAAAAATCGTTACATGAATTTATATGTAGGTAAATGGAAATGAATCTCAGGGTGGATTCGCAATAAATATTCTGCCGAGGCGTTGTTTGATCCGTTGTGCAGAGATGGTGGTATGCACTTAGCTAGTTCACTCCCGGCTGCTGATGTTGCCGGCGTGCCAGGGTCCTCGCTGGTGTGCCTCACGGCCGAATGATGGCGTGAAGCCCGGTGCGAAGACCCTGGAAAAAGAAAGAGTGCGGGTCAGTATGTCACATGGGAACTTCGTCCAGTGACCCGCTGAAAATAATAGCAGGTGAAGATATTCTCCCCAGCGGTAGAACAGCGTAGCTAGAAGCTATAAAAAGGAAGAAATAATTAAGCAGTGCAGGCTGATGACGTGACCTCTGACCATAGGGGTCATCGGCCTCGTGTCACTAATGGGTAGGCTGAAATAGCACAAAATATACATATTAAAATAAAACATAAATAAGCCATGCATATTAGCAGGCATAAAGCTGCACCGCTGGAAAGTCTTCACCTGTAGAAGAAGTAGGAAATGTTGATCTCAAAACTTACCCGGTGCCGACAGCAGTTGGCCGCCGGGGTCAAAGCGACCTCCCTCGGCCAAGAGTAGCCGAAGAAAGGGCCCACTTTAGCGCCGTGAATAGACACTTAAGTAATGTTGTCCAATCTCGCTCGCACACCCATAGACAAATTAGTTATTTAGTGTCGAAAATACTAAATTATCGACTATTTTAGAGAATTTATTTCGAATAGATTTATAAAAAATCCACAACGTTACAATACCCCCCCAATTAGTTCTGGGTTTTTGTTACCCAAAAACCCGATACTGGACTGCTCAATAAAATGCCTGACTTACGCTTACACATACATACTTCCTTACATACCTCCCCTATCAGGTTCATCCATACTTAGCGGTTACCACTTCAGTAATGTAGCACACGCGTTCCTTTCAAAGAGAGTTTCCAGGTTAATAGGCACTGGAGACTCGGGCGTAAATCGAACAAGATGGAAAACATTGAAATGTCACAGACAACAATTTCAATGGGAAGAAAAGGAGCAATCGAACCACTATATATTTTCAACTTTAAAAAGGGAAAGTGTTATGTTTTTAGTATAGGGCTTATTTTAGATGTATACATTACCGCATCTGCAATAAGGCTTATTTCACGAGTTTGCAAACCGCTCGGAAGAAGACATAACAAAAAGGGATGCAATGAGGCTTGTTTTTAAACTGAGTTTGCACGACCGCTCAGCATAATGGTATAAAACCATAAAACAGTACCCCGATACTGGTTGAATTCCCAGCTCGAAGAAAAAGGTATCTGTTGGTTTAAAACGCCAACAGATCCAACAAATGGTATAAAACCATAAGAATTCCCGGTGACTGGTTTAGTATCCCAGCACCAAGATAAGGTATCCGTTGGTTTAAAACGCCAACGGACCCAAAAACAACATCGGTTGGTTTAAAACGCCAACCGACCCACAACAACCATTACTAGGCAAAGCCTAATAATAAAGAAAAACGAACATGAAGTTCAAAGTTCCATCTCAAAGAGAGGAGAAAAGAAGAAGAAAATATATAGCAGTGGTAGGGTAATAAGATTTAAAAAGTTAACTTTATTTAAGCTATATAAATGTCATTGTCAAATATGAACAATGCAAAAGTATAATTAACTACTTTTAAAAGTTATGACCAAGTCAAATTATTATTAAAAGAGTTATTTTGAAAGGAAAATGGCTTATTATTTGACCCACATACAGTGAGTATATATGCAAACATGAGTTGCAAAAGGAACAACGAGTGTTCAAAAAATTTAAAAGTTTTAAAAACTTTCCAAAGTTTAAAAAGTTAAAAAAATCAGAATCCAAGGTTCAACAAACAAATTATTTAATTTAATGTTTTGTAGTCGTTGGCGTTTGTCTTGTGACCAAAAGTTCAAAAAAAATATTTACAAATCAAGAAAACAATGGAGGCATTTTAGGGTTAACCCAAAGGACAAAAAAAATGTTTGCACAAAGTCAAAATTTTTGGAAAATTTCTAAGTTCCAGTTCCAAGGAACAGAGATTTTAAAAATATTTAATATTTTTATTTAATGTATTTTTTATAACTTTATATTTAATTTTTTATTTAGTATTATTCACCATATTGTAGTGAATAAACGTTGATATAAAAACAACAGAAACATAAAAATGAAATAGCCATCCCAGGAAAAGTCAGACAACAAAATACGGAGGCAACCATAGGGTTAAAAGATATTGTATAATATTTAGCACAAAAGACCAAAAAGTTGTTATTCTCAAAAGAATAATTTTATTTTGTTTTAAAAAAAACAAGGCAATTTTGATACAAAATTAGTAGTTTTTTAAAATTATACTACTGGCAACACTTTTTGACTGTCAAAATTATATGACGTTTGACTTGACAGTTCAAGTTACATTTTTCTTTCAGAACAAATTCAAAACAAAGTTTTGATGAAATTAATATGACGTTCTATTATAAGAACCAAAGATATAAACAATAGAAAAACGGTACATTAGTAGGTACATGTGAAGACTCAACAGGATTTATGCGTATTTCAAGATATAAAAAGTTTTTGTAAAAAAAGTGTTCAAAGTTGGGTACATGAAATTAAAGTTATAACTGTTGACCCTTTTATAGGTAAAAGTGTATATCATTACGACCATGAAGTGATTAAAAGGTTGTAGGCAGTGTACCAGCACAGTACAATAACAAGAAGAAGTTTGTAAAATACAAGTTTTAATTACATTTTAAATTACAAGTATGTGTTGGTATATACTTGTTTGCCACAACAGTGGTGTAATATTATTTAAGTGCAATGTGAAATTTAAGTGCAATGTGAATTGGAATTAAAAATTATGATTGAAACAATAGTGATTATTAGAACACAAGAAGTTGTTACTGTAAATTAATTGATTAGGTTAGGTTAACTTTCTGTATATTTTGTTTGATTAAAATGTTTTATGTCGAATTAGGGATTTGATTATTTGAATGACTGCTATATATTTGCTAAAAATAACATGAAAGGGACACACACTTTGTCATGAATATGTCCATTGATGCACCAGGCATCTTAAGAGGACTCGGGGAAATGGTAATGTATACTTTGTACGGTAAATTAATATTAAAGGTAATTATTTTAAAGACTTGAATTACAGACTCAACGATCCAATATGCAGAACAAGATGAAGGACTATCAATTTAAGTATTTATTATCTTTGTTGTTCTTTTCAAAGATGTATTTTTTTTTTGTATGGAGATCTTTTGTTTTTCCTTGTATTTCTTTTCAAGGAATTATATTTTTTTTTTTTTTATACATAAAGAAGCTAATTTGGATTCAGAAATCCGACAAGGAGCTACATGACTACAAAACAGTTCAGTATAAAATTTAAATGGTAAAGTAACCCAAAGTTAGTAATAAGTAAAAACTATGGTGCGTTGAGCGAGATTGACATAAAATGAAGTAAGTAATTTACTTCAATAAAGTAAGTTATTTACTGAAATAAAGCAAAATATAGGTAACCTGTCAGTGAATGGTAGACTATTTGTGTTCAAAACAACAAGATAGTTGAAAAAATTAAAATATAAACAAAATTCAACCAGCAATAGGTTGATATAACAACATATTATATGTTATTATTATGCATAATATATGCACATAAGGTAAGTAAATATAAAAATATTATAAATTCACTGACGGGGTACTCAGTGTGTGTACAAGAGACACACCTGCACAAAAATTAATAAAAAGTAAGTAGTAAGATGATACAAGTTGAGATCAACAAGTCCATAAGAAGTAAAAGAAAATAGAACTTTACTTTACCAGTGGGTATAATAGAGGTAATATACAATTCAAACAACTGTAAAAGATTATAAACCTGTCTAGTTTAACTAGTACAAAGGTTTTCATCAACAATAGTGTTAATGCAAAAAATTGTAAAATTGTTATGATACAAAGGTATTAAGGTAAATATATAGGCAATTGAACTGATATAACAGACATAAATGGTCATTAATCAGTTTAAAATAGAATTTAAAATTTATTTTTAAGTACCCACATTTGGAAAAAATATAAAAAATCACTAAAAATTAGTGAAAAAATCACCACACTGGTAAAGTAAAGAGAAATAAGAAGAATTAAAGTATAACAGACCAAACACACAATACCTGCGGCAGAATAATACCTTTAATGGGCGCCAATGTAACGGAAGAAGAGTTTGATGCTAGGGTTTTATGAAAGTTAAAATAAAGTGAATAAAAGTGACTATATGGAAGCTGTAAAATTAATAATATAAAGTCTATACCGGCTAGGGTATGAGCAGAGAAATGAAAAGATAGATTAACAATTGATAACATAATTGTAATCGATATAAAAGCGATAAAAATCGTTACATGAATTTATATGTAGGTAAATGGAAATGAATCTCAGGGTGGATTCGCAATAAATATTCTGCCGAGGCGTTGTTTGATCCGTTGTGCAGAGATGGTGGTATGCACTTAGCTCGTTGACTCCCGGCTGCTGATGTTGCCGGCGCGCCAGGGTCCTCGCTGGTGTGCCTCACGACCGAATGATGGCGTGAAGCCCGGTGCGAAGACCCTGGAAAAAGAAAGAGTGCGGGTCAGTATGTCACATGGGAACTTCGTCCAGTGACCCGCTAAAAATAATAGCAGGTGAAGATATTCTCCCCAGCGGTAGAACAGCGTAGCTAGAAGCTATAAAAAGGAAGAAATAATTAAGCAGTGCAGGCTGATGACGTGACCTCTGACCATAGGGGTCATCGGCCTCGTGTCACTAATGGGTAGGCTGAAATAGCACAAAATATACATATTAAAATAAAACATAAATAAGCCATGCATATTAGCAGGCATAAAGCTGCACCGCTGGAAAGTCTTCACCTGTAGAAGAAGTAGGAAATGTTGATCTCAAAACTTACCCGGTGCCGACAGCAGTTGGCCGCCGGGGTCAAAGCGACCTCCCTCGGCCAAGAGTAGCCGAAGAAAGGGCCCACTTTAGCGCCGTGAATAGACACTTAAGTAATGTTGTCCAATCTCGCTCGCACACCCATAGACAAATTAGTTATTTAGTGTCGAAAATACTAAATTATCGACTATTTTAGAGAATTTATTTCGAATAGATTTATAAAAAATCCACAACGTTACAACCTTAAATAACCTATTTAATATAATATCTACTTATTTATTATTGTTACGAGTAGGTACACAATAACATAAATTTGTAGTAATATTTTCGTCATTCGTAGCAAGATTCGTAAACGCCCCACCTAGATCATGCATGACATCATGTTTAATTTTGTGGATTTGTTTTGATCAATCTATACAACTTTGGCCGTGCGCTGTACACCGTTTTGTGGTTATTATGAAATTTCAGTAAAAATCAATAGCACTCGGGTTATTCAACAAAATTAGCAGAAAATCAAGGTAAGACAAGACTACAAGTAAACAAATTCGTCATTCTTACGCGGTTTTAGTGCGAAAGTTTGTAATAAATAAGTAAACAATTGAAGGTCACTGGACATTTATTTGCGATTTTATTAGCGAAATACCAAGTTAGTTTGTAGTCTGCTTTTGTTAGTTTGTACTATACTTAATACTAATCTCCCTATGGAAAAATCTATATACTAACAATAAAAGTAACTCCGTGTGTCTGTCTGTATGTTACGCTTTCACGCCACTAAACCACTGAACCGATCTTTATGGGTGATGGGTACTGAGATAGATTAGAGCTTGAGAACGGACATAGGCTACCTTTTATTGCGAAAAAGGGAGATTAAGGAGGGGAAATAAGGGATGAAAATTTGTATGAAAGTTCGTCATTTCGGGAGATATCCTATGAAAATTTGGTAGGAACAGAGATGGATTACAGCGTGAGAACGGACATCGGCTACCTTTATCGCGAAGAAGAGGTAGAAGGGGGGAGAATAGGGCTATGGGATAAAAGTTTATATGGAATTTGTCATTTTTGAAGATATCCTGAGGAAATCTGCTTCCCTCTTTTTCGAAAGGGTTAGGGGATAAAAAAGTTCTCATGGATATTGGCCTTTTTTTATAGGTACTACAGTTTATAAGTTTGGTTATAACTTCAGACATTTTCTCACAGTTAGACTTAATATCTGTGCATCGTAAGTTGTCTACTCCTGGGCATATATTGATCTCTAGGCTTTTAATTATTTTACTAACAGTGGTGTGAGTAGCTTTCTTGAAATAAATGGACGTATATGGGAGTGTATAATCTAATATATTAAGTAGTAACTTATGCCCGCGGCTCCGCCCGCGTGGATGTCAGTTACCGCGTAGTGTTGAGCCGACGAGACCTCTAATAAAAAAACCGTGTTAGCAGCATACCATGGATATGTATCATCGGTCCTAAACTATGGTCTCATTCTGTGGGGCAACTCCACAGACGTACAAAGAGCTTTTCTAGCTCAAAAAAGTGTATACGAGCAATTGCTGGTGTACCACCTTGGCAATCATGCAAACCTTTTTTTAAAGAATTTCGTATACTTACCTTGCCCTGCATGTACATTTTGGAAGCAGCCAAATTCGTAAAATTGCACCCTGATCTGTTTAAAAGGGCCAAGGATCTTTATCCAAGAAATACTAGGCATCCAGACAGAATTGTGTTACCGAAGGTACCAAGAACCACCATGTACTTGAAAAACTGTACTATAATGTGTGGCCGTGTATATAATTCAGTGCCAGATGAATTTAAATGTTTACCAACTAATAGGTTTTGCCGAAAACTTAAGTTATGGCTAATGGAAAATTCATTTTATTCTCTTGATGATTATTTTGATTATTGAATTTTTTTTTTTTTCATTGACATAGTGTAACAAACTTAGACATTATTATTGTATTAATTGGTCACATGATTATCTCGGCCACGATAACTATTTTATATTGTTATATTGACATTTTAGATTGACTCATTATTTTATTTGGACATTATGATTATTTGCTAATTGATATTTTGACATTCAAAGTTGACATATTATTATTATTATTTAATTTTTACTATAAAAAGGCCTAGTTAATAAAATGGTATTGAAATTTTCTTTGTGCATGTAACTGGTAGTTTTTGAGTGACTTCTGCTTTAAGTTTTGCACGCCTAATGGTAGGCTGAATGTACGGAGCACGAAAATTATTAATGTAACAGCCCATTGTACCTATATTCAAGCAAACAAACAAATAAATAAATAAATAAAAAAGACGCAGCATTAAATTCGACTCTCTACTCGACTTTCTACTCGCCTCTATACTTGAATTTATACTCGATTCTCTACTGACTTCTCTGCTCCTCTCTCTACTCGACTCTGTACTCGCCTTTTCATTGGCTTCTGTACTCGCATCTCTACTCGCTCATCCATTCTATTCTCTTTTCGCCTCTCTACGTGACTCTCCCCACTCGCGTATCTACTCGCCTCTCTCCTGGAATCTTTACTCCACTCTGTATTCGATCTATACTCGCCTCTACATTCATCTCTCCTCTCGCCTCACTATGCGCCTCTCTACTCGACTGTATACTGCACTCTATTTGATTCTATACTAACCTCTCCACTGGTTTCTCTAGTCGAATATCTACTCGCCCCTGTAGTCGACTCTACTTGACTTTCTATTTGACTTCTACACTTAACCTCTACTCGCCCCTATAAAGATCTCTACTCGCCTCTTCACTCGCTTCTATATTTGGTTTGGTACTCGACTATGTCCGTTCCGAAGCTCTAACCCACCTTTGTTCCAAATTAAATGAGTAGGTATATCTTGAAAAAAAACTTCTTATTATTTATCCCATATTCACCCCCTTTTTTTCGCGATTGAAAAATGACAAATTTTAATCCCCTAACCCTTTTTCACGATAAAATGTAGCTTATGTCCGTTCCCTAGCTCATATCTATCTCGGTACCAAATTTCATCAGGATATCTTCAAAAATCACAATCTTTAAACCCTTATTCCCCCACCCCCCCTTAAACCCCCTTTTTTGCGATGAAAGGTTACCTATGTTCGTTCCCAAGCTTTAATCTATCTTTGTACCAAATTTCATCAGGATATCGTCAAAAATTACAAATCTTCATCCCAAAGCCCCTTTTATGCGATCAAAGTTAGCCTTTGTCCGTTCCCAAGCTTTAATTTATCTCCGTACCAAATTTCACAAATAATTACATTCATAGCCCCACTCCCCTCTTCAACCTCCCTTTTAAAAGGTAGCATATATCCGTTCTCAAGGTCTAATTCATCTCTGTACCAAATTTCATCAGGATATCTTCAAAACTGAATAACTTTCATCCTCTATTCAACCCCCTCCCTTAAACTGCCTTTTTCACAAAAAACGGTAGCCTATGTTCGTTCCCAAGCTCTAAATCATCCCTGTACCAAATTTCATCAGGATATTTTCAAATCTAAATAGCTGTATCCCCTATTCAACCCTCAACTTAAACCCCCTTTTTCACAATAAAGGGTAGCCTATGTTCGTTCTCATGCTCTAATTCATCCCTGTACCAAATTTCATCAGGATATCTTCAAACTGACTAATTTTCCTCCCTTATTCAACACCCCCCCTTAAACCGCCTTTTTCACAACAAAAGGTAGCCTATGTTCGTTTCCAAGCTTTAATCTATCTCTGTACCAAAAATCATGAGGATATCTTCAAAAATGTAAAACTTTATGTAACCCTTCTACCCGATGGTCTTTTCCCGATGAAAGGTAACCTATGTTCATTCCTAAGCTCTAATCCACGTCTGTATCAAACAATGACAAACTTTCATACAAACTTTCATCCCCTATTTTCCCCCCATAAACCCCCTTTCTCGCAATAAAAGGTAGCCTATGTCCGTTCTCAAATTTTAATATACCTCTGTACCAATTGTCATCAAGGTCGGTTCAGTGGTTTAGCCGTGAAAGCGTAACATACAGACTGACAGACAGAGTTACTTTCGCATTTATAATATTAGTATGGATTATGGATATTCTGGTTGCATTTAGGTAGAATTTTGAGGACACTGTTTCTAAATTCTTCAGCAAAATTATTAGCTATACTTTTTGCATCTATCTGGTCCTTTTTATAGGCCCAAAGGATATTTTCATCAATAGATACCTTGTGATGACCTGTGATTGAACTGCCATACATAGTTGTCTAACCATACATGGCATACATGCCATACCATAGTTGCCTAACGTTTGGTTTGTTTGCGTTTATTTCCTCTTTGTAGTCATTATTTCGTGATTTTTCTATAAATTTCCTAGTTTTATTTCAAGTATTATTATAATACAGTCGTAGTTCTGTGTTAGTATTATCAGTTTTCCACTCTATATAGCATATCTCTTTTTTGCACATATTGTTGATTGTTTTTTTCTCTTACTATTTTTAATAACATTCTTTTCATACATAGATTCTTTGTAACATGTGTTTAGTTTGTCTTTGATATAGTTATATATTTTATTTTGGCACTCTGTATCATATATTTCACTCCAGTCTATATTATTAATTAATGAGCATAGCTTTTTATTATTTACTAGCTGACCCGGCGAACTTCGTACCGCCAATATTTTTTAAACCCGCGTGGCGTCAGATCCCGTTCCCGCTGCACCCTCTACTATATTAAACATATATTATACATATAAACCTTCCTCTTGAGTCACTCTATCTATTAAAAAAAACTGCATCAAAATCCGTTGCGTGGTTTTAAAGATTTAAGCATACAAAGGGACATAGGGACAGAGAAAGCGACTTTGTTTTATACTATGTAGTGATTCTTTGTACTCTAGTTTTGCCATCCTGTATATGTGAGTAGTCAAATTCTGGGCATGACAGTGATACTAAGCAATGGTCCGCCATAACAGTTCCGAGTGCTCCCGGGTATAGGTCTAGCGAGCGCGTTCTTACAAATGTGTGATCGATGCAACTACGGATTATTTCATTATTACGCGTTTCTATTCTGGTGTAGTCAGATATCACGCTAGTCAGTCCAAATTCAGCTAGGCTACCAGCGTAATAATCGCGAATACTGTCCATATGTTTTTAGATCTATACTAATGTCTCCTATAAAATAGGTAGTAATATAGATAGTAATCTTTTTGTTTCTTTACGAATAGATGCTTACTTTCACTCGGTAGTAGTAGTAGGGGGGCGAAAAGAGAATCGAGTGGATGGATCAATAGAGATGCGAGTAGAGAGGCCAATTGAGAGGCGAATACAGAGTCGGGTATAGAGGGGAATAGAGATGCTAGTACACATTCGAGTATATAGGCAAGTAGAAAATCGAGTAGAGATTCGATAATAGAGGCGAGTAAAAATTCGAGGACAGAGTTGAGTAGAAAGGCAAATTTAAAGCTTAATAGCGTTGCCGGGCAGAGCCGCGGGCAACAGTTAGTGATCTATAAATGTTCACAAATTTTAAGTAGGCATCAAAGTCTACGAAGGTATTTGGGTACAAAACATCCTTATAGGTATAGTCCGAGAAAGTGGGTATGAGCTATTGAAGCTTAAGAATGATAATAAGCTTAATAATGACTGATAAAAGCTGTTAAGTACCTTTTTCAGGCGGCCAAAGAAACGTTCCTGTAATATTTTGTTTCATGCCGGCCTCGTTGATGCATAACGTCTGTGACATACCCAAGTACTTATAGGTCTCAGCTACGAGGAGTGATCTCAGGTTAGTGGAATCAGAGAGTTGTAGGTATATCCTCCGACTCCACCACCCGCCCTCGCTTTACATAAATGACTGCAAATTTGTCCACACCAAACGCCATTTTAATGAAATTACTAAATGTTTCAGTTACCTTCAGTAAAACCATTAATTAAGAATTGGTGTGGGCAAATAACTTTAAATCATCCATGTAAAGCAGGTGCGAAACTATCTGACTCTCTTTTCGTAGCCTATAGTCTTACCCTGAATTCACTAGTAAATTACTAAGTGGGTACAGGGCTAAGCAGAACCAAATGGGACTCAGACTGTCCCCCTGGAAAGGACCCCGCTCATTTGTTATCGGCTCGCCTCTACCCAAAGCCCGACGGCAACCTGGATACAAAAGAACCGTCCTACATGACTTTAAGAAGGTACTTACCGATACTTACTGAGAGGCACACATAATAGAATTATAATTTATGTGATTCTTAATTTTGACGCTCAGAATGGATGTAAGAAGTTTATAGAAAGTTGGCAGATATGTAACCGGTCTATAATTTTTGGGCTCTAGAGTACTACCAGTTTTATGGAGCAGTTGGGTAACTCTTGTCAAAATAAAAGCTGGTAGCGTCCCAGATTCATATTCAACAGCGGATTGAAATTGTAAAGCCAAAACAACATGCGAACTCCGTAGCCACTTTAGAAATTGTGCAGTCCATCCGGTCCCAGAGACTTCCAATTAGACAGCGAATCGACCGCACAATCTACATCAGTGGCATCTATATACACAGTCTGGCCATAAGTACTGTTACAATTAAAAAAAGAAAGAAATTACATTTGAATTTCGAATTTAAATTAAATTATACGATTGTTTATAGAATTGATAAAGCAACCCGAATCGCTGTGATTGCGTTACATAAAGTTGGTATGGAGCCAAATGCAATTTTTAAAACTCTCCATACTCTTGGTATTACTCAAATGTTTGTGTACCGGGTTATTAATGAGACCAATGAGACCTCCTCTGTTTGTGACAGAAAAATATCTGGCCGCCCACGTAGTGTTCGTACGAAAAAGGTGATCAAAGCAGTAAGGGAAAGAATTCGAAGAAATCCTGTCCGAAAGCAAAAGATTTTACCTCGGGAGATGAAGATAGCACCCAGAAACATGTCGCGTTTTATAAAGGTTACCTTGGGACTTGCAGTATAATAAGAGACGTACCTACTGGTAATTTTTAGTAGGGTGGTAAAATCAAAAAAAACTACTGAAGCGGTACGCAAAGTCACAGAAAAAATTGTTTAGGCACGGATGATACAAACTTTATAATTGAGCAACATTTTGATAAATGATATGACCATATTTATGATTAAAGCTCTAAGGAAGCTTCTCAATCAGTCGACACAGTGCAACGTGGGCATTATCCGACTTCAGTGATGGTTTGGTGGGGTGTTAGCTATGAAGGAGTGACTGAGCCATATTTTTGTGAAAAAGGTAGCAAAACACCGGCACAGATGTATCAAGATACCATTCATAAGAATGTAGTTAAGTCCCTTAAAAACACCATGTTCAATAACCAAGTAGGTATGGTCTTTCCAACAAGACTCGGTGCCGGGTCATAAAGATCGGTCCACACAGTCTTCGTTGGAAGTGAACGTTTCGGATCAGAGCTGAAGACTGGCCGTCGTCTAGTCCCCGTTCATAATGCGCTACATTATAATTTACGGTGAGTTTTAGAGAGTACGGCTTGCTCTAAACGCCATGAAAATTAGGAGTCCCTAAAACAATCTATACGATTGGCAGTAAATAATTTTCCCACGGAAAAAGTGCATGCTTCTATATATTGATGACTGGCCTCAACGTTTAAAGGACTGTATTGCAGCCAATGGAGACTCGTGACAATACTAATGGCAAAACTAAGTATATATCGCTCATGTCTGGAATGGTCTCGCTTGCTCTTTCAACCTCATGTATTCAATCGCCTTCAGTGTGGCTAATGGGCACCGACCAGATGCTGCGCCAAAACGTATTTGTGGCTTCAGAATCCGGCTGCCGCACGTCATCCATACTTTTCTCTGTTTGCTCCCAGCTTCAATATATTCAACTCTGGTCTCTTCGGAACATGCGATTACCGGTAAATCGATTGACGTGTTTTTTGTATCTGCGTATACGGTTTGTCCATGCCCAGACTTTCTGCTTCAGGAAGTCAATACGCTCTGTGACCCGATACGTATATTCTTGAGGACTAACACCAGTTCCCACAAACGCTCGGGTCACATAGCGCATCACTCTAGGGCGAGTATTACCCGACCTGAAGCATATTTGCTTATCGATGAGCACACTTGCCTCGACCACACGTCTGGTATGACGGACTTAGGTCGTATGGCAGGGTCTTTAATAGTAAATTTAACACCTGCTATACGATATGTCGCTACAGCAAAACAATACAGCATTGAATAAGTGTCACCGAGGGTTTCACTATTTTCTAGATACCCAGCCAATAATGAATCAAGGGCGCCCACCAGAGCTATATTTCGTTTACGCATTGGCAACCGAGGCGGACGTGGCCTAAAATGTAGGGGCATCGATCGAAATTCCCGCAACGCACATTCCAACGCCTCCTGAATCTCTGCATTGTACTGAATATTTACTGGAATAGGTGCCTATCTTCATTTGTGACTTGTGCAGGTGTATAAGCAGGAGCCGGGGCGGGGGTGACAGCGATATTTCGCAAGTATTCTAGCCGTAGAGTCTCAAATACGGTTACGGTCTGATCGTCGTTATGCATATGTGTGTTGACAGATGGTTCAAGCGCCTGAAACAAAGGAAGTATCCAAGTACGGTACGCACTGAGATACTCGTCGCTGCTGCTGTCGGAGCTCGATGCCTCAGCAGTGGCTGGTCTCTGATTTTTAATGTAGACCATTAATTTTATGACTAAGTAGATACTAAACAGTTATCTTTATTTAAAAAAAATGTGCAGTAGTTCAAGGGGAGAGGTGGGAATTGGGGAGCGGTAGGTAAGGGACGCACATGTAGGTAGTGGATGACTTTTTTTAATGTTTGTCATTATAAGGTATCCATATAATTATATTAATATATTATTTAAATTTTTTAAGATAAGATAAGAAACGTTTATTTTCTCACCACATATTTAGAATTATACAATTTTGTTGACTTAATCTATATGCATAGTTTTCCTATGTGGGAGACTGGTGCCTAAACTAGGAAGAATCCTGTATTTCAGGCCACCAGTACACACCCATTAGACTTCTAGTCCTGTACAATGTTTGTTATTCGTGAGTGACTAGTAAGCTGCTAAGTATGACAGCACTATATAAAGCGATTTAGATTTAAGTACAACAATATAAATTATTCGTTATAAAGGTAATGTCAGGTTTAGTAGATATTTGTCTAAAAGTGAGTGGATGTGCTTGTGTGTGTGTGTGTGTGTGTGTGTGTGTGTGTGTGTGTGTGTGTTGCGTGTGTGTGAGAGAGAGAGTGTGTTTGGACGGTTTCCGGAATTTTAGACGGGGACTGATAGGAGACATTCGGTATTGTCATAATCTAGTCCCATGAGCCATTCGCTGGTTATTTTTTTGCACAGTGCTTTGGTTAAATTGTATATGGGTAGTATTTTATTCAGGTTATTATAAAGATAGCCCCCAAGGAAACAGAAGAACCTATTTGTAAATTGCTTGTTGAATGAGTCAAGGATGCGGTTGACAGGCTTGAATCGTCTTTTATTTAAAGGTGCAGTTGGGTTGTAATTTAGGAGAGAGTGTTGTTTTATTATGACGTGGAGAATGAACAATTGACGGACGGTCAGCACCTTGCACTTCCCAAACAACTCAGTCGTAGGGTATCTAATAGGTAGGAAATAAGACACCTTCAGTATCGCTCGCTGGGCTCTTTCCACCTGGATAACAAGTGTCTTGTCCGCACCACCCCAGGTCGTGATACAGTAGGATAACAGCGATTGACAGAGGGCAAAGTATACTGTCTTTCTCAGATCTTCATCCGCTACATGTCTGAGGTTTTTGAAAACGTATATTAATTTGCGGATTCTAGATGTAAGAGTCTCTATGTGCAGATGGAAATCCAAGAAAGGATCTAGTAATACACCAAGATATTTTACTGATGAAACCCTCCGAAGGTGTGTACATCGACAGATTGTATTGTGTGTAGGTGTGCATGTATGAACTGTGATAGGTAAGGAGAGAGCGGAAAGAGAAGCGCTATTCCGAATGGCAAATGGTATGTATTGCGATTTTTCCGCGTTGAGTGTCAGACAATTTTTTGATAGCCATTTGGTCACGGTATCAAGCCCATTTTGAGCATAACTGAACACGCTTTCCCACGAATTGGAGTGGAATACGAGTGCAGTATCACTGTTAATAGCATGCATGTAATTGATAATAGTTTAATATAAATTTGACATTCTAACCATGTAATTTGTACGCAACAAATGGCAGAATATGCTGAGCCATCACATGTATTATCATGTTATATAATAACACTGTAAAAAAAACCATATTCACAAATAAAAATTATTATTATTATTATGAGCTAGTGAATATTGACACCGCTCTATAAAGACGTTGCAAAAGTTACGCGTGTTTGATTGTCTTACCAAAGTTGTGGACTACGACTAAGATTTTGGTTGTAAATTATAGTCACTGTAATAGTTATTACGGAGTAATTGTTAGTAAACAGCTTCTTATATGAACAGTTCTGTTCTTAACGGTGCTCATTTGTTAACAGATGGCGCTAGTTTTACCCACTGCATTGTTGGGTGACAATTTGGGGCGACGACACCGTTACCTTAACACATTAGTGAACGAGGCAGCCGCTGGCGGTCAGGTGTTTCAAGACATAGAAGCTCCGACTGAAGAAACAGCTATCGATCGACTATTTAAAATAGACTTAGCAATTAAATTGAAGAACGTTGATTATGTTCTTAAAACTTTAAAAGATGACGACATGTTGTACGTCAGTAGGGCGTTGAAGTGCAAATGGCTGTTGGAGCGACGTGATCTGATAAATCCCAAATATTTAGAAGATGTACTTTTCCCGGAGATGGTGATGCCAGCAATTACCAAAATGAAGCACTGGTTATATATCAATTTAACGGATCCCCTGATGTGTTTGGAATTCTATCAGTATTATAAAAGCACGAATTTCGATTTTGCATCAAAATTTCTTCATCACTGTGATAATGAATTCCTTCTAAATGAGTTTCCTAAAATATTGACCAAAGTAAAGCCCCATCTTTTGAAAGTGCTCGGTGAGAAAAATCCCAAACTTGTCAAAATATACTTTGACTCATTGGCGACGGACGACGATTTGGTTGAACGATATCTGAAGGACGAGCTAATGTTTTATAACAAAATCAAAGGCTTGTTGAAGTTAGATCCAGATGTGTTTTTAGATTTAACTGAGAAATATCATAGCTTAACGCAATTTAACAAACTTAGTCCGTCGGCTACAGAGTATATATTGCGTTACCAGAAGAACAGATTCATGGCAAAGTCCGAACTCTACATTGCTTATCTTCTACATATACCTACCGTGGCGCAACGACTCACTGTAGAGGAGTGCCAAGAGGTGGTGATCAAGCTAGCGCGTGCTGATTATTTAAGCTGGTGGTTCTCATATGAAACTGTGGAGCCGTTAGTGAAACGCGTGGGCCGCAAGGAAAGAGCAGCTTTCAAGAAAAAGGTATTCGTGGAGAAGGACGTTGGTGAACGAGTAGCTGAATGGCCATACGCCTTGCCAGCCTCGCCAGTAGCGACCGGCACAAGTTCTGATGAGCATGTATTCCATGACCAGGACTTTGAGCCCATACGAATGAACAGATATCTTAGCATGTGTTATAAGGGGGTGTTTAAGAAAGCAATGCGTGGTGCCTCCTGCGACATAATGGAAACGATGGAGGACTGCATGATGATTCCGGTAAAGTCAGAACTTCAGAAGATATTCGACGAATTCAGGGTTGTGGGGTTCGAAGGAACGCTCCATGAACTGAGAGGGCGAATAAATGCAGTGAGTTCGGCAGATCGGCGTCGTGACATGTTGCTCGTGTTAGTGAGCAAAAGTGGCGGGCATACTGACAACGTGCGTGCTCTGCTAGAATTAGCGTTGAGATTGGGCAATGAGCCTGTGCATGAGCGGGCCGCTATTATTCGCAGCCTTGTGAAGAGAGCGAGCGTTTGGCGTCTCCCGCAGGATATCTGGGATTCAATGCTGGAGTACGGGCATGGGCTTGGTCTAGATGGCACAAGACCCGAGGCTCCATGCATAGAAGGCCTACATGGGGTAGTTATACGTCAGCTTTTGGCTACCGGTAGCTGTGAGCCGGCAATACTTACTGCCTTTCTTAAAGACTTTTCGACACTTGAGGAGTACAAACTAACAACATCTGAGCGTTCAACAGTCGCAGCTGGTTTGCAGTGTATTTTAAAGGCAGCAGCTAGTGATGCAGAGCCGGAAGAATCAGCAAAGTACCTTAATAACTTGTTAGACGTCCTTGAAAAGTACAAAATCTCATTTCAATCAGCGGTATCATCCGTTCTAGCACTGACAGAGCGTGATTCTGACTTAGCTAAATCACTATTGATGCGTCTTTACGATGCTGGTGTAGGTCGGCGAGAGCTGCTTCGTCAGTACTTGGAATTTAGGCATGATGATGCTGCGCTCATCAACATCCTACGACATGACCCTGAGGCACTTAAATCTGAGTGGCTAATCAAGTTATTAACTGATGGAGAGACTCGTGCTAACCAATTTTTCTTGAAAATAGCTGTGTACTTTAACGAATCCGGTGGTATAGCGGAACAAATACGACAAACCTTACAAGAAAACATCGTGAAGATGCCACATGTGAAATTGGCACGACCGCTGGCAACCATTGCTGGTAAAGATATGCAGTCCGTATGGCTTGAACGAGATCTAGCGGGCGGTGAACATTATAAATTGGCTGCAGCTTTTCGAGCTAACATGCATCGTGCACGACCAGCTCCAGATGCATTAGTTCTTGGGTGGCGTAAGGTTGGTATGAAGGCAATAGCTTGGCGCGCCATGCGTTGTCGACCCAAGCAAGTTACGCCACTAGTCGAAACGTTACTGCAAGAACGGGTCAGACGAACGGTCCGTTTAGCACTGGCATTAGCGCAACGCACGGAATGTGCGGCGGATATCTTTTTAACTGCAGCAAGTATTAGGCCTTTAGCAGCGTTGCGTGCTGCCTTACCATATTACCGAAATCTCGGTGAAACAGCGGATTCACGAGTTTGGGAAATTGTTAAACCGTACATCTCCAGCGTGGACCTTACAAGTCGCGAGGGTCTCCGTCATATGCTTAATAACGTTGAATGGGTTCCAAAGACAATGAAGCCTGAGTATTGCACGGTTTTATATCCGGTCCTTGAGGAAATTTCAGACACATATGCTGATGAGGTTCGTCGTATTATGATGGAATGTTTGCCTGAAGTTAGTGATTACCAGCTGAAAACTGTGCTATTACGAATATTAGCAAATACTGACCCAGAAGATCCTGTGTCGTTTCCTGCTATTTTCGTCAGATATTTACTGCTGAGTAAAAACGATATCGAAGAAAAGTTAAGATTCCAGGAAATATTGCAACCATTTTTGAAGAAAATTGAAGTCTACCGTGACGATAAAGACGAAATAAAGGCTCAGTTCTTTATAGAGAACCTTGAGCAGATTATTCAATCTCTACTGTACAATGCTGCGTTCTTTGACTTGAAATACAACTGTAGCTTGATAGTCATCGAGAGAGTTTTGAATTGGATATCTAGGTTTTTACCTAAGGAAACACACTTTGAACAGTACATTAACATACATGCCACCATGTTGTACTTTAAAGCGGTTAGGCAAAGCATAAAACATAAACCTGAAGTATTTACTGACTCTATAAAGAAAATGTCCGAAGGCGTAGAAATTGTGGGCTTTACATTTGGACGGTATATCGCCAAGGAGGTAGCTGAGCTAAAGTTAAAATTCTTTGACTCGATTATGGAAATATATCGTAATGCATTTACTGATTACTTGAACGAGTACTTCATGTATAGTGGCTCTAAAGGTAAGTTTATAGCAGCCATTACGAAGGGAATCTTGTCAGAAAGTGTCGGTAGTGAAGCTCGTTTGGCAGTCCACGTATTTTCGCAGTCCCGGTACCATTTAGAAGACTCTGTGGCCGAAGAAATCAGAGAAATTTTTATGAAAAGCAAGGATAGGGAAGTTCAATTCTTTGTACATGCTGAGATTTATACCTAGAAGGAATCTTAAGTATTTTACCTGTATAGAAATAAAGCGCACATTTAATGTACGTAGTTATATAAAAACTGTATGCATTTTATATTAATTTTATCTGTCCAGACCAAATATTTTTGTTAATGCATAAATCAGCTGATTTATTTACAACAAAACCTTAGTACTGACTAATAAGTATTAATAAATGTTAGTATTAGGTACAATCTTTGTAAAATATTACAACGCGATTAGATTTCGTGATTAAATCTGAACAAATATCAACGTTGCGGTGGGAACGTCGCGCATTGCATACATTATGCACTATAAAAACTATAGTTCGTGATAAATCGATTGAGAATAAAGCGCGCGGGTGCTTTACCGGTCCAAGCTGATTATAAGTTTAATGAACTTTATTCTCAATTCATTTAGCAGGAACTATAGAGCAATGTTTAGCACGTGGACCACCTATTCGAAACACCTGTATTTTGTACTTTAGTAGCAAATATTTTTTCTATGCTTTTCAATAAATGAATAAACCGTACTTTTTGTAAAACTCACAATAAAAATATTTTATATCTACGTATGTTTATCTTATTCCTTTGTAAATATCTCCCAACTAACCGGGCTTGTTATTCAGTCTTAACCTTTAAGTACCGACGGGCCATTTTGGTTACACAAGTACCTACCGTCGTGAGGTCTGCTAGACCACCATCGCCTGGTTAAGGAAAACTTTTGAACTTCTGTATAATATATTATTTTTAAATTAATGTATCGATGTATTAAATACATAATATCTAGTTAAAGTATAAATAAATAAGTTTTTACATTTATTACTAATTAAAGGTAGGTAGGTATTCATTTTGAAAATTTAAATTGTTTGGGAGAAAAAATTAACTCTCATGTAGAGATGCGCCGAGTAGCACTTTTGCCGAGTAACGAGTACCGAGTTTTACTCGGTTCAATTTTTTTCCTACCGAGTACTCGGTCGAGTAACTGTTCAATCAAATCCCCGTTACGGGCGCGTAAACAAGTACAGATTCGCGCGGCACGAGCGGCCGGCTCGCGTTGATACACGCCTCACCCCGCCCCCGCCTTTCATCTATCAGTCGCTTGCTAGTTTACAAACAAATACGTAACGTTGCACGTCATAGTAGATAAATAATTGAAAAAGTTTGTTAATTAACAATTGACTGTGATGACTTCACGTAAAAGATTCCGAATTTGGACGTTTTACGACGAAATTGAAGAAGATAAAACGAAAGTGAAATGCACTTTATGCAATTCTCTGATTTCGCGGTGTTTGACGGAAGGCTTCTACGACAGCAATGTTAAGCCATGTTAAAATAAAACACACACAAGAGTTTAAAGGTTTGGAAAATGAAACTTTGAAAGAAGAAGAAAGAAGAAAGAAAAGAAAAAAGAAAGAAAAACCTTTTATTTTAGTGCAGCACCGATTACACAATTAATTGTGTACTGACACACGCAAAAAAGTTAATCAGGCACAATTGTTCTTCGCGCTACACTAAAAAAGGAGCCAGTTCAGCATGGTATCAGGTACGGGTGTGCGTTGTTTTATAGACAATTGTTTAATATAATTTCGTATTACAGAAAATGTTTCGCATAATTTCGTTTCATAGAATAATCAATATACAGAATACTTTAAAGAATATTAAATTATTGAATTTTGTTTCATATAAAGTTAAACATTAGAATAATCATTTCATAGATTATCAAATCAAATATTCTTAATCATTATATTGTTTATTTAATAGAAAACTTATTACAAAGAATAACATATTATCAAAGTGACAGTTTCTAAACGTTTCAATTCATAAAATGCATACCCTCATTTAAATGGGACAATTTTATTATAAACTAAACAATTGATGCGTCTACAAGGTCGACGGAGCCCCGCTATGCGGGGCTCCTACTTCTGGGTGGTTTATAAAAAAATAACCACGAAGGCCTAATGCGGGAGCTTCGCTACGCTTCGCTCCCGCATTAGCCTTCTAACCTAACCTATCCGAGTCGGGGTAATCTGAGTCAAGGTGTTAACTATATTGTAAATGTTACAGTTAAAAATAAATGTGATTTGGAACATTATAAAGGTGGTTTAATATTCTTTACAAAATAATTCTACAGTTTGATAAGTTTGTTAAACAAAAAAAATGTGATTAAAAATTCGTTCAATTGTGTTTCTGTGAAATATGTTTCATTGTAGTAAATTGTTTTTGAAACAATAATATTCGAAATAAAAATATAAGAACCAAATATTATATGAAACATTTTCTGTGAAACGAAATTCTATGAAATTTCTTTCTACGAAATAAGGGGCGCCCATCAGGTACAAGTACCTGACGCTGGTTTTCAACTGGCTCCTATGTGGAGGGCATGCGACATGAATAATGAATAGAAAGATATTAAATTTACAAAAATCTAGAAAATAGAAAAAGAGAAGGAACACAAAACAAAAAAATAAAAACACAACAGCAGAAGCCAACATGCTGGAAATATCTCAAAATCGTGAGCCATTTGCGTCAACAACCTAAATATATTGCTTTACCTAAACCGAGTATACTCGGCATTAAAACCGAGTTATTCGGCCGAGTACGAGTATCAAAATACCCGCCGAGTACGCCGAGTACCGAGTAGCAACCGAGTACTCGGCCCATCTCTAGTCATTTTATTTATGAATAGATCCTCAACTAAATATGTTTTTTCAGTAAATAACGTTAAGGCAGTGTTGCCAGACGTTTTGAATGAGCGATCGTACGAAAAAAAGTACGTTTTTATTAACATTGTTTATATACAAAAATGTGGAATTAAAAACTGAAAATTATTTGTCTTTACAAACAAAATTTTACTGTTTATGTTTATTGACATTTCTCTTGATGGAGAAAAATCAACACAACACCCGAAGAGTGTAACGTCGTGAATTTTTATAAATCTTTTTTATATAATTTCTCTGATATAGTCGATATTTAAGTAATTTTCGACACTAAATAACTATGTTGTCTATTGTTGTGCCTGCGAGATTGGACATCATTAACTAAAGTGTCTATTCACGGCGGTGACATGGTCCCTTTCTTCGGCTACCCTTCGCCAAGGAATCTCACTTTGACCCCGGCGGACAGCTGCTGTCGGCACCGGGTAAGTTTTGAGATCAACATTTCCTACTTCTTCGACAGGTGAAGACTTTCTAGCGGTGCAGCTTACATGCATTTCTAGTATGTACTATTTCAGCCTACTATTTAGTGCCACGAGACCGATGACCTCTACGGTCAGAGGTCACGTCACCAGCTTGCGCTGCTTAAAAATTCCTCTTTCTTATAGCTTTTAGCTACACTGTTCTGCCGCTGGGGAGATTATCTTCACCTGCTATTATTTTAGCGGGTCACTGGACGTACTTACCTTGTGACATACTGACCCGCACTCTTTCTTTTTCCGGGGTCTTCGCACCGGGCTTCACGCCATCATTCGGCTGTGAGGTACACGCACACCAGTGGAGACCATGGCACGCCGGCAACATCAGCAGCCGGGAGTGAACGAGCTAAGTGCATACTTCCATCTCTGCACAACGGACCAAACAACGCCTCAGCAGAATATTTATTGCGAATCCACCCTGAGATTCATTTCTATAATACCTATTCATATATTTAACGCTCTATTACTTCGATTATAATTGTTAATTGTTATAATCCATTTTATTATTTGTCTCAACCTTTAGACACCTTTATATTTATTAATTTTACAGTGCTCTCCTAGCCACTTTTATTTACTAGATTTAACTTCAAATAAAATACTAGTACAAAACTTTCATTCGTTACACGCGTTTTATATGTTGTTTGGCAGTCCATGAGCCTATTTCGTATTTTCGTTATGATGAAATTTACCGAACTGAAGCACCGTTCACAATCAGCATTAGAGTGAAGAAGGCATAGCAAATCGAGAGCAAATTCTGAAAGTCATCGAACTTAGATAATATTTCTGCCCAAAATTCGTCTGGCGGGAGAGTCATGTCAACTTTATTAATAAGTACAGGTAATTTTCTCCACGCATCGTCCACGTTTTGCATGATTTCTTCAGTTACAATCCGGGGCACAATTTTCATAAGGGGAAACAAAGTATTTACCTTGTTTCTGTATGATTCAGATATAGCATTGGTAGGGTGGATAGCTTCCAATTCCCCATACCGGGGGCGAGACAGGGACCTCGTGGTCCTCCCTCCCGAGGAGGGCCAGGCCGAGAGGGAAGGTCTTGGGTCAGCCGGGGTACGAGGGATATGTCGCCTGACCACCTCACATTCGGCCTAGCACAACAACTCACAGACGGCGTGCGGTTTCGGGGGGGGGGTTAAACGTGGGGATTATGGGGAAAATAAATACAACGTTTAATATCTAATAATCATAAATTTTTAGTCAATGTCAATTGTCAATTTAGGGATTTTTTTTTGCCGTCACTGTAAAATCACATTAATAGATCTGTCACCAGTTTATGCACTATTAGAACTTAGAGCGAATCCGTAACTATTAGCGAGTTGGGACTAGGGTAAAATTAATGGCTGAAACGCAAAAAGAACGCGGCGTTCTTACTGGCTCCCCGGGCCCTAACTCTGCAATCCCAACATCTTGGGCTAAGTGTGAAGTGTTGCGCCAGCTATGGGTCCGTGGGGGAAGGCGCAAGGGCTTGGTGGGCTTGGTTATGTGAGAGATCTAATATTCACTCTTGGTAAATTGCTTTCTATGTATTATTTGCGATTTTGGTGGCATTCTTTTTAAATATTCATTTACTACAAAGTGTTTTAGTCAATCAGCATATCTGGTTACGATTCTAATCTCTTTTGGTAATGGCTGACTTGCGCTCTTCGAACAACAGCGGCAGACCCCCGAGCACACTCTGCACGACGCTGGACTGAGGGTTGACGACCGGGTGCCGCAGGGTGTCGGGCGCCGGCCGCACGGTGAAGCACGACAGCACGGCGGCCAGCCCTGCCAGAGACTGCATCAGGCCGAGGCGCTCACCTGTGAAAAAAAATACATAAATTTAACATTATTATTACCTTTGGTGGGCATCGTCTTAATAGTTAATTGTAAGTCAAAGACAAAATCAACTCTAGAAAATTAGTTCTATATCAGATTCTTCTCTTTGTACTAAAGTAAACTAAATGTTAGATAATAGGTACCCTACACTCGAGCACTCGACGCATTTGACGAGTAAAGTAGTTCTGAATTTCAAATAAAAAAAATTACAGAAAAAGACTTTTAGCACTGCAAGAATTTCAAATCTAATTTTCGATGTAAAATAGGTAGATCTATTCAACGTGATGCTAATAGGTACCTACCAAGGAACAGCATCCCATATTATTATAATTGATAGATAGGTAGGTGGGACTTACTTACAGAAGATTAAACTAATTGAACTATAGAATATATGTACATATTTGAGTACCTAATAAAGATAGTTGAAGACGATATAATAATTATATCAAGATAGTGAAGTTATATTTCGACCCAAGTGTGTTATGTTGTGATATGAGTGATATGACTTATTGTTTATGAATGAGACTGCAGAAATGTAGATAAGTACACGTCTAGTTTTGTTTTGGAGCTACTTAGGTGCTAACTTCGTTAAAAGACTACTTTTTATCAAGCAACAAATCTACAGTATCAGTCTCCATTGTTTTATCCATACCAGATGAGACTTTTTCTTTTTACGTGCGGGAAATCCCCACGGATAGGTACCGCCCCCTTCGGAGCCGAAGGGGGAGGTTATGTCGGACTCGAACCGACTAAACCGCACGCCGTCTGTGGGTCCTTGGCCGAAGGTGAGGTTGTCTTGTGACATATCCCTCGCACCCCGGCTGACCCAGGGCCATTCCTCTCGGTCTGGCCCTCCTCGGGAGGGGGGACCACGCGGTCCCCGACTCGCCCCCGATATGGAGGGGGGGGGGGGGCGCATCGTCCTACGATGCGCGCCGCTGCCGTGGCCTGCTTCTGCTGGAGTAACGAGCGGCTCCACCCGTCACCCTCAGGCCCGCGCTCATGGGGGGCGGAGGTCGGTTTGCGCCCTCCGACGCCCGAGGCATACCAGATGAGTATATGACCAACAACCACAGTTTCATACATAAGTATTAAAACCCCTTTCAAAATGAACACTAGGTATGTTCAGGGAGCTGGTGGTTTTCCCAGGGTGAATGGGCCAACTTCCACTGCAGCCTGGGAAGTTCATGTAACCGCATTTAATACATCAACTTCCAATATCAGAACCGGCTTTATCGCATAACTTCCTTCCTTTTTCCCACTCTCCTATAGGTACGGATGGTTGTGACATCTCCGGGGCTGCAAACGTCCATGTGCCTGGGAAACCGCTCACCACCGCAAGGGACCTATTAGTAATGCCTCGATCCACTAACTGGGATTCACGCAGGGTTGAAGAAGAAGAAGCTTTAAGCACTGGTGGATTTCCGTCCAAAACAGAAGTAGTCTACTACTCACCTATACAAGCTCGAGGCCCGTCACCGAACGGTAAGTACGCGTACTTGTTACTGTGGTCGAACTCCTCAGGATTGAACCTTTCCGGTCGGAACACTTCGGGGTCCTTGAAGTACTTCGGGTCGTTGTGTATAGACTGCAGCGGTATCAGCACCCGGATGTTTGGGTCTATCGTTAAATTCAGCTCAGGGAACGTGTGGGTCTTTGTGCATTGCCTCAGAAGGAATCCGAGGGAAGGAAACATGCGCATTCCTTCTTTGAACGTCCATTCAAGATAGACCATCTCCTTGACAGCGTCGTAGCACAGTTTGCCGTCGTATTTCGCCAGTATTCGGTCTACTTCGTCCTGTAAGAAAGAGTCTTAAAAGTTTATTCTTCTTATAGAGGAAAGACTACTTTAAAAATGTGGCAGAAAGGTATAACTCTAGTTACTCCTGTGTTAGGAAGAGTATATTATCTATACTAATACTATAAATGGAAAAGTAACTCTGTCTGTCTAACTGCTACGCTTATACCACTGACCAATTTCGATGAAATTTGGTATAGGGGTAGATTAGATTTAGAGAAAGGACATAGACTATATTGGGTCGCGACAATCTTCATCCACTTGGGCGGAGCCGCGGGCAACAGCCAGCATATTATATATTTATCTAATATTAGCCTCTATACCCACCGAATTTAAAAGGGAACTACATGATGGATGCTTTGCTAACCTGTACTTTTTTCTGTACGTCTTGGTTAAAAGCGAGCTGATGCAGAGTGAAACTCGTCGCTGAAGAGGACGTTTCGAAGCCGGCGGCAAAGAAGACGAACACCTGCGCGGCAATCAGCCCGTCGTTGAACTCCAGCCTGGCTTCTTCAGGGGTCCCGTCGGGCTTGTGTCTCTCCAAGGATTCACCAATAATCGTACCCTTCATGCGACATTCCAGCATTAAATCTATAAAGTCGTTTCTCCCGGATGGCTTGTAATCTCTCATCCTCAATATTTCTCCAACGAGTTCATTCATATCGTTATCTATACGAATCCACATTTTTAGGTTCTTAAATATATCCGGAAAGAGTTCCTTTAAAACTGCACGCACAATATCTTTAATTTCGGGTTCAAATATTTTTCGACCGAGTTTTCTGAATGCAGAGTTTTCGTCTTTCAGCGAATCGGAATCTAGTCCGAACCCACAAGCGCCGATGAAGTCGGTGGTGTACCTCGCCATGAGCTCCCGAGCGTCGAGAGACTTACCGCCAGCTGCAGCCTTCAGAGCTTGAGCCTGTAGCCTCTCTGCGCGCTCAACAATCAGCGGGAACATCGCTTTCAACTTGCCGGTTGTGAACGCCGGTGTCATTCTCTGCCTCAACAGCTTCCAAACATCTCCTTCGGCAAAGAATAAGTTCTGCATTAGCGGCTCGAAAACAGTGTTATGTGGCGTGAATCCACGTTCATAGAATGACGCAAAATCTGTGATTAAAATCTTTTTGATAAGCTCTACATCTCGGATGAGTAGTTCCGGGCGCGTGGATCGGAAGAACCCCACGACTCGCTCGTTGGGGTACCTCCAGTACAGCTGGTCCGCTATTTGCGTCATGCTGGAGATGAACAAGCATCCTCTCAAGTTGTTGCCGACAAGGGGCAGTGGTTTGTCGTGCTTGACGCCTCTCTTCTCCCAATATTTAAATGTTCGCGTGCCGTAGAAGTAGATTGTGATGATGATGATCACCACGATGGCGGCGGTGATCATTTTCGCTGAATCTGGAGTGGCACGCGGTGTGTGTGAGCTATGTTTATGCTGCTATCTGAAAGACAATAAAGGAAAAGTCCTTAGATGCAGATAAAAGTGATGTTGCTAAAGATAAAGTTACAAATAAGTGATTCAGCATGACAGCATAAGTATTCGTTGTGTTAGACAACTAAGTTCTTTTCTCGGTGTTATAAATAAGTATTGCCGTATTAATATTGGCTTATTTGAAACTGTGTAACATTTCGTGGTTTTTATATAAAAGCTAGTGTGTACGGAACTCTGGGTTGTTTGATCGGGAACAGCGGTGTACCGTGCCTTGGGAATATATTTAAAAAAATAGTTGGGGGACCAAATAAATGATACCTAAATGTTTCTCACAAAAGAAACAAAAATTCTGGCAAGTATCAAAAAATATTTATTGATTAAATATAAATTATCACTTCCTCCTAAAAAAGGCAAGAAAAGTGTAAGTATATTTAATTTAAATTGTTTGGCTAAATAGCCAATAGGTAAATACCTAGAATCTGAGCTAGCCAAACAATTCGAAATAAAAATACATTTTTCTTGCCTTTACTTCGACAAATTAATTGGCTGAAGAATGATTTCAGATTTTCTTAATAATTTCTTTTTTTTACTCATTCTTTTCACAAATCAAATTAATTAACCAATAAATAAATCAAAGCAAGATTGCATTAATTGTATAATATAATTTGTATTAGGTAACGTAACGTTGGAATGAAATAAAACGCGTAGGTAAATATTTCTCTTCTCTCCGTGGTTGCCTACTAAAGGGGGAATCCCACGATAACCGGTGTAGAATGTTGTCAACTTTTAGGCGCACGCTTAACCCGCAGACATAAGAGATTGCTTTTGACTTTTAACATATTAAGTGAAAACTCTATAGCCACGTTAAGATTGACACTGTCGATAACATTTTACTAATTGTAACTTACACACGTTAAGGGCCCCTGTTGCCCAGGGGCCCCATATATCATTGATACAGCTGATACGCTGAGGGTTGCCAACCGTTCTATAATATATAGTATTGTACTCAGGGCTCCGTAGGTACTTATATACTGCTGAAGAAACATATGGGCTCCGTACTATATACTGCTGAAGAAACATATAGTACGTGGAATACTATATTTCAGTGCAATAGATTAATATTTATATTTACCAACACTAAAACTAATATTAAAAAATAGATAAATGTACGAGTACTTATAGTAAAACCAAGAATCCCGTGAACTGAAGGAGGCCGTCACATTCCCTTTAATAATGTCAAATCGTGCTGGATTGTCTTTGATTTGCAATAAAACAGCATGCATTAAAAGATCGTGTGAGGAACTCTCGCATCCGCGGCAGCCTTCATGTCCGTGACATCGCAGACAAAATGCAAAAATAGTCGCCTTCGCTGGAGTGGTCACGTCTTGCGGCAAGTGCCAGGTTACGTGGGTAATAAATGCTTGTCAACGGCGCCCCTGCCGGGTACAGGTAGAAGAGTAGGCCCGAGAAGTCCTAGCTTGACGTCGTAAATGGTGACATGCGTGAAAATAGTCTCACTACTATGGACACCCAAGATTATTCGAAGTGGAGCAGGAAGAGCTGAGGCTTACCCTGAGCTCCGAGGGCATCTTGGTTTCAGGTGGAATCAGGATAACGTCTAAATAGTATGCATTTGCCAGTGAAATGCATCCTGTTATAATAGAAATCAAAGACGATTTAGCACGACTTGAGATTATTGAAGAAAAAGTGGTGGCCACCTTCCTCCGCGTTCACGGGATTTTTAGTACTATACTATTGCTTGTCTTCGTTCGATCGTTTTGAATTTTCTTTATTTTATTCAGATGGTGGAGTATCTACTGTTTTAGTAGTTACAGTCGGCAGTCCTGAATTAATTACGTATATAGTTTCTACTAAAATACTATACATTTTCGAAGCGTATGTACTATATTTTTTATTAGAGATTTTTCCTGAAAATACTATATTTGAACCAAAAGCTGTTCGCAACTCTCTACGCCCCTGAATCTCTATGCAGTGCGCCCTAGGCCCTGGGTAACGGAGACGGCGGAGCGCTACCCATCCCCTTCCCTTTCCGGGGTAAGATGGCGCACCGGACTAGTCAAAGTCATCTGAAAATAGTAGATCCCATGATCAGCTAGGGTGCGAAGTATATGCCGTAATGTGTAACCTTACACCCGCTAATTGAGATCTGAGATGGCGTGCAGTTTTAGTCGGCTCGAGTCGTTGTATCCGTGTGGAGATCCGCATAAAAAGTTAAGGAAGGCACAGAGCCGCGAGGTGCAACAAGACGAGCGAGACAGGCACCAGAGTGGTTTTTAGGGTTCCGCACCCAAAGGGTAAAAACGAAACCCTATTACTAAGACTTCGCTGTCCATCCGTCCGTCCGTCTGTCACCAGGCTGTATCTCAAGAACCGTAATAGCTAGACAGTTCACAGATTGTGTATTTCTGTTGCCGCTATAACAACAAATACTAAAAACAAAATAATAATAATAATTAGGGGGGGGGGGGGGGGTCCCACTCGCACTTGGCCGGTTTTTTACTATTGGATCCAAATTGCACGATATTTTACTTCACTAACTATTATACGTATGTACAAAGGTAATTACTTTTTTAGAAACTGTTCTGAAAAACAACTACATGGATTGTTAATGATAATGACATCAGCTATTCAGGTAAGTATAAAACAAATTAATAATGATCACTGTTTGTTATGAAGGAAAATATATGTGAAAAAGATAATACGTGCAAACAACATCGCATTAGGTGTATAACATCCTATAACGATAGTGTTAAGTTTGTAATAAAAGTCCTATCAGACGACCGGATTTGGTAAGGGCCGAACCACCTAACTTAGGGTTACCATTTAGGATTCTGAAAAGTCCTGACAAAAAGCCTGACATTTCGATAAAAGTCCGGACACTTAGTTGCAATGGCATGGTATTACTCGGAACATAATATATATCTTGGACCTAATGTGCTCTAAAGGCGCATTACACGTTTCTTGGGTGTCTATTGAGGATAGCAAGGGGTGCTACGGTGGTGGACGGGCCGTAATTCACCAAACATAGATTATTACAAAACAATCCGTGCGCGACTTCATTTGTCTCGCGATTTATGTCCAATATACGTGTCCCGGGGTATAGGCTAGCACCCGCGGATTGTTTTGAAATAATCTATGCTTGGTACATTTGAGATCGTCTTCCGCAGCAGCACCCCATGCTATCTTAAAAGACACCCAAAACACGTGTAATGCGCGTATAGAGCACATGTTGTGATACTCAAGAGTTACTATACTCTCGCGCAAATACTAATTTTCTACTACTAAAGGTACGAGAATTGCATTGACAATGCACCCCAGAAAATCAAAAAGCTTTTCGAAAAGACGTGAAAATTATGTACAGAACTTGTATCCAGTATATTGAAAAATGGACGACACCGTTGCTTGACTTTAACTTTGACTCCAGTTAAAAAAGAACGAACTGATTGAGTTTGATTAGCTCGTGGATTCAGTTGTATATATGAAAGGCAAAGCAGTTGTTGTCGATGACGTAAAGCTGTTCGATAAAATAACTGCCGTCAATTCGTTTTTGTCCCAACATAATGATGCGTTTTTCAGTATGATGCTCCATAAAAGATGGGTTACCATTTTTAAAAGCTTCACAATCTCCAGACTGCTCATTTTATTGAGTATTTGCGAGTTTATTTTGGCTATCCATGCTCAAAACGCAAATGTGGAATGAGTGTTTTCTCTAATGGGAGTACAATGGACAAAAGAGCGAAACAGATTAACTCTACCCTCAGTTAAAATATAAGTTGCTAAGAATTCTACAAGAAAACTTTAATGAACCCGAGTTGCTCAGTACAGTATCTAGTGTTGAAAAGTATAAACATTAGTATACGTACCAAAAATTTGCGTTAAGTTAGATTTCTTTTATAGAAAGTACCTATTTTACGTCTAAACTAGTTGAATGTTTGAAAAAATAAAAGATTTATTGTTTGATCTCTTAAGTTGATTGTTAAAGAGGAATTTATATTTTGTTTTTAGATAAATGACAAGTTAATAAAGATTAGACTTATTTGATATTACATAGTATGTAGTTTTATTATTCATATTCCTCATATTCCATCTAATAAAAAGAAATCCGGACAAATTAAGAAGCCGGACAAAGTCCGGACAAGTGTCTAAAAATCCGGACATGTCCGGATTAATCCGGACGGATGGTAACCCTAACCTAACTTGATACACTCCGAGCCATATCGGATCGTGTGGAGAGTCTGCCGAACATTACAATATCGGTGCCGTCGTCGGTCCGACCTGTCTGAAATCGGTTAATAACAGCATATTCCTACAAGTATACATTTTTTTAAATAATTCTCCAATAAACACCTTAGACACAAGCAATTCATAGTAAAATACATAGGTACCATTACTTATGACTGCGGTAAATAAGCTGGGCTTGTGTAGGCGAGATGATTACCTAGGTAGGTAGGTAAGTTGTTAAAATAAATTTCAATCATGAAATACATATATCATCCATAGACTTATATTATAGATACACATCCGTGAATTTCTGGATAATAAATGTAATTATTGAGTAAAAGATGTTATTATATTTCGTTGAAGCCTAATTTTGTAAGAAAATTAATTTATAATTGACTTCATGTTGATGGTGTACTTTCCTTTTTTTTAATTATTTATTAAGATTCTTAGTGTAATTATAAGATACTTTTGAATTGATATTTATGTTTTATGCCAGTATATTGACATTACAATCACGATTACAATTATCTAAAGGTTAAATAATTTTTTATAATGTTGTAACAGTAGGTATTATTTTGATAATTGTAATTAATTTTGAAACGCTTTAATTTGACATTTGTAGGTATATTTGCATGCCGATAGATTGACGAGGCACACCGTACTTTAAGAAACCAACATTACGTTACATCCTTCACAGTGTTACATGCAAATAAAGGCTTCTATTCTATTCTATACGTACTTATATTAACTTTGTTCTCAAGAGATTCTATAACTAACTAGGTAGGTACATACATAAGTATACCTACTAAAACTAACTGTGTGCACAATCATTTGTATAAAGAATTTATAATATTTTTTGAGTTCATCAACTTTTGTTGTTGATTGTACTTACATCCTGATCTTATTTTTGGAATCAGATGTAAATCAGTATGGTTTTTGACACCATCTAGTTATGTGTAATAAAATATATAAGTACATACCTGTGATAAACCCACTGTATCTATTTAAACTCTAAACTATTATTAAATAAACAATACTAATTACTTTAAGACTATACAGTAAAACAAAACAAACAACACGACCGCTCGCGTCGGCGCGAACAGAAAACTAGGTCTGTGTTAGTAGTGTGGTGTTGGTTTATTGTTGTGGTAGCGATGCCCAAGATAACTATCTACTTATATACATATAGGTAGGTAGGTAAATACGATACGATAGATAACTATTATGATGTGTGACGTAACGTGAATTATTTGTGATTAAGTTTGTCTAACGATATTCCGAACTTTGGCCGAGACTTGTAGTTTGTACCCGTGCAATTATTGCATCAGTGTGGTGAGTCGACACGAGACCTGTACCTACTGCGGGTTATTAAACTAAATGGGCACTCATTCACTATTTTCTAGTGTCGTCACATCATTCATTTGCTGCGCTGTGGGACTGTGCGGGATTACATTAGCTGTATCATCATCTTCATTTAGACTTTTGGACTTCATTTTAGAACCCTGTCGCCTCCACCAGCGCCATTGTGGAAGGTTTTTGAACTGTTATTTAATGCATACAGCTGGACACTTTTTCAAATATATGTAACAACTATGCGCGGGTAGGTCAAAATAAATAAAAATACAATTTGAAATGTACACGTTTTATACAAAAATAACTTCGCTTCACACAAAAACGTAAATAAATCCGACCGGGCAGTACCAAGCCAACTTTGTACTCTGCTTTACTAGCAACTGAAAGTAATATTACTCTCGCTTAATCTCTATAGCTAAACTGTTGCGTGCTTAGGTAGTGTAATGACCAGGATTAGAACCAGGGACCTCTCGATCGTAAGGCCAACTCTTTAGCATACAGAGTGAATAAAAGTTTTTTCTCACATTAACGGGTGTAAAATGAATGGTGATTCGTATAACATTGTATAAGCGCCACCTGACGGCAAACTTCAGTGTGACGTCCACAGGAAACGGTAACCACTTTCCATCAGATGGGCCATGTCTGCAACTTAAGGGGTATAAAAAAAAACTTTTCAAAAACATCGTCTTTCTCTTTTGTGTTCTATAAAAAATATTTTTTGATAGAACACAAAAGAGAAAGACGATGTTTAAATACTCCTAATCGGTGAATATGAGAAAAATTCGCAGTAGGCACTCTGTATGCTAACAAACAACAGGTAGGTATTCAACAATATGTATAACCTAAAAATAAAAAGGGACCAAAAATTGATCCTTGTAGTACCCCATAACTACAAAAGCTTCATGGAAATCAAAATTTTATTAAATTATTAGCAATTTGTATTACTATTATTAATTATGAACAAACAACAGGTATTTTATGAACACTCTGGGATTGTTGCTTGCGAGTCACTGGTTGGTTTGGCACTGAGTCTCAGGAACATTGAAACTTAGTCGAACATTGAAACTTAATCGAATATTGGAACTTAGTCAAAAATTGGAACTTAGTCAAACCTACTAATATTACAACATGTATCATAACTAGGAGAAGCTTAATTTCACACTTGGCCCCGGCGGGCGCGGCGAGAAGATTTACTGGCCAACGAGTCGGACAACTTGTTGGACTGTGTATGTATGCACTATACCGCTTTATACTATACTTGAATGAATTACAACTTACTATCTAATGGGGAAAAGTCCCTTACTGTAAAGAAGGTATAGTGACCGGCAAACATGTTGACAATGTTCTGTAGGTAAGCAGAAAGCGTTTCTTAGGTCTTTTTGGTGCTTGTGCCCGTCAATCAACCAACCATAAATTATATTAAACCTATTCACGGACTAAAAGTCAGTCAGTCCGTATAGTGTACATTGATTTTTTTTTCACTATACCAATTATTGTTCAAGATATTTGCCGGTAGGTATCTAATAATGTTTTAATAACAATCTGACCGACTCGGGAATCGAACCTTGGGCTTCATCCACAGCTATATGCCACCAAGGCTGTATAATTACTAACATATCTACAAATGTAAATAATAATAACAATTATAAATACGACCAACCCCATATTATGATAATATTTCAACGAAAACCTCCAAAGATATCCTCACCGCGTCCATTTAGCTAAATCAATATTAAACAAAATAACTAAGTACATTCGTACATGTACATATATCTAAACATACATTAAAGATACTCGTCCACAGCAATTACGCACCGCCTCAGTGCCATAAGGTAACTGACGTGCCTATCTGTGACTATTATCAGAGCCTGATTCACGTCTAACATAGAATTTGATTGTCACGATGACTCGTGAACAAATAACACATAGGCTACAATTTATAACGATAACCGACATGGGGCGGGCGGAGCCGCGGGCAAAAGCTAGTATATCACTACATAGTATAAAACAAAGTCGCTTTCTCTGTCCCTATATCCCTTTGTATGATTAAATCTTTAAAACTACGCAACGGATTTTAATGTGGTTTTTTGAATAGATAGAGTGATTCAAGAGGAAGGTTTATATGTATAATACATGTTTAATATAGTAGAAGGTGCAGCGGGAACGGGATCTGACGCCACGCGGGCGGAAAAATATTGGCGGTACGAAGTTCGCCGGGTCAGCTAGTAATTATATAAAAGCCAAATACCACACACTGATTAATCATGAAATATCAAAAACTATAACACATACAAATTTGAAATTTAGTAGGTAGGCTCCTTATAGTGTGTTGACATCCGCTAAAAATGGATTTTACGAAACTGAACGCCTAAGGGGGTAAAACGAGGTTTGGAAGTTTGTTTGAAAGTTCTAGGTTTTTAAAGTAAGAGACTTGAAATTTAAAATGTAGTAGTAAATAGGTGTATTAATAATGTATGCTTAGAAATCATCCCCTTTTGTGAGTCTAACTCACTCCACGCGTACGACGTCGCAGGCGGCTGCTAGTACTTAGGTATATGTATAGGTATACCAATAAGTCCTATGACCTGAAGGCCAATACACTGAACGAAAAGTGATTTGATTGAATATAATAATTCTCCTTATAAATAAATACAATCTCACACTAATGTGGTTTTAATCTAACCTCAATATAATCTCAGTTCAGTCACATGACTACGATTACAATATGGGATTCTTCAAGAAGGGCATTACAGGGTCGGCAGCGCGAGTGTGACTCCCCTGGTGTTGCACACGTCCATAGGCCACCATAACCACTTTTCGTCTGGTAGACCGTGTGCTTAGCTGAACAGTTTTTTTGTGAAGCGAATACTTTTTATAACTCCCGCATACCCGGAAGCTTTTTTTTTTTCATTCTGTCGTTCATTTTCCGATACAGTAACCCACAGCCAGTCTACTAGATATATTTTTACATGTTTTAAACTGTTACAACAAAAAGCATTGTAGAAGGCCTAAGCTAGTGCCCGCTAGATGGAAAAAATAAGCTCGCCCTATTACAAGGGCCCGAAAATCATAGTTGGCTAAATGTAGGCCGTAATACACCTCTGCGTACCCCTTCGGAGATTTATATGTATGTATGCATGTTAAGCCGATTATTATGTAGCGTGTGTCCAGTTTCGTGAACCTATTACAAGAAGGTTATGGATTTGAACTGGTTCTTGGTAGTAACAAGAAAAGACGGGTTGCACTCCGGGAGTGCCGGCAGAAGTGAAAACTTTTTCTTTCTTTCTTTCTTCGTTATATACAGAGTAAAAGATAAAAAGAACATACCATACCATACCTATAATATAGCGCCAATCATATAACCTATCACTAATTTTCTGTCAGAAGAAATTATTGAATTTCACAAAGAAAAAATAATCACAAAAAGTAATAAATTACAAAAAGAAAAAATAATTACAAAAAGTGTCAGAAGCCCAGGTTCGAACCCGGTACTATCTGAAACCATAAGGACTTAAAGTCGAAGCGCTTAACGCTAAGCTACGAAACTTCTTAACGTACCTAACATAATAAACAATCTGTAGCTAATATTGTATGACGTCAGTCGTCGGTTACGGTTCAAAGGCCAAGTGATCCTGACGCTAGTTTAACACTTTTTACCCATCCAACGCCGCTGAAGAAGTTTTCACTTCAAAAATAGTATGTATGTATGTATATATTTACTACAAAAGGCAAGTGGTAATCATTGTGGACGCTGCATTCGACAGATAAACTTTGGACGGAGTATCTTCAGTACTAACAATTTACTATTTCTCTACTTATTATGCTAGAATTGAGCTCAGAGTGCCGTGCGACTCAGCTGAATCTTACGAGGGTGATTTTAACTTACTGGCGACACTCAAAGCGGTCGCTAGTACACTCATTGAATATAAAATCAAGACGAAGTGCCTATAAAACATATTAGACACCCGTTACTAATGGTACGTTTAGACTATGACACTAAACACGGTACACTCAGTGTATATATCGAAGTGTCTCTGTATGAAAACGAGTGTCTCTAATTGGCAAATTTATTGTGACACGATAATTAGTGTCGCATCGTGTTCATATAGACACATTTCGATGTATACACTGAGTGTACCGTGTATAGTGTCATAGTCTAAACGTACCTTAACACGTCACGCAAAAGAGTGACGTTATTAGTTATAATTTTCATCCGACTGCAAGGAAGAGTTATGTTTTTTAACAAGGAAAGTGTCAAAATGACGATGAATGGCCAATTGGGAATAATGTTGAACATTGGTACAGTTTTGTGGCACGCGAGCTGTAGGCACTTCCTTTGATTTCATATGCCGTGATAAAAATAATAGGGCGAATTGATATGCCGCTGATATGGTAGGTCGCGAGATTTAGTGCCTTGCACACACTATACACTAACATTTATATACAACAAAAACAAAAATAGATTACATATCTACAATATAGCGAAGTCATAATGATAGGTAGATATATATTAGCTAATACAAATGATTATGTATTGGAATCGTTGTACTGGGTGAGTATGTGCTTTATTATGATCACTATTAAATGGTGCAATAATAGTGCTTTATTTCCCATGAAATTATTTGTGTATTTTCAAAAATCCTAAAATATTTTTTTTTTTTTCAAATCGGATCCGGGACCCCATTAAGCATTTTTTATATATATTCCTTATAGTATCGAATATGGGCTACTTAAAATATTCACAATTTATAAATAAATAGCTACAAAAGAATCACAAAAATAAAAATAGTAATTATAAATGATTTCATGATTCTCTTTTTTAAGTACACACATCGAACGTTGAAAGTAGATTAGTACAAGCGACATCGGTATTTTCAAACAAAAATGGTCCCTAATGATATCAAGAACACTTTACAGCGCGGTCGACTATCGCTTGTACACTTTTGGCTTCCAACGGCCTGCGTTTAGTTCCCAGCTAACACTATAGAGAGACAATTCAATTGCGAACAAATTATAGTTTATTTCTTACTAAATAACTTAAATTCACGAAGAAACCTTAACAATAACAATACTCTAGCGCCAGTACAAATATATTTTACACATTAAAACACAAAAGGGTGGAAGCGACCCCGTATTTTCAAAGGGCGTCTTTCTTGTATCCGGTCAGTCATTTACACACTTTAGCGTTTCTCCAGTCGATGTGTATGGATTTATGAGACGCGACTGTAAGAACGAAGGAACATGTTCCTGCAACTCCGTCCTGTTCCGTTCACCCGGGGCGGCCTGGTGTTCTGGGACGGCCTGGTGTCCTGGGACGGCCTGGTGTCCTGGGACGGCCTGGTGGCCGGGGCGACCGGGGCGCCAGGGCGGCCAGGGGGTCGGGGCGGCCGGAGCGAGAGGCGCGCCCGGGACAGTCTCAGTGCGTCTTTAGTCGCCAGGCCGGCGGACTACCATCCGAGGGGACTTCCACACCGCTATCAAAAGGGTTCCTGTCCTTACTGCCGCGTCTCAAACATCCGCACTGTATCTAGACTGTACGGCGCTAGATCAAGTTTATAAAAACTTTCAAATTCTTCATTTTGTATCATAAAGAACTTGTGTAGTTTAATTAATCTAACTACGTGTAGAAGGAATCCATCTTAACCAAATTATTTATTTAAATATTCTTATTATCAAAATGATAGCTAAAACAAAAATAATCAAGGACAATCACACAGTGTCTCCTAGACCCAAAATACGCATAACTTGTAGCATGGGTTCTAAACCAATGCAAACAATTTCTGTATACATATATTTGGACTGAGCGGGCATCGAACGACCGACCTAACTTCGATCTTTGGATTTCATAATACTTATATGAAACATAATAATAGGGGGAGAGAAGAGATCTGATGGAGTTTTTTTATTACTAGTATACATACATAACATAATTCGGTACTGTTTTCATTGTCATTTGTCAACCGATTTTCTTTTGGCAACACTGATATTTTCGATTTTATTTTTAACCTTATTAGTGAGCTTCAGTGATTTTTTCTATCATCTTCGTACGCCAATGTAAATATGCTTGGCAGCGTATTACGTAGTTTTCGAAAGGAAGTCAATCTCGTTAGATATTAAGCTATTGTTACTTTATAGAGAGTCACAAATAGAATAGTATGTACCATACATTGTGAGTAAATTTCAAACAATTACTTCTCAAGATAATAGACATAATTGCATTCAGTGCTTTCACTTTAAGAACAACAAAATACTAAAAAATATGTGATCAAACATGAAAATCTGCTAAGCAATTTTCACCTTTGATGACTTTAATATCGCTTCTATAACAACTGTACGTATCACTCTCCACTGCTCTCAGAAGAACTAGACGATTGAGGGACGCTGTCGTTCCTGACGTCAACTGGCTCGTCTTTAGGGGTCTCCTGTTGCGCTTCCGGTGCCGCCTGTTGCACATAGTTCTGTGAGGAGTCCCTTACGACATCCGGATCCACAATCATAGGGTCGGATCTCCCGCGGGTGTCCTCCGACCGAAGGGCATTGTCCTCAAAATCACCTCGAATGGGAGTCTCGTCGGCTCTCATTGACTGTGCTTGAATGTCGTCGACACGCATCGAGTTGTCATTCGAACGCGTTTGTGTATCGTCGACACGCATTAAGTTGTCGTTAGAGGGCGTTTGCAAGTCGTCGGTACGCGATGGCTGGTCGTCCGCATGCGTTTTCTCGTCGCTGACGTGTTGTATATCGTTAAAATGCGCCTGGTTGGCGTTGTGTTTCCGTTGCGAGCGATACTCTGTGTCATTTGACGGTATCGTTAGCTCGCCTAGGAAATCGTTCCTGAAAAGAAAACAATAATTTTAGGTATGTTTAAAGACTAACCATAAATTAAATCTTCAGTAGAATTTATTGACAATAAGAATGGTTATTTAGTCAATAAGTAAGTTATCTCTTCTGTTTGTACTTAAGTCAGTGTAATTAAAAGAATGCCTGTGCGACGAGAATTATTCATTGAACACCTATGATCAGAAAGAAACTTTTCAATAAAGACGCTTTCGGGTCGAACAAACACCCTGCCACAGGATTATTGCTCGACCCAAAGGGTATCCGAGCTAACTCCTAAAGTACCAACAGGGGCACTAAGGAGTTTTGTTTCAGCAGTTTTGCTTCTGAGCCAAGGGCTTGTTTGTCCTTGTTAGCGCCTATCACAATTAGAATGGGTGTTTGGATTTTGTTTTAGGGTATTCGTTAAGTTAGTTTTACCATGTCCGTCTGTCAGTACTCGTAGTCACTGAGGAGGGTGCAGTGTACTCACACGAGGTCGTCGGTGGCGCGGTTCCTCCACGAGAAGAACTCGTCGCCCAGGTTGAACGTGAGGTTGGAGCGCATCACCAGCTTCACCGGCGCCGCGTCCTCAGCGCGCCTGGAGCCCTGGCCGTGCGCCTGGACGGGCGACCCTCGCTCGGCGCTCGACCTCTGGCCCTGGGGGGAGGGGGAGGTTATATCTCACTAGCTGTTATTTATACAAGATATACATATACAGGTTCTGCTTCCTTACGTTGTCGTTGCCCCCGTCGCTGTCGGAGTCCCTGGGGCGCGCGGCGTGCGGCCGGCGCGGGCGGTGGCGCGGCGCGTCTGCTCACAAAAGGGCCCGTCAGCGCGACCAATAGTTTACAATCAAGGAACTTTTAGGAAGGAGGAATCTCCTTCCTAAGAGCTCGAGTCCTTTAATGCGATGTGAACAGGCGTCTGAGGAGATCCCCAAGCAAAAGAGATTAGATAAACATCTATTTGTAACCGTAAACCGGGCATTTATAATAAAAGATTTAAAAAATATATAATATAATAAAATGGTAAAGAGGAAGTATCAATTTTTTTGTCCTCGAATAAGGCGTAGAAATTATTCAGAAGTAAGTCGTCACTGATCGAAGTGGTGATTGTTGAGAAACAGCAATTCAACAGCGCTCAAAACCGACAAACTTGTAAAGGTACAACGATAGTAGAAGACGCTTCTGAGCTGTGTACGGATAGAAGCATGCGACGTAACGCAAGGGACATTTTACATGTCGTATAACACAAGATTACAGTTAATCTGAATTTCTAAGATATGTGTGAAATAATGTGCCGAAAAATAAGAATAGCTATTCTGGCTGTGTGCATCACGGAGTGGTATGTGTGCGTCAGAGAGCAGTGTGTGTGTATCAGGGGATAGTGTGTGTGTCAACGGGTGGTGGGTGTGCGTCAGGGGGTGGTGTGTATGCGTCAGGGGGTAGTGTGTGCGTCAGGCGGTGGTGCCTGTAGACATACCGAGTGCGTTGTCCTGCTGCGCCTCGCTGCCGGTGAGCAGGCCGATGTTCCGCGGCAGCTCGCGGGCGGGGGCCCGGGGCCGGCTGTGGCGCGGCGCCTGGTCGTCGGAGTGCTCTAGGGGGCACGAGGAACTTTCGTTAGCTTATAAAGGTGTGGAGGCACGAGCTGTGATGTTCCTCCAACACAGAGGGGCGATCAGGACCCCCGTTCTGCTAATTGTCAACTACTGTCTAATACAGTGATACTACAAAAAAATACATTAAATTTTACACTTTATGTATATAGACTGAAAGCCTATATCAATAAAGAAAAGAGTTCATTACATTTTTCATTCACTCTACAAGATTTCAGATAAACAGAAAAGTCTTAAATTCTATGGCTCTTTGTGCAGTGTCAGTGATTGACAATTAACGGTATCGGTGCCCAGCGAAGGCGATCACGCCTGGCGGGTTAACTGTTGTTGATCGGATGTTACGTAATATTATACACAGCAGCGCGAGAACATCACTTTCGCGATGCAGGATTGGTAGTACCGCAGAAGTATCGAAGTAGTATAGTTGAAACTTGCTGTCGCTAGATGGCGTTGGGTACATTATTTAAATATAGGACATAATAGTGTCGCTGCGAAGGGTTGAAATGTGAATTTTTTCCAATTTATTTGTAGCCGTGTTGTTACCGGTGGAGTAGAGTAGGGCCACACCACATCACTCTTATTGTGGGTCCGATAATCATAGTTGGCGGAATTTAGGAGTTAATACACCTCTACCAACACGTACAGGGTTTAACAGACGTGACTATATATATGTACGTATGTTGTAATCAAGAAAGCTTGAAAATAACGAAATCAGGTGATTCGGTGTTAATTTGTCGGGCTGAGCCGCGGCAACAGTTAAAAAGACACTTCAAGATTGTATACGTTTAGTTGAGCAGCTAAACGAATTAGAAGTAGCGCACATACCTGCCAGCCAGTCGCCTTGCGGCGCTTCGGGTACTTCAGGTGCTTCGGGTGCTTCTGGTGCTTCGGGTGCTTCTGGTGCTTCGGGTGCTTCGGATGGCTCGGCGGCCGACGCGCTCGCCTCGTCGGGCGGCACCGCCACGGTGTCCCGCCGCTGGCCCGCGCGTCCCTCGCCGCCCGCGCTGTGGGAGGGACGTGACAGATCATATAACATTAGCGCCCTTCACACGCACAGTCTTTCGCGAGGGGAAGAGACGTAGCTCGTTCTTAGGAGCGTTCAAGATTGGATGAAGCGCATGCAATGTAGGTGATCTTGGGGGAGGGATACCGACGTGCGCGCGCAATCGCGTGGTATATACCGCGCGCTAGACTTTGTGAACTTTTAACTTATCGCGTACGATTTTACGCACGAGCATTCCACCGCGCAATCCTGGACGCTCAAGAACACGTGATTTCATGACCTTGTAAAAGCGGCTATTGCAACCCCTTGTTTTCACCACGGTTTAAAACATGTATTTGACAAGTTGCAATATGTTACAGACTTCAGTGTGAATGAAAATGTGTTGGCTATACATACTCTGTGAACGAAAAAATCTCTCAGACATTTTTCAATACATTATGACTCGAGTGTTTTAAATAGTTTTTTGGTGTAAACGAGAGGTAAGGCCATCAGTGGAAACTTTTTTTATGAATCTAATTTTGTTTCCTCTCAATATCACAGATTCTATTCCTAGAAGTGGCCTTATCCGATTCAACAAAAAATAAGAATGTGGCGATGTACAGTCCACATAGGAGATGATATGATTATGATTGTATTTGGGCTTTCGAAAGCTACCACGAAACATTCCAAGTTTTGGTTCAGTAGTATGAAATGCATTTTTATCGCCATCTAATTCTTGAAAAATCACATCATTATGGTTACGCATTTTTCTGATTACATCCGAGTTCGAGGTCAATTTGGATCCCAGGATCCGCCTTTCGGCATTTTCTCGTTCACTTCACACGATGTTGGGCGTCCATGGCAGTGAGGCCATTAGCACGCTGTCACCCTCCACGACGTCGAGTCTGGACTTCCTGGATCTGGCCCTCCTACCAAGACCCGGTGGAGACGCCGTTGCTTGACAATTATATCTCACGAAATGGTTTCCCGCAGAACGTGGCCGCACCAGTGAAGGGGTATTCGTTATAACTTTCTCGAGTATGAGGGCTTGTATTGTAGATCGCGTGTATTGTGACACCTCATCCGACTGAAACTTTACCTACAGAAATTAGAAGTAACTTTACGGTAGTAGAATTTTATTTAAAATCAAGAAAATCAAACAACTGCATAATTTAAATAAATTTTGATAACATTTTTAATCTACTTTAATCTTGGACTATATACAAAGTCTATAGACGCCGCATCATTTTAAAACGCAATCTTCGGTGTAATTTGACACATACATAAATACCATGACGTGCACACATTGATAGTTTAAAGATCAATGTTGACATTAGCTTACTCACACATAACCGATTTTTCACGCCGTTTTTGTATCTAAAAAGTAATCTAAGATTTAGTAATTGTCACTAGGAAATATGAATGAATTTGCTCAGGAGCTGATCGATAAAAGCCCCAAGGAACCACTTGGTTCCGCCGGTGGTGCGGCGGGTCGGCAGTGTCGGTGGTGCGGGTGGTGTCGGCGGCGCGGGTGGTGCGGGTACGTACCTGTGTCGCGGCGCGGGGCTGTGGCGCGGCGCGTGCGTCTTGCGGCGCCGCTTGTGACGCGACGCGTGGCGCTGCGGGCGGGACGAGCGTTATGCTTTGATCTCACGCACTGGGCGCAGTGGCGAGACAGAGCACTCGGCCGAGTGCCCTGTCTCGCCACTCCACTTGGTGCATGCGATCAGGCCATTAGTAGCCGGTAGCTGCTGCGAGGGAGACGCGCGAGGATCTAACAGGCACCGAGCATGCCTCGCGAGCCGAGGAAATCCAGGTCGAGCATTTAGTCTAAGCACACAGCATCGAACACAGTGCTTCGACAGCCTTTTTAGAAATTGTCATTGGTGGATCTCCGGTGGTATCACTCAGTCCGACCAATAGCAATCTCTACTAAGACTCGCAGCGCTGTACTTGATTCTTAGACAATTACACAGCAGCTCGGACAGCATCGGGAAAAACTGACAATGTTCGGCTCGGGATTGAGCAGCGCTCGGTCGAACCGACTTACGCCAAATCAACCCCGAGGGATAATAAGCCCGTGCCACTACCCAATGACACTACTGGTAGTGTTAAGCGACGCACGGTTTTGCAAAACACCCAATTTTCTAGCACTTCCATTTTCTTCTTGATTATTGTAGTTATTACCGTATGAAACATTAGAGTAAAACTCCCGCGTTGCTACGAATTTTAGACTTTCTTAAAAAAATCAAAGTGCTGTGCTTCTGCTAACAGGGTCGGCAGCGCGAGTGTGAATACCCTGGTATTGCCCACGTCCATAGGCCACGGTAACCACTTTCCATCAAGCGGGCCAACAATCAGTATAAAAAAATAATGACTAAGGCCCGCATTCTATAATGACGCACTAAAACCTGAATCGCGATTTATCCGAGGACAGATTGTAAAGAAAATCTCATAAATCTGTCAATCTGTCCTTAGATAACGTGAGATTCGGGATTGAGTGTTGTTGTAGAATGCAGACATTAGTAGTGCCGAAGTAGTTCCATTCGGTTAGGTACATAACTAAACATAAACAATATTGACGTATCTTTTTAATATGTTTTTTTTAAACTCACTTTAATAATATGTTTCTATTTAAAAACTTATTTTGAAGACTAAAACCCGATATTGAACCACTAGTTGACTAACTAAATTTGACTGACAAAAACTAAAACAAATTAAACAAATAAACTAGGCTAGCTAACTGACTAGTTACCTAGCCTAGTTTATTTGTTTAATTTGTGTATTTATAAAAAATCGCCGCAAGATTGTTTACCTTTAGTTGAATACCTAACCGAATGTAGCAAAGATGGCGCTGGGCTACATGTGGTAACGCCACAAGCCGCACAAACTAAACCATAGGGAAGACAACAGGTAAGCGGAGCCTCTCTGAGCAACATCCCTCGGCCGCGAGAGGCAGCGCGGCCTGTGAGCGAGCGGTACCTTGGGCGGCGCGGTGGTGTGGGTGGTGTGGGTGGTGCGGACCTCCACAAAGTCCTCAATGATGAGCTTCTTGTCGCCGCCCGCGTCCAGCGTGTCGCTGAACCCGGCGCCCACGGCCGCGGGGTCTGGGGAGTCAGTGGAAGCACAGATAATAAAATATAATTCTTATACAGATGCACAATTAGGAACAAAAAACTGTTACACCCGTAACTTGTAAAAGAAGACAATCACATTTTAGTCCGCGTGCTTTGTTACTAGATGGCGACAATGTTTTGGCAATCTTATCTAATCTGTACTGTAAAAAATAACTTATTGAAAATAAAAAACATTATTGAATATGAGTGATTAAAACGATAAATATTCTAATATGTATATTGGTTCTGTAGTTATTGTAAAAGTTATAAATAACATGCATCATGCCGCTAAGTCGCGGCTTCCTAAAATAACACAATTGTTTCGAAATCTTTATTTTTTACATGAACTACGAGTTTTATATGCTTACATTATCATGTGTTTAAGTTCTGAAATAATTTACGTTATTCTAAATAGGGAAATAAGCGTTTTAACTTTTAGATTTCTTTAAATGAGACTACTAGTGCCATCTATTGATTTTTATGTATTACTAAAGATATTTCTCAGAAAGGTCTAAGTGCAGTGCTTCGATATCGCCTTAGGATTAAAATGACAGTCGCTTCACTGAAAATATTGAAGTTTAGCCAAATCTGCAGTTAGACTGGTAGAGTGGGCCCCAGTCTCCGAGGTAAGAGTTTGGGATGCGATTGGGATTAATGCTAGGAGGAAGAAGAGGAATACTATTAGTATTACCTTTCAGCGGCATGGCGGCCGGCATCCGCGTGCGGAGGTTCTGCGTTAGGGAGTCGGGGAGCCTCGGCTTCTTGTGGCCCTTGATACTGTGCGCTATGAGCTACAATAGAATAATATGTACTATAAATATAATGAGTATGATCGGGAAAATAATGATAGATATTTGAAATGTAACTACTTGTATATAGAGATAATAAAACCGATAAAAAACGAATGAGTATAAAAAACAATTGCAAGGAATTTTAGCCCTTAATGACATTCATTTTTGATATCTTTACATTAGAATCTCACGACGGTGATCACACAATGTCTGGATACATAGGGGAGCTAGTCGAGTCGATAAGGTGTAAAGTTGCTTGCACTAATTTTTTATACTTTTCAGACGTTGATCATAATTTATGATATTCTGGTGGAGGTAGGTCACGACGATATTTTTGTCCATCGCAAAGCAGTCCGATTTGGGAAGTACCTCCGCCCTACAGAACACCGCGGCCATAGTATCCTTGTGTTGTGTTTCGTACGGTGACTAGGGTAGTCAGAGCTCACTGGAGAGTTTTTGTGCTGTCAGTGGAAAGATCAAAGGCTCGCTCTGCTCCGTCTCCTACGCTGACAGCATAGAAACTCTCCTTGCCTACAGAGTCGGTAGCACGAGTGTGACGCGCCTGGCGTCACGGCCCACGGGAGCCACTTTTCATCAGATGAGTTGCGTGCTCGTCTGTCACCTAAGTGGTATGAATATGAGTAACGAGTACCGTGTCGTGCGTGGGCCTGCCGCGCGCACGTACCTGCTGCAGCGCGGCGGAGGGGGCGGGGGGCGCGGGCGGGGGGGGCGGCTCGATGTCCAGCTTGTGCAGCACGCGCGCGCTCTGCGGCCGGTGCGCGTCCGCCTCCGTCACCTTGTTGCGCTCGAACACTCGCCCGTTGTTGATCACCTGCCGCAGGAGTCGTACGTCAGCAATGGGATGGGCGTGTTTAAAGGTTCTACCCGAATAATTAGTATTAAAATGTATGGTCGCCAAGATGTTGCCAGGTGAGTTAGGTACCATGCATTTGTTTGGCGACGCTTGCAGTACACGTCCCCTTTGGGTGCTCGTAGGCGGTACTCACCTTGATGTTGTTTTCGTTGAGGATGGTGACGAGGTCGCGCACGAAGGTGTTGTTGGGGAACAGCTGGCGGTGCTTGCAGTGCACGTCCACCTCCAGGTGCTCGTCGGTGCCGTTCATCAGCGTCCTCACTATCTTGAGAATGAACTTGTTCTTGGTGCGACGCTTGGAGCTGTGCTTGGACTTGCGGCCGTGGCGCTTGTGGTGCTTGCTCTGTGCGGGAGAGACATGACTGTACTGACGGTGGGCAGGGAGCAGGCCATAGGGGCGGAGCGTGTGATAACCTCAACAGTATGGCACGTGGCGTGCGAACAGAAACTCTGTTCTTGTAGGATCGGCAACACAAGTGCGACTCCCTTGGTGTTACACATGTCCATAGTCCACGGTAACCACTTTCCATCGGGTGGGCCGTGTGCTTATCTACTACTCAAATGGTATCATACAAAATTCTCATACAGATGCACAATCACAAACGAAAAAAGATTACCCTCATAACTCACAAAAGAAGACAACGATTAGTTCGCATGCGTTATTACTAGATGGCGACAATGTTTAAGCAAACTTTTCTAATTTTTACTATTAGAAATTTACTATACAAAAATAAAACATTCAGTTAACACATTATTGAATATGACTGAATAAATATTTTAATCTATAATGCTTCTGTAGTAATTGGAAAAGTTATAGACAAAATGTGTAATGCCGCTAGATGGCAGCATCCTAAAATAATAATATTGTCACGAAATCTATTATATTACCAACGAGTTTCATATGCTTACATTATCATGTTTAAAAGTTCTGAAATAATATAATTGAATATAAGCAGCGTTACAAGCGCTTAAAGTTTAATATGAGACTGCTAGTGCCATCTATTGCCCTTCGCGTTGTACTAAAGACATTAGATCCCTACTGCCCTCGCCCCCGTACCTTGTGCGTGTGCCTCCGCACGGTGCCGTTGTCGGGCGCGCCGCCGTCGCGCCGCCCGTCCGCGTGCGACAGCAGCGAGCGGGAGATGCGCCTGCGGACAACGACAGGGTTCACTTCACTACTGCCTAGTGGCACGGATAATATAATATAATTCTTTTAAAGATACACAATCAGGAATAAAAAATGGTTACACTCGTAAATTCAAGAAGCAGGCAGGCTGCGTTTTAGTACAGGAGTTATAACTAGATGGCGACATTGTTTTGCCAATTTTTTTATAATTTTTAGTATTAAAAATAACTTATCAATAATAAATCATACACTAAACGCATTATTGAGCATGACTGAATAAAACTATAAATATTCTAATCTATATTACTTCTGCCAGATTCTGCAGTAATTGTAACAATTACAGACATGTCTTCTGCCGCTAGATGGCACAAAAATAAATAAATGGCACGATTGTCACGAAATCTTTATTTATTACATTACCAACGAGCTTTATTATGCTTTACACATACTTATACAAAGATATAGAGGGAGAAATTGAAATTGGTTAGGGCGAGGTCTGGTAGCTTAGTGGTCAAAGCATTGCCCTTGTAAGGTAAAGATCGCGGGTTCAAACTGCGCCTAGACCGATTCAATTTTGTCTCTTTAATTAGATTTTTTGATATTGTTCAGTGGTAGGTGATCTATCTTATTTAGGTCATTTATAAACATATTGACAACTTCATCTGAGGATGGTGTGCGTCCTTTATGGTCTATCTTTCTCCCAAGAAATTAAAATGGCACCGATTAAGTTATGAAATAATTGACGTGATTCTAAGTCAGCAAATAAGCGTTTTAACATGGTTTTAACTATTTTATTTCTTTAAATGAGTCTACTAGTGCCATCTATTCATTTTTGAAGATTACTACAGATATTTTCTTAGTATCGGTACCCCAGGCTAGAGGGGACTCGAGGGGTGTCTGTACTGGGCTTATGCTGATTCAATCCAGAACCAAGCGATTCTACCACATGATCTACACAATTTACAACGTTCATAGTTCACTTTTTATTCATTTTTCATCTTTCACTCAAAGTGACACATCTGAACATAAAATCTTATATCTTTAAACGAGAAATTCTTGTATATATATATATAATTGGAATCTCGGAAACGGCTCCAACGATTGTCATGAAATTTAGTATACAGGAGGTTTTGGGGGCGATAAATCGATCTAGCTAGGATTTATTTTTAGAAAATGTCATTTGTTTAAAAAAAAAAGAAATTTACTCTTCCTGACATTTATTGGCGATGTGAGCAACTAACTGCTTTAACGGCACAACAACACTAAAGCTACCAGCAGATGGAAGCTCAGTCATCCAGGTATGCATCGCAACACACATGCATGCATACAAGTCAACTTTTGAGGGAATCACGAACAAAAATTATTAACAAGTATTATTTTCGAGCTCAGTACCCTGGCCGTAACTTAACAGGACTATAACTTCACTGACGTTGACTATATACTGTATAGACACAGTATTCTAACAAAATGAATCGCAAAATTGAAATACGCGTTATGTGCGAGTAAGCTAGTATCAATATTGCCTTAAGACTGTCACTGGAGAGTTTTTATGCTGTCAGACAAGCCTTTAGTCTTCCCAAAGGCTTGTCCTGCTTTATTTTCTACACTGACGGCACAGACACTCTCTGTGTTTACAGGGTCGGCAACGCGAGTGTGACGCCCCTGGTGTTGCACACGTCCATAGGCCACGGTAACCACTTTCCTGCAGATAGGCCGTGTGCTTGTCTGCAACCCATAGTCTGTATTTTTTTAAATTTCAGATAGTAAAATGACACTACGTGTGTTGCCGGTTTATTGCAATTAAAAATAGTCATGTGCTACCAGTATCGATAGTTGTCGATAAATTAAATTTAGTACAGATTTTTGTAGGTTATTTTATAGTGTACGAAACTATAAAAACTTTTTAATTTTTACTGTTTTCTTAAAATATTATAAAGATAAACCACATGTATTTAAGCCACAAACATTGTCGATAGTTTCGAGCACGTCACTAAACACTAAAGGCTGGTATCATTATTTCACAAATTGACATTTGCAGTTGTCAATTTTCTATCTGAAATAAGAAAACGGACTATAAGTGGTATAAAAAAAAATTGTGGGATGTGCAGCATGTGTCAATCTTGTCCTAAAGTACCTAAGAGCTACAACTGTGTCTACAGTGTTCGTATATAGTACACGGGCAACGTGAACTTACCGTAAAGATTGCTTCTCATCTGCGTTCTTGCTACAATGAAATAAATCACATTAAGATACACAGCGTTAGGTTATACCAATTTGTAAGGAAAATATATTGTTAGAAATCCTGTTAGAAATGGTATAGTTAATCAATTAAAGGACTAAGCCACACTTGACAGAACATGTCATAGCAGATCTTACACATCGGAACAGAGATGACGGGTTTCCGCATAGTGTAAATAGATGGCACTAGTAGACAATTAAATGCAGGAACATGTACTGATGTTCCGACGCGGATGATCCGTAACGGCATCTCCGTCGAGTGTTGCGTAACAGTTTAGAAAAGATGTGTCACAGTTTGAAAGCTTAAGTTAAGTACAGTGAAGTATAGTTCTAAGAAGGGGGCAATTCATTTTTAAACGAATCTTTTGTCACTTTACCGTGCAAAAAAAGTTAAAAAGCAGAAAAGAGAAGTGAGTTAACGTATAGAAAACGAATAAGGCTGCGTGTACAAGTATAGGTGTGTGACGTCACGCGTACTAACCGTGGTCCGCGCAGCTTGCTGATTCTTCTCTCCTGCTCAGGGTTCAAATCGGAAGCTGCAACAGTACGCATTTTTTTATATAGAATACGTCAATTTGACTTTACCTCGCCTGATGGTAAGCTGAAGGCAAAGTCTCAGGAAAGAGGGCCACCATTATATACATGTGCCATGTTAACAATGCTCAGTTCAGCTTGACGGCCTCATCAGATGCTTTTCACGCTACGCTTAAAGGACCCGGATTGTAGAAAGAGGGAAACACGTGAGCTGGCAAGGAATTCTAGGTCTAATGGAATTATCTATTATATTACAATAAGGGGTTCTTCAAGAAGTGCATTAAAGGTTTCTTCAGGGTCGGTAGCACGAGTGTGACTTCCGACGTGCATAGGCAACGGTAAACACTTTCAATCAGATGGGCCGTATGTCTATGTGTCACCTAAGTGATACCAAAATAATAAAAGAAACTTGTCTACTTGGTTCATAAGTATGGGGCCCTAAGATTTTGGCATTACCGGTTACCAAACTAAATTGCAAGATAGTAAGCCTGCTGATTGACGCCCGACTCTAGTCCAACAACTCCTGGCGTCTTCGCTTAGATCTAGAAAAAGCATCTGATGAGTTTTTATAGTAAGTATCACATGGGTGTCTGAAGACTAAATTATATGCTGCTTCACACACTATTTTATCTAATCTCATGAAATAATTAAAATAATTTGCGCAAAGTGACAGAAACGTTGAGCGCTAAAACTCATTTGCTGACCGTGAATAGTGCTGTGCTGCGCCCACAGATTATGTAAACAAAAAAATGCATTGACATCTCTCTGTGTCCAGCTGAAGCTGTATGATAATGGCAAAACTAAATTGAATTTGATACTCTGTGCGTAATAGTAGTTTATGATACGGTTGCATAATAAGGGGTTACGAGTGTGTTTTAAAAAAACGAGCCGATAGGCAAGTTTTTTTATAGTATCACACGAGTGTTATGTACAGTGTTTCATCTGATTGAAAGTGTTTACCAAGTTATGTACAGTGTCATACACTACTTATCTATTCTCTACATAAACTAATTTATTTTACAAACAAAACCAAACTTTTTTTAATTTAAATGTAAAATGTTGGCGCCAAACTTCTTTTTTTTCCTTCTGAATCGGCGGTTTCTTTTTTAAAAGTATAGGTTCAACCTTCTTTTTCCAGATGGAGGTTATATAAGTGTATCGTTATGATTAAAAAGTTATTTAATGATACAGGTGTCCATACAAGACCTGTATCGTAATAAAACTTTTTTTTGGCCTGTGCGTAATGTTTGTCATAAGAGTTTTGTTAAACTAACTTTTAAACTCTCGCGTTCCATGATATATAATTTAGAAAACGGGAATTAACGCGATCATGGTATAGGTACTTACATACCTTTGATGAAACGTCAGGCAATCAAAGGTATGTAAGTACCTATACCATGATCGCATTAATTCCCGTTTTCTAAATTATATAAGAGTTTTGATTTCAATTTTATAATCTTTGTATTATAGTATCAGAGTAGATAAAGGTCTTAATTAAAGTTTTGTTTTATTTTTTTAGATAAATGAGAGTAATAAAGATGTACACAGACTAGCCTAGACTCACAGTCGTGTTTAAAGTCGTTATCCTCCGTGTAATCAATAGCCCACAGCTGCCGGGGCTCCCTGTCGGCGCACTCGCTGGCCTGCACGTCGGCCACCTTGCGCGGCGCGCGCAGGCAGAGCCGCGAGGCGACGTGCTGCAGCCGGCCCGTCGGCAGGCGCGCCCACTGCTGGTCGCGCGACCCGCGGCACGTCGACATCAGCACGGGCCGGACTAGTTCGCCACCACGATCCTCGTCTAAGCTCCTGGGAAAATGGATAGATAATTCTTTATTGGACATCGACAAATTTACAGTAGGGCAAGTACGTGACATTGTATACAGTTTAATGTACAATGGGCGCCCTAATAGCTGGAAGCTATTTCTTTCAGGCAACCTTGGGATGGACAGTAATATGATAAAAACAAAAGATTACATGAAGAGTGGCGTAGCTAGATTACCAAGGGCCCTGGTGTAAAAAGAAACGGGCCACTATATTTTTTTTTTAATCGCTAAAACTTCGGGTGTCGCTGCCGAGCGTGGGGGTCTCCTAAGGGCTTACGGGGCCCCCAACCTGGCTGTAAACGTAACCGTGACAATACGGCACAAAAATCCCTACAAGTTCTTTCAAATGAGTTGCCATGAATAGGAGTTGAGTTGCAACCCATTTTCCATTCTGAAACTAAGATTTTTCTAGTATTTGGGATTAAATTTGGGAATGGCCACTGAACTTGGGGCCCCTTGAGTTTGTGGGCGCCGGTGCGCGGCACCGCCTTACCCACCCATAGCTACGCCAGTGATGAAGCATATAGGCGTGATATACCTCGAGACATATCTTGGATCTAAAATGTGCTCTTTACACGCAGTACGCGTTTCTTGAGGTGTGTTTTAAGGGATGGGAGGACATAGGGGTTATGACGATGGGAGGTGGGAGGCTGTGGCCTACTGTCTCCACGCTGGCCAGACGTGTTGGTACAGAGTTTTGTATCGAGTATTTCTTCTCTCGCAGTGATATCGTCTGCGTATTCTCCGTTAGTCGTCTCTTTCGACACCTTTCGGATGAAATGGGGTGGTGATACTTGTATTATTTCTCCGTCACCACACGGATTAATTAGAACGCAAGTTAAGGAATCACGTCTTCTACCGTAACACGGATAATGAAGACAGCAAGTACCTAGGACGTGACTATCAAGCATCGCTCACACAAATAGTGGATAATGTTAAGATAATTTGTAAGAACTGTTGAATGTATGTTAGGCATTGCTACATTAAAAAGGGATATAGCTACTTACCAACGATACGTCAATTTTTTTTTTTTTTTTATGAATTTTAGCAACCGAAATTATTAAAATTACTAATATTCCCTCTAACCCCTTCAACTACGCTAAATTGCTTGCGCTAGGAGTGGGTTCACGTCAGTAGTGTAATGGCCAGTATTCGAACCCGGGACCTCTCGATCGTAAGGCCGACTCCTTAACCTCTAAGCTACCGACCCTTTATATTATTATTATTTAAATTAAACTTCTTAGCTTTTTAGGCTAACCAACCCACTTGGCTTGAACCCGTCATAGGTTCACACATGGTTACATTCACCCTGAGTAACATAGGCTATATTGGATTACCACGGGAACGTTTTCATCACCCGTGCGAAGCCGGGGCGGATCGCTAATATTTATAATAAAGATGTAAATAACACATAACATAACCTAAACTCACGCCTTTATCCCCGAAGGGGTAGGCAGAGGTGCTAGCACCCACATTTCACCGGTTTATGTTTTGGTCCCAATGTAATAGGTGGCGAGCCTATTGCCATTAACTGGGCACTTATAAACCTGCGATAAATACACACATAACATCGAAAAGCATCGAAAAGTCATTGGTGTGTGCCATGAAAAACCTTGGATCGAACCCGAGACCTCGTCTCAGCAGTCCATTACCCATACCACTAGGCTACCGCGGTTAATTGTAGATGTAAATAATCATTTAAAAGTATTTAAAATAAAACATGCACATTCCCTATTGGATCGGATTGTTCGTTGGATTGGTAACTTAATTCTAGTAATACTTACAAATCAGGACCGAATACAGGCCTGTACCTGTAGGGGCAAAACTAATAGAATACATCTATACAATCAGAGTTCCTATATCTATGTTTTTTTGCCTTTTGTTTCCCCTAAATTCAAAGTTTGTTAGCTAATTAACATCTATGCCCGGAACTCTCTGATCCAACCAGTCCCCGGTTGGGACATTCGTCACGAAGTAAAATATTCGTTGTGTACATTTTAGGAGATAGAAATAATATTAGCATTTACTTTGTTTCTGAAAATAAATTAGAGACGATGGTAGTCTAGTGGATCTGGAGATAGACAGGGTCAGGATGGCACAATCTAACTAATTTAGTGGGGTTAACATACATACATGCATACATATAAACACGCCTTTATCCCCGTAGGGTTAGGCAGAGGTGAATTAATACCTACATTTCGCAAATCTGTATTCGGTCTCACATAATAGGGGGTGAGCCTATTGCCGTATTCTGGGCACTATTGTTGACTCGAGCCATGCATCTGAGGCTGAGTCTGGGCTGTACATATCTGTCTGATGTTAAAGTTAATCAGCCCTGTCCCTCAGTCGCCTTGTACGACACCACATGGGAAGGGAAGGGGTGGTCCAAATTCTACTCTGCCGGGAACCACGCAGCTATGGGCGGCGACACATAACTAGTGATGCGGTCTGACTAAAAGGCTGTTGTGTGTAATACTGTAACAATAAAGGTACGGTTACAGCTCATTTTATTCGCAACATTTTTAATTTTGCGAAAAATATGAGCTGTAACCGTACCTTAATAGTGCGTGATACTCACTGGTCATGTGCAAACCTACGTTCGCGATAGCTGAAATTGAAACTTTGCAATAAAACATTGAATGAATTTTTAAAGCATTTTGCCTGCAAACTAGTCAAATCGATTGAGATAGAAAAATCAGGTGGGATTCGAACCCGCGATCCTTTTCTCACAGCTCTGACCACTGAGCCAACGGAACCATACATATCCGTCTTGGCGCCATCTACCGGCACTCTTACGAACTACTGACTGATTTTTCAATCATTTTAGATTACTCAGCCCAAAAAATTGAATGAAATTATAAAGCATTTTGCATGATAAGTATTCAAATCGATTAGATAGAAAACATATTGAATCGGTCCATGCCTTGTTTCTGAATTAAATGGCCGTCTAATAAGGGATAGGTTGCAACACAAAATTAGAGAACATCTCTGTGGTGTGGCGGTAGTGAACGCGGCCGCTGCGCAGGAGGCGCGGGTTTGATCCCCGCTCAGTGCAAATATTTGTATGCATGAATATGTATATTTGCATTGGTCTGGGTGTTTCTATGTATAATATGTATGTATTTACCAAAAAGTATCTAAGTATGTTTAACCACATTCTAGCTTCCATAATTAGTTAGTATAAGCTATTCGTAGTCAAGCTATGCTTACCATAGGTCTAGATAGCGTTGTGTAAAATGTTGTGGAATTTTTATTTATCTTGAGCCGCTCTCGAAAAAAATAGCGTCCGATTGTTATTTAAGTAACTGTCTAAGATTTTCTAAAAGTTCACCTTTCGTATTCGGTCCCACCTAGCAGGGACCCTACTGCCGGAGCCTACTGCCGTAGTTATGCCGAGGGTCAGGAGGTCACAATCTAACTAATTTAGTGGTTTTAACATACATACATACAATCACGCCTTTATCCACGTAGGGTAAGGCAGAGGTGAATAAACACCCACATTTCACCAATCTGTATTCTGTCCCACATAATAGGGGGTGAACCTATTGCTGTATTGCGGGCACTATTGTTGACTCGAGCCATGCATTCGAGGCTGAGTCTGTGCTGTATTATACTTGTCTAATCTTAAACAACCTATCCCTTAGTCGCCTTGTACGACACGGCAGGGAAGGGATGGGTGGTCCCTATTCAACTCTATAGGGAACCAACAGAGCAAAAAGTTATGTTCAATTATAACGTTCAAGGATGTTACTTACTTACTGTTTCTGTACGAAAAGAAATAAAAAATGATTTTTAGTTAAAGGTAGAGTAAATATATGATCGGCAGGCATAAGAAGTCCTGGCTGCTTGTGGGAGGTGACATGCGTACCAATGGTCTCACTACCATGGGCGCCCAACATCATGCGAAGTGGAGGACGAAGAGCCGCAAGGCGGACCCTGGGGGTCCGGGGGCACCCTGGCCGCGGATGCAATCAAGAAAATACGTGTCCATGATGATGGTGACGAAAGAGTAAAATCAATATCGTGTAAACTTTCGACAGTGCTATCAAACTTAACACACTCAACGCCACAACCACAATACGGGAATGTAATGCAATAAAAAATGTGACCAAACACATGCTGTTATGGCCGGTTGTAACTAGTTCAGAGCATTGATCATGGCCACAGAAGTAATTACGTTTACAGTTCATCATAATGTGCGAGAAGTACTGGCTGGCCTGCAGCTCGCGGTGGCACGGGTACGTACCTGGTGCGCGGTACACTGGCACAGTTGGTCTCGTCCCGCAGCTCGCCGCGGTGCGACAGCGAGAAGTACTGGCTGGCCTGCAGCTCGCGGTGGCACGGGTACGTACCTGGTGCGCGGTACACTGGCACAGTTGGTCTCGTCCCGCAGCTCGCCGCGGTGCGACAGCGAGAAGTACTGGCTGGCCTGCAGCTCGCGGTGGCACGGGTACGTACCTGGTGCGCGGTACACTGGCACAGTTGGTCTCGTCCCGCAGCTCGCCGCGGTGCGACAGCGAGAAGTACTGGCTGGCCTGCAGCTCGCGGTGGCACGGGTACGTACCTGGTGCGCGGTACACTGGCACAGTTGGTCTCGTCCCGCAGCTCGCCGCGGTGCGACAGCGAGAAGTACTGGCTGGCCTGCAGCTCGCGGTGGCACGGGTACGTACCTGGTGCGCGGTACACTGGCACAGTTGGTCTCGTCCCGCAGCTCGCCGCGGTGCGACAGCGAGAAGTACTGGCTGGCCTGCAGCTCGCGGTGGCACGGGTACGTACCTGGTGCGCGGTACACTGGCACAGTTGGTCTCGTCCCGCAGCTCGCCGCGGTGCGACAGCGAGAAGTACTGGCTGGCCTGCAGCTCGCGGTGGCACGGGTACGTACCTGGTGCGCGGTACACTGGCACAGTTGGTCTCGTCCCGCAGCTCGCCGCGGTGCGACAGCGAGAAGTACTGGCTGGCCTGCAGCTCGCGGTGGCACGGGTACGTACCTGGTGCGCGGTACACTGGCACAGTTGGTCTCGTCCCGCAGCTCGCCGCGGTGCGACAGCGAGAAGTACTGGCTGGCCTGCAGCTCGCGGTGGCACGGGTACGTACCTGGTGCGCGGTACACTGGCACAGTTGGTCTCGTCCCGCAGCTCGCCGCGGTGCGACAGCGAGAAGTACTGGCTGGCCTGCAGCTCGCGGTGGCACGGGTACGTACCTGGTGCGCGGTACACTGGCACAGTTGGTCTCGTCCCGCAGCTCGCCGCGGTGCGACAGCGAGAAGTACTGGCTGGCCTGCAGCTCGCGGTGGCACGGGTACGTACCTGGTGCGCGGTACACTGGCACAGTTGGTCTCGTCCCGCAGCTCGCCGCGGTGCGACAGCGAGAAGTACTGGCTGGCCTGCAGCTCGCGGTGGCACGGGTACGTACCTGGTGCGCGGTACACTGGCACAGTTGGTCTCGTCCCGCAGCTCGCCGCGGTGCGACAGCGAGAAGTACTGGCTGGCCTGCAGCTCGCGGTGGCACGGGTACGTACCTGGTGCGCGGTACACTGGCACAGTTGGTCTCGTCCCGCAGCTCGCCGCGGTGCGACAGCGAGAAGTACTGGCTGGCCTGCAGCTCGCGGTGGCACGGGTACGTACCTGGTGCGCGGTACACTGGCACAGTTGGTCTCGTCCCGCAGCTCGCCGCGGTGCGACAGCGAGAAGTACTGGCTGGCCTGCAGCTCGCGGTGGCACGGGTACGTACCTGGTGCGCGGTACACTGGCACAGTTGGTCTCGTCCCGCAGCTCGCCGCGGTGCGACAGCGAGAAGTACTGGCTGGCCTGCAGCTCGCGGTGGCACGGGTACGTACCTGGTGCGCGGTACACTGGCACAGTTGGTCTCGTCCCGCAGCTCGCCGCGGTGCGACAGCGAGAAGTACTGGCTGGCCTGCAGCTCGCGGTGGCACGGGTACGTACCTGGTGCGCGGTACACTGGCACAGTTGGTCTCGTCCCGCAGCTCGCCGCGGTGCGACAGCGAGAAGTACTGGCTGGCCTGCAGCTCGCGGTGGCACGGGTACGTACCTGGTGCGCGGTACACTGGCACAGTTGGTCTCGTCCCGCAGCTCGCCGCGGTGCGACAGCGAGAAGTACTGGCTGGCCTGCAGCTCGCGGTGGCACGGGTACGCGCCCAGCGGCACGTTGTCGCCTTCCTTCTGCAGCGTGTCCAGGCACATCTGCGTCGCCTCGTTCTTAAACCTACACCATATACACACACACCTCATTATAGGCTTAATGTCACACCATAATCACACCTACGTAAAGACTGTCCTGCGGGCTAAGTGTCGACTTGTCTTGTGCTGCCGCGGAGGAAAACAGAAAGGAACAACTGAAAAAACTCATCAGAACCCTCAATGTATAGGTAATGCAATGCTACTAAAGAGGCAACATCAAGGCTCCCAAGCTGGCAACGACAAGCCGACACGTTTGGTGAATGGCGAACAAGGCTTTCCTCTCGAGCTTGGAAGGTTAGACGGCAATCACTCCCACAAAAGCAGTATAAGCCAGGAGAAGGACTAAACAACCCTTTTTTATAGTACGGATATTCCCTCGCTGTATGTCGGACGCATACCATCACCGTCATCAGTTGCCCAGGGTGAGGTTGACTTCGGCATATTCCTCATGTCCCCGCTGACCCAGGGCTATTTTAATGACCTCTCGAGTATTGGACTTCGGTGTCCCATATTGCCCCAGATAGGGACAGGAGCGTATAGCTCGCACCGCCACCTCGGCCTGCTTCTGTTAGGGTGACAGGCGGCTCCACTTGTCACCCCCTTATCAGCGTTTATGGAGGTTGGAGGTCATTTAGCAGCCTCCCACAATCCGAATCGCCTCCGCACTGAATTGACCCCAGGCTCAAATGTAATAACCTCGCATCCGAGGCTTTTCAAAAACTACTCTTCAATGATGATGGCTACATCTGCAATGTCCCTTACCTGCCGTACCCGTACACGTCCTTGACGGGCACAAACTTCTCCTGGTAGATGTTGTCCAGGTACCACTGGAAGCTCTTGCACTTGAGCTTCTCGCGCAGGATCTTGCGGTGCGTGACGTCACCGATTATCGGATTATTCTGGAAAGATATATGATATATGTAGAGTGCCTGGTTCGACGGGTGCATCCAGCAAACTATCAGCTTATACTTACTCGAAGGTCAGGCCGGTGGAGGTAGAAGAGTTCCGCGTACTCGTCCATCCAGACTTCAGCCATACGTGCTGTGTTTATACCTGCGAATATGGCAAAATAGCATGTTTCACATATTGCGCTATGGTCGAGGGAGAATGCGCTGGAATCGAGTTGTCGATATTTCTGGAGAAATATAGGCAACTCGATTCGATCTACCTACATCCATATGCTCATGCGTTTTTCACTATGGGGTAGGTAGAGATAACAGCCCGCTATCTGCTTATGAATGAGCTTCCTCTCATTCATTAAATCTTTCATGCAAGCTCACCTATTCCAAGTACTACTTGCCCTTTTTCTGCTGTTTATGTGGAGTTCCTTAGCTTAATGTTTGGAAGGGCCAACCGATTCGATAACTCACCGTGCGTGTCGGAGGAGGCGGGCATTCCGTACGGGTGGAACGCACGGAACACGTGCCCCACCCGCGAGCACGGGATGGTTTCTAGCGTACCGCCGCCTGGAATAGACACAGAAAGGTTTAGTCAAATCCGTGGTTAGGCTGGTAAAGCTGACCTCAGACTTCAAGTTGAGAACTTCGGATGCGACTGAGATTAACGCTAGGACGAAGAAGAAGCGGTCTACTAGGAGCGCTTGAAACTCACACTGCCATATCCTGAAAGACATCTCGAGGTTCTCGCCGCCCCAGCCGCCCATCTGCTCGTCGTACGCGCCGAGCTCCCAGAAGTAGTCGCGGCTGATGGCGAACAGCCCGCCAGCCATCGTGGGGGACCTGCACACGAGAGTAGAACACACTAGTGGAGCAGGCGGTGGTTCCTAATACATTTGCAAGGGTCACATGCAAATAAAGATTTCTATTTATTGTCATTCCACAAACACCGCAAAAATACCATTAAATTTTACACTTTACTGTTATGCTGTTAAAATCTAAAATTAAATGGCGTGAATGAAAAAGTGGTTTGAACTGTTTTTTTGCTGATATACCTGTGGTTGGGCGCTGTCGCTGGTCTGGTGGATCCTAGTGGACTGAGTGGACATAAATGGTCTATGCTTCATTCGGCTTGGTACATAACTAAAGGTTAACAATCTTGTGGCGACTTTTTATAAATACACATTTAAAACAATTAAACTAAGCCAACTAACTGACTAATTAGTGGTTCAATTTTGGTTTTTTGTCTACAAAATAAATAAAATATGTTAAAAAGACACATCAAGATTGTTTATGTTAAGTTAAGTACCGTTACCGCATGGAGTATTAAATGGTGTCTTTCCTCAAGAGTGAGCTGCTACATCAGCTCCAAGCAGAGCTACTCACCACGTGGGATTAATGTCAGATCCGCGCCGTTTCTTCTCCCTCTCCGGCACATCCGTCCAGAGGAAGTGGCCCATGAACGAGAAGCCTCCCACCTACGGACAGACGAACAGTGGAATCGTATAAGAAGTTTTTGATTTATATGATAGTTTTTATGTTTCTTGAAAAAATACGACTTAGTAATCGAAATTATTAATATTACAGCTAACCCCTCTAACTAAGCTAAACTGTTAGTGTTAGGAGTGGATGGTGAACCCGGTGGTGTGATTGTCAGGATTTCAACCACTAAGTCAGGCCACGCTCACTCTATGTACTTGCGCGCTAAATTGACCTACTCCGCCGCGGACCTGCTAAGTTCGCTCCGCACTCGGCTGTCGCTAGCCATATGGTACGCACGCACGTAATAAAGTAATGTTTCATTTATAACGTTTGTTTGTATGTTATAAGTAATTATGGACTTGGTAGGTAGGTATAACTACTAAGTACAATTATAGGTAACTTAAGAAATGTAATAATTACGTATTCCTATAACAATATTCAATACATTTTTGGGGGTCAATAGAAGCAGTTTGTGGGGTCGCGACCCTTGCCCCCCGGCCGCTATCTTGGAAAAAGGGGTGAAAGCTCTTTGTTTGCGATATCTCGGAAACTATGCGTCTTACAAAAAAATTATGAAGTCATAATTTGTAGCAAATTGTTTTGCCTATATGTTTATTTAACTTTTTTGCTAAATTAAAAATTAAAGAAGTTATAAACAAAAAAGTGAGGATTTTGTTATAAGCAAAGAAGGTTCGGTGGCTCAGTGACCAGAACATTGTCCCTGTAAGAGAAAGATCGCGGGCTCAAATTCCGCTGGAACCGATTATAAATGGCTCTTATCTTAATCTAGCAATATTTTGTATTTGCAACATGAGCTGCACGGTTCTAACGCAGTCCTTGTGCTCTTCTCTCCAACCATCGGCACCAGGTACTCTCCTATGATCTGTTTTCTTTCGGATTCATGTTTACCACCATCCGCTACCATAATATATCAAAAATCCGAGAACGGGAATTAACGCGATCATGGTATAGGCACAGTGTTACTACTACCAATTATCTATTCTGTGCTACTACATACAGTGGAGAAACGCCTTTGATGTCGGACGATGCCGCCGCTCACGTAAGTACCTACGATATTCGTCGCAAATGTGCAAGGGTTGTCAGAAAAAAAAAATGGAAATATATGTAATTATTATGTATTTTTTTATTTGAAATACAGTCACATGTGTTGTACTGCAAGTACCTTCGTGACACCTTATTTTAGAAGTTTCTAGATTAATTATTATACATCTAATATTCTACATCTAATAATTTATGGATAGGTACTTATGTAAATCAGCATTCCTTTACATTCGGAAATGCGACGATTGTAGACGAGAGAAAGTAGTTGTAGGTAGGTAACTGAATAATTATGGATTTTTGATTGTTTGCCTAAAATAATTTAAAACTCTTTCATTGTTGGTGTTTATTTAACTATAATTTCGTAACTTCTATAGATAGATTCTGACGTAACTTTGAAATTAAAGAAATAAACTTACCTCGCGTCATGTGGAAATCTATGATCTCGTATGTTTTTATTGGATTGGATTGCCGCGTTTCGAACCGGTGCTCCATTTGCTAAACTAGTCTAGATTTTTTTTAACTTGACATTTTGTAAGTACCGTTTTAGTGATGCTTTTTGACTTTGACTTTGGCACTTGATGTCGAAAAACATCCGTGCACGGAACAATAGTGCACCATTTTGATATGAAAGGAAAAAAAATCTTTCTTAATAATTGTCACGCGAGCGATACCTATACGCGGCTACGGTAGCCTTCAGCGAACTTGCCCGCAAAAGACGTGATTTGGCGGACAGCGTGTCCGCGCCCCCCGACGCGTCGCAAGTTCCCCTCCGTTGCTCTGTGTAAGTACATTCTTCGCGTTACAGTATGTAGTAGTAATACTGTGGTATAGATACTTACATACCTTTAATTGCCTGACGTTTCGATCAGGTTACACCGGCCGTGGTCACAGGCTGACTGGCTCAGCGGTGCACGCCCGCTGTCTGTGAGGTGGTAGGTTCTTCATCTACCCGCACATTTTCAATATTTTCTTTTCGCCATGTACCGTCAAATACCACACTAACAGTGTCCCTATTCTGTAAGCAAACTTTCCGGTGTCTATTTGACTGCGCAAAAAAACGAAGTTGCATATTTTTTAACACTGGATTTCATGTTACAAGTAATTTAAACACCTCTTCCCGATTGAAATTTTTATGTTGCTTGATTTCAATCGCTTCACGTACTTGGCAGCTCTTGAGTAAAAGTGACGTTCCTTGGAGAGGACTTACGTATGGTGAAATTCAAGCCAGTGATTGGTGCCTGCTTCTAGCAGGTGCTCTACAATCACCGATTTGCTCGTCTGGCGATTCTTTACCCGTTCAGCAATAGTCCCCTCCGTTTGGCCTATGTAGGAACTACCACACCTGCAATCTATCTTATAGACACCTGGACACTGTAACGGTAAGACATCCTTCGGTGTGCCCACGAAGTTGTTTATCCTTACGCCTGGGGTGTAAACTGTCGGGATGGAGGACGTTTTTAACACTGAGCCGAATTTGTCCGTTTCCGTTACTCCACTGACATAGGGCATATAGGCTAGCTGTCTGCTCACCTCTGGATGTCTACGCCTCAAAGCCCGTTGCTTCCGTCGTCCGTTCACTTCATATCTGTTGTTTTTGAGTACCTCCTGAACATGATCCAGCTCTCATGTTCAGGGTCATAGAGGTAATACGCTCTATTCCTGAGTGAGGTCACAACGGATTAAAGGTGTCGGGGATGGTGATGAGACGTAGCGTGTAGGTATCTGTCCGTATGTGTAGGCTTCTGGTACACACAGTGTGATAAGGACCCATCCGATCTCTACTTTAACGTCTAAGAATGACAACAACCTATAATTCTCCATCTCATACGTGAACCTTACCTTGGAATGAACTGAATTAAGGTGTTGTATTTATTGATCTACTTCCTGTTGGCTTCCTTTGACAATACTAAAGATGTCATCCACAGTCTGATGGTCTTCGAGCCAAGATGATGGGGATCCAGATGTTGAGAAGTACAGAGACTACAGGACTTCCCATTGCGACACCATCTATCTGTAGGCAATATTGACCTTTGAAAAGGAAGTAGTTACCATCTAGACAGTTTTTAAGTAGACCAACATAGTTAAACGGCATTTCGTTGTCACTCAATAGATCTTTTACGACGTTCAAGCATTCTCTTAAAGGGACGTTAGTGAAAAGAGATTCCACGTCAAAGTTCACCATGATGTCATCTGATTCTAGCTTGAGATCTTTTATGATCTGTAATAAGTGCCGTGAGTCCTATACCATATACCATGATCGCGTTAATTCCCGTTCTCGTAATTATATTTCATGGAACGCGAGAGTTTAAAAGTCAGTTATTGTTTTATTTTACGTCGTATAAAGCATTATTACAAGTGTTTTTTTTAATAATTTCACTTTATTACAATGTGACTTTGTACTCATCATCGGAATATTTACTTTCAATGTTCTGTAGTATCAATTACTTTTGAAACTCAACGTCAGATATAGATATAATCGGCCATCAACTTTTCCCGCTGACTATACATCAAAATCAAATCAATGTAGTATGCAGTACGGTACCGTGCGTATCAGAAGTCATAAGTTATAACGGAGTCTCCGGTTCGATGCCCACTGTTGTGCCGTCCGGACACTGGCCAACGCCGCGAACCGAAATCTTGAATTTATTAAATAATATAGGATAATTAAAAAAAAATGTTTAAATGGCTCTAGGTATATCTAAGTCCCGGAAATGGAACCCAGGACCTTATGCACGGTAATCCTTAAAATACGACGTTAACAAAATGATCATGCAGTTATATTCTCATGCGAGTTAGCATGCGTCTCCGACCAACACCATCGCTCTCACTTCCACCTGTAGGCTTGTTATACTGTTAGTCTCTTCTAACGTCTCTCCATGCTCCGTCCTTCATCAGTTAGTATGCAAAAGCTTCTCCATCACTTCCAACCCCTGAACCGATATTCCATACCGAACTTGCCACTGCATGTCGATTCACCACCCACTCTCAACACGGCCACAATGTTATCCAAAACTTGGACGTCTCAAGATGCCGGTCAGGCAGTTACGAAACGTCAAATTTAAAGCAATAAATAAATGAAAACGAAAATAATTAAAAAACCATGACATTTGCAGCATGAGGAATATGCCTTACGGCTTAATTGTGTCATGGCATACTCAGCCAGCGACTAGTCTTCTGTCAGAATCCTATAAGAATAGGAAATACCTGAAGTCGTTAGATTATTGTGCCAAGGGTGAGTGGTGAACGTAAAAGCTAAACTCCTTCCTCTAGGCCCCGGCCCCCATGCATTCAGCAGTCTAGCAACCTTGTAGGAATCCGCAGCCTCCAGCTCGAAGCAGCTCTGGTCGATGACGTCAATGATGGGCGTGACCACAGCGTCCCTCTTGTGGCGGATCCTCTGCAGCAGGGGGCGCACCCAGTCCACCGCCACCTCACAGTGCGCGTCCAGGAATATGAGCACGTCTCCTCGAGCAGAGCGGGCACCGGCCAGCCGTGCGCGCATCAGACCTTCACTGAAGGTACATCACTTGCATGAGGCTAACTCCCGCTTTATTATACCTTCTAAGAGACAGATAAGCAAACGGCCCATCTGATGGAGAGTGGTTACCATGCCCTATGGACGTATGAACCACCAGGAGCGTTACACTCGTTCTGCCGATCTTATAGAACCTGTGTTGTAGAGCATGTGTACCGCTTTATGCATCCGCGTCCCCATTTTGTTTTTAACGTGCAGAAACCACCATATCCCCGCGGCCTGAGCCAGCGGGGGCGGTTATGTCGGATTCGAACCAACTAAAATTGCAGGACCCCCCGGAGTTCCCCGGTCGAGTCATTCTCTTCTCACAATAGGGGCGTTTTTTTTAAAATTTATGCCCATCAGCGATAAATCGATAGAATAGAAAATCAATATTAACTATTGAATGAAATTTTAAAGCTTTTAGTATTCGAAGTATTCAACTCGATTAGGATAGGAAAAATTGAATCGGTGCAAGCGGGATTCGAATCCGCGATCTTTAAATTACATGGAGAATGCTCTGACCTTGAATGATTGTAAAATCAATCATTGGTTCGGATAGTTCGTACGAGTGTCGGTAGATGGCTCCCAACAACGACGCCCCGAGACGGATGAATAGGAGAATTTGAATGGGTTCAGGCATCGTTCAGTGGCTAAGTGTTTAGTGGGGAAGATTGCGGGTACGGGTTCGAATCCCGGCTGAATCGATTTAATGTTTTCTCTCTTAATCGATTTCAATAGTAGCTAATAATTCAAATCTTACGATACCACAAAAGCACCTGCAATTTACTATTGTATGTCGAACATTCGCCACGCCACATAAAAATGTGCGTTGTTGCGTTTGCGCAATTATTGGGAACTTACCAATGAAATAATTGTTAATAAAAAAATCCCATTTGTAGGGATATAGTACACACATAATATATTCACGCCTATAAATCCCCGAAAGACTAGCCAGAGGTGTATTGATACCCACATATCGCTAACTATGACTTTGGGTGTTAAGTTCTAATATAATCCGCGGGATGTAAAAAGCAAAAAACAAACAAATGGCGCCAAGCGCGTGCTTTTTTTATAGTGATGTTTTTTTTATAAAATTGCCGTTTCATTGAGCTTTACTAATACGATGGAGAATTATAATTAATGCTAATTAAAAGGTAAAATTGTTTTTTACCAAATCAATAAAAAAATATGCCAATTTGTAATGTACCCGGAGTACTACCAGGGGCCTTCGGCTTCGGGTTCATTCCCCCTACACCCGGTATATAAAGTTTAAATAATAACGATTTATTAAGGAATACGGTATGTTTAGACTATGAAACTATACACGGTACACTCAGTGTATACATCGAAGTGTCTCTGTATGAACACGAGTGTCTCTAATTGCAAAATTTATTGTGACACGATAATTAGTGTCGCTTCGTGTTCATACAGAGACACTTCGATGTATACATGAGTGTACCGTGTATAGTAACATAGTCTAAACGTACCTTAATATGTACAATAGGGTACACTAATAAACATAAACGCGTTTTAGTCGATCTAAACTTAGTTTTCGAGGCTTTACGCAGTGAGTTTTATGGAGTAAGGGTAACGACAAGAATCCAGGGTTAGTCTTAATCTAAGTACCCTTATAATATCTCTACAAACTTATAACCAATACTTACTTAGTTCTATCCAATCACAAATATTAGTCAATTGTCCATACATATAAGTATAAGTTCGGTACGAGAACTTAAATGTAAAGTTCAGAAATACAACATTGTACTAAGGATGATGGAGTGTGGAACAGCTTGATAAGGGAAGCAAAGGAGAAGATGCTTAGATGGTTCATTCACAAGGAAAGACGGAGGCAACCTCCAGGAAAGTTCTGCCACCCTAAACAAGTGGCAATTCTTACTTTTAAACCATCGCGTTTCACGATATGTGACCGTACATAGCGAAAGGAAAATATCGAGAATATGCGGGTAGATGAAGAAGGTTCTTCATCTACCCGCATATTCTACATCGCGGACTCAACGGCGGGCGTGCACCGCTGGCCCATTCGGCTAGTGACCACGGCCGGTGTAACCTGGTCGAAACATAACGTCAGGCAAATCAAACCTATAGCATGATTACGATAATTCGCGTTGTCATTATTGTAAGTGGTAATTCGTTACCGACGTATTATGGAACAGAATAATGTCACTTATTTGACACTTTTGAAGTTTATGAAAGTTATCAATGCATGTCAATCCCATTCATTGATCAATATATTCTATTGTACGAATTGCCAGTTGCCTATAGGGGTTGTACACGCACCCCGCAAGCCTATGTAATAATATATGAGTAGAAGAAGCAATAGGTGTATGGCAGGAAATTGAAATTAGGCGGTCTCTGTCCACCCCATCTGTTTTTGTGTTTAATTTTAAGTTATATTTTTGTCAATCAATATATTACTCCAATTGAAAAGTTAATGTACGTGAAGAGTTTATGATTTAATTGCAAGTCGTAGGTAAGTATAACGTTACAAGTCCGTTTGTAATTAGCCGAATTTACCCATTACGTAAATCATATTTTATTTTCCTCTGGTTGTATTCGCAGTTTCGTAACTAGTTGCGAATCAAGAAATTCTAATACATTTCGAAACCAGTTGCGAACGAAGAGAACGTTTTCCTTAACGGTAACTTTATGAGCTTCACGGAAAACGACCATTAAGTCTCCCTAAAATGTCCTATTAAGTATTTTCATCCCTATTCCAAAGAAATCCATCATATTACCGATTCCCTGATAGATTTATTTCGTAGCTATCTAACATGAAACCAGCATCATGTCAGTCACGATGTCATTGGTACTCGTGCGTGAAAGTGGAAACGTTGCGTGACATTGGCAGGACCTTAGGGTCACTGCAGAGCATGGAGATATATTCAGTCGCACTTAATGAGGCCTTCTGCAGCAAGATGCTATATTTCCATAGGTCAATCAACGAGGCATTTCAAAACCTCGGCAATTAATAAATTACATTAAAATCACAAATACACATCACAGACGTCAAGTAAACAAACAAAAAAACAAAGAATGTGGAATAATATTCTCGACGGATACATTTCGGCAAAACATTAGATTTCACATTGTAAGCAAGAATCACTCCAATGAAAATCAGTGACAGAATAAATAACAAAACAGTGCCCAATTCAAACCAGAAAACGTGAAGGAAGTGTGCGTATTTGAATGTGTATTTAAACTTAAATGAAGTAATCAAAAAAATATTTTAACGTCAATTCATTCCACATGTGATCAACTTGAAAAATGTGCTCCCAAACTCACCGATATTATACAATAGAAGTTAAGTTTAAAACCAAATTTAGCATGAAGACGCTCTGCAACATTTCAGCGTTCTTCAAGCAGGATTTGCAGGCTCCAAAAGGACTTCATTACACAAATTATAAATCACCAACAATGCTTACTTACCCATAAAGCTAAAAGTTCACTTTAAGAATTACGCCAACATCTCCCATCACTTCAAGAAAAGATTGTTTCGCCCTTGATTTTGGATAGCAAAATATATCCATTTACCCAAAGAAACCTCCAAATAACGAAAAGACATCAAATCATATGTACATTGCGTGACATGACCATCAAACAATTGCGTGAAGAAGAAGCGTGAACAAAAACAAACGCAGGCGTCCCTGGACGTGTCGAGGCAAATGTTGGTCTTACACTTTGGGCCAATATAATTTTTTGAACTAATATTCATACGATAATATCCCTAACCTCAGACTAAAAAACAACATAGACAGAACGCATAGAACTACCGTGTGAAGCGGCGTAAAGTAGTGGTCCCATTTCGTTCGCACTCGTTCATTTCGTATTCACGCAAGAGCGCGAACGAAATGATATTGGGTTTATGCGTTCCATCTATGTTATTCTTTCAGTCTGAATTCTTAACGAAATGCACTAACGCAATATGAGACTAAGCACCTCTACTGGGATATTATGATCTTATTGGAAATTTTATCGTATTCTTTAATGGCTAGAAGGATAGAGGACAGAGTGTCATGGCATTAGCAAAAGGTTGTATCCAGCAATAATAAGCTGAATTAATAACTGAACTAATAAGACCTCGTCACGCATGCACACATCTGTAATTACAACGGCAATAAACTAGGGCTTGAACTTTATCTTAGTTTCAATTGCGTAATTTTCAAATTATTATTTTTTGGACTTGCATCTGCTTAGTACTGAATCGATTTAAACCACTTATAGGTAAATTGAACTGGCGAAATATAGGTTGAAATTGCAGGATTTGAGTGTTGTGACAATGTATTATGTGAGCGTTGTGACAGTTCGTTTTCCAAGAGTAGCCATTGAATGATAATATGGTAACTGTACAAGCAACACTCGCGGCATGTTAGGCGCTGCGATAACGGCAAATTATAATTATACCATTCCGCTATGAATTTTAATTAATTAATAGGTAAATGTAGAATTTTTTACTTATTATTTTTAATTTATCAAAAAAATCCTGAGGATTCACAAGAGTACAGATCAGTAGTGTCACAAGGAGTACAGATCTAGTTATGTCTAAGCTGAATTAGTCGAAAAGGTTGGAAAAACGGAAATTTATTATTATTGAATGAATTAAATGCACAAGAAATCGTGGGTGATGATTGTCATAATATATCTAAAATTTTTAATTAATTTTAAACTGCTGACTCTAAACTCAAAACATTAGTATTTTCTCGCTTAAAGAATAACAAACACTATAAATGGTTGTCCACGCGTGTATACTTGGGAAAACCCGAACAAAAACTTGTCATACAATGCGAAATAATATCTTTCTTATTTGTTTCAAAAGGCTAATTAACACCATTATATTCACGCGCTCATGTTCATGAATGATAGTTGAAAAACGTGCACTTAGAACGCGACCAGACAGGAGCAACGTGCAATGTATAGAATAGCTGTGCTTTTCTCGAAGCGTACGTCGAACGCATAACAGACTGCTGAGGCATTCTGCTGCTTAGAGAATAGCACAGCAGTAAAGCTGATAATGAAAGGGCGCAGAGCGTAAGCCAACATCTGCCGATCCACGGGTGAGTGCCAACTGCCAACCTGGAAGGTTCTGGTGTCCACGACGCTGTAGTAGAAGGATGAGGTCTCGATGACGTCGATGATGGGCACGGCGACGGCATGCGGGCGCTCCTTGATGGCGGCCAGCAGCGGCCGCAGCCAGTCCGGCTGCACCTCGCAGTGCGAGTCCAGGAAGATCACCACGTCGCCGGCGGCGTAGCGCGCGCCCGCCAGCCGCGCACGCGTCAGTCCAATGCTGTCACCACACCACACACGTTACACCTACACGTTACTTGATGCTCTGTGGCATGGGGCCCTAAATTCCAACAACAGGTCTAGCTGCAATGGTTCGATATAGCCTTTGGGTTCTGGAGGTCAGATGGCAGTCGCTTCACAGAATATATCGAAGATTGGTAAAGCGGACCCCAGTCTTCACGCTGAAAGCTTCGGATGCGACTGGAAGATGAAGGAGAAGTTAGATGATGCTCTACTGCTGAGGATGGTTCTACTAGTTTCTGCGTAATCCGCAGTCAGGAAATACATGGTAACTTGTTATGGCTTGTCGAGCAATTTACGGGTCAACTGTAAAAGTAAAATTGGCGAGTGCCAACTCGCCATAACTCGCAGTTCCAACCTCGCCAGTTGACGAAATATGTTTACATTTTTTAAAACAGTATGTTTTCCGTACCCTAGGGTGCTCTGAAAGACCTACAGACAAGCTAAGTAGTTTGTGTTAGAAGACTTGGAGTTGTGTTCTGTTCACGTCGGAGGCACACTGTATGAGGTCTAGGTACATTGCAGACAGAACTAATTCAGCGTAAACGACATTTTTGTACTTATTATCGTGCATGTGTGGTTCGATAGATACACCGTTTGCACTAATCAAGAATAGATTAGATTGTTAAATAATGTTTAAATCATACATAAGTATCAAATTAATTTCAATGCCTGAGTTTTAACCCTTTGCTACTGAACTTCTTCTTCTTAAATCTTCAAGCATCCTGCTTCCTATGAAATCGATGGCAATATGCTATATGTATGTTAAAAATAAAATAAGGTTTATAATTTTCAGAGAAATATTCCAATTTATTCAATTGATGAGTTCATTCTCATGGCAAAATTGATAACTGGGAGTGAACTAACAACAGGTAATTTTGCTACAAGTATGAATCTAACAAAATACAACACGGACGACGCAGACGCAAGTGACGCAGCTAGCAGCATCGATATATCTAGACGGAGCTATTTCCAAACCTAAAATCATGACCCTTTCCAAGAAACGTTGGGAGAAGGAGACAGACAAAGACATTTAGAGACAGAATGATATATCGCCTAATACTACAGTGAACACAAAATTGCCTATAACTACTAAAGTGAACATCAAATCTCTAAAACATTCAACAACTTAGTTAAACACATGACATTCAAATATACTTCACATGCGTCTACAAATCTTACACAATGACGGTTTTAGAAGAAGCTGTAGATACAGGCTAGGACTAGACCACCACAGTTTTAGCACACAATACATCAAAATTTCGACTATATCGAGACAAGGTCAAATTTGCTACTACCATAAGGTCGGCTGGCCCGACACTCAGGGTCTGCGTGTTTATGAGGTCTATCACGGGAGTCAGCACGGCAGAGGGGCGGTGCTTGATCCCCTGCAGGAGTGGTCGCAGCCAGTCTGTGCCCCCTTCGCAGTGGGAGTCCAGAAACACCAGAATATCTGCCGACGCATGGATAGCGCCTTCGAGCTTCGCACGCGTCAGGCCTCTCCTGATGGTCGGAAAGAGAACTCTCCTTAAAACCTGGAGAGAGGATCTTAGGCGATCGATTTTCTCTGGTTTCTTCTATTATAAATCTTTACCATATTATACTAGCAACTAGCAACGCTATAAGAAGATGCTGATATCTTTTATGGACCATAATTTGGTCGATTTTATTACGGCATCGTTTGGAACTGGTTTTACTTATCACATAATAATCTGGCAATCATAGCCCCTGATCACAATGATATACCTATTGACAGGTATCGGCGGTTCTTGTGCTATTTATCTAACGAATAAAACCTATTAGGACTATGATCCAGATTGATGTTTTCAATAGTTCAAAATCTTTTAAGTTCAAGAGTAGGGAGTATTTTCAACTAAGCCAAAAGCAAAATTCGTTATATGTAACTGCAGTAATTATTCTGTATAACGAGATTGAATTGTTTCCGTAATCATTGTTTCTTTATTATAACGCCATCTTTCCAACCGCCTAAGTACTTCGTGGTAACCATACCAGATCAAAATTTTGAAAATTCTCATTCGAAAACCATCTTTAAATGAGAACGGACGTAAATATTTATATTAAAATTTAATGATTGTTTTAAATCGATTGATTGTTTAAAGAAGAGCAAGAAAAGTTAAGATGGAGCGGAAGCTTTCATGATATTTTTAGATTTTTTTAAATTTTTTATTAAGATTTGAGCTTATGATCACGAAACATGAAAGTGTATTTCTTTTACGTAAGGAATCTTCCTACTCTTATGAGATCAGAGCAAACTAAGAACAAGAAAATAGAATAATGTGAGATGCAAAATAAATGCTATAACTCAGCTCATCTAACTAACGCTTATAATATGCCTTCAATAATTCCATACTCTACTGAAGATATTTTACAGTACCGCACTAGGCTATGTCTAGAATATAATTTAACTAATCCTAAGACTGGCCACCTCCATTATTAATAGTCAAAATTAATAAAACAAAGGAACAATAACTTAACTAAAGACATAGGTACACACACTACTGGGAGCTTCGGTCGGGTAACCGACTAGTTAGGAAGTCTGCTGAGACCCATTTGTCTAGGAATAGGGCTGCCTCCATCCGAAGTGTCAGCACGCCCTACTCCATGATAAAGGAACTCCGCTTAGAAGGTACGCTCCGCAATTAGTCGGTCCGAAGTTTAACCGTAAGTACAATAGTCGTAGTTATGTTTAGCACGTAGTTATACACACGATACACAATTTCGTTATTCGATTATACGACATATATGTTATTAATTTCGTTGTAACTATTTTATAATACAGAGATGTACCGACTATTCGGTCAGTTTAAGCCAAGGAGACCGACTAGTCGGTTTTAAGTCAAATGTAGGTAGGTTGAAAGTAAATATCGATTTTAAACAAGATGTATTAAACCTACTGTGTACAGTAACAATGAGGTGCATGAGTTACATTTCAATTTACATAATTATCAAAAGCTGCAAGGAACTACTGGAATATGTTCCGTGAGTGGTATTAGTAACTCGTATTGGACTATATAAGAGACAAAATTATTGATTTAATAGGAGCCTTACATAGAGCAGAGTCTAGTACTGTGAAAGCTTATTCTACTTTTACTCAGAACCTCTGTTGGATAATAGCGAATACCTCAAGTAACAAGACAGAATTTATACAACGCGATATAAGTTAGCTGTGTTTTGTTGTAATTTATCTCAATCAATCCGAACCGACTAATCGGTTTGACACCTACCACTCTAGTCGGTACATCTCTGCGCACTATCCCATAACAATCCATTACGTACTTCCTACTCTACGGTACCCAGCGACTACTGATGACGGCACTCCCACCTCGAAGTTGAACAAGTTTCCTGGGGAGTACATCAAATCGCTCTGCTCTATGACGTCAATGAGGGGAGTGGGCACGGTGGATTTTTTGTCCTTGATCCTCTGTAGCAGCGGCCGCAGCCAGTCCTGGACGCACTCGCAGTGAGAGTCCAGGAATATCATGACGGAGCCGTTGGCCGCCCGCGCGCCGCTCATGCGCGCTTGCGTCAGACCTACCCTGTGCGAACATACGGTTTAAGTCCTAAAAATCTGAAGACGACACTGGTAGTGACGAGGGGTCCTGCTGAATTCCCTATGCAGAGATGGTTGCCCTTTGACACTGGACGCTAGCATCCCCGAAGAATTCCTCAGACATGTACCCTAGATTAATCAATTTTACAATTTCAAAAAATTGGGGTAATCCCCCAAAATATTGGTTGCAGTATCTTCAAGCCTGCTCTACGTCCAAGAGAGGACAGACAAGTCTTTAGGGGTAAAATCCATTACTGACTTGGTTTAATCTCAGTAATAGTGATTTAAATTCAAAATGCTCGCATTACTATTACCTGCCGATGCCTAATAATGTACCAGTTTTAAGAAAACCCGTTGACTCGCAAGGAATAGATACAAAAACAAACCTATATTTAAGCAGACTCGGCCGAGCACTGAGCAATCTCATCGCGCCATTTTTTCTGGTAGTTCGTAATCGACGAACTGAGATCAACTTACATGCACTACGAATAACGTTCTTAGTTTATTTGTTAGTTTCTAGATAAACATTTGATTTTTGAATACACTAATAATAACCTCAGTGTTGTACAGTTAGAGATTGCATCTGGGATTTTCCGGCTCTCGAAACCAAGGGATTAACCAGGATTATTAAAATTTTATGTGTATCTAATTTTCTTGGATACCTACACATAAATCATTTATTTAGTACAATGAGGCTGAAAGTCGGAATAGTAGCATCCAATTTGGCAGTCAAAATTGGCAACCAATATCGGTAGCCAATATGCTTGAACACACTTTTTTCATTATTGTAATGCGAATACCTAATTTGTTTTAGGCATAGTTAGGCTACTATGTATAGTAGTAGTAGTAGTAGTAGTAGTAATCACACTATTGATAATGTTTTTAAATCAATTTCGTCATTGGTTTCCAAGAATCGTGTTATATGGATCACCCGCTAATACGCGGGAAATACTATCTATTGCATTAGATTGAAATGAAATAACATTGATAGGTATTTAATAATCACATAAAAACTGCACAAGCTTTTACTAAGGTCTAGAATGAAAAATGAAACGGAAAAATTAAAACATAATTATTTTGAACTTGTTTCTAAAGGACGTCCAAAGTGAAGAAAAAGATATTTCGTAAAAGTATCTTCAAGGGAACTTTTTAACATAATAACGATAATCAGAGCCAAATGGATCCTTTTTCATTTGAAGGCATATTCTCAGCAGCAAACTATTATATAAGGCTTAGGCTTACTAAGATGAAAAAAATAAATAGATTTATCCTAATTCCTAGCATCGCGCAACGATGGAAACTTCTGTAAATTGTCTGAGACCTTCTAGTGATGTGAACATGTAGTTTGCTGCTACAATTTGGTTTGCCAATTTTGGCTGCCGATTTCGGCTACAACAATTTGGTTGCCTCATCAGGCTGGCCAGCGGGACGGTTAATTGGTTATATCGGACTCGAACCGACTAAAACAGCACGCCGTCTCGGGGGCCCAGTAAAGAATTTCCTTTCCACCCAGGCAATACCCATTTAATTTATTTGTGTTCGGTACCGAATTTCCCGGGATAGTCCGGGAATCTCCGGGACGGCATGGTCTGGTACCGGGAAATCTCCCTCAGTCTCAGGAATTGCAAACCCTATGTAACAGTCCGTATCAGATCGACTTTGAGCGAACAAAGTACTCAAAATGATCTAAATGACTTGGTTGGTGGTGAACCTTGGAAGGTGGGGAACCTTCCTGTTGAATGATATTTGGAACACCTGTAGATCGGACGATAATACAATTTAAATCAATGAAACAGTTTGATTGGCAATTAATGCTGAGGTATTAGAATCATTTTGAGACTTTGTAGTCAAGATTCTGACGCTGATTGTAACGACTTTGGTTTCGCTTATACGGCTTCTATGGGTAGACCTTCAAACTCCTAAAGGGAAGCCGGCAGCCGAGCCTCGCCCGCCTATCAATAACCGGCTTACAGGAGAGAATGACTTAGCTTCGTACATCGTAGGTTCTATACGCCTCTTACAAAGAATAAAGAACCAAAGTTACTGATATAGCTCACAGAATAAGCAAGCCGAAGTGGTAATGGGCTGGCCACGTCTGTCGGAGGACTGATGGCCGTGACCGACGCGATGACCGCAAAAATGCAATCGGAAGGTGGGATGCCCACTATATAACCAAATAGGCTAATGAACTGAAAAAGGTGGCTGGGACAGACTGGATGCGGCAGGCGGAGGATCGGACCAAATGGTGCACATTAGGAGACGCATATGTCCGTCACTGGACAGCATTGAGCTAATTGATTGATTGCTTGATACGCGTCATGAATTAACCCGTACAACTGTACGGAACTGTCTTGCGTAACGCAGGTCGATTGGCCGCTCTCTATAAAAGAGGTAAGTAATTCCATTGACACTATTAAGAATATAATCTTATCTTAATCAGCTACGCGCCAAAAGTTCAGTATATAAGGCCAATTTTGTTTACCAGTTTATGCGTTTATACGAACAATAGAAGTAAGTGTAAAGGTAACGACGACAATACTCCGAAACACCACATGTTTTTCACACAGCCTGGGCGCACTGACAACGCATTCAACAATTATTAGAATAAAACGTGAAATCTGTAGAATGTGATAGCGTAAATAATAACTATAAAAATTAGAGATGGGCCGAGTACTCGGTTGCTACTCTGTACTCGGCGCACTCGGCGTGTTTTTTGATACTCGTACTCGGCCGAATAACTCGGTTTTAATGCCGAGTATACTCGGTTTAGGTAAAGCAATATATTTAGGTTGTTGACGTTGACGCAACTGGCTCACGATTTTGAGATATTTCCAGAAAAGTTAAATTTTCCAAACCTTTAAACTCTTCTGTGTGTTTTATTTTAACATGGTTTAACATTGCTGTCGTAGAGGCCTTCCGTCCAACGACAACGTGAATTCAGAAAATTGCATGATGTGCATTTCACTTTCGTTTTATCTTCTTCAATTTCGTCGTAAAACCTCCAAATTCGGGATCTTTTACGTGAATTCTTTACAGACAATTGTTAAGTAACCAATTTTTTCAATTATTTATATACTATGACGTGCAACGTGACGTATTTGTTTGTAAACTAGCAAGCGACTGATAGATGAAAGGCGTGGGCGGGCTGAGGGATGGGTGTATCAACGGGAGCCGGCCGCTCTCGCCGCGCGAACCTGTTTGTACTTGTTTACGTGCCCGAAACGGGAATTTGATTGAACAGAGTTACTCGGCCGAGTACTCGGTTGTAAAAAAATCGGCGCATTGAAGTCAAACGCGGACGAATCAGTTGACACTTGACAGTTCACGTGACTTTACACTATTTGAGCGGCAAAAGCAAATGGTCTCGTCTTTTTCTCCACCACTACCACTAACTTAATTGTCCTTTTACTTATATTATTATTTGTATTGTATGCTTACTTATAAAATTATTACGAATTTATTATTGAAGATATTTTCTTTTCGCAGCGCACTGTCGTTCTGACGAAAGTTATAATTTCTTTTGTCGCCATTTTAGAGTACGGACAACGCATCCATCTACAGTTTATAATATATCATTTTAAGTATCCAGCAAAAAACGATAACTAGGCTATAAAAAGACTTGAAATAATGTTTAGCGAATACTTTCTAAATTATCATTATAATATAATCATAGTAAATTATCTATTCCTTTTATATGTATAGATGCGATAAGGTTCGACACAACCTATTATGATGTAAGTAATTTTTCATGTCGTTAGGGAGCTGTTAGATTTATATTAATATAGATTATACTTTAAATATTTACGAATAAAGATAGAAATATTATTAGATTATATCTAGATACCAGAGATAGTGATTACGGGAAGCGATTTATTATCGTCGTAAAAAAAAAAAGTTTATAATACTTATGATCAATTTTTATACAATTTCGTAAGTGTCAACAAGGATATTCCGCAAAAAAATAATTTCGTCCAAAATTTACCAAATACCCAATTGCTTAACTCAGGGTTACTGAGTTTGTCTAGCAGTGCTCTATATGTTTTAGACTTTAACAAAATAGTCCTATGCCAATGATGACCCCCGTATGACAAAGGACTATTTCGTTGAAGTCCCCGACCCTTATGGGCCTTCACCAGTTTACCTATAGAGGACTAAGAATAAGCATGAACAGCTCAGTAATCTGATTCCACCAATTCAATGTGAAAGTCAATATATATAAGAGATTACAAATATTTGATTAGGTAGCAAAATTTACCCACAATAAGTTACCTGTATCATTTCATTTCTTCACACGACGAGATCAAACCTTATATGAATTTAATTTACACAAAAAAAAATACAATTAAAAAACAATACAATAAATTAAACTGAAAAATAAGTACACAATAAAAGTACCAGCAAAACGATAACATCATCTGAAAATAAACTGTGTGCTGAAAATCAAAATTTATTAAAATTCATTCACATAACATACCGAACTACACAAAAATATATGGAATCTAAAAAAACTTCACACGCAGTAATTTCTTCTCTGTTGCAATGACATCCTTCGACATGTGTGTCTCAACGCGCTACATTTTTACTGTCTAGATTTTTTTTTTCTTGTCTAAAATTATAATGAAAATTTGCGTATACTCTCTGAAAAACTAAGGCTAAGTAATGTCTCTCTACATTCATAATTTGAATCCAGAACGCTGAAATTTCATACCAAGTAATTATGTCACACAAACATTCTGAAAAAAATTAGATATAGATCTATTATATCGATCTGAAAGAACGAGCGTTCTGAATACCCAACTAAAATATTATTCACAACACACTTATACATTTGAAAAGAGCGGCACACACATAATGTATTCGGATTATGAATTTTCATTATGCCGCTAGCGCGAAAAGGAGCGCTATTATATTTATTTCATTCTCTATAAAGATTTTTGAAGAAAGAAACTTGTAATACGAGACGAGTGTATCAATCGTGTGTGGGCCAAAGCGGAATTTAAAAACTTACCGGTCCGGCAGGCGCAGAATCCGAATAAGGTCGGGCGGCAGGCGCGTGCGAATGTAGTGGCTGAGCTTGCCCTTGAGCTCCGGAAGCGTGGAGTTGTCGTCCACTAGGATTATCTCCTTCAGGTACACGAAGGGCGAGTCTTCCGGCTGGCCGGGGTACCCTGGTGAGCGGATAGACACGTGAACAGTAATAGTTGGTCCACACAGAGCAAGCCGCTTTGCGACGCGAGAAAACTGTTCCCAAACGACCAATACAGGCTCGGTATTCGGTATACATGTCTGCATACAAGCCTGCTCGGTTTGTGTGGACCCGCCTAAAAACCAGTCGATGGTTTATGTTTTGAAATATCAGTAACTTAGCTGTAGTTCATCATCATTAGGAAATGATTGAGCTCTTGTGGTCAACTCTACCTGCGCAGCGTGGAGGCTTCATTGTTATTTGTTCTCTAGTACTTTAAATTGTACTTCTTCACATGTAAAATCGAGGAGTTAAGGATCCTGCATCGCGCATTGAAGGTTCTCTCGCTGATTGACATTATAAAACATCATGCGTTGGCCAAGACCCATCAGGAGTAAAGGCCGAAGCATCCTTTCTCCCTTTGTATCTTGAAGTAATAAATCTTTTAGCATTACCTGTAAAAACACCAGATTTTACTTCCATGGAATATTCAGAACTTACCAATCTTGGTGACCCTGCCGGTCTGCTTGTCGACGTAGTTGGCGTGCTTGAACCAATGGTTGGAGCGTCGCGCGCTGTTGATCACGCTCCATAGCGTGCGCACTACCACAGAGTACGGCTCGTTGTGGAAGATCAGGATTACGGAGGCAGACGGCAGCTCCGCGTCATACAGTAGCCGCTGGCATGCTGGGTTGCGGTAGTCTGCGGGAGAACAGTGGGATTAGTGGGGTTCGTACCAGTTGGACTTTCAATAGGGCAAAATTACTTGCGCTTTTCTCTGGTATAAATATAATCTATGGCTAATACATTAATTAGACTAGTCGATCCGCCCCGTTGTCGCCCGTGCCATATTTCGAACTCCCGTACTACCCCTTAACTACTACTAACCTCAAATAAGGTGAAGCCAATAATGATACTTTTTGGCATAGACTAAGCAAATGTTTGTAAATAGACCAAAAAAAAAAATTGCCCGCTGAGTTTCTTGCCGGAGTCTTCTTAGGTCGGGGCCGCGTTTCGAACCGGTGGTCCATATGCTGAACTAGTCTAGATTTTTTTTAACTTAACGTTTTGTAAGTTCCGTTTTAATGGTCTATGCAGAATAAATGATTTTTGGCATTTCCAATATCCATTATTGTCATTTTTGTTTGTGTTTACGTGTGTGATCCACAACAGAAACTTTTTTTTTGCTCCTACTTAGGCCGAAAGTTCAATTTTTGTCCCTGTGAAGCGGGACGCAAGTGACACTTTCTATCTGGGACAAAAATTGACCTTTTGGCCTATGAGGTAGGAGAAACTGTCAGGGACAAAAATTGAACGTTTCGGCTTAGGCAGGAGAAAAAATAGTATTTGTGACACGGGACGAAAGTCTAACACCCCTTCTTGAAGAACCCTATATTTTATTCGCTTGGGAAAATTACAGGAGATTCTTTCCTTCCCCTTTCCTACCTATACTTGTAAATTTAATGTTCAGCAAGTGCTACTTAACATCGCGTTTATCAGTTGCTAACAGAACAACCAGTGTTGTGTGTGTATTTTGTAATATAAGTTATAGCCTGTTGCCATGTTAGATTTTATCGTTTTGCACTACTCTCAAAGTAGCCAAACAATGCGATTTAAACTAGAGTACCTGGATGACCGAGAATAGCTCGGTATTTTTGTTTTTCTTTTAGGTAAATGACATTTTCTAAAATGAATCCTAGCTAGATCGATTTATCGCCCCCGAAACCCCCTGTGTATACTAAATTTGATGAAAATCGTTAGCACCGTTTCTGAGATACCAAATATATATATATACAAGAATTTCTCGTTTGAATATATAGATATACCTCGAACCAAATTTAAAGGCGGCTCGGAAGTTCGTACGAGTGCAGATTCAGACCAATCAACGTTTGACTGGCTCACTTTTCTCAAACGCCATTGGCCTGAACCCTTACTCGGACGAACTTCTTAACCGCCATTAAGTTTGGTTAGGACGGGGTTACCCCTTCACCCGCAGTAGAGTCTCTTGCGAAGGGCTGATATCCTAGTGTACCTGGATATGGTCCATTAGACAGGCCCGCACCGCACGTTGCGGGCCAGTGCTGGCGTGATCCCTTTATGAATACACAGTGTTTCCGACGGCACATGGCTCAAGTTATGGTGTAAGGCACTGTACAGCACAGCGTTGAGCAGGGTAGCCAGAGCTCACCTGAGAGTTTTTGTGCTGTCAGTGGGAAGACCAAAGGCTTGTCCTGCTTTATCTACACTGATGGCACAGAGACTCTCTGTTCTAACAGCGTCGGAAGCGCGAGTGTGACAGTTGCACAAGTCCATAGGCCACGGTAACCAAGTTCCATCAGGTGGGCCGTGTGCTTGTCTGCCACCTAAGTGGTATAAAAAAAAGATCGATCTTAATGAACAAAGTGCTCAAAATGATCTTCATGCTTTGGTATCCCCCCTTCCTGCTGACAGATTGTTCTTATATTTGGTACACACCTTCAGTTCGGACAATAATAAAGTTTAAATCAATACAACAGCATACCTTCGCTAAATCTCGAACTAAACTTTTTCATCCTTGAGTTAATCCCAGTCGCATCAGAAGCCTTTAACATGGGAGTTTAGAGTCCGCTTTACCAGTATAACTGCAGATTTGGCAGAACTTGCGTGAAGCGAATGCCCAAAGGCGATATCTAAACATTGCAGTTGAACTTTTGAGGTCTCTAATTACCCGTAACGATTGTCGCTGATGTTCGAATGGCAACCGGGACCGACGGCTTAACGTGCTCTCTGAGGCATGACCAGATCAATGCAAATACCCATATTCATGTATACAAATATTTGAATGAAGGCAGTCAAAATCTTGAAAACTATTTTGGGTTTCCAGATGAATTAGATTTATCTTTCCGGGTATGAAATCCGTTGACCTGTAAGTCAAGAGCGTGAAGAAAAAAAAAAGACGGGTTGCACTCTGGGAGTGCCGGCAGAAGTGAAAACATTTTCTTTTTTTCTTTCTTCGTTATATACATAGAAAAAGATAAAAAAGAACATGCCATACCATACCTATAATATAGCGCTAATCATAGAACCTATCACTTATTTTCTGCTAATTTTCTGTCAGAAGAAATTAATAAATTATGAAAAGAAAAAATAATCACAAAAAATAATAAATTACAGAAAGAAAAAATAATTAAAAAGTAATAAATTACAAAAAGAAAAAATAATCACCAAAAGTAATAAATTATAATAAGAAAAAACAATCACAAAAAATCCCTGAAGGCCAGGTGGTTTGAACCCGATACTATCTGAAACTATAAGGACTTACAGTCGAAGTGCTTACCGTTAAAGCTACGACACTATCTTTTGTAAATTGCAAAATAGATAGTCTGTACCAATCTTGTATGACGTCAGTCGTCGGTTACGGTTCAAAGGTCAACTAATCCTGACGCTTCCTTAACATTTTACACCCATCCAACGCCGCTAAAGAAGTTTTCACTTCAAAAAGCACATCTCATGTTATTAAATTGAAGCAACATTAACATAAATACACATATACAAGCCTTTAAATCCCTGTAGCGGTAGGCAGAGGTTTATTAACACCCACATTTCGCTAACTATGATTTTCGGTCACACGTTATAAGTGGCGAGAATATTGCCATCTTTCGGATACATTATAATAAGCTTTATGTTAACTATTGGATTAAGAACAATTCTTCCACCACATCCACGGGCAGATTTCATGAGATGGCTCTATTTTACTCGCCCGGGAACCTATACGGCCCAGTTAAACTTGAGAGTAGGACCAAGAAGCCATATTAATTTTAGTTTAAAAGTTACCTCTTTACAGAAAGTGAATAACTTGAGAACTAAAAACATATCTATATAGGTTAAGTGGTGTGACGAAAGGCGTGTAATGAGACATTGTCACGATGCATACAGCTGGCAATCTAGCTAGTATGTAGGCTGGTGCACAATTCACTACGTTTCTACACTACACCTCTAGACTAGATTAAACAGCAGTTACAGACACCTATACATTTTTTTTATATACCACCCAGGTAGCAGACAAGCACACAGCTAGTTTGAAAGTGGTTACCGTGGCCTATGCACGTGTGCAACACCAGAGGAGACACACTTGTGTTGACGAACCTGTAAGAACAGAGAGTTTCTATACCGTCAGTCAGACTGGAGAAGTACCTCAGCCCTACAGAATCTCACTGGCGAGTTTTGTGCTGTCAGTGGGAAAACCAAAGGCTTGTACTGCTTTGTCTTCTGCACTGACGGCACAGGAACTCTCTGTGCTTACAGCGACGGTGGGGAGAAGTACCTCAGCCCTACAGAATCTCACTGGAGAGTTTTGTGCTGTCAGTGGGAAAACCAAAGGCTTGTACTGCTTTGTCTTCTGCACTGACGGCACAGGAACTCTCTGTGCTTACAGCGACGGTGGGGAGAAGTACCTCAGCCCTACAGAATCTCACTGGAGAGTTTTGTGCTGTCAGTGGGAAAACCAAAGGCTTGTACTGCTTTGTCTTCTGCACTGACGGCACAGGAACTCTCTGTGCTTACAGGGACGGTGGGGAGAAGTACCTCAGCCCTACAGAATCTCACTGGAGAGTTTTGTGCTGTCAGTGGGAAAACCAAAGGCTTGTACTGCTTTGTCTTCTGCACTAACGGCACAGGAACTCTCTGTGCTTACAGCGACGGTGGGGAGAAGTACCTCAGCCCTACAGAATCTCACTGGAGAGTTTTGTGCTGTCAGTGGGAAAACCAAAGGCTTGTACTGCTTTGTCTTCTGCACTGACGGCACAGGAACTCTCTGTGCTTACAGCGACGGTGGGGAGAAGTACCTCAGCCCTACAGAATCTCACTGGAGAGTTTTGTGCTGTCAGTGGGAAAACCAAAGGCTTGTACTGCTTTGTCTTCTGCACTGACGGCACAGGAACTCTCTGTGCTTACAGCGACGGTGGGGAGAAGTACCTCAGCCCTACAGAATCTCACTGGAGAGTTTTGTGCTGTCAGTGGGAAAACCAAAGGCTTGTACTGCTTTGTTTTCTGCACTGACGGCACAGGAACTCTCTGTGCTTACAGCGACGGTGGGACTGTGACTCCCCTGATTGCACACGTCCATAGGCCACGCGGTAACCACTTTCTTCAGGTGGGCCGTGTGCTTTTCTACCATCTTATTGGTATAATAAAAAATCCGAGACTAACGCTTCAACGATGATGAAGATTATTTATGTTCTATGTATTCAACCGTCCACGAATGTTATCGGACAGTTACAAGGCGCATTAAACGAGAATGCCGCATATAAAACGCTAGGTGATATCGCTAATTAACTAAGACCAATCACAGCTGCTCATGCGCACGCCAAATGGACTCTAAACATAAGTAGCCAAGACCGTATCTTCGTTAAATACACCCTGCTCCGTTTTCGCACTGTACTCGACAGTACGAGGTCGGTTTCTTTCGATAGATTTATGTATCAGTACAAATGAATGACTTTCATGGGCGTTTCCCATCCTCCCCTTTTTATATATATAACGGCGCGAGACATTATTCAATAATGAAAATCAGTTAATTTTAGGAGTTGTAATCTTTTTTGTTATTCCTTAACGATTTATCGATTAAGAGCGGGTAACCCCGAATGGAGTTGCGTCAATCATGACGAGCGAACGTCGTGTCACTGTGATGGGTCGGTGGTGGACAGACGTTGCACGTAATGATCATTCGCAAAACCATTGGCTCTAAATCGTTAATTATTACTGCAAATCCTTATTTAAGTGTCTGCATAATTAAAATAGTGAACAGACAACGCGCCAGTGTATTCTTTTCAACGTTTCTTGAAATTGGCCGCCCTTTATGAATTCCCGTGCTGATGAGGCCACGAATCACCAATCAGATGCAACCGTCCGGCTTCCCGATTTCCCGTTATCAGAAGTGGGATTACCCAAGATTCCCAGGAATGTGAAACAGGTCAGAGTATTGTTACTAACCTAAATAGTGAATACGACCGTTGAAAACGTTGTTTGAAATGCAACAACGTAGCATGATGGAATTAATTCATGCTTCAAAGGATACAAACACGGACGATTCAAAATTAGCATTCCTCGAAATCAATTCTGATTGTCGAGATGCCGATGCCAGGTCGTGGTATAATACTGTAAACTTATGCATGCAAGACAACAATTATGCAGTCGTACTCTGATCATCGCCATGAGCAAAACACTTAAGGGCGCGGCAGCTACGTGGTTGTTTCAAAATAGTTGTGCTTGTATAAATTGTCCTCAGTCAAAAGACTTATTTCTTGCTCGATTTGTCGTCGTTGAGAATCCAGCTACCACATTGTGTAGACTCTTTAATGAACGCTCAAGAGACGGAGAGTGCATGTCGGCCTATGCTACTCGATTCCTGAGTATATTAATGAACCAATGGCATTCTTTATCGACCGAACAAATTGCAATTACTGTGACTCTGGCTCACGCAGTGAAAATCCAACCACGGTTGCAAAGACTAGCATACACTGAAAAGAAAATGTTATTACTAGAGTGAAATTGCAACATAAAACTAATGGCGTGTACCTATCGAAAAAGAGGACCTCCGATGCCAGAAAAGTCTTATAGTTACAGGGACGCTGAGAAGCCGCGATATGAACCGAAGAAGTGTTACAATGAGACAGACTAGGCCACATGGCAATTGAATGCCTCTCCAAAGACTCGTGTAATACCAACACTAATTCCAATCCTCAGTTTTCAGCAAACAAACAGCAAGATACCCGGACAACAGTGTACCAAACAAAACATCGTCGCCTACATGCTACTACTGCAACGAATCAGGTCACATCGCCACTCGCTGCCCGAAAAAATAATAGCAAGTCTAGCAGCGGCAAAGTAGAGCACCGGGTGAATGTCTGCATTGTGAAACCAGCCACTGAATCTGATCACCTAGCAATTGAATCCGGTGAGGAGTTTTCATTTTGTTTTGATTCCGGCGCTCAGTGCTCTCTGGTCAAAGAAATTTTAGCAAATAGGTTCTTAGGCAAGCGTCATCATACCTTGGTGACATTAATAGGTATAGGCCAATCAAACGTTAAGTGCAATGTTCAAATATTGACAACTGTAACTGTACAGGGATACTCAATGCAGTTATTATTGCATGTTGTTGCAGACTATTGTATCACAGATTCGATTATGATTGGAAGGGACTTGCTATCAATGGGATTTTAGGTTGAAGTTGGTGAAAGCCAAGTTGTTTGGAGGAAAATTAGAACAGTTTTAGCTTGTGATGTAGGCAAAAAGATCAGTAATAATTAACAATATCAATACTGATATTCATACTAAGTATAAGCGTCAATTAGTTTCATGCAAGTAATTAGACAGGAAATCATAAACTTACTCACAGACACACTAGTTTTAACTATTTTTGATCCTACTAAGCAGACAGAATTGCACACTGTCGTCAACGCTGAAGGTTATGGCACTATATTAATGCCGAAAATTGAATGTAAACTACACGTGATTAATTACTACAGTCCTGGTATCACTCTTACATACCGAAAGTAACGGTACCTTGGTATACCATTCATATGGATACAACGGGAAAGCTTAGCGGTAAGCGAGACTCTAGGGAGTGCGTATTTGTGTCAGTAGATGCTTTTACGAAATACGTACTTCTGCATCATACTATGAACATTGACTAATAGCGCTATAAAGGCATTGCAGTCGAGTGTGTCATTTTTTTGTCCCCCTACGCATATAATTGCCGACCAAGGTTTTTTTTTTGCTGGGAAAGAATTTAAGGACTTTTGTGCTGCAAAAATAATAATCTACATCTCATCGCTACTGGTTCTAGTCGCGCTAATGGTCAGGTAGAACGCGTGATGTCCACACTAAAGTATATGCTCACGGCAGTAGAAACAAGCAACCATAAATCATGGCAAGCTGCATTACCAGAAGTACAGCTGGCTAAAGCAAGTTCTCTTAATCTATTTATAGGTAAAGTTGCTAGACCGCTATAACTTATGACGTTAGATACAGACGAGATAGATCAGGACTTAGATTTGGTTGGAAAGCGCGCGACGCAGGAAATTGAGGCAAACGCCATTGTAGAAAAAGCTAGATTTGATAAAAATAAAGCAATAGTAAGACATTTTAAAGTAGGTGACAATGTGTTATTAGAAAATCATGAGCACAATAAAACAGAGCTAGAACCCAAATTTAAGGGGCCTTATCTGGTAGTTGAGGTGCTTGACAGTGACAGGTATTTGTTAAAAGCATTGAAGACTTATCGGATATATAAGTACGCACATGATCGCATACGACCTATGCCAGAATGCTATGTTCCATTGGAGTTGAATGTAGGTTTGGAGACACCTACTAATAGTATAGAGTCAGAATGTGCCGATAACGGCGCAGGTGAGTTGTGTTGCTGGATTTACTTGTTTACTGTGAAGTTTGTGTGAATGCCTTTGCTAATATTAACCATTGGTGACTAAAGCCTGTATGGCACTAGCCTGTGTGGCACTAGCCTGTGTGGCACTAGCCTGTGTGGCACTAGCCTGTGTGGCACCAGCCTGTGTGGCAATAGCCTGTGTGGCACCAGCCTGTGTGGCAATAGCCTGTGTGGCACCAGCCTGTGTGGCACCAGCCTGTGTGGCACCAGCCTGTGTGGCAATAGCCTGTCTGGCAATAGCCTGTGTGGCAATAGCCTGTGTGGCAATAGCCTGTGTGGCAATAGCCTGTGTGGCAAAAGCCTGTGTGGCAATAGCCTGTGTGGCACCAGTCTGTGTGGCGCCAGCCTGTGTGGCAATAGCCTGTGTGGTAATAGCCTGTGTGGTAGTAACCCGTGAGGTTATCTGATAATTGATTGTTTTATATGATATTGTGGTGTTTAATTCAAAGCGGTCAGAATGACCGAACGTTAAGTTGTTTATTTGAGTAGCTTAACGATTGTCCACAGATGATGACTGATGGCTGATGAGATAAACTATTCACCCGAGGACGTGTGAAGATGCAGGACGGCCGTAACGGCGCGAGACATTATTCAATAATGAAAATCAGTTAATTTTAGGAGTTGTAATCTTTTTTGTTATTCCTTAACGATTTATCGATTAAGAGCGGGTAACCCCGAATGGAGTTGCGTCAATCATGACGAGCGAACGTCGTGTCACTGTGATGGGTCGGTGGTGGACAGACGTTGCACGTAATGATCATTCGCAAAACCATTGGCTCTAAATCGTTAATTATTACTGCAAATCCTTATTTAAGTGTCTGCATAATTAAAATAGTGAACAGACAACGCGCCAGTGTATTCTTTTCAACGTTTCTTGAAATTGGCCGCCCTTTATGAATTCCCGTGCTGATGAGGCCACGAATCACCAATCAGATGCAACCGTCCGGCTTCCCGATTTCCCGTTATATATATTCAACGTGCGGGAAATTACCACGGATAACGATAATGTGGTGATACATAATGTACAAAGGCGAGCCAACTGCTACTAGCCTCTGTGAGTCAACAATGTATTTAAAACTAGTTTATTTATGAATAAGATAGTTTATTTTGATCGACTATGTTTAAATGCACAATAATAAAAGATATTATTGTAATGTAGATTCTTAATAACTTCGTATTAAAAATCTAAGGGCATAATAGAAAGGAGCGTGGAATTCTGATCCCATTTTCGTTCCCTATGAGAACCTATTCTGCCCAAAAATATCGTGATTTGATCATCCTTCGGGCTCTGTAATTTTTTTATACCACTTAGGTGGCAGACAAGCACACGGCCCACCTAATGGAAAGTGGTTACCGTGGCCTATGGACGTTTGCAACACCAGGGGCATCACACCCGTGCTGCCGACCCTGTTAAAACAGAGTTTGTGTGCCGTCAGTGTAGAAGATAAAGCAGGACAAGCCTTAAGTCTTCCCACTGACAGCACAAAACCTTTCCAGTGAGCTCTGGCTAACCTACTCAGCGCTAGGAACACAACACGAGGTTATTATGGCCACGGTATTCTGTAGAGCGGACATATTTCCCCTATTCCATATTTTTTGAACATCCGTCCGACTATGTATGTCCCTTTTGGCAAACATTAAAGGTCTTACCATTACCAGTACTAGTTTACATGTGGTTTTCAGTTCAAGCCAGGGGAGTCCTCCTCAATCGATAAATTTTCTCGTAACTAACATGTTGGTTCTCGATGGAGTAGAACAGGACCACCTTATCTCTTCACGTGGGTGTCGTGGAAGGCGACTATGCAAAAGAGCTGTTATCCATCCAACAGCCAATATATTGGCGAAGTGCCCGCAATAGGGTCATCAAATTCAAATTCAAATTAAATTTATTTGCAAGAATATGGTACAAAAGATGTTACAATAAATCATACAATGCATATTTCTACATACTCTGCCATATGTGGCGTGCAAATCATTTTTTTTGTTTTGTTCATCAATATTACAATTTATGTTTATTCAATGATGTTATATTATTATTAACAAATGTCAAATGTAAAAAAAAAGTAAAATTAAATAAAATTATCATAAATGCAAGCAATGTCAACAGAATAGTAATGTCAACAATATCGATAAATCAAAAAATTATGTCAATGTAAATAAAATAAAATTAAATAGAATTATTATTACAAATGCAAGCAGTTTCAATAGATTAGTAATGTCACCAATATAGATAAATCAATTCAAATAAAAAAATCTATCAATGTAAAATTAAATAAAAATAAAGTCAGAAATCAGAATAATTAAGTGCTTTTTTCATTAAGATACTCCTCTATTGAATAGTATGCTTTATTCAACAAAAATGCTTGTAATTGTTTTTTAAACATTTGTAGGTTTTTACAAGATTTAATAGCTTGAGGCAGTTTGTTATATATCTTAGGTGCCATTACAAATATGCTTTTATGCAGTAGGGCCGTTTTGGATGGGACCAAGCATAGCCTATCAGACCTTCTACTGCTGGTTACAACCGAGAATTTCTCCCTGTTCTGTTTAACAAACATAACTGTCTCAAATATGTAAATGCATGGCATCGTCAGTATCTTCAGGCTAATAAAATGAGGTTTACATGTATCAGTCGTTTCAATCTTACATATAGCTCTAATGCAGCGCTTTTGAGCTTTAAAAACTAAATCTTTACCAGTTGCATTGCCCCAAAAAATGATTCCATACCTCAAAGTAGAAGCAACCAGTCCAAAGTATGCTGTCATTACTGTATCCCTGTTCACGGTTTTACCAAGCATGTATAGTGCATATGCATATTGATGTATTTTATTACTCACTATTTCAATCTGTGCATTCCACTGTAGAGTACTTTCTATTTGTAGGCCTAAAAACCTTGTCACTTTAATGTCACTTATCTTTTTATCGTCGTATTGTATATCGAAATTTGTTTTGTTTACCCTTTGATTAAAATCCATTATATTTGTTTTGTCTAAATTAATTTTGAGATTGTGCACTTCCAGCCAGTTGATTAAAGAAGTAATATTTTTGTTGATTACTGAAACAGTGGTATCAATATTATCACTATTGAATACCACTGTACTATCGTCGGCATACATAGTCATTGGAAATGATGTGGCTGATGGGAAGTCATTAATATAAATAATGAATAGAAGTGGCCCAAGTATACTTCCCTGTGGCACTCCGTAACGTACGGTTCTTGCGTCCGACTCGTACGAAATTTCACTCTTAGTTTTATTACATATTTTATTTATAACTGTTATTTGTTGACGATTGTCAAGATACGACTTGAGTAAACTTGATAAATTCCCACGAATACCGTAGGCATTTAATTTTTCAATTAATATTTTATGGTCTACATAATCAAACGCTTTTGTCATGTCCATATATAGCGCCTGGACTGGCAGTCTTTTGTCCATTCTAAAGAGAATTGTATTTAGAAAGTCATATATGGCAACATTGATACCCTTGTTTTTTCTGAAACCTTTTTGGCTATCTGTAAAGAGTTTGTATTTCTCAAAGTAATTACTAATCCTGTCATGGATGACCTTTTCTAAGATCTTAGAAAATACCGGTACTAGAGCTATTGGTCTATAGGAAGTCATGTTTTCTTTGTCCTCTTTTTTAAAAATTGGTTTAATGAGAGATAACTTTAGCCTGTCAGGAAAAATACCCTGTGTGATACAATTATTAATAAGATAACTTAGCACGGGAGCGATAAAAGTAGACACGCTTTTTACAATCCTAGTACTAATGCCGTCATATCCTGTGGTAGCTGTGTTTTTTAATTTCATTATTTTTTGATGTATTTCTTGGGGTATGGTAGGCAACATGAACATTGATGTTAATTTAGTGGAAAGGCAAGATTTCCGACTGTCCGTGGAGGTGGAGGGTGTCCCCATATCTGCATAAAAATTGTTAAAGGCTTGCGCAATTTCCTTTGGATCAGTCAACATTTGATTATTTAATTTAATGCGTTCAATGTTCTCATTGGGGAAGTTAATTTTATTTCTATTTATTATTTGCCATGTGGCTTTACACTTATTTTTTGCAAGGTGTAAAGCGTTGATATTTTGTGACCGTTGTGTAAATTTAATTATTTTTTTAAGTCTGGATGATAAAGCTTTAAAGTTGCATCGGTTTTCTTTAGTTGGATGTTGTCTATATTTCCATAGTAGTTGACGCTTTCTTTTACAGCATGTCCTAATACCACGACTTATCCATTTGGATTTTATTCTGGTTGATTTTTTCACTCTAACTTTTGGAAAACACAGATCATAAAATAAAGTAAATGTATCATGAAATAAATTAAAAGCATTATTTGGATTTTTTTCCTCATATACATCATTGAACTTAAGGCTTTCTAGGCACTCACTGAATTTTTCTATATTTTCCTTAGAGAAATCACGTTTGAATGTAAACCAATGATCAAATTTACAAGTTTTAGCCACAGGACACTGTAACAGCTGGGCTGTGTGATCTGAAACAGCTAGTTCCAGAACCTCGTTTTTACATCCACGTATGTTATGTAGAAAGTTGTCAATACACGTACCGCTAGATAAACGTGTTGGCACATTTATTGCACACTTTAAATGAAAACCCATTATTAATTGCTTGAATTGCCGTGAAAATGTAGTTTTTTTTAGAATGTCAATATTAAAATCGCCGCAGACGATACATTTTTTATTATTTTTAAGTGCAATTGATTTAAGTATATTATCTAAATTATTTATAAAAATGTCAAATTTAATACTAGCGCTTCATACTAGCGCTAACTATATCATCAACAGGCTTGCTTTACGTGGGACCGAAAGTCTTAGTTTTTTTTTTTTTTTTTTTTACGTGCGGGAAATCCCCACGGATACCCGCCCCTCCGGAGCCGGAGGGGTGGGTTATGTCGGACTCGAACCGACTAAACCGCACGCCGTCTGTGGTTCGTGGTGCTAGGCCGAAGGTGAGGTTGTCTTGCGACATATCCCTCGCACCCCGGCTGACCCAGGGCCATCCCTTTCGGTCTGGCCCTCCTCGGGAGGTGGGGACCACGCCGTCCCCGACTCAACCCCGGTGTGGGGAGGCGCGCATCGTCCTACGATGCGCGCCGCCGCCGTGGCCTGCTTCTGCTAGCGCGGGCCTGAGGGTGACGGGTGGAGCCACCCGTCACCCTCAGGCCCGCGCTCATGGGGGGCGGAGGTCTGTAAGCGCCCTCCGACGCCCGAGCCGCCTTCGGGCGCGAGCAGCGATGTCAGCGAGTCTTTCTCGCTCACCGCGCCGCGCCCGCTCTGCTGTCTCCTTCGCGAGCATGACCTGCTCGCAGAAAGAGGCGCTGGCCGCCCACGCATCCGCGCAGCGGACCATCGCCGCGAGCAGGGTGGAGAGCGTGAGCACTCTCACCCCCAGGGCCTGCACAAGCTCCCGCCTCGGCGTCTCAAACGCCGGACACTCGGTGAGCGTGTGCAGCCCCGAGTCCACGCTCGCGTCGCAGTGATGGCACTCGGGCGTTGGCTCAATACCCATCAGATGCAGATACCGCCCGAAGTAACCGTGCCCGGCTATCATCTGCGTCTGACGGTACGAGAGGCTCCCGTGTGGCCTCTCTAGCCACTCCCCCATGATGGGTCTTACCGCCGCAATCACGGCGTGCCCTGCGCGTGGTTGCCCAAGTCGTCGCTCCCACTCGGCCACCATGACCTGGTGGAGCCGGGATTTCTCGGCCCGAATGTCCTCGGGCTCGGGATCGAATCCCCGCTCCCGCGCCTCCTTTCGGAACTGGTATAGTGCCGAAAGGGCCCTCGCTTCCAGGATCCACGGTGGCGATCCGGCCAGGAGACTCGCCGCTTCGAAGGATATCGTGCGGTATCCCCTGATGGCCCTGGAGGCCATCGTCCTCTGCGCCGTACGGAGCAGAGGCAGGAATCTGGCCCCCAGGGTGTCCGCCCACACGGGGCACCCATATAGGGCCATGGACCGCACGACACCCGCGTAGAGTCTCCTGCAGGAGGCCCCTGGGCCCTTCAAGTTGGGCAACAGCCGACTCAGGGCATTCGCCGTGGTGACCAACTTGGGGCGCAGGCTTCGGAGATGTTGTCCGAAGTCCCATCGACCGTCAAGCACGAGCCCCAGGTATTTCAGCTGGGGCTTGATGTCGATGGGAGTGCCTCCCACTGTAAGGCTGGCTCCCGGGCCTGGCCTGCGCCGAGGACCATGAAAGAACATGGCCTCGGACTTGTGCAGAGCCACCCCGAGACCCAGCCGCCGGATCCGCTCGACGACTTGGCCAACCGCGGTCGTGGCCCTCAGGGTTGCCTCACCGTCACCAGCGTGTCGTCCGCATAACACGTGACGGTGGCACCGTACGCGAAGTCACCGCGAAGCACCCAGTCGTAACCGATGTTCCACAGTAACGGCCCCAGGACCGATCCCTGTGGAACACCGCACGACATCTCACGCCTACCGACTCCGGTCGAACTCGGGTAGACGACGGCTCTCTCCGTCAGGTAAGCCCCGACTATGCGGCGGAGGTAGAGAGGCACACCGTGGTACACGAGTGCCTCCCTGATGCAACTCCAGGGCAAGGTGTTGAAGGCGTTGGAGATGTCCAAGGACACCGCCAACATCACCTCGCCCCGGGCAACCGCATCCTCCGCCAGAGTCCTCACACGCATGATGGCATCCACAGTGGAACGCCACCGGCGGAACCCAAACTGGGTATTCGCCAGGTCCGGCCCCACTCTAGAGAGATGCTCGACGAGGCGCTTGGCGATTACTCTTTCGAAGAGTTTGCCCACCTCGTCGAGCAGCACTATGGGCCGGTACCCGGACGGCTCGTCCGCCGGGCGTCCCTTCTTGCGGATCGAAAGTCTTAGTTAACGAAATGTGGGTGCATACAAATAATAGGGGTTAAAGTATGAAATTGCCGTTTCATTGTAATAGGTACTTCGAATTGACATAGAACCTTCATGGTTTGAGATTTTTGAGTGAAACTTTTTCCACATGGTACCTATGTAGTTTTTCATTTAAAAATGTGCAACATTCGATTATCGACTTTCAGTTGTTTTTTTTATTCAGCTTAGACAAGAAAGATGGATACTTCGAAAATTCGAGTGATTTTTGAATACGAGTTCCGACGCGGAACTAACGCGGCAGAAACAGCTCGCAATATCAATGTTGCGTTTGGAGAGGGGACTGCTAATGAACGCACCGTGCGATTTTGGTTTAAACGCTTTCGTGATGGAAACTTTGATTTGAAGAACGAACCACGAGGAAGGCCGTCCACACAGGTGAATAACAATGAATTGAAAGACATGGTGGAAGCCGATCCGAGCCAAACTACCCAGGAATTAGCTGCATGGTTTAACGTTACCTTACCAACAATATTGACTCATTTGCGTCAAATCAATAAAATAAAAAAATGTGAAAAATGGGTACCTCATGATTTGACTGATCTGCAGAAAGAAATGCGTGTTGAAACTTGTGTTGCCTTGTTGAATCGATACAGAAATGAAGGAATATTGGATCGAATTGTGACATGTGATGAAAAGTGGATTCTTTACGATAACCGTAAGCGAAAAATGCAATGGCTGACCCCAGGTGAAACGCCACAACAGTGTCCTAAAGCAAAGCTTACCAATAAAAAGGTAATGGTAACTGTTTGGTGGTCTCAGCATGGTGTTATTCACTATAGCTTTCTACGATCTGGTCAAGCAATAACGGCAGATGTCTACTGTGCCGAACTCCGAACAATGATAGCAAAACTAGCAGTGAAACAGCCCCGACTCATGAATCGATCTTCACCATTATTGCTCCATGATAACGCGAGACCTCATACAGCACGAGAAACCGTTTTAACTCTACAGGAACTGCAATTAGAAACTATCCGTATATTCGACAGACCTTGCTCCAACAGACTACCATTTTTTTCGTGATTTGGACAATTTTCTATGTGATAAAAAGTTTTCTTCTCAGGAGGCAGTACAAAATGCTTTCACACAGTTTGTCGAATCTAGATCACCAGAGTTCTATCGCAAAGGCATAAATGACCTTCCTACTAGATGGCAGCAATGTATAGATAATAATGGTAATTATTTTGATTAAATAAATACGTTAAATTAAAAAAAAAACTAATTTCAATTTGTCAGTACAAATCGGCAATTTCATACTTTAACCCCTAATATTTGTTAAAACAATTAATCAATTAGCCTATTAAAGTCCACTGCTGGACATAGGCCTCTCTCAATGTTGGGAAGCTTTGGCTTACTGTCTCCACGCTGGCCAGACGGGTTGGTACCGAGCTTTCCTACCCTCGTAGTGATATCGTCTGCGTATGTTTCCATTAGTCGCCTCTTACGGATGAAACAGGGTAGTGATACTTGTATTCTTTCTCTGTCACCACAAAGATTTTTGTACTGATTTTACTGAACGGGAATTGAACCTGTGGCTCAGTAGTAAAATAATAGTAAACATAAATAGGAATTCCTCAGAAACTGAAGTGTGTGAACAATACTATGTTGTCTCGCTCGCCTCCACATTGTTGACATGTTGACCTGTGTTGACAACACCATTTCATAGAAAATCCTTCATGGGAATCTTTTTCAATTTCGTTCTCAGGAGTGATCTTTTTCCTCCGAGATATGCATTGATCTTGTTTTGCCTCGGGGAGCATGTTAAGCCATCTGTCCTGGTTGCCATACATACATTTATGACAGTTATTACAGGGAAAATGGGTGAAATGACCCCACACATGGCATTGACCAGATGGGTGATGTGGCTGGGGTGAGCAGCTACATCACCCCTCTGGTCCAGTCAATAGCGTCCCATGTGCAGTAGTAGGAACTTAACTAAAGGTATACAATCATGTAGCGTTTGACAGCCTCCATTGCGTGGAGGCGCGGGTTCGATCCCCTACCAGTGCAAATATTTGTATGCATGAATATGGGTAATTGCATTGGTCTGGTCATGCCTCGGAGAGCATGTTATGCCATCGGTCCCGGTTGCCATACAAACATCTATGGCAGTCGTTACAGGTAGTTGGAGCCCTTAAAATCCAAAAACTGGTCTAACTGCAATACTTTAATATCGCCTTTGGGTTGTGGAGGTCAGATGGCAGTCGTTTCATGGAAAATATCTAAGTTTAGCTAAATCCGCAGTTAAACTGGTAAACGCCCAGACTCCAAGTTGAATCAGATGTGCCTGGGATTAACGCTATGTTGAACAAGAAGATGTTTTATGGCTATCTTGAACCTGATGATAATTTGTTACAAAGTTCCTCGATAATAAAAATTCTTATTAATTTCAATCAGCAGAATGATGTAAAGATACAATGTAACTTTACTATCTTATCTTATCTTAATCATTTTAATAATAGAGAATCCACGTGGAAGAGATAAACAAGTGGAATAGTGATTCCTATAAAATTAAAACAGTCTTCATCTTTGTATTAGTCCTAGTCGCATCAGAGGTTTTCAGCTCGGAATCCGCTATTATAAAATTATAACATTTCATACATAAAAAATGAACCAAACTTATAGAGGAAAGCAGGTGTTTAGAATCAAATATAAAAATACAATAAGCAGCATATTACTGCATCGAACTAACATAAACCTATTTTATAATTCAACATGCACTCATATGCACATGTAATACAATTTACTGCCACACATAATCAGGCAGCCGTGGCTGTTGACTACGATCCACACGCCACTTTCAATACACACATTACACTTAGCCATCTAGATTCAATATTATACTCACTATTGTTATCGTTTCTAGGCCGCCATAACTTTTACGTTTAAAAAGGAAATATTTACTACTTATTTACGAGTACATTTCAGTTAGAATATACATAATTTTATGTGTTTTTTAACACGAAAACTCACCTTTCAAAGTTCTGTTGTAAGGAATTCTATCACTCAGATACACATTGATGGCGAGTTTCTTCTCCGATTCCTCGCCGAGCTTCTTCTCAGGGCCGAGGAGGTGCGCCGCGACACCTCCCTCGCCAAGTCCAGGGATGATACGAGCTTCATCTTCTAAGATTTCTCTCTCGTAAGCGGCTTCGAGAGGGTTTGTATATGCAGCACCTGCGTTTCGCTGCCCACCCCGCCACTGCTCGAATAAAGTGAGAATAGTCACCACCAAAACTAATAATAGAGCTACCCTAACCGCCTGCAAGCACTTTCGCACAGGAAAAATCACCATTGTCCAACGTATTATGACAACAACACCGCGCCGCGCGGCTCTCCATGAGCAACTGATTTTGACGTATCGTGTCAACCATGTTTGTTTACTTTTTTGTTTGACTTTTTAAAAGCAGGAAAGGAAATTGTAAACATATTATACAGCCTAATCGGAAAAGGAAGCACTTTAGGTTGTAATTTTCGTTTTGATTTTACATTTGCACGTTTTGTTAGGAATCATTTTATTTTACTTTAACATTTACTTCAAATATTGTTCAAGACTATGTTATCATAATCTTCAACAATTTTGTGAATGTCGCGTGTAAAGAAGAGAAAGTCAGTCTTTTCCAATTCAAATGATTCAAACGTAAAAGAAGATTCCAATGACTTATTTATGCACGAAATAAAACAAGCTATATTTCTTTTCAATTTTTCATTATCATTAGATCATAATGAGTCAGTCGATGATTTAATACACTGGCAACTAATATAAGTTAACAAGGGAGCTAACGATAACGTGGCCGTGGGTACGTGCGATGTATTATCACTTATCACGTAAGGGTTGGGAGGTCAGGCGACAGTCACATAAACCAAACCAAAAAGGGAATGACTAAGCGGACCCCCGGCTGGCACGAGAAAGCCTCTGTAGGTCTTTAGGCAGCCACCGGGAACAACACGGATATGATGACGATGACAGTACCTGTTAATCAATCAATTAATTGCCATATTGCAGTCCACTACTGGACATAGGTCTCCGCCAATAACTTTTAATCGGAATCAGTTAAGGAGTCTGCCTTACGATCCAGAGGTCCCGGGTTTGAGTCCTGGCCATTACACAACCAACGTCAACCCACTGCAAGCACAAGCGATTTAGCTTAGCTGGAGGGGTTAGGTTAGATGCAGTACTCAGCCTAAAAGAATAACATAGACGAAACGCATAGCACTAGCGTGTGAAGCCGCGTATAGTAATACTAAAGTAGTGTCATTTCGCTCGCGAGTGCGATTCTTCGAGCTTGGTACAACTTTAGTATAAGGTACTTTGTAGCTTCACTCGCTAGTTCTTAACCTTCCGTCTATGTTATTATTTCAGTTTGAACTGGAATATTACATAGTAATTTCAGTTATTATTAAAATATTCTTAAAAAAAAATTCGCGCCATTGCCGTTCGCCTCCAGTCTGTCCCAGCTACCTTTGTCAGGTTGTCAGTCCATCTGGCTAGGGGAGTACCACCTTCCGTTTGCCTTCTCGTAGTCTCCAATCTAGGACCTGTCACATTGTACCTGATTTTTCACATTTTCACACGGCCCACCTAATGGAAAGTGAACACCGTGACCCAGGGACGTGTGTAGCACTAGGGGAGTCTAACTCGTGCTGCCGACCCTGTAATAACAAAGACAAAGCAGGACAAGCCTGGGGTCTTATCACTGAAAGCACAAAAACTCTCCAGAGAGCTCTGGCTACCATACTCACCGCCGGGAACACAACACGAGGTTATTATGGCCGCGGTATTCTGTAGGGTGGAGGTACTTCCCAAGTCGGACTGCTCAATTTCTTCTAAGGTGGTAATTTATGCTATGAAATCTTTTCAATATTTAGGTGGTCAAAATAACAATAATACAACTCGTGTAAATTGAAACATTTAATATTTACTTATGACATATAAAAACTAGAATTACCTACATTAAAAATTAGTGGAATGTCGACATAATCACATTGTTAACAATAAATAAACACGCATACAATACCTGGATTCACATAAAAAATCAGTTTTAGACTAATATTAGTTGAGCCTGATAATATTTCCCTCACAATAATAATAATATTTGGATAATATAGAAACAAAACGACACGGGATGGTACGATGAGCTATTCATAAAATATATAAATATGTCCTTCCTCAGGGTCTAATCTATCCCCATACCAAATTCCATTAAAATCGGTTCCGTGGTCAAGGGGTGAAAGTGTAACATACATACAGACAGAGTTACTTTCGCATTCAGAGACGTCGGTTTTTTTTAAATTCCGTCTAGTAAACACTTGTAAAAATCTTTTCCTTTGATATTTTTTTGGCTGTTTTACCTTTACATACTGTACTTTGTACAAACATGATTATATTATTTTTGAAAATTAACAGTAATATCTTTGTTCTATCTTTGTCCATGTGTTTGTTCAATGAAAATTATAAAAAAAAGTAGCTTCAAACCACGATGGAACAAAACCGTTTATCAAACCTTTCTCTCCTGAGTAGTCCTGAGCATTGAAAGTGATTTACTGCGGGAGCTGGATTTTAGCGATATCATCAACGATTTTTCGGTGAAAAAAGCTCGGAAGGTTCCGTTCGTTAACACTAAAATTTAATTTCAAATAATATTTGTTTCCAATTGTATTTATATAAGTTTGTTAAATGCTATAGAAGAATCTTCCTGCGTTTCACAATAAAATAAAAAACTCAATTGAAAAAAAATGTTAATTTTATTCGGAATATAGATAATTTGAGGCCAGGGGGCCTCCACTCCTTTGTTGTAAATCCGGCCCTGTTAGCATTTTTATTAACAGTATGGATATGGAAGTATGCATGTGAATATTATATTATCCGCGTGGTGACGAAGAAAGAATACAAGTATCACCACCCCATCTCATCCGAAGGGCGTAGTAAAAAGTGATTTCACCTAAAACACTAAACAGATTTTGATAAAAACTGGTACCTTAGTACAGGGATAATCTGGAACTTAGAAAAGGACATATACTATATAACTTGTGACCGAAATACAAGTGAATGGAGCCACGAACAACACCTAGTACAGTATATTTAGCTGAAAAAGTATTGGCAACCCTGACAGAACTGTTATAACACAGTTGTTTGTTTGGCCCAAACAAACGTTCTTTATCAGGCGCTCGCTCACGTGCTATAACTCGATCAGAACAATGGCCACCGCTTGTTGAACAAACAACACGTTGTTACAGTTACGCATGCCCCTGGTGTTGCACACGTCCATTGGCAACGGTAACCACTTTCCATCAGGTAGGCTGTGTGCTTGCCCGCCTGCCGCCACCTAAATAAAAAATAACTATACCAAACTCGCGTTCGCGCCAAAACTCCCCTGCTGACTGACACGAAACGTGTGTTGCTCGATCAAAAAATCAACGCTCCTCCAATCAATGCTCCCTTCGTCCTATTTTTGAAATGCGAGGCGACGAGGGGTATTTTCGCATGAAACAAAAAATGTAATGCTGCTTTTGCATAGGATTTAATGAAGAATTATTTCTTTATACGTAACGTACCTATTTAATATAATGCTAATTTATTATGGTTATGTGTTATTATATATATTATATTATACCTACTCAATAACTTAAGTTTATAGTAATATTTTCGTAATTCGTTTCGTATTCGTAGCAAGATTCGTAAACGCAACATGCTTGACGTCATGTTTAATTTTGTGTATTTATTTTGATCAATCTGTACAATTTTGGCCGTGCCATCGGCGCTATACGCCGCTAAGTACAACACATTTCATTACGTTTTGTGATTATTATCAAATTTAAAAATCAATAGCACTCGGGTTATTCAACAAAATTAGCAGAGAATCAAGGTAAGATAAGACTACAAGTAAACAAATTCTTCGTACATAGGTACACAGTTGTAGTGCGAAAGTTTGTTTATGTAAACTGTTGAAGGTCACTGGACATTTATAGGTATATGCGATTCCATTAGAGAAATACCAAGTTAGTTGTTAGTCTATACTTAGTACTAATCTCTCTATGGAAAAATGATTGTTCACAAATTTGAAGTAGGTACTTAGGCATCAAAGTCTGTGAAGCTATTTAGGTTGCATTATGCATTCTTAAATGTATAATCCCAGTAAGTGGGTATAATCTATTGAAGCTTACGAATGATGTATAATGGCAAAATACACTCTTATATAATATAAGAGTGTATTTTATTTATAGATGCAATCAATGCCGTTTCGGTGTAAACAATGAATACATAGTATGTTACAAGTATGTAACGTTGGTGATTACTGCTCAGACGATATTGAGACCCGAGCCGTGAGGCGAGGGTCTAAAGCTCTAAAGAGAGCCGAAGACTATAAACAAAACACACGTGTATCATACGACGTTTTTCATTTCACTTCTGAATAATACAATTAAATATTTACTCTTGCAGTTTTCAAGTAGGTAGTAAACATTCCATTACGTTAAGACCTTTACATCAATCACATTATGTATCGGACCTTGTATAGTATATGTGTCAATATCGGGCGGTGTACTAGGTATTAGGTACATAAATCGTTTTCTTCAAAAATAGTACATACTTGTAGACATCACGGACAATCCATTATCAGAGGCGGCCTTACCCATTGCGAGGCTCCGGGCGGCAGGTCTTTGCGAGGCCCTTTGTCCTTCATAAAAAGTATGTGGTGCGAAAGTAGGTCCGGTTGTTTGGTTTAGGTATTTGTCATGTTTAAGGAGAAATGCTAAAATTATAGAAATAAATTAAATTTGAGTTTAAAATATTTTACATTGAAAGATTTAGAAAAGTCAACACAAGAAACGTCGCCAGAGAGCGTTATATTTATTATTTACTATTTTTTCAACAATTTGAGTCATCACGTGACTTGCCATTATTTGTATTAGCTCATTTTGAATACTTTTTCCGATATAGTGGTCATTAATCGACTTATCCTTTACTTTTCTTAGGTGAAGATCCACGTAGATTTTCTTCAACCTGCTTTCTTTTGATAGCTCGTTTCCTTTTTGGACTCCCTGACTCAAATTTTCTACCGGCATCACGATAACGCGAACTCATTTTTATTTATTTTTTTAATGAGCTTGGATTGTTGCGCGAGGCCCCTATGAGGGCGAGGCCCCGGGCGATTGCCCTGTTCGCCACCCCCTAAGGCCGCCACTGTCCATTATCCCACTCGTGAGATAATAACAATCAAAATACTACAGTTTGAAAATAGGTACCATTATGTGCCTTATTGTAGTTAGATTAGAGGAACATTATGAGCAAGATAATTGAAAAAAAAATTGAATGGGGAAGGGGTAGGTACGGATCGCACAAACTAGGTAGTGAGTTAGTAAATTTTGACAGCGATCTATAAAGACGTTGCAAAAATTACGCGGTTTCGATGGTCTTACCAAAATTGTGGACTACATTGAAGATATTGGTTGTAAATTTATATATACTATAATAACTACTTATATGAACAGCTGTGTTCTTAAATGTGCTTATTTGTTAACAGATGGCGCTAGTTTTACCCACCGTATTGTTGGGTGACAATTTGGGGCGACGACATCGTTACCTTAACACATTAGTGAACGAGGCAGCCGCTGGCGGTCAGGTGTTTCAAGACATAGAAGCTCCAACTGAAGAAACTGCTGTCGATCGACTATTTAAAATAGACTTAGCAATTAAATTGAAAAATGTTGATTATGTCCTTAAAACTTTAAAAGATGAAGACCTGTTGTACGTCAGTAGGGCGTTGAAGTGCAAATGGCTGTTGGAGCGACGTGATCTGATAAATCCCAAATATTTAGAAGATGTACTTTTCCCGGAGATGGTGATGCCAGCAATTACCAAAATGAAGCACTGGTTATACATCAATTTAACGGATCCCCTGATGTGTGAGGAATTCTATCAGTATTATAAAAGTACGAGTTTTGATTTTGCAGCAAAGTTTCTTCATCACTGTGATAACGAATTCGTTCTAAATGAGTTACCCAAAATATTGACCAAAGTAAAGCCCCATCTTTTGAAAGTGCTTGGTGAGAAAAATCCCAAACTAGTCAAAATATACTTTGAATCATTGGCGATTGACGATGATTTGGTTAAACGATATCTGAAGGACGAGCAAATATTTTATAACAAAATCAAAGGCTTGTTGAAGTTAGATCCAGATGTGTTTTTAGATTTAACTGAGAAATATCATAGCTTAACGTCATTTAATAAACTTAGTCCGTCGGCTACAGAGTATATCTTGCGTTACCAGAAGAACAGATTCATGGCAAAGTCCGAACTCTACATAGCTTATCTTCTACATATACCTACCGTGGCGCAACGACTCACTGTAGAGGAGTGCCAAGAGGTGGTGATCAAGTTAGCTCGTGCAGATTATTTAAGCTGGTGGTTCTCATATGAAAATGTGGAGCCGTTAGTGAAACGCGTGGGCCGCAAGGAAAGAGCAGCTTTCAAGAAAAAAATATTCGTGGAGAAGGACGTTGGTGAACGAGTAGCTGAATGGCCATACGCCTTGCCAGCGTCGCCAGTAGCGACCGGCACAAGTTATGATGAGCATGTATTCCATGATCAGGACTTTGAGCCCATACGAATGAATAGATATATAGGCATGTGCGGTAGGAGGATGTTGACGAAACGAAAGTATGCTGCCTGCCGCTATGATATGGAAATGGCGGAGGACTGCATGATTCAGGTAAAGTCAGAACTTCAGAAGTTATTTGACGAATTCAGGGTTGTGGGGTTCGAAGGAACGCTCCATGAACTGAGAGGGCGGATAAATGCAGTGAGTTCGGCAGATCGGCGTCGTGACATGTTGCTCGTGTTAGTGAGCAAAAGTGGCGGGCATACTGACAACGTGCGTGCTCTGCTAGAATTAGCGTTGAGATTGGGTAATGAGCCTGTGCATGAGCGGGCCGCTATTATTCGCAGCCTTGTGAAGAGAGCGAGCGTTTGGCGTCTCCCGCAGGATGTCTGGGATTCAATGTTGGAGTACGGGCATGGGCTTGGTCTAGATGGTACAACACCTGAGGCTCCATGCATAGAAGGGCTACATGGGGTAGTTATACGTCAGCTTTTGGCTATCGGTAGCTGTGAGCCGGCAATACTTACTGCCTTTCTTAAAGACTTTTCGACACTTGAGGAGTACAAGCTTACAACAACTGAGCGTTCAACAGTCGCAGCTGGTTTGCAGTGTATTTTAAAGGCAGCAGCTAGCGATGCAGAGCCGGAAGAATCAGCAAAGTACCTTAATAACTTGTTAGACGTCCTTGAAAAGTACAAAATCTCATTTCAATCAGCGGTATCATCCGTTCTAGCACTGACAGAGCGTGATTCTGACTTAGCTAAATCGCTATTGATGCGTCTTTACAATGCTGGTGTAGGTCGGCGAGAGCTGCTTCGTCAGTACTTGGAATTTAGGCATGATGATGCTGCGCTCATCAACATCTTACGACATGACCCTGAGGCACTTAAATCTGAGTGGCTAATCAAGTTATTAACTGATGGAGAGACTCGTGCTAACCAATTTTTCCTGAAAATAGCTGTGTACTTTAACGAATCCGGTGGTATAGCGGAACAAATACGACAAACCTTACAAGAAAACATCGTGAAGACGCCAGAAGTGAAGTTGGCACGACCGCTGGCAACCATTGCTGGTAAAGACATGCAGTCATTATGGCATGAACGTGATCTAGCGGGCGGTGAACATTATAAATTGGCTGCAGCTCTTCGAGCTAACATGCATCGTGCGCGGCCAGCTCCAGATGCATTAGTTCTTGGGTGGCGTAAGGCTGGTATCAAGGCTATAGCTTGGCGCGCCATGCGTTGTCGACCCAAGCAAGTTACGCCACTTGTCCAAACGTTACTGCAAGAACGGGTCAGGCGAACGATCCGTTTAGCATTGGCATTAGCGCAACGCACGGAATGTGCGGCGGATGTCTTTTCAACTGCAGCAAGTATTAGGCCTTTAGCAGCGTTGCGTGCTGCCTTACCATATTACCGAAATCTCGGTGAAACAGCGGATCCACGAGTTTGGCAAATTGTTAAACCGTACATCTCCAGCGTGGACCTTACAAGTCGTGAGGGTCTCCGTCATGTGCTTAAAAACGTTGAATGGGTTCCAAACACAATGAAGCCTGAATATTGCACGGTTTTATATCTCGTCCTTGACAAAATTTCAGATAGATATGCTAATCAGGTTCGTCGTAATATGATGGAATATCTGCCCCAGGTTGGCGAAGAGCAGTTGAAAACTGTGCTATTTCGAATATTAGCAAATACTGACGCAGAAGATCCTGTGTCGTTTCCTGCTATTTTCATCAGATATTTAATGCTGAGTAAAAACGATATCGAAGAAAAGTTAAGATTCGAGGAAATATTGCAACCATTTTTGAATAAAATTGAAGTTTACCGCGAGGATAAAGACGAAATAAAGTCTCAGTTTTTTAAAGAGAACCTCGAGCAGATTATTCAATCTCTACTTTACAATGCTGCGTTCTTTGACTTGAAATACAACTGTAGCTTGATAGTCATCGAGAGAGTTTTGAATTGGATATCTAGTTTTTTACCTAAGGAAACACACTTTGAACAGTACATTAACATACATGCCACCATGTTGTACTTTAAAGCGGTTAGGCAAAGCATAAAACATAAACCTGAAGTATTTACTGACTCTATAAAGAAATTGTCAGAAGGTGTAGAAATTGTGGGCTTTACATTTGGACGGTATATCGCGAAGGAGGTGGCTGAGCTGAAATTAAAATTCTTCGACTCGATTATGGAACTATATCGTAATGCATTTACTGATTACTTGGACGAGTACTTCATGTATAGTGGCTCTAGAGGCAAGTTTATAGCAGCCATTACGAAGGGAATCTTGTCAGAAAGTGTCGGTAGTGAAGCTCGTTTGGCAGTCCACGTATTTTCTCACTCCCGGTACCATTTAGAAGATTCTGTAACTGAAGAAATCAAAGAAATTTTCATGAAAAGCAAGGATAAGGAAGTCCAATTCTTTGCACATGCTGAGATCTATGTCTAGAAGGTATTTTTAGTATTTTTACCTGTATCGAAATAAAGCGCAAATTTAATTTACGTAGTTATATATAAACTTTATGCTTTTCATATTAATCTTATCTGTCCAGACAATTTTTTTTTTAATCCAAAAATCTGCTTATTTTTATACAACAAAACCCTAAAAACTTGTAAGGGCCGCCTTGCCCCTTCGCGCCTGTGCGGGCTTATATAACACTCTAGGGGTAGGGCAACTATTACAGGTTAGTGGGGTAAGGCAAATAAGACCACCGCACCGTGAAGTCGGAGTTGCGGGGGTTCATTTCTGTCACAAGTTTGGTCTGTTCAAGACAATAATATTGAAGTGTAAAACTTGTTTTGCCAACTAACATGTTTAAAAAATAAAAAAATTGTGTAATGATGATTAATGAAATTTTTACAAATAAATATTTTGTCTAATGAGTAGTTTAATAAACAAAAGTTTGTTTAATGACAATTTAATCTAGTTTTTTGTTAAATGATTGGATACCGTTAACAACCCTTGAGTGCCCGGTCCAAGCTGATTAAAAGTTCAATGAACTTTTTTCTCAATTAATTTAGCAGGAACTATAGAGCAATGTTTAACAGATGGACCACCTGTTTGAAACGCCTGTATTTTGTACCTTAATCGCAAATAATTTTTCTATGCTTTTCAATGAATGAATAAACCGTAACTTTTGTAAAACTCACAATGCAAATATTTTATATCTACGTTTTTTTATTTTATTCCTTTGTAAATATCTCCCAACTAACCGGGCTTGTTATTCAGTCTTAACTTTAAGTCCTGCATGTGCACGCTGCTGAGGTTTGCCTCCATTTAAGATGCCTGCTGGTGCTCCCACTGAACTATTACAGGTCAGGCTGTGCCTTCTAAGTATTTCTATTATTTTTGTGATAGACACAAATGATCTCGTCAATAGGCTCAACTCCTATTTGGTGGGTAATTTGTTAAATCAGTCTTTATTATTTCTTATTTTTGACGTTTTGTTAGTGCTGGGGAGCCTAGCTTGTAATTAGCCGAGCTTCCGGTGCGGGTTGAAAACTATTACGATGAATACGTGGAGTGCGGATCAATCGAATTCGTCTATTATTTACAATGACAAACCCCTAGAACAATGGGGTCGTGAAACAACAAGTAAACAGGTGATGACCACCACTGCTCAGGGATCGGTGCGAATATGTTTCACTAGTAGTCATTTTTGTGAGCGCGGCGAGTTGCAAGAACATCAAAGCGAGACTGATTTGCTTCTAGGGATGTCGCGCGTGACTGCGGTGCACATCTCCGGTGATCCACATACCGTCATTACAGGTACCCACAAATTCGCCAAGATTTGCCCAGCAAAACTATTAGATTGATATTCGCCACAACAAGTGCAAAATAAAATAAGTACTTTTTAAAACAATCAATTTTGTAGACTTTGAATACACCTCGGCCTACCCCTTTAGGAATTTATAGGCGTATTGTAATGTAATTCACCCAGAGTTACTGTATATATTCTAAGACTGGTCGTAGATTGGTTCTGGTGAAACAGTGACACTGAAAATTATAAAATGAAATGAATAATGACTTTAAAGACCCAGTATCTTTAGCCGTTAACTAAATTTAAAGAAGAAACAATTAATTAAGAAATAATAGGAGTATTCTTCATCCTAGGAAGCAATAAGCATATAATATGTTGCCGCCAACTAGCTTAATCAGCCGTCCAATTGACTACCTAGGCAGTTAACTAAACGCCGCCATTCAATTAACGGCCTGAATGATATTCAGCCGTCTCGTTTATTAGGTACATCATTTAATTATCTGGCTGGCTAATGCTTAGGCCAATCGTAAGATGGGGCACTACCTTGAAATAAGATAGAAAATTACATACATACACATGGAGATTTACACCTGTAAATCTCCGGGGGGTAGACAGAGGTGTATTCACAGAAAATTAGTGATAGGCTTGTGGCGATACCACATGTACCCAGCGCCATCTAGCGACATCAAGCAGAACTACTACGATACTACAAATCCTGTATCGCGAAAGTGAAGTTCCTGCGCTGGTACAATACATATACATCATCCCAACGACAATCGTTGGGCCGCGGCCCGCCAGGCGTGATCACCTTGCCTGGTCGGAGGATCCTTCCTTTGTGTTGGAGGAACATCTCACCCCGTTCCTCCACAGGCTTATTGTGATGGCTGCGCAATCCGACTTGGTTAGGTTAGCAGTGGCGTAGCTTGCCTTGTCGGGGCCCCGTATAAAAATCTTTTTGGAGGCCCTTATATGGAGGTAAAGATTTTTCACAAAAGAAAAAAAATATTGTGAGAAGAAATATTTATTTATCACATAATTTACCCATTTTACAAATAAAAATCGAATTTTAAATATTCACTCTCCTTGCCTTTTTTTCGGCAAACTGATTAATTAAATCATTTATGGCAGATGATGATTTTAGTTTTTCTAAAGTTTCTGCCTCTATGGACAATAGTGAGATGTCTGACAGTCGTTCTTGTCCCATCGAAGTTCTTAAGTAATTTTTTATTAGTTTTAATTTTGAAAAACTTCTTTCTGCCGTTGCAGTTGTAACTGGAAGGGTCAAGAATAAAAAGCATGCTGTGATTACCTCGGGAAAACTGGATGCAAGACTATTGAATTTTACTAGTAATAATTCAATGAGTTCTTTAATGGAATAATTTTTTTTAATTTCAGAATTTAAGCATGTTTTTAGAGCCTTCAATTGGTCACAAAGATTAAGTGAGATGTCTTTACTGTATTTAGCAGACAGTTTTTCGGAAGCGTTTAATATCTCTTCGCTTGAAGAAGATAGGAGTTTCTCCGGTTGTAATATTTCGAATATACTACTCAGGTTGCAAAGGCTCTGAAATCTTTCTTTAGTTTGAGAAATTAATATATCTAAGCAGCAATAGTATACATTGACTTTGAAATAGGATTCCGGGTCGGAAATTCTCTCAACTTGTGACAACTCATCAAAAAAACGCTTCGTTATCTTTCGCCTACTGTTTTTAAAAACAGTTGTTACCCCCCACTCTTTTGCTAAATCTTTGGATTCATTTAGCAAAATATTAAATTAATTCTGATTTCAATAGTACTTAAAAGTATTTAAAAGATTACTTAATAAAATACTAGATTTCTGTAAGTCATTATTTTCATGCTGTAGAGCTTTAGAAACAGGATTAATAATTTCAAATAGTGAAGAAAAAAATGTAATGAGCACTAAGAAATCAAAACTCTCTAAAATATTAATTATACTTTTACATTCTTCACGTTCATCTTTTTTATTTGAAATTAAATTTAGATGGTACAAAGTTTTCATGATTAGTAAAAAATTTTTCTTTACTGCTAATAAAGCGTCGTTCCTAGAAGACCATCTGGTAGGACATACCTTTTTAAGGGTAATCAAATATTTTTCAGATGAATCGTCACTTAGCATAGCCCAGCGTTTTATACTATTGAAATTGAATTTAAATTTAAAAGATTACTTAATAAAATACTAGATTTCTGTAAGTCATTATTTTCATGCTGTAGAGCTTTAGAAACAGGATTAATAATTTCAAATAGTGAAGAAAAAAATGTAACGAGCACTAAGAAATCAAAACTCTCTAAAATATTAATTATACTTTTACATTCTTCACGTTCATCTTTTTTATTTGAAATTAAATTTAGTTGGTACAAAGTTTTCATGATTAGTAAAAAATTTTTCTTTACTGCTAATAAAGCGTCGTTCCTAGAAGACCATCTGGTAGGACATACCTTTTTAAGGGTAATCAAATATTTTTCAGATGAATCGTCACTTAGCATAGCCCAGCGTTTTATACTATTGCCAAAAAAAAGTATATTTTTTTTCTAAATTATCGAAAAAAGTCGATACTTCACGAACATGTCTCGCAGCATCGTTCAAAACCAAGTTTAAAGCGTGCGCAGCACAATGAACATAATCGGCAGTTGGAGCATGCTCTTTTATTAGGGTTTCCATACACACCCGACATAACATTTGCTCCATCGTATCCCTGTCCTCTACATTTAGTCAAATCAATTTCATATTCTTTAGTCAAATTTAAAATGACAGTTTTCAGACCTGCAGCACTGCAATCGGTTACTGCTATAAATCCTAAAAAGGACTCACAGATTTTTATTTCTTTAGGCACATTATCATCATTTTCTGTAACCGAGATATATCGAAAAACTACAGATAGTTGGTCAATTTTTGACAAGTCTTGTGTTGTATCCAGAATTATTGTCAGAAATGGAGCTTTTTTAATTTCTGAGATAATATTGTTCCTAACGGTGGTACCAAGCAAACTAATAATATCGTTTTGAATCGTAGGGCTTAAATAATTTATTTCACCTTTCGGTTTTAGAAGAAGTTCTTTTAAAGTTGCATCATAGTTAGATAGCAGACGTGAAATTGCCATGAAATTGCCAGAATCAGAATCATGCCCCCTCAAAGGTAGATTACAAGATACTAAAGTAATTATAACATTAATTATACGATGCAGTACATCTCTCCAGAATGTAATTTTACTATCGATTTCACTTTTCAATAGAGTATCGATGGTATTTCCTTGCAACCAATTATTATAAGAGAGTGAGGCACTAATATGCTGCTGTGACTTTTCATGGTCAAGAATAGTTTGTGTGAAATTGCTTCTAACCGTAACACCGTTAACCCAAGCAGAGGAGTACGATTTGTTTTGACGATCTGCTAATAACCAACAGAAGTGACAGTACGGTTTGTTTAAAACGTTAGAATAACATAACCATGGTCTTATAATTTTTATGCCTGCCTGATTGAAATATGAATAATAATAAGCCGAAAAAGTTCGGTTATTTTCTGAAACTTTTGGAAATGGTCCTTGTGGTTTAAATGGACCCAATTTAAAAATTATTTTTCGTTCGCATTCAGTTAAATTGTCACCAAAATTACCTCTATCTGATGAAATTATATTACAATCTGCAGATATATCAGAATCGTTGACTTGGGGTTCCTCGATTTCTGGATGGACATCTGATAAAGTATGTGCTTGGCTTTTTTCTATTTCCGGATGGATATGTGACGAAGAACATGCGTCAGAAGAATCTAAAAATAAACGAGTAATTGTTAAAAAATAAATACGAATGCTTTGATACTAAACTAAAAAGAGTTATATATAAATAAATAACGTTACTAAGGGTCACAGTTAGAGAGTGTTCAGTTCAGACCCACACAGACTCTACGCGGATTGTGCTCGTACCTATTAGTAGATACAAAATCACCTGCAGCCCGTCCGTGCATTACTATACACCTGCGTGCTATTTAAACGCAGCGCGTAGTGGCCATACAAAACGAGAACCCGAAAGCGAGTCTGCACATCTGAAGTTCTCAACACGCAATTAACGATACGATACGGATTGATAGACAAACAACAAAACAAATCGATCCTACATAAGTTAGAATTTTGTTTTTTTTTAATCAAGACACGGAACCCTAAAAACAGTATAATTGTGAAAATCGAGGGGGGAGCCAACTTTTTGTGACGGACAGATGGACAGACCGAAATTAAAAGATTTCCTTGTTTATCACTACAGGCCCCTAATAAATGGGTTGGGTAGTACTTACCTTTCCAATCTAAATCACTCACAGTATCTTGTCTCTGAAAAAATGAAGAAATTTTGGGGACTTTTTTTATAACCTCGTCCCTTTTCTGTTTAATTTTTCTTTTCTCAGCGCCGCTGGGATAATCTCTTTTCCTTTCACTCATTTCTTTTACAAATCACTACTAATACTGCTAAACCAGAAGAACAATATTGTTTGTACTGAATTACAATGTAATGCACATTTATATAAAGCGCGTAAATAAACAGTGCACTGCACTCCGTGGTTTAACATCCAATGCAAAAGTACAACAACGTACACGTACATCGCGATATCGATGAAGGATTCCCGGGAATTCCCCGCTGAGTTGAAGATGAAGTAAGTAAAACGGGGAAGCCCCGCAGCCCGCCATAACGATGTAGAGTGTTGCCAACTTTTAAACGCACGCTTAAGGCGGGAAAAAAAGGAATTGCTTTATAGAATTTTGTCATTTGTAAAATAAAATGAAATTAGAAAGTTTTATTCTTTTTCCTTACACACTTTGGGGGCCCCCGTGACCCGGGGGCCCCGTATAATTGATACGGCAAATACGGCGGTAGCTACGCCCCTGTAGGTTAGGTTAGAAGACTTAATGCGGGAGCGGAGCGGAGCGGAGGATGCAGTAGTTAATGTCACGGACTATAGGTATTTAACTGAGTAAGATTGTTGATTTTTCAGGCAACTATTAGGTAATCTGTGATTTAGGCTACATAGGCTGAGATATATTTATTATATTATAAATATAAATGTTGTCGCCTCCTAAAATCCAACCACACATCCGATCGTCCACCTAAATCTCTTGGGGGGCGGACACACGGAGACAAATTTACCGGCGTGGCTAACGCTCTGGCACACTTGACATTGGCGTTTCGCCAGTAGGTAATAATTTTATAATACATTTTAGGTACTTGACATTTACTCTAGGTATACCTTGAGGTTGGCAGAATCATCGATATATAAAATAAGTAACCCATGCAAGGAGCCATTTGGCATTTGAATACAATATCAAGATATATTTTTTTTAAGTTTTTTGGCTTGGTTACAAGACCTTTAAGCCATGTCTTTATTTAGTTTTGTTTATTCACTATTCATGACGATGACGATGAGTGATGATTGCCATGACGATGACGATGAGTGATGATTTCTGCTTCAGTAAAGTTGTGGGGACTTTACTGAAAGCTCCCCCAGGAGATTTGGAACGAACACGAAATGTCACAATTCACTGTAATATCCCACTTTCCTACACTTGTGTGAATTGTCCAAGACGTTTTGTCTAAAAATCCACCATTTTTACACATAAAAACTCGAATTTACACCAATTTCGACAAATAAAAAATAACCGCGATGTGCGTTTTCCCGCGCTCATGCCAAAAACTCTATCAAGATATTATTATGTTGTCAGTTGCAATGTTGCCAATCTGTGACTCTATCGCTAGGAATGACGACTTTTGTTCGTCTTAGCGACCATAAAAGAGTTTTGACAACAAATATTATTTAGCGATAAAACTGGTGACTTTTGTAAAGTTCTAGAGCACTTCCTAGAGCCATTCTATTTATGTGCCCTAATTATTCTCCATCATTACTTGATATTATGATTTATTATCAAGCTTCTTTACCTTACGATGTATCATCTATATTATCGTTATCTAACAAAGTATATATAAAATAGCTTATTAAATTCTTACGTCTTCATAATATATCTTTGTAATTATCATTATATCTGTGTATATATTGCCCATATAAGTCAACGTAAAAGCCTTTGTCTACATTAACTCAAACGCCGAAGAAACACTTAGTGATTGGGAAATTTCCAACTTGACACTGGCAAGAATGTCGCCTAAATTGGGTTGACTATATTGCCATCATAGAAAAAAAAAAGAAGAAGACTATTCTCTACTATACATAATAATCTATGATTATTATCATTATTATTTTCATAGCATGAGATCAGCGAAAGTGTTTACTTTGGTTTACTTATTAATATATTTTACCTTTCTATTCTGCGTTTGGCGTTTGGTGGAATAGAATGACGAATGTATGGGTTTTGACGTTTATGACAGTCGTTAACGCATGTCAAATACGTCAAATCCTATATTCGTCATTCTATTCCATCTCAGAGCAATAAACCAACCGGAGACGCCACTAACACGCATACCCCGCTGCCAAAGGTATGAGACAGCGGGTCATGCCCGTTATATAAAACTAGTTGCCGCGCTTTCCGCGCCATTTCGACGCACGGCTCACTGAGTTAACTTCTCCTATTAAAATGCCGAGTTGCTATGTATTTTGGTGTAAAAAGCGATCAGCGACATCAAATAAACAAAAGGATAACCTTACCTTTCACCTGTAAGTATAATTTCGTTCAAATATTATCAATTAATTCATTAAATTATCAAAAAACCAAAAAAAGTATGCTAATCGACAGTGTTACCAATGTATGAACTAGAATCAAATCTGGGGTAATTTTTAAGCTAAGGTTTCTTACTAATTTAATCAATTTTGTATTAAGCTTAATAAGATTTTACACAGTATATTTTTTATACCACTTAGATGGCAGACAAGCACACGGTCCAAATGATGGAAAGTGGATACCGAGGCCTGTAGCATGTTTATAGTTACTGCGTAAAAACCGCGGAGAGCCGAGTACATAAATATGTAATAATATTGTTGACATTCTAAGTGGAATATGACGCTCAACTTTGCTTGAAGTTTAAATTATCGCTGTAGTTACGTGTTGAAAGCTATATTTACTATATCGAATAAGAACGAAGGGATCGTTGTTTAAAACAATACCTAAGTCATATCTTCAATTAATATAAAGAAATATTTATTTTTAATTTACTGCAACGTAATATAGTTTTTCAAAACCCTGTAAAGATTACTAACATTCAGTTTATTGGCTGCCCTGTTTGCTGCGATAATTATGTGCACATAAGACGTTAATAATAGGTATGTCAAAATTACATTTGCTGTCATAGCATCTAGCCTATCAACCAATAGTACCAATGCACACAGATATAATTCAATATGAGAGTATTATTATCTTACATTCGAATCCATACTAATATTATAAATGCGTAAGTAACTCTGTCTGTCTGTCTGTCTGTATGTTACGCTTTCACGCCTAAACCACTGAACCGATTTTGATGAAATTCGGTACAGGTGTAGAATAGACCTTGAGAAAGGACATAGGCTATGTTTGGTCGCGATAACCGACATCCACGCGGGCGGAGCCGCGGGCGAAAGCTAGTACAAAATATTTCGAAAAACAAGCGAAATATTTTGTAGGAAGTTGGCCACACTTTGCTAGAATTAGAGCTGGGACAACATAATGACCAATATCGATATCAATATTCCAGTACCATATTAACAATTTTAACGTTAATTTTTAGATTCCCAAAAGAACTATTACTTTGTACCGCTTGGGTCCAATTTTGTGGGAACCATGTTTCGTGGGTGCCGAGAAGTACAATTTGCTCACAGCATTTTAAAAGTTCCTGTTTTATAATACAATCAAACAATAAGAGAAAATTGATTCAGGGCGCTGTACCAACGTTGATACTACCCAAGGTACATTTTATTATTGTACTAGGTCCTGATTTTGAGCTTAGTAGTTAACCCTTCTAATATTAGGTATACATATGAAATTGGTGTTATAAAACGATATATAAGCTTATTTTTTACAATTTTTTTATTTAATCAATCAAAGTTTGTACCGTTGTTATCTATGCACTTTTGCCATTTTATAGGCAGTTCATTGATTCCTTTGCTGAAAAAGTTGCGGGAGCGAGAATCAACAAATTGGTTAAAGTAGTATTGTTTTGGACTGCCTAATCAAAATTGAATTTTTTTTTCAACTAAGAAATACTCCAAAAATACTCCAGATTTGTGGAGTGGATCAAGGTCCGGGAAGTATGGTGAGTGATGGGGACATTCGAACATTCCTTCTCTACTTTAACGACCGTCTATTGGTCTGGTGTGGTCTTACGTTGTCCTGAAGCAGCAGTGGGCTAGAACAGTTCACCAATCTCGGCCGATTAACGGCTAGCTGTGCTAGATGTTGCAGATTAAAATGGCCAGTTCTATATAACGCCAATTTCATATGTAAGGAGTATTAAAAGTATTCAATAAAATAAAAAGCCTTTTATTAATCACTTATTTAAAATTAATATAAATAATTAACCTATTTATTGTTACTTTGGTACCTGTATTTCATACGAGAACCCCTTATTGGGGGACTTCATCGTCGGGTCCCACGACTGATTAAAATAACTCTAATGGAATTTATTTTAGACAATTTTTGGCCATTTCAAAGTGCTAAATCTACAAAGACTTACAAAATTATTAGCCAAACCCCTGTACACAGTACCTATTTCATTAAATAATGCATATTGTATTTAATAAATATAATGAATATTATTTTAATGACGTTATAATACGTAAAAAAGTCATCACATATGATAATTGATAATTACCTTCACGCATTTGAAACACAAAAACCTCGATACATAATATCGACATGGTCAAGCTCTAGCTTGTTTACATTAATGAGATGTCACTGATAGAGGTCCCTGTGTGCGAATGTGAGTGTGTGCGTATAGTTTAAATTAGTGTTCAACATTTTTGTTGTGTGAGTGCATAGCGACGTGATTTAAAAATGCATTAGTAATTGACAATTAAATTAGTGTGCGTCCCCCGTCCCCCGCTGAAAGTGGCAGACTTTTGTTCGTACAAAATAGCGCGCGAGTCCACTCCGTTTGGTTTATTGCTCTGAGTATTCCATCAAACGCCGGCTAGCAAATTGCCACTTGTCTAGACGGGCTGATAAATCTATGCTATACTGTTATAGTGTAGTTGTACCTTTTAAAGGTACTCTTTGAGTTGTACACTGAGTTGGTTTATGATTGAACTTGTACTTTACATTTAATACAAATTCCACCACTGGGTAACTGAGGTGAGACTACAAGGTAAATAACATAAATATAATAGTAGTTATTAGATCATAGCATGATGGGTGTAGTCATGAATAACCTTACAAATTGGTATCCACAGTACAGTTATTGGCAAACGAATTTAGCTGGTTCGAGGCCGACACATTTACCCATGCGGGGCAAGACGTATCCACAGTAGAGAGCTGTTTGTTATGATTGTGATTCACCATTTAAGTATTTAGTAGTAGGTACACGTTTATTGTGTGCATTTTGAGGAAAGCATAGGATTTTACAGCAGTGAAATAAATAAACTATAATCTGCCCATTTATTTACTTTCTTTTTGACAGATGGAAGTAGTGATTGCACACAAATTTAAATTATCTGTTAAGTTGTTAAAAACCTTGATTTAGAAACTCATAAATCAATAAATGTAAATGACTTTATAATTTTATGTAAGTTTTATTTATTATCTATTTAAAATTATTAAAAATAGTAATTTATCAGTTTTATAAGTGATATGCCTGCAAATAATTAATAGTAACCAATACCTGCCAGTGTAGTGTTATCTCTACTTTCCACTTCATATTCACCGTGTTACACTAATCACAAACTATGTCGGAATCACTTCAAGAGTCTATGAGCAGTATGAAGGATATGTTCCTCAAACGCATGGCCCTCTTCGAGGCGGAGCTTCCAAAGGCCCAGGGCAGTCCTTCACTGGGAAATCTGGCAGCTGAATATGCTTCTTTCAAAACCTTCATCACAGCGGCTATGTGTAATCTACAACAGCAAATTGAGCTGCTTGTAAGAACAGTGGACACCATGGAGATGAGAACTCGGCGGAAAATGTTGTTGCTGCACGGTGTGCCTGAGGAGCAAAAGGAAGAAACTGCTGAAGAGGTAGTCAGGGTTGCTAAAAAATACCTTGGGTCGAGTTTAGCAGTTGGAGACATTCGACGCTGTCATAGAATGGGGCGCCCATCAGCTGAACACAAACCGAGGCCCATTGCAGTCAAGTTCATAAGCTCAGTGATCCGGGACAAACTGTGGTATGACAAAACTAAGTTCAAGGGCACAGGTGTAACAGTCTCAGAATTTTTGACTAAAGAGCGCCATCAAACCTTTATGTCCGCCCGTCAAAAATTCGGCATATCCCAATGTTGGACTAAGGAGGGCTTCGTCCATATTATCGCACCCGATGGAGCACGTCACCGCATAGTTAGTCTTAGTGAGCTGCATAGGATCGGGCCTCAAGACATGGAAAAGGTCAATCCGGAAATGAAGACGACAGCAAAGGCCAAAAGGGTTACTTCGAAGAAGAAATAGGTTATTTCCAAAGGCCGGGTAATATTGCATTTACGCATTTATGTTCACTATTATTTCCACCTTCACTATATTTCATAAATATTTACTAGTACCTACTATTCTTATTTCTGTTCTTCGCTTTGGATTACCGTCTTTAATCTTATTTTTTGTAAATTCAATGCTTGTTTGTTGTTTTTTGTTTTTATTTTCTAAAGTATGTATGACATGACAGTCACTGCAAATTGTCAAAGCTGTCATTGCTGTCACGACAGAACGTTCTGAAACGTGTCTGAGTATGAGTCTTTTAGGAAATTCATGTGATCTATTTTTGCTTATTTTTATTTTTAAATTCTTTTTACTTCTTCTTTCAAACAAGCACTTCTTCCTATGTTATTTTCTATCACCTGTTGTTCTTGATCTGTTCCTTAGTATTAAATTATAGAATTTGTAGCACAACTGGCAGGTGGTGAATATTTGTTGGTATTGTGTATTAGGCTGACTGGTAAGAAATTTAGTATATATATATATATATATTTGATATATTATTTTATATTGCATTATATATTATTTTAGTATTATAGTATACTCATATATAATTTAGTATTGTAGCGTATATAGTATATTCATCATATGAGCAATTTTGATAGTGTTGATAGTGACTCAGAGAGCTTCCTTTCGGCATGTAGCTTTGCTAGTGCCGATGATAGCTATAATAGTGCTGATGATAGCTTTACCAATGTTCCATCACAATCATTAGCTGACCACCTAAACTACCAGTTTTCTGATGTACCTGAAAATTTCAATGTGGTACACCTTAATGCCCAAAGTATTCCGGCCCATTTCCCAGCGATGCTGACGACCTTTGACTGTAAGAATATCCATGCTGTCCTCGTTTCCGAGTCATGGTTTCGGCCCTGTCTCCCTTCTACCTTATATTCTCTACCTGGGTTTCAGCTTATCCGAAATGATCGTTCGGATCGTGTTGGTGGCGGTGTAGCTATATACTTAAGAACACATATTCCTTATACCAATATTAGTATGTCTGCGCAGCCTCCACCAGCCAATGCCGGTGAACATCTATTTCTCGAAGTTGAACTCAATCATATTAAGGTCCTACTCGGCGTGTACTATTGTCCTTCGTCAAAAATAAACTTCTTTTCCTCATTTGAATCCTTGTTAGTTAATCTCATACCCTCTTACAGTCACACTATCATAATGGGTGATTTTAACACATGCTTGCTTAAAAATGACAGTCGTACTTTATCCTTCCGCGCTATTTCTAACTCATGTAACTTGACTATTCTTCCTTCTACTGCAACTCACCATGTTCCCAACTGTATTTCAACGCTAATTGACCTTATCTTGGTTTCCTCAGGAGAATGTGTCGCTAAACACGGCAAATATCCAGCTACCTCTTTCTCCTATCACGACTTACTCTATCTGTCTATTAAAGTACGTGTCCCTAAGGCTAAGTGTAAAGTCCTTTTGCAGCGAAATTTTGGTAGCATGAACATTGGGAGCCTTCGTGAGGATGCTGGCAATATCGATTGGACTCCACTTGTCACTTCCGAGTCAATTGATGAACAAGTGAACATATTTACGTCGAACGTCATTTCATTGTACGACAAACATGCGCCCATAAGGGCAGTTAAAATTAAACATCCACCATCGCCATGGCTCACCGCGGATATCAAGCGACTCATAGCCAAAAAAGCAGCAGCTAAATTTAAATATAGAATCAAGCCAACCGAGGCTAATCACAAGAAATATGTGACAATACGAAATCATTGCAATAGGGTGTGTAGGAACGCACAACGCCAGCACATTCATAATAGTATTCAAAATGGAGATCCGGCAAAGGTCTGGAAATTTCTGAAAACATTGGGCGTTGGAAAAACACGTGAAAACACCATTCCAAAAACTTTGAATATTGATCTACTAAATCAACATTTCGCCGCCTCGTCCAACCTTGGTAGGACCACAAAAGCGCAGACTTTGGCTTTTCTTTCATCCCTTCCAACGCCCAGCTACTCACCTTGCGTCTTTAATCTTTTCACTGCTTGTGATGTTAAGAAGAGCGTAATGGCAATCACATCAAATGCAATTGGAGATGACAGTATCAGCCGTAAGATGATCCTTCCCATCCTCGATGAAATCCTTCCTATCATATGCTACATCCTCAATTACTCCATATCCAGCTGTTCTTTCCCATCCTCATGGAAAGATAGTCTAATTGTTCCTTTGCCTAAAAAATCTAAACCACAATCTTTCACGGACTATCGTCCCATATCCATACTCCCATTCCTCTCAAAGGTCCTCGAACGTCTCGTACATAACCAAATTAGTGCATTCATCACTAGAAATAATATCCTCAATCCCTTCCAATCAGGTTTCCGCCCTGGACACAGTACTGTAACAGCCTTAGTCAAAATTACGGATGACATCAGGTCTGGTATGGAGGGCGGGAGGCTGACAGTCATTGCCTTGCTTGACTTCAGCAACGCCTTCAACACGGTTGACTTTGATATTATGCTCTGCCAATTGCACTCTCTTAACATATCTCCGACGGTGATTGATTGGCTTCGTAGTTACCTGTGTGGTCGCCGGCAACGTATACGTAACGAAAATATTTTGTCTAGTTGGTGTAATACTTCCGTTGGCGTACCCCAGGGCGGCGTTCTATCTCCTTTACTCTTCGCAATTTTTATCAATTCTATCACAAATCAACTTCGTTGTTCCTACCACCTCTATGCAGATGATCTGCAAATATACTCACAGGCGCCACACGCACAGTTGGCGGAGGCTGTGGAGATGGTCAACGAGGATCTGGCTCGGATAGCTGCCTGGAGTAAAACCTATGGCCTTAAAGTCAACCCCGCGAAGACTCAGGTGGCCATTGTAGGCAGCTCTTTTGCAGGAACAAGGGTAGATGCTTCGCAGCTTCCGCCGGTTGTGTTTGATGGCACAGTAGTCCCTATTACAGATAAAGTCAGGAACCTCGGCATATTTATAGATTCCAATCTTTCCTGGGACACGCAACTCCAGGAGGTGAGCCGTAGGATGTTTGCGTCGATGGGATCACTACGAAAGCTGCAATACTTCCTTCCTGTTGCAACCAAAATTTCGCTTGCAAACGCATTGTTACTCCCCATTCTTGATTATGCGGACGTCAGTTATCTTGATTTAACCGAAAGCCAGCTAGATAAACTTGAGCGCCTCCAAAACGTCTGTATAAGATTTATATTTGGTTTACGCAAGTATGATCATGTTTCGCAGTTTCGAACAGAGCTTAAGTGGCTACCCATACGACTTCGCCGGAATACTCACATCCTTTCTTTGCTGTACAACATATTATTCAAACCGACAACCCCGTCTTATCTTAAGGGACGTTTTGAGTTCCTACATGATGCTCATTCGAGACATCTAAGGTCATCAGAAAACTTAAAGCTAAGGATGCCGTCGCATAAAACCACATTTTACGACAACTCCTTCACAGTTACGGCGATCCGTCTCTGGAACAAGTTACCAGTAGACATAAGAAAAGCTCAGAATTTGCATAAATTTAAAACTTTGGTAAGGGAGCACTATTTGTCATTGTGAAATGCTCTTATATACCAAGTTTAGGGACTATATCAAGTTATTATCTGATATATATATTGTATATGTATTATAATTATGTAAAGTATATTTATTATGTGTATGTATTAGATAGGTTACGGTATTATATGTATTTATGTATATATGTAAATTTATTTATGTGTGTATTAGGTATAAATATACCAAGTATGTACTTACTATATGTATTTGCATTGTAACGCCAAACAACTACCACTCATTCCTGCAACTTTTTCACCATCCAAAGGTTGCCTGGCAGAAATCGCTTGAAGCGATAAGGCCGCCCATTGTACTGATTCCTTTATATAATTTAATAATAATGTATTTTAATTGGTGTACAATAAAGAATAAAATAATAATAATAATAATAATACTTATTTATTTATTTATTTTATTTATTTATTTATTAGGCTTTTAACATTGAGTACACCATTATACTAACAATTACATGCAATTTTGAAAAAGCTAAGTGCCACAATAATTATGGTAAAGCAGTGCGCACCGGAGAATTGGGCGCACTTAACCTAAATTAACAATAATAACAGCAAATTATGAAAGAACAAAATTATGTTATTAAAAAATTATGCATAATTTTGTTCATTCCTGTGAGAAGAACAATGTATTGTGTGTAAAATAACCAACTACATAATCAAAGTAATGCCCTTTTAGGGTAGGTATGGATAACACATTTAAATCAATAAGCTTTTCATGTTCCTTATACAATGCATACATTCTCGACAAAGGACAGTGTTGTCTTAAGTTAGTGTGACTGATGGGAGCTCTAAAGAGCCTATTTGCATTTATATGCCTCGGCAAACACAGTGGGACACAAAGAGATACTCTACTGAGTAGATCTGGGTCTTTCATTGATCCATTTAGTAATTTTTTTAAAAACACTAAATCAGAAATTTTTCTACGCTTGTCTAATGATACCATATTAAAGTGCTTCAATCTATCCTCATATGCAAGGAGCTTCTTACCCATGTTGCAACTATAAGCCAGGTGCCACATGAACCTCTTTTGCAATCTTTCTATGCAACCAGTGTGAACGGCATACCCAGGAGACCAAACCACACTGCAGTACTCCAACTGACTTCTTACTAATGAGTTGTACATAATAATCTTAGTTTCTGGTTTTTTTTAATTTTTACATTCACTCAGTACAACTCCTAGCATTTTAGACGCCTTCAGAACCGCAGCATCGATATGTTGAATAAAATTTAACTTTTGGTCTAATTGGACTCCTAGGTCGCGAATGTCACTGACTTCATCGATTGTTACCCCGTTTAATGCATAATTTGACCTTATTATATTGACGTTTCTCGTGAATTTAATATATTTACATTTTTTAACATTCAAGCGCATTTTATTGGATTCGCACCATTCCGTCAACCTAATTAGGTCATTTTGAAATAGTATGGGGTCCTCGTTGCTTCTAATCTCTTTAATGGCTTTAAGATGGTCTGCAAACAAAAAGATACTGGAATAATGAAAACATTTGTAAATGTCATTTATGAAAAAGATTGAAGAGATGGGGTCCCAGATGGGAACCCTGCGGAACACCCAAAGCAGCGACATATGGATTCGATACACACCCATTCACCACAACACTTAGTTTTCGTTCAGTAAGGTAAGATCCGAACCAACCCAGCAAGGGGACCGACACTCCATACATCTCTAATTTGGCCACGAGTATTTTATGATTAATCGTGTCAAACGCCTTGCTGAAGTCGGTGTAGACGGCGTCCACTTGAATACGCGCGTCAACGGTTTCGATTACACTCTCAGTATAATTCACTAAATTAGAAGCGGTTGATTTACCCTTTGTGAGTCCGCATTGTCTGTCCGTGATAAGTTGTGAGATATGCCACGACAGAGTCGGGCAAATAAGGGCTTGGAATACTTTTGCGAGTGATGACAGCACCGCAATTGGTCTGTAGTTACGATAGACCTGTCGCCACTTTTAAATATTGGCACAATCTTAGTTTCTTTCCATTTGAGTGGGAAGATTCCCTGTCGCAGCGATCCGTTGAAGATTAACGTTAAGGGAATCGACAGCTTATTCGCAGTTCTAATAAGAAACAAAGGGGGATATTGTCAGGTCCAGCGCCCTTATTTACGTCTAGTTCCTTTAGTGCCTTACTTATCATATCTTGAGTAACTGTCACATGATTAAGAGTTGCATTACTGGAGCAGATATCCAGGATTTTAATGTACACACTGTCACTGTCACCATCATCAGCATACACACCAGAAAAATGAGAAGCAAAATAATTACAAATTTCATTAAAGCTATCAGAGGCAACAACATCATTGGTCATGATGTTGGGATAGTTACTGGTTCCACCTCTCTTAACCTTTAAGTAACTCCAGAAGTATTTACTGTTAGACTTGCCTTTGTCCTCGATGTTGTCAATGTACGCATTATAACAAGAAATAGACATACTTTCGCATCTTTTCTTAGAGCAATTACGTCCATAGGATTATTGTATTTTTTAACTCTTAATCTTAGCCTATTTTTTTCTTTTAATCGTGCAATAAGTTGTTTCGAGAACCAGTATGGATACTTCGATTCTTTTACTGTAACTATAGTGGAACCAATTGTCGTATTAAGTCATTCAAAATCATGTAGAATTTATCGACCATGCCATCAATGCTATCGTTGGACTCAAAAATCTTAGTCCATTCGACCTCGCCCAATGCCTTATTAATTGAAACAAAATCAGCTTTAAAAAAGTTAAATTTTTGCTTAGAAGTGGGTTTTTGTTGTTCAACAGTACATGTGAAAGACAGGTCAATGTGCAAGGGCGGGTAGTGCTGGTCTATTTTTGATAGAATGTCCAAGGGCGCGCCCACTGTAACATTTGTCAAGTTTGTCAGGATTAAGTCGAGAATTCTATTGTTATGATTTAGAAGGAAATTACATTGACGCATATTGTTTAGCAAAAAGAAATCCCATGTACGCTTCAACTCAGAGCTAGTGTGATGAAGTTCGCTGATAACTTGGCCACCGTCCTTTAGCCAGTCAATAGAGTTCAGATTAAAGTCACCAACTATAAGGTAATCGTCCACTTGGTCCAAAACTGTTTGAATTATTGATAAAATGTTTAAGTACGATTGGCTTGATAGGAGAAGGCAAATATACAGTACACAGATAAATTATCCGAGTCCTCCCACCCACCGGCAGCTTTAACTTGACCCAGAGATCATCGCATGTACTCTCAAGATTATGCATTCTTTGAGATTTGAATTTATTAGAAATTGCTATAAATACCCCGCCCTCATCAAGTTTGCTGTTGAGGGCGTTAACGGTTCTATCACGCCTGTATATGGTGTAACGACCATCCGTGATCTCTGAGTCAAAAACACCGCTTAACAACCAGGTTTCCGAGAACATAATAACATCATATGAACAGCAAGCGATGTTCCGGTAGATAACACCAAGTTTGGTTCTTAATCCTTTACAATTTTGGTAGTACATGTTTCATCGAATTAAAGTTATCTAAAGTTATCTAAACTATCTAACTCACTTAAGTGTATCTAAAGTGACACTATCTTTTATATATAGATATAGTCCGAGCCATCAGATTTCCTGGCAAAAATCCTACCATTGCGTACCCACACGTACTTGTAGCCAATATTTTTAGCTTTCACCCGGGTTGCAGCGTGCAGAGCCTTGTTCGCTGGAGATAGGTGCTCCATTATGTACACGTCACTCTTCTGTCCACCGATACCCAAAAGGCTGCTGTTCAACTTCTCGTCCAGTTTCTTCTGTTTATTGAAACTGATAGACGCGGCCAAGAAAGCATCGCGTGCCCGTGGACTATTAAACTGCACAACAATTGATTTCGGACGGTTGCTAGTCGGGTTTCGTTTCGCTACTCTTGTCACATTGTGTATATTGTTCTCTGTCAAATTACAAGAAATGACCCTAGCGATATTTAATACTGTCGAGACTAACTTTTCATTTTTGTATTTCGGTAGGCATTGGATTTCCAAATTTGAAGAACGAGCCTGTTGCTCCATCTGGTTTAATCTCGCACTCAGATGTTTAACTGTTGATCTAAGTTGCTCATTTTCTTTTTAATGTCATGGACAACATTTAATTTAGACGAAACCTCAGCCTTCATAGTCGCATACTTCTCGTTCATGAATTTCAAAGATTTTAACGTCATTAATATTCTCCTTAATAACGCCTAGCTCCTTGTTCACGTAGCTTGCTAAGGTTTGGTTGAGGTGCTGCATGAGATTGCAATTCTCAGATTTAATAATGCGTGTCACTTCACTGAATGTGACTGGGGCTTCATCATTAGTGGTGTTTATAAGAGTTTCTTTTTTCCTCTGTGTTACATATGCATCTACAGCTACTTTGCTTCGGGCGGGACTGTTGTCGGCGTTGTTCGTTCTCGGCTTACAATTTTGACACAACCAACTACCAATGTCGATCGACTTCAATGATACCTTCAATATGTTCATAAGGTTTGTGACATCGCACCTCAAAGTATTCCCTTTTGTGTTCTCCATTGTTTTAGTACTAAAAAAGCACTGCAATAAATAACTCGGTTCGGCTCACAGCAATCCTCACAGCACACTCGTCAGTTATGTATTATTCTGTATCACTTCACTAGGCAGTCAATAGATGACTGGCCGCGCGAAGAAGGGAGTTAGCGCCGTGCAATGAGTGTCGCTTACGCGTTTCACTGAGTCACTTACACTGCGAATGCCGGTACTTAGTAATTTATCGAAATTGCAAGTATAACGTTAAATGTTTCGATCAATAAGCATTAATTAGAATTAATTAACACTTGATAAATACGGCGAATCTTAGTACAAATCGTTACAATATACACTAAGCAAACAATCAGTTCGCAATGAGCACTTATTCCACAGATATTGATTATTTTAACGGACTTAGGTGTTGCGCGCACGGCTATTGAAGGTATATGATATATAACATAATGAGTCAGTAGATATTTCTTGTCGGTATATTTTATAAATTTATCGTAAACCGATTGTGGGCCAAAATGCACATGCTAATCTCCAAAATATGTACCTAATTTACATTGTTGAACAAATCTTTATTGTTTTTTGATCTAAAAGACAAGAACAGACCTTCGATTAATCCTTTCATAGTGCCCGTGTGACAAATAATCCAACTGACTAATAAATTTTAGGTGTTGATACTAGAAAAAAGCTGTCTAAAAGAAAATAAATAAATGGAGAGAGTATAGTTTGCATAATGGGGTCCTAATTGTAGTAAAGAATATGCTTAGAAGATATAAATATGAGTACCTTATTTATTTCTCCTTGCAATTAACATTACAGGTATAATCTCTTCTTTTAGTTTGGGATTTGGTCATGCAAATCTTAGAAAATAATAATTGTTAAATTTTGCTTGTTGTGTTACAGATGGTGCTGATCGTACCCAATGGATTGTCTGGTGAGAACTTGGGTCAACGACATCGGTGCCTCAACTCACTCGTGGACCAGGCAGCTGCCGGAGGTATACCGCAGTTCCAAGACATAGCAGCTCTCACTGAACAAACTGCTGTCGACCGATTATTTAAAATAGACTTAGCAATTAAATTGAAGCATGTTGATTATGTCCTTAAAACTTTAAAAGATGATGACATGTTGTATGTCAGTAGGGCGTTGAAGTGCAAATGGCTGTTGGAGCGACGTGATCTGATAAATCCCAAGTATTTAGAAGAAGTACTTTTCCCGGAGATGGTGATGCCAGCAATTACCAAAATGAAGCACTGGTTATATATCAATTTAACTGATCCGCTGATATGTTATATATTTTATCAATATTACAAAAGTAAAAAACTGGATTTTGCTTTAAAGTTTCTAAGTCACTGTGGTAATGAATTTCTACTGAATGAGTTTCCAAAAATATTAACCAAAGTAACGCCCCATCTTCTCAAAGTGCTTGGTGAGAAAAATCCTAAGCTAGTCAAAATATACTTTGACTCATTAGCGACTAACAATGATTTAGTAAAAAAATATTTGACAGATGAACATAGATATTACGACAGTATAAAAAGCTTGTTGAAGTCAGATTCAGAGACATTTTTTGATATAACAGAAAAATATCATAGTTTACGTTCAGATAATAAGCTTAGTCCATTAGCTACTGATTACATCTTGCGTTACCATAAGAACAGATTCATGGCAAAGTCCGAACTCTATGTTGCATATCTTGTACATTTACCTACTGTGGCGCAACGGCTCAGCATAGAGGAATGCCAAGAACTGGTGATAAAATTGGCTTGCGCCGACTATTTAAACTGGTGGTTCTCCTATGAAGCAGTGGAGTCCTTGGTGAAGCGCATTGGCCGCGATAATAGAGCTGCTTTTAAGAAAAAAGTGTTTCTTGATAAAGACATTGGCGAACGTGTAACCGAATGGCCATACGCATTACCAGCCTCGCCAGTAATGACCGCCAGAATTTACAAGCATGTATTCCACGACCAGGACTTTGATCCCATCAATATGCAACAATGTCGTCAAATTAAATACAGAAGGAACTTAGGAGGAGGAGGTCGTATGTTCCAATGTTCCGCTCCATGCATGATAAAGATGAAGTCAGAACTACAAAAACTCTTCGACGAATTCAGGGTTGTCGGCTTCAAGGCAACCCTCCATGAACTAAGAGGGCGAATAGGTGCGGTGAGTTCGGCAGATCGGCGTCGTGACATGTTGCTCGTGTTAGTGAGCAAAAGTGGCGGGCATACTGACAACGTGCGTGCTTTGATACAATTAGCATTGAAATTACGTAATGAGCCTGTGCATGAGAGGGCCGCCATTATTCGGAGCCTAGTGAAGAGAGCAAGCGTTTGGCGTCTTCCGCAAGACGTCTGGGATTCAATGCTGGAGTATGGGCATGGGCTTGGTCTAGATGGCACAGCACCTGAGGCTCCATGCACAGAAGGACTACATGGGGTAGTTATACGTCAGCTTTTGGCTACCGGTAGCTGTGAGCCAGCAGTACTTACTGCCTTTCTTAAATACTTTTCGACACTTGAGGAGTACAAGCTAACAAAAACTGAGCGTTCAACAGTCGCAGCTGGTTTGCAGTGTATTTTAAAGGCAGCAGCTAGCGATGCAGAGCCGAAAGAATCAGCAAAGTACCTTGAGCACTTGTTAGACGTTCTTAAAGAGTGCCACATCTCTTTTCAATCAGCATTACCAGCCGTTCTAGCACTGACAGAGCGTGATTCTGACTTAGCTAAATCGTTATTGATGCGTCTTTACAATGCTGGTGTAGGTCGGCGAGAGCTGCTTCGTCAGTACTTGCAATTTAGGCATGATGATGCCGCACTCATCAACATCTTACGACATGACCCTGAGGTACTTAAATCTGAGTGGCTAATCAAGTTATTAACTGATGGAGAGACTCGTGCTAACCAATTTTTTTTGAAAATAGCTGTGTACTTTAACGAATCAGGAGGTATAGCGGAACAAATACGACGAGCTTTACAAGATAAAATCGTGAAGGCGCCAAATGTGAAGTTTGCACGACCACTGGCCACAATTACTGGTAAAGATATGCAGTCAATATGGTGTGAACAAGATCTAGCAGACGACAAACATTACAAATTGGCTGCAGCTCTTCGAGCTAACATGCATCGTGCGCGGCCAGCTCCAGATGCATTAGTTCTTGGGTGGCGTAAGGCTGGTATGAAGGCAATAGCTTGGCGTGTCATGCGTTGTCGACCCAAGCAAGTCACGCCACTAGTCCAAACGTTACTGCAAGAACGGGTCAGGCGAACGGTCCGTTTAGCACTGGCATTAGCGCAACGCACGAAATGTGCGGCGGATATCTTTTCAACTGCAGCAAGTATTAGACCTTTAGCAGCGTTGCGTGCTGCCTTACCATATTACCGAAATCTTGGGGAAACAGCGGATCCACGAATTTGGGAAATTGTTAAACCGTACATCTCCAGCGTAGACCTTATAAGTCGCGTGGGTCTCCGTCATGTGCTTAAAAACGTTGAATGGGTTCCAAATACTATAAAGCCTGAATATTGCACGGCTTTATATCTCGTCCTTGACAAAATTTCGGACAGATATGCTAATCAGGTTCGTTGTGATATGATGGAATGTCTGCCTCAGGTTGGTGACGAGCAGCTGAAAACTGTGCTATTACGAATATTGGCAAATATTGACGCAGAAAATCCTGTGTCGTTTCCTGCTATTTTCATCAGATACTTAATGCTGAGCAAAAACGAGAACGAAGAAAAATCAAGATTTGAAGAAATATTAAAACCATTTTTGAAGAAAATTGCAGTCTACCGCGAGGATAAAGATGAAATGAAGTCACAGTTTTTTAAAGAGAATCTTGAGCAGATTATTCAATCTCTTCTTTACAATGCTGCGTTCTTTGACTTGAAATACAACTGTAGCTTGATAGTCATCGAGAGAGTTTTGAATTGGATATCTAGTTTTTTACCTAAGGAAACTAACTTTGAACCATACGTCCACATCCATGTGACGATGTTGTTCTTCAAAGCAGTTAGACAGAGCATGGAACATACACCTGAAGTGTTTGCCGATCCGGCGAAGAAAGAATCTGAAGGTGTAGAACTTGTCGGCTTAGCATTTGGGCGGAATATCGCGAGGGAAGTGGCCGATATGAAATCAAAATACTTCGACTCAATAATTGAATTATACCGCAGTGCGTTTACTAAGTACATGTATCATTATTTCGTGTATAGTGGTTCAAAAGATAAGTTTTTGGCTGCCGTTATGAAGGGAATCTTGTCAGAAAGTTTGGGCAGTGAGGGTCGCTTGGCATTCCATATATTTGAAATCTACCAGCGTGCTTTTGAGGCTTCTGTGACTGAGGAAATTCGAGAACTTTTTATGAAAAACAAAGATAAGGAAGTCCAATTCTTTGCACATGCTGCAGTTTATAGGCCCCCTGCGTATCGCGATGCGCCTACTGTTGCGCCATCTCGCGGATCAGTGGTAACAATACGTAGCTGCCCAGCTGACTGGCGCCTTCCCAAGTAGTATATGATTCATACGCACTTCGAGGTCATTATTAATCGAAAATAATTAACAATAATTAACGTTATGACCACGACGATAATCCAATGTGGTTTCAATCAATCTATTTACATTTTTTTCGTGCAAAATCGATATCAAAAGGTAAGTAATGTACCAAAAAAAAATTAGGAATCCAACCCTTCCAAGTGAATGTGTTGCCGCTTATTATTGAATTGAATTTTAGGTAAAAAACTATTTGAAAGCAGGCATGTTTCCAACGTGAGAGAAATTATCGATGTAGATGGTAAACGTATCATCGAGGGAAAAGTTTTACCACAAACTAGGGTAACAAACCCTCCGTACGATGTTACGTTGAAGGTATATGAAAATTTTTTTTTTATTGTTAATTGTATTATTAAGATCTGATGCAAACGACACTAAATCATGAATTTTTAGTTACTTGTATAAGGATAACAACTAGTTGAAGCAAATATGCAGGATCGTACAGTCAAACTAAATAAGTATTTTTAGAGTAATTGTCGATTCTAGTTTCATAGGAATTTCACTAGCCTCTTGCACTAATAAATTAATGCTTTGCTCTTTCGTTTTCCTCAAAGCATGATGTATGGCACTGATAGTGTGGTCCTTGTGTGATTAAAAACATAATTTTTGTGTTGTTTTGTTCATAACTCCGAACGACTGTTGTCACCACATGGCCACACGGGCATCTACTAACTTTCCGATTGAGCCGCGAGGGCGGCGCCACATGCGATGCGCACGGGGCCTATACCTAGATTTTCCGGTAAAATAACAATAACTGAAACTCAATTTTTAAGCTTTATATTAAATTAACCTAGATATATAAGGAAATCTCAAGAGTCAGCCTATAGTCAATATACCATAATGTAATTATCATTTGTGCATCTGCATCGAACCGTTACTGAAAAAAGAAAGCTTTAGGTAACCCGGCTTCGTGGGGCTCTTATTTGTGTAATCACGAAAATTAACTGTTACTGAATATTTCTCCATCCCACAGTTGCTTGGAAGAGACCGCATTTAGCGATAAGGCCGCCCATTGTGCATTTAACTATAGCTGCTGTAATCCGTTCTACGGTCTCTTGTAATTTAATGTTGGTGTACAATAAAGAGTTATCGAGTCGAGGACACTAAATGATTACCGTATATGTGAATGGCTTAAGCATCACACTGCCAGTTCATTAAATGTTGTATTACACACTGCGGCTGAATATAATTCACGCAGCTAGTTAAACAGAGCGGTTTTGTAACAATGCTAGGTTGTTGTTGAATGATTAAGCTAGATGGCTGTGAGTGCTCTGACAAATTATATGGATATTAATTAGCGTGAACACTTCTATTGCGCGATCTAGGTTTTGTAGTATCGTATTAGTTCGGCTAGAGTTCGCTAGATGGCGGTGTATGTCGCCACAGTGGAGCATACAAAGATTCGCTATATTTATTGATGGTATAATGTTAAGCCCCTTGCAATTGTTATTTATGGTGCTAATTGTTCTTGTAAGTATATATTTTGTATGCTTGTTAAAAATAAAGGAAACATATGTATCGTTCATAAATATTTTTAATGTGTATCTGAGGAACCTTTTTTCTTTTAGTTGATTGGTATATTTGGTATAATGGCAGCATAGAAGCTCGTGAATTAATAGGTCGTTACATATATGAAATTGCCGTTATATTGAAGAAATTGGAGGAAACCCAATTTGCAGTACTAACATTTTTGCATTTTTTTAAGGAATAATAAATCCAAGTTATATGATTTTTTGTGTATGAATGAGACAACGTTAAGCTAACAGCAACTTTTATTACATTTTTGAGAAGTGACATCTGTAAAAAAGCAATACGTAATTTATCATCAAAATGGATATCATTTAGGAAGTACTGTTTTTGAAGATCGATTTTAATGTATCAAGCGGCCAATAAAAACAAAATTTAATACATAGTTGTAAAATCTTGAAATCAACTTTCAAACAAAGTATAAATAATGGAAATAGCTACTAAATAACAGGAATAACGAACTCATGAATCTGTAAGAAAACTGCAATTTAATTTGTAACGACCTAATACATAATGACAGTCGCAGGCTGCGAGCGTTTGTCCAACCTCGGAGAGAAAAAAAACGCGAGTATATATATAACACTAGCTGTTGCCCGCGGCTCCGCCCGCGTGGATGTCGGTTTTCCTGAATTTTCTTTGCTATAAACCTCACGGAGCCCGAGACCTTTCCAACGAATGCAAAACCGTGGAAATCGGTTCGTGCGTTCTGGAGTTATAGCGTCAGGAAGGAAAACCCGACTTATTTTTATATAGTAGATTATTTGAATAACAGGACATATTTTTCTTTAACGTTTATTATAAGACAACTTAGATCAAGCAGTTAAATTAGTAACAAAATAATACAACGTAGAGATGTGTTGGTCGCCAATGCAGATACAACTTTAGTAGGGCCGACCAGACGGGACAAATGATATTATTATACATACATATGTTATATCACAGCCAACTAGTTATTTTAGCCAGTTAATTGACTCCACGACCGCAAACGGCGGGATTCAATGAAACGACTAGGCCGATAGTTAATTGAACAAGAATCATTAGTTGTGATTGATATTTTCCATGATATACTTATAGTCCGTTTTTTTAATCCAGACATTAAATTGACAACTGCAAATGTCTAATTGTGAAATAATGATGCCAGCTTTTATTGTTTAGTGACGTGCCCCGGAACTATCGACAGTGTTTGTGGCCTAGATACAAGTAAACCACTAGTTTTATTATATTTTAAGAAAAAGTTAAAATGAAAGCGGTTTTTAGTTTCGTACCCTATCCATATAAGCTAACTATAAAATAACCTACAAAAATCTGTACTAAATTTAATTTATCGACAACTTTCGATACTGGTGGCACATGACTATTTTTTTATTGCAATAAACCGGCAACACAGGTAATGTCATTTTACTATCAGAAATTAAAAAACTGACTTTAGACTTTTTTTTAGTTGAGAATAGGACAGGTTAAGCTGGAGTGGAGTCACCAAAACAGCACATCCCGGTACGAATTGATAGATTGAGTTAGATAGATATGGCGGATGATAGAGAAATAAGAGACATCACTCAGTCCTAAGATGTTTCAGTTGTTTTTCAGGCATTTGAAAGACGATGTTTGCATTCAATTAACTGGCTAAAATATTACGATGGCGGCGAAATACATTATCTATCTCTTTCTCTCACACGTAAAAGAATACGTCAGTCTTTGATTATAGTCCACGCCACAAAATAAGTCCAATTCGGAACTAAAAATGACATCGCCGTGTTGATTGGTTGGGGCCATTGGTTGACAGCACATTTTTTTTATGTTGGACTAGTGGAAATTATAGTTATCGGCATATAAATCAGACCAAGTCACAACATGCAGGTACCCTATCTGCACAGTACGCGTTGGGAGGTTTTCCGGGATAGCATGAGGTGGTACACTATTATGGTAATATAGCAGTACAATTAAACCGTGTCATTTTTTTCATCAGTAAAGAGAAGTCGCTGTCACATTCTTAATGTTGTAACGTTGCAAACAATATAATTTCTTAAGTTCTGCGGTTCAACTACTGTTACATTCATAACTGAACAGTAATAGATCTGGTGTAATAAAAAGACTATACTGGTAACTATATGTTGCCACAGTCACGCTGCGCTCAAGGGACTTATTTCGAGGCGGGTACTTTAGTTTATATTTGTTTATCTCGACTCGACGGCCATACTATACAATAAATAACACATAGCTCATCCAATGGAAGAAATTCAGATCCTAAAATGCCACTCAGCTGAACCTCGATTTCTCTGGAAAAAGATTGTATGAGGTTGTCTGGCAGATTGTCTATACAATTTTTCCTCAGATGAATCGTGACTCAGCTGAGTGAAATTCTAGAATATGGACCTTAATATAGCTTTAGTCGCATAATGCCCAATTCGCAAAATGTCTACCCTGTCTGAAAAGGGCTAATTCGCGAAATGACAAATTCTATAAAGGACTAATTAGCAGAATGCCTAATTCTCAAACGGACCAATTCGCAAAAGGACAAACACTTGATTATCATAGATTGCGCAATCCGACTTGGTTAGGTTAGGTTAGAAGGCTTACGCGGGAGCGGAGCGGAGCGTAGCTCCCGCATTAAGCCTTCGTGGTTATTTTTAAGCTATTCATCATCATCATCATCATCAGGCTATATTAGTCCACTGCTAAGAAATATTATTTTAAGCTATTGCATAGCTTCTATCGAGGGCCTTGAGCGCGGGAACCGAATCCAGAAATTCCGTAACGAAAAAACCTCACGCTCCCCACTCCGACGGGCACGGAGGTGTGGCTTGAAGGCCGTGCATTGTCTAACATACATATACATACATATACATACAAATACATATACATGTACATATACATATTATATTATTACCTACATATTATTATTAAATAATTATGCAAAAGTTGATAAAAAATGCTATGCAATAGCTTTACCGCGGCAATCCCCGAGTGCCACAGTCAGTTTTTTTTTAACCATGCAGAGATAAGTCATTTTTGTACCGAAAAATTTTAGTCCTGAGAATTAGTCCTTTCGCGAATTAGTCCTTTTGAGACACGGTAGGCATTTTGCGAATTAGGCATTATGCGACTAAACGTTAATAGCATAGGTTTTCTTTGTAAACATTTATGTCGAAATTATTAAGACTATTATTTCCGTAGTTTTCTTTTTAAACCGTTTTAGCTTAATACTGTAGTATTGCTCGGGACATATATATTGGACATAAAATGTGCTCTATACGCACAGTACACCTTTCTTGTCTGTGTATTGAGAATAACACGAGGTGCTACGGCGGTGGACGAGTTCCAATTCACCACGCATAGATTATTACGCTGTCTTGCGATTTAAGTCTAAGATACATGTCACGAGGTATATTACAGTGCAGTTAACATTTAAAAAAAAAAACAATTTATTTACCAAAAACGTACTTTTATCTTTTGAAAAACATAACGTAATCCTATCGACAAGATAATGGGTCTACATGAGCACGATTGAAAGTCTCTAAATATTGCATTTTAATATCGTGATCCGTTGTAGGGTCGCTTTTTTTAAGAATATTACCAACCGAAATTGTCGATCCCCTATAACCCCTCCAACTAAGCTAAATTGTTTGGAGTGAGTTCACGTCGGTAGTGTAATGGCCAGGATTCGAACCCGGGACCTCTCGATCGTAAGGCCGTTCCCTTAACCACTAAGCTACCGACGCTTAACGTATCGCGTTCGTTTGCACATTTATTGACCATACACGAATCGCGGTATTTATTGAGAATATAACATACATAATCCCCTTAAGGGCATTGAAATATATTTAATAAGGTTTGGTTATACATATACAACATTGGTTTTTGTACACCATACTACACTTTTTTCCATAAAGTCATTTGTACACTATAAAGAAAATAAACAAAAAGTTTTAAACTCATGTCATATAATTCAGAACTTTATTTCATATGTAACAAAACTAAGGGAATAATCACAATTTGACCTTAAATGCAACAATTTAACTCAGTTTGCTAAGAAGAGCTTAGAAATTTGTTAGAATTTCATAACAAATAAACCATTCCTTTCCTCTTTTTACAAGAACTCCAACTGATTTATACACATACATATGTTCACGTCTTTTTACTCCAAGGTAGGTACAGACAACAGCCCACCGTAGGACACGACGGTAATTCCGTCTAATTGAGCAGTCCGACTGGGGAAGTACCTCCGCTCTACAGAATACCGCGGCCATTATAACCTCGTGTTATGTTTTCGGCCGTGAGTAGGGTAGCCAGAGCACACTGGAGAGTTTTTGTGCTGTCAGTGGGAAGACCAAAGGCTTGGCCTGTTCTATCTTCTACACTGACGACACAGAAACTCTCTGTTCTTAAAGGGTCGGCGGCGTTAGTGTGACTCCCCTGGTGTTACACATGTCCATAGGCCACGGTAACTACTTTACATCAGGTGGGCCGTGTGCTTGTCTGTCACCTAAGTGGTATAATATTTTTTTAAGTCATATAACGGGTGCTTAAATTACAAAAATGATTGCTAAAATACATATTTTATTAACTTCTTTTTTATTATCTTCGATCACTTTCAACAATAGTTTACGAATAAGGGGGACGATATCATTGAGAGTTTTTAAATTTTGGTATTAGTAAAACGAATTTAAAAAAATTTCAATGTTAAAACAAATAATAATACAAGATATCTTCTAAAGTTTACACGAATATCACTCATGTAAATAAAAACAATTTTTTACGGTTTCTATCGCAATTTATTTGTTATTAGTTACTTGGAAGCATTCTCGAACATGGCTACTGAAAAGTAGCCGAAACGTCGGTCTAAAAGTAAATAACAACAAACAAATCGTGATAGAATACGTTGAAAATTGGTTTTATTTTAATAAATAATAATACCTCTAAAAATTCCGCCTAAGACTTGGTTTTTGTAGGTCCAATTTGGTTTAATGAGGCCCTTACTGATCATATCGCGCTTTTCTAAACTTGATAGGAGAAAGCCCTTCGCATTTCATGATGAAAAGGTCTACTATATGAAATCGAGGTCTCTATAACGACTTTCTTCCTATACCAAGGGTTGGCAGAACGAGTGTGACGCCCCTGGTGTTGCACACGTCCATAGGCCACGGTAACCACTTTTCATCAGGTGGGCCGTGTGATTGTCTGCCACTTAAGTGGTCTAAAAAAGCTTTTAAGACGGAGCACTGTGGTTTTTGGTGGAGGCGGTTCGATTCCGACTATTGCCTTCAGTGTCCCCGTGACGCGGTAACCGCGGCAGAAAAAAATAGGAACATATCTCACCAATTAAGTTTAAATGCTTGTATAAATATAATCTCACTAGTGGTGAGTATAAGTCTCTAAACTTATGGGTCCTTAGACAGAAAAAAATGCTTGAGAAACATTTCTCATGCTCGTTAAGCATTTTCGACAGTTTTAAATAATCCTTGACAAGCATATTATGTGCTTGACGAAGATGAATGTGTTTAATGCCGGTCAAGCATACTTTACACTTTAGAAATATTAAGTGTGTTTTGCTTGACAAGCATTAAGCAAAACACGCTAAATGCATTACGGAACGACATAATATGTGCATATGCATAGACTTGAGCAAACAAAGTGGTGATGGCGTAAGAGTTGCGAATGTAATCTGTCTCTTAACAAACTATGAGTACTTACATTTAGTGACAAGTGCGTTATTTTAAGTTTTAAAAACTATAACTATTATATTCTTGCTTAGAGCAATTGTAAAGAAACTCATAATTATCTGGATTTAAAGAGATTCTATTCTTTTTATTTCGCTTTAAATACAGCACCGTTTCTTTCATTTTTTGCCAGCTTAGAGAGCTGTATCAACCAACAGGCATTATATTAAATTAAACGCTTCTCAATCACGTAAATGCTTGTCAAACGCGTAAATGCTTGTCAAGCACGAAAATGCTCGTCAAGCATTTTGGCCGTCTAACGTCCCCAATGTTATTCTGAGAGGGGTATCACGCTTAACACTGGCCCACGATGGATGGCCGGTGTATAGCTTGTTATCTGCATCGGCGAGCGCCATTCCGTGCCTAGTATAGTAAGTGTATACGTACATAATATAACTAATAAATAATATCTAACAATTATTTCTCCTTGTTGAGTGCCTCTATGAACTCTTCTAATTTCTCTTGCACTTGTCTTACTCGTTCTGAAATAAACATATTAATATATTAGGCATTAAAAATATTTTTCTTAGCAAATTCATCATCATATCATCCACACACAGTCCACTGCTGAACATAGGCCTCTCCTATAGACTTGCAGAACGACCGATCTAAAGCAGTCCGCATCCAGCGCTTCCCGGCGACCTTGATGAGGTCGTCCTTCAACCTGGCCGTTGTGCGTCCTACACTACGTGTACCCGTACGCGGTCGCCATTCCGGAAATTTTTTGTTCCAAATTACAAATTAATCCTTTGATAAACAATATCTTTATGGGAAATATATATTTTTAACAAAGTTCATATATTTTCATATTGGAATTCAAATTGGTAGATCTTTAGTCAAATTTATCGACACTGATACATACAGGTTAGAAGAAGTTAAATTGATTAATTAACAAAGATGAAAGGCACTCACTTAATTCTTCAGCTAGTTCTACTCTTCTACCAGATAAAAGTTTCTTCTTTAATTCAGGATCTGCTGCCATCTATAACACAAAAGGCATACAGTTCCACACTACGAACACAATTGAGGAATACTTATTTTTTAAAGTTGAAGGTTTTCATCCCTTTTATTTAATGGTCTATGCAGAATTTAATGATTTTTGTCTTTTGACCACTGACCTCGTCGAGCACTTCCCGCAGTTCCCGGTCGAGGCGGTTGGCTTCCCGGTTCCCGATCTGCTGGCGCAGCGCGTTGGCCGTGGTGCGGAGCGTCTGCTGCACGCGCCAGAACATTACCACCTCACAGCACTCCTTCTGGGAAACAGTACAGAGACGCTAGATAAACTATTAGCTTTATTAATATTATAAATATGAGAAGCTTAAACCATTAACCAATGAACCGATTTTGATCGAACTGACTAAACCGCACACCGTCTGTGGGTCGCAGTGCAAGGCCAAAGGTGAGCTGTATAGAGTATATCCCTTGCACCCTGGCGGACCCAGCGCCGTCTCTCTCAGTCTGGCCCTCCTCGGAACTTTTATAATAGACTAAATGCTGCCCGCGGCTTCATCCGTCTGTCCTTAACCTTTCCCAATATATAAATATTCTACATAATTCTACACAACGCAATCTAGATCCATAGTAAGCATAGCTTAACTAGCTTGTTATGAAATCTAGAATGTAGATAAATATACTCAGATATTTCTTTTGTTGTGTGCTACGCCAAAGAGGACGCCAATATCGGTATATTATACATTCAATGAAGACTTTATATCATCGCGCCGCCGCGCCTACTGTACTCACCCCGTTTCCATTTTGTTGACTATACAAGTAGAAACTTTTCCGACAGTCTCGCGCACGGATCTGCGCTCGTTGGAGGAAGTTTCTGAAATTACATTCAAGTCATTAGGACTTTGAGAGCACGCTTTGCGCTTTGAAGAGCACCAAGTAGAGCACGAACATCTGTGGCATTCGTTACACGTTAAAAAGTCCAAAAACTGTGCCTCGAGCACAACATTTCGTAACGTAAACGTATCGTAAGAATCGGAGCATTGCGATTGGTTCACAGTAGGCAGTCGGCCAATCGCAGTGCTCTGTTCGCTGGATACGTTTACGTTACGAATTCGAATATTATTCGTGCTTGGGACATTGGTGTAATTATAAAACTCTGCGTTAGATTACGTGCAGGAAATCCCCACGGAGCCAGGGGGGGAGGTTATGTCGGACTCGGACCGACTAAACTGCACGCAGTCAGTTGGTCGTAGTGCTAGGCCGAAAGTAAGGTTGTCATGCGACATATCCCTCGTACCCCGGCTGACCCAGGGCCATTCCTCTCGGTCTGGCCCTCCTCGGGCGAATATGGGTATTTGCATTGGTCTGGTCGTGCCTCGGAGAGCACCTTAAACCTTCGGTTCCGGTTGCCATACAAACATCTATGGCAGTCATTACGGGTAGTTGGAGCCCTCAAAAGTCCAACAACCGGTCTAACTGCAATGCTTTATGGAGGTCAGATGGCAGTCGCTTCACAGAAAATGTCAAAGTTTAGCCAAATCCGCAATTGGACTAGTAAAAGCGGACCCCAGACTCCAAGTTGATGGTTTCAGATGCGACTGGCATTAACGGTAGAGTGAAGATGTCTCCGTACCTGAGGTACACGGGCTTCCAAGTCTCCCGTATATAATCATTATCGACATCGATCCCCCGCCGCCGCAGGTTGTCCCGTACCGCCACCACCTCGTCGTACGCCAGCACAGGCCGTGCCACTCCCAGGCGCTCCAGCTCAGTGCGGACTTCCGCCCGCCGGCTCTGCTCGTCGGAGGTGGATTGCCAGTACAGCCAGCGTTCTTTCACACCAGGTCCTGTGGATATACACAAGTTTTACTCTGTTACATAGGCTATGGTGACTGATCACTGCAGTACTTGAACTAGAATGTACGTATTTTGAATTAAATTTTTAAGTGTAGAATATACTGCTTCCGGGCTGATTGGCCGTGGTCGATGTGAAACTTGCGTTCCAGACGTTTCGTCGATCACTGCGGTCGACATCTTCAGTGGCTTCGGAGACCTTGCCTCGCCGGCGGCTGACGTGCGACTGACGCGATGCCTTGAATCACGGCTGTATTTATAGGCCCGGTCGGAGCGGGGAATCAACTCACTCGATTCTGATTGGTCGAACGCTGTAGCGCGGACGTACTCGATCATCGACATCGACAGTGAGCTCTGGCTACCCTACTCATCGCCGAGAACACAACACGAGGTTATGGCAGCGGTATTCTGTAAGGCGGAGGTACTTCTCCAGTCGGACTGTTCACGCCGTGTCCTACCTCCTACAAAATGGTAGTACTGATACGTGTAGTATAAAGGCTCGGTAAGAGGGTAGATTGATTTTTTCACAACTAAAAACTTTTTTACTGTTCACCGCCAATATTCCAATTTCTCTGTGATCATGGTGCTTGCAACTCCGCCAAAATATCTACTACTCGTAACAATGCAACATGCTAAACATCTCGACACCGAGAGAGTAGAGGTGGGAAAGTCATGTATTAGTCTGTGACCTTAGTGGTACACCAAAGGTGCTTGGTTTCCCCGTGTTCCTATGGCCATTCCTGCTGGGACTCACCAGTGAGGTCCTTCAACTCCTTGTTGACCATGTCCAGCCGTTCCTTGACCGCGCTGTCCATGAGCGACACAGCGGCGTCCCAGTCCTGCCGCGACGATACGCAGCGGTCTTGCAGAGCGTTTAGTTGCAGTACGCGTAATACCTGCAGATATATAATAAAAAACGGTTACGTGGTTAATTTGTCTGCAGTAGAAATAGGAGCGAGAGGTATACCAGCAAAATCTTTCTATAACCTACTTACAGATCTAAGCCTATCGAGAGTTATAATAAACTCATTACTACGACGAATATCTAAAGCGGCACAAGCAGCTTCGCATCAAATTTGGTTAGGCAGGCAGGGGAACTTAAGCATACATCAACAAAAGGGGCCCCTTCTTAACCTACACCGGAGTCGCAAGTCCCAGGCACTGTCCCGAGTTCCCAACTCAGCAACGTGATGGACCAGGCACCCTCGCGGAGAATCCATGGATAGCTAACGCCCCCCACCCCGCCGGTACTCACGTCCTGGGCGCGCTCCTCCCACTGGTGCCGCCGCAGCGCCTCCTCCACGGCCTCGCGCTTGACGGGCTCGTGCCCGGGGCCCTGTCGCTCCGCTCGCCCCCCACCCGCCGGTACTCACGTCCTGGGCGCGCTCCTCCCACTGGTGCCGCCGCAGCGCCTCCTCCACGGCCTCGCGCTTGACGGGCTCGTGCCCGGGGCCCTGTCGCTCCGCTCGCCCCCCACCCGCCGGTACTCACGTCCTGGGCGCGCTCCTCCCACTGGTGCCGCCGCAGCGCCTCCTCCACGGCCTCGCGCTTGACGGGCTCGTGCCCGGGGCCCTGTCGCTCCGCTCGCCCCCCACCCGCCGGTACTCACGTCCTGGGCGCGCTCCTCCCACTGGTGCCGCCGCAGCGCCTCCTCCACGGCCTCGCGCTTGACGGGCTCGTGCCCGGGGCCCTGTCGCTCCGCTCGCCCCCCACCCGCCGGTACTCATGTCCTGGGCGCGCTCCTCCCACTGGTGCCGCCGCAGCGCCTCCTCCACGGCCTCGCGCTTGACGGGCTCGTGCCCGGGGCCCTGTCGCTCCGCTCGCCCCCCACCCGCCGGTACTCACGTCCTGGGCGCGCTCCTCCCACTGGTGCCGCCGCAGCGCCTCCTCCACGGCCTCGCGCTTGACGGGCTCGTGCCCGGGGCCCTGTCGCTCCGCTCGCCCCCCACCCGCCGGTACTCACGTCCTGGGCGCGCTCCTCCCACTGGTGCCGCCGCAGCGCCTCCTCCACGGCCTCGCGCTTGACGGGCTCGTGCCCGGGGCCCTGTCGCTCCGCTCGCCCCCCACCCGCCGGTACTCACGTCCTGGGCGCGCTCCTCCCACTGGTGCCGCCGCAGCGCCTCCTCCACGGCCTCGCGCTTGACGGGCTCGTGCCCGGGGCCCTGTCGCTCCGCTCGCCCCCCACCCGCCGGTACTCACGTCCTGGGCGCGCTCCTCCCACTGGTGCCGCCGCAGCGCCTCCTCCACGGCCTCGCGCTTGACGGGCTCGTGCCCGGGGCCCTGTCGCTCCGCTCGCCCCCCACCCGCCAGTACTCACGTCCTGGGCGCGCTCCTCCCACTGGTGCCGCCGCAGCGCCTCCTCCACGGCCTCGCGCTTGACGGGCTCGTGCCCGGGGCCCTGTCGCTCCGCTCGCCCCCCACCCGCCGGTACTCACGTCCTGGGCGCGCTCCTCCCACTGGTGCCGCCGCAGCGCCTCCTCCACGGCCTCGCGCTTGACGGGCTCGTGCCCGGGGCCCTGTCGCTCCGCTCGCCCCCCACCCGCCGGTACTCACGTCCTGGGCGCGCTCCTCCCACTGGTGCCGCCGCAGCGCCTCCTCCACGGCCTCGCGCTTGACGGGCTCGTGCCCGGGGCCCTGTCGCTCCGCTCGCCCCCCACCCGCCGGTACTCACGTCCTGGGCGCGCTCCTCCCACTGGTGCCGCCGCAGCGCCTCCTCCACGGCCTCGCGCTTGACGGGCTCGTGCCCGGGGCCCTGTCGCTCCGCTCGCCCCCCACCCGCCGGTACTCACGTCCTGGGCGCGCTCCTCCCACTGGTGCCGCCGCAGCGCCTCCTCCACGGCCTCGCGCTTGACGGGCTCGTGCCCGGGGCCCTGTCGCTCCGCTCGCCCCCCACCCGCCGGTACTCACGTCCTGGGCGCGCTCCTCCCACTGGTGCCGCCGCAGCGCCTCCTCCACGGCCTCGCGCTTGACGGGCTCGTGCCCGGGGCCCTGTCGCTCCGCTCGCCCCCCACCCGCCGGTACTCACGTCCTGGGCGCGCTCCTCCCACTGGTGCCGCCGCAGCGCCTCCTCCACGGCCTCGCGCTTGACGGGCTCGTGCCCGGGGCCCTGTCGCTCCGCTCGCCCCCCACCCGCCGGTACTCACGTCCTGGGCGCGCTCCTCCCACTGGTGCCGCCGCAGCGCCTCCTCCACGGCCTCGCGCTTGACGGGCTCGTGCCCGGGGCCCTGTCGCTCCGCTCGCCCCCCACCCGCCGGTACTCACGTCCTGGGCGCGCTCCTCCCACTGGTGCCGCCGCAGCGCCTCCTCCACGGCCTCGCGCTTGACGGGCTCGTGCCCGGGGCCCTGTCGCTCCGCTCGCCCCCCACCCGCCGGTACTCACGTCCTGGGCGCGCTCCTCCCACTGGTGCCGCCGCAGCGCCTCCTCCACGGCCTCGCGCTTGACGGGCTCGTGCCCGGGGCCCTGTCGCTCCGCTCGCCCCCCACCCGCCGGTACTCACGTCCTGGGCGCGCTCCTCCCACTGGTGCCGCCGCAGCGCCTCCTCCACGGCCTCGCGCTTGACGGGCTCGTGCCCGGGGCCCTGTCGCTCCGCTCGCCCCCCACCCGCCGGTACTCACGTCCTGGGCGCGCTCCTCCCACTGGTGCCGCCGCAGCGCCTCCTCCACGGCCTCGCGCTTGACGGGCTCGTGCCCGGGGCCCTGTCGCTCCGCTCGCCCCCCACCCGCCGGTATTCACGTCCTGGGCGCGCTCCTCCCACTGGTGCCGCCGCAGCGCCTCCTCCACGGCCTCGCGCTTGACGGGCTCGTGCCCGGGGCCCTGTCGCTCCGCTCGCCCCCCACCCGCCGGTACTCACGTCCTGGGCGCGCTCCTCCCACTGGTGCCGCCGCAGCGCCTCCTCCACGGCCTCGCGCTTGACGGGCTCGTGCCCGGGGCCCTGTCGCTCCGCTCGCCCCCCACCCGCCGGTACTCACGTCCTGGGCGCGCTCCTCCCACTGGTGCCGCCGCAGCGCCTCCTCCACGGCCTCGCGCTTGACGGGCTCGTGCCCGGGGCCCTGTCGCTCCGCTCGCCCCCCACCCGCCGGTACTCACGTCCTGGGCGCGCTCCTCCCACTGGTGCCGCCGCAGCGCCTCCTCCACGGCCTCGCGCTTGACGGGCTCGTACACGGGGTCGGAGTCCCTCGCGCGCGCCATGAGCTCGGCGAACTCCTCGCGCAGCGCCTCGAGCCCGGCGCGGATGGACGTGGTGGGCAGCTCCGCCTCCGCCCACTCGCGGAGCTTTATGTCCACGGCGGTGTTGAATTTGTCTGTCAATGTAATGGGAAGGTTATTTATTGTTTTTAAACTATTTCTAGCAATATCTATGGCATAGATATCATGTGGTGCCAATTTTTAATATTATTATCAAGAACCAAGCGGTTCAGTGACTTTTCGTTGCCGCACCATTAAGACTTGGAACTCCTTGCCACCTCACGTGTCTCTTACTTCCTACAGTCCCGGGTCCTTCAAGCGGGGCGTGAAAAAGATTCGGATGAGTCCGTCAACCTGAGTGCCACTATTGTTAACATGGCATGAGTATGCAATGATGTCCCTCTTTCCTGAGACTTTGCCTTCAGCTTATCATCAGGCGAGGTGAAGATAAATTGACGTGTCCAGCGTGTCCTATATAAAAAAATTGTGTGAAAGCGATTGTGATAAAATTTGATACAGGGGTAAATTAGACCTTTGGATAGGATATAGGCAACGTTTGGTCGCGATAACCGACCTATGAAGCCATGGACACCAACTAGTAGTCCGTAAAGTCTACGATTGTTTTGTATTGTTATGTACACATTAACTTTGTATGTGTCCTTTGTTAGGTTGTGCAATAAAAAGTACCCATCTATCTATTTATTAGGATATATTGGACAGAAACTATTTAATAGTTCAGATACACCTCTTACTACACACTACACATACGAACGAGTGAAGAACGGATAAGTAATATGTTCGATAATGGACTATATGCAGCTAATATGTTGATGATGATGATGAAATGTATTAAATGTATAATTGAATACTCGAAATAAAAAAAACTATTTACAAATTCAAATACTTTTCTACATAATATTACTATCGAAGTTATACGGATCAGTGACTGATAAGATCACAAACACTCACTAAAATCTTCTCAAAAATTCAATTAACCCCTTTAAATATTATCAAAGTCACACCAACGAGTGATGGCTAGATACCTTTCAAAGTAAATATACTAAATATTCAAGAAAAAAAACTACTCAAAACATCAGATACCCCTCTTACTGTTGTCGAAATCATACGGGTCCAACCATATTGTCGATTGGTTCCCATCTGGGGCGTATTTCACTTGTCTGGGTACGAGAGCTGGGAAGTATGGGAAACTATTAGTGGGATATGACAACTTGACAAGCTATTCATCAGATTTAGAGCTGAATTTAGATGGCTTAAACTGGTTTCAAATCTTTTTGTTTCTAAATAACGATAACGCGATTCAGTTAAGTGGCACGCCATCTAGTGAACAGAACTGGAATTAATTGTTTGAGTGTAGGTTTGATCGTGATTTTAAAAACTGCCCTTTATAGTCGAATTTTTAATTACACGAAGTAAGCTGACGTTTACTGGGTTGTCAGTATTTGAAGAAATAAAAATAGTTTTGTGACAATCCTAGTAAAATCATTCGTTGATTCTTCTTTGATTCCGTCAAGAAAGTCATGACAATTGAGGGTGAATGCATCACTATTACATTGAATATGGCATCATTATTTCACAAAGTGACATTAGATGAAGTAAGCTGACGTTTACTGGGTTGCCAGTTTTTTATGAAACTGCGACTTGTCTAACTGGACAACTTCCATATCGCCAATGGGTTGTAGAAGTCAGATGCAGTCGCTTCACGGAAAATATCTTTGATCAGCCAAATCTATAGTTAGACTGGAAAAAGCGGACCCCAAACTCCAAGGTATGAAGGTTCCGGGTGCGACTGGGATTAACGCTAGGATGAAGAAGAATCCCTTCGTTGATGGAGAAGGAACACAAGTATCACTACCATATTTAATGCGAAGGGTGTCGTAAGAGGCGACTAACGGCAATATATGCAGACGATATCACTGTGGGAGAAGGAAATCTCGAAATAAAACCCTGTACCGACCCGTCTGGCCAGCATGGAAACAGTACACCAAAGCCTCCCGACATTGGGAGAGGCCTATGTCCAGCTGCGATAGGCTAATTGATTCATCGTCATCATATCAGTCGCACACACTCCACTGCTGAACATAGGCTTCTCCTATAGACTTGCAGAATGACCGATCTAAAGCAGCCCGCACCCAGCGCTTCCCGGCGACCTTGATGAGGTCGTCCTTCCACCTGGCCGTTGGGCATCCTACACTGTGTTGCCCGTAAGCGGGCGCCACTCCAGAACATTTTTGCTCCAGCGGCCATTTGTTCTGCGCGTTTTGTGTCCCACCCACTGCCACTTCAACGAGCTAATCCGCTGGGCTGTCAGTTACTTTTTTCTCTCTCTATATACCTATATATTGTTTGATTGATTTGTTTAGTATGTGTTTTTTATAAAAAACACGCAACAAAATTGTTTACCTTTAGTTAATTAAGTACCGAATCAAATGGAGTATAATGTTATACATTTAAGTTCAAATTGAATTAAATGAAATTTTAAAGCATTTAGTATTCAAATCGATTATGATAGAAAAATATTGAATCAGCCCAGGTGGGATTCGAACCCGCGATCCTTCTCTTACAGAGAGAATGTTCTAACCACTGATCCACCACTGGAACCGGTAGCCCAGTGGTCAGAGAATTCTCGATGGACCTTATAGGACCGATTCAATGTTTTTCCTATCTCAAGATAGAGGTCAACCTCGACGGACCTCACTGGTGGATCAGTGGTTAGAACATTCTATCTGTAAGAGAAGGATCGCGGGTTCCAATCCCGCCTGGACATATTCAATATTTTTCCTATCTTAATCGAGTTTAAAAACAGTTCATTTCACATTTTCATTGGCTTTGGTTAATTGCGTAATCAAATGAATTATAATCTGTGACCTACCAACATCACTGGCCGCGTTGGCGGCAGCTGGGAGGTATATGTTCCCGAACACTTTCCCTGCGGCTGCCTGCCATAGGGCGTGTTGCAATCGTAGTTCCCACACGTTGGCGGCCACGGCCGACAGCTCGGCCGACTGGTCGAGCAACTCGGCGCGCGCTCGCTCGAATAGTTCGTCACGGTCGAGTTCGCGCTGTCTGTACAATACAATTTATATTGGAGAGTTATAGAAGTGATTTTTAGTTTTCTTTAAGTGTGAAGCCTAAAATATACTATTCTAAATATGGCGTGCAAAACGTATTGCTCAACGAGTTTGGAAACGTTGCGCAACGCGCACGATATCACAATGGTCTTACTTGGATTCGGCTTTTGGAGCAGGTAAAGAAAGTTTTCATAAATATATATGTGGTTAACATGACTCCACAAGATGAAAAAATTAGCCTTTGTTCACCTTGATGAATCAATCCCAAGGCAATCGAATGACAGTAGATGTGGCGAATTATTTCACCTGAAAGACAGGGCGCAGGTGAAATGTTTTTGAGGTGATATCAGGACAGTACAATTTCTACTTTGTTCACCTGAGAGGTATCATTTGGTTTTGGATGAACAAAGTGGAATAAACTATTCTAACATTTCAGTAGAGGTCGTATGCCATGGGAGCTTGTATCATTTTTTTATACCATTAAGGTGGCAAATAAGCATACGGGCCACCTGATAGAAAGTGGTTACCGTAGCCAATGGATGTGTGCAACACCAGGGGCGTCACACTCGCGCTGTCGACTCTGATGAAATCTAACGCTCTTCTTGAAGAACCCCATATTGTAGTCGCTTAGGAAAACCAAAGCAGGGAGCTTCCTCACCATTCGATAGGAGCTGCAAGCTTACCTGGGGAAGGTATTCTTCCATTCAGTTTCCAGGTTGAACCGCTGCGCCTTGAACGCGTCTGCCTGTTGTTCCACTGAAGCTCGTACCATCCGCCAGAAGCAATCTGCCACGGCTAGCGACAGGTTGCGTGTGGTGACCTGTGATGGAGTCACTAGGCCGTCTCTGGGGGTAGGAGGTACAGTGTATTGTTTAGGCTGCAGAGAAATTGCGTACTTGACATCCGGCTCGAAGGACCATTTAATTTACAGTCCGGTTTCAGAGAACATATAAAAGAGCGTAATATTGGGTCCGGCTCGAAAGACCGATAAATATACAGCTAGTTTTCAGAGTACAGAGAAATTGCGTACTTGACATCCGGATCAAAGGACCATTTCATGTAGTTAATTTTCTAAAGTTCGAAAGACCATTTTATAGTCAGTTTTCTGAGAGCAGAGTTATTGTGTACTAGACATCAGCAGGGCTAACATGCGTGCCACGAGATACCTATCTCGAGGCATTTTGCCGTTTTATGTCGATATCGACTGTTGGTAACATGGCCAATTTCATGGCGATCTGTCAGATGTCGACATAACTCGACTTCGAGAAATCATCTCTACTTAGTGTCTGCAAATCGTAACATACGTGCCCTTATTACTCGAATTTTGACATTTAAAATGTTTTGTCTCCCGTCTTTCATTTGGTCGACGTGAAGTTATCTCGTGTAAACTTTTTGTGCTCGGTTCATTTTGGACTAAAACAGCGACTGCAAGCCATTTTCGACCTTAATGACATTTCCTTTGTTACGTGTCTTTTCGCGTTAATTGATGACGCTGATCACGAATATAAGAAAAAAAAATCGATAGCATGTCATGTCAATAAGGTCGAACATTGTTTGCTCTATTTTTTCTCTTTTTTTCATCCCTAGCATCGCTAACTAGTCGGTACTTTCGAGCAAATGGCCGTATCGGGCCGATTTTATCGGATAAATGTGAAAACAGCACAAGATGTCGTCTATCGGCGTCCACCGATATCGGATAAGTATGAAAACGCTCTTACACTCTAGGGGTAGGGCAAACAAGACCACGTGAAGTCGGATTTGCAGAGATTCATATCTGTCACTAACTTTTGACTACTCAAGACAATAATTGAAGGGTAAAACTTGTTTTTGCCTTAACATGTTTAAAAAATGTGTATGCCATAGGCAATAATTAAAAAAGTTAGACGCGAGAAAATATGTCGACGTTACTTTGCTCGAGAAGACTCGAGATGATATCTCATCTCAATTTGAGATAGTTGACGACGCGCCCATGTTAGCCCTGCAGGCTCGAAAAGGATCATTTAACTTAAATAGCGATATATTAATATTCTATTCAAGGTAAATGAAATCAACAGAAAAGTAGAAGAAAGGGCCGCGGGCTCCAAAGTACAAACTTTGAATGTAACCGGGACTAGCGCTAATCCTAAAATCCTGTCGTACTCACTTGAACAGCTTGGAGGCTCTGAAGAACCTCTCCTCGTATTCGCGAATGTTCTGTATGGAGTCGTCCTTGCGGCTGCGGCCCGTCACCACCGCGTAGTATCCTAACGCCTTCATGGGGAACAGCTTGCCTTCTAGGATGCGTCGGATCTGTTCTCACAAGGCAAATGTATGTTGTCGTTAAAAACAATTCATCGATTTCTTCTCCGAGGCCCAGAGGGACAGGAATTATCCTGGGAACCGTCTCGAATTTGAAGAGTCATGGCAGATGGCAGTTGATAGCACATCAAGAGAAAATATAAAAGAGCGGATAACGAGATAGTGATCATTCAGTTACGTCAGACATTAGTGCTGGCTTGTGCTGTAGATTGTTTTTTTTTTAATACAACAGAGGTGGCAGATTTGCCCACCCCCCACCTGGTGGGGCGTGGTTACCGTGGCCTATGGATATGTGCAACACCAAGGCCGTTACACTCGTGCTGCCCAGCCTGTAAGCACGCATTTGTTAGATCTTTCTAAGCCCTTCTTTTGGAAACCCACAGCAGGAAGATCATTATTCAACCTGAGCTAGTGCAATGAAGCCCCTTTTATACCGCACTGTCCGTGAATCGACTACCATCTGACCTCCACAACCAATTGGCGATATCGAATTTCTGCAGTTAGTGCTTATACTGTTGGTTGATGGCTCTTGGTGGAACTTGTTACACATCTTCAATGAAAACACTTGTACTATTCCACATTATTTATTATTATCCTGACCGGTTTCGCCTTACGGCATTATTAAAGGTGTAAAGGTGTGTATGTTTAATAAAAAAAACCTATGATAATGCCGTAAGGCGAAACCGATCAGGATAATTATAAATAATGAAGAATAGTAAAAGTGTTTTCATTGAAGATGTTCTGCAGTTAGACTGGTCGGACTTTTGAAGGTCCGACTACCCGTAACGACTGCCATAGATGTTCGTATGGTAAACGGGACCGACGGCTTAACGTGCTCTCCGAAGCACGACCAGACCGATGCAATAATTCATGCATACAAATATTTGCACAGAGCGGGGATTAAATCCGCGTCTTCTGCATAGAAGCCGCGTTTACCACCGCTACGCCACTGTGGCTGCCATAGGTCGTGGTTGTCACGGTTAAACATCGCCTATCCCAGTCCACTACTGGACATAGGCCTCTCCCAATGTTGAGGAGCTATTGCCTACTGTTCCCACGCTGGCCTAGCCTGGTTGGTACAGGGTTTTATTTCGAGTTTTCCTTCTCTTGCATCCTCTGCATATGAGATAGGGTGGTGATACTTGTATTATTTCTCCGTTGATATTCCATTTATATTATGATGTACACTCACCCTGTTAGGGTTGGCGAGATTCTCCTCAGCCAAGTCCACTTTGGTGAGCACAAAGATGGTACGCTTTCCTGACGGGTCGCAAGACGATACCAGGTCCGTCACGTTGCTGCGCTCGGCGTCCACTGAACCATCCTGGAATAATAGTATTTGGTAGAAAATGTTTTGAAGTCACAAAAAATCTATCCAAGTCACGAAAGAAAACTATAGAATTCCATTTTTTTTTTTGGAATTCGTGTCTGCTTTTTCGCAATAGACACAAAAACAACTGAACGAATTTATATGCGGTTTCTTTTGTTTGATAGGTCTTGATCAGGCTTAAAATTTAGCAATTCATTGAGTAGATCCGGAGATTGGACCTAACGTTTCTATTACCGATATCAACGCGGGCGGAGCCACGGGCATCAGCTGGTAAATATATTTTTTGTATTGTGTAAAAAATTGCCACGGTAACAACCTAACAAGGCATAATTATGTCACAATAGACCCGACAACAACGATATTTTTCAAGAAGCCTTTGTTTCAATACCATTGAGGTGTTTTAATACCACGGTTCACCTGATGGCAAGTGGTTACCGTGGCCTATGGACGTGTTCAACACCAGGGGAGTCACACTCGTGCCGCCGACCCTGTAAATTTTAACCATTTCCCCAGTATAAACTACACAGAAACTCCCAAGTTCTTGGCAGAATTTGATATCTGGATGAACCTGGGGCATTTTTAAGCTTGACAATGAGTTTTAATCACAGTCATAACGTGAGCAGACAGTAGATTTCAATTGGTGATCATACAAGATAGAACTGACGTAAAACTAAACCAACTCAAATGTGTCGGCTAATCCGAACGCGCGTGGTTTCGTTATAGTTGATCAAGCAGAATAAGGGCCTTATGCCTTGATTAGACGCAGCGAGTGGAGTGGTGAGACTGCTGTCGGCCGAGTGCGATGTACGTGCAAAATACTCGGCACTATGTTCACACGTACCGAGCATAGGCCGAGTGCACTGTCTCACACTCTCGCCACTCCACTCGCTGCATGTAATCAAGGCATTAGATCTATAACTTACCTGTATACACAGTATGATCGCGTTGGGATTGTCCATGTACTTCATAGTCATCTGTTTGATCGCCTCTCGCGTGTCCGACGCCATGTCCACTGTTTGAGTCTGGAATTGGGCATATTCTCGATAAGCATACATAAAAATAAAATGAATAATAACTTAAAAGAACTATATATTTCTACTGATTTCTTCTTCTGAAATTCACGTTTAGAAAAAAGAGACATTTAGACAAATATGCAAATCAAAACTGTTCTGTGGTAAAGCAGTTTTCGAGACACACAAAAACAAAATTTGGAGAAGAAGCTTGAAATAACGTACAACTAGCGCCATCTAGCGCTACTAATAACATAAGTATCGATGGCAGCTCCCGTAGAGTCTATGCTTTCAGACTTTTCATGAGAAAGGCGGGATGGAACGCGCGACACGATGGTCTCGGAAGTACCCGGCTGTGTCGGATCACAACTCTTCTTAAAAATACACTTTGAATATTTCGAAATATTTACAGATATAGGGAGCTCACATACGGATAAAGGTTACCGGTACCGGGGACCTGTACCGACAAGTTTCCACAACAACATAAATGATAATAATTTTACGTTTTAACACCACATATATGTTAAAGCGCAACGAATTGCCCATTATGTTAAGAATAAAAACATATGGCCGCTAATACCTACTTTGCAATTTTTTTTGACAAACGATGAATCGGTATGGTGACATTACATAGGTAGGCATGGATAGTTTTACCTGTACCTGCCCGCGCGTACCAGTAATCTGTTTCTTAATATAAGTATTCATAGCCTGTATAATGTGTGCGACTCACCGAGATGACCCCGGGCAGGTCCACGAGCACCATGCGGTGCAGGCCGGGGCCCTTCACCGACATGGAGATGACGTCACTCGACACCGTGCGCCCGCCGCGCACGCTGTTGCGCATGCGCAACTCCACCTCCCTGTCGACCACATCAGACACAAACATATATTAAACTATCACACGCTGGAACGGGGCGGCCCCACGTTGGGCGCCAACTGTGACGTGCGGGGTCCACGTTGGGCACCAATTGTTACGTGGGGCCCACATTAGGCGCCAACTGTAAAGTGGGGCGCCCACGAAGGTCGTTAACTGTAACGTAGGGGCCGCCACGTTGGGCACCAAGTGCGCGGGTTTATACGAGAGCAAACATTGGGATGAGGGTTCACTTCCACGAGGTCATGCTGATCCGAGGCGGTAGCAATTGCACCACAGTATGCGTATTTATAGCCACCCGCTACACAGGAGGGGCGGGGAAGGACGATTATACGCGACCGATGTCACATCATTGTATAGGTATTTAATTAAACTATCATGGTCACTCGCATTATTGTTAGAGGTATTGGGATATTTACCATATTGCATTGTTTCGAATTGCCGATATTTCGGAACTATTGCAAGCACCATGATCATCACAGATTGACGGTGAACAGTAAAAAAGTTTTAGGAGTAAATATATCGATCTACCCTCTTTCGAGTTCTTTTACTACGCGTATCAGCCCTACCACTGCTTTCATTTTCACTACAAACTCGAACTCAATATGCGATCACGTTCACGACACACGATGCTCACTGTATACACTCGCGATTTTATATTGGCGTGTTCCCGGTTGTTTTTGCAAAGAACTCGAAACTATGCAATATGGTAAATATTCCGACAGCTCTTACAATAACGCATTATTGGTCAATCACTCAATAATAGGTCAATACTCACTTTCTGAGATCAGCTAAATCAGACTCCTTGTTGAGATCGAACTCCCGTGCGGAGTCCCGGAACTGCGCCACGTGGTACGGACCTTCGGAGAGCGTCACCTTCACCGGAGCCCTGGGAACAACGTCATAAGAATCAGTCGAGGAGAATAAAGGGGAATTTTCATGTTTATGGCGACATTTTGCCGTGTGAAATAATATTTTTTAATATCAGGGGGCATTGTCACATATCAGGAGGCATTTTCTGATATCAAGGGGCATTCTTATGTATCAATAACACGTGAAAATTTTCACCTATTACGGTGCATTTTCACGAATCAGGGGACATTTACATTTATTAGAGGGCATTTTCATGTATCAAGGGGCATTTTGACGTATTAGGCACGTTATTATGCTTTTATATAAGACATTTGCATGTATTAGGGAGCATTTGCACGTATTAGGGGGCATTTTCACGTATCAAGTTTCATTTTTACATATCAGGGGGCTTTTGCATGCATCACGGGGCATTTTCACGTATCAGGGAACATTTTAACATGTCAGAGGGCACTTTCACGTTTAATGAAGCATTTACACGTATTAGGCGACACTTTCACGTATTTAGAGACATTTTCTCGTATTATAAATTATTTTAAGTAAGCATCTAACCTGGTACACATCTCTCCCGCTCCCCTGGGGAAGATCCTGGCCTGCGCGATCATCTCTAGCACGGAGGTCTTGCCTGCGGATTGGTCGCCGACGACGACCACGCGCGGCAGGCGGTCCGTCTCGCCCGCGTCCCAGCCTGACAGCTCGTCTAGAACGGCTGAGTACATGTCGATGAGGGACCGCTGCGCCAGGAAAGGAAATCGACAATTGATTATATTAAGGCTAGTCTCTTACAATAGGAAAGCTCTAAGCACTGAGTAGTACATACGCCACATCTTGAGCGTTCGGAACTCTCCTCGTGGCTCGGTAGCTTAGTCAATCAGAGCATCCCTGTAAGGGTCTAGTCATGTGTTCATAAGTCCCGCCTGAGTATTCATTTTTGTCAATTTGATTAGGATTGGAAGAAGAGGAAACGACTTAAGCGGGAGTTGAACCCGCGAGTAGTCACTTACAGGGGGAATGCTCTGACCACTGAGCTAAAAAGTCACGTCTTGATTGCTCCATATCCTCCTATATATTACCATTTTTTTTACTACTGAGGTGACAGACAAGCCCACGGCCCACCTGATGGACAGTGATTACTGTGGCCTATCGACGTATGCCACGCCAGGGACACCACACTCGTGCTGTCGACCTTGTAAACACAGAGAGTTTCTGTGGCGTCAGTGTAGAAGACACAGCGGGAATAGCCTTTGGTTTTCCCACTGACAGCACAAAAACTCTCCAGAGTCCATCTTGGGGCGATGTTGAAAATAACCTACCGATAATTCGTACGCCTATCGGTAGGTTCCTCCCGGTTACTTGTTTTAATCTAAATCCAGTTATTATTTGAGTCCGCAAATAAACACATTTCAACAGCTATATTTATGGCAGTATACTACAATAAGTATAATTTTACAGGTGAGATTTGAAATATTATCAATGTGTTATTCTGTAGACGGATGTGGTTTAGTTCATAACGTAGAATGAATGTTGTCCGTAGAAGCGCAGATAAGTTCATAGCGGTAACTGATACAGAGCAAATACAGAGAGGAGGCGGCCTAGGTACATTATCATTTTTGTCCTTATTACATTTAGAGACATCTAACGAGTGATAGTTGATCTAGAAACTGACATCAAAATAGAAAAAAGTTAACGAAATCTAACCTCTCTACACCACACCCTCACTCCGCAAAGTGTATGTGTTTGTTTTTTTTTCATAGCGATATCTAATAACACCACTTCATATCTGTATTTACTGGGTGCTTCATCCATGGCTTCGAATTAGAATGAAAATTGATGCACCATACATGACTGACCGTGGTTGTGTGCCATGCATGATAAAGCCTGCACACTGTACAAGGCGCTTAACATTGGACTTAGGGCTAATAGAAATATATCTTTTTCAACATCACCAGAAATCCTACCCAACAGTGAAACAGAAGATTACCTTCATCTTCCTAGCAGATGGCTGTCGCCCTTGCCTCAGAAGCATGTTTTGTTGTCTAAGCTCACGATTCTCTTGCTCCAGTCGCTGCAACTCTCTTTGGTAACGAGCTTGTAATGCGAGAACCTCTTCTTGCAGAGCGTGCACTCTCTTTTCTGCAATACAGAAGTTATTGTGACATTACACGGGCAGTCCGATAAGTACTTAGCCTCATCGCTTGATGGTGCCACTATCGCAAGATAAACTATCGTGTTTATCGAACAATTTCGTAATCCTAGTTTTATTTTGACCGCGAGGGGAAATGGGCATGACCGCGGATTTTTTAAAAATGAAAAAAAAAGAGAGCAATATCTGTCCCTGATTCGATGCTTTTTTACGAAAGGGAAATCACGCAGCGAAATAGTGCGGTTGGATGCTGTGTACGGTGAGTCTATTCCTTCGATAAGGACCGTCAAAAAGAGGTTTTTCTTTTGAAGGCTATAAGTACTTATTGTACTATTAAGTAAAGATGGGGATATTTTTCGGGTTCCACCTACTGGCCAACCTAACCTGCGATCCGGTAGCCTATGGCGTAGTCATTCCTTTCAGGATTGGGAGATTAGACGGCAGTTACGACCATAAGCCACAGCCGTAACCATAAATCGTATAAGCCTTAGGAGAAAGAGTAGTATTTCCAACTTCTTACATGCCTGCGTTCTTTAAGTGTGGCGAGAAAAATTCTTTGAGGCTGTCGAAGAAGGAACCACCACATTTTAGGATCGTCAACATCGGGAACGGTGGCCAATATCTTCGCAACTTTATCCTAGCTTCTTAAAAAAACTGACCCTGAGCCCATAGGTCCAGGAACAACACTTAATGATGATTATGATGACAATAATAATAATAATAATGATGATAATGCTGCTGCTGCTGCTGTTGATGATGATGAGTCTAATAGTGATGCTGCACTCACCATAATGACTGTTGTCTTCAGCAGACCGGTGTGAGACGGGCTGCGGCTTGCTCTGCAAGTTGTTCACAATCTTCGCCGGTTGCTCTGCCGATATATGTTGGACTATGGATTATGGTAACATTTCACGTAAAGACAAAATAGACAGTGCAATTTTAAACATATTTGCTGAAGCAATATAATATTAGTAAGTGCTTTAGCTTAGGTACTTTAGCGTTTTCATGATGGACAATATTAATGGGAACTCCCATATCTTGCCAAACCCAGTCATTCTCAACTAGTCAGATAATCAAACGTCTAAGTCCATCCAAAAGTTGCCTGGAATATACCTACGGCTACCCTTTGTACAACAAGTGTATCTAATATATAAAATTCTCGTGTCACAGTTTTCGTTGCCAAACTCCTCCGAAACGGCTCGACCGATTTTCATGAAATTTTGTGGGCATATCGGATAGGTCTGAGAATCGGCCAACATCTATTTTTCATAACCCGATTCGCGATAACCGACATCCACGCGGCCTGAGCCGCGGGCGTCAGCTAGTAATGTTATGTAAATGTTGTACAAATAAAGTTTTATACTATTCTATTCTATTGAACGCTGGCATCCAATAAAATTGGTTGTAGAACTTCGCGCAGTATCAAAAGTTATCAGAAACGAAGAGTATACCGGCATACCCTTCTTCATCCTAGCGTTAATCCCAGTCGCATCTGAAGCTATCACATTGGAGTCTGGGGTCCGCTTTTTACCAGTCCAACTGCGGAATTGGCTGAATTTTGATATTTCCCATGAAGCCATCTCACCTCCACAACCTAATTGCGATATCGAAGCAATGCAGTTAGACCAGCTGTTGGACTTTTCAGGGCTCCAACTACCCGTAACGACTGTCATAGATGTTAATATGGTAACCAATGCAATTAGCCATATTCATGCATACAAATGTTTGCACTGAGAGGGGATCGAAACCGCGAACGAAGTCAAATCTATCTGTGTCGAGGCGCTGCAAGGTAGCCTCGCTAAGTACCGGAGTGCTTATGAAACAGCCTATTGTCTGTTTTTAATCTAAGATAGTAAATATAAATATAAAGACTTGTCAGTATTCGCGAAGCACTTTATAGAAAATGTTAGAACAAGCTAAAACTTGTAAATATAACTAGTCTAAAAAAATGTTAGCCAGGGTCAAGATCAAGCTGAAGACTGAAGTTGCATGTACTGAAATGTGAATTATTTGATACCTTAGTTGTGTGGCATATGCACGCAGAGTGCCAATTGGTCTGTGTGTGTGTTTATATGTGCTTGTGTTGTATACATGTGTGATACTTTATGTCATGAATATTGTATGTTGCTATTTAACTTTTTACAGCAATTTTATTCATGCATACAAATATTTGTACTGAGCGAGGATCGAACCCGCCATATTCATTTTTCATGTCAATACATGCAAATATTAGTAACAGCATCTGGTAAACCATCAGGCAGGATCCATCCAAATTGACTGATCTAATTCTTTTTTTTTTCATGCACACAAGTGTTTGCACATAGCGGAAATCAAACCTGTGCCCCTGTAATCGAATCGAAGACGTATCGAGAGAATGGAGCATTGCGATCGGCCGCCTGCTGCCTGCCGACTGTGAACCTGTGCGAGCATGCATGCGTGCGTGCGTGCGTGCGTGCGTGCGTGCGTGCGTGCGTGCGTGCGTGCGCGTGTGCGTGTGCGTGTGCGTGTGCGAGTGCGTGTGCGTGTGTGTGTGTGAAGTCTGTCAATCGCAATGTTCCGTTCACTCAATATGTTTTTTTGGAGGGGTATTGATGGGGCAGTCGAACTCTCAACCACCATACTTAAACCATCATTCAAATAACCACAAATTCACATCCTTACCTAGATTAGCCGAGTTAGTGACTGCAGCAGCAGCGACCGCATCTTCGTAGCGCTGCGACAACCACTCGCGCAGTTCTGCTGCCCGCGCCATGCCGACGTCACGCAACCGCGGATCTATTTGCACCGACAGCGTCAGTGGGACACCTAGCAGTAAAGGCACGTCTTGGCTACTACCGCGAGTATATAGCTAGCTAGTTGTTCTACGAGTTTTACTGGGTTCTAATTCATCCATCTAATCTCAGGCTAGCCCTAGTATGGGGTTCATAGGCAAATTTCACTTTGCTTTAAATTTAAATTCATTGTTATTCTGAGATAGATTTCAATAAAATGCAAATGTTTTATGGCAAATAAACAATTAATACTGTTTTGGCCTTACAACCGAGAGGTCCCATGTTCCAACCTTGGTTATTATAGTACCAACATGAACCCACCCCTAACACAAGCAATTTATCTTAGCTGGAGGGGTTAACTCTAAACCAAACTATTAATTTCGATCACAAGTATTCTTTGCAGAATATTATTGTATTGTTTTTCAGACACAACTAAATAAAGTTTCGGAATTGTTAAACCAATTAGTATCCTTTTTCCTATGAATTCAAATGAGAAAAAGATGGGTTTTGCAATGGGACTTGACTTCGAGTCCAGTCCCTCTCTAGAATACTCTGGCAAAAGCCATTAACTATGCTTGTATTTTAGGTTAATAATATTATGAAACAAAGAGTCAGGTTATTGGCCTTTGGCCTTATGCAAGAGTTTAACACATCAACAATTTTTTTAAATTTATTTTACTTCAAGGAGTTTACATCTGTAGTTGTATAAGTAAAATATAGCATTCTCACCAATTTGCAACTGGTCCCCGATCTTCTCTTTGGCGTTAATAAGAGTTGTAGTGAATTGGTCCCATTGTTCATTGTCCGGGAGCAGATCATTTAGCCACCCCATGTCGGGAAGGCCATCTTTCCACTCAGCATATTTCTATAAAAGAAAGAATAACGCTAAGGCTAAGGGGTGAATGTTAGTAAAAAACCCTATTTACTGATTAATTTCAAATGGTGGGTTTATGGGGGTGTCTTTAGATTGGTCATTCTGGAAGTCCATAAGAGAGGCCTATGTTCAACAGTGGACTATGTGCGGCTGATATGATGATGAGTGGGTTTTTTATCTAACTTTAGACAGCTTGCCTCATAGACTCAAAGAAATCTAACACAATCAACAGGTTAAAAATAAATTAGTAAATTTTTATCTAATAATATGAATATGACATATCATATTTCTTTCAACTTATTCATAATTAATATCACATTATGTTCTAGAGTTCATGAGATAGAAGAGGCAAAAGAAGGCCATTAGAAGGTTCCTTCAGAGTCGGCAGCATGAATGTGACGCCCCTGGTGTTGCACACATCCATAGGCCATGGTAACCACTTTCCAACAGGTGGGGCGTGTGCTTGTCTACCGCCTAAGTCGTATAAAAAAGAAGACATTGATCTAATGTACAATGTTTTCTAATATGTATGAATCAATGAATGGCTTTTTTTATTTTCTCTTTTTTTTTATTGCATTCAGACTATGTTTACTATAAAAATATTAACCTTATTTAAAGTCATACCGCCTCCCACAGCTCCTCCGAGGATTAAGTACCTAATCTTCAGCACGCCTCGGACTGCACGAGCCACCAGCATGCCATACCGTCTCCGTTGCACATGACTGGTGTCTATTGGCTTGTGAAGGAGGACACTTCGGCCAGTCCAGATGGAAAATGCAACTGCTCTCTTATCCACTACAGTGAATTGTGTTGACTTTTTAAATGCTTGTCTGTGGATACAGAGAAAGGTTACTGTTGAAGTTCCAACTTTCACAAAAGAGGATTGAAGAAATGGATGAAATGGCTTGTAATTTTTAGGTAATTGATTTTTTGTTTGTCTCTTGGCTAAATCCTGCACAATGATTAAAGTTAGTACTCTAGAATGATATACAGTTCTGAACTAAATCTTGATTTAAGATTTGAGGACAGATTGCATTCTAGATGAATGTATTTTAATGTCATTGTGAGAGTTGATTCACAACACAACTGAGTGTTTTTCTGGATTACAGGCCCAAGTTTTACAAACATTTTGAAATGGATTTTGGTTGCAATGAAATAGTAACTTTTTGCATCTTGTAGTTTAGAGCTGAAGCACGTCAAGAATGGTGACCAAAAGACTAATGATGTAATAACCATTCCAGTAATTTAAAATATTTGAAAAACTGAATGCAAATTTAGCTAGATTTCAGGGTCAGCAGTATTTCAAGGTCGTCTCAAAATTCTACTGTTAGTGATAGGCTTGATTCTCCGGCTTTTATGAAAGAATAAAAGTCAATACCAATAAGATTTCGCTTGGAAAAGTACTAGGGGTACAGAAGTCCATAAGAAGTCATTGCTAAGTAAGGAAGGTTACTGTAAGACTCACCTCATACGATTGTGTAGTATTCTCGACATTTTTACGTAATCTTTTCAGTTTGTTTAGTATTTCATAACCTATACAGGGGTCTTCAGCAAAATATTAAAATAAAAAGATGTTCTCATTTCATAACCTCCACCGGTTTTGAGAAAAAAATCACGTAATATCAAAACCGATTTATGCGTGTATAGTTTCGCTTTATCAAGGATATATTACACAATCAACTTGTAAATAATTATAAATTACTTCATATTTTGAATATTGACAAATTACACATTTCAAAGTCAAAGGACATTTTCGATTTCATTTTGGATTTTTCGTTTCGTTACTGCGTACTTCAAATTACTGTGTGCATTGAACTGGGTTGACCATTTGGTGAACTTTATATTCCTATAACAAAAATTATTTTCAAGACAATACTGTTTGCTTATTGCTGTTATTACTTTCTTCAGTTATATATACTGTTTATTAAGTTAAAGACAACAGGATTTTTGATTTTTGATTTCTGTGGAAATATCAGAATTCGTTTTGTTTTTCTAAGTGCATGAAGAAGTTAAAGACAGCGGATTTCTGCCATTCGTAATGTCAATTACGTCATTTTATGTCAAATGGCGACTTGTTTTGCCAACTAGACAAAATCCTGTCACTTGCAAAAATAATGCAAATTTCTAATTGTTTACATCTCTTGCTAGCAATAATTTCTGTTCCGAAACTGTAGTGTGATGTGTGACGTTAGTTATCAGCATTAAAAATGTCGTGGCTTAATTTAAACCAGAGTTTAAACAGTCTGAAAGGGCAGATTACAAATATTGCATCTGAAGTATTTTCTGAGGGCACCGTTCAGGAAGCTGGTGATGATGCTGTGAAAAAGGACTCTTCTGTAGTAGAACTAGAAGAGAAATGTCGCAATCTGGAGCTCGAGGTGAGATTTTGTAATTTTTTTTGAAATTATTGTTGCATCTGACAGATGACTATGAGGTTATGTTTTTATATTTTTTATTATCATATCAAACAAAATGATCGTGGAGTCCCGTCGACATGCTCTCTAATTGGTGTGATATTGCGTCACGCTGCAATAAATATGTAAAAATGTTCCAAACTTGTAATATCTTTTACATAAACAAATGTTTTATTATTATTTTTGAAGCACTGTTTCTGTTTAATTATCTTGTACATCTCAATTTGAAGAGATTGTAAATATTGCTGTATATATGAGGCATAAACATCTTGCGGATTAAAGTATTTTGCACCTCCTACATTCATTATGAAGCCATTCTATCTTCTATCACATGATATTGTCTCGTGTGAATGATTACAGTGTTTGCAATATCAAATTATTTAATAACAAAAACAAATTATATCTATATAAAGTAGAATAGATGTATGTATTGACAGTTTATAGACTAATAAGGTGACAATGACAGTGGACAAGAAAATCAGTTTTCAGTCTAGTGTCTAGTTTTTTAAGATTATTTTTCTTTGAATGTTCAAGGTCACTTACAGCGTTTTGCATTTTAACTGTCTATATGATTGCGTCTTTGTATCATATTAGTGGAAGAATCTATTTAAATTCTAATTCCAATTCAATTGATTTTTAATTAAATCATTTAATGAATTGGATTTCTAATTGGAATTCAAATTTCATAGACTTTATAGGTGAACTCTAATGCTGTGGTTTCCCAATGATCTTATTGAAAGGAATGGTTAATAAAATCTAAACTCAAGGATGCATAGCTTAACTAGCTTGCGTTATGGGATGTGCTTTGCAGACAAACATTCATACAAATATTTGGCGGTCACTGCATAGCTGAAAACTCTACAGCTCCGCCATTACTGTGTAAATAAATGAAAAATAATTAGTAAACCATGATTCAGATTTCAACATGCAGATTTCAACATGTTGATTGTACCTTGTTTTATAATTTCAGATAGTAAAAATGTCATTAACTGTGTTGTCGGTTTTTTACCTTTTGCCGTATTCAAACAAATATTAAATTTTTGAAATTAAATTACTAAATAGAAAAGGGAAACTGGATACAGGCACTATCAGTCGACCACAACTGCCTGCCTGCTAAATAATAATAATAATAATAAAATGAAGTGAAAACTTCTTTAGTGGTGTTGGATGGGTAAAAATTGTTAAACTCGCACGTCAGGATCACTTGACCTTTGACCCGTAATGGACGACTTTGTAGGACGACATGACGTCATACAACATTCCTAGCTACAGAGTGTTTATTTTGCTAGGTACGGTACGAATCTTCGTAGCTTAGCGGTAAGCGCTTCAACTGTAAGTCCTTATGGTTTCAGATAGTACCGGGTTCGAACCTGGGCTTTTGTGACTTTTTGTAATTATGTTTTCTTTTTGTAATTTATTACTTTATGTGATTATTTTTTTGTTTGTAATTTATTACTTTTTGTGATTATTTTGTAATTTATTAATTTCTTCTGACAGAAAATTAGCAGAAAATTAGTGATAGGTTCTATGATTGGCGCTAAATGATAGGTATGGTATGGTATGTTCTTTTTATCATTTTCTCTGTACATAACGAAGAAAGCGATGAAAAGTTTTCACTTCTGCCGGCACACCCGGAGTGCAACCTGTCTTTTTTTTGGTACTCAAAATTTATTCCTATTTAGTCAGCTTATATGGATAGTGTACATAACCAACAAAAGTTAGTTTTAACTTTTTTCTTAAAATATAATAAGGCCAAACCACTTTCCAGGCCATATTTCAAGCATGTCACTAAGCACTAAAAGCTGGTATCATTATTTCACAATTTGACATTTGCTGACACTTGTCAATTACTATCTGACTGAGATAAAAAAAGCGGACAGTTGGTACTCAATTTATAAATGTAGTTGATTAAATTTGTTGAAACTTCTTGATGGAACTTAATTTTACTACCTTTATGTGTATGAAAAAACAAACTATTACAAGTTCCACACAATTATATTTAGTTCATCGTCGGGTAAAGTTACTTGACGATGATTTATTCGAAACATGTCGTAATATTATAAATTAAATACTAAACTAAGTGATAAAACTAAATATAATTGTGTGGAACTTGTATAGTGTGCTTTTTCAGATAAATAAACGTAGCAATTTATAAATGTTTGTCCAAAAGTACCAGGACTACCAGGTGTAATAATAGGGTAGTTTACTGTAAAATTAAGTAAGGGATAGGCAGAGGTATTTTAATGCTCATATTTGGCCAAATATGATTTTTGGTCTCATTTAATAGTGGCGAGCGTATTGCCGTCACGCAGGTAACCAGTCAATCAGCGGCGCGAGAACTTTCATTGCGCGATGGAAGAATCTGAAGGCCAATCCTCCTAATAAAAAAAGATGTTGTCAAAAATTATTAAAAAGTAATTCCGACTGCTGATGAAAAGACCGAAAAAAATCGACAGTAGATGGAACCTATTACGTAATTTTAATTTTGTAGAACCGCAGGCGAAACGAGCGCCAAGGTAGGTTGTTCCGCAAAAGTTCAAGTGCACTGAGCTAGATGGCGCTGGTTGTATGTGACATCGCTTCATCACATTTACATGTACATTTGCTATCGGGCTTCATTCCTCATCTTACCCCAAAGGAAGACAAAATCTTGCCGATAATTATAATCTTATGTTAACGCCTTTTGCTTTTATCTATCGAAACGTCTTCGTGCCTCGACCTCGGAGTGCAAATTAACGTCCATATGGCAACCAGTACCAACAAGTCGTCGGTCCCGGTGGACATACGGACATCTTTGGCAGTCGTTATGGGTAGTTAGAGCCCTAAGTTAAGTGATATCTTTTACATTCAATATTCGTAATGCGTCGTGGAAGTCAGATTGCAGTTGGTTCACAAAAAGAAAAGAAGTTCAGCCGCTTATATCGTAACTTAACCAGTTACACTTGAGAAAAGTGGGCGGTTCACTAGGTAGCATGCATTTGGAGCCTGGAGTCTGCTGTCCTACGCTTTTTTATATAACTAAGGTGGCAGACAAACATACGACACAACTGATAGGAAGCGGCATATCAATGGCGAAGGATGTAATTTTTTAAAGGGAAGCCGGTGGTAATGTTTCGCTATAAGATTATCACGTGATTCCTTTACAGAAAAAGCCGGCAGGAATCGGGTCAAAATGCAGCAGTGGCGAACCCCATAAGGGTTCTGCTGCACGTTTGCAATACTAGAAGCGTCGCAATCGCGCTGCTGATCCTGTAAACACTTCTGTTCATACCTTCGGGTATATATAGGAGCGAGTTCTCTCGGTTCGAACTGCGTGGATGTCGGTTACCGCGACTTATAGTCGTATCTACGGTTCTTTGTCAACTGTACCCCTAGCACGAACAACTATCGTAATCGTATTGAGAGAATTGAGCATTGCAATTGGTCGGCTTCACATACAAACAGGTGTACTGTAGACAGGCGGCCAATTATTGCAATTGGCCGCTCCATTCTCTCAATACGATTACGATACGATTGCGTTACATTTTTGTGCTAGGGGTACATATTGCGACCAGACAAACGTGAGATTTTAAGTCTGACGACATTTCAATTTAAAAAAACATCGTACAGTTGCTTTTGCATCGATCGCGAATAAATGGCCAAGAATTTAAAAAAATGTGTTCAGTATCGTTAACCTATACTATATATATGCAAAAGTAATTCTATCTGTCTGTTGCAGATAGCAACACTAATGTACTTTGTAATTTTTAGTTTTGTTTTAATGGCAACAAAAAAAAACTTTGTACCAAACGCACGGATTTTTCCTAATCATCAATTACGAAATTATAAACCAGCTCCTGTGTTTTATTTTTAACATTAACCACAAGAACAGAGCTATCAAAGCAACACTGTCTATCTGTTATACTTTCACGCCTAAACCATTGAAATGGTTATGATGAAACTTGGTACAGGACTGATAAAACCTTGGGAAAGGACATCATGGGCTATACCGACATCCACGCGGACGGAGCTGCGACCATCATCTAGTATAACATAACCCCAGCATAAATAACCCCTATTAACACGACCACTTTACAATTGTATAATAGTAAAAATACATATAGAAATTTTTTATAAACCACCTGATCGAAACTGGTTACCGGGGCCTATGGACGTGTGCAACACCAGGGGAGACACACTCGTGCTGCCGACCTTATAAACAGAGAGTTTCTGTGCCGTCAGCGTAGAAGACAAAGCAGCAGTAATCTTCTTCCAACTGACAGCACAAAAACGCTCCAGTGAGCTCTGGCTACCCTACTCACCGCCGGGATTACAACACGAAGTTATTATGGCCGCGGTATTTTGTAGGGCAGAGGTACTTCCCTAGTGCTCAATTGGACGAAAATACCCTCGTGTCCTACCTCGAATAGATAGATGCTTTTCCAGTAACAACACCTACACTAAATATAACACTTAAACGGCATTTACATCCAACATTATCTATCCTCAACTCAATCGTGACGGCAAATACCTGAAATATGCAAATATAACAAAAGTTTAATGTACCTGATAACAACGAATGGATCACTCATTATAGTAACCAATTCCTTTATCCAATTCGCGTTAATTATTTTTGAAGTGAAAACTTCTTTAGCGGCGTTGGATGGGTAAAAAGTGTTAAACTCGCGTCAGGATCACTTGACCTTTGAACCGTTATCGACGAATGACGTCATATAACATTAGCTACAGATTGTTTATTTTGTTACGTACGCAATGAAGCTTCGTAGCTTAGCGGTAAGTGCTTCGACTGTAAGTCATTATGGTTTCAGATAGTACCGGGTTCAAACCTAGGCTTCTGACACTTTTTGTGATTATTTTTTCTTTTTGTAAATTCATTAATTTCTTCTGACAGAAAATAAGTGATAGGTTCTATGACTGGCGCTATATTATAGGTATGGTATGGTATGTTCTTTTTATCCTTTTCTCTGTATATAACGAAGAAAGAAAGAAAAAGTTTTCACTTTTGCCGGCATTCCCGGAGTGCAATCCGTCTTTTTTTTAAATTGCCGCGGTGGAGTACAATAAGGCCACCCCATATCTTCCTGTGGGTGTCGTACAAGGCGACTAAAGGATAGGGCTGTTCTTCATCCAACAGAAAACACACAGCCCATGACTAAGTTCCCACTTGACAGCAATAGGTCTGCCTCCTATTACGTGGAACCGAAATTCATTGTTGACGAAATGTGGATGTTATAACACCTCTGCCTACACCATCAGGGATTTACAGGCGTGATTATATGTATGTAATGCTTTATTTAACTCATTAAGGTGATATACGCACGTTCTGTAAATAAAGGGTATACGGTTATTCCTTATCAGTTCTCCATTAACGGTGGACCCACTCTATTTGTTTAAAAAAAAATTAATAATTGTACTATGCCTATCCCCATCTCTTTCTACCTAGTGGGATGGATAAGGATATAATATTCCCAAGTACTATGAGCGTGTGGAGTAAGCTCGGTAGGGCCATTAAATGAGCGGTAGGCCTGAGGCCTACCATTATTGGATATTTTTCCTCATTTATGCATTACTAACTTTAGGTTATCGTTATAAATTGTAGTCTATGTGTTATTCTGATGTACAAGCTATATTATTCTATAGTTTTATTAAAATCCATTCAGTAGTTTTACGAGAAAGAGTAACAAACATCCATCTATCTACCCATCCATCCATATTTACAAACTTTCGCGATTATAATATTAGTAGGCCTAGCCCGCGACTCCGCCCGCGTTCATGTCGGTTGTCGCGAGCCAATATAGCCTATGCCTTACTCAAGATGATATCTACCCCTATACCAAATTGCATCAAAATCGGTGCAGTGGTTTAGGCGTGAGGCCGAAACATACAGAGAAACTGAGTTACTTTCGCATTTATAATATTATTATGGATATAAATTTTGAAATGCTCGTGGCCAAGAGTGCACACACTGTTCGATAAATTATCAGTACGGTTGCTATTTTGATGGGTGACCGCTTAGTGGTATTTCATCCTAGGGTTGTATTGTATGGATGAATGAATGAATGGATTTATTTCTAAGAATATGGTACATCGAGGTCTTAATGTTATTCGGTTATTCCCAGTCGTCACCACTGGCGCCGTTCCCACTGATGATAAATTACAGTGGTCATATATATTCTACCATGATAGGTGTAGAAATATTAAGTTTTACAATAATAATAATGTCAAATAATAATATAGCTTATGTCACACATATAATTAATTAATTATTTCATTGGTCATTTATTTGTTTTACATCAGTCAATATAATATCTTTAACATTGAACTTGCTATCTATAAATTCCCTCACCGAATAAAAACATTTTTCTAATAAAAATTTAAATATGTTGAATTTAAATTTCGTCATAGGTAGCGCTCTCACACCAACTGGTAGTTTAATGTATATTTTAATAGCCTTACAATATGCATTTGAAGAATATAGATGTAGCCTTTGTTGGGGTACTAAAATTTTATAAGGATCTGTACTATTTGTCTTTCCTAATATTTTGTCATGTAGCGGAAACATTTGAGGGTATTTTTTCACAATTAGACACATTTCAAATATATAAAGGCGAGGAAGTGGTAGAATTTTTAGTTCCTTGAAAATTGGTTTGCAATGGTCCCGGTATCCAGCTCCATACTAGGCTCTAACACATTTCTTCTGTGCTATAAGAATGCTTTCTACTTCTTCCGAATTACCCCATATAACGATACCGTATCGTAGCACTGACGAAACGTATCCGTGATACGCCAACAGAGCTGTCTCTCTGGCAGCTATCTGTCTCAGTTGTCTTAAAGCGAACACAAACTTATCTAATTTTGTACAAATGATGCTATATATATGCAACCTAAACAATTCTGTCAGTGATTTGCCCAACCTAACCACAACTCAGGAGTTTAGACGGCAGTCGCACTAAACTGAGACATATTTACACGGACCCTGGACTTTGAGGTGCAGGATTAACGCAAGGATGATGATGCTGATGATTTGCTACCATAGGCCCAATAACCAGTTGTGAAACTGTCAATTTTGTGTATGATTGCAAGGAAGTTCCAAAAAAGAAAAAAAAAATCGTTTTCTAATTCCAATTCATTTATTTCGTGAAGCATAGGTTACAGATGATATAAATAATATTAGTCCAAGCTATGTTCCGCCATGGCATACAAAATATTACCCAAATGAAGTCATAAAATAGAAAAATATGTTCAGAATCCAATTACAAAATGTCAGAATAATAATATCAAATGAAAAATTGAAAATATGAAGCATGTAATTTGAGTCAATGTAAGAATTAAAATTAAAATTGATCCTTTAGGTACTCATTTACAGATTAGTATGCTTTGGTACATAGTAATTTAAAAAGTTTTGACTTAAGTCCAAGAATATTCTTACAATGTTTAATTTCATCTGTTAATTTATTGTATATTTTACGTGCAATTATATATACACTGTGATAATAGAACGTCAGTTTTGATGGTTTTGATGGTAGTGCATATTAGATATTACAATAATATTTACTTCATAGATATAGAGAGACGGCAGGGTCAAAATATTGAGGCTTTGATAATGCAGTTGATAATGCATGCAATTTGAGGTTTACAGATGGCTCGTATACATTTATTTTGGGCTATAAATGCGTCGTTGACATTTGTGGTAATACCCCAAAAGAGTACACCGTATCGCAAAGTGGAGACGACATAGCCATGGTAGACTGTTAAGAGAGCAGCTTCATTTGTAATTCTACCTAACTTACATATACAGGGCATATGAGAATCTGTTGAGTTTCAAACAGGTAGACATTGTCAATTTGAGTTCTCCATGACATATCACTATTATTCAAACCTAAAAATTTCGTTTTATGGCTTCCATTATTTGATCGTCTTTATAATTAATTAATATGTAACTGTAATTGATTTACTTGTTTTAAATTAAATGTCATAGTTTTAAATTAAAACAAAAAATCAATACCAGTTACAGATTAATTATAAAGATGTCTTTAACAATAGGCTACTTGGCTCACACTTAATTTCAAACATCGAATGAGTTTTTCCTTTAGTACTTGACTTAGGAAAACGTAAAAAAGCGATATCGTGAAATAAAAGTACATGATCAATAAATAAAATTAATTTGAAAAACACATTTGTTAATGCAACGGGTGAGAACACTGTCGTCCATGTTATGACGTCAGTAATATACGAAAAACTTCAATTGTCATAATTATCATGGAGATGTGTGATCATTTGTACGAGTAAAACGGATTGTGATTTTGTGAAAACATCTTCCGTAAGTGGAAATAGGTGATTGTTTTTTCGAGTTACTGAAGAAAACAATGATGGACATCGGATTTGTAAAAGCAGAAAGCACAAATTTGCCGAGAATTAACTCGGTTATGATTGATAATTTTTTTGCCACGAATCCTGATTTCTGCTCAACCCAGCCAAGAAACGTCAAGACAGCTTTGTAAGTACATTGCGTTTTATTAATATACTCATGGAAATAAACAAAAGTTCCATAATAAATTTTTCAATTAATAAGTAATACTGAAGTAAAGGCTCATATCATGATAACATAACCTTCAAATAATTATAACTACTTACATATTTCTAATTATACTTTTTCAGATCTGCAAGAGAATCATACGGCGTTGATGCTATAGGGTACTTGCAACTTAAACGGCAGGGAACAAACTGCACAAGAAAATGTAAAATATGTCTTGAACATAAAGTGCACGCAAAACAATACACGGTGTCAGTACTAGTGGACTGAGCTGCCAATGCCATATTGTTGTTCACATGTATTTCTGACGTCACAGCACCGATGATTTATCGAACAACATGGCGGACAGCGTTTTCCCCGGTTTTTGAAAATCATATCTTTTAAATAAAGATTTCAATATTTATAGGCTTAAAAATAAAATCTCATATTTTTTTTTTGTATAATGGATTAATAATTAATCGTTTAGGACAGAAAAAAAAATGAGTCAAGTAGCCTATTGACTGACAACGGAACTTTAGTAGAAAGATATTTTTTTTCTAATCCGGCAACTGGTTACGAATCTCATTTGTCAACCGGAAGGAATTATGTACAGCGAAAAGAAATATATTATTTAATTTATTAATTACTCAAATTATTCTTATGAAAGAGTAATTTATTATTTTTTAAATTATAAATACAACAATTAATTAATGCGTAGACTAGATTATGATAAGATTAACGTATTCAGACGAACTCTTCAGATATTATATTATTGTATTACATTATCACACTATCTATTTGTCTAGCGTATTAAAATGTATTATTAATTAATTATAATAAAAACAATTAAGATAAACTATATATAATAATTTAATTACATACTGAAAATACACCTGTTACGAAGTAGGTGCTTGTTGGTTTTTGAAAAAAAAAAAGAAGTTTTTTCTAATTTCTCTGAGCTCGTTCCAAAACTTGAAAGATGGCGGTGTGGAAGAACGAAGTGCGATGTTCATGATGATTCTCCAATCAGGCAAGATGATCACGCCTGGCGGGCTGACCACTTACGGTTGATGCTGGGATGTTGTATTGATTTTGATCCTCTACACCCCGCCTGTGTTACTACAGTCCCGGGTCCTTTAAGCGAGGCGTGAAGAAACATCTGAGCTACAAATGAGGTTGATTTGGACCCGACGATCTTATTAAATCCCAAAAATACCCAATTTAGTAACAACTATGAACGTCAATATTGTGCTTTTGTTGTGTAAAGTCAAAGTATGTATATGTCGCCGCCAACAAGCTTAATCAGCCGTTAAATTCACTGCCTAGGCTGCTAACTAAACGACGCCATTCAATGAACAGTCTAAATGATATTTACCCGTAAAGCTTATTACAACATTTAATAAAGTGGCTGGCTAATGCTTGGGTCATTCGTAAGATGGGGCACTAACCCAAAATAAGATAGAAAATCGAGTAGGCAAATGGACCCACAGAAATTAGTGATAGGTTTATTAAGATAGCTGCGCAATCCGACTTGCGACTTCAAACCATGCAAAACTAAGTCATTTTTTTGCAAGTAATAAAACGTCATCGATCCAAGCCATTTGCTTAGCCGTTTAATCAACTGGCTGAACATCATTCAGGCCGCTAATTGAACTGCGCTGTTCGGTTACCAGCCTAGGTAGTTAATTGAACGATAGATTAAGCTAGTAGACTGCGAATATACTATACATATCAAGCTATTTGAATTCACTATTTTCGTGGCCCAACCATCCACACGCTCCACACACGCTCCAGTCCAAAATGGCCGTTAGGGTAGATACGGTATCGCATGTTTGCACAGCGATAAGTACCGATAACGTACAGCTTTCGGGTGAAACCTGTGCCGTTGGTGTACACCTAGCCTGGATTATGGAGCTTACCATACTTTTGATATTATGTTGGTTTATTTTTGTGCTAGAGATGGGTATGATCAGCGACTTTTCAAATGTTAAATCATTTTTGGTGAAATGTGGGTGTAAATACACATCTGCTTGCCCCTTCTAGGATTTACAGGCGTGTCACTGCGACCGACAGACGGCGTGCGGTTTAGTCGGTTGGAGTCCGACATAACCTTCCCCTCCGGCTCCGGCGGGGGAGGCATACGAGGGGATTTCCCGCACGTTAAAAAAAAAGTATTTACAGGCGTGAATGAATATAATATATGTAGATGTATATCCATATACTTTAAATATAAAAAAAACAATTGCTGTTCGTTAGTCTGGCTAAGACTCGAAATTTATCTTATCTTGGTCTTGAAATGTTCGTGGAGGTCTAGGAAAGGTTTAAACGGTGAGAAAATATGGGAAATTGCAACTTTTTTTTATTGATTATGAGGCAGTACGAAGTTTGCCGAGTCGCTATGTGGAACTTTTTGAATGTACGAAAAAAGAATATGCCGAATTGGTCGAGCCATTCGCGATTTACGCGCAAAAAGTTCCACAGAAGATTCAAAAAAGGGGAGCAAAATTCCTAGCGGGTGAAGCCACGGGCATGGGCTAGTCTACTTATAATTATATTCTTTTTAGACAAAAACATCCGCTATGTTGCAATCCAGGTGCGTTCATTAATAAACATTGTTTCAAATTTAAAAATCAAAATAGGTATTTGACGTCGGATTATTTCGCAAATATCCCGATATACATATTGTTTCAGTCTTTTGTTCTCGGCGGGGCCATCCATCCCGAGGCTCATTTGAATTACCAAATATCACACTGTACAGGCCAAAGACCTTCCTGGCGAAGGTAGAAATGTTATCAATACATATATTAATTTGGGATGGTTCCGTATGGGTTTTGGAGACAATTAGTATATTAACTTTTTGGGTGTGTAGCTCTACTGAGACTATTGAGGTCCTAGTCAGCCTTACCTGCCAACCACAACGGAGGAGGTTCTAACGTGGGCTTCCTCTTAGGGTTTGGACGTCAGACGGTAGTCGCTCTGGTAAAAGCGATCTGTTTAACAACAATGAGCTTCTATTATGGCTGATACAATGAGGTATTTATGTTGTGGACTGGATAAAGTGCCCAGTGGCACCAGCTCCATTTATTGGTCGACCTCAAATCTGGTTTCCAGGTCGTGAACAGCGTCGTGAAAAGTCTAATACCACAAAATAAATAATAGTACTTCATAATAGTGCTAATGAGGCCAATCGAGGAAAACACCTACGTGTGAGCTTCGAATACAACCGGGACCAAGGCTAAATTGATGGTGATCTGACTGCCGGTATTGGATCTTATCTTAATCTCCTTAAATGCAAACAACGACGTTGTGATCGTTTTTGATTTCTGAATGCATCTGGGTTCAGGTTGAAAAAAAAAAATTGTGTATAGTTTCGTGGGTTGTAAACGGAAACCGTATAAAAATATTAATGGGTAGAGTTTCCTCGTGGGTTGTAAACGGAAATCGTCATTTTTATTACGAGAATTGGCCCTCTGTACATGTATATAGCTGTTGCGACCGCCTTGGGTCCGGTCAGACCGTAGTCGCAACTGTTGAGGATTGGTGGCAAATTGAAAGTCCTTATTATATATTTTTCAATTTAAATAACTCTATAATTAGAAAATGTATAAACTGACTACTTTAATTAAGCTGAAAAGTTACTGAGCGACGCAGACGCAGAGAAAAAGCCATAGTCTTTGTGGTGTTGCCACACCGAACATGCAAATTTTGTGTTAACAATAGCTATCCATATACGACACGCTTGCTGTGAAAATCAAGCCTCCTCACCACATACTATAGATTTAGTTCGTTACTCACAGTACCCAAAAAAAAGTGTCCAATTTGTCAGCGGCCCCTTCGCATCTGCGATTCTAATCTGTTGTCCCAGTTTCTATGTAAATCCCAGGCAGTTTTCAATTGCTAAACACCTTGCTGACGGTAGTGGCAGCACTGACGGCTATCGGAGACTCTTACACAATGTGATCTATCTACCTGGGATTATTTTTTTATTGCGTCATAAGACGGGTGAGTCGTAATTTTTGATTTTCGTCTTCTGTTTTTAAATTGTGACAGTTGCTGTCAGATTTTTTGTGTCTGTTCCTATTGAAAATCTTAAAGCCGTATTCTAGAACGGTACTCAATTCTGAATCTTGATTTTCGTTGACAGATTTGACAGATTGTTAATGACAAGCTGTCTTTAGTACAACTAGTTATAAATTGAAAATGAGGACTGTATTCTTTTTTTAAATTTTCATCTTCTATTTTTAAATAATGAAAGTGTTACTGTCAGATTATTTGGTTTCGTTGTAAAAAAAAATGTTTTTTGTTTAATTAAAATTTCTGAAACGGCCTTCGGAGGAGTTTGGACTGTGAATCAACAAATTAACCGTATTTGTGACGCTGTTGGTCCTAGTTCTGGTACAATAGTGGTCGTTTGGATGGGATTAACCCCAAAACCTCTCATTTCCAGTGCTTTAAATACAATGTATATGCTTCAGCATTACCAACATTTTTTCACATACCTATTGTTAGTTTAATTCTTTACCAAAATTGATTAAAACTAGCAATCTACTACCAACAAATGACTCATCACGATACTATTTCTAACGACCGGTCGACCTTGCAATCATCACTTTCACTCTTAATGGTTTAGTGTATTTTTTTTTCTTTTTTGTTTACCAACATCTGAATATCATGATTGTGCGATGGTGTTCGATCCAGCATTGACAGGCCGGCTTGAACAATGAAATAACACTATGTTATGGTGGCCATATATGATCATTTATCATGCTATCTGGGTCTGAACTGGCCGTGTGTGGTCCTGAATTTAATTCCTCTTGAACACTTTTGTTTCCTAATCGCGTGATAAAAAGTTATTTTAAAAATAAAAAAGTTCGGGGGAAATCGCGAACGGGGGAATCGTGACTACTACTGCCAGTGTAGATGCTGTTTTCTGGACGGGTAATCAGCCCTTCTGTGTGGGGTCATTTCATCCATTTCTCCTATAACAGTTGTCATACATATTCGTATGGCAACCGTAACTGACGGCTTAACGTGCTCTCCGAGGCACCACCAGACTAATAGAAATATTTATATTCATGCATACAAATATTTATAGGTACTGAGCAGGGATCGAACCCGCGCCTACTGCGTGGCGGCCGCGTTCATTACTACCCGTGATTACCCCCACGCCACAGAAAATGAGGTTATCATTTGGAATTGGAAATTGAAAGAACATGAAATGACCTCATTGTTGGATAGGATTTAATGGAGTGTTTCGTCCGCGCTTAGCCCCCTTTTTGGGCCATTGTGCGTGAAGTATACTGGTTAGAATAGCCAGCTTACCTCCGCTCAGAAACACAGAAGCTTACTGAGGACTTTACAGGCTTCACGGAACGACAGTGCTAATGTCTATGTAATAAAATAATCTCAACTTTTGCTACTCCAGTCCAAACGTGCCTTTATAATGCATCAAAAAACGATAAACAATAATAGATCTAATATAAAAATATATATGAATGTAAAACCATGCACGTGTTTCTACACGAACCGTTATCTCCATGTAAAACTGCTCCCAACTCCACATTTAGCACTCAGCAGTTCGCCTTACGTTTCCTGGTTTTAAGCTATTCAAATATAATCGGTTATTTGATGAAATTGATATCGATTCATGAAATTCGTGAGCGACCAGATAACTAATTTCATGAATCAAAATCAATACATTTGTGATCGGGAGTCATTACCCTGATATATTTGGGGATTTTTTTTCACAGTAATATTTATGGAATTAAAGATTAAGTAAGCACATTGATTGTATTGTAAGCAATAGTTCGTGTAGTATCACAAGAAAACTAACACGAAGAAATCTCCGCCATACCCTTCTAACCTATATCGGATCCTATCCTATTTTGCCATGTAAAGTTTTTGTGTCTTGGATCTTATGAGATTTGAACCAACAAAAAGTTCAAATCTCATTATAAAAAATAACACATTCATACTTAGATGAATTAACTTTTTAATTCATCTAAGCATTCATAGCATAACTTATATACTGCTGCGAAATCTGTACTGTACAGGACAGCGCTTTTAAGGCCCGTATTCTAGACCGAAATTTAGTCCTGAATCTCGATTTGTCTGAGGAGTCTGAGGACAGCAGCTTCGGCATGGCTGGCATTGATAAAAACGAGACATCTCCTCGACCAATGAAATCGCTGAAAAAGGTGTCACGTGAGCTAAACGTCATGATGCAGACGTATCTCATTAATTTCATTGGTCGAAGAGAAGCAAAGAGATACGATATGTCTATGCCGCCCTAGCATAGGCTAATTTGACAGATTGTCAATACAATCTGTCCTCAGATAAATCAAGAAACAGAACTGAATAGGTAGGTACCATTTTAGAATACGGGCTATTGGTATTGTGTAAGACAGTTTAAGACTATGAATTTAAATATTTACGTGTGACAAGCGCATAGGTACAAAAAAAGCAAACTGCAATAATATTAAAATGAAACAAAAATGGCTTGTCATTGTCGTCAAAAACGCCGACCAATGGCGTGCGCCCGTTTTGAAATTCAAATTTAGAAGCGATTGAAATGCGACGCCAATAGGTCAAAGGGGAATGTATAATTGGCATTCGTAAGCTGTTTGCGCCACGTATGTAAAACGCCCTATGTGAGTGAATAAAGTGTCTTTATTTCTTTCGAATGTCGATACACTTTTCTCCCTTTTTTCTTCTTATCAAAAATGCTCTCAAGAAAAGTTGAGTTTTAAATCAAAGAACATGTGTACCAAGTTTAGTAAAAATCGGTTAAGAAATGAGCCCTTTAGACCGGAAGATAAACGGACATAAGCAAAATCTGTCAGCTTTACGAAACGGAGACTCTCGTTGGATTCGCTCATTCGGTCAATTAATACTAGAGTCAAGTGGGGTTGTATGTTTTAATTTTATTTCTGTTGATTACAGACAGTCTCGCTCAAGAAGCTGGTCGACGAGCTACGAGCTTCTTTGCAGTCTGAGGTAAGTCCTGAGTTATACATAAACTAGCGGTTCACGCCCGGCTTTACCCGGAAATCATTTAGTAAAAGAATCGTACATCTCGATTGCAGCGTGATTTAGAGATAAATACCGAGATAATACGCCAAAATAATAGAGTTTGTTCGCAAAAAAATAATAGTGGATATGTTTGCAAAAAAAAAAAACGGTTTGTTCGCAAAAAAAAATAATAGCGTTTGTTCGCAAAATAGAAGTTATCGATTAAAATAGGAAAAATTACATCGGTCTAGGCGAGGGTTGAAAAAAAATTGTAGACAACGTCATAATATTTTTGGAAAAATATCTCCAAATTTTTGGCGACATATTTATTATTTTGCTGACAACCTATATAGGTATTTAAACTATCATGGTCACTCACATTATTATTAGAGGTATCAGTATTTTTTTTTTTTTTTTTTTTTTTTACGTGCGGGAAATCCCCACGGATACCCGCCCCTCCGGAGCCGGAGGGGTGGGTTATGTCGGACTCGAACCGACTAAACCGCACGCCGTCTGTGGGTCGTGGTGCTAGGCCGAAGGTGAGGTTGTCTTGCGACATATCCCTCGCACCCCGGCTGACCCAGGGCCATCCCTTTCGGTCTGGCCCTCCTCGGGAGGTGGGGACCACGCCGTCCCCGACTCAACCCCGGTGTGGGGAGGCGCGCATCGTCCTACGATGCGCGCCGCCGCCGTGGCCTGCTTCTGCTAGGGTGACGGGTGGCTCCACCCGTCACCCTCAGGCCCGCGCTCATGGGGGGCGGAGGTCTGTAAGCGCCCTCCGACGCCCGAGCCGCCTTCGGGCGCGAGCAGCGATGTCAGCGAGTCTCTCTCGCTCACCGCGCCGCGCCCGCTCTGCTGTCTCCTTCGCGAGCATGACCTGCTCGCAGAAAGAGGCGCTGGCCGCCCACGCATCCGCGCAGCGGACCATCGCCGCGAGCAGGGTGGAGAGCGTGAGCACTCTCACCCCCAGGGCCTGCACAAGCTCCCGCCTCGGCGTCTCAAACGCCGGACACTCGGTGAGCGTGTGCAGCCCCGAGTCCACGCTCGCGTCGCAGTGATGGCACTCGGGCGTTGGCTCAATACCCATCAGATGCAGATACCGCCCGAAGTAACCGTGCCCGGTTATCATCTGCGTCTGACGGTACGAGAGGCTCCCGTGTGGCCTCTCTAGCCACTCCCCCATGATGGGCCTTACCGCCGCAATGACGGCGTGCCCTGCGCGTGGTTGCCCAAGTCGTCGCTCCCACTCGGCCACCATGACCTGGTGGAGCCGGGATTTCTCGGCCCGAATGTCCTCGGGCTCGGGATCGAATCCCCGCTCCCGCGCCTCCTTTCGGAACTGGTATAGTGCCGAAAGGGCCCTCGCTTCCAGGATCCACGGTGGCGATCCGGCCAGGAGACTCGCCGCTTCGAAGGATATCGTGCGGTATCCCCTGATGGCCCTGGAGGCCATCGTCCTCTGCGCCGTACGGAGCAGAGGCAGGAATCTGGCCCCCAGGGTGTCCGCCCACACGGGGCACCCATATAGGGCCATGGACCGCACGACACCCGCGTAGAGTCTCCTGCAGGAGGTCCCTGGGCCCTTCAAGTTGGGCAACAGCCGACTCAGGGCATTCGCCGTGGTGACCAACTTGGGGCGCAGGCTTCGGAGATGTTGTCCGAAGTCCCATCGACCGTCAAGCACGAGCCCCAGGTATTTCAGCTGGGGCTTGATGTCGATGGGAGTGCCTCCCACTGTAAGGCTGGCTCCCGGGCCTGGCCTGCGCCGAGGACCATGAAAGAACATGGCCTCGGACTTGTGCAGAGCCACCTCGAGACCCAGCCGCCGGATCCGTTCGACGACTTGACCAACCGCGGTCGTGGCCCTCAGGGTCGCCTCGCGGTGCGTAGCCCCGCTCACCGTCACCAGCGTGTCGTCCGCATAACACGTGACGGTGGCACCGTACGCGAAGTCACCGCGAAGCACCCAGTCGTAACCGATGTTCCACAGTAACGGCCCCAGGACCGATCCCTGTGGGACACCGCACGACATCTCACGCCTACCGACTCCGGTCGAACTCGGGTAGACGACGGCTCTCTCCGTTAGGTAAGCCCCGACTATGCGGCGGAGGTAGAGAGGCACACCGTGGTACACGAGTGCCTCCCTGATGCAACTCCAGGGCAAGGTGTTGAAGGCGTTGGAGATGTCCAAGGACACCGCCAACATCACCTCGCCCCGGGCGACCGCATCCTCCGCCAGAGTCCCCACACGCATGATGGCATCCACAGTGGAACGCCACCGGCGGAACCCAAACTGGGTATTCGCCAGGTCCGGCCCCACTCTAGAGAGATGCTCGACGAGGCGCTTGGCAATTACTCTTTCAAAGAGTTTGCCCACCTCGTCGAGCAGCACTATGGGCCGGTACCCGGACGGCTCGTCCGCCGGGCGTCCCTTCTTGCGGATGAGGACCAGCTTCCCCGTCTTCCACATCTTCGGAAACTGGCCCCGCTCCAAGCATGCGCTGAGGAACCCTCTCAGTCGGGGTTCGAGACCGTCTTCCCCTAGAGCTAGGACCCACGCGCGGCCTGGAATGCCGTCGGGTCCCGGGGCGGTGTTCTTCTTGGCCCTCAGCCTTCGCACCGCCAGCTCTAGTTCTACCCAAGTGACCTCGGGCACGTCGTCGTCAATCACCGCACTGGGCGCCGTAGGCGACCGAGGCGGCGGAGCCATCTGCGGCGGAACATGTTCCGCTCGCGCCGGGAACAGGGAGTCGACCACTCCTCCGAGCAGAGCCGGTTCGAGCACCTGGGTCAGCGGAGGGGCCCGGGGGCGCAGCTTTTCTCTTACCATAAGGTAAGGCCGCCCCCATGGGTCCCGCTCCAGCGTCTCCAGGAGCTCCCGGTAACAAGCGGCCTTAGACCGCTTGATCTCCGCTCGGAGGGCATTCCGGGCCTCCCTGTATCCCTCGTGAAGCTCCGCCAGTCGGGGCTCCGAATCTGCGGTACGGCCACGCCCCCTACGGAGTCGAGCCCACCGGCGGTGCGTGATCACGCAGGCTTGACGCAGCCTCGCGATCTCCGCATTCCACCAGTAGACCCGACGCCTCGGATTATAGGCTGGAGCCCTAGACATACCCGCATCGCAGACCCGTGTCATGGCCTCCCGGAACCAGGCCGCTTCATCGTCTATGTCGACAGGCCTGTCCGGCGCAATGGCCCAGGCCTGTACGATGGCGGCCTCCAGGAGGTCCTCCCGATTCAGTCGCCCCAACACCCAGCGCGGCTCGCGTTGGGCCGATATGACCGGCGCATCACCCGCAGGAGGGGAGACATCGAACCGAACGTATCGGTGATCCGATAGTGTCTCCACCTCCACGGCGACACGCCAGTCCCGCACGCGGAGTGACAGGGAAGCGCTCGCGAACGAAAGGTCTATGATCGACCTGCGCTCCCCCGCCACAAAGGTGCCCACATACGTGGCTTCGGCCCCGCGATTCTGGAGAACTAAGCCGAGAGAATCGGCCCAGCTCTCCAGAGCCCTGCCCCGCGCGTTTGTGCGCCGGGAACCCCAGGCCTGAGACCAGGCGTTGAAGTCCCCGAGCACAAGAACCTGACGAGGCGTGCAGGCATTGACGACGTCGGTCAGCCGCTCCAGCGACCGCCGATACTGCCCAATGAGTCGGTGTGACCCCGGCGTGAGATAAACGGCCACGACCGCAATCTCCCCTACACGCGCCGCTACGATGCCATGCTCCCTTGCGATCACTACAAGGGGAGGGGCACCCGCAGCGGCGTTATGCACCAGTGCCGCCGATCCACCCAGGTCGACCACCCAGGCGGGCCCGAGGGGCCGGTGAGTGTATGGATCGGCGACAGCGGCGACGTGTATGGACCACTGTGCCATGCTCTGGAGCAGAAGGGCCTGAGCATCGACACCGTGGCCCACGTTCGCCTGCAGGATGCGGAGCTGGGGATCCATTATGGAACCATCTCCGCATCCCGCACCGAACCGTTGGCGGAACGCCCGCCTCGCGGCAGCGGCTCCCCGCGGGTGCAGGCCTTGCTGCCAACCCTATGGTCGGCCGGCTTGCCCTCCGCCGCACACCTGAAACAGTGCGGCGGAGCTTCGCAAGTACCGGCTCTGTGACCGGGTTGGCTGCAGCGGAAGCAACGGTCGCCGACCGTCACCTCCGCCTTGCACTGCACACCCACGTGGCCGGCCGACAGGCACCTGAAGCACCTGTCCGGCCGAGCCTGCAGGAGCCGTACCCGGACTCCTACAACGCCGCCTACCGCGAGTATCCGCCGGTCGGCAGCCTTTTGGGCTGCTGCGATGGGGCAGCCGACAACTGTTGCCCCCTGTCCGCGACGGCCGTAGCGGATCGCTCCGACCTTAACCGCCTCCAGGGGGCAACCCCCGGCCTCCGCCACGGTGACCCGAATCTCTTCGGCCGTGATGGAGTCGTCCAGGTCCGAAATGCGCAATTCTGCGCACTTGGTGGGCCTGGACACCCGGACGTCGGCCGCATCCAGCGTGTCCCTCAGCCTAGCCGCAATGGCATCGGCCTTGGGACCACTGGAGGCGCCAGGGACGTGGATGAGACGGGCACCCGTCCGAGTGTGTGTCACTCGGAGAGTCCCCGCCACATCGAGGGCCCTCATATCAATGAGGCCCCTCGCCTGTTTCACCAGGTCCACGTACTGCACGCCCCTCGCCGTCGCCTCCGGTGTCATCGTTAAGACGACAGCGGTGGTACGGGGGACGCGCAGCTTACCTGACGCACCCTTCGCAGCAGCTTGGGCCTTCTTGGCCCTTTTAGCTGCCTTTTTACGGGCGTTCCGGCTTTTTTTCGCCTCGCCGACCACCTCCCAGCCCCCTGCCGGTGCGGAGCTCGTGGAGGCAGTCGGGACCGAAGCCGGGGCCGGGGCTGGGACTTGGGACGTCTTCCCCTTGCCCTTCCCCTTCCCCTTGCCCTTGGCTTGGGCGCTCCCGGCTGAGGCGGCGGTAGCGGCCGGAGCAGCAGGCGCAGTGGGCACACTGCGGGCCGACTCCTGCGAGGTCCCCGCCGTCACCGTACGGCTGGGGCCCCGCTTTACTGCTCCGGCGTAGCCCCCGCTCGGCGGCGCCAGGGGCGGACGACGGATGGAGTCCATGATGGCCTCCAGACAACTCCGCGTCCACTCCTCGTGCGCCGCCTGCCGCTTTTCCATGGCGGCCATCGTCGCCATGCAGGCCTCCACCGGATTGGTGGGCCTCGGCTGCGCCGGCGGCGGTGGGGCCGGTAGGCGCGGCGGGGCCGGCAAACGCGGCGGCAACGGCGGCGGGGCCGGTAAACGCGCCGGTACAGGCGGCGGCGGTGGCGCCAGCGACACCGGCCGCGCCCGAGGCGGCAGTCTCGGCCGCACCGGTGACCTCGACCGCACCGGCGGCGACGGCGGCGACGGCGGCGACCGCGGCGCCAGAGATGGCGGCGGCGTCACGCGCTCGTCAGGCAGCTGAGTTTTCGCAGCGATGGCCTCCTGGAGCGCTGCGATTTCAGCCGCCATGTTCGCCACCTCCTTGCGGTACTCAGCCGCCTGCCGCCCAGTCTCCTCGAGCACCGCTGCCTGCTGCCTGCTGAGCTCAGCGCGCTCGCGCTGCGCGCTGGCCAGCTCCGCCCTGAGCAGGTTATGGTGCTCGATGAGGCGCAACGTCACCCGCATGAGCCGGTCCTCCTCCGGCTTCATAGCCCCGGTCTGGGCCTTGGCCAGGCCTTTAAGGGCCTCCATCACCTCTATGGAGGTGCTGTCGCCGGTACAGGCCAGGGGCGCCGCCGAGGTGGAGGAACTCGGCGGCGCCACCACATCCTCCGGGGCAGAGGCCCGTGATGGACGGGCCTGAGGGGCACCTTTCTCCCCACCCCGCGCCTTTTGGCGGCTAACCGCCACCAGTTTGGGCGGGGGTGGGCGCAGCATCTCGTTGCTGCTGTGAGTGCTGCTGGTGGAGGACGAGTCGGAGAGCGTAGGCTCAAAATCCGACCCCGTCCTCTTTTGGGTGAGGACTTTTTTTTTTCTGACGGTCCTCGGCCGCCATTTAGACCTACGGGTCCGTAGACCCACCGGGCTTCGGTCTCGGCTGTCCCGGCTGTCAGTGGCGGTGTCGAAATTCTCCGACACCGCCTGGGACGCGACTTCCGCGTCATGGTGCTGCTCGACCTCCGAGCAGACTGTTTCGCTTGGTTGGGTTTTGGGTTTTTTTGTATTAGTGTCTTCCATAGTAGTCCCACGAGTTGAACCGTTCGGATTACACTTCCTGGGTGACGGCCATTCCAGGAAGCGGGGTATATACTGTGGAGGTCCCCCGGTATCCACAGGTTTTAAGCGACTTCGCTGTCGGGTTTTCAGACTTTTCCTTGTCGTGGGCCGGCCAATTAAGGCAAGCCCCGCGGCCTCCAGGATATCGGCGTTCCCGAGTGTGGCTAGCACTCAGGTCGTTGTCGATATCTCGGAGGTTACGCGATGCGGGGGAGTAGCCAACTCTCCCAACGCCGACGGAGGCACGAATGCCCGTCAGCCCCTGCGCGAGCAGTGGGCCGACCCGTCCCCGGATCCTACGGATCCCGTCGCCTCTCCCATGTCTCCTCTGCTAAAGCAGAGGGGTACTGGGAGCGACGGCTAGCCCTGAAAAGGGCTGTTGAGGTGGGAGGAACCCTACGGATCCCTCCCCGCGGGCCTTGCAGGCCCGCCATACCACGACCCCCTCGTGCAATGGGGTCAGCTAGCCCTTAAAAGGGCTGTTGGAATGGAAGGGTATCCAACGGACCCCTTCCCGCGGGCCTTGCAGGCCCGCCATCCCACGACCTCCTCGTGAGGTCAGCCGTCGGGTTATTCGTCAACGGCCAACAGAACTCCCAAGGTAGGAGTCTGTTAGCCGTTGTCCAGGGTGCACCAGCCCCCCCGCTTCCGCTCCCCAGGACCGCGGTCCAAAGGGGGAAGAAACGGAGAAGCCGACGTGGAGGTTACCCAACCAGCACCCCGAGGTATCAGTATATCTACCATTTTGTATTGTTTCGAGTTCACGAGCGCCATGATCACGAAAGAACCTCCATGATGCAACAGCGCCGAAATATCGGGAAATTCGTAACAATACAACATGTTACATATCCCAATACCTCTGATAATATCCTCTATGTACCTAGTCTCTTGTGACGTCGATGGAAAAATATATTTCTCTAAGAAAAATAGGCTTGTTCCCTTTAGATAAACTTTTCTTTTAGATAGGTACACTTTTTTGTGCATTCACGTACAAAAATGGTCTAATTATTTCGAACCTATGGGTATCATCAATATTTCATGCACTTTAGCTAATAAACATCTTTGAAGTGTATTATAATATCGTTTCAAAATTTGAGTTAAATCGATGCAGAACTTTTTAGTTTTTGATGCGTACACCAACAACCAACTTATTTTTTTTAATGAAATTACATTCGTAATCGATACCACTTATCTTTCTTTATTCATACATACATTTCATATTAGTTTTCCTACCTTTTTAAAGTACATACAAACAGGTAAAATAAATGTTAATTTTTTTTTCTGCGTCCTGTGCGCTGTCTCGCCGTGCCACATTAAAAAGTCATCAATTGTACCATAGACCGTTATTAGTTCAGAAATCACGGGGGCCGCAGGAAACTATAAATATTTACGTTCGTAAACGAATGTTAATTTATTTATTTTTATATTTACGTAAAGGAAACTATTAAGTATTGTATTATGCATTGGGTCGAAAGGTTGTCTTTGGGTATTATGCTGAAGGTTTCCAGTAGAATTATTTACTAGCTATACTATTGGATAATTGTAAAGTAGTTGTGTCTGTAAGTACATTACAAATACATACATCCCCGGAGGGTTAGGCAGAGGTGAAATTAACACCCACATTTCACCAATCTGCATTCGGTTCCACGTAACAGAGGGTGAGCCTATACTCAGGCGTGTAAATTCTCGAAGGGGTAGGTATATTAACACACACTGTTTCACCAACTATGTTTTTCAGTTTCACGCAATAGCGGGCGAGCGTATTACCGTCAAATGGACACTTTATTGTGGGCTGGTATTTTGTATGTATCCCTTAGTCACCTTGTACGACACCCACGCCACGGGAAGTGATAGGGTGGCCTGGCTTTGTTCTTCTTCATTGGAAACTGCATTGCCAATGCCATTGCATACTTTAGGCGCAATAGGGAATTGGCTAGCAGGTTGATAAGTAAATTTTCAATATACTTGCTCATAAACTGACTCTAATTTCACCGCAATTAGACACATAATGAATGACACCTTTAATCAAACTGTGGTTTTTTTGTTTGTTATAATTCACAAGTGAATTATAGATTCTTTCATAAAACTGCTGGGTAAATATATATATTTTAGTATTATTTTATTCACAAGAGTGTTGAAAAACATAGTATGATACACGTGTGTATTGATGATTACCGTCCTCGGCTCTCTTAAGCCCCTTACCTAACGGCTCGGGACTCAATGGCGCCTCAGCGGTATTCACCAACTTTAAACACTTGTTACATAATTTACTATAATGAGGACTAGGTGCTTTCGTTCCTCGGAGAGCACGTTAAGCCGTCGTTACGGGTACTTTCGCAAATAGGTTGTAGAGATACCAACCAGATCCCAAGGTTAGCAGTACACCTTTTTTATACCACTTAGGTGGCAGACACGCACACGTTCCACCTGATTGTAAGTGGTTACCGTGCACACGTGCTGCTGACCCTGAAAGCACAGAGCAGACTTTCTGTGCCGTCAGTGTAGTATACAGAGCAGGATAAGCCATTGGTCTTCCCACTGACAACACAAAAACGAGCCCAGTCTCCACAGTGAGTAACTACCCTACACACACGAAACACGAGGTTGTTGTAGCCGCGTTATTGGAGGTACTTCACCAGTCGGAATCCTCTTTTTATGAAATCGGTTAGCGATGTTCCGCCACCTATCTGTAGATAAAAGTATTGATCGCGGAACAAAAGGGGTTGATAAGCAACTCCATATAAAAGCGCTGATAAGCCGGGAGTAGCTTTGTTTCTAACTGTTCACGGGGGCAAAAGGCGTGGTTCCTGTCAGGTATGTCTAGTTTTTTCTTTTTTTTTAATCGCTACATTTTTATTTTAAATATCCAATGATACCTTTTTGTATGACATGACGACTCTCAATGTCAGGTATGTTTATATAAATAAGAGGACGGTAATTAACGCGATCATGGTATAGGTACTTACATACCTTTGAATGCCTGACGTTTCGACCAGGTTACACCTGCCGTGGTCACAGGCTGGCCTGTGACCACGGCCGGTGTTTCTTATTTATATATCATGGAACGCGAGAGTTTAAAAGTCAGGTATGTTTATTTAATAATATTGTTCGATTTTCTTTTTTTTTAATTCCTTATTACACTTTGTTGACTGACCTGGCAAACTGTCTAAAAAAATGCGTTTGAGCGATATCTTACTTTATAAATTCCTAATGACTGAACACACAGGTATGTAAATTATTATTGAATTTTGATTTAGACTTTTATTGGATTTCTTTTCCACCGGTTTCCTTTTCTTTCTTTTGAAATTTTTCGCGAACCCGGGTCTTCTCTACCCTAAAGCCGACACTTTAAACACTAACCTATCGACACATAGGCAAGGTTACGGATAAGAAATGAACAGGAGTACTTAACTGGCGGTTGAATACATAACTTGAGAAAGGTGATTACCAACAATATGTGCGAGAATGGAGTGGAAAACTGCTAATTCAATGTAGTTTTTTCTGTTTTAACGGTTTTTTCAACTATTAGTACCTGATAGACGAAACTATCTCTATGCAAAACTTTAGCCAAATCGATTCAATTTATTCCATTTATAATATTAGTATGGATTATTAGGTATTAGCTGTTGACCACGGCTCCGCCCGTGTGGAATTTCGAACCTATTTCTGGCATATAACCGAAGTGTTTTCCAGTTTTGTCACCTATCTATGTATCAAAATAGGAAAGAGGGTCACCATTACATACACGTACCATGTTAACAATAGTGGCACTCAGCTTGACGGCCTCATCAAAAGAGGATTGTCGTCGCAGCACCGCGTGACACCCACCGGTCCCACTAGTGCTGCGACCACAATCCCCCCTGCCCGGCTATGCACTTGCTGACCCCTGAACGCAATCCAATCGAGATTGGATTATTACGGAGGGTTTTTCGCAATCGTACACGGTGGTACCCGGCCGAAATTTATGACAAATTTGTGCCATCAAATTTCTACCACTACCATAAAGAACTTTGCCTCACTAGGACATCGCGACGTCGCCGGCTTCGTATCTAACTATACCTATATAGTACCTAACTCACTTGGCGCCAACTTGGCAACCATACATTTCACTATGACGTCCTCGTGAGGCAGCGCTCTTAGACTGCTTACTCCATCAGTTATCAGCGTGATAGTCTAAAGGACACATTGTCAAAGGTCTATAAGGTCGTTTGATTGTAAACTATGCAAATGTGTTGTTGCATAAACTCGCGCCGTTCGTTTATTAGACACGGTGTGTCCGCGCTTGTCACATTCTATATCATTAGCATTTAGTTAAATTGTCGATGGTTGGGCGCTTCGTCCGGGAATTTACTTATACAGGAATTAAAGCGATATTTAAAAATAAATTAGTACGTTTTTGATTGACTTCAAAATGAAGGATGTTTTTAATTCAACAGATGTTTGATTATGTAGAGTATCTATTGTACACCGATTACTCTGAGATTACTTTGTGATACGATTTACGTGATTCTTTTTTAGTTTAATGCGGAATAGTTGCCATTTGGTCCCAAACAAAGTTAACATAGTTTTTGGTAGTATTTTATAATTACTCATATAACCGTTTATACATATACATTATATCGCCGTCAGTCTCCGTGGCGTAGCGGTTGTGAACGTGGCCGCTACGCGGGAGACGCGGGTTCGATCTCCGCTCCTTGCAAGCATTTGTATGCATGAATATCGGTATTTGCATTGGTCTAGTCTTGCCTCGGAGAGCACGTTGAGCCGTCGGTCCCGGTTGCCATACAAACATCTATCCCAGTCGTATCTGAGGCCTTCGCCTCGGTACCTGGGATCCGTCTAATTTAATGAGGCTCCACTAAGATATATCGAAGGAGGACGCGACGGTATTTCCGTCCCAATTGAGCAGTTGGGACTTGGGACTTACCTCCTCCCTACAGAATACCGTACCGAGTAGTGTAGCCAGAACTCACTGGAGAGTTTTTGTGCTGTCACTGGGAAGACCAAGGGCTTGCCCTGCTTTTTCTTCTGCACTAACGACACAGAAACTCTCTGTTTTTACAGGATCGGCAGCATGACCACGGTTTTGTCGCACCACCTATGTGGTATATAAAAAAAAAAGATTTCGTTGGCCAATCCTATCTTACCTGTTAGTCTGTACCACTGCTGATTGGTAGATGAGGTTCTGGCGTAGGCTTCATCATCATCATCATCATATCAGCCACACACAGTCCACTGCTGAACATAGACCTCTCCAATAGACTTCCAGAACGACCGATCCAAAGCAGCCCGAATCCAGCGCTGCCCGACGACCTTGATGAGGTCGTCCTTCCACCTGGCCGTTGGGCGTCCTACACTACGTTTGCCCGTACGCGGTTGCCATTTCAGAACGTTTTTGCTCTATCGACCATCTGTTTCCCGCCCACTGCCACTACAACGAGCTAATCCGCTGGGGTACGTCGCGTTCGTTACTTTTGTTCTCCTACGGATGTCATTATTTCTGACGGCATCACGTAGGGTAATACCGAGCATAGCCTTCTTCATAACTCGTTGAGCGACTTTGAGGTTTTTTAAGAGACCCATAGTGAGGGACCACGTTTCAGATCCGTAAGTCATCACTGGTAACACACATTGGTTAAAGAATTTCGTATGCTTACTTTGCTTTTCTCTGAATTAAGGTGATTTTCACCAGAGGGGCGAGACGAGACGAGGCGAGAAGAGAATTGAAATCGCACTGACCCTTTTCCACTAAAAATTGCCATCGCGAGCTCGCGCGTGACCGCCGCGCCCCTTCGCCCGTATGCTTCATATATAAATGTATTTTAGACAGCTCACACACAATGCTCGATATAACTTTGTTCTAGCGTCAATGCCGAAAACTCCGAACAAAAATTAGGCGTCAATATTCTCGTCAATCGACACTGTTTCTACCAAAGATGCACTGGGAGAGGATTGAAAATTTGCCATACAAATTTCAATTCTCTCCTCGCCTCGTCTCGTCTCGCCCCTCTGGTGGAAAATCACCTTTAAGGTGCTTTTCCACCAGAGGGGCGAGACGAGACGAGGCGAGAAGAGAATTGAAATCGCACTGACCCTTTTCCACTAAAAATTGCCATCGCGAGCTCGCGCGTGACCGCCGCGCCCCTTCGCCCGTATGCTTCATATATAAATGTATTTTAGACAGCTCACACACAATGCTCGATATAACTTTGTTCTAGCGTCAATGCCGAAAACTCCGAACAAAAATTAGGCGTCAATATTCTCGTCAATCGACACTGTTTCTACCAAAGATGCACTGGGAGAGGATTGAAAATTTGCCATACAAATTTCAATTCTCTCCTCGCCTCGTCTCGTCTCGCCCCTCTGGTGGAAAATCACCTTTAAGGTGCTTTTCCACCAGAGGGGCGAGACGAGACGAGGCGAGAAGAGAATTGAAATCGCACTGACCCTTTTCCACTAAAAATTGCCATCGCGAGCTCGCGCGTGACCGCGGCGCCCCGCCGCCCGTATGCTTCATATATAAATGTATTTTAGACAGACACAATGCTCGATATAACTTTATTCTAGCGTCAATGCCGAAAACTCCGGACAAAAATTAGGCGTCAATATTCTCGTCAATCCACACTGTTTCCACCAAAGATGTACTGGGAGAGGATTGAAAATTTGTTATACAAATTTCAATTCTCTCCTCGCCTCGCCCCGCCTAGCCACGCTGGTGGAAAATCACCTTGAAGGTGATGTATACTCTATATCGGAACCAATACGGTTCATTTTTGCACAAACAAATATTTCAATTCACGCCTCGCATATTCTCGTCAATCCACACTGTTTCCACCAAAGATACGCTGGGAGAGGATTGAAAATTTGCGATACAAATTTCAATTCTCTCCTCGCCTCGTCTCGTCTCGCCCCTCTGGTGGAAAATCACCTTTAGGCGACTAGACGGCTGTCGCTCACATGAAAGCTTTAGGTATAACCTAAACATCTATACGTGAATGATGAACACTATACATTCGGGGATGTCATATAAGTATATATGAACAAAAAAGTATTAACATACAAACATTATACACATAGTAGTGCTGTCTGTTTGTTAAACAACACTTGTACAAATACACCAAGTATTGTCCTAGTTTGGTGAAGCCGCTTGTAGACGCTCAAGTAATAAAGTACGCCATCTTAACGAAGATATTGCGTTAATTGTTTCTTTTAATGAGACTGCACCCACTTGCCGACAACAGGTACCCCTGTACACCAGGGTTCGTAGCTAGGTGCGCTCACTGTTAAGTTACCTAGGCGAAGGTTGCCATTGGGATGTTTGACTGTTTAGTGGTGTTACATCTGAGTGCTTCCGTGCTTTGGAGGGCACGTTGAAAGTCGGTCGCAGTTGTCAACAGTCGTTAGGTCAAGATGGAGGCCTACATATGCGACCTGAACAGTTCAAATTTAACCTAACCACACAAAGACAGAAAGAATGACACCAGGGTTAACACATGAGAGATACAAGTAGAGAAATAGTCTAGAATAGACAGCCTCCGTGGCGTAGCGGTAGTGAACGCGGCCGCTGCGCAGGTGGCGCGGGTTCCATACCCGCTCAGTGCAAACATTTGTATGCATGAGTATGGGTATTTGAATTGGTGTGGTCGTGCCTTGGAGAGCACGTTAAGCCGTTGGTCTCGGTTGCCATACTAACATCTATGGCAGTCGTTACGGGTAGTTAGAGCCCTCAAAAGTCCAACAACTGGTCTAACTGCAATGCCTCTGTGGCGTGGCGGTAGTGAACGCGGTCGATACGCAGGAGGCGCGGGTTCGATCCCCGCTCGGTGCAAATATTTATATGCATGAATATGTATATTTGCATTGGTCTGTGTGTTTCTATGTGTATTATGTATATATTTACAAAAAAAAGTATCTAAGTATGTTTATCCGCATTCTAGATTTCCATAACACAAGCTAGTTAAGCTATGCTTACCATGGATCTAGATAGCTTTGTGTGAAATGTTGTAGAATATTTATTTATTTAATGTTTCGATATCGCCTTTGGGTTGTGGTGGTCAAATGGCAGTCGCTTCACTGAAAAAAAGTTTAGCCAAATCCGTAGTTGGACTGGTAAAAGCGGACCCTAGACTCTTAAGTTGATAGCTTCGGATGCGACTGGGATTAACATACATACATACATTATAATCACGCCTTTATCCCCGGAGGGTTAGGCAGAGGTGAAATTAACACCCACATTACACCAATCTGTATTTGGTCCCACGTAATAGGGGGTGAGCCTATTGCCGTATTCCGGGCACTATTGTTGACTCGAGCCATGCATCTGAGGCTGGGTCTGGGCTGTACATATCTGTCTGATGTTAAAGTTATTCAGCCCTATCCCTTAGTCGCCTTGTACGACACCACATGGGAAGAGAAGGGGTGGCCCAAATTCTACTCTGCCGGGAACTACGCGGCTGGGATTAACGATAGGATGAAGAAGAAGAACTAGTCTAGAATGGGCCTGTTATATCAGCTGTACAATTCTCTAAGTATACAGCGAGCACAGCGCTGGGACAGCCTGGATCAAAATTATCATTGGTTGATCTCCAGTGACGTCACCCTGGGCCCTGAAGCTATTATTTTTTCCATGGCAAAACCACTGCGGTACCACAGACACTGTAACCAATGCCATTTAACTTTCGACTTTACGTTTTTAATATTAAAGTCTAAAATTAAATGACAATCATGTAGAGTGAGTGAAAAGTGTCTTTTAATTTTGTACTTTAAGTCTCAGTCATAGAGTCTATAATTTAATGACTTTTTATGCAATGTCAGCTGTATGACAGTGGTTTTGTTATGTTATAAAATTGGTAGAATCGAGGGCCAGTTCGACCAATGGCGACGTCTATCAAGATTGTCGCATCGCTGCGTTCGAGGTTGTAATTCAGACCTATTCTATCAATTTGGTTATCTTCTTCATGCTAGGGGGATTGTGGTTGCAGCATTAATGGGACTGTTGGGTGTCACGCAGTGCGCAGACGACAATCCTTTTGACAATGATGACCCTCTTTCCTGAGACTTTGCCTTCAGCTTACCATCAGGCGAGGGGAATTCAAATCCCGGACACAACCGAAGCTTTCATTTCGGAGTCAGAGGTCCGATTTGGCTACCGGAACCGATGGCTTAACGTTCTATAGTAGGGACGGCAACACCCAAAACGATGCAAATAATGCCTCATTCAGGCATACAAATATTTGCATTGAGCGGGAATGGAACCTGAACCGTGATATAACAATAACTTGTTGGTATATTTACCGGCATATATTTAGACCCTAATCACATCACAAAGTGTACCATTTATACGCAGTAAGCCTTTTCTTGGTCTTCTTTTCGCGAATAATACAGGGTGCTACGGTACTGCCTGCGGTGAGGTACTCAAATCCATCAATAATAGATTACATCAAAAATATCGGCGCCTGTCAGGGCCTATTAGGTATAGCATAGTAGTATAAAATATAAAAATATAGTATAAAAAATAAAAAGCTATAATATAGTATAGCTTTTTATTTTTTTGATTTTATAACACTTAGGTGGCAGTCAAGCACACGGCCCACCTGATGGAAAGTGGTTACCGTGGCCTATGGACGTGTGCAACACCAGCGGCGTAACACTCGCGCTGCCGACCCTGTTAGAACAGAGAGTTTCTGTGCCGTCAGTGTAGAAGATAAAGCAGGACAAGCCTTTGGTCTTCCCACTGACAGCACAAAACCTCTCCAGTGAGCTCTGCCTACCCTACTCACAGCCGGGAACACAACACGATGTCATTACGGCCGCGGTATTCTTTAGGGCGGAGGTACTTCCCCAGTCGTACTGCTCAATTGGACGGAAATCAAGCTATAACTACGTATGAGGTAATAAACCAAATTCTTACCCTTCCAAGACAAGAGTAGTACACCTAGTTATTATAAAGCTAAACTTCAATATTTCCTTGACATGCGGCTCGGCTTCTTTGAACTGTACGTGTATACACACAGACACACGTATAATGCCTAGCGATATTTACTGCACATTGTTAGTAATAGACGTGCATAAGATTATGATGCATTGTGTGGCTTGCTCGTACACGTTGGCCCGGGTTCAGGTCCCTGGGGTATGCCTTCATGGGGTAAGGTAACCGTTCGCTATTGAAGGAGCCTTAAATAAAAAAAAAAAATACTATTGAGGTGGCAGATGCATACCTGATGGAAAGTGGTTTCCGAGTTTTCGGTTTATGGATGTGTGCAACACCAGAGGAGTCACACTCGTTCTGCCGATCCTGTAAACACAAAATTTCTGTGTCGTCAGTGTAAATGACAAAGCTAGAATAGCTTTTAGCCTTTCCAATGACAGCAAATAACTCTCCAGTGAGCTCTGGCTACCCTACTCATTACCGGGCACACAACACGTGGTTATAATGGCTGCGGTATTCTGTAGGGTGGTTCCCCAGTTAGACTGCTCAATTGGACGGAAATACAGTCGTTTTCTACCTCCTGGGAATCTAGTGTTTAATAGGGCCTCTGTGGCGTTCGATTGCTACGTCAGAGGTTGTGAGTTCGATTCCTGTTTGGTGCAAATATTATCCATGGATATTTATGTTTCCAGTAATATAGGCATTTTTGTGTATAATATGTATGTACTTACTAAAAGAAAGTATATAAGTATGATTATCCGCAATCTGGAACCCATAACACAAGGTAGTTAAACTATGCTTGTAAAATATTGAAGAATAATAATAAAAAAAATTGAATATAAAACACTGGCTGTTGTCCGCATGGTATTCTGTTTCCGTTCTTGCAATAACATGGGAACTTATCTCAAAATAATAATCTTCCTTTGGCTTTGCCGTAGTCGGGTAAAAAGTAGTCTATGTATTATTTTAGAGTATAATCTTTCCCTGTACCAAATTTCAGCCAGGTTCGTTTTAAACATGAAAAATAACTGGATGTCATAGCTTTTTGGTCCTTCGAGCCTTGAGAGTCGAAGGACCAAAAAAGTATGACTGAACTTCACATACATCCTTGAAATTTTGCCTACTATGTTTACGGCTTTATGTAGTATACTTAGTCAGAGATTATTGCCCACATACCCCTGGACCAATGTAGCCGCAAAAACCAAAACCGCGTCATATTCCCAGCGGATCCTGGACTCCGATGTAAAGGGCACGTACGCAACCCGTATTAACGCAAGAATGATGAAGATTTCCCGTCATCATAGTCGTATTAGTGTTGTTCCCAGTTACTTCCATATCTTCTGCCAATCAGTAAGTGTACTGACTTTCAGACTGGCTGGGGCTACGAAAATCTTGGTAAGGCCCCATACACTATTCACCAAATATTCTGTCGAGTGCTACTCAATAACAGTTCAAAGGCCTAAAGCTGCTACTTGCCACAGAATTATTCAACATGTCGAACGTAAAAACGCCAAGAATGAGTATGCGTTGACCTTTTTCCTCTTTTTGTGTTCCTTTATCGGCGAACGGTATCAGCTTCAGTTTACAATTATTATAATACAGCGTATTCATGAACTGTAAATGTGTCCGTTGTATAAAATCACAAAACAGTTCAAAGGTCTAGACGAAACTCGAATATTTAAAAATATACGTCAAACTCACATTATGAATGCATTGATTTGTATCGTCACACCTTATTTCGTGGAATACGGTGCATTTTCACGCAGGCTTCGGCGCACACGTATGCACTACCTATAAGTATTCCACCCCTCCAGTGTGTGAGTGAAGGCGTATCTCAGTCGCAAGCGCCGCCTTGCTGTTCAGTACCAGTTTGGATGCCGCCGCGAACGGTCGTCCCAAGCACAAGACATTTCGATAGAGCATGTTCGAATTTTAAAAATTTAAGTGACGGCGGAGTTCAAATAAGGTTATCGGTTTATGTTTGCGGGTAGGATATCCGCGCCTGCTCGAGGTAAGTTTCGTAATGTTTGCCTTTTTTGTGTATTGTTTATCCTCATTTTTTGTTTGCCTTTGATTAGCGCTCCGTTGTACGGTTGCATAGGTCACAGGCGTAATTTTTAAAATATATTTTTTGACTCATGTTTGTTCAAGTGACATCATATTTGGCGATTCCTTTGCAATGTGTCAAATGTACAGCTCATTACCACGCTCAATGGATGTATTATCTTGCGGTAATGGTATATAATATGATAAATAATGGTGATATAATTTGCACATGGCATCTTTCAAACGTTAAAAAATTCACTACTATGAATTTTACTTTAAGGGTTACGTTAGGTTTGCCGCAAGGAAGAGCGTTGTCGCCAGTTTCTTTCTTACTAACAATTATTTTACTATTACTAAGTTTCTACAAACATTTTTTTCGAAGTCTATGCGATGTTTCTATTTAATGACGTATTCTAATATTTAACTATTTTTGATAGCATCTTAACTAAGTTAAACTTTGTAAGATATATTCACTAATTGGGATTCCAACCTGCAACCTTTCGATCACGAGGTCAATCTATTACGCTACGGCCGGTTTATTTTAATTGGATAGTAAAAACTAAATATTGTTCTTAAATATTGACATCAAGATTCACAAACATATTACCGAACCCACCAAAAAGAGTAAAGATTCGAGAAAATTTCTGAGATTTGATTATTATTTTTATTATATGTATTTAATATAAAAATTTGCAAAAGATTTCGCCCATGTAGATATCAGATCTAGCAGACATGGTCAAAGAAGTTTAGATTTTGATAAACTAACCACGGCTCTCTCACCTAATTGCCATATGCTGCATGATTTATCCCAAGCTTTTCTTCCCTAATTTTCCCATTCCCTCACTACCCTTCGTTTGTTTGTTTCTTCCTACAGAAACCAAGGTGCGAGTGACACCTCTGGTGTTGCAAGTCTTCCTAGGCTATGATAACCGCTTACCTTGAGATAGGCTATACAACAAGATTTGTAGTATAAAAATCTCATTGTCAGTCCAGAAATGAGACGTGATAATGTAATTAAGAACCAAAAGAATCAAAAGTTTATCACTATTCTCGTTGTTGTTACATTTAAAAATTGAAACTACATTTTCTGTATCTCATCCTTTACTGATGACACCATGAATACGATACAATTTTAGCCCTTAGCTTTAGTCTTCCATTGAACCTTAATACTGACACGAAACTTAAAATTTATTATCAATCCAATTAGGACATTGCAGTCCACTGCTGGATATAGGCCTCTCTCAATGTGCACTATTGCTCCTCATCCTCCGCCTTCCTCACCCAGTCTCTTCCAGCCAACTTTTGCTGGTCGTCAGTCTATCTGGCAAATCGTAATTGTAAAACCTCTTGATTTTAATATCCATAAACTTTATACCATTCTCTTGAAGTGTATTAACTTTAAAGGTAATCGTTCGCTGTTCTGATAACGTACACACATTCTTGCCCGACACGTAGGCCAAGCCTTTAAGTACTAATAGCGAGCTGTTACCGCCCAATCCAGATAGTACAGTATCAAATAATTCTATCTATCGTAGTTAAACATTATTAATATTGATTCAGAATGCAGTTTAGTCAATAACAAGATTTTCTTTGTTCCATAGTTAGTGTTCTTCATAATTACTGCATTTTATTCTTAGCGTCTGCAAAATATTGAATGATTTGTAGACTTAATTTAGGTACTATCTTCACTCTATCGTCAGAAAATCAAGCAGTCCTTTCCTCTTGAAGCGATCTTATGGACATTACAGGACTAGTCTTATAATCAACTTGCATTGCTTAGTAAAAGCGTCTCTCACTTTGATCATTATCACGTCCATATCTTATGCACTACTTCTAAAGTCTTTTATAAATCCTACCGTCTCTTTCTGGGGGTTTCTACAACATCTATTTACGATTTCACTACATGGTTGCTTCATTTTGTTCGGTTAAGCTTTTGAATACAGCAAATATCCACATGTTTCAACTAAATTTTACTTAAAGCGCATGCTAGTTTTGCGAGGATAATTATTGTATTTCGTAATTATACAGAATCATCTTCTAAAACTTATAAAATATTGTCAACCACTAGTATATCGAAGATAATAATTTTGCTGTAATTAAATGGAAATAGCGCCAGAGTCGTTTTAAAATTACTAATTATGTTTAAGTCTATCCTTGGCACGCTTAATGGGTATCTACCTCGCCGTTCGTGACTTCAAATTTATTAGTTTTTGTACTTATTCTCACCATGCTTAGGAACTGTTTGAATAACCCATTTTAATACATTAAACAATTAAAAATATCTAATGAGGCTTTTGTTTAAAGTTATATGTTTTTCACAAAATAAAACAGAATGCACAAATAATGTTGTCTAAGGAATTAATTTTTTTTTTGTGAATTCTGAAACTAAAAATGAAAGAAATTTAGTAAAAGATATACATGCATCTTAAATGTGTTTGTTTCGAATACTACTCTTTTATGTAATTGATACTACTGATTTTTTTTTGTAAATATTATAAAAATGGTGCTCAAGACAGTCTACCACAGAATTTTATCCAATCTATTGATACAAGAAAATGTCTTCCATTTAAAATTACTTATATTGGACGCTTGTGTAGAAACTTGGAGGTTACGTTTGTAAGACTAACACAATAAAGAGCATAAAGTATAGATCTTTTTATTCAATTTATACCGCGAGAAGGCAAAATGAGGGTAGGACACCCCCTAGTCAGATGGACTGTCGACCTGAAATAGGTTGCTAGGACATACTGCATGCGGAAGGCGGAGAATCGGACTTAATGGCGCACATTGGGAAAGACCTATTATGTTCAGCAGTGGACTGCAGTGGGCTAACTGATGGATTGAATCAATTTACATAACGTCAGGTAACTTTACCTTCATTTAAAATTTGAATTTGGAAGTTTTTCTTTTTGATTATCGTTCCAACATCAATCAACTTGATACGAGAGACGCAGGCGAGTCCATATAGTAAAACTAGAATTAAATCACTTTATGTATCGTCAACTGGACATAGACAGTTTTACGTGACGCTTTTGGAACAATCTCCTGCACAATCGTAGGAATATTGCGTATAATAAATGCAGTTTCCATCACATGCACAATTAAAGATGTATCTACTATATTTTTTATCGCGGACCGCGAACAATGGCGCGTTGCCGTCGCGTGTCGAAGTGATGTGTAATTTTATTACAAGTACTGACCAATGACAGATTACAATTGTAATACGCTCAACGTTTTACCTCACTCAATGTCATTTGGTACTTAGCTCGCTTATTGCATAATTTCATACATTTTCTTACTAGACCTTCAAAGTGTTGACTTAAGAGCAGAAATTAGAATTATGGCTGATGTTACTGCAAATAGAAGATTCCTATCATAGCGATTTTTTTTGGCTTAAGTAACTGTCGATATTTAATAGCTTACCGATATAGATATAACCTAAAAACTATCCAAATCCAGACAGAATACATCTATTAATTATTTTTTCGTGACTACACGCGATATTAAATCATAAAACTGGCATTTTATATCAACGGCTTACAACTTCACGCACTTTTTTATACCGACGCAGTCTAACGTTTATTCTCGTCTTTGCAAATAAAAAAAAAAACATTTCTATAACGAAGTAAAAACTTTGCATAAACCGTTTAACATCCAGTTTCAAAGTCAAAGATGTAAGGACAGGTCTTTTGTACATCTCAAACAATTATCACCTTCAAAAACATTTTTATTATGTTAAATAATAATTTAGCGACAACTGTACGAGTACAGTATACTGCGGAACATTTAGCGTAACGCTCATACATTATTCATTGCAAACAATTAGCGATTCAAAATTACTTATTTATCGTAAAAGACATTAATTCGTCCTCGTCGTCTTTATATTGTGCTATTAAACCTCTTTAGTATAAACCGAGTCACGAATTCCGAACGCATCAAGAAAAGTCAATTTATCATATAGTTTACACCAAAGATAGTGAAACTACAAGCGTGACAGTAAAAATGGCGGGAAACTATTAACCGTTATTTTAGTTATCGGACACGGTGTGTTATCTCTTGTACATCGCCAGGGCGTTACTTGTACACGATAAGTTTCTGATAATTCCTTTTACACGTTTCTGTCGTAAAAGTATCATAAATTGATTTGGTTATTTAATTATTGCAGCTATAATACAAGCAGACTTGATTACGTAATTCTTTTTTAATCAAGTATTTAATAAATAGGTGAAAAACTACTACATAATAATATTTACTTATTTATTCAACGAAAAATATAAAATGTTGAAATAACACAAATAAAGATGGACTGTCTCGCAATTTGTTACGTAGGTCGTCACAAGAAAACTATTTAAGTATGTTATGCATACGATATTTGTTAAAATTATAATAGCCAGACACAAGAACCGAGTAAATAATTTGTGTAAATTAGTTAAAAATAAGTAATACATAAGTTGAAAATTCATCTTGTCATTGAGCATAGACTAGAGAGTTACAATGACTTCGACATCAAAGCTATACAGCCAATATTGTCAGCCATTTTACATACTTACATTACATACATATAATCACGCCTGACAATCCCCTAGGGGTTAGGAAAAGGTGAATTAACACCTTCATTTCGCCACTATGGTTTTCGGTCCCACGTAATAGGGGGCGAGCGTCTTACCGTCAAGTGGGCACTTAGTCATGGGCTGTATATTTTCTGTTGAATGGAGAACAGCCCTATCCCTAACTCGCCTTGTACCCACGGGAAGGTATGGGGTGGCCCTATTTTACTCCACCATGGCAATTTAAAAAAATAATTAACGTGAATTCGATAAAGAAATTGGTTACTTTAATGAGTGATCCATTCGTTGTTATCGGGTACATTAAACTTTTGTTATATTTGCATATTTCAGGTATTTGCCGTCACGATTGAGTTGAGGATAGATAATGGCGCATGTAAATTGCCGTTTAAGTGTTATATTTAGTGTACTGTTACTATCGGCAATTGAAGAAAACCTTGTAAATATTGCTTTTAGGTCTAAAAAATTTGGCTAATATTTTTTTGTCAGTGCTCATGCAAAGATGGCCAATTTAAAATATTTTGAAAACGTAGAATTATTATATTTTACGAAATTACTATAGATTTATTTTAAGTTTCTAATCACCCAGGAATATTTCGCAATTAACATCTGAAGGGGTAAAATATTCAATTTATTTTTTCATTATTAAAATATTAAATATTCCACAACATTTCACACAACGCTATCTAGATCCATGGTAAGCATAGCCTAACTAGCTTGTGTTATGAAATCTAGAATGCGGATAAACATACTTAGATTAATTTTTTATTTGTAAATGCATACATATTATACATAGAAACACCCAGACCAATACAAATACCCATATTCATGCATACAAATATTTGCACTGAGCGGGGATTGAACCCGCGCCTTCTGCGTAGCGGCCGTGTTCACTACCGCCACGCCACGGAGGCTGTCGATTGTATTGGATCGTTGGCTCCTTTATGATGCTAATAAGTGGCTTAGGGTAACTAAGCCCTAAATGTGGGGAAGGGGAAGGGGTTAATTTTACCTACTTATCTCATCTATACACGTTGTATGCAAAATTCCATGTTGATCGGTTGAGTAATTCAAACGTGAAAACGTAAAGTTTAAATAGTAAGTACCATTTTCCCGCCTGGTCTAAATTGACCCTAACTTGTCACCAAAGTTTCTGCGTTACTTTAGTGTTTAGTAGGTCACTGGTATTTTATAACCTCAAATTTATCATAACAACATTACAAGCGTAGTTAACGGTTGACGTTAAGCCATATGCTGTCAAATGTCCAGGTGACATATTCCGTCGCGTCGTCGTTTGCAATTCCAATTGTCCATAAACTGGTTCTATTACTTCCCTTGTTGGAACTCGTTTTACACCATTTTTATGAAATAATAAATAGAATTATGTCAATTCTCATAATTTGTTGCTAACAGCTGTTTCGTCTTGTAAGAAGTGAAATATTAAAAAAAATGCCTACGTCACGTGTTACCACTAATTCCGTTTTTGAAAGCAATCTTCTATAGTTTGAATTTTGAAATGTTCCGTTATAGATATTCAAATTTTTTTAAGATTTGCCTCCTTAGCACGGCACTTTAGACCAGTTCTAGACTTTTCTGTCATTCATTTTATATTTTCATGAAAAAAAGATCGTAGAAGAAACTCGAAAGATATTTTTTTATTCTTTTACGATATTTTCAGATTCGTCTCTATTGCACAAGTGTCATTGGGTATACTACAATTTAAAAAAGAAATGGCGGTTTTTTTTGGCACCCAATAATAGTTTTTCAAAAGATACCGCACCTGGCTTTTTAGTATATTTGCTTGTTTTAATTTATAGACCTATTTAGCTGGAAAGTAACCTTATTTTTAAATAAACATTGAAGTAAACGATGTCCCATTATCTCTATTTGAAGCGTTTTACAATGCATTACGAGTAAAATCTGGGTCAATCTTATCAACAATGTTGAGTGGCTCGATGTAGTACTCACATTTTCAATTACAGATAAACCGATGTGACTGATTACTTGGTAATCGTTAAAATCTATTTATTATCTGCTTATCTGAATCATACCTTATGTGCTTGTTGTAAGGCGGCCCGCACGATGCGCAAATTGTATGTATTTTTGCACGACTTTTGTTCAAATCATTGCACAAAATTAGCTGCACATTATTTGCAATTAGAATTAAAATAGACATAAAACGTCCCAAAATAAATTTGAAATTAGAATTGAGTTAAATCGAAAGAAACTACCACAAAATCACGGTTAAAAAAAAATCTGAAAGGTTTATACCACATTCATACCAACAAATCTCTCCTTATTACCGTTACGTCATTTTCTTACCTTATTCCTGTTTTTATTACACATTGATTGCAGATCATTTTTTTCTATTACTGTTTGAAATCAGATCAACGCTAGGTATGCGTGTCCTAAAATATTTTTAAATGATTGTTTTCAAATATGGAATTTGCCAATATAAAACAATTTGAGTTTTTGAATCCCATTCCAAATTCAAAATCCTCATCCAGGACATAATTTTTGTTCTAAACGGCTTATCCAGTATATAGCTTATCTAGTAGCGTATATAGCTTTTATATAGATAAACGTAACTACTTTATTATACGCGTTTAGGCATTTTTATAATATTTTGAAGGGTTTTATTACTCTGCAAATATGATAGATCGTTCGGTACCCGAAGGGATACGAAACAAATGGGCTCAGCAAAAAGCGGGAGGTGTGAGAACGGACCGCGATATGTAACACCTTCAAGTCAGCATTGTGGCACAAACGACGCCGCGATGTTCACAGAATGGTGCATTTAATTTAATTTATTATATGACTAGCTGATGCCCGCGATTCCGCCCGTGTAACCGAAAACGACATGTTTTCGGTCATGTCTCCGATTCTACTTAACCAATTGTGATCATACTGACGCACGTGACGTTTGAAGCCTGACCAAAACCTTAAAAAAACTGCATCAAAATCCGTTCCGTAGTTTTTGCATCGCGCACAAACAGATAAAAAATCAAGAATAAAAACGAAATTATTTAGTATCTTTAATATAACATAAATATGTATATAACAATAATAACAAATAAATCGCGATAGAATCCGGTAAAAAGTGGTTTTATTTACATGAGTGATATTCGCGTAAACTTTAGAAAATATCATATTATATTTAGATTTTGTATATTTTTAGGTTTAAAAGAAATTATTTGCTATTTCCTTAGAGTTGGAAGTCACATTTCCCCTTGAATTGAAACATTATGTGTATATGAAAGTACTAGCGACTCTGGTTCAAAATCCAATCCGATTGTAAAGGTGATTTTCCACCAGAGGGGCGAGACGAGACGACGCGAGGAGAGAATTGAAATTTGTATGGCAAATTTTCAATCCTCTCCCAGCGTATCTTTGGTGGAAACAGTGTGGATTGACGAGAATATGCGAGGCGTGAATTGAAATATTTGTTTGTGCAAAAATGAACCGTATTGGTTCCGATAAAGAGTGTAAATCACCTTCAAGTTGATTTTCCACCAGAGTGGCTAGGCGAGGCGAGGCGAGGAGAGAATTGTAATTTGTATAACAAATTTTCAATCCTCTCCCAGTGCATCTTTGGTGGAAACAGTGTCGATTGATGAGAATATTGACGCCTAATTTTTGTTCGGAGTTTTCGGCATTGACGCTAGAACAAAGTTATATCGAGCATTGTGTGTGAGCTGTCTAAAATACATTTATATATGAAGAATAAGGGCGACGGGGCGTGGCGGTCACGCGCGATCTCGCGATGGCAATTTTTAGTGGAAAAGGGTCAGTGCGATTTCAATTCTCTTCTCGCCTCGTCTCGTCTCGCCCCTCTGGTGGAAAAGCACCTTAACACTATTAAAAAATAATCGCAAACGAAAACCATGTTTAAAGAGTTTTATATATCGTGTCAAATTTAGAGCTCAATTGATACCAACATTTTGAAATTTGGAGCGTACAAAGACACACTCAATGTTGTTATATACCTCCACATATACATAGGGTCAAAAAACACCTCTCGACCCGTATTATATGTAAATGATAAGTATCTGTCAGAAAGTATAAATTACAGCGTCATAAAGACGTCATCAGCCATGATGAATTTCAAAAGGTTTTGAAAATCGAATGCGTGATTATCTATGTTATGACCAAGTTTTTACGCGTTCGAAAATTGAATCTATTTCTGTAAACAATATTGTTATTGTAATATGTTCAGTGACTTCTGACATGTATTTTGTAAGTGTATATCTTTGAATATATTGTCTGATTAGGGTGCGTTCCGTGGCAGTTCCCAATAACGAAGAAATTTTTTGCTTATGTCTTGCCAAATGTATTGATCGAACTTTTTGGTTCTAAGAATTATACTCTATCTCATTCAAATAAAACCGCATACTATCAAATAAATTATCAAAGTAGTAAATTTTAAAGAATCGTGTATTTATCGCCTAAGAGCATCTCAGCGCCATAATAGGTGCTCGTGTGCGTTATTAGATGTTGCCAATAAAAATATTTTACAAAATAGCTTTTAGGTTTGTGGTATTGCAAACCTACAGTAGCATAACTTATTATCCATTGAAGTCATAGTAACGCCTACCCCGCCATATAACAGTTGCTTAACCTTTTTGTTGTCTATGCCAGTATGCGACTAACAATACTTTTTGGTACAATGTTAGCTTACACAACTAATTTTCACTAGCTATTTTTAATCTGTGTTCTGCTTAACCATAGATAGACATTTCGATGGAATTCACTAGAGTTGTAGTCATAGAATAATAATATAAGATAGTTTTTGAATATTTACAGTGTTACTTAGATCAGGATGTTAATAAATCTAAAAAAAAACATGTAGGTATGTTGCAATAGTGAGAATCTGATAAAAGAAGTAAGAAAAACATGAATTAATACACTTTTTTCGGAATTGTCAAGAATATAGAATGACATATTGAAAATTTGATTTGACTTTAAATCTATTCCTGTTTTTTTAAATATATATAATGGTTTTCGTATACTTTAAATTCCACTAGGTAGGCAAAAGAATACTAGAACATCATTCAACTTGTCACAGACAATACCTGTTGGTTTGGTATAATATGGTATAACTCTTATAAATTTGTCTGTCTGTATGAATGTACGTACGTGTCTATACACTGCACCCATTCTGCATTACAGCTCTGTTGACACAGTTGGTGTTGACGTTTGCGTCTGCGCACCTATCGCGACATGTCGAGTAAAGAGTGAACTAGTTCTTTTTGAAAATAGGAATACTTTGTCTCACTTTACGTGCATGAAAATTATTGTATACTCTTTTTTGATATACCAAATTAGAAATATACATAGGTACCGGGTAAAAAGGGGTGAATAGAGATAGATGGGTGAATAGAAATAAAATGATCCACTGAATTCTGTAGTAATTTTCTTTCAAGTGAAGCTATGGAATAGTTCAATGTAATAATGAACCGAATTATCACAGATCTGGTTAGATACTTTATAAATTTTAAGTATCTATACCGATCTGTGAAAAATAAAAGAAATTAGTTAGGAAAATCTAACTAGCATTTTAGTTCTACTCACACATTGATCTGATTCTGATTCACTCCGTTTTACGGTAAGCACTTTGTGACAGTGTGTTAAATAGATTTTTAACATAGCACGAGTGTAACTCCCTTGGTGTTGCACACGTCCATAGGCTACGGTAACCACTTACTATCAGGTGGGTCGTGTGCTTATCTGCCACCTCAGTTGTATACATTTCATATAAGTAGTACTAGTAAAAGCAGGTAGAAAATAAAAATGTACATACTAGTCGTTACCAATTCGGCTTATTTAAAAAAGTAGTTAGTAGATTTTCCTCGTACAAGTAATTCACATCTAATCTAACATCTAAATTGCCCTCACTGACGTCACACACGTCATTCGCCCGCATCTTTAGTCTATGGCGCATAGGGGTGTAGGTAGACCATAGAGAATATATTTAGAACTGGCGGTGAGGGGCCCGGCTTCGTATTTTTTTTATATAGGACACTTCATTTTGGCTTCACCTCGCCTGATGTTGAGCTGAAGGCAAAGTCCCAGGAAAGAGGGTCACCATTACAAACACGTACCATATTAACAATGGTGGCACTTAGCTTGACGGTCTTATCAAATGCTTTTTCACGCCCCGTTTAAAGGACCCGGGACTCAGCTCAGTGACAAGAAGCTGCCTTTTTTCCGCGATATTCAACTGCTTACCCGCAGGACGTCCATGATAGCTCCCGTGCAAGGTGCTATCGTCTGCATAGCAATGAATGCTGCTGGTGGACGGCATGTAATTGATATGCAGAAGAAAGAGAGTATGGGAATAAATTCCTGCAAAAAGTCGAAGAAGCTTCAATAACGAATTTCATGCAGCTTGCTTGGAAAGTAAAGACTTTATCTTTCTGTATAAAATTTTCCACCTGGATGTAAAGTTTTGAAATAGCCTACACACATAGTCATATTTCTAAACCAGATTTCTTGTTTCTTTTAAAAATTACAAACTTCCAAACAACCGTTCATTCCTCATTTTAATCCCTTAGAGTTAAAATTACGATATATTCTTTGAAAATTTCTCTATGGATTTTTCCTGCATGAATGTCGATGAACTTAATATGTTTCTGCATATAAAATAAATCTATAGACAAAATTTTCTTCTGCTCTTAATAACCTCACCGGTTGAGGCTCTGATGAATCAGTCAGGACAAAAAATGCAAAGATCTTATGTCAATTCACCCTATCGAACATGTATGATACCTGATTATATAATCATCTGCATTTACGCATGCCTTAATTCTGTACACGTCCTAATAATTCAAACCCGTTCAAAATACATTACATGCCTACATGTAGTAGACAAACTTATATTTGTCGGTGTCATCCAGTGTAAAATGACCTCTTTTCACGTCTCGGTGTTGAGCTTTAGGGGAGCAATTTATGTTGATGATGTGCTTTGTGCTAGACGTGACTAGAATGAGACAGCCAGCGATACATTTTTAAAAAGAGAATGCGGGCTGCGCCTAAACACCTGTCAAGTGTGGAAGCGTTTGTCTTTCAATTTCCGAACGACTGTTTGCAGAGTACCTAAGTTTTTTGTTGTAGTCTATATTTTGTGAAATAAATATACTGTAGGTATATTTTGTAAGTGTGTTTCTTTCAGTTTGCTTTCGAATTTCATAACATTCAGAAAAAAATACTAGTAGTTATGTTTCAAGTACATTTGAACATATTAATTTTAATTAATTATAAAGTATATCTTCTATGGTTCTAAAGCTGCCGAAATCATAAGAAAGTGGTATTTTTTGAGTAATTCGAAGATACATGTCATTTAGGAGTTTTTTAGAAAACGATATAGCTTCAGTTATTTTTATAATTATACAGTAAGAACTCCCTAATTGTACAGTAAAAAATTGTAAAAATGTGTGCTTTAGCACACATTTTTACTGTACAATTAGGGAGTTCTTACTGTACAATTATAAAAATATTTTAATTGTACAGTAAAAAATGTGTGCTAAAGCACACATTTTTACAATTAGGGAGTTCTTACTGTACAATTATAAAAATAACTGAAGCTATATCATTTTCTAAAAAACTCCTAAATGACATGTATCTTCAAATTACTCAAAAAATACCACTTTCTTATGATTTGAACCATAGAAGATATATTTTACTTCACAATGGTTAAGATTGTCAAGGCATTCTTTACAAACTGTCTCATGTTAAGTCGGTGTTCATTCAAAAGAGTTGGTAATAAGTATTTGTCTCTGTCTAGCCATTTTGTATAAGCGTGTAGGTATAGTGAACGTTTGACCTCACGCGTACGTAACCGTTTAACATTTTTTCATATTTTATGTAGATACGTTTGAACCTCCATATTGTTTTCCATTATGGCGGTTAATATTCGAAATTCAAAAGTCGATTGTCTTTGATTAAGTACTTCCTTATATTTTTTAAATACCAGTGGTGGAACGTGCAATTCAGTATAAGAAATAATGGTTCCACTATGTATCCGAATGAAACAAAAGAAAGAAAGAAATAACACATATTCAGGATACGCTCAATGTACATAGGTATCAAAAAAAATAATTAATAAGTATTATTGATTTTATTATTGATTGATTATTACGTACATCGCCGTCGTGCGAACCTAAATGGGTCACCACTCGTACGCCAACACCAGGGTATACGAAGCGCTGGTTTTCAGATGGCGCCACTAGTTGCTACGCCGTCACGCAAATCGAGTTGCATCAGTTAACAAAAAATATCAGATCACGAACACAAATAATATGAAAAGGTGTGATCATCAAAAAAAAAGTACAAAAGTAAAACAAAATTATAACATTAAATAACAAAAAAGAAAAAGTCCTAATATAATTTAAAAAAACGCCAACAATGCCATCATGGATAGTCTGTAGTAAACTACTCCCGCGCAGTGCGATGACAAATGAATGTATGAACGAAACGCGATAGGTATTTAACTGAATTTTATTATCAAAATATGGCTGAAAACTCGGCAAAATATCTTCAGAGTTATTAAAAAAGAACCACACCCATCGGAAGCGAAACTCTGCCTAACTTTTATCTTTTGACATTATTCCACAATCGTAAAAATATATCAATAACACTATAAATACGAGTATATTGTTTATTTAGTTGGCAACTAGGCGTGGCATACACTGTCTGTCTTGTAATATTTGAGTGCGATCATGAGCTCAAGCTTGGTTCTGAGTTCAGTGCTAAGGACAGATTCTGGTTTTTTCATAAAAGGTTGGTAGCTTGTAAATTTAAATTATGATGGATTGAAAAAAAAAGTTTCAGAGAGTACGTTTATCCGTCAGTCGCGGTTGCCATTCGAACATCTATGGCAGTCGTACGGGTAGTTGGAGCCATAAAAAGTCTAACAACAGAACTTCGATATCACCAGTGGGTTTTCACGGCTAATATCGAAGTTCAGCCGGTTTGCAGTCAGACTGGAAAACTGACCGATCGACTTGGTAAAAGTTTCAGAGAATGATAAGTGAAAAAAAAAATAGTCAGAAATGATCGATACTAGCGGGTTTTTATGGTAGGTGTTATGACATAAGAGGCAGCAGCTCTTGAAGTTTTGTCGTACATTCAGCATTAAATTGATCCGTTGAACAAAGTATTCAGAATGATCTTAATGATTTTCCCCCTTCGTGTAGACTGATAGTACCGATATTTGGTGCACACCTTTTTTAGTTGTGACAATAATACAATTTCAATAAATAAAATAGCTTCGAATTCGAAACTTTCTAGTCAAGATCGTTCTGAAGCTGACTGTCCATAGGGCCCTACACCAAGAATAAACTTTGTAAAAATGTTTGTGGATTTCTTAGCACAAATATTACCTGGCTTGTATTTACAATTACATTATTGACATAATAGGTGTTTTTATCACTCGACCTATTAACATTGACAGTATACCGCGAACTGTGCAATAAACGACCTACCACAAGTTTTTCAAATAATGCCACAAATGAAAAAAAAAATACCACAGACAAGATGAAGATTACATCATACAGAGTAAACAACTATCGGTATATGGTTGCGACACGAAGAAGACTGTATAGCTTATTTGAATTTATTTAAATTACAATGACTGTGTACGTATTTAGTTGGTAATGTTCCTTTATTGTTGGCATGAGGTTAACAGGGGTTAGGTTACAAAATGTCGAACGGTAGCGACACTAGCGACGCGTTTGACAATTATTTGTTATCTGTGACAGTGAAAGCTACCTTCTTTTTTTAGTTTTTGAATGCATTAGTATGTCCTTTTTAAAAGAACTCAGTGGGGTCGTCAGTTTCTTTCATTCAGTCAGTGAATTCACGCTACTTAATAAAACCTATTAATTTTGTTTATGAGTTTAATGATTGCTTAGTAATATATATTTCATACTGTAGTGAAAGAGGCATGTGTAAAATATATATAGTGTATGCAATGAATAAACGATTAGTCTCATAACAGCATTCGTTGGTTTTACTCGCAACTGATACCCCAATATCACATGCCTATTTCACTTCCTATTATGAATATGGAAGTTCCGCCAAATCCGCAATTAGACTAGTAAAGCAGACTCCAGACTCCCAGGTTGAAAACTCCTCGAAAGCGATTGGGATTAACACTAGGATGAAAGAAGATAAATTCATACATGGAGCCTGGACGTAAGACATAGGAAGGATAGCTATAGATAACCAAAAAACCCGCCAAAATGGAGTGACATTTGATGACATTTAGGTATAGTATTGTCAAGTTGATTTCCGTTCAGAAAGCAGTGGGCAATTCGCCACAGAAGTTTTATTATTTTTCTCTTTTATATTCAGCTTATTAAAGAGAAATAGATTTCTATCCTGTAAATTATCTTGGGAATATTGCTTGCATATAATATGCCACGGTGACCACTTACCGTCAGGTGGTCTGTATGTTTGCACATCATCAGAACGTGATACCAACAAAGGGCCAACTTTTGCCAACTTTTATTTAAACACCGTTTATCTTAAGATTCGTTCAACCACAAACATGGCGGGTGGGCCAGTGTAATTTTTTTATTTGTCTTATTTACACTCAACGGGCGCTGCCTTTACTTGGTAAATTAAGAAACAAGTTAAATGTTTATTAAATAGGGCTACTGTTGGAATATACAAACTATTCTTTAAGTCTTTAGTGGAAAATATAGATTTCTCATTTCCTTAAATCACTATTTTCATGATTTTAATAGGTACTCGCAGTTCGATCCCACCCTTTATGCGTCATGCATATGGCATATGCCATGCGACTTCAATTAGTGCAAATATTTGTATGCGTGAAAGGTGTAGGTCCTAGAGTTTGTTCCAATTATTTTGAACGTCTCATGAAAATAATTTTTAGTAGTGTAATTCAGGAAGAAAACAACCATTCGTTCAACAGTTCCATAGGGAAGTAATAATTTCCCCTATAAAACTACTCGTCAAGTCTACCATGAACTATGCGCTTGCGCAGGCTTTATCGTTCAACAAACCCTTTGTATTCCTACTCACTCACGCAAATAAGCTCCCTATATGTGCATCTCGCTCGCACTTAGGTGTACCGCCAGTAATGGTTGCCAGGCAACGCATATTGTTTACACTGGCCCGGCGCAGGTTGAACGATCGATTCTATATGGAAGCCTGTATTGGTTTAATGTTTGAATTATTGCTTGGTACGTGTTGATTTAAGTCGTGATAATATAGTGATATAGATCATTTTATGTTTTGTTAGATACTTAATCCATACGTATAAACACATATTAGTGTTAAGTCTTCATCTATTAGAGGGGCTCGCCTTCTTATATATCGGTCTCATTTTGGAGTTAGGAATATATAAAAATTATTTTAGATTGGACAAGTTCCTTTGTCAACCTTACCTACTTAACAACGCACGAGACTTGGGTGTGGGCTTTTCTCTTTGATTAGCAGGTCACACAACTCCCGGAGAAATCAACATACCAATCAAAACAAAAGTGTACTCCGAGCCATTTCATGGAATCGTTGGTACATCTGTAACTAGATATATAGTATGGTTACGAACATATACCTATATCTTGACGCCAAACGCCAAATACGTCACTAAATGTATTTTTTTACGAGCAGTATGAGTTTTTTTGGATGTCTGGAGGATAGCAGAGGACGCTACAGAGACGCAGGAACTCAAATCTACCAATTAATCAATTAGCTTATCGTAGTCCACTGCTGGACATAATCCACCAAACCCTCGTTTCTATAACAATTTTGGGTCAAGATATATACCGGTAACTATAAATACTACTCTTTTTTTTTACGTGCGGGTAATCCCCACGCATACCCACCCCTCCGGAGCCGGAGGAGGAGGTTATGTCGGACTCGAACCGACTAAACCGCACGCCGTCTCTGGATCGTAGTGCTAGGCCGAAGGTGAGGTTGTCATGCGACATATTATTATCCCTCGCACTATAAATACTACTCATTGCATTGCTTTACGAATACGACGTCGATTAGTTGGCAGACATTTTGGAAATGCAATGAATAAATACTACTCATTGCATTTCCAAAATGTCTGCCAACTAATTGACGTCGTATTCGTAAAGCGGTTTATCTGAATGGAGTCGCCTCACGATAATTGCACATCTAAACATACAGTGACCTTGGTCACGTAGAGCAGACTACTACTGCTTGGCAACGGCGTTCATACACCGAGTCATACACACACCTACAACGTATCAAGGCTGTGCAGCCACGGAAAGGATTAGTAGTTATATTATCAATGACCAGTGGCCACCTGCGACTACGTACGCGTGGTGGAGTGAGTTCGACATTCATATAAATTTCCAACTCCCGTATTACTCCGATAGGGGTAGAGTTTCGTAAAATCCGTTCTTAGCGGATGTCTACACCTCATAAAGAACATACCTACCAAATTTCAAGTTTGTATGTGTTTTAGTTTTTTAGATATCGTGATTATCAGTGAGTGGTATTTCGTTTTAAGCGAATATATAATATGTGAGGGCAGTTTGTTAATAAAACTTAAATAACCAAATTGACCGGACGTACCAGCAAGTAGCAGAAACGTCGGGCTAAATGTAATTAAAACCAAATAAATCGCGATAGAATCCATTACAAAGTGATTTCATTTCAATGAGTGATATTTCCGAAAGCTTCAGACAGTATTAAGAAACCTATGTGTTATATGACACACTATTACCTATCCTTGTAACAAATTTCAGCCAGATCCGTTTAGTTATTTTAGCATGATTGAACACTCATCCATCTGTGACCGTAGTCTAAAGTTTGTCTACTTTCCTAATCTGTCTGACGACGTACGAGTTAGGAAGTAACTTTTTATATTATGTGAATTTGCGGTTTCCCTTTCGCCAGGTCAGTGGTATTCTGTAACACAAGACTGTTAGTTCAAAACTGTCACTTTGATTGAGATTCAAACCTTTGTTACACATAGAACTAGACGAAATTAGATCCCACTTCTGCAAATTTCTATTTGTAGAAATATTCAGAAGTGGGATTAAAAAAAATGTATTAAAGCGAAGTTAAATTAACTCATTAATCTAGTTTCTGCGTCACATTCCAAATTCGAAATTCTAAATTATTACCTGCCTCACCCAGAAACGGCAGCACAATTTTTGTTTTACTGTTACCGATTCAAACCTTTGTTACACATAGAACTAGACGAAATTAGATCCCACTTCTGCAAATTTCTATTTGTAGAAATATTCAGAAGTGGGATTAAAAAAAATGTATTAAAGCGAAGTTAAATTAACTCATTAATCTAGTTTCTGCGTCACATTCCAAATTCGAAATTCTAAATTATTACCTGCCTCACCCAGAAACGGCAGCACAATTTTTGTTCTAAACAGTAATCCATAGGTACATAGGGAGTCAACGGCGCTAAGTATAAGTATGTATGTATGTTGTAATAATCGTGCCTGGCGTATATTGTAATTGTTCAGTACAAGACCAAGACCGGTCATTTAGAATTCCATGGAAAAGGCCAATTTGTCAGCAACAGGCGTCTTATAGCTGAGTTAAGAATTATTATGAGCGCTGCTAGCACGTTTGAACTTTAATCAGCTCGTGAATATATTATTATTTACTTTTATGGAATATAAAACCGACAGGAAGTGACCTTAAACCTTGTTAGTATGAAAAGTGGTGTGGCCAAACTCTCGGACCAATACAAAAGTGATGTGATTGGATCAAATTCATCAGAAAATCAGTCTGAAAATCAGTGGCTAATCGGGTTGCGTTTTATGTAGCTGTCGGGTACTACAATAAACTGGCTGATTGAACAACCTGTCAGCGTTTACACTGTCCTGATTTTTTACATAGTCCCGGATGCAGACCTCTCGTTTCTGCCCATTTTTTATTCTAACTCTCTTTCCATTAGAGTTCTTTGGCTAATATACTTTATTATCATCGTAGTTAATATGCTAGTTCCTACTTTATTTGAATTAAAGAACTTTCCTTCGTTTATCAGTGCGTTATGAGGAAGTGCAAATTATTTCTCGAATTTAAGCCGCAATTTTAGAATTTTCAGCGTTATAATGGTGACCTTAACATTTTGTAGTACATGAAAGCTTTCTTCTCACCCAGGCGTAGAAGAAACAATTAAATGAAACAAAACCGAAAAATAAAATAAAAGTGTCTTGCAAATTCCGTTCCCGCCAAACGATTTGCTTCTCAACTGTACAATGCATATGCGCTGTGACGTATATTGTGCCGTTCGGAAACAATGCGCGGTGTTGTCGCAACGTCCCTTCGTTGCGAAATGACTAAACTTTACTCAAACGTGACTTTTTCTGTGCCAACCTCCGTGTTGTGAAACTTTTTTTTGTCCATTAGTTGAACTATTAAATAGGCACAGTTAAGTAATGTTCGGTTGTTATACCGCATGGAATAGAAGCGACGGTTGTGCGGAAATAATTGACTATGCAAATTTTAAGTTGCGTAGCAATAGGTACCAGCAGGTAACGACTGCATATGAGGATGTTCGATTCCTTGGACGGACAGACCGGTTTATTTGCTAGGTAATTCTCTTTTAGCTATCAGTCCAGTCAGACAATTTTAAATAAGTACCTATATGCAATTCGCTAACGCCTAGGTACTTATACGTACGTTTTTTGCAATTAAGCGAGACTCAACCTAATATTCCACTGATTAGTGCCCTCACACAAGCAATATAGCTTAGCCAGTATGATTAACAGGCAATAGTTATTTCTTTCATTCATCGTATTCAGCGCAGCATGTTATTCCCCTAATTACATTCATATCGTCTCATCAGTCACTTTCTTCATTCATATTTCCCGCCTTCCATCCATCTTTTGGCCTACCTCTGCTCATAAAGCTATCTAGCTTCATACATTGAACCTTATTAACAATTTTACTTTCATCTCTTCTTATAACATGACAGCTACTCGTTTCTTCACTTTTCATTTACTAGTTTAGGATTTAATTTTGAAAGTAGAAGTGCAGGGCTTCCCAGGTTGAGTCATCCTATGCGTGATTTAAAAATCAAATGGTAATACCTATCGGTAGTTATATTCTGCATCGCGTTAACGATGTCTTGTAAACCAACAGATCTGTGCATGTCGAACGCATGGCACAGAACCTTGTGCCCGATGCGGCCAGGCCTTTATTGAATATTATTTGTCCAACTTATGCGCGCACGCATACTAGAGTTGATTTACTGAAAAAGGTTTATTGTGATGTTGGTACGAGTTATAGAGACGCGACCCTGACCCGCGGCGCTGACTCCTATAGCCAAAGCTTTTGCATCGAAATTCCATTAGGATTCTTTCTCCGGAAAAGAAAAGGTTTATGTTAATATTAATAAACCTCTCTTTTTCCATTTTGAGAACAGCGTTTTTAGTGATTTTTTGAAAGTATGTTTTCTTTTTCTAGAAAATCTGATTATCTTTTAATCAATCAAGCCTACTGCAGTCCACTGCTGGACATAGGCCTCCCCCAATGTGCACCATTTCGTACGATGCTCCGCCTGCCGCATCCAGTCCGTCCCAGCCACCTTTTTCAGGTCATCGGTCCCTCTGGCTGTCTGGCGTCATAATTTAGGAATTTTTCCGAATACAAAACAGTTGAGTATGTCAGACTTTAATCAGCAAATCCACACAGTGTTATGTCATATCGGCCTATGTGGCGGTCAAGAGTTCTTAGTCTCCTTTGACCAAGATTGGTGCAGCTAAAGATAGAGAGCGGAAGGATTTGGGGGACCAGGAGGCAGACTTTTCCCTTGCGGCTAGAAAGTCAGATAGACTACCATTTAATTACATGCTTCCGTAAACGCCAATATAAGCTACAATAGTGTAAAAAATCGTAGGAGAACGGTCTTTGGGCACTTTGGAGGGCAAATTTTAGATATAATTTGGTTTCGTACGTGGCCGAACGGTAAACGACATTAGAACCCTCGCCAGATACTCATCCGTTATTTATCAGGAGCATCCACTGGCAGGTGAGGTTTTCTTGGGTTCTAAAGGTGTTGGTAGGCCTTGTACACCCACAATGCAAATGAAAGATAATTGTGAAGTTGTGATGTCATATCTAATGTTTGCGGTCCACTGTTTGCATTGTGTTTAGGTTACGTCTTTTGCTCATTTACCGCATAAATACACACAGAGTAAGCTCTAGTAACTATCTAGCCGTCTTAGGTACTGACGTCATGAACAGAAGGTGGGCCTTGGACAGGGCTCTAAAAGATTTTGAGATTGTAGAGATTTTTCGCACTGGTTGATGATCGATTACTGCTCAGGTGAGCAATAATCGATTTTACAAACCAGGGTGCAGTAATTGATACACAAACTGAAGATAATGTTATAATCTTCGACAGTTTTTTGGAGAATGGCTACGGTGCATGCTTACCACCAGGTTAACTGTGTGCTACATTAATATTTCCAATGGTGATGCCGATCAAATATTGTATACTCTTTCGTTCATTACCTACCTTGCTTTCGAGGGGGGTGGGATTCAATGCATTTTGTCAAACCATGCTATATTTGTAGTACATATTTCAAAAAAAAAAGTTCTCATACACTTAAGTGAATTCCCAAACATCAAACACAAACAAATGACGCGTTTAGCCATAAATTATATTATAAACACTGTTACTATCCAAGTTAACCCTATACCGATCTGTAGTTTTTTTAATTTAACTCCACACAATAGACCGAAGCAATTTTAGCCGCTGTAGCGCCAAGGTTGCTAACTACCCGCATGATGCGACGCGCCGCCATGACCGAGTTCCGGACGATTTCCCGCCGCTGCGCCTGCGCTGGCTGCGTTGAAGCACGTTAGTTTTCATACAGTCAATGTGTTTAATAGACATGGACTGTACTGGTACTGTAATGGTATAGATGGCGATAGACCGTAACTTTTTACAGAACTAACTTAACTCTAACTTACTACAGAACTTCGATAATAGCCAGTGGCTTATACGACCGTTACGTATGCAGAGGAAAGAAAGCCGTCCTCAACTGAGTTGAAAAAAGTATAGCCAGCTCTAGTGCCTGGTCCTTTATTCAGCACGTTGACTTAGGTCCCTAAGATCTTTCCAGGGCTTACAAAACCTTATATGTAGTTCCACTTAATAGAGGAGTCATATACGCGTATACAGAAACAAAATCGATATCATTTTCCCGATACCGGGTATTCACTATTCGTACACAACACAATCCTCGTACTCGCTTCAGCTGTGCTGCAAAGTCTCTAAATACTAAAATATAAATATATGTTATGCGTTTCATATTAGTATGTATTTATGAACGGTAGTTTTTGTTATGCTTGTCGTAATAATTGCGGATTTATGTAAATGTCGCTTCTACAAGGTTACTTATTTACTTTTGTATGTGACTTGCATCTTGATCTTCGAGTGTAAAAGTATGTAGTAAATATGAAGCTAGTATAAGTAATAGTTATTTGTAATAGGTACTTAGGTACGATGCTATTTATAGTGTGATAACGATTTTAGATGTAAGAGTATTCAGTATGTGTGGTGTAAGATTAGTTGATATGAAAAGTTAGGAATAGGATACATATATGGCTTGACATTGGTGTCAATAGCGAGCGTTGGAAATTGAATATTTTGGGCGAATAGAGCGTCTAGAACAAATGAAAAATTAAGTAGGTATATAAGGCCAAACAATTTAGTTTCTATTTAGAAATTATAATACAATAAAATCTATCGTGAGCCATTTTTCAATTAGATAAATTTATTACGGCTATACTCACGTAAATCGTCTGGATACGCCCGACTAGTTTCGGACCCGACCGGAGTCCTTATTCATGAGCAAGGATCCTCCTAATTATAATAGAACACACAAAAATGCTTAATTTTTTTGTAAAAGGGGTGCTCGTATTACCTAGAGTTTTAACATTTATTACCTAGTTGTAGCACAAATAAAGGATAGTCGTTACTAACTATAATTTGAGTATAATGAGTATAGAGATATAATGCGCATTAATGGGTAACAGATATAATCGGTAACATATATATAGATAATGGACAACTGATTTATCCCTCTATTTCGTATGTTTGAGTACATACTTGAATGCCGAAGTTTATTATAAAAATACTGAAGATAATAATAATATGTATGTATGAATTAAGTCAATTTAGTATTCATATTTTACTTATCATCATCATCATGATCATATCAGCCACGCATAGTCCACTGCTGAACATAGGCTTCTCCCATAGACTTGCAGAACGATCGATCTAAAGCATCCTGCTTCCATTTAACTTATAAATCTGTGGAATATAATATATGACCACATAGGACTCTGCCGAAGGTGTGTAAACCCAGAGAGAGCAATTGAGTGTAATTTTTAGAGATGGGCCGAGTACTCGGTTGCTACTCGGTACTCGGCGTACTCGGCGGGTTTTTTGATACTCGTACGCGGCCGAATAACTCGGTTTTAATGCCGAGTATACCCGGTTGAGGTAAAGCAATATATTTAGGTTGTTGACGTTGACGCAAATGGCTCACGATTTTGAGATATTTCCAGCATGTTGGCTTCTGCTGTTGTGTTTTTATTTTTGGTTTTTATTTTTTTGTTTTGTGTTCCTTCCCTTTTTCTATTTTTTAGATTTTTGTAAATTTAATATCTTTCTGTTTATTATTCATGTCGCATGCCCTTCACATAGGAGCCACTCTCTATTTTTATCTACTTGGGTCAACTGATCCAGGTAGGCAATTTCAGCTTCGAAGACGAGGTAAATCGACGAATCCGACTCGGCTGGGCGGCGTTCGGGAAGCTACGAGATGTCTTCTCGTCCGACATACCTCAGTGCCTGAAGACGAAAGTCTTTAACCAATGTGTGTTACCAGTGATGACTTATGGATCGGAAACGTGGTCTCTCACTATGGGTCTCTTAAACAAACTCAGAGTCGCTCAACGAGCTATGGAAAGGGCTATGCTCGGTATTTCCCTACGTGATCGCGTCAGAAATGATGATATCCGTAGGAGAACAAAAGTAACCGACGTAGCCCAGCGGATTAGCTCGTTGAAGTGGCAGTGGGCGGGACACATAGCGCGCGGAACAGATGGCCGATGGAGCAAAAGAGTTCTGGAATGGCGACCGCGTACGGGCAAACGCAGTGTAGGACGCCCAACGGCTAGGTGGAAGGACGACCTCATCAAGGTCGCCGGGAAGCGCTGGATGCGGGCTGCTTTGATCGGTCATTCTGGAAGTCTATGAGAGCGGCCTATGTTCAGCAGTGGACTGTGTATGGCTGATGTGATGATGACGTGCAACGTGACGTATTTGATTGTAAACTAGCAAGCGACTGATAGATGAAAGGCGGGGGCGGGGTGAGAGGTGGATCAACGCGAGTCGGCCGCTCGTGCCGCGTGAATCTGTTCGTACTTGTTTACGCGCCCGAAACGGGGATTTGATTGAACAGAGTTACTCGGCCGAGTACTCGGTAGGAAAAAAATTGAACTGAGTAAAACTCGGTACTCGTTACTCGGCAAAAGTGCTACTCGGCGCATCTCTAGTAATTTTCTTAATTAAGAAAGTATAAGTGTCGTCCTTTGGCTATCGTAGAAGGGACCGGGATTGTTCTCTATTTGAGAATAAACATATAGTCAATGAAAAACTATTTGATAACCGTAATAAGGGGTGTATGGAGCTCCACCAAGTTCCTGCCCCTCTAGACAAGTGGCAATTCGCAAGCAGGCGTTTGATGGAATAGAATGACGAATGTATAGGATTTGACGTGTTTGACATATACGTCAAATCCCATACATTCGTCATTCTATTCCATCAAACGCCTGCTTGCGAATTGCCACTTGTCTAGAGGGGCTGGGGGCCCAGCCAACTATACTACAAGTCATAACACCCTCTGATAAACGAATGAGGCGGACAGTAGTCGCTTCAGGAACTTAACACACCAAAAAAAAAACACCCGAGAACTTATCTTTCTATTACGCTTCCGTAGGCAAGCCTTGAAAATAGACCTATTCTGCTTTTGCAATAATGTCTTCATTTTTCATTTTCAACTTGTTCAATTAACTCTCGGTCAATTCCACAATAGTTTACCTTTCACACTGACTTTCCAACTGTCATTAATCGGAGTTTCCGAGTGTAACTGCTGTTAATTCTGTTCTACAAGAGTTACAAGCCTCAGCTAGAGCTCAGGGGGTATTTTCACGTGCAATAATAATATATGTATAAGCTGTCAGGCTTTAACGCCCCAGAAGGTTATACAGTCAGTTCACAAGACATGAATGGTCCATAATAAGGTTCTCATGGCCTTCGGAGCTGGTAACAAGGTGTAGTCAATCATGCTGACATTGGCCTCTTACTAAACACAAAATGACATAAATTCTACATCTGCAAGGAAATTGCAACTTTATCTGTCAATCTTAAAGTTTGAATTGGATGAAATAATAATGTCTCGTGTGACTTTTCAAGCAATTACCGGTGGGACTGTTCGCTTGAAAATTCTCTCAAAGACGTTTTAACCACCCTAAATGCTGTAAAAAAAGATATCTTTTTTTATTTTAGCTGTATGCAGTAAACATTCCTGTGTATGCACAGATCTAAAAATATGTCCACATGGGCTGCAGAAGTCAGTGGACATTTTAAAAATAAAATTGTATGAAGTGAAAACTGCATTTTCTCTTCTTCTAACTGTTTGTAATAGTTACTTTTTAGTTTTGTAACACAGGTAAAATACCCTGTATTTCATTCTGTTAAATTAGACTTAGGCGCTTAAAGGATTATAGATTTTGAACTGTCCACTAACTTATAGTAGTATATCACTCGTAAGAAGAAATATAGTTGCAAATTGCAATAAGTTGAACGAGTCGCTTAAGCGCCGTGAATATTTACGTGCTTTCAACCTTTTGGTCGATAGCATTCCTAAAACTTTTATAGCGTCTTGCAACCCTTGCATGGTCTTACCCAGTCACTTTCGCTACTGTAAGTGTTCCCTCTGTCGACGACTCGATGAACCAGGATCCCTCACAATGCTGGGTGCGGATTTGCGGATACTCTTGATCTAGTCTTTAGTTCGGTCTCGATCTGACGTCGATCGGTCTAACGGGTTTTCCATTCACTCTCGCTTCATAAATCTCCTTTGTCTATTCTGTTCCTCTAGCATACCTTTCTTAGTTCTCTTCTTTGTGAGTTCGCTACACTACAGTGCATCTTCTATCATACCACAAAGTTCTAGTATTTCTTAACATAGGAAATCTAGTAGGTAATATAAATAACACAATTATTCTCTTCCCTATTAAAAAAAAAATACTGCTCAGTATACTGTCCGAATACACCTTCTACACAATACAAATAAAATAGAACTTAATTACGTGGAAAACATGGTATTATATTGTGATGTTGTGTTTTTAAGGTCGTCTGCGCACGCGACCCGTTCCTGTGATTGCGTTCGCGAAGGACGCTTGGTCGTGTGAAATTGATTCCACTCGATCACGGATGTGTCGGAGCTTACAATTGATTATAAGATCTGTATTAATCTCCTCCTAAGAGTTACTGTGCGCCTAGTAAGTTCTTACCAGTTATCTAAACGAAATGCTTGCACAATAATAAAATTTCCGGATTGAACTCAATTTGAACTGTAAGTTGGTACACAGTGCAGATTATCCTTTCGCGGTTGATACTGTCTGAGCGACAGCAGTTCCTCCCGTTAAAACTAAGATAAATTATAGCTTAGTAGCTATGAATCGGCCTTGTCGACAGCGATCGACAGCCTCCGTGGCGTAGCGGTAGTGAACGCGGCCGCTGCGCAGGAGGCGCGGGTTCGATCCCCGCTCAGTGAAAATATTTGTATGCATGAATATGGGTATTTGCATTGGTCTGGTCGTGCTTCGGAGAGCATGTTAAGCCGTCGGTCCCGGTTGCTATACAAACATCTATGGCAATCGTTACGGGCAGTTGGAGCCCTCAAAAGTCCAACAACTGGTCTGACTACAATGCTTCGATATCGCCTTTGGGTTGTGGAGGTCAGATGGCAGTCGCTTCACAGAAAATATCGAAGTTTAGCCAAATCCGCAGTTGGACTGGTAAAATGCGGACCCCAGACTCCAAGTTGATAGCTTCGGATGCGACTGGGAATAACGCTAGGATGAAGAAGTTAGGAATCGGCCTTGTATAGGTTCGTAGTTCGCAGAATGTATGCTAAAGAATTATTTTCTCATGGCAACTAGTTTAAGGGAAAACTATTACCAACTATTGAGTTAAGTACAGTCGCTCTCAGAAGATGCTGAACACCAACAACTTAAGAAACGGTCTTTGCTTTAAAATAAATGGAGGTTTGAAAGGAGGACATCATTCCGCGCAAGCTTAAACTGTGGAATGATCTCCCCTGCTGTAGTTTTCCCAAGTGACTACAATAAGGGCATCCCAATGTTCTTACAGGGCAGCACCAGTGTGATGCCCCTGGTGTTGCATACGCCCATATGCCATGATAACTACTTCCTATGTACTTCCTCCCCACCTGGGGTGTGTTTGTCTGCCATCGAAGCTGTATAACATAATGTAATCTTCAGAGGACTTAATATTTCTCAATTTTTCTTTATTATTTTATATAAACTTTTGGAGCGAAGCTCTTGGTAACTTGGAATAAATGAAGCTAATACCTACTAATGGCGACTGTATATCATAGTCTGCACACGGTTGCTGGTTAGTCACCAGCGATAGTCACGCCTGAATTGTAACTATAACCGCTTACTCGCTGTATTATCGCTGGTCGCTTCCGGGAAAGGGTAATTTTGTTTCGACTTGTCGTTTTCTTCGAATAAAATAAAGTCACACATGATTATAAAGTCACGGATGTTCTCCAATAGGGTAGTCAGATAAAACATGTTTCATTTGTTACAATCCTGGTATAAACGTTTGGCTTCTACTTTCTGAATGGTTTTTATATAAGCTCGCCAGTTGCGAAGTCTTGCCTCGGGCCTTTATTGAGAACGTTCTCGATCTGATTGACATCTGCACGGTTAGGTCGACCCTTACCAGGTTTTTACACAGAGGGTATTTTAAGAAAATGGTAGCTTGCCTACCATCAGTTCCGGATCAAAGTTTCGTGCAATCGGTGCCATAGAACGTAATTTATCCTGAAATCGGAACCGAAGACGGTACGCGAATCTTCCGTTCGGTTTGAATTGAATTGAATGTACAAAAACGGAAGTAACTTTATGATACCTGTATGGCTAAAAGCTACGTTTCTATTTAGTGTTTCGAGTGGAACGCAAGTTTTGGATGTTTTATGGTGGTTCTCCACGTCAAGAATATCCGCGACTGGTGACAATGGATAAAAGAAAATGAATGAAGATGCAAAAGGTTTATGTTAGGATCGTGGCAAGCGGAAGCAGATCTCTGTTTATCTCAATCGGAAAGAGACGTGACTGTACGTATGTATAAATATTCGACATCCTTATGAATGATCATTTAGATTACCAGCGTATTCATTGTCCTATGACAATTGTATCTACAACGTAACGTAAAGTTCACAGCCTCAAGTTTACAAATGAATGCGAACTGCCATTGTCTATCTAGTTTTAATTGGCAGAGCTTAGGTCTAGCCACAATAAGTTGAAGTGCGTATGTTTTGAAAACACCAGCCCCGCTTGCCAGTAGAGCGCGGTGGCCGTCACGACACCGACGCCATTGTTCAACGGCTTCCGAACCGCCATGTTCTGATTTTTGAATTTCGAACGGATGCGTTCGATTTCTTTTAAACTTTGTAATTTGTGCAGTGACAGTGCGTTTTTTTTTCTAATTTAGCAATGGAAACTTATATCAAAAGTCTAATAACATAACTTCGACTTAAACGAAAAAAGGTTTTATAAGATTTTTTACGCCGACTGTAATTCGATTCGCATAATGAAAACCAGATATAAGTAACTGTAATATTTTTAATCAGATTGTAAAATTAATTGTTAATAAATAGTAAAATACAAGTTTTACCATGAAAACTATCAGTTGCAATACTTAAATATATTATTTAAAAACGACATTGGTGATCAAAACCGTGGTACCGCATTGCGATATAAATAAATAATTACGTCGGACGATACAGAGCGGAAAATGATCAAATATTGACCACTGCTTCCATACAAGCAGAATTAATATCGTGCATATTGTACTGGTCATCGTTCATAGACCGGACTTTACCAGAAATGTATACTTACTATATATTGTATGTGTGACCTCAAGTCGCGAGAGAATCGAGGCATTTTGGCGCGCGTGTATTGGTTTGATATGATCTATGGTTAACGGATTTGGGCTCCTCCACCACCCTAAAGACACCCAAAAATCGCGTACTGTGCATAAAGAGAAGAAAACGAATCTGACGCTTTATAAGGCCAGACTTTACACTTACAGACAACTAGCATTGTGTTACTGCTGTATGAAGAAGGTACAGTCGACAAAGGAAATGCAGTAGCACTTTTACCTACAACTTTATATGAAAAAGTGTAACCGGATCTTCTGTGTCGAATGCACATCCTTTAGCCAGTGGTTTACCATCACAGTTCTTATTAATAATGCCTATGTTTTTGGTGTAGTTTCTTTGGAATTAGTTCAAGAATTGGGTCCGGGCAGCAGCCTTGACCTAATTCTATAAAAATGAAAAATAGGAGTAAATTAAATTAATAATTATTTGATTTACTACTTATAATCTTTAGATCGGTCGATCTGGAAGTCTCTAGGAGAGGCCTATGTTCAGCAGTGGACTATGTGTGCCTGACATGATGATGATGAATCTTTAGATAACTTGCCTTGTATGTATGTAACTATGTTTTTAGGATAAAATCATGCTACCGATTTTGTTTTATCATAAACATATTTTTAGTTTTCATAGAACTTTGAAGCTAGCCTATCTTAATATATATAAATCTCGTGTCACAATGTTTGTCCTCAATGGACTCCTAAACCACTTAACCGATTATAATAAAATTCGCACACCATGTGCAGTTCGATCCAACTTGAGAGGTAGGATAGTTTAAATCTCAAATTATAGTCCGATTCGCGATAACCGACATCCACGCGGGCGGAGCCGCGGGCGACAGCTAGTAACTCTATATAAAATAAAATATATCAATCGATTTTTATTAATTAATGAACAGACTTTTAATTTTCGTACTTTAAAACTAGCCTTTATAAAAATCGCGTCTAAAATAAACTTTTTAATTCCATATAATTTAAAGTTGATAGTAAAACAATGTGATTAACATGACGTGTTACCTGGTTTTGTTCGGGGTCCTGCAGCTCATCCACTTGCACCGATCAGCATTCGTGTCCTACATAGACGCTGATAGCCAGGTAACTTTCATTCACATTCATCAAATTGAAGATCATCATAACAATTTTCCAGTTGCGTCCAAAGTTTGTCCTTTAGCGTTTACGTGAACGTCGTCTGACCATCTAATCCCAAGTGGGAAGCCCCGACTAGTAGGTGAAGTTGGTTTGGGGTCTAAAGAAATAAGGTCCTTTATTTGGGGTTGGCGCAACATATGTGCTTTTTCCATTCATCTCTGCTTGCAGTCACCTCAACATTTACTCCCTTCCCAGCTATATCATCTTTCACATAGTCCATCCATTGCTCCTTAGGTCTTCCTCTCCTTTAGTAGGTAATGCCTTCCGAACGACATTACTTTCATCCCTAAACACGTCCAAACCAGGACAAGCTAAGGGTGAATTAGCCTTGAGTACTTTTAGATTAACGTTTGGACTTTATTTCGATTATGTAGCATGAATAGACCCTTAGAAGTTTTATAAGAATTAGAAGCTTTATAAAAAATCGTCGTTCCAAGCAGCTTGTGTATAGCTAGCTTAATCAGCCATTTAATTATCTACCTATAGGCTGTTAACTAAACGGCGCCATTTAATGAACGGTCTGAATGATATTCAGCCGTAACGTTTATAACAACATTTAATAACCTCGCTGGCTAATGCTTAGACCATTCGTAAGATGGGGAACCACCCCGGAATAAGACTAAAAATTACATACATGCATATACTCACACCTGTAAATCCCTGAGGGGTTAGGCAGAGGTGTATTCACAGAAAATATGTGATAGGCTTATTAAGTAATTTACAATCAGACTTGGATTTTTCTTATAACCATGCAGAAATAAGTAATTTTTCTGGCTGTTTGATTGAATGGCTAGCAAGTAATTAAACGGCATCGATCCAAGCTATCTGCCTAGCCGTTTAATCAAATGGCTGAACATCATTCAGGCCGCTAATTGAACGGCGCCGTTCAGTAAAGAGCCTAGGCGGTTTAACAGCTATTAATTGAACAGCTGATTAATTTGGTTGCGTCATATATACAGTTACGTTCAAATGCACCCACTTGCAACGATTCTGATACCTATACATCTTTTGCAATTGTTTTCATACATGTTTACCAGTTCCCGTACTTTCGACATGACCTGTCTATTACGTTTGGGCCGAACTCGATTCTTGTTTGCTGGCAGGATCCACTCCTGTGTTTCTCTAAATGCTAACATATATATTTAAGTGTAATTTCTATCATGTAAACGTATGCATATGCTAAATCGATTGTGGGAGAAAATAAACTCTTTAGTATGATTTAAAATAAAAAGAATAGATGGGTGAATAGACATAAAATGGTCGTTAGATTTTCTTAAATAATTTCTATGACTAATTTTTAAGTATCTAACCAGATATCTAGTATGTCTGTCTATGATGACATTGGACTGGTCCATAACTTCACTTGAAAGATAATTACTATAGAATTTCGCAAACCATTTTATTTCTATTCACCCATTGATATTCACCCCGTTTTACCCGGTATACATATAGAGAGGTCTATGTCCAGCAGTGCACTGCCGTGGGCTAATCGATTGATTGATATACTCTATATATATATACTCACGGCTGTATAGGCCCACATTTCGCTATGATTTTCGGTCCCATGAATGAATGAATGAATAAATGAATTTATTTCTAAGAATATGGTACATCGAGGTCTTAATGTTATTACAGTGGTCATACATATTCTACCATGATAGGTGTAGAAATAATAAGTTTTACAATAATAATAATGTCAAATAATAAAATATAGCTTATGTCACACATGTAATTAATAAATTATTTCATTGGTCATTTATTTGTTTTACATCAGTCAATATAATATCTTTAACATTGAATTTGCTATCTATAAATTCCCTCACCGAATAAAAACATTTTTCTAATAAAAAAAAAGACGGGTTGCACTCTGGGAGTGCCGGCAGAAGTGAAAACATTTTCTTTTTTTCTTTCTTCGTTATACACATAGAAAAAGATAAAAAAGATCATACCATAATGGTATGGTATGGACCTATAATATAGCGCTAATCATTAAGACCTCTATGTACCATATTCTTAGAAATAAATTCATTCATTTTCAGGTATGGACCTATAATATAGCGCTAATCATAGAACCTATCACTTATTTTCTGCTGATTTTCTGTCAGAAGAAATTAATAAATTATGAAAAGAAAAAATAATCACAAAAAATAATAAATTACAGAAAGAAAAAATAATCATAAAACGTAATAAATTAAAAAAAGAAAGAATAATCACCATAAGTAATAAAGTATAATAAGAAAAAAACAATCACAAAAAATCCCTGAAGGCCAGGTGGTTTGAACCCGATACTATCTGAAACTATAAGGACTAGCAGTCGAAGTGCTTACCGTTTAAGCTACGACGCTGTCTATCGTAACTTGCAAAATGGATAGTCTTTACCTAATCTTGTATGACGTCAGTCGTCGGTTACAGTTCAAAGGTCAACTAATCCTGACGCTTCCTTAACATTTTACACCCATCCAACGCCGTTAAAGAAGATTTCACTTCAAAAATTAAATACGTTGAATTTAAATTTCGTCAGAGATAGCGCTCTCACACCAACTGATAGTTTATTGTATATTTTAATAGCCATACAATATGCATTTGAAGAATATGTACATGTAATAGGGGCGAGCTATTACCGTCCAGCCGGCAATAAGTCATAGACTGTATTCTTACTGTTGGATGGCGTGCGCCGTTTCTTCTCCACCAGCGCCTTGGAAGCGTGGTAAACTTAGGTAAACTAGAATTTATTTTTGACGTCTAAAAGAAACAACCATGTTGTTCTAGATTGAATAAAAATCTTTGACTTTGAATAGCCCTATCCCTTAGTCCCCTTCTACAACACCTACAAGAAGAGATGGGATAGCCCTATTTTACTGCACCAGGAACTAACACAGCGGACAAACTTTGGCAATACAATATGTCCTCAGATAAATCGGGATTTTGGAGTGAGTTTTGTTCTAGAATAAGGGCCTTAAAATATTCCGACGTCATCACGCGAATACATTAAATAGTATTACTTATTAGACACTTCAATGCGGCCATTGATGGGCACCGATGACAATGGCTCATTACGTAAATCGACAATTATGTAGTCGGCAGAACCAAGTCAAGGATCCGGCAGACATAAGCTTGTCAATTGCATTCGCAAATATTAGGAACTATTTTTTCTATGTTGTTTTTATACAACTCAGGCGGCAGACAAGCGTACCGCCCACCTGATGGTAAGTGGTTACCGTGGCATATGGACGGGTGCAGGGGAGTCACACTCGTGCCGGCTGTAAACGCAGAGTTTCTGTGCCGTCAGTGTAGAAGACAAAACAGTAACAGCCTTTGGTCTTCTCACTGACAGCAGAAAACCTCTCCAGTGAGCTCCGGCTACCCTACTCACCGCCGGGAACACAACACGAGGTTATTATGGCCGCGGTATTCTGTAGGGCGGAGGTACTTCCCCAGTCGGACTGCTCAATTGGACGGAATGTCTGTCGTGTCCTACCTCCTACATGATACTGTCGACAATTTACGAGAATATCACAATTAAAATTAACTTTTTAAGGGATTCTATCGTGATTTATTTGATGTTATTTACATTTAGCCCTATATTTTGGTTACTTTTCAGCAATTATGGTCGCGGTGGAGGGGGGTCTGTGGAAGTCTCTGTCACATCAATTGACATTATTATTATAAACAGTGAGATACCTTCGGGTCACTCTTCATCGAAATTCAAGTTTGTACGGACCCTCGTTGCGTGAGTCTAACTCGGACTTGAACGGCTTTTCAAATATCCGTTGAGATCGCACTAAAATCGAGCCTAGAGTTACGATCATATACAAACATCATACAGGATCTAATAGCAGCCAACTAACAATAAATGGTAATACCATTCGAACATAACTTTTGCAATAGTTAGAATTGTAGAGTTTTCTTGTTTCTGCTCTGACTTCCGCGTCGATATCAGGGTTTAGTGCCGCTATAAACACTTTTATGTGCCATTGTAACTAAACGGACACTGAACTATGGGTATCAGGAAATATTGCACGACCCGGGACGAGGTACCCTGAAAGGTCGTTGGTTCAAAGGCTATTGTTAAGGTTTTATGGTCACCATCGGCAGTTGTAAGTTGTCCGAACTTGAACTGAGTTTGTGATGTAGACTAACAATGCGATGTGGCTTCACCCTGGTGCAAATAGCACATTAACTGGGGACTTTCTAAAAAATCGGTACAAACCTGGTTCTGAGGATAAGTACACAAAAAAGGAATAATTAAATTTGGTGCAGCTGTTCTAGAGTTATACGTGTACATACGTTTCGACGATTCTATAATCGTCAAGTCTAATGCTTTCTATCGAATCTTATGATATATGATCTCCACTTTTGAATCTTTTTTCTTTTACTGAAAAAATATTGTATTTAATTTCACACACGTATACACGAACCTCGCTGTTTGTTGTCACTTACGTAAGTAACTACAAATAGTGACAAAGGGCAATACAATGCGCTTGTAACAGGACATTGTCTCTAAGAATCGATGTTACGCTCACGAATATTCATACGAGTACGAACGTTCGCAGTTTCTGCGAAGCTTGGAACAAAAAAAAGTGGGTTACTTTTCTAAAGTTATTTTTCTTTGTTGCACAGCGAGATATATTTATAGAGTTTTAATCCGACAAATGCATTTGATGTTGATGTAAGATATTTGACTTTTTTTTTTTTTTATAAATAGCTCACGTCAATTTGACTTTACCTCGCCTGATGGTAAGCTGAAGGTAAAGTCTCAAGAAAGAGGGCCACCATTATATACACGTGCCATGTTAACAATGGTGGCACTCAGCTTGACGGCCTCATCAGATGCTTTTTCACGCCCCGCTTAAAGGACCCGGGACTGTAGGAAGAGGGAAACACGTGAGCTGGCAAGGAATTCCAGGTCTTAATGGTGCGACAAAGGAAAGAGTCACCGAACCGCTTGGTTCTTGAAGGAATGTTCTGCACCGTATAGGGGTGACATCTAAGTCCTGCACGTGTCGTCCTGTATAGGAAGGGGGAGGGTGTGACTAATTGGAATAGCTCTTCATTCACCATGGTAGAGACGGTAAAAAACTGCCAAAGAAGCAACATCTCTACGCATCTGCAGAGACTCGAGGGTTGTTCTATCATGCTCAAACAGCTGAACGGATCTGGCTGAAATTTGGTATAGGGATAGATTATGGTCTGGGTCTTATAGGTTGTGGGATCGGAATCAGAATTCCATGTGAGGAGAGCTGCGAGTAGCACATTACAGGTCTCAAACTGTCAGTCCGATTTACGATAAAGGGAAGGCTCTACAAAACCGAGCTCTTCATTCCGATTTCAAATTAAACGCATGGTACTATCTGCTTTTAGTGAATCTTAACCTAACGTTAACGTAACAGTTTGCGTAATGGATTCCTTTCATCTCGTAACAATTAAAGACATAATTGTTTCCAAATAGGTAAGTTCGCCGCGTCACCGAGGGATTTAGATAACGTCTTTATCAGTTTTTATCAAAGAATGCTACGACTAGGGGCCAATAAAGATGGTCTAGTCTGTCGCAACATCGTGCTAGCTTGGAACAGCTCAGTAACAAGTGAATTGAAGTGTGAAAGTCAGCATCATTCATGCGTTATTCCCGGTCGTATTCGAGGTCTTCCCTGCAGAATCTGCGGTCTTCTGGAAAATTATGTGGCTCGGTTTTTATATTGGGAGTGACTGTGGTATGTCCTAGCCTGAGATGTGCGTAGTGGTCAGCCATTGACAGAGTTGTTCAAGTCGCCCATATAGGCCTCTATTTTGACCGAACGATTATTGACAGCCGAGACCGACTTTTAACGTACCCTCCGAAGCACGGAAGTTCCATACACACATTCTTCCCGAGTATCTCTCTTAGAAAGGAACTCCGAGATTTTTACTTCATTTCGCCTGATGGTAGGCTGAAAGTCTCAGGAAAGAGGATCACCATTACATACACGTATCATGTTAACAATGGTGGCACTCAACTTGACGGCCTCATCAAAAGAGGATTGTCGTCGCAGCACCGCGTGACACCGACCGGTCCCACTGCTGCTGCGACCACAATCCCCCCTGCCCGGCTATGCACTTGCTCACCCCTGAATGCAATCCAACCTAGATTGGATTACTATGGAGGGTTTCTCGCAATCGTGCACGGCGGTACCCACCCGGCCGAAATTTGTGCCAAACCTGTGCCTTCAAATTTCTACTACCAGAACTTAATCAAGACAAATGGGACGGACGGACGGGACAAAATCAATTATTTACATTAAATTTTGCAGAAATTTAGTTTTTACAATGATCGTAAAGAAATACTTATCTTTTCATTGTATCTAAGTTTAAAGTAGGTACCTTCCGGTGTGACGGTAGGTACGTGTTTGTGCTTGTCACCAAAAGTGGTGTTATCTCGCCTTTCACGCACCACTTAGCAAATGGGGGACGGGCGATACGGAGTGCACGGTCTTAGGTTCGTTGTGACACATCATTTGTGAGGTTACGATATTGAAATATAGCTGAAATTTCAATTTCGCGATCGGGGCCTCGATCTCTGGCCATTATATAATAGCAAAAGCAATTTAAATGTTATTGTCGAAAGTTTACGTCGTCTGAACTGCAAAAGCCGGGCAGGAAAGACAGTGTCAAAGCCTCATCTTAAGCAACCTGCCTGCAACCGACTAGTAGGTAAGACTTGGGCTCGAAAAGTGTTGGTAGGACCCTATAATATCCTAGTAAAATTGTAGGAAGGTAGCGCAGTACCCCGAGCATGAATAACGTTTGAATTTATAACGTAAACATATCGAGAGAACGAAGCATTACGATTGGCCGCCTGCATACTGTAAACCAATCTTAAAGCTTCATTCTCTCGACACGTATACGTTACAAATGCAAATGTTTTTGGATGGATGTGGAACTTTTGATGGCAACCGGGATTATACTATTGGTTCGGGCATCGCCCTTATGAATCCTAAGGGCGATTCCAAGTTATGATTTCCCATCAAAAGTTATGATTGAGACGTGGTCCGTGGGTTTAAATCTCAACATTACATTACCGACGAATATCAACTTAACACAAGCAAATTAAGGTTATAATTTCGGTCAACTAATACTATTTTCATCATCACTCATCAAACAAAATGGAATAAAATTAAGATTATTAAAATTAACATTATGGAACGTAATAAATGTACTTAGTATTAAAATAGAAGCTGAGATAGAAGGATACATTTTCTTAGGCGGAGAGGTAGCGGGTTTGAAACCCAGTAATTTCGCTACCAACACGACGTGAACTTACTTCTTGTCGAAACTTACCGAGACTAGCAAGGGCATTGTGCCGCTAGCGCTCGATGCAATGAAGAAGAAGAGTAATTACGAAAGCCCTTTTTAAAATTCACTGCAGACGCTTGTATGTTGAATGGAAACGTATCTATTACCATAAATGGACAGCCGACGTATTGGTAAAGCGGTCACCACTCGAACTATCAATGAACCACGTGTTGTAAGTTCGACTCTCGTGCGGAATTACAATTCGTGTGATTCATTATGTGGATGTGTTCCGGGTGTATCCGTTATTTAATAGTTCTTTAAAGTCTTCGTTAATTTGTGTGACTGTAAAGGATTTATTTGGGATACCCTTGAGGTATCCTCATCGCCCTTTTTCAGGCATATTGTCATTGAGACTTATTTGTCTTGGTCTAATTTTATATTGCGGAATATTATAAGGCATATAAGATACTTAAATAAGGCATACCTGGTATGATTTGAGATTGACATGGTCATTTCCGGTGGAAATATCTCTGTGAGTGTTATTCTGTCTAAGGGATGCCTTATTCACATACCTAATAGTTGCGATAGATATATGAATTTGAATAGAGACGGTCATTGAAATTACCTTCTATTATTAATTATCTAATTATAGGCATCCGATTACACAAGAACCTGTTTGTATTTACCAGGTTTGTTTTATTCATAATTTTAAATAAATAATGAATAAGAAAGACATTCAGCGTAGATTTCGGAAACAATTTTATTACCCTCTATTAGGCAAATGTTCATTTTAGTGGCTAGATGCTTTCGTGATATTGTTATTAACAAAAAAATAGTTTGTTGTCGAATTTCGGGTCGACCAATGGACGAACAATAGTCTAAATAAAGAATTATACGTACGCACATTTGTGGGTTGAGTGTACGAGGTGTACACACACCGTGACTCAGCCGCTGAGCCATAAAATCGAGCAGATAACGTATCGCGTGTTTGTACAGACGAACACACACTACGTACATGTATGTACATACAATTGGTCACAGACTACACCATTTGTGAATAACCCTTAGTAATGTAATAACTCCTTTAAACATAATCATATTTTAAAACAAAATTTTCCTTCTTTCCAGAGGTTCTCCAGAAAAAATGGCATTAAAGAAGAAGAGTCCAATTGGTATTGGGATCCATCACCTCAGGCGTCCAACCCTCGTGAACACGATAACGAAAACCGTTACAAACAGCAAATTCAAGCGCTACAAGATGAATTATCCGCCTTGAAAGATAAAGATACAGTTGATCTACGACCCGATGAGGAACTAAGAAGGTTACGTGAAGAAAATCAAAACCTTACAGCTAATTTAGAAGATTTGGACGGTCAACACCAGCAAGCTACGGAGAAACTTCTAATGTTAAAAAGAGAACTGCAAAGCAATTTTGAAGGCCTAAAACAAGAACACGAAGATTTAAAAAATGCCAACGATGAATATGCTAACGAAATCAAAAGTTTAATGATGAAAATTGGAGAAAGAGACAGAGAACTAGAAAACATTAAAACCACAAAGTCTGATTACGATACATTACATCACAAATATCAAAATTTGGAAAGGATACACGGTTTATTGAGAGAAAATGCTGAAAAATTTCAAGAGGAAAATCAGGAATTACATGAAGAAGTGTTCAAGCTACAAGAAAAGGTGACAAAATTGGAACATGACATAGAAGTGGTAAACAAACAATCTGAAACATCCGATATGGTCTCTAGACAGACCTATGAAGACCTTTTAAGAGAGATCAATGTATTAAAGGATAGGCGAAATTCTAATCATATTCACTTAGATGAAATCAACATCGATGACAACGCTAAAAGTGTCATTGACTCTCTAAGACGAGAAATCAGTGAGCTCAAACACCAATTATCCCAAAGAGAGAGCCAAGACACTAACGATAGTAAAACCATACGACCAGAAAAGGTCATGCAGTTATACAATAAATACGTGAACTTTGAACTTCCCATCGATTACGTAGGTGAAATTCCTTCAGCTGGGGATAATATAGTCTTGTTTAAACTAGAAAGTGTATTCAAAACTGTACATTCCTTCAAAAAAGAATTAGATGTTTTAGAACACAGGTTATCAGAGAAAAATCTCAACACTAACCACTTACAAACTCAAATAGATGACCTCACTACTGAAAATGATTTCTTGACAACTGATGTTAGACACCTAGAAAGAGAGTTGAGTGAAATGAAGAAAAATAATGACTTCCTGATATCTGAAATAGCCGCCTTAAAGAACACATCTAAATTGGAACCAATAATAGAAACACACGAAGATAATAACTTGGCGAAGTTAGAAACGGAGCTGGCAGATTGTAATAAATTAAATAAAAATTTCGAAGCTGAAATACAAAGGATAGAAAAAGAATTGGAAGAAGTTAGAACCGAAAAAATATCATTTAAAGAAAGTTTAAATGAACTACGACTTAAATATACAACCATGTTGAGTGAGTTTGAAATGTATAAAAATCAGACTAAAGAAGTTGAAGAACTTGAAGATAGTGCCAAAGGCAAGGAATCTGAAAAGTTGAAAAAATCAATTGATGAAATTGATGACCTGAAAAAACGCATTAACTCGGCAAATGCTAAGAATGAACAGCTTTCGATTGACATTCATATACTAGAAAACGATAAAGTATTATTGATGAAAGAAGTTGATGATCTTAAACATTCACTGGAAGAAAAGGCTACCGCGCATAAACAATTAGCAAGTCTTAAATCGTGTATGGATAATAGACTACATGATTTTGAAAAGAAATTAAATGTATTCATTAATAACAATACAGAATTCGAACATAATCAATTGAGTTTCGAAGATAAATTGACAATAATAGAAAATCAGTTATTATCACCTAATAATACAATCAGTGTAGTTGAAATAGAAGCATTAAATACGGAGAAAAAAATGTTTGCTGAAAGAGTAGATCAAATGTTCACGGAGAACTCGACACTTTTAGAAGAAGTTTACAAGCTAAAAAAAGAAATCGAAGAGTTACAACACAAAGAACAAGATTTGTTGACAGAAAATAGTGCGCTTAAAAATAATGTTAAACACCAAGAAGAAATAAAATCATATCAACGTATCATTGATGAATTAAACGAAAAAAAGATTCAACAAGATTCACTAAGCAATGAAGTAGTTCGTTTGAAATCAGAAAATCAAGAAATTATCGCAAGAAAAGTACAACTTGAATCCGAATTAGCTTCAACTGATCGTAAAATCGTAAATTTAGAGCAAGAATTTGAAAAACTGATAGCGGACCTCAATGAAAAGGATACTTTAATCGACGGCCTGAATTCGAGTCTTGCAAAGAACCAAGCCACGATGACCAACTTGAATCAAATTGTAATGGATTTAGAAAACAGTCTTTCTATTAAAAATGAGGAACTAGATCGTTTGAGAATAACGTTAGAAGATATTTCTCATAAGTTTAACGACAGCACAATGTTGTCTAATTTTAGTCAAGAAGAATTAAAGAAACTACAGCATGAAAAGGAGGTAGCTAGCAAAGGTATAATATCATTGAACGATGAAATACAAGCAAAAAATGCCCAAATATCAACGTTGTCATTACGCATTGAGGAATTGGAAACTTTATTTTCTGAACACAAAACCACGGTAGAAAATAAAGACAAAGAAATAAAAGAATTACGTCAATCAATAGTGGAATTAACTGACAAAGTTAATATTAAGGAAAATGCTACACAAGAAGATTACGCTAAATTAGTCCAGGAAAAAGAAGCATTATTAGTCCAATTATCAGAATACAGAGATACTCTTTTCTTGAAAGAGAGAGATTTTGAAGAGTTAAAAGAAAAACATGAACAATTAGAACAGATGAAAAACGAATTCAAAAGTCTTATAGATACCGCCACTACTGAAAAAACAGAATTAATTAACTTAATTAATTTAAAACACAATGAAAGTATACAATACCATAATGAAATACAGAGGTTAAACGGTGTTATTTTGGAACAAACCAATGATTTTAAGAAAATAGTTGAAGAGAAAGATAGACTCATACAAAATACATCAGAGAAATGTTCAAATTGTGACATAATAAGAGTAACTCTTAAAGAGAAAGATGAAATAATAATAGGTCTGAATGAAAAAGCGAGTGCATATGACAGAATGAAGGCTGAGCTAGCGACCGCCACTGAAGCTGCAGCACATTTGAAGGAGAGGTGTGAGAACTTGGACAAGAGCATGGCCATACAGTTGGAGGCAGTGAGAACATTGACAGCACAAAACGCACAGGTAAATTAAGCTACTTTTTATAACATGCGTGTATTGTTGCTGGGGTGTATATTCGTCCCCACCAAGATCTTTGTGTCGCAAACCAATCTTATCACAAGCCGGTACACCTGCTAATTGAAGAACGAGACTCTCTCTGAGGTGTAGGTTTCCTTCTCGGGGATGGGGACGGCGGTAACCCTGATAAAAGCCAAAACAATTGAGAAAGAAGAGAAAGTGTTGATGTGGTTATACTGGACGGTTCTGAAAAACGGGAGCGAGAAATGATAGACACACGTGATGTTAAGCATAGGTTTATTCCAAGACTGTCCTAATCTTACGGTACATAGGTTTATATAAGTATAATGCGTGTCCATACACTACAATACAAGAAATTTATGAGTTAAGAATTCAGATAGGTCTGATCAGATCCAGATAGCTTGTTTAGTCCAATTAGTCGCAATAAAGGGCACAGGTTCAAGTCTCATCCTAAACTTTGAATTAATCCAATAGGACCAAAAGTCAATTTCTTATCAGCAGTTGTTTTCACTTTCTAGTTGTCAGAACAAGAACAGAATTCTGAGCGCGAGTTAGAACGGTTACGGCGGCATCTAGTGGAAACAGAGGAGAACTACACACAAGAGTTGATGACGTCAGAACAGAAGCTCACAGAGTGCCAGGCTAGGTTGCACCAGATTGAGGAGAGAGCCAAGCAGACCAGCACTGTGTATACTAGTAACAGGTACGAATCATCCGAAGAGCGCCAGCTCGAAAGAGATGGCCTTGAGTCAGCCGGGGTGCTAGAGATAATATGTCTCAACCAACCTCATCTCCGGTAATCGACGACACAAAGACGGCGTACGTTTTAGTCGGTTTAAGTCCGACATAATCACTAAGGGGTCCACAAAAAGGGGTCTCATCTCTTTACGCGAGGTCGTACAAGGGGACTAACGGCTAGGGCTATTTTCATCCAATAGCAGACATACAAATGTTATTACTATATATCAGTGGCGAAAGAACAATATAACAAGATTCCTGCCGGCTCGCTCTGCAAAGGGAAGCCGTGATAGAGATGTTTATATTTATATTCCAAAGTATCCACAGGTTTGCCTTTTGAAAAATTTCACCCAAAATTACACACCAATGTTTATTATCATAGCAGTATAAAGAAAAATGGTTTCGGTCTTTTGGAGGGTACATTTGTTTTCTAGTTCTAAACCAATAAGTAGATTAACATTATAGACATTTTAAAACAAGCTCGTAAAATAACTCCAAAAATTTTGTAACTGCACGAAAAAATACACCAACATAAGTTATGCACTTTCTTCAAAAGTGGCTTAATTCTGCAAGATTTAATCTTCACAGACTAACATTGCAAGTGAATAAAAAGCTGTCATTTTTTAATAGCACTGAGGTGGCAGTCATGCACACGGCCCACCTGATGAAAAGTGGTTACCGTGGCCTATGAACGTGTGCAACACAAAGGGAGTCACACTCGTGCTGCCCACCCTGTAAACACAGAGTTTCTGTGCCATCAGCGTAGAAGACAAAGCAGGAATAGCCTTTTGTCTTCCCACTGACAGCACTTAAACTCGCTAGTGAGGTCTGGCTACCCTACTCACCGCCGGGAACACGGTTATTATGGCCGCGGTATTCTGTAGGGCGGAGGTACTTCCCCAGTCGGACTGCTCAATTGGACGGAAATACCTTCGTGTCCTACCTCCTTATTATGCTATGTTCCAGCATCCGAGCGAACCAAGAAGTAGAGACCCTTCGCAATCAGATCAAGCTGATGGAGAAACAGCGTGATGATGTCCAGGCAAGGCTGAGTGAGGCTGAGGATGCTAAGAACCGAAGCGAGGCAGCACTTACCAACTTACAAGTTGTGCTTGAACAATTCCAACTTGGTAAGGTCTTATATACCACTAGCAACCCGGGTTTCGGATTCGCACAGTGATAAATTTGCTAGAAAATTCACTTAACCTGATTGTAGCCATCCAATGATGTGAATAATAGATAAAACTATATTTGAAGCGGGTTTTATATTGTATCAAAATTTGAGCTCAGACTATGCAAAACGTTTTGAGTTTTTGAAGTATACAACTTAACATTTCTTTTTATTATTAAGGACCGTTTTCGAGACGTCCTGAATCTTAGCTGATGAGAATCTGAGGACAGATGTATTCTAAATGACAGTTCTAATGCTATTGTGAGAGACCATTAACTGAGCGATATTCTGGAATACGGGCCTAAGTAGCAAATGGTATACCCTGACACCTGTACGCCTAGCACGAAAAACTATCGTAATCGTATCGTAAATGTATTGAGAGATTGAGCATTGCGATTATCCGGCTTCTCATACACACAGTTTCACAGTAGGCAGGCGACCAATTGCAATTCTCCGTTCTCTCAGCAATTGCACCTCACGCACAACAGAAACAATCGCTATTGGTACACTACCGAAGTATGAATCATTACAGCTGTAAGTATTTATTTCACAGATAAAGAACGCGACATACATTCGGCAACAGAAAAGATCCGTAACAAAATGGAAGATCTAAAACGACACAATAACGAACTCAACAAAGAGATAGAGAAATTAAACAAAAAGCTTGCGGAAGCACTGGCTGGTCTTCAAGCAGCTACGAGACTTGGAGATCAGGTCGAGACTAAGACAGCTCAGATCAATGATCTGAAAGAACAAGGTAGGGATGAAAATAATGTGTTGGTAGAAGAAATATCGTAAGTGTAATTTATATCTGTTCAAAATTCAGTTACGATATATTGTGGATTTGCCAAATAAGTGGTATTGTCATGACAATTTTTACCGTCAACAAATCGTGACCGTTTTGACATTTACTAGATTGAGATTAGATCGATATTGAATTTTGGCCTTCTGTGCCCCGAACTCGAAAATCATCGAATTCGTTACGTAAACGTATCGAGAGAATAGAGCATTGCGATTGGTTCCCAGTAGGCAGGCGTCCAATCGCTGCTTCGGTTTCACGATGTGTTTACGTTACGAATTTGAATGTTTTTCGTGCTCGGGGAACAGAATTCTTTAACAATATATTCCGTAGTACAAGTATTGATGTATCATTATTATGTCTGTAGCAGTAGTTCCACTTATATTATTATCTATTACATTAGTTTTATGCATCAACTCTCAAAATAGTTCTAGATTTTTAATTTACTCTACTTTATTCAAAATTATATTATCATCCAAATTCAGTCATATATTTCAAATTGTAAAATTCCGAAAGTATTGCGATTCCATATTCGGATGAAAAACATTAACTTGTTTATCCAGTCATTTGGACATTAAACTTTTAATAAGTTCGATTTGTTACTATTTTGCGAAAATTTAAATATTAATTTATTGTCTAAAATTATTAAGACACGAGTAGGAATCATACTTTTTGATACGAGAGAACACTTAATTTCTTCAAAGGCGTCTTAAAAATCAAGAAAATAGAATGCCAATAATTTTGTTTTAACTATTTGAGTGTAACAATTTTACTTATTAATATCTTTACCTGTTTAGTCTAATAAATCTATTAGTTTGACTGTTTATATACGTACGAATAATTCGTTATATATAGTTATTTAGTAGACAGATTTTTGCAAGTTGTGTTTTTGTTACGTATGAGAATTAGGTATAGTCTTATTCATAACGTATGTATTGCTGATAGAGTTGACTAAGCATTCATCTTGTGTGTTTGATTGCGATAAGATTTGATTTATTTCCTTAGTATCCTAATATTCACTGATTTGTTACTTTTATTATGAGATGTTCTTAAATAAATATTGAAATATCTTCTAGTATTTCAATATTTATTTATGAAGTAACAAATAAACCCCCCTAGACAAGTGGCCAGCGTATTGTAGATTCTTAACTATAATTATGAGATTGACGCATATTTTGTCATTTATGACATACGGTTGACAACTGTCATAAATGTTTTATACATCAAAATACGTGTCAAATCTATTTTACAATACGCCGTCAACGAATTGCCAATTGTCTAAGTGAGTAGCTTTTTTAGAATTGTACATCCCTTAGTTAGCCTGAAAGAGTAGAACATGAAAATACCGATGCCTGGCTAAATATCAGCTGGTAATTCTGGGGTGTGTTCGCCCAGGCTACTGGTTGGTATGAAGTCAGGCACGGTGCGCACGATACCGCATCTAGATAGACACACGTAAGTTCTGTGTTCAATGTGTAAGCTTAGAAGTGTCGAGTTTGTTTTTGATTTTTGCTATTTACACGTGTTGTCGCGCTGTTTTCGTGTTTTTTATTTTATATTTTGATTGAGCACTTTGTTAGCTAAAAGTTACAATATAATCAAAATAGAGAAAACATACACATTTACGATAAGATTTTTTCGGAAATTAATTGAACATCTTTAACTTCATAAATTGCTTGGCAAATATTTTAAATATCTTAATCGTGTAGTTACTGATGTATCCTTCCCTTTTGTTTTTCGACATAGTGTAGGAAACTATTACTTAAGGTATGAGTATATTCTATTTAAGAGTAATTTCCTCCATTTTATTATTTGTCTTTTCGATATTAACGTTAATTGCAGAATCCCTAACTAACATAACATTATCAAGTTTCATATTAATTGTGATTTCGTGACAAAATTAAAATAGTATTACAGGCCTAGCTTAGCATTCGACAATCAAGATCAACGCTTGCGCCTACTTCGATTTAATCTCATTTGGTAACTGTGAGGTTTTGGAACGCAGCGGCTACTGTCACTTGTCATTGACAGATGTCAGTTTGACATATGTCACGATGATAGATGCGCTGGCCGCGCGACGCTCAGATTACCATATGGGGTTTGATTGAGGCTAACGGCTTCACATCGTGTCGTCCTGTGTTTTCCACCATTTTCTTTTGCGCTTACAATTTTTGTCCGTTTTTCATGGATTGAGATTTTTTTAAATATTCAATTGTAGCTTATTTCTTATGTTTTTCAAGTAATATTATCATAATATATATTTAATGATAACAAAAGTCTCAATCCATTGCATTATTTTAAATTTTGCACTGGCAATTTTATGTCTTGCAGCACATTGTTTTGTTTCAGCGTGTTTTGTGAATGTTATGTTTTGTTATAAATTTATTTTGGAAAAAAAAGAATGTTGTTATAGCGATAATATAAATACATCATTTATGAAAATTTCTACCGCCTAGCTATCACGGTCCATGAGAAACAAACTGATGACAGACAGGCAGACAGTCCGTAAAGTTAAGTAATAGAGTTCCATTTTTACTCTTCAGGTACGGACCCTAAAAAAACACATGACACATGTTTTTTTTTCCAAAATGATTTTTTCTTTTTGTTGTACTTTTTGCTCAATTTGAATGTGAATGTTCCTGCCGTAGAAGAGTAGACATTAGAAGACTCCGTAGTTGCCGCATTGCTTCTGAGTATTACTTCAGGTACTGGTGGAATTAGAAAACGGGGGAACGGATACCGCTCACTTCATAATAATAATTAAAAAAAAAAATACTTTTTATTCGCTAACATTTTTTTCATAGAGTGGGTATTCTGAAATAAAAAACGAATTTAACCTGTCTAAGACAGTGTATTAACTATTGAAGCTCTTATAACAATAGTTGAGTAATACAAGCTTATATAGCTAGGTATAGTTTGACCATTTTGCGGCAGCAAATTTATGTGGATGATGTGATAATAGGAGGCAACGAGAAGAACACCTCTCTAGATAAGTGGCAATACGTTTGTAGAATGGAATAGATGTATAAATGGGATTGACATACTTTGACGACTGTCACAAACGTCATAAACATTAAAATACATCTTATTCCCATACATACGCCGTCGAATTGTCACTAGTAAAAGGGGCAGTTTTGTAGTCTAAACGAAATGAATCTATGCTTGAAGATGTCGGTCCTAAAATGATAGAATGTTTAGCGGATCAAAAGATTAAATCTAAAACTCATAGTAGCTGTGTTGAGCGGCATTCGCTGCCCCACCCAGTGACTGAATAATACTTTGAGGTTGTGTACGCAAGTCGACGAGCGTCGTATGAAGATTTGCGCTGTTTGGTAAGAGTAGAATTGTAAATTATTTGATAATTTTTGTTATATTATTGTACAGCCGTTGACGTCACAGTTCACCTACCAGAGACAGATTTTGAAATTACCAGACGACTCGAATGATAACGACTGTACTTTAGTAGTTGTTTTGAAAAAAAAAGTAATGTGAATGTGCAGAGTTGTTAGTATATAGTATTGCATTTTTATATTTACTGTTTCAAATATTGTGTTATATTTCGACGATTGTTCTAGTGGTATTTATAAGTTATGTTATATGTGTAATATTGTCCTCATCCATTTCATATATTATTTATTTGTGAGTTTCTCCCGCGACTGCCCAATAAAGTTTCAGGGTTCAATATGTATGTGAGTCTTTTAATTCCAACATAATTTTTAATATCTACATAGATTTTTATATATGGAATATAATTAGTAGTTAATTTGAGATGCAAGCTAGCTTCAACTGGTGCACCTGTTAAACAATGCACGACGCTCTAACGCGAGCCTTTTTGGAGGCCAGACGGCAGTTGCTCTCAATATCAATAAAAATAGTAAATGAACTCTGTGCTCCAAAATGTAAACTTTACACAACTAGTAATAATTCATTTGAGGATAATGATCATCACAAGTGATACCAGCTATATCTACATTACGAAATCGATTGGGCCGTCGTAGTTTTTTAACTCTTTCACTGTCTCAAAAAACAAAGCGGCACCTTGTATCTCCTGATCAATTTCACTGTCTGACCGTCTTCATTTCTACCCAGTGAGAACCCTTCAAACGTCGGTCTCAGCGGCGGAGGAACGATACTACAACGCGATCTCGAACCAGCAGGACAAGGTTGACAAGAACCTGGTGAAAAACCTCGTTATCAATTATGTTATGACAGCCGCTGGCAGTCAGACCAACAAGTGAGTACAACTTAATGTTCTTCGCTTGATAGAAGTATGTCGGCGACCGCTGTGAAGCGCGGCGTGGTGAGGGACGAGGTTAACAAAGAGAAAGATCATGCGTTGAATCGAGAGCTAGCGTGATACCGCTGTGAGCGATGGCGGCATACTGACCAAATCTGAAGGTCGATTGGTCGGTAGTCCCCCGTCTCGCTGCACACATACCCAGGCAAGTTAAAGGAGAAGAATCAGGAATGAGGGCCACCATACAGATACAAATAATGCTTGAATAAATTTTGAAGCAATTAGTATTGTAAATTTTCAAATCGATTAAGATAGGAAATAGTGAATCGTTTAAGCGGGACTCGATCCCGCGATCTTTCCCTTACAGGGGAAATGCTCTGACCACTGAGCCACCAAGCTACGCCTGAAGCAATCCAAGTTCTCCCATATAACCGTCCAGGGCGACGGTAGGGAAAGATCGCGGGTTCGAGTCCCGTCTGAGCGATTCACTTTTTCCTATCTTAATCGATACAAATAATGCTTTTGACAGTCTGCTTAAAGGGCTCGGGATTGTGGGCAACATATGCCGTGACGTGACGCGTTCGGTGACGATCATGATTTTTGTTGTAACTAAATAGTGCTCAATGCGTCTAAAGAAGTACTTCAAAAGGTTTTTCACTATTCTAATCTCAACCTATCTATTCTAGAACACAAGTCCTTCGCGTACTATCCACTGTCCTCGACTTCAACCAGCAAGAATGCGAGCGTCTAGGGCTGGTCCGTTCAACAAACACCTCCGACAGTCTCGCGGCGGAATTCGTCAAGTTTCTACAGAACGAGTCGCGGCCTAGGGCGCCGCTGCCGAGCATGATGACCCTGGGGCAAGGCAGCAGCAGGAGTACGACGCCTACGTCGAGGAAGAGTTCGATGATAGGTGAGGGTAGTTAGATATTAGAGTAGCTGAAGTTCTGACCAAGTTTGGTTATCACGTTTGACTGGCTGTGACCCAACAGTTGAATTTTGGGGGTTTCATATACGAATATAATAGGTTTAAATAAAATTAGACTCAAAATACCTGCGCTATTTAGAATCCGACGAGTCCAAGAATTTTTCCAATCCACGAATCTCTACAATCCCGGAATTTGTCGTATAACGAATAATCATTCATATATTAATCAGCATGAGAATTACTATCATTGCATGATTTAAGATCAGTAGTATTGTAGTAGTTCGGCTTGATTTTGCTAGATGGAGTTATACAGAATATTTGCTGCTAGATATACGATCACGACTCCTGCAGTTACTGGTAAGGGCTGACCCCAGACTCCAAGGTGTGATGTGACTGGCATTAACACCAGGATAAAAAATATAGGGGCCATGATTTTCTCCTCGTAGCGAATACAGAGAGGAGGCGGTCTACACTCTGTTATTTTGATTAAATATCCGGGTAAATCCTTGTTAGCAGGTCCTTAGGAAGCCTAGTACCCCCTCTTCTGACATTTTAACTGAATTGTGCGGGGAACCCCCTCTGTTTAGAGAGACAAACCAAATTACAAACTTAACGCTCTCCCTTTATTTTATCTACAGGCCCACACCCAAACCTCCAGTCAGCAATAGGACATAGCCGTAACCCATCAACCGGCTCCAACAACCTACTATTCACCAGCATCGACTCCATTGAGACGGCATCCCAAAGATCTCGTGATTCCGATAGGACAGAACCAAAAGTCATTTCCCCAAGTCTGGATACCGGAGTCAACCAAACCAGGAACACAGAAGGAGCCATACTAAAATCTGTACTCAAAGACATGTGATTGAAAACTACTTTTATATAGGCCTATCAACATTTAGCGTACTGTGAGCCACATATTATATGCTAGATAGAACATATGCAATGTCATCATATAGAATTTCTTCTCTTTGCATCTGTCCCCGGTGTATATAATCGTGAAATCTATGTAGATATAAACCATGGAATTTAAAATCGACAGGAAGTGCTATTAATTCTCGTAACTATTGCCAAAATCACATATAAACACGTAATTGATTATAAATTACTACAGACAACAAACCCAAAAATAAATTTCTATTAGTAGCTAATCGTGTTGTGGAATATGTTGAACATTTGAACAGCATTGTGGCAGTCATTTTTAGAGTACTACCGGTCAATTTTAAATCCCGTGGATACTACAATAGTGATGTGTTTATTTTTATCAATCTGATTGCGTTTTCTTGCCTAGTATATAACTGTCTCTCTGCCGATTGCTATACAATATCATGATAATACATCAGTGTCTATTTAATAATCACACTTGATATCTGCCGTAAAACTGAGCAGTTTGCCAGCGGCCGCTGACAGTCAGCGGGCTAATTTTACAACAGATGTGAAATATTACTAAATGTGAGTGTATTAAAAAAGTTCAACTGGTTACTTGAGTAACCAAATCTTTTGGCCTGCAAAATAAAAAGAAAAATCATTACCAATATTGACAGGGTATTCCCCTATGTTAATATCCTTCACATTATGCATCTACCCTCTCACTGATACTGGATAGGGAAAGGGCCTCCCTCTGACTAATAGGGAAAGGGCTTCAGTGGTGATGGGTGAAAATTTTCAAAATGAATAGAATGTCAAATGAAGCGGCTGTAGCTTAGTGGTTAAGTCGACCTTACGATCGAGAGGTCCCGGGTTCGAATCCTGGCCATAACACTACCGATGTGAACCCACTCCTAACACAAGCTATTTATCTTAGAGGGGTTAGAGGGAATATTACTGATTTCGGTCATTTATATTCTTTAAAAAAAAACTCTACCATCTCTGCTAAGGGAAGCTAGTAGGAATCGGGTTATAAGAAACCCTCAACCTAAGAGGACAGGAGATTTGGTGACCCAAGTAACCGTACTCCGAACCAATTTTATTTTAAATCAAACTTAAATTATAAATTTCTATTCAATATACAATAATAATATTAATAAAAGTTACCGATTCAAATTCATAAAAATCGACAAATTAATTGCATTTTTTTTATTATTTCTAATTTTTTATTGTTATTTTTTTATTGCACGGGATTATAATTTTACGATGTTTGAGTGGAGCTCGTCCAATGTATTATTTGACTAACATAATAAGAGCAATATTGTTCCGATCGCCGTTGTTGAAATATTGAGATGTTAGGCGCGGTTTATACGGAAGACGTGGCGGGGACGTATGGCGGTAGCGGACAATTTAAGTAACGCAATAACGTCGTTTTTATCTTAGAGGAGAATTGCGCCCGCGCCTGCAAGCGACGTCGCGCCATCGCATCGAGTGGCGCGCGTCACGACATTGACGCTATTGTACACTACATAAATGTTATCTTGTGTTACTTAAATTTACCGCTACCGTCAAATGTCCCCCCGAGGAGGGCCAGACCGAGAGTAATGGCCCTGGGTCAGCCGGGGTGCGAGCGATATTTCACGAGACAACCTCACCTTCGGCCTAGCACATCGACTCACAGACGGCGTGCGGTTTAGTCGGTTCGAGTCTGACATAACCTCCCCCTTCAGCTCCGAAGGGGGGAGGGATATCCGTGGGGATTTCCTGCACGTAAAAAAAAAACCGTCAAATGTCCCCGTCACGTCTCTTCTGTATAAACCGAGTCTTAGATTGTAGATTTCGACTATTAGTTACTTATTCTAAACTAATCTCTAAATGTCAAAATAATCTATCTGCCCTATGTTTGATGCACTTTAAGAATACAGAGCCCTTCAAGAAGGGCAGAAGGTTCCTTCAGGGTCGGCAGTACGAGTGTGACCCCTAGTGTTGCACACGTCCATAGGCCACGGTAACCACTTCCCATCAGGGGGGCCGTGGGCTTATCTGCCCTCTAAGTGGTATAAAAAAGTCCTTTCGTGCAATAATCGCCCTTTTTGCGCAATAATAAGCTTTGACGTCATATGTTTTATTTTGTGCATGCCAAAATATAATTATGCCAATATTTAAACTAGTGCATTTAAATTCGTAGTTGAACGTATTAAATATTGTCTTTTTTTCGTAATTTTATTTTGTACAGAAATAAATTTGTTTTTTGGTGCCTTATTTACTTTTAGTTGGTGACCAGGATAGCAATATAGCTCTGTCTCTTATGAAATTGGTAGCTTTATATTTTTAGAAGTTGTAACATTGTCAAGAAAAACCTACTATAAAAAGTTACTATATACAAGCGATTACTAAAAGATGAAATTCAAATCTGGCGGAAATATACCCGAGCACTTGAACGCATTTAGATTATTTGATTGATTATATTCACTTTAAGAGTACGGCCATTTTGTGTGGCGTAGCGGTAGTGAACGCGGCCGTTATACAAGAAGTGCGGGTTCGATCCCCGCTCAGTGCAAATATTTGTATGCATGAATATGTGTATTTGCAATGGTCTGGTCCTACCTCGAAGAATACGTTAGGCCGTTAGTCGCAATTGCCATACGAACATCTATGGCAATCTTTACAAGTAGTTGGAGCCCTCAAAAATCCAACGACTGGTCTAACTGCAATGCTTCGATATCACCTTTGGGTTGTGGAGGTCATATGGCAGTCGCTTCAAGGAATATATCGAAGTTTAGCCAAATCCGCAGTTGGTCTGACAAAGCGAACCCTCCAAGTGAAAACTCCAAGTTGAAAGCTTCGGATACAACTGGCATTAACGTTGGGAGGAAGAAGCCGGTCTACCGAGTGTTGCCAGAACCATTATTTATTATGTGAGCATGCTACCATAATAAGGCTACCATAGTATATTTAGTTTTATTTTTGTAAATGGCAACCAGCTACTTTTTACCACTGCTGCATGTTTATGAAAAAAATTATGGTTTCTTGTAATTTCTGAGTTCTTTTTTTATTACTGGTCATTGGCTATAAGTTTTAATATTAAGTTGTATAGTATTGTACATTATGTAAAATAAAATATATAATTTTCAGTTTGTAATTATAAACTCAATTGAAATTGCCGTATTAATATAATTAAATAATATATCCTAATAAAATAGGTAGATCCGCAGTTTTGTACAAAATTTGAATATTTTATTTCATATTATTACTAAATTTATTCAATTATTTTTAGTTATAGATTATCATAATAGTATTTTATTAAATTTTAAGTGTATGAAAGCAATAAGTAAAGATTACCAACGCCCTGTGTCTAATAAAGGTGTTTTATTACTGTACCACAATGAGATCTACTTATGCCTACCACAACAAGCGTAATGATTCGTGCCCAACAAGAGTACCCGAAATACTATACCCTGATGTTCCCAGCCATGGAATATAATATCAAAAGGAAGTGCTTTTCAACGTCTAGCATGGATACTTGTGTCGCCAAACAGCTATATTAAGTCACACAAAACTGACCTGACTATGTGAAATATACTGCTGCCGGGCTGTTTGGCCGTGCTCCATATGAAACATGCATCGCCGCGGAGACCTGCGCCACTGAAGATGTCGACCGCAGTGATCGACGAAACGTCTGGAACGCAAATTTCATATGGACCGCGGCCAAACAGCCCGGAAGCAGTATATTCTACATTCAACGTCGGCCGTGAAAGCCTATAAAGACCTGACTAGTTATAAATTCTCAATATAGAACAAGCTTCTTTCAGAATAAGGTATTTTCATACATACGAACATTATGCTCACGCCTATTTCTCTCCGAGGCAGGCAGAGACAACAATCCATCATTTGACTATCCGGACACACTTCACGAGCTACCTCTACTGTCATTAATCCTTTTATACAAGACTTCCAGTACTTCTGACATGCACTTTTTTATACTTAATTAATTCGTTTAGTGTGTGTACTGCGAGTAGTATTTATTTATTTTTCTATTGTTTAAGGTAATACGGTAGTGTCCTGAGTCAACCGATAATTAACAATTTTATTTTATGTCGTAGTTTTTTCAGTTCAGTTCAGTGTCGTGTCAGTTTTCGTGCGAGCGCGCATCCGAGTACGACGCGTAATGTGTGTGTCACTAGTACATAACCTTACGATACGTTTGGAAAAATGTCGGTTGTTTTAAAGTGTAATAAATGTAACATTGTCATAGATGAATTGCTGGCTTATGTCCAGAACAAAATATCGATTTGTGATGAAGAAAGTTTGATCAGACTTTGTGTGGCGTCGTTTAATGGCGATGAGATTGAAAAATCTAAATCGCTATTATTTGAAGCGTTACCTGCTGATAAGCGAAAACCAATTCGTAAAGGACAAGGTAAAGAAAACCGTGCACTCAGTGACATTATAAGTGCATTTAAATCCCTACCGGATCTGATGCCGGTGTTCGTGGCTCGAAATTTAGAAAAGCTCCCGCCAATTACATTCGACCATGTGGATGTGTCCGACATACTTAAAAAACTGGTGATTGTGCAAGAGGAAGTAAAATGTATCAAGTCCTCATACGCTACGATCGAACTCCTTGAGAAGTTACGGAAGGAGTTCCAAAATACTGTAAATACAGTATCCAAACCGGAGGACGTTAATCCCTGGGTCAATAAGAATAGAGGTACATATAAACGGGGTAAAATCGTAAATGAAATTGTGGATGTGTCGCTTGTTCAGATGTGTAACCAGCCTAATTCATCTAATATAAGTGGATCATCTTCAACAAAGTGTATAATATCAAAAAAGCAGAGTTGTGTTCACAATATGAATTTTGAGGGTACATCAAAACCGCCTCAGTCTATATCAACGGTCGCAGCGCCAGATGTGGCGCGTTCATCGCAAGCGAGTGAGAGCGAGATAGCGACACCGGTCGCGACGGCAGCGTCAAGTGCCCCCGAGCGAGATGCGACTGTACCGGCAACAGATCAGCTGTGTGACGTGCCTCAAGAATGTAAACAAACTGATAAGTCAGATGGTTCAGTTTTACGTAAGCCCTACGAAGAAGGATGGACTAAGGTTACCTATCGGAAGTTAAGTAACAAGAAACGTATTAGAGGTAAATTTGGTATAGCAAATGATTCTAGCGGTAATTTTAAGGCGGCGGAAAGAAAAGTACCTATTTTTATTTCCAATATAAACGTAAATACGAGCGAGAAAGACATAACTGATTATATCTTAGAAAAAACAAAGATATCTGTAAAGCTGGAAAGAATAAACTCAATAAAGCAGAAGTTGGACCATATATCTTTTAAGTTCTTTGTGCAAGAGTCTAAGGAAGATATATTCTTAGATAGTAACTTATGGCCTAAATCTATAATCTTTAGGCGCTTCGTGCATTACAAGAATCATTATACGGCCGGGAATGCATCGACCGGCGGCGGCCTTATACCTATTATTAATGGATAAACAGTTATTTAGGTTGGTAAGCTTTAATTGTAAAGGCATAAAAAGATCCATTGACGGTATAAGGGGACTATGTCGTAACTATGATATAATAGCACTACAAGAAACATGGCTATTACCAGAGGATCTAGCATATCTATACCATATCTCGGATGACTTTGGCTGTACGGGCACTTCGTCGGTGGACACATCAGCGGGGATCTTACGAGGCCGACCTTTCGGAGGTGTGGCCATACTCTGGAGGAAGAGTGCGTTTAGCAATGTAACGGTGGTGCAGTGTAACAACTCGCGAGTGTGCGGTATCGAAATAGTTTTTAACGAGAAATCAGTGTTAGTGTTTAGCATATACATGCCCACGGACGATCCACATAACCTAGTGGAATTCACGGATTGCTTGGGTGCGGTGAGTGCTATAATAGATAACTCTAATATTGAAAACTGTTATATATTAGGTGACTTTAATGCTCACCCAACAAGACCTTTCTATGACGAATTAATAGACTTTTGTAGTGAATTTGAATGGAATTGTGTTGATACAGAGCTATTGGGTACTGATTCGAACACATTTACCTTTGTGAGTGACGCGCACGGTTCACGCAGATGGTTGGATCATTGTGTCGTTACTAAGGCGGCTCGAAACTCTGTAGTAGCAGCGCGGGTTGTATATGACGTAATGTGGTCGGATCATTACCCACTTGAAATCAATTGTTTATTTGATAAGATTTGTCCTAAGCAGCTTAATTATAACAATTATTTAGAAAATAATGTTGTATGGAGGGAGAGAAATCCTGAGCAAATACAGTCTTACACGATGTCATGCCATGACAAACTTCGGCTTATAGACTTCCCTGAAAATTTCGGAAACTGTAGCGACAAAGCATGTCGGCAATATTGTCATCATATCATTATAGACGATATGTATGATAGTATTGTGCGAGCTTTACGGGAATCAGCATTGGTTGGTCGGGAGAGCGGCAGACGTAGGAAAAAAAAGGTCGTTACAGGGTGGAACAGGCATGTTAGTGACGTTTACAGGGAGGCCAGACTGAGGTTTCGTGTTTGGCTAGACTATGATAAACCATCTTCAGGTCCTGTGTTTGATGAAATGACTGAGGCTAGGAGGATATTTAAATCTCGATTAAAATGGTGTCAAACGCACCAAGAGCAGATTAGAATGGATGTCTTGGCTTCATATCACTCAGAAAACAATTTTCGTTCATTTTGGAAGCACACAGATAAGTTGAATAGTAAGCCTGGCCTCCCTGTATCGGTTAATGGCGTGAGCGATCCTGTGGACATTGCTAACCTCTTTATGGAACAATTTAACGTAAAATCATCATCGAACATCGACTTTTGTTTGCAAGATGTTGCCAGCTGTCATGATCTTGAGACTAGATTTACAGCCAAGGATGTAAAAGGTGTCATCAACGCCATGGTAAGGGGAAAGTCTCCGGGTCATGATAGTCTGAGTATCGAGCATCTCAAGTTTGCAGGTCCACATCTGCCTAGAGTGTTGGCAATGTTCTTTAACTTCTGTGTGAGTCATGCGTATTTACCTAGTCAGATGACTAAAACTATTGTAGTGCCTATTGTTAAAAATAAAACAGGCGATATCGCAGATAGTAATAACTATAGGCCTATTTCCCTGGCGACAGTAATCGCGAAGGTGCTTGACAGCCTGCTTAATAGACAGCTTAACAACTACATTCGATTGCACGACAATCAGTTCGGATTTCGGGCCGGGTTGTCCACTGAGAGTGCTATTCTGTCTCTTAAGTGGGCTGTTAGGTACTACACAGACCGGAAAACTCCTGTGTATGCTGGCTTTTTAGATCTTTCTAAAGCTTTTGATCGGGTTTCTTATGGTATTTTATGGAGTAAGCTTGAGAAAGCAGGAGTTCCAGCGGAACTGATAAGCACTCTGAAATGCTGGTACGGAGGTCAGATCAACCAAGTACGATGGGCGGGGGCCTTGTCTGAGCAGTATGGATTGGAATGCGGGGTGAGGCAGGGGGGGTTAACCTCACCTACGCTCTTCAATCTATACGTCAACGATCTAATTGAGGCGCTCAGCAGGGAGCGGGCGGGTTGTTATGTTGACGGGGTATGTGTTAACAACATTAACTACGCCGACGATATGGCATTAATGAGCGCCTCAGTCTGTGGTCTTAGAAAGCTAGTGGCTATCTGTGAAGACTATGCCAGGCTTCATGGTTTGGTCTATAACGTGGCTAAGAGTAATGTCATGGTCTTTGGTGGCGGCGGTACGAGATGTCCAGAAACCATACCTCCGGTGAGGTTAAATGGAACACTGCTAACTAGAGTTTATAAATTTAAGTACCTTGGACATCTCTTGGCCGCTGACATGAAGGACAATGAAGATATTGAAAGGGAGCGGAGGGCGCTGTCGATTAGGGCGAATATGATAGCTCGTAGATTTGCACGTTGCTCAGAAGGTGTCAAAAAAACCTTATTTCGTGCATATTGCACTTCTTTTTACACGTGCAGTCTGTGGGCAGATTATTCGCAGAAATCGTACAGTGTCCTTCGTATTCAATATAATAACGCGTTCAGAGTGCTGATGGGGCTGTCCCGTTACTGTAGCGCGTCAGGGATGTTTGCCGAGGCTCGTGTAGATTGATTTTACGCTACTATGAGAAAGCGATGTGCGTCTCTGGTGCGTCGGGTGCGGGCCAGCTCCAACAGTATTCTGAGCTGTATAGCGAGCAGACTTGACTGTTTGTATGTGGGTCGCTGCTGCAAGCTTTCCACCTAGGTGGTGGGCTAGTGGTGGTGATTCGCATGCAGACTGTCAATTTGTTATTAGGATAAGATATTAGAATATTAAAACTAACATAGGAGTAAGAAAAATTGTTACTAACACACTGAGTCCTGGTCACTTGAAATAAATGAATATTATTATTATTATTATTATTATAATAAACTAAGATATTGCCTAAACTATGACTTTTCATTAGTTTTAATACCCAAATTCGGTCAAAATATAAGCAATCGAATTAAGGCAAAATTAATAACCGGAGGCAGATTTTTCAGAATCAAATTTCCTTATAACTATTTGTCATAAGTAAATTTCAATTTAACAGTTCAATATAATTATTGTGCAATATATAGTTCACGATAATAAAAAAGAATAGGACACAACATCGAACATTTTAACATTACGGCACTTTCTTTTGATTTTATATTCCGTATCCATTAGTTCAGTTAAAAATTGTTAATGTTTAGTTTGTGAATATAGATAATACATAATTATAATACCAATAATATACTATCCGATGTCGTAGGTTGTACACCAATGTATTTCTTCTAAACGAGGTTATTATACGAGTGATTAAAGCATTGTCTGAGTTTTAATTTCATTGGGTAAGATGTCGCAGGTTCGAACTATGGGTCTTACCACAGATAATATAATTCTTATACAGATGCAATATCAGGAATAAAAAATGGTTACAGTCGTAACTTCGAAAAGCAGGCAGGCAGCTTTTACTTACAGGAGTTGTAACTAGATGGCGACATACACCAGCCCCTCTAGACAAGTGGCGATTCGCTAGCTGGCGTTTGGTGGAATAGAATGACGAATATATGGGATTTGACGTATATGACAGTGGTTAACGCATGTCAAATACGTCAAATCCCATACATTCGTCATTCTATTCCATCAAACGCCGGTTAGCGAATTGCCACTTGTCTAGAGGGGCAGAAACATTATTGAATATGACTGAAAACAACTTTTTTTTTTTTATATATAGGACACGTCATTTTGACTTTACCTCGCCTTATGGTAAACTGAAGGTAAAGTCTCAAGAAAGAGGGCCACCATTATATACACGTGCCATGTTAACAATGGTGGCACTCAGCTTGACGGCCTCATCAGATGCTTTTTCACGCCCCGCTTAAAGGACCCGGGACTGTAGGAAGAGGGAAACCTCTTCCTACAGTCTGAGTCCGTGAGCTGGCAAGGAATTCCAGGTCTTAATGGTGCGACAAAGGAAAGAATCCCGAACCGCTTGGTTCTTGAAGGAATGTTCTGCACCGTGTAGGGGTGACATGTAAGTCCTGCATGTGTCGTCCTGTATAGGAAGGGGGAGGGTGGGACTAATTGGAATAGCTCTTCAGAACATTCACCATGGTAGAGACGGTAAAAAACTGCCAAGGAAGCAACATCTCTACGCATCTGCAGAGACTCGAGGGTACTCGTGACCTCAGGATTTCCGATAATGCGGACCGCACGTCGCTGCAACCTGTCGAGAGCATCTAATAATTACTTTGCGGATCCATCCCAGAGACGTGAGCAGTACTCCACGCAGGAACGAATTTGTGTATGAATAAATATTCTAATCTATATTAATTCTGCCAGATTCTGCAATAATTGTAAAAGTTCCAGACTTAACGCACCATGCTGCTAGATGTCACAAAAATAAATAGCACTATTGCCATGAAATATTTATTTATTGCATTACTAACGAGTTTTATACGCTTACATGCTTATATTATCATGTGTTTAAATTCTGAAATAATTTACGTGATTCTAAATGGCGAAATAATCGATTTACTTACCTTTTTATTTCTTTAAATGAGTCTACTAGTGCCATCTATTCATTTTTTGGTATTACTAAAGATATTTTCTTAGCATCAACTAAGCAAGGGGTGTTAATGGGAACATTAGTAGGTATTTTCACCAAAGCTTGCATTCAGGCGGAGTGTAATCAAATTGACTCGTTGCTTGGGATCAATTCCCTCATCCCGTGTATGAAGGCGTGCGGAGTACAACGGCAATAGGCATTAGGCATGAAAAATAAATACTCTAGTTTGTTATATTATAAATGGTACAGGAGTAAAACAAAATATTGTTTGTGTTTTTGCATTTATGTTTTTTCGAATAACGAGAAAAAAAATTATCGGTCTAGGCGGGGTCCGAACCCGCGATCTTTGCCTCACTAGGGCAATGCCCCGACCACCAAACCACCAGACCTCACCCCAACCAACTCAAATTTCTACTTCTATATCTGTCTTTGAGGCGACAGTCGTAACCGATTAATTTTTTTTCTCTTCATTCGATTTAAATATTTGACATGAAAAATGCTTAAACATTTCATTCAAATTATGTTTTTTTATTTGGCCGTGACACACGAACGCAAAAGGTCTTAAAAAAGTTCTGAAAGATCTTTAAGGTCTTAGACAGACTTTAATGATTGCAATCGATTGAATACCACCTGGAATATGAACAAAAAGTCGTGATAGTGGATATCGACCTAATAGATATTATAGAAATACTATGACATCATTAAGCCACAATTGCACTAGTCTGCAGGGTGTGGGCGCGGTGCTGCGCTTGTATTTTGGATTACTTTATACGCGTTGTGACTGCTACGATATGATTCAAATGTTTTAGTGTACGATTTGTTTTAAATTTCTACCTATAGGTAGGTTTTTTTGTATGAGGCCGAAATTACCTCGTGTTATGTGCCCGGTAGCCAGAGCTCACTGGAGAGTTTTTGTGCTGTCAGTGCGAAGACCTAGGTAAGACCTAGGTAAGGCTTGTCTTGCTTTATATTCCACACTGACGGCTCCGAAACTCTCTGTGTTTACATGGTCAGCAGCACGAGTGTGACTCCCCTGGTGTTGCACACGTCCATAGGCCACGGTAACCACTTTCACTTGGGCGGAGTGTTTGTCTGCCACTGAAACGGAATAAAAAAAAAAGTTTTAAAATATCGAAATTCAGCTAAATCCGCAGTTGGACTGGTAAAGTAGACCCCAGACTCGCAAGTTGCAACTGGGATTAACGCTAGGATGAAGAAGATAATGAAACGCTGTGATACGATACGACTGAAAGAGTTTTAAATTCGTATCTATAGGCATTCTTTACAACGGTCACGTCAATATGACTTCACCTCGTTTTATATTAAGTTGAAGGCAAGTCTCAGAAATAAGGATCGCCAATACGTACACTAATAAAGTTATAGTACTGAGAGGGTCTCAGTTAAAGGCCTCATCCTCGTGTATGGCATGTAGGGTCGGTAATGTGATGCCCCTGGGTGTTGCACACGGCTATAGATCACGGTAATCGCTTCCCATCAGGTTGGCCGTGTGCTTATTTGCTCCCAAAGTGGTAAAAACATCACAAACATACTCGTACCTATAGGTAGAATGCCAAAAATTCTCATCTCATCTCATCCGAAGGCATCGTAAGGGCGACTAACGGAAAAATACACAAAATATATCACTGCGAGGGAAGGAAACTCTGAATAAAATCCTGTACCAACCCGTCTGGCCAGCGTGGAAACAGTCGGCCAAAGCCTCACAACGTTGGGAGAGGCTTATGTCCAGCAGTGGGCTGTGATAAGCTGATTGATTGAACATAATATAAAGTAAATAAGAAAACGGGAATTAACGCGTTCATGGTATAGGTACTTACATACCTTTGATTGCCTGACGACGACCAAGACCTTGATTCTGCTATTGTTTTTTTCATGGCAAAGCCACTGTGGTGCAACAGACACTGTAACCAATGTCATTTAACTTTAAACTTTACCGATATACTGTTAAAGTCTATAATTAAATGACAATCTTGTAGAGTTAATTAAAAATGTTATAAATTCTTTCTCTTTTCATTTTGGACTTTAAACCTCACGTATAAAGTCTAAAATTTAATGTCAATTTATGCAATGTCAGCGGTATGACAGTGGTGTTATTATGTCATAAAATTAGCAGAATCGGGGGCCAGGTTACACCGGCCGTGGTCACAGGCTGACTGGCTCAGCGGTGGACGTCCGCCGTCTTCGAATCCGTGAGGTATTAGGTTCTTCATCTACTCGCACATTTTCAATATTTTCTTTTCGCCATGTACCGTCACATACCACACTCACAGTGTCCCTATTCTGTAAGGAAACTGTCCGGTGTCTATCCGACTGCGTAGAAAAGCCGTTTCCCGTTTTTTTATTTATATACCTATCATGGAACGCGAGAGTTTAAAAGTTAGTATAATATAAAGTAAAATTTAAAAACCATCTCCAATGTACAGACACAGCTAATTTTCAAATAATCGTATAGATAGGAGTCGTATCGTGAAGTCTAAACTGCTTGATATACCTAGCGAAAGCATTAAATTGATTGCTATTCAGTATAAAACAGCGAGAGGCGCGGCCGGGGGCAAATTAATAACTCGCTTCTTATCTATGCCCAATATACTAACACATGCAACCGATATTGTGATTAATTAGTCTGACAACATTTAATTTTGCCTAAAAAATTAGCTATGGAATCCATACTAATATTATAAATGCGAAAGTAACTCTGTCTGTCTGTCTGTCTGTCTGTCTGTCTGTCTGTCTGTCTGTCTGTATGTTACGCTTTCACGCCTAAACCACTGAACCGATCTTGATGAAATTTGGTACAGAGGTATATTAGAGCTTGAGAACGGACATAGGCTACCCTTTATGACGAGAAAGGGGGTTTAAGGGGGGGAAATAGGGAATGAAAGTTTTTATGAAAGTTTGTCATTTCTGAAGATATCTTAATGAAATTTGGTACAGAGGTAGATTAGAGCTTGGGAACGGACATAGGCTACCTTTTATCGCGAAAGGGGGTAGAAGGGGGGCGGACTAGGGCCTTGGTATGAAAGTTTGTCATTTTTGAAGATTTCTTAATGGAATTAGGTACAGAGATAGTTTAGAGCTTGGGAACGGATATAAGCTACCTTTTATCGCGAAAAAGGGGGAAGAAGGGGGATGACCAGGGCCTTGAGATAAAAGTTTATCGTTTTAGAAGATTTCCTGATGAAATTTGGTACAGAGATAGTTTAGAGCTTGGGAACGGACATAGACTACCTTTTATAGAAAAAGGGGGTAGATGGGGGGACTAGGGCCTTGGGATGAAAGTTAGTCATTTTTAAAGATTTTCTGATGAAATTTTGTACAGAGATAGTTCAGAGCTTGGGAACGGACATAGGCTACCTTTTATCGCGAAAAGAGGGTAGAAGGGGGGGATTAGGGCCTTGGGATGAAAGTTTGTCATTTTTGAAGATTTTCTGATGAAATTTGGTACAGAGATAGTTTAGAGCTTGGAAACGGACATAGGCTACCTTTTATCGCAAAAAGGGGTAGAAGGGGGGGGGGGGCATATGGCTATGGGATGAAAGTTTGTCTTTTTTGAAGATATCCTGATGAAATTTGGTACACATATAGATTAAAGCTTGGGAACGAACATAGGCTACCTTTTGTCGCGAAAGACGATGACAAAGGGGGGGGAGGGTTATAGGGGATGAAAGTTTGCCAGTTTTGAAGACATCCTGATGATATATTTGGTACAGAGATGGATTGAAGATTGGGAACGAACATAGGCTATCTATTGACGCGAAAATGGAGGCATTTAATAAGGTTTGAAAGTTTGACAGTTTTGAAGATATCCTAATGAAATTTGGTACAGGGATTAATTAACGTAGTAACGAACATATGCTACCTTTTATCGCGAATAATGTGGTAAAAGGGTGGGGGAGGGATAAGGACTGGATAGTTATTATGAAATGGTGAAATTTAGTACAGAGATAGATTAGAGCTCGAAAATGGACATAGGTAACCTTTTATTGCGAAAAAGGGAGTTGAAGGGGTGGAATAGGGCAAGGGTATGTAAGTTTGGCAATTTTGAAGATACCTTGATGAAATTGGTATAGAGATGGATTAGAGTTTGGAAATGGAAATAGGCTACCCCTTATCGCGAAAAATGGGATAGAAGGGGGAGGGGGGAAGGGGAATAGGGCTATGGTGAATATGGCATAAATAGTAAGAATTTCTTTTAAGTGGTCCTCATGAAATTTGGTACAAAGGTGAATTAGAGTTTCGGAACGGACATAGTCGAGTAACGAACTAAATATAGAAGTGACAGAAGAGGCGAGTAGAGATGGTTATAGGGTCGAGTGGACAGGCGTGTAAAGATCGAAAGTCGAGTAGAGTCGACTACAGAGGCGAGTAGATATATGCGACTAGAGAGTCAAATAGAATGCAGTAAAGGGTTGAGTAGAGAGGCGAATAGGGAGGCGAGTGGAAAGATAAATGTAGTGGCGAGTAGAGATCAAATAGAGAGTTAAGTAGAGGTGCGAGTAGTTAGGCGAGTGGGGAGAGTCAAGTAGAGAGGCGAAAAGAGAATCGAATGGATGGGCAAGTAGAGAGGCCAATGGAAAGGCGAGTTTAGAGAAGAGAAAAAGTCGAGTAGAGAGGGGAACAGAGAAGTCAATATAGTCGAGTATAAATTCAAGAATAGAGGCGAGTAGAAAGTCGAGTAGAGAGTCGAATATAGAGGCGATTAGAAAGTCGAAAACAGAGGTGAGTACTGTAGTCGAGGACAAAGTTGAGTAGAGAGGCGAATTTAATGCTCAATAGCGTCGGATCAACACTAACCGATAACCGACATCCACGCGGGCGGAGCCGCGGGCAACAGCTAGTAATATATACATTTTGGTAGGACTGGGTAGGGTAGAGAACTAGAGTGGAGTGCCGGTGGAGTGTTACTACTAAGTTGGAGATCGCTGGTTCGATTTCTGTTGAATGCAAACATTTGTTTGAATCTATTTGCATTGGTCTGATTGTTACTAGGTATTTTGTAGTAGGTAGAACACGACGGTAGTTCCGTCCAATTGAGCAAACCGTCCAAGAATCGGATGCTCCAAAGTGCAAACTTTTGGTTCAACCGGGACTAACGTATGATGATGAGGACACAGTGCAAGACTATTAGGTAAAACTACTATAGGTTCTAGAACGTGTATAAACTTAACTAATTTATAAACATTTATTTCTGTAAATACCTAGTTATTATGCATTTGTTTATACCACTCAGGTGGCAGACAAGCGCAAGCCCACCTGATGGAAAGTGGTTACCCTAGTATATGGACGTGTGCAGCACCAGTAGAATCACATTCGTGCCGCCGAACCTTTAAGAACAGAATGTTTCTATGCCGGTAGTGTAGAAAATAAGGCTGGACGAGTCTTCTCACTGACAGCACAAAAACTCTCCAGTGAGCTCTGGCTACCCTACTTACCGCCGGAAACAAAACACGGGCGTATTGTGGCCATGGCCTACAGAACTGTAAGACGGAGGTACTTTTCGGACTATGTGTTGCTTCTGCTAAGGTGACAGGCGACCTCCGCCTATGGTTGTACCTATTATGGCCACTGCAGATGTACAAAAAATGATGAAAAACAACCTCTCACCGTAACTCGTCAACAACGTTACACTAAAATGTAAATTTGCCAACAGCCCGCCCGCCGCCAAGGGCGCCCCGCGGCCATGGGCGTCGTTTGTGACGGTCAGCTTTATTATTAAGTCGCTGATACTATTATAATGTTAGATTATTATTGGTAGACTGTACCTAGTTATTACCTACTCAGTACCTACTTTTTACATGCAGAATCCCATTCCCCACTGGAGTCAACGATGAGGTTTACTTGACTCGAATCGACTCGCTGGTGATGATTATTAAACGCGATACTTCCACTTTAGAGCAGTAATATGATTTATTTATTTCTTAAATCTATAGCGTTACAGTCACAGCAAGTAATTCTACTGTAAAGTAACACTAGCTGAACTAAACACAAAACTAAGTAAATTAAAAGTAAAAGATTCCCAATAATATGTAGGGACCCCAAGCCAACCTCACCAGCTAAACAATGAACGATGATCGACGCAGGCTTTACTCTCTGAGATCTTTCTATCATTCTCTAAAAAGTGTTACATATCATAATCACGAAGCTTATAATACCGAATTTCATAAGACCGAAGTTCAAAATCCACTTCATTCAGGATGTAGGAGGCATATCCGTCAGTTGAGCAGTCCGACTGGGAAAGTACCTCCAGAATACCGCGGTCATAATAATCTCGTGTTGTGTTACCGGCGGTGAGTAGGGTAGCCAGAGCTCACTGGAGAGTTTTTGTGCTGTCAGTGAGAAGATCTAAGGCTTGTCCTGCCTTATCTTCTACATTGACTAACAGGGTCGACAGCGCGAGTGTGACACTCCTGGTGTCCATAGGCCACGGTAACCATTTTCCATCAGGTGGCTGTGTGCTTGTCTGCCAGCTAAGTGGTATAATAAAAACAGATTGTTCGTTTGACCGAATGTTCAAAATACCGAACGTATAAAATCCCGAAGTTCGAAATTCAGAAAAATCGATTTTTGGATTGTTTTAAAAAAGAAATTTTATTGCGCGGAGTGGGTACTACGTGCGTCGATAAAGATACGTATAGGTTAGAAGGGTAAGTGGACACCTCCGCCATATGCTTCGTGTTATGTTAATTGATATAGTACTATGTCAAGTAACATCACAACTACATTAAAAAAACTACCTCCATTGTATAAAGTAACTATAAAAATTAAGGAACACCTACCATCAGTAACGTATAAAAATTTAATTTTCGGGATTTTGAACTTTTAAATTTTGAACTTCGGTAAATCGTTCTTCGGGATTTTGAAATTCGAGATTTTTATTGGGGTTTCATAATTTGGGATTTGGAAATTCGGTATTATGACGTAACTCTCAAAAGATACTTATCTACCAATCGAAAAATGATAAGTGGACCTCAAACTTCAAAATGCAAACTTTAGACTCAGCTAGGAAATCGCTATGAGGATAAATACATAGGTATCTATATTCACGCCTGTAAATCCCCAAAGGGGTAGGCAGATGAAGATGTGGCTCACGAACTATGATTTTCGGCTTCCCAAAATAGGGGGCGAGCCTTTTGAAGTCAAGAGGGCACTTAGTCATGGGCAATATGTTTACTGTCGAATGGAGACCAGTCCTCTATCCCTTAGTCACCTTCTTCGACAATCACAGGAAGATATGGCGTGGCCAACCGAGAACCAACACGACTAAAACCGACATACCAATCAAAAACCATAACAGTTCTGTTGCCTCAAAGTGTATTACTTTAGACATAACTTCATATTTCTTAATATATTTTGGAAAAGTAGTTACACGTGCAAAGCTGGGGCGATTCGCTAGCTAGACTACAAAAGAAAATAAAAGTACCCTTCATTAGAAGCTCCTACCAAGGTTACTAGTTCTGTAACAACCAAACAAAGGTTATTACTTCCAATATGCTTGTATAAAATCGTTTCACTATGTACGTTGAATTTCGGCCATCCTTCAGTGCCAAGGTTTTTGTTAATATGACCCTGGACTCTTTACCTCACTTATTATAACGTACTTGCTTAAATTAAAAGAATTGGTGTTTCTTTTGTATGATCGGAATTGATTTACTTATGTATATGTAAAAGAAATGTTTCAATTCCGCCCAAGTAAACTGTTTTTAAGAAATTTATCGCTATTTCTTTGGTATTGTTTTATTTCTTTTCTTCAAACTATATGATAGCTGCTGTCTTTAGTCTCCCTGTGATCATGGCTGCTGAAAAGCAACCGGAACTTCGGAATCAGTGCAATAAATCTGCTGTAAAATTCGTTAAAAATAGTTTTATGTATTTCAATATTTACTTAAACATAAGTAATGTTAAATAGTTGTTGTTCATTGCTCCACAGGACGTAGAAACAGATCTATTCCCCAGACCTATAGGATAAAAAGTAAAAGCGATAACTAACCCCGACATGCATTTTGGAGCGTGGTGTCCGCTCTTATCAAATCTATATTATGTTTGTGTTCATTTTGACTTTTACAGGTTCGATCTCGATTTGATTCTCAAATCCCGAGAAGAAAGTCCGTTCTAAAACCTCATAGAAAACCGTGATATTGTCAGTCTGGCAGTGTTGGGCAATATGTTATCTAACTACTGATTACTAACTACGGTTACATAAAGTAGTTAGTAATCATAACTACAAACTTCATAAAGTAATCGTGAAAAGTAGTTTTTTTTTTTTTTTTTTTTACGTGCGGGAAATCCCCACGGATACCCCCCCCTTCGGAGCCGAAGGGGGAGGTTATGTCGGACTCGAACCGACTAAACCGCACGCCGTCTGTGGGTCGATGTGCTAGGCCGAAGGTGAGGTTGTCTTGTGACATATCCCTCGCACCCCGGCTGACCCAGGGCCATTCCTCTCGGTCTGGCCCTCCTCAGGAGGGGGGACCACGCGGTCCCCAACTCGCCCCCGGTATGGGGGGGGCGCGCATCGTCCTACGATGCGCGCCGCCGCCGTGGCCTGCTTCTGCTAGAGTGACGAGCGGCTCCACCCGTCACCCTCAGGCCCGCGCTCATGGGGGGCGGAGGTCGGTTTGCGCCCTCCGACGCCCGAGCCGCCTTCGAACGCGGCCAGCGATGTCCGCGAGTCTTTCTCGCTCGCTGCGCCGCGCCCGCTCTGCTGTCTCCTTCACGAGCATGACCTGCTCGCAGAAGGAGGCGCTGGCCGCCCACGCATCCGCGCAGCGGACCATCGCCGCGAGCAGGGTGGAGAGCGTAAGCACTCTCACCCCCAGGGCCGTCACAAGCTCCCGCCTCGGCGCTTCAAACGCCGGACACTCGGTGAGCGTGTGCAGCCCCGAGTCCACGCTCGCGTCGCAGTGATGGCACTCGGGCGTTGGCTCTATGCCCATCAGATGCAGGTACCGCCCGAAGTTACCGTGTCCGGTAATGACCTGCGTCTGACGGTACGAGAGGCCACCGTGTGGCCTCTCTAGCCACTCCCCCATGATGGGTCTTACCGCCGCAATCACGGCGTGCCCTGCGCGTGGTTGCTCAAGTCGTCGCTCCCACTCGGTCACCATGGCCCTGTGGAGCCGGGACTTCTCGGCCCGAATTTCTTCGGGCTCGGGATCGAGTCCCCGCCCCCGCGCCTCCTTTCGGAACCGATGGAGTGCCGAAAGGGTCCTCGCTTCCAGGATCCACGGTGGCGATCCGGCTAGGAGACTCGCCGCTTCAAAGGATATCGTGCGGTACCCCCTGATGGTCCTGGAGGCCGTCGTCCTCTGCGCCGCGTGGAGCAGAGGCAGGAATCTGGCCCCCAGGGTGTCCGCCCATACGGGGCACCCATATAGGGCCATGGACCGCACGACACCCGCGTAGAGTCTCCTGCAGGAGTCCTCTGGGCCCCTCAAGTTGGGCAACAGCCTGCCCAAGGCATTCGCCGTTGCCACCAACTTGGGGCGCAGACTTCGGAAATGTTCTCCGAAGTCCCATCGACCGTCAAGCACCAGCCCCAGGTATTTCAACCGGGGCTTGATGTCGATGGGAGTGCCTCCCACTATAAGGCTGGCTCCCGGGTCTGGCCTGCGCCGAGGGCCATGAAAGAACATGGCCTCGGACTTGTGCAAAGCCACCTCGAGACCCAGCCGCCGGATCCGTTCCACGACTTGAGCAACCGCGGTCGTGGCCCTCAGGGTCGCCTCGCGGTGTGTAGCCCCGCCCACCGTCACCAGCGTGTCGTCCGCGTAACACGTGACGGTGGCACCGTACGCGAAGTCACCGCGAAGCACCCAGTCGTAACCGATGTTCCACAGCAGCGGCCCAAGGACCGATCCCTGTGGAACACCGCACGACATCTCGCGCCTACCGACTCCGGTCGAACTCGGGTAGACGACGGCTCTCCCCGTCAGGTATGCCCCGACTATGCGGCGGAGGTAGAGAGGCACATCGTGATACACGAGCGCCTCTCTGATGCAACTCCAGGGCAAGGTGTTAAACGCGTTGGAGATGTCCAAGGACACCGCCAACATCACCTCGCCCCGAGCGACCGCATCCTGCGCCAGAGTCTTCACACGCATGATGGCATCCACAGTGGAACGCCACCGGCGGAACCCGAACTGGGTATTCGCCAGGTGCGGCCCCACTCTAGAGAGATGCTCGACGAGGCGCTTGGCAATGACTCTCTCGAAGAGCTTGCCCACCTCGTCGAGCAGCACTATGGGCCGGTACCCGGACGGCTCGTCCGCCGGGCGCCCCATCTTGCGGATGAAGACCAGTTTCCCCGTCCTCCACATCTTCGGAAACTGGCCCCGCTCCAAACATGCGCTGAGGAACCCTCTCAGTCGGGGTTCGAGACCGTCTTCCCCTAGAGCTAGGACCCACGCGCGGCCTGGAATGCCGTCGGGTCCCGGGGCGGTGTTCTTTTTGGCTCCAAGCCTTCGCACCGCCAGCTCTAGTTCTACCCGAGTGACCTCGGGCACATCGTCGTCAATCACCGCACCGGGCGCCATAGGCGACCGAGGCGGCGGAGCCATCTGCGGCGGAACATGTTCCGCTCGCGCCGGGAACAGGGTTTCGACCACTCCCCCGAGCAGAGCCGGCTCGAGCACCTGGGTCAGCGGAGGGGCCCGGGGGCGCAGCTTTTGTCTTACCATAAGATAAGGCCGCCCCCATGGGTCCCGCTCCAGCGTCTCCAGGAGCTCCCGGTAACAAGCGGCCTTGGACCGCTTGATCTCCGCTCGGAGGGCATTCCTGGCCTCCCTGTATCCCTCGTGCAGCTCCGCCAGTCGGGGCTCCGAGTCTGCGGGACGGCTACGCCTCCTACGGAATCGAGCCCACCGGCGGTGCGTGATCACGCAGGCTTGACGCAGCCTCGCGATCTCCGCATTCCACCAGTAGACCCGACGCCTCGGATTATAGGCTGGAGCCCTAGGCATACCCGCATCGCAGACACGTGTCATGGCCTCCCGGAACCACGCCGCTTCATCGTCGACATCGACAGGCCTGTCCGGCGCAATGGCCCAGGCCTGTACGATGGCGGCCTCCAGGAGGTCCTCCCGATTCAGTCGCCCCAGCACCCAGCGCGGCTCGCGTTGGGCCGTTGCGACCGGCGCAGCCCCCGCGGGAGGGGAGACATCCAACCGAACATATCGGTGGTCCGACAAAGTCTCCACCTCCGCGACGACACGCCAGTCCCGCACGCGAAGTGCCAGGGAAGCGCTCGCGAACGAAAGGTCTATGATCGACCTGCGCTCCCCCGACACAAACGTGGCTTCGGCCCCGCGATTCTGGAGAACTAGACCGAGGGTATCGGCCCAGGTCTCCAGAGCCCTGCCTCGCGCGTCCGTGCGCCGGGAACCCCAGGCCACAGACCAGGCGTTGAAATCCCCGAGCACGAGAACCGGGCGAGGTGTACAGGCATTGACGACGTCGGTCAGCCGCTCCAGCGACCGCCGATAATGCCCGATTAGTCGGTGAAATCTCGGCGCGAAATAAACGGCCACGACCGCAATCTCCCCTACACGCGCCGCTACGATGCCATGCTCCCTTGCGATTACTACAAGAGGAGGGGCACCCGCAGCGGCGTTATGCACCAGTGCCGCCAAGCCATCCAGGTCGACCACCCAGGCGGGCCCGAGTGGTCGGTGAGTGTATGGCTCGGCGACAGCGGCGACGTGTATGGACCACTGTGCCATGCTCTGGAGCAGAAGTGCCTGAGCATCGACACCGTGGCCCAAGTTCGCCTGCAGGATGCGGAGCTGGGGATCCATTATGGAACCATCTCCGCATCCCGCCCCGAACCATTGGCGGAACGCCCGCCTCGCGGCTTCGGCTCCCCGCGGGTGCAGGCCTTGCTGCCAAACCTGTGGTCGGCCGGCTTGCCCTCCGCCGCACACCTAAAACAGTGCGGCGGAGCCTCGCAACTACCGGCCCTATGACCGGTTTGGCCGCAGCGGAAGCAACGGTCGCCGACCGTCACCTCCGCCGTGCACTGCACTCCCACGTGGCCGACCGACAGGCACCTGAAGCACCTGGCCGGTCGGTCCTGTAGGAGGCGTACCCGCACCCCTACAACTCCGCCCACCGCGAGGGTCCGCATGTCGGCAGCCTTTTGGGCTGCTGCGATGGGGCAGCCGACAACTACTGCCCCCTGTCCGCGACAGCCGTAGCGGATTGCTCCGACCTTGACCGCTTCAGGGGGGCAGCCCCCGGCCTCCGCCACGGTGACCCGGATTTCGTCGACCGTGATGGAGTCGTCCAGGTCCGAAATGCGCAGCTCTGCGCACTTGATGGGCCTGGACACCCGGACGTCGGCTGCGTCGAGCGTCTCCCTCAGCCTAGCCGCTATGGCATCAGCCTTGGGACCGCTCGAAGCGCCAGGGACGTGGATGAGCCGGGCACCCGTCCGAGTGTGTGTCACTCGGAGGGTCCCCGCCACGTCGAGGGCCCTCATATCGATGAGGCCCCTCGCCTGCTTCACCAAAGCAGTGTACTGCACGCCCCTCTCCGCAGCCTCCGGTGTCATCGTTAAGACGACAGCGGTGGTGCGGGGGACGCGCAGCACTCCTGGCGCTGCCTTCGCAGCAGCCTGGGCCTTCTTGGCCCTTTTGGCTGCCTTCTTTTTGGCGTTCCGCCTTTTCCTGGCCTCGCCGACCACCTCCCAGCCCCCCGCCGGTGCGGAGCTGGTGGAGGCAGCCGGGGCCGGAATTGGTGTCGGTGCCGGGGCCGGGGCTGGGGCAGAGGACGTTTTTCCCCTGCCCTTCCCCTTTCCCTTGCCCTTGGCACCCCCGGCCGGCGCGGCGATAGTAGCCGGAGCGGGAGCATCAGCAGGCGCAGTGGCAGTGGCGCCCCTCTTTACCGCTCCGGCGTACCCCCCGGTCGACGACGCCAGGGGCGGACGGTGGATGGAGGCCATGATGGCCTCCAGACAACACTGCGTCCGCTCCTCATGAGCCGCCTGCCGCGCCTCCTGTGCCGCCTGAGCCGCCGCCATCCGCTTTTCCATGGCGGCCAAAGCCGCCATGCAGGCCTCCAGTGGGCCCGACGGCTTTGCAGGCTGGGTCAGCTCCAGCCTTCGGCAGCACAGCGGCGAAATGTCCCGCTCTTCCGGCCGCTCGGGCGACTCGTCCCGCAGGGGCGACCTCGATCGCGCCGGCGACGTCTGCCCTCTGATAACCGGCTGCGCCGCCGACATGCGTGCCGCTGACCGCGTGACGCGCCCTTCCGGCAGCCTGATGAGCTCGACCCGGCGTTGGCCCAGCTGGGACCGCTCCTCGCGGGCCTCAGCCAGTTCCGCCCTCAACAGGTCGAACTCATCTACCAGGCGCCTCACCGCCTGACACAATCGGTCCTCCTCCATCCCCAGAAGCTCTGCGCGGGCCACAATCAACCCCTGCAGAGCCTCCCTTGCTTCCCGGGATGTTCTTTCACCGGGAGAGGGCGCCGCCGAGGTGGAGGAACTCGGCGGCGCTGGGGCACCCTTCGGGACCGGGGTGCGCGCCTCAGGAGTGGGCCGCTTGCCGCCCCGCGCTTTTCGGCGGCTGACCGCTAGCAGCTTGGGCGGGGGGGGGGCGCAGCATCTCTTCGCCACTGTGGATGCTGTCGCTGGACGACGAGTCGGTGAGCGTGAGCTCAAGGTCCGACTCCGTCTTCGGTGGGCGAGGAACTTTTTTTCTGGCGCACCTCTTACGCCATATAGCCTTTCGGGTCTGCAGTCCCACCGGGCTGCTGACCCTGCTATCAGTGGCGGTGTCGAAGTTCTCCGACACCGCCTGGGACGCGACTTCCGCGTCTAGGTGCTGCGCAGCCTCTGCGCAGACTATTTCGCTCGGTTTTGGTTTTTGTTTTGGGTTTTTTGTGTTCAGTTTCTCCATGTTGTTCCCACGATTAGAACCGTACTGATTACACTTCCTGGGTGACGGCCATTCCAGGAAGCGGGGTATATACTGTGGAGGTCCCCCGGTATCCACAGGTTTTAAGCGACTTCGCTGTCGGGTTTTCAGACTTTTCCTTGTCGTGGGCCGGCCAATTAAGGCAAGCCCCGCGGCCTCCAGGATATCGGCGTTCCCGAGTGTGGCTAACACTCAGGTCGTTGTCGATATCTCGGAGGTTACGCGATGCGGGGGAGTAGCCAACTCTCCCAACGCCGACGGTGGCACGAATGCCCGTCAGCCCCTGCGCGAGCAGTAGGCCGACCCGTCCCCGGATCCAGCGGATCCCATCGCCTCTCCCGTGTCTCCTCTGCTAAAGCAGAGGGGTACCAGGAGCGACGGCTAGCCCTAAAAAGGGCTGTTGAGGTGGGAGGAACCCTACGGATCCCTCCCCGCGGGCCTTGTAGGCCCGCCATACCACGACCCCCTCGTGCAATGGGGTCAGCTAGCCCTTACAAGGGCTGTTGGAATGGAAGGGTATCCTACGGACCCCTTCCCGCGGGCCTTGAAGGCCCGCCATCCCACGACCTCCTCGTGAGGTCAGCCGTTGGGTTATTCGTCAACGGCCAACAGAACTCCCAAGGTAGGAGTCTGTTAGCCGTTGTCCAGGGTGCACCAGCCCCCCCGCTTCCGCTCCCCAGGACCGCGGTCCAAAGGGGGAAGAAACGGAGAAGCCGACGTGGAGGTTACCCAACCAGCACCCCCGTGAAAAGTAGTTAAACATTTTGATTACTAACTACAAATTGTAGTTACAATCACGGTTACGAGATTACTTTTTTTTAACTACTCGCGTGAGTCGTTCATGTACTAACTTGAGTGACTTGTATTGCTATAGCGCGCTCTCTCTCTCTCTCTGTCGCGGGCTGCATGTCGCTACGAGTTGTTTTTAGTGCAATGGCAGTGTAAACAATTGCGTCTAGGAGCGAGTTACTATCGTAATTTGAAAACGCTTGTGTACCACTTAGTTGTTTTATTGTATTGCTCTACTATTCTAGTAAAATATGAACGATTCAGATGAATTTGCACCAGTGTGTAATGAAGCTTCCACTTCAAATTGTAACACGTCTGAGCTATTATCAGTGGAAAATGTTAACAAAAATCTGCCTCGTATTCTCGATGGCAAGTTCTTTCAATTTTCTAAAGAAGACTCTACAGATCGCAAACGAGTTGGCCTGTGTACGCTGTGCTTGCCAAAACAAGTAAAAATTTCCGCAACGTTGCCTTCAACATCTAACTTTGTCACGCACTTAAAAAGAAAACATGGAGAAAGTTGCCTTAACGACTATAAAACATATTTTGCCAGTATTAAAAAAACGAAGAAAACAACTCCAGAAACTCAATTACATCCTAAGACTAAGGTATCACAAGAAGAATTTAATGGAAACATAATCAAATTTTTCATACATTCCATGATACCTCTCCGAGCAATTGAGGATCCGTACCTAAAAAAAATGATTGAAAAATCAAAAAAAATCAAAATCAAATAAAAAAAACTGATAATGGGAGTAACTTTGTGAAGGCTTTCAAAGAGTTTGGTGTAGAAATAGAGTCGTGTGATTCGATCACATTAGTTGACAATGAAGACACAGATGCTGAAGAAATTTTTAATACTTCTGAAGATGTTCAGTCAAAATCAGAAGTCGGTAGTACGACGTCACATGATAAGTCTGAAACCGATCTCTTGCCCCTTGAAAATGTTCATGTGTCTCCTGAACTGCCAGCTCACCTGAGATGTTCTGCTCATAAACTCAACTTATGTGCAACCACAGATGCTGGAAAAGTACTTCATAATCAAAATACCACCCTTTCCAAAATGCATGAGCGTGTATTGGCTAAATGCAACAAGCTATGGAATGCTGCTGGTCGGCCAAAATCTGCAGAAATAATCCAAACAGTTTTAGGACACACACTATCAATGCCAGGAGACACTAGGTGGAATAGTACTCACGACGCATTGGGGCAAATATATGGTATAAAAGATAAAAGTATCCCGCTTTATGAAGCATTAAAAATTAGTGGCAGTGGACCCAATGGTCAGTTGCGTCAAAACGAATTCCAATACATCCAAGAGTACTTACAATGTTCTAAACCAATTGCTGAAGCACTAGACATTTTGCAAGGTGAAAAAGATATGTTTTATGGCTTACTACTCCCATGCTTATTGTCTTTGCGAAGAAAATTACAGAAACTGTGCAATGAAAATTTTGTCTACTGCAATACTCTGGCAAGAACGCACATAGAAAGTGTAAATAACCGTTTCAATGACATTTTTGATTTTTCTACCGCCAAAGCACAAAATGCAGCTATCGCTGCAATGTCTTTACCTCGTTTTAAAACGAAATGGTTTGCGTGTATCCCTACAGAAGAACACCAAAGATTAAAAACCATTTTTAAAGCAGCCATTGCAAAAGAAGTATCAGAAAATACTCAATCGAGTTCTACAATTATACAGCAAAATAAAGATGATGATTTTTTTCAATTTGATAGCTCTTCTTCAGATACTGAGGAAAACGTATGCCACGGCCAGGAATCAAAAGCAGAACTGATAGTTTCATATTATTTATCAGATGTGGAACGAGAAGTAAATACTCTACATAGGTATCCAGAGGTAAAAAAAGTATTCATAAAATATAATACTCCTTTACCTTCTTCGGCTCCAGTGGAAAGATTATTTTCATACGCAACTATGATCAATCACCCTAAATCGTACAAGCTGTCGGATGAGATGTTTGAAAAGCGTGTAGTATTGAAGGCTAATTTGAATAATTAACTGAATCGAGATTTTTTATTCGCAAATATTTTAATTTTTTGTTACTGTATTCATCAAAATAAATACTGTTTGCCCGTTGTAATTTTGGAAAAGAATTAAATATGATTTAAAGGTGAACTTCAATGAAATTTGTTATTTCAACTTTAACAAGTAGGAATTTATTAAATAATTAATATAAATTGAATACAGTTAAAATGATACGAGGTAAGCAGGCCAGTCGTAGCTCCGGAGAAATGTGAAAAGGGGTGTCTCAAAAGCTGATTTTGTTCCTTTTATAGGGTGGTTGCGCGCCCTCTTGCGTAATTCGCCGACACTCCTGCGCTTGCGATGCATCTGCTTCTTGTCCTGACGAACAACGATCTGTAGACGCCTCTCGTAGTTCCGTACTAGCGGGATAGATGGCGCTTAACATATTCGGCCCCTTTGAGAGCTATTAGCTCTCAATGTTAGTTTCTTCATCTTCGCTGGCTGGTGGAATTGGCAGGGGTCACATCTTGGAAAATGCCCTCTGGATGTCGCCGGTCGCCGTGCGGATAGTAGCGACTCTGGCCACACCATCCTTGCCTGGGATAAGTTGGATAATCCTGCCCAAGCGCCATTTGAGAGGGGGCAGGTTGTCGTCCTTTATCAGCACCAGCGTGTTTGGAATCAGGATCCCGCTAGACGTCTTCCACTTGAGGCGTCTCTGTAGCTCTGACACGTACTCGGAGGCCCAGCGCTTCCAGAAGTGTTGCCTCAGTTGCTCGACTCTCTGGTATCGCGAGAGTGAGAGCGGGGGCTTCATGGAGGTGTCTTCGCCTACAGGAGCTGTCAAGGGCCGGCCAATGAGGAAATGGCCCGGCGTGAGCGGCGTGAAGTCGTCAGGATCTGGGGACATGGGATACATCGGACGGGAGTTCAGGACGGCTTCTATTTGTACCAAAACCGTGCTGAACTCCTCGTAGGTTAAGTTAGCATTCCCTACAACGCGCGTAAGGTGGTGCTTGCAGGACTTTACCCCTGCTTCCCATAAGCCGCCAAAATGAGGTGCGTAAGGGGGAATAAATTTAAATTCAATATGATTATTTGATGCGTAATCAATAATTCCCTGAGAACCTCCCGTCAAAACGCTTGTAAACTCCTTAGCCGCTCCTACGAAGTTTCTACCATGATCCGAGAATATTTTGATAGGTTTTCCTCTACGCGATATAAATCGTTTCAAAGCTAGAATATAACTTTCAGTTGACAAGGAAGTAACAAGCTCCAAATGGACAGCTCTCGTTGAAAAACAAACAAATAAACAGATGTAACCCTTTTCTAACCTAGAACCTCGACCCTTTTTATTTAGAATATAAACTGGTCCAGCGTAATCTACGCCACAATGAAAAAAGGGATAGTTTGCTTGCAAACGCTCACCAGGTAAATCACCCATTATAGGCTGCACTGTCTTAGCCTTCATACGACAACAAACTACACATTGGTGAACTATTTTCTTAGCTAAATTTCGGCCACCAAGAGGCCACCACATCTCCCTAATCTGCGCTAACAGGAGCTGAGGGCCAGCGTGGAGCATCATAGCATGAGTATGCCGAAATAGAAGAATTGTAAAATAGCTTTGGCTACACAATAGTTTGGGATATTTCTTGTCATATGCAAATTCTGAATTACCAATTCTTCCGCCCACTCTAATAATATTATTTTTATCTAGAAATAAATTTAAAGAGGACAAGTTACGTGAACCTTTGAAGGTCTGCTTATTCAATAAAGCATTGTACTCATCAGGAAATGCTTGAATTTGTGATAATTTTGTTAGATACAATAAAGAGTTATGTAACTCGGCTGCTGACAAAGGGCCCGAGTTACGTTCCAGTGATCTAATTTTAGCTCGTGCGTTGTAAATAAAGCGAAATATATAAGCACAAGCACGTTGAAGTCTAATGTATGATGAGAATCTATTGATGTCTATCATCCTATAGTCACTACTGGTACAAAACACACTTACAGTTCGATTCGGCCTCAATTCCGGCAATGTACTAGTTTGAAGAATGTCTAGATTATCTTGTGTCCACTCTACTACATTCTCTGATAAAAATGCAGGTCCGTTCCACCACAGTTTGCTATCACTGATATCTTCTAGCGTCATACCACGTGATAATAAATCAGCCGGGTTGCATTTGCCGTTCACGTGATACCAACGCGCATTGTTTGTTAGATCATTAATTTCTACTACACGGTTTTGCACAAACGTTTTAAGTAAATAAGGTGACATTTTCAACCAACTTAACACGATAGTCGAATCTGACCAAAATACTACATTGTCAAACTCTAAACGCAATGAATTTACGATCTTTCCATATAATCTCGCACCGATCAATGCTGCACATAGCTCGAGTCGCGGAATAGTGATTACTTTAATGGGCGCGACTCGTCCTTTCGAACATAAAAGTCTAACTGTGATGTCACCGTAACTATTGAAAGTACGTATGTAGGCACAGGCCCCATAAGACAGCTGACTCGCGTCTGTAAAGATGTGCAACTCGAAACGTACGGAATCATTACCAATGACCCAACGGGGAATACGGATATCTTTTAATCTAGACAATGAATTATAGAACTGTAACCAACGCTTTGATACATTTTCCGGTACCAAATCGTCCCAGTTTAATTTACAAAGCCATAACTGCTGTAGCAAAATCTTGACTACCATAACAATAGGACTAATCAAACCTAATGGGTCGTATATTTGTGACACAGCTGATAGAATTAAGCGTTTAGTAATTTTGCATGCGTTACTATTTACGTTTGAGGTAAAATGAAATTCATCACTACAGTAGTACCAACCTAAGCCTAACGTTTTACTAGTACTGTTTTCATCGAACATCATCTGCCTGGATTCACCACTTTGAAATGTATTTGAATCTAAATCTGGCGTATTAAAGACCCATTTTCGCAATGGTAAACAACCAGAATCGCAAACAGTTTTTACTTGTTTACATATAGTTTTTAAGTGAGATTTATTGTCATGACCAGTGATCAAATCGTCTACATAGAAATCCTCTAAGATGATTTTCGATATTTCGGGATTATTACAGTCTAGTCCAAGCTGACGCACACAACGAATACTTAGATAAGGCGCGGACGCCGTTCCGTATGTAACGGTGTTCAGACGGTACACACCGAGAGGTTCCGACGGATTTTTACGCCACAAAATTAGTTGTAAATTCCGTTGATCGTCGTGAATTAGTATTTGCCTAAACATTTTCTCTATGTCCGCACAAGCTACGTATTTATACTGCCGGAAACGTAAAAGTATTCCAATTAAGTCATTTTGCAAGGGCGGACCGGTCATTTGAATGTCGTTAAGCGATTTACCATTCGATGTTTTTTGACTTGCATTGAATACAACTCTTAACTTCGTGGTAGTGCTCTGTTCACGAAACACACCATGGTGAGGCAAAAAATAATAGGGTGAATTAAATCCGTCAATGCGCGTCATGTGTCCCAGGCCTAAGTATTCTTGCATAAACTCGTTATACATATATTTATAAGTAGGTTGACGTGCGAGTTTACGCTCTAGTGATAAGAAACGTGTTTTTGCGACTTCATAACTATCACCAAGTGTTTCTAGCGATTCTTTGAAGGGAATACGAACTGAAAATCGACCTGCATGTTCTCTTCTAGTAGTATCTATAAAAAGTTGTTCACATACACGATCGTCGTTTGTATAATGCGATTTAGGTTGCGAAATCTCTTCGATTTCCCAGAATCTTTTGAACTGCGCGTTCAATTCGAGATTTTGAGAGGTACCCACATGACACTGAACTTGATTGATGCGCAAATTCGTGTTTACAGGACCTGAGATTATCCACCCTAGCTTTGTATTCTGTAGATAAGGTCCACTAGCTAGGTGAATCCTACCCTCATTTAACAAATCCCAAAAATAGTTCGCACCGATTAAAATATCTACCTGCGATGGAGAATTGAACGTAGGATCGGCAAGCTTAATATCATTAGGAATGTTAAGATTATGCGTATGTATATATGAAGAGGGTATGCACGAAGTTATGTTTTGCATAACCAAGCAATTAATGCGCGTATTATATTCGCTATTTAAGGAACGAATAGAAATTTCACAGGAATGATTTGACTGTGTGATTGATTGTCCTATTCCTGTGATTTGAAAAGTGGACTGTATAACCTTGGCGTTTAATTTATTGCGTAAAGAACTGGACATGATGCAGTGTTGGCTTCCACTGTCCAGTAGTACACGGGCAATATGAACTTGAGTATCGGCACCGATTATTTCTACCAGCGCAGTAGACAATAACACGGGTACGAGAGTGTTTGATGATTTATTACTAATTTGATTATTAGTGTTGGAATGTAGAACAGTAGAAGATTCATTACTCGAGGGGGTGGACTGCGCGTTAGAGGAACTCGTAAATACCGAGGTTTCTCCATTCCTAAACGCCTCGTGAATCAAGCTATTGTGTTTTTTATTACATACCCGACATGGCCCACAGAAACAACTATCGATAGTGTGTCCCTCACGTAAACAATTCCTACATAAACTCTTGCTTTTAATAAGGGCCAACTTTTCGTCGCAAGGTAAATTAATGAACTGAGTGCACGAGTAAACAGGGTGATTACCTGCACACATAGAACATACACGAATCCGTTTAGAATTTTTAGCGGTATTCTGATTAGTTTGCGTAGACACAAGACCTTGAACTTTAGACGTTTGTTTTTTGTGACTATCTTGGGACAAATTTTTGCTATTGAAGTTTGAGGAATGATTTGCGTTAATCATTTCCAACATATCCGCTTTATTTCTTAAAAATGAAATAAGCTCGTCTAGTTTCAAAGCTACCTCCTTATTTTTTAGAGAATTTGATTTAAATTGCTCCCAGTCTTTTTGCATAGAAGCATCGAACTTAGATACAATTAAATAAATTAATAAGGTATCCCAAGTATCCACTGGCTCGCCTAAGCTCTTTAAAGCGCGTAAATTTTTAAGGACGGTATCTATAAGTTTTCTTATGCAAGCGGGCGATTCCCTAGACAAAGGTTGTATAGAAAATATGGACTTAATATAATTATGAATTAGTAATTTTTTATTATTGTATCTAGCTTCAAGCAGATCCCAAGCTATTATATAGTTATCGGCTGAAAATTCGAGAGATTTGATGACCTGCATGGCATTGCCCGTGAGAGCCGATCTTAAGTAGTGATATTTTTGAATATTATCGAGCTCTTCCGAATTATGAATCATGGACAAATAAGTATCTCGGAACTCCAACCAATTGTCATATGAACCATCAAATGATGTCAGCGAAATAGTGGGTAACTTAACTAGTGATTTACTACCCTTGCATTTATGATTATTCGAATTTTCGCCTTGTAATAGACAGTCGATAGAGGCCATAACACTATAATAACTATTTTCAAAGGATTCGCGTTCTCTTAATTGCTCTGCTATATCCGATTCCGGAGCTATTTCAATCTTATCTTGAAAGCTATTAAAATTAGATAACAGACTGCATAACGCCTGTTGTTTTCGTAACTTTAACTCAGCAAATTGTCTTGCGGACAATAAAGCCCCGTCTAAGGAATCTACGTATTTGACTAGTAAGGTCAGGGAACCCTTGACTGAACCGCGTTTTTTTACTAATTCTTTAAAACTTTCACTCATTTTGGCACTTAATAAGAAAGCAGAGGTACTCACGTTTGTCCTGCAGCCACTTGGTGAATTATGCGCACCGCCGCGTAGCTTTCTAGAAGAAACAAACGGTTTTAGTACAAATAGAAGAAATGTGGGCGAGTAGGGCGGGAATAAAGGAAGGAAAAGAGGATTTGCTACGACTGGTCTGCTACCCGCTACTTATGGTTTCTTGAAAAAGTTTAAAAAGTTTAAATAATCCGGCGCTGAAGGTCCAAATGTTTGCCCGTTGTAATTTTGGAAAAGAATTAAATATGATTTAAAGGTGAACTTCAATGAAATTTGTTATTTCAACTTTAACAAGTAGGAATTTATTAAATAATTAATATAAATTGAATACAGTTAAAATGATACGAGGTAAGCAGGCCAGTCGTAGCTCCGGAGAAATGTGAAAAGGGGTGTCTCAAAAGCTGATTTTGTTCCTTTTATAGGGTGGTTGCGCGCCCTCTTGCGTAATTCGCCGACACTCCTGCGCTTGCGATGCATCTGCTTCTTGTCCTGACGAACAACGATCTGTAGACGCCTCTCGTAGTTCCGTACTAGCGGGATAGATGGCGCTTAACAAATACCTAAAATAAATTGAAGTTTTTTTTATAGGGCCTGTTACGTTTATTTCATTTAATAGAACCACCATATTCACATAACAACACATTTCACTTTTATTTAATTCCGAAACATAGTATGTACTAAAAAATTATATGTAGATATAATCAGTAGTTATAACTACTAGATTGCAGCAATCAGATTAACAACTACTCTATGTAGTTTGATTGATGTAGTTAAGTTACATGTAATCATAACTACATGTAGTTAACTACTTTTATTGGTAGTTAGTAATCAGATAACACAATTGTAGTTAACTACGCCCAACACTGCAGTCTGGCTTGTGAACTAACCACTTATTAGAAATTAACGAAAAGAAATGCCATTTTCTCCTATACATTAGTAGGGCCAAAGTATCTAGATATAGCTAAAATAGTAAAGTATCATTACTGCAGTAGTTTTTATCACAAAACATACTCTTATAAATTGGTAAGTACTGTTTACGGTGAGACAGTGCATTGCAAATTAGATGCCACCGTGCGGTGCACTGATATGCGCCATGCGGTCGCCTCTACACATAGCTAGACTGCACTTCTATTTGTCTGTAATAAAACGCTAGCTACTGTGCAAAAAATAAACTGTAATAATAGTTTGAACAAAATTTTTAAGGTTTTTTCATGCTAAATAGCATGTATGTATGTAATTTAATTCATATTATATGGGCAGAGTAATCAAAAGTCAATGTTTAAAAATGATTGAAAAGTCATTCATTGGTTCTGATAGTTCGTAAGAACGTCGGTAGGAGCTCCACTGTCGCCACAAAGACAAACATAGAAGAAGAAATTTGAATTGGTTAGGGCGAGGTCTGGTAGCTTAGTGGTCAAAGCATTGCCTCTGTAAGGCAAAGATCGCGGGTTCAAACCCCGCCTAGGCCAATTTGAATTTTTCTCCTTCATTCGGTGTAACAATAGTTTTTCAAAGAGTACGAGACTACAAAATGAGTTTCTTCAAGAAGGGCAAAAACTTATATTTTTTCAATAAATAAATAGTCAGTAGCGTGAGTGTGATTCGCCTGGTGTTGTACACGGCCACAGGTTTCGGTAACTGCTTACCATCTGATAGACGGTATTCTGCCACCTTAGTGGGTATGTTTTTTTAAAATAAGGATATACAACCGAATTCCCTCTAATTGCTTATGTTAAGAGTAGTTTTACGTTGTCCTGTAATTGTCAGGATTGGAACCCGGGACCACTCGATTGTAAGCTCAACCAAAACACTAACTAACTACCCGTTTACTTTAAGTTTGGACTTGGCTTCGATGATTTTACGTAGATATCAGTTCCAAACTGATAATAAACGGGCTTATTTTCCAGGATATCCAAGTAAGGCTGAGCTATTATTAAACCCATATTTCATCAGCTAGGTTTTGGGTGGAAACATTGAAGATTTTTTATTTTTCGTACAGCTTACAGGCAGATTGCATACTACATTATGTTTTCACGGAGTCGGTTAATTTAAAAAGCCTTTATTTTACGAAAACCGGCACTCCCCATACTTTTTAGTTAGTAGAGAAGTACCTCAGCCATTCCCCTTTTGAAAATAAAAATCTTACTTTCTAATGATGTCACTAGGAAATCTGCGAATGAATCATCGATAAAAATACAAAGCATTACTAAAAATAAAATTACCACCTCGAACAACGACATTTAAATATATTTCCCATGAAGTTCTTATTCATGCTGTAAGTATTAATTAATACATTTTCGGCCTCATTTCGATCTGCCACCCGGATAATCGCTACATTCCACATATTCCAAACATGACATCGTAACCCCAAACGGCTTCAATAACACTAAAATCAGGCTGCCAAACGCACCTTGGCGTAATTAAAAAACAAAATTATTCCACCCCATGTGATTAACAGCACACCCCATGCGCCCACCACCTCATTGAACCCCCTATTTCTTCACACAATGGTCAGTTGTAACACAACTGCCTTGTAAGACATATCGTAGCCTTAGAAACTGGAAACTAAACAATAATAAACATTCGATATTTTTACAAAAAATATACGCAAATGTACATAAACAATAGTTTTGCAGTGATTTATTAAAGTTAGATTTGATATTTGTAGTTTTATAAGTAGTTTAACATTGCTAATTTTATTCGCCATGGCCAAGAAAGTGAAATACAGCCTTCGTACGTTTTTCACAAGGAAACAATATACAATCTGTGCTATTAGTGACTTGTGTGTATAAAATAAAAAATAAAAATGACGGTGACGAAACATTTTCGCGGGCGAAAATCAAAAATGGTGGCCATTTATATTGTTTATTTTATTTTCAAAATAAAATTGAAATGATGACGTTTGAAGTGTGATAAATAAAAATATTAGCGAAAATGTGAACTTGTGATTTTAATAAAGTGCTTTATAAATGTTAAGTAACTAATTAAGTGTGTGTTGTGTGAACAATTAATTTGGATTTTGACTTAAGTGGGTAAGTTTTTTTTTTCAATTTTACTATCCGTAAGGTGACAAAGCAAGTTCATTATTCTGCCTTATTTCGCCATTAATATTAATAAATTGATATAATCGTGTTTTTTATGATGTAGAACAAATTTGTTCTTATTCAATGCAAGTTTTCTATTATATTATTATCTCATGAAATTGAGGATTATTATGTACTTATATTTAAAGTCAATATTTTTTATATTGAGATTATTCCTACACCCATGACTGCAGATAACTATACCATAGTACCTATTACGTCAGTAAGTAATATTTCACGTTAAACTATTTTTTTAATGACTTATTTCCCTTATAATAGGTATGTATTCGTCAAAAAAAAGAAAACGTGTAGGTATTTATATATTATTTATAAAATTGAAAAATATGGATTAGTTTAGCCCCTGTATTATTCCATGTCCGTGTCAAGTATATTTTGAAACCATGCTTAAATCTGTTTCTACCGTGTTCTAATTTTTGTTATGCCCAATATTAATTTCTTAGATGACAATTATTGAAATAAACTAATTGCAAAAAAAGAAAATAAAAAAGGCGTGATGATGGACGGTTGGAGAATTGATGGGTTGAATAGAACCGTTAAATAGAAATAGTGGATACCAATGGTTTTATTAGAACTGGAGATATAAGTAAAAATCACGAGAACCAACACCCAAGCGGGGGGAGCCGCGGGCATCAGCTAGTAATATAATAAAACTCTACAAAAAAAAAGTCATGTCGGTGCATTCTCCAGGAATAATAACAAACTCAGTATTAGTCATATAATAGAATGTTTATACTGAGGATTGATGGCGCTTGGTGGATTTTTTTAAATACATTTGTACCTTTCCACATCATAAAGGAGATCTTCGAAGGAACATGGTAAATTACGTTGATTTCTATCAATTTTGCTTTTCACTTTTAACTTGTACGATTCCCATAGAGATTATATTATGCTTTTACCATGTTACTTCTTACTATTTTTATGAACGCGAATGGGTTACTCAATCATGCCAGAACGGCAGCAATAATCTTTATAAAGTTTGGCACAGAGATAGACGATAATCTGAAAAAATACATACTAGGCGTTCTTCAGGAATATGTTGTTGTAAATCATAAGATCAAGGGACCCACGCGAAGCCGACGACACTAGCTAATAAATAAATAAAAAGAAAGAATAATTTTAGTTGTAGGCCTTTGAGATTCATATTTATACATACAATGGTGATTTAAGTTAGTTTACTGAATATTGTATGTCCCTCACAAGCGCGCCAAATCACAAGGTCAGATCACGAAGTAATGTAGTCGTAATTAGTATTCCTTGGCCAGACTCTGTGTATTGTGGCCGTGGACTTTAGTTTTAGGTAAGAAAATAAACTATTTTTTATATCCTATTCATATAATACTTTGCGCCTTTCTCTATCATGGGTAGACAGATACTTTACAGAAAACTATAGTTCTCGTATAGGACTTACTAGTTTTATCGTTCTGCCATATTGCAATAAGTAAAACTTGTTAAGCCAGAATTACTTACATAGGCATGGTTTATGGGCTGATCAGGGTGCTACAATCATCGTCCAAGTAGTCGTCAAACCTCTTTTACCCAAGATCTGCAAAATCAAGCAATTATAGACTAAGTGTGAAATATTTACAAAATTACAGTTGAAGAATTTTCTCTTACTTCTACAAGTTTGTGTAATTGTACTGCTGCCTTTGAAAGCCATTTAATATCAAATGCCTGCTCCACAATTTTTAACAAATGTTAATCTAAAAGACAAATTCTTCGCCATCACTACTCATTTATTAACTGACTGAATGGGGTCGGGTAGCTCGAAATATATATTCTTTCTATGTTGCTTTTATTCCCTCGATGTACCCATATAGAATGCCATTGTTATTCTCCTCTCGTACAACCGATGGAATCCGTTTCGAGGCCTTATGTACTACGAGATCGAAATTTCCCTACACCAAGCACACCAGGTTGCTTTTATTAGTCTAAACATTAAGCTATTCTTAATTTACACGTACGGAACTCTTAGTTTCCAATCGCAATTGACCGGTTTTAGTTTATCGTGTAAAATTTATGTGAGAAAAAAGTATAGTTAGGGCGCGCCAAGGTCGCACTAAATTGACAAATGCAGTTGATTGCAGTTTACCGTCTAAATTAATTGCCCAAAAATAAGCTACACTGTAGTTTCGAAATAAAACATTTATAGACATGTTTCTAATGAAAGGCAAAAGTGAAGGAGAAGGTATTACATCTAGTTAATAGTGCATGAATTCGGTATTCTTTATAGTTTTAAGTTAATAAAGAATTTTTCTTACAATTTGTATTGTTTTATTTAATATTGTTTACTACGTTTACCCGATACTTTAAAAATATCTACCTAGGGCGCCAAAGTATTGAAAGTTGGCGCCCAACGTGGGACCTTGTTGGTGTGAGATAAGTAGCTGGCGTATGAGGGTTATGGTCCTCGGATTACATTGACGAAAACTATTTGTTTCGGAATCCTATCCCCATTTATTCTGTGTTAATTTATTATTTACGTTGATCCTAATTTCGACCATGATTAAATATTTCAGCTTCATTCCTATCTGCGCAATATAGAACATGTTAGGATGCAGCTGTGAGACCGCTTTCTACAAGATAAATTTGTGAATTTTAATAGACCTATTCTAAGTGACAAAACGTGTAATAACCAAGCGCGTTTGTAAAAGCTGAAACATTTAAGTTGGTCTCGTTTTTTGCAATTTCTCTCTTCTATTTTGAAACTCAACGTTATTCAGAAAATGCTCCATGGCATCACCACCACCTTGCCAAACAAATTTATTCTCTTTTATCAAATTCTCATATATCGATTTTACTGGAAAACATCGAATCGGTCTAGGCGGAGTTTGAAACCGCGATCTTTGCCTTACAGAGTTAATGCTTTGATCACTCAGCATCGTGGGTTGAAACCCCGCTTAAATCGATTCAACTTTTCTATTTAAATCGATTTCAATATTTAGCGTGAAAAATGATTAGAAAAATTTAATTCAAGCACCTTAATGTTCGATAACTTGACGCTACAACGAGGCCCTCCCATTGAAGGCATCATTAATCATAGACGTCCCCTGCGAAAAGGCTTTAATAACATACTGAAATCTGAATCAAGTGAGTGTTTTAATTAATGGGATGTAAAATTACTACACTAACTAATGAAACTATGATAAGCTGTGTAAATAGCACCATCAAATTAGCCCAGAAAATATGATCCATATTAATATTATAAATGAGAAAGTGTATTGTATGTCTGTTTGTCCGCCTTTCATGCCTAAAACACTGAACCGATTTTGATGACGGTCACCGTTATCGTCATAGCGTTTGACCAGAGCCGCGGTCAAACGCTAGTAGTATAGAACTTATCTAGATATAGGTACTAAATATTCAGGTAGCTAAGATCAATTACATGCGGTAGGCAGAGGATAGGGTGCTATTGTGAGAGATCTTTGCGACGAAATACAAAATCACCTGCTCATATGTTATTATAGTGTCAAGGAGGATAACTGATCATCAGTTTGGGTAGGTGAGTTTGGGTATAAATGACACTTAAAGTGTAAGTCAAATTATATTAAAAAAAAAAAAAAAAAATCGGACGAGGCTCTGTGGCAGGCTTTGGCTTTTTCACGGTGTTGCCGGTAAGATGGTTATCTAATCACCCCTCGGAAAAAAAGGGTAGTATCTATGTACAAAACAGTCAAAGCTAAAGTCAAATGGGAACAATGGCACGACAATAAAAAAGAACAAGAAAATCTTCGTATAGTGCCGTTAAAACCTGTCATAGTGAGTGTGGTGTGTTGCCAGCCTTATGGTAAGGCTGGCAACACACCACACTCATTCATTCATTATAAAAGTAATGGAGGGTAGGCGCACACAAAATGTTCTTCGCATACTTCACGACGCTCGTAAATCAGTCCAGCCGTGACCACGGGCGCTGCAACGGATCCGAAACGTCGGCAAAAATAGTAAGTTCCATGATTTATCACGAAAAGTCCCGAACAGTTACATAATTAAGAAAATCTTCGTAAGAAGTTTGTTAAATTAACCACTCAGTTAAATACTACTTTCAATACTTGTTTACATAATATAGTTAGTCACAACTGAAGTTAATAAACATGCGTGTTAAAAAGTATTAAGAACGTCGCCCTACATGTCCTGCTAATACCATAACGACTTTAGTTGCATGTGGATTTAATTTCGGTGTACAATAAAAATAATTGGACTGTTACTGTACATTATTATTGCAGTTATTCTCTGTTTCAGCTGAATAGTTGAATATATGGGATTTTATACTTTTAACTGCACTGCTACGAAATTTTTTGACAAAAAATTGGATTATTTTACAAAATTAAAGAGAGTAGTTAGAATATTACATGCATTAAAATTCAGGATTGCGTCAAAAAACAATGGTTTAAATTATTTTCATCAGATTTCGTAATTCTGCCAACAGAACGTGTACCGCCGGGCTGTTTCTCCGTCATATGGAGAATATCAGGCTATTTCCATTGTAGAAATCATCTTCCCTAGTGAAATTTTCAGTTTCTTATCCATAATTCCATGAGTGAACGAAAGAGAAATTGCAATCTTTTTATAAGATAAACGGAGAAATGCGTAATGTGAAATTCAATCCCACTTCATATTAATAAGAGAGACAGAGTGAGAGAGAGGGGGGGAGAGAGAGAGGAGAGATGGAGAGGGAGAGAAAGAGATATAGGACTTCCCGGGTTCTGTTAGAAACTTGTCACTTCGGCGTTCACTTTTATAAGCACGGTGGCCATTTAGTTAGTCTGGTGCATAAATGCCTCTGCTTAACCCCTCGAGGGTATAAGGTCTGTGTATGACTATTAACTCACCTTGAAGAATCACCACCGTCGATGACGCTGCTCAATTTCCCCTTCTCAAGTCCACTAGAGGTTAATTACACTGAATAGTTACTGACTCAGCAACTCTGAGTCACTGAACTTGATACTCCACGTCATTACGTGGGTAGCGTCAGTGTGCAAAATAATTTAACATTTCTGCAATGCTGTTGTCTGCGACTTTTCCTGCGTGGAATTTTGATTCAGTTTTAATAACCCTTAAGAACATATTACCGGTATAAAAAGTTACAAAATTTGTCATTCCTGATTGTAATTTATGCTTGGACTAAATATAAGCTTAGTCCATTCAGCTGTTGGAGCGTGATTAAATAAAAAACATCGTCACATATTTTCACATTTATAATATTAGTAGAATGAAAGGTTTGCATCTAGGATTACACTAAATTTGGCCGTAATCCCCTCTTTAGGTCTATCATATTTTCCTAAATGAAGTCATTCCTCCTTTTAACAAGATGGCGGCCGTTAAAAAAGGGCCGCTACTGCATACACTTGAATTCAAATTAAATTAAACATGACATTCAAAAATTTGCATTCTTTGACTGTTGCACGCTAAGCCTAAAAAAGAAAACATTTCAATAGATTGTGGGTTTTCGCTATAAAATTTGTTTAAAGGTCGATTAGAAAAGTGCCTGCCCTCGCCTTAACTTTATCATGGATTCATTTTATTGGTAAGATTGTCAAGGGATTCTCTGTCTCCTCTTTTCCTTTAGACAGGTTTGTCAGAAATCCGATAAAATAGCTTAAAAATCCCCACAGTTCCCCCCCCCCCCCCTCCCGAGCCCCCGGAGCCGGAGGGTGAGGTTATGCCGGCCTCGAACCGACTATACCGCACGGCGTCTGTGGGTCGATGTGCTAGGCCAAAGATGAGGTTGTCTCGCGATATATCCCTCGCACCCCGGCTGACTCAGGGCCATTCCTCTCGGTCTGGCCCTCTTCAGGAACGAGCTCAAATGACACTATAAAATGGCGCGCTATGACTATACAAATAGCTGATGAGGCAGTCAAGTTGATTATATCATTGTAACATTTTGGGTATCTGTAATGATAATGCACTTTCCTAAGACTTCACCTTCAGCTTATTATCAGGCGAGGTGGGCTCATATTGACGAATATAACAACCCTTCTTGGTAGTCTGGTAATAAAGGCATCAAAATTAATTAACATAACATATTATCCAGTATCACCCACGGACTGTGATAGGTACATAACTTTTCCATAGTATAAATAAAAGTTATGACGTTATTCAAAGTTATTTCGCAAGTTGTTTCCTATCCGTACATAATCTAACATCGCAGGCGATCGATACCACGTGCTGCACTGCCGTACAAGCGAAACCCATAAACATTATGTCCCAAGACCCGACCGCTGCCTTAGCCACTGGAAATATTAGTTATTTTTCTGTCATTACGGAAGATTGAATTATTTCTTTCAACAATAAACAATCTACCCTCCATTGAACGTAATAATAGAGCTGGCTGTAAGTTATTGTTGTATAAAAATGTGGTCAGGAAATTTCTTTGAACTAATTGATAGGATTTGTGTGTTATGAATTTAAAGGAGGTTAGAAAAATATTCAATTTTATATTATGTGTAGCTCGCCAATTTCAGTTCGCACTTCTTTCTCGTGTATAAACGGGTCCGAGATCTGATAAAGCGGTTAATATTGTAAGTAACCCAACAAAGCAGTTATGGTATATTTTGGACACTAGACGTATTGCTGTGGGAGGCGGATTTTTATGCCACACAGGCGGCAGACAAGCACACAGCCCATCTGATATATACTAACCTTGAACTTACCTTGGCTTATAGATGTGTGCAATTCCAGGGACATCACACTCGTGCTACTGACAGTATTTGGTCAAAAGATGAGCAGAAAATGTACTTCAGCGTAATCCTTCAGGGAAATTTTCAAGGAAGTTATTCCACCTGATAAAAACATTTAGGACCAAATTCTGAAACGCGGTCACCAATCGGCCAATATACGAAAATAGAAGTGCCACAAATGTTTTGTATAAATTAACACAGTGCTTGCCCTATTTGATGTGAGCTTGGGCCCAATACAAGCGGCTGTATCTTTATGGTTGGTTGGCATGAAACATTAGTTTATTGTCAGCACCGTACCTGTTTATAATGTTCTGCAAAAGATGTTTTGACAAGACGGTAGATAGATTTGTTTATACATAGGATGCCTTTATATAAAGGAAGCCTTTATGGGGTATGGTTAGGCAAAGGTGAATTAGCACCCACATTACACCAATCATTGTATTTAGTCCCATCTAATAGGGAGTGAACCTATCGCGTATTCCGGGCATTATTGTTGACTCGAGCCATGCATCTAAGGTTAAATCTGGGCTGTACATATCTGTCTGATGTTAAACCGCTATATTCGTCGTCTTGGACGACACGGCATGGGAAGAGAAGGGGTGGTCTAAATTCTACTCTGCCGGGAACCACGCGGCTAAGATTTATACTGCGAGGCAAACCCTTAAGTGTGGTAGAGGTCAAACGTGAGCCTATACCTACCTAACTTATAAACCAAAATTTGTATTATGGATTCTTAAATGCAGAATTGTATGTAATGAAAAATGAACCTGTGATCTCTAACTTAGTAGTCAACCGTATTATTGCTACGCCACATAGACCGTCGTCACTACACACATTCAGACATACCTACATGAATACAATAAAATACATTTGGTAGGTATTATATTTATTTATTTCAGTTCAAATAAAAATCTATTGTATACTTAACAATTGGCTATTTCAATGAATATTATGTAATTATATTGATCTATGAAGTACTGTCCTTGGCTTGACTTTGCTTTTCAGGAGACACTTTTGATTTCGGCAATAACATTGTGAAAGCGGTGCAAACTGTAAAAATAGTTATTTTAATATTTTTTATACCACTGAGGTGGCAGACAAGCACACGACCCACCTGATGGAAACTGGTTACCGTGGCCTATGGAAGTGTGCAAAACCAGGGGAGTCACACTCGTGCAGCCGACCCTGTAAACACAGAGAGTTTCTGTGCCGTCAGCGTAGAAGACAAAGCAGGAATAGCCCTTGGACTAATCTCCAGTGTGCTCTGGTTACCGCCGGGAACACAACACGAGATAATTATGGTCGCGGTATTCTGTAGGGCGTAGGTACTGCCCCAGTTGGACTGCTCAATTGGATGGTAATACAGTCGTGTCCTACCTCCTACAACTATAGTTTTGAAGTAGATGATATAGTAATAGTATAATTATAGGTAAATAGCTTTTGTCCATGACTCCAGCCGCATGGATGTCGGTTATTGTGACCAAAAATAGCTTTTATCCTTTTCCAAGCTCATCAAGTTTTTTTCAAAAGAGAAAAAATGTCATAGAAACTGTTTGAACACCTTTTTTCGCAATTAAAGGAAGCCTGTGTCATTTCCTAAGCAAGGCTCAGTCTTGGGTCCCTTACATTACCTAGCATATGTCAACGACATGGAGCACGTAGTCCATCAATGTTCTATGTACCAATATGCCGATGACACGTGCCTCTTAGTGGCTAACAAAGACATCAACATAGCAGCGCAATGGCTACAGCAAGACTTCACTCGAATTTGCCAGTGGTCTCACGATGCTGGACTGGCTCTAAACGCTAACAAAACCAAGATTATACATGTTCACTCCAGCCATATTAAATCATCTAATCCATTTAAAATAATCGCACACAATCACGAGTGTCTACATAAAGCAAATACTAGAATCTCATGTGACTGTAACACTATCGAACAGGTTACTAATCACACTTACTTAGGACTTATTGTAGATAATCGATTTAACTGGTGCTATCACATAGACTTAGTTTGTGAAAAATTACGAGCAATTTTGGCCAAATTTTATATTGTTCAGTCAAAAATACCGTACAGCATCCTACGAAATATGTACATTGCTCTAGCAGAGTCGATAATGTTATATGGCATCACCAGCTACGGTAGAACCTTTAAAACACATATTGATAAAATTTTCAACCTACAACTTAGATTTTTAAAATTAATAGTACCTGACCAAATAAAGCAAAAACACAAAGAAAACCCTTTAGGATTATTTACTTACTGCAATATACTCCCTATTCAAACGAAAATTAAAATGAACATTCTAATAGAACAGCATAATAACAAAGACGCTCAAATACCCATATCTCATAAAATAATAACTAGAAAAATTGCCAATAAAAAGTTAGAAATACCTAAATTCAAAAATTACTACGGTCGGCGAACTATAGAATATTTGGTTCCTAAGCTCATGAACGAAATCAATCGAGAAGACTTACAAGACATAGATAATAAAAATTATATAGTTAAATATAAAAAATATTTCTATAATAAACAAAATACATAGAAATAAACAACCTGTATAATCAGATTCCCACTTCATAACTCAAACAAAAAATAAACCGGTTTGGTGTAGGCACGCACGGATGCAGTGAAGACGCTTGCTGCTTTTCGAACGCAAAAAAATTTATCAACCGATGACGAATCGATGCTTGCGAAATAAAATTATGCTAGTGAATGACTACTGGAAGTAGATAAGTACATATATACATGCACTCGCACCTATTTCTCCTCCGGGTTAGTAGATAAGTATTTATTGAATTATATTACTAGTACATAAATAAAACAATGTAAATGGGTACCAATACAAACCCTCCCGGTTTACTGGCACCTATAGTGATATGAAAATGTTTACCTTATATTATATATATAAATAAAAATAAAAAAATAAAAAGATAAGTAGTCTAATACTGTACCCATCAAGTAGTCTATCGAAGTTCAATATGAAGGAGTTTAGAAGGATATTACAAAAGTAAGTATTTATATCTTAAGTAACTAATATACGAAATTAAATAAATAATAATTTTTAAATTGAAAACACAGCTAAAGCAATCCAGCTGTAAGCTATACCTTAAAAAGACCGTAACAAGCTTGATAACAGACCGGAGCTATTTATTTTCTTTCTCTATCTTTTTCTCTCTCTCTATCTCTTTCAGCTCGTACATGTCCACTATTGGACATAAGCCTCCCCCCAATGATCTCCACAACGTCCGGTCCTGCACTTTCTTCATCCATCGATGACCCGCAATCTTAACCAGATCGTCGGTCCATCTTGAGGGAGGCGTGCCTACTCCGCTCTCGCTGGGGATTGTCATTTCGGCTAGTATTTCAATGGTTAAAACATTAAAAATGCCGGTCAGGTGCGAGTTGAAATGATATGTTCTCGAATGGCGACCAAGAACCAATTGGTCGCCATTCGAGAACGTTCACCTCCAAGTGTCCGCTTTGCAAACTTATTTCAGTCTTTTAACACGACTGCCAAGAAGTTTATGTTGTTCGCGCGTATCTTGTATGTCTGTATGTTTGATTGTATGTAGGTATGTGTGATTGTAATATTCTTTATTACCTCATATCTTCTGACCTACTGTACGGATTTCAATGATCCATGTCTCAAATGAAAGGTACTTATTGCCCAAGTGTTCTTGGGTACATAAAATATGAACATAGGCTATGTTGGTTTTTCGCGCCAAATTGTACGTGGAAAAAAAAATCACTCAAATTTATCGAGTGGCTATCAAAATGAAGGAAATTAGAAGACGATTATAAAAATATATAATGTCATAACTAAAAAGTATAAAATAAAATAAATTATTAAAAATAAAAGACCCGACTGATGCTGAAAAGATCGAAACTAGCTTTATAGCAGGCGGTACCCAGTTGCAAATCTCCAACCCGATGAAAATTAATCGGTACCGCCTGCTAAAAAGCTTGTTTCGATTTTTTCAGCATCAGTTGGGTCTTTTATTTTTAAAAATTTATTACAACATTGTTTAAAAGCTGACTCCCTTGCAGCTACGTTTTTATATTCATTTCATTGTTAAACAAGAATAGCTTACCTTATTTGCGTCGGGAAGATTTCCACAGTATACGCGTTGACTGGTCCAATTGCTAAGGCTATCAGGGGAGTCGATGACAAGACGACAGCAAACAAAATGTCATTTGTTATTATGTTGACGGAGGTACAGACACCTTCAATAGAAATGAATTGAAAGTGAATACACCCGGCCCACCTGATAGAAAGTGGTTACGATGGCCGTAGGCGTGTGCAACACCAGGGGAGTCACACTCGTGCTGCCGAACTTGTAAAAACAGAGTTTTTCTGTCGTTGGCACAGAAGACAAAGCAGAACAAGCCTTTGGTCTTCCCACTGACAGTACAAAAACTCTCCAGTGAGCACAGGCTACCCAACTCACCGCTAGAAACACAACGCGAGGTTATTATGACCGTGATAGTATGATAGATGTAGGGCGGAGGTATTTCCCCAGTCGGACTGCTCAATTGGGACAGGAATACCGTCTTGTCCCACCTCCTATGCTAGTATGTCAACTTTAGCACATTTCTACTAAGTGAAGGCTGAAGAATCCCACTTCGGCATCCAGTCTACTCCAGCTTCTTTTGCTTACTCTACGACCTATATAGGTAGTTCAAGCTTTCCTAAAACAACGTTAACTATTTATCTACATCAGCCTACTTTTGTGGGTAACCCTTAACATATAATTCGAACTCGCACCTGATCGGCTTTTTAAATGTTATTTATAAAAAACTATTGAAATACTAGCCGAAATGCCAAGAGAGAGCCGATGCCGAGAGCGTAATATCATTTCACTCAGATTATAACTACTATAGACACTACACAAATATTCTCTGAAGTCAATAAATCGTTCAGTCAGAATTGATAGAAGATCACAATTGCGTTAGGTACCTATGCACAATAAGCTCGCTATAATCAGCATCCTCTTGCCAATATATTTGACCGCAGCGCTGGCTATGACAGCGACCACGGTACAGCACAATCGAGCTGCGAAAGTTATGATGAGTACCATTTCATCTATGGTGTCGTCACATACCGTATTATCGGTTGATGTCTGAAAGAAATAATTTCTTGTTGTGTAAAGTTCTTAATAGAAAGTTGTGCAAGAAAAAGAAGAAAATTACTAGGAATAGAGCAAAATTGGTAAAGATTAGAAATTTATGAACAAGGAGAAGAAATAAATGAAGAAGTGATAGAGAAATACGGACAAGTAATTCAGTGATCTTTTCTTTATTTTTTAAAATGAGATGATAATCTATTTTAGATTAATAATATTATACCTGATTAAATCTATCATGAATGACTTCGCACGCAGTTTTGCCTCGTCCACTACCAGTCAGTACTCCGTTTAATACATCAGGGATCCATAAATTGAGTCCATTTAGTCTGAAAATTTCACTTACTACTTTAATTTTATTTATTTCACCATAAATAAGAGTAGAATATTTAATATTTTAGGTGGCAGTTAGGCTTTTTCAGCATCCAGTTTATCCCAGCCATCATTTTTTAGATCGTAGTCTATCTGGCTAGGGGACGTCCAACCATCTATTGCTAGGAGATGTAAAATTATGCTACTTGCTAAGTTGCACCAAACGATTCAAATCCGGGTTCCATTACCAGACCCTCAGCATCAAATCCAATGTATTGAACCAGTCAAAATAAATCTAAAGGATATGAAAACTTACACGAGAAAAATTCCAAATAACAAAAATCCGTTTAGTAGTACCCATTTCAAATATTTAAATTTTAGTAAAGGCGCAGTTTGATCTCTCAATGATGTCAAAAAATTCTCCGTATCCCTATTATTGAATTGGGCGAGAAGTTGCTTAATCTAGAAAAAAAATGCCACATTTATTTATTGTTCAAACGCCATTTGAAAATTATAGCTTTGAGAAGCATTTGTGCCGAACTTATGGTACAGCACATGAAATTACATAGTCACCAGAAATAATCCAGATGTCAACCTGGTAGGTTTTTTTTTTTAACGTGTGGAACCCCCACGGGCTTCACCCCATCGGTGCCGACGATGGGGTGGGCGTGTCGGAATCGGACCGACTAAAACCACACGGTGTCCTTCCCAAGTGTCCATTGCCGGGCACCCCGGGTAAGCCCTCGAAAGGATAACCCCAGGGTTGCCGGCGGACATTGGCCGCCACCGCGGCCTCACCTGGTGGGGTCGGGTTATATCCCGCGTCGGTGAGTTGGCAAGCGTGTGTAGGACACACACGACACGCCCCCGCCACGGCCTGCTTCTGTAAGGACGGCGAGTCGGCCATCTGCCGTCCTCAGGCCCCGATCATGGAGGTCGGTAGTCCCGGGCGTAGACGAGTTCTGAGTTCCGCAGTCTGCGGCGTGGACGCCGCAGACTGCGGAACTCAGGGGGCAGGATTCTCTCCCGCTCCCTCTCCGCCGCCTCTTTCGCGCGCATCACCTGCTCGCAGAAAGCGGCGGCGGCGTGCCATTTGCTCCCGTCGGAAATCACGGCCCTCACCATGGTCTCCAAAGAAAGAACGTCCACGCCCAGGACCGCAACGAGATCCCGGCGTTGACTCGCCCACGCAGGGCACCCCACCAACGTGTGGAGCGCCGTGTCTTCGCCAGGATCCTCGCAGTGCTGGCACTGCGGTGTAGTCTCCCGGTGGATGCGCCATAGATACCTACCGAAGCACCGGTGCCCGGTAAGTATCTGGCACATCCGGTAGGAGAGGTCACCGTGGTGCCTCTCCAACCACTCCTTTATGATCGGTCTCACTGCCGCAATGGTGGATTCCCCCACCTTGGATGCTCAAGTCGCACCCACCATGTCTCCATGAGTTCCCGGCGGAGCTGGGACCGCTGAGCCCTGATTTCTCGGGGCGTACAGGGCCATGCTTCGCCCGATCCCCAGGTACAGTCTCCTCGTGGGGGCATTGGGTCCCTTAACGTTGGGCATTAGCCGCGATAGCGCGGCCGCAGCCCCCCTCAGTTTTGGGACCAGACTTCGGAGATGAGGTCCGAAGTCCCATCGGCTATCAAGTATGAGCCCAAGGTCCTTCTCAACCTGGTAGGTTATTAACTAATTACAATAGGCTATTATCTGTTCTGCCCCTCTAGACAAGTGGCAATTCGTTGGCCCGCGTTTGACGAATGTATGGGACTTGACGTATATGACAGTCGACATGCGTTAACATGTCATAAACGCCAAACTGTGCTGTAAGTGATTCAATGATATCTATTTATATAACGCAATTGGTATCTTGTTTTGTACATAAAGACTGAAACAAAACATAGTATAATATACAAACCTGCAGGTTCAAGCGTCAAATAATTCATCCACATCGAATTTAAACGGAAGGGTGGCCATAAGGCTGGCGGTGGCCAATGGCAATACTAATCCTTTGCGCAAGGAATACATCAGCCCTCTGGTGACGGGTAGCGTCTATTAAGCGTTTAGAGATTTCTCTAAATAAAAGACTTCAGCGTCTTGACCCGAAACGGCTCAAATATATAATGAACTAATATGAAGTAAATATATGACAAATATCTAGTTTTTTGGAGGATTCACTTCAAAGGCCCGGTGTGAGGTTTAACTATGCAGATAAGTGTGGAAATTAATAATTGATGTATAGTGTTACTTAATGATCCAAAAGCTATTATACGTATATTTTATTATTACATATTAAGTACATTCTGTTAATTCCTCAGGTTTTTTCCGTTTGTTTCCTGCATAAATGTTTTGCAAAACCTCTTGGAAGACAAGAAACTTCGGGCTTTCTGGACTGCAGGTTATTAAAGCACTAATTACTATGAAAAACATTGCGTAGATTATGTTCAAAAGGCGCCATGGTCGAAAAACGTACATACCGATAGATACTCTGAAGTGTAAAGGTAGTATTACCCAGGCCAATACTGAAAATAGAAAAGTAAATATGTGTACTTTTTGGTATTTTAGATTTAGATGGCTGATGCCCGTGATTTCGCTTGACTCTTGTTTGGTCAATCAATTGCGATCAAACGAACGTAAGATTTTAAGTAGCAAAACTTTTCAAACAAAATACCCGTGTCAAAATATATTCCGTAGTTTTACTTATAGCGTTCGTCCTGAACAAACAGACACACAGACCGAAATTCCCAAACAAACAGAAGTATTTGTGTTAAGGCTTGTTAATGTAACATAATCCAGGCACTTCGTTTTAATAACTCGAAGATGAGCGCCTAGTATGTGACTGGGAGTAAGGGTGCTTACATAGACAAGCGGGTTGGCCTGCACGAGCCCTCGCGATCGTGTACAAATTCCACTAATTTTAAACAAGAGCCGATTGTAGCTGTCTTGTCAAAGCGGACAAACCACTTCTTCAGTGAGCACTCTAACTCTTAGATGAAGGTGACACATCGTTACAACAGTATTTTGTACTTACGGGGCACTAGAGCTGATCCAGCCAACTGCACAGAATTGAGCACAGACAGGAATACATCTCAGTACAGGCCGAAATAAAATATTTCGGCATGTAGCAGGTGCCATGATCATGATTTTTATTTTTTTTATTCATATTTTTTTTTAACTCATTAAACTCAAATAAACATTGTAAATATCTCGTTGAATTTTGGGCACGATTTATACAGAAGAGACGTGGCGGGGACTACAATATAAACCTTAAGAAGTGTGCAACTACGTCGTTTTGGTCTTGGAGGAAAATTGCGTCCGCGCCTCCAGGCGACGTCCAGCCAGCGAGTGGCGCGCGTCACTTCATTGACGTATTGTAGACTACATAAGGTTTATATTTTGTTACTTAAATTTTCCGCTAGCGCCAAATGTCTCCGTCATAACATAAAATTCAAGTAAAAATATACATATATTTCACGAGTAAATCGTAATCATACCAAAGAGCAGCAATAAATTTACAAATTTCAAGACTGATGGTATTGGGCATCAGTCCAGCTAACAAACTGAAAATGCCAGCTCCATAACAACCATATATGAGCATTTTTCTGCGACCTCGAGTATCCACCAAGTATCCCCATGGATGTGATGTTATTAGCATTCCTGGAAGAAAACATTCCCTCTGTAAAAAATATACATGCAAGGTCCTTATTCTAGAAAGTAGTTAGACTCAGATCGCTCAGTCATTTCTTCGGATCCAATCATTTCATCTTCTGCGGGAAATTGTTACTTATTGCGTGTTAAGATTGAAGAAATCAGACCAAATTGTTCGTATAGCTTTGAAAGTTGGTAAAGTTATTCCCTAAAGTGTCCCGATGAACATAGGTATTAAAAGTCCCCGAGGGTGGGACACGAGCCGGCGTTGGGGAAGGGAAGTAGGAAAAGGTCCCTTTTTCAGTCTTTTGCTTGTATATTGAAAACTATTAATAATATCCCCTAAGTTACTTCTAAATTATTTATCTGTATTAAATTTCCTATAAATTATGTCCCGAAATTATTACTGTAGGATTAACTTTAATAAATATGAGAGGTCAAACCAGACTAACTGAATCAACTTTCAAAACTACACGAATTATTTGGTTTTATCATCAATTTTCATGTTAATTTAAATTTGGTCCTATTCTAAAACGGCCCTAGAACACAATTTGCCTGAATATGAATCATGTTTCAGATCAGATAGAGTATAAACTACAGCTAAATGACAGTTCTAATGTCATTTTGAGGGCCGATTCGAGCGATGGACGATCATAATGTCTCCACGCTAGCATAGTTCATTAATTATAATTATTGAAAATATTAAAATATATTGAATAAATACATTTTTTTTAGTTATTTGGTCAATAACCTAAAATAATTTAAGGGATCTTAGGCAAGTTGTGCTCCATACTGTATACAAATTGTATTTGGTCACTTGGGGAAGCCGCTTAATTCTATAGAAGATCGCATTCACCAATCTTATAGTGAGTTAACCTTTGGAACTCTGCCAAGAAGCCTTATACTGTACTGGAAAATTACAGAATTTGCTGCATTTAGATTTTACTTCAAGAATGAGCCATGATACCTCAGATTTTAGACCTATTCCGGTTTATGCCACTGAATATGTAACTAGTGGCAATGGAATAATACTTCCTCTTTATGCCATAAGTAGTGTATAATTGGGCTATCTGGATCAGACGAGATCCAGATACCCCAATTATACTTCTTGAAAACTGATTTTGAGTTTTAGAAAACTGCTTTTTTGTTTTCTCAATAACTTGATCTATTCAAAGTAGTTTTGGAGAACTGATTTTTGTTTTCTCTATAACATGATCATTCAAACTTTTTTGTCTCGATCATTCACAAATACTTCTAGAGAAGTGGTAATATAACTGTTTTTTTTTTCTCTATAACATGATCATTCAAACTTTTTTGTTTCGATCATTCACAAATACTTCTAGAGAAGTGGTAATCTTGCTTTTTTGAGAACTGTTTTATAAAAATTGAGTTACAATACGAAAAAATATTTACTTCTCGAAAAAGTCCAGTTACAGATAGGCTGACAACAATTATACTTCTTGAGAACTCATTTTTGAGTTATAGACAACTGCTTTTTTTTTGTTTTCTCAATAACTTGATCTATTCAAAGCATTTTGAAAAACTTTGGTTTTTGTTTTCTCTATAACATGATCATTCGGTGATTCGAAAAAATATTTACTTCTCGAAAAGGTCCAGTCCTAGATAGGCCAATAATTATACTTCTTGAGAACTGATTTGGAGTTATAGAGAACTGATTTTTTTCTTTTCTCAATAACTTGATCTATTCAAAGTGATCATTCAACGATACAAAAAATGCATTTCAAAAAGTGATACTTCTGGTGAACCGATGCTTACTTTATGAGAACTGTCTGTTGTTCTTAATGATTGAATAATGGAATGTATGAGGCTTGCTGAATTATCATTATCACAGAACAAATTTACACATCTACATCAGATGTTATTTTCTGTTATACCAGAGTTACTATATGGGTGTAGGTAGTGAATAACTAACAATAAAACAACAACCTATTTAATAAAAAATTTATTCTCTAAACACCATTTATTCATACAAAAAACATTTTTTAGAGCACAGATTGAATCATGATAAATACAACTGTACAGGTCATGAGAATGTTCATATTTTTTATACAAGCTTAACAAATTAGGGCAACCATATACCTCTAGATTATTTATATTATAATTATTCAACATATTTTGTAACCATAAGACTTTTTCAATACCTTTGGTGTAAATACATTTATCTCTTAAAATATCTTCAAGCAAGTTCTGATGATTTGAATAAGGCACATTTCCTTCTCCCCAATATATTTTTCTATTACGCTCAATCCAGCATACTTGGCGTCTTTCTTGTTTCGACAAACCGTAAAATGGGAATGGTGGCTTTATTAGGAACACTTGTATTTTTTTATCACATATTACAGCGATTTCTTTGACTATAAATTCATTTGCTTCTGTTTTAAAACCCTGCACATCTACGAAGGCAATCATGACAGCCTGCGCACAATGTTACTTAAAGGTTTATATTCCACAAGTCGGTCGTTTATAATCAAACAATAAGCAGTTGTTTTATCTGGTATTAATGTTGAACATTCAAACTCTAGTCGTACATCTACAGGTCCGGTTTTAATACTATCGTTTTGTCGTGAACAATCTAAGATAAAAAGAGGAGCCTTTTCCTTAAATTTTTTTAGATCGAGCAAGGGATCTGCTGGGCAGTTGTAATACGACTGACGAAATTTGACATACATTTCATATAATATACTATACTTGTCCTCAGAAAATTTTAGTCCAAGAGGTTCATAAGGATAATACTGTGAGTTTAAAAATAGTGTTAAATTTGTTACTTCGCAATGATCAAAGAGCGAACTGTCTTCTGATTTATTACTTTTTCTATTAGTTTGTAAGCAGAATATTACATATCTGGGCTTTTCCAGTTGTGATGCAGTCTTTATTGCCCAAGAATGCTTTGTGGTTTTAGGAAGCAAAGGGTATTCATACAAATCCCAATTTCTAAAGGCTATTTGAATAGGTTTGTCTCTTTCCAAATGTTTCAAAAGACTCAATCGCTCTCGGTCTGATACTTTTATATGAGGCACCCTCCATTGTACTCTTTGTATATCTATTTGAATAACTACAACATCACTCGGAAGTATTACGCTATTTAAATTAGAGTTACTTCTATTCAATATTAGTTCATGTTTACAATTAATCATAATTTTTTTATAATCTTCTGCAAAACCTAGAATTTTGTTTAATGGTATGACAGCATTAAAGTGACCATCACTTTTAAATCCATCTAAGTCCCAACCCCATAAAGCAGCGACTTTATTTTCACCTTCATTTAATGAAATATATGATTTGATCGTTGACGTTATTCCTGAATTTTTAATACGATCAATTTCAATACCATTTACTTCATATCTGATGTCTTGAAACAAAGACAGCACATAATTATTAGTAAACGTTACAGTTTTCATGATCGGTTTCCCTTCTTTACAGATGAGCTTCACTTGACCTTCAATGTAGATCGAACTGGCTGATGGTAACACATATATATCTTGTTGGTGTATAGGAATTCTAATTTCATCATTTTCTCTAAAGCTGTTGTTGTAGGGATTGTATGAATGGATTTCATAACTTTCAATCGAAGTATCGAAGTGTGGTAGTTCAGTTATCTGTAGTATATTATTCATATTTTGAAACCAAGTGTTCGAAGAAAATCTTTATTTGATTTAGTTAACTTATTATATTTTTTTAGTTTACGTCTTTGCACCTTCGACGTTGTAGAAGAAGTATGATGTCTTGTATTCAGCACAGGTTTTTTATAAAATGCTATCATTTTATTTTTCTTAAATGAACACGCAGTTGAATATGTTCGTCTTTGACGTTAATTTCGCGTCCAAATTGATCGAGAATCTTAATAGATATACAAGAAATAATATTTTTATTCACTGGAAAATAAATTACGTTTCGTGGTATTTCTATACAATTATGATCTTTAACAGAGTTGTATAGAAATTCATGAAGAATATGAGTTGGTAAACCGTTGGAATACGAGCCATGTACAAGATCACATTCGATTCTGATCAAGAGTGGTATCGTAGTTTCATGAATATTGTTTAATTTTACAGCAAAGTATAGTAAACCGCACTCGTATTGGCCAGACAAACAAAGAGGTGGCTGAAAGTATGAATCCAATTCTGATTTATTTCCGGAGATGGTGACTGTTATAGACATGCTTTCAAACTGAATACTTCTGCAAGGTAGTGTTCATTTTATTCCTTGATCATACCAAAATGTTTTCAAAAAGCGTAAACAAAGATGTCCACAATTATAAAGATTATCTCCTTGTATATTATCAACATTATAATGAATTTTAGTACCCAAATATTTTATAAGTTCTTTTGGAGGTTTAAGGTTACCGTAACTATCAAAATACTCTACGTAATCGCTGTGTTTTGCATAGGCTACCCAGTGAGAACCTGGATTTTTAGAACTATCTAAGTTTATAACTCCACATTCTTTTGTAAAAGGTCTATTGGGGAGTTCATCTCTCATAAAGACGCCTCTAAAATAGGGAATATTATTTGCGTATTCCAAAATATCCAGGTTAGTTAAGGCTCGCTTGGGCAGCCGACATTTCAGTTTTTTTCTTTTGATAAGAAAATGCCAAGTCCTCGTTTATAAGGTTTAAGATGCAGTCCTTTTCCAATGCATAAAGCCTCCATTTTTTCATTATGTCTTTTCAGTTCCGTAAAACGTTTTTTAGCCGTCTTAAATTCATTTACGGTTTTAGCTATACCAGCTGCACCACCTGCTAAAGCTCCCATAGCCGACAATCCCGCGAATATAGGAATTAAGGGTAATACGCCACCGGTTTTTGGTACAGGAATAACACGAGGAAGTTCACCAGATGAATTTTCAGCGAAGTCTCTAGCAGCAGCCATCGCTAATTTAATCGCCATTGCCTTACATTTAGGTTTTAATTTTCGTATATGTTTTTTTGTTTTAGTGATAACATTTTTAAATTTATTCTTAAAACCATTCCCAGTTGTTACGTTTTTTAAAGTCTTCTTATTGTAATTTTTCAAGCCGGAACCCGTTTTAACTTTTGCTAACATAGCTTTGTTTACTAAATGTGCTGCAAACTTCTCACCAACATTCGCATCAGATGCAACTGTACGCTTTTTCGCCATTTTTAGTAGCACTAAATCTGCTTTATGTCGATCTTTTAAATTTGACGAGGTGTGGTATGCAATGTCGTGATCTCTACAATATTCGTCTAATTTGTTTATACCTTTATCACCTCGTCTAAGTCTTTTAATTAATTTTGTACCTGGGCCGCAATAATTGTAACCCGGTAAGTGTAATTCAAACGGTAAATTATTTATAAGACAATTGAGAAGACTACTCTGCCCAATACCCATCCTAAGACTGATTAATCAAGTATTAAACACTCAATAAATAAGTATTTATATGAATTCATGATAATATTAAGTTCGATTTATCAATCCAGCTATTTTCAGCAGAGCACAAACCTAACCATTTAACTAAAACCTTATTTCCTTTCTTTTTAAGAACTTTCTCGATTAAATATACATTAGGATGTTTTGTTTTTTGAAGCTCTTGTGCATAAAATGCACCTAAGATAGGCTGACCTCGGATCGTATCTTCAATTAAGTAGGTAATAGGAATTGTGTTTTGTATCTTTCGAATTTTAAATATTTCTGTGGACCAGTTGGGAGTATATCCTTTTTCGAATGTTCCTTTATACTTACTGATTCGTACATAATCACCCATCTTTAACTTTTTGTTTACTCTTACGTGATTTACTGAATTGTGATATCTTTTTAATATTTCTTCCTTAGTAAAATCATCCACATTTGCAGGTATTTCATTGATTGTCCTATGGTAGGTATGATTGTATTTATCAATAACATTATTGAGTGTACCACCTATCCAGTTATAATTACCATTTAAGCTAAATTCTTTATATAATTTTGATTTCAGTGTTCTAATAAAACGTTCAACAATAGAAGCTTTTTTTGCTGAGTAAGTAGAATAATGATTAATATGATAAAACTCCATCAGTTTTTTAAATTGATTATTATAAAACTCTGTTCCATTATCAGTTTGTAGATTTAAAGGTACTCGACCTTTGTCTAATAAAATTTTAAAACTGATACATATATCGTCTTTAGTTTTACTTTTTAAGGGAAAGGCCCAAGCATATTTAGAAAATGTGTCAATGATAACAAGGATAAATCTATAGTTCTTATTTTGCTTAAAAATTAATTGCATGTCAACTAAATCTGCTTGCCACAAGTCATCTATATCTTTCATAATAACTTTTCTGCGAGGAAAGTTAATCCTTGCATTTCTATGGATTTCATTTACAACATCAGCTTTGCTCATTATTATAATTTTTAATATTCTTTAATATAATTTTATACTAATTATTAAAATGAAATGAAAAATATAAATAATATATGTCTATCATCTGAATACCCTATAATACTGAAATCAAATCTCTGCAGCGCGAGTTTTTATTCCTTAATTATATTAGCTTCTTTCAATTCTTCAATTATTGATAAAATTTCATTGTCGTGATTTGTATTACCAGCATCTCTTGAAGCTATTAACAATTTCAACCTATCAACTAATTCATTGGGGTCATCCCAATACACTAAATCCGAAGTGGACTTATATTTTTTAAGTTTTGGTAAGTTACGTAAAGTACCTCCAAATTTTATTTGATTTTTTTCAGTTGATAGGTCAGAAAACAATGGTTTAATTATTTTTAGATACTTAGTTCCTTTATCACCTCTTATTTGACCATTCGGGTTATAATCTCTCTTATGCGCATTTGTTAAATGTAATATATTCTTATAAACAAGTTTATCTTCATTTGTAATTGATTTTAAATCAGGTTTCTTACGAAGTAAAAGTTCCTTTAGACCTGGAGTTAAATCATAAGTTTTATCTCCGATTTTAATTAAAAATACACTATCGTCATTCGAGCTATCAATTTTAGAAAATGATACTTCGAAGTTGCCCATCATTAAAGTTTTGTTTTCGCTCCTTATTCCGAATGGTACATTTAGACCGTCATGTATACCATAGACATCTTCACCATCTAGTGATATTTCTAATCTAGTTTTTACTTCCTTTCTAGGAGTGCTCATAATATTTATATCAGCGTCGTAAAAATCATCACGTTCATCACACTTAGAAGAAAAACTAATTTCATTCGACTCGTTTTCTTCAGGATTTTTAGATGCATTTTCCATGTTATGATTATTTAATTGTTTTTTAAAACTTGCTATATATTGCAAAGGTTCTGAAACCGGCTTTAGAATCTTATCATATGATAAGTTCAGTTCATATTCATTATTCTTCATTTGTTTGATTTTATTTTTTATGGTGTCAACTGACTTCATTAGCTGCATTTTAATATTACTATCCATTTTAACATTACTACCCATTTTGTATATAACAACTGAATACAACAAAGGATAAAATAGCACTAAACTTGATTTACTATGTTATTTCTTTATAAACGAGAAACATTATTCAAAATTAAAATAATCATCAAAATTCTGTCTGTATCTTCCCTTATTTTTCGGAAAATCTTTGCTAATAGTTAAAAAGTTATAAGGTTTTTCCCAAACGATTTTACAAATATCCTTGAACTGGTTCCATGATAAATCAGAGCTGACATGTTCATCATAAATGTGTTTTAAATTCATGTCATCTTGCTTAAATATTATTAAAAAATTAACATTGTCACGTAATAATTGTTTTGGCACTTTTGAATAAGTCTGTGATAGGTAGAAGCAATCGATTTGCTTATGTCTACCCATTGAAAAAAAGTTGCGGATATTTATTTGATTTTCACACGCAACGTCGTCAAAAATGAAAACAGAATTTTCTAAAGCGTTGCTCGGAGATACTACATCTCTATTGTCATTAAACACATAAAATTTTATTCCAGGTACTCTTTTTAACACCTCGTTTAAAAAACGATACTTTGATTGAAAAGTTGTTTTTGAGTAAACATATAAATTCTGAAATTTTAATCCATTTTCATGCAGCAGTAAACTGATCATCACGTTTGTTTTGCCACAGTTTGAAGGACCGCTTATTACACAGCGAATTGTATTAGGCAATAAAGTACTATGCCGGATTAGCTGAGCAGGTTCTCCAAAATTTATATTGTTAACGTTTAGTGATATGGGTTGTTTAATCAACTTCATCTTGTCTATTGATTTAATTTCCAACTTACTTACTCATATATATACATAATAAAATATACAAGTGGAGTGAATATTAGGGTGAGATTTGTGTGAATAAAAAATGAAACAAAATATGAAATGGTACATTAAGTAAAATGTTTTTTATTCGTAATGATAAAATTATAAATATTTAAATCAAAAACTTAAGAAAACACGCCAAAAATAATTAAAAGTAAGTAGTTATACAAGTATAATAGTCATAAAATAGGTATTCAGTTCATAGTTTTACAGTGTCCCCATGGTAAAGTATAAATTTGGTTTGGTAAAATCTGTCTTTTGTCATCATTTCTATTCAAAGCTACTTTAGTAATTTCTTGTGTATACAAAACATGTTTAATTGATTTTATAATCTTCATTTTACGCTTATATATCTTGTTATTTAACAATGCTTTCTTATAATTAGTTAGAGATAAATTTTTGGTTACATGTTTTGTTATGCCTTTTGCTTTCTTTATATCTGTTTTAACACTGCTTACATAGTATAATTTTGCTCTAAGACCAACAAATTCGGAAATCACGTCACCTCCTAATTCATCTTTAAATAAACCAGGAATCTTTGCATTCATTTTAAGTATACCAAAGGGGTTATCTTCAGAAAAATTGCTAGTATCAAACTGTGAGCTGTTCTGAATAATTTCATCATAAAAATCGCTGGTATTTATATAATAAAGTAGGCTATCGGTATCCGTGTAGCAAAGCATTGTCTGATTTTCATACTTCTTTTTAATAAAATTATAGTGAAAATGGTACAAATGTTGTTTTGCATATTCTAAAACAGTAAAACCGATATATATTGGCCTATCTAAGATTACTTTTTCTTGATTCAACCGAATAACTACAAAATTGTCATCTAAAATATAGATGCTGTTTAAGTTTGGTTTTGATATTAACTTTTCAGCACCTACATATTTATTTGTTAAATTTTTTGTGTCTGCCCATTGTGATACTAATCTTACATCTGTCTGTTTGCGTCTGTTTTCAATCGTTTTCCCAAAAATAGCATTATTAAGTAACTTAAAAAAGTCTCTTTCGAATGTTGAAGTACAAGTCTGTCGTAACTGAGTATTCAAATCAATGTATTTTTTTTGGAAGGAATCTTGACGAAAAGCCAATATACGATGAATCTTTTTTAAAATCAATCCATGTTTTAAGCACTGTTTCAAATTTGTGTAGTGAATAACATATTTTATTTTATTGTATAGATTTGCTATTAATTTGTAAGATTTTCCACCTGGAGGTATTATTTTTTCGGGCGCAAAAGGTAAGTCACTGTGAAGATCATGTAAGTGGTGTGGATAATCTAAATCGACTTCTAAAATATAACCATAATCTGCGTCATCTGCAATATTTAATACATTAAATTTCAATATTTCTTCTTCGTTTAGTAAATAAAAGTTTGACATAGGCATCTTTTTGGTCATAGCATATCCATACAAATTATTAGCATCAAGGTATATTAAAAAAGAAGATGGTTCCGTAATATCATAATCCGGCAGATATTTGTTATTAGCCTTGGCATATCGAAGTGAACATTGAGCTAAACCACCACGTATTCCATTTTCTAACAATTCATATATTTCCAAATCAGTAACTAAATCTAATTGAACTCCTGTATATAAAAGCATAGCATCCCAACTTAAACCCGGTGCAGATACATAATGCGCTGGGTCTAGTTTGTAATATTTCAAGCACATTAGTCTAAATTTTTCAAATATATCACAAAGTAATAACACATCACTCTTTAAATATAAATCATTATATCTTCCAAGAGAATCAATTCCGAAAGTATTCCAAATTGTTTGTGCACGTTGGTACTCGGCATCGGTTATATGCTCTGATGACAAGCTATTAAAAAATGTATATTTAGGTGGGAGCTCTTTATCGTCATATTTAGCCCACGAATCAATATAATCGTACGGAAATACACCCTTTTCTTTTAGTAACATAAATTGATCATAATTTTTGAATTCGCTGCCAAGATGTACATTTTCTTCTTTAGTTAGAGTTTTTGATAACATGTCTAAACTACAACTTAAAAACTGAAAGGAGTCTATAAATTTAATTTGTATAGGTCGATTACGTTTTTTGTAATGAATGTCTTTCGTTATCGACATATACTTTTCCTTAGATTTAGGTATAACTCGGATAATACCTTCATAATTACTTAATTCCTTTATGAAAAGATGGCTATCATATCCAGATAAATTGTGGAAAACAACTGGAATGAATGAACATACCTTGTATGTTAAATTACAGTAGCTGTGCGCCGCGCCACGATACTCGCCAGTTATATGATCGTGATCGAGGACTTTATCCCCCAATAAAGGCTGTTCACAGATATGACATATATTGGCGTTCTCATAGTCCTGTTTTTGAGTTTCAGTTAATTTAGATAAAGACTTTTTATTTGATAATATTCTATAGATTCGTTTCACATCTCTAATTAAGCTTTTAATAAATATTTTTATACAATCAGCACCTCTATGCGAAACATATTTATTCAAGCTGAAATCATGAGAACAGCAAATGTAGTATCCGAAACTCGACGGTTGATGCAATTTTACGTTAATTGTATTATTACTTAATCTATTATCACAATGTAACAATATGCTTTCGAAATCGGCATATATTATAAAATTGATCTTTAATTTTCTTTCATAATGCTTAAACTTTAATTTACTATTTTCGCCTGGTAGCACTGCTAATATTTCAGAACATTTATGTGAAATAAATCGAGATTCGCTTGCAAAGAACTGTAAACATGAATCACAAAACTCTAGTTTTCCATTATGTTTAGTGATTTGACGTCTTACTAGACGCGGGAGATCTTTAATCAGACAGTAATGACCCTTTTGTTGTTTTTCTATGTACAATAAATTTATATGATTCACTTTCTTTAACCTAGTCAAATATAAAGGGCCAGTAACATGACATTTTTTATCAAGCCCGTAAACATTCACACTTAATTGAAGATTTTGTTTTTCTAAAAGTTTTAAATCTTTAGTAGTGGGTGGGAATGTCATCCCTTCGGTCTTGAGAACTTTTGAAAAATGAGGATACGAAGCTGTTCTACACACATTACTTTTAGCAGGATACAGCGACGCTACAATGCTCCACAACAAACAGTATTTATCATTGTTTCGAATGTTTATGCAACTTTTAGTATTTTTTATAACCGAAGGTAATTCTAAATAACTGCCTCCTCTCATAGGTGAATATTTATTAATATTGATTTCTAAATGACTTACTTTATAAAATGACCAACCTGACTCACAATGTTCAAATGCAATCATTTTTTCTACTATAATATTTATTACTGTAATAATTATTGAGTTTATATCTGTATTAAAGCATAAAATTTCATATTTAGTATTAAACGATTTAAGTTGTTGTTCATCCGACTTGGGTAAAATGAAATAGGCAAATAACTCGAAATTAACTTTGATACATTGATGTTTTGCTAAGGATAGTTCAATAATTCTATTTATATCATTCTGATGATAGTACAGGAACGTCTCTGGAGTAAGGTGCTCAACTTCCTGTACAGCACTTAGTCTGTATGTCACTATTCGATTCTTAAATGCAGTAGCAATTATTTTAATATTCTCAAACTCAGTACTCAATAGACAGTTCGACTTATGTAAATTAGATCTTGTATGATTTTTGTATTTTCTTTTCTGTATTCTCAAATTGCATTTCTCACATAATATAAAATTTAATTTATCGGATTCATCGTCACGACGACGTAGAGTAACTGTGAACAATGAAAAAAAGTAGAAATATAAGAATACCTATTTATTATATAACTGAAACACGTCTTGCAATCATCATTTTATCGATATTAAATTTAAATGTTAAGAGTATACAAAGTTACAAGAAAAATGATAGTTTCTTAAAATTACATACAGGTAGATAAGTATTTATTTACTAATAACTCACTACTCATATAACGTAGGGAATAAAAACAGGCGGTAAATACTGACAATTAAAGTATATAAAATGCATAATCAATATAAATATATATCTATTGATTATAAGAATTAATAGTCATAGACGGACAGTCTTTAAATTCATTTTTAACTGCGCTCAAATAATTCAACATGTGAATCCAACTTTCTGCATCTATATCGCTTTTATTTTTTACAGCGACTATTGCATGGCGCCATCTATTCATCGGGGATACATTTTCTATTTCATCACTCTTATAAATCTTTAACTCGATGAAATGTGCCCCCGATTTCAGCGGATTAGCTCGTCGCGAATAGCCATTCGTAACACGTCTCATCACGTACGATACCAAAGGCGGCACATTTTTACCGTTAGCGGAGGGTGCTGAGACATCGTCTTCACTATCTGAGCCAAAGAGATCTGCTGCGGTGCTCTTGTTTTCGGCCTTAGCCCGCTTGGCGTCGGAGCGTGCGCCGCCACCGGCTGAGCGCGACCCGCCTGAGCGCACCCCGATGCATGACGGTGCTGACCGATGAGGTCTCTTCTTTATTCCTTTTTTATCGACTGGCTTCTTTTCCAGTTCCTCAGCAGATGAGGTCTCGTCGGTGGGGTAAATATCTTCCACATGTTTCGGCCTGTAAAGAAGGAAATACATACATTAAAATGTATCTGGTATTATGTTGTTTAGTGTTATTTATATGACCTGTTGGTCTAACGGTTAGTGAACCGGGCTGTGAAAGGGACCTGATACTACTTTAAATTGATAGATGTTATAATAACAGTTTGTTTTAATATTGCAAACACTATAATACACTCACGCCGACGAGGTAGGCAGAGGCATACTATACGCCTCTACGTCGGCATACTCAAATGATCCTACACACCCCTCACAAAAACCACACGAGTAAATAAGATGACAAAAATACTTACATAATGAATAAATGAAGTTATCAATTAGTTGTTTCACTCAAATACTGGATACTTCTTGATGACTTGCGTGGACTGCCACAAACACGTAAGTAACTTACAAAATTCACGAGCACCACAAATAAAACAATATATCCTACTAACTCTATGAAAGTCTGGAATACGTGTGTTATACGTTGCATAGGTACAATTGTGCGTCAAAAGTTGTCTCTAAAAAAATATTGTCAACGCAGCAAATAATACACAATTCTATATACTATTATTGAAACCTGGCTTTACTTCACATTAAATGTTAAAAACATACGTTCATTTGAATATATTACTATGGGCAAACATTTGGACGGCATGTATTGATTTATTAGTAGACGATTTTGTAAACATAGGCTAGCTCATATTGCATCCGACGCCTCTCCGTCGCTAGCAAATATATAAACAGAGTCTAAAAAAGGAGCGAGTATATCCTTTTATGGAATCATATGCAATAATGAGAAACAACTATTAAAAATATGTTTCAAAATGAACCTTATGACACTTATGACAAGAAATTGTAATAAAATTTAAGTTATTCTATTATAATATTCGGAGCGTGTAAGGCCTGTAAATAGTGTTCAATTCAATTATGATTTCGGTAAGTGTTTTTTAATAATGATATTTTTAAATTACTTAAAAAATATAATTATTGTGTTCATATTTCATTTAGCGTATTCTACACAGTGCTATCTAGACCTCATGTAAGCATAGCTTACATGAAGGCTTAACTAGCTTGTTTTATGGGTTCTAGAATGCGGATAAACATACTTAGATACATTTTGTGTAAATACGTATTTATTATACATCGAAACACCCAGTTCACCACCCAGACTTAGCAGTCGAATACTCTACCGCTACACCACATAAGTCGTCTAAGATAAATATATTGTGTTTATGTGTATTTGATATTAAATTAACTAAAATAAAATTAATTCACCTCTGCCAAACCCTCCGGGGATAAAGGCGTGATTTTATGTATGTATTATGTATGTAAAATAAAATTATTATATATTGTGATGTATTATAAGTATTATAACTCACTGTTAAAATATTGTGTGTAATTGTGGCGTTATTTTACAGGATTCAGATGAACCGTTGTTCAACTTTATTCCTACGGAAGCAGCACGTTTAGCGAGAAATGACAATCAACCGAATAGAAAAAGACCGCATTCTGAAGACCATAACCTAACGTCATATACCTTTATAAAAAAGCCAAGCCTGGGGTCCAAGATTGTTCGCATCGAAATATACGATGCAAAAGATTTCATCGACCGTGAAGACAGCATCTGCAAATGCAACGCGGAGTTGTGTGCGCAACACGTTGTAAAACATGTGTTATTTGATGATATATATAAATCAACCAATGAATTAATTCAAAAAATTCAAAATAATTTATAAAAATAAATATTAATTTATTTGTATGTAAATTTTGTTTTATTTAAAAGGTTCCCAGTCTAAATTGTGGTTAATATATAATATATGTATATTCTTATAATAACCATGAAAAAATATATTTTTCTCAACATGATAAGTTCTTATCAACCTAAATAAATTATAAAGAAGAATTTCTGCATTGTGCATTATGCACTAGTAAACGTTTGAATAAACTTTACCATTATTAATTTACTTAAGTTTTAGAAAAGCATCATTAGGAAACTGGGAAATATAGGCGTGATGATCTCAAAAAGCAAACATGTTTTATGGATGAATTTATTATTTTACTTTAAATCGTTTACATTTCTATGTAATTCATTCTATGTTTACCTACGTTCGTCATCCTTAATAATAATAATTACCTACTATTACTATATGAATGTCGAAGCGTGTTTGTTAATTCTTCGTTCACGTCAGGCTAGAGTAGCAGATTGACGTGATTTTAGCACCATTACCACTCACGCATATTTACCGGAGAAAATCGCTCCGAAATATCCAATAATTATAATGACGTTGAATATTGGAGATCGAGTGCAGATTGTTATAATAGAGAAAAGAACATGCGGACTTCATATTGTGAAAATGATAAATCATGAGCAGTATAGTGCTATATTAATACCTCGCCACATAAAAAAAAATAGAGGCTTTAAAATACACTTTGAAGGTCTCATGTTATGGGCAAAAATAATCAGAATCTCCAACAATTTTATTGATTTAATAGAATTGTGAACTGTATCGTTATAAAGAAACTAAAGTCAGTTCTTAAAAAGAAAACAAAAAAAGCAGTTCTCTATAACTTAAAAATCAGTTCTCAAAAAGCAAGAGTACCACTTCTCTAGAAATATTCGTGAATGATCGAAACAAAAATGTTTGAATGATCATATATTATTATACAGAAAACAAAAACCAGTTCTACAAAACTAATTTGAATAGATCAAGTTATTGAGAAAACAAAAAAGCAGTTTTCTATATCTCAAAAATCAGTTCTCAAGAAGTATAATTATTGGCATATCTGGAACTGGACCTTTCGAGAAATAAATATTTTTTCGTATCGTAACTCAATTATTAAAAAACATTTAAAACAGTTCTCAAAAAAGCAAGATTACCACTTCTCTAGAAGTATTTGTGAATGATCGAAACAAAAATGTTTGAATGATCATATTATAGAGAACACAAAAACCAGTTCTTCAAAACTAGTTTGAATAGATCAAGTTATTGAGAAAACAAAAAAAAGCAGTTTTCCATATCTCAAAAATCAGTTCTCAAGAAGTATAATTATTGGCATATCTGGAACTGGACTTTTCGAGAAGAAAATGTTTTTTCGTATCATAACTCAATTATTAAAAAACATATAAAAAAACAGTTCTCAAAAAAGCAAGATAATCACTTCTCTAGAAGTATTTGTGAATGATCGAAACAAAAAAGTTTGAATGATCATGTTATAGAGAAAAAAAAACCAGTTATATTACCACTTCTCTAGAAGTATTTGTGAATGATCGAGACAAAAAAGTTTGAATGATCATGTTATAGAGAAAACAAAAATCAGTTCTCCAAAACTACTTTGAATAGATCAAGTTATTGAGAAAACAAAAAAGCAGTTTTCTAAAACTCAAAATCAGTTTTCAAGAAGTATAATTGGGGTATCTGGATCTCGTCTGATCCAGATAGCCCAATTATACACTACTGCCATAGCTGTCACTATCAGTGACACAAAATGGAATAACAATATCGTTGTATGCCACTTTCATTAAATACAGTCATCCTAATGGGGTAGACAGAGTCATTCCACTTGCTATGATTCCGGATTGATCTTACGTTGCTTTTACTTACCGGTAAAGTACCCACGTGCTAATTGACATACAATAAAATTATCAACTTACCAATAAATGGCAAAGAAATAATAATCCCTCGCTGTACATCAGTCATTTCTAAATCACACACAGCTGATGGCAAGATAAGAGAAACGCCGTATCGGTCCACCAGACTGGCTATGAGGAGGCCCGCCAGAACGATGCAGTATTTTAGGTTATACAAACCGATTCCTGAAAAATCATTAAAATGTTTGAATACGGATATTCCAAGATTGTATTTTCTGTTGAACAAAATGTGTACAATTGAGTAGAGTTAGTATAATAATATAAATTACCTAATATAATAGTACAATATAAATCCATTTTTTCTTGATATAATAAATCATGTTTTAGTTTTAATTCAATATATTTTAATCGGATGTTCAGTTGATTAATGTACATCGCATTTTTCTTTTCTTTTTTTTTGCTTCGGCTGTACAATAATTTATTATAAAATTCAATTTACCTTCATTTTTAAAATCAAGGAATTTTAAATGCTTTTTTATGTTTCTTTTTCTATAATTGTAATTTTATGTTTATTAATGGTCAATTCATGGACATGTTAAAGTACTAATTCTAGCTAACTAAGCCAGCCAGCTCACGTGTTTCCCTCTTCCTACAGTCCCGGGTCCTTTAAGCGGGGCGTGAAAAAGTCTGATGAGGCCGTCAAGCTGAGTGCCACCATTGTTAACATGGCACGTGTATATAATGGTGGCCCTCTTTCTTGAGACTTTACCTTCAGCTTACCATCAGGCGAGGTAAAGTCAAATTGACGTGTCCTATTTATAAAAAAAAAACTAATATAATTGACATGTTATATTAAAAATTGACATAACGACATATTGACTCAGTATGACAAATTGATTACTTAACGCATGTCTTTATCTTTTCGATGTATTTTTGTGTGTGATTATCAGTAGACTTTTACTCTCTTAGTGCTTATAAAAACGGTTGAATTAGCGGTTTTAAAAGAAGCCGATTTTAATATTGTAATCGACCAAAAAATCGAGCATGCAGTGGCTGCCTTAAAAGGTTGAGCAACCAACATTATTCTAAGTGTATCTATGTAAATGTATTTGTTTTGTTATATTTAACCAATGGCTGTCCTAAATAAAATAATAAACAATTATATACTATGATCGCCAGACTAGCAGGTATGCACATATTTCAAAAGTAATTTATTTCAAAGTAAAACGTACATTGTATTTCCAACACTATTTACATTTTATCACTAAACCTAGGCTTAAAACTAGCTAATTACAATGTAGGTAAAAGCAGTTTAAAAAACAAAAACCAGTACCTATTCTCTATCCTTACACTTATCAGGGGAGCTACAGATATAACAATTTCACATATAAGTAAGCAAAAGTCACCGCAGTAAACACAACACTACAATTATAATGTACATAAAATCTTATACAAATAGACTACTAAGTAGTTAGGCCAGACAGACAGGGCCCTATAGTCTTGTGCCTAATCGGACATCTTTCGGTACGCACCGTACTAGTACAATTCGTACGACGTACTAATCATGAGCATATATACCAATTAAATTTTCACACTTTCATACTTTCAACAAGTTACTTTAAACAGACAGATCTCCAAGTCCTTGACTCGCGACCTACGCCAATTTAATACGACTCGTATTACGGAGGCGATTGAGAGCAACAAAGGCTCAAAGGTTTTTGCAAGGGATCTGTCTGTTGGTCAAAGCCAACTGAATAAGCTGAAAGCGGAGGATGGCAGAATTATTTCGTCAAAGCCGGAGCTGTTGGAAGAGGTCGAGAAGTTCTACGGACAATTATACACGAGTGTACGGCAATCTGTTAATAATCTGGCCAAAGACCCAAGAGCCAGATTGACCCGACACTATACCGAGGATATCCCGGACGTCAGCCTGTACGAGATTAGAATGGCTCTCAAACAGCTAAAGAACAATAAGGCACCGGGTGATGATGGGATCACGGCTGAGCTTCTAAAAGCTGGTGGAACACCGATACTTAAAGCTCTTCAGAAGCTATTTGATTCCGTCATACTCGAGGGACGAACGCCTAAGGCATGGCACAGAAGTGTGGTGGTACTCTTCTTCAAAAAAGGTGATAAAACCTTGTTGAAGAATTATAGACCCATCTCGCTTCTGAGCCATGTCTACAAGTTGTTTTCGAGAGTCATTACGAATCGTCTCGCTCGCAGGTTCGACGACTTCCAGCCTCCCGAACAAGCCGGTTTCCGAAAAGGCTTTAGCACCATAGACCACATACATACGCTGCGACAGATTATACAGAAGACTGAGGAGTATAATCAGCCACTCTGCTTGGCGTTTGTGGACTATGAGAAAGCCTTCGATTCGATCGAGACCTGGGCTGTGCTACAGTCTCTCCAACGGTGCCAAATTGACTATCGATATATCGAAGCGCTGAAGTGTTTGTACGAAAACGCCACCATGTCAGTCCGCCTCCAGGATCAAAGCTCAAAACCTATCCAGTTGCAGCGAGGGGTGAGACAGGGAGACGTTATATCTCCGAAACTGTTCACCGCCGGCCTGGAAGATGTTTTCAAGCTCCTGGACTGGAGAAGACTCGGCATCAATATCAACGGCGAGTACATCACTCACCTTCGATTCGCTGACGATATCGTAGTCATGGCTGAGACCTTGGAAGACCTAGGCACAATGCTCGAAGACCTCAGTAGAGCCTCCCAACAAGTGGGCCTCAAAATGAACATGGACAAGACGAAAATTATGTCAAATGTCCATGTCGCACCCACTTCTTCTTTAAAGGTTGGAGACTCTACACTCGAAGTTGTCGACGAATATGTTTACCTGGGACAGACAGTGCAGTTAGGCAGGTCCAACTTTGAGAAAGAGGTCAATCGTCGAATCCAACTCGGCTGGGCAGCGTTCGGGAAGCTTCGTAATATCTTCTCGTCCAAAATACCGCAGTGTCTCAAGACGAAAGTCTACGATCAGTGTGTGTTGCCAGCGATGACCTACGGAAGTGAGACTTGGTCCCTTACTATGGGCCTCATAAGAAGGCTCAAGGTCACCCAAAGGGCGATGGAGCGTGCTATGCTCGGAGTTTCCCTGCGTGATCGAATCAGAAATGAGGAGATCCGCAGGAGAACTAAAGTAACCGACATAGCACACAGAATCGCCAAACTTAAGTGGCAGTGGGCGGGGCACATAGTTCGTAGAACAGATGGCCGTTGGGGCAAGAGAGTTCTCGAGTGGCGACCACGCGCCGGAAGACGCAGTGTAGGCAGGCCTCCCACACGGTGGACCGACGACCTGGTGAAGGTCGCGGGAAGGGCATGGATGCGGAAGGCGCAGGACCGGTCACTGTGGAAATCCTTGGGGGAGGCCTTTGTCCAGCAGTGGACGTCTTTCGGCTGAAATGATGATGATGATGATGATGAATACTAGAGCTGGATATTAGAAATAGTTCAGGAGATATTCTTTAGTCTGCGTAGTCGTTTTTCTCACTCACAAGATTGGCCACACGTGTCGAAATTTGCACGCAATTCGTCTTATTTGGACGAGATCTTTTGTATATAACCAATTTTCTAATTATGCGTTAGCACAGAATATGTAGATAATACAATAGTCTGGCTTACGTTCGTGGCTATCATTCCGCATAATTAATTGTGACTACTTAGTCTCACTTCAGTCTACAGGTTGTTAGCTATTCATTCTCTATTACATGGGACTGAAAATATTTTTTTTTCCTAGACCGATATTTTTTTCCAATTTGATCGATATAATTTTGAAACAAAATACATGTAATCACACCTTTATCCCCGGAGGGTTAGACAGAGGTGAATTAACACCCATATTTCACCAATCATTGGATTTTATGTACTTAATAGTGCCCTATTACTGTATTCCGGCACTATTGATGACTCGAGCCATACAGCTGAGTCTATATCTGTCTGATGTTATACAGCCCTATCTCGACCCTTTAGTCGCCTTGTAGTACACCGCATGTGAAGAGATGGGGTGACCCAAATTCTGCTCAGCCGGGAATCACGCGGCGGTACAAAATAAGGTCGTTTATATCCGAACCCTTTTAGGGAAATACAAACGGGAGCAGGTAGGAATATTCTTTAATAAAATACATAGATGTGTGTGTGTGATCTGCATAGCTCGGAATTAGGTAGAGGTATTTATGTACTTGCATCGCAATGTTGATATTAGGTAATGTGGATATTCCTGCGATTTCTGATAGATTTCAGAAGCTTAATATTAGCAGGTAGCTTAATATTTTTGCAATTGTAACACATTTATTCTGAATTTTTTTGAAGTGAAAACTTCTTTAGCAGCTTTGGATGGGTAAAAAGTGTTAAACTCGCATCAGGATCGCTTGACCTTTGAACCGTAACCGATGACTGACGTCATACAACATTAGGTACAGACTGTCTATTTTGCAAGATTCGATAATTAGCTTCGAAGCTTAACGGTTAGCGCTTCGACTGTAAGTCCTTATGGTTTCAGATAGTACCGGGTTCAAACCAGGCCATCTGGAACTTTTTGTGATTATTTTTTCTTCTCGTAATTTATTACTTTTTGTGATTATTTTTTTCTTTTTGTACTTTTTTTGACAGAAAATTAGCAGAAAATTAGTGATAGGTTCTATGATTAGCTAGTTAGTTAATATGGTATCTTTTTCTATGTATATAACAAAGAAAGAAAGAACGAAAAAGTTTTCACTTCTGCCGGCACTCCCAGAGTGCAACCCGTCTTTTTTTTATAATGCATTTTTACCCAGTTGGACCCATGGCATTTCACAAAGAATTATAAATAGATTAAATAAAAAAATCACCCGATATTTTCTGCTTCTTAAAATTAATTTCGGGTTTTGGGGCATATTCACTTTTCATAAAATCTGTGTGAGTACATTAATAACTACCTAATTCCGAGCTATGGTGATCTGTGATAGAGTCAGAAAGTTTTCTCCGTGTCTTGGACAGCATGTCAAATCATCGATTATGTTCTAAGGCAGTCGTTACGGGTAAGTGCAGTCCAAAAGTTCAAAATTCCGACATCCAAATCTTTGATATCGTCAGCTGTGGAGGTCTGATGAAAGTAGCTTCACAAAAAACATCGATAGAGAGTTTCATATTTAAAAAAAAAGATTTTAGTATAAAAAAGGCTTGGAGTAAATTGAACCATAACCACGCTACTTCTACTTATGATTGCTTGAAGACGAAAATAAAGTGAAAGTCAAACTTCAGCTATTGATTAGAATTTTATTCTACTTAATAAATGTGTATTATAACTTTAGGCACATTTTCACATATTCATCATTTAAGTTATTCTACATTTTGGTAATATTTGAAGTCCTGTTTTCCTGGGCATGACTCCTTTGAGTGGATGATCTTGATTTTGGTAGTAATAACGCAAATGCGCTGCAAACTGAAAATAAAATGAAATAAATAGTTTTATTCGAAATAAATTTAGTGCACACTTCTAAAAAAAATGTTACACTCGAAACCAGCGGGCTTGACTTCTGAGTCCAACTGATTCAGAAGCGTAAATTTACTGAAAATCGCGAAAAATAATGTCATAAGCAGCTTTTATGTAGATAGGTATGTCATGTCTTCTTTCTGTTATGTCAATTCGGTAACGCCATCTAGTGATGACTTTACAAAATCTTTTCTTAAATCAATTAGGGCCTTACCAAAACATCTGGGCCCAAGGCAAACTCATCTGATGTTAAGGCTTCTACTAAACAAAGGGCGATGTTCTGGTGTAGCTTGCCTTGCAGGCTTGGCAGGTCAGATGTCAGTCGTTCTTGGAAAAGCCGATATACTAATCAATAAGAATTAGATATCCTTTGAATGCCGCTTGGAAATGGAAAACTCCTTGCTGTGGTTTTCCCAAACAACTACAATATGGGGTCGGTGGCATACGTCGATAGGCCGCTCCAAATACTTTCTATCAGGTGGATCGAGTGCTTGTTTCATTAAAACCAAATTAAAACCAACAGTATTCAATAATAAATAAACCTTTGAACACAATTTGGCCATCGCTATGAGGATGATGATGTGATACTTACGAAAGAGTAAGGCGCTAAACGAATAAAACATCATTTCACAAGCGTCGTTAATCATGATCCCAGTGACGTAAGCACCAAACACGGAGCCTGTACGACCCATCATCATAGATAAACTTAATGCCATGCCTCTGTAACACATTATAATAGTAGATATCAGTTTTACTAATATTAAAACCACCAGAACTGTTGAAAACGAGAAATCACACAATTATCCTAAAACGCTAATTAATTAACCTTAAGAAGTGTACTAAGTGTAAGTCCACCATGACTTACAACAACTTTTGTCTAAGGCTTATGCTTGATATGACCACGGCTATTCTCTGATCATCACTATGTATAGTATGTATTAAATATACTAAAATATATAACGTGTAAGTTGTTTATTTAATAGATGTAGAGTGAATAGTAGTTTGTACATGAATTTTCAATGTGAAAATATTTTCTTGTTTAATACTTTTGAGAGCACAACTTCCGAGTAGTCGGGTTATAGTGTTTGTACTTATTTTTCATTTAAGTTCTTTAGGAGTTGTAAAGTAGATACGTAGTTTGAGAAGCATTTTATTTTATTGTACCGTTTTGTATTTTATGCATTTTATTATTTTAATATTTATCATTTTACATTTACGTAGGTAATATGTCCCAGAGCTCACGTTAAAGTTTTATGTTTCGTAAACACTGGCCGAGAGTATACCCAGATATGTGTCGATAATTGCCATAATTAAGATTAAGAACTTCCACTTATTAAATTTTTAAGGTGAACGTAGGTACTTTGTTAAGGATTACTAAATTTGTATTTTCGGTAGGTTTGGAGAGAAATTGTGTTTAGACGTAATCTTATGGAAAATTATTCTCAAAATTCGATTTATGCAAGCAAAGCTGCTAGCAACAACTAATAAAATACATATTTTTAAAACGTCCCAATCAAGAGCTTTCATATAATATGAAAATGTTTTTTTTAGTTCATAGCTTTATGTCGTCTAGAGGGCGCCATATTCAATTTCATGGGACGTCACGTAGCCTATAACCAGCGGACAATTGATACGCTTCCAACGATACCTCAATTGTGAATATATGATCAGCAGCTTAGAAGTTATGTGGGAACAGATGAACATACATATACCCGTCAAACTCATAATCCTCCTTTTGCTTAAAATACTGGATGTGCACATTTAACGATTTAAATTCATTTTCTTTTTTCAATTTATTTTGCAAAATGACCAATTAGAGAAACTGACGGGTGGCGACCTAACTCAGAATTTTATGTTACAAATAATCCAGACCCTAATGATCTTACCTTAAGTGTGTTGGGAAGATCTCCACAGCATACGCATTGACTGGTCCGATCGTTGTGCCCAAGATAGGAGTGGATGACAGGAGAATAGAAAACACAATGTCTTGTGTAATTATATTGATGGAGATACATATAAAGGCTAAAACAAAGATGAATTGAAAGTAAAACAAGAAATTTTTAAATAGCAGAACAGAGATCCAGAGAAAAAAAGAGATACAAAGTATACGTATCCAGAAAACAGGGATTTAGAAAACAGAAATCCAGAGAAAAAAGGCCCAGTAAACAAAAATTCAGGACACCACTTCCTAACGCAGTTATTAACCACCTAATAATGCTGTTACGTAGCGATGTGCTGCATTTGTACGGTTAGTAAACCTAATGCAGGCTATTTTTCCCCTTTTTCCTTTTCCTACCATATTTGGTATTGTTAATTTTTCTAAGCAACTAACGTTACCTATAAACAGTAAGCTTGTGATAATCAGGTTCTTCTTGCCAATATATTTGACCGAAACGCTAGCCAAGATACCGACCACGGTGCTGCCAAATCGAGCTGCTGAATTTATAATGAGGACGGTTTCATCTATGGTGTCGTTGCATTCTGCATTATGTGATGTCTGCAACAGATATTTATTGATAGAATCTATAGATACTATTATAAAATCGTAAAGTAGTCTGTAAATTGGAGATATTGAAACAAAATTCACGTATTATGTAATATTACCGATTCTAAATTATAAATTTTTATTTGTTTTTTTTTTTGCGGATGGATACAAAAACTGCTGAACGGATACCCATGCGGTGTTTTTAGTTAAAAATGTCTTGGTCAGATTTAAAATATTACTTTGGTTTGAAGGCAATTGCTGCAAACTTTAGTTAGGCAGCAGTTAGAAAGATATGATTATAATTAATTTTATTGCAGGCACTTGATTTTAATAAGTCTTGAAATGAAATGAAATGAAATGAAATATTTATTTGCAGAAATATGGTAGGTAAGTTGGTAAATTCAGTGTTAGATCACATATTTCGTCAGTCCATGCTCTGACATGCAAATTTCTAATGTAAGCTGGAAGGGACTTATTTTTATAAATATTCACTTTTACATAATTTGTCCTGTCAATTAAATCAAGATAGATACGAGTAGTAATTGTTGAGTATAAGTATAGTTGTTGAGTATAAGTTGTTAAGTATAACCGCAAGTGAGAAGGATTGATAGGTTATCTATAGATAGAGGTAGAGGAGGGGAGGGAGAGATAGGAGCTTTTCGCGAGGGCTTAGAGGCTCTTAATTAGTATCCAACACATGTAATTATTTTATACCTGGTTATATCTGGTAAGAATAACTTCGCACGCAGTCCTATGTTGTCCACCACCGGTTAAGACTCTGTTCAACAAGTCAGGGATCCAAATATTGAGTCCATTTAATCTGCAAATTTTCAATTACCCATTTATATTCATCATGGTCAAGAGATTAAAAATGTATGATGAGCTGTTAGTCATTGCTCTTAATACTTAATGTAATATTATAATTTTGTAAATTGATGAGATTTAGTAATAGCTACGGGAAACTTACACGATATAAACTCCAAATAATAAAAATCCATTTAGTAGTATCCATTTTAAATATGTCCATTTTAACAAAGGCACAGTTTGTACCTTCAATGATGTCAGAAAATTTCCTTTATCTCTATCATTGGGTGGAGCGAGAAGTTCCTTAATCTGTAATTAATCCGATACCAAGTTTCATATTATCTATAGATCTTTATCGTACGATAGAGAGTTGGAACGCTTTTTTTACCCTCACACGTGTTTCCCTTTTCATACAATGCCGGGTTTTATAATAGGGACCGCCTTACTTAGGGCAGCATCTGTAAAAACACTAAAGGCGGGCCCAGCTTACCCAACAAACAGTATACAAAGGATCTAATCTGAGACACAATAACAGTGTATACTGTCTTTATTAATTTATAAAAATGTCCTTGCGAAGGCACGTTTCTTGCAAGACCCCTCAACAAAATGCAGCGATGCGTCATTGCAATCTGTTGAGGTGGTTTTGCTGCTCTGGCAGTGTTTTGAAGAATTTTTTATTAAAAAATAAGAATCCCATACTTTTTGCTACCTATAAAAATGATTAGATACTTATGTACTTACGGGATATTCTTCAGGCTTTTTGCGTTTGTTGCCTGCATACATATTTTGCAGCACTTTAAGAGCTTCATCAAACTTATCTTGGGAGACCAGAAACTTTGGACTTTCTGGACTGAAGATCAATAGGACCGTCAATACCATGAAAAACATCGCGTAGACTGTGTTCAAGAGACGCCACGGTCGAAAGACGTACGTTCCGAAGGCTATTCTGAAGTCTAGAGGTAGTATTGCCCAGGCTAATACTAAAAGGAAATTATGGTGTTATAAATTTATTTGAACTATTTCAGTGAAAGAAGCGTGGAGTTATACACCCTTTAAGTAAATGACTTTGGGCTGAAAACATGATTTTTTATGCAGGTCATGGCAGGCCCACTGAACTTACAACTTGAACGCTTTAAATAAAATTATGTAAAGCCTCTATCTGTGTAAAATATTAATGAATAGTTGTTGGCAATTTCCTTTCTTCGTAATCTCATCTTAAGCGATTTATTACCCGTTATTAACTCATATCGTTATATACGAAAAACACGTAGAAGATATCATTGCGAGAGAAGGAAACTCGAAATAAAATTCTGTGCCAACCCTTCTGGCCAGAGTAGAAATAGCTAAGGCTCCCTATATTGGAAGAGACATATGTCCAGCAATGAATTATTTAATTCTAAAATATAATAAAATCTTTAATACTCACGGGGTACGAGAGCTGATCCAGCCAGCTGTACTGAATTAAGTACAGATAAGAATATATCTCTGTACTTCAATGGTAAAATCTCAGCGATGAACGTATAAACAGTTGCCGATGGACATGCTATACTGCAAAAAATGCATACACACAATATTAATCACATATTTTTTTCCGCCGAGGCAGGCAGGCACAATAGTCTGTTATCTGTTTCTATCTTTACACGCTTCACGAGCTTCATCCACTTTCATTAAACTATTCATAATGCAAGTCCGCCGGTTTCGAGTACTTTTGACCTCCCATTTCTTCAGTAGGAATAAAAAAAGTTGTGGTCATTCTAATATGATTGAAAATATTATTCCTACTACAGCCTTATTTAATAAAGTTTCTAAAAATCAAACACTCAAGGATTCAGGAGATGGATAAAGGAGAAGCATACTCGTCGAGCAAGCGGAACTAGGTTAAATTCAAAAAGATTTTTTGTTTAGATTACGTCGTTCAATAAGTATGTAACAATAAATGAATCTTACCAAAGATATGAAAGAAATTTACAAATTGAAAAGCTAATTGTATCTGGCATCAGTCCAGCCAACATGCTGAAAGTTCCAGTACCCAAGGAACTGTATATGAGCATCTTTCTGCGACCTCGAGTGTCGACCAAATATCCCCAAGGATATGACGTTAGCAGTATTCCTGAAAATTATATATAAAAAATGATGAAGATTATAGTTTAGATGGCAGTCGCTTTTCGGAAAATATCGAATTTCAGCCGCGCTGTAGTTAGACTAGAAAGCAGACCCTCAGAGCAATAAAGCAGAGCTCAATAGACGAGGTCATTAGATGAGGTTTTAACATACACGTAACGAGCTGCAGATCACTTCATTAGACAGTTGCACAGTTATTTATTTAGATGATTTGCCGTTTGCTAAGTTCGTCAGTTCATGTTCTTCATTTGTTGAGTTTGGTTCAAAAGTGATGTTTACATTTTCATGTCTGATCTCATATTCGGTTGGCTCCGGCGTACAAATTTTAAATTTTTAACCGACTTCCAAAATGGAAGACGTTCGCAATTCGATCGGTATTTTTTTTTATGTATGTACAACGATTACTCTTTTAATAATCCGATTTACGTGATTTTTAGTTCGATGCGGAATAGTTGCCATTTGGTCTCATAAATTTTATATGTTCTAGTAGTTTTAATTTTAGTAACATTTTTGTATTATTTTAATTCAAATTTTTAACCGACATACTATTTATGTTGTGCCATATTTCCGTCCTTAATGAACCGATTTCATGAATTCTTGTGGCATTGGGTGTACTATCAACCTTATATATATTTCATGGACCTTGGTCTCCGAAGACACACCAGAGAACTCCTCAAAATCAAACAGGAAATGATTGGATTTTAGCTTGTTTAAGACGATCCTGTGATAATGTAAGCTACATTATGATGGTCAAGGACGTCCTGGAATTACCTAGTTTTGAACTATGGTGGTAGACAACAGAACTCTATAATTATTTATAGCATGAATGTCTCGTTTATGTTATTGAGAGCCTTATATATCAATCTTATAAAACAAAACTCAAAAACTATGGTCAAAATCATGCTGGAGTAGAATAAATCACTAAAAGTGGGAAACAATTAATACAATTTTAAGAACAACCTATTACAAACACAAAAATAAAAAAGAATACGTTTAAAAAACCGAGTTCTAAAACTGAAAAGTTTTAAATAAAATCACTTTATAACTAACACTTTATAATTCTATCGCGATTTATTTGTTATTATTTACTTTTAAACCGCGAACATGCCTACTGAAAAGTAGCCGAGTAGAACAGCTTTATGGGATCTGATTTATTTTGTAGATTTCTCTAATTTATTCCTATCTACCTTCTACTTCTTTTATATACCAAGAAAGATTTTTTTGTAAGCCCTCTCTTTGTCATAAGAGCTTTTTCTATTTTTGTAGGTAGCCTTCCATATTTTCTTTTCCGGTTGGTTATATACAATGGCTATGCACGCAATTGTTTGCATTAATTATTATAAGTTGCAAATATTTAATGACGCATTTGTCAAACATCTCGGTTAAAGTTAATCCTTAAGTAAGAAATTATGCAATTGCGGGCAATTAAATCTACTTAATATTCGTGTTTTTATTCCGTTGACCGTTTTACAAGTTACCTTTGATACACCTATTATTCCATTTTATTATACATAATACAGGTACACTGATTTATTAACTGCAAATGTAATTTTCCTGCATATTTATATGGGATTACAAAGTTATTCATGCAGTTAATGTATCTTGAAAAATGGACCGAAATTGTAAAATATTTGCGTTTTTCCTTGATTCATATACTAAACACTGATTCTGCAGCTTCTATGTCTGCTCAAAGTGCCTTATGCCCGTTTGCACTGAACTTAAGAGTATCTTAACCTGATGCCTAAGGTATATAAGACACTCTTAACAAGAAAATGCATTGCACTAACCCTAAGATACTCCTAAACACGCTAAGTCAATCTTAATTCTTATGACACCGAATAAGTAAGTCATAACGTTTTAAGAATCTCCTAACCCTATTTTTTTGACAGTTGTCAATCAATGTCCGGTATTTATATGTACTGTTTGGCACATGATATTAAACTAAATAAATAAATAATCTAAATTTAAATAAATTTGAATACAACGTGACTTACGCGACTTGCCTGACGAGACGAGATTGTTTTTTTTATTATTATTTATTGGGGCTTGGCACAAAGCCTAAACCTAAACCTTAACCTTGCCTAAACCTTAAATATCTTCAATACAATATTTTTTCATGACGATGACGATGAGTGATGATTTCTGCTTCAGTAAAGTTGTGGGGACTTTACTGAAGGTTCCCCAGGAGATTTGGAACGAACACGAAATGTCACAATTCACTGTAATATCCCACTTTCCTACACTTGTGTGAATTGTCTAAGACGTTATGTCTAATAATCCACCATTTTTACACATAAAAACTCGAATTCACACCAATTTCGAAAAATAAAATAATACTGCGATGTGCGCTTTCCCGCATTCGCGCCAAAACACTCCGACGAGATCGTTAAAGAAATCATAGACAATCGCTCAAATTATCATAGAAAATTGGCTAATTCATTCGTTCATTTACACCTTCATTTGCTTTACTAGGCTTATCTTAAGTTAGGAATGCCCTTTCGTAAATATGTTGGTGCTATTGAAAATAAAGTTAAGATTATCTTAGACTTAGGAGTCACTTTACAAGGATTAACCTAAGTAGAGTTTAGTGCAAACGGGCATTAGAATTTTAATGATCGGCCAGTCAGTGATTGACTATCGAAGAAACTTCGACTCTTTATAATTCTTAAACTACTAGTTCAAATTGAAGGAAATTTGAAATATATCGTGTTCATGCAATGCCTGCTGAATTACTGAATTATTTAGGCTTCTATTATCATCCACAACGATGTTAAATGGCCTGAACTGCTTCGAGAAAAGTACGGTACGGCCGAGCCGCTTTTTATTTTGCTTGACTTGGGGGAGCACGACTTTTCGACTGCCTTTAATATAATGTCTGAACATCATTCAGGGCGCTAATTGAACGGCACCTTTAGTACCGTTTAGTTATGAGCCTGGGCAATTAATTGAATGGTTGATTAAGCTACGACATAGACACAGCCATTTCATTGTAAAGATTATTAGTGATTTCGGTCGCCAATATTCTTTAAAAAAAATTGTTGGCTTCCAGATTGTTTGTAACAAACGGCTTTGATGCTGACTGCACATAGGTAGTTACTTATTCCACACTGCCATCTTAGTTGATCATAAATATTTATTTATCGTTAACTCACCTATATAAGGTATTGCAATAATAAACCCTCGTTGTTTATCAGTCATTTGTAGATCACATATAGCTGATGGTAAGATTATCGAGTTGCCGAGTAGCTCCACGAGGCTTGCTACCAGAAGGCCCCCGAAAATCAAGCAGTATTTCAAGTTGTACCAGCCGATTCCTGCAAAAATCATGCAAGGAAATGGTCATATGAAGAAATCATAGGTATATTTGAATGCGAGCGTGTCTGGGAGAAACTTAGGTCTCTCTCAGGTGTAAGGCGTGCGGCACAGCGGAGGAGACAGAGAGCGTAGGGCCTGGGGGTGGTAAGTAGAGCCAGACGGCTCTAGTCAAGTTTGCAGTAGCAAGTTCCCCATCTTCTAAATGCCTTATGGGCACCTTGGATCCATTGCAGCATACCGTTTTAGACGGTTCGATTCCAAAATAATGATGTCTGTACAAAATACCACTGTTACCACTGTTACTTTTTATTTTTATTTTATTTTCGTATTTTATATTTGTCATATAAAAAAAACAATACTAACCAGTCGTGTTATGTGTAGTTTGATGTATTTGAGACTTTCCTGTAATTTATGTACTTTTTATTTTGTTCAAATAACCTATGTTATTTGAACAAAGTAAAAAGTAGTTAATATATTGCTCCTTTTCTAAGGTTAATTATTGCATGTAGTGTCTACCTATAAGTAACTGTTACATTACGAATTGTACTTACATATATTGCTACGTGAACCTGTATGAATGTAAACAGTTGTTGGTGGACAAATATACAGTGGGTAAATTAATAAATAAATAAAAAAGACGGGTTGCACTCTGGGAGTGGCGGCAGAAGTGAAAACTTTTCTTTCTTTCCTCGTTATATACATAGAAAAGATAAAAGGAACATACCATACCATACTTATCACATAGCGCCAATTATAGAACTTACCACTAATTTTCTGCTAATTTTCTGTCAGACGAAATTAATAAAATACAAAAAGAAAAAATAATCACAAAAAGTGTCTGAAGCCCAGGTACGAACCCTTTAGTATCTGAAACTATAAGGACTTACAGTCGAAGCGTTTACCACTAAGCTACGGAGCTTCTTGGCGTACCTAGCAAAATAAACACTCTGTAGCTGGGAAAGTTGTATGACGTCATGTCGTCCTACAACGTCGTCGGTTACGGGTCAAAGGTCACGTAATCCTGACTCGAGTTTAAAACTTTTTACCCATCTAAATGCCGCTAAAGAAGTTTTCACTTCATTAAATAGCGGTATTTAGACGTTACTTCACAGTATACATTCAGTTTGAAAAAATCGTGTAGTATCAGTCAGATACATAATCTTAATCTGGCGTTCTATGCTTATTATTAAGTCGATTTGGGCTAACGATCGAGAGGTCTTGGATTCCAATCCTGGTCATTACACTAGCGACGTGAACCCACTTTTTATATAAGCAATTTGGTTTTGCTGGTGGTTTTAGGGAAAATACAAGCAACTCCTATTTCCCCCTGGGGTAACATTCTACCATTTGATTGTAACAATTTCTTTACTATTACTTTATTTATAACTAGCGGTCCGCTCCGGCTTCGCACGTGTGGTAAAAACGTTCCCGTGGAAATCCAATATAGCCTATGTTACTCTGGGGGAATGTAGCTTTCCAATGGTGAAAGAATTTTTGAAATCGGCACAGTAGTGTTTGAGTTTATTCATTACAAACATACAAATCTTTCCTCATTATAATAGTAGTGTAGAAAGAATTACTATATCATCATATTCCATTGTTTATTAATAAGAAATACTTCTCAATTTCATTATTGGAAGTGTCTATTCATGCGACCCCAACACTAAGAGATTTATAGTCCGTTTTTTTAATTTCAGATAGTAAATTAACAACTCTAATGTCAAATTGTGAAATAATGATACCAGCTTTTAGTGCTCAGTGACGTGCTCGAAACAATCGACAAAGAATCAATTTCGTTTATTCAGTTTAGGCACATAAACAGCACATATGAACGTCAAAATTTTACAATCATGTCAATAAATTATTAATATAATAATAAATAAAGTAAATAAATCATTTGAAAATGATTCTTTCGCTGGTTCGGTAAGTGGGTTCTACTGAGAAGATACTAGCAAGAAACTCAGTGAGCAATATTATCGTTTCTTTTTTAAAACAATGTTTCTTTTTTTACTATTTTATATGTGCGAGCAAGCAAAAAGTTAAGATGACCATGCATTTTATCATTGAGGTATTCGTTTACTTTGTCCTATCCTTTTTCATTAAACACTTTTTTACTTCTATTTTAAACTTATTTAGTGGCATGTCAACCAGATCTTGAGAAATTTTATTAAACATTTTAATACTGTTAACCCACCGTTTACTTTTTATTCATCGAAATATTCAAGTATCCCAACAACTTCAACCGAAAAAACGAGGGATTTCAGCTCCAAAAAGATTGGTACCCAGCACTGAGAGCCACTTGGTATCACAGTGCAAACAACCAATCAGGATCGAGTACGTCCGCGCCACAGCGCTCGACCAATCAGAATCGAGTGAGTCGATTCCCCGCTCCGACCGTGCCTATAAATGCAGCCGTGATTCAAGGCATCGCGTCAGTCGCACGTCAGCCGCCGGCGAGGCAAGGTCTCCGAAGTTGTCGTCGCCCGGCCCTGCGCCACTGAAGATGTCGACCGCAGTGATCGACGAAACGTCTGGAACGCAAGTTTCACATGGACCACGGCCAATCAGCCCGGAAGCAGTATATTCTTCATGTCAGAGTTTTTTTTAAGTGATCTAGTATCTATCGTAAGTGTATTGGCAAGCAACTGTTAAAATATTAGTTTCTTTAAAAAAATCTCTCAGCGAGTCAATCAACTTCCATGACTAATCGGGCGCCAGATGAGTTAGTGCCATTAATATTGACTTTTTGTACTCTGTGACTCTCGTGACCTACTCACGTCAGGATCACGTGTTAAACTCGCGTCAGGATCACGTGACCTTTGACCCGTAACCGACGACTTTGTAGGACGACACATGACGTCATACAACATTCCTAGCTACAGAGTGTTTATTTTGCTAAGTACGCCAAGAAGCTCCGTAGCTTAGTGGTAAGCGCTTCGACTCTAAGTCCTTATAGTTTCAGATACTAAAGGGTTCGTACCTGGGCTTCAGACACTTTTTGTGATTATTTTTTCTTTTTGTATTTTATTAATTTCGTCTGACAGAAAATTAGCAGAAAATTAGTGATAGGTTCTATAATTGGCGCTATATGATAAGTATGGTATGGTATGTTCCTTTTATCCTTTCAATGTATATAACGAGGAAAGAAAGAAAGAAAAGTTTTCACTTCAGCCGGCATTCCCGGAGTGCAACCCGTCTTTTTTCTAATAGAGTAATTCAAGAGGAAGGTTTATATGTATAATACATGTTTAATATATTAGAGGGTGCAGCGGGAACCGAATCTGACGCCACGCGGGCGGATAAATATTGGCGGTACGAAGTTCGGCGGGTCAGCTAGTGAAATATAAAATGTAACCGAGGACCTATGTACCGGTATATTATTATTTTGAATTTTTTACTGTCTTCCAAATAAATACCTACGTATATTGCCATTAAAATGTAAGCTTTCCTTTAAAAATATACAGTCATCCGCTTACCCACAACATCCAGGGCTTGATCCAAATCAGCTGCGTACTTTTGTTTTTGTACTGCACTACAGTCACTGTACACATTATCCACTTGCATCTTTATTTCTCACACTAACGACTCAACATATTGTTTCACTATATCATACCTACGTCTATTCACCAATAATATTACACTTATTAAGAAAAACATTCATAAGTAAATACAGGTGTGTAATTTATTCAGATCACATCACATAACTCTTTATCTTATATTTGTAGGCAAGTCTGAAGATCTTTAGGTACCTTCGGTGTTAATTTCGACTATGTTGTGATCAATATATCACTTTAAACTAGTTTTAGAATAATCACTACATAGTATGAAAAAAAGTCGCTTTCTCAGTCCCTATATCCCTTTGTATGCCTAAATCTTCAAAACTACGCAACGTATTTTGATGCGGTTTTTTTTAATAGATAGAGTGATTCAAGAGGAACGTTTATATGTATAATACATGTTTAATATAGTAGAGGGTGCAGCGGGATCGGGATCTGGCGCCACGTAGGCGGAAAAAGATCAGCTAGTATTCCAATAAGATTAAAACAATATTAGTGATACTTTAGTCAGTCTTTACCAGTTTTTATCTAAATATCGTCTACATGTGTCATTAAATATTAGCATTAATTGCTTTTAAGTTATAATGATGTTACTGTAATTCATTCGGTTACTAAACAATCTTGATGTGTCTGTTTGATATTTTACTGTTTAAAAACTCATTTTAAAAACAACAAAACAGATATTGAACCACTAGTTAGTCAAATCGATTAAGATAGAAAAAAGTGAATCGCTCAAGCGGGACTCGAAACCACGATCCTTCCCTTACAGGGGGAATGCTCTGACCACTGAGCCACCGAGCTACGCCTGAAGCAATCTAAATTCTCCTATACAAGGGAAAGATCGCGGGTTCGAGTCCCGCCTATCTTATCTTAATCGATTTGAAATGTTAGCATATTAATCGCTTCAAAATTTCATTCACTAGTTAGTTACTTAGCCTAGTTTATTTGCTTAAAATGTGTTTTAATGATAAGTCACTACAATATTGTTTTTAGGGTCTCGTACCCAAAGGGTAAAAACGGGACCCTATTAGGTACTAAGACTTCGCTGTCCGTCTGTCACAACAAATACTAAAAACAAAATAATAATAATAATTAAGGACGGCTCCCATACAAAAAAATATGATATTTTAGCCCTTTTTCATGGCTTTCAGCCTTTTAGCCTTTTTTCTGGTACGGAACCCTACGTGCGCGAGTCCGACTCGCACTTGGCCGGTTTTTAACTTTAGTTAAGTACCTAACCAAATATATCCAATATCACCAGATAACAAAAGACAAGGACGTTTGTTTTCGTGCTATAAATGTCTTCGGCGTACTTGTCAAATGGTTGTGGACTTACCAGTTATAATAATTTATGTATATATTAGACCAGAAAATAATAATTGGACGTTTAATCGTACCAACGATTCTGTGAACTAAAGGATGGCGTTACTGTCTCCTTAATGTTGTCAAATCGTGCTAAATGGCATATGATTTGCAATGTTTTTATTTATTTCAAACCTAACACTTTTATCACTTTCACTGCACGACATTTTGCACCTAATGCGATAGTCTCGCTAAGTAATTGCGCTAGGGTAAACTAGGCATATATGCCCCAGTCAGTAATGTGCACCCCCCACTTGCAAAACTGACAGATGCATTTGAGTATAGGGTGAAGTTGATTCGAAAGGGCCAGTAAAGTAATTTATTTGAAGTAAGAAAAAGTGACAAAATGATAGCCGAAATTTGTTATATAGGTGTTATAATTACATTAAGTCAAAGTATATTCTTGATTTTTTTTACTTATTAAAGTTGTATTTTGAAACTAACATCTTTGAACTCTTGTATGCCTACAACTGAATTTCGTTTTAAGCAAATTTATCTATGGAAGCCACGTGGGGCATAATACCCTGAAAATTGGCTAATGTGATTTATTTCGGATAATGTGTCCCAATTCTATATTTTTATATCATTATTTGGAAGGACTAGCAATCAATATGATATTTCAGATAGAAAAAAAATGCAGATCCCAAGAATCGGACAGAGATAAATATGATAGAAGCGATAGAAAATATCGCAGGCAAGAAACTGGGGGTGAATGAGGCTAGTCGTATATATAGAATAATAATATTCAGTTTTCACAGTAGTCTGGCTGGTTACATGAAGACTGTTCAGGTTTTTCAGAGGAATGCAACAAGTGCAAGGGCAATAATATAGGGAAAGGCAAAGGAAAAAGACGACTCATTTTTTTATTTTTATTATCAAAACAAAACATTACCTAAATTGAATTTATATAGCACAGAAAAAATACCACGAAGGCTTGTATTTGTGTTAAAATCTCTATTGGGGCACATATGACTGATGTATCTGTGTAATGTGCCCCAGTTTGAGAAATTGTTGATCACAGCTGTATTAATTACATTTACGAATATTTTGTTATGCATATTGAGCCAGACTTTACGACTAATTACTTAAATAAACATGTTTTAACACCATTTTTTATTTCAATTCTTCGAATAGTGGGACACGATTGCCTGTTTAACTCTATATATTTTATAGATACACGACCAAAACACAAAGGCAAATAGTTGGTAACATGTCATATAGCTACCGGCACATATCTTGACCCCAATCACGTCAACGTACTTTATATGAGTATATGCGCAGCATGCAGTTTTTTGGATGTCTTTTGGGGATAGCAGGAGGTGCTACGGGTTGTGCCCGAGCTCAAATCAACTACTCATAGATTATATGAAACAAATCGGGAGCCCCTTATTTCGTAGAAAGAAATTTCATAGAATTTCGTTTCACAGAAAATGTTTCATATAATATTTGGTTCTTATATTTTTATTTCGAATATTATTGTTTCAAAAACAATTTACTACAATGAAACATATTTCACAGAAACACAATTGAACGAATTTTTAATCACATTTTTTTGTTTAACAAACTTATCAAACTGTAGAATTATTTTTTAAAGAATATTAAACCACCTTTATAATGTTCCAAATCACATTTATTTTTAACTGTAACATTTACAATATAGTTAACACCATTTATAAACCACCCAGAAGTAGGAGCCCCGCGTAGCGGGGCTCCGTCGACCTTATAGACGCATCAATTGTTTAATTTATAAAAAAATTGTCCCATTTAAATGAGGGTATGCATTTTATGAATTGAAACGTTTAGAAACTGTAACTTTGATAATATGTTAATCTTTGTAATAAGTTTTCCATTAAATAAACAATATAATGATTAAGAATATTTGATTTGATATTCTATGAAATGATTATTCTAATGTTTAACTTTATATAAAACAAAATTCAATTATTTAAAATTCTTTAAAGTAAGTATTCTGTATATTGATTATTCTATGAAACGAAATTATGCGAAACATTTTCAGTAATACGAAATTATACTAAACAATTGTCTATAAAACAACGCACACCCGAAACAAATCAGCACGCGCCAGGACCTCGTTTCTCTCACGACTTGGGTTCATAATATTATATAATGTGTTTGTATTCATTTTATTGTAGAATAGCTGTTGTCTTCTTATGTCGGTTATCGCTAAGTGTTGAGTCAACGCTATTTTTCTAAAATAAAAGCAAGTTAAGCTAAATTACTCCTTATTACATCAGCTAACTGGCAATAAAAGTCCCATCTAAATCGATCCAGCCATTTCAGAGCTTAACCGGAACAAACAGACAGACAGACAAACATTGTGAAAAATGTATGTACCGTATTCTACTTAACTGTTAATGTATCCATTTGCGATACTCTGTAATGATATTGATGTACAAAAAATAAAAATATATCTATCTACCTATCTATATTCATATGCATGTAGTAAGAAATGGTTATTTCAATATTAGAAACACACACTCCAGTTTTATTTATATGTATAGGTATTTTAGTTTAATTGGATTAGATGAACTCACTGCTGTCGTTTTCCCAAGCGACTACATTATGGGGTTCTTTAAGAAGAGCATTAGAAGGTTTCTTCAGGCTCGGCAGCACGAGTGTGATGGTATTGCATACTTTCCATCAAGTGGGCCGTGTGCCTGTCTGCCAATTATATGGTATAAAACAATTAAGGCCATTAGTTTCGTCCTGTAATTAAAAATTATACATTTTGATTCTAATGAGATAAGGAAAACAGTAGCTCTCGTGCTATTATTTAGTTTAATCAATCAATTCGCAAAAAGCAAATCATTTTTTGATATATAATCGGTAACTATACATAGGTACAGTCAGCGTCAGAACGATCTAAATAAACATACAAACCTACATATAATCACGCCTTTATCCCCGGAGGGTTAGGCAGAGGTGAATTAACACCCACATTTCACCGATCTGAATTCCGTCCCACGTAATAGGGGGTGAGCCTATTGCCTAATTCCGGGCACTATTGTTGACTCGAGCCAAACATCTGAGGCTGAGTCTGGGCTGTACATATCTGTCTGATGTTAAAGCTAATCAGTCCTATCCCTTAGTCGCCTTGTACGACACCACATGGAAAGGGAAGGGGTGGCCCAAATTCTACTCTGCCGGGAACCACGCAATAAATAAAGTGCTGAAAATGATTTTAATTCCTAGATTTTTCCTCCTTACTGTTAACTTATTGTTCTGATATTTAGTACACACCTTTAGTTTGGACACTAATACAATGTTAAATTAATAAAACAGTTTGATATGCTCTTAATATCTTGGTTTTCAGATCATTTTAAAATTTTATAGTCATGTTTTTCTGATGGTGGCTGTACCTGATAAAAGAGAATATGACGACAGACATCTTTTACTTTCTTCGCGGTAATTATATGTGTGGCTCTGTTATACAAATTAATAATACAATTAATAGTCAATTATTTCAAAGTTACTAACATAAAATGTATTTGTGTCTGTATGAAAAATATTATGATGATAAAAGTTTATTGACCGTCCTGAACACATTGACCCATCCGTGCTTCGGAGAGTACGACAAGGCGTTTGACCCAGTTATGTGTTTAGTTTATCTTGTACGCTGCAATGGAGTCACAATATTATTTTGTGCTCATTGCGGTGGAGACTATGGGCAGTTGGGGGTCGGAGGCCTTTGCAGGAACGAGCCAGAGCGGGAGTCACCGCCTCTTTAGGCGGTGACTCCCGCTCTGGCTCGTTCCTGAGGCACAGGATGGCCATTGCGATTTAACGAGGCAACGCGGCCAGCATCGTGGGCACCTTTGTGCCGGGAACGATACGGGGTAGGTTATTTGACACGACATGAATATGTTTTGTGTCTAGTTGTATTACTTTTTAGTTATTATATATATTTTTAAATGAATAAAAAAGAGGTTTATCGTGTTTAAATATACGGTGTTTGTTTGAAGAGGACAGCCGTGAAGCTGTTCGTCAACCGCTATATAGAATCAGGAACATTCTTGGTTGCTGGTCGATTTCCAAGGTAATAAAGAAAACTAATATTTAATTGGATCACATAAAATAATACACAACACATACAAACGAACATTCACAAGCAGCTGAATAGATTTTTTTGTAGATCTGCAAAGAAAAATATGTTATCTGATCTTCACCTTTTGAATAGATCACGTTTTGAACGAACCCAAACTAACGAAGGAACGACTTTTACTGGTGAAATACTAAGTTTCGGATGGACGCCTTAGTGTCAGAATGTGTTCCGAATAAAATAAAGATGAACTGTAGCTATTTATTTATTTATTTATTTATTATTTTTAAGAAGGCTCACAGACTAATCAACAAACGAATAACAAACAATAAAATTAAAATTTCTATTAACAAGCCTCCACATTTAGAGTTAAAATTACACTTAATATCAGTAACATAACAAACATTATTGTAAAAGTAATCCAGTAATAACTATACAAAGATAACGTGCGAAGTGTTGCACAGCATAAATGCACAATGCACATATATATATACATGCACACAAATACACACACATACCCACATACACACACATACACACAAACACACACACACACACACACAAATATACATACTAATTCCATTATTATAGATATTCATTTTTATCTTATTTTATTTTTATTGTTTTATGTACATTCATTCCAAATTTATTAGTATTCATACCAATCAGTCGGCGCCCCTCCCCTCAAAGTCTGCCATCCGTCGTTTGATTGTCGCTACACTGGTGTCAAACAGGTCTATGTCAAGTTGCTGGGGAAGTTTATTAAAGTTAGATGCCGTTCTGACACAGAATGCATTTGACCTATAGTTGGTGTTAACCATCGGAACATCTAATATCGGCCGCTGACGAAGGCCCAATACGTTGGTTCGTAGCGATACAGTGGCCGTTGAGTTGCGGACAGTCAATTTTGCCATTTGCAACTTGGGATAGGTAGCATATGTCACCGATATTGCGTCTCACTTCCAAAGGTAAGAAGTGGTACCTATTGCAACGATGATTGTAGTCAGCTGAATATTGCTGTGCCCTGTAGTCTAGACAACGAAGGAATTTTCTTTGGACGCCCTCAATACGGGAATTATAAATCTCATATTGGGAGTTCCAGACTTGGGATGCGTATTCCAAATGGCTGCGTACGAAGGAGCAATCCAAGATTTTCACTGGTTTTAAACATTTAAAACAGGCCGTAGCTCGCAGTATAAATCCCAGGGCCCTCGATGCTTTTTCAACGACAGTGTTAATGTGGTGATCAAAGAGCAGCTTACTGTCTAGTGTTATCCCCAAATCACGAATGCTGTTCATTGTGCTAATTATTTCTTTGTTAAGAGTGTATTTGTGGTTAATTAAAGATGTGCGACGTGAATATGTTATGTGAAAGCATTTGGACAAATTTAATTGGAGCTTGTTTCGATCACAGTACCTCTCAAACCTATTCAAATCATCTTGCAGCTCATCAGCATCACAGATATTTCTAACGACTTTATGAATTTTCATGTCGTCAGCATAAAGTAAGATGTAGGAATGATGGAAGCACTGTTAAACAATAGAGGTCCCAGAATGGAGCCTTGGGGAACTCCTAATGGGATAACTGTGATTCTGCGAGGCTGATATATCAATGACCTACTTACAATTAAAATTTGTCCAACCTGTGAAAATTTCCTTATTATAGAGGTTTTACTGGTGAAATATAGTTATTTTAGGCTGAAATGATAGATTGACATTGAATTGAATAAAAAAAAATAAAGAATTAAAAATGATAATTTCATTGATAAGAACCAGCTTTAGTGATGTAATGTGTTTTAAATCAGATAAGGATAGACAATATATTAATAAAGGTTTTTTTAACAATTACACAGTCAGAGTATATTACATAGTCAAAGTATCCCGAGAACAAAATATCCAAATCTGCAATGCAAATAGCAGATATAAATAAAGAAATTAATGAACTCATTAGTAGCAATACAATACGGGCGTGTGAGTTTTGTGAAGAGCAATATTTATCGAGTATGTTTCTTAACAAGAAAAAGAACGGCAATAAAAGATTTGTTTTGAATTTAAGTCCTTAAGTCCCTAAATAAATTTATCTACACTCCTCATTTTAAACTTGAGGATTATGGAACTGCTATGATATTGTCATCAAAGGACACTTTTATGTGCGTCATTGAAATAAAGGACGTTTATTTCACTATAGGCATCAATAAAGATTTTGGAAAATATTTATGCTTTATTTTGCTCGGTAAAATATTTGAATTTCAAGTTTTACCATTTGGACTTAATATAGCACCTTACGTATTTACTAAGTTGATGCGATATGCAATTCTTGCGCAGCCAATGCCCATCATAATTTCAGGCGCACATTGTCCACTGCTGAAAATAGGCCTCTCCTATGGATTTCCAGAACGACCTATCCAAAGCAGTCCGCATCCAGCGCCAACGGCCAGTCAAGGCCTAATGTCAGTTAATTATCTCTCTAGCCGATTTGTGGTTATCTGAAGACTCATACTCGGACTGCTCACGTAATTTCATAATAACGAATGAGTTATTAGAATCGTTAGGGTTCACTATTAACTATGAGAAATCCAAGCAAAGAATCATTTTCAAATGAATTATTTTAATTATTTATTATTATATTAGTAATTTCTTGACATGACTGTAAAATTTTGACGTTTATATGTGCCTAAACTGAATAAACGAAATTGATTCTTTGATTCTTCTTTGATACACTCAGTCACACGGGAGTTTTTTCTAGGATTTGTTTTTGTAGACTTTGTAACTTTGCTCACTTGATAGGACTGTTAGTATCAGTATGGCTGGACAAAGAATTTTAAAAGATTTAAGTTTTCAATGTTTAAAAGAGAAAGACGATTATGATCAGTTGATCAATATTCCAGAAAAATAAATGAGGATTAGTGGCTTCACATTATAGATACACTGGCCTGCAAAAGTAAGTATCACACTTTTCAAATGTAATTTTTTTTCTTAACTATATGAGGTAGAGATTTAAGATTAAAAACTTTTTTTTGTAAATTTTATAGGCTTTAATTCTTAGAAACTAGTAAACTATATATTAGTAACATGTTTAACTTAAAATAGATAAAACAGTGAAAATAGACATTTTTAGCTTAGTGTAAAAAATTCAACTAAATTGTATTGAATGCTATTTAATCTTTAATAACCGGTATTGCCTCCCAAGCACATCCCAGGCGTTTTCAATCGGGTTGAGATCAGGAATTCTTGATGGCCAAGCCATTACGCTGATAGACTCTCAACCCGATTAAACACGCCTAGGATGAGCTTGCGAGGCTAGTCAGAAGTCGCATACCACCTACAGACCAACATCGGCTCCGAAACCTAGTGTTCAGTCAGCGCCTACTTTCAAATTCGCATTCTGTTTAAAAAAAAATACAATTTGGAATTTCGACAATTCCACAAAAATCTCATACATCAACAGAATGGCATTCAATTTCCCCATTTAAGTAACTTGAGTAGACAAATCTGGAAGTGGTGTGAAGACCGGGGTTTGTTTATATCTTCTTCTTATATTAGCTCAAAAGAAAACCATATGGCTGACGTAGCGACTCGCCGAACGCATACGGACATAGAATATGGGAACTTGCAGGTAGCGCCTATTTTCGAATTAGCGATTCTTTTGGGCATTCTGAGATTGACTTATTTGCGAGCCGGATAAACAAAAAAATCCTAAATTTCCGTCGTGGCATCGCTATCCGGATGCGTTTAGGGTCGACGCGTTCACTAAATCCTGGTCGCAATATTTTTTCTACACAAAAAAATATTTCCGATAAAGCAGAGAGCATTGTTGTAGTGCATTTTGGCCTACATAACCCTGGTTTCCTCTCTATGAGAAGCTATTAAACTCAGATAGAATCGAATTCAAAATTATTATCCCCCCTTACAACGCCCAGCACAAGATGCACCGGAGTCTTATCTTGGTTGCCGGAGAATTGTCAGGGTGGCATTTATGAATCAGGGATTCCATCGTATGACGCGGATGTCATGCTAGTGACACTAACAGTCACTACTTTAAAACAGTATAACTATTATTTAAAGAAGTGGTATTCATTTTGTCATAGAAGACACCACGATATTTTTAATGTTAATGTAGTAATTGTCTTGGAATCCTTAATTACACTTTTTGATCAGGGTATAAAATATGAAACTATGAATACCGTAAAAGCCGCACTCTCACTTATATTTAATTCTACTATTATCAATAGTAGTGAGATAAGACGCTTTATGTTTGGCGTTTACAAACTAAGAACCCCACTACTGCTATATAATTGTACTTGGGACCCATCAATTGTGTTGGACTACTTGAGTAATTGGTACCCCATAACATCAGGCGATCCGTCTGCTCGTTTACCTCCTATGTGATAGAAAAAAAAAACATGCAGCGACTGCTGCAGCCAATAGACTCGGTGTAAGTATAGACCTCATTAAGAAAACCACTGGCTTTATAATAGTTAGCATACCAATTGCTGCAAAATAGCCTTTTTTCACGCTATTTAGGAAAAAAACCGGGAAATTCATAGTGTAAACTTTCAACAGTATCATGTTCAATTCAGCATGTAAATTTATATATTTATTTACTTATTCTACATTTTGGTAATGTATAAAGTATTATTTGTTGAACTGCCATTGTCCTTAAGCTGACCCTTTTGAGGAGACACTTTTGATTTTGGTAACAATAACGCCGATGCGCTGCAAACTGAAACAAAATAAGATAATATAAAACAATAATAATATGAGTATAACAAAATAAAACTTATTTTTACTTATTCCTCATTCAATTATCATCAACAATCTAAAACTGAAAACAAAATAATTATTGTGGTGGTGGTGTAATGGGAACGCTCTCGAAGCCGAATGCCCCTGGTAGTACACCGACTCCGACTCCGACTACGACTACACTACAAATTGACATTTTTTTTCACCAAATCGAAATTTTAATGCCAATATGTAGTGTACTCGAAGTCGGAGTACTACTAGGGTAATTCGGCATCGGGAGCGTTCCCCCTACACCCGGTAAATACTTAAGGCCGGGTTGCAATGCGACGTCCTTACTCTTCACCCTGTTAATATAAAATCCGCGAGAGAGAGAGATGGTCTGAATGCGCGAGAGCTTGAATACAGCGATTTAGAGGACTTTTATGTTTCATGAAGTTTTTTGAAAAAAAAAGCTGACGTCGTGATAAAATGTAACTTTACCAGTTCTTAGATATTTTTATGCTCTATGTTTAATACAAACTTTGACATTATTTGATAATGGTTTCGTAGTTTAAAACGTGTTTGAAATAACGATAAAATCGACCACATCCACGGATTAGGTCGGAACGCTAAAAAGCACTTTTTTGAGGAGACCAGTTTAAAGAAACATTCTCGTTTAATTTCATTTTCGAAAACCTTTTCACTGATGTTTTTGCATTATGTTATTAATAATTGGCATAGTGATATCGTAACTAATCACAATTGCCACTGCTATAAGTGCTGATAGGATATCGCACAGAGTCGTAACATGGATGTTACGACGCTATGCGTTGGAACTACATGTTATACGACGTCGGTACTCTGTTGAGTTTGACCCGTGCGCAACGGATCGGCACATTACATCGTAACTTGCAATACGACTGTATAAGTGGGTGTGCTTAAAAGTTAAGACTATTATCGATAAGAAAACTCCTTATTTATTGACTTTTTTTATTTCTCCCCCTTCGGCTCCGAAGGTTATGTCGGACTCGAACCGACTAAACCACACGCCGTCTGTGGGTCGATGTGCTAGGCCGAAGGTGAGGTTGTCTCGTGACATATCCCTCGCACCCCGGCTGACCCAGGGCCATTTCTCTTGGTCTGGCCCTCCTCGGGAGGGGGGACCACGTGGTCCCCGACTCGCCTCCGGTATGGGGGGAGCGCGCATCGTCCTACGATGCGCGCCGCCGCCGTAGCCTGCTTCTGCTAGGGTGACGAGCGGCTCCACCCGTCACCCTCAGGCCCGCGCTCATGGGGGGCGGAGGTCGGTTTGCGCCCTCCGACGCCCGAGCCGCCTTCGAACGCGGCCAGCGATGTCCGCGAGTCTTTCTTGCTCGCTGCGCCGCGCCCGCTCTGCTGTCTCCTTCACGAGCATGACCTGCTCATAAAAATTGCGTGTCACGATGTATGTTGCGATAAACTCCGAAACTACTGAACGGATTTTGATAACATTTTGTAACCATTTATAATATGGTCCCACTTAAAACATAGAATAGTTTTTATGTTAATCACGGGAAAGGGGAACATAATTCTACGAGGGTGAGGCTGCGGGTATCAGCTACTATTTAATAAAATATAAGTTATATTTTACTCATTCCTCATTCAATTATCATGATTAAATTACTCAATGCAAAAATAAAACGTTTTGATGGAGAAATTAATTAATTTTTCCTACGTTTTAAATCACGGAATGATTTAACTCAGAACTTGATAAAACCAACTTAACATAACGATTATCATGAAAAGTAAACAGATCAATCGATTAAAATATTACGCTCATGTCTAAAGTGCGATTCAGAAAGATCGAACAGCGGCATCTGTTGATAAACAAACTATCTAATTAAACTCTCAAGTAGTAATTATCTTAATGTTTTATTCACGATACGTGACGCACATCACCACGAAGGTTACATTTAAATAGCTAGCAGGTTCTAGATGAGTAAATGTAAATGTCTTACTGTTATTTTATTTTATTTCCAATTATATCTATATTTGGCAGTAAGAAATAATAACAAATGGCATTTATATCGTACAGATCGATATTTCTCAAATCAAGATCTCTTTGATGCGGTTACGTATCAATTCACTGACAATTATTACAACTACAGTTGACTCCCCTACGGTTGATTCACCTAATGGTTGACATACCTAATAGTTGTATCACATATGTTCATGATAACTAATGCGCGAAATACATAATGGACAACTCACCGACGCGGTGACGTTTAACTTATCGAAGTTTAACTCACATTCATCGACGAAAATTACCTATAGAATAAACTATTAACCTAGGTACTGCTGAGTTAGTTCCGTTTGTAACCCCGAAGTTCCAAATCCCGAAAATTTGTTATTTTTCATTAAACCTGCAGTTTATATTATTGAAAGATTAAATTCATAGATTATGTATTAATGAATTAAATACATATAAATCAATGTCAAATATAATATAAAATACACAATACAAAATACCATTTAGTCAAGTCAATAAATTAATCATAAATCAAATAACCCGCCCCTGACCGTTCCCGGCGCAAAAGTACCCATCACACTCGCCGCGTTGCCACGCTGGATTGCAATGGCTAGCCTTTGCATCAGGAACGCTCCGGAGCGGGAGTCACCAGTTGTCTCTATGAGCCTCTTTCCGACTTCTTTTATGAAGGTTTTGGCCTCCCTACTCCAGCACCCCAAGGTCTCCACCGCTATCGGCACAAAGTGGTACAATGGCTTTAACTCGGCATATTTGATGGTCTTTTTTGAGCTGGCTTCTTCCGCCGCGGCAGACGGAGAGTGAACGGTGCGACTGAGGTGGCTGGTGGCTACTGTGTTGACGCAAGTTGCATCCCAAATTAGACACTTGCCGTTCTTCCAGGGCACCAAAGTCAGCCCGTCTGGCCTCTTACCGTCTGACCTGCTCAGGCCTGGAGGCTCCAGCACGCAGGGAACGTTTGCCGGTACGAGGGCCCTGCGGATGATATCATACAGAGCGTGGTGACGTGGAAACCTCCCAGTGCATCGCCGACAACTCAGAGCGTGATGCCCGTTCGCCTCCACCATGGAACCGCAGGTGCATACATGGGGTTCGCACACCTTAGATCCCAGGCGGAAAGCCACCGCCACACGCAGAGAGTAATCGTCGAGCAGGGTCCCCAGATGAGGTGAAGGTAACGCTTGCAACCACGCTCCAGATTCAGGTTGCGATACAGCCCGCAGTCTTGCCTTATCAGTCCCATCAGCAACAATCGACTCTGGAGTCGCTTCACCCCCGCATCATCCCACGCCCGCTGAAGGTGCATGTCTTCAGGGACAGATGCTCCCGCGTTGAGGACCGACCAAGCTGTCACAGCATCCAACGCAAAAGGGACAATACCCCCGTCACCATTAGGATTAAGTAGCCTAGTGACGAGGTCCGTAACCCCATGCGCAGAAGCCAAAGAAGCCGGCAGGCCCACATCATGTGCACGACGCACCCCAAGACCACCACATCGAATAGGCAGAGCCACCTGCCTCCACTGTGTATCATCCAGGGAGACATTGAGCACTGACTCAACCACCAATCTCAAGGAATCCTCGAAAGACGCAACCTCCTCGGGACAAAGCCAAGTTGGTGTTGTCCGTAGTAAGTAGGTGATCTTCGGGAGGGCGAAGCACATGCGTAATAAGACTAATAAGATAATCGCAACGTGCGCAGAGAGACCCCTCAGACGTTCGTGAGCGGCAAGGAGAAGCTGCTTTCGAGCAGTGATGGCCTCAGGAACTGCAGAAAGAAATATTGGAGACCCTAAAAGGCAGAAGTTAGATGGAGAAAGTTCCTTGAGGCCAGGGAGAGTTGAATGAAAATGAGAAAAGTGTGTTCGAGCCCCAGTGCCACAGGGAATAAACTCGCACTTCGAGGGATTCACCTCCAGACCCAGGTCTCTAAGGCTGGGAATTAGCACCTCTAGATCATGTAACACGTCTTCTGGTTTGCCCCCGATAGTGCCATCGTCCAGGTACCAGATGTTAAGACCAGATTTAAGGTCACGGATCGCCTTATGTATAGCCAAGCTAAACACAAGTGGGCCGAGAGGATCTCCCTGTTGGGCTCGCACTTTTGAAAGGATTAGATTATTGTCCAAGAAAAGGTTGGAAGGAAGTCGGTAGACTTGGTGAAGAAAAGGATAGAGAGATGGAATTTTTTCCTTGACCTCACTCAATAGAACGTGAGGGACGTGTTAAACGCATTGCGAATATCCAGCTTCAGCACTGTCGAGCCTTCGTTTTTCGGGTCCATGACGAATGCTCGCATGGCGTGGATGGCGGCCTCGCATCCCAGACGTGACCCAAAACCCAATTGATATGGCTGTAGGTACCCGGCCATATCCTCTTTGACGCATCGGCACGCCAATTTGGCAGTCAAACGGCGAAAAACACTACCTATCGCTATAGGTCTTAGACCCCCATCCTTTTTGGCCAAGGCAAAGAGGGAGGCCCCGTAAAGATATGGGCAAACAAGGGGGTTCAACCGGCCGCTTAGCAAAAAGTTTACCAGGCCGGTCAAACATCCCAACAGACGCCTACCGTTCTCTCCAGCTGACACGGAGGTCAACTCCTTAAGATGGCCCGGCCGGATCCCGTCCAGGCCCGCCGCCGATCCTGCATAAAAAGAACCAAGCGCCGACCATACGTCCTCTACCGTGACTGTTGCCGCATTACACAGTAAGCCCGGATCGGGAGGGAAACTGAGCGGTCGCGAGGGAGGTGGATGCTTAAGTTTTAATGCGGCCAGCGTGTCGGGACCCCTCTGTGCGAAGGAATCATCTGACACCAAAAGACGGACGGCTCCTCTCAAATCACCATCAAAGTTTTTTGATTCGATATTTTTCTTAATCGATCGAGAAGATCCAACCGAGGTCGATGCAGGCACTTCAACATCATCGTAGGGACACGACGCTAAGACGTTGGCCTTCACCTTCGATGTCATGTTTCCCGATGATACCTTCGCGGGCACCCTAAGGGCCGAATACCCAAAAGAAAGAAGAGCGCTCCACTCATCCACCCCATTGTGAGCCACACACGATTCTAGTATATCAGACAGCTTACGCTGCCTGATTTCGGGCACCTTTGGGAATGTACCTGAGAACCGGTATACTCCCCCTCAATGATGCAAGCTTATCTAGGGAACTAGGCATGCATGGCGGAGCTGGCGCTCTCTGTCCCACCGACGCTGTGGCAACTGTGACGGGCGTTGAAATCTGTGAGACTACGTCCAAATGCGGCACTAGTTTGTGCATGCGCCCAATGTGCACCCTTAGCCCGTGAGCTGTGAAAACACGGGAAGACCGCGGGCAGTGTGGGCAAGTAAATTCTGCAGACCTTGTGCTCATATTGATTGGTCGAAAGAATTTTCCAATAAAAATTATAATTATTCGAAAATAATATAAATTGAATGTGTGTATCTATGCCTACACACGAAATCAGTACCTAATTACCTACTTATTTAAATAATCGAATGAATGTCCAAAGCGTGCATCCTTAAAGCACATAAATTGAAAATACAATTAGTATTACATAATTACAATTCGTGATGTCAACAAAGTCAATAATTAAATAATCATGAAACAATAATACAAATAAAAACAATGTCAAAATCTTAATTGCTCATTAAGTATACGTAGGTGAATAACAATGAAGTAAATAACGTTAAAAATATTGTTCGTGCTTCGATCGATGTTTGCCAATGTGCTGCCCTCTGCAGGAACTTATTCAAAGCATCCGATGCGGTGAGCTGACGATCATGGCGGCGATCGATAACAGTGCTTAGTATAACAACGGACCCAGAGATGGCGCCACTTGTGCGTTGAGAGCGGGGAATAAAAAACAAAAATATTAATTTGCTCCCGTACTTCCCGCGCACACACACTGGCACTGCACCGCTAACGCACTGACCTTCACCGCTTACCGCTACGAGGATTGACCGGATCTGACGATAGCACCATGAGACTCGGCACTTCCAGGCATATCAGGAACAGTCCTTATTGACGGCAAACTCTTTCGGGATAACACTGGTACTTTTGTGTTACGCAATGATCTTCTTATTTATCACGTAAAATTTGCGATAATACTTCATGTAATATTAAAACAAAACAATATTCTTGAGCGCAGTGTTTACGTGGGGCCATACCCACATTTTTTATTAATTTGTACAAGTTAATTTTTTTAAGAATATGTGTAATTTTGTAATGCAGTTTGATTTGTCCTTAAAGTGTCTACCATTGGCGCTTTTGCCTTACTGACCTCCATGGGCATTCATGGGCGTGCATTTAATGTTAATATTCTGCGAGTGCAATGTATATAATTGAAATACCTTGTACTGTACCTGTACTACCAGTTGTACTGTTCTGAAGCTTTGCAATAAACATTTATTTATTTTATTTTTTTATTTTTTATGTACGGGTGGTTATAAAAAACCTTACATCTAACCTATATCTATCCATGTCATGGCGTGCAGTAGTATGACTTGGATAGATTAGGTTAGAAGGCTAAGGCGCATTGGCCTTTGTAGTAATTTTTTATAACTGAAACCATACATGAGCCGTAGGTAAGTCGTCCGTCAGTTAAAATAAACAATATCTTGAACAACCATTCGATGAGTCGTCCAGTAGTGCAATCAACCATAGTTCAATCAAACTTAGGTGAATTAAACAGTAGTTAAGTCGTCCAATATGCGATTTAACATAGATATATTAACCGTGGTTGAATCAACCTTCAATCAGATCAATTTCATAAAAATCGACCAAGCCCTTTCCGAGGAGATTGCAGACAAACACCGTGACGGGAGAATTTTGTATAATTTCCTTCTAAATACTTACGGAAGAGTAGCCCTCCAAATGAGTAGAACATCAGTTGACAAGAGTTGTTGACCATGAAAGCAGTCCAGTTGGCTCCAATCACGGAGCCTGTGCGTCCCACCATCATAGACAGACTTACTGCCTTGCCCCTGTAACAAATAATTGTAATATTAGACATTAGTATATGGGACCTTAGCAAGATCTTTTTGCAGAAATTCGTCGGCGGGCTTTTGGACTGAATTTTGAATTTTATATTTCGGAATTTTAAACTTTAGGATTTTGAACTTTCAGTATTTTGAAAGTCGATATTATTCAAATTCAAATTGAAATTCAATTTTTAGTTTGTCTATAAAGTAAAATGTCTAAAAAACTGGTTATTTTACGTTTAAGTCATTTTATAACGTACTTAGTCATTTCAAGTATTAGTCTTTGTATAGACTTTACTCTAACGGCATTCTGAAAGTAAGCAATTAGTCATTTAGCAATTTAGGCATTTAACTTAATGTACGGATTAAAAATTAGTGGGATTCCATCTTTTGTCATAATAGTTTTTGTCCTAATTTAAATTGCCATAACAAATTAGGCATAATTTTCTTTGTCATAATAATAGTCTGCCATAATTGGTTTTTAGCATACTGTGTTATTAAGCATAAATATTGTATATCCTAATGTTTTTATTCATAACATTGATACGCATAAAGTTGTAAAGCATATTGTTTATTTGTGTAATACTTATTTGGTATAATGATAAACGCCTGCGAACATGGTGCTAGCAAGCTGGCAAGGATCTGGATGCAATCTGGACTTTAGGGCACCCCGACTCGGATAGGTTAGGTTAGAAGGCTAATGCGGGAGCGGAGCGTAGCGAAGCTCCCGCATTAGGCCTTCGTGGTTATTTTTTTATAAACCACCTAGAAGTAGGAGCCCCGCGCAGCGGGGCTCCGTCGACCAATTAGATTAAAAGAACATTAGGTTAAATGAACTTTGATGCGCCTACAAGTTTGACAAGAGCAATGTATAAAATAGTGTAATATTGTTAATAAAAAATTTGTAGTGATTTGTTCGGAATAGTTATGGTTATGCGTGGTTATGCTTAAGTAAACTTATGCTTTGGTATATTATGCTTATTAAATATTATGCTTATAGTAAATAGGAGTAAAAAAATTATGCTTAAAAAGTTATGGCAAACGAGTATTATGCGTAAATAATGTTATGACAAGTAACATTATGCAATGTTAAATTATGACATAAAATTTTAGGAATAAAAATAGAGAACCAAAATTAGTCACTCTTTATTGGTGGCAATTTGATTTTTAGGTAAAATGATCCGGAAGGAATGGAATTGGCTGCAATTTCGTACAGGGATAGATTATAGTCTGGAATAACTCATAGACTTTTTATCCCGGGAATAGTTTCCTATGGGAAGCGGGAACGAGAACAACAACTAGTAATCAACAATTGCAAACTTTTCTTACCTCAAATTTGTGGGGAAGATCTCCACAGCGTACGCGTTGATTGGTCCCATCGCTAGGGCTAAGATTGCGATCGATGACAAGAGACTGGCAAACAGCATCTCATTGGTGATCATGTTAACGGAGATGCAGACGATCCCTAGAATAAAAATAAATTTAATGTCAATAATTCAAAAATGAAATAACCATTTGAAATACCTACTGTTAGCGTCAGATCGAACTTACCTAGCAAAGTGCTTAAAATGATCCGAATACCAAACGGTTTTATTAATTTAAATTGTATTATCTTATTACATTACTATATGGGCTGGCCACATCTATCGAAGAACCGAAAGCCGTTGGAGCAAACAATTCCAAGAGTGGCGACTCCGAGAAGGCAAATGGAAGGCAAAAAGGTGACTGGAGTGGATAAATGTTAAATAGGTAATTAATATAACGTTACCTAATATGCCCATGCTCAAAATAATCAACATCTTCTTGCCAATATATTTGACCGTAGCGCTGGCTGCGACGGCGAGCACGGTGAGACACAATCGAGCCACGAAGCTGATGAGGAGTACCGTCTGGTCTAAGGTGTCATTACATTTGGCGACACCCGTTATTGTCTGAAAGAGGTCATTTTTAATGGTAAATTCTTGACAAGGAAGCTCGAGTGTCGCAGGGCCGGGCCGTGACGAGCGGAACCGCCTGTTACCCTAGCAGAAGCAGGTTGAAACGGCGAAAACGTGCGCACCTTCCCTTATCCGGGCCAAGATCTGTACACACTGGTCTTACACCTAAGGGGCTTTCTTAATGGTCCTGAGTCAGCTGCGGTGTGAGGGATAGACGACGTGTGGTTTCAATCGTTTCGTAACTTGTCTTCGAGTTGTCTTCCACGTAACATGTCTTCGACGTAACGAACCCCACTTTCTCACTGAACTTCAGACTAATGACATTTTTATGGGTGTTGGCATCCAAAAATTCTGAAAAGATATATGTTGTTCTATGCTATTTGATCTAATGTTTTATTGATTTGATTCTCCAGAACTTTTAAGAAAGAGATTAGTCTAATCAGGGGCTTTTCGAACTTGTGGTCCATTTGCTAAACTAGTCTAGAATTTTATTTTAAAATTTGACGTTTTGTGAGTTCCGTTTATATGGTCTTTACAGAATAAATGATTTTTGACATTGACTTTGACATTCTGAGTGATATCTAGTTTCAAATATAGTCGTAACGTGAAAAGACGGTGGATTGCAATTGGTGAACATAGTGTTGGTTTTTACGAACGCGCGTATTTACGAAACTTGTCACGCAAAATAAGGGGCATGGTTTTACCTAAAATGGTAAAGTTCTGTTTGAAAAATGCAAAATGAGCATGAAATATTACGCTGATGAAAACGTAAAGAAGTAGTAAGAGGCAGCATAATAATATTTTATGATAATACCTTTATATATATGAAAAACACACTATATAAGTTCCACACAATTATAATTAGTTTTATCACTGTTTCGTATTTTATTTATAATATTACATGTGTCGAATCGTCAGGACAAGTGTATAGTGTGTTTTTCATATATATAAAGGTAGTAAAATGAAGTTCCATCAAGAAGTTTCAACAAATTCAATCAACTACATTTTATGAAAATTAACTGTATCTAAGAAAGATATTATTTATTATTAACCATGAAAATATTATATCTACCTGATTATATCTATCAAGAATGACTTCGCATGCAGTCCTGCCATGTCCATTCCCAGTTATAACCCTGTTCATTATATCAGGGAGCCAAATATTGAGTCCATTTCCCCTGAAAATGTTAATTGACAATTAATTACTTAAGGCGAAAAATCTACTCCAAAATGATAGTCATTTAAATATTATTAATACTAGTCAAAATAATAATATTGAAATTACTATCATTTTAAAATAAAATTTGGAAATCTGAATTTTTAGCGAATACTTATCACTCATTAAAATTGGATCCTATCGCGATTAATTAAAAAGTGGTTTTATTACGAAATTAGAAAAATTTGAACTCTAATATCTGATTACATTATTATTTACAAGCTTCCGCCCGCGGCTCCACCCGCGTGGATATCGGTTATCACGACCAAACATAGCCTAGATATGTCCTTTCTCAAGGTCTAATTTTACTTCTATACCAAATTTCATCAAAATCGGTTCAGGTGTTTAGGCTGAAAGACGGACAAACAGACACACATACACTTTCCCATTTATAATATTAGTATGGATAAGTAAAGCTAATATAAAATTGTTAAAGATGCTCACGCGGCATAAATTCCAAATAACAAAAATCCATTGAGTAGTACCCATTTCAAATAGGACCATTTAAATAAAGGCACAGTCTGTATCTTCAATGTAGTCCAAAAGTCCCCTGTCTTTGTTAAATTCGGTGGTGCAAGAAGTTTCTTAATCTGTAATGATTCCGAATTTTTTTCATCAATTTATAATTAGGCACAGCGAGAAGGCAAACGGAAGGCATGGCTCCCAGTCAGATGGACTGACGTCCTGAAAATGGTGGCTGGGCCAGACTGGATACGAAAGGTAGGGGATCGGTAGCAGTGGCACAGTGAGCTGAAATAGGCTAATTGATTGATTATATAGAAAGATAAAACTTGAGACTAAGTAACACATGAATTGGTGAAAAATTCTAAGGCCGTATTCTATTTACTCTACTAATAGTTGAGACTAATATCTTAAAGCGTGGCATGAATAAACATTTGTGGGCGTTGAATTGTAGAGAAAAATTTAATTGGTCTAACCGGGGTTTGAACCCGCGATCTTTGTCTTACAGGGGCAATGCTTTGATCCACTAGGCTACCAGATCTCGCCCTAACCAATTCAAATTTCTCCTTCTATATCTGTCTTTGAGGCGACAGTGGAGCATCTACCGACATTCTTACGAACTATGTGAAACAATGAATGAATTTATGAGGCAAAAATCGCTGATTCAAACCCCGCCTAAACCGATTCAATTCTTCCTCTTCAATTTGATTTGAATATTTAGCATAAAATATGCTTAAAAATTTAATTCAAATTTGTGGGGGTTGTCACGGAAGGGACCACCACTGTCTAGCTACGCTCATATGATGATATGATGCGACAAAGTACATACAAGAGGGAATAAATCACTAAATAATTTATACTTACGGGAAATTGCTCAGGTTTTTTGCCTTTGTTACCTGCATACATGATTTGTAACACTTTAAGTGCTTCATCAAACTTATCTTGTGTGACGAGAAACTTTGGACTCTCTGGACTGAAGGTCAGCAAGATAGCGATTACTATGAAAAGAATCGCGTACATTATGTTTAAAAGACGCCAAGGTCGAAAGAAGTACAAACCGAAAGATACTCTGAAGTCTAGAGGTAGTATTGCCCAGGCTAACACTGAAACGAAATTTTAAAAAAATCCTTAATGGTGTGTTCACAACATTTTTGGGGTTATGATCAAATTTCAATGCTATGTCGAGTATGTTTTTTACTAGATTATGCTTTAGAGCGGAATCCTTAAAAGCTTCTTCATCTTCACACCTTGCATGACCTTTAACTAGCATACATAAGCAACCATGGAGGCTGCTGTTGAATTACCATCATACCTGCACAACCAATTTGCGATATTGAAGTACTGTAGAGTCAGATTTTTTAGGGCTCCAACTACCCGTAACGAATACCACAGATGTTAGTATGATTTTCTGATGCTGATATCTAGAGTTATATTACTCTAAACAGAAACGGACCGAGGATGGACCCCTGGTGTATCCTGACTGTGATAGAAAAGGGCTTCGTCAACAGCGCTCGGTGGTCTGAATCATGGAATCGTGGTGTTAGATACTACATTAAACTTAAATTGTATAAAACTTACGGGGTGCGAGAGTAGATCCTGCTAACTGTATAGAATTCAATACAGATAAAAATACGTCTCTGTACTTCAATGGTAACATCTCACCGATAAATATGTAAGGTGCTGTTGATGGACACGCTATACTGCGAAAAAATAAAAGTTATTATTACTATTTGTATACTTCTACACGTATGCCTGAAAAGCTCTTGAGTAGGACATGCCAAGAGTACCCGAAACGGCTGAGCATGTATGAAAACAATTATGGAAGTAGAAGAAGCGAAAGATGTATGCCAGGATCGTAGCAGGTGGAAAAATGTAATCTTAGCATACCCCACTGGGAAAAAGCCGTCACTAAATTTATTACTATTTGACATGTTATAACTTATAAATATAAAATTGAACAGTAAATCTTACCAAAGAGACGAAATAAATTTACAAATTGAAAAGCTTATTGAATCTGGCATCAGTCCAGCCAACAAACTGAAAATTCCAGAACCCAAGGAACTGTATATAAGCATATTTTTGCGTCCTCGAGTGTCCACCAAATATCCCCAAAAGTATGACGTTAGCAGTATCCCTGGTAAGGAAATACAAAGAAGAAGACATTATATTATATATTATACACTATAAAAATATTTTACCTATATCATAATATGGATGATGCTGCAAACTAACTAAGAAATAAGGATATCATCATAAAATCTTTGTGGTCCCATTAGTGGATCGTACTGGTGGGACCAGGGGTAGACGCCCTGTCTGTAATGATCAGGTTTCCGCAGGGGTCTTGTATTTTACGAAACAATTTTATTGCTGAAGAGTTTTGTTTCAAACTAAAAATATCCTTCGAGTTTTCTGGATACTCTATGTGGTGTGGTTTGATAGTCCGATATTTCGGAGTTGTTGCAGGCGCCATGATCACGGAGGAACTGTAGTCCTGGTGGCTAATCGTGAAAATTTTGAAGAGAAGATCTACCTTTTTTCGTAACAATATACTCTATCTGACGCTTAGCATCACTACCACTGGTTTTGCGGTGTAGGCCACTTAGAGTAACCAGCTGATAATACGTGTTATCGCAAAAGTAAGTTGGACAAAGATGTAGATCATGTAATTAATCCGGTAAAAAGCCAGTCGAGCTCACGCACTTCACTTGATTTAAAAAAAATTAAGGGTTAATAAAATTCAGTAGTATATAATCTTTTAAGACCTTTTCAGAATAAATTCAGTCAATTCAGTTCAACTCAATATTAATTAGTCTAATTTTATTGGACTTTTAAGCATGTCACCTCACCAAGAAGCTAATGTTATTGTGGCTTTTAAAAACGATTCGACTATAGTCTTAACTTCTGGTAGCAAATAAAAATAAACTTACCTATAAAAGGTATTGAAATAATAAGCCCTCGCTGTTGATCTGACATTAATAAATCGCATACAGCCGCTGGTAAAATCAGAGAGGTGCCTGTTACGTCTAAAGTGCTTGCTATGAGAAGCCACGACAAAATGATGCAGTATTTTATGTTATACCAGCCGATTCCTGTAAAAGACATACATATAAATGTCACAAAGAAACAGGCCACCGATTCTGCAAATTTTATGACATAACCAAACCACTATCATACCGCTGACATTGCATACAATGCAATTAAATTTTAGACTTTATGCCTGAGTCTGAAAGTTCAAAATGAAAAGAGAAAGAGTTTATAACATTTTTCATTCACTCTTCAAGATTGTCATTTAATTTTAGACTTTAAGAGTATTATTATAAAGTCTAAAGTTAAATGGCATTGGTTACAGTGTCTGTGGTACCGCAGTGGTTTTGCTATGGTAAAAATAATAGCAGAATTAGGGCCCTGGTCAGTTAGATAGAGCTAATCCTATCCATATTTCTATTACTGTTAATCCTGTACACTAGGATCAACAGTAATACTCGAAATCCACGAATACATCGAATATAATGACATTCTGGTAGTTTCAAGAAAAGTTAAACTGTCAAGGTCGCCATCCAGTTATACTTGAAGTTACATAAATTATGTAAATAAGACCGTGAAATATACATTATCGATTTCGAATTTCATTGGATTTTATTAATATGAGTAATTTGTGTTCTATAACTTAGGTACGACTTTAGTAATGTCTGAGCATTTCCTTCAACCCCGTAACTATGAAGCTTCCCAAGTAAGATATTGTAATATACTCTGTCAAAAGCTTTTGTCATATCTAAATACAGCGCTGTAACTTTTTTCTTGTATCAATTGCTGTGGTCACATTAAACAAGAAATTATAAATTGCCATATCTATAGTTTTAAACTTACGAAAGCCGAACTGTAATTCCGATAATTTGTTGTTGGTCTCAAAATAATTGGACAATCTATCGCAAATAACCCTCTCAAAATGTTTTGCTAATACTGGAATTAATGCAATTGGTCTATAGTTACTTATTTCCTTAGGATCTCCCTTTTTGAGTATTGGTTTTACTATAGATATTTTCAGTTTCTCTGGAAACTACACATATTAACTATATGGCACAGCACTGGAGAAATCTTCAAAGCCACATCTTTGAGTATCTTGATAGGTATTATTTTTTAATATGTCATTCGGTACACATGGAGTCATGAAAATAGAATTGGATTTATTATATCTTATATCATAGATTATGTCATTATTACTATTTATTTTGTCAGTTGTTGTAAAATAATTATTAAATGCATTAGCTACGTCATAGGAATTGGTTATTAATTTATTGTCATATTTTATCTCCGAGACATTTTGAACAGGTTCGTTGTGTAAACTATCTCTAATTATTATCAACGTAGCTTTACATTTATATTTAGCCATTTTTATTCTGTAGTCGTTTTGAGATCTTTGAGTGAGTGCAATTACTTTTTTTATATCTCTGTTTTTGTAATATGATCATCGTCTATTCGTCTATCGTCTGTTCTACAGAAGTTCATGCATGATTTTACTACATTTTTTAATATCTTTTGATACCCATTTAGGTTTTCTATTTAGTGAAATTCTATTTTTTTTTTTACAAGGAAAGCATATTGCGTATTTATTGTTCGGTAAAAATGTCATGAAAATGGTCAAATGCAGAATTGGCATTATCTTCTTCAAATAAACTTGAAATGTTAATTTATTAAGACATGTCCTAAATATTTGTTTATTGCCTTGACTGTAGTCTAGATTGAACTTGAAATAAAAACTGAAACCAGCTAAATATTCTTGCTATCTTTTTTACACGAAATTTGATAGTTTGGAATGTAAGGTCGGAAACAGAAAATTCAATTATTTCGCCCGTAGTACCTCGAATGTTATGTATTATGTTATCGAGGCCTGTACCTTTAGGTAGCCTCGTGGCTTGTCGAAATTGAAAATTTAGATTATATGACATTATCAGGTTTTGGAAATCTATTGATGTACGAATACATCAAAAGATTTCCAAAATCTGGTTTAAGAATGTCAATATTAAAGTCACCGCATAATAGTACCTTGAAATCACTCTTAAAACAATTTTTTTTGAGTATTTGCTCAAATTTAACAAAAAATATTCTTAGGAATTTCGAGTAGTTGCGCGACGGTTTGTAGATACAGGTTATATAGATTTTATGTAAAGGCAATAGGATTGCGGAACATTCAATTACATTCATTACTGACATGTCAACAATATCATTAATATTTTCAAACTTATAGCAGCTTTTTAACATTATACACGAGCCAACCCGACGCTAGGTTCTAAAAAAACACAAAACTAATTTGAAGCCACTCAAATTAAGAAGATTTAAATCCTCATTTTCATATTCTGTTCTGTTACACACAGTATATCCAAATGCTTGCTCGTATCCACCATATTGCATATATGCACACCCATTTGATTCAATTTGTTAATGAGACCATCAATGTTCTGATGAATTAGATACATAAAATTATTCTCGAAAAAACATTTCTTCACAATTATTTTGATTTATTAGTTCTAGCATATTTGCAAAATTACAGTAATTTATACTTTGGTCGCTATGATTTGAGACACAATGAGTTGGATTAGTTTGTGTGCTTTTATGGACAGATTTCTTACTATGATACATTTGTCTTTCAATACCTTCTCTATATTTATTTATGTCATCTTTGTATGTCATATGAAGTATTTCCCTTAATAAGTGTCTACTTAAATTAGCTGAGAAGTAGTGGTTATTGTTGTATTGTTGACAGATATACTTTATTTCGTAATTAAGTTTAAACTCATTCAAATGTGAATTTCTTGGCATATATCTTACTATAACATGAGTGTGTCTCATAGAATTTTACCAAGAGTTAGACGTAGAGAGTTAAACGTAGTTCATATAGATTTGTGTCATTGGTTCCACTAATTAGAATGAAATTATCCATTTTGGTCAATGAGCGTATTTCGGAAGACATTGATTTTATTAGACTCCGGGTCCTTGCACCAACCTTCCAGAAGCACGTTACACGATAGGTGGTTCCTAGGATTCTTCTCAGTGATTTTCTTACTCCTTTTCCCTGTTGATCAGCTATTATGTAGACCTTTCTCTTTGGTTTCAGTGGGGTTTATATTTGCATCCCTTCACCTATGTCTTCTAATTTCTCTTCGGCATGAGTAGTACAAGTAGTTACGTAGTTTACAATATCTGTTGTCATCTTCATATTATTTGTTTTTTTTTTAGTATTTATATCCCCGCTTTCATTAAACTCCTTATCCCTAAGTTTAATCATCGATGCTTTAGGTTTTTTATTCTTTTTTGCTGACTGTACTAATGGGCTTGGCATGTGTACCACATTCTTGTAATTTTCATTTTTTTGGCGGTTTTTTCAAGGTTTCGTCTTAATTCTTTATTCTGAATGTTGAGATTGTCGATTTCTTGACGAGCCGATAATAACTCAACATTTCATTTTTCGATTTGGTCCATAAGCTCTGTATAGTGGAATGTTTCTCTATTTTCCGGTACACTCATAATTGTGTCATTAAATAAAGTACAATTTGGTGAGTTACTTTCAGGCGTAAATGTTCTTTGCCTTCATAATGTAATATTATCATTATTCTCCATTGTCATAAGAAATTTTGTTAACGGGTTGCATTTTAGTACCTAATGTAGTGTGTAGGTGTCTCACACTATTTTTGTTTAGGTTTTTTAAAAAAATGGTAAAGAATGGTATCCCTTCTGGCCGCTTTTATAAATTCCTTACAGCCTCTGTGTTGTACCGTGACGATATCGTGTCGTTCTTTTGTTCAAAATAAAAAAAGCATCCATTTAAAACCAGTCTTTATTACCTCACAGGTATGATAAAATTTTTGGATTAGGTCTTGATTATTTACCTTCATTGAAATTGCTTTTTCTTGAATTGGGTCTTTCTTGCTACCGTGAAAAAATGGTCAAGTTTGAATAATAACTGACTTTATAATTTATAATTTCCACTTTTTATATTCTTACATGATTGTATTTGTAGATACTTAGTAGGTATAAATATGATCACTAATGAATGTCTTTGTTTGCAACTTTCAAACTTTTGGGTCTTTTTACACTTTACTTTTCACAGTTGTATTTTTTCCGATTGCTTGTAAATGGTACTGATAACATTTCTGCGCACATATCACACTTTTTTGTACCAGATTAATACTTTTCTATAACAATAAAATAAACTATTTCTATTTTCTTCAATTTTTAAATACAGAGAGATGTTTACATTACGGCACCAGTGTTGCCAGTTTAACAATGGTAATACGAGACCAAACAATTCTACAAATTCTGGAAGTCAACCCAGCGACTGAATGCCAAGCCTGCGGCGCCGGTGAGCGTCAATGGCATATCTGAGCCTGGGGAGATAGCGGAGGTGTTTAAAAGGCAGTTCACGGTGGCATCTAGATTGCCTGTACAGGAGGCGAGTTATGAAATCGTTAAGAGCCTGGCCAATCCTATCAATGTTACACCGAAAGAAATAGGAGAGGTTATTAAAACCATGACAAGGGGTAAGTCTCCTGGGCATGATGGCTTAAGCATAGAGCATTTTCAAAATGCGGGCCCACATCTGCCAAGGGTTCTGTCCATAGTGTCCATGCTATATGATCTTTGTTTGAGGCACTCGTACTTACCTGTCGAATTATTGAGGACTATAGTTGTGCCTATACTAAAAAACAAGACAGGAGATGTCTCAGACAAGGATAACTATAGGCCAATTTCGTTGGCGACGGTAACCGCTAAGGTGCTTGACGGTGTACTGGAGCGAAGAATCTCGAGTAAGCTCAGTCTCCATGATGCGCAATTCGGTTTTAGGTCCGGGCTTTCTACTGAATCGGCTATTCTGGCGCTTAAGTACACGGTCAACTACTACACTAGCAGAAACACCCCAGTGTATGCCGTATTCTTGGACCTGTCGAGGGCATTTTACCTGGTTAATTACAATATCTTATGGTCCAAATTAAGAGAGCAGAATATCCCTGATGAGATGATTGCACTTTTAGAGTACTGGTATGATCATCAAATTAACCAGGTCAAATGGTCTGGGGTTTTCTCGGAGGAGTATGGGCTGCGGTGCGGTGTGAGGCAAGGTGGATTGTCCTCGCCCTCGTTTTTCAGCCTATACATCAATCGGTTGGTCGAGGAGCTCAGTAGCACAGGTGTCGGATGCTCTATAGATGGAATGACAATTAATAGCATCAGTTATGCAGACGACATGGTGCTGCTGAGCCCTTCGATTGACGCACTAAGTCAACTCCTTGAGGTTTGCGAGAGATACGCGTTATCACATGGTCCCCTGCATAATATGAGGAAAAGTGAGCTCATGGTGTTTGGAGGAAGGTTGAAAAGGGACAGGGCTATACCGCCTGTATACTTGTATGGTAGGGCATTAAAGAGAGTGTCGTGTTTTAAGTACCTTGGCCATGTTGTGACTGAGGATCTGAATGATGACCAGGATCTGGAAAGGGAACGAAGAGCGTTGTCGGTACGATGCAATATGCTGGCTCGCAGATTCGCAAGATGCACGAAGGCGGTAAAGATAACTCTTTTTAAGGCTTACTGCCAGACCTTCTATACGTGTAGTCTGTGGGTCAGACATACGCAGAAGGCCTACAATGCTCTTCGGATCCAGTACAACAATGCGTTCAGGATGTTGTTTAGGCTGTCGCGGTTCTATAGTACCTCGGCAATGTTCGCTACAGCGGCTACGGATGGCTTTGCGGCAATAATGCGCAAGAGAACGGCATCGCTACTGAGCAGAATACGTGGGAGTACCATCGGCATCCTGAAAATAATAGCTGATAGTGCTGATGGTGTCTTTCAGCATTGTTGCCGTATACATAATGGCGGCTCTGATGCTTCAGAAAGATACCTGAACTGATTTTATTTTTAAGCTATTGCATAGCTTCTATCGAGGGCCTTGACGGGGACCGAATCCAGAAATTTCGTAACGAAAAAAAACCTCACGCTCGTTTCTTTTCGGCAGTCTTCGACACGGTGTTCGTGTGCGTGCAACTAGCCGTATTGTACGACTCTACGAAGCTCGCACGAATCGAGACGAGCTGCTCCGAAATCGGACGAATACATAAGCAGCGTATGAGAAAGTATATAGGTGTATTATACTATTACTATATTACTATTTATACCTAATTATTTATACCTATTATTTATACCTAGATATTTTCGTTTTATAGAGAAGAAAAGCGTAAAGAGCTAAAAAGAAAAAAAAAACGAATGCACGTCAAAGGGCATATTATCATTTAATTTGTTTTTATTGACGTGACAACGTCTTATAAATTGGTTTGCCGGGTGACACTTCAAGAAACTGCGTTACGCTCCGCTCACGTTATGCGCTCACAATGAGAGCGAGTGAGAGGCACGCGTCCCTTCCACTCGGGCATGGTTAGCCCGCCTAAGAGCGAGAGAGACAGACATAAAAAGTCGTTGTCACGTAAAACTTTCGCCCGTATACCGACTTTACAGGCAACCAATTTTTTTTAATTTGTTTTTAATTTTTTGGGTAATTAGTGGATAAGATGTACTAACATAGTTTATTAAGTTGTGATACTAACAATCATTGTATGGATTTTTAATCTGAAATAAATGATATATAATATAATTGATGATAAATCAATTTTTTTATCGATTTTGAATCGATTTAAATATATTTTATCTGTTCTTAATAGAAAAATTTAAACATAAAAAATATTTTTTTTCTCAGCTTGATATTGACATTTGACTTTGACTGTTGCGAATTTATATATATAATACTAACCGTTGCCCGGGCACCGCGAGTGTATTACCGCGCTGTTCCGTCAAACCCCAAGCGGTGCCCGAGCACCGCACCTCCCCAGGCGCCTTTAGGCTTAATTTCAATGTTTTTACGTTCTACTTTTGTATGAAGAAGTTTCTTCTCTTATTCTTTCTTTTTCTATAACATTTCCTTGACATTTGAAGCATAATTTTATTATACCTGTGATTCGATATTTTTTTTTGCGGCATTGACAGTTGATGCTATTTTTAGAGTGCGTCAGGTTTATAGTGCGTGCGGTTGTAGTGAAATACTCGGATTTATTCACATAAGTAATGTTTTCAAGTTTAGCAAAATAAATAGATTTGTATATGTCCTTTACACACTGCGTAAGACTTCTAATCAAAAAACAGTATTAGCAGCGTACCACGGATACATATCTTCTATCTTAAACTACGGGCTTATCTTATGGGGGAATTCAACAGAAGTACAAAGGGCTTTTATAGCTCAAAAAAAGTGTGTAAGAGCCATTGCTCGTATACCACCTTGGCAATCTTGTAAACCCTTCTTTAAAGAGTACCGTATACTGACCTTGGCCTGTATATACATTTTAGAAGCTGCTAAATTTGTAAAACTACCCCCCACACCTGTTCAAAAAGGCAAAAGATCTTTATCCCAGAAATACTAGACGTCCAGACAGAATCGTCTTGACAAAGATACCAAGAACCACAATGTTTCTCAAAAATTGTACAGCAATGTGTGGCCGTGTTTATAACGCAGTGCCAGATGAAATAAAACATTTACCCACGAATAGATTTTGTAAAAAATTTAAATCTTGGCTCTTAGAAAAATCATTTTATACTTTAGACGACTACTTTAAAAATAAAATTTATTTAATGACATTCAAATTTGTAATACCTAGTGTGGACATTATTAATGTATTTATTTTGGACATTGTGAATTATCTCGGACATTATGACTATTTTATTATTATTGCTATGTTGACATCTTGTATATACGACATTTTGTATTGTAATCTTATTCTTTTAATAATTGTATTTCAATTTTGTTTATAATGAAATAATTTAAATAGAGGTAATATTTGCATGTCACTGAATTGTAGATTTGCGGAACTGTATTATATTTATGTAACATCGTATATGACCACATATCTGCAAATAAAATAATTTGAATTTGAATTTGAATTTCTTATTAGAAATATGCTTTCTCGGTTTATAATAATTCTATTTAGGTAATAGTTTTTAAAAAAAACATCGTTATAACCAATACTTAAGCCCCAGAAAGTTACCGATTTCCGAGTTATTTTAACGATGTTTGTCAGTGAATACAGTGAAAAGTTTAGACTTTTTATCTCTGTAAATTCATTAGAACTCGTTTTGAGAACTATTATGTTCGTAATTATATATTTCACTCAGCTAAACAAATTTAGTGAGAAACCGTTATAAATTGGCAGTTCAGTTAACCATGCAATTTTTGTATTTATTTCTACTGACATAAATCGGGTCTAAATTTCTGTGAAGTATTTGTTGCAGATGTTTTGAATAGGGCGGTCACGATATTTTTATGTGGTGTTATTATAAACATCTTGAGGTCTTTTATCAAATTATTTACGTTATTAGATAGCATAGGTCCTTATTCTTTGAAATTCATTTGAATTGAACGTGGTTTCCAAATTTTGGATGATGAAACAATTCTGTCAATAATTCAGCAGTGGCTTGTACCTTCTTCGAGAGCTGTCGGCTTCCAATACAACTTGGCTACTTAGGGGTCGCGTATAATCCCGACATATATATCGTAAAGCTTATTATGTTTATACTTTATACTACTATATACTATTGTAACTGCATTGTAGGCGAGCGAACTGTAGGTACCTTAACTGGCTCGGTACTAAGATATTAGGAACCACATTGTAGGTACAATTGTGCAGGGAAACCTGCACAATTCTAATTCGATATTTTAATTATAATAAAAGTTGAATAAACTGTGTATCACTATAATGTCATTTTTTTTATCCTGGCTTTCCATTCGATAAAATCTTTCCTGTTATCTTTTAAGGCCATAAGTAAACATTTATAATATAGGTATCTTTTAAAATATTCCCCTCTAAATACTATACCAATTAGTGCTTAAAGAACTTAGTAGCCATAAGTAAACATTCATAATATATCTTTTAAAATATTCCCCTCTAAATACTATACCAATTTGTGCTTAAAGAACTTAGTAATCAGATCTTTTATAACATAACCTCACTTTTACTAAACCACTAATAACTCTAATCTCAGATTGTCAAATCCTACGAAATTTTCAGAAAGGGATTGGTAAATCGATGTTTATTAATTGAGACCATTTTTGAAGTGAAAACTTCTTTAGCGGCGTTGGATGGGTGTAAAATGTTAAGGGAGCGTCAGGATTAGTTGACCTTTGAACCGTAACCGACGACTGACGTCATACAAGATTAGGTAAAGACTATCTATTTTGCAATTTACCATAGATGTCGTCGTAGCTTAAACGGTAAGCACTTCGACTGTAAGTCCCTATAGTTTCAGATAGTATCGGGTTCAAACCACCTGGCCTTCTGAAACTTTTTGTGATTATTTTTTCTTTTTGTAATTTATTACTTTTTATGATTATTTTTTCTTTCTGTAATTTATTACATTTTGTGTTTATTTTTTCTTTTCATAATTTATTAATTTCTTCTGACAGAAAATTAGCAGAAAATAAGTGATAGGTTCTATGATTAGCGCTATATTATAGGTATGGTATGGTATGTTCTTTTTTATCTTTTTCTATGTATAACGAAGAAAGAAAAAAAAGAAAATGTTTTCACTTCTGCCGGCACTCCCAGAGTGCAACCCGTCTTTTTTTATCTCGTCACATTCTGGGCCGAAGAATGTATATAGGTAATGGTTTCCGTCTCCCTTGTGCCATCAAATTTCTACCACCAGTAAAATATAATTTAGTATGCGTAAAATAAATGTATAAATATTACCTACAACTTCAAGAGCTTGATCCAAATCAGCATCATACTTCTCCTCTTGCTTCACTATATTTCCCGCATTAGTTATCTGCATTTTATCACACAGTACACACTTAGCACTTTATCTCACAATTGTCAGTCAGCAGATGATATTATATAGAATATAATATTCAAATATCATCTGCATCCAAATCGTGGTAGTACAATATTGTTGATGGACAGGTTTTATTGGCGATCCTTTAGAGTGTACCTATTATATGTATATTTCTAGTTTCTGTTGTAAACAAGTTTTACTAAACTTGTTATCGTGTTACGAATGTTCTTAATGAACGGAGGTCTCAAAAGACGTTCGTGTGAACGAGTAAAACCTGTCAAGGGCGAGTCGGACTCGCATACGAAGGATTCCGTACCATAATGTCTTTTTTTCTGTTTTAGTATTTGTTGTTATAGCGACCACAAAAATGCCTACATCTCTTCTATACTATATAATTGTAAAGTAGTCGTGTCTGTACATTGGAGATATTTAAAAAAAAATACTTGGAGTATGTTATATTAACGATACTGAACACGAAAATATTTTTTTTGGAATTCTTGTCTGTTTGTCTGTTTGTCTGTTTGTTCTCTATACTATATAATTGTAAAGTAGTCGTGTCTGTACATTGGAGATATTTAAAAAAAAATACTTGGAGTATGTTATATTAACGATACTGAACACGAAAATATTTTTTTTGGAATTCTTGTCTGTTTGTCTGTTTGTCTGTTTGTTCGCGATGGACGCAAAAACTACTGAACGGATTTCGATGCGGTTTTTTTTGTTAGAAAGGGCTTGCTCCAACTTAAAATCTTACGTTTATTTGATCACAATCGGTTGAGTAGAACCAGAGATGTGAGCAATAATGTTGGTTTTTTACGTGAGATTATTTTTGTGGTATATTTTTTATAGCTTATCATATATAAGCAACTACGTAAATAAATAGACTTTATTTTTACATACACAATTGTGTATACAGATTCGTATATAATCAATAAATTAAAATTTGAGATTTTATTATTTAGTTACAAAAATACAACTAGATGGCGATCACGCATTTTTAAACAAGGTATGGTTTCGTTCACAACAGAGGTATATAAGAAAATACATTTTTTAATTATATAATTTAGTTACATCAATTACATCATATAGTTTCGTGCACAATAGAATATATAAGAGCTATCATTGCGATTCCTAAAAAATGTTTCGAATTTTCACAATTTCTTTTAATATCCTGAGTCTTCTTCTTCATCCTAGCAAGCATTAATCGCAGTCGCATCCGAAGCTTTTTACCTTCAAGGCGAGGATCCGCTTTTACCAGTCTAACTGCGAATTTGGCTGAACCTTTGAAATTTCCCGTGAGTCGACTACCATCTGACCTCCACAACCCACAGGCGATATCGAAACATTGCATCTGGACCAGTTGTTGGACTTTTGAGGGCTTCAACTACCCGTAACGACTGCCGTACAATAGCTGTTCGTATGGCAACTGAGACCGACGGCTTAACGTGATTTCCGAGGCACGACCAGACCAATGCAAATATCCATATTCATGCATACAAATATTTGCACTGAGCGGGAATCGAACACGCACATCCTGCGTAGCAGCCGCGTTCAGTACCGCTAAGCCACAGAGGCGGTCGACCCTTAACATCCTGCGTAATTCATACTAATATCATAACATAGCGAGTCTGAAACTCTGTATGAAAGTTGTTAGACTGTGCTAACATTATAAATGTAAAAGGAACCCTGTCTATCTGTCCGTTGCCTTTCACGCTTTAAACGCTGAACTGAACCGATGTTGATGAAATTTGATTAGAGTTTAAGAAAGGACATGGGCTAACCTTTATAGCCAATAAATAAAATGTTAACGAGTTAAAGCGATTAAGGACTAAGGGAACAAAGAAGAGGCACTGAACAAAAGTAACTGGTATTACAGCTGTTCTGGTAGAAGTCGGTGCATAGCCCGAGCAACCATATATAAGTTAATTACATCATAGTACTTCAGGCACATTAAACAATGTTGGCACCGACTTCTCACAGTGTTTCTTGAAGTCGGTTTAACTTTATTATTATAATTTTATTTATTTTACCTTTATAGTGTGTAAGTATCTAACCGATTCATCGTTGATCATTTGCTTAGTTTGTTATTTGTTTTTACTATCAGTTTAACATCATGATTTTAGAGGCAAATACTTAAATAATGTAAAAGCAATAGAAACAGCAATTTTGCCTACATTTTAAGGATTTCCCTAGATTTCTAGATTCTTACTCTCTGAATCCCGCCATCTGATTCTGTCTCCCTTCGCCAGGCACCGCCCTTTCCTTTCCAACCAAAAAAAAATATAAAAATCCGTTTCGCAAATTATGGCCTTAACATATAACGGTTTTTCGCCTATTTAGTTCCCATAGTAGTAGAATTCTGAGAAATCCTGATACATGAATTCATATTTTGTGGTAGTGGCGATGGGTCCCTATAACTCAATTCCTACCGGCTTCCCTTTGCATAGATGGTAGAGACGTTTAAATTCGATAAACTACATCGAGGTAAGAACTATCTTCCACCGACTTCCATTTAGAAAATTTTCACCCTTTGTCAATCTTCTTCATCCTAGCGTCAATCCCAGTCGCATCCGAAGCTTTACAATTGGAGTCTAGGGTCAGCTTTTTACCAGTCTAACTGCGGATTTGGCAAAACTGCGATATTTTCTGTGAAGCGACTACCATCTGACCTCCACAACCCAAAGGTGATATAGAAGCATTGCAGCTAGACCAGTTGTTGGATTTTTGAGGGCCTCAACTACCCGTAATGACTGTCATAGATGTCTGTATGACAACCGGGACCGACGACGTCTTAACGTGCTCTCCGAGGCATGATCAGACCAATGCAAATACCCATATTCATGCATACAAATATTTGCACTGAGCGGGGATTGAACCCGCGCCTCCTGCGTAGCGGCCGCGTTCACACACTTTGCCACTGTAATGGCTTTACTGGGGAACATTCTCCCTACCAGAGCCACTGAGAAAACGTACTTAAGGCTGATAAATATAATTGCACTAATTTACTCAATGTAAATTGATTAATATGCACGCGCTGTAAAGTGTTATTATTAAGTTGTATTTTATCAATTGTTACAAAACTGTAATTTTAATAGAAAGCGCCTAGACATTCATTTTTTGAAAACGAAACAACATGATTGCTACCACAAACAAAGTAGGCGCTTTTTCCTGTAATTTTGAAGTTTTATCTCAGGTTATTTCATTTATTCATTAATTATTAGTACGTTACATTTTAGGCATACAAATACTATAAGTTACATAAATATTTTGTCACAGTTATACCAAAGACATAGAATATGTCCGCATCTGGATTATTTTTCAAAAAGGCATTCAGGTATTGCACAGCTCTGTAAGTAGGGCTACTCTATACCAAAAAACGCCAAGCTGGTGGACAAGTCCAGAGCTAATGCTGTTGCCGTCCAGCGCCACACGTGTACCTGTCCGGCACATAGACGTGGATACATTCAAGACCCGAAGGGTTGTCCACTTTAAAATTTAAATGCAAATAATAGTACATGACGTGCGCTAACTCCAGCCTAAGTCGTAATGTATCAAGACCGACCATCCCTGATACGAAGATGGACGGGTAAATAAATGGATAGGATCTCGGCATCAGATACCGGACTTCTTCGATATGGGATCCTTCTGAAAGTATACGCTATCCAACACCATAAGAATTACAAAATTCCGTTTATCATTCAACGAATTGCGAACTTCCTTTTGAGTGAAAATTCATCAATGAATAAATCCTGATGAAATAGATAGACCCATAAGAGCTTGGCAAAAGGTATAGCGGAGTAGAAAAGAGAGACAACTGGGAAGAAACAAGGTTAGGGGCAGAGATGGGAGTAGAGAGTAGAATAGAAATGCAAGTTAGAAAGTCGAGTAGAGTGGCGAGTGGATAGGCAAGATTTTTAAATGTTTTTTTAATGTTCTTGATGCTAGACAAAATAAATGTGTACATTCGTTCATATTTAGTCTTAAGCAATCAATCTTCGTATTTTGACATTTCAAAATGCTGCAATGGAGTTTGTTGCTCCACTAGCGCCTAAGAAGCGGTGGTAAATTTAGTTTTAAGCGGAATTTGACGGCAAAAGATGTAATCACGTTGCACAATTTTGCGAAATAAAGAATTTGAATTTGTAGTAGGGAGTCGAGTAGAAAGGCTACTAGAGAAGTGAATGGGAGGCAGGTGGAAAGGCGAGTAGAGAGTCCAGTACAGAGTTGAGTAGAGACGAGTAGAGAGTGAAACAGGGATGATTATAGAGGCAAGTAGAAAGTCGAGTAAAGAGTCAAATAGAGAGGCGAGAAGAGTATCTATTAAGCTCTCAATGCTCGACTCTGCGCTAAAATTTACGACACTACGCGATAAGCGACATCCACGCGGGCGAAGCCGCGGGCAACAGCTAGTCATCAATGAAATTTTTAATTGTCTAGATGTCACGGTTCATATGATACGGCTTAGTGATAGACAGGCGGAACTCGAACGAATCCTAGAGTGAAGACCGCGAGAAGGCAATCGAAAGGTAGGTTACCTTCTAGCAGATGGACTTATAGTGACAACCTGAAAAATGTGAATGGAACAGATAAGATGCAGAAGGCGGAGGATCGGCAGAAATATTGCACATTGAGAGGCCTAAGTCCAGCAGTGGACTGCAATAGGCTAATAGATTGATTGATACGTAACCCTAAATAGTAATGGATATACTCACCCCATTCAAGCTTCAATGTCTTACTAGTTGAAACTGATAATGATAATTTGATAACATTGTGTAGGCTTACCAGTTGTTGAATTTATGTATTGGGCACATTTTCATGAGGACACTTTAATCTAAATTATACATATTAACTTCGAATACTATGTCTATTGTAAGAAACTACATTATCAGTACATCATTGCAAATGCCGTGAAATAGGCAATTGCAGGTCAAGTATTTGTTTGATGGCCGAAGCATAGATGAGAACTTCATTTATATGAGACTAGCGATCCGCTCCGGCTTCGCACGGGTGGTAAAACGTTCCCGTGGAATTCCAATATAGCCTATGTCACTCAGGGTGAATGTAGCTTTCCAATGGTGAAATAATTTTTAAAATCGGCACTGTAGTTTTTGAGTTTATTCATCACAAATTCCTTTTTATAATAGTAGTGTAGATAAACAATTGCCATTTTCATCGAGGCATAATATAGAGGTTTTCTCCAAAGAACTTTTTATATTATACATTTCATTTTAATTAAAACTAGCGTTCCTTTCCTCCCGTGTGGATCTCCAGATCTCGGTCCAGAATAGCTTGGTGCAGAATATTCCTTTAAGACCCAAGCAGTTTGGTGACTCCTTTCTTTGTCGCACCATTAAGACCTGAAACTCCTTGGCAGCTCACGTGATTCCTTCTTCCTACAGTCCCGGTTCCTTTAAGCGGGGCGTGAAAACGCATCTGACGAGGCCGCCAAGCTGAGTGCCACCATTGTTAACATGGTACGTGTATGTAATGATGACCCTCTTTCCTGAGACTTTGCTTTCAGCTTACCATCAGGTGAGGTGAAGTAGAATTGACGTGACTTACATTAAAAAAAAATTGTAATCTATTCCGCTCCTCTAGACAAGTGGCATTTCGTTTTGGAACAGTGGAATGACGAATGTATGGGATTTGACGTTTATGTCATGCATCAACGACTGTCAGATACGTCAAATCCCATACATTTGTCATTATATCAAACGCCGACCAAGGAAATGCTACTTGTCTGTAGTGGCAGTAGTTTTTGCGGCCGTCGCGAACTAACATCTCCAATCTATATTATTATAAATATAATTATTATCTATTTATAATATATGAATGAATCCCTATTTCCATTGGTCACGCCATCACTTGTGAACGGCTGGACCGTTTTCACTAATTCTGTATTTAGAATATTCGTTACCAAATTTCATCAAATCGGTTCAGGTGTTTAGGCTGAAAGACGAATAAAAGGAACACACATTACATTTATAATATTAGTATGGAAAAGTAAAGCTAATATAAAATTGTTAAAGATACTCACGCAGTATAAATTCCACATAACAAAAATCCGTTGAGTATTACCCATTTCAATCATTAAAGGGGATGGTTCTTACGCAGAGAATTTTTTTTAAAGGGTTACGGGAACGGGAACATAAATCCACACGGGCGGAGCCGTGGGTAAAAGCTAGTGTAATATAATAATTATGTAATAGCCTTCTATTATTCTAGGTATTAACATCATAAGTAGGTATTAAGATCATTGTGGGTACTCGTTCTGACGCTGACTGCACGCTGTATCTGTTGCTGCAGTATGCTCGGCTACAAACTTGTACCTACCTTTATTTCGGTTAGGTAAATAACTAAATAAAAACAATCTTCTAGCGACTTTTTTATAAAAACACATATTAATTAAATAAATTAGGCTAATTAACGGACTAACTAGTGATTCAATTTCAGTATTTAGTTTTTAAAAATAGTTTCTAAACACAAAAATATTAATAAACTGAATTTTCAAATAAAACGTATTAAAAAGACACGTCAAGATTGTTTATATTTAGTTAGTTCAAGTACATCCTCGCACCATTAAGACCTGGAACTCCTTGCCAGCTCACGTGTTTCCTTTTTCCTACAATCCAGGCTCCTAAAAGCATCTGATGACCTGAGTGCCGCCATTGTAAACATGGTAAAAACCGAATGGAGATAGAATCTTGTGTATGCCCACAAGGTAGAAATAAAGAAAAAAATTGAATCTGATTTAACTGCATATGTAACTTTTAATAGTAGTAGGTATGCAATAAATAACATTATATACAATGAACAATACAATATTCTTTATTGTACACCATAAACAATTATTTACAAAAAAAAGACGGGTTGCACTCTGGGAGTGCCGACAGAAGTGAAAACTTTTTCTTTCTTTCTTTCTTCGTTATATACATAGAAAAAGATAAAAAAACATACCATACCTATAATACAGCGCCTATCCTAGACCCTATCACTAATTTTCTGCTAATTTTCTATCAGAAGAAATTAATAAATTACAAAAAGATAAAATAATCACAAAAAGTCATAAATTACAAAAAGAAAAAATAATCACAAAAAGTGTCAGAAGGCCAGGTTTGAACCTGGTACTATCTGAAACAATAATGTCTTACAGTCGAAGCGTTTACCGCTATGCTGCGAAGCTATTTATCGTATATTGCAAAATGGACAGTCTATAGCTAATATTCAACGCCGTTAAAGAAGTTTTCACTTCAAAAACAATTACAATTTACCAATTATGAGGCAGTACAAGTGGCGGTCCTATAGCTAGGTGTGATTTCTTACAGACAACCTGAGACAATGGAGTCTGCGCAGTGGAGTATGCATGGGCAATTAAGTGGTGCACAAATATGCAGATTTTTCTTTTATTACTATTACTACAGATACACAAAGATTATATAGAATGATATACAAAGATATTTATAGAAATATTTTATATACTTACATATTTTTATACTACATAAAAATATTACATAAACTATATAACTATATAAAATAAAAATAAAATATTCTACATTTTGGTAATAAAAATCGTAGAACTATAGTCCTGAACAGAAGCCTTTTGAGGAGACACATTTGATTTTGGTAATAATAACGCGGATGCACTGCAAACTGAAAACAAAATAAATAGTATTGTTTATGACATGTCATAGCACATTAGAGGGTGCCTAAAGGGTCGGCAGCACGAGTATGACGCCCCTGGCGTTGCATACGTCCATAGGTATCCACTCCATTAGGTTGGCCCTGGATGTGTGCTTGTCTGCCATCTAAATGGTATAATAATATAGCTACCTACTGCTTTAACCCAGGTTTAACCCCTAGAGGCTAACCTAACCATAAAATCTTCAATAGATTCTCCCAAAAGTGACTAAAGCAACAATTCTTCAAAAGCGTGATTCAGCTAAACCTTACAGCGCCATCTAGTGATTAACAAACAAAGCAATACATTTTATATTTTCAGTTTATCAGTATTATTAAATTTAATAACATTAGAAAACAACGCAATACCATAATGATTTTTTTCTAATAAAACTATAGTACTTAACACATTTTATATTGCACTGTCAAGAACTCGTAATATTAAAAAAAAAGAGTTAAATGCATGGTTACGTCAGCAGGTACTAATATCTATTCCGATTATAAAATAAAACAATTGAATGAGAATTAATATAATGGACAGACTGGATACGGAGGCGGAGGATCGGATGAAATGGCGCACATTGGGAGAGGCCATCAGTGAACTGCAGTGGGCTAATTGTTTGATTTGATCATATAGTGAAAAATTATCTGCTAAACGGTCAAGAAAACAGTTAACATAACTGAAGATGGGATTTTAGTCCCATGCCTGGTATTCATGGAACCCTATTCCCAGGATAAAAAGCCTATGTGTTATTCCAGATTATATTCTATCCCTGTGCCAAATTTGAGCCCAATCCCGATTCGTTCAGCTATTAGAACGTGAATGATTATCAGACATCCAAGCATCTAAATATCTTCACAAAATTGCATATTTATAATATCAGTAGGAAGTAGGCTATGAATTCAAATATGTAAACTATGGAATTAGCTCTTATATGACATGAGACGGTTCTCTAAAATTCTGAGGCTCCCTTTAACTGCCGTGTGAATGCTAGCCGTGACCCTAATTCTACAGGCACATGCTGTAAGAACGTTTTAGACGATCGAACTGACTTAAATTCGCGAAATGACGATGAAATTTCAATTGCGCATGCGCTAATGTGACTTCACCAAAATTTAGAGCAATTAATAATTGTCAACCACTGACACTGCAAAAATTGCCATTTTATTTTACGCTTTAATGTTATGCTCTTAAAGTCTAAAATTAAATGGTATCTTGTAAAGCGAATGAAAGAATGTAATCGACTCTTTTCCATTAAATTTGGACTTTAATAAACAACATAATAAAGTCCTAAATGTAATAGCATTTTTTATGGTATAACAGTGATTGACAATTAGCAGAGTCGTGGTACTGGTAATATTGTTGCTTTCTATTATAATATATACTTACGGAAGAGTAGTCCGCCGAACATATAGAACATTACTTCACAAGCCTGATTAATCATGAGCCCAGTTACGTTGGCGCCAGCTATGGACCCTGTGCGACCCAAGAGCATAGATAAACTTATTCCCATACCTCTGTAACACACAATTATTATAAAAACAATTAATATTGTAGAAATGAGAAATCACGCGATGTGCAAACTTATTTTTTCAAATTAATGGCTTTTCAATGGCTCCAACACCAAGCCCTGTGGAACACCACTCGACCAAAAAAGAAAGATTTTGGGTAAACTTTTATATCAAATTTTAAACAGTTTAACAATGATCTAAAATTACTCTCAATCATAATTTAAAGATCATTTTTGAATTAGTACTTCTGTGAACAGTAGGCCTAGCAAGAACTCTTGATGTCCTTGATGTTTTAACCATAAAAAAAGCTTTTGACTAAGGTTGTATTTTAAATCAAAGTTCATGTGTGCTAAGTTTGGTGGAAACCGCTTAAGACCATTTAGACTGAATCTGACAAAACACACATACATATGTACAAAAATTAAATCGGCTACCTTGTAGAAATTGAGGTTTGTTCACTTCGCTCGCTCGGCCGATTAGATAAGTCTACAAAATTGATGCTGCTCATTTGATCATAGTGATCCCTTTTAGTGGAACTGAATAAACTAGAATAGCTTACCTTAAATGTGTCGGGAAGAATTCCACAGCATACGCATTAATTGGTCCAGTAGTCAGAATTACTATGGGAGTCACTGACAAAGTGATAGCAAATAAAATATCATTAGTTATTATGTTGATCGATATGCAGACGAAGCCTGAAATGAAAATGATTGAAAGTGAGATAAAATTTATGGGCAGGAAATTTTACCTTCAATGAGGGATTCTTTTTTTTATGACATAGGAGGCAAACGAGCAGACGAATCGCCTGATGGTAAGCGATCACCGCTGCCCATGGACACCTGAAACACCAGAAGGGTTCTAGGTGCGTCGCCGGCCTTTAAGGTAATTTATATTTAACAGGAGTTACTATAGTGAGGTTAGATCCGTAAAAAAAGTACGCTGGAGTGCAGTCTAAAGAATAATGGACGCCTTAACAGATATTGTCCTTAGAATTACGGTCTCTATCTTGACGGTTTCGACAGTTGCTTTTTCACGTGGGAATGTAGTAAATTATGTTACCTAAACACAACATGCTGACGATTATTAGATTCTTCTTGCCAATATATTTAACGGTAGCGGCGACTACAACAGCGACCACGGTACAGCACAATCGTGATGTGAAATTTATCAGGAGTACTGTTTCGTCTATTTTGTCGTTACACTCTACTTTGCCCGTTGACGTCTGAAAGAGATATATTTTATGATTATTTCTCGGAAATTCTGGCTGCAGTGGGACAGAAGGATCCAAGAGCTGGTTTCACGTCGTAAGGAATGACATGCGTGATAAAAGTCTCACTACCATGTTTGTCCAAGATCGTGTGAAGTGGAGAAGAAAACGCAGGGAACGAGGTGGCGGGAACCATGGTAAAAGCCTCAGATACAATGAGGATATGGACCTTGATAATGAAAAGCAAATGGGAAGAGAAATATGGGAAATATGACAAAAGTAGAGGAAAATATGCTATTTTCTTTATGCTTTATATATCATTCTACTCCCTAGTTGAAAGAAATTTGAGGAATAAAGGAAAATGGATTAGGAACACATTGATGACCATACCTGGTTAAATCTGTCAAGAATGACTGCGCACGCCGTCTTTTCTTGTGCACCCTCAGTTAACACTCGGTTTATTAAATCAGGAACCCATATATTAAGCCCATTTAGCCTGAAAATTTCAATAATATGTAATGTTCTTTATATTTTATAAGTAGTTATATGTCAAAATAAACCAAATAGATTCCAATTCAAGGGTTTTACTCTCGAATGGTTTTATTTTAATCACTAAAACTTACACAACATTGACTCCAAATAACAAAAATCCATTGAGTAGTACCCATTTCAAATATTTCCATTTTAATAAAGGTATGGTTTGATCCCTCAACGATGCCAAAAAATTTCCTTTATCTCTTTTGTTGGATGCAGCGAGGAGTTGCTTAATCTGAATCAAATAAAAATAACCTCATTAGTTCAACGTTCATTTCATTATTTTATTATTATTTAAAATTTATGCAAATACAGAACACATTGGTTGTTGAAACATTGGTACATTGGTACAGTCAGCATCATTAAAATGTTACTAACAAAAGTACTCAAAATAATCCAAATACCAAAATCCCAATTTAATATTGGTCATTAGAGTACTCAAATAGTTGTAAGTATCCAGAGTGGTCTAACTATCTTAACAATCGGTCTTCCTGTATTATGTCAGTTAGTAGTGTGTTCATATTCATATACACAATCACGCCGGTCGATGGTATCCAGTCAAGTATAATTTCAAAAAATCTAGACATTGTCATTTAATCACATTTTGTATCCTTTTCTTACTTGTGAAGCCATCCCTATCACACAATGGCGGGATGATAAGGGATGGGTATATGAGTAAGAAAAAGATACAAAATGTGTCAATTGACAATGTCTTTTATATTTTTTTTAAGTTGACAGTTGAATAAGCCATGAATTATCAACTTGCATTAGTGAGAAAAGTATGAATGTCAAGATTTTTTGAAATTATACTTGTCTGGATACCATCGACCGGCGTGATTGTGTATATGAATATGAATACTCTACTAACTTACATAATTCTGGAAGACCGATTGATAAGATAGTTGGACCACTCTGGACACTTACAACTATTTGAGTACTCTAATAACCAATATAAAATTGGAATTTTGGTATTTGTATTATTTTGACTACTTTTGTTAGCAACATTTTAATGATGCTGACTGTACTGCTTATTTCTAAAAAGAAATTTCTCCCACCGGACCAGGAGATTTTTCAGTGTCTTCACATTAATTGTCAAATATATATAAGGAATTAATATTAATTACTATTATGTCAATTTTACTGTACTTTCATCGTGTGAATCAAACTCGGGCTGTTGTTGACCGCAAATATTTTATTTGTTGTATCTTGCAGGACAAGTTTAAAATCTAACATACTAAACAAATTTTGTTAGACCCCGTTTGACACATTTGACCCATATAACTCTTGTGTCCTCAGTACATATCTAGGACCGTCAGCGACCATTATCGCTGACGGTCTGATTTACAATGTGGTTAGACACAAAGTAAGATTAAACTATCTCCTAAGCAGGTCACGAGTTAAGGTTATTATCAGATAATGTACACTTACAGGAAATTCCTCAGGTTTTTTGCGTTTGTTTCCTGCATACATGTTCTGTAATACTTTAAGTGCTTCATCAAACCTATCTTGGGAGACCAGAAACTTTGGACTTTCTGGACTGAACATCAATATAGTGGCAACTACTATGATTGATATTGCGAAGACTGTGTTCAGAAGACGCCAAGATCGGAAGACGCACAGGCCGAAATCTATTTTAAAGTCTAGTGGTAGTATTGCCCAGGCCAATACTGAAAACGAAAAATAAACGTTTATTTGTTTTCACATAATACGGCAGGGGCATTATTCTAAGTTTTTCAAACGCAGTTGTAACATGAGAAGACGGTGGATTACAATTCTTTAACAAAGAAGAGAAAAATGGCGTAAAACTAGACCCACTCAAATGTGTCAGCTTTTACAAACGCGCGTGGTTGTAAAACGGTTTGTCATACAGAATAAGGGACAATAGTAAATAAATCCAATATAAAAACTTCTGAGCTTCTGTGAGTTCCGGCTTCTCTTGCACCAGCAGGCGTTTCTGATTCATAGACTCTATTAGCCTATGATGGTGGTTTGGCCTCGCGAGATGCTTTTCTACTTAGGTGGCAGACTGTTTATACCTACGGGGCACGAGAGCAGATCCAGCTAGCTGTGTAGAGTTGAATACAGATATGAATACATCTTTGTACTTCGATGGCAGTATCTCAGCGATGTATGTGTAAGAAGCTGCAGATGGACACGCTAGACTGTAAAAACGGGTTACGTAGTCAGTATATCTAGTTAATGAATTTTAGTTAAGTTATTATTATATGAATTTTCAAGAAAGAACATAAATATCGTGACCGATTTGACTCGAATTACTCGAATCAAATCGAATGCAATCTTTTTAAATTAACAGAATCTTCCTACTGTTTTTATTGAATGATAATCCTACTTGATCATGAATGAACCAAACTTTTCTATCGAACCATGTCGAAAATGAGTAGATAATCTTGGTTATTACTTAATTTTTTGCAGATATTTAAAAAGTAAATCTTACCAATTAGATGAAAGAAATTTACATATTGCAAAGCTGATTGTATTGGGCATCAGCCCAGCTAACAAACTAAAGAAGCCAGCACCAAGAGATCCATATACTAGCATCTTTTTGCGCCCTTGAGTGTCCACTAAATATCCCCATGGATATGAAGTTATTAATATACCTGCAATTAATATATAAAAAGATAACTTATTACCTATAAAAATCTATGCAATACTAACTAACCACGTGAATGTTGGTTGCCGCACCAAACCACAGAATAATTAATAGTACTAACGTACAGAAGAATCACTGCGCAAGAAGATTGAAATTAATTCCAGTCTTGCTTCGACGCAATACGGTGGAATTCAGCTTGCACAACATTAAGTACCTATAATTTTATTCAACTACAACTTGCGTCTCCTTCTATCGCGTACCTCTTATCTCTTCTTACGCTGTTAGGGTTGCCTTCTTGTGAAGATCTGAATATTTCATTAACAGACCAGTTATGTACCTATTACTATTTTTCTACTTATGTGAAAAATTACAACTTTCAAACACACCTACTAGGTCGCGGCCGCCGCTGCCGGCGCAGCCGAGGCCGACGTTGCGGCTCGCCCAGCCGCAGCCCTGGCAGGCGCAGGCGCCTGTGCCGGCGGGGTCCGCGAACGCGCTGGAGGCCTGCATGGCGGCAATGGCCGCCATGGAAGCGCGGCAGGCGGCGCACGAGGAGCGGACGCGGATTTGTTTGGAGGCCATCATGGACTCCATCCGTCGTCCGCCCCTGGCGCAGCCGAGTGGCGGATACGCCGCGGCGGTCAAACGGGGCCCCATCCGTACGATGGCGGCGGGGACCCCGCAGGAGTCGGCCCGCGGCGCGCCCACTGCGCCGGCTGCTCCGGCCACTATCGCTGCACCAGCCGGGGGTGCCCAAGCTAAGGGCAGGGGAAAGGGGAAGGGCAAGGGCAAGAAGTCCTCGGTCCCTGTCCCTGCCCCGGCCCTGGCACCGGTTTCGGCCCCGACTGCCTCCAGTAGCTCTGCACCGGCAGAGGGCTGGGAGGTGGTCGGTGAGGCCAAAAAAAGGCGGAATGCCCGCAAAAAGGCAGCCAAAAGGGCCAAGAAGGCCCAGGCTGCCGCGAAGGGAGCGCCGGGAAGGCTGCGCGTCCCCCGTACCACCGCTGTCGTCTTAACGATGACACCGGAGGCGACGGAGAGGGGCGTGCAGTACGTGGACCTGGTCAAACAGGCGAGGGGCCTCATAGATATGAGGGCCCTCGATGTGGCGGGGACCCTCCGAGTGACACACACTCGGACCGGTGCCCGCCTCATCCACGTCCCTGGCGCCTCCAGTGGTCCCAAGGCCGATGCCATCGCGGCTAGGCTGAGGGAGACGCTGGATGCGGCCGACGTCCGGGTGTCCAGGCCCACCAAGTGCGCAGAACTGCGCATTTCGGACCTGGACGACTCCATCACGGCCGAAGAAATTCGGGCCACCGTGGCGGAGGCCGGGGGTTGCCCCCTGGAGGCGGTTAAGGTCGGAGCGATTCGCTACGGCCGTCGCGGACAGGGGGCAACAGTTGTCGGCTGCCCCATCGCGGCAGCTCAAAAGGCTGCCGAACAGAAGGTCCTCGCGGTAGGCGGCGTTGTGGGAGTCCGGGTACGGCTCCTGCAGGTTCGGCCGGACAGGTGCTTCAGGTGCCTGTCGGCCGGCCACGTGGGTGTGCAGTGCAAGGCGGAGGTGACGGTCGGCGACCGTTGCTTCCGCTGCAGCCAACCCGGTCACAGAGCCGGTACTTGCGAAGCTCCGCCGCACTGTTTCAGGTGTGCGGCGGAGGGCAAGCCGGCCGACCATAGGGTTGGCAGCAAGGCCTGCACCCGCGGGGAGCCGCTGCCGCGAGGCGGGCGTTCCGCCAACGGTTCGGTGCGGGATGCGGAGATGGTTCCATAATGGATCCCCAGCTCCGCATCCTGCAGGCGAACGTGGGCCACGGTGTCGATGCTCAGGCCCTTCTGCTCCAGAGCATGGCACAGTGGTCCATACACGTCGCCGCTGTCGCCGATCCATACACTCACCGGCCCCTCGGGCCCGCCTGGGTGGTCGACCTGGATGGATCGGCGGCACTGGTGCATAACGCCGCTGCGGGTGCCCCTCCCCTTGTAGTGATCCCTTCTTTTACATGATTTGCACCCATCTACAGCACATAAGGCACCAGATGGCATCGTAGGTACGCGAACGAACGAACGGAGCGATTAAAATTAAACAGTGTGCGTGCGCTTCGCTTGCGAAAACCGCACTGAGGCCGAGGCCGCTCGGCCGGGCGGTAGGTAATTATAGCGCGCAAGTATATGGAGTGAAGGAGGCCTGACCAAACTTAGCCTATGTCCTTTCGCAAGCTCTAAGCTATTTATTTACCAAATTCTATTGGGTTCTCTTCAAATTGACCCACTTTTTTCATACAAAATTTTCTTCCATAAGCCTTTAAAGTCTGCTTTTGTTAGTCGGTCGAGTCGGTTAATTGTACTGAACAAATAATTTATGAATGTTTATCTATTAATAAATAAACGAATTGTTTATTGCAGCCATCGCTTATTTTTAATTTGAATACAGTCTTATATGAAGCACTCCAGACAAAAGTGTAACGTACTGTGTAATATAATATAGTACCTATTGTTGTTAATATTTCTGCTATTGTTCATTGCATGCAAAGTTTCATTGCTTGTGTGCCTTGGTATTTATTTATTCATTTGTTTTGTTTTCTTTTAAGTCCTGAACAACATTTCTGTATGCTGTTTTTCAAACGTGTTGACATATTGAATACACACTAATGTACTTTTCCACAATATTTCTGTAACATTGTAGATTGTAGCCATCGGTCAACAGTATTAATAACAATGTACCTGCACTTGTTTTTTAAACTTACCAACATAAGGTAATGAGATAATAATCCCTCGCTGTGCGTCAGTCATATGTAAATCACAAACGGCTGATGGTAAGACGAGAGAGATGCCGAATCGTTCCAAGAGGCATGTTATTAGAAGAAATGCTAGGATCACGCAGTGTTTTAAGTTGTACCAGCCGATTCCTGTAAAAAATATATCAATCAGAGTCGTGTAAAACTCGTCATTCCTTGCCAGCTCACGTGTTTCCTTCTTCCTACAGTCCCGGGTATTTGAAGCGGAACGAGAAAAAGCATCTGATGAAGCCCTCAAGCGGAGTGCCACCATTGTTAACATACTACTGTTTGTAATGGTGACCCTCTTTACTGAAACTTTGTATTCAGCTTACTATCAGGCGAAGTGTTGTTAAATTAAAGTGCCCTATAAACCCATATAAAAAAATCACCATCATTCTTGCGTTAATCCCGGTACCAAAGCATATTATTCTGTGAATGAGTACCTAAACGATAAATTTTAATGTTAATTCTTACGGTGACTCAAATAATATTTAGGTATCTTTTGACATGCTTAATATTTTGAAATTTTCGTTTTTTTACTTGACATCTGTATTCTGACATGTTTTTTTTTTTTTGTTATTTTATGCTATTATGATCTGACCTAATTATCTTATTGGATTCTACACATGATTGTCTATTTTATGATTTTATTTAATATTTTGTATGCCTTTGGCGGAACATAGCTGGGACTAATATTACTTATAACATCTACTCTGTAACCTATGCTTCACGAAATAAATAAATTTGAATTTGAATTTGAATTTGAATTTGAATTTGCATTCCATGCCTTACCGAATGTCGTCTGACCTCCACGACCCATCAACGACGAAGACGAAGAAATGCATTATAACCAGTTGTTGAACTTTTTACTCCAACTGTCCGTAGCGACTGCCATAGATGTTCGTAAGACATCTGGCACCGATCGCTTAACATGCTCTCCGAAGCACGAAAATAGCTCAGACTAATGCAAATACATTTATGTAGTTACTCATATATAAATGTATTTGTACTGAGCGGGTGTGCGTTGTTTTATAGAAAATTGTTTAATATAATTTCGTATTACAGAAAATGTTTCGCATAATTTCGTTTCATAGAATAATCAATATACAGAATACTTACTTTAAAGAATTTTAAATCATTGAATTTTGTTTCATATAAAGTTAAACATTAGAATAATCATTTCATAGAATATCATATCAAATATTCTTAATCATTTTATTGTTTAATTAATAGAAAACTTATTACAAAGAATAGCGTATTATCATGTATATGGTTTTTATAAACTAAACAATTGATGCGTCTACAAGGTCGACGGAGCCCCGCTACGCGGGGCTCCTACTTCTGGGTGGTTTATAAAAAAATAACCACGAAGGCCTAATGCGGGAGCTTCGCTACGCTCCGCTCCCGCATTAGCCTTCTAACCTAACCTATCCGAGACGGGGTAATCTGAGTCGGGGTGTTAAAATTGTAAATGTTACAGTTAAAAATAAATGTGATTTGGAACATTATAAAGGTGGTTTAATATTCTTTAAAAAATAATTCTACGGTTTGTTAAGTTTGTTAAACAAAAAAATATGAATAAAAATTCGTTCAATTGTGTTTCTGTGAAATATGTTTCATTGAAGGAAATTGTTTTTGAAACAATAATATTCGAAATAAAAATATAAGAACCAAATATTATATGAAACATTTTCTGTGAAACGAAATTCTATGAAATTTCTTTCTACGAAATAAGGGGCTCCCGTACTGAGCACATACAAACAAGAACCTTTTAACCCGACCGCCAAGAAAGGTTATGTTTTTCGCGCGTATCTTGTATGTATGTTTGTAATATTTTTTATTACCTAATATCTTGTCAACCTACATACTGATTTCAATGATTCATATCTCAAATGGAAAGTATTTATTTTGCCCAAGTGTTCTTATACATAAAATATGAACATAAACTATATGTTGGTTTTTTGTCATCAAAATATAAGTGGTCAAATTTTTTTTTCACTCAAATTTATCAAGTGGGGTATCAAAGTGAAGGAAATAAGAAGAAAATTACAAAAATATAAATTTGTCATTACTAAACCGGACAAAATAAAAAAAAATATAAGCAACCCGACTGAAACTGAAAAGATCTAAGCAAGCTTTATAGCATGCGACACCTATATGCAAATCTCAAACCCGATGAAAATTAATGGGTACCGCCTGCTTCAGTCGGGTTTCTTTTTATTTTTATCTAATAGTTTAATTTACTATTTGATGAATAGTTTGAATTCAGTACCTATTATGTTTCAGTATTTCAATAATAATGTTTATCTGGGACAGACTGGATGCGGCAGGCGGAGGATTGGTTAAAGTGGCGCGCATTGGGAGAGGGATCATATCGATGTCCAGCAGTGTACTCCGGTGGGCTAAATAATTGATTGATGCTTATCGGTATTATATATAGCGCTGTTTAGAATGAAAAATTGTATAAAACGTTGAGTGAATCATTGACACCAAAGAATAAGTGACTAGAAGAAGAATTGATTGTTTATATTTATAACTAGCTGTTAATGTCGCTTATCGCGTAGTGTTCCCAAGCTATAATTCACCTCTCTACCAAATTTCATCAGAATATCTTCAAAAAATACAAACATTCATTCTCTATTTTTCCCTCCTCCCCCTTTAACCCCTTCTATCGCAATAAAAGGGAGCCTATGTTCATTCCTATCTTTAGCTTTATCCATCCCTGTACCAAGTATCAACCCTTTGAGCGCGTAAATTTTAGTATTCAAATGCGCTTGCGCGATTCACAGCGCCGTGACTTAGCAACAGAAATAACTACACTGTCACTTCTCTGTATATACTGGCCGGATTTGTTGACAGTAATGATCCCTGTTCCGCTCCCTTGAGTAGTAGCGTCATCATAGCCTATGTGTTATTCTGCTGTATAAGCTATATTATTGTAAGGTTTCTTTAAAATTGATTCAGTAGTTATTACGTGAAAGAGTAACAAACATCCATCCGTTCATCCATCGATCCTCAGAAACTTTCACGTTTATAATATTAGTAGCAAATCATAAATAGTTACTTACCTGCAATATCAAGAGCTTGATCCACATCTGCAGCATCCTTCGCCCGTTGATCTACACTATTCCCCTGTTGATATTCATTACTATCCCGTAGATCAACGTTTTTCTCGCGTTGATCAACACTGTTCACAACATTATCTACCTGCACTGCCATTGTGCACACTGTTCCACTATGATTTGTAAATTACTCTAACATCATTATACATATAACTCGATGAAGTATTATTTTTAACTTTTCTACAATGTCGCTACTAAGACCGAATATTGTTAGCATTATTAGAATAAAAGAACCGGTCAGCAGGTTGACCTGTTTTTTATATTTGAAGCTTAAATTATGTCGAAATACATTTTATTCACATGATTTCCAGAGAACTGAGCACACATGAATTAACTGGTTTTCTAGCGCTGTGCAGTATTTCGTAGCATAATATGAATAAGAATTGATTAAATAGCTTTTTATATACTTATTTGAAAATATCAAGAAAGCAAGCTCGCGAGGTGGTGAGACCTTCGGAGATATAAACGACGGGTGGAGCCTGTCACCCCAGCAGAAGTAGGCACCTTCGGTTTAGCACAACGACCCACAGACGGGGTTTTAATCGGTCGGTCCGACATAACCTCCCCCTCCGACTCCGGAGGGGGGTGGGGGGTATCCATGGGAATTTCTCGCACGTAAAAAAACAAAATAGAAATCTCCTCACATACCGTATCGAGAAGACTGCCTATTGCATCAGACCCTTTACCCAGCTGCCTAACTTAAGCCTTTAAGTGAGGTGCTTTTAATCAGTTTGTGCATCGATACAATTGCGTATTTTGCTGTGGGCCAAAATAAATTATTTAACAAAGTACGTTGAATAAAGAATGTGTAGAACCCATTTGAAACCTTTTTTCAAAACGGCGGCCGTGGGACAAGGATTGCATCCCCATTAACTTGGATTTAAATTTAAACGGAATTGATATCTAAAAAAGAAAATTGCATCCTCCGGCAAACGCACCCTAAGCCCAAAAAATGCAGTTTTAATAGACCAATAATAATAGTAAATTATTTGACAATATAAAATTATGACGTCATAAATTGTTTGTTTCATACTTTTCTTAAAACGTATCATTTTGACGTTGAGTTCAAAGTTAACACCAAGTTACCAGTAACACTAACCAGGCAAATAACCAATAATCTGAATAATTATTGACGAACAACCTGAGCTAAATCCAAATAATTTATCTTGTTCAGTTTTCGTGGCAATACATGATAAGTATTATATTCTTACGCTTCTTGTGACCAGAAGGCTGGCCTCTTTTTAGGCCAGAGATTAAGCATTGCCATACAACGTGGCAATGCTGCTAGTCTTCTGAGAACGCTTCCACGAGAGGCATGCGATGCGGATGAATTCCACGACGCATTAAAACTTTTAGTTTTAGTTTTTTACTATTGTAAATAAAACTTTAGTAATTTTATTATATTTAAAGTTATTTAAAATATGGTAACGCTTTCCATGTACATATTAATAAGTTACTTAAAACACTAACACTATATCGGAAATAACAATATTTACGTGACTAGTGTGAGCCAGACAAATTACACTGCACCTGCAAGTTGGAATATATCGTTATTTACGGTCACGATGACTAATAAAACATAATATATGTTTCAATATAATAAATGACAGTACCTAGCGACTTGTGTTGACTATCTTATTTAATATTGTTAACATGAAAGTTTGTAAAGATGTTTGTATAATTACTCAATGGATCTGTCTGAAATTTGGATCGAATATAGTCTGGAATAACACATAGGCCAAAACCGGGAATGTTCCCATGGGAAGCGGGGACGGCATAAAACATGGGACGGGAGGAGCCGCGGACATTAGCAATTTCTTATAGTACATGATTTTTGGTAGGAGGTAGGACACAACGGTATTTCCGTCCAATTGAGCAGTCCGACTGGGGAAGTACCTCCGCCTTACAGAATACCGCGGTCATAATAATCTCGTGTTGTGTTCTCGACGGTGAGTAGGGTAGCCAGAGCTCACTGGAGAGTTTTTGTGCTGTCAGTGAGAAGACCAACGGCTTGTCCTGCTTTATCTTGACGGCATAGAAACTCTCTGTTCTTACAAGGTTCAGCAGAGGGAGTGTGACGCCCCTAGTGTTGCACACGTCCATAGGCCACGGTAACCACTTTCAAGTGGTATAAAAAAACTGGTAAATAAGTGGTATAAAAAAATTGGTACGTAATAAAATAATGCAAATTCGTTCGATTCACGTGTAAATTAACATACGTAAAGATAAATGCCAGAGACACAAGTTTAATGTAGCAACTCGTGTAGATGTTTATTACATATAGGTTATTTGGAACTAAAGGCAAGGCCACACCGTCAGTGAGCAGGCGAGCGAACGAGCGATATATCATTTCATACATATATTTACGTCTGTAACTCCCGCAAGCGGCAGGCAGAGGTGTTTTAACACTCACATTGCGCCTATTATGATTTTTGGGCCCACGTAATAAGGGGCTATAGGCTATTGCCCTCTCAAGCGGGTACTAAGTCATGGGCTGTAAGTTTGCTCTCGGATGGCAAACAGCCCTATCCATTAGTCACCTGCTATGACACCCACGTGAAAAAATGGACTGGCTCTTATCTACTTCACCGAGAACCAACACGGTAATACGTAGCCATACCAGGCGTGGTTCACTCCGCGCAGTACATCCGTTATATACCTACAACGAAGTATCCGGCCGAGCGGATTAAAAATTAGTCCAGTGTCACGCGCGCGCTCGTGTGAACGCTTGAGGTGTTTTCTTTGCTCGCGCTCGGCTGGGATTTTATAAAAACATTTGTTTTCTCTCTTGATCGTGCCTACTACTAGTACCTACCTTAGAATGGACAAGAAAAGAAAATATGACAGACGATATTGTGTGGCGTTCGGCTGTTTGAATTCGAATAGAAATATGCCGGATTTATCTTTTTTCTCGCTTCCCAAAGAAAGATGCTGTAAGGTAATTTTGCCAAATTAATAAATTTTAAAATTTTAAGGTACTTACCTACCTACCCATAACCCAACCTACCACTACTACTGTTCAAAATGCGTAACTAGACTAAAACTATTTATTTTATAGGTAGACCACGAAGTAGGTAGGTACCTAGCCAGCTAGATTTTTTAACTGGGAGGGTTATTGGATCGGACCCATCGGGGTCAACGTACTCCGCTGTCACCCGCCTCGACGTATTTTTCTAATTTCGAGTGTCCTTGACGGGCATTGCGCGTTGACTATAGGTAGGTAGGTACCACTGACGATACCTACCCTACGTAATTTCTGCAGTTCCAAGTTCCTTCTTTTTAAACGACTTCAAAAAAGGAGGAGGTTCTTAGTTCGATTTTTTTAATTTCTTATGTTTGTCCCTTCATAACGCCGTCATTTATTAGTTCTTACCTACATAATATATGAACCTTCGCGCTCGAAAGCTACCTTATAGCTTATAGGTAATATTTAGTATTCTTTGTTTATAGTCCGAGAGCTGAAGTAATAAATTTAATAGGTATACAAATGGATAGCATAATATTTAATATTATTCACCTGAACATGATAATTAGATACTTTGGCGCACTTTGGCAAGTCTGACGGGTATATAGACCGAGAGCTAAGGTTAAGTTTGACAAAACATGGTGGCCAGCTCTCCTGGCCAAAAAATTTGGCGCCCCATATTGAGGAGTATTTGAGCCACCCCCATGTATGTCCAGTGATTTTTACTAGCTTAGGAGATACGATTTTTGAAGTTATACGACTTTTGGCGCACCTAACCTTTCTCGGCGTGGCGATTATCAAACACTTAGAAAAATTTTCATTGTATAGAGACTGGACTATGGCGACTGCAACGGGGACTGTTCCTGTGACGGCGATGAGCGACTACTACGGTGACTGTGCTCCTAAGTGCCCCGTTTGCTTCACTCTAACCAATGACCATAAGCACATGTGTGTTTGCTCCGTACTGAATACCATTTGTCTATTTTATTTTAGGCGCCGAGAGTGGCTGATTTTAATAAGACGAGAGGACTTACTAAGCAAAGAAAATTTGAGAGCTAAAAGCTACGAAGTCTGCTCCCATCATTTTGAAGATTCTGCAATCAGGACAATCAAACAACTGAAACCAAATACAGTTCCAACAAAGCTTATAGTATCCGAGAACCGAGTTCCTAACGATAATATAAATTCAAATATGAACTGCTTTCAAAGCGCAGCGAGTCACATTCGATTTTGCTGGCAAATCAAAATAATTTACCAACATGATTTTTGGGTGTCGGCTCTCGGACTAGTTTAAGCCGTTTCGTGTTTGCGTCGTACGGCATGTAACTAAACACGTAAATGGTATGTTCAATTTAGCAAATACACTAAAGTGTAATAGCAAAGAATACTAAATGTAGTAGTATGCTTATCGTCTTATGTTAAAATATGCGGACATTGTAATAAAATACTTTTTTCATCTAATACTAGGTAGGTATGTTTAAAGTTGTCATTTTCACATAAGTAGAAAAATAGTAACAGGTTCATAACTGGACTGGTAATCAAATATTCATTTCTTCACAAGAAGGCAACCCTAACAGGCGTAAGAAGAGATAAGAGGTACGCGATAGAAAGAGACGAAGTAGTAGGTGCATAAAATTATAGGTACCTAATGTTGTGCGAGCTGAACTCCACCGTATTGCGTCGGAGCAAGACTGGAATTAATTAAATCTTCTTGCGCAGTGATCCTTCTGTACGTTAGTACTATTAATTATTCTGTGGCCATACTACGCCGCGGTAGCCTAATGGTATGGGTAATGGACTGCTGAGACGAGGTCTCGGGTTCGATCCCAGGTTTTACCATGGCACACACCAATGACTTTTCGATGCTTTTCGAAGTTATGTGTGTATTTATCGCAGGTATATAAGTGCCCGGTTAATGTCAATAGGTTCCTATTACATTGGGACCTAAACATAATACTGGCGAAATGCGGGTGCTAGCACCTCCGCCTATCCCTTCGGGGATATAGGCGTGATTTTATGTTATGTTTATGTTATACTAAAAGTTTGGCGGACCTTAATAAAATTAATAATTAGAAATAAAAAACCCGACGAATGCTAAAAAGATCGAAACAATATTATAGCAGGCGGTAGGTACCCATTAATTTTCGTCTGGTTTGAGATTTGCAAATGGGCACCGCCTGCTACAAAGCTTGTTTCGATGTTTTTAGCATCAGTCGGGTTTTATGTTTTTAATCATTTATTTTATTTTATACATTTTAGTCATGACCTATATATTTTTGTAATCGTCTTCATTTTGATACCCCACTTGATAGATTTGAGTGTTTTTTTTTACCACATACATTTTGGCGTCAAAAACCCAACATATACCTTTTGTTCATATTTTGTGTACCCAAGAACACTTGGGCAATAAATACCAAAAAAACAACAAGTTTTGTCTAACCAAAATATTATGTAAATTATGTTTATTGCCTTTCAAAATACTCTCCTTAAAAAGAAATTTTATTAACAATAATTATTTACAATATGTACATTAGAATTATTTAAATAAAAAATATAAAAACAATAAGTACATAATATATACAAACCAGCAGGTTCAGGCGTCAAAGAATTCCTCACCATCGATGTCAACTGGGAGGGTGGCCAGAAGGCTGGCAGCATTGCCACGTTGAATGGCAATACTGATCCTTTGCGCAAGGAATAAACCAGCCCTCTGGTCACGGGTAGCGTCTATTAACCGTTTGGAAATGTCTTTAAATAATAGACGGGCACTTCGACCCCATGATCCCAGCGTCTCGACCCCAAACGGCTCAAATATGTAATTATCACTTAAACTACGATATTTGCGCCGTTTGAGGGTCTCTGCCGAAGCAGCAGCAGCGCAGGCACAGTCCCCAGTCCCTGGAAGATGTGAAGGCGCAAGGGTGTCAGCACATGTTGCATCCCACACCAAATGCCTTCCCATCTTCCAAGGCACCAAAGACATTCCATCCGGCCTCTTGCCATCATCGCGCACCAGACCAGCAGGTTCTAAAACGGCTGGAACCCCGGCGGTGACAAGAGCCCGACGGATTATGTCATTGATGTACGCGTGCCGTGAAAGCCGTCCCGCGCTCCTACTGCATGAGAGACCATGGTGTCCAAGGCTACCAACTTCTTCTCCACAGCGACATCGATGCGGAGAAACGCAAGGAGCAACTAAACGAAGGCAAAAATATATTTAAAAAAAATTTCATGCGATCGAACCATTTTATCGAACCGCTATCATTGGTTCTTCGGAGTTAGTAAAAGTCAAATCTTTTAATACTGAAAATACAGAAATCACAGGGTGCTAGGTCAGGGCTAGGTGTAGAATGGGTGACGGGTTGTACTTTTTCGTAAGCTAAAAATGACTTTGTTTTGTTGGCCGTGTGAACGCGGCTTTTTGGCCGTCTTTCGCGAACTTTTTTAACACCCTGGGTAAACAACTGGTAGAATACCACTTGGCATTAAAACTCTTTTGACCTTCAAGTGAAATCTGTGCAGATGGGACCCGTGGCTGAGAAAAAAAAACACGCGGTCATTTTTTTAGCAACGTTTCTCGCCTGCCTGACTTTTGTTGGCCGGCTCCCATTTTCATCCATTCATACGATTGTTGTTTTTTTTTCGGGTTCAAAACAATAAAGTCACGTTTCGTCTCCTGTGACAATGTCATAAATCGCATTGGAATTGCCGTGGTTGTACTTCAGTAGCATCTGTGAGCACCATTTCACGCGACCCCGCTTCTGCTCCGCTGTCAGTTCATGAGGGATCCAACGACAATAAAGTTTCCGAACATTCAATTCCTCGTGTAAAATTTTCTGAATTTGGCTCATACCAATCCTTAATAGTCTTCGAATTGTCAAATCTTCGAGAAATTATTCAATTATCATTCCTTACTAAAATCTCAAGATACTAAACTCGATTATTTACATGGCTTTTGATTTACAGCGTAACGTGTAGCCCAAACGTAGATAGGCAAAACAGACTTTTTTATCAACCAGAAGATTTTTTTTTAAATGTGAATGCCGCCTGCCCTTTTGTCCTAACAGAGGGCGCCTCGTAATGACCAACTCAACTTCAACTTTTGGTTTATGGCTTTTGCGAATGTTAGCTACGATGTTCATCTACATAGATTTCATTGCTTGTCTCATGTTGTTGTTGATCATGTTCATCTACATTGTCAAATCAGGCAGCTATGAGTTTGTTATTGTCACAGAACAGGGCCCTGCAGGCACATGCTGTAAGCATGTTTCAAACGATCGAACAAATTCGACAGCTGAATCCGTGATGAAATTTCTTAAGTTGATTTCAAATTCGACAGTGTTGTATGTTTTATATGCTCGACAACGTGACGTTACCAAATTTACAGCATGTGAAATTTAAATCTCACTGCGGATTCAGCAACGTTCTTACAGCATGTGCCTGCTGATTCTGCTATTATTTTTTAATGGCAAAACCACTGCGATACCACACTGTAACCAATGCCATATAACTTTAGACTTTACTAGAATACTATTAAAGCATAAAATTAAATGACAAACTTGTAGAAAGAATGAAAAATGTTATAAACTCTTTTTTACTTTTTTAAACTTTAACACTCGGCTATAAAGTCTAAAATTTAACAACATTTTGTGCAATGTCAGCGATGTGACAGTGGCTATGGAATCGGGGGCCAGATGGTTATTGTTGTTTGGTCATATGCTGCTGCCATCTACAATTAGTTTTGCGTCGGCATCCCCACTGTTTCAATCTAAGGAAAATAATAATATTATTTTCATCATATTATGATGCAGAAAAAATACTACAATTAATTTAAGGAAATTATCAATATTTTCTTGTTTCCCATACTTATCTGAAAGACAAATAGAAAGGCGAAACGAACTTTTCGGTTCTTTATACATAGTTTCTCTTACCTCCTTAGAAGTGTAATGGAGAAAGAGTGTTTATTGTTTTTTTTTTTAAATATGTCTCACTACCCTTTTAAAGAAATTGCAGCCAAATCTGTTGAAAACTTACTTAGATATTTGAAATACTGATTTACAAACTTTAAACGGCTTCCTGTAAAATTTGCTCTCTTCACTTACGCCTAGGACCCATCGATATAGTCAAATAACAAAGTTCTGAGCGTTATTCTGAGTAAAACTTGTAGTGATTGACAATCAATCAATAAATTAGACCAGCGCAGTCCACTCCTGGACATAGGCTTATTCCAATGTGCGCCATTTTAAGGCGCCCACTCACTAACAGTCCGCCTGCAGTCCGCCTGCAGTTCCTGATCTGTCCGGCGGCCTGCAGTCCTTAGCCGATAGCGCCCACACACTAAAGCGATTTTGGCCCGCCGGCAATTCCCTGTTGTCAGTTTTGCGACCACACACTAGCAGTTGTGAGTCGTCAGTTTTAGGTCGTACGATCGCCTGCCGGTAATGGTCTAATATCAGTTACATAGAGAGTACGGAACAGTGCAAGCGATTTTCGACCTTATTGACATTTTCTTAATTACATGTTTTTTCGCATAAATAAATGCTGCTGATCACGAATATAAGAAAAAAAACTAAATTTGTTGTGATGTCAATAAGGTTGAAAATAGCTTGCACTACGTTATTCTTATATAAGTACGTGCTAATCATTGTGGGAAATAGGTGTTAGCTATTTTGAACCTTATCGACTATGTGCATAAGAAATATAGACGAGTATGTACAAAAAATGAATAAAACCTTAGTAAAAACTGACACGAAACGTCGATCGACAGGCCCGTTGTGCTCGTTCGCCCTGACGGCCTAGGACTGTCCGGCTTAGAACTGTCCGGAATCGTTCGGCGGCCACACACTATCGGATCGTATTAGTCGTCAGTCCAAAATCGTTAACGAAACTGTTAGTGTGTGGGTTATTGCGATTAACTGACAGATTTATATCGTCCGGCCGTCGTCCGGTAAACTGTTAGTGAGTGGGCGCCTTTATACGATCCTAGTGATTCAGTAATCTAAATTAGATATTTTTATTTCTCAGAATTTAAATATTATCATAGTGATGACTTGATATTCTCAATCATTATTTTATTAAATTTGAAAGAAAAGAAAAAAAGAAAAATGTGTTTATTTAAGCTTCCTGCAGCACACAAGACAGATCAACTTATAATATTTATACCTGTTGATGACAAAATACACTTTAAATAATGTTACTTTTCTACTGCTACTTCACTGTTACATTTTTTATTGCGGTAAGTTATCCATTGATGTATCTTGCAATTCCATAAGAACGTATTATTTATATGAAAAAAAAAAAAAGGTTCTCGGCAGGGTAGAATTTGGGCCACTCCTTCTCTTCCCATGTGGTGTCGTACAAGGCGACTAAGGGATAGGGCTGATTAACTTTAACATCAGACAGATATGTACAGCCCAGACTCAGCCTCAGATGCATGGCTCGCGTCAACAATAGTGCCCGGAATACGGCAATAGGCTCACCCCCTATTACGTGGGACTGAATACAGATTGGTGAAATGTGGGTGTTAATTCTCCTCTGCCTAACCCTCCGGGGATAAAGGCGTGATTATATGTATGAATGTATGTATGTATGTATGTAAAAAAGGAAATAAACTAGTAGGTCTGTAAAATTAAAAAATGGTTTGAAATTCTTGCATATATTCTTTTATTCTATTCTATATTGTACATATAAATGGCATTTAAACAATATACCTACTAGAATGAGACCAAAAAAATGTGATGGAATTCGGCAAAATAGATTTATTTCAATACTGTTGCTTTGTTTGACATTCATGCATAGAGATACGAACTTGAATATTTTTCGGTATACAAATTAGTTCTACTTTACATTTAAACACCTATTAAAATATATTGTAGGATGTAAACAAAACTTTTGTAGGAAATTCTATACAGCGATATTTGAATCCAAAGTAAACTTAGCTTAACTAGCTTGTGTTATGGAATCTAGAATGCGGAGAAATTTACTTAAGTACTTACATATTTTTTTCATATACACAACATACATACATACATGATAAAGCATATTTACAGTATTCATACTTACACTCAACATCAGATAGATCTTGACTAACAAAATACTCAAAAATAACCTTAATATCTACTTACTAATAATAATGATTAAATTTAATACACAACTAAAGGTAAATAAATTTCGGGGGAGCCTGTAACCCCTAGAGAACGCGTCCCCAGGTGGCGGATCGGGGAAAGCTCGTTGGCATTGGAAACAATGCCAATGGGTAAGAGGGAAATAAAATACCTCTCGCGGACCAACAGGCAATCCCTCCAGAGGGCCACTTGGTGGTAAACTGAGAAAGGGCCTGTGGAGGGCAATGGCGTCAGGCAGGACGTCATGCAGGGGATGGCGGCGGAAGAACCCAACAGTCAACGGTGGCATCCCAAGCCCCAGTTAGCACGAGGGGTTACTGTCTTGGCGTCTGGTGGCAGCCGGCCGTAAAACCATAAGCCAACTTTTTTACTTCTGGTCATGAAAAGCACAAATAATAAAAGAAGTGTAACTACTAGGGCGTCCCCCTCAAGCGACGATCCAAATCAAGGGAATGCGGCAAATGCTAGGGCGTACCCCCGAAGCGACGGCAATGTCACTAAAGCCCCTGCACAAGTACCAAAAATGCGGATCGCGAGTTGGAATGTGGGCTCAATGACAGGACGAAGCGCCGAGCTGAGCGAAGTATTACATCGCAGACGCATCAACATATGTTGCATTCAAGAAACGAAATGGAAGAGGGATAAGTCGCGAAACATCGGGCACAACTACAAACTCATATACCACGGGACACGACCACAAAATGGAGTGGGAATTGTGGTAGATCAGGACCTTCAAGATCGCATAGTGGAAGTGAACAGAATAAGCGAGCGACTAATGTCAATTAAGCTCGCTCTTGACGACCAACCGTGCATGAATATCATATGCGCCTATGCACCACAGACTGGCTGCTCAAATGCAGAGAAAGAAACATTTTGGAACGAGATTAACGATCTGCTACAATTCATCCCGGCGGCGGAGGCTAAATACATAGGCGGTGACCTAAACGGCCACGTTGGAAGCACAACATCCACGTACCAAAGAATACACGGCAACTGGGGATATGGCAACATAAACCCGGAAGGCGAGAGCATCTTGCAATTTGCTTCAACCCACGATCTTGCAATCGTCAACACGTTCTTCTGTAAACGCACCGAGCACCTGATTACATACAAAAGCGGCGGGGCATGTACACAAATAGACTACATCCTAACAGATCGACACCGGCTGAAGACTTTCAGGGACTGTAAAGTAATACCCGGAGAACCGCTCACATCACAACATCGTATCTTGGTCGCTGAATTTACAATGCCTAAATCGATAAAGGTGAAAAGAGAGAAGATCACGCGGATACGCTGGCACAAACTCGAACGTGAAGAGGGGCAAAAGCTGTGTGAAGACATCGCAGAGTACCTTGACTCACAACAAGAGGACACTGCTAATAATATGTGGAGAGACTTCCAAACATTTTGCCATCTGAAAGCAAAACAGTACCTTGGCGTATCAAATGGCGCCATTTGCGGCGACAAAGACACAAAATGGTGGCAAGAAGACGTCAGAGAAGCATTGAGCACCAAGAAAACTCTCTTTAAGCAATGACAAACAACAACAGATGATGCCGATCGCACAGCCTACAGGGGCGCAAAGAAGATTGCAAAACAAACCGTGGCGCAAGCGAAAGCCATGTCAGACGATGATTTTTACGCCAAACTGGAAACTGCCACGAACGACAAAGAAATCTTCAAAATAGCAAAGCAGCGTCACAGGAACAGCAAGGATACAAAGACCATCAAGTACATCAAAAATGATCAAGGCCAACTGCTCACAGCGGACAAAGACATAAATAAGCAATGGTTAGAGTATTACTCTGCACTTCTAAATGAAACCTTTCCAAGTGAAAAACTCTGCGATATTCCTGCTACTAAAGGCCCGATACCATGCATATCCCCCGCAGAGGTTCACGCAGCAATTAAGGCTATGGCAAACAACAAAGCCCGTGGACCTGATGATATACCTGCTGAACTGTGGAAGAAACTGGGAGACACCGGTGTAATGTTCCTGAGTAAACTTTTCAACAGGATTCTGACTGACGGAATGCCCGATGATTGGAGAAGGAATTTCCTGCTACCATTTTATAAGAACAAGGGTGACATCAGACTATGTGGAAACTACAGAGCCATAAAGCTAATATCACACACCTTCAAAATATGGGAAAGAGTCATCAACAGCAGATTACGGCAACTCACCGAGGTGTCTGAAAATCAATGCGGTTTCGTCCCTGGAAGGTCGACAACTGATGCCATACATTCAATCAGAATTCTGTTGGAGAAACACAGAGACAGTCAAACCGACCTACACATGGTATTTATCGACTTGGAAAAAGCATTCGACCGTGTTCCAAGAGAACTTATCTGGCAAGCCCTAAGAGCACAAAAAGTCCCAGAGCACTACATACTTCTGGCGAAAGACATGTATCACGCTGTTAAAACTAAAGTGCGAAGCCCAGCTGGAACAAGCGATGAGTTCGATGTGATGGTCGGAGTGCATCAAGGTTCAGCTTTGAGCCTCCTGCTCTTTATCCTCGTAATGCAATACCTTACGGCGGAACTACAGCGCCCCCCACCATGGGATATCCTTTATGCTGACGACATTGTCCTAGTCAGCGAAGACCCCAACAATCTACAGCAAATGGTGGAAGAATGGAGAGGAGCACTCGAGAGAGCAGGTTTGCGAGTTAGCAGAGAGAAGACCGAGTATCTGCACTGCAATTTCAGTGGCACCAACATCAGCAACACTATCCATCTGCAGGGCACCCCACTAAAGGAAGTCGACCACTTTAAATACCTTGGCTCAATCATCTGCAATGATGGGACTATAGATGCCGATGTAACCCACCGTGTAAACACCGGGTGGATGAAATGGAGGGAGCTATCTGGGGTATTATGCGATAAAAGAATGCCCGTCCGCACTAAAGGCAGGGTTTACAAAGCAGCAGTTCGCCCGGCCATGACATACGGCGCCGAATGCTGGCCATTGAAAAAGCAGCAGGAGCAGAAACTTCACGTCGCAGAAATGAGAATGCTAAGATGGGCTGGTGGGGTAACAATGCTGGACCACGTTCAAAATATCCATATTCGGGGCAGTTTTAAAGTAACGCCTATACCAGAAAAGATCTTTGAGACCCGCTTAAGATGGTACGGTCATGTCATGAGGCGACCATCCGACCACATAACGAGAAAAGTGCTCGATATTGGTACGCAGCCCAGAAGACGCGGTAGACCCCGTCTAACATGGATGTCCGTTATTGACAAGGACCTGAAAAGGACACAATTAACACCCCAGACGACCCAGGACAGACCGTCCTGGCGAAGATTGACCAGAAGAGCCGACCCCAAATAAATGGGACTAAGGCCAGGCAGAAGAAGAAGAACTAAAGGTAAATAAATAAAATAAATATAAATATTCCACAACATTTCACACAACGCTATCTAGATCCATGGTAAGCATAGGTTAACTAGCTTGTATTATGGAATCTAGAATGCGGATAAACATACTTAGATACATTTTTTTTGTAAATACATACATATTATATATAGAAACACCCAGACCAATGCAAATACCCATATTCATGCATACAAATATTTGCACTGAGCGGGGATCGAACCCGCGCCTCCTGCGTAGCGGCCGCGTTCACTACCGCCACGCCACAGAGGTAAGTGTACTAAATATTAGTAGGTACCCCTAACATCAACAACTAACGTACATCGTAATCTTATCGTACACGTATTGAGAGCACGGAGCATTGCGATTGGTCGGTTTCAAGTGGCCATTTTTTAAGCCGCGTTAAAATGACATTGCTGTATTCAGATATAGAGTTTTTGTTGCAATATTATATGTTAACGAACTATGAAGTCCCACTGTCCTTGGCTTGACATTTCTTGACAGGCGCTCTTGAATTTGGTAACAATAAAGCCAGTGCACCGCAAACTGGAATAACAAAATAAATAGCTTATATTGAGTTCTTATTCCCTTCAATGAATTCCAAGGCTAACTCTCGATAAAGCATACATTTTCTAAAAAATATGTCTCTTTTATAACAATGCATTCCTAGCGAATTTAAAGTGTTATTCAGCTAGCCTTTGAGAAAAAGAATAAGAATATTTTATTTGCTCATAAACATGGTTACATTAAGGTTTTAAATATATTATAAACACAGTATGTTTAGCCTCAGACTGTGGCATGCAAACTTTGATTAAATACAATCAATTAATAAGCCGATAGCAGTCCGCTACTGGACATAGGCCTCTCCTAAAATGATGGGAGGTTTTAGTCTACAGTTTTCATGCTGGTCAGACTGGTTGATTCAGGGTTTTATTTAGAGTTTTCTTTCTCTCACAGTGATATCGTCTGCGTATTTTACCGTAAGTGCCTCTAACGATACCCTTCATATGGGGTGGTGATACTTGTATTCTTTCTCCATCAACACACGGATAGCTACTTTTTGGTATTAGCACTTTTTATGCTCTGTTTGATAAAAACCAACTGAGCCAGAAGTACTAGTCTAGGTTATTTCGCAGATAAGGAGTGAGGAATGCGTGTATGGAGATAGTAGTTCATAGACTTTGGGCATTCTGTCAACCTATGGTCGATGTGCTCTTCTCCATGCTTTTTGCTGCGGACGGTATTTGCGGAAGGTGGCAGCGTCTCCCTTGGGAGAAATGATATGATGAATATTATCAAAGAGAGAGAGGGTACCGTCGTAATTGCCTAGGATGCACCGCGTAGTGGGCCTCCGGGACTCGCACCACGTAAAAAATTGGAAAATTTTTAAGAGAATATTCCTTGGGCTGACATAAGAACGATAGTCGAGGTAAATATAAATATCATACTGATATTTTCTACCATCCTTTTCTTAGAGAGCACATTAAACCATGGGTACCAGTTGCCATATAAACATCTCTGACATTCGTCAAGGGTAATTAGAATCTTAAGAGGTCTGATAACTCTCTGAATAATACCGTTTGATGGCAGTTGCTCCACGAAAAATGTGCCACCATTGTTAACATGGTACGTATTTGGAATGGTGACGCTCTTTTCTAAGAAGTTGCGCTCATGCGAGGTGAAGTCAAAGTGACGTATCCTATATTAAAAGAAAATGTTGAAGTTTGAGTGTCTTGTAAGCTGATTCTGACTAAGTTGGTAAAAGATTCGGAGGAGTATACTTACGGAAAAGTAAAGCACCGAATGAATAGAACAATATACCACAAGCGTTGTTTATCATAACTCCAGTGACGTTGGCGCCGAACACGGAGCCTATGCGACCCATCATCATTGACAGGCTAACTGCCATGCCTCTGTAATACACAAATAATAGACATTAATTAACAATTGTTGCTAAATGGATGTGCAATTTAAACTGGTGATCTGCTCAGAGAGAAATTGCTTCTAAAGTTTGGGGCAGACTCATCGTCATCTACCTGCCCTGGTCCCTATCAATTGGGCGGCGTCGGCGTTACATATCATTCTCCTCCATAAACTCCTGTCAGATGTCATTTCCTCAGTTACTACCTTCTTTGCCATATCATTTTTCAAGTAATCCATCCATCTATTCTTGGGTTTACCTCTACTAAAGCCCTTTACATTCACACTTTAAACCAACCTTAAAACATTACTTTCATCTTTTCTCATAATATGGCCATATCATGACAGTCGCTCACCTTGCAATTTTTCATTCACTGGTTGTAACGTTGCACTTTTATATTCTCAATAATACAATCTTTAAATTAAATTTAATCAATAAAATCGCAGTATTCAAAAACTATTATTTATTTATTTACAATTTTTTTAATCAATTCTGCAGTAACTTACTATTTAACATTATAGTAGTTATTTGTTTCTAATTAAAATGAATATAATCTCTAATTGATTAATTTAATCTTAAGACTCAGACGTCAGACTCATTTGGTACGACTTAATAATAAATAAATTGCATAATTGGACACCCCTTGTTTCTTTAATCATCCCCTACCATTATTAGGGATATGATAAACGAGGAGGAACGTCACATGGTGTCACTTTCAAACTTCCTCTAATATAGTCATTCCTTATTCTGTCCATTCTCGTCATACCACACATCCACCTTAATATTCGCATCTCCGGCACATGCAGTTGTCTTTCATTCGTCGCTTTCAAGGCCCAACATGACGATGCATACATTATGGCAGGTCTAATCACGGACTTATAGATTTTCCTCCTAAGCTTAAGGGGAAATTGGGGATCACATATTGTGGCTCTGACCTGCTGCCATTCCTCCAATCTACTTTGTACCTTAAGCCCATCTTCACCAACGAGGACAATATTGTCAGCAAACAGCATATAATAGTATTATTATACTATGTATGGAATAAAGACACAATTACGTTTTCTGTAAAGACAAAACAATTTAAAACCAATTGAAAGTGGGTAAACTAGTTTCCATAGTCGCTAAATCGGTACCATTTAAATTCCTTGGGAGAAAGATAGATCATTAAGGACGCACACCATCCTTAGATGAAGTTGTCAATATGTTTATAAATGACCTAAATAACATAGATCAGCTTCCACTGAATAATATCAAAAAGCTTGGATTTATGACAACTACTTAACATCACGTCTAACTTGGCCTTTTCTGGTATATGATTTCGGCAAAACCTTACTCGCAAAAATAGATGCAACTGTCATAAAATCACTAAAATCGTGTCATGGACTAGCACACTCTGCTTATCCCTCTGCTTTATTTAGGGATCATAATAATTTTGAGATGAAATTAAAGTAGCCATCGGAGCTCTATAAACACCTTAGAGTCACCAAAGCCCACATCTTAGGTAAATCCCAAGATAACACAGTCAGGGCACTCCCGAAAGATAAAAACGCTTACGAGCTTGAATCTAGACTCATATTCCATAAACGATTCATGATAGGAGCACAGTCGAACAGGGTAGGGTTGGGAGTACGAGAGCCGGAAAGGGACCAGTATATACTTAGGTCCTTTCTGAAGCAAGACGAAAATGATAAATATCGAGTGCACGCGATGAATTTGGAAATCCAAAACGAATGGTTGACAATGGGAGAGTTCTGTATACCGATGGCTTTAAAGTGGCGCACCTTGATCTATGACTGGTCGCCGGCCCTGTTAAAATTCTATCTTAACGCCTTTCAGATGGCCCTCCCAGACCAGAGTAACCTGGTAAGGTGGGGGGAAGGCCACAGAAAAAAAGACGGGTTGCACTCTGGGAGTGCCGACAGAAGTGAAAACTTTTTCTTTCTTTCTTTCTTCGTTATATACATAGAAAAAGATAAAAAACATACCATACCATACCATACCTATAATACAGCGCCAAATTAATAAATTTCAAAAAGATAAAATTATCACAAAAAATAATAAATTACAAAAAGAAATCACAAAAAGTGTCATAAGACCAGGTTTGAACCCGGTACTATCTGAAACCATAAGGACTTACAGTCGATGCGTTTACCGCTATGCTGCGAAGTTATTTATAATATATTGCAAAATGGACGGTCTATAGCTAATTTTGTATGACGTCAGTCGTCGGTTACGGTCCAAAGGTCAAGCGATCCTGACGCGCGAGTTTAACAATTTTTACCCATCCAACGCCGCTAAAGAAGTTTTCACTTCAAAAACAATGTTCTACGTGTGGTGAGGTATTGTTAATAGAGATGCTCTAATAATAGCTTATCATGGTCTAGCTGCACCTCTGTTACGATATTGAGTTATCTTCTGGGGTAACTCCACAGATAAAGAAGTTGTGTTCAAGGCACAAAAGAGATGCTTTAGATCAATGTTTAAATTGATAACTACAGATAGTTGCAGGGCTTACTTTCAGGACTACAAAATTTTAACACTAACTAGTCTGTATATTTTTGAAGTTGCTGTGTTTGTTAAATGTAACCTGCATTTATTTTCGTCCTTGCAAGCAACAGTTCCCCGAAACAGGAGGGATAACACAAAGCTTCGTTTGCCCGGGACATAGACGGCCTCTTTGCGCAATAGCATTATTTGTATGGCGTACTTACACGGCTTTTCGCGCTCTCTTACTCCGCGAGACAAGTCCCAGCCGCGTGGAAGACTGCATTCGTGCATCCTGTGCCTAAGAAAGGCGACAGGACAGACCCGTCCAATTACAGGCCTATTGCTATAACCTCCCTTCTCTCGAAGGTAATGGAGCGTGTGATTAACGCACAGCTCCTGGGATACCTTGAGGGAAACGACTTACTGAGCGACCGACAGTATGGCTTTCGCCACTGTCGCTCCACTGGTGACCTTCTTGTGTATCTCACAAACCGATGGGCGCAAGCTATCGAGAGTCGGGGCGATGCACTGGCGGTCAGCCTCGATATAGCAAAGGCCTTTTACCGGGTCTGGCACAGAGGTCTTCTTTCGAAGTTGCCACGCTACGGACTCCCCGAGGGACTTTGCGAATGGATTGCCAGCTTATTGTCCAACAGAAGTATCCAAGCCGTCGTCGATTGCAGCTGCTCGGACCGCATGGACATAAACGCTGGTGTCCCACAAGGCTCCGTGTTGTCCCCGACGCTGATTCTGCTGCATATCAATGATATGCTGTCTGATGGATCTATTCATTGCTATGCAGACGACAGTACCGGGGATACGTGTTACACGGGTCGTGCAAATATCCCTCAATTCGAGGTGGAGAAGAGACGCGAACAACTTGTGTCTGAAATCGAGACTACTCTCTCGGGAGTATCCGATTGGAGTCGACTTAACCTAGTCCAATTTAACCCCACTAAGACACAAGTATGTGTATTTACCGCTAAGAAAACCCCATTTACTGTAGTGCCGCAATTCCTGGGCACACCACTTTCCATCTCTTCGAGTATTGGGATCCTAGGTGTCGACATCTCAAGCGACGTTCAGTGCCGCAACCATTTGGAGGACAAGGTCAAGCTGGCCTCAAAGGAACAGGGCGAAGCAGTACTTCACTACGGGGCAACGACTTCTGCTTTGTAAGGCACAAATTCGGCCCCACTTCTACTGTTTATAAACTAACTACGTAACCGTTTTTGATTAATTCGTTTGCGAGATCATAGTATTTATTTTTCTTTAGTGCGTGGTCCTTCGGTATAAGTGATTCCCACGGTACAGTAAGTTCCACAAGGACCACATATTTAGTCGTTTTCGAGTAGAGAAATATGTCCGGTCTAGATGACGATACCCCAACATCCTCCGGAATTTTATAGTGGTTTTCATACGTGTCGATTAGGAGAGTCCAATCTGGGGCAGTATCTAAGATTGAATAAGGTTTGTTCCTGGATTTTATGGATGAACCTTCAGACACAAAGTTGATATGACGTCTGTTAGTAGTCAATCCTTTTCAGGCTCTAGCTACTGCCAGACTCATTGCTTCGCGTATGATGAAAAGCACCTTATCGTGGCGGCGTAAGTATTGCTCTATCAAGAAGCACCCTACATCCTACTAATATGTGCCTAGCCGTCCCTATTGCCTCACCACACGTATAACATTGTTTTTCTGTGGCCTTCCCCCACCTTACCAGATTACTCTGGTCTGGAAGGGTCATCTGAAAGGCGTTAAGATAGAATTTTAACAGTGCCGGCGACCACTCCCTGCTTGTTGCCTCTGGAGACGCCCCAGCTCTATCGCACTCTCTATTACTCAGTACTGCCATGGTGCAAGTGTGTTTTGGCTACAGTTTTACAACTGGCCGCCTGCCGGACGTTAACCCTCCTTTGGCGTGTGGACGATTTGCCCACCGCCTGTTGGGCCTGTTGCCATACAGTGCTATTTATGATGCCCCAGACTGACTCCCATAGTCGAATGTTACGACACCCAGAGGTAGAGTTGGGTCTGGCACATTCTAAGTTTTTCTTTTGCTCCCAGGCCTCACCTGGAAAGTCTTGGAAGGTCATGGAATGGTGGTCGCGAGATAAGGTTTGCGGTCCCACAAACTTGGCTTACGTTACAATAGCTCACCATTTACTTCTATCTCTACACACCTCGCGAGCTTCCTCGACTGTCATTCAATCTTTCATGAAAGCCTGTCGGTTTCATTTCAAGCGTTTCTACCTGACTTTTTTCCAGTACATCATTAATTTGGACACAAAATGTTCTGCGTAGTCGACTCCGGCCTGTCTGTCCACTTATATGCATCTTACATACTTGGTGTGTCACTTGCCCAGTCGGGTCAGTACTCATTCATTTTAAGTGCTCAAACCATTTTTTTTTGCATTGTAAGAGTTATTTTTAAATTCCCGAAGAATGTTACCTCAAATGTGTCGGGAAGATCTCCACAGCATACGCGTTGATTGGTCCAATCGCCGTAGCTAATATAGGACTTGATGATAAGACAACAGCAAACAAAATATCCTTCGTTATGATGTTGATGGAGATGCAGGTCATACCTTAAATCAAAAAGAATTAAATGTAAGCAATTTTGAAATTTAGATTTAGCCGACCCTGGACTTCACGGCGAAGGCCTTGGATGCGACTGGAAATAACACAAGAATGATGAATGAATAATGTGACATTCAATGAAAGCTGGTAATATCCAGTACATTGACAATTGATTGCACATTTTGAAAATCTTTTCTATAGAGTAGGGAATATTACTGAGCTAGAGTTGAATAAAAGCTAAAAAAAAATCTGCCTATATCCCCAGTACAGTGAGGAGCTCGTGGATAGTATTCTGTGGTACAAATAAGAACTATCGCACAATGGTTGCTTTACCAGGTTACAGGTAGAGATGGTGAACAAAATTGCACCACAATTTTGTTACTGTACAAAATTCATTTTTCATATAATTATTTTACTTGGCATAATATTGGAAATCACATCGTCCATAGCATTATAAATCACTTTGTACAGTTTTTACCACCATATCAGACATTTTTAAACATTATGTAATTACATAAGTGTCTACGTCGGTTATTAATCGACTTCAAAAAACAAGAAGCTTACTTTTTAATTTTTTTATTTATTAAACTTTATGTACAAGTACATAGGCGGACTTAATGCCGTAGGCATTCTCTACCAGTCAACCAAAGGTGGTGCAGAGATGAATTAGTAGGCGCATTACTGAGAGTGACTATTAGTAACTGAACACTAACTAGGTATAGTGCCATGAAGTCATACATACCCATACCGCAGTATGTAGGTACGAATATACGTAATTATACTTAATTAGATATCCATGCATACAAACAAATATTTATAATTGTATTATATTTGTTAGATAAAATAATGATTTTTTAGAGTTCATTGCCTTGATGATCCTGCCAGGTTATCGAGAAGCCATTGGCGAACCTTCGCATTGAACACAAGACTGCTGGTGGCCTTCCTGATTTTAGGAGGTAGCGCGTTCCAAAGGAGTACAGACTGTGTAGAAAAAGAAGAATGGACACACCCAGAAGCAGGACAGCTTAGGAGAAGATTATTTTTTGAACGAAGGTCTCTGTTGTGATTGTCATGTCTCTATTGTAAATAAGGCGATAGATAGTTAGGGGGTGTAGGAGATGTAAGAATAGCAAAGAGAGTAGTAAGTGCACGTAGATTTCGTCGCTGCCGAATCGGTAACCAATTTAATTGCTCGCGATAAGCAGACACGTGGTCATACTTACGAAGATTGAACACGAATCTTATGCAGTTATTAAGAAGTTGGTCGAATTTATTCAGATATTTTGTATTTAGGTCGAAGTAGCAAATATCACCGTAGGGGTACGTATTTGAATACCTAAAATTATAATACCTAAAGTTAAATAACCTAAGTTCAAAATACCTAAAATCTAAATACCAAATGGTTTAAAATACCTAAACCACTAATACCTAAGTACTTAATACCTAAATTTGAAATACCTATTGGACTAATTACCTAATGTTTAAAATGCCTAAAGTTAGAACAACAAAGGTTGATATACCAAAATTTAATATACCAAATGGTCAAAATACCTAAAAATAATGCACCACACACCACACACAACAATATGTGGGTAGATCAGTAAAAAATATTTTGTATTGTACGTTTACTATTTGTGTCGTCAGTTGAACTTCCAGAATGACCGATCTAAAGCAGCCCGCATCCAGCGCTTTAAAAAAAGGGACACTACCCACCCCGACTCGGATAAGTTAGGTTAGAAGGATAAGGCGGGAGCGGGGCGGAGCGGAGCTCCCGCATAAGCCTTCGTGGTTATTTTTTTTATAACCACACATACAAGGATTTGGAACTTCAGGATTGGAGCAGACAATCCTTGTATGAGTGGTATAAAAAAAATAACCACGAAGGCTAAGGCGGGAGCTCCGCTCCGCTCCGTACCCGCCTTAGCCTTCTAACGTAACCTATCCGAGTCGGGGTGAGCAGTGTCCCTTTTTCTTTAAGCCGTACCACATATTATTTCTTAAATTGTCGGTATTTTAATTTTCGGTATTTAGAACTTTCGATCATATAAACATTCGGGATTTTAACATTCGGCTTTCCGTTCGTAGGGCTTAAGAAATTCGATAATTTCAAATTAGGCATTGTAATACGTACTCACTATAATATCAATTTGTCATGTAAAGCTTTGGGTATTTTAAAAGTAAGTCAAACAACCATTAGGTATTTAGATTTTAGGTATTTTGAACTTAGGTTATTTAACTTTAGGTATTATAATTTTAGGTACTCAAATACTTAGCCATTTTAAACTTTCGGTATTTTAAATTTAGGTCAATCCTCCATTAGGTATTTAGATTTTAGGTATTTTGAACTTAGGTTATTTAACTTTAGGTATTATAATTTTAGGTATTCAAATACGTACCCCACCGTAGTCAAAGACAGGAAAGAGTAGGGTCTGTACAATCATGGTCTTTGTGTTATCAATTCGTAGGCTGTTGTTGTTTTTTTATGTATGTTTGTTACGCGATTTTAAAGCCAGTTATGAACGGAATGTTAGTATTCTTGCGGTGTTGGATAGGGTAGACTCTCAGAGTGGTCCCATATCCCAAAATTACGGATTTGATACTGAGATTCTGGAGAAAACCTCAAAATTAGAAGGAAACGCACCTAACTTAGTTGTGTTAGCAATCAAATGTATAATTTCATTTATTAAAAAGTAAATGCCCAGGCGCTTTCTATTAAAATTTCAGTATAGTAAAAATTTATATAATACAACCTAGTAATGATATTGTAGTCTAATATATTTCCAACCGCTGGATCGCGACAGGAGCGAGTACCTAAACGCCCGTGGTTTAATAGGACGTGCAGAGAAGCTAGAGGTCGCAAGCAATCTGCGTATAAGGCTTGGACCATAGCACTTGCCTCCTCAACTTGCCTGGCACACTTGATCAGGAACCGAACATCACTGATGTGACGCGGAAATTGAATGCCTCTTCGAGGTCCTGTAAAAAAGCAACGGCCTGGGCTAAGTTCGAGTTCATTGGTAGAATTGGCGAGCGGCTTGCACGGTACCCATCTAGCAGCCGTGCATTTTGGTCGCTCGCCAAAGCTGCCAAGGGAAACTTCTGTCAGTCTTGCCTCAAGCCGCTGCAAAAGCCCTACGTTAGTCTGGCACATGGCGCTAAGGAGAAAGCCGATTTCTTCGGTAATCTCTTCGCGTCATTCTCGACTATAAACGATGGGAATCCCGAGCCACCTATTCTCTCCAGCTGTTGTGCTTCTAGGCCTGAAGTAAAAATCACGCGACGGGTGGTCCGATGAGAACTTAAATCCCTAGATGTTCGGGATTCAAGTAGGCGGGACGGTATACGAGCGATGGTGCTGAGTCACTGTGCCCCCGAGTTGTGCCCAGTACTTACACGCCTTTTCGCGCTCTCTTATTCCAGGAGACAAGTTCCGGCGTCGTGGAAAATGTAATGGAGTTCGTTATTAATACGCAGCTCTTGAGGTACGATCTACTGAGCGACAAACAGTACGGCTTTCGCCACCGTTGCTTTACCGGTCACTTTCTTGTGTATCTCATAAGCCGGTGGGGAAATGCCGTCGAGAGTCGGAGGGAGGCATTAGCGGTCAGCCTCGAGGGAGGCATTAGCGGTCAGCCTCGAGCGAAGGTTAACCTAGCCCAATTCAACCCCACTAAGACACAAGTATGTGTTTTCACCGCTATTGAAAAACCCCATTTATTGTAGCATCGCAATCCCTGGGTACACCGCTTACTATTTCCTCGAATATTCGGGATCCAAGGCATCGACATCTTAAGCGACGTCCATTACCGCAGCAATTTGGAGAAGAAGGTCAAGCTGGCATCGAAGAAACTTGGAGTGTTTAACCGGGCGAAGAAGTACTTGGTGTGGGGCAAAGGCTCCTTCTTTATAAGGCACAGGTCCAGCCCCATATAGAGTACTGCTCTCACCTTTTTGCCAGAGCACCTACATACCAGCTTGACCCCTTTGAAAATGGTAAAATAAATAATTGAATAAAAATAAAACCGACTTCAAAACTATATAGGTAAAAAAAAGTTTCAAATAACTGAATTTAGAGAGAGAATTTAGAGATTTTCGATCTGTTAGAAATATCTTGACTACGAAGTCTCAAAATGGTCTTAATACCAAGGTATTAAGAGCGAATCAAACTGATTTCATTGATTTATATAATATTATTGTCCAAATTAAAGGTGTCTACCACATATCAGAATAATCTGTCAACAGGAAGGGGGAAACCAAGTCATTAAGATCATTTTGAGCACTTTGTTCATCAAGATCTATCTGATGCTGACTGTACGTTACCTATCAACAATAAGATAATGATGATCAGGTTCTTCTTCCCAATATATTTGACAGAAACGCTGGCCAGGATAGCGACCACGGTGCAGCACAGTCGAGCCACCGAATTTATAATGAGTACCATCTCATCTATGGTGTCATTACATTCTGCATTTTGGGTTGTCTGAAAGAGATTAATTTTATTACATTATGTATATCATTCTTAGAAGTTGAGAAGACCATTGGTGACTATAGCATTAGTGACCTTTTGGTCTTCTTCTTCGAGACAATGGCTAAGATCATTCCGCCTTCTTATTATCTTTATTGGCCTAGTCCGGGGCCACAACCATAGGACTGTTCGTTGCCCTTATGTCAAAGATTCACGTGGGTACAGGTGGAGAAGCACAGTGGGTAGGAGAGTAAATTCGACTGGGACTGGGTTGGGGCTCCGTAATCATGACGTTACTCTGTAACCCTTGAAACTGGTTAATATGGCCCCATTTTGCCATGTTTTGAGTGTCCCGCCGTTGGTGACCAGTAGTGAAACAATTGGCAGGAATGTCATCATCTATGAAATCATGCCAGCCTATTTTGGGTGTACCTTTAACGGCATTGGCAGACATTTGTTATCTTCTTAGCCTGATGATCGCCTCAGCATGTGGCCACATGAGCAAAGGCAACTCTCCTGCATCTTATCAGCGATGTCACGGACATGAAGATTACCACGGATGCAGGAGTTGTTCACGCGATCCTTACACATGACTTCACATATTCAACGTAGTATATTCAACGCCATGGCACGCTACTAGCATTATTTTTGATCATTGAAGTCCATCCCTATGAGCTGATGCTAATGTTATGATATTCATACCTGGTTAAATCTGGCAAGAATGACTTCGCACGCAGTCTTATCTCGTCCTCCACCAGTAAGCACCCTGTTCAACAAATCGGGGATCCACATATTGAGCCCATTTAGCCTGAAAATTGTAATTATTACGTTCAGTCGACTTATGGTTAAGAGACTAGAAACTTAATGTTGTAGGTGATGGAACCAGGCATTTCCTTAGCACAATACGTTAGCCCCATGGAAAGTCATCATCTTACTCGAAAATTTCGGTTGCTAATATTTAAAAAAAAACTTACACGATGAAAACTCCAAATAACAAGAATCCGTTGAGTAGTATCCATTTAAAATATGTCCATTTTAGCAAAGGCACTGTTTGTACCTTCAGTGACGTAAGAAAAGTTCCTTTATCTTTGACATTGGTTGAGGCTAGAAGTTGATTAATCTGTAATAAATACATTTTTTTTATAAAGAATATTTGTCAATTAGATGTGTTCGTTTAATACATTAGAAATGTTTAAAAAGAAGTACTTGAGTTATAAGAAACTAATTCTTCTTTTGGAGTTCTTGTCTGATTGTTCGTAATGGACGCAAAAACCACTGAAAGCAATTTATGAAAAAAAAAAAATGTGTCAAAGATTTTAAGTCTTAGAATCAAGACCTTTTTCTTGATTAGACTTAAAATCTGTATATTTGAACAGAACCGGAAAGTTAAACCACGGTTGTCAACAAATAAATAATATGAGAGTTTAATGTTCCAAACAAGAGAAAATACCATTTAATTATTCATAATAGGGCATGGTCGCAACCAATTGGTGTCAGTCCCAAGCATATTGGAATTGATTGGAGTTAATTGGTTGAAGAAACCCTGTTTAGTCGCCAACAAATTATCAATTCAATTAAGTCAATGACTAAAGAAGTTATTATTACCGCTGTAGATATATCAAGAAATATTTTACGTTTAAGAAAATTATAAACCATTTTTTTGTAGTTTTTGAGATAAACGCATTGAAATATACATTTTACTTAATTCTAACCATTACTACTTACTTGAGCGACGAATGAAAGACAACTGCCTGTGGCGTCGATGCGAATGTTAAGGTGGATGTGTTGTGTGACGAGAATGGACAGAATAAGGAATGATTACATTAGAGAGGAAGTTTGAAAGTGGCACCAGTGAATGAAAATTTGAGAAGCAAGTGACTGTCGTGGTATGGACATATTATGAGAAGAGAGGAAAGTAATGTTGTAAGGAAGGTTCAAAGTATGAATGTAGAGGGCTTTAGAAGCAGAGGTAAGAACAAGAAAAGATGAATGGATGGCTTGAAAGATGATATGGCAAAGAAGGGAGTAACTGAGGAAATTACAGCTGATAGAAATTTATGGAGGAAATTGACATGTTGCGCCGGCCCCAAATAATTGGTACCAGAGCAGGTAGATGATGACTATTTACTTACTAAGTAAATTAAGTATCATTACCATCGGGATCTGGTTTCAAGATGGATGGATGACTATTTTTTACATATGGAGATCTCTCCGTGAAAGCACGACAAGCCATCCTTCCAAATTGCTATACGAACATCTATGGCAGTCTTTATGATTTATGAAGCCCTAAAAAAGGGCCGTGCTTGACGCTGTCTACTTAGAGAATTGCACAGCTGAACTACGATGTCGACAGTATATAGTCTTAGTCAGATGGTAGTTCAGCCGTTTCGTAATCACACTGCCCCCAATTGAATTGGGAAAATACTCATAGGATGATTCCTTTATACTTACGGGAAATTCCTCTGGTTTTTTCCGTTTGTTACCAGCATACATGTTTTGCAAAACTTTAAGAGCTTCATCAAATCTATCTTGAGAGACCAGAAACTTCGGACTCTCTGGACTGCAGGTCAGTATCACGGCGACTATGATGAAAAATAACGCGTAAATTGTGCTCAAGAGACGCCAGGGTCGGAAAATGTACAGGCCGAAGTCGACTCCAAAATCTAAAGGCAGTATGGCCCAGGCCAATACTGGAAAGAAAATAACATAACATAACATAACATAAACTCACGCCTTTATCCCCGAAGGGGTAGGCAGAGGTGCTAGCACCCACATTAGCTTGCCTCTTACCTCTATCCGTACATCATGGGCTTCCTTTTTTTATAACGTATTTGATTAATTTAAGATCTTTGGCCTGGATTAAATGGCCTCGAATATAAGACCAATGAGGTTTGAGACTTACATAAAATGTACAATAAAATATGTTACACTAAATTTTGTTAATCTAACTAGTCTTAACTCCGTATTCTACAATGATACTCATTCATGAATCTTGACTTACTGTCATAAGTCAGCGTCGGAGCCTCGTCAATTCTTTGCCAGATACATCGACTACCACCTTAGGTTGTCTCGTGTCTAAGGCCCATAGACAAGCCAAGCCTATAACTCATTTTCTAGATATTATGTCATTATGGCTGAAACTTAAATACTTACGGGGCACGAGAGCTGATCCAGCCAGCTGTGTAGAATTGAGTACAGTCAGCAAAAGATCTCTGTATTTCGATGGTAATATCTCACCGATGAATGTGTACGTAGCTGCAGATGGACAGGCTATACTAGAAAAATGCAGATCATATTAATGTAATCAATCAATCAGTTACAGATTATTATGTACTTTCTATAGAATATATTTATTTAATGATTAATTACATTTTTTTTAAACTTCAATATTTACAATAAAATGTCTGGGACGGACTGGCCGCGGAAGGCGGAGGATCGTATAAAATGGCGTACATTGGGAGAGCCCTATATCCAGCAGTGGACTGTAGTGGGCTAATTGATTGATTGATTGATGACAAGAAAATAATAATGGGCTCACTGAACTTTTGTTTCGGCTTCGAAAAATTCCCCCCATCGATGTCGTCTGGTACCCCGTTGGATGGCAACGCCAATTCTTTGTGCAAAAAAGAGACCGGTCCATTGGCCGTATATTTAAATATATTTCATAAATACTTAACACTTACCAAAGAGCAGAAAGGAATTTACAAATAGAAAAACTAATTGTATTGGGCATCAGTCCAGCTAACAAACTAAAAATGCCGGCGCCAAAAGAACTGTATACCAGCATCTTTTTGCGTCCTCGAGTGTCCACCAAATATCCCCATGGGTATGATGTTAGAAGTATCCCTAAAATCAAACAGGTATAAAGTTGAAATAGTATTTTATCTACTCTGATACTATAATACAAAGATTATAAAATTGAAATTAGAACTCTTATGACAAACATTACGCACAGGCCAAAAAAAAAGTTTTATTACGATACAGGTCTTGTATGGACACCTATATCATAAAATAACTTTTTAATCATAACGATACACCTATACAACCTCCATCTCGACTGAACTTCTACTTTAAAAATTGAATCCGCCATTTCGGAAAAAAAAAGAAACACGCATGCGCAATCGAAGTTTGTGCCTTGGCGCGAACATTTTTTTTTTGTTCTATACATTTACATTAAACAAAGTTTGGTTTGGTTTGTAAAATAAATTAGTTTATGTATTATAGTATGAGAGTAGATAAAGTAGTGTATGACACTGTACATAACTTGGTCTTATAACACTCGTGTGATAATATAATTTATGACAACGACAGATGGTTTTTTAACTCTACTTGAAAGATCTAGGACTGTACGAAGATGTAAACATGTGTGCTGTTAAAAATTCCAAGACTTTGGCACTGAACCGCTTAGAAAAGAGTTCTAAGGGGTTCGGTAAGTCTTCTCTTCTTTTTATTTCTTTGGACTGTTCCCCAGCTCACTATCAAGCGAGGTGTAGTCTATTTGATCATCTAATTTGATATTCCAAAAAGTCTTTTTAGGCAGCTAAATTGATTTGGGACCCTAAAAAATCTACAAGAATTTAAACATTTCCTCGCAAATGAGGATTACATAAAAACAAATCTAACATTCTAGATCAAAAATGACAATGTTTCTTTAACGTACCAATATAAGGTATTGAAATAATAATCCCTCGCTGTGCGTCAGTCATTTGTAAATCGCATATAGCTGCTGGCAATATTATAGAGTTGCCGAACAAATCACCAAGACATGCGATGAGCAGACACGCCAGGATCAGACAGTGTTTCAAGTTATACCAGCCTATTCCTGGAAAAAATAGGGTTATGAAGATATTTGAAGCTCAATGAGCTCACAGTTTGGAAATAGTTTGGATAGCCCACCTTTATTTCGACTTCAACAACGGAAGGCGATGGTAACTTTTTTGACATTCGGAAATCCCCATGGATATCCGCTCTGTAGGGCCTGAGGGTGAGGAAGGCTCTGGTGTATCATTCGCTCTCCGACTGACCCACGGCCCCCTCGGGTATGGGACTACGGTGTCCCGTACACTGTCACCGTTTTTTCAAGTGACTACAATATGAAGTTCTTTAAGAAAGGTTCTTGCAGGGTCTACAGCAAGAGTGTTACGCCTCTGTTGTTGCACACTTCTATAATCTGACACGTCACGGTAACAACTTTCACACATCTACTATCGGCCACGTAATTGGTATAAAAAGCAAATAAATATTACCTGCAACATCAAGAGCTTTATCCAGATCAGCGGCGAACTTCTCTTTTCGATTTTCACTACAGTTACTGTCCACGGTATTCACTTGCATCTCCATTTCTCACACTTAGAACTTGAAACACACTATTTCGCTAAATCGTTATGTAAAATTATTACGAATTACCATAGATTTATTTTATACTCAACACTTAATTGACTGCAAACGTTGGTACGAACCTAAGGTGAAGTCCAGAAGATACAGGTCGTGATTCTAGACTATCTTGAGATGGTGGTGGTCTTGCTTAAAGAACCCGGAATCTTAAAAAGGAAACAGTCCTTTAAGATTAGTATTCAGTTAGTAACCTCATAGTAAGGGTTAATAACTATCAAAAAAGTCCTTCACAAAACACCACTGATCTGAGAATTGCAAAACTGGTTCGCCAGAGCTCCGTATCCAGCTTTATCCAGGGTTGCATTTCCGGGGGTTGCATTTACATTTTCAGCAGATCCAATATTTGCTAAAATACAATTCACTGTTCAGGTTGGTCTAAACAGACCAATATACTTTTGCTAAGCACATTTTCTTCAGTGAATTTCACTGCGCAAAATAAGTAGTAAGTCAGTCTTGTTGAACGAATTTTCACTGGTGAAGTCCAAGCCTTAGTTATTTATTAAGCTTCCACTGTTACACGTAAATGGAGAAACACGAGTAAGATGTTAAGTAGGCATAATATTAGGTAGATAACAAAGATCGAATGTTCACTCGGTGGCGTCTAGAGTCAAATGATCTGAATGGCCAAACCGGCGAGCGCTCATCTCTGCTCCGATCCCTTCCACGCGAGCGTGTCGTGATTTCGTTAACTTATAAAATCATAGCTATACTTGTGGATCTATGATAATATATTTGATATTAGTTATTCATTATTTTCAACTTGAATTCTCGTTAACTTGATTTATAATCAAGTCTGCTTTGCCCTTTTGTCATCAACTTAGCGTAGTTATTCGATTGTAGTCGTTTACAATCGAACTCTCACCTCGGAGTCCTGGTCTTAGTTCTGGTTTGTCATATACTTTTGTGGGAGCGACTGTCGTTTTTTATGGGAACATTTTCGAGACCTAGGGAGGAGTTGACTAAATCATCATCCTCCTGGCCTATTCCCAACACAGTTGATGTTGCTTTTCCAGTCTAACTGCAAAGCTGCTGACATTCAACTCTGTATTTAGACCAGTTGCCGGAAATGAAAATATTTAAACTGAGTGGGAATCGAACCTGTGTACCTTACGCCAAAGAGGTTTTTGATCCCACTTTTAATAAAAATTTATAATTTCTTAAACGTGTCATCTTCTCAATGAAGTTCTACGATAATCAAGGCAATGAAGCAGCTCAGAAGAGAGGACGGGTGATTTTATTGTACCACTGCTGTAGGCTCTTCAGCCAGGATATCCTTCTTCTATCAAAACTGCAGTTTCCCTGTATCTTACTCCGAATTATGAGATGTAACCATATATTGACATAATCTATCTAGAGTGTTATTTTAACATAACACACAACATAAACTCACGCCTTTTATCCCCGAAGGGGTAGGCAGAGGTGCTAGCACCCACAATTCGCCAGTTTATGTTTACGTTAGTTATGTTAGTTTATGTTAGGTGGCGAGCCTATTGCCATTAACTGGGCACTTATAAACCTGCGATAAATACACACATAACTTCGAAAAGCATCGAAAAGTCATTGGTGTGTGCCATGGAAAACCTGGGATCGAACCCGAGACCTCGTCTCAGCAGTCCATTACCCATACCACTAGGCTACCGCGGTTGTTATTTTAAAGTCCTAAAATGTATATCTCTCATGTCTAGATGGGCAGGTTTCGAACCAGGTAATAACATTTCAAGGTCTTACAATAACCAGGAGCTGAAAGCCTCTGTCGCGTGGCGGTAGTGAACACAAGTGCTACGAAGAAGACGCGGGTTAGATTCCATTGCATTGGTCTGCTCGTGCCTCGGAGAATACTTTCAGCCGTCGGTCCTGTTTACCATACGTCTACAACAGTCATTATGAGTGGGTGGAGCCCTAAGAAATCGAATAACTGGTAACTACAATGCTTCAATATCGCCAACGAGTTGTGGAGATCAGTTGACAGTCGCTTCACGGAAAAAAACCAGGGTAGTAAAATGTCAAGATAGTAGGAGTTATAATGACGATGGGTAAAATTGAACTTAGATCACGATTTTTTGACCCGGCAAATGGCACAGAAGCTCTCAGTGTTTACAGGGTCGGCAGCACGAGTGTGACTCCCCTGGTGTTGCACACGTCCATAGTCCACGGTAACAGTTGGGATCGACTTTCCAGTCTAACTCTGATGCGGCTGAACTTCGATATTTTCCGTGAAGTGACTGCCATCTGACCTCCACAATTTTGCAATGTCGAAGATCTGTAGTCAGTATGGTTAGACTTTTGAGGGCTCGAACTAAACATAACGACTGTAACAGATGTTTGTATGGCAACCGGGAGTGATGGCTTAACATGCTCTCCAAAGAAATACCCAGACCAATGCAATGATTTTACGTAAATGGTTCTATTTTATCACAAGCAAGATTTTGCAGTAACAGTTTATTTAATTGCAGTCCAATCATGTTCAAAGTTGTACGGTAAATTTGTTAGTATAATCACCTACTAGTTGAACAGTATGTGACTGTATTAGTAAGTAAGTAGTTTAGTAATAAAATGGTAATATTTATAAAGGTCTGCAAAAGAGGAAAACAACTCGGTATTTCTTGTTACGTAGCCGGTTTTCAGCACCTACTCGGGCCAAATGTGTTGTATTATTTGGTTGACTAGTTTTGTACAATATTTATATATCAGAAATATTTTAAGACAAGTCCAAGTTGGTATATACGATTGTTTTCTAGTTATAATTAATGAAATCAATGAATGTACGAATTTAACAAAATTAAACAAACTTTGCGTGCGTATAGATGTTGCGTACTTGGCAGAATTTTACCGTCTTTAGCTCTTCCGACTAGCTTCCTACACAGGATAACACACGCAGAGCTTAGATGTCACCCGCATACGGTGCAGAATATTCCATCGAGAACCAAGGGGTTTGGTGAATCTTTCCCCTGCCGCACCATTAAGACATGGAGCTCCTTGCCAGCTCACGTGTTTCCATCTTCCCACAGACCCGGTTCCTTTAAAAGGCGCGCAAAAAAGTATCAGATGAGGCTATCAATCTGAGTGCCACCGTTGTAACAGGATAAATGTCTGTAATGTTGATCGTCTTTTCTGTGACGTTGCCTTCAGCTTACCATCAGGCGTAAAATGAAGACTATTTCACGGTACGCTGTATCTACTGCTGCAGTTTGCGGTCGTCTATGAAATTTTACCTGTATTCTTTTAAATTTTATTGTCAGTCAGAAGCCAGGTCGGGTCGCTAGCTTATTATAAGACTAGCTTTTGCCCGCGGCTCCGCCCACGTGGATGTCGGTTATCGCGACCAAACTTAGCCAATGTCCTTTCTCAAGGTCTAACATACCTCTATACGAAATTTCTTCAAAATTGGTGCAGTTGTTTAGGCGTGAAAGACGGACAAACAGACACACACACACACTTTCACATTTATAATATAAGTTTAGTTTCTTAATAATGAAAATACGTTTGATTTATCTATAAATTAAAAATATAAATTCGAGAAATACAAGTTTGATATTGATACACGTGTTTATACTCGTTTCACCTTTTCAAAACTGTTTTAAAGGTTGTATCGATAGCAAAACATGATGCTCTCGTATTACTAAACGTGTAAAAGAGATGGAAAATTTTGGGCCAAAATGTAATAAGTTGAGATATGGTTTAAAAAAATTGACAAATTTTTTTGTATAGAAATACAAAAAATCAGCTAAATTCTCAATCTGGGAGCGGAGAAGTAAATGAAAAAGAAAGTTTTAGGTACAGTGACGATTTAATTAATCGATTACAAAGATACAAATAAAAAAAAGTTTTGCATTAAGTAGGCAATTAACTCATGCTATTTATATGAACTAAGTATAATGTACTTTTTTAGAATATAATTTAACAACGGTAATATTAATATAACAAGACTAATTACTCATTAATTGATAAATCAAATTGTTAACGGTGTTGAATCGATTGAAATAATTTGTATCTTTTTTTTTTACCACGCGGTCCCCGACTCAAACCCGGTGTGGCCTGCTTCTGCTAGGGTGACGGGCGGCTCCACCCGTCACCCTCAGGCCCGCGCTCATGGGGGGCGGAGGTCAGTTTGCGCCCTCCGACGCCCGAGCCGCCTTCGGGCGCGTGCAGCGATGTCAGCGAGCCTCTCTCGCTCATCGCGCCGCGCCCGCTCTGCTGTCTCCTTCGCGAGCATGACCTGCTCGCAGAAGGAGGCGCTGGCCGCCCACGCATCCGCGCAGCGGACTATCGCCGCGAGCAGGGTGGAGAGCGTGAGCACTCTCACCCTCAGGGCCGCCACAAGCTCCCGCCTCGGCGTCTCAAACGCCGGGCACTCGGTGAGCGTGTGCAGCCCCGAGTCCACGCTCGCGTCGCAGTGATGGCACTCGGGCGTTGGCTCTATACCCATCAGATGCAGATACCGCCCGAAGCTACCGTGCCCGGTGATAATCTGCGTCTGACGGTACGAGAGGCTACCGTGTGGCCTCTCTAGCCACTCCCCCATGATGGGCCTTACCGCCGCAATGACGGCGTGCCCTGCGCGTGGTTGCCCAAGTCGTCGCTCCCACTCGGCCACCATGATCTGGAGGAGCCGGGATTTCTCGGCCCGAATATCTTCGGGCTCGGGATCGAATCCCCGCTCCCGCGCCAATCCCCGCTCCCGCGCCGCATTTTTGGTAGGTCTGAGAATCGTTCGTAAATAATTTTTAATACCCCTCAACTATAATAAGGGTAGGCCACCCTAAAATATATTTTCTTCTCATTTTTTGGTAATTTTTTTACATTGATAAAATACATACGTCCCTAGTTCGAGACACTTGCGGGCGGTGAAACCACTAAATAGGGGGGGGGGGGGGGGGGAGCAGCCTTTCTTACCGTGGCTTCTGAGTAAACTGAAAGAATGATTCTTTCAGTATTCACTCATTCTACATCATCATTCATGAAAGATACAAAAATAAACATTTGAATATATCGGTGTATTAATTAGTATATATTTTTTAATTGTATAATGTCTTGTTATGCTTATAAACTAGTAAAAAATTCATTATTTCTCTTTCTCATTTATTAAATTTATTTAATCTCAACCATTATTTTATTAAATTTCTATTGTAACTTATACGAACTGTTGTTTACATTTTTTTATTGCGGCAAGTTATCCATCTATGTATCTTGCAATTCCATAAGAATATATTATTTTTATAGAATAAAAGGAAATAAACTAATAGGTCTGTAGAATTAAAAAAAAAATGGTTTCAAAATTATTGTATATATATTCATTTATTTTATTCTTTCCAGTACATATAAATGGCATTTTAACAATATACCTACTAAATTGACACCAAATAAATCAATCAAAGAAAGAAATTCGTACATTCAGTTTAGGCACATTATGAGCACGTATGACAATTTTACAATGAACGAAATTGTGATAGAAATCGGTAAAATAGATTTATTTCAATTGAGATACGAACTTAAATATTTTTCGGTATACGAATTAGTTCTACTTTACATTTAAACAACTTTTAAAAGATATTGTAGGACGTAAACAAAACTTTTGTAGGACATTCTATACAGCGACTTCTGAATCCAAAGTAAGCGTAGCTTAATTAGCTTGTGTTATGGAATCTAGAATGCGGATATATTTATTTAGTTCTTACTTTTTTTTCTAAATACATAGAAACAGATTACATTTATACACAACTTACACTCATGACAAAGCATATTTACATTATTCATACATACACTCATTATCTGATTGATCTTGACTAACAAAGTAGGTACTTTAAATAATCTTTTTTTATACGACTGAGGTGGCAGGCGAACACACAGTCCACCTTATGGATAGTGGTTACCTTGGCCTATGGACGTGTGTAACACCAGGGGCAGTCACACTTGTACTGCCGACCCTGTAAACACAGAGTTTCTGTATCTTTAGTGTAAAAGAAAAAGCAGGAATAGCCTTTGGTCTTGTCACTGACAGCACAAAAACTCTCCAGTAAGCTCTGGCTACCCTTCTCACCACCGGGAACACAACACGAGGTTATTATGGTCGCGGTGTTCTGTATGGTGGAGGTACTTCCTCAGTGGGACTGCTCAATTGGACGGAAAAATACCGTTGTGTCCTACCTCCTTGGGAAAATGGCCTGTCTGCCCACTTATATGTCCTTTACATACTTGGCGTGTCATTCGCTCAGTCGAGTCAATACTCATCGCAAAATACAGCGTGAAAAATGCGTCATGTGTGAGTGAGCTGATGTATATATTGTTCTTTAAACTGTCAATGTGTGCAAGTCATGGGATGTGTGTATTATGTCAATTTATACCAAAGTAGTGGCCATTATTTACGCCGCACTTACCGCCTTTAGATATATGTTGGCGAACTAATAATTTAATAATATATATTATAATAATTGCACCCACGCTAAATGTAGTTAAACACAGCCCATTCTATAGCGCAGTCAAACTTTTCAACAGCCTTCCTTTAGATATTAAGAGCGCTGTATATACGAAGGAGTTTGAAACCCTACTAAAGGCTTTTCTTATTCAGAGGTGTTTCTATGCGGTTGGCGATTGTGTGATATGACATAGGTATTTTTTAAGATACAAGCAAGGACATTTTTCTCTCTTAATTTGTTTTTTGTTTTCAGTTTTTTGTATCTATAATAATAATGTATTTAAATTTAATGTAATTTGGACATCTTTTGGCAATTTTTCTTTGGACATGCAACTTTGATACATTAATTGTTTTATTTAATGTTTGTTGGTTTCTTTGTGTATGTATTTACATTTTGTTTGGATGATTTTATATTGTTATTAGCTTTGTTGTTATTAGATTAAGATTTTCAATACAATGTAACATTGTTCGAGAAATAAATGAATAAATAAACTATGAAGTCCCGCTGTCCTTGGCTTGACATTTCTTGACAGATGTTCTTGAATTTGGTAACAATAAAGCGAGTGCAACGCAAACTGGAACAACAAAATAAATAGTATTGATGATAACATTTATATTGAGTACCTATTTCTTTTAATGTATTCCAAGGCTAGCTCTGAACTCGATGAAGCATACAATTTCCATAAAAGATGTCACTTTTATAAACATGCATTTCTAGCAGATAAAAGTGTTATTCAGTTAACCTTTGATTAAAAACAATCAATAAATAAGCTGATAGCAGTCCACTGCTGGACATAGGCCTCTCCTAATGTTGGGAGACTTTACTATCGTATATAAAAACAAAATGTTGAAGTTGCCGGTCCTCATATGCGATCTCAATCCAAATATGCCAATCCGAAACCAGAATTGCGAACGATTCATTGCTCAAAAAATCCATATATTCAATCGATGGATCGCTTTGGCAACCCCTTTTTATTACAAGCTTTTATTTAACTTGCAATGTATGTTTGTTCGGGTGGAATCTTACAACTCAATTTTAAGGGACTTGCCCTCAACCGATTGAGCTGAAATTTGGTATGCACGTTCAGTTCGGATGACAATGCAAGATTATAAAAGATTGTTTTTAAAAAGGTTTTTAATAATTTATTATTACTATCGATCCGTGAGAGGTCAATCCGTATTATTGAGATTGAAACTTGTTCAAAAGTGACAGTTGTACGGTCCATGTATTCGATCTTTTAATTTCGAATTTGCATTTTGGATTGTTGGTAAGGTTAGGATCTCCCGAATGCGGTGGATCACGAAAAAGGATTAACAGTTAAATTTGTTAATGTGTTAGAATTTGGTTGTTAATTATGGCTAATGCAATATTTTCGAGTGATAGTGACAGTGATAATTATGGAATTACTAATGGAAATATTTGATTCTGAAAGTGACGAAGAGCGAAATCAACGGCACGAAAATCAAAAAAAAAAAAACAAATTACATGCATGCTCAGTGCCTCAGTGATATTGAGTTTACATTTAGATTCACATATAAGTTTCTTCTTTTACATACGGCTTCATAATAATATAAATAATATTGTTAAGTTTCACACGAATAAAATTACGAAAAAGAAAATTTCCGGTACTGGTCGTTCACTTTAAAAGTTAAAACTATAAAGACAATAAGATTTTTAAAACTGCAAAACAACTAAACTATTCACATTCAAAGAAAGACCTAAAACAGATGTGACAGTCGAGAAAGACACGTTAAATGTTTCGTTCTCTGCAGTATTTCCACTTCCCATATTAAAAAAAAAAATAAGTTCTAGGATAAAATCAAGTTAAAATGGAGATTCTATGCACAATAATTTTAGGTTTTATATATATTCTAGTTCACAGTTTTTATCACCAGTACAACAAGTTCGCGCACAAAAGTATGTTTATAACCGAACGACAGGGAGGGAAAAGATTGACTCCAATCCATCGCGCAATCTAGATTGAGCATGCGGTAACTGCGTATATGGACGCAGATCGAAGATCAATCTGCAGATAGTGTTCAATCTTGGTTTGACTGCAATCTCAATGTACAGATCGTATATATGGTTCGGCCCTTAGTTGGTAAAAGATTCGGAGGAGTATACTTACGGAAAAGTAAAGCACCGAATGAATAGAACATTATACCACAAGCGTTATTTATCATGATTCCAGTGACGTTCGCGCCAAACACGGAGCCCATGTGACCCATCATCATTGACAGGCTAATTGCCATGCCTCTGTAATACACAAAAAATAGACATAAATTTAAAACAATTGTTGCTAAATTAAGTCACTCAATGTTCCGTGTAATTTAAACTGTAGAACTATTCAGAACGAAATTTCTTTTAAGGTTTGGGGCAGACTATTGCATGCAAATAGGCCATTTTTCAAGATGGCGGTCGCAAGACAAGAGTTGCGATCTCATAAACTTGGCTTACGTTACAATAACCCACCATTTTTTTCTCTTACACACATCTCGAGGTGCCTCGACTGTCATTCAATCTTTTATTTAAGCCTGTCGGTTTCATTTCAAGCGTTTCTGTCTGGTTTTAGTACATCATTAATTTGGACACAGTATGTTCTGCGTGGTTGACCCCTGCCTTTTTCTTAATATTTTTTTCAATCCATATTTCACCGTTTTTGCAGTATAAGAGATATTTTAAAGTTCCCGAAAATTTTTACCTCAAATGTGTCGGGAATATCTGAACAGCAAACGCGTTGATTGGTCCAATCACCGTTACTAATATAGGGTTTGATGACAAGACAACAGCAAACAAAATATCCTTTGTTATTATGTTGATAGAGATACAGGTCATACCTTAAATCAAAATGAATTAAATGTTAGCAATTTTGTAATTTAAATTTAGCCAACCCTGGACTTTAATCTGAAGGCCCTGGATGCGACTGGGAATAACGCAAGAAACATGAATGAATAATTTTACATTCAAGGAAGGTTGCAAATATCCAGCATATTGATGACTGATTGCAGATTTTAAATCCCTACTCGAGAGTAGGCAATATTATTAAGCAAGAGTCTGCGATGATTAGAACTCGTGACATTGCATAGAAGTTGAAATTTTTTTGCCTATATCCCCAGTACAGTACAGATTGGACTGTGGTTGCTTTGCCAGGTTACAGGTAGAGAAGATAAACAAAATTGTAAAATAATTTCGTTACTGTATAAAAAATAATTTTTCATATATTTCACTTAGCATAACATTGGATATCACATCGTCCATAATATTATAAATCACCTATAGTTTTTACCAGCTATCAGACCTCCTTAAATTTTATGTAATTAAATGAGTGCCCACGTCGTTTGTTTTAGTAAACAGTTACAGTAACTCACTGCTAAAATAGACAACAGCCAGGTGAACGATAATATACCGTGAACTGTTATCAGACACTTCTACACGCCTCGCTTAAAGAACTGTTGGAAAAAGTAAGCACGTGTACTGCTGAAGAATTCCCAGTATTTATGGTACGGCAAGAAAGACTTGGTTCTTGATGGAATTGTTTGAATTTCAACTGTAACTCGTAACCTTCACAAATCACGACAGTCGATACTCTTAACTAACCTTTGTCGTCAAGCAAAAGAACAGTAAAGTCAGCGTCAGAAATATCTTTACTACAAAGTCTCAAAATGATCTTAATACAAAGGCATAAAGAGCAAATTAAACTGTTTCATTGATTTAAATTGTATTATTGTCCAAACTAAAGGTGTGACCAAATATCAGAACAATCAATCAACTGTAAGGGGGGACACAAAGGTGATCTTAAAACATTTTGACCACTTTGTTCATCAAGATTAATCTGATGCTGACGGTATGTTACCCATTAACAATAAGATAGTGATGATCAGGTTCTTCTTCCCAATATATTTGACCGAAGCGCTGGCCAGGATAGCGACCACGGTACAGCACAGTCGAGCCGCCGAATTTATGATGAGTACCGTCTCATCTATAGTGTCATTACATCCTGCATTTTGGGATGATGTCTGAAAGAGATCAGTTTTAAAATTACGCGATCAGTATTGAAGTCCAATCCTAGGAGCTGATGCTGATTTTATGATATTCATACCTGGTTAAATCTGGCAAGAATGACTTCGCACGCAGTCTTATCCCGTCCTCCACCAGTAAGCACCCTGTTCAACAAATCAGGGATCCACATATTGAGCCCATTTAGCCTGAAAATTGTAATTGTTATGATCATTTGACTTATGATTAAGAGAATAGAAATTGAATGTCGCAGGTGATGGAATCGTGCCTTTCCTTAGCACAATAAGTTAGCTCCATAGAAACTCATCATCTTACTGTTGTTCCAATTAGCATTTGAGGCTTTCACTTCAACTCCTTCGCCTCGTTTTGAATTATCTTATATACAATTATTATAGCAGTACCTGTTGTCGGACCTCTCCTCTCCGAGCGGAGAGAGAAAAGTCTCCATTGATCAGCAGGTGCATAAACTTGCAGGTAAGGTTGTCCCGAAAGTTATGGTACGGCCTCTTGCAACCCATACCGGTATCGTACCCTCTTTCACTCAATACCAAAGCAAAATATGGATCCAGTCCCTATCAATCACAATCTATTTGAAGGCATGAAAACGAATCATGCTAGTCCGCGAGATTTACTTACTAGCCACCTAAAACTTACACGATAAAAGATCCAAATAACAAAAATCCATTGAGTAGTATCCATTTAAAATATGTCCATTTTAGTAAAGGCACTGTTTGTACCTTCAGTGACGTCAGAAAAGTTCCATTATCTTTGTCATTGTTTGAGGCGATAAGTTGATTAATCTGTAATAAATAGAATTTTTAACCGATTTCTAAAAAGGAGGCGGTTATCGATTACTCTGCAATTTTTCATTCGATTTACGTGATTGTTTTAAGTCAAACGTTGTTTTTTTATTATAAAGAATATTAGTAAAATACAGGGAGAATGCTCTTACCACTGAGCCACTGAGCCACACCTGAAGCTTTAAAATTTAATTCAATTATTTAGGCGGAGTCATCGAGAAACAATGTTTAAAAATGATTGCAACATCATTCATTGTTTCCGATATTCCGTATGAATATCGGTAGATGGCTCCCACCGTCGCCCTAAGACAGTAGTTTTTTTTTTTTTTTTAACGTGAGGGAAAATCCTTCATGGATGCTATGCCGGACTCCTACCGACTAAAAACCCTCACGTACCGCCTTATGGCCTGCGGTTGATAGTCCCGGGTAAGCCCTCGGAAGGATGTCCCAGGACCACCAACAGACCTAAGGCTGCGGCCTCACCTGGGTGGTTCGGGTGTTATCCCGCGTCTATGGGGGGGGGGGGATCGGGTGTAACCCCGTTTCTGGGGGGGGGGGGGGCGTGCGTGATCTCTCACGTCACGCTGCCGTCATGGGCCTGCTTCTGTAAGGACGGTGAGCAGCCCACTCACCGTCCTCAGGACCCCGGTCATGGAGGCCAATGGTCTTCGGCGAAGACACGTCGGAGGCGCCAAAGCCGCCGACTGCGGAATTCGGGTGGGAGAGTTCTCTCCCGCTCCCGCCCCGCCGCCTCTTTCGCGAGCATGACCTGTTCGCAGAAAGAGACGGCGCAGTCCCACTTACTCCCGCTGGAGACCATGGCTCGCACATGGTCTCGAGCGAGAGAGTGTCCACGTCCAGACCCACCACGAGGACCTGGCGCTGTTCCGCCCACGCTGTGCAAGACGGTAGTATAGGAGAATTTGGATAGCTTCAGGTGTGGCTCGGTGGCTCAGTGGTCAGAGCATTCCCCCTGTAAGGAAAAGATCGTGGGTTCGAGTCCCACCTGAGCGATTCACTTTTTCCTATTTTAAACGATTTGAAAAGTTAGCATAGTAAATGCTTCAAAATTTTATTCAATTAGTAAAATATTTGTATTTTTACATTAGACATGTTAAAAAGAAGTACTTGGTTTATGATAATCTAAGTCTTTTTTTGGCATTCTTGTTTGATAGTTCGGGATTGACGCAGAAATCACTGAATGAATTTTGATGCGATGTTTCAATAGAAAGGTCTTGGTCTTGATTAGACTTAAAATCAATGTTTGATTACAATTGGTTGAGCGGAACCGAAGATTTGAACCACGGTAATCAACTAGTAAACAATATGAGCGTTTCATCGTCCAAGCAAGACAAAATACCATTTAATAATGATTCAGAATAGGGCATGGTCCCAACCAATTAGTGTCGGTCCCAAGCATATTGAAATTGATTGAAAGAGTTAAATAGTTCGAGAAGCCCTGTTAAGTCACAAATGAACAATTCTATTAAGTCAATGACTAAAGAAATTATTACCGCTGTAGGGATAAATACGAGTACTTTATATTTAAGCAAATTATAAACGCATTGAAATATACATTTTACTAAATTCTAAACATTACCACTTAGTTACTAAGTAAAGTAAGTATCATTACCACATCGAAATCTGTACCCCGACTACGAATAATATTCGAATTCATAACGTAAATGTATCGAGAGAATGAAGCATTGCCATTGGCTGCCTGCCTACTGTGAACCTATCGCAATCCTCTATTCTCTCGATACGTTTACGTTACGAATTCGAATGTTTTTCGTGCTCGAGGCACTGATTGCAAGTAGTAACAGAGTAGGTTAACACATTGTAAGGTTAACTAATACTACCCAGGTCAGCCTTAGGATGAGTGACCATTTTTTTTACATATATTGAGATCCCTACTGTGTAAGCACGATAAGCCGTCATTCCAAGTTGCCATACGACGAGATTAACGTCAAAAACTTACCTATTCTTGTGTCTAAGGAATACCAGCAACACTTCTTGGAATATTGGGAAAAAATTATAAAATTAGTATTAAATAGAAACAGAGTGTAGAAAATCTCGTATCGATATTTATTGTAAATATCTAGTAGAATATTTGAAACTGTAGAAAATAAGTTAATGTAAAAATAATCCTAAAGTAGAAATTAAGTAAGAAATAGAGTTAATTAATAAAGTAATAGATATTCCCCCCCTCCCCTCCTCCCCACACTCCCAAAGTATGAAAGGCATGGCGTGAAAGTACGAGAGGTATAAAAGCGAGAACTTGTATGGTACTAGAGGACGGAATGAATGCGTGATTATTACCCATAGCTTAAGATTTTATGAGTATGCACCCCGAGAGGGTGAAATATGATAGAAGCCTAGGGAAAATGTTTGCAACAGAATAGGGCTTCGACGTGGGTCGAAGGCGCTAGAAAAAAAAAAAAAAAAAAAAAAAGTTGCCATACGAACATCTATGGCAGTCTTTATGCGTTGATAAAGCCCTAAAAAGTCCGACAACTGAGCCTTGACTCCGGTAAAGTAAAACCACTGTCATAATGAACACTACAAAAAACATTTCATTTTAGACTTAAACCAATGTAATGTAAGGTCTCAAGTTGAATGGTATTTTGTAGAGTGAATGAAAAAGTATAATGAAATTCATATTTTGGACTTTAAGCTTTTTGCAATGAAGTCGAAAATTCTGTGACAGAGATTTTTTTTTAGCAGAACCGGGGACCTGGACTAACTACAGCTGTATAAATTCTCTAAGCACACAGCGTCGAGCATAGTGCCGTGACAGACCTTGATAGAGATTGTGATTGGTTTTACTAGGTGACGTCACTGGACATCGACCAATGATAATCGCTGTATGTGACGCTATATGCTTAGAGAATTGTACAGCTGAACTACGATGTCGTCAGTATACTGTCGTAGTCAGATGGTAGTTCAGCCGTTTCGTAATCACACTGCCTCCACCTGAATTGTGAAAAGACTCACAGGATGATTCCTTTATACTTACGGGAAATTCCTCTGGTTTTTTCCGTTTGTTGCCTGCATACATGTTTTGCAAGACTTTAAGAGCTTCATCAAACCTATCTTGAGAGACCAGAAACTTCGGACTCTCTGGACTGCAGGTCAGTATCACGGCGACTGTGATGAAAAACAACGCGTAGATTGTGCTCAAGAGACGCCAGGGTCGGAAGCTGTACAGGCCGAAGTCGACTCCAAAATCTAAAGGCAGTATGGCCCAGGCCAATACTGAAAAGAAAATGAAGACAAAAACATCAGCTCGCTATTTACTTCTATCCGTACATCACGAGCTTCCTTTTTTGTGACGTATTTGATTCATTGTGGCCTGAAATAAATAGGCTTGAATATAAGACTCATGAGGATAAGGACTTACATAAGACGTACAATCAAAACTATTAGACTAAATTTTGCCCATTTATCTAGTCTTAACTCCGTATTCTACAATGATACTCATTCATGAATCTTGACTCAGCGTCATAAGTCAGCATCGGAACCTCATCAATTCTTTTCCAGATGCATCGACTACCAGGTGAGGTTGTCTTGTGCTTAAGGATGTTAGTAAGGCCCCGTATAACTCATTTTATAGATATTATGTTATTATATCTGAAACTTAAATACTTACGGGGCACGAGAGCTGATCCAGCCAGCTGTGTAGAATTGAGTACAGATAGCAACAGATCTCTGTACTTCGATGGTAACATCTCACCGATGAATGTGTACGTGGCTGTAGATGGACAGGCTATACTACAAAAATGCAGGCCATTTTAATGCAGTGCTTTAGAACATATTTATTCAATAACTAATTAGAGAGCTTTTTTAAATATCAAACTAAAACTAGCATGATAAACTACAATATTTACAAGAAAATAATAGAGGGTTCACTGAACTTTTGTTTAGGCGTCGAATAATTCCCCCCATCGATGTCGACTGGTACCCCGTTGGATGGCAATGCCAATCCTTTGTGCAAAAAGACACCAGCCTTCTGGTCATATATAAATAATATATTTCATAAATACTTAACTCTTACCAAAGAGCTGAAAGGAATTTACAAATGGAAAAACTGATAGTATTGGGCATCAGTCCAGCTAACAAACTAAAAATGCCGGCGCCAAAAGAACTGTATACCAGCATCTTTTTACGTCCTCGAGTGTCCACCAAGTATCCCCATGGATATGATGTTAGCAGTATCCCTGAAATCAAAGAGGTATACAGTTGCAATCGTATTTGAATAATTGATCATTCAGTCCGTCAGTCAAGGAATTGTTTGACATCGACAGATGGTTTTTCACGCTATGCTTGATAGATCCAGGACTGTACGAAGAAGGAAACATGTGTGCTGATAAAAATTCCAAGACTTTATAGTGCGGCAACTAAAAGACTCACTGAACCGCTTGGAACCAAGCGGATCAGTGAGTCTTTTCTTCTTTTAGTTTCTTTGGACTGTTCCCTAATTTGATATTCCAAAAAGTATTTTTAAGCAGCTAACTTTGACGGACAACTTGGCTCTGGCGCTGTCTTTCTTCACAGAAATGAGGATAAAATAAGAGCAATCTAACATTCTAGATCAAAAATGACAATGTTTCTTTAACGTACCAATATAAGGTATTGAAATAATAATCCCTCGCTGTGCGTCAGTCATTTGTAAATCACATACAGCTGCTGGTAAGATTATAGAGTTGCCGAACAAATCACCAAGACATGCGATGAGCAGACACGCCAGGATCAGACAATGTTTCAAGTTGTACCAGCCTATGCCTGGAAGAAATAGGGTTATGAAGATATTTGAAAGTAACAATTTGGATAGCCCACCTTCATTTCGACTTCAACAACGGAAGAGGGTGGGAACTCTTTTTTAACATTCGGATATGTCTACGGATATCCGTGCCGTAGGACCTGAAGGTAAGGAAGCCCCGACTGCCCCCTTGAGTAGGGGTCTACGGCGTCCCCATATTTCATCAGAAAAGAGGGGGGGAGGGCGTACCGCATCACCGTCACAGCCTGCTTCTGCTAGAGTGACGGGGACGGAGGTCGTTTAACGACTTTTTTTTAAAATTTAATTATCAGAATACATACAATCAAATCAATCTTACTTAATGTATCGCTAAAGCTACTGGAGCTTGTGTGCGATATATATGATTCCATGTTCCGGTAGGCTCATAGATATTGCACATTTTAAATTGGCATGGAAAAGAGAAAAAGAAAACAACAAAAAACACAAAATAAGTACAACAAATCGTCAACAATCGTAAACAAGACATCTATACAATCTACTGCAATCGGAGTCGTACTTTCTAACAGGACTGTAGGTGTCCCTACAATTCTGTCAAAAAATAGGACTTGAGCTTATATTTAATGTTTCTCACATTTATTTTATCCCGTATGGAGGTAGGTAAAGAATTGATAAGGCGCGGTACAAGGAACGTACTCGTCCGCTCACCGTAGCAATTCCTCGCCCTCACAATAGCCAGTTTTTTTTGTGCGACTCGTCGTGTATATACAGGATGCTCTATTCTGTTTTGGATTTTTTCATTAAAGTATTGTTCTTTTAATATATTTAATTTTACTTTATCGTGTATTGGAAGGGTTTTACAATATTTAAATAGTTTCAACTCCTCAGTGCATTGGTGTCTAACCTTAGGTGGTGTGATTAATTTTAATATTCTGAGCTGTAGGTTATAGATCGAGTCGAGGTAAGTTTTGTAGGATCTACCATAGCTAGATAGGCCATAGCTAATGATCGCTTTAACAAAGTCGGGTTTTGAAGGGCGTACGATTTCTTATAGTATACATTTTAGCCAACATCGTGCGCAGTTTGTCACAGACGCGACTGACATGAGGCCCCCAGTTAAATTTACTATCGATTATCAGACCCAGATAGGTATGTGTGTTGACCTGTTCAATATTTGAGCATGACGTGGTTTCACAGATTAATAATGGGTGATTATTAGCGTACTTGTGTAGACAAATGTGGGAATGAGCTACTAGTTGGTATTCGCAGCGCTGACATTTCAAGTGAGGTGATTTTATATGCATTAACTTTGTTTTTTGGGCATTAAGCACTAGTCCCACATCGTGACACCACATATTGAGCCTATCAAAGTCGTGCTGCATGAATGACATGACTTTTCCCAGGTTTTTGCCTGCAATAAGAAGGCAAGTGTCATCAGCAAATTGGTAGGACTTGCAATGTTCAAATACTGAGTTCATGTCATTGACGTAAGCTAAGAAGTGCAGGGGACCACAGACAGAACCTTGAGCTGTTCCATGGGTCACACAGTGCAGGTCACTGAGTTAATCTGCGATTTGGACACGGTATGTTCTGTCCCTTAGGTAGCTAGCACACCAGTTGTATAGGGGCCCTCTTAGGCCAGACTCTTCCAGTTTCGCTAGTAGTTTTTTGTGATCCAGCGTATCGAAAGCACGGGAAAAATCAACAAATAAGGCGAGCACGTGATTCTGGTTATTGAGAGCCGAGTTGACATGGTCTGTGAAGTTAGCCAAAAGTGAGGTAGTGCTTTTGTTAGGTTGAAACCCGTACTGTGACTCATTTATGATTGAGTGTCTTTTATAAAAGTCGTGAATCTGACTGCATATAAATTTTTCAACAATCTTGTCAATTGAGGATAGAAGTGTTATAGGTCGATAATTGTTTTCATTGTGTCGTTCCCCCCTTTTGTACACCGGTCTTACACACCCTATTTTTAGGTCGTTTGGATACTGGCCTGTATTGATACTAACATTTATTAAATTAGCAATGGTGGAAGCTATTTTATTACTTATTTTTTGGATATCTTGTACTCTTATTTTATCTAGACCAGTGGCTTTTCTGCTGTTTAATGACTTGATAAGTTTTTGAATATTTTCGGGTGTTGGCTTATGGAGTCGAATACTGTGGTTGGAGTACGTTCTAGGAAAATTAGTAAGGAAGAGTGACTTGCAATTTGGTATGATAGATTTTACGGCGCTGTCGAAACTGTTAGCAAATTTATTTGATATTTGTAGTGGTGTTAGATTCTGAGAGCTGAATGCATCCAGGATGGATTTATCAATAGATTGCTGTACTCTGCCACACATTGAGTTAACAATATTCCACAGCTTTTTTGGGTTATGGTAATTTGCTATAATTTGATCTTTATAATGTTTATTCCTATACCACTCCAATGTTTTGTGTGTTTTATTTCTTAGTCTGTTGTATTCTAAGTGGAGGACATTATTACGCGGATCTTTTTTCCAATTTCTGTAGCATTCATCTCTCGTTTCGCACAGTTTAATTAAGTTTTTATTCATCCAAGGTAGTTGTCTTCTGTTTTTGTATTTTATATTAATATTACGTTTTGATATTTCTAGGGAATGAGTAAAGGCATTGTTAATGAATTGAAGGATGGATTCCACAGTAGTATAACTAGGGTGGGAACCTCTCCCGTTGAAGAAAATGCAATTGGAGATGTTGGATGTTTGTTATGAATATCACGGCTTTTTATTCCTAACATAACAAAGATTGCGCGATCGGGAATACAATTCCATATGCGTGGAACTCCAACAGCTAGTTAGCTGTGGAACTCCTTGTTGTGGTTTTTTCAAGTGACTACAATATGAAGTTCTTCAAGAAAGGCATTAGAAAGTTCTATCCATTTGCATAAAAAAATAACCATAAAATATTTTGGCATATGGTAATTTAATGATTAATAATTTTATGCATATATTTTTTATCCATAACAAGTTTAGCATATTTGTCTTAATCATAATCATATTTAAGCATAAAATTTAGCTATGCCGACGGACTATTTCTTCTTGCGTTTGCACAAGAAACCTAACACGAAGAGTAAACCATATACCCTTCTAACCTATATCTATCCGTCCGGGTTAGTTGATGATGTTGTTTTGCATACTTAATATAATAAAAACATTGTGCAAATTATAACTATACATAAATATATTAGACCTAAATATAATTATGCCACAGTACATATGCTGCTAAAAATCAATTATGCCAAAAAAGTATACCAAATTCATTGTGCCAACACATTGTAGGATTACATATATTATGTTAACAAAAGGGATACCATGTATCTCTCTTTCACATTGTCCGGCCCGATATCGGTTTTCGAAGCTAACAACTGTTTTGGCCCGATATCGGATCACAAAGAGACTAAAACAATTTTCGACCTTTTTTTTCATTCGGAGCATCCCTAACTAATCTGTGCTTTCGAGCAAATGGCCATATCGGGCCGATAATATCGAATAAATGTGAAAACAGCACAAGGTGTTGGCTATTGGACGTCGGCTTTCAGCGTCCGACACTGATATCGGATACGGATATCGGACGAATGTGAATACGCTCTAGTGCTCCTGGTGTTTGCACACTTCCATAGGCTACGGTAACTACTTTCCTTCAGGTGGTCCGTGAGCTTATCGGCCACATAATTGATATAAAATTTATGAATATATTTATTTTTGTATTATTTTGTGAAACATAGGTATTACAAAAGATCTTAACATCAAATTATCAGTGCACTATGGCAAAATGTACAAATTAAATTTAAAGTACCTATGGTTAGTTTTGGACCTAAATAATATGATTAGTACAATTCATAAATTATTAATAACCTTTATCTGTGATAAATGCAAATAAATATTACCTGCAACATCAAGAGCCTTATCCATATCAGCGGCAAACTTCTCTTTTCGATCTCCACAACAGTTACTGTCCACGGTATTCATTTGTATCTCCATTTCTCACACTTAGAACTTGAAACACACTATTTCGCTAAATCGTTACGTGAAAATTATCATGAATATTGTAACATGCGTAACCAATCGAAGTACTGAATTGAATTACCATAGATTTTTTTATACTCAACCCTTCTTTGACTGCAATACGGCGTGCAGTAAAATCAGTCAGTTTAACTGTAAGAATCTAGATTGAAGTCCAGAAAACACGGGTCGTGATTCCTGTTGATCTTTATATGGTGGTTGTCTTGCTTGAAGAACCCAGAATTGTAAAAAGGAAACACTTTTTTTTAGACTAGTATTTAGTTAATAATTTCATAATAGGGGTTAATAACTATCAAAAAAGTCCTTCACAAAACACCACTGCCCTGAGAATTGCAACACTGGTTCGACAGGGTCCTAGATCCAGCTTTAATCAGGGTTGCTGTCCCGGAGAAGTGAACGCCAAATTTTGCTAAAACACAGTTCACTGTTCAGGTTGGTTTATACAGAGCAATATACTTTTCTAAGTACATTTTCCTCAATGAATTTCATTGCTCAAAATAAGTAGTAAGTCAGTCTTGTTGAACGAATTTTCAATGGTGAAGTCCATGCTTTAGTTATTTATTAAGCTTCTACTGTTACACTTAAATGCAGAAACACGAGTAAGATGTCAAGTAGGCATATTATTACATAGAACAAAAGATCCAATGTTCACTCGGTGGCGTCTAGAGTTAAATGATCTGAATGGCCAAACCGGCGAGCACGTATCTCTCCTCCGATCCCTTCCACGTGAGCGTGTCGTGATTTTCTTAACAAATAACATCATACCTATACTTGAGGATCAATAATAAATTACTTTAAAAATTAGTTATTCTTAACTTGAATTCTCGTTAACTTGAATTATAGTCGAGTCTGCCATGCGTCTGTTGTACCGGTTTGGGAGATTTCATCATCATTTTAGCGTAGTTCTCGTTTACAATCGAACTCTCACCTCGTAGTCCTGATCCTCCTTCTGGTTTAGCATATACTTTTTTGTGGAAGCGATTCGTTTTTTATGGGAACGTTTGAGAGACCAAGGGACCAGTTGACTAAATTATCATTCTCCTAGCCTATTCTCAAAACAGTTGAGGTCGCTTTGCCAGGCTAACTGCGAAGCCGCTGACCTCCAATAAAAAAGTCTACTGTACACGGACGATCTGATCTGTTTTGGCCGTAATTTGAAAATATATAATGGAAATTTTATGGAAATCCTTAACCGCTTTCGTAAATTTAACTTGAAACTTAATCCAAGTAAATATGAGTTAAAAAGAAAAAGATATTTTGTACCTAGGACATGTAGTGTCTAGCGATGATATTAAACGGGATCCAGAAAAGATAAAAGTTTTACAAAATTATTCAGTTCCCCAAAACTCCGATGACGTCAAAAGATTTGTTGCATTTTCTAACAACATACATCAAAAAAGTCTAAGCAACATGTACTAATTTAAATTTTAGAATGGTTCTTCACATTATAACGTTGTATTTTATTTTTTAAATTATTACAAAAAGAAATATCTAAAGAAAATTAATTTATTTTGAAAGAATAGGACAATTTAATACAAAGTATGGCCTCCTCTGCTATTCAGAACTTGTCGGCAACGATTATTCATTGAATTAATGAGACCGTTTATGTCATCTTGCTGTATTCGCTCACTTTTTTTTTTTTTACGTGTGTGAAATCCCCCCGATACCCACCCCTCCGGAGCCGGAGTGGGAGGTTATGTCGGACTCGAACCGACTAAACCGCACGCCGTCTCTGGGTCGTAGTGCTAGGCCGAAGGTGAGGTTGTCATGCGACATATCCCTCCCACCCCGGCTGACTCAGTTCCATCCCTCTCGGTTTGGCCCTCCTCGTGAAGGGGGGACCACGCGGTCCCCGACTCAACCCCGGTGTGGGGAGGCGCGCATCGTCCTGTTCTGCTTCTGTCTCTTCAGGCCCGCGCTCATAGGGGCGGAGGTCAGTTTGCGCCCTCCGACGCCATGCCGCCTTCGGGCGCGAGCAGCGCCGATGTCGGCCAGCCTTTCTCGCTCATCGCGCCGCGCCCGCTCTGCTGTCTCCTTCGCGAGCATGACCTGCTCGCAGAAGGAGGCGCTGGCCGCCCACGCATCCGCGCAGCGGACCATCGCCGCGAGCAGGGTGGAGAGCGTGAGCACTCTCACCCCCAGGGCCGCCACAAGCTCCCGCCTCGGCGTCTCAAACGCCGGACACTCAGTGAGCGTGTGCAGCCCCGAGTCCACGCTCGCGTCGCAGTGATGGCACTCGGGCGTTGGCTCTATACCCATCAGATGTAGATACCGCCCGAAGCTACCGTGCCCGGTGATAATCTGCGTCTGACGGTACGAGAGGCTACCGTGTTGCCTCTCTAGCCACTCCCCCATGATGGGTCTTACTGCCGCAATCACGGCGTGCCCTGCGCGTGGTTGCCCAAGTCGTCTCCGTATTCGCTCCCAATGGAATTGTAGCAAATCCTTCAGCTGTTGGGTTGTTGTCACTCCGTCCAAGTCCTTAAAAACACGTCTCTGTAGCATGTCCCATGCGTGCTCGATGGGGTTGAGGTCTGGCGATTGTGCAGGCCAGGGCAATACCCGGATGATCTCCGTTGCCAAGTATTCACTGGTTCGCCAAACTGTATGTGAACGCGCATTGTCATGCATTAATGTAAAATCAGAGCCAAAGGTTTGTGCAAATGGATGGACATAAGGTCTGAGAATATCCTCAACTTAATTTTCAGCGTTCATGTTTCTATTTACAAAAACGAGCTCAGTTCGCCTTTTCTTCATAATACCCGCCCATACCATAACTGTTGAGCCGCTGTATGGATGAACTTCCTGAACGCACCTGACCCTTTCAGTATTTCCGGGCCGACAGTACACTCGCATCCTTCTTGTATCAGGCCTAAACCCGAATCGCGACTCATCGGAAAACATAATTTTATCCCATTGTTCCTGGATCCATGTTATGCGTTCTCTACACCATTCATTTCGACGAGCGCGATTCCCGTGACTTATCGGTGGGCACCTGATTGGGCGTCGAGGTCGTAGGCCGTACTCGTGCAGTAGATTTCGCATAGTTCGGGGACTTACATCAACACCACTTGAATTTTGTAGCCTCAAACTTATCTTTCGAGCGGTTAATATCGGCTGGCGTCTTGCATTCAGTTGTAAATACCGGTCTTGCCGAGTGTACTCCTTTTATGGCCTGGATGCTGTTCAGCGGGTTCCCCTGTATTATTGTAGCACTGCCAAAGACGACAAATAACACTTCCATGAATGCCAAAATGTCGAGATACCTGAGATTGATTACTTCCCGCTTACAACATCCCTACAACTCTTTGCATTTCATCTGCCGTCAAATGACGTCGCTCCATGACGTTAAGAATATGTAACGAAACGATTCAATTTTGTCGCTAACTTTATTTAAATGGTTGGTAAAACTAAAATCAAACAAATTCGCAGTCATTTAAATTTTATGAAAAACAAAACATAATCGATTTTTTTTTCGTTACCTAGTAGTGGTCATGCAGGCATCTTTTTTTTTTTTTTACTTGTGGGAAATCCCCACGGATACTCAGGGGGAGGTTATGTCGGACTCGAACCGACTAAACCGCACGCCGTCTCTGGGTCGTAGTGCTAGGCCGAAGGTGAGATTGTCATGCGACATATCCCTCGCACCCCGGCTGACCCGGGGCCATCTCTCTCGGTGTGGCTCTCCTCGGGAGGGGGGGACCACGTGGTCCCCGACTCAACCCCGGTATGGGGAGGCGCGCATCGCTCTACGATGCGCGCCGCCGCCGTGGCCTGCTTCTGCTAGGGTGACGGGCGGCTCCACCCGTCACCCTCAGGCCCGCGCTCATGGGGGGCGGAGGTCGGTCTGCGCCCTCCGACGCCCGAGCCGCCTTCGAGCGCATGCAGCGATGTCAGCGAGTCTTTCTCGCTCATCGCGCCGCGCCCGCTCTGCTGTCTCCTTCGCGAGCATGACCTGCTCGCAGAATGAGGCGCTGGCCGCCCACGGGTCATGCAGGCATCAGGAGAATGTTAAATAACATTCAGCAAAGTTATTTTTAGCAGGGAATAGAAAATGACGTCATAAAATTTGTAAAAAAAGTGTGACGATTGTCAAAGACAAAAACATTTTAAGCTTTTGAAAGAACCTATGGTAATAACAAACAGGAAAATCATCTTTTGGTAAAATTTAATTAGATTTAGTGGGCTCATTAATTAAAGATTATGTTAATCTCGTTTATATTTTGACCGTAACTTAATATGTGGAAACTTATCTCCTTACGTCAAAACAAACGGACATCGTAGCGTCGACTTTAGTACAACATTTCATAATTCGCTATGGACTTCCTAAGGAGATAATCACCTAAAAAGGTACAGAGTTTACATCAGAAAATAGTTTCTGATGTAAACTGTAACAATCAAAAGTCTACAAACCTGTTGTACAGACAACAGGTTTGTAAACTTTTGAATGTTACATATTTAAATACTACCGCCAACCATCATCAGACTTTGGGTGCTATAGAAAATAGTCATAAACATTTAGTTGCGTATTTAAGGATGAGGACTAAAAGTAATACAGAAAATAACTGGAGTTCATGGTTACCCTATTCTTGTTTAGCTTATAACAATACAATACATTCAGGAACAAAGTAGGTACGCCCCACACCAATTGATATTTGAAAAACAATGTAAGATACCGAATTTGTATTTGAAATTGAATTTGAAATTTGAATCTTTGTAATAATCTTGAACCACTTTATATAGATACTACAAAAGTCGCAATTTGATGCAAAAAGTAATTTATGTGATAATAAATCACTGCGTTAATGTCGATATGATAAATATGTAAACTCATATTCTTATAAAAAAGGTGATCTTGCAATGATTAGCAATGACAGTAAAACCAATGAATTACATCCTTTGTACAAAGGTCCTTATATTGTAATTAGAGAAGAACAACCTAATGTTGTTATTTTTTTAAGGAGTTTTTGTATCAAATTGCGGTATCAGAACATTTTGTTTTGTTTTGTTCTGTTGTTATGGATAACCCATTAGAACAGAACAAAGTTATATAATAAATAAATAAAATTGAAATGTATACGTATGTTTATGTATGTACCTTTTCAATTTTCAATTAAGTTATTTTTTTATCTATAAAAAAACAACAAGTATTGTTTTTTTTTCTTTTGCAAAGGGCGTGTAGTGTATAGAGACGCATTATACCCATATAAAACTATGTACCGCTAGATTAGGACAGTCATGGAATAAATCTATCATTAAAAGCACGTGTGTCTATCATTTCTCGCTCTCGCTACTCCGACCCGTACACCTTGTTAATGATACTTCTCACCTATTTAGTTTGTTATTCCCAGCATCACCGTCGTAGTTTGATAGAGAATCAAATACTCTTGCAATTAAGTTTCCAACTCAGTTTCCATTGGCGGTATCGAAGATCTGTAGTCAGTCTAGTTAGACTTTTGCGAGCTCGAATTAACCGTAACGACTGATTATATCAGTGTTAACGCGAGCACAAAGGAGATAGTTGATTGAAAATCAGGAAAAAATGACTAAAATTAACGTCTCAAAAGATTCTAGGACTGATCTCCCGAGAGTCGTCGAGGTCCTTAGGAAAATTTTTCGTTAATGGTTTTATTTTATCACAAGCAACATTTTGCAGTAACAGTTAATGCAGTTTAATCATGTTCAGAATAGTATGGTAAAAGTATAATCACGTACTAGTTGAACCTGTGGTTTGTGGCGTTCCGCAGGGGAGCATACTTGGACCTACTCTTTTTTTGGTATTTGGTACATTGAGATTAAATCATGGTACATTATTGGCCTTCGCGAATGACACGACACTATTGTTTACTGGACCCTCTTGGGAGCGTGTCTACCACGCTGCTTAAACAGGTTTCAACAAAGTTATCGAACATCTCACTGTCAATTCACTCTCACTTAACGTGTCAAAAACTAAATACATGATGGTAAGCATTAGAGACCCCCATTTGAACATGACAACTTATTATATAACAGTTCATAATCATAGACCACATGGCCAGTTTGTGTGCAACTGTCTTAAATTGCAAAACTCTGGCGGGGAGTGTTCTTAAGCATATATATATATATATATTTAAACAATCGTTGCGGACCCTGGCACTTTGAAAATGGTCTACTATGCGTTATGCATTGGCTCCACCCCATGTGGAAAGACAATATCGACACACGACATATTGTTGTTTTCCTTAGGCAGGCGGGCTACATAGGCGATTTTATTTTAATTTTTAGTTTTCATTTTGCTTTAATTTTACAAAGCACCTACTCAAGCCACATGTGTCATATTATTTGGTTGACCAGTTGTGTACAAAATTTAAATATCAGAAATATTTAAGACAAGTCCAAGTAGGTATATACGTTTGTTTTCTTGTTATAATTTATTAATGAAGTCAAAATAAACGAAATAAAATAGTAAGCTTGTATAAATTTGCATAGAGCTGGAAATTTGTGGGGTCTTAAGTACACCATTATGAAGGAAATATCAAAAGTCCCCATCGATTAGACACCTGCATTTTTTTTATTCAAGGTCAAAGGTAAAAAAGATTGGATTCTTGCATTTTTCTCGTAAACGGCAAGTGTTAGCGCAGAAGTAAGTTGGACATAGTTGTAGATCATGTAATAACCTACAAAATTGGTCGTTTCTTTTTTGTACGGGTCACCAAATTTCGGAGATATCGCAATTTTAAAATTAGAAGAAGTCATATTCTATTAGTATAACATTTCATTCCCCATTGTATGATTCATCAACGCAGAGAACCTGAGCCGCTGGGCCTATGAATTTGAAATTTTGACAGCAGGTGTTTTAATCTTTCTAGCATCCACCAAGAAAGGGTTTTCGTAAATTTTCTATTTTGAAATCACGATAGCTCAGAAATAGTGATCTGGATAAGAAAGTGTGAGAACGATTTTGTAGGTAATTACACAACAAATGATCTTCAAGTTTATCTAACCAACTTTTGCGATAAGAGTTGCTGTTTACTGAGGTGGCAGACAATCTCACGGCCCACCTAATGGTAAGTGGTTACCGTGGCCTATGGAGGTGTGCAACACCAGGGGAGTCACACTCGTGCTACTGACCCTGTAAACATAGAGAGTTATGGTCTTCCCATTGACAGCACAAAACTTCTCCAGTAAGTTCTGGCTACCCTATTCAACGCCGCGAACTCAACACGAGGTTATTATGGCCACGGTATTCTGTAGTAGGTATCCCAGTCGGACTGCTAAATTGGACGGGAATACTGTCGTGTCCTACCTCCTGCAAGAATCCAATCTTTTGACCTCCAATCTTGTAGAAGTTCAATAGATGAGGACTTTTGATATTTCTTTTATTACAGTGTATTTAAAACCTCTAACAATTTTTATCTCTATGCGAATTCAATCGATCAATCAATCAATTAGTTTATGGCAGTCCACTGCTGGACATATGCCTCTCCCAATCTTGGGAGACTTGCTATGCGAATTCATAAAAGCTCAAATGTTTATTTTGTCTAGATTATAATATGGAAACAGTACGAATTCAATAAAATTAAACAAACTTTCCAAATGGGTAGAGATGTTGCGAACTTGGCAGAATTTTACCGTCTTTATCATGGTGAATGTTCTGATGGGCTCTTCCTACTAGTTCCACTTTCTCCTTCCCTACACTGCACAACACGTACAGGGCTTACATGTCACCAGCATACGGAGCAGAATATTCCATCGAGAACCAAGCGGTTCGGTGGCTCTTTCCTTCGTCGCACCATTAAGTAATGTAACTCCTTGCTAGCTCACCTGTCTTCTACTTCCCACAGTCCCGGTTCCATTAAGCGGGGCGCGTAAAAATATCTGACGAGACTATCAATCTGAAGGTGATTTTCCACCAGAGGGACGAGACGAGGCGAGGAGAGAATTGAAATTTGTATGGCAAATTTTCAATCCTCTCCCAGCGTATCTTTGGTGGAAACGGTGTGGATTGACGAGAATATGCGAGGCGTGAATTGAAATATTTGTTTGTGCAAAAATGAACCGTATTGGTTCCGATATGGAGTATAAATCACCTTCAAGGTGATTTTCCACCAGAGTGGCTAGGCGAGGCGAGGAGAGAATTGAAATTTGTATAACAAATTTTCAATCCTCTCCCAGTGCATCTTTGGTGGAAACAGTGTCGATTGACGAGAATATTGACGCCTAATTTTTGTTCGGAGTTTTCCGCATTGACGCTAGAACAAGGTTATATATGAAGCATACGGGTAACGGGGCGCGGCGGTCACGCGCGAGCTCGCGATGGCAATTTTTAGTGGAAAAGGGTCAGTGCGATTTCAATTCTCTTCTCGCCTCGTCTCGTCTCGCCCCTCTGGTGGAAAATCACCTTTAGTGCCACCGTTGTAACAGGATAAATGTCTGTAATGTTGATCGTCTTTTCTGTGACGTTGTCTTCAGCTTACCATCAGGCGTGAAATGAAGACTATTTCACGGTACGCTGTATCTACTGCTGCAGTTTGCGGTCGTCTATGAAATCTTACCGGTATTCTTTTCAATTTTGTTGTTATGCGGAGCCAGGTTGTGCCGCAAGTTTATTGTAAGATTCTTAATAATGCAAATAAATACGTTAGATTCATCTATAAATTAAAAATATATTCGAGAAATACAAGTTTGATATTGATACACCTGTTCATAAATTTTGTGTCACATTTTCAAAACTGTTTTAAACATTGTATCGATAGCAAATCATGATGCTCTCGTATTACAAAACGTGAATTTGCAAAACTAGATAAAAAATATGTCAAAACTAAGGTAGCTTTACAAAAAAACGGCTTGGCCGATTGTTCATTTTTGCGCAATTTGGTGCGCAGGTCTGAGAATCGTTCGTAAATTATTTTTATTGCCCCTAAACTATAGTAAGGGTAGACCACCCCAAAACATATATCCTCTCATTGTTTTGGCAATTTTTTTTTTGGCCATTTGTGAAGTTATACTGACCTTAATTCTAATGTCCAATGTCCAATCAATAATGAAACCACTAAATGGGGGGAGGGGGCAGCCTTTCTTACTGTGTCTTATGAGTAAACTGAACGAGTGATTGACACAGTGGCGTCATCCGTTCAGTACTCATTCATTCTACATCATCATTGATGAAAGATATAAAAAAAGAAACGTCTCAACATAATCAGTGTATAAATAAGTATATATTTTTTTAATTACTAAAGTCTTGTTATGCTGATATACTATAAAGCTCCATTTTCTTTGACTTGCTTATTTCGAGGAGTCAATCTTGGCAACAGAAGCCCAAGAGCACTGCATACTGAAATCAAAAGGAAATTTCAATAACAGAATAGGAGTCCATAGGGCCCCAACAAGACGAAGCCAACTTGCTCGTACCTGCACCTACTGATTGATGTACGAGGGCCAGGCTAATATTTCTTATAGAAGCCGTTTAAGCCAAGCCAAAAAGAGGAGCTGTAAACGAACTCCCGCCACAGATGTAACTGGCCTCGCAACTAAGCAAGAAAGAGTGTCTCAAATCAATTTATCACTTTATTTCGTTCGTTCTTTCTGTCTTTCTTTTTGTTTTGACGGGAATAACACCAGTAAGCCTGTGATGATGCAACAATACATATCTACTAAAATAAATATCATTATTTCCTATTGACTTCTATTCTCATGCAACAAAGTCCTCATGACAAAGATATATAGGCTCGGCAATAGGACCCTACAACGGGGGACCGAAAATGACAGTTTCAGAAACTTGGGTTAACACACCTCTGCGTAACCCTCAGGGAATTTATAGGCGTGAATTATTTATGCGTATACTTACAGAAGAGTAGACCTCCGAACGAATAGAACATAATTTCACAAGCGTTATTAATCAAGAGCCCGGTCACGTTGGCACCAGCTATGGACCCTGTGCGACCCAACATCATAGAGAGACTTACTGCCATGCCTCTGTAACAAACCGTAATAATACTTGACATTAATTTCACACATTGTTCACGCCCAATAATGCTATGAAGAGCAATCCGGCTCGAAGGACCAATCTTTAGAGTAGGAATTACTTGTTCCCTGTTTGGAGAAAACTTTAATAAATTAAATGATTGTTTACTATTCCGCTCTAAAGACACGACTGGTTTAGGTTAGGTTAGTAGTTAAACTCAAAAAGTACTGGCTTGATGTAGACAATGACATACGTGCCAAAGATGTCACTACCATGGATACTCAAGATCGTGCGAAATGGAGGAGTAATAGCCGGAAAGCAGACCTCGGACTCTGAGATGAAGCCTTTCAATGCGATCGAAACTAATGCCCGGATACTGATGATTTATAGGTTCCTTGAAATTATTTTTTATTACCGCTGCTAGAAACTCTGGTCTAACCAACCATATCGAACTGATAATCGTATTGCCAAATATGTTGAAATATCTTATCACTAGAAATATCTTACCTCAAATGTGTCGGGAAGAGTTCCACAGCGTACGCGTTGATAGGTCCAACCGACAAAACCACAATGGTTGTCGATGATAGGAGAATGGCAAACAAAATGTCCTTCTTTATTAAGTTGATGGAAGTACAGGTTAGGCCTTAAATAAAAATAAATTCATGATAAAAAGTCTGGCAATTCGTCCTAAAAATACTTCTCCTCAATACTAAAATATCCCGCATTTGTAAAGTCCATATTAGTTTTTCTAAATTTCGACACTTTAAAATCTGGGTCTAATTTTTAAAAAGCCGCCAGAGCTTTTTAAGAACTCTGCTCCTGTTAAAAACAGCCAAAAGCTAACCAGATTGCAAAGGTGAGTAAACAAATATGCAGTTCCGGCAGGTTAAATCACCCCGGAAGAAAAAAAGGCCGTGTGGACACTGGACACCATCTCTCGTGGCCAACTAGAAAGTCATTAAATTGCTTGCGGACCCATGTTGGCCGCTGCAGGGAAAATATGGTAAATTGGGCCTATATAGACTAGTGTAACTGTTGCGTCTACGGAGCCTTATCCCAGTTCATGCCGCATTTGCTCTCTCTTGCCCACCAAGCTCTTCCCCCTGTACCTATAAAGTCCTTTATAGGACAACGTACAATGCTGTGGCCGTGGCCAAGTATTGGGCCGATTTTTTTATGTATTTTATGACTCGATGTTTAAACAAGTGTTTATTAGTTTACCTATGTAGAAGAAGCTCATGATGACGAGTCTCTTCTTCCCAATATATTTGACCGTAGCGCTGGCTATTAACGCGATCACGGCACAACAGAAACGAGCAGTGAAACTAATGATAAATACTATGTTATCTATGCTGTCATCGCATTTTACATCAGCTGTTGATGTCTGAAACACATTAGTTTAAATAACTTCCAAGTCGTCAGAGAATTCGTCGATTAGCTAAAGATAAATCGGGGAATTCAAAGTTCTTATGCTAATTCATCAACATCCTCTCGATTAGACCTTTGGAAGCCGAGATTTGATTAGAGTTTTCTACTACTGAATAGGCGAGAACAACATATTAGGAGAGGTACTAATGTATATGCTACTTTATGGTATATCTCAATGAGAGATAACTATGTCCAGCACTTTGGCTGCAAAATAATAATTAATTGACTAAGCAGATCCTCTTCGTCACTATTGCAGACATTAATAATGTTACAAGGGGGCTTTCAGCTTGACGACCTCATCATTACGAGTATTATGCATTTTCACACCCCACTTAAAGTAACCGGGACGGTAGGAAGATGGAAATTCTAGACTTTATACCTGATTAAGTCTGTCAAAAATGACTTCACACGCAGTCTTGTCTCCTCCACCACCAGTTAGTACTCTATTTAGCACATCAGGGACCCAGATGTTGAGGCCATTTGTTCTGAAAATTTCAGATACAACATTATAATTCAGTTTCATCAGTCTCTGCAATCAAATCCAACTAGCATTGTTCATCGCTAAGAATCCATTCGTAGAACTACTAATGAGATTCGCAGAAACATGTTGCAGTCTGGACGCAGCGAAATCAATGAATTCACGCTCCACAGGCAATGGGAGACAATGGAGGCAAATCATGAGCAAATAAACAAATCCATACTAATATTATAAATGCGAAAGTAACTCTGTCTGTCTGTCTGTCTGTCTGTCTGTCTGTATGTTACGCTTTCACGCCTAAACCACTGAACCGATCTTGATGAAATTTGGTACAGAGGTATATTAGAGCTTGAGAACGGACATAGGCTACCTTTTATCACGAAAAAGGGGGTTTAAGGGGGGGAAATAGGGGATGAAAGTTTTTATGAAAGTTTGTCATTTCTGAAGATATTTTAATGAAATTTGGTACAGAGGTAGATTTGAGCTTGGGAACGGACATAGGCTACCTTTTATCGCGAAAAGGGGGGTAGAAGGGGGGGGGGGACTAGGGCCTTGGGATGAAAGTTTGTCATTTTTGAAGATTTCTTGATGAAATTTAGTACAGCGATAGTTTAGATCTTGGAAACGGATATAGGCTACCTTTTATCGCGAAAAGGGGGTAGAAGGGGGGCGGCCTAGGGCCTTGGTATGAAAGTTTGTCATTGTTGAAGATTTCTTGATGAAATTTGGTACAGAGATAGTTTAGAGCTTGAGAACGGACATAAGCTACCTTTTATTGCGAAAAGGGGGGAAGAAGGGGGGGACCAGGGCCTTGGGATAAAAGTTTATCGTTTTAGAAGATTTCCTGATGAAATTTGGTACAGAGATAGTTTAGAGCTTGGGAACGGACATAGACTACCTTTTATCGCAAAAAGGGGGTAGAAGGAGGGGACTAGGGCCTTGGGATGAAAGTTCGTCATTTTTTAAGATTTCCTGATGAAATTTGGTATAGAGATAGTTTAGAGCTTGGAAACGGACATAGGCTACCTTTTATCGGAAAAAGGGGTAGAAGGGGGGAGGGGAATATGGCTATGGGATGAAAGTTTGTCTTTTTTGAAGATATCCTGATGAAATTTGGTACAGATATAGATTAAAGCTTGGGAACGAACATAGGCTACCTTTTGTCGCGAAAGACGCGGATAAAGGGGGGGGGGGGGTTATAGGCGATGAAAGTTTGCCAGTTTTGAAGACATCCTGATGATATATTTGGTACAGAGATGGAGTAAAGCTTGGGAACGAACATAGGCTATCTATTGACGCGAAAATGGAGGCATAGGGGGGGGGGGGGGTGGTAATAAGGTATGAAAGTTTGACAGTTTTGAAGATATTATCCTGATGAAATTTGGTACAGGGATTAATTAGAGCTTGGTAACGGACATATGCTACCTTTTATCGCGAATAATGTGGTAAAAGGGTGGGGGAGGGATAAGGACTGGATAGTTAGTATGAAAGTTTGTAATTTTTTATGATAACCTGAAATTTGGTACAGAGATGGATTAGAGCTCGAAAATGGACATAGGCTACCTTTTATTGCGAAAAAGGGAGTTGAAGGGGTGGCATAGGGCAAGGGTATGTAAGTTTGACAATTTTGAAGATATCTCGATGAAATTGGTATAGAGATGGATAAGAGGTTGGAAATGGACATAGGCTACCCCTTATCGTGAAAAAAGGGATAGAAGAGGGAGGGGGGAAGGGGAATAGGGCTATGGGATTAAAGTTTCTAATTTTTCATTGGCACAAAAAAGTGGGTGAATATGGCATAAGAATTTCTATTAAGATGTCCTCATGAAATTTGGTACAAAGGTGAATTAGAGCTTCGGAATGGACATAGTCGAGTAGCGAACCAAATATAGAAGCGAGTGGAGAGGCGAGTAGAGATTGTTATAGGGACGAGTGGATAGGCGTGTAAAGATCGAAAGTGGAGTAGAGTCGACTACAGGGGCGAGTAGATATGCGACTAGAGAGCCAAATAGAATGCAGTAAAGGGTTGAGTAGAGAGGCGAATAGGGAGGCGAGTGGAAAGATTAATGTAGTTGCGAGTAGAGATCGAATAGAGAGTTGAGTAGAGGTGCGAGTAGATAGGCGAGTGGGGAGAGTCAAATAGAGAGGCGAAAAGAGAATCGAATGGATGGGCAAGTAGAGAGGCGAGAGGTCGAATATAGAGGCGAGTAGGAAGTCGAGAACAGAGGTGAGTACATAGTCGAGGACAAAGTTGAGTAGAGAGGCGAATTTAATGCTCAATAGCGTCGGCTCAACACTAAGCGATAACCGACATCCACGCGGGCGGAGCCGCGGGCAACAGCTAGTTACCAATAAAAGAGGTAAAGCACCACAGATAATTGGGTCCTATTTTAAGCATCCTATAATAAGTAAGATATGTTTGATTTTAATGAAATGAAAATAATTATAGAACTCGTCATTTAGGTATCTAGAATTCGATTTCCATTTGTATAAGATAGTTATCGCATAAGACAAGGGTTATTTACCATCTAGACTTACACAACAAAAACTCCAAACAACAAAAATCCGTTGAGCAGTATCCATTTCAAATACGACCATTTTAGTAAAGGTAGAGTTTGTACTCTCAGTGACGTCAGAAAACTTCCTTTCTCCCTTTCATTAGGTGGAGCTAGCAGTTGCTTAATCTGTAAGAATTATTGGTGTAATAGGTCGCTGCTTAGGTTTTCGGAAGCGACTACAGCATATTTCTTCAATAATTGAAGCTTCTTACGGGGTCGGCTGCAGACCCCGTAAGTGTGAGTGTGACACCTCTGGTGTTGCACTCGTGCATAGGCCACGGTTACTTATCTTCCATCTAAGTGGTACGAAAAGGTAATATAAGTGTAATTTCGGACAAGTATCCCATCAAACTTGTGTCACTATCGGAAAGTCTATTTATCTAAGTGTAATTTTGATCGTGACATTCATCTAATAAATTCGTCCATGACTTTTAACTACTGCTTATTTTCTAAAAAAAATAATATACACAAAACTATTCCTTACTTTATACTTACGGGAAATTCCTCTGGCTTCTTGCCTTTGTTTCCTGCATACATATTTTGCAACACTTTAAGTGCTTCATCAAATTTATCTTGGGAAACCAGATATTTTGGACTTTCTGGACTGCAGGTCAATATACTCGCTATTACTATGAAAAATGTTGCATAGATTATGTTTAAAAGACGCCAAGGTCGGAATGTGTACATACCGAAATCAACTCTGAAGTCAAGAGGCAGTATTGCCCAGGCCAACACTGAAAATAAAAAGAAAAATCATGATTTTGATGGTGGTGATGGAGAAAGAATACTTAGCCACAGTTCATGGTTATCATCCGCCGAAGGGTGCCGTGAATAACGGAAAAATATGAATGCAGACGATATCACTGCGAAAGAAGTAAAACACAAATAAAAACCTGTACCAACCGGTTTCACGACAATTGGTCGACATATTATTGATCGACATTATAATTAGTCGACACAGTTTTAGTCGACATGAGCTTAGGTCGATAATGACAAGTCAATTTCGGCATGGTTATAAAAAAAATAACCACGAAGGCTTAATGCGGGACCTACGCTCCGCTCCGCTACCGCATTAGTCTTCTAACCTTACCTCACCAAGTCAGATTGCGCAGCTATCTCAATGAACCTATCACTATTTTTCTGTGAATACACCTCTGTCTACACCCACGGGGATTTAAAGATGTCGACTAGTAATCGTTGCCGTTCAATTGACTTTTCGACCAATTGTATGTCGACTAATTATCGCTGTCGCTTAATGGGGTATTCGACCAATTATATGCCGATGAATTGTCGTGTCGACCAATTTTTGTTCGATGAAAAGTCTGGGTCCGTTAGCAACCGGGCTGGCTAGCGTGGGAACAGTAGGCTTGAGCATCCCGACACTGGGAGACACCTATATCCAGCAGTAGACTTCTAACAGCTAATTGATAAATGAACCATTTATTAAGAAGTTTCGTATTTATGCTTAAACCCTAGAACACGGAATGTGCACTTGCGACACGGTGATTTTTCAATTCCAAAATATGCACCTCTTCTTCAGCTTAATGAGGTTTAGCACGAGAGGGTCTTCGAACGTACAAAAAAAGGATTGGGAGAACTTCATTAATAATCTTTGGGTAAAAATATCATCGAATTTTCTAACTTAAAGTTACACGGTATAATAATAGGGGTTAAAGTATGAAATTGCCGTTTCATTGTAATAGGTACTTCGAATTGACATAGAACCTTCATGGTTTGAGATTTTTGAGTGAAACTTTTTCCACATGGTACCTATGTAGTTCTTCATTTAAAAATGTGCAACATTCGATTATCGACTTTCAGTTGTTTTTTTTATTCAGCTTAGATAAGAAAGATGGATAATTCGAAGTGATTTTTGAATACGAGTTCCGACGCGGAACTAACGCGGCAGAAACAGCTCGCAATATCAATGTTGCGTTTGGAGAGGGGACTGCTAATGAACGCACCGTGCGATTTTGGTTTAAACGCTTTCGTGATGGTAACTTTGATTTGAAGAACGAACCACGAGGAAGGCCGTCCACACAGGTGAATAACAATGAATTGAAAGACATGGTGGAAGCCGATCCGAGCCAAACTACCCAGGAATTAGCTGCATGGTTTAACGTTACCTTCCCAACAATATTGACTCATTTGCGTCAAATCAATAAAATAAAAAAATGTGAAAAATGGGTACCTCATGATTTGACTGATCTGCAGAAAGAAATGCGTGTTGAAACTTGTGTTGCCTTGTTGAATCGATACAGAAATGAAGGAATATTGGATCGAATTGTGACATTTAATGAAAAGTGGATTCTTTACGATAACCGTAAGCGAAAAATGCAATGGCTGACCCCAGGTGAAACGCCACAACAGTGTCCTAAAGCAAAGCTTACCAATAAAAAGGTAATGGTAACTGTTTGGTGGTCTCAGCATGGTGTTATTCACTATAGCTTTCTACGATCTGGTCAAGCAATAACGGCAGATGTCTACTGTGCCGAACTCCGAACAATGATAGCAAAACTAGCAGTGAAACAGCCCCGACTCATGAATCGCTCTTCACCATTATTGCTCCATGATAACGCGAGACCTCATACAACACGAGAAACCGTTTTAACTCTACAAGAACTGCAATTAGAAACTATCCGTCACCCTCCGTATTCGCCAGACCTTGCTCCAACAGACTACCATTTTTTTCGTGATTTGGACAATTTTCTATGTGATAAAAAGTTTTCTTCTCAGGAGGCAGTACAAAATGCTTTCACACAGTTTGTCGAATCTAGATCACCAGAGTTCTATCGCAAAGGCATAAATGACCTTCCTCCTAGATGGCAGCAATGTATAGATAATAATGGTAATTATTTTGATTAAATAAATACGTTAAATTAAAAAAAAAAAAACAATTTCAATTTGTCAGTACAAATCGGCAATTTCATACTTTAACCCCTAATATTATTCAAAACGCTGTCCCAAGCTTTTTTATAAGAATATTTAGCAACCAAAAATTACTAATTTTCGCTCTAACCTGTAAAGCAAAGCTAAATTGCTTGTGTTACCAGCGGGTTCACGTCGGTAGTGTAATAGCCAGAATTCGAACCCGGAACCTTTCGATCGTAAGACCAACTCCTTAGCCACCAAGCTACCGATGCTTCATCTACACTATCACACAGATACGAACCAAACGAATATTTAGTACTCACAGGGTACGAGAGCTGATCCAGCTATCTGTGTAGAATTGAGTACAGACAAGAACACATCTCTATACCTCGATGGTAACATCTCACCGATGAATGTGTAAGAAGCTGAAGATGGGCAAGCCAAACTAAATAAACAAAACGTGGATAAAATTAATGAAAAAGTAAAAAGGACAGGCGTAGTTCATGGTTTATTCGATAGAAAAGCAAAGTATATGAGTTAGAAAAGGAATATAACATAAGAAATAGTTGAATTGATTTGATTTGATTGAATTGATGAATGATTACACTTAGAAAGAAAACCTAAAAAAATTGTATTCGTCTGATCTGTCAAAGTAAATCCTATATACGTTTTGTTATTAAATCTTGAATCATTCATAGTTTGATTAGTTTTAATTAGATTTTGTAATCGATTAAGATAACAAAAATATTGAATCGGTCCAGACGGGATTTGAACCTGCGATCCTTCTCGTACAGGGAGAATGCTCTGACCACTGAACCACCAAATCCAGCCTGAGGATCACGGGTTCGAATCTCGCCCGGACCCAACAAATATTTTTCTTATCTTAATCGATTTTAATAGTAAGCATGCTTATTGCTTTAAAATTAACTAACTGTCTGTTGTTGTAACCCATCAGGGCTTTTAAAGACAAATTAATTATTTAAATAATATTTAACCAATCTTACCAAAGAGACGCGAGAAATTTACAAGTTGCATAGGTTGTTAGATCTGGCATTAGTCCAGCTAGTAAACTGAATATTCCAGCGGCCATAGAACTGTACACAAGCATCTTCTTACGGCCTCGAGTGTCCACCAAATATCCCCATGGGTATGAAGTTAACAGGATACCTGGAAAAAGGTGAAAAATTAGTAGGTATATAGGTCACACCAAAAGCTTCGGGCCGAAGCTCTCTTGCAAGCCCACTTGCTGATTGACGGATGAGGCTTAGGCGCAGGCTTTGCTCCCAGGTCAGCCGGTAGTCGCTCCCATTAAAACCGTATTAGCTAAACTAAAGTAAGAGAAAGAGTAGGCGGGCCCCGGGGTCCAAAGTGAAAACTTCGGATGCAACGGGCAATAATTCTAAGATCATGAAGATTCGACAACATTGTACACAGCTTAGCTAACTTGTATTATGGCTTTAGATATTTATTTTGTAAGTACATACAAACATAATAAGTTCTGTCTTTTTTTTATTATCGTAAACTATACCTTTCACAATAGAAAAATGAACTGTTAAAGTAAAATATTCTTATGACAAATAGTTTCAAAGATATTTGACTTTGAAATTTAAATTTCTCGAGCCCCTTGAAAACGCTCCATACAATATCGCAGCACTATCACGGTATGGTGCGTAATGCAAATGTATGGAGTGCAAGAGAGTATCGCATTTATGTCTGTACACGATATTATTATGTACAATGCATAAAAAGCTTAATTTGAAATTTAATAAGGAATCTAAAAACTCATTTGTTTATATCTTGCCCTATTTTGGAAATAAAAAATTATGAAAAGTTATAGTTTTTTTAGTTAGGCAACATTGTAGTTTACTTTATATATTTGTTAAGAACAAACTACGTCATTAAGCAGTATTGGTGATGATCAGTTGACTCAGAACACTACCCTAGAACACCCAGACCCGCGACCTCTCACTCAGTCGAACGCACAGAGGTCTTCAAACGTATATTTTGCTAACTTAGTTGACGAAAAAATATACATAAATAATCTTACCGATATAAGGTATTGAAATCACAAGTCCTCGCTGAGTGTCTGTCATTCCCAAGTCACACACAGCCGCTGGTAAGATGAGGGAGCTTCCGAGTAGTTCCATAATGGCTGATATGAGAAGCATCGCCAAAATCAAGCAGTATTTTAAGTTGTACCAGCCGATCCCTGGGAAGAAAGTACGATTAATCTATTACATATAAATATGATGGAGTTTGGAATATTGAAATAACCGTTTTTTACTATACCTATGTATATGAACGGTATAAGGTACAAACACTAAAATAACATTTTGTACAATTTTAGTCTCTCTGTCTGTCTGTTTGTTCCGGCTAATCCCTGAAATGGCTGGACCGATTTTGACGCTACTTTTATTAGCAGATAGCTGATGTAATAAGGAGTAACTTAGTCTACTTTTATTTTAGAAAAATGTAATTCTCAATAGCGTTGACTCAACACTAAGCGATAACTGACATGCACGCGGGCGGAGCCGCGGGCAACAGCTATTATTATTATATAGGTTCTGTCTGCGTGGATGTCCGTTATTGCGAGTATTACCCGACTGTCAAGAAAGGTTATGTTTCGCAATTATCTTGTATGTATGTATTTATGTTTGTAATATTCTTTATTACCTAATATCTTCTGAACCACAACACGGATTTCAATGATTGATGTCTCAAATTAAAGGTATTCATTACCCAAGTGTTCTTGAGACTTATGGCGCCAAAATGTATGTTTAAAAAAATATTTTTACTCCAACTTATCGAGTAGGGTATCAGAATGAAAGAAATTGAAAGACGATCTTCTTCATCCTAGCATTAATCCCAGTCGCATCCGAAGCTTTTTAACTTGGAGTCTGGGGTCCGCTTTTTACCAGTCAACTGCGGATTTGGCTATCTTCGATATTTTCCGTTAAGCGACTGCCATCTGACCCCCACAACCCAAAGGCGATATCGAAGCATTGCAGCTAGACCAGTTGTTGGATCTTTGAGAGCTCAAACTACCCGTAACGACTGTCATAAATGTTTGTATGACAACCGGGACCGACGGCTCAACGTGCTCTCCGAGGCACGACCAGACCAATGCAAATACCCATATTCATGCACTGAGCGGGGATCGAACCCGCCCCTCCTGCGTAGCGGCCGCGTTCACTACCGCAACGCCACGGAGACTGCCACAACACAATATAAATTTGTCATACCTAACTAGCAAAAAAAAATATTTTAAAAATAAAAATCCCGACTGATAACGAAGAATATTGAAACAAGTTTGATAGCAGGCGGTCCCCATCTACAAAACATGAATCGGATGAAAATTAATGGGGACCGCCTGCTATTAAACTTGTTTCAATAATTTCTGTTGTTATCATTTTAGCCGGAGCTGAGATTAGCGGCTCCGGCTCCGTTGACCTTAACCAATCAAGACTTTTATTCGATTAAAAGAATTAGGTCTTGGTTAACCAGGACCTAATAAAAGGTTTCCTTAATTCAATATCAGTTCAATACTTTTTGCGTCTAATATGAGTATTATTACTATTGCTGGCTGCCCTTTCTACGTACGAGTACAATGAACCAACAAGAGTGCAAAAAAATGTGTTTAGAATTAATCAATGTAAGTTTTTTGAAGTGAAAACTTCTTTAGCGGGGTTGGATGGGTAAAAATTGTTAAACTCGCGCGTCAGGATCGCTTGACCTTTGGACCGTAACCGACGACTGACGTCATACAATATTAGCTATAGACTGTCCATTTTGCAACATTCTATAAATAGCTTCGCAGCATAGCTGTAAACGCATCGACTGTAAGTATGGTTTCAGATAGTACCGGGTTCAAACCTGGCCTTATGACACTTTTTGTGATTATTTTTTCTTTTTATAATTTATTACTTTTTGTGATAATTTAATATTTTTGTAATTTATTAATTTCTTCTGATAGAAAATTAGCAGTAAATTAGTGATTATGAATCTTTTTTTATGTATATAACGAAGGAAGAAAGAAAGAAAAATTTTTCACTTCTGTCGGCACTCCCAGAGTGCAACCCGTCTTTTTTTAATAACTCCAATGTAATTACACAACTTATTAACAATTTTATAATAGTAAAGACTATATAGTTAAGTAGGTTATATATCAAGCTATTTCTAAATCACTATGAATAGGTATAAGTATTACAATGTATACTAAATATTATCTCATAAAATAGTCCAAACAATTTAACTAAATATGATATATTAACCAAATAAAAACGTTATCTTATCTATCTATCCGCGTTTATGATATCTTTTAGTTGAGAGTACATTTGACGCATAAACATCAAATGAGTTATGCACTCATTTGATATTTATGCGGAAAATGTACACGCACTCAAAAAAATTACAAAGTCAAAATAAGGTTCTATGTAGTAAATAGTGTGTTTTTTAAATATGTTTTTAGTGTGTTTTTTGGTAGTTGGACCCCTAAAGCTGATCCAAGACCAGCCCTCTAGACAATTGGCAATTCGTTGGTTTAACACGTGTATTAACCTTTAACATATATATAGATAAAAGAGAACGTACATCTTCTGCATAAACATCAAACAAGTGCATAATAGCACTCAAAAAGTATACATAGTAATAATAAAGTTCTATGTAGTAAGTAGTTTGTTATTTGTGTATAATGTTGTGGGTAGTTGGATCCCTAAAACTCATCCAACATCTGCCCCGCTAGACAATGGATGCCGACGCAAAAATAATTGTAGATGGCAGCAGCATATGAGCAAACAACAAAAACCATCTGTTCTGTGACAATAACAAACTCATAGCTGTCAGGTTTGAAGAGACAAACAATGAAATCTACGTAGATGACAGCTAACAATGGCCATTACGAGGCACCCTCTGTAGGGATAAAAGCGCAGGCGGCATCATCATTGGCAATTCGTTGGATTGACACGTATTTTGACGTTTCTGATAATCGAGAACGTACCTACTTGTGTCAATGTTGTAAAGTGACCGGGTTGAAATGGGGATATTTGGGAGATTGAAATTTGATAAAGACTGAGTTTTGACAGATGAAATTCATTCATTTGAATAACAGTAATCCCCACCGATGCCCCCCCCCCCCCCCCTAAATATACTTCCTAGGTGGTAGACAGGTACACGGCCCACTTGAAGGGATTGGTTAACCGTCTAATACTATCTGTGTGTATCTAGTGGTTTATTTATCACAAATTTTGGCCGGGTGGGTACCACCGTTCATGATTGCGAAAAACCCTTCATAGTAATTCAATCTCGGTTGGATTGCGTTCAAGGGTAAGGAAGTGCATAGTCGGACAGGGGGGAATGTGGTCACAGCACTAGTCGGATCGGTGGGTGTCACGCGGTGCTGCGACGACAATCCTCTTTTGATGAGGCCGTCCATCTGAGTGCAAACATTGTTACATTACCGGACACGGTAACTTCGGGCGGTACCTGCATTTGATCACTGCGATCACTGCAACGCGAGCGTGGACTCGGGGCTGCACACGCTCACCGAGTGTCCGGCGTTTGAAGCGCCGAGGCGGGAGCTTGTGGTGGCCCTGGGGGTGAGAGTGCTCACGCTCTCCACCCTGCTCGCTTAAAAAAACAGCGGGGAGTTCCACATTTACATTTACATTCTTTTTCATCATCATTCATTTTTTTACATACCACGGCTTGAACGTGTATGGGATGAAGTTCATACGGTTACAAAAAAGCGGCATTTAAAAAAACCACAAAAGGCGGTGTATTTCTTTCTTTTTGTATGGTAGGCAGCAGTGGGCACGGTGGTACTGTACAAAAAGCAGATCAGGCTTTTCCGCTTCATCTGAACTGACCCGTATGGTGTAATTAAATTTCGCTTACAAGAATTAACCTTGATGATAACATGTTATATGATGATAACATGTTATATGATGATAAGAGTTATATAATTTAGATAGCGTGGAAAGTTTATGCGAATGTTACATAAAATAAACCGTATTTCTTTTCGGATTATAAGGAGAGATTTTGTTATCTTCTGTAATAAATCCTGGATAGGAACAATAATTGTGTCTAAACAATTATTTTGTCTGTATGAAACAAAATTTTAACAGATTCTATTGCGATTGATTTTGTTTTATTTTATGTATTTACAATATACCCGACGTTATGGCTGCTTTTCAGCAGTTTGTATAACTTATTTAGTTTAGTAACGACCTGCCGTTGATGACTACATCGACACCAGGTCCAAACTTAAAATACGAGTAAGTGTAACTTTACATTCCAAGATATGAAACAATTACTACCATATTCTCCCCATGACTATGACTGACTGATGAACACCAATAAAAACTTCGGGAATAGTTTAAATTTAAAAAGAATATTTGGTAATCTCGAAAAAACAGTTTTTATACCACTTAGGTGACAGAATAGAACACTGCCTAATGAAAAGTGATTGCAATTGCCTATGGACGAGTGCCACACCAGGAGAGTCACATTGCCAGGTGCTGCCGATCCTATAAGAACCTTGTTATACTTTTCTGGAAGAACCCCACATTGCAGCCGTTTGGTTTTATTTCAAAAAGTATATCTAACGTTTCTACAGTTTGATGGGAATCTTCTTGTTGATTTCTTTTAGATACCGGTCTATATCTAATCTCATGGGAGAATCTTGACCTGTTAAGCGATAACCGTTTCAAAATATTGTGTAACTAATATTCCGTTCATTTGGTTGTTGAACTAAGCTTCTAGCCTTGTGCTAAAGTTCTTCTTCTTTTACGAGTCCGTAATTTATTAATTGTCCAATAAAGTATCAGCTGGATTGACATTTTGACATTTATGTATTACTTTTTCTTGAATAACAGCGTTGATATGTATATAGTCTATAAACTTCCTCAATAAAAAAGTGATTCTTCAATTCGAAACAGTATGGAGAATTGAGCATTCAATCAAGGAAACTCTTCGCTCCAAATGGATTGAGTTAAATCTTATTTAACTCTCATTTTTAATGTCGCAAGATAAAATTTCCCTATATATTAACGCAAAATAATACAATATTGCCTAATGCCATATATTACTTAAAACTTGTGCAATTTTTAATCCTAGTAATATATTCAAAATGGTGAACAAAACAACAAAATTGGGTTTGGTAATCTAGGGCAGAAAGGCAATAATTTGAGGTTATTAAAATCTGTCATAGTCTAATCTTAAATCTCTTTTACCATATTTTAGCAAATAAACTATTTGATTTGATTGATTTCATTTGATTTAGAAATAGTGGAAGAAGAGGAATTAATATTATTTCATGCGAATAGTAATTGAAAGAAAACCACTTTTTAACAGATTTTTCTCAAACATGCTTGGAAATGTGAACATTATTTTGACAACCTTCTTCGAGATAAATCGAAATTGCTGTACATGCGAGCAGCGGCCAGATAAAGTTGTATGAAAATCCATATCTGTCGTGTTTTAGCGGCCAAATAAATTACTATGTAAACTCATATCTGTCGTGTAATTTAAAAATGGAACCAACTTTTACTCCGAAACATGGCAACGAAGGAGGTAAATTATCCAAAGCGTTATTTAAATATAGAACTGGCTTGCAGATAGAATGCTGTTTATTAAGAAAAATAAAAAACCAATGAACATTTCGCCGCGTGAAAAATTACTGTTGTTCGTTGTTCGTCATTGATTTTGAAAAGTAGGTAACTAAAAAATTCTGCCTAGATACTACTTAGTTTTAATTTTCCGCGCATTGTTTGAGAAAAGCACTATACAAGCCTTGGCCACAACTGAGCGTTGCCGGACTCCGTAATGCGTGCCTCGGCTGCGCCTCGGCCCGCATACTTCACGATCGTCCGGCAACACTACAATTGGTGGCCGCGGCAGTAATGTACTATATCTGGTATTTTGCACAATTACCCCGACGTCGCGACTATTTCTCAGCAGCCATTGTCTCGGGCTGATAAACGATAGTAGTTAGTAGTAGTCATATCCAAATAAATCGCAATAGAATTAGTTTAAAGTGATTTTAATTAAACATCAATTCCTTTTTCACTTGTATTCTTTTTTCTTTCATATTCATAATAATTATACTTTTTATCAAAAAAATTAGAGCTCGTTTACCTGCTACATCAAGAGCTTCATCCAAATCTGCTGAACACTTTTCTTTATCAATATTATTAGTTGCATGATTTTTACTATCTTCCATCTTAATAGCTAAACACTTTAGTTATTTACTATTTATCAAATTTATTGATTTTTGTATATATTAAACTTGCCAAAAGATCATCAGAATTCCACAATATTACTTGAAAATGATTTATTTTTCAATAACCTTGAATATTGTAATAGTTTTAGTCGCATCACACACCAAGAGTCGTTTATGTGACAAAATAAGTAAGCTATTATTCGTTATTCTATAATACTGAGATGAACCATATCATCAATGTATTTTTTATTCTTTATCTGCTCAACTACAAGAGCCTTGATTGTAGACGTCTATGAGAGTAATACAGAACTAACATCTCATACTTTCAGAGATGTAGTATTCTTATCACTGAATGTTGATGCTATTGTTAGATAATATTATAATAAAATGTTTGTTTTCTAAACCCACGAACGAATTTCTTCATAACCTGTTTTACGTTGATTGAGAAAAGCATATGTATTTGTCAAATGATATGTTAAAATGTCGTTGAAGTATGTAGGTTAACTGGTATCTTATTTAAATTCCCTTTTAATAGACTTATTATATAACTTACAAATAGCTCACAACAATGTGCTCACTCGCTATTTTCCCTTTATATTAGTATGTCCTATTTACTGTATAACTATTTATGTATATGTTTATATTAAAATATTATATTACTATATTACTATTAATAAACCGCGATAGCCTAGTGGTATGGGTGGTGGACTGCTGAGATGAGGTCTCGGGTTCTATCCCAAGTTTTCCATGACACACACCAATGACTTTGCGATGCTTTTCGAAGTTATGTGTGTATTTATCGCAGATTTATAAGTGCCCAGTTAATGGCAATAGGCTCGCTACCTTTTACATTGGGACCTTAAAACATAAACTGGCGAAATGTGGGTGCTAGCACCTTTGCCTACCCCTCCGGGGATAAAGGCGTGAGTTTGTGTGTGTGTGTTTATATTACTTTATGTATAGCTGTATATTAAACTTATTTTATGTTTACTTGTACTTCTCCCGCTTCGTTTTTGTTTTTAATACACTTTTTATCTATTTTATTTGAAAACCACATCATATCTTTTTATTACATTACTGTCCATCCTAACTTTGCCTGGAAGGAATCGATTCCAGCGATAATGCGCCAAATGTGAATTAATTTGTATACATGCTACCTACTAATTCTGATGTAAATCTATGGGTGTACAATAAATAATTATCCATCTATCTATCTTATTCATCAACACCGTATTAAAGTAAAGTCAGCATCAGGTCGATTTTGACTGGCAACATACTCAAAAGGACCTTGATACCAAAATTCCAATTTCATATTAGCTATTGCAGAGCTCAAATATTTGTATGCATTCAGATTGGTCAATACATCTTCAGCAATCAATTCTCCTTAATAAGGCAAGCTAGCAGATTGTTCATATGCTAACAGGCAGGCGATTCTAGTAAAGCAAAACAAATGTCACACCACAGACACTGCAACAGGGCCTCGATTCTACTAAAGTAAAACCATTGTCACACCACAGACACTGCAACAGGGCCTCGATTCTACTAAAGTAAAACCATTGTCACACCACAGACACTGCAACAGGGCCTCGATTCTACTAAAGTAAAACCATTGTCACACCACAGACACTGCAACAGGGCCTCGATTCTACTAAAGTAAAACCATTGTCACACCACAGACACTGCAACAGGGCCTCGATTCTACTAAAGTAAAACCATTGTCACACCACAGACACTGCAACAGGGCCTCGATTCTACTAAAGTAAAACCATTGTCACACCACAGACACTGCAACAGGGCCTCGATTCTACTAAAGTAAAACCATTGTCACACCACAGACACTGCAACAGGGCCTCGATTCTACTAAAGTAAAACCATTGTCACACCACAGACACTGCAACAGGGCCTCGATTCTACTAAAGTAAAACCATTGTCACACCACAGACACTGCAACAGGGCCTCGATTCTACTAAAGTAAAACCATTGTCACACCACAGACACTGCAACAGGGCCTCGATTCTACTAAAGTAAAACCATTGTCACACCACAGACACTGCAACAGGGCCTCGATTCTACTAAAGTAAAACCATTGTCACACCACAGACACTGCAACAGGGCCTCGATTCTACTAAAGTAAAACCATTGTCACACCACAGACACTGCAACAGGGCCTCGATTCTACTAAAGTAAAACCATTGTCACACCACAGACACTGCAACAGGGCCTCGATTCTACTAAAGTAAAACCATTGTCACACCACAGACACTGCAACAGGGCCTCGATTCTACTAAAGTAAAACCATTGTCACACCACAGACACTGCAACAGGGCCTCGATTCTACTAAAGTAAAACCATTGTCACACCACAGACACTGCAACAGGGCCTCGATTCTACTAAAGTAAAACCATTGTCACACCACAGACACTGCAACAGGGCCTCGATTCTACTAAAGTAAAACCATTGTCACACCACAGACACTGCAACAGGGCCTCGATTCTACTAAAGTAAAACCATTGTCACACCACAGACACTGCAACAGGGCCTCGATTCTACTAAAGTAAAACCATTGTCACACCACAGACACTGCAACAGGGCCTCGATTCTACTAAAGTAAAACCATTGTCACACCACAGACACTGCAACAGGGCCTCGATTCTACTAAAGTAAAACCATTGTCACACCACAGACACTGCAACAGGGCCTCGATTCTACTAAAGTAAAACCATTGTCACACCACAGACACTGCAACAGGGCCTCGATTCTACTAAAGTAAAACCATTGTCACACCACAGACACTGCAACAGGGCCTCGATTCTACTAAAGTAAAACCATTGTCACACCACAGACACTGCAACAGGGCCTCGATTCTACTAAAGTAAAACCATTGTCACACCACAGACACTGCAACAGGGCCTCGATTCTACTAAAGTAAAACCATTGTCACACCACAGACACTGCAACAGGGCCTCGATTCTACTAAAGTAAAACCATTGTCACACCACAGACACTGCAACAGGGCCTCGATTCTACTAAAGTAAAACCATTGTCACACCACAGACACTGCAACAGGGCCTCGATTCTACTAAAGTAAAACCATTGTCACACCACAGACACTGCAACAGGGCCTCGATTCTACTAAAGTAAAACCATTGTCACACCACAGACACTGCAACAGGGCCTCGATTCTACTAAAGTAAAACCATTGTCACACCACAGACACTGCAACAGGGCCTCGATTCTACTAAAGTAAAACCATTGTCACACCACAGACACTGCAACAGGGCCTCGATTCTACTAAAGTAAAACCATTGTCACACCACAGACACTGCAACAGGGCCTCGATTCTACTAAAGTAAAACCATTGTCACACCACAGACACTGCAACAGGGCCTCGATTCTACTAAAGTAAAACCATTGTCACACCACAGACACTGCAACAGGGCCTCGATTCTACTAAAGTAAAACCATTGTCACACCACAGACACTGCAACAGGGCCTCGATTCTACTAAAGTAAAACCATTGTCACACCACAGACACTGCAACAGGGCCTCGATTCTACTAAAGTAAAACCATTGTCACACCACAGACACTGCAACAGGGCCTCGATTCTACTAAAGTAAAACCATTGTCACACCACAGACACTGCAACAGGGCCTCGATTCTACTAAAGTAAAACCATTGTCACACCACAGACACTGCAACAGGGCCTCGATTCTACTAAAGTAAAACCATTGTCACACCACAGACACTGCAACAGGGCCTCGATTCTACTAAAGTAAAACCATTGTCACACCACAGACACTGCAACAGGGCCTCGATTCTACTAAAGTAAAACCATTGTCACACCACAGACACTGCAACAGGGCCTCGATTCTACTAAAGTAAAACCATTGTCACACCACAGACACTGCAACAGGGCCTCGATTCTACTAAAGTAAAACCATTGTCACACCACAGACACTGCAACAGGGCCTCGATTCTACTAAAGTAAAACCATTGTCACACCACAGACACTGCAACAGGGCCTCGATTCTACTAAAGTAAAACCATTGTCACACCACAGACACTGCAACAGGGCCTCGATTCTACTAAAGTAAAACCATTGTCACACCACAGACACTGCAACAGGGCCTCGATTCTACTAAAGTAAAACCATTGTCACACCACAGACACTGCAACAGGGCCTCGATTCTACTAAAGTAAAACCATTGTCACACCACAGACACTGCAACAGGGCCTCGATTCTACTAAAGTAAAACCATTGTCACACCACAGACACTGCAACAGGGCCTCGATTCTACTAAAGTAAAACCATTGTCACACCACAGACACTGCAACAGGGCCTCGATTCTACTAAAGTAAAACCATTGTCACACCACAGACACTGCAACAGGGCCTCGATTCTACTAAAGTAAAACCATTGTCACACCACAGACACTGCAACAGGGCCTCGATTCTACTAAAGTAAAACCATTGTCACACCACAGACACTGCAACAGGGCCTCGATTCTACTAAAGTAAAACCATTGTCACACCACAGACACTGCAACAGGGCCTCGATTCTACTAAAGTAAAACCATTGTCACACCACAGACACTGCAACAGGGCCTCGATTCTACTAAAGTAAAACCATTGTCACACCACAGACACTGCAACAGGGCCTCGATTCTACTAAAGTAAAACCATTGTCACACCACAGACACTGCAACAGGGCCTCGATTCTACTAAAGTAAAACCATTGTCACACCACAGACACTGCAACAGGGCCTCGATTCTACTAAAGTAAAACCATTGTCACACCACAGACACTGCAACAGGGCCTCGATTCTACTAAAGTAAAACCATTGTCACACCACAGACACTGCAACAGGGCCTCGATTCTACTAAAGTAAAACCATTGTCACACCACAGACACTGCAACAGGGCCTCGATTCTACTAAAGTAAAACCATTGTCACACCACAGACACTGCAACAGGGCCTCGATTCTACTAAAGTAAAACCATTGTCACACCACAGACACTGCAACAGGGCCTCGATTCTACTAAAGTAAAACCATTGTCACACCACAGACACTGCAACAGGGCCTCGATTCTACTAAAGTAAAACCATTGTCACACCACAGACACTGCAACAGGGCCTCGATTCTACTAAAGTAAAACCATTGTCACACCACAGACACTGCAACAGGGCCTCGATTCTACTAAAGTAAAACCATTGTCACACCACAGACACTGCAACAGGGCCTCGATTCCACTAAAGTAAAACCATTGTCACACCACAGACACTGCAACAGGGCCTCGATTCTACTAAAGTAAAACCATTGTCACACCACAGACACTGCAACAGGGCCTCGATTCTACTAAAGTAAAACCATTGTCACACCACAGACACTGCAACAGGGCCTCGATTCTACTAAAGTAAAACCATTGTCACACCACAGACACTGCAACAGGGCCTCGATTCTACTAAAGTAAAACCATTGTCACACCACAGACACTGCAACAGGGCCTCGATTCTACTAAAGTAAAACCATTGTCACACCACAGACACTGCAACAGGGCCTCGATTCTACTAAAGTAAAACCATTGTCACACCACAGACACTGCAACAGGGCCTCGATTCTACTAAAGTAAAACCATTGTCACACCACAGACACTGCAACAGGGCCTCGATTCTACTAAAGTAAAACCATTGTCACACCACAGACACTGCAACAGGGCCTCGATTCTACTAAAGTAAAACCATTGTCACACCACAGACACTGCAACAGGGCCTCGATTCTACTAAAGTAAAACCATTGTCACACCACAGACACTGCAACAGGGCCTCGATTCTACTAAAGTAAAACCATTGTCACACCACAGACACTGCAACAGGGCCTCGATTCTACTAAAGTAAAACCATTGTCACACCACAGACACTGCAACAGGGCCTCGATTCTACTAAAGTAAAACCATTGTCACACCACAGACACTGCAACAGGGCCTCGATTCTACTAAAGTAAAACCATTGTCACACCACAGACACTGCAACAGGGCCTCGATTCTACTAAAGTAAAACCATTGTCACACCACAGACACTGCAACAGGGCCTCGATTCTACTAAAGTAAAACCATTGTCACACCACAGACACTGCAACAGGGCCTCGATTCTACTAAAGTAAAACCATTGTCACACCACAGACACTGCAACAGGGCCTCGATTCTACTAAAGTAAAACCATTGTCACACCACAGACACTGCAACAGGGCCTCGATTCTACTAAAGTAAAACCATTGTCACACCACAGACACTGCAACAGGGCCTCGATTCTACTAAAGTAAAACCATTGTCACACCACAGACACTGCAACAGGGCCTCGATTCTACTAAAGTAAAACCATTGTCACACCACAGACACTGCAACAGGGCCTCGATTCTACTAAAGTAAAACCATTGTCACACCACAGACACTGCAACAGGGCCTCGATTCTACTAAAGTAAAACCATTGTCACACCACAGACACTGCAACAGGGCCTCGATTCTACTAAAGTAAAACCATTGTCACACCACAGACACTGCAACAGGGCCTCGATTCTACTAAAGTAAAACCATTGTCACACCACAGACACTGCAACAGGGCCTCGATTCTACTAAAGTAAAACCATTGTCACACCACAGACACTGCAACAGGGCCTCGATTCTACTAAAGTAAAACCATTGTCACACCACAGACACTACAACAGGGCCTCGATTCTACTAAAGTAAAACCATTGTCACACCACAGACACTGCAACAGGGCCTCGATTCCACTAAAGTAAAACCATTGTCACACCACAGACACTGCAACAGGGCCTCGATTCTACTAAAGTAAAACCATTGTCACACCACAGACACTGCAACAGGGCCTCGATTCTACTAAAGTAAAACCATTGTCACACCACAGACACTGCAACAGGGCCTCGATTCTACTAAAGTAAAACCATTGTCACACCACAGACACTGCAACAGGGCCTCGATTCTACTAAAGTAAAACCATTGTCACACCACAGACACTGCAACAGGGCCTCGATTCTACTAAAGTAAGACCATTGTCACACCACAGACACTGCAACAGGGCCTCGATTCTACTAAAGTAAAACCATTGTCACACCACAGACACTGCAACAGGGCCTCGATTCCACTAAAGTAAAACCATTGTCACACCACAGACACTGCAACAGGGCCTCGATTCCACTAAAGTAAAACCATTGTCACACCACAGACACTGCAACAGGGCCTCGATTCCACTAAAGTAAAACCATTGTCACACCACAGACACTGCAACAGGGCCTCGATTCCACTAAAGTAAGACCATTGTCACACCACAGACACTGCAACAGGGCCTCGATTCTACTAAAGTAAGACCATTGTCACACCACAGACACTGCAACAGGGCCTCGATTCTACTAAAGTAAAACCATTGTCACACCACAGACACTGCAACAGGGCCTCGATTCTACTAAAGTAAAACCATTGTCACACCACAGACACTGCAACAGGGCCTCGATTCCACTAAAGTAAAACCATTGTCACACCACAGACACTGCAACAGGGCCTCGATTCCACTAAAGTAAAACCATTGTCACACCACAGACACTGCAACAGGGCCTCGATTCCACTAAAGTAAAACCATTGTCACACCACAGACACTGCAACAGGGCCTCGATTCCACTAAAGTAAAACCATTGTCACACCACAGACACTGCAACAGGGCCTCGATTCTACTAAAGTAAAACCATTGTCACACCACAGACACTGCAACAGGGCCTCGATTCTACTAAAGTAAGACCATTGTCACACCACAGACACTGCAACAGGGCCTCGATTCTACTAAAGTAAGACCATTGTCACACCACAGACACTGCAACAGGGCCTCGATTCTACTAAAGTAAAACCATTGTCACACCACAGACACTGCAACAGGGCCTCGATTCTACTAAAGTAAAACCATTGTCACACCACAGACACTGCAACAGGGCCTCGATTCTACTAAAGTAAAACCATTGTCACACCACAGACACTGCAACAGGGCCTCGATTCTACTAAAGTAAGACCATTGTCACACCACAGACACTGCAACAGGGCCTCGATTCTACTAAAGTAAAACCATTGTCACACCACAGACACTGCAACAGGGCCTCGATTCTACTAAAGTAAAACCATTGTCATACCACAGCCACTACAAAAATTAACCATTAAATTTTAAACTTTGAAGTTATAGTTTTAAAGTCTATTATTAAATGTCTTTTGAAGTGAAAACTTCTTTAGCGGCGTTAGATGGGTGTAAAATGTTAAGGAATTAACATATCTACGGTGGACAGTGATCCGTACGCACGCATACACTCCGATAATTTCGCTCGAGTCCCCATCAACGTTTCTCAAACTTTCATAAAATATTATAATGTCTACGTTCACGTGCAAGAGGTGTGATATTGAGTCCATCGACGGTGTCATGTGTTCCGCGTGTAATGGGCGCTTTGACTTTCCGTGCGCTGGAATAAAAGAGGCTGGCTGGAGAAAACTTGGTGACAGGAAACTTACTTGGAAGTGCACTGACTGTAAGAACCTAACGATATCTCCTCGTGCTGGATCTTTGAAGACTACCCCAGCGGATATGGACAGTATACTTGTGGAACTGAAAAGGTTGTCCACCCTCATGGATTCATTACCATCTATAATGGAGAACCTGAGATCAATTAACCTTGAGTTGGCGGAACTCAAATCCATGAGGGCAGAGTTCTCGGACGTCAAAACATCAATATCGGATATGAAGTCATCTATAGAGTTTGTACATAGCTCAGTTGTGGACCTGACGGAAAAGGTAACAGGCCTTGAGAGAGAAGTCGAGGGCTTAAAGAAGACCAAAAAGGATATATTGACCTTACAAGACCGCATAGGAATCCTAGAAGCCCAATATCGTGAAAACGAGCAGCGATCTAGAAGTAATAATATTGAGATCAAAGGTGTCCCTGTATCTGGTTCTGAAGACCTTTTTAATATTGTATCCACCATAGGAGACAGGATCAATTGCCGGATACCCAAAGAACAAATAAATTATATAGCTAGAATTCCTATGCGAAATGATAACACCAATAAAACAATAATATGTTCGGTACATAATAGTTATCTGAAAAATGATTTTATTGCCGCCGCCAGAACCCACAAAAATTTAAACACAGGTGATCTGGGATTTCAGGGAGACAAAAAGATCTACGTCAACGACCACTTAACAATGCATAATAAGGCATTACTTAATCAGACTAAAGTTTTAGCTAAGGAACGAGGTTATGATTATGTTTGGGTGCGGGCGTGCAAAATCTTTATACGAAGAAATAACTCCTCACCAAAGTACCAGATTAAGACGGAACAGGACCTTAAAAAGTATTTTTAAATAACAGGTCGGGGCGACTTTCCGATACTTTGATCATTGTATTTACGATAGCTTTGAGAAACGCAGGTACTTGTTTTTTGCATGCATTCCATTCTGTCACGACTTTTGTTCTCGCAGTGGCCGGCCGTAACTACTTATACATGATAAATATTTGCAATTTTAAACGTTATTTGCTTAATCATGGAGTCTACATCGATTTGAATATGGGTGAGTTGTTTACTGATCATAAATATATTAGTTACTCCTTAGATACGGCATATTTAACTAACGCGTTTGAATTTTACCCACTTCATAGCATTTATAACACTTTATTTAGCATAAAACTGATTATTATGTGCAAATTAGGTTTTGTAACGATATTTAATGTACCTTATGTTGCTATTTTATTAATTTCATTTATTCAAGTTCACACCACTTAGCATTTTTTATCAAAATGTTCGGGGACTACGGACGAAGACTTCTGTATTTTATAGAAACGTATGTCTTAGTTGTTTTGATATCATCTGCCTGACCGAAACGTGGCTTAACGACATTATTGAGGACAGTGAATTATTTGATAGTAAATATATTGTTTGGCGGCGGGATCGGGACTACTCGCTAACGGATCAGCTGTTAGGCGGAGGGGTATTAATAGCAGTACGTCGTGAACTGATTGCTGATGTCCGCAGTGAGTGGTGCTCGTCCGCCGAAGACTTATGGATAACCCTAACCTTAAATCAATCGAAACCCAGAATCTCCCATAAAATCAACATATGTGTTGTTTATATATGCATCCAAAAGGGTGGGCACACTTTGATGGAACAACTGAACAATTTTTCAGACAATCTCACTGACATTGTTATGAAAAACTCAAACGACAAGTTTATCGTTGTAGGTGACTTCAATCAAAGTAATATATTGTCTGGCAAACTGTGGCTGACGGATATCACTTATATCCTACTAACTTAGAAGGACCTATTCAGTCAACTTTTTGTGATAATCTTGCTGTGTGTAATTTATTGCAATTTAACTCTCATCTTAATGTTAATGGTAGGATACTAGACCTTGTACTGTGCACTGACGAAGTTCATGTTATGCATTGTCAGGATCCCCTAGTAAAAGAAGATTCACAGCATAAGGCAATTTGTTTCGTGGCTGACTTTATTCAGACCCAGCAGTTACATTCTCGACCTAGGTTAAAGTTTTTCTATAGTCAAGCTAACTACGACGCCATTAACGAGGAATTGAATCAAATTAACTGGGCGTTCGAGCTGGGAAATAGGGCCCTGGAGGATGCGGTTGCGTTCTTCTATAATACTGTCAATGAACTCCAAAAGAAGTTTATACCCACAAAGACTGTTGTCCCCCGATGCAGGTACCCTGCATGGTATAAAAGCTCATTGATTAAAATCATAAAAGAAAAGGCCAAATATCACTCAAAGTTCAAAAAGTACGGTAACATTTCTGATCATCAATCTTTCGTTGTGTTACGTCAACGCGTCAAAGACTTAGAACAGAATATGTTTAACGACTATATCACAAATACAGAATTAGGTATCTCAAAAAACCCCAGAACCTTATGGCAGTATGTGAAATCTAAACAGTATTCTAATTCTTACCCGCCAGTTCTTAAATTTGGGAATGTAAGTTCTGGTAATGGGAATGACATCTGCGACATGTTCGGGGAATACTTTTACTCCAATTTTAGAAAGCGAACTGATAGTGACAATTTTTTGTTCTCGGGAAGTATGGGTGATATTGGTGACCTAACTACTGGTCTGACTGACATCCATTCTGTGACGGTACAAGAGGACGAAGTGCTTAGATTATTGAAACAGGTTAACCTATCAAAGTCAGCAGGTCCCGACAATATTTCACCAATTTTTATATTGAACTGTGCTAAATCCTTATCAGTCCCATTAACAATTCTACTTAATAGATCCTATTCTCAGGGCGAAGTGCCTGTAATTTGGAAGTCAGCGTATATAACACCGATTCATAAAAAGGGACCCAGAGATTGTATAGAAAACTACAGACCCATATCTAAGCTGTGCGTGTTTGCAAAAATCATGGAGAAAGTGATTCATAAACATCTTTCTTTTGCATTAAAATCGGTCTTTAGTAATGATCAACACGGGTTTATAAAAGGTCGCTCAACTACATCCAATCTAGTGGTCTGTAGCGATTACCTATCAGAACACATGGAAATGAGGTCCCAGGTCGATGTTATATACACTGATTTCAGCAAATGTTTCGATCGTATTGATCATAATTTGCTACTGCGCAAACTTTGGTTAACGGGAGTTACAGGAAACCTATACAGATGGTTTACTTCTGACGTGCAAAATAGATGCCAAATAGTTGCTCTTAATGGATACATCTCCAGAGCTGTATCTATACCATCAGGAGTTCCTCAAGGATCCCTGTTAGGACCCATGTTATTTAATATATTCATAAATGACGTAGGTGTATGCTTTCAAACCTCTAAAATTCTGCTTTATGCAGACGATATGAAGGTCCTGAGACAAATAACAACCATAGAGGATGCTTCCTGTTTGCAGGACGATATCAACAGATTTCAAAATTATTGCATTCGGAACAGGTTAGATTTAAATGTCTCCAAATGTTACGTATGTACATATACACGTAAGCTAAACCCAATAACTTATGATTATACGCTACTTGATGCATCAATAGCAAGAGTTACTACCATCACGGACCTTGGAGTGACTTTCGATTCAAAACTTTCATTTGATTCTCACATTGAAACAGTTGTTAAGAAAGCTTCTAAAGCATTGGGTTTTATCATGAGGTTATCCTCTGACTTTAAGGATATTAAGACAATGAAAATTCTTTACTGTGCCTTCGTCCGTAGTCACCTCGAATATTCTTCACCAGTCTGGAACCCAAATTATGATATATACATTAATCGCCTTGAAGGCATACAGAGAAGATTTATGAGGTACATTCAATATCGTTCTCAAATATTCTTACCTGACTACATAGCTCGATGTAGAAGATTTCATATACTCCCGCTTTATGAGAGAAGGAAAATTGCAGATATAACACTATTATTTGATGTGATGAATGGTCGTATTGACGTTCCTGAATTGTTAAGCAAAATTGATTTTCGTACGCCTTCGGCATTCCTGCGAAGAACAAACCTTTTACATGTACCCGCTGTTAAGACTGCGTATAGACAAAACTCGTGTCTCGTTAGAGCTTGCCGCTCATTTAATTCGGAGTGTCGTAAAGTCGATCTTGACTTGTTTTCAACGAGTATCGCCAAAATGAAAAAAGATCTGAGTTCCTGTTTCTTTGACTGCAACTAACCATGATCTATTTTTGTCGGAAGTCCTGGTTTTCTATTGATTTGTACCACATTTTCTGGGCTTCAATTTTCGTGTGTGTAAAAATTGTCTACCACCTACTACATACCTTCAACCAATATCTAGCAGTGAAAACTTTTAATTGGCCATCTTCTATTTTAACTATCTTTGTACCACTAATTGTTAGCTGTAAGTTTTCCTAAAATGTATTAAATAAATAAATAAATAAATAAACCGTCAGGATTAGTTGACCTTTGAACCGTAACCGACGACTGACGTCATACAAGATTGGTACAGACTATCTATTTTGCAATTTACAATAGATAGCGTCGTAGCTTAAACGGTAAGCACTTCGACTGTAAGTCCTTATAGTTTCAGATAGTATCGGGTTCAAACCACCTGGCCTTCAAGGATTTTTTGTGATTGTTTTTTCTTATTATAATTTATTACTTTTGGTGATTATTTTTTCTTTTTGTAATTTATTATTTTTATGATTATTTTTTCTGTCTGTAATTTATTATTTTTTGTGATTATTTTTTCTTTTCAAAATTTATAAATTCTTCTGACAGAAAATTAGCAGAAAATAAGTGATAGGTTCTATGATTAGCGCTATATTATGGGTATGGTATGGTATGTTCTTTTTTATCTTAATAAGATTAAGAAGATTAAGAAAGAAAAAAAGAAAATGTTTTCACTTCTGCCGGCACTCCCAGAGTGCAACCCGTCTTTTTTTGTAGAGTGAATGAAAAAATAAACTCACTCTTCATTTAATTTTGGACTTTAAGATTGTTACAATAAAGTCTAAATTTAATGCCATTTATTGCAGTGTCTGTGGTGTGACAGTTGATTTGGCTTTAGCAGAATCGAGGGCCAGATGGCATGTAATTATTTATCTACTCTGATACTATAATATAACGATTATAAAATTGAAATCAAATCTCTTAAGACAAACATTACGCACAGGCCAAAAAAAAAAGTTTTATTACGATACAGGTATTGTATGGACACCTATATCATTTAATAACTTTTTAATCATAACGATACATCTATACAACCTCTATCTGGACTGAACCTCTACTTTAAAAAAGTATTAGCCGATTCGGAAGAAAAAAAAAACACGCATGCGCAATCGATGTATGCGCCTTGGCGCCAACATTTTACATTTAAATTAAACAAAGTTTGGTTTTGTTTGTAAAATAAATTTATGTATTATAATATGAGAGTAGATAAAGTAGTGTATGACACTGTACATAACTTGGTCTTATAACACTCGTATGATAAGAACCCTTATTATGCAACAGTATCATAAACTACTATTTTCATTTCACTTGCTCATAACGTGCTTCTAATTGCACCGAAATTAGGCACCTAATGATACCTATTGTCAAACCGTGGTTTTTTGATTGCTATTAAATCACGAGTGGAATAATGACTTTTTGAAGTGAAAACTTCTTTAGCGGCGTTGGATGGGTGTAAAATATTAAGGAAGCGTCAGGATTAGTTGACCTTTGAACCGTAACCGACGACTGACGTCATACAAGATTAGGTACAGACTATGTATTTTGCAATTTACAATAGATATCGTCGTAGCTTAAACGGTAAGCACGTCGACTGTAAGTCCTTATAGTTTCAGATAGTATCGGGTTCAAACCACCTGGCCTTCAGGGATTTTTTGTGATTGTTTTTTCTTATTTATAATTTATTACTTTTGGTGATTATTTTTTCTTTTTGTAATTTATTACTTTTTATGATAATTTTTTCTTTCTGTAATTTATTATTTTTTGTGATTATTTTTTCTTTTTATAATTTATTAATTTCTTCTGACAGAAAATTAGCAGAAAATAAGTGATAGGTTCTATGATTAGCGCTATATTATAGGTATGGTATGGTATGGTATGTTCTTTTTTATCTTTTTCTATGTATATAACGAAGAAAGAAAAAAAGAAAATGTTTTCACTTCTGCCGGCACTCCCAGAGTACAACCCGTCTTCTTTTTTATTTTTATCTTGTACGTGTATAATAAACAAAACTTTTACTCAAATAAAACTTTAGTTTTCTCTCTGTCTAAAACTTTAAGTTAATTCATAATTTTGTAAACGAGATAAAATAAAGAAACCTCTTAGGCTGTGGCCAGTGTATTCTTTAATTATTCCCGCCAGTCTGCCAATACCAAAAAGTTTCGCAATTCGTTTTTACAGGTGAAATTATAGTTATTTATAATTAAAATGTGTGCAAGTACTAGTTATGAAGAAAACGATGTATGTACGTAGTACACCCGCCCGATATAATATACACATAACTGTACAACGACCAATATATGATCCGATTGATGTGACGTCCTTAACGTTATGGAATGTCTAATAACTGAAAACTGCGGGGGTAAATATGGCAAATGAAAAACGTCGTATGAAACACGTGTGTACTATACCGTCTTCGGCTCTCTTTAGACCCTCGCCTGACGGCTCGGGTCTCGCTAAAAAATCTGACTGATGCTGAAATGATCGAAACAAGCTTTATAGCAGGCGGTACCTATTTGAAAATCTTAAACCAGATGAAAATTAATGGGTACCGCCTGCCATAAAGCTTGTTTCGATCATTTCAGCATCAGTCGGATTTTTTATTTATATTTAATCATTTATTTTATTCATTAACTCTCCAAATCCATAAAGTTAAATAGATGACAGTAGTTTTGCTCGAGCAGACTCTGAAGCAATGAGTCTGGCAGTAGCTAGAGCCCAAAAAGGGTTAACTACTAACAGACGTCATATCAACTTTGTGTCTGAAGGTTCAATCATAAAATCCAGGAACAAACCATATTCAATCTTAGATACTGCCCCAGATTGGACTCTCCTCATCGACACGTATGAAAAGCACTATAAAATTCCGGAGGATGTTGGGGTTTCGTCATCTAGACCGGACATATTTCTCTACTCGAAAACGACTAAATATGTGGTCCTTGTGGAACTTACTGTACCGTGGGAAACAAATATACCGAAGGACCACACACTTAAGAAAAATAAATACTATGATCTCACAAACGAATTAATCAAAACGGTTACGTGGTTAATTTGTATGCAGTAGAAGTGGGAGCGAGAGGTATACCAGCAAAATCTTTCAATAACCTACTTAAAGATTGAGGCCTATCGAGAGCTACAATAAGCTCATTACTAGAACGAATGTCTAAAGCGGCACTAGTAGGTTCGTATCAAATTTGGTTAGGCAGGGAGGGGAACTTGGGTAGTGAAGGTGAGTGTTGATGTACATCAACAAAAGGGACCCCTTCTAAACCTACACTTGGGTCGCAAGTCCCAGGCACAGTCCCGAGTTCCCAACTCAGCAACGCGATGGACCCGGCACCCGCACGGAGAATCCATGGATTGCTAAGAATATCATCTCTTCTATTCTATTATACGCGCCACTTGCCTATAAGGCTGAGAATAGCGCAGTGTTCTGAGTCAACGGATCAGTAGAATACTGCTTAATTTCGTAGTTTTTTCTCACTGCAGAGTTTTTGTGCTGTCAATGGGAAGGCCAAGGGCTATTCCTGCTTTGTCTTCTACACTGACGGCACAGAAACCATCTGCGTTTACAGGGTCGGCAGCACGAGTGTGACTCCCCTGGTGTTGCACACGTCCATAGGCCACGGTAACCACTTACCATCAGGTGGTGCTTGTCCGCCACCACATTTGTTTAAAAAAAAACAAATATGCGTAGTAAACTAAGATGATGTCTAACTGAACTGAAACTATGATATTTATTATTTTTAACTAGCATTTGCCCGCGGCTCCAACCGTTTCAATGTCGGTTATCGCGACCAAACATAGCCTATGTCGTTTATCAAGGTCTAATCCAGTCCCTATAATAAATTTCATCAAAATTGGTTCAGTGGTTTAGGCGTGAAAGACGGACAAACAGACAAACACACACTTTCATGAATTCCCAAAACAGATCAAAAAATATAAACAATCGAAATAAACCAAATTTATAACTTTTAGATTCCTTTTTAAAATTTCAAATCAAAATCAAAATCAAATCAAATCATGTAGTTGATTGAATTTGTTGAAACTAATTGATGGAACTTCACTTCACTTTACTGGAACTTTTTAAAGATAGCAAATCAAATCAAATCAATATCAATTTATTGTTTGTCACAGGTAACAGAAAATGTTGTAATTGGAATCTTATTATGCACTGTACATGTGTAAACTCAATGTGGACTAACATACATAAATGTGTTACTCTCTTGCACTCCATACACTTGCACTACGCGCCAGCACATTGTGACGTCACAGTATGCTATGATTTGTATGGAGCATTTTGGGCGGCTCGAAAAAAATAATTTTCACAATCAAACTTTAAAACTATTTGTCATAAGAATATTTCACTTTTACAGTTCATTATACTATTGTGAAAGGTATAGTTTACAATCATAACTAAAAATTAGGACACAGCCCTATTCAGTTACACTTACCTACTATTCCGAGAGCTTCATCCAGATCAGCTGAATATCTTTCTATTTCCATATTCAGAGATGACTTATTTATTTTTACTTCTGTTTTATAAAAACTCATAGCACTATAATAGATTTATCCAACTCATAGTTTTTATACTCATATCTTCTTCATTTGCATGGAATTAATAAGCATCGATTAGTAAATTGGTTAGGTGGTACGGCCGGTTATTCAACCATAGTCCTTTTTTTTTACGCGCGGAAAATCCCCACGGATAATTTTTTTTTTTACTTGCGGGAAATCCTCGCGTGTACCCGCCCCTCCGGCTCCGGAGAGGGAGATTATGTCGGACTGGAACCGACTAAACCGCACGCCGTCTCTGGGTCGAAGTGCTAGGCCGAAGGTGAGGTTGTCATGCGACATATCCTTCGCACCCGGGCTGACCCAGGGCCTTCCCTCTCGGTCTGGCCCTCCTCGAGAGGGGGGGACCACACGGTCCCCGACTCAACCCCAGTGTGGGGAGGCGCGTATCTTACGCCGCCGCCGTGGCCTGCTACTCCTAGGGTGACGGGCGACTCCACCCGTCACCCTCAGGCCCGCATTCATGGGGGGCGGAGGTCGGTCTGCGCCCTCCGACGCCCGACCCACCTTCGAGCGCGTGCAGCGATGTCAGCGAGTCTTTCTCGCTCATCGCGCCGCGCCCGTTCTGCTGTCTCCTTCGCGAGCATGACACGGATACATATTAGTGAAGAATAAATATTAACGGAAACAACGGCAAACAAATAACAATGGCAAAACAACGTAGTATGACGTCAGAGTTCCTTCCAGTCGGCACGCTATTGGACGGAACTTCCTGCCAATAATGTTACGATTTAACTCATTTGAAATTCTCTCTCAATTTATACACTTTTCGATAATTATTTTCTTATCAATCAATCCATTAACCCACTGCAGTCTACTGCAGGTAACAGGCCTCTCTTTTTTATTTTCTGAATCAAATCGTAATTATATTTAAAAATATTAAAATGTACTTATACCTAAAATAAAAGGATACACATAAAAAAATGAACGATATTTGAATCATATATGCATAATCCCTATTGTATTGATAACGTACATACTTAGTAATCATGAAAGAGAAATGAGTAAAATTAGCAACTATAATGAATGAGGTATTGCATAATTGGGTATTTGACTAACTTGTCAAATAAGTAAGTAAGTATCAAAACGGTAAGTTATACTCATAAGGAAAATTGTATGAAAAAAATATTAGTGACGTCATAATTTTTAATAGTCAAATCATTTAGGTTGAGTGGGTGATTAAAAATAATAACGATAAAATCAGAACCGACACAATTGCTTTCACTCTTTTTACTATTCTTAATTTTATAAGTTCAGCTGAATATTTTTTTTTTATCAAACATGCTTGGAATTTTGAACATTATTTTGACAACCTTTTTCGAGATAAGTCGAAATTGCTGTACATGCGAGCAGCGTCTGGCAAAAGTTGTATGAAAATCTTTATCTGTCGTGTTTTAGCAGCCAAATAAATAACTATGTTATATGATATGAGATCTGTAGTGTAATTTAAAAATGGAAACATCTTTTACTCCGAACCTTGGCAACCAAGGAGGTAACTTATCCGAGGCATTATTTAAATACAGAACTGGCTTGCAAATAGAAAGCTGTTTTGCCGCGTGAAAAATTACTGTTGTTCGTTGTTCGTCATTGATTTTGAAAAGCAGGTTACTAATTGTATTTTAATTTCCGCGCATTGTTTGAGAAAAGCACTACACAAGCCTTGGCCGCAACTGAGCATTGCCGGATACTTCACGATCGTCCGGCAACACTACACTTGGCGGCCGTGGCAGTAATGTACTATTAACTACAGAAAAGTACTCAATTATTGAGAGCACTCGGATTAGTTTGATATAATGTCTATGATTGATCTTCCAATATAAAAGCGAGCTACTACTACTGCGCATAAAGAGTACATTTTGTGACTTAATCACTTAAGAAGTCAAGATCTCTTCTTCATCCTAGCGTTAATCCCAGTCGTATCCAAAACTTTCCCCTCGGAGTCTGGGATCTGCTTTACTAGTCTAAATACGGATTTGGCTGAATTTCGATCGACGAAACGTCTGGAACGCAAGTTTCACATAGACCACGGCGAAACAGCCCGGAAGCAGTATATTCTACGTAGTATGGATGTTCGCTGCAAACTGAATAACAAAAACTACATGGACCCGCTGCCCTCCTTGGTCCGTGAAGGCTTCTTATAGTAAAATGAGAACCATTAAATTATGGGCATTGAGTTATATTATCATTACAATAGTAATTCTTATATTATGCTGTCGAACTATGCGCTATATTGGTTCCATAGTCGCTGATTTGTGGCTCTGTAGAGGAGACCCTCGAACTTGGTAGTAGGAACGCGAGTGCCGCACATACTGAAAGCAAATAAATAGTTTTAATGAGTACAAAACTACTTGGGCCCTAGAACTCGTATCCTACGCGCACTCGTCTCCTCAGATTACTGCCCTAGTCCCAATTATTTGGGGTCGACGCAATATGTCATTTTCCTCCATGAATTTCTGTCAGAAGTCATTTCCTCAATTACAGGGAGTAACTGAGGAAATGACATCTGATTCGTTCCTGTCAGATGTCATTTTCTCAGTCACTTCCTTCCTTGCCATATCATCTTTCAAGCAATCCATCCATCTTTTCTTGGGCTTACCTTACCCTTTAAACCTTCCTTACAACATTACTTTCATTACTCCTCATACTATGTCCATACCACTACAGTCGCTCGCTTCTCAATTTTTCATTTGCTGGTGCTACTTTCAAACTTCCTCTAATATATTCATGCCTTATTCTGTCCGTTCTCGTCACATCACACATCCACCTTAACATTCGCATCTTTGAAACATGCAGTTGTCTTTTATTCGTCGTTTTCAAGGCCAAACATGACGATCCGTATATTATGGCAGGTCTGATCAAGGACTCATACAATTTTCGGTTTAAGTTTGGGGGTAAATTGGGGGTCACATACTGTGGATCTGAACTGCCATTTCATCCACCCTGCATCTTTTCTGTGCTTCACTGCTCACAAATACCTACCTACTTACAAAATTAAAAAGTACAAAATCTATGAGTACCTACAAAATTCCAAAGTTCAAAATCCTGAAAATAAGATTTGTGGGTGCTTTTGTTTTGATTGTTATAAAAAAAATAACCACACTCTATCCAAGAAAAATTTCCGACTTACACCATCGATTTTGGTGATTGTCGACATTGACCAGTGTTAATATTCACTAATTTCGGATATTCACAGTAACATACACACTTACAAAAGAGCAGCCCGCCGAATGTATAGAACATAATCTCACAGGCACTGTTTATCATGAGCCCGGTCACGCTGGACCCCACCACGGAGCCAACGCGGCCCAACATCATGGCTAAACTTACTGCCATACCTCTGTAATAAATAATAATAAATTATTACCTTCTTTAACACTAAAACCTCTCAAAACATCGCCTCTAAACAAGTGGCATTTTTTTTCATTCACCCATGAAATCCTTCTCGGTCTGGCCCCCCTCGGGAGGAGGGACCACGCGGTCCCCGACTCGCCCCCAGTATGGGGGTCGCACATCGTCCGGTGATGCGTGCCGCCGCCCTAGCCTGCTTCTGTTAGGGTGACGGGCGTCTAAATAAGTGGCAATACGTTTATAGAATAGGAAAGAATATATTGATCTGTGTATGTGATTGAAATAAGTTGACGACTATCATAAATGTCAAAATATGTGTCAATCCCAATCATTTATCATTCTATTCTAATATACGCCGAACGATGAACTACCACTTGTCTAGAGCGACTGGGGAAGTACAGAAGTTTGGAAGACAGTTTCTATCGATAAGACAGTCATATGTCATAGTCACAGGTGGTAGAAATTTGATGGTATAAATTTATCACAAATTTTGGCCGGGTGGGTAGCACTGTGCACCATTGCGAAAAACCTTCCATAGTAATACAATCTCGGTTGGATTGCGTTCAGGGGTCAGCAAGTGCATAGTCGAGCAGGGGGATTGTGGTCGCAGCACTAGTGGGACTGGATTTTTTTTTGTCAATCTATGGGGACCGGTGAGTGTCACGCATTGTAACTCTTTTGATGAGGCCGGCAAGCCTATAGTGCGACCATTGTTAACATGGTACGTGTATGTAATGGTGACCCTTTTTCCTGAGACTTTGCCTTCAGCTTACCATCAGGCGAGGTGAAGTCAAACTGACGTGTCGTATATAAAAAAATGTGCAAGTTCTTATGAACTCATAGAAAGAATTTAGATTGGCAGAGTTTGAGATAGAGCTAGAGAGATTGGAGGGAGAGGAACTAAAATCATGGAACTCTCATCATCGTTAGCGTCTCTCCCGTCCATCGTGAGCTCGACGACATAATTCACAAATTACCTACTTTTTAAAATTCTATTTGACCAACTCTGATAATTTACATGTGACTTTGAAGTGTATTAACCTTTTTAGGCGTGGTAAGATCTTATTGGTGCAGTTAATATTCATTTCTGCGAATAGCTTCTTTGTCCAGTAAATAAGCATTACCGTGAATATTTGTTTGGTGCAGTAAATAAGCATTTCTGTGAATATCTCTTTTTGTACAGTAAAACAAATATTCCTGTAAACAACATACCTCACATGTGTCGGGAACATTTCTACACCGTAGGCGTTTATGGGCCCAATGGCTAGCACCGCCATGGGAGTTGATGATAATAGGGTGGCAAACAATATGTCATTCCTTATCCAGTTGACCGTGAAACAGACTATGCCTTAAATAAAAGAAATAAATACTAGTAGTCCTGTGAACAGTAGACCTCGCGAGCACCGTTTGTAACATTTTTCTGGTACCCTCAACGAAATCTGGTATCCATAAAAACGATAAGTAGCTTCTTATATTAACCCTGAATGTTACACCAATAAGCAATGAATACCATGGAAAACAAATATTCCGATGGAAATAAAGAAGAATAAATACTATGATCTCAAAAACTAATTAATCAAAAACGGTTACGTGGTTAATTTGTATGCAGTAGAAGTGGGAGCAAGAGGTATACCAGCAAAATCTCTCTATAACCTACTTAGTATTGGGTAGTGAAGGTGAGTGTTGATGTACATCTACAAAAGGAGCCCCTTCTAAACCTACACCTGGGTCGCAAGACTCAGGCACTGTCCCAAGTACCCAATTCAGCAACGCGATGGACCCGGCACCCGCACGGAGATTCCATGGATTGCTAAGAATATCTGTCTCTTAAAAAACGCTATGTTAGCCACACCCCTTTTTCTCATTTTTTTTGTAATAACGAAGTTCACCTGATTTTTTTCACAACAACCTGTTTGAAGTTTCATATTGATATTTAAAAATCATGAAGATCCGTTCATAAATAAAACGACAGTAAACTTTTCATCATTTCTCTCCCATTTTCCCTACTATCAAAAAAATGTTTCGGCAAAAGTTGAGTTTTTAATCAAAGAACATGTGTGCCAAGTTTGGTGCGCCCTCTAGACCAGATCTGACAAACTGATATATAAGGACAAAAGCAAAATCTGGCACCTTATCGATATATAGACTCTCTCTCACTTAATAATCAGAAATTGGAGATTCAAAAATGTATGCCCCGTGCATATCACACAAAGTGTTCCGATGTACCTACTTAATTCGACGGTTTTCGCTTCAGCTCACGAAACTCTACCCACGAATATTTTATCCCATTTCAACCCAGAGGTCTTCCCGTTTACTACCCGAGCAAAGTAAACTTGATTCTTCTTAATTTTTTTAACAGTTTATTTCTGATTTTTATGTCTAATTCACCTCTTACGAAAATCACAACACAATCCCCAAGAGTACCTTCGCTCTGCAGATTACTGGTAATGGTAATCCTGCAATTCCTCTCCGGGGCAAGATCTGGACACCCGTGGTTCTTAAACCAGAGTAGGAAACCGAATATGGCTCAGGGTCAGCTGGGATGCAAGGGAAAAGTCTAACTGGACCACCTTACACTCCAGCATTTGAGAGCCGAAACATCCAATCCTACAAGGTCATAATGTCAAATCCATGTGACTAATCCGCCCGCTTGAATATCGTGACTTTTTTGTTATGTCTCCCGTTATACTCAACCGATGGCGATCAAACAAACGTAAGATTGCAAGTCTAACAAACGCTCTTTAAAAGGAACTCATCAAAATCCGCTCAGTAATTTTTGAGTCCATTACGAACAGACAAAAAGTCTAAAGATAATATCCTACTTTATATTATAAACGTGAATGTTTGTAAGTATGGATGTATGAATGTTTGTTACTTGTTCACGTAAAAACTACTTAATAGATTTTAATGAAACCTTACAATAATATAGCTTATACATCAGAATAACACATAGGCTGCTATTTATAACGATAACCGACATTCACACGGAGCCGTGGGCAAAAGCTAGTCGTTAATATAACTAAGTTTTTTTTATTTTTATTTATTTGTTTATAATTCTTTTATTACAAAATTCTTTACAATAATAATAATATAATTCATCTTAATAGACACAAAATTCATGTCTAGTCAAATAACCCACCCCGTATCGTTCCCGGCGCAAAGGTGCCCACGATGCTGGCCGCGTTGCCTCGTTGAATCGCAAGGGCCATCTTTTGCCCCAGAAACGAGCCAGAGCGGGAGTCACCGCCTTGGTCGTGGATCTTCTAAGTTTTTATTTTAATATCTCCTACAAACAGTTTACTATTACATAATAGTGCCAATAGAAAATTACGCTACGTACCTAGGTACAAGAAGGTCAAGATAATAACTTTCTTCTTCCCAACATATTTGACCGCGTAGCTAGCTAATAACGCTACCACGGCACAGAAAAGTCTAGATATAGTACTTATAATGAATACTATCTTGTCTATAGTGTCATCACATTCTGCATCGTCTAAAGATGTCTGAAAAAATTCAATAGAGCATGAATTCACTGGAAGTAAAAAAGGTGGCTGGGACAGACTGGATGTGGAATACAGAGGAGCGGAAGCAATGGCGCATATTGGGAGAGGCCTATGTCCAGCAGTAGACTGCAATAGGCTATAAATGATTAAAGATTTAGAAAAATAGAAGGCAAAAGCATTCGGATCCGGTGAGCTTGCATGACAGTGGAAGCTCATGAAGTATGTAATGGAAGAAGTAGATGGCGCGCTACTATCTCTGCCTACCCCGGAAGTAAAAGGGTGTGAAATGGCTTCTCAGTACAGAATTGATATAGGCGGTATCAAGTAATCTTGTGACAGCTTTGAATGCTTATTAACGCTTGTAAATCCCCTCAGGGGTAAGTAGAGACACCCACATTTCGCCAACTATGATTTTCGGTCCAACGTAATAGGGGGCGAGCCTATTGCCATCCAAGTTTACTGTCGGATGGATTAAAGCCCCATGTTTTAGGTAATACCTGATTCAATCTGTCGTGAATGACATCGCACGTGGTTTTGCCAGCCCCACCGCTCGTGAACACTCTGTTTAACACGTCAGGGGCCCACATATTGAGACCGCTAGTCCTGAAAATTTCATACACGTTATATAAAGTGAATAAAAGGGAGTTTTTAAGCGACTGCTAGCTTCTCTCGCCGGCATATAGCTTAAATTCAGGCCGCCACCGGCCTGGCCTGCTAAGGTGACAGGTTGCTCCACTGGCAACCTCTAGACCCAACGACCTCCAACACCCGCGTCGTCTCCGCTGTGCTGTGAGTCTTACATGGGCTCAATGGGCCAGAAGAGTTCTTCCCAGCGAGCATTACTTCCTCGCAAAAGAGGGCAGAAATACACCCAACCTAACAATGATAACAACTTATAAAAAAAACAAAAGTGGTATAAAAAAAACTTACATGATAAAAACTCCAAATAACAGTACGCCATTGAGTAGTATCCATTTCTTCTGTGACCATTTCAGTAATGGTGCTGTTATTACCATCCATGATGAGAGAGAGTGTAATGGATCCCTTTGGTAAGGTGGAGCGTGGATTCGCTTAATCTGTAATACATACATTACCAACTATCTCATTATTTCTTAGGTTATATGGCACGTTCGATCTGGACATATTTTGCCAAAATGGTATAAAATTCAAGAATCTTTATCATCCTAGAGTTAATCCCAGTTACATCCATAGCTTTCAACTATAAGTCTGGGGGCCGGTTTACCAGTCCAACTACGAATTTGGCTGAATTTCGATATTTTCTGTGAAGCGACTGCCACCTGACCTTCACAACCCAAAGGCGATATCGAGGCATTGCTCGATATTTGAGGGCTCCAACTACCAGTCATGACTGCCATAGTTGTTTGCATTGCTACCGGGACCGACGGCTTAACATTCTTTCCGAATTCAAGAATATTAGACCACAAATGAGCTTTAGATATTATTTGATATTCATCAGTGAGTTGTGGAATTCAAATGGCAATCGCTTCATGGAAAATATTGAAGTTGAGCCGTTGCGCTGTTAAAATGAAACTCCACTAACTGAGTTGGGAAAAGGCTTAGAGGGTAATGAAATAAACAAAGCCTTTAGCTTATTTTTATATGCAGGGGTTGAAGTTGTATGGACGTGTGTCAATACAACTTCAACCCCTGATGGACTGTAAGAAGAAGGAAACACGTGTGTGGGAAACATGGAAACACGGGTAAAGAATTCCAAAATTTATGGTGCGGCAAAGAAAAGAGTCATTGATGCGCTTGATTCTTGATGGAATATTCTTCACCGTTTGCAGGTGTCTTTTAAGCCCTGAACGTGTAATCCTGTATAGGAAAGGAGGAAAAGGAATGGGCGGATCCAATTAGAAGAGCTCATCGGAACATTTAACTAGAGACGATAAAAAACGGTTCTACTTACGGGAAATTCCTCGGGATTCTTGCCTTTGTTTCCGGCATACATTTTTTGTAATACTTTAAGTGCCTCATCAAACTTATTTTGGGAGGACAGAAACTTTGGACTCTCTGGGCTGAAGGTCAACAACGTTGCAGTTACTATGTAGAACATCGCGAAGACTATGCTCAAGAGGCGCCAAGGTCTGAAGACGTACAAGCCCAAGGATACCCTAAAATCTAGAGGTAGTAATGCCCAGGCAAACACTGAAAAGAAAGATTTTTGAAGTGAAAACTTCTTTACGGGGTTGGATGGGTAAAAATTGTTAAACCAGGATCAGGTCAGGATCACTTGACCTTTGAACCGTAACCGACGACTGACGTCATATAATATTAGCTGTAGACTGATTATTTTGCAAGATATGATAAGAAGCTTCTTAGTTTAGCGGTGAGCGCTTCGACTTTAAGTACTTATTTTTTCAGATGGTACAGGGTTCGAACCTGGGCTTCTGACACTTTTTTGTGTTTAATTTTCTTTTTGTAATTTATTACTTTTTGTGATTATTTTTTCTGTTTGTAATTTATTAATTTCTTCTGACAGACAATTAGCAGAAAATTAGTAATAGGTTCTATGGTTGGCGCTATATTGTAGGTATGGTATGGTATGGTATGTTCTTTTTATCTTTTTCTCTATATATAACGAAAAAACAAAGAAAGAAAAAGATTTCACTTCTGCCGGCACTCCCGGAGTGCAACCCGTCTTTTTTTTTTCTTACATTTTTCGCAGCATGCCCATACGGATGAAAACCTTAATCAGGGCACGAGGGCGAAACACTCGTTATTAAACATTCATTTAATAAATTTTATACCTTCATAAAATCTAAAAATTTCAACTGTTTCTGTCACTACAAAATCTAAGAAAAATGCATTTTGTTTAGTATAGGTTTTTTTATTAAACTATAAGTATAGTGTTGCAAATTAATGTCAAAACATATTAATTTAACTGTTGTTGTGTTTAATTGTAATTTGTTTAAAAATAAAGCTAACTATTGTATACACACCATTTTTGTGTCCCGTTAATTCTGCCGGTGTGTGTGTATTAAAGGTACGAATTCGTAATCAAGCGCATACAGCACACAGCAAATAAATACAATGTGAAATATTCTTGAATGTGCTAATATTGTTTATTGTCATAAATCATTGCGTAAAATAAAAGAGTTTCAATCTAGCAATACACTCATCGATGTATAACTCAGAGAGTACCTTAATAAATGTTCTCATTCAATAACTTATCAAATTTTGGAACATAGGTAACAAAAAGATAATCAAATTAACTAGTGATACATACAAGTCCAATTTGAATTATCTAAAAATTATTTGAAATAATTCCTAAACGCTTAATGGACGCTACTAGAGGGCTAGTTTATTCTTAGCGTAAAGAATTGGTGTTGCCATTCAATGTGGCAATGCCACCTTATCCTTTGTGCAAGATAATAACCAGCCTTTTGGTCACGCGTGGCGTCAATCAGCCGCTTTTGTATTTATTAGGTATTGTTTTTTTTTAGGTAAATCAAATTCTTATGTTAGAAACTATTTAGGTAATACTCACAAGGAACGAGGGCTGAGCCAGTCATCTGTGTAGAGTTGAGTACAGATAGAACTACATCTCTATGCTTTCGTGGTAACATCTCTCCAATGAATGTGTAAGGAGCTGTCGATGGGCACGCTAAACTGCACGCGAAAACAGAATTAATGATTAATTTTTGTAACTCTTCTTCGATATCGAGATCAGAGGTAGGACACGGCGGTATTCCCGTCCAATTGAGCAGTCCGACTGGGGAATTTCCTCCACCCTACAGAAAACGCGACCATAATAACCTCGTGTTGTGTTCCCGGCGGTAAGTAGGGTAGATGCTGTCAGTGGGTAAACCAAAAGCTGTTCCTGCTTTGTCTTCTACACCGACGGCACAAAAACTCTGCGTTTACAGGGTCGGCAGCACAAGTGTGACTCCACTGGTGTTGCACACGTCCATAGGCCACGGTAACCTCTTGCCACCAGGTGGGCCGTGTGCTAGTCTGCCACCTCAGTTGTAGAAAGAAAAAGTCACCACCATTCAATTACGTAAGTTAATGTCTTTACTTATGACAGGCTACATTCATAGTTTGAACTTAATATTGTGAAAAAGGTTCAAGATAGAATGTAGAGATAGCTAAACAGAGAAGACCTTTAATAAAAATAAATAAAATAAATGCTCTGCGACGAACGACCAGAGTAATGTAAATAGCCATATTTATGCATACAAATATTTTCACTGAGCAGGAATCGAACCCGCGCCCCTCAGAGGCGGCAGTAAACCAACTTCGTTTAATTGCAAATCAACAACACATTTCAAATGCAGTGAGAGAAGGACCATTTTTTTTTTTTATAAATAATATTAGCAACCGAAATTATCGAAATTACTAATATTCCCTCTAACCCCTCCAACTAAGCTAAATTAATAACCAGATGTACATTATAACTTACCAAAGAGCTGCAAGACATTTACAAATTGCATAGCTTAGTAGATTTGGCATCAATCCAGCTGCTACGTTCAAAATTCCAACTGCGAAAGCACTATACACAAGCACCATTTTGCGACCTCGGGTGTCCACCAAATATCCCCACGGGTATGATGTTAATAGGATACCTGAAATACAAAAATATAATGGAAAGAAAAAATACGTGAAAAAGTGAACTTAGTCAAACCGCGAACATGGCTGCTGAAAAGTAGCCGAAACGTCGGGCTAAAAGTAAATTATAACAAATAAATCGCGAAAGAATCCATAAAAACTGGTTTATTTTAATGAGTTAGATTCGCGTAAACTTTAGAAAATATCAATGCAGAGAGAAATGGAGGATTTGTCAACTTTGTATATGATCAAAAAAAGTTAAAAGCAAAGGCTCTCGCAAATCCAAAACTCTCTGTCCTTGCAGAGCCGGCGGCAAGAGTATAACTCCCAGTTGCACACGTCTACAGGCTACTATAAACACTTCCCATCAGGAAGGCCGTGTGTTTGTCTGCCACTTGAGTAGTAAAAAAAGTCTCTTTGGAGATTATGAATTTATGCCGCGTGAAGTGGCAAGCGTTCGCAATGGGGATGCCGACTGCGCTTTTATCCCTACAAAGGGCGCCTCGTAATGGCCAATGTTAGCTCTCATCTACGTAATTTTTATTACTTTTTGTGATAATGTTTTCTTTTTGTAATTTATTAATTTCTTCTGACAGAAAATTAGCAGAAAATTAGTAATAGGTTCTATGATTGGTGCTATATTATAGGTATGGTATGGTATGGTATGTTCTTTTTATCTTTTTCTATGTATATAACGAAGAAAGAAAGAAAGAAAAAGTTTTCACTTCTGCCGGCACTACCAGAGTGCAGCCCGTCTTTTTTTTTAATAGATATGATGTCGATTGTCTTGATACATGGATTGTCTGTGATCGAGTTGATATGATGTCGGACATAAAACTGAAATGTTACCACAGAGTTATACCACAGTGACATGACTTAAATATTTTTAGTTTCACCTCCGCCCTACAGAATACCGCGGCCTTAATAACCTCGAGTTGTGTTCCCGGCGTTGAGTAGGGTAGCCAGTACTCACTGGAGAATTTTTGTGCTGTCAGTGGGAAGACCTAAAGCTTGTCCTGCTTTATCTTCTGCACTGACGGCACAGAAACTCTTTGTTCTAATAGGGTCGGCAGCGCGAGTGTGACACCCCTGGTGTTGTACACGTCCATGATCCACAGTAACCACTTTCCATGAAGTGGACTGTGTGCTTTTCTGCCACCTAAACGGTATAAAAAAAACTTACCAGTATAAGGTATCGACATGATAAGACCTCGCTCACTGTCAGTCATTTGTAAGTCACACACAGCCGCTGGCAAAATTAGAGAGGCGCCGACCAAGTCCACCATGGTTGACACGAGAAGCATCGCCAAAACCAAACAGTATTTCAGGTTGTACCAGCCGACGCCTGTAAAAAAATCATTAATAAATCGCATAATTACTTATTCTACAGTCTAATCCGTTTTTTTGCCAGAGTCTTATCAGGACCCGCGGTGTTCCATTTGCTAAAGATTAGTCTGGTTGATTAACAAAGTTTTATTGGAATAATTCCACAATAAAAAAATATTTTCAAAATAGTTATTTTTCAGTGTTATATTCGTGTGCAGTCAGCATCAGATGAATCTTGAAAAACAAAGTACTCAAAATGAAGTGATATAAATATATTATAATATAAATGATATTTGGTACACACCTTTAGTTCTGACAATAATACAATTTAACTCAAGAAAACAGTTTGATTTACCAAGTTATTAAGATCATTATGAGACTTTGCAGTCAAGATTATTCTTACCCGGACTGTACTAAAAATATGTAATTGTAGACAAAAATGGTCAACATCAACAGGTTAGTGGCAGTGCCGGATTACCATGGCGCGGAGCCTGTAGCAAATGCCACCAAGGGTTTAGTTTGGTTTAGATTCTTAAGTTTGTAGTATTAAAATCAGATGAGAGAATAAAACCGAACATGTGTGTGCGATACAACCCGCAGTGGCTGTGTAGAAACGTATATCGCCGCGGTTGCGGACGGAACCTCCGTTTCGAGTACCGCGACCTCTGTGCTATTTATTTTCGAGCTCGGTGCCGTGCTCACGGAGTCGCGAATCCGAATATCCACCGGTCCTGTCAATTCAGGATTAAAGCCGGATCTAACGTGGTCTGCACCAGACCGAGTCTGTCCGCCCGTTGTCTTCCTCGTAGCCCACTAGCAGCCACAGTTCCCGACAGGGTCGGGCTCACGGCTTGAGCGAAAGGTGGCCTGTATCAGACCATATCTCCCACCTCTGGACGAAGCCAGAAGCGAAACACCCATACACCCCAGTCTACCACTACTACTCACTACGCCCTCTGCAATCAGAGGGACACTTGTATGGCCTGCTAGCGACCGTAGTGGTAGCTGGACCGCTCCCACTTTGTCAGGAGGGAGACTTCGAAACTCTCATCACCAAGCTTGCAGGCCTGCCACCCCCGACTTATCGCATATCGCACGCAATGAGGTCAGCTATTGGGTTTTTCATCAACAGCTTACAGAGGTCCTAGGAGTGGGAGTATATAAACCGCTATCCAGGGTGGACTATCCCCCTTTCTTCCGCAGCCCAGGATCGAGGTTCAAAGGGAGAAACCAATAAAGAAGTTACTCGACCTCGCACCCCAAGATGTGCCTGGCACCATGAATTATAATTCGCCCTGCGTTATTCCTTGACACAATTATATTAGATAGCGCTGAAGATTTTTAAAAGCGTCAATAATAGTGTTCATTAATACTTTTTGTAAGTAATAATTCATAATCGGCGATAATAGCTAATATTATTAGTCTAATCATATTTATTATATTCTGTCAGTAAATGAAATTCATTATACTTGGAAAAGAGCTATTTGAGCTAATTTGCCTACGGTCAGTTGGTGAATTGGGGTTTGGAGTTGAGCCATGACAGGCGTTGGTGCGCGGGGCCCCCCAATTCGCGGGCCCTTAGCATTTGCTACTCTTGCTACGTAGCTAATCCGGAACTGGTCAGTAGGCCATACACACAACGATATGAGCTAATAATGTTAAATTAAAAGTGATCTCGTAAGAAAGGATTAAAGTGTAAAAATGACAACTTTTCTTCACTCTATTAAATATCTTCTCCACTTATGTTATCTAATATCGTGAAAATTATTATCATAATCTTATCTCTGTACTATCAATAACTGACTATTCAAATAGTATGCACTAAATTATTTCAAACTAAATTATTATATTACCAAATTATTATCAAAATATTACTAGGTACCTATATCTAAGTTAAAGGGCATTAACTAATACCCTCCCCCTCCGGCTCGGACGGTTCAGGTCTTCAAATACTCATAACGACTACCATATATGTTCGTATAGCAACAAGAGACCGACGGCGACGGCTTAACGCTCTGAGGTACGGAAATAACCAGATCAAAGCAAATAGATATGCATATTCACAATGAGCGGGAAACTTACCCACTACGTCAAGAGCTTCGTCCAGATTAGCTGTATGATCATCTTTGTACATGCTTCGTCTAGTCTTATCCTCAATTTTATAAAAGCTATATTAATACTATTCCGAGTATTTAGATGTTATCAAATTAACTATTTTTGTGGTATTATCTATCTTTTTTACGAAGCAATAAACATCAAAATATATAAAATGTTCTGTTTAAATTTCTATTCCTTTTCACTTATTGTCACTAAAATGATTACATTTTAGGTGTTATTCAACGCGAAAATATTAAGAAGAACTGTTTTTATCAATTTATATATCCTAATCTTGATTATCAGTTACTCTATGAAGTGAAATGATTATATTACTGTATACTATGTGCATTTCGAATGATTCATTGTCAGCAATTTTTGCAAAATGTGCCGAATTCTAAGTTGTGTTTAATCTAATGTATCTTTCAGATTGATGTGTGGCTGTGGGTTACGTTGTGAACCTCGAAATCTTTGTTCCCTTTTCTATTCAAAGGGCCAGAGGAAGAGATTATGTCGGATTCAAACCGAGCTATAGTGCATATTCCTCGCACGGTGTACCTACCTACATGCATTTGTGGTTGGTTTGGTCCCGAAAGTCTTAGTGGTGTAAATTGTTTCCCTGTATAGGACTTATTAAAAGGTACTTACCTACTACATCTAAAGCTTTATCTATATCAGCTGCATACTTGGCAATGTCCATGTCCTGAGCTGGTACATGTTGTATTTCATTTCTATCATCCTCCGACTTATTAACGTTAGATACTCCAAGACTTGACCAACTAACCGCTTTTATGTTCATATCTGCGTCCTTAGTATCTACTCCTAGTATTCTTTCAAATTCTTCTTCAGACTTTTCCTCAAAATGATTTTCCAAGAAACTTTTATTTAATTTTTTTAGCTGTTGGTTACAAACTAACGATTCACCACATCTACTTTTTCATGTTAACAGATAGTAATGTCCGTAACTACTCGTCAAATAATACCGTATCTCTGCTATTATAAAATTGTAAATTTGTTGTGTCTGTAAATTGAAGAAATTTTTTTTTTAAATATTTCTATTCAGAATTCAGCAACCAGTAAGTGATACAAATAAGGCCAACATAATTTCAAACACTCGTATCTTGATACATTATTCGAAGAAGGTGATACATTTTCACAAAATAACTTTGGTTCATGCATTAAAAAAAACCATTTTGTAATATTTCGTCAAAATCACTTAAAAAGTGGTAATTCTGGAACCTTATCAATCATCAATCAATAAGCCTGCAGTCCACTGCTCTACATAGGTCTCTCCCAATGTGCGCCATTTCGTACGATCCTCCGCCTTCCGCATCCAGTCCGTCCCAGCCACCTTTTTCATGTCATCGGTCCATCTCGCGGTCTCCACTTAAGAACTCGTCTGCTCCAACGGCCATCGGTCTTTCGACAGACGTGGCCAGCCCATTGCCACTTTAGCTTGCTTATTCTGCGAGCTATATCGGTTTTAGTTCTTTGTCGGATCACTTCGTTTCGAATTCTATCCTTCAGAGAAACTCCAAGCATAGCTCGCTCCATAGCCCGCTGCGTGACTTTTAGTTTATGGACTAGCCCTTCCGTCAGTGTCCACGTTACGTCACCGTAAGTCAGGTAGGACGCACTAGTTAAAGACCTTTGTTTTCAGGCATTGCGGTGGGGAAAAGAGAAGTCTCGACGTAGTTTGCGAAATGCTGCCCAGCCCAGCTGAATTCTTCTGGCTAGTTCTTTCTCGAAGTTGTTTTTACCGAGTTGGATAACCTGGCCCAGGTATACATATTTTTGGACAACTTCGAGCGTCGCCCCTTCAATGGCAATCGGTCTCAGTGAAACATTTTCGTTGAACATGATCTTGGTTTTATCCAAGTTTACATCGAGGCCGACGCGTCGAGAAGCTCCATCTAGGCTGTGCAGCATTTCGCCCAGTTGTTCCAGCGACTCCGCAACCATGACGATGTCATTGGTGAACCGAAGGTGTGAGATGTACTCACCGTTTATGTTGATACCCCGCCCAGTCCAATCCAGAGTCTGGAAGACGTCCTCCAATGCATTGGTGAATAGTTTATGGGACATAACATCCCCCTGCCTAAATCCACGCTGGAGGCTAATGGGTTTCGTCTTCTGGTCTTGGAGCTGGACGAAACCTTAGCCAAAGTATAAGCAGACATGCCATGACATTCTGCTATGCCTTAGCCTTAGGACTTATTTAAAACATAGTGATGTAACAAAGTCTACTTACTGATACAGACATTTTTTTTAAGTCTTGTTCAGACTTTAAATCTGTCGTAGCTTTGCGTAAGACTGAAGCTCAGGTCAAATGTCAGGATATCCACGCGCACAGATCCGCGGGTGCCAGCTTGTTTTTATATATGTAAATAGTATATTGAAACAATATTGACAGAGAGCATTATTAGTCCAGGTGTCTGACATTAATATGCTACTCAAATTAATATGGCTGACATTACATTTGTGATGTTTTATAGAAACGGAAATGTTAAACCGAAGGTCAGTGCGATTGTCTCCAACAGCTTGATCTATATAAAGCCGGGGTCCCACGGTCTGTTGAAAGCACAGGCCGCGCCAGTCCGCGCCGCGCCACGCCGTTAAAACCGTTAGGAGCGTGGCGCGAATAGAATCACAGGTCTCGTGCTTCCATTTGCAACCCGACGCGCCGCGCCTTTGAAGTTACCAACTCGCGATGGATCGGATGCGCCAAGCCCGACCGCGACAGGCCGCGACAGGCGCGCCGGTTCCCACGGCACTTTGGCCTATCCTAGCGCGGCGCGGCATGTCATTAAAACGGGCCGTAGGACCCAAGATTAATATGAATTTTTTAATTTGAACATGGAATGTTTGACAGAACAGCAATTTTGTAATCATTTAGGTAAAAAAAAATCTATACTAGATACAAATTGTATACTAATACTAGTTACAGTTACAGAATAGAGAATAGTACCAGTGTACCGCAATGTGAAAAATGTTTACGACTCCTGAGCAATAGGTCCGAACCGGTCGCAAGGTCAACATCGGTCAACAAACTTTATTCTCAATCAATTTGGCACGAATAACAGTTGATCCAGCAAAACGTTGATTTGCCGTTATGAAAAAAATTGGGGGTTGATAATAATTTTTTTTTTATGCCACTTAGGTGGCAGACAAGCACACGGCCCACCTGATGGGAAGTGGTTACCGTGGCCTATGGACGTTTGCAACACCAGGGGCGTCACAATCGTGCTACCGACCCTGTAGATACCTTCTAATACCCTTCTTGAAGAATTTAGGGTTGTATGTATATTATAATGCTAAATCAATAAAAAGAAAATAACAAAATGCCCAAATAATTTGGGGCCACCCTTACATGCTAGGTGTCAAACCTACCAAATGATCACAAAAAATTCTTAAAATATTGGCCTTTTTAGGGAGTTCGCACATAAACACTGTGAAACGCAAAGGTATATATTAGCACAGATATAACATAATATAATTCTTAAATAGATCATTAAAATTTCATATATTTTGCTTCTTCTGTAGAGATCCTCTTGATCTTGAGTTTGGTAAGAAAAATGAAAGCAAGCCGCAAACTGAAACAAAAATTACACATTAATCTATCTAGTTAAATTTTTGCATTTGCTAAAATTACTATAGAAGACTCGGCGTCTTCTTCACCTTGTAGCACGAGATTTGCATTCATTTTATTTGGCTTTGACGGGAACGACAGCTATCTGATACTTATTATTATTTTCAATGGAGACGCCGATGCGACATAAACGTGATCTAGAACTTTTCAGGGCTCCAACTACCCGTAACGACTGCCAAAGATGTTCGTATGGCAACCGGGATTGACGGCTTAACGTGCTCGCCGAGACACGACCAGACCAATGCAAATACCCATATTCATTGATACAAATATTTCCACTGAATGAGGATCGAACCCGCGCCTCCTCCGGCCGCGTTCACTACCGCTACGCCACAGAGGCTGTCGGTATATTAGCCAATTTCAGTACATGCTTATATTTCGATTATCGATAGACGCTCCACTGTCGCCTCAAAGACAGACATAAAGGAGAAATTTGGATTGGTTAGGGCGAGGTAGCTTAGTGGTCAAAGCATTGCCCCTGTAAGGCAAAGATCGCGGGTTCGCTTAAGGATCGATTAAATTTTTCCTATTTTGGCTTGCAAAATGCTTTAAAATTTTAGTCAAATCATGCTTATGTACTTACAAATGAGTAAACTGCCAAAGAAATAGAACATCTCTTCACACGCGCTGTTCACCATGAGGCCGGCCACGTTGGTGCCCATGATGGAGCCGATGCGGCCCAACATCATGGAGATACTGATTGCCATACCCCTGGAAGAAAATTAATTCTAACTAGCTGTTACCCACGTGGAATTGAGATCTGATTCTTGCAACCTACGGTATCCTATCCCCAGGATAAAAAGTGTGCATATATATGTAGCCGCCAACTAGCTTATCAGCCGTTCAATTACCTGCCTAAGCTGTTAATTAAACGGCGCAATCAATGAATGGCCCGAATGAGATTCAGCCTTAAAGTTTATTACAATATTTAATAATCTGGCTGGCTAATGTAAGCATTCGTAAGATGGGACTCGCCCTGAATTAGGACAAAAAATAACATACATACATGTACTCACACCTGTAAATCTCCAAAACCGAGAACGGTTAGGAGAATACTGGTCATTTCGTTTACGAATATTCCTTTAAACCACCTCATTTTTATCATTACCTCAAATGTGTAGGAAAGATTTCCACACTGTACGCACTGATGGGTCCTATCGCCAGCACCATGAGAGGCAGAGAAGACAGCAAAACAGCGAACAACAAAACTTTCTTTATAAAGTTGATGGATATGCAGAACGCCCCTGTAATCAACGAAAATCGTAAGACCTTTTTTACTGGAGAATGAAATTTGATACCCCATGCACCGGGCCAGCGGCTGTGGTTATGTCAAATTCGAACTGACCAAAACTGCACGGCCGTCTCGGGCCATCAGCGACCGTGGGTGAAGTAGTCTCCGGCATACCCCTTGGCACAGAACAGATAATAGTACTAGCGTACAGAATGGAAGCTCACCCCCTCCCACCGATTTCATTTCCTCTCCCCGCACGTCAAAATCATGGGCGCTTTCATGGGCGCCTAAAACAAAGGTTGTCGACAGTAAAATGTGTAGGAACGGCACTTCGGGAAGAAGAGTGAAAAGTTCGGCTGTTTTCGGTTTTTAAGGCGTCCTCTCTTTCACACATGACTATAGTGAAATTTAACCCTCAAATGCATCTTGCCTTTTTGTATAAATAACTAATGAACTACACATAGTAAGAACATTTGTACTTTTTCCACAGTATTTATTATTGAACCTGACCGGTTTCGCCTTATGGTAACTTCAAAAGTTTTTGAAATGTTTCTAATCTTAAACACCTCTAGGGTGTTTACGACTAGAAATATTCATAAACATTGCGAAACTGGTAAGGTTCAATAATAAATACTGTAGAAAAAGTACAAGTGTTCTCGATATGTGTAACAACAAGTTCCACCAAGGGTCATCAATGAACAGTATAAAAAAAAACTAATGAACTGGATGCCAGGTTCGCCCAGGAATAAATTCGTGAAAAATCTTATCAATTATAATAATTTTCATATAGTCCGGATTTTTTAGAAAATAACTCTAGAACTAGCATGTTAAGTGACATTATGGTGGACCGATATTGATTATAGGTGTATAATTTTTTTAACATTATAAAGATTATAACTCAAAAGCATCAGATTTAGATTATTAAAGGGTTAAAAAATGGGCGGTACCTGGCAATGACGGAATCCATGATGGACGACATAAATTGTGATGAGATCAAATCGAAAAAAATGCCACACTTCATAGGCGTGAGCTACTGTATAATTTTATAAAGTATAGAGCGGTAAAACCATTTGTTTCTAAAAAATATAAATAGATATCTTTCCGTGAACTTCAGTTTAGTATAAATTATAATTGATACTTAAATAAATTAACACTATTAAATTAAAGTGTGCTCAACTGACATTTTTCTAATTTCCTACTCGCCGTTGACAATTCTAAATAAGTATTAGGATAGTTATTACTAAAACCGGGCATAAAATCTGTGTCATTCAGTTGAGGTTCAGAAACCTTGGTACGTAATAAAAACACCATTTATAAAGAAATGTTCTGCCTCACCCTTGGCAATGGAGTATTAATCACTAAGGGATAAATACTAGTAGTTCTGTAAAGAGTTCCAGATCATTTTTTGGCATCTGGAGATCAAATCTGGTATCCTCACTTATATTTCTTTTATACGATACGTATCTTTATTTTATAGCTCCCTGGATATTTCACCAATAAATATTGTCAATCCGTTCTTAAAAAAGCCACAACAAACGTCTCCGCCTTTTCTCATGTTTTTTTTCCACAACTGCCTGTAAGGAATCATGTTCGGATATTTCAGCCAAAAATCATCAATATCCATTCATAAATAACGCGACAGAAAGGCACCCCTTTTCTCCTCCGATTAAAAAAGCTCTAGGCAAAAATGATGTTTTAAATCAAAGAACATGTATGCCATGTTTGGTGACAATCGGTTAAGAAATGTGCCCTATAGACCGAACGGAACAGAGACTATTTATAATTAATGAAAAATTTCACGCGGACGAAACCGTGAGCAACAGCTAGTTTTTATAAATACAAACGGTTTTAAACTACTCTATAAACATAGCAAAGTCGTGTTGTAGTATTGTTTTGTTATTTGTGCCAATTCTGTTGATTGACAGGACCAAAATGTATCGCCATATTCTTTTCTTCCGAAGCGAAGAAAAAGATGGAAATACGTTTTAATGTAAAAATCATTAATATGACTTTTTGTAATAACAGGATTGTCGCCTCCGTCGGATGTGACGTAAATCATGACACCAAGGGATAGAGTGAGAAAAATCACGCTATCTCACTCGAAAATTAGCTTAAATTTCAAATAGTGCCATCCATGACATTTCTAATTTTCTCACACATCAACACTACCGTGCATGTACACGAGCTATGTTTGTAGTAATTACAACGCGATTGTTTCATACATTTTTCCGAGAGCTTCCGAGGTGTGCCCTTGGGCACCCGATTGTCCCACGGCCATAGAAGGCTATTCAACAACCGCCGAAACCCGAGTCACCTTCGCGCATAAGCCTCCCCCTTTTGTTCTAGTTTCCACGGCCGACCAGCCTCCCTAGACAAGTGGCAAGTTCTGCTTGTCTGCTACCAAAGTGGTAAGAAATAAGGACTGCCATAGATGTTCGTATGGCAACCGGAACCGACGGCTCAAGGTGCTCTCCGAAACACGAAGGGTCTCTAAGAATAGCCACCTATCCTAGGACTGCTCTGGTTTATGCTAAAATCAAATCTTAATGGTAAAATAAGTACAGGTAGGTAGTAAATTACCTATGATCAGGAAGCAAAAGATGAGCAAATTCTTCTTCCCAATGAACTTCACGGTGGAACTCACCATGAGGGCGATCGAGGCACAGCTCACCTGGGCTATCGAGTTTATTATAAACGTGATCTTGTCTATACTGTCATTGCATTCGGCGTCCTCTGATGAAGTCTGTACACAAAATGAATGTTTCAATCGGTATGGTGTGACAAGAAATGAGTCTATGAAATGAGAATATCTACTATGAGAACAGATGAAAGTAATGTTGTAAAAAAGGTTCAAAGTATAAAGAGGGCTTTAGGAGCCAGAGTAAGCCCAAGAAAAGATGAATGCATTGCATAAAAGAGGATATGGCAAGGAAGGAAGTGACTAAGAAAATGACATCTGTCAGGAATGGAATGTATGGAGTGTTGCGCCGACCCCAAATATTCGAATCAAGAGCATGATAAAATTCAAAATGAGATAAAAAGAAAGAGATAATTTATTAACAACATATTACATATTACATGAAAAACAAAATCTTAGTGCTCGCAATTGTATCCGAGGCTTTCACGCTGAAGCCCGGGGTCCGCATACTTCTCCTTTTGATTTGAATTATACGAGTTTATGAGAGAGACTGCAGTTGACCCCCCAACCCTAAGTGAAAGTCTGCGCCAAAGACTCGTCCAACAGTCAGCAGGTGTAGTGACTTACAAGTGAGATTGGCTTGCCTTGACTGACTCAAAGACCTCTGTGGTGTCCCAAAGTACCCAAAATATAATATGATCGACATGGTGTCCATGACCACATTCTATCAGAGCACCACTCGCCACAGGCAGGGTATTCATCCTCCCACGTTGCGATCTTTCTGATCGCAACGTGTGAGGATGAATACCCTGTGAGATGAGATTTAAAAGGAACTGCATTCCGCACACGTTCAGTATATGGCATGAACTCCCTGTTGTGGTTTGTGAACTACAATATGGGGCTCTTTAAGAGGGTATATAAAGGATCCTATAGGGTCGGCAGCACTAATGTGATGCCCCTGCTATGGCACACGTCGATATATGCCACGGTAATCACGTCCCATCAGATGGGCAAACTATACATACCTGATTAAATCTATCATAAATAACTTGGCATGCGGTTCTGCCTTCGCCATTTCCTGTCATCACTTTGTTCAGTACGTCTGGTACCCAAACGTAGAGACCATTTATTCTGAAATATGACAATATCTATTACTAACCCGCCCTGACTTTGCCCGTGGCATATTTCAAAACCCCGTAACCTTGAAGCCATACAAGTTGGTCAGATTTCTGAATGAGTGTAAACAAGGATTTTATTTATTTATTTATTTTCGGAAAACATACAGTAAAACATACTGTAATAGTAAATTAGCAAAATAGATTGTCTAATTTACTATTACATTACGCACCATTAATTAGTTTTCACATGTTGAATCGATTAAGTACACAACTTGCTTACAATATATTGATACTACTTAAGAAATTAACAAGCCCAACAAAAAGAGATTTGTATGAAATTCTAAGATGCGCCGTCAAACCAAGTATTAGTTAGCGAATTGCGAACTTTGTATACCGGTGAGTTGAAAAGGTCAAATTCAGGCAAGTCCACATTATTAATAGTACATGTAGATCTGACAAAGAAAGAATTTTTTCTATAGTTGGTAGCAAATTGGGGGACATTCAACAGTTTATGCTGTCTACGAGAGCGTGAGGGGGGTGTTATTATACCTATCCTGGAGAGGAGCTCAGGAGAATCAATTTGAGACTGCGCTATTTTCATTAACATTACTATATCCGCAATCTGACGCCTTTCCCGGAGAGGAAGCATATGTTGCCTTTTGCATCTTGCTTCATAGCTGTCGTCATATATTTTGCACTTAAACTGTAAGTGTCTCATAAATTTTCTCTGTATAACTTCTAGCCTATTGATATAAACATCGTATCGTGGATTCCAAATTTGTGAACAATACTCGAGTATACTACGCACGTATGCACAATACAAGATTTTAATCACTTTAATGCTACTGAACTGATAACTTGACCTGATAATAAAACCCATGGCCTTGTTAGCCCTATTGGCTATGTTATCTATATGTTTCTCGTAAGTTAGTTTCGAGTCATGTATTACACCTAAATCACGTATTTCGTCTACTTTTTTAACTACTTGACCTCTAAGCCTATATTTAAAATGGGTTGGTTTATTCTTACGTGTGAAAGTTATAGCATAACATTTTGCGATGTTAAGGTCTAATTTATTTACTTTACAGTAGCTATCAAATCTATCTAAGTCTTGTTGTAAAAAATAGCAATCGGTTATATTATTAATACATTTAAAAACTTTCATGTCATCTGCGTATAAAACAAATTTAGAACTAGTGAAACAAGATATTACGTCGTTAATAAAAATGTTAAACAGAAGAGGACCTAATAGGGAACCCTGTGGCACTCCTGATGGTACTAGCTGCCATTTTGATGTGAAGCCGTTTATAGCAACAGCCTGGGATCTGTTTTCAATGTACGATTTAAACCATCTGTATAAGTTCCCATGGATTCCAGCATTGAGGAGCTTCCGCAAGAGAACGGTGTGGTCTATACGATCAAAACATTTGCTGTAGTCCGTGAATATGGCATCAACCTGTCCACCCGAGTCCATATGAGAGGTAGTGTAGTCTACAAAAGATAAAAGATTTGATGTTGTTGAGCGCCTTTGAAGAAACCCATGGTGTTCAGAAATAAATGAGACCGACATACTACTGTAGACCTGCGAGTAAACAATACGTTCAAATATTTTAGCAAATATACATAGTTTAGATATTGGTCTGTAGTTTTTAACGTCATTCTTACCGCCGCTCTTGTGAACAGGCGTTATAAAAGCAGACTTCCAGATGCTAGGAACTATACCTTCCGTTACAGAACGTGAAAATAGTATTACTAGAGGTTTTGTCAAAGCGTCTGAACATTTTGTTATAAATAAAGGCGTTATTTGATCTGGCCCCGCTCCCTTAGTTAAATCTAGCGTTTTCAGTAACTTATTTACCTTATCAGGGGTAATTTCAATGCTACCCAAGACATTAGTGTAATTACAATGATGCTCCTGAGTTATAGATTGAGTACTTGTGGCAGGTAATGAGAAAGAGGTAGAGGTGGAGGTGGAGGGGGGTAGAAAAGTTGTCTGGAAATAGGTCGCAAAGAGATCACAAACATCTTCACCAGAGTCTGCCACTTTTCCTTCATACGAAAGAGAAGCGGGGAGTGTATTAGAACCTTTTTTAATTGATTTTGTGAACGACCAAAACATTTTCGGGCATTTAATAATAGAATCTTCACATTTTTCAAGATAAGTATCGTAATACGCAGCTTCCAAAAATTTTGCTCTTTTTCGTAGTAAGGAAAACGTTTCGTAATCAGAGGTGTTGCCATATTTACGGAATTTTTTCAAAAATTTGTACTTTTCTTTAAGGACTTTTTTCAGTGGAGTATTGTACCATGGTGGGAAAGTAGATGTAGTCGTTATTACCTTATGAGGAACATATTTCTTTATAGTGTCACGTAAGTATACGTAGAAGACATCAATGGCGTCTTCCAGAGGAAAATTTAGCAAACACTCATCCCAATTCACATCATTTAAGGAAGAAATGATGCCATCATAATCTCCAGATTCATAAAAATATTTAAGTCGTGAGTTAGCCTGTAATGAGTGGAATGCCAATGTGTTTAATATAATGTTCAATGATTTATGATGAGAATCTTCAGGTACTAATGGGTCGTCGCACGCAGACACTCGTAAGTCTTTATTACACAGTACTAAGTCCAAAATTCTATTATTAGCGTTGTGACAAAAGTTAAACTGAGTTAAGTCGCAAGCTGATAAGGTATCAATAAAATTTAATTGTGCATCACCTGTTGCACCCGCGTGATTCAGACCGTTATTATTGTCTAGTGACCATTGTTTGTTACTTAAGTTGAAGTCACCCATAATGACAAAGAAATCGTTTGGGCATGCATTTACAATAATAGATAATTTGTCAGTAAAGTTAGAAAGCTGTAAATTTAGAGTGTTACCTAGGTTTTCACTACATAAGTAAATAGTACAAAAGTGTACTGTAATAGGTACCGCACCCCTATTTTTAAACGTGACAGTTACCCACATATCCTCGGCCGACGACGACCACTCCGGCCGATGTACCGCTCGGAGCTCGCGCCGAACCGCAAGCAGAACCCCCCCGCCATACTTCTCACGAGTAGCTAGGTAATTTCTATCTCGCCGCCAAACAACATACCTATCATCAAATAGTTCACTATCATTGATACCACCCAATAACCAAGTTTCAGTAATGGATATCACATCATAAGAATTTAACAGTAAATTTCTTCTGAATAAATGAGTTTTCGTGCGTAACCCTCGAGCATTTTGATAATAAATATTAACATTGGAAGCCATTAATTATGGTATTTAATATGTCAAAAAAACGAAACGAGTTGATGTTTATATTAGTTAAGAATAACAATTTACGATACGAAAAATACGAGACGAAACAAGAGTATTTTATTTTACCACAGCTTTTAGTTAAAAACAAGGATGGCTGAAAAGCATTGGGCAAAAAGATTTTCATTATAATTTTATTAATATTATTATGCAATGCCAATGTTCGACGTACCGACAGCCAAATAAATAATAAAAATAAGGTAGATTGTAATCTCAATTGTAAAGTTTTAAAACTCCTCACAAATAAGGTTAAATATAAACCAATGTCTGCGTAAGCTAACCTGACCTTTCCGGTATTATAACTGCACGTATTTAAGAGCGAGAGTTGTATGGACTCAAGTGGACTTACGTGAACCATGACCCCAACAAGCGCACCGGCAACCACTGCGCTCGAACAGCGATATGAAGAACAAAAAACTTTAACTATGACGGCGTTTCTCAAACTATTGATCACTGAGTTCGGAACTAAAAAACATAAGAATAAACTACACATTAACAATAGGAACACTAAACTATCTTGGAAAGATCTTTGTCGCTTTTTATAAAAAATACGGGGGATGTGTCATTCTTCCTGGCCATTATTTTGCAGTGCTTGACCCAGATGTACTTGAAGTTCTTCTCCTTCGCCAAAGACCTTGCCTTACTAAGCAGTAATTTGTTGCGCTGCGTCAGGTGGTCAGTAGTAAATACGACTCCATCTCCACTAAAGCCCAGGCTAGCTAAGGTCAGCTTCTTATTCTTACGCGATCTTGACAGAAACTCCTCTTTTGTGTATCTGCTGTGGAATGCAATCAAAATTGGTTTCTCAGCGTTGGGCACTCGAGTTGGGATACGAGCTATATAATAAACTTCTTCTTTTTTTATTGGAAAATCACACATTTGGCTTATTTTCTGTGCAATTTCGTGCAAATTTTCGTTGTTCCTTAAAGGAATTCCTCTTATTTCAACGTTATTGGCTCTAGCCCATTGTTCCTTATCCTCTAGTTCCTGGTGAAGTTTGACAATTTCTGCTCGAAGAACAGGGATTTCTTCACATGACTTTTCCGCCTCAATCACCCGTGACTCTAAAGCTTGAACTGTCGCGGAAAAATTGCTAATCAGCTGATATGCCATTTCCTGGGATTCTTTAAGGCCGTTTATCTCAATTCTGATAGATTTAACATCTTCCAACAATGATGACAACGGGATCAGCTGTAACATCACATTGTTGAGCTGCTCCTGGATACGATCCAATTGATTGGGCATTGGTGACGTCGGGCCTGGTGAAGGTGTTGGACTAGATTTGCATTTTGGGCACCGCCAAGTGCTCCTCCGATCTCCTAGTCTACGAAAGCCGCTTTCAGTGATTCCTGAACACTGGAAGTCGAAGTGCAGCTTACAAATGCTGCACGTCGGACCATCAGTATGTTGCGATCCACAACTGGCACACGTAAACATTCTGACAAAAGTTTGAGGAACACTGGACAAGCCGGAGCAAACAAGTGTGCGCGTGCGGTAGCTAGCGTAGCCAGTCATTTTATACAGAAAAACAATTCATATTTTAAATTCTTCTATTAAAAGATTTGATTTTAGATAAAAAACGTTTTATTCTAACGTAACAACAACGATTTCATATTATCAAAGTGATCTCGAACTTTTTTTGATGTGTGTATATTTCATTATGTTTTTTAAAAATCAATCTGATTGATTTGTTGTCATTTTTTTACTGGTTTACTTGCATTATTCTTTAAAAAAATCTATACAAAAAAGATCGTGTTCAATAGAGCAAATAAATTAATATACCTAGCTATTTCATGTTCATTTCATGCAGCTTCGTATTTAAATAGAAAATTTCATTTTATACGTGTATAATAAACAAAACTTTCACTCAAATAAGTATAACTTTTGTTTTCTCTCCGTTAAAACTTTAAGTAAATTTACCATTTTGCACATGCAATAAAAAATAACCCTCATTCTTTTACTCTTCGAATACAACTTCCAATGTACGCACATATTAAAACTACTTAATTGTTCCCACCAGTCCGCCAGTACCAAAAAGTTTCGCAATTCGTTTTTACTGTTGAAATTAAAGTTATTTATTAATTAAAATGTCTACAAGTATTAGTTCTGAAAAACGATTCATGTACCTAGTACACGGCTTGATATAAACAGATATACTGTAGAACGTCCATTATAATGATGTGATTTATGTGAAGTCCTTAACGCTATGGAATGTTTACTACCTGAAAACTGCAAGGGTAAATATCTATTTTGGTATTATTTAATTCACAAGTGTATTATAAAACGTCGTATGATAAACGATTGTATCGTTGATTACCAAAATTACCTTCGGCTCTCAGGCGGTAATCACCAACTTCACACACTTGTTCCATAATCTACTATCATACTTTTTAGTTCTGACATAGGTATTTTTTTGTAATCTTCTTCTAATTTCCTTCATTTTGATACCCCACTTGATAAATGTTAGTGTTTTTTTACCGCATACAAAAGCTATATGTTGGTATATACATATAGCTTTTGATCATATTTTATGTACCCAAAGATACTTAGGCAATAAACACCTTTCATTTGAGACATGAATCATTGAAGTTCGTACGCTGGTTCATAAGATATGAGATAATAAAGAATACTACAAACATGCATACATAAAAGAAACGCGCGAAAAACATAACCCTTCTGGACAGGTGAGTAAAAATGATTTGTATGAGTGTTTTTATGACAGGGTCTAAATTTTGGGGTCATACGGGTGCATAGCCAAAAATGGTACTTACACAGATAGAACCCCAAATAATAGGAATGCGTTGAGAAGCAGCCATTTTAAATAAGACCATTTTAGTAAAGGCTTCGTTTGGACCTTCAAAGATGTTAAAAAGTTACCCTTTTCTCTATCATTTGGTGGAGCAAATAATTTGTTTATCTAGAACAAAGAAATACAATTATTATTGAAATAATATAATTCAATCAATTAGCCAATACTAGTTCACCGCTGGACAAAGGCCTCTCCCACAGTGTCTACACACCTGTATTACCGAAATGCCTCGGAAACAATCAGGGACACAATGCTCTTATAATGATGATGAACATAATTTTTCAGGCAGTTTTCTACATATAAATATTAAGATCGTGAAATTGATTGATGGTAAGCCTAGGTACACTCCATAGAATAGAGGCCGCCATGCGGTCCCTATCTTAATGGGGTCGATAGATGCTTTATCACTCCCCGCTTGTAGAACCTGGGAACACCATATGAGCGTAAAGCATTCCAGTTGTCTGTTTTTATTTGGGTAATTTTAGCAAAAGTGAAATAAAAATACTTACAGGATATTCTTCAGGCCTCTTTCCTTTATTTCCTGCGTACATTTTTTGTAAAACTTTAAGCGCCTCATCATGTTTTTCTTGGGAGACCAAAAATTTAGGGCTTTCTGGACCAAAGCTCATTAAAATGCCAGTTACTATAAAAAAGAGGGCATATACTATGGTCAAAAGGCGCCATGGGCGGAATATGTATATGCTAAAATCAATTCTAAAATCTGAAGGTATTATTGCCCAAGCCAATACTGAAAATAATAAATTAATGTTATCTTACTAAACTAATATAATAAGTTAAGTTAAGTTAAGGAAAATGGTTACAGGAATAGAATTATAGTGTAGAAGGACATATTACCTATAAGTCACTTTTTATTCTTGGAATAAATTTCCATGGGAAGAAATAGGGACGATTTGATAAATTCCCCACCTGTTTGAACATGATTTAGTAGAGAACATCTTAACAACTTCCACATACTTTTATATTTCATTTTTATTGTTATTCGTATTTGAATTACCGACTTTTAATACTTACGAGGTCCAAGAGCTGATCCAAAAACCTGCGTAGCATTGATTACAGATAGAATTGTATCTCTATTCTTGGGAGGTAAGATTTCGCCAATGTAGGTGTACGGAACTGCCGTTGGACATGCCAAACTGCGAAAGAAAAATGATGAAAAGTGCCATTGAAGTCACAATCAGTATGTAAACGAAGTTATTTGCAATTAGCTATTATCTACAGGTACAGCCACGTAAAATTTTTTTTTCTTCCCGCTACCCAACGAAATCTTATCCAGGAACTAAAATAACTTATATGTATCCCTGATCCGTTTGGTAGTTCGAATGTGATTGAGTATCAAACATCAAACTTGAGTTATAATTACCAATTTTGGTTCTCACACAATTTACAAAACAAGTTTAGTCGGTTCTAGTCTGTTATAATGAGTGATTTTTTAAGAGTTAAGGATTTCAGGTTGGCAGTAACGGTGCCCAAACGTATTTGTCAAAGTGAAAAGTTTTCAGTATACTCTGCCATTTCATCATGGAAAAACTTACAAACGAGCAACAATTGCAAATTATTGTAATTTATTTTCAAAATTCGAGTTCTGTGAAAAACATGCATCGTTTGTTTCGACCATATTTTGGTCGCCATAATCGACTCCGCTGTTTTATCGAAAAATTGTGTTCAGCGATGAGGCTCATTTCTGGTTCAACGGCTACGTGAATAAGCAAAACGGTCGCATTTGGACATTTGCAACCGTGGAAGAACCGTTACCGTCAACGGCGAACGATATCGGGCCATGACACGTGACTTTTTTTGCCCCAGTTGGCTAAGTTGGAAATTGTGAAGGATGAATTTGTTGAACAGCTTATCTCTCAATGGCCCTGTGAGTTGGCCACCAAGATCATGCGATTTAACGCCTCTTGATTATCTTGTGGGGTTATGTTCAGTCCTAAGTCTATGTGAACAAGCCGAACACGATTGAAGCCATAGAGAATAACATAACACGTTTAATTCGTGGAATACAGGCCGAAATGCTCGAGAAAGTGACGCAAAATTGTACCATCCGAATAGACCATTTGAAACGGAGCCGCGGAAAACCTATACGAAGTTGCCTTTAAAACACAAATGTCAAAGCCCTATGTATCTATTTCAATAAAAAAAATTAATATATGATGCAAATTTTAATTTTTATTTAAAAAAACTACGCTAATAAAATCACCCGTTACTTCTTATTACTAATTCCGGTAAGATTTAGCTTCAGCATAATATAAAAAAAAACTGTTAATCATGATCTTACCAAAGAGACGTAAGGAATTTACAAACTGCAAAGCTGATCAAATTAGGCATCACTCCTGATAGTGCACTGAAGGTCCCCGCAGCTAGACTGCTGTAGATTAACGTCTTCTTGCGTCCTCTTGTGTCTATCAGGTACCCCCAGGGGTATGAAGTTATCATTATACCTGGAAATCGGGCACTTAATACATTCTTATAATTCTACTTCTTAAAACTTACTCGATAGTAGAGTTTTTCTGAGGACGTTTTCGTTTCTTTTTGGTCCTAACTTTTGGTGCCTATGCGTATTTTATAATCCTATCCGTTATCCGGTATCCGGGTGCGTAGTCAGCATGAATACTCCACGGTGGAAGCGCCTCTGGGTACCTCGAACTACAAACTCATCCGGGCGGGCGCAAGTGGAACTCGCGCGGCCTGAACCACCGCGTCCACCTCAGTGGCGGTATGTCTGGCACTATAAGTCAACAGACTGGTACGGACTGCGAGAGTGCGTCGTACTCTTGGAGGCGGTTTTGCTTCACTACAGATGACTCAAGCTCCTGTGCAACAGCAATCGCTGATGCGATCCTAGCGGGCATGGAATGCTATATTCCCAACCAGTGGATCGCGACAGGAGCAAGCAAACGCCCGTGGTTTTTAATAGGCCGTGCAGAGAAACTAGAGGCCGCAAGCGATTTGCGTATAAGGCTTGAACCATGGCACTTGTCAATCAGGATCCGAACATCGCTGAGCTGAAGCCGACGGTGATCTAGCCCATGGTGAAAGCCAAGGAGAATATCTCTTTGTGTCAAACTCGACAATGAACGATGTGAATACTGAGCCACCTATTCTCTCCAGCTGTGGTACTTCTATACCTGAAGTATAAATCGCACAACGGGTGGTCCAGCGGGACTTTAAATCCCTAGATGTTCAGAAGTAGAAGGCCGGACCGCATACCGGCGATGATGATCAGGTACTGTAACCCCGAGTTGTGCCCAGTACTTACACGTCTTTTTGCGTTCTCTTATACCGCGACCTTTCTCAGTCTTCCACGAGGCCAAGACTCGTCGTCTTGGCCTCGTGGAAGACTGAGAAAGGTGAACAGACCCTTCAAATTACAGGCCTATTACTGTAACCTCCTTTCTCTCATTTAAGTTATTGGGAGTATTATGGTCCTAAAAGACAAAAACTGGTCAATGGCGTGCTGGAAAATGGAAAATATAAATAATTAAAAAAAAACTGACTTCGAAACCAAATTGGTAAAAAAATTAAAATGTCTGAATTTAAAGAGAGTATTTAGAGATTTTCGATGTGTTAGAAGTCGGTGCCCACTTTGGTTACTGTTCCGACCTGCTATAATGCCATCAATTTAGATATGATAACTTGATGAGGTAGGGTTGGCCTATCATACTTAGCTACATCTTTTACCTGTTTGACTTGACACCGACTTCTGTATTGAATTGATCGATATTTCATTTGCGTCATGGTAGTTCAGGTACAGCAAACAAAGTTGGCACCGACTTCTAACAGATCGAAAATCTCTAAATTCTCTCTCTAAATTCAGTTATTTTTAACGTTTTTTACCAATTTGGTTTTTAAGTCAGTTTTTTTATTATTTATTTTTGTTTTGAACTGCTTATCATAGCAATCTCCTCAAATATTTGAATATATTATGGAATAAACCTATAGTTCTGTGTACTTCACATGTATACAGTACAATAACAATGTGTAAAATAGTGATAAATTCAAATGTAAACTATAGATAGTATGAATGTACTGCAACATGGCGCAAAGAGATACAGAAGGCCAGCATCATTCGAGTGAAAATGTACACACACACACACACACACACACACACACACACACACACACACACACACATAGGCACTCAGTTACGTATATCATCAAAGCGTAGGAATGAAAAACAATTAAACTGAGTTCGTAAGAAGATAAATATTAACGTTTCATAACATAACATAACATAAACTCACGCCTTTATCCCCGAAGGGGTAGGCAGAGGTGCTAACACCCACATTTCGCCGGTTTACGTTTAGGTCCCAATGTAATAGGTGGTGAGCCTATTGCCATTAACTGGGCACTTATAAACCTGCGATAAATACACACATAACTTCGAAAAGCATCGAAAAGTCATTGGTGTGTGCCATGGAAAACCCGGGATCGAACCCGAGACCTCGTCTCAGCAGTCCATTACCCATACCACTAGGCTACCGCGGTGTATATATTAACGTTTCAATATACGGCTATTCCGATCGCATCCCAAGCTTGCACTTTACTCCAGTCCACTCACCCAGTCTTTCACCAAGCTTTCATTATATAATCTGTGCCACTGGTTATATCGCACTCGAACCTCGTCTTGTGTTCCCGGCGGTGAGTAAGGTAGCCAGAGCTCACTGGCGAGTTTTTCTGCTGTCAGTGGGAAGACTAAGGGCTATTCCTGCTTTGTCTTCTACGCTGTAGGCACAGAGCTCTTTATGTTAACAGGGTCGGCAGTATGAGTGTGTGTACTCTGGTGCTGCACACGTCCATAGGCCACGGTAAACACTTTCCATTAGGTGGACCGTGTGCTTTTCTGAAACCTCAGTCACTTATTACCAAACAGTTGCCCCAGTTGTGTAAAAAAAAATTGACATGTGGATATAAAATACGCCCGTGAGCCTATTTCTTTGCAGATAAACACATGAAATAGGATCTATTTATTGGGACTAAAATATTTCTGTTCAGAATATTTTAAATGATTTGCTATAACTATAATTGTTCAGCCCCTCTAGACAAGTGGCAATTCGCTAGCTGGCGTTTGGTGGAATAGAATGACAAATATATGGGATTTGACGTATATGACAGTCGTTAAAGCATTTCAAATACGTCAAATCCCATACATTCGTCATTCTATACCGGTTAGCGAATTGCTACTTGTCTAGAGGGGCAGGTATTTATCTTTACTACCCCATCTCAAATATATATCCTGCATTAGCGTGGAATGAACAAAAATAGTAAAAAATACAAAAAAATATTAACATACCAATAAAAGGTATGGACGCAACCAGCCCTCGTTGACGGACGCTCATGTGGAGGTCACACGCCGCTGCAGGCAGCACCAGCGAGTATGCGAGCATCTCTATAATAGCTGAGATGAGACACAGAGCCAGGACCAAACTGTATTTCAAGTTGTACCAGCCAATACCTACGACAAATATTTTTTATATGGACTTTATATCTAGCATTCTGCCCTGGTGTTTGGCATTAAGCTCGACATTATGAAGTTTGATAGGTTTTGAACGGAATTATTCGAGTGGCTAGTCCGCTTTGTTAAGCTTTGGTTTCCTAGGATAGCGGTGCCGTCATATAGCGGCCGTAATATTACGGACGCAAAAAGGCGGCCGTCTTTACGGTGACGACATGTGGAAAGACAAACAAAAAAAAAACACAAATACGTATAATAGCTTCACTGCTATCAATGAAACGTTCACGAAACCATCTGACACCGACAAGACGGCCGTCATGTAAATGGCGGCACCGCTTTTTGACGTTACTGTGTCAGTTACCGCTCTCTAGGAAACCGCGCCATTTTGTTTACATAGACAACGTTCTAGTGACGTCATTCACCGCTGTATTACGGCCGCTATATGACGGCACCGCTATCCTAGGAAACCAAAGCTTAACAAAACGGACTAGCCACTCGAATAATTCCGTTCAAAACCTATCAAACTTCATAATGTCGAGCTTAATGCCAAACACCAGGGCCGCTATCCTAGGAAACCAAAGCTTTACTGCTAAGACTTCATAAATTATGAGGTCTTGGGGGACTTCACTTTTCAATCTGGTAAGTGCTGTATGTCTTATCCACAAAAAACGTAATGTTATCAAAAAGGGTCTTAAGATGGGTAACAAAGTTCATAACGCATTGAAGCTCCTCGCCAACTAGCTTAATGAGTGGTTTAATTAACTCCCTAGGCTGTAAACTAAACGGCGCCGTTGAATGAACGGCTGGTATAATAATCAGCCAGTTGATTAAACGGCCAGGCAAATAGCTTGAAAATCGATGGCGTTTGACTTCTTGCCTAGCCATTTAATTAAACAGATAGAACAAAGGTTTATTTCTGCCTGGTTAAAAAAAATGTTTTACACAGCTATCACAACAAACCTATCACAAATTTTCTGTGAATACACCTCTGTCTACCCCTCGGGGATTTAAAGGTAAAGTATATGTATTTATCTATGTAATTTTCTATCTTTTTTCTAGGTAGTGCCCCATCTTACGATTGGCCTAAGCATTAGCCAGCCATGTTATTAAATGTTGTAATAAACGCTACGGCTGAACATCATTTAGGCCGTTAATTGAATGGCGCCGTTTAGCTAACCGCCTAGGCAGTTAATTGAACGGCTGATAAAGCTAGTTGGCGGCGACAACACTACGAACATCTATGGCAGTCGTTACGGACAGTTGAAGCCCGAAAAAGTCTCACAAGTGGTCTAACTAGAACTTTGATGTTGCAAGTGTGTTACGAAGGTGAAATGAAATCGCTACACGGAAAATATCAAAATTCTTCCGATTTTTAGAAGGTCGAAAAAGACGCTTCGTCATACAATTCTCTAAAAGTAGAGGACCAGTGGCAAAAAACGCCCCGGTGACGGGAGCAACAGTCATTCAACGCTGACGAGCCAGACTTCTTTCTTTGCATTGTGACCGCTACTGACTTCTCACCAATACAGAGCCATCAATACGGTATCAAGCCTGTTCGATAGACTAGCCTGTTTTGTGTAAAATTATCCATGGATACCACCCCCGCCGGACTCGTACCGAAGGTGTAAGGTTACCAAATAAGGCATTTTCCTCACACTCCAACTAACCCTGGGCCAGCTACTGTTCTTAGATAGCCCTAACCTACCATTGAAGTGGAGGAGAGCGCGTCCTGCTTTTGTTGTTGTAGCAGGTGATCAATAGAATAGCCCTATACGTAATTATTATTATTTGGTGATAAATACCTGCTACTTCAAGCGCTTTATCCAGATCTGCTCCATATTTCTCTTGCTCATTCACATTTTGGGTCACTTTATTTACTTTAACTTCTCCCATCTTTTGACCTCCTATCCACTACCAATCTACTATGCCAAAATGTTCCACTTTAGTCCAAATTACTTCTAAATTATTATCGTTGCAAAGCCCTCATTCCTAAATTATGTATACTTTTCAATCAGCATTACAAAATTCACAGTCTAATTGAGATTTTGTAACAAACACAATACCTTCATAATTTATAATGATTGAAAAACTAATGTAAGGCTCGTATTCTAAAATGATACTCAGGCAAGAATCTTGATAGAAAACCTATTTTAAATCCAGATTATTTTCTACAACCAAACTTGGTGGCAAATTATGAATAATAAATGATCTGAGCATTCATAAAACCCCTGCCTCCATTCAAGTTCAGTTCTAGAATATAAAATAATGACTGAATGTCTCCAATATGGGCTAAGCTATCTTTTCCTTAAGTATTTTCAGAGCGTACTATTTTCAGTATTAAGTTTATAAAAACAGGTCAAGTGCGATTCGAACCCGCGTTCAAAGGGTTCCATAACATTTTCTATATATTAAGACACTATATTATATATTGTTTTAGTTTTACCTGTCCCCTATAAATATCAAGAGAATAAGACAAGCGCGACTGGCATACCGCCTCCAGGGGTCTGTCACTCACGCTCGCTCTCAGCGAATAGTCTATCTTTCTTTCTCTTTTTTTTACCCCATCCCCCGCCATGCTGCACGGACCTTGGGAGCAGAACAACGCTCGCTTTCGGTTTATAGTTTCTTCCTTTCATATCCTTTGAGTACTGAACCCTAAAAACCTGGAAGATAATATCTTATCAGGCTTACAGCTTCAGTTTCCGTAATATTGTTGAGATGTTATCTAAATGTTTACAAGCCTTATATCTCTCCTATAATATGTTGTAATCTACAAGATAAACATGCTGATGCGGTGGTGTGGCAGTGAATTGAGTACTAATGTCTTTCTAATTATGTTAGTGCCTAGCTTAGTTTTTTTCTTTACCACTTTTAGCCTTGGTTTGGTAACTCTAACCGTCTGTGTCTGCTGTCTAAGGTTAACTGGTAGAGAAAGCCGAGAGCATTAAATCCACCTGTGTACATGAAGTTTAAATAAATATATAATAATTAAAAAGGGAATATTTTGTAAGGTTTTTTTTAGGTTTTTCAACATCTGAAATGGTGGTTCTTATCATCTGGACTTCACTTTAACTTCTTAACATTCAGATAGGGTCATCAGGGTCGGAACTCATAAGAAGTGACAAGTGGTAGATCGTTGGCGGCCTATTGTCCACCACCACTTTTAATCAGGTGGACCGCTTGTATGCCACCTCAGTGGTATAAAAAAAAGTTTATATATAAGCACAGATAATATAATATAATTCTAATATTAGATCATTACAATTCTATATTGTTTTGCTTCATCTGTAGAGATCCTCTTGATCTTGAGCTTGGTAACAAAAACGAAAGCAAGCCGCAAACTGAAACAAAAATTACACATCAATCGATTTCTTTTCATTTTAGCGATTGCTTACGAGTTTTCTTCACCTTGGAGCCCGGAATTTGCAACCATTTTATTTGGCTTTTACGGGAACGACTTCTATCAGATACTTATTATTATGGAGTGGAGTATAATCCAGTATAATGGAGTGGAGACACCTGTTAATGCGCGAGAGGATAGGCGACGTCAGCGGAGACGCGCCGTCGACGTAGTATCGAATTTCTGTAGTCAGACCAGCGGCAGCGCCCCTTGACCACTGGCAATTCGTTGGCCGGCCGGCATATTGTAGAATAGGATGATGAATATATGGATTGGCACGTATATTGATTGTTATGACTGTCGTCAACGATGTCAATAACATGTTTTGATCAATCTATTCTATAACCGTATTGCCACTTGTGTAGAGGGGCAGTTGTCGAAATTAATAGCAGTGCAGCTACCTATGACGAATGCTATTGGTGGTATATACCAGTAGTAGTGTCACAGAAGTATCCGAGGAACGGAAAGATCTACTATCTGCTATGGAAGGTCATCCATCCAAAGACTGACTTGACTTGTGTGCTCATCCTGTAAAGTTATACTTCTCATGTCAGCGTCAACAATTTAAAATCTAGATGCGCCAAATATTTAGCGGCATTGATTAGTTCCTCAGTCGCCTCATTCAGATCGACAGGATGCAGTGGGCACGTCAGAATCTAGTCCATTGATTGCAAAGGTGCAACAGTAACAACCACCAGTCCCCGTATCTAGGTAACCCCATTTTACCCGGTTCGTCCTATCATGGCTAACCTGAGACCTCAGCCTGTTTAAGGGCTTCCAGGTGGTACATTTCAATTCATGCTTGTATACTTACAAATGAGTAGACTGCCAAAGAAATAGAACATCTCTTCACACGCACTGTTCACCATGAGGCCGGCCACGTTGGTACCCATGATGGAACCGGTGCGGCCCAACATCATGGAGATACTGATTGCCATACCCCTGGAAGAAAATTTATTATAACTGGCTGTTACCCACGTGGAATTGAGATCTGATTCTTGCAACCTACGGTATCCTATCCCCAGGATAAAAAGTATGCATATAAATGTTGCCGCCAACTAGCTTGATCAGCCTAGGCTGTTAACTAAATGGCGCCATTCAATGAACGGCCCGAATGAAATTCAGCCGTAAAGTTTATTACAACATTTAATAACCTGGCTGGCTAATGCTTAGGCTAATACATTATACAATATTTTGCGATATTAAAATGGAGTGGGGTGATAAAGAGAACCGAATCGCTGTGATTGCCTTACACAAAGTTGGTATGGAGCCAAATACAATTTTTAAAACTCTCCATACGCTTGGTATTACTCAAATGTTTGTGTGCCGGGCTATTAATAGGTACTATGAGACCTCCTCAGTTTGTGACAGAAAAAAATCTGGCCGCCCACGTAGTTTTCGTACGAAAAAGGTAGTCAAAGCAGTAAGGGAAAGAATTCGAAGAAATCCTGTACGAAAGCAAAAGATTTTATCTCGGGAGATGAAGATAGCACCCAGAACCACGTCGCGTATTTTAAAAGATAACTTAGGACTTGCAGCCTATTATAAGAGAAGCACTGGTCATTTAATAACTGATAATTTTAAAAAGAATAGGGTAGTAAAATCGAAACGACTTTGTTTACGGATGAGAAAATCTTCACAATTGAGCAACATTTTAACAAACAAAATGACCGCATTTATGCTCAAAGCTATAAGAAAGCTTACCACTTAGACGACAGAGTGCAACGTGGGCACTATCCGACTTCAGTGATGGTTTGGTGGGGTGTTAGCTATGAAGGAGTGACAGAGCCATATTTTTTTGAAAAAGGTATCAAAACATCGGCACAAGTGTATCAAAATACCATTCTTGAGAAGGTAGTTAAAAAAAACTTGCTCTAAACGCCATGATAATTTTGGGTCCCTAACAAATTCACACGATTGGCAGTGAAGAATTTTCCCATAGAAAACGTGCGTGCTTCTATTGATAACTGGCATCAACGTTTAAAGGACTGTATTGCAACCAATGGAGACCACTTTGAATTAGCTTTTTATATTTAAATAACATTTATGTATTAAACTACTTAAAAAAAAGTAGTTTAATACATTTATGTATTAAACTACTTTTTTTTTTTCTTCGTGACAATATTATGGCAAGACTAAGTAAAAACAATCCCTGTAATAGCTAGATCCATTCAGCCGTAATAGCTTGATTAAATAACAAAAATCCAAACATGCATGTATTACCTTCTTTCCCATTTATTAGTAGATTACAAGCATATAAGCGTTGCTTGTAATATGGGTTCTAAAAAATGACTTTTAGAATTAGCACATCATTTTCTTGCATTTAACTACCAAAATTGCATTTGTTGGTTCATAGAAATTACTAGAATACACAGGAATTCATGGCTAAAAATTCTTGTGCTTTGAGAAATAAAATTAGTCGAGAAATTCCAAAACCCATTATGCCAAGTTCTTATCATTTAAATAAATGGAAGCGCTCCATCGGTAGCTTAGAAGTTTGTAATAACAACTGTTTTACGTCATGGGTTTGAACCCTGGTCATTAATTACACTAACGAGTTGAACCCACTCCAACAGAAATAATTAGCTGCAGGTGTATAATAATAGTAGTAGTCATTTCGTTTACGAATATTCCTTTAAAAACTCCTCATTTTCACCTCAAATGTGTAGGAAAGATTTCCACACTGTACGCGTTGATGGGTCCTATCGCCAGCACCATGAGAGGCAGAGAAGACAGCAGAACAGCGAACAAAAACGCTTTCTTTATGAAGTTGATGGCTATGCAGAACGCCCCTGTAATCAAAGAAAAATCGTAAGATCTTTACGTTGTAAATTATTACACGTCATATATACACATTGCAGCACATTTGTCGATTAGGATTAATTATACATTTTGGCTTATTCCCTGTAGTACTACCGTCTTAGGTAATTAATTCATAATTTAGTAGTTGTATGTGATATAGTATGTTAGTAGTTCGATAGTATGTCATATTTCCATATAATTAATTAATTACATTAGTTGGCAGGGCGTATCAGTCACAATTACACAAAAAAAATGTCAGTTTTCGAGTAATATAATAACAATGTCAGCAAATTATAATCATTAATTAATTAAGGTTCTACACGTATCATTCCCAATTTATAATGTCAGGTTTCGAGTCAAATAATTTACAATATCAACAAATTATTATACGTATTTTTATACTTAACAAACACCCACAGCATAAGTCACAATAAAAAATAAACATAAAAAGTCAGTTCGTTTCGTTTAAAAATGAAAAACTAATCATAATTACAATGTCAACAAATTACAATATTATAGTAGTTTATGATACTGTTAGCATTAGCATTGGTCTGCAACCTGTCTAGGAGAAGGAAAACTCCGAAATCAAACCCGGAATTGGTGGCTTCGTTAGGCGCAAGTAGGATACAATCTGAAAAGCGGCAGTCGCCTGCAGCCAACCTGGTGGTTTCGCACGTATTGGCATGCCATTCCTGTGAGCCAAGCTGGGGAGGCCGAGAGGGTGGCGAAGGTCCTGGGCAACCCTACGTCATCAAATTGCGTCCCAGGCGATGCAGCGTCTGTGGAGAGGACACTTCACCCACGTCGTTCTGCGACGTGGATAACAACACGGGGAGTGGCAGTCACCGGTTATAAGCCCGTGCGCATGGGCGAAAGCGCGGACGCCAGGGGTCGCTCTCGACAGTGGGAGGGTCCATTGTAGGCCCACTGACCAGTTATCGCCCGCTCCAAACTGGGCAGCCCCCGGTCAATAAGGTACTGGTCCGCCTCGGTGTCGTTTGTTCCTCTGGGGTGTTGGGAACATAGGGGCAACCCGGAAGACGGCGCTGTGCTGTTGTACACCCGCAACTAAACAGCTATATAAAAACAAATTTAAAGCTAGCACTTCCACGCGCTTTGGTTCTTGGAATGTCCGAACTATGAGGACTGGTCTCCCGGATAGCTCAGAGACTTCGAATTACGCTCAAGATCTGCGTAAAACGGCTGTTATCGATCTAGAAATGACACGTCTCAATATATCTATTGCCGCACTCCAGGAAACCAGACTTCCAGATGGGGGCTCATTGCGCGAACAAAATTATACCTTCTTTTGGAAAGGCAAGGCCTCTGGCGAAAATCGCGAGCACGGTGTTGGCTTTGCAGTTCACAACACTCTCTTAAATGCCATAGAAACACCTCGAGGTGTAAGTGAGCGTATTATGGCCTTGCGCCTCAATACCAAAAGCGGCTTTGTTACTCTGATTTCCGCCTACGCTCCAACTCTCACCTCAACAGCAGAGTCTAAGGACGACTTCTATGATAAGCTCTGCTCTGTTGTGGCCAATGTACCGACCGGAGACCGACTTTATATTCTAGGGGACTTTAACGCCCGTGTAGGGCAAGATAATACCGCCTGGCCCGATTCCCTAGGTAGCCATGGCATAGGAAAGCAGAATGAAAATGGCCAACGCCTGCTAGAGTTCTGCGCCAAGTTTCAGCTGTGTGTTACCAACACATATTTTAAAGGGAAACTGATGCGTAAAGTCTCCTGGAAACATCCTCGGTCTGGTCATTGGCACCAATTAGACTTAGCCTTAACCAAAAGGAAGGATTTAAAGGAAGTTACCCATGCTAGATCCTACCACAGTGCACACTGCGACACTGATCACTCCCTGGTAGTGTGCAAACTTCTCCTGTCGCCCAAAAAGATTCACTCCTCCAGGAACCCCGGTAGGAAGATGCTAAATCTTCCTAAGACTAGGAACCCTGAGTTAGTGGATACTTTCAGTTCATTGGTGCAACGGATAGTAGCTGCCTGGGATGCGGATGCGCCCGTGGAAACAGAATGGGAATCCATTAAAGACCTCCTCACCACAACAGCCGGCGAGGTTTTCGGATATGCCAAGGTGAAATCACCGGACTGGTTTACCGAAAATATGGGCCAACTTCAGCCTCTAATTAACACCAAACGCCAAGCTGCGCTAGGGTACCGCCTTGGTCCCTGTGACGCCACGCGCACTAAACTCTGCACAGCAAAGTCATCCCTACAGCGAACCTGTCGCCAGCTCGCTAATGCTTACTGGATAGAACTGTGCAGAAACATTCAAGATTGCGCGGCCGCGGGAAACTTCCGCGGGGTATATGCAGGAATAAGGGTGGCTCTTGGTCCAGTGCAAAAAAAGACGGCCCCTCTAAAAGAGATCGACGGCACTGTTATCACTGACAACAGTCGTCAACTTAATCGGTGGGTAGAACACTACACTGGGCTTTATTCTCGACCAGTTGAGATCAATCCCGTAGCCGTGGATTTAATTCCGAACCTACCTGTTATGACTGAGCTCGATGATTTACCCACCGTGTGGGATCTTCGCGCGGCCGTACTAAAGCTTAAATGTGGTAAGAGTCCGGGGATTGATGGTGTACTCACTGAGCTCCTAAAACTCAAGTGCATATTACCAGTATTGCATAACTTCCTGGGAAAATGCTGGGAGAGGGAGCTATTCCCACAGGATATGCGCGATGCAAATATAGTAACTCTTTACAAAGGGAAAGGTGACCGCGGCGATTGTAACTGCTACCGTGGTATTTCCCTTCTTAGCATTGTCGGCAAGCTTTTTGCAAGGGTCATACTGACTAAACTGCAATGTCTTGCCGAACGCGTGTATCCTGAGGCACAATGTGGCTTCCGCTCCCAGCGTTCCACTACGGATATGATATTTACCATCCGGCAACTTCAAGAGAAGTGTCGTGAGCAGAATACTCCTTTGGTGATTGCGTTCGTTGACCTGAATAAAGCCTTCGACGCGGTCAGCAGAGAGGGTCTCTATATTGCACTTGAGAAAATAGGATGTCCCCCGAAACTGCTGAAGTTGGTGAAATGCTTTCACGAGGACATGAAAGGCACCGTTGTTTACAATGGTCAAACGTCCGACGCTTTTGATATGCGTAGAGGAGTTCGCCAAGGCTGCGTCCTGGCACCAACTTTGTTCGGCATATTCTTTTCACTTCTGGTCAAAGTTGCCTTCGGTGATGCGCAACAGGGTGTCCATCTACACACACGAGCCGATGGGAAATTGTTTAATGCCGCCCTCCTTAAGACTCGCCGTAATCGCGAGGACTTATTTGTTGACAGCTTGCTGTTTGCCGACGATGCAGCCTTTGTTGCAAAAACTCCCCAAGAGCTCCAGGTCCTACTGGACAAATTTCACCACGCATGTGCCCTGTTCTCCATGTCCATAAATGCAAAGAAGACCGTCATCCTAGCGCAGGGCTACACCTACCAGCCGACCATCTTGCTGGAAGGTGCACCCTTGGAGGTAGTCGACAAGTTTTGTTACCTGGGGTCAACCGTGTCGAGCAATCTCTCCCTTGACGGTGAGATCGATATTCGCATCGGCAAGGCAGCCACGGCGTTCGGCAGGCTACGTATAAGAGTATGGAATAATAAACATTTAACGGTCAGGACAAAGGCGATCGTATACCAAACTTGCGTCTTGAGCATGCTCTTGTACGGAGCCGAAACCTGGACGTCGTATGCAAAACAGGAACGTCGACTTAACACCTTTCATATGCGCTGTCTTCGTAGCATTCTCAACATAACATGGAAGGACAGGGTAACAAATGAGAGAGTGTTAGAGATTGCACAGCTTCCTAGCATCACCGCCCTTCTAAAACAGAGACGTTTGCGGTGGCTAGGGCATGTGCACCGAATGAGCAGCACTCGTTTGCCCAGGCAGACCATGTTGAGCCAAGTCGCTTTCTCGAAGCGTAAAGTTGGACGTCCCATACTGCGATTTAAAGACTGCGCAAAACGCGACATGATCGCATTCAACATCGATCGCGACACATGGGAGGATCTGGCTACCGACCGTGATGAGTGGAGAAAGGCCACCTACGAGGGCTGTGAGACGCATGATACAGCCTGGTTTCAAATCCTGTCCCAAAAACGGGAAAAACGACATGCCCGTGCAGAAGGTTCCGCCACAAGAAACTCTCAGTTCGCGTGCCGTAAGTGCGGACGAAAGTGCCGCTCGAGGATCGGTTTATTTAGCCACGAGCGACGATGCTCTTCTCGCGTAGGCGCTGTTTAAATCATCTGTCAAGATGAAAAGGCCTGATGATGATACTGTTGCATAATAAGGGTTCTTATAACACGAGTGTGTTTTAAAAAAACGAGCCATTGGCGAGTTAACGTGCTCTCCGTAACACGGAGGCGTCTTTAAGAATGGTCACCCATCCTAATACTTCTCTAGTTAATGCTATTATAAAATCTTAAAGGTAGAGTGTGTAAGTGCAGTTAGGTAGTAAATTACCTATGATCAGGAAGCAAATGATGAGCAATTTCTTTTTCCCAATGAACCTCACGGTGGAACTAACTACGAGTGCAATCAAGGCGCTGCTCATCAGGGCTATCGAGTTTATTATAAACGTGATCTTGTCTATACTGTCATTGCATTCGGCGTCTTCTGGTGAAGTCTGTACACATAATGAACATTTCAATCTGTGTGGTGTGACAAGAAATGAGTATATTAGAGGAAGTATGAAACTGGCAACAGTGAATGAAAAATTGAGAAGTGAGCGGTAATCGTAGTATGGACATAAGTACTATAAGAACAAAATAAAAAATATTGTTGTAAAGAAGGTTCAAAGGATAAAATGTAGAAGGCATTAGTAGCAAAGGTAAACCCAAGAAAAGATGAATGCATTGCATAAAAGAGGATATGGCACGGAAGGAAGTGACTAAGAAAATGACATCTAACAGGAATGGAATGTATGGAGACCAATGACAAGTTGCGCCAACACTCCAACACTGACATGAACTATTTTGAATTGTATTGCATGTTTTCAATAATTATTTCATTGAATTAAAATGTAAAATTTGTACGCCAGAACCGGCAGAATATGTGATCTTACCCTATAATGTAAACATCACTTTTTGTACGATATTCAACAAATAAATAACTTTGAACTTTGAACAAGGTCATGATAAAATCCAAAATGAGAAAGAAAAAGAAAGAATATAGAAAAAATAAATGAAGAGATAATTTACTGACAACATATTACATATAATGAATACTTACTCAATTCAGTCAACAGATATCGCCATTTGTTAGAATCGTTTGAAGCTAACAGATAATCGTGGCTGTCAAATAATAGACAAATAATTTTGCAATAAAATAATATTGCGACTATAAATTGAGATGAAAGCTATCCTATCTTGATTGATGACTCGTGGTCCCACCAATTTTGTCCCACCGTGCTCGTGGTCCCACTATCATAAAACTAATGACTCGTGATCCCACTATTTAGTGGGACCACGAGTCATACGTATAATGTTTGACTCGTGGTCCCACCTTCTACCGTAGGTACCTACTTGTAATCCCACTATGCTAAAAAAAAGCCCTCAACAGACTTCAAATGCTCCTTCCTATTCAAATTGAATCGAATTGCACACTGTGTGCAAATCGAATTTAAAATCGGTTCAGTAGTGGAGGAGTCTAACTCGGACAAATAACATGACACGTATTTATTAAATTTAAAGATTACATGAAAAAACATAATCTTAGTGTGGTTGTATTATATCCGAGGCTTTCACCTTGGAGCCGGGGGTCCGCTTCCCTTTGTCCTTTTGATTTGGCTTATACGAGTTTATGAGAGAGACTGCAGGTGACCTCAACCCTAAGTGGAAGTCGGGGCTAAAGCCTCTTCCGACAGTCAGCAGGTGTAGTGGCTTACAGGTGAGATTGGCTGGCCTTAACTGGGCAGCGCCTCCTTCTGCGGGCAAGTGATGCTCGTGTAGGAGACAGCGGAGTGGGCGCGGCGCGATAAGCGATACAGACTTGCGTACATCGCTGCCCGCATTCGTAGGCGGCTCGGGTGTCGGAGGGCGCAGTACGACCTTCACCCCCATAAGCGTGAGCCTAAGGGTGACGGGTGGAGCCGCCCGTCACGCTAGCAGAAGCAGGCCACAGCTCCCCACACTGGGGGCGAGTCGGGGACCGCGACCCCCTCCCGCGTAGGCCCGACCAAGAGACATGGGCCTGGATTAGCCAGGGTGCGCGGATGATGTCGTCTGACAACCTAACCTTCGGCCTACCCACAGATGGCGTGCGGTTTAATTGGTTCGAGTCCGACATAACCTCCCCCTTCGGCTCCGGAGGGGAGCGGGGAATCCGTGGGGTTTTCTCGCTCCCCTCCACACTTACAAAAAAGCCTCTGAAAGACCTCTGTGCGACTGAAAACGAGAATAGTCATTTGAAAAAGAACTTTTTTCCGTGGGCGATCAATCTATGGAATAATTTTTATTTTTTCAAGCGACTATAACTTATTATAGGGCTATATATAACTCATCAAGAAGGGCATCATAAAAAGGATTCAACAGGATCACCCCTGGTGTTGTACACCTCTACAAGACACGACAGCCATTTTCCAACAGGTGGGCCGTGTACTTGTCTTCCATCTAAACTGTAAAAACTATACATACCTGATTAAGTCTATCATAAATAACTTGACATGCGGTTCTGCCTTCACCATTTCCAATCATCACCTTGTTCAGTACGTCTGGTACCCAAATGTAGAGACCATTTAGTCTGAAATATGACAATATCTATTACTAGCCCACCCGCCCTGACTTTGCCCGTGGCATATTTCAAAACCCCGTAACCTTGAACCCATATATTTCATTATATTTTGACGTGACAACGTCTTATAAATTGGTTTGCCGGGTGACACTTCAAGAAACTGCGTTACGCTCCGCTCACGTTATGCGCTCACAATGAGAGCGAGTGAGAGGCACGCGTCCCTTCCACTCGGGCACAGTTAGCCCGCCTAAGAGCGAGAGAGACAGACATAAAAAGTGAATGAACACATTAAAATTATTTTACCACTCAAAGTCGTTGTCACGTAAAACTTTCGCCCGTATACCGACTTTACAGGCAACCAATTTTTTAATAATGAATGGGCATCTGATGAATTTATTGACATTCATGATTACTGCTCTGCTCCATTGAATAGAAGCGAGAAGAAATATCGCCTAAAACCTTTCTTTTGATTCGAATCAGTAGTCCCTGAGATTAGGGCAATCAACAAAACATACAAACAACTCTACATCTTCATAATATAGGATAAATGACATTAGCACTGACTCGGTAGTAACTAATGCGATTATTATCAATGAGGTACAAGATTTAAGGTACGGGTTGGGTAAAATGCTTACTGCGCAATTAAATAGGTACCAACTTTCTTGGCGTGTTTTATTTTCTACTAGCTGACCCGGCGAACTTCGTACCGCCAATATTTTTCCGCCCGCTTGGCGTCAGATCCCGTTCTCGCTACACCCTCTACTATATTAATCATATATTCTTCCTCTTGAATCACACTATCTATTAACAAAAACCGCATCAAAATCCGTTGCGCAGTGTTAAAGATTTAAGCATACAAAGGGATATAGGGACAGAGAAAGCGACTTTGTTTAATACTATGTAGTGATGAAGAATGTCGATCCTTGCTTCATCCTTCATCCTAGCGTTAATCCCAGTCGCATCCGAAGCTTTTTTCAACTTGGGGTCCGCTTTTTAAACTTCGATATTTTGCCATGAAGCAACTGCCATCTGACCTCCACAACCCAAAGGCGATATCGAAGCGTTGCAGCTAGACTAGTTGTTGGATTTTTGAGGGCTCCAACTACCCGTAACGACTGTCATAGATGTTCGTATGGCAACCGGGACCGACGGCTTAACGTGCTCTCCAAGGCACGACCAGACCAATTCAAATACCCATATTCATGCATACAAATATTTGCACTGAGCGGGGATCGAACCCGCGCCTCCTGCGTAGCGGCTGTTTCTAAGAATGTCCGTAAACGAATTAAACATGAAACGACAATGAAAAAAATTATGTATGTTTTTATGACAGGGTCCAAATTCTGAGGTCATACGGGTACATAGCCAAAAAATGTACTTACACAGATAGAACCCCAAATAATAGGAATGTGTTGAGAAGCAGCCATTTTAAATAAGACCATTTTAGTAAAGGCTTCGTTTGGACCTTCAAAGATGTTAAAAAGTTACCCTTTTCTCTATCATCTGGTGGAGCAAATAATTTGTTTATCTAGAAAAAAGAAATATAATTATTATTCAATTAATATAATTCAATCAATTACCCTGTCGCTAGTTAGCTATGCTTTGTTCTATAGTGTCTGCATCGGCCAGACCGATCGGTACAGGGTTTTGTTTCGACTTTTCCATCTGTGATATCGTATTTGAGTATTTTTCTATTAGCCGCCTCTTACGGCACCTTCATATTATGAGTTGGGGTGGTGATACTTGTATTTTTTTTCCGTCACTACGCGGATAGTTTTTTTTTTTTTATACAGCTTAGGTGGCAGACATGCCCATGGCCCTCCTGAAAGAAAGTGGCCTATGGACGTGTGCGTGTGTGTTACACTCGTGCTGCCGACCCTGTAGACACAGAGATTTTCTGTGCCATCAGTGTAGAAGACAAAGCAGGAGTAGCTTTCTCGCTAACAGCACAAAAACTCTCCAGTGAGCTCTAGCTACCGCGGTATTCTGTAGGGCGGAGGTACTTCCCCAGTCGGATTGCTCAATTCAACGGAAATACCTACCTCCCTAATACTCGTTTTAAATAATATAACCATCTTTATTTATAAAATCCACCCACGTGAAGAACTGATCACGTTCCTTGCAGACAATAAAACACTGACTGAATGAAATTTTAAAGCATTTACTATGCTAACTTTTCAAATCGATTAAGATAGGAAAAAGTGTATCGCTCAGGTGGGACTCGAACCCACGATCTTTCCCTTACTACTTAATGCTCTGACCACTGAGCCACCGAGCCACACCTGAAGCTATCCAAATTCTCCTATACCACCGTCTTTCCCTGTAAGGGAAAGATCGTGGGTTCGAGTCCCACCTGAGCGATTCACTTTTTCCTATCTTAATCGATTTGAATAGAACACTATTGTAATAAGATAAAAAAAAAGTCTATGTGCTATTTCAGAGTATAATCTATCGCTGTGCTTCATTTCATGCACCTCCATTCGACTGTTCTGGCTAGAATGCGTAACAAACAAAGATTTTAACGTCGTGACGGATGGCATGCGTGCTTGTTATCATGGTTGCCCAAGACCGTGCCGAGTGGAGGATTAAAACCCTAAAGGCCTGTATAAACGAAAAGTCTCGGATGCAATCGGGCACACAATGCTCTTATAATGATGATGAACATGATTTATACTTACAGGATATTCTTCAAAGTCAAAGTCAAAGTCAAAGTCAAGTCAAAGTCAAAGTCAAAGTCAAAGTCAAAAGTCAAAGTCAAAGTCAAAGTCAAAAAGTCAAAGTCAAAGTCAAAGTCAAAAATCATTTATTCTGTATAGACCATTAAAACGGTACTTACAAAACGTCAAGTTCAAAAAAAAAATCTAGACTAGTTTAGCAAATGGACCACCGGTTCGAAACGCGGCCCCGACCTGAGAAGACTCCGGCAAGAAACTCAGCGGGCATTTTTTTTTTTGGTCTATTTACAAACATTTGCTTAGTCTATTTATCTTCAGGCCTCTTTCCTTTATTTCCTGCGTACATTTTTTGTAAAACTTTAAGCGCCTCATCATGTTTGTCTTGGGAGACCAAATATTTAGGGCTTTCAGGACCAAAGCTCATTAAAATACCAGTTACTATAAAAAAGAGGGCATATACTATGGTCAAAAGGCGCCATGGGCGGAATATATATATGCTAAAATCTATTCTAAAATCTGAAGGTATTATTGCCCAAGCCAACACTGAAAATAGTAAATGAATATTATCTTACTGTACTAAAATGATAAGTTTGAAAGATTGTAAAGATGATTGAATGTTTTTTATTCGATTATGCTCAAATGGCTGAACCGATCTAGTTGAAATTGGTTACAGGAATACAATCATAGTGTCAATCAATCAATTAGCCCACTGCAGTCCACTGCTGGACATAGGCCTCTCCGAATATGCACCATTTCGTACAATCCTCCGCCTTCCGCATCCAGTCCGTCCCAGCCATCTTTTTCAGGTCATCGGACCATCTGGCTAGGGGGCGTCTTGCACTTTTTTTGCCTTCTCGCGGACTCGTCTGCTCCAACGGCCATCGGTCCTTAGACAAACGTGTCCAGCCCATTCATTGCCACTTCAGCTTGCTTATTCTGCGAGCTCTCGTCTCAAATTCTAGCCTTCATTTTTATTAATTTATCCAATTTTATCGTTCAATAATAGTGTAAAAGGACATATTATAGATCACTTTTTATTCTTGGAATATGTGGCCATGGAGTGCAAGACGAGTTGATAAATTCTCCACTTCTTCTTTGAACGTGATCGAGTGGAGAACATCTTAACTACTTCCACATACATCATTTTAATTGTTTTTCGTAGTAGAATTGCCTACTTTTAATACTTACGAGGTGCAAGAGCTGACCCAAAAACCTGGGTAGCATTGATTAAAAATAGAATTATATCTCTGTTCTTGGGAGGTAAGATTTCACCGATGTAGGTGTACGGTACTGTCGTTGGACACGCTAAACTGCAAAACAAAATGATAAAAAGTGTCATTGAAGTCACAATCAGCATGTAAACGAAGGCAGAGGCGGCGGAGATTATGGGCGGGCTGGGCGGACTGGGCGACCGCACACGGCCTCGCGGGGGGCAAAGGGGCCACACAAGGCAAAGCAAGGCGCACCATGAGAGGTCCTTACAGTAGTAACTTTTGTTTCAACATGAAATAAACCTTAAAACAGATGAATGACAATAGAGAAAACAGATTATGGCGGGAATTTTAATTTAACTAACTGTACCGTTGGACGCAGGTGATCACCGGGCACGGGTGCTTTGGGGATTTCGGCAATCTTAACTTATGCAGGCTTATGGTCAGAGGCAAGCTGCCCCTTCGCCGTTAACTCCGTGTCTCTACTCGAGGTACTCGAAGGAGTTATTGGCTCCCTTTTCCAAAGCCTGTTCGCCTGTGGCATCCAGCGTGGAATACGACGTATCCGAGGTTCCTTGGGTAAACTAGAGCTTGCGGTGCGAAGGTTTAAGAAGTTCAAGAACACTTCTTCGAGGCCGAGCATGGATGCTCCAGGCAGACTGAGAGAGCTTCCCAGCGTATGTTTGTAGTGGGGCCAGTTTCCGCAAAGTTGTGTAAGATGGGGAAACTGGTCCTCGGCCATAAGGACTCCGGTGGACTCACCGTCCGCCTACCGGTCCAAAGTGTTACTTGATGAGGTGTGTAAATTGTTTGATAGATATAACGAAGCACCACATTGAGCACCTCGCCAGTATGTGGTTGGAGCTGGTGGATTGTCAACATACCTACAACCAGATGCGCACCACTGTAGATGCCATCAGGCACGTGAGGGCTCTGGTAAAGGATGCGGTTACCCAGGGTTAGATAATTTGATAATCGTGATGATCCTTGAACATCACCAACGCGTTCTTGCCATGGTGCTTTATCATTTAGGCGCTCGTGTATCATCAAATGCCTTTCTACTTTCATCGCATAGTCAGGGGTATCCACCCAGTGACGAGCCTTGCTTGGTATGAAACGTCGTGCAGTATTCTGCAGGGTTCGGTTTTGGTGTCACTTCTGTGGAACATAGAATACGACTGGGTGCTTCGCAATGAGCTCAGACGGTGCTGCCGTCACGTGTTATGTAGATGACATGCTCGTGAGGACGCGTGGTACTACCATCACGAAGAACATTAAAACTTGAGTTGTAATTACCAGTTTTGGTTCTCACAGAATTTATAAAGCAAGTTTAGTCGGTTCCAGTGCATGATACCTCTCATGGCTAGTTCCAGTAAGATTTAGCTTAGCCTAAAGAAAAAAATCTGTAAATCATGATCTCACCAAAGAGCCGTAAGGAGTTTACAAACTGCAAAGCTGATCAAATTAGGCATCACTCCTGATAGTGCACTGAAGGTCCCCGCAGCCAGGCTGCTGTAGATTAACGTCTTCTTGCGTCCTCGCGTGTCTATCAGGTACCCCCACGGGTATGAGGTTATTATTACACCTGGAAATCAGTCATATCCGTACCAATATTATAAATGAGAAAGTATGTCTATTTGTCCGTCTTTCACGGCTAAACCACTGAACCGATTTTGATTAAATTTGTTATAGGAGAAATGACATAGGCTATGTTTGATCGCGATAACCGACATCCACGCGGGCGGAGCTGCGGGCAAAGGCTAGTAATACATTTTCTTTTTTAAGGCAAAGATCGCAGGTTCAAACCCCGCCTAGACCGATTAAATTTTTCTATTTAAATCGACAAGAAATACATACGTATACTTCTACTTTTTAGAACTTACTAGGTAGTAGATTGTTTCTTAAGACGAAAGTTTTTGTCTCTTCCTAACTTTAGGTGCCTATGCGTATTTCCCTATCCTATTTATAATTTATACTCTATTAATCAATCAATCAATTATTTGTCTACAATAGTCCACTGCTGGACAAAGGCTCTCGTAATGTGCGCCATTACTAACAATCCTTTGCCTTCCGCATCCAGTCCGCATTATAACATTACAAATTAATTGTGCCTGGTTGGTATCTTGGCTTATGTTAAATTGTGTAACTAATTTTAACCCAAAATTGTATTGTTTTAATTCCAATTTTTATGTTCTCAATTGACGCAAAGACTACTGAAAGAATTTTATTATGTTTTTAATGGTCTTGTTCAAAATCTGGCGTATGTTTGATCTCAATTGATTGAGTCAAACCGGAGACAGTACAATCAAAAATAGAACCATGTAACCGATATCCAAGCCGCTTCGGGGCTTTAAATAGTGTGATATAAATCAAATCAAATCAAATAGTTTATTTGCTAGAATGTGGTACAAGAGATTTTACAAAATGCTTTGTTTCCTCACATTCTGCCACATACGGCGTGCAAATATTTATGAGAGGCGCAAAAAAATAACTTATTTCAGTGTCAACAACCTGTGTTCCATTTTTTGTACCTACTGAACTGCTTATCATAGCAATCTCAGCAAATATTTAAATATACAGTAGGCCAACTTCATACGAGTGAAAACACACACGCATAATACACAAATAGTACCTATAGCTGATCTTTAGATGATACTGCTCTAATATGTTGCAGGTACCAAAAGATTTTATATTTTTCGGACATGGGCATTTGACTATTTTAAATCGATATTACTATTTGCATGAAATTTTTAATATTATTCTTATTTTATTTTTATTGCAATGTAACAATTTTGACCATTATATTATTGCATGTATGAGTGTTTTAAAGCTTGTTATTTGTATTGGATAAATATGTAGGTATGTTTAAATATTTCCAACACAATGTAAATTGTTTATGAAAATAAATCAATCAATCAAACTCAGTTACGTCTGTCATCAAAGCGTAGGAATCAGAAACGATTAAAGTGAGTTGAGATTCTCGTAAGAGGATAAATGCTAACGTTATCATCATCCGAGCGGCTATTCTGATCGCATCCCAAGCTTGCAATTTCCCCCAGTCCACACACTCAGTCTTTCTTTCATAACAAAATTCCAACGGATATCCCACCCCGCATCTTCTATTGGTAGAATAGAATGACAAATGCATGGGATTCAACCTTTATGACATGCGTTATCGTCTGTCATAAACTTCAAATCCCATACATTAATCATTTTCCTAAACACCGGCCAACTAATTGCCACTTGTCTCGAGGGGCTGTGCCACTGATTATGTCGGACTATAACTGACGAAAAACCGCACGCCGCCGACTTAGTAGGCTAACTCTTTTAAAGTTTTACCAAAAAATATTGTAGGTACAGAAAACCGCGGACATAATAAACTCGTGTTGAGATCCCGTCGGTGAGTAGGGTAGCCAGAGCTCCCTGGAGAGTGTGAGAAGACCAAAGGTTATTCCTGCTTTGTCTTATACACTGATGACACAGTAACTCTCTGTGTTTACAGGGTCGGCAGCACGAGTGTGACTCCCCTGGTGCTGCACACGTCCATAGGCCACGGTAACCACTTTCCATCAGGTGTACCGGGAGCTTGTCTGCCACCTCAGTCACTAATTACCTAACAGATGTAAATGGTTTAAAAAAGACGGGTTGCACTCTGGGAGTGCCGGCAGAAGTGAAATTTTTTTCTTTCTTTCTTTCTTCGTCATATACATAGAAAAAGATAAAAAGAACATACTATACCATACCATACCACATCATACCATACCTATAATATAGCGCCAGTTATAGAACCTATCACTAATTTTCTGCTAATTTTCTGTCAGAAGAAATTAATAAATTACAAAAAGAAAAAATTATCACAAAAAGTAATAGATTACAAAAAGGAAAAATAATCACAAAAAGTAATAAATCACAAAAAGAAAAAATAAGTCAGAAGGCCAGGTTTGAACCCGGTACTATCTGATACCATAAGGACTTACAGTCGAAGCGGTTACCGCTAAGCTACGAACCTATTTATCGTATCTTGCAAAATAGACCGTCTGTAGCTAATGTTGTATAACGTCAGTCGTCGGTTACGGTTCACAGGTCAAGCGATCCTGACGCGAGTTTTACACTTTTTACCCATCCAACGCTGCCAAAGAAGTTTTCACTTCAAAAAAGTTTACATATAGATATAAAATATACCCGTGTGCCTATTTCTTCGTAGAAATACATCCATACATTTAATGATACATACATTTCAGCAGGTAGGTTGTCCCCTAAGAACCTTTTGCTACAACTATAACGGTTAAAGTGCCATCTCAATGATATACTTATATAAGCGTGGAATGAACAAAAATAGTAAAAAAATAAAAATAAAAAACAATAACATACCAATAAAAGGTATGGACGCAACCAGCCCTCGTGAACGGTCAGACATCTGGAGGTCACATACCGCTGCAGGCAGCACCAGGGAGTGTGCTATCATTTCTATGATAGCTGCGATTAGACACAGAGCCAGAACCAAGCTGTACTTCAGGTTGTACCAGCCAACGCCTGTAATAAACATAATATAATCGAAAAAGGGTCTCGTGGGCAAATAATCAAAAGCAATTCAAACCTTTTCTTAATTGTGGTTTTTTTTATTCCACTGAGGTGGCAGGTACAAGCACATGGAATGTGGATACCGTGGCCTATGGACGTGTGCAACACCAGGGGAGTCACACTCGTGCTGCCGACCCTGTAATCACAGCGAGTTTTTGTGCTGTCAGTGTAGAAGACCAAGCATAAGTAGCTTTAGGCCTTCCCACTGACAGCACAAAAACTCTCCAGTGAGCTCTGGCTACCCTACTTACAGCTGGGAATACAATACCGGTTATTATGGCCGCAGGATTCTGTAGGGCGGAGGTACTTTCCCAGTCGGACTGCTCAATTAGACGGAAATACCGTCGTGTCTTCATACACACAACACATTGTTCCGTTGCCGCGGGCCGTCTCGGTCCATTATTTGCCGATGGAGAAGTGGCCTCTAGCATATCCCTCGCTCCCTGACTGACCCGTGACCTCTCGGAAGTCAGTCCCTCCGTCAATATTTTCCGTGAACCTGACTTCCTCATACCATTGGCGATATCTAAGTGCTGTAGTTAGACTACATGTCACACTTTCTAGGGCTCCAACTAGCCCTTACATCTATATTCGTATGGCCTCGAAAGGGTCTGTAACCCGACGGCTTATTGTTTATTTATTAATAGTTAATTAAAACGGTACATGACCAATTACAATAATTAACTTAAGCTAAATTACATAAAATGTCTTAAATTACTAAATTTGTATTGAAGACATCCTTGCGTACTTACTCTCGCAGAATGTCAGACATACACGCATAACTTCCTTCCATTTATCTGCAAACACGTCAAGGTCAGGGTACGTTCGGCAGAGAGGCCTGGCCAACAGGCGGTGGCGACATCTTACACGGTGTGCTGTGTATTTGTTAGGAATGTGTTCCACCGAGGCACCGAGGCATCGAGGTCTCAAACTCTTAAGAGTCACCCATTATAAGACTTACTTGGCTAATATTGGTTGACTATCGCCAATGGGTTTAAAAAAAGAAGAATACAAAACTCTGGAATGTGTTAACGTATTTGGTTTCCAATTAGCTTATCACATAAATCACATTATTATTATACGGTGACAAATACCTGCTACTTCAAGCGCTTTGTCCAGATCTGCTCCATATTTTTCTTGCTCAGTCAAATTTTGGGTCACTTTATTAACTTTAATTTCTCTCATATCTTGATCTCTTACTACCATTCCAGAATGTTCCACTTTAGCCCAAATTACTTCCAAATTATTATCGTTGTAAAACCATAATTCCTAAATTATATATACTTTTAGATCAGTATTACAAAATACACAGGTTTATTAAGATTTTGGTGAGCAGATTCTATCGTAAGTACACTTGAAATAAATCCACTGCAATTATTGTTCACTTATTTTGTAAAAACACAATACATACAACTAATATTATAAACGCGATAGTTTGCAAGTATGGATACTCTTTCACGTAAAACTTTGTAATGTAGCTTATACATCAGAGTAACACATAGGCTACAATTTATAACGATAACCGATAATATAGCGATAACCTACATCCACGCGGGCGGAGTAAAAAAAAGCAAAAGCTTTATAGGAAGAAAGAATCTAATGCTAGTATTATAAAACGATACTCAGGCAAAAATCTTGATAGAAAACCATTTTTGACTATGTACGGGCCACGTACATTATAAAATGCTAGCCTTAGCAACTTTCGCGGAAACGGAGCGGTCGCACCGATTGCCATATAATTGAACAGTACAACCTAAGATCTTACGGGAATCGGGCGCGACCAAACCGTAGCTTCGCGGCATAAAGTGTATCATTCGTGATCTATAATTACATTTCTAACTAAAAACTTATCTTTTATTTGTCGGGAATCGAACCCCCTCCAGACTACAGATTGTTTTTTTATACCACTGAGGTGACAAACAAGCACAAGGTTCACCTGATGGAAAGTGGTTACCTACCGTAGCCTATGGTCGTGTGCAACACCAAGGGAGACACACTCAGGCTGTCGACCCTGTAAACATAGAGTTTCTGTACCGTCAGTGTGGGAGACAAAGCAGGAATAGCCTTTGGTTTTCCTACTGACAGCACAAAAACTCTCCAGTGAGTTCTGGCTACCCTACTTACCGTCGGGAACATAACACGAGGTTATTATGGCCCTAGTATTCTGTAGAGCGGAGGTACTCAATTGGACGGCAATACTGTCGTGTCCGACCTCCAACAGCCATACTCGAAAGCTCTGTCTCCATTCCAGTTCAATTCGAGAATATAAAACGAAGTTATAGGGGGCCGAAAATGAGCTGATGCTCGACTTGGCGGTGGCACTGCCGTGCCACCAGATAGTGACCGAGTGTCTCCAATACGGGCTGTTATCTTTTCTTTAAATATTTTCAGAGCGTACTATGTATTTACAGTGTTTAGTTTATAAAAACAGGTCGAGTGCGAGTCGGACTCGCGTTTGAAGAGTTCCATAACATTTTCTATATCTGTCTGTCTGTCTATTTCATTAGACACTATATTATTTACTAGCTGTTGCCTTAGTGCGCTTAGTGTTGTGTGAACATAGTAGCTTTATGCATGCAAAGTCTCACCCCGATCGGTTCAAAATTGACAAAGTTTCATACAAACTTTCATCCCCTATTTTATCCTCTTGGGGGTAGAATTAATCAAAATCCTTTCTTAGCGAATGCCTACGTCATAACATCTACCTGCATGCCAATTCAGCCCGATCCGTCCAGTGGTTTGGGCCGTGCATTGATAGATCAGTATGTCAGTCAGTCAGTCACCTTTGAGTTATATATATATATATATATTTAGATTTTTATCCTGGTTCGGACATTTAATGCGTAGAAATGACAGTTATGTCATAAGGAAGGCATTATCTATGAAAGTGGATGGCTACAAGGACAGAGGAAGACCTAAAAGAAGGTGGATGGACTGTGTGACAGATGACATGGTTAAGAAGGGAGTGAATGTTGATATGACTGCAGACTCCAAATAAACTTGAGACAAGGGCAGGAGAATGACGATGAATATATATATTTTTTTGTTTCATCTGTCCCGTATGAATATCAAGAGAATGAGACGAGCGCGAGCGACGTACTACCGCCAACGCTCATAGTGGTATCTTGCTCGCTCTCAGCGAATAAAGAGAATGCGCTTTCTCGTTTTTAACCCCGTCCCCCGCCAAACTGCACGGACTACGAGAGCAGCACAACGCTTGCAGTCGGTTAATAGTTTCTTTCTTTCCTATCCTTTGCGTACGGAGCTCTAAAAACCTGCGAAATATACGTGATATTGTTGAAATGTTTATTTTTTGTACATAGAAGATATTATGTACGCTCTTTTTAGTAGGTTTTTCAACATCTGGAATGATGGTCCTTATCATCTGGACTCTACTTTCGCTTTTTAATATCCAGCAGGCTGTGCTTAATTGACAGGGCGATATAAAAATTTAAGGTCTGTATGTGGCTCCATCAAGATTTGCGGAACTCAAGCTGCTTCCCGAGACAAGTATACAGTAATCCAGGGCGGCTTATTGTCCAATAGAATGACGAATGTGGGATTTGATGTTTATGACATGTATGTCATATATACGTCAAATCCCATACATTTCTGATTCTATTCTACAATACGTCGGCCAATGAAAATATCCACATGTCTAAAGGGGCTGGTTGTATTCGTTACACTTGTTGATTGATAGATTCTGGCGCAGGCTTGCTTAACAGCGTCAGGGGAATCGACAATCTCACCCGGAAAAGCCTTGGGATTGGGAACCTATTCCAGGGATGAAGTTCCGAGGTATATGATTTATGAGTAATTTTTAGGGTTCCGTTCCCAAAGGGTAAAAACTTCGCTGTCCGTCCCTCCGTTCGTTTGTCACCAGGCTGTATCTCAAGAACCGTAATAGCTAAACAGTTGAAATTTTCACAGATTGTGTATTTCTGTTGCCGCGATAACAACAAATACTAAAAACAAAATAATAATAATAATTATGGGGGCTCCCATACAAAAAATGTGATATTTTAGCCCTTTTTCATGCCCATTTTCAGTCGCCGAGCTAGATCTCAAGAACCGTAATAGCTAGACAGTTGAAAGGACATTTTTCATTTTGTTAGATATTTTGGCTAAGCATGAACAACTACTTTTCAACCAAATCTGATATGGAACTTGTACCTCACACTAATAACTAACAGATTTTACTAATAAAGTTGTATCCAGGTTCACACATCACCTTTTATTGACAAGTACATTTAGCGGGTTCATGTTAATAAAACATCCATTTTAATTATTATTTTTTGTAAATCTGAGTCATATGTTAACAGAATGTAGTCTAAAACTGTGCTGATGGACTAATATTGACTTTATATCTTGTCCAGGTCATGAACCAAATAATTGTCATTACATGAGCACAGCAACCCTCCGTCCTTTTGCCTACAATAAAATATAGCTTCTCTGCCATGGTTATTATGGTAGATTCTTTTATTTATATGTCTACTATCAATTTTAGCTATCATAGCAACTGTAAATTGGCTCAAGGATATCTAGGTACCCTGCTGGCTATCTTTAGGTAAGTAAAAGTAAAAAAATCTTCAGGCAGGTATAGATAGCACATTATTTTGACGTGGTTATGGATGGAATGTTGCTTGATCAAATCTTTGAGTATTGATAACATATTTGGTGTGCTCCGTATAACTGCAAGTAAAAACATTCCTCATTAATATTCAATATTAGTTTATATTCATCAATAATAGCTGCGACTGGGATTAACGCTAGGATGAAGAAGATAAGTTTATATTCATATCGCTTTAATTATTATTACCACCAACCACACATTTAATGACATAAATAAGAAATAGTATGTTAACCCTAGGTTATAAAGTGACACCGAACAGTCTTGAAACCTGCAGGACAACTATGTCTTACTATACAATTACAATCTATAAAACAAACTTACTTGTCGAGGCTCAATCCATACTACTATATCCATACTACTATAAATGTGTGCTTCTCGTTCAGTGCCAGATTGGAATGAATGCGATTTTGTTTGCAAAATGGAACTTCCAAAGTTGGCACACACTTGCTGACGATACCCACCACTGGTAGAGGCTCCTACATTCACTTGAGTATTTGAATCATATAACGCCAAAGTTCAACAGGTAGGAGTTACATACAACACTGTTATCTTCGATCTGGAAAACGATTTGAATTAGCTACTATACTTTATAGTTGCATTACATATTGACATGCTAATATAATGAGGAAGAAACGTACCACAAATCGGCTGTCTAAAAACAGAAAAAACTTCAGTGAGACGAAGAATATGGCTATTGACTCGTCCTTGGGCTAGGCTGCAGTCGGTGCCACAATTCAAAGTTCTTAAACATGTAATGCAGTCCCATGTTGCGTTCAGTGTCAATATTAAAGCCAGTGTTAAGGTAGGCGCGTCAGGATCGTCAATAAACGGAATATCCAGGATTCATTTTCAATTATCAACGTATCAGGCGTATCAAAAGTGCCAAACGAAAACAAGGAACAAGGCGAAAGACAGCTGTTGTCTGTGTTGCCATATATATTTCCCAAAATAATTATGATAATCGGCATCGATTAATGAGGAATGAAGTAAATAATTCGATTTATTAATGTTTAATTTAGAACTAAGTGTTTAAAATAATATTTAGTATGATGTAAAATATGACTGTGATAATATATTAGTACTTATTATTATTCAAATAGGGACAGTTTTAGGGAAAAACCAGTATTCTAATAATATGTATCGATTATATATATAATCGATTATTTTTATTAAATATATCTTGGCAACATTATAAGGAAATAAAATGGATAACCAAAAGGCTGAACCTTGAAATTAATTGAAATACTACTTATTCAACGAAATAAGTTGATACAAAAATCAAACACCAATATCTTTATAAAAATGATATTTAATTAATGGCACTAATAACCATTTGCAAGCATCTTGTTCACGATAGCCGATTATGAAATATGTCCTTTGCACAGATTATCTATTTTTACTGTGGCTACAACAACAAATACTAAAAATAAAATAAAAATTATATTTAAGCGGGGCTTCCATACAACAAAAGTATTTTTTGCCGGTTTTTGCTCGATATTAATAATGGCTACACGTAGACGCTAGAAATGGTTACAAATTATTAAGCTTATATATTTACTTTAAGCCTTTTTTTGGTAAGGAGCCCTTCGTGCGCGAGTCCGACACGCACTTGGCCGGTTTTTTAATTCTTTATTGTACACATAAATTACATTTACACAAGTTGATTTTTCTACCAGCCAACCCTATATGTTCTTGCTTAATATCTATCCCTGTACTAAATTTCGGTCTGATCCATGCTGCCGTTTGGGCGTTATTGAGTAATACATCACATCACATTTGAATTACTTATTATAGGTATCAGTAAAAAAATGTACAAACATTCATTTAATGTTTATTTATTCATTTAATCAGTCAGTTTTCAACTTATTTATAAATAGAAAAATATATTTGTAATGTCACGTGGTTTGTTATTTCTGGTAGGTACTAGTAATTAATTAGTAAAGCTTCGGTGGCTTCAGCTAGCGTCGATAGATTTTTGTGTTGAGTTTGGTAACAAGAATGACAGGATGCCGCACACTGGAAAGAAAAGAAATCGATAAATTATATTAGAAATAGCACAGTGGGATTGCGAGGGAACAGGAATTCGCCCTTCACCCTCGAAGGATATAGTTTGAGAAATATAAGAAGCTATTCCGCAATCCCTCTCCGAGCCATTACCAAGCTTAGTACCCCTAGCACGAAGATCTATCGTAATCGTATCGTATTGTATCGGTTAAAGTTACTATATACATACACAATACTAAAAAAAATAAAACTAAAAGTTAAAATGCGTCGTGGAATTCATCCGCATCGCATGCCTCTTGTGGTAGCGTTCCCAGAAGACTAGCAGAATTGCCACGTTGTATGGCAATGCTTAATCTCTGACCTAAAAAGAGGCCAGCCTTCTGGTCGCGAGAAGCGTCCTTGAAGAGATTGTGGGCGCTCGGACCCCAAGGCCAAAACGTTTCGCCTCCAAACGACACAAATTCATAATCTCTAATGTGATTGAAGTATTTGCGCCGCTTAAGAGCCTAGATTTTTAGATTGTGTCGTCTTATATTTTGGCAACAGCAAAAGCCTTTTCTGTTGCTCTAAAGGTCGTCGGTAATGCAGATGAAGGGGCACAGCGAGCAGGAGAGCAAATAAGACATGGACTGGGATTGGGCCCCATAGTTGCAGAACTCTTGCAACCGGTCGATAAAGCCCCATTTTACCATGTTTTCCCTGCCCCAACTTAGGTTCGCAGGCGGTTTAAGGACTTCCAAATTGGCTACTGGAGATGATGTCCAGGTGGCAGGTCTTCGCCTGCTCTGATGAAACTTGCCTTGAAACTAGATGCTTGTCTACCCACCTTTGCTCATTCACTCGGTGTGGGGGACTGTCTGAAGCCAGAGTGGATCTCATGAAACTCCGACGGCTTGCCCAGTAACGCAGGGTCTAGGCTGATCATCTTTAAATCACCTAGCTACCGACGCGCGACGCTTCGTTACAACTATGCCAAAGCCTCGTCTGTTACAACGGGGGTACCGACTAGCAAATGAGCTTGGCTTGAGCCGCAGAAGCAAGGCCCATTGTACCCAAATACATAGATACCTTTGGACATATATCTTAAACCTAAAATTTACTCTATACACGCGTGCAGTACGCGATTTTTGGGTGTCAACGAGTACAAGACGAACTCAAATTCACTATCGAACGGGGAGGTTATGTCAGGCTCGAACCGAGTAAACCGCTAGACCGAAGATGAGGTTGTCGACGACATATCCCTTGCACCCCGGTTGACTTAGGACCATCCCTCTCGATCTGGCCCTCCTCGGGACCATGTCCCGGGGTAATCCTTTAGCAGGCACTTTTGTGTGAAGAATATTTATATAATAAGTAGGTATACTTACAAATGAGCAGTCCTCCAAATAGATCGAACATTGTCTCACATGCGTTGTTGATCAGAAGCCCAGCCATCGTGTTGGCGGCCACCGAGCCCACGGTGCCAAGCATCATAGCCAGGGTCAGCGCCATACCGCTGTGATATCACGATAAATATTAAATTATTCCGTAAGAAAGTTGATGGTGATGGAATGTTAAAAATGGAGGTAGGAAACGACGATATTTTCGTCTTCCGTCCGTAATAGCTTCCGTAATAACTTCGTGTTGTGTTCTCGAGAGCACACTGGAGAGTTTTTGTTTTGTGAGTGGGAAGACTAAAGGCTTTTCCTGCTTTGTCTTCTGCACTGACGGCACATAAACTCTCTGTTCTCACAGGGTCGGCAGCACGAGTGTGACTTCTCTGGTGTTGCACACGTCCATAGGCCACGGTAACCATCTACCATCAGGTGAGCCGCGCGTTTGCCTGGTACCAGACGGCGGTATAGAAAAAAATCACGCCTGTGATTCCCTGGAGGAGTAGGCAGACGTGTTTCAACACCCACATATCACCAACTATGATTTTCATCTTCTATAAACACTTTTTAGTGAATTGTGTGCAGTTATAATACTTACCTACTAAGATCTTTGTAACCATATTTATGAGCAAATAAATTCTACTTCATTTCTATTTCTATAATAACGAGAATGTTCACACGTCTATAACAAAATAGTTTTATTTTGTCTTTCCATATATCTTCTTTCTGTCTGTTTGTTTCGTGTAAACTACAAAAACACTATGCCGATTTTCAACAGAATTTTACACAAATGGCTCCCTTAGACTACTTTTAAATTCGAAAAATCATAAGGCCTTTATATTCAAAAACTTTGATGCCCAGAACTAAACCCCCATAAACAAAACACGCTGGCACTGCTAGGTATTAAATAAGAATCATTGCACCCTACACTCACCTCAGGTGTGTAGGCATAAGTTCCACTATATACCCTTTAACTGATCCTATTGTTAGCACCAGGACCGGCAGTGACGACAACAGGACACCGAACACGATCTCATTGGTTATAAAGTTGAACACTATACAAAATGCCCCTGTAATTAGAAAATGAATTATTTCTGAATATCGATAAATATAAGAGGTAGGACACAACGGAACCCCCTCCAATTGAGCAGTCCGACTGGGGAAGTATCTCCGCCCTACAGAATACCGCGGCCATTTACCTCGTGTTGTGTTCCCGGCGGTGAGTAGGGTAGCCAGAGCTCACTGGAGAGTTTTTGTGCTGTCAGTAGGAAGACCTAAGGCTATTCCTGCTTTGTCTTCTACGCTGACGGCACAGAAACATTGTGTTTACAGGGTCGGCAGCACGAGTGTGACTACCCTGGTGTTGCACACGTCTATAGGCCACGGTAACCACTCTCCATCAATACTATTGTGCAACGTCATTGCATTGTATGCATGAATATGTCAATTTGCATTGATTTGGATATTTCCGTACCTCCGAGAGCACATTAAGTCGTCTCGGTATCAGTTGTCATACGAACATCTATGATAGTTGTCACAGATAGTTCGATCCTTAATAAGACAGACAACTAGTATAGCTGCAATACTTCAATATCGCCAATGGGTTGTGAAGGTTAGACGGTAATCACTTCACGGAAAATGACGAAGTTCCAGGAAAAATTGGACTCCACTCCGAGATGAGGGCTTCGAATACGACTGAATAACGCTAGGGCGAAGAAGAAGAGTAGATTATAAAATCTCGGTTGGATTGCGTTCAGGGATCAGCAAGTGCATAGCCGGGCAGGGGGGATTGTGGTCGCAGCACTACTGGGACCGGTGGGTGTCACGCGGTGCTGCGACGACAATCCTCTTTTGATGATGCCGTCAAGCTGAATGCCACCATTATTAACATGGTACGTGTATATAATGGCGACAGTCTTTCCTGAGACTTTGCCTTCAGCTTACCATCAGGCGAGGTGAAGTCAAAAAGACGTATATTTATAGAATGTAGAAGAACGAATTTTGATGCGGTTTCGTTTTGTTTGAATAGGTCATAGTCAGATAAATATTCACCAGATGCACAAGGCCAAAATTTTCTAAAGGGGTAAACCGCCAGCCGGTGGCAAAATCTTGCCTTTTATGAAACGGCCATAGTAATTTTTTATCGAATTAAATACCTTTACCACGGCTTCCCCTTACAGAGCAAGCTGGCAAGAACGGGATCCTTATATTCTTGCCGGGTTGCTCTGTAGGGGAAGCCGTGGTATTCTCCGAGGCATGCTTACCAACGACAAAATAGCACACAACAAGCAGGTTCTTCTTGCCGATAAACTTGATGGTGGAGCTGATGATGATCACCAGCACTGCGAAGGCAGCCTGGGCGATCGAGCTGATCACCAACGAGTGCTCGTCTATAGCGTCTTTGCACTTCACCTCTTCAGTGGACGACTGGAAAGGAATGAGATTGATATGTTAATACAACCACAGATGTATATAATTCTTATATAGATCAAGAACAAAAAATGGTTACACTCGCAACTTCGAGAAGCAGGCTGGCAGCTTTTTAGTTCAGGAGTTATAACAAGATGGCGACATTGTTATGGCAAACCTTTTAAAGTTTTTAGTATTAAAATTAACTTATTAAAAATAAGACATACACTGAACACATTATTGTGTATGACTGAATAAAACTGTGAATATTCTAATCTATATTGATTCTGTCAAGTTATGCAGTAATTGAAATAGTTACAGACATAATGCACTGCAGACACACACAGAATAAATAGCACGATTGTCAGGAAATCTTTATTTATAACATTATTAACGAGTTTTATATGCTTATTGGTGTCCCTCACTATGGGTCTCTTAAACAAACTCAGAGTCGCTCAACGAGCTATGGAAAGGGCTTTGCTCGGTATTTCCCTACGTGATCGCGTCAGAAATGATGATATCCGTAGGAGAACAAAAGTAACCGACGTAGCCCAGCGGATTAGCTCGTTGAAGTGGCAGTGGGCGGGACACAGCGCGCAGAACAGATGGCCGATGGAGCAAAAGAGTTCTGGAATGGCGACCGCGTACGGGCAAACGCAGTGTAGGACGCCCAACGGCTAGGTGGAAGGACGACCTCATCAAGGTCGCCGGGAAGCGCTGGATGCGGACTGCTTTGGATCGGCCATTCTGGAAGTCTATGGGAGAGGCCTATGTTCAGCAGTGGACTGTGTATGGCTGATATGATGATGATATGATGATATGCTTACATGCTTACATTATCATGTGTTTAAGTTCTGAAATAATTTACGTCATTCTAAGTCAGCAAATAAGCGTTTTAACATGGTTTTAAAAGGTGGTGAATTTAAGTTTGAATTTTTTGACATAAAAAAAATCTGGTAGCAATTTTCTTTCAGAATTCGTTAAGGAAGGTCATTGGTAGTCTACGTTTGGTTTTGCGTTCGCAGGTTCGTAGAGTTCACCGCCATCTTGAATTTAACGTTGAATTTTCATTTGCTGATTGAGTCGTTATACGAGTAATATTATACGAAAAATGGCAATGTAAAAGTTGTTTAGAAATAAATTTCTATATTTTGGTAGGTATCTACTCATCATTTTCCCCTAGGATCGATATTTTATTTAATCATGTCCCAAAAGATTGCGATTTTTTCATAAAATTGCTGTTTCATTAAACTTTACTAATACGATGGAGAATAAATAATGCTAAAGAAAAAGAAAAAAAAAATATTTTCACCAAATCGAAAAAAAAAATATACCTTATGTGTACCAGGAATACTACCACGGGCTTACGGCTCCGGGAGCGTTGCCCTTACACTCGGTATTAGGTATAATATGATAGGTAATAATTAAAGAGGAAAGATTTGTTTGTAACTAATCAACATGAGTGGCTCAATCGAAAAAAATGTTTCACTATATTGAAATATACCCACAGGAACATGAGCTACGTGGGAGGAACTGCGGTGCGAAACTAGTATATAATATTCATGTAATGAGATAATACATTACATAACAAGTTCTTGCTATACATGTATAAAAAATGTACATCAATGAACAGTGTAATAGATTACACGTGCCAACAGGCGATAGATGAATCTGTTTTTAATTTTATAGTTTGTATGACAACTACTATCACTATATGACAAACTACCATCCTTAGTAAAATCGCGAACATGGCTGCTGAAAAGTAGCCGAAACGCCGGTCTAAATGTAAATAATAACAAATGAATCGCGATAGAATCAGTTAAAAAGTTTTATTTCAATGAGAGATATTCGCGTAAACTTTAAAAAATATCTATAGTATTAATTACGTCATACTTTGACCCTCTGTGCGCCATTTTGCCTAAAAAAGCCACTGCCAATCGCTAAGCTTTTACCGGAATTGACCTTTTCATGCGGAAATCCCATGAATCTTCCATAAATCCCCCCCTCTCCTCGAACCAACTAAAAGGATTGCCCGGATGTAAGAAGGCCCAATAAAGCAACTCTCTTGCATCCCGACTGACCCTGTGGATCACTGGTTTCGAGATGGCTCCTCTCAATTGTGAGAACCACGGCAACCCTAACTTGCCCCGGAGAGGGGGAGAGCGATAGGTGACCTTAGTGTTTTACTAAGGTGCACCCAGTGCGAATGGGACGGGTGAGCAAAAACGCAGTGGGAGAGCAGGTGTCGCGAGCGAGCGGATGGACGCAAGTCAGTTTGCGTTTCTCGCTCGATTTGTTCGGAGATTTAATAAGTGCCGTATTGGCTCTGCCACTTTTGTGAAATTTCAGTTATTCAAATCATTTGAATCGAAAAGTAATTAACTATGGTGGGAAATAAAAATAATAAACCTTATCACTAAGCCCTTAGAATATACGTACCTGGTTCAAACTGGTGTTGATGACCTGGCACGCCGTCTTGCCTGCTCCGCCCCCACTCATGACTCTGTTTAGCACGTCTGGGGCCCAGATGTACAAACCGTTCAATCTATAATATCACCATAAATATTAAAAAATAAAGAAAGACACACATACAAAAATAACTTTTGGAAGCAGGAAGAAGAACCCGATTGATTCTGAAAAGATCGAAACAAGCTTTATATATTAGGCGGTGCCCATTAATTTTCATCTCATTTGAAATTTGCGACCGGAAATGGTGCGCACCGTGCATTTTGAAAGGAACTTCATCCCACGCACGCTCAGGTTGTGGAATGAACTTCCTGCCGTGGTTTTCCCAAGCGACTACAATATGGGGTTCTTCAAGAAGGGTATTAGAAGGTATCTACAGGGTCGGTAGCACGATTGTGACGCCCCTGGTGTTGCAAACGTCCATAGGCCACGGTAACTACTTCCCATCAGGTGGGCCGTGTGCTTGTCTGCCACCCAAGTGGCATAAAAAAATGGGTACCGTCTGCTATAAAACTTATTTCGATCCTTTCAGAATCAGTCAGGTTTTTATTTACATATAGTAATTTATTTTATTTTATACTTTTAAGTTATGACATATTAATATTTTAGTAATCGCCTTCTAATTTCCTTCATTTTGATACCGCACTCGATAAATTTGAGTTAAAATATTTTTTTTGCCAACAAACATTTTGGCCCCTAAAATCTAACATATAGCTTTTGTTTACATTTTAAGTACCCAAGATACATTTGGTGACGAATACCTTTCATTTGAGATATCAATCAATGAAATCTATATAGTGGTTCTAGATAACATAACCCTTCTTAGCAGTCGAGTGAAAAAGAAACCAAAAAGCACGCTTCAATAGAAGAAATGCATGGATTGCAATAATCTGTGCACTCCCGGGTTTGCTGGAAGAGAACTCAACCTTGAGGAGGCTTTAGCTAAGCTCGCCTTCAATTCGATAATTTGTATAAATGTCATCAGTGTACAATAAAGAATAAAGCAAAAATTCTAATCAAAAAGCGTATTCGATTTTGAAGCCTAGTATCCACTAGGCAAGAACGTAACGCATTTTAAACATCTATTCAAACCATTAAGGCGCCGTACATCCGGATATCAGTTTACCGGACGACGGCCGGACGATATAAATCTGTCAGTTAATCGCAATAACCCACACACTCACAGTTTCGTTAACGATTTTGGACTGACGACTAATACGATCCGATAGTGTGTGACCGCCGAACAATTCCAGACAGTCCTAGGCCGTCAGGGCGAACGAGCACACACCGGCAGGCGATCGTACGGCGGCAAACCGTCGACTCACAACTGCTAGTGTGTGGTCGCAAAACTGACAACAGGGAATTGCCGGCAGGCCAAAATCAGCTTAGGTCTGCAGGCCACCGGTTAGATCAGACACTGCAGGTGGACTGTTAATGAGTGGGCGCCTTTAGAGTAATTCTGCTGAGATAATATCACGTAACTATAAAAATCTTACAATCTTACAATAGTGTAAATTTAATACTTACACAGAATAAGTGCCGAACAATAAAAACCCGTTTAGAAGTATCCACTTTGAGTACGACCACATCAAGAAAGGCGTCGTTTGCTCTTTCAGAGATACGATAAAACTTCCTTTTTTCCTCATATCTGGTGGGACAATTAACTGATTTATCTGAAAGAAAATGAATTCAATTAAAGTTATAAAATTATACTGATCCTGTTCCTGCAACCCAGAGGAACCTATGCCAGGAATAAAAAGTCTATGTGTTATTCCAGACTGTAAGCTATCCCTGTACTAAATGTATGGGTTTGACATAAACGTCATAAAAGTCATGACGTCATGATGTCATTAAGCGTGATTTAATAACAAACATACAAACATCTTCACAAACTTTTACATTATTAATATTATTAGGATTAAATTGGTTATTATTGTAATGGCCGGTGTACACATTGGTCCAACGTGCTGAGCCAGCACGTTGGCGCCAACGCTGGCGAGCCTACCGAATAGTGTCGGTTTTTCGTGCACACATCAAAGGATCTTGGCGCGCTGTGCTAACAGTGTTCACACGTTGCCGTCTTATTCAGTTTGTTGTTATTCGTCAGCAACGATGGTAGTGATGCAATTTGTGTTCCTGAACACTGGCGATGACGGGGAGCGGCGTGGTCAAACGATGAAATTTTGCAATTTATATAAGTATACAGAAATGAATCCATATCCATTTAATTTATGGAATCCAAAGCATACACAACACAAGAAAAAGAAAAACACACTTCTTTTGCGTTATTTATTTTTACTTACTTTACTTTGCTGCATATTAGGGTAATAATTTAACGCGGCTGCAAGAGATTCTAGGTCCATTTTTATCCAAACGCCAATGCATAATGATCTGTACACCAACATGTAAACAGCTACTTTGGGGTCTTGGAAATCTTGACCCAATGCATTGGCCCAACGTTGGGCCATAAATTAGATTTCGATTTTGAGAATTAGATTAAGAATGTGTGTGTGTGTGTGTGTGTGTTGTTTATGTACGTATGTACGTAGGAACCCGTGTGTGTGTGTGGATGTGTGATTCAGACTTCGGAGGTCGCTCCACCACCACAACCCCCATGAGCGTGGGCCCAGAGGTGACAAGTGAAGCAGAAGCAGGCCAGGGCGGAGGTGTGATGCGTTTCCTCCCCATTCCGGGGCCACACACACCCGAAAGGAGCATCTCGAAAATAAAAATGGTCCTGGGTCAGGCGAGGTTACAAGGGACAGTCGGTTAAAGTCCAACAATGTGACGGGGAGTTTATGACCCAGGGAATTTACGCAATTCAAAAAAAATGAGGGTAAGATATAAATGTGGTAATGTAAGTAAAAGTATGTTTCAATAACTATACTTACTGGATATTCCTCAGGTCTCTTGCCGTTATTGCCCGCATAAATATTCTGTAATACTTTAAGAGCCTCTTCATGCTTATCTTGGGTGACCAGGTACTTCGGGCTCTCGGGTCCGAAGCTCAACAGAAAAGCTGCTATCAATGAGGACGAGGCATACACCAGGGACAGAAGTCGCCAGGGTCTGAAGTAGAAGGCGCCCAGGTCTATTGAGAAGTTCAGCGGTAGAATTGCCCAGGCTAGAACTGAAAAGAGATAATAGATTTATACATATACCAATAGAAGGGGAAATTGAGCCCTAGTAGGATCTCCGGGGCCAAGAAAACCACACTTGCAAACCATTAAATCTTTTTTTTATACTACTCATGTGGCAGACAAGCACTCGGCCCACCTGAACGGATACCCCTCCCCCCCCCCCTTCGGAACCGAAGGGGGAGACACCAGAGGAGTCACACTCGTGCTGCCGACACTGTAAACACAGAGAGTTTCTGTGCCGTCAGTGCAGAAGACAAAGCGTGAATAGCCTTTGGTTTTCCCACTGACAGCACAAAACCTCTGCAGTAAGCTCTGGCTACCCTACTCATCGCCGGGAACACAACACGAGGCTATTATGGCCGCGGTTTGGAGGGCGGAGGTACTTCTCCAGTCGGAGTGCTCAATGGGACGAAAATACCATCGTGTCCTACCTCCTACAACTGCTGATCCTGTCCTCTCGGAACTGGAGGGTCCTTCCCGAAAAAGTCAAAAGTTGACCAAAAATCGTAAACCCATAACCATTGATAACCGCTGGAGCCGGTGTGGGGTGATTATGTCGAACTCGATTCGACTACAACGTACTCAGTCTGTAGATGGTAGGTTACTGAAGGTGCGATTGCCAGAGATATCTCTCGTACCCCGGCAGACCCAAGGTCATCTCGGTCGAGCTAGCACCCTTTAAGTATGAGGACCACAGTGTTCCCATCCAGCCCCCGGGTATGGTGAATGGCTTATTGCACCACCACCGTCTCGACCTGCTTCTACTAAGGTGACAGGCCTCATAAACTCACATAACAAAACAATTATCAAGCTTGCTGGTTATAGGGGTTAATATTATTGCAATATAAAACTTCCTACAGTTCCGGGTCCTTTAAGCGGGGCGTGAAAAAGCATCTGATGAGGCCGTCTAGCTGAGTGTCACCAATTTTAACATGGTACGTGTATGTAATGGTGACCCTCTTACCTGAGACTTTGCCTTCAGCTTACCATCAGGCGAGGTGAAGTCAAATAGACGTGTCCTATATATTAAAAAAATATATCTCAATTACATGTCTACGTAGAGTGGACTTTCGAATTTTGCTAGTTATATTTCGGGTTTGGTGTACATAAATAACCTGGTTTTTTTCCTATACCCTATCAGGTACAATCGGATAATTGGTTAACACATTTTTTTATTTACTTACGGGGCACCAGGAATGTTCCAGTCAGCTGGAGAGAGTTCATCAAAGAAATCATTATATCTCTGTACTTGGGCGGTAAAATCTCACTGATGAATGTGTAAGGAACTGCGATTGGACACGCCAAACTACAAAAAAAACAAAAACTTTTTATAAACTTGAACACATACAATGATTATCAACTATAGAGGCGTCATCCGTACTTTAAAAAGGCAATAAAAATTCGGCTTATTTATTTTACGCACCAATCAGAGAGCCGAAAGTGCGCTACGCAAAAATATCATATCTATTATTATCGTAATTAAAGGATGTATATTCATCTTGTTTATTACTTGGGGTTATTCCTTGTTCAAGTTAAAGTCATTTTTTGGTAGTAAACCATTTATTTTAGTGTCACACTCGCGTACCGGGTCGGCCATTAGCGGAAGAGAAAGAATGTTGCCACACTTCAAAAATGACACATTAAAAAATATTAAAGTGGCGTTCACATACAGTCTGTTTATGTACTAAACACATCACCTTCTAAAAACTGGTAACCCGTATCGTAATATATTTTTTTTCTCCTTTCTTCATGCAAGTAAGTAGCAATTTTTTATTAGTGAAACCGAAATTATCAAAATTACTCATATTCCCTCTAACCCCTCCAACTAAGTTAAAATTGCTTGTGCTAGGAGTGGGTTTACGTCGGTAATGTAATGGCTAGAATTTGAACCAGGGACCTGTCGATCGTCAGGCCGACCCCTTAACTACTAAGCTACCGACGCGACATTTTTATCCTAACTAACCAAACCGAATGGTTTATAGTATCTTATCTTTTACAGATTACAAAAACATAAATAATGCGTCATAAACAATATATTTTTAACCATGCAGTATTATTCTTCATGCAATTGTAAATATTAGATTTTAATCTAGTTAAAAAAAAAAGTGCAATTCGAACCATAAAATCACAATAAATGACATAAAGGCATGATTCCAAAACTGGCCGCACATGACAACTGCAGACGCATGCAGCTGATATTGCGTACTGCGGATACAAACATTACTCTTTTTTTTTCTTTTTTTTTTTTTGTCCGGGAAATCCCTCCTTAGCCGAGGGGGGAGATTATGGCGGAATGAACCGACTAAAGCGCACGTCGTCTGTGGGTCGTTGTGCTAGGCCGAAGGTGAGGTGGTCAGACGACATATCTCACGCAACCCGGTTGACCCAGGGCCATCCCTCTCGGTCTGGCCCTCCTCGAGAGGGAGGACCAAGTGGTCCCCGAGTACATACATTACTTGTTAAATTTCGATACGGATGAAGGAGACCATTGAGCAGCCGCAATTAATTATGCGTGCCTACATATTGCGGGCGTAAGCAGTCGCCTTCAGAATCAAACTAATTGTGAAAATGAAAATTATGTGCGACGAAATAAATTCGAACAAGTTTGATAGAAATGCCGATTAAAATCAAAGCATGTTATCTATAATTTTGTATTTATTTATGTATATTTTGTTATGATAACTTACAAACACTGTTATTCTCAAAACTCTCGAGTTTTGCAAATGGATACAAAAGATTTATTAGTTAAAATTCATATTTACAAAAAAAGAAATATTTATTATGGCCGAGCGGTAATGAACGCGGCCGCTAAGCAGGAGGCGTGGGTTCGATCCCCGCTCAGTGCAAATATTTGTATGGATGAATGTGGGTATTTGCATTGGTCTGGTCGTGCCTCGGAGAGCACGTTAAGCCGTCGGTCCCGGTTGTCATACAAACATCTATGGCAGTCGTTACGGGTAGTTGGAGCCCTCAAAAATCCAAAAACTAGTCTAGCTGCAATGCTTCGATATCGCCTTTGGGTTGTGGAGGTCAGGTGGCAGTCGCTTCACGGAAAATATCGAAGTTTAGCTGAACCCGCAGTTAGACTGGTAAAAAGCGGACCCCAGACTCCAAGTTGAAAAGCTTCGGATGCGACTGGGATTAACGCTAGGATGAAGATAGATATATTACTATAATAAAATATTGAAATAAAACTGAAACTAAAAGAACTATAGCTAAAAATAACAATTAACATGCGTCGTAGAATTCCTCCGCATCACATGCCTCTTATTAGCGTTGCCAGAAGACTGGCAGCATTGTCACATTGTATGGTAATGCTGATTCTCTGGCCTAAAAAGAGGCCAGCCTTCTGGTCACCTTGAAGAGATTGCGGGCGCTCGGGCCCCATGACTACCACGTTTCGACTCCAAACGGCACAAATTCATAATCTTCAATGAGATTGGAGTATGTGTGCTGCTTGAATTAATTTTTATTCAAATAAATTATTTCGTACTCAAGACTGTTTCAAGACCCGTTGATTACTTTTTGCATTATTGGAGGGGGGCGGACTGGACGCCAGAGCGCAGGTGCGGGGGTTAGGCAATCTTACACCCGGCGGGCGGAGTCGTGAACGTCAGCTTCTTTGACATGTATCTTTACTTCTATCAGAGCGCACTGTATACCTTGATTTGAACTGTATTCACCCGAAATATTATACTTTACTAGATACAACACATATTACCCGTGTGGTGACGGAGAAAGAATAAACGTGTCACCACCCCATCTCATTCGAAGCGTGTCGTATAAGGCGACTAACGGAAACATATATATACAGACGATATCACTGCGAGGGAAGGTAAACTCGAAATAAAACCCTGTACCAACCCGTCTGGCCAGCGTGGAGACAGTTGGCCAAAGCCTGCCGACATTGGGAGAGGCCTATGTCCAGCTGTGGACTGCAATAGGCTAATAGATTGATCTACTCAATTATATTTCTTAAATACATTGACTGATTGAACATATTACCAAAATACGAGTTCGTCATTATTATATCAGACTTGCTGTTTCACGCGGTTTTACAGAGAAGTCAAGATTCACCTTAGTGGCTCAAAGAATCAAAGAATCAATTTCGTTTATTCAGTTTAGGCACATAAAGAGCACATATGAACGTCAAAATTTTACAATAATGTCAAGAAATTACTAATATATTATTAAATTAAGTAAATAAATCATTTGAAAATGATTCTTTCGCTGGTTCGGTAAGTTGGTTCTACTGAGAAGAGACCAGCAAGAAACTCAGTGAACAATATTATAGTTTCTTTTTTTAAAACAATTTGTTTTTTTTTTTCATAGGTTCATATTGTGCGAGCAGGCAAAGAGATTAGGATGACCATGCATTTCTATCATTAAGGTATTCGTTTACTTTGTAATATCCTTTTTTCATTAAAGTCTCTTTTACTTCGATTTTAAACTTATTTAGTGGCATGTCAATCAGTGGTTGAATAGCTAGGTTCAGTCTGGGCATTCACTTATTCCCATGTAAATTGATTTGGTTATATTTATAAACGTCTTTCGTCAACAGTCTAGAACTAACTTGTGAGAGGTAATTGTGTTTTAATTGTTTAACCACTTGCCCCCATTGACCCCCTGAGTCAAAACATTACCTTTTGAGGTAATCACCTACTAATGGACCTATCCTCATTAACAGTTTACTTTATGAGAAAGGTGTAGTTTTACCAGCTAGTATGTGACGAAATAAAATGGTAAACTTGCATAAATTTGCATATAGCTGAAAATTAAACACACCATAATGAAAGAAATATCAAAAGCCACAATCGATTGGATATTTGTCTAATTTTTTACTCAAGGTCAAAGACAAGTATTGGGTTTTTCCGTTTTATAGCAAAAGTAGGTTAGATAAATTTGTAGATCATGCAATTATCAACAAAATTAAATGTTGGGATACCACTACTTACTTTTTTTAAAAGTACTTATCGCGATTTCAGATGTTTCGCTTCAATTTTTTGATAAAAATAGTAGCCTAAATTACGCTTTATAACATCAGCTATCTACAGTAAAAATCGGGCTAGTCACTTTGGAGACTAAGCGAATAAATCATGAGCATTGTGTTTATGGGTTAAACTAGTTTGATCCCGTTCCTGCTACCAATGGGAACGTTTTTCTGGGATCAAAACTAGCCCATGTGTTATGCCAGACTATAAATCTATCCTTGTACCACATTTCATACAGATTCGTTCAGCCGTTAGACCTTCACAAAAATCCAAACATTTTCATAAATTTGACATTTATAATAATAGTGTGTGACCTTCGGCTTCGCCCATGTGGATTTTTGTCCTGTTCCCGTTAACTATCGGAGCCTATTCCGGTATAAAAAGTCACAAGCTTTCACATTTATATAAGTAATAATTACTTAGTATGATAGGACAGTAGTGAAAATCGAAGATCAGCCAAAACCCGCAGTCAAACTGGAGAAAGTGAGTTTCAGACTTCGAGGTGAGAACCTCGAATGCGACTGGAATCAACACTAGGATGTAGAAGAAGAATGATATTAGAAACTAGGATAGGATAGATAAGCATTTGTTAAAAGAAGGATGTAGAATAATGGGAGTTCCATGTATATCCCGGGCGAAGCCGGAGGAGACTAGCTAGTTTCTAACAAACTTACCACAATGATGAAATGAATTTTGATATCGTGAAGCTGACGAGGTCTGGCATGACGCCACATAAAGCGCTGAAGACCCCAGCGATGAAGCAGCTGTACACCACCATATTCTTACGACCCTGGGTGTCTACCAAGTACCCCCAGGGATACGAAGTTATCATTATACCTATAAAAAAAATACAATACATATATAGAGGCTTTTTTTTACGTGCGGGAAATCCCCAAACTAACATAGTTTTGCTTTAAATACAATTATTATACACATGGTCGCAAACATCAATAGTGGAAAATCACTTAAAACTGATAGAAAATATAGCCATAACAATACGGCAATGGTCTACGTAGCAATGGTAATAATAGTGATAATGATAATTAATGAATAAAAATTACACCCATTAAAAGTTAAAAAACAACTGGCGCAAATTCAATATTTACTTACGACAGTGTTGTAAATTTTTTAAATTATATTATTTATATATGCCATTAGATGTCTTTTAAGTCCATTAGATGTCTTTTAAGTAAATAGTCATGTTAATCAAATAGCTACTTATACTAAAATAAAGGATTTTTTTTTCGAAAGTGTCCACTATTAGGCCCGTGTCCACCATTAGTGCTTTTCCTTACCGTTTGTTTGTCTGCTACTTCAATCAATAAATTAGCCAATTGCAATCCTCTGCTGGGCCTAGGCCTCTCCCAATATCGGGAGGCTGCGGCCTCCTGTTTCCACAGTGGCCTGACAAGTTCGTACAGGGTTTTATTTAGAGGTTTCCTTCTCTCCCAGTGAAATCTTCTGCATATCTTTCCGCCAGCCGCTGCTACCTAAATACTGTAAATCCAACGTACCTTTTTTTTACGTGCGGGAAATCTCCGGAGCACGGGGGGGGGGACTAAACCGCACGCCGTCTGTGGGTCGTAATGCTAGGCCGAAGGTGAGGTTTAATGCGACATATCCCTCGCACCCTGGCTGACCCAGGGCCATCCCTCTCGGTCTGGCCCTCCTCGGAAATCCAACGTACCAATATAAGGCATGGAAGCGACGAAACCTCTCATCTTGTCAGACATGTCTAGGTCGCAGGCCGCAGCAGGCAACACGATGGAGTACCCGATCTGGTCCAACACGAAGGCAATAGGCAGAAGTGACAGCACGAAGCTGTACCACAAGTTGTATTTGCCGATACCTAGAAAAATAAATACAAAATTTTAAAAAAATATATCTATACTCTTTACTAGCTGAAGCCCGGGGCTTTGCTAGTAAAGAGTATAGATATATAGGGAAGCTTTTACCTGAGAGTCTGGGGTCCACTTTACCAAAAAGAAAAGACGGGTAGCACTCCGGGAGTGCCGGCAGAAGTGAAAACTTTTTCTTTCTTTCTTTCTTCGTTATATACAGAGAAAAAGATAAAAAGAACATACCATACCATACCTATAATATAGCGCCAATCATAGAACCTATCACTAATTTTCTGCAAATTTTCTGGTGTGGGGAGGCGCGCATCTTCCTACGATGCACGCCGCCTCCTTGGCCTGCTTCTGCTAGGGTGACAGGCGGCTCCACCCGTCACCCTCGAACGTGTGCAACACCAAGGGAGTTACACTCGTGCTGCCGACCCTGTAAACGCAGAGAGTTTCTGTGCCGTCAGTGTAGAAGACAAAGCAGGAAAAGCCTTTGGTCTTCCCACTGACAGCACAAAACCTCTCCAGTGAGCTCTGGCTCCCTAAAAGTATCGAAGTTCTGAGAACTAATGAAGAACTTCTATATTTTCCGTGAAGCGACTGCCACCTGACCTCCACAACCCAAATGCGATATCGAAGCATCAGGGACACACCCTTCTTTGAATTAATAAGTATAATGTGCGTAGCTGCATCAGATGATATGAAACACTTAGGTACTATCGGTATGTATCAAGTTGCGAGGCCAGAGGGAGGCATTGGTGCGAAACGTACCTACTTATATTCTCCTTCCTATTTCTATAAATAACATAAGAGTGTGCCTTGTAAATAACATAAAATGGTGCTTAGTCTAGGTAGTAGGTAATAGCTAAATAAATATATATTCCACAACATTTCATACAAAGCTATAGATCCATAGTAAACGTAGCTTAACTTGCGTGTGTTATGGAATCTAGAATGCGTATAAACATAGTTAAATATGTTTTTTGTAAATACATACATATTATATATAGAAACATCCAGATCAATGCAAATATGTATATTTATACATCCAAATATTTGCTCCGAGCGGAGACCGAACCCGCGCCTCCTACGTAGCGGCCGCGTTCACTACCGCCACGCCACAGAGATATATTTTTTTTTTTTTTTATAAATAGGTCACGTCAATTTGACTTTACCTCGCCTGATGGTAAGCTGAAGGTAAAGTCTCAAGAAAGAGGGCCACCATTATATACACGTGCCATGTTAACAATGGTGGCTACAACTACAACAACAAGATAAAAATCTCTGACTTATTCAACCCACAACCAGTTGCTTTCCAAAGAGAAGGCTCTGACAAACTTTTTCTTATTACTAATCAATCAATCAATCATTTAGCCCACCGCAGACCAATGCTGGACATAGGCCTCTCCCAATGTGCGTCAATTCGTCCAATCCTTAATTCTTAATTCTTTATTGTATACATACACATAAAATAGTACAGTAACAGGCATTATTACATTTTGATGCACAAAGGCGAGCTTAACATAACAATAGTTTTAAAACTACATTTCTAAATAATTACACAACACTAAAAAAGAAAAGTAAAAGTTAAAATGCGTCGTGGAATTCATCCGCATCGCATGCCTCTTGTGGTAGCGTTCCCAGAAGACTGGCAGCATTGCCACGTTGTATGGCAATGCTTAATCTCTGACCTAAAAAGTGACCAGCCTTCTGGTCACGAGAAGCGTCGACCATACGCTTCGCAATCTCCCTGAAGAGATTGCGGGCGCTCGGACCCCAAGGCCCAAACGTTTCGACTCCAAACGGCACAAATTCATAATCTCCAATCAGATTGGAATATTTGCGCCGCTTAAGAGCCTCTGCAGAAGCTGCAGCAGCACCAGCACAGCCAGCCGTGCCAGGTAAATGGGAAGGGGCAATGGTGCCGACGCAAGTTGCGTCCCACACCAGAGTCCTACCCATTTTCCAAGGCATTAATGACATATCATCCGGTCTTTTTTTTTTAAATAAAATAAAATAAAATTCATTTATTTCAGGTATCACAAAACCCATATATGTATCTAGTCATTTTGTCAACAAGCAAATACCTTATTTCAATTTAGATAAATCACACTTTTCACAATTCAAACCTAGTAATTTATTAAATGATAATGCATTGTCTCAATTGAAGTTACAGATTAGATTATTTTGTTTCCAAATATTATTAATTAATTAATTTAAATTTGTGATAGTTAAAAATAGGATAATTTAATTTCAATAAAATAATGTCACAGCTATGGTCAATGCCTTCGTCGCGCGCCAAACCGTTTGGTTCAAGCACAGCTGGCACACCGGCGGTGACAAGAGGACGACGGATTATCTATTATTATCCTTCGACTTCCGCATCCAGTCTGTCCCAGCCACCTTTTTCAGTTCGTCAGTCGATCTGGCTAGGGGGTATGCTACCTAACGTTTGCCTTCTCGCTGTCTCCACTTCCTCAATAAAAAAATTTTTTCGTCGCCTCAAAGACGGATTTAAAAGGAAAAATTTGGATTGGTTCGGGCGAGGTCTCCAATCCAAATTTCTCCTTAGTGATCAAAGCATTGCCCCTGTATGGCAAAGATCGCGGGTTCAAACCCCGCCTAGCCCAATTAATTTGCTGTTACACCCGCATGGATGTCGCTTATCGCGTAGTGTTCCCAAGCTCTAATTCACCTCTCTACCAAATTTCATCAGGATATCTTCTTAAATTGCAAACATTCATGCCCTATTCTTCCCCTCCCCTTTAACCCCTCCTATCACGATAAAAGGGAGCCTATTTCCGTCCCTAAGCTTTATCCATCCCTGCACCAAGTATCACAGCGCTATGGCTTAGCAACAGAAATAATTAAACTATCGCTTCTCTGTATATGCCGGCCGGATTTGTTGACATTAATGATTACTGCTCCGCTCCCTTGAGCAGTAGCGTGATGATATATAGCCTATGTGTTATTCTGATGTATAAGCTATATTATTGTAAAGTGTTCTAGTAACTCAATTGGTCGCTGTAACTTGCTAGATCAAGTCACATCTTGGACAGTCCCTTTCCTTTCTAAATCTATATGCGTACACGCATTTTAATTACTAACATAAATTATAACCAATACGCCAATAATATAACAGTTTCCTGCGAGCAAATTATGGTAATACATTATTGTAAATAGATAATTTGCAGTTTTCCTGTACGCACCGGTTTATGCTCGCCACACTTATCTCGGTGTAATGATCGAGGAAAACTTTATTAGAAATTGTCGATTAGTAATTTTGTAAAAACCACGCGTATATCACGACACTTCCTTTCATTTTTCCTTGTCGAAGTAAAAGATGATTTATTGGGTTGTTCCGCCTTAAAATAATACCACGAGAACTCATACCATTCTTAAATCATACCAAATGCGTATTCTTACTCATACCGTTCTTAATTCATGCCAAAATCCATTCTTTTCATTTCATTGTATGACTTAAAAATACACGAAGTACGGATAAAAATACAAAAAAGTACGGATTGCACGATAATGCATCCAACTAAATTCGTTATTTTAATTAAGTCAGCTACATAGAATTTTAAAAAAAATCTAGTGCTACCCAATTGTTTAAAATTTTAAAATGTCTGTAGATAAATTAATATGATAAATTAGATGAATTAAATAAATAAAAGATAACATTATAAATTAAAATATTTATAATATTAAACGGGAGGATATTTTGGAGAGTAGCTTAAAAAAGAAGTTTAGATTTCGTATATATATTTTATTTCGTTATCAACCCACTTGTTTCAACCCACAAATTTAAAAACAATAATAATTCAGTTTTCATCCCACTGCCAAAAATTTTACGAACGAGCCCAAAAGGCTGGCTGGCGGTAATGCCACATTGTTGTTCAAAAACTTGGTTAGTTACGCCACTGCGTTACTTTTCGCCAATGAATTACGCAGTGGGTTTTCGCAAAATGACATATAATAGGGTTTTTCTGTATTTGTAATTGCACTTTCATCACTACGATCATCTTACAAGTCACTGTGCGGTCGTGACTTATAATATTATAAAATCTATTTATCCTCCTCTATTACTTAATCTTATTAATCTCATATCGCACAATGGTATCATCTTGTGAATTCCAATAAACAATAACTAGAGAACTAACTCATAACTCTCGCGTGCCATGATATATAATTAAGAAAACGCGAATTAGCGCGGTCACCTATAGGTGACCGCGCTAATTCTAATGGTATACCATGATCGCGTTAATTCCCGTTTTCCTAATTAAATAACTAAGGAAATAGTAAAAAAAAGCCCTACATTTTACACATATTGAGAACACTTGTACTTTTTTCCGGTTAGGTTCATTAATAAAATAGTACAAATGTTCTCAATGTGTAACAACAAATTCTACCAAGTGGCATCAATCAACAATATAAATAGCCCTACGTATTATTAAATCTTCTAAGGAATTTCGTTTCAATCTACATCTGCACTGGTGTTATAAAGAGGAAAGATTTGTATGTTTGTAATGAATAAACTCAAAAACTACTGTGCCGATTTAAAAAAATATTTCATCATTGGAAAGCTACGTTCACCCTGAGTAACATAAGCTATATTGGATTTCTACGGGAACGTTTTACTACCCGTGCGAAGCCGGGGCGGATCGCTAGTTTTATATAAATTATTGTAGTGCTCAAATAGTTGTAAGTATCCAGAGTAGTCAATCCTTCGTAACAATCAGTTTTCCGTATTATCTAAGTTGGTAGAGTATTTATATATGTAGGCCAACACGCTGCTCGATGGTATCTAATCAAATATATGGTCAAAATGATGTTAACATTGTCATTGCTAAGATGGTTTGACTACTCTGAATGTTTACAACAATTTGGAATTTTGATATTCAGATCATTTTGATTACTCTTATAGTAAACATTTTTCTAACGCTGACTGTAATGCACCACACGCGTTTAATGAAAAAAGAATATTACAAAGTAAACGAATACCTCAATGATAAAAATGCATGGTCATCCTAATCTTTTTGCTTGCTCGCACAATATAAATTTATTTAAACAAAAAACTAATTGTTTAAAAAAAGAAACGATAAAATTGTTCACTGAGTTTCTTTCAGTTCTAAACATGTCCTCAAAAATTATTGTTTTTTTGCTATTTTTGTGTGGAAAATCCTACTGCGGTTCACAAAATACATCTACGTACCAAGTTTCAACAGCATAGTTTTTATAGTTTCGGAAAAAAATGTGGCTGTGACACACCGATGCACGGACAGACAGACAGATATGACGAATCCATAGGGGTTCCTTGTTTTGCCATTCGGCTTCAGTAGCCAAATGGCCCTAAAGACTAAGTTTAAAATAAAATTCGACTAAAAAGCGAAATCGAACCATTACCAGGCGTGGTTCACTCCGCGCAGTACATTTGTTATATACCTACAGCGAAGTATCCGGCCGCCGGAATTAAAATTAGTCGAGTGTCACGCGCGCGCTCGTGTGAACGCTTGAGGTTTTTTCTATGCTCGCGCTCGGCTGGGATTTTATAAAAACATTAATTTTTCTCTCTTGATCGTGCCTACTTAAAGTAGGTACCGACCTAAGAATGGACAAGAAAAGAAAATATGGCAGACGATATTGTGTGGCGTTCGGCTGTTTGAATTCGAATAGAAATATACCGGATTTATCTTTTTTCTCACTTCCCAAAGATGCTGAAAGGCAAGTTTACCAAATTAATAAATCTTAAATTTTTAAGGTACCTACCTACCCATAACCCAACCTACCACTACTACTGCTCAGAATGCGTATCTAGACAAAAACTACTTATTTACCACGAAGTAGGTAGGTACCTAGCCAGCAAGATTTTTTAAATGGGAGGGTTATTGGATCGGACCCATCGGGGTCAACGTACTCCGCCGTCACCCGCCTCGACGTATTTTTCTAGTTTCGAGTGTCCTTGACGGGCATCACGCGCTGTCTATAGGTAGGTAGGTACCACTGACGATACCTATTCTACGTAATTTCTGTAGTTCCAAGTTCCTTCTTTTTAAACGACTTCAAAAAAGGAGGAGGGTCTCAATTCGATTTTTTTAATTTCTTATGTTTGTCCCTTCATAACACCGTCATTTATTAGTTCTTACCTACATAATATATGAACCATCGCGCTCGAAAGCTACCTTATAGCTTATAGGTAATATTTAGTATTCTTTGTTTATAGTCCGAGAGCTGAAGTAATAAATTTAATAGGTATACAAATGAATAGCATAATATTTAATATTATTTACCTGAACATGATAATTAGATACTTTGGCGCACTTTGGCTAGGCTGACGGGTATATAGACCAAGAGCTAAGGTTAAGTTTGACAATACAGGGTGGCCAGCTCTCCTGGCGAAAAAATTAGGCGCCCCATATTGAGGAGTATTTGAGCCACCCCCATGTATGTCCAGTGATTTTACTAGCTTAGGATTTAGATTTTTGAAGTTATACTACTTTTGGCGCACCTAACCTTTCTCGGCGTGGCGATTGTCAAACACTTAGAAAAATTTTCATTGTATAGAGACTGGACTATGGCGACTGCAACGGGGACTGTTTCTGTGACGGCGCCGAGCGACTACTGCGGTGACTGCGCTCCTCAGTGCCCCGTTTGCTTCACTCTAACCAATGACCATAAGCACATGTGTGTTTGCTCCGTAGTGACTACCATTTGTCTATTTTATTTTAGGCGCCGAGAGTGGCTGATTTTAATAGGACGAGAGGACTTACTAAGCAAAGAAAATTTGAGAGCTAAGCTACGAAGTCTGCTCCCACCATTTTGAAGATTCTGATATCAGGACAATCAAACAACTGAAACCAAATACAGTTCCAACAAAGCTTATAGTATCCGAGAACCGAGTTTCTAACGATAATATAGATTCAAATATGAACTGCTTTCAAAGCGCAGCGAGTCACATTCGATTTTGCTGGCAAATCAAAATAATTTACCAACATGATTTTTGGGTGTCGGCTCTCGGACTAGTTTAAGCCGTTTCGTGTTTGCGTCGTACGGCATGTAACTAAACACGTAAATGGTATGTTCAATTTAGCAAATACACTAAAGTGTAGTAGCAAAGAATACTAAATGTAGTAGTATGCTTATCGTCTTATGTTAGAATATGCGGACATTGTAATAAAATACTTTTTTCATCTAATACTAGGTGGGTATGTTTAAAGTTGTCATTTTCACATAAGTAGAAAAATCGTAACAGGTACATAACTGGACTGGTAATCAAATATTCAGTTCTTCACAAGAAGGCAACCCTAACAGCGTAAGAAGAGATAAGAGGTACGCGATAGAAAGAGACGAAGTAGTAGGTGAATAAAATTATAGGTACCTAATGTTGTGCGAGCTGAATTCCACCGTATTGCGTCGGAGCAAGACTGGAATTAATTAAATCTTCTTGCGCAGTGATCCTTCTGTACGTTAGTACTATTAATTATTCTGTGCCATTACTTTATTAAGCATTAATTTATTTGTTTAATACGTGTTTGTGTAATAAGACACATCAAGATTGATTACCTTTTTTTTATACAACTGAGGTGGCAGACAAGACCGCGGTCCAACTGATGTTAAGTAGTTACCGAGACCTATGGACGTGTAAGCACACGGCCCACTTGACGGAAAGTGGTTATCCTGGCCAATGGACGTGTACAACACCAAGCGAGTCACACACGCGCTGCCGACCCTGTAAACGCAGGGAGTTTCTGTGCCGTCAGTGTAGAAGACAAAGCAGGAAAAGCCTTTGGTCTTCCCACTGATAGCACAAAACCTCTCCAGTGAGCTCTGGCTACTCTACTCACCGCCGCGAACACAACACGAGGTTATTATGGCCGCGGTATTCTGCAGGGTGGAGGTACTTCCACAGTCGGACTGCTCAATTGAACGGTAATACCGTCGTGTCCTACCTCCTACCAATACCTTTGGTTAAGTACTTAAAACCAATTGAAGAACAGATTATAGTTTCTATCTATTCCGTAATTCTCGTAGTTATTATTCCCCGACTGCGAGTATCATTTAAACCGGAACAAGTTTCATTAACTATTGTATTGGAGGCTGTTGCAGATATAATTTTAACTTCCTTCCAAAGAACCCGAGAAAAAGGTCTTGACAGACAGACGGACAAGACAGTCGGACAACGAAGTAATCTTACAAAGATTCCGTTTTTTTTCCTTAGAGTAGAGTACATAATAAAAAGTATCCTAAACTCTTATCAAAATTATAGTCTATCTATGTGCCAAATTTGAACCAAGCCGTATTTGAGAGATCAATAACAAACTTTCACATTTGTTTTAATGGTAGATACTACAAGTTTTATCACAACATTCTTCATACTAGCAAGCCAGCAAGGGATATTTAATTTCTAATTTACAAACGAGTCTAGCTAAGGTGTATGACCTCTGATAGGATTTGAACCATCCACCGTTGGGAAACACCGTTCGGAAACTGTGCTTTCCACCCACTTCTGTGATGGGATAAGGGTCTAGCTTTTAAGATTTTAGTATCAAGAAGAAATGTTCCCTGTGTATAATTGACTTCATTAATCAACTGTATCGTAAAGACAAATATGAGAATTAAGAACAATTTTGTAGATAATTGCGTGATCTACAACCTTGTCTAACATACTCTTGCGATTATAATTGGTCTTTACGAAAAAAAATGCGAAATACCAATATATTTGAGGTTAATAGAAAAATTGCTTATGTCCATACGATGTTGACTTTTTATATTTCTTTTATAATGGTGTGTGCTAAGATCCCACCAATTTCCAGCTATTTAGCGAATTTATATAAGATTAAATTTTTATTTTAACTGGATTGAGAGCAAAGATGCATGATGTATGTGTGCATATTGGGCGGTATATTGGAATTAACTATTGTTTGACAAAAAACGTATGACAAACGATCATTTTACAAACAACGTTTGAAAAACTAATCATTTGGCAAACTTTCATTTCGCATACATATTGCCTCAAAAAGAATCATTTGAAAATTAAAGGTTTTGCAAATGTATATATATATTTCAATTGGTAAAAATTTATTTTAAAAATGTTCGTATGACACAAAATAAGGGCAGGTAACAAACAGTCATATAAGCAAGCAAATACCACGCGTGTATCATACAGTAGGCAAGTAATATGTAGCAAACATCGTTTCTGTCACAGCTCCGGCGCTGCGGGGCTCTGGCGGCCCCACACGAGCTTGTCACGCCCACCACCCATCTTTGGCTTGGCCGGCGGGCTTTATAACCACCTGCTCCTCAGCTCGTGGGCTGCCTCACCTCTCCGCGCCTGCGCGGGCCTAAATAACACCCTAGGGGTAGGGCAAACAAGACTACGTGAAGTCAGATTTGCAGAGATTCATTTCTGTCACTATCTTTGGACTATTCTAGACAATAATTCAAGGGTATAAACTTATTCTGCCAACTAACATGTTTAAAACATAATCAATCTTTGAAATGATGTTAAGGCATAATGAAATTTTTCCAAATAAATATTTTGTCTAATGAGTATTTTATTAAACAATTGTTTGTAAAATAATAACTTTATCAATTATAATTTCGTCAACCGTTGTTTGTCAAATGAAGATTAGACTTTCGTTTTTAGGGTTCCGTAGCGAAATGGCAAAAACCCTTATAGATTCGTCACATATGTCTGTCTGTCTGTCCGTATGTCACAGCCATTTATTGCCAAATGATTGGATACCGTATATTGGGGTCAAATCTAGCAACTGAGTTTTAAAGCAGAGTTATCCTCAATCGATTGAGATGTAATTTTGCATACACGTTTAATTTGTTTGAAAGGTAATCGGATCAAACTTATATCGATTGAGGAAAAGGGTTTGATTGCAATCGGTTGAGTAGAATCGGGGATATGACAAAAAAGCGATAATTTACATCAATGGGGGTGTAACCAAAGGCATAAGCTAGTTTTAAATAAAAAGCTTGTTAGTAAAAGAAGTTGTTTTGTCTAGCATTGTCTGCTTTTTCTAAATAAACGACAAATCCATTACAGTAAAATCTAAAAGTGATAATATTTTTAATAAAGCGGCATTCCCGTCCAATTGAGCAGTCCGACTGAGGAAGTACCTTCGCCCTACAGAATATCGCGGCCATAATATCCTCGTGTTGTGTTCCCGGAGGTGAGTAGGGTAGCCAGAGCTCACTGGAGAGCTTTTCTGCTGTCAGTGGCTTCAGTGTAGAAGACGAAGCAGGACAAGTTTGGTCTTTAGCTACGCTACTCACTGCCTGGAATACAACACTATGTTATTATAGCCGCGATATTCTGTAGGAGGTACTTCCCCGGTCGGACTGCTCCACGGGGACGTGAATACCGTCGTGTCCTACCTGGGTCTTAAAGAAGCTGTTATTGTAACAGCTTCTTTACTTGAAAAAAAAAACACACAAGTTACGCAAGGCACTGGTCACATAACAAACCTTTTTGATTACATGTCCAAATTTTTAATTTGGCTTTCTGAGTTTTCTTATGGCAAAGAGCCACATTGTGTGACCTGTCATCTTGCGAGCTATATTTTATCTGTACGAATTGTCTTGTCAGAATAAATTTGTTGTATTTCAATAAAATACATCTTGGGCATAATGATTTTAAAACTTTCACCTTGCAAAGCTTTAACCTTGCAATTATGGTGATAATTGTAAAGCGGCAGTTGTTACGTGGCTTCAAACTTTAGGCTACGACGAGACTGAACAGCTTCTAACAGTATTATCCTAGTTTTTTTTCTATTTAATTACAATCTCTGTTGTTTTGAGTATGACGAGGAGAGGTGACTACTGTGATTCACTCACACACACACTCACACACCCACGCACACGAACGCGCGCGCGCACGCAAGCACGCACGCACGCACGCACGCACGCACGCACGCACGCACGCACGCACGCACGCACGCACGCACGCACGCACGCACGCACGCACGCACGCACGCACGCACGCACGCACGCACGCACGCACGCACGCACGCACGCACGCACGCACGCACGCACGCACCACGCACGCACGCACGCACGCACGCACGCACGCACGCACGCACGCACGCACGCACGCACGCACGCACGCACGCACGCACGCACGCACGCACGCACGCACGCACGCACGCACGCACGCACGCACGCACGCACGCACGCACGCACGCACGCACGCACGCACGCACGCACGCACGCACGCACGCACGCACGCACGCACGCACGCACGCACGCACGCACGCACGCACGCACGCATGCACGCACGCACGCACGCACGCACGCACGCACGCACGCACGCACGCACGCACACACACACACACACACACACACACACACACACACCACACACACACACACACACACACACACACACACACACACACACTAACAAAAGATTGTTCCATCATTTTACATACTGATTTCCATTCGCTTTTGTTCTTTTATTGTACATACAAGCTCCATATTCATTTTAATAATGATAAGTCTATCAAGAATATTATATGTGCGAACTAGTAAAGTTAAAGTTCCCGTGGGGAGTGGCGCCGAAAGCCGAAACACAGGTTTCTACCTAGTTTGGCAACGGATGTTTACTCAAATACTATGTGATAATTATTTCTAGTTTTATCTTAAGAATTGAGTATGCAATGTTAACAATGCTTTTTGGTAATAAATTATTATTAAATTATTATTATAATGGTAATAAATTAACAGTTTTTTTTATGTTTTATATAGGACACATCAATGTCCCTTTCACCTTGCCTGATAGTAAGCTGAAATAGTAAGCTGAAGGTACTTATAAAAGGAGAGGTAGGATACGACGGTATTCCCGTCCAACGGAGTAATCTGATTGGGGAAGTACCTCCGCCATACAGAATACCGCGGCCATAATAACCTCGTGCTGTGTTCCCAGCGCTGAGTAGGGTAGCCAGAGCTCACTGGAGAGTTTGAGTAGGGAGACCAAAAGCTATTCCCGCTTTGTCTTCTATACTGACGGTACAGAAACTCTGTGTTTACAGATCGGCAGCACGTGTGTGACTCCCCTGGTGTTGCACACGTCCACAGGTCACATTACAACCTTTTTGATTATTTGGTAGTACTCCGGGTATACTACATATATAGTACACCCGGTATTATATAACTTTAATTTAATTAAAGTTATACAATTTATCTTCTTAATATATATAAATCTCGTGTCACAATGTTTGTCCTCAATGGACTCCTAAACCACTTAACCGATTATAATAAAATTCGCACACCATGTGCAGTTCGATCCAACTTGAGAGATAGGATAGTTTAAATCTCAAATTATAGTCCGATTCGCGATAACCGACATCCACGCGGGCGGAGCCGCGGGCGACAGCTAGTATTACTATACGTATAAACTAGAGATGGGCCGAGTACTCGGTTGCTACTCGGTACTCGGCGTACTCGGCGGGTTTTTTGATACTCGTACTCGGCCGAATAACTCGGTTTTAATGCCGAGTATACTCGGTTTAGGTAAAGCAATATATTTAGGTTGTTGACGTTGACGCAAATGGTCACGATTTTGAGATATTTCCAGCATGTTGGCTTCTGCTGTTGTGTTTTTATTTTTTTGTTTTGTGTTCCTTCTCTTTTTCTATTTTTTAGATTTTTGTAAATTTAATATCTTTCTGTTTATTATTCATGTCGCATGCCCTCCACATAGGAGCCACTCTCTATTGTTATCTACTTGGGTCAACTGATCCAGGTAGGCAATTCCAGCTTCGAAGACGAGGTAAATCGACGAATCCGACTCGGCTGGGCGGCGTTCAGGAAGCTGCGAGATGTCTTCTCGTCCGACATACCTCAGTGCCTGAAGACGAAAGTCTTTAACCAATGTGTGTTACCAGTGATGACTTATGGATCGGAAACGTGGTCTCTCACTATGGGTCTCTTAAACAAACTCAGAGTCGCTCAGCTATGGAAAGGGCTATGCTCGGTATTTCCCTACGTGATCGCGTCAGAAATGATGATATCCATAGGAGAACAAAAGTAACCGACGTAGCCCAGCGGATTAGCTCGTTGAAGTGGCAGTGGGCGGGACACATAGCGCGCGGAACAGATGGCCGATGGAGCAAAAGAGTTCTGGAATGGCGACCGCGTACGGGCAAACGCAGTGTAGGACGCCCAACGGCTAGGTGGAAGGACGACCTCATCAAGGTCGCCGGGAAGCGCTGGATGCGGGCTGCTTTGGATCGGTCATTCTGGAAGTCTATAGGAGAGGCCTATGTTCAGCAGTGGACTGTGTATGGCTGATATGATGATGACCTGCAACGTGACGTATTTGATTGTAAACTAGCAAGCGACTGATAGATGAAAGGCGGGGTCGGGGTGAGGGGTGTATCAACGCGAGTCGGCCGCTCGTGCCGCGCGAATCTGTTCGTACTTGTTTACGCGCCCGAAACGGGGATTTGATTGAACAGAGTTACTCGGCCGAGTACTCGGTAGGAAAAAAATTGAACCGAGTAAAACTCGGTACTCGTTACTCGGCAAAAGTGCTACTCGGCGCATCTCTAGTATAAACACAAAAACGTTGCATCTAAATGAAAAATAAAAAAGGCTTATTATAAAATATTCCATTAGCCTTCAGACGAATAAGCATTAATTTGTATAAAGTTATTTGATGAAAAATAGCATTTAAAACCATAAAAATATTCCGGAAAATCATAAACATGGCCTGAATTTCAACAGCAATTTTACGAAACCCATCGTCTCCAAATCCAACTCGCACTTAACCGATTTCTTTTCTAAGTCGCAGTCTTGCCAAACTTGGCTACGGACCTAAATTTTTTTAAACAAATCTCCTAGAAAAATCGAAATAAAAAATAATTCCGATGACTTAGATCAAGCGCTTGTTTGCTACGTCTAATGTCCCAAGTTCGATGCCCGCGATGCGCGATGCGCATGCGATGCAATAATATTATGGGGTTAGTGGCATTATCACCCAGTTGCGTTTTCCCCCGAATAATAATACAAGTTTAAATAACAAAGGATTTGTTGCGTTTTTCCCCGAATATTGATAAGTGAGTATTTCGGTACAAAAAGAGGCAAGTACAGGTGGAAAGAAAAGTGTTTCAAAATTTATATCAGTCTTTATTAAGATTTTTTAATCTAATAACTTATTTCACAGTATACACAAATCTAAAAACATTACCCTTACTTTTCACAGTGGGATAAAAGATATCACAAATCACAGCGTACTAGAACATTGAATCACAGTTTTCTTATCATCTAAAACGTAGGTACCTACTTAACGGATATAAAATCACCTATATAGGGTCAGTATAAGTTTGTAGGAGTATTCGTAATAGACACAAAATTCACCTAGAAAACTAGCAAAGGGTAACGTTGATAAAGATTATTGAAACCGCACAATTTCCGCACTTATCGTAATTTTTTGTAACACCCCGAGAATGACCTTCACCCGACATTGTTAATTAGCATACTAAGTAAGCTGAGTGCAATAAATAAAGAAAGACAAATTCAGTTCCTCTCCGTTACGTCAGAAAGAGATAGTGCTACTTTGTTCACTGCATCAGTCTGGTTTCTTATACCAACTACCTACATAATTAAAAAAATATTTAACTCTAATGTAAAATTTATCTAAAGGCTCGTACACACGTTGGCCCGGCGATGGCCAACGCCAACGTGTGGACAGTCTATTTGCCTTGCCTGGTCACGGGCAATCGTCTACATTGGCCGCATGCCGCATGCATTGGCGTTCGGTGCACTTGTTCAACGTGTGGACAGTAAGCATTTGCCTTGCCGAAGCTGGCGTTGGCCTACGCTGGGCCAATATGTGTACGAACCTTAAAAATATCATAACAACTACCTACATAATTATTGTTCAGCACATGACAATATAATTAACTTATTAACATTTCAATAATGAACATAAATATGAGCTTCTTGAATTATTTTCGTGCTAAAAAAATGGCTGACTGTACCTTGTAACGAATCGGGTGAAAACGCAACCAAATTTAATATTTAATTTTTCAGGTGAAACCGCAAATGCATAAATATCAATGAATCACGAATTGTGGGGTGCTCGTTGGGTAACCTCCACGTCGGTCTCTCCGTTTCTTCCCCCTTTGGACCACGGTCCTGGGGAGCGGAAGCGGGGGGGCTGGTGCACCCTGGACAACGGCTAACAGACTCTTACCTTGGGAGTTCTGTTGGCCGTTGACAAATAACCCAACGGCTGACCTTACGAGGAGGTCGTGGTATGGCGGGCCTGCAAGGCCCGCGGGGAGGGATCCGTAGGGTTCCTCCCACCTCAACAGCCCTTTTCAGGGCTAGCCGTCACTCCCGGTACCCCTCTGCTTTAGCAGAGGAGACATGGGAGAGGCGACGGGATCCGTAGGATCCGGGGACGGGTCGGCCCACTGCTCGCGCAGGGGCTGACGGGCATTCGTGCCTCCGTCGGCGTTGAGAGAGTTGGCTACTCCCCCGCATCGCGTAACCTCCGAGATATCGACAACGACCTGAGTGTTAGCCACACTCGGGAACGCCGATATCCTGGAGGCCGTGGGGCTTGCCTTAATTGGCCGGCCCGCGACAAGGAAAAGTCTGAAAACCCGACAGCGAAGTCGCTTAAAACCTGTGGATACCTGGGGACCTCCACAGTATATACCCCGCTTCCTGGAATGGCCGTCACCCAGGAAGTGTCTTTAGTACGGTTCTACTCGTGGGACATGATGGAGAACCTTGAAAATAAAACCCAAAAAAACCCAAACCCAAGCGAAACAGTCTGCGCGAAGGTCGCGCAGCACCACGACGCGGAAGTCGCGTCCCAGGCGGTGCTAGACACCGCCACTCAGAGCAGGGATAACAGCCCGGGCGTAACGACCCGGAGCTCAGCCGGGAAGAGGAACCTGGTTCCTTCCCCCCGGCCATTTGAGCCGGATCCGGAGGTCAGCATGACTGACTCTTCGACGACCAGCAGCGTCCGGGAGGGAGAATATTTTTCTCCCCCGCCCAAGTTTGCGGCGCTCGGCCGCCGAAAGACGCGGGGTGGCAAGAGGGCTGCCCCACAAAAGCGTGCCCCAGCCCCAGTCCCGAAGGGTGCCATGGCGCCGCCGAGTTCCTCCTCCTCGGCGGCGCCCTTGCCTTGTGCCGGCGACACCACCTCTAACCAGGTGGTGGAGGCCCTTAAAGGCCTTGCTAAGGCCCGAACTGGGGCTATGACGCCGGAGGAGGACCGGCTCATGCGGTCGACGCTCCGCCTTGTTGAGCAATACAATCTGCTCAGGGCGGAGCTAGGCCGTGCGCAGCAGGAGCGGGCTGACCTCGGCAGGCGTCAGGAGGCACTGCTCGGGGAAACCTGAAAAAAAAGCGCTAGGTGGCGCTGTCAAGTAAACATCTCTGTTGACGAGCTCTTACTTATTTTATTTAAAAAAGCTGTTAAAATCCTATTTAAAGTGAATCTTGTGAAGCATTGTGTGGGCCGTGGACCTATAAAGCCGTGAAATTGTTATCTTCAATTGGAATTAACGTTAAATCAACATTAAAGCAATAATTACTATTTTGGTTAAATCGTAATACAGTACTAAAACAATAAGTAAAGTACGAAATAAGCAGTGAATATGTTGTGAATATTAAAATAATGCAATAATAAACCTAGAAAACTGGTGCAACTTAAGTTTTCAAACCAAAGTTAAAAAAGTGTATACGTTATTTGAAAAATTTCAAATCAAAACAAACTTCACTATTTATAGTTGAGGCAGCGCCATCTATATTGTTTTTTTGGATCAATATGGCTATCTAATACAATGATGTCGGTAAAACAGGACAACTGCACAGATAATTAATGCCAGTACTTTGAGCGAAATATTGATATTAGAGACATCTGTTAATACTAAAACCAAATTCTTCATGTGATGAATGCACTCACTGATTTCAACCACATGGGTAACTGAACATCTGACTCGTTGGCAGCTGCGACAGATCGGCGTGCAGAGGGCGGCAGTTCGATGCTGAGTAACGGAGGTTTCTTTTTGTGATTAATATCGTTTCTTCATAAAAAAATAAACATCTTCTAGTAACAACCATGGATGAATTTGACAACATAAATACCGATAATAGACGCAGAAATATACCGTTCATAGATTACGACAGCGAGAACGACTTGAACATATCCTATATTAGTCAACCAAATAGTTGCTTATATAGAGAACAGGTTTTAGACTTAGAGGAAAAAGTTAAAACATTAAGCACGGAGCTACAAGCAGCACATACGGAAATTGATAACTTAAACCTGGAAATCACAAATTGTAGAAAAGAGGTCAGTGATTGTATCTTCAAATTGAAACTATTGAAGTCTGTCGGGATTGAAAATAAAAGCTATGACATACAAGGTACACCGAAAAGATTCTACTCCCCGCAATTAAGTAGACATTCTCCATGTACAAAACTCAAATTTGTTTTACCGCGGAAACCATTTATGGAACTACCGATAGCTTCGGATTATAGGCTGAATTCGAATTCTATTGGACACAATTCATTTAAGTTAAATGTTAGCTTTGACTCCGCTATAAAATGTAGTAAAACACGTTACCCGAAAGATATTGATATGGCCACAATTATTGTGGGCTCACAAACAAATGGAACGACTGCTATCAATTATACGACGTTATCGGACCTGGGCTCCTGCTGTAACAGGGAGATTGACAAGACATCGGGGAACGTACGCACGAGCACGGAACGTGAAGAACCTTTTGTTTCTAAGCATGGACCTCAGCACAGATTTTACATTTTTGCAGATCAAAATGGATATGGTGTGGGAAGACAGTTACGCAATCTACTTGGAAATTCCTTTACAATAACATCTTTTATAAAACCTAATGCACCCCTGTCTGAGATTCTCAAACCATGTGTCAAAATGTGTTCCGATTTCACTAGTTCTGACTTTGTCCTAATATGGGGTGGTACAAACGACTATAATCCATTGGAGCTCCAGTCAGTTTTATATTATACATTAAATCATATGAAAAATACGAATATTTTGTTAGGAAAGATTTACAAAAATAAATATTTAAATGTTTGTAGGTTAAATAATCTGTTGAGATTAATTTGCTGTAACTTAAAAAATACTTCCTACATACCACTGGACATAAATGATAATATTTTTGCGACTGTTTTTAATAAATTACAAGCCAGCAGATTGATACATAAAGAAATCTTACGATTAAAATATAAAAATAATTATGTCCACTATCTTTCTAAATTGACCGAGCCTGAAATACCTCATAAATGTTACAGTAATGCATTTGTGCAGACTGACTATACCTCAGGAACTGCGAAAATATGTAATAGCGTCACCACACAGACAGAATGTGAGGCCATTTCTGTCTCTGCTATAATTCAAGATAACTGTCAAACCAGTGCCACATCTGAGTTTTTTCGAGGGCAATTTTTTGATGAAACCAATTAGTCAAAACTGTTTTAGCCACAATAACAAAAATTATGTCTTAAATATTTTTCATCAAAATGTCTGCGGCATTAGTAATAAAAAGGAAGAATTTGAAATGTATATTGATGGGTTAGAGATGGTTATGCATTACGTTTGTTTAACGGAACACTTTTTAAATGAGTCTCTGTGTGGTTTATTTTCTTTCTATAACTTTAAGCTGGTTTCTCTTAACTATAGGGTAAACAAATCGCGAGGTGGCTCTTTGATTCTTGCACGGCACGATAGGGAATGCGAGGACCAGGCTGTTATATGTAAAACATTGTATAAAAGGGACGCTTTTGAAGTTTGTGGTGTTAAAGATATCAAGTCTGGTGTATATGTTTTTTGCTGTTATCGCAGTCCTTATGACAATAATTTAGAAACTTTTATGAACATGTTTGAGCGATTACTGGAACAACTTTTTGACAAGAGATGCTTTATATGTGGAGATTTCAATATAGACCTCTTAACTGACGAAAAGAAAAAAAAGGACTTCATAAATATTCTGACAGCTTACAATTTTAGACCTCTCGTTAATACAACTACTTTTAGGCGAAATGATCGAATTTCTTGTATAGATAACTTTTTGACTAATTTTGAAGAGGATGCTGTAGTTGAATGTACGGTTGACCACAATGGATTAGCAGATGGACATGCAGGCCTAATATGTAATGCATTATACAGTAATAATAATTTTAAGAATAAGTATACTACATATAGAACCACTTATAAAAGAATTTTTAATACAACAAATAATGAGAGGTTCCGGGAGTTGCTACTATCAAATAATTTAACGGCAATGCATGTAAACACTTTTATTTCAAAATTCAATGATATTTTTCGTGAGAGTTTCAAGATAAGAAAAGTTAAAATTCACCCCAAAAGTGACTCCGGTTTAAACTGGGTCTCTAAAGGAATCAGAGTTTCTGGTAAAATGAAGCGGTTTCTTTGTGTAAAAGGTAATCTGCATGCTTCCTGGGCCCATTATAAAAAGAAATATATTAACATATATAGGCGGGTAGTTAGGAACGCGAAAAAACTGGCAGTTCAAACTGCTTTAGCGAGATCTGGAAATGTTGCGAGGGATGTTTGGCGTATAGTCAATAAACACAGGAACATGAAAACACAAGACAATAAATACCACTCCCTATATAATGAGGATTCCATCACTTCTGATCCCAAAGAAATTGTCAATTTGTTTGTCACTTCTTTTGACTATAATTCTGGGATGAGTGGCGTCGACTGTAGCTCAGCTTTAGAAATCCTTAAGCAAAATACAGTTAGAATTCAAAGAGATATGGTCGTTGACTGGGTAACTACTAAGGAGGTTTTTAACATTGTAAATAAAATGAAAACTAAACTCTCGTGTGGTTATGATGGTGTGCCCATTAAGGTTTTCAAAGACAATATAGACTTATTAGCTGAACCATTGAGCAATCTTTTTAATCAATGCATACAAGGTGGTATTTTTCCGGATCAGTTAAAGATAGCCAAAGTAGTACCGATACATAAGAAGGGCTCAAAATTAGATCCGAAAATGTATCGACCGATCTCTCTTCTTCCAACAATTTCCAAAATATTTGAAGTCCTACTAAAAATTAGACTGCTAAGGCATCTCTGTACAAATAATGTAATAAATCCGAGACAGTTTGCTTATCTTAAGGGGGTGGGAACGTTAGACGCAATTAATACCTTAATTAATGATGTAGTAACTAGACTAAATGACAGGCAAAGAGTGGCAGGCATCTTTTTAGATATGAGTTCTGCTTTTGATGCTGTGAGGCACGATCTACTTATTGAAAAGCTAGAGCACTACGGCGTGCGAGGGGCAGTCAAACAGCTGTTTGCCTCATATCTGAATAACAGACAAATGTTTGTAGAGATCAAGACGGACAGCTATGATCAATCAGGAACCATTCGAACCAAATGTGAAAAGACTTTTAAATCTAGACTTGTGAAAATAAAATCGGGAGTTCCTCAAGGCTCTACACTGGGTCCTATTTTCTTCATTATCTTCATCAATGACCTGATAAACAGTGCGGTGAACAAGCTACCTGAACATCTGAATCTGACGGTATTTGCCGATGATACCAGCGCTATTGTATCGGCCAATAACATTTCTAGTTTAAATGAAAGAGTTAGTGTGGCACTGGATTACCTCAACGAATGGTTCACATCAAATTGCCTTAAAATAAACAGCAGCAAATCCAACATTATATTATTTAAATCCACCAGTAAAACGTCAGACAGTCTAGCCTGTGAACTTAAGGGTGATAAGCTTGACACAGTTAATGAAGTCAAATTTTTGGGTGTATATGTTGACTGCTCTTTGAATTGGAAATGTGAGTTGGCAGGCATAGAGGCTGGTATCCACTCAGCCTGCTATGTATTGAGAAGCCTAAGAGATGTTGTGCAATTGGAGCAGCTTAGATGTGTGTACTTCGCCCTAGTCGAATCCAAATTGAGATACAGCATTCTTTTCTGGGGAGGCAGTTATGAGTACAATGTCCAGAAAGCCTTCGTAGCACAGAAGAGAGCCATTAGAACCATGGTACGCATAGACCAACAGCAGTCCTGTAGAGCACATTTTAGAGAACTAAGGATTTTAACAGTGCCCTGTCTGTATATTATGGTTCTGCTGACGTTTCTGGCCAAAAACATACACATTTTCGAAAGCAGGGAAAGTAGACTTGAACGAGAGAGTACAAGAAGGAAACATATGCCTTCAATGATTGCACCCACTCTGGATGTGGTCAAACATGGCGCTTTTTATAGTGCAGTAAAAATATTTAACAGTCTTCCCTTGGATATAAGAAGCGCAGTTTACACGAAAGAGTTCGAAGCCACACTGAGGGCTTTTCTTGTTGAAGGGTGCTTCTATTCAATTGACGAATTTATGAAATGACATGCTTAAAATTATATGAAATGACATGGTTTACTTATGCATGCATAGACATTCGTATTCAATTTATTTCAATTTCTAATAATTTTTGGTCTTTATGTTTTGACATTTGTATTATATTTTGGATTTAATTGATATCTTGACATTATTTGTAATTTGGTGTTTTTGTGCTAAACGATTAATATAAAGAGTATTGTGGCTACTATTAAATTTAGGATAAGTGCATGCATGGACATTCGTTTTCAATTTGTTTCAATTTCTTATAATTTGTGGCCTTTTTTTAATGTATGTTTGGACATTTGTATTATATTCTATATTTTTCAATTTAATTAGTATCTTTGACATAAATTGTAATTTGGTGTTTTGTGCTAAAATATAAATATAAAGAGTATTGTAGCTACTGGTAAACTTAGAATAAGCTCCATTATATTTTCAATACAATGTAATATTGTTCAGAAAAATAAACAAATACAAATACAAATACCGAGCGGCAGGCGGCGGAATACCGCAAGGAGATGGTGAAGATGGCGGCTGAGTTGGCGGCGCTCCAAGACCGTGTGTCCCGCACAGAGAGGCGGAGAGTCGGAGCGCAGCCTGAACCGCCATCACCGCCATCTCGGTCGAGGTCGCCGGTGCGACCGTAGACGCCGCCACCGGCGCAGCCGGAGTCACCGGCACCTCCGCGTTTGCCGCCGCCGCCGCTCCCGCCACGGTTGCCGGTCCCGCCGCCGGTGCAGCCGAAGTTGCCGACGCCGCCGCGAGTGCCGCCGCGTTCGTCGGTAAACTCTTTGGAGGCCTGCATGGCGGCAATGGCGGCACAACAGGCGCGGCACGAGGAGTGGACGCGGAGCTGTCTGGAGGCCATTATGGCCTCCATTCACCGTCCACCCCTGGCGCAGTCGAGCGGGGGATACGCAGGAGCGGTCAAGCGGGGCCCCATCCGCACGGTAGCGGCGGGGTCCCCGCAGGAGTCGGCCCGCGCGCCCACTGCGCCGGCTGCCCCGGCCACCATCGCCGCGTCAGCCAGGGGTGCCCAAGCCAAGGGCAAGGGAAAGGGGAAGGGCAAGGGGAAGTCGTCCTCGGTCCCTGCCCCGGCCCTGGCACCGGTTTCGGCCCCGTCGGCCCCGACTACCTCCAGTAGCTCTGTACCGGCAGGGGGCTGGGAGGTGGTCGGCGAGGCCAAAAATCGAGGAACGCCCGTAAAAAGGCAGCAAAAAGGGCCAAGAAGGCCCTGGCTGCTGCGAAGGGAGCGCCAGGAAGGCTGCGCGTCCCCCGTACCACCGCTGTCGTCTTAACGATGACACCGGAGGCGACGGAGAGGGGCGTGCAGTACGTGGACCTGGTAAAACAGGCGAGGGGCCTCATTGACATGAGGGCCCTCGATGTGTCGGGGACCCTCCGAGTGACACACACTCGGACGGGTGCCCGGCTCATCCACGTCCCTGGCGCTACAAGCGGTCCCAAGGCCGATGCCATAGCGGCTAGGCTTAGGGAGACGCTGGATGCAGCCGACGTCCGGGTGTCCAGGCCCACCAAGTGCGCAGAACTGTGCATTTCGGACCTGGACGACTCCATCACGGCCGAAGAAATTCGGGCCACCGTGGCGGAGGCCGGGGGTTGCCCCCTGGAGGCGGTTAAGGTCGGAGCGATTCGCTACGGCCGTCGCGGACAGGGGGCAACAGTTGTCAGCTGCCCCATCGCAGCAGCCCAAAAAGCTGCCGACCGGCGGATCCTCGCGGTAGGCGGCGTTGTAGGAGTCCGGGTACGACTCCTGCAGGCTCGGCCGGACAGGTGCTTCAGGTGCCTGTCGGCCGGCCACGTGGGTGTGCAGTGCAAGGCGGAGGTGACGGTCGGTGACCGTTGCTTCCGCTGCAGCCAACCCGGTCACAGGGCCGGTAATTGCGAAGCTCCGCCGCACTGTTTCAGGTGTGCGGCGGAGGGCAAGCCGGCCGACCATAGGGTTGGCAGCAAGGCCTGCACCCGCGGGGAGCCGCCGCCGCGAGGCGGGCGTTCCGCCAGTTTTCGGGGCGGGATGCGGAGATGGTTCCATAATGGATCCTCATCTCCGCATCCTGCAGGCGAACCTGGGCCACGGTGTCGATGCTCAGGCACTTCTGCTCCAGAGCATGGCACAGTGGTCCATCGACGTCGCCGCTGTCGCCGATCCATACACTCACCGGCCCCTCGGGCCCGCCTGGGTGGTCGACCTGGATGGATCGGCGGCACTGGTGCATAACGCCGCTGCGGGTGCCCCTCCCCTTGTCGTGATCGCAAGGGAGCATGGCATCGTAGCGGCGCGGGTGGGGGAGATTGCGGTCGTGGCCTTTTATTTCACGCCGAGATCACACCGACTCATAGGGCAGTATCGGCGGTCGCTGGAGCGGCTGACCGACGTCGTCAATGCCTGCACGCCTCGTCCGGTTCTTGTGCTCGGGGACTTCAACGCCTGGTCTCAGGCCTGGGGTTCCCGGCGCACAAACGCGCGGGGCAGGGCTCTGGAGAGCTGGGCCGATTCGCTCGGCTTAGTTCTCCAGAATCGCGGGGCCGAAGCCACGTATATGGCCACGTTTGTGGCGGGGGAGCGCAGTTCGATCGTAGATCTTTCGTTCGCGAGCACTTCCCTGTCACTCCGCGTGCGGGGCTGGCGTGTCGCCGCGGAGGTGGAGACACTGTCGGATCACCGATACGTTCGGTTTGATGTCTCCCCTCCCCCGAGCGATGCGCCAGTCATTTCGGCCCAACGCGAGCCGCGCTGGGTGTTGGGGCGATTGAATCGGGAGGACCTCCTGGAGGCCGCCATCGTACAGGCCTGGGACATTGCGCCGGACAGGCCTGTCGACATAGACGATGAAGCGGCGTGGTTCCGGGAGGCCACGGACACGGGTCTGCGATGCGAGTATGCCTAGGGCTCCAGCCTATAGTCCGAGGCGTCGGGTCTACTGGTGGAATGCGGAGATCGCGAGGCTGCGTATGGCCTGCGTGATCACGCACCGCCGGTGGGCCCGATTCCGTAGGAGGCGTACTCGTCCCGCAGACTCGTAGCCCCGATTGGCGGAGCTTCATGAGGGATACAGGGAGGCCCGGAATGCCCTCCGAGCGGAGATCAAGCGGTCAAAGGCCGCTTGTTACCGGGAGCTCCTGGAGACGCTGGAGCGGGACCCATGGGGGCGGCCTTACCTTATGGTAAGAGAAAAGCTGCGCCCCCGGGCCCCTCCGCTGACCCAGGTGCTCGAACCGGCTCTGCTCGGAGGAGTGGTGGAATCCCTGTTCCCGGCGCGAGCGGAACATGTTCCGCCGCAGATGGCTCCGCCGCCTCGGTCGCCTACGGCACCCAGGGTGGTGATTGACGACGAAGTGCCCGAGGTCACTTGGGTAGAACTAGAGCTGGCGGTGCGAAGGCTTAGGGCCAAGAAAGGCACCGCCCCGGGACCCGACGGCATTCCAGGCCGCGCGTGGGTCCTAGCTCTAGGGGAAGACGGCCTCGAACCCCGACTGAGAGGGTTCCTCAGCGCATGCTTGGAGCGGGGCCAGTTTCCGAAGATGTGGAGGACGGGGAAACTGGTCCTCATCCGCAAGCAGGGACGCCCGGCGGACGAGCCGTCTGGGTACCGGCCCATAGTGCTGCTCGACGAGGTGGGCAAGCTCTTCGAAAGAGTTATTGCCAAGCGCCTCGTCGAGCATCTCTCTAGAGTAGGGCCGGACCTGGCGAACACCCAGTTTGGGTTCCGCCGGTGGCGTTCCACTGTGGATGCCATCATGCGCGTGAGGACTCTGGCGGGGGATGCGGTTGCCCGGGGCGAGGTGATGTTGGCGGTGTCCTTGGACATCTCCAACGCCTTCAACACCTTGCCCTGGAGTTGCATCAGGGAGGCACTCGTGTACCACGACGTGCCTCTCTACCTCCGCCGCATAGTCGGGGCGTACCTGACGGAGAGAGCCGTCATCTACCCAAGTTCGACGGGAGTCGGTAGGCGTGAGATGTCGTGCGGTGTTCCGCAGGGGTCGGTCCTGGGGCCGCTCCTGTGGAACATCGGTTACAACTGGGTGCTTCGCGGTGACTTCGCGTACGGGGCCACCGTCACGTGTTACGCGGATGACACGCTAGTGACGGTGAGCGGGGCTACGCACCGCGAAGCGACCCTGAGGGCCACGACCGCGGTTGCTCAGGTCGTCCACAGGATCCGGCGGCTGGGTCTCGAGGTGCAGAGCCACCTTCTTCCAACCACAAGTCCGAGGCCATGTTCTTTCATGGCCCTCGGCGCAGGCCAGGCCCGGGAGCCAGCCTAACAGTGGGAGGTACTCCCATCGACATCAAGCCCCGGTTGAAATACCTGGGGCTCGTGCTTGATGGTCGATGGGACTTCGGACAGCATTTCCGAAGTCTGCGCCCCAAGTTGGTGCTCACGGCGAATGCCTTGGGCCGGTTGTTGCCCAACTTGAAGGGCCCAGAGTCCTCCTGCAGGAGACTCTACGCGGGTGTCGTGCGGTCCATGGCCCTATACGGGTGCCCCGTGTGGGCGGACACCCTGGAGGCCAGATTCCTGCATCTGCTCCGTACGGCGCAGAGCACGATGGCCTCCAGGGCCATCAGGGGCGGCGAGTCTCCTGGCCGGATCGCCACCGTGGATCCTGGAAGCGAGGGCCCTTTGGGCACTATATCAGTTCCGAAAGGAGGCGCGGGAGCGGGGATTCGATCCCGAGCCCGAGGATATTCGGGCCGAGAAATCCCGGCTCCACCAGGTCATGGTGGCCGAGTGGGAGCGACGACTTGGGCAACCACGCGCAGGGCACGCCGTCATTGCGGCGGTAAGGCCCATCATGGGGGAGTGGTTAGAGAGGCCACACGGTAGCCTCTCGTACCGTCAGACGCAGATTATCACCGGGCACGGTAGCTTCGGGTGGTATCTGCATCTAATGGGTATAGAGCCAACGCCCGAGTGCCATCACTGCGACGCGAGCGTGGACTCGGGGCTGCACACGCTCACCGAGTGCCCGGCGTTTGAGACGCCGAGGCGGAAGCTTGTGGCGGCCCTGGGGGTGAGAGTGCTCACGCTCTCCACCCTGCTCGCGGCGATGGTCCGCTGCGCGGATGCGTGGGCGGCCAGCGCCTCCTTCTGCGAGCAGGTCATGCTCGCGAAGGAGACAGCAGAGCGGGCGCGGCGCGATGAGCGAGAGAGGCTTGCTGACATCGCTGCACGCGCCCGAAGGCGGCTCGGGCGTCGGAGGGCGCAAACTGACCTCCGCCCCCCATGAGCGCGGGCCTGAGGGTGACGGGTGGAGCCGCCCGTCATCCTAGCAGAAGCAGGCCACGGCGGCGGCGCGCATCGTAGGACGATGCGCGCCTCCCCACACCGGGGTTGAGTCGGGGACCGCGTGGTCCCCCCCTTCCCGAGGAGGGCCAGACCGAGAGGGATGGCCCTGGGTCAGCCGGGGTGCGAGGGATATGTCGCATGACAACCTCACCTTCGGCCTAGCACTTCGACCCAGAGACGGCGTGCGGTTTAGTCGGTTCGAGTCCGACATAACCTCCCCCTCCGGCTCCGGAGGGGGGGGGTATCCGTGGGGATTTCCCGCACGTAAAAAAAAAAAAAAAAGAATCACAAATTGTGGATTAAAACGTGATTAATACATATTTAAACTTAAAACCCAGTTAAAATTAAAATACGCATTAAAATTTAAATTAGCATTAAAATAAAAACAATGCCGAGGGCTCTCATTTCCTCACTTTTAATTCACTCAAATAAAACAGTTAAGGAAAATCTTTTTGAAAATGTAACATGCAAAATCCCTAATCGTGATTGGAACTAACAAGATGTTTAACGACCAATAAGGAAAATACGCACATAAAAGTTAACATCAATTATTTTGAAATTGCTGGGCTTTATCTTAAAATATTAGTTAGGTACTGTCTGAACAATCCTAACTCCACACGTAAAAACCAACCATAGGTCAGTACCAGTCAGTGCCAGTGTGTACTGATGTTTTAGTGAATTATACACCTTTAAGTAAAAATAAACTATATTGTATGCAATGACGTGTTATTATTATTGTTATTATAGCTTGTTCAGCCGTTCAATTAACTACCTAGCCTGTTAACTAAACAGCGCCATTCAATGAACATTCTGAATGATATTCAACATTTTGTTTATTACAACATTTAAAAACCCGGCTGGTTAATGCTTAGGCAATTCGTAAGATGGGGCACCACCCCGAAATAAGACAGAAAATTACATATAAACATAAATGCAAACAAATTATATAATCTATTTCATTACTACTTCACAAAAATAAATTCGCATGGTGCTTTCATCCAGGCGAATTAATTTACTGTTATTAACTAATTACAAGTCTTTAATGTTTTTTCTAAATAAAATTTCGAACTTACAATGTTGAAATTTTAATGAATTTTAATTGTTGCATGGTAGAAGATGGCATAAATTTGTCACAAATTTCGGTCGGGTGGGTACCACCGTGTACGATTGCGAAAATTCCTCCATAGTAATCCGATCTCAGTTGAATTGCGTTCAGAGGTCAACAAGTGTATACCCGGGCAGGGGGGTTGTGGTCGCAGCACTAGTGGGACCGGTGGGTGTCACGCGGTGCTGCGACGACAATCCTCTTTTGATGAGGCCGTCAAGCTGAGTGCCGCCATTGTTAACAAGGTATTTTTTTTACGTGCGGGAAGTCCCCACGGATACCCGCCCCCCTTCGGAGCCAAAGGGAGAGGTTATGTCGGACTCGAACCGACTAAACCGCACGCCGTCTGTGGGTCGATGTACTAGGCCGAAGGTGAGGTTGTCTCGTGACATATCCCTCGCACCCCGGCTGACCCAGGGCCATTCCTCTCGATCTGGCCCTCCTCGGGAGGGCGGCAACAATGGTATGTGTATGTGATGGTGAACCTCTTTCCTAAGACTTTGCCTTCACCTGACCATCAGGCGAGGTGAAATCAAATTGACGTGTCCTATATTAATTTAAAAAAAAATAGAAATAATAAATATGCGTAAATAACACAAATAAATGATGCAGAACCCATTACTGGAGTGTAGCGCCCCCTATCGGGTCCTAATTGTGACTCTAGACTACTAAATAATAATGAACACACGCTATTTTTTCTCTGCTTTCATACTTTTCAATAGCGATGAACTTTCCATATAACTTTTAAATATTTCACAACTTTAGAGTTAGTTACCAGTGGGTAATTATTATTTAATAATTTACCAGTTATTTATGCAAAACAACTGAAAAACAACCGACACTTCGGGAACAGTCGATACAAAAATAACTTACACGATAGAAACCATTAAAAATTGCCTTGCACTTAATTCCAATTATATTTGTAGAGCTACGTGGTTTCATCCGCGTAATTTCTAATCCTGTACGAATTCCGATATAAAAACTAGCCGACGTTTCTCCGGGATAATGTGGCATTTTAATGGTAAAAGAATTTTCGCAATCAGTTTATTACTTATTGAGATAATTGATGACAAACAATATCTGCGTGATAAAAAAGGTATAATTTTACCAGTCCCTAGATATTTAACCCCTACCACCTTTGACATTATTTGATAATGTATTTTATTTGTATGTATTTAAACATGTTTGAAATAGCGATTTGCAGCATTTTAGAGGCAAATCTAAATATATATTACTCAAAGGTGACTGACTGACTGACATAGTGATCTATCAACGCACAGCCCAAACCACTGGACGGATCGGGCTGAAATTTGGCATGCAGGTAGATGTTATGACGTAGGCATCCGCTAAGAAAGGATTTTGATTAATTCAACCCCCAGGGGGATAAAATAGGGGATGAAAGTTTGTATGGAACTTTGTCAATTTTAAACCGATAAGGCTGAGACTTTGCATGCATAAAGCTACTATGTTGACTAAACACCGCCGCGGGCTAGTATTACCTATAAATCATGTTTCTGTCTTTACACGTCCCTAGATCGTTTAGCCTACCTTATGAGAGATTTTCATTTAGCGGAATTCGCTATATAACTTAATGATAAATGTGTTTGAAAATGTTAAAAACTACTGCAAATCGCTCTTCAAGCGAGGTTGAAGTGCGACGTTATCTACTCATCGCACTGCCAATATAAATTATATTACTATCGAATAGGGTATCAAAATGAGGGAAATTAAAAGACGATTACAAAAATATATACCTATTTCATATTAAAAAGCATGAAATTAAATAAATTATAAAAAGTAAAAAGCCCGACTGATGAAGATCGAAACAAGCTTTATAGCTGGCGGTACCCATTTGCAAATAAGGTTGTTTCGATCTTTTCGGCTCTTTTTTTAATAAAGCTTCAATACAAACATTGACATTATTTGATAATGGGGTCTTAGTGTGAAATGTGTTTGAAATAGCGATTTGGGGCATTTGAGAGCCATGTTTGACGTTAATTTCTATCGAGTCAAATATTATGAATCGTGTTTCTCTCTTCGCACATCAATTAATGGCTTAGCCTAATTTATGAATATACTAATAATTTGGCGCAATTTTCTATAGGTATAACTTGACATAAATATGTTTAAAAATGTTACAAACGACTGCAAGCCCGCTTTAAAACATGAATCTCTCTTCTCCCTTCCATGCATATATATGCATGCACATAATCACGCCTTTATCCCCGGAGGGTTAGGCAGAGGTGAATTAACACTCATATTTCACCAATCTATATTCGGTCCCACGTAATAGGGAGTGAGCCTACTTAATCATATTCTGTCCTCCGTGGAGTGAGCCTATTGCCGTATTCCGGGCACTATTGTTGACTCGAGTCATGCATCTGAGTTTTAGTCTGGGCTGTACAAATCTGTCTGATGTTTAAGTTAATCAGCCCTATCCCTTAGACACCACATGCGAAGAGAAGGGGTGGCCCAAATTCTACTCTGCCGGGAACCCCCTCGTTTTGGCATAATAATAGCTTATATGAAAGAGAAGTGCAGAATGTTAATATGGTTAAAAATAATGTATGAAAATACATAAAATTAATAATAAAAGTAAACATTAAACACACTACAGGCATTTGAAACACATACACCCAATTTTACTCGGGGTATTCACGCAAGTTCGTACCGAGAATGACAATTAACCAATTATGACATATTTTAAATTTTCACAACAGACAGATATTAAAAAAAAAATAAGAAGCTTAGCTATATTGATGAAATAACCTTACTATCGTTTATACCAGGAAAAAAAAATAATTACGAAAAATAAAGATTCTTACAGCCCCGGGTCCTTAAAGCGTCCTTAAACAGATGATGAGTATTTAAATATTTTATTGTAACCCGTTATTTATTTTAGATTATTTTTTTGACATCCAAAAGTTAATTATAATTATGTAGTGACATGCATGCTGTCATTTTTCATTTACTTCTGACATCACAGAAGCCATCAAACATGAATTGAAATGAATTGACATCCATATTGTTATTTTAAATGTTTTTTTTTTTTGACAACCATATATAATATTGGAACATTTTTTTGACGTACATATTATTGTTTTTAGACTTGATTTTATTATTATTTTATTCTGACATCCGAATTGTTACCTATTGAAAGATTTAATTATTGTATTGACTTCTATATTTTAATGGAATATTCATATTGTTGTAACCGATAAGCCCGATAAAGAATAATGTACATATGTGACCAATAACTTATATGACTAGTTAGCTGTAAGTATTACTTGGTTAAATAAATAAATAAAAAAAAGGTCAAGCTGAGTGTTGCCATTGTAACATGGTATGTCTGCAATGGTGGCCCTCTTTCCTGAGCCTGCCTTCAACATATCATTAGGCGTATTGAAGGCAAATAGACGTGTCGTACATTAAATAGAAATATTGGCGAATTTCGTAGCGTTGGTAGCTTAGTGGTTAAGGAGTCGGCCTAACGATCGAGAAGTCCCAGGTTCGAATCCTGGCCATTACACTACCGACGTGAACCCACTCCTAGCAATTTTGCCAATATTCTTTATAAAAAAAATTCAAAAAAGGTATAAATTTTCAATTTCAAATACCTGCAACTTCAAGAGCTTGATCCAAATCTGCCGCATACTTCTGTTTATTCTCCACTCCACTGTCTATATTCTTCATCTGCATCTCCATTTCACTAACAACTTATCACAGAATCTCACTACTCGTTTTCTATACAGAAATTATTCAATTGTCTAGTAATTTTTGAATAAAAATTTAGGTAACTTCACCACATTCCGTTGGGACGAAATTTATTGGTTTTCTTTAGATTTTTTTAGAAGCTAATTATTGATATTATAATAGTTGATGCGATATATATTAAAAGAGAAGCCCGTTGTGCTAGTGGAGTGCACGCTGTCCGTGTACTGTACGAAGTAACATGCCTCAGTACTAACCAGTTACTATATGACTTGTTTGTGGATACACTAATGTGTTTTCTTCGACAAGATTTATTCCTGATCTTTCACTTCATAACTATCCTCATTTCGTCTCCCTTACGCGCGGTTAATATTAGAGAAACAGTATACTTCTTGACCCCGTCTTTGTTTATTTTAGTTTTAATTTATTAGTTTAATTAACTATATAAAATATATTTAGAGCTTAATAAATCTTTGAAAAAAGAGAAACCGTTAATTTAATAGTGTTGAGAAATTAAGAAAATATTGTACAACGATTCTATCGTGAATTTTTTGTGTTATTTTCCCTATTCTACGGGGAAATTGCTATAAAGTAAGTGAAACGCCGGGCATTGTACAAATAATAAAATTATACAATAGTTCGCGATATATTAATTTGATTAATATTTTATTAAAATGCATTTTTTAGTCGATTGCGGTGAAGTGAAGAAGGTGAAGATTAAGTTGAAAAAGGTGAAGTAAAACAATCTAGCCCAATGCGAGTACAACTCGCGCACGAAAGACTCCGTATCATTATCTAACTCACCTTAAATATTCATTTTATTTTGTTTTAATCCTTCTTCATCCTAGCATTAATTCCAGTTGCATCCGAAGCTATCAACTTGGCGTGTGGGATCCGCTTAACCAGTCCAACTGCGGATTTGCTAAACTTCGACATTTTTCGTTTCATGCATACAAATATTTGCACTGAGCGGGGATCGAACCCGCCGACCGCGAAAATTGGTACTTAGTTTGTGTAGACAATCTGTCGAATATATATCAATCTGTCTACATAATCTGTCCTCAGATAGAAATAGAATAGAAATTCAGGACTGAGTGTCGTTTTAAATTACGGGAAATTTCCCCACAGATGGTGACAGTGAACGCGGCCGCTGTGCAAGACACTTGCCCATTAATATTATTAGTATGGATAATAATATTTCAGTTTTTAACACTGGATGTGCCACTAACAGTCTCTTACGAGTAAACACCGCTTGTATATAAATAACTACCTAAAGAAAATCCAGCAACAATTAACGATACCATAAAGTGTCCTTAAATTAATGAGAAACTATAAAAAAGAAAGGTATAATGTTACCAAAAGTAAAATATTAAGTCTGAGTCAAATTTGTGTGAAAAACTGGCAACATGAAATCTGGCAAAGTCATTATTATGAATTTTATTTTTCCAACAGCTTCAGCGTGCATTTCAATTTGTACGCCGCAACCACTTTAGTATATTAAATCAACTAGCTGACCCGGTGAACTACATACCGCCAATATGTTTACGCCCGCGTGGCGTCAGATCCCGTTCCCGCTGCACCCTCTACTATATTTTACATATAAATCTTCTTCTTGAATCACTCTATCTATTAAAAAACCGCATTAAAATCCGTTGCGTTGTTTTAAATATTTAAGCATACAAAGGTATATAGGGACAGAGAAAGCGACTTTGTTTTATACTATGTACTTCCCCAGTCGGACTGCTCAATTGGACGGAAATACCGTCGTGTGTAAACGCATCTTATCGATGTAATTAGTCTTGTGAGCTATTAAGAACATTTCTGCATGGAAACACGGTTTTTATTGAACTATAACGGCATGTGATATGAATTTAAACGTACGAGGTGTACCTCGTACGTTTGAGTTGAGTTTGAGATTTAAAGGCGGGGAGCTGAACCACAGGTTTTCTTTTTTTAATTTTGGCACATTATACGTTTTACAATCTGCTTATCATGCTAAGTAAGTTTTCAGTTAGATAACACGATAGCTTTATTTAGCCTAAAATTTTAGCCTAATTGTTTAGCCTAAAATTTTAACGCAACTTAAAATTTTCTTGTTTGCGCGTACTGTCAGCGTCAGAACGATTTTCCTTTGATCCTTATCTACTCTGATACTACAATACAAAGTTAATAAAATTGAAATCAAAACTCTTATGACAAACATTACGCACAGGCCAAAAAAGTTTTATTACGATACAGGTTTTGTATGGACACCTCTATATCATTAAATAACTTTTTAATCATAACGATACACCTATACAACTACCATCTGGACTGAACCTCTACTTTAAAAAAGAATCCGCCGATTCGGAAGAAAAAAAAAGAAACACGCATGCTCAATCGATGTTTGCGCCTTGGCGCCAACATTTTACATTTAAATTAAACAAAGTTTGATTGTGTTTGTAAAATAAATTAGTTTATGTATTATAGTATGAGAGTAGATAAAGTAGTGTATGACACTGTACATAACTTGGTCTTATAATACTCGTGTGATCAAAGTCAAAGTCAAAGTCAAAGTCAAAGTCAAAGTCAAAAATCATTTATTCTGTATAGACCATTAAAACGGTACTTACAAAACGTCAAGTTTAAAAAAAAAATTAGACTAGTTTAGCAAATGGACCACCGGTTCGAAACGCGGCCCCGACCTGAGAAGACTCCGGCAAGAAACTCAGCGGGCATTTTTTTTTTGGTCTATTTACAAACATTTGCTTAGTCTACTTAGTCTAAATACAATAGTTTGCTTGAGTAGCATAGTTGAGCGAACAGCTCATTTCCAAGCTTGTTTATCATCTAAATATTCTTGGATTTTATAATAGCCTTTTTGGCACAGTTTAGTCTTAATTACATTTTTAAATTTATTTACAGGTAAATCTCTAATTTCATTAGGGAGCTTGTTGAAAAGGCGTATACAGTTGCCCCGGAAAGAATTACTAATTTTATGGATACTATCAAAAAACTCGCATACGGCTCGTTTTTTTAAAACACACTCGTGTTATAAGAACCCTTATTATGCAACAGTATCATAAACTACTAAAATATCATACTTTAGTATTATGTTATCGGTGTTAATACCAAGGTATTAGGAGCAAATCTAACTGTTTTATTGATTTAAATTGTATTATTGTCCGAACTAAAGGTAGAACGATCTTGACGAACAATGTACTCAAAATGAACTTGACCAAATATCAAAACAATCATTGAAATAAAACCACTCTTTAAAGGATTCTAACGCGGTTCATTTGTTATTATTTACTTTTAGACCGACGTTTCGGCTACTTTTCAGCAGCCATGTTCGTTTGGTAGGTAGGTAACCGAAACGTCAGTCTAAAAGTAAATAATCCATACCTTATATTATAAATGCGAAAGTAAATCTGTCTGTCTGTATGTTACGCTTTCACGCCTAAACCACTGAACCGATTTTAATGAAATTTGGTGTAGGGCTAGATTAGACCTTGAGAAAGGACATAGGCTATACTTGGTCGCGATAACCGACATCTACGCAGGCGGAGCCGCGGGCAAAAGCTAGTAACAAGTAAATCGCAATAGAATCCCTTAAAGAGTAATTTATATTTCAATGAGCGATAGTTTTAACCTGTCAAGTGAGTAAATAATAGACACAATAGGTAAACAATAGACTCGCGGTGCGATCGCACCGCTTGGGATCTTAGACTTAATAGAACTTTAGAAAATATCATCAAAGTAATCAGTTAATAGAAAAGGGAACAAACCCAAGACATTAAGATCATTTTGAGTACATTGTTCATCAATATCGAGCTGATGCTGACGCGATGACGGTCCGTTATATGTGACTAAAGTGGGTGACAGACATAACGAGCATTTTTAGCCCATTTGTCACCAGTTAGAATGGAGGTAATTGACGAAATGAGGAACAATATGATAAGGAATAGTTCTGATATGGTTGAACATGCAGTGACCAAGGTACTGTAGTATTCGTACTTCTTGTAGAACCTTTTAGTTACCTGACAATCACGCGCGAGCGGTAAAAGAATAAAATAAAAGAATCTAATTTGAATTAAGAGAATAAGAAAAAAACAATGGAAAGAGGACAGATTCAATCAGTGGATGATGGAGGATCTGTCTTGGATCTTCAAGAAGGAAAACTGAAGAAGTCTCAAGCACAATCGTTGAGCAGATTTCGCGATTCTCTCGTTCGTATCAGCCCCTCTAGACAAGTGCCAATTCGCTAAGCGGCGTTTGATGGAATAGAATGACGAATGTATAAGATTTGATGTATTTGACATGCGTTAACGACTGTCATTTACGTCAAATCTCAAACATTCGTCATTCTATTCCACCAAACGCCGGCAAGCGAATTGCCACTTGTCTAGAGGGGCAGTAAAGATAAAGAAACCTCGCGTAAATCCCATAAAACTCGTTTAGTAGTTATACAATTACGAATAAATATATTTATCTACTCTGATACTATAATACAAAGATTATAAAAATGAAATAGGGCGAAAAAAAAGTTTTATTACGATACAGGTCTTGTATGGACACCTATATCATTAAATAACTTTTTAATCATAACGATACACCTATACAACCTCCATCTGAAGCAAGAAGGTTGAACCTCTACTTTAAAAAAAGAATCCGCCGATTCGGAAGAAAAAAGAAAAGAAACACCCATGCGCAATCGATGTTTGCGCCTTGGCGCCAACATTTTACATTGAAATTTAACAAAGTTTGGTTTTGTTTGTAAAATAAATTAGTTTATGTATTTATAGTATGAGAGTAGATAAAGTAGTGTATGACACTGTACATAACTTGGTCTTATAACACTCGTGTGATACTATAAAAAAAACTCGCCTACGGCTCGTCTTTTTAAAACACACTCGTGTTATAAGAACCCTTATTATGCAACAGTATCATAAACTACTATAATAATACAGATCCTTGTCTTACAATTTAAATATTTCAAGTTGTCGACAAGTAGCTGCGGAGTCAGACCCCCGAACACCACACTACTTAGATAGTTCGAACAGTACCTCGTGGAGGGAATGAACGAAAGCACGATGATAATTCTGTAGGACGTAGGACAAGACGGTATTTCCGTTCAATTGAGCAGTCCGACTGAGGAAGCACCTCCGCCTTACAGAATACCGCGGCCATAATAACCTCGTGTTGTGTTCCCGACGGTAAGTAGCCAGAGCTCACTGGAGAGTTTTTGTGCTGTCAGTGAGAAGACGTAACGTTTGTCCTGCATTATCTCCTACACTTACTGCACAGAAACTCTGTGTTCTAACAGGGCCTGCAGCGCCAATGTGTAAAGAAAGAAAGAAAGAAAGAAAGAAAGAAAGAAAGAAAGAAAGAAAGAAAGACAGAAAGAAAGAAAGAAAGAAAGAAAGAAAGACAGAAAGAAAGAAAGAAAGAAAAATATTTTATTTGCGACCACACACAATGCACGATGGGTACAATAATATGTTATTAATTAATTGTCGCCTCTGGTGTCGCACACGTCCATAGGCCATGGTAACCACTTTTCATGACGTGAACCGTGTGCTTGTCTGATACCTAAGTGTTATAAAAAAAGATGATTGAGGAAACAGATTTATGAGGTTGAAGTGAAAGAACAACCCCAGAGATCGAGGACATTTCCATCTTCTTCTTCATCCCAGCGTTATTCCCAGTTGCATCTGAAGCTTTATCTCGGACCCCGGGGTTTTTCCGGAATACCTGCGGGTTAGCCTAAACTTATACATATAACATATGACCTCCACAATCGATTGGCGATACCGAAGTATTGCAGTTAGACCAGTTGTTGGACTTTATAGGGCTCCAACTACCCGTAACGACTGCCAAGTAAGATTGAAATAATATTACTTGCTTTTAAGATATAGTGGTAAAGCCCCTAAAGAGATAGGTACTCGTTGATTAAAATTGACTAAATTTGACAGTTGTTGAACTCAAGATCGATCTTGATGAAGAAATTACGGCCCTAAAATAATTTTCTAGCCGTTCTATGTTATACAATAACCTCTGACTGGTGACAAACGTCAGACAGGGGGCAAAACAAATGTATTTATGCCTATTGAGTGGTATGGGCAATGGACTGCTGAGACGAGGTCTCGGGTTCGATCTTAGGTTTTACCATGGCACACACCAATGACTTTTCGATGCTTTTCGAAGTTATGTGTGTATTTATCGCAGGTTTATATGTGCCCGGTTAATGACAATAGGCTCGCCACCTATTACATTGGGTCCTAAACATTAACTGGCGAAATGTGGGTGCTAGCACCTCTGCCTACCCCTTCAGGGATACAGGCGTGAGTTTATGTTATGTAATGTACCTATACCATGATCGCGTTAATTCTCGTTGACATTATAGTACAATGTTACTCGACTTTCCTTTTTAAATTGCAATACGGTGCCTGTAAAAAATAATATAGCATCCTTCAATAACACACAAACGCTAGCGCTCTGATCACAGGCCGTCTGTGGGTTGTTGTGCCGAAGGTGAGGTTGTGAGACGACATATCTCTCTCACCCCGGCTGACCCAAGGCCATCCCTCTCGATCTGGCCCATCTCGGGAGAGAGCACGCGGTCCCCGACTCGCCCCTGGTGTGGGAGGCGCGATGCGCACCGCCGTCGTAACCTGCTTCTGCTAGGGTGACTGGCGGCTTCACCCGTCACCCTCAGGCCCGTGCTCATGGGAGGCGGAGGTCGGTCTGCGCCCTCCGCACCCGAGCCGCCTAAGAACGCGGGCAGCGATGTCCGCGAGTCTGTCTCGCTCATCGCGCCGCGCCCTCTCTGCTGTCTCCTTCACGAACATGACTTGCTCGCAGAAGGAGGCGCTGTCCACCCACGCCTCCGCGCCGCGGACCATCGCCGCGAGCCGGGTAGAGAGCGTGAGCACTGTCAACCCCAGGGCCGCCACAAGCCCACGCCGGACACTCGGTGAGCGGGTGCAGCTCCGAGTTCTCGCTCGCGTCACAAAGATGGCACTCGGGCGTTGGCTCTATGCCCATCAAATGCAGATACCGCCCGAAGCTCCCGTGTCCGAACTACCCATTAAAACTGACATATATTATGTTCGTATGGCAACCGGGACCAACGGCTTAAAGTGGTCTTTGAGTCACGACCAGACCAATGCAAATAGCCATATTCTTATACAAATATTTACACCGAGCGGGAACTGAAACAGCGCCTCTTACATAGCAGTCGCGTTCAATACCGCCACACCATAGGCGCTGTACCTACACTACATAACGAGTTAGCTCACGTTTTTACATCAAAATTTATTTATTATTGCTATTGTATTATTTTCTGTATACCTACAATAAAAAATTAAGAACGTTGTGCCACTTGTCTAAAGCAGCCAGGATACAAAAATATATCGCGGATTCAATCCAGTATCTGTATTTCTCTGTGGAATTGTTTAGTATAAAACTAAATCACTGTGTACTATATAAATAACACTATATATATGTATATAACACAGCGTTGGTCGAGTGTCCGTGACACAGATGAGGGTGAGATGTAGGCGGCGATAGGGCCGCGTTAAGGAAACGAACCCAAGGCCTCGTGGGGTCCTTGCGGGCGGAACACGAATTTTGCGGCGGCCATTTTTTATTATAATTTTCGTTATTTGTTACAAACTAGGTAGGTGAGGTTTGGCTATCAGTGGATCATGTATATTAGTAATGTGTGTGTATATGTATGTTTGTAGTGCTACAATAGAATTAGATCGGAAAAATGAATATTCAGGACGGGATTTGAATACACGATCGGATGACCAATTCTGCTAATTCATGCTCATATTCTAGATCGCCAAACAGCTGAATCTTACTTTATCTAAGGATAGATTGTATAGACAATCGGCCAGACAACCCGTTAAACATGTCAATCTGTGTCTACAATGTTTTCTCAGAGAAATCGATATTCAGCTGAGTTGCATGCTAGAATACGAGCCGTCGATTGGCTGTCAAAATTAAATTAAATGTTAAAAGCAATTACGTGCCGGCCATCCACTTTCAATAAATTTAATCAAACTGGCTGTTTCAAACAGTTGATCTAATGAGCGTCAATCAATCAATCAATTAGCCCACTGCAGTCCACTGCTAGACATAGGCCTCCCCCAATGTGCGCCATTTCGTACGATCCTCCGCCTTCTGCATCCAGTCCTTCCCAGCCACCTCTTTCAGGTCATCGGTCCATCTGGCTAGGGAGCTTCCTACCCTTCGTTTACCTTCTCGCGGGCTCCACTCTAGAACTTGTCTGCTCCACCGGCCATCGGTCCTTCGACAGACGTGGCCAACCAATTGCCACTTCAAATTGCTTATTTTGCGATGCTGCTATGTGGGCAACTTTGGTTCTTTGTCAAATCACCTCGTTTCGAATTCTATCCTTCAGAGAAACTCCAAGCATAGCTTGCTCCATAGCCCGCTGCGCGACTTTTAGTTTATGGACTAGCCCTACCTTCAGTGTCCACGTTTCGGCACCATAAGTCATAACTGGTAGGACGCACTGGTCAAAGACCTTTGTTTTAAGACATTGCGGTAGGGGAGAAGAGAAGACTCGGTGTATTTTGATGAGCGTATGTATCAAAGAGTTTGAAGAAATATAAATTTTCTCAAAATGTTAGAAATTGTCAATTTGATCAAATCATTTGAATGTGTATGGCGGGCAGTAGAGTATGTACCATACATTCACAATGTTTGGAATTTCAATCCCTCAATCGCTATGAAAAGAGTACACCAGTAAATAGAATTGAATACGTCAAAAGCCTATTCTTCTTCTTATTATTTTATTAAAATGGCTCCTTGCATCGGTTAATTGGGTGCCGATGATTCTGCCAACCTCAAGTTGGAGAGTAGGTTTTAATAGTTTATACAGGTCTCTAGGTACCTGTTTATGGGGCAGTGACAAAATTTGGGCTTATCCGCAGATTAATATATGTAGCGCTTATCCTTGCCGGTCATCACAAGTGCAAAAGCCAGGATTTCTGGCTTCTCCATCTCTCTTCTCTGTTTTCTTTTCATTTCTGTCTTTCTGTCATAAATTATTTTACTGGGAAAGTGAAGTGCCTGTTCCGTAAAACCTTAAAATATCAATGTAAAGATTGCTTTGTGAAATTCGTAAGGCGTAACGTAATTAAACTCAGTTTTGTACTGATATAGAGATTTTTTATACCACTTACGGCAGACAAACACACGGCCCACCTGATGGAAATCATGGCCTATGAAAGTGTACAACACATGGTCACAGGATGACCATGACTGCTGAAAGTCGCTATAAATAAGCTATAACAAAACTACTACAACAATAACTGAACGTTATCAATGTATTTTAAGTACCTACCATTCACCGTACTATTAAATTATTACAATGGCTAAAATTAGTACATAATAGTGGTATCATTAATTAAAAAAACATTTGAAATTATCTGTAACTAGCTGATGCCCGCGGCTTCGGCCACATGGAATTTTGGCCCGGTTCCCGTAAGCCATGGGAACCTATTCCCGGGATAAAAACCTATGTGTTACTCCAGACTGTAATCTATCCCTGTACCAAATTTCAGCCCGATGCATTCAGCCGTTAGAGTGTAATTGAATTGACAGACTCTATGGCTTGGCGACAGTGAACGCGATCGCGGCTACGTAGGAGGCGCAGGTTCAATCCCCGCACGGTGCGAATATTTGTATGCATGAATTATGGGTTTGACCTTAATCTGGTTGAACCTCGTAAACGTGAAACCGTCGGCCCTGATTGCCACACATAACATCTATGACAGTCGTTCCGGGTAGTTGGAGCCCTCAAAAGTCCAACAACTGGTCAAACTACAATACTTCAATATCACCAATGGTTTGTGGAGGTCATAAAATATCGGTTCAGTCAAACCCGCAGCTGGACTAGAAAAAGCGAACCCTAGACTTCGAGGTAAAAGCTTTGAATGCGACTGTAAGCTTGATAGAATAACAAACATACAAACAAAAAAATCTTCACAACTTGAATTAAATTTTTAAGCATTTTTAGATATTTAAATCGATTAAAAGAGAAAAAAGTATTCGATAGTTCGAAAGATCGTCGGTAGGCGCTCCACTTGCGAGGGATATGTCGCATGAGCCCAGAGACGGCGTGCAGTTTAGTCGGTTCGAGTCCGACATAACTTTCCCCTCCGGCTCCGGAGGGGTGGGGTATCCGTGGGGATTTCCCGCACGTAATAAAAAAAAAGATAGGCGCTCCACTGTCGCCCCAAAGAAAGTTATAGAAGGACAAATTTGAATTGGTTAGGGCGAGGTCTGGTAGCTTAGTGGGTAAAGCATTGCCCTTTGTAAGACAAAAATCGCGGGTTCAAAACCCGCCTAGACCGATTTGATTTTTTCTTCTTTATTCGATCTTTACAACTTTTACATCACTACATAGTATAAAACAAAGTCGCTTTTTCTGTCCCTATATCCCTTTGTATGCTTAAATCTTTAAAACTACGCAACGGATTTTGATGCGGTTTTTTGAAATAGATAGAGTGATTCAAGAGGAAGGTTTATATGTAAAATACATGTTTAATATAGTAGAGGGTGCAGCGGGAACGGGATCTGACGCCACGCGGGCATAAATAAATTGGCGGTACGAAGTTCGCCGGGTCAGCTAGTTTATAATATAAGTGGGATATGATAGGACGTAGAATTATAGTTAGACCATAGGTATAAAATAGGAAGCACTTGAGACGATACAGAAACGAGCTAAAGGGCTAATTTGAAACGATGCCTTTTTTATATAGGACACGTCAATTTGACTTCGTCTCGCCTGATGGTAAGCTGATGGCAAAGTCTCAGGAAAGAGGTTCACCATTACATACACGTACCATGTTAACAATAGTGGCAATCAGCTTGACGGCCTCATCAGATACTTTTCACGAACGTTTAAAGGACCCGGGACTGTAGGAAGGAACCGAAGGAAACACGTGAGCTGGCAAGGAGTTCCAGGTCTTAATGGTGCGATAAAGAAAGGAGTCACCAAACCGCTTGTCTTTTGAAAGAATATTCTGCACCGTATATGGGTGACATCTAAGCCCTGTTCGTGCTGTCCTGTGTAGGAATGGAGAGGGCGGGACCAATTGGAAGAGCTCATCAGAACATTCACCATGGTAGAGACTTGTGTGGTGTTTCCGGATAGCTAACTTGGATATCTTCAAGACCAAATCACTCTGACCAAATAGAATGACGAATGTATGGGATTTGACGTTTATGACACGCGTTAACGACTGTCAAATATGTCAAATCCCATGCATTCGTCATTCTATACCATCTAACGCCGACTAACGAATTGCCACTTGTCTGGAGGGGCTGGTCTATAAGTCTTTAAGTTACTTCTAGGCAAGCGTGCTCCATTGTCGACCACATCAACACTTACCAACAGGTGAGACAGTGGTCAAACGCGAGCCTATCAATCATTAAAAAATACATACATATAATCACGCCTTTATCCCCGGAGGGCAGTTAGGCAGAGGTGAATTAACACCCACATTTCACCAATCTGTATTCGGTCCCACGTAATAAGGGATAAGCCTATTGCCGTATTCCGGGCACTATTGTTGACTCGAGCCATGCATCTGAGGCTGAGTCTGGGCTGTACATATCTGTCTGATGTTGAAGTTAATCAGCCCTATCCCTTAGTCGCCTTGTACGACACCACATGGGAAGAGAAGGGGTGGCCCAAATTCTACTCTGCCGGGAACCACGCGGCTCATTCTACTCTGCCGAGAACCACGCGGCTATTTAAAAAATACAAGTTACCTTAACTCGATTCCATATATCAACGACCTCTCTTTAGTTAGTGGGTCAAACTATTAAACAACAAAAACTTATAAGTAAATAAAGTTTAAAAAAGTATGCGTGACCACAGACGACGTAGTTAGAAATAATACTACCTACAGCACAAGTTTTTTTATTCATAAATGTTTAAGTTGCTATCGTAATGGCAGCGATGCGATAGCGATGCTTTATATTATGTACATTCGACAAAGGACATACGGTTGCTCGTTTTCATATAAAGTTGTGTGTAAAGATGCAAACGTATCTCCTTTAAAATATCTATGCCTAGCCTCCGACTACATAACATTAGATGTAACATAGACGGAATGTATAGAACTCGCGAGTGAAGCCGCCAATCAAAAGTAATGCTAAAGTAGTACCATTTCGCACGCACTCTTTGTGTGCACGCCCGAGTAGAATGGTATTACTTTACGTAGCTTCATACCTAGTTCTATGCGATGTGCTCTGATTATGTTATTCCACAGTTTAACGAATCTTATGAAGGATGAATAAATCAATAAATAAATAAATAAAATAAATATTCCACAACATTTCACACAACGCTATCTAGATCCATGGTAAGTATAGCTTAACTAGCTTGTGTTATGGAATCTAGAATGCGGATAAACATACTTAGATACAGTTTTTTTGTAAATACATACATATTATACATAGAAACACCCAGACTAATGCAAAACCCATATTCATGCATACAAATATTTGCACTGCGCGGGGATCGAACCCGCGCCTCCTGCGTAGCGGCCGCGTTTACTACCGCCACGCCACGGAGGCTGTCATTATTCTTTTAGTCTGAGGTGCCTAACATCACTTGCATTAACTTTATCTTCGGATTTTCTAGTATTTACTTTAACCTGTGCCCCGAGCATGAAAAATATTCCAATTCGTAACGTAAACGTATCGAGAGAACGGAGCATTACGATTGGTAGGCATCACACACACACACACAGGTTCACAGTAGTTAGGCGGCCAATCGTAATACTCCCTTCTCTCGCTACGTTCACGTTACGAATTTGAATATTTTTCGTGCGTAGGGCACTCTTGTCTTGATAAGTTACGCGTGTAACAGAAAAGATATACGTAATGTAAATCGTTAGTACCGTAAAATATATTCAAAATAATGTAGAATGTACAAACAAATTTTAATACATAACTAAATTTTGATTGGTGTGAACTTAACTTAATATTCAAGACTACACATTTTTTGACATTTCGGAGATTGAAATTAGATTGTGGTGACTGAATTATGAACGAATTTTTATGACAATAATAGGCTATATATATTAGAAAAATTACCACTTCGTAATAATAATACAATTAACTGTAAATTTTCTTACAAAAAATAGTTTTAAAGATTGATTTAAATGAAAATTGAGCGTTTTCGGTCATTCATAATACCTACCCTATATTTTATAGCTTTAAGTGTAGGGAGCCTTTTTGCTGTGGCATGTGAAATATTATGTATTTGCCGAGTGTGGCAAGCTATTATTATATGCTTCGTATTTATAAGTTGAGGGTGTTTTAGAATTATCATTTGATAGTTTAACTATAGTGCCGCGTTTACCGGCAGAGAAGGATACAAGAACTGCCCCAGTGACATAGGAAGTATCTACTGTAAGGGTCAAATCTGACCAGGCGGTTATTTTTACCCTGATTTAGCAACCGAGACGTCATAAATAAATAACACATAATGAATCCTGATAAAATCCAAGATTTATATTTGTTTCAATGAGTAGATAATTTCGCGTAAGCTTTCAACAGTAAACCTATTACGTTTATCCGCATCCGCATCCGTTTCCGCATACGTACATCTGATAAAATAATACTACCTAATTATATTTATGAATTAGTACATTACTATTGAAATAAAGGCACTTTTTAACAGATTCTATCGCGATTTACGTATTATTATTAACTTTTAGCACGACGTTTCGGCTAGTTTTCAGCAACCATTTCGCGGTTTGACTAAGAGCGTTTTCACACTCATCCGATATCCGATATCCGATATCCGACATCCGATATCCGACATCCGATATCCGACATCCGATATCCGACATCCGATATCCGATATCCGACATCCGATATCGGAGGAAGTCAAATGTATGAGATATGTATCTTTCTTTCACATTGTCCGGCCCGATATTGGTTTGCAGAGCCAAAACAGTAGTGTTCGCTCCGATAACCGATCGGATGTCGGATATTGGATATCGGATGTCGGATATCGGATATCGGATGTCGGATATCGGATATCGGATGAGTGTGAAAACGCTCTAAGGATGGTAGTGGCCATATAGTTTGAAGTGTAAGTTATCTCAAAGTACCCGAATCATGATGAATATTATTGGTGTTACTATTCACGCAGACTGAGTTCACTGTGTTGTTAACTCTTGCTGGATTTTGCTAAGCAGTAGTAAATTTTGAAAATATCATAGTACATTACTATTTCAGAAACCGTTCTAACCATTTCTATGAATACACTTAGGGTTTTTACGGTCCCATGTAATACGGGGCGAGTCTATTACCTTGAACAAGATCGGTAAGAATACCTTTTATTAACAACTAGCTGTTGCCCGCGGCTCCGCCCGCGTGGATGTCGGTTATCGCTTAGTGTTGAGTCAACGCTATTTTCTAAAATAAAAGTAGCCTAAATTACTCCTTATTACATCAGCTGCCTGCCAATAAAAGTTTGTCCCGTCAAAATTAGTCCAGCAATTTCAGAGATTAGCAAAACAAACAGACAGACAAACAGATAAAAATTTAAAAAATATATATTTTGTTGTATGTACCGTATCATATTTATTTCAATAATCACACAGTTATTTCCATATTACAAACAGACACTCCAATTTTATTTATGTGTATATGTAGGTATAATGTATGTGTATATTACAGAAGCAACTCTTTCTTGCTTAGATCAGCCAAATTTGTAAACAGAACGTCCAAATTTCCCGAACAGGATTTATTTAACCCAAGTCCTGTTAAATACAACGATATTGTCGGCAATTACTGGTTATCGATATCGATATAAAACGGCAAAATGCCTCGAGATAGCTATCGAGTGGCACGCATGTTAGCCCTTCATGCCACCAACAGTCGACATATCGACTTATAACGGCAAAATGTCTCGAGATAGCTATCTCGTGGCGCGCATGTTAGCCCTGCTGGTTCTGTGTCGAGGTAGTCAATTTTTCTTTCGTTCAAATCAAATCAATCTTTATTTCAGAAAATATGGTTCCAGCATCAGGTTTTTCGAATTTCTAAGTAAAGCATATTCTGCCGTGTGGCGTTGAAATATAATATTGCAAAAAACAATTTTTTTGTTATTATGTTTTCTTAATATTTTCAATTGTATTGTTATAACAAAACTGTGTAGTGTCTATTATATTTGTTAGTTAAATGTGAAAACTTATAAATGGCTTTTTTTGTGAAAACTTATAAATGGCTTGTAAGTAGTAATGTTATATAGATTTGATTTAGTTCACGAGATTCTCGACATTTAGGAGGAGGACTCGGCTGTCATTGTTCCGATAGTCGTTACCGTTAACGGACTTATAGCCAAGAGCCTTGACCAACACGTAAAGAGGCTCGCATTGGGTAGCTGGATCAAAGGTCTGATACAGAAGGCGGTATTACTCGACACGGTGCGCATAGTGAGGAAGTTCCTCTCTCTGAAGCCCTGACCACCGGTACCTTGGACCCCGTACTCGATACCAGTGGGGTACTGTTTTTTTATATTTTGAAATATATATAGTTTTTTTTTTAGGCATATATTTTAAAATGTAGTCTGTATGTTTATAAATTAATAAATAATAATAATAAATATTCCACAACATTTCACACAACGCTATCTAGATCCACGGTAAGCATAGCCTAACTAGCTTGTGTTATGGAATCTAGAATGCGGATTAACATGCTTTTTTTTTTGTAAATACATACATATATTATTCATAGAAACAGCCAGACCAATGCAAATACCCATATTCATGCATACAAATATTTGCACTGAGCGGGGATCGAACCCGCGCCTCCTGCGTAGCGGCCGCGTTCACTACCGCCACGCCACGAAGGCTGTTAAGCAAGCGGGTAAGCAGCCCTATCCCAAAGTCGCTCTCTACGGCACCCACGGGAGGTGATGGGGTGGCCATATTGTACTCCAGCGGAAACCAACACAGTATAATTACTTAAGTACTATCACACTTAAGTACATAGCCCGCTCCCAATGTTGGTTTCCACGCTGGCCAGACGGGTTGGTACAGGGTTTTATTTCGAGTGCTCCTTCTCTCGCAGTGGTATCGTCTGCGTATGTTTCCGTCAGTCGCCTCTTAGGTTGAGATGGGGTGGTATATATACATATATATATTATAGCTTAGTGGTTAACTAGTCGGCCTCACGATCGAGAGGTCTCGGGTTCGAATCCTGGCCATTACACTACCAACGTGAACCCACTCCTAGCACAAGCAATTTAGCTTAGTTGGAGGGGTTAGAGGAAATATTAGTAATTTCGATAATATCGGTTGCTAATATTCTTTATTAAAAAGAAAATACTACTTAGGTGGCAGACAGGCACACGGCCCAACTGATGAAAAGTGGTTACCGTGACCTAAGGACGTGTGCAACACCAGGCGAGTCACACTCTCGCTGCTGATCCTGTTAACACAGAGAGTTTCTGTGCCGTCAGCGTAGAAGACAAACCAGTAATAGCCTTTGGTCTTCCCACTGACAGCTCAGAACTCTCCAGCCACTATCCGTACTGGGAACACAACACGAGGTTATTATGGCCGCGGTATTCTGTAGTGCGGAGGTAATTCCCCAGTCGGACTGCTCAATTGGACATAAATACCATCGTAGCCTATCTCCTACGACACTCTTAAGATGAGATGGTGTGGTGAAATCTTCTTGTATTTTTTTTTTCGTCAACACACGGCTTAAGTTCTTAACGTATAAAAATTCTAATGTAAGTAATTAATAAGTGGTGTGAAAGTTTATAAGAATATCTCATTATAATTATATCTACGGTATTCTCTTATCGAAGCGGAAGTGGGCTCATTATTTTTTCGAAGGCAGGACTAGATAGGTAATTGTTGCTATTTAATGGTTTAGAACTATGCCAATTAAACAACATATAATTAAAAATATATATTTGCAAATCTAGAGACATTATGCCCAAACATACTTACAATGAACTGCCTGCTGTGGTTTTCCCAAGCGACTACAATATGGGGCTCTTCAAGAAGGGTATTAGAAGGTTTCTTCAGGGTAAGCAGCGCGAGTGTGACGCCCCTGGTGTTGCATACGTCGATAGGCCACGGTAACCGCTCACACACGTAGCGACTATGTTAAAAGATATAAAAAAAATGTGTTTTGGAAATGTTTATGTATAAAATTAAGTTTCACATAGGTAATAACATTGTATAATTTACATTAAACTTTAATTTAAAGACCTATATTTTATTTTATTTATCATCAATTTCTTTTTGGTTTTCATTTCAGTTTAATTCTTTATAAAATAATTCTGGCATAAATCAATTTAAGTTTAGAAATGTTGTTACTTAGCTTTATGTAACAATGATTTAACTGAACACTGACTGACCCAAAAAAAAACACCACCCTTCAAAAATTAATTCTAACTTCACTAACCAAACTTTTTTTCTTTTTCAGATAACAATGCCTACATAAATCAAAGATGGCGCTGAAACTAAAATACACAGACGAACACGGCATAGTCCACATCAACATGAGCCCCTCAAGCAGCCCCAAGGAACCAGACAAAGGTCTAACAGACCCCAAATTCGACACGATAAACAACAGATTCGCTCAGTACGACATTTTTGGTGGTAAATACGATTTAGACTCTGGTGGGGAGACTCCTCGTTCGCTGTTCCGTAGTCGCTACAACAGTATCGAAGAAGAGCTAGCTAATACGCCTTACGCGTTCACTACAGAACGCTCACTTCGTCTTAACAGCGCGAACAAACTAGACATAACTATACAATCGCGTTTAGATGACATATCACCCTCGAAAGATATCGAAGATGACCGATTTTTTAAGCGAAAATTAAGTTTAGAGTACGATGAATCGTTATTCGGACCAGAAATCGATTTAAAAGTGAACGATAAGGAAACGCCGGCGTTTACTGTCACGCAGCTGATACATGCTCAGGATAGATATTTTGATTTGTCTGGTAGGCAGTCGGAGAGTCCTTGTGGTGCAAAAGTGTGTTCTGATGTGCTTGTGGCCAGCCCCAGGGTTGGGGATGAGGCGTTCAGAGTGTTAGGCGGTGTGAAGACGAAGGAGACAGTGCTTAAGCCGTGAGTATTTATTTTAGTTCTTTTTATAGAATTAAATATTAAAGGATACAAACTCTAAGGCCCTTATCTAGAAAAACGATCAGTTGTGATTCGACTCTCACAATGACATTAGAACTGTCATCTAGATACAATCTGTCTCAGATCTAGTTATGAATCAAGACTTAGGGCTGAGTATCATTCTGTAATACGGGCCTTAGTCTATAATTCTTAATACAAATCAAAGTCTATGATTTAAAATTAATAAAGTAAGTATTAGTCGAGAAGGACTGGTCAAGATTCGGCCATTATAAGTTATTTTTCTGTTTAACTGCTGTGTACGAATTTTAACTTCAAAAATGCCATATTCCATACTCTACGTAATATTAAATAATTAAATTAAAAAAAAAACAATAATAAGAAATTATAAAAAAAAAATATTTTAACGTGTTTTTTTTAAACGCCTCCGACCTGAAGCCTTATTGCTCGCAGGTTATTCCTAGACTTAAATATTAGAAAACCTCAGATTTCTTTTAACGTTTCATTAATCAATTTTAATCATTATTAAACATTGGTAGTCTGACAGACATGACTGTATCATGCCTAACTTACTCGTCATAATTACAAACTGAAAAAACGACTACAACATTGAAATTTTAGCTACTTTGCAGGGTTCTGTTCTATTTTACAACGTAGGCGTCAGACATGCACACGGACAACCTGATGGAAAGTATTTACCGCGGCCTATGCAACACCAGGGAAGTCCCACTTGTGCTGCCGACCCTATAAACACAGAGAGTTTCTGTGCCGTCAGTTTAGAAGACAAAGTAGGAATAACCTTTGGTCTTTCCACTGACAGCACAAAAACTCCCCAGTGAGCTCTGGCTACCCTACTTCCGGCGAGAAACATCACGAGGTTATTATGGCTGTAGGGCGGAGGTACTTCCCCAGTCGGACTGCTCATTTGGACAGAAATACCATCGTGTCTTACCGCCTTTAGACTCCTCTATAACCAAAGGTTAAAAATGGAACACTATTGCTAAGACTCTACTGTCCGTCTTCATGTCTATCACCGACTGTATCTCGTCAACCTGAATAAATAGACAGTTGAAATTTTCACAGATGTTATATTTAATGGTACGGAACCCGGAGTCTGACTCGCACTTGGCCAGTTTATCGAGTTTATAGGTTGAAACGAACCTTTGGTACTAGGCCACGGTAACCACTTTCCATCAGGTGGGCCGTGTGCTTGTCTGCCACCTAAGTGGTATAAAAAAAACCTTAAACTAACTCCTCCTAAAGGGCTGCATCCATTTAGATGAAATTTTCAATACGTTTCTGGGTGGTTTGAAAACACCTGGTAGTATACATTTAATACTTAGTATTATAAATATCTAATTTCAAATGAAAATATGTTTTTTTAAAGGAAATGCAAAAAGCAATGGTGAATAATTTAAATATTAAATGTGTTCATAAAATTAAACGGTTTAGATACAGAAGTAGAAATTAATGAGTAGCTAAATTAATTATTATTTTGTGTTCATAGCTCGTAACGGCCATTGTACTTAAACTATCTAATACCTAGATTGTTATACTGCGTGACTTTTTAGTTGCGTAAGTATGTAATATTGCTGATTTTTACCCGACTGTCAAGAAAGGTTATGTTTTTCGCGCGTATCTTGTATGTATGTAATATCCTTCGTTACCTCATATCTCCTGAACCACCGTACGAATTTCAATGATTCATGTCTCAAATGAAAGATATTTATTGTCCAAGTATTCTTGGATACGCAAAATATCAACAAAACCTATATGTTTGTTTTTTGGCGCCAAAATAGATATATGTAGTAAAAATAAAATTATCACTCCAATTTATCAAGTGGGGCATCAAAATGAAGGAAATTAGAAGACGATTACATATATATATATATATATATATATATATATATATATATATATATATGTCATAGTCATAAATAAAAAGTAGGTATAAAAAACAAATTATCAAAAATAAAAAACCCGACTGATTCTGAAAAGATCGAAACAGGCTTTATAACAGGCGGTACCCATTTGCAAATCTCAAACCAGATGAAAATTAATTTAAAAAAAAAATATTGTTGTTGTTGTAAGGTCAAGGGACTCCATTGCTAAACACTACTTAAGTCATAGTCATAGTCGAATATTTTTATTCAATCTAGAACAACATGGCTGTTTCTGATTGACGTCAATAATAATTCTACTTAATCTAAGTTTACCACCGCTTCCAAGGCGCTGGTGGAGAAGAATAGTAGCGCAACAAACTTCACTGCGGCATTTTTTAAGACGATAACTTACAGTATTTATATCCTTATGGCTAAAAGTGGACGAATCTACATTTGTCTCGTGTCTGAATGAACAAAAGTATGTAAAAACTTTAGAACAAAATAAGTAGCCTAATTTGAATTAAATTTTTAAGCATTTTTCATGCCAAATATTTCAATCGATTTAAATAGAAAAAATTGAATCGGTCTAATCGCGATCTTTGCCTTACAGGGGCAATGCTTTACCCACTAAGCTACCAGACCTCGCCCTAACCAATTCAAATTTCTCCTTCTATAAAGAAAGATATCTACAAAGATCGCTGGTTCAATTCCCGCCTAGACCAAATCATTTTTTCTATTTGAATCGACTTAAGTAACCTAAGTAAAAATATGGCATTATACGTAAAAATATCCTTATTCCCTAAATCCTTTTTCTCAACTCAGTTGGCTTTCCAGTCTAACTGTAACGGGCTGAACTTCCATATTTTCCGTGGACCTTAAAAATAAATTAATGAAAATAGTGTCAAACCAATCAGTCAAAAAGAACTGGGTACAAATAAAAAAAAAACTATTTAAAATGTTCGATAGTGTATCAAATTTCCTAATTTGAAAAATGATAAAAATAGAATGATTGAAATTGCTCATGTGGACAATTGTGCATCGGAGTGCACACTAAACCATCGGTCGCGAAACTCGACTGCTATACGAACACTGGGGACATAAACAGTTAACCAGATGGTCTAAATACAGAATTTCGATAACACCAGTGAGTTGTGGAGGTCTAATAGCGGTTGCTTCACGAAAAATATTGAAGTTCGGCCGTTTTATTTCATATAAGTAGTCAGTTTGAAGTTGACCTCAACTGAATTGAGAAAATGTTCGGAGGACGACTACTTTATTGTAAAATGAAACATCCAAACCAATCGAAATCAATGTATTAAAGTATACCTACTAATTATTTACAATGAGCGGAAATTATCATAGAGTAGTCGATCGCTCTACTGCTGTCTCAATAAATCGTAAAAAAAACCACACACACAACATTTAAAAAAGGTAAAATTCTAGTAATTTACCGCCAAATTTTGAGATAAAGGATTACAAAATGGCGGCATTTTTTGTTCGGAAATGTGATTACTTTCCCGTTGTGTAGTAAATCATTGGCTGCGTGCCTGAAGTTTGCGCTTTTATCTGCGTGAGATGATCAGATCGTGGATCGGATCGGGTGAAGTGGTAGTGAGTTTTTCTTCTTTAAATTTTTAGCCGTTGTGAGGAGATTGACGTGTGTCCAACGTGATTTTTAAAATACTTTATTTTTGAAATGAACCTATTGTTAGTTGATTCTGTCTGTTTTTTACAAGATGGCGGCCAAGGGGCAAGGATTGCGACCTCACAAACCTTACACTAGCCCTTTCTTAACATCCAAGCATTTAAATTAAAATAAATCTGACCATTTTGTACCTTAAAAATATAATATTTCAATATAGTTAGGTACTTGTAGGTACAGTCAACGAAGGAGAAACGGTTGCACCTTTACATACAACTTTAATAAGTAGAAAGTACGACCATATCTCTTTGGTCAACTGTACCTATACCAAAGATAAAAATGATAAATAAACCATTATTCTGGGCGTTTCTAAATGACACCGAAACACTAAAAATACGTATAAAGTTAAAGAATAATCAAGTAAAGTGCGAATTCTTATTAATTAATAAATATTCATTAATTAAAAAGTGAAAATATGTTATAAAGAGTTATAAAATGCAATCGTTTTATAATCTGCGCGCAACAGACTATGTGAAAGCAAGTGTACGCTATCTTTATAAAACGTGATTGATATACCTACATATTTATCTGTGGTTAGAAAATGGCGCGTATTTTTATTATTTTTGATTTATTGATTGTACTTTTTACAGCACTTTGTGTGCAGGCGACACAATCGAGTTGATTTCTAAAAGTGAAACATTATCAAAACATAAAATGTTAAAATGGGAGCCAAGGGCGAAGCCGGGACCCGAATTACTAGATTCAAAAATGTTTGACGTTTTCTTCTAGTTTAAAAAAAAATTAAAAAACCGTAGGTACGTTAAATCGAAAATTCATTCCGTAAGGTACTTACCTAAACATAAAGGACCTTGACATGTCTTTTTAATATGTTTTATTTAAAAACTCAGTTACTTAATATTTTTCTGTTTAGAAACAAGTTTTAAATATTGAAAACCGAAATTTAACCACTACTTAGTCTGTTAGTAAGCATTTATTTTTTCTTAATATAATAGTAACTACAGACACCGGCAGAATTAGCAGAACACAAAAAAGGACAGCATAAAATAATTAGCTTTTTTTAAAACAAATAGTAATTAAACATGAAACAACAACAATATGTTTAATAACGAGTGTTCCCCTTCGTGCCCTGATTAAGGTTTCCATCCGTCTGGGCATGCTGCGAATGCTGTTGTCAATGATTTCTTGGGGCAACCTCTGCCATTCTTCCACTAATGTGTTTCGCAGCTCGCCCAGATTGTTAGGTGGTGGCATTCTTGATTTGACACTCCTCTTTAGCAAGTCCCAAACGTGTTCAATCGGATTCATATTCGGGGACCATGCTGGCCCCTCCATCACCGTAACACTAACATGGTTTAGGTATGCCTGTACTGAACGAGCAATGTAAGCCCGAGCATTATCCTGCATTAAAATGAAGTCGTTACCAATAAATGGGGCAAATGGCACAACATGTTCCTCTAAAATCACCCTGATATACCGATCAGCAGTCAGATTTCCGCCGTCGACTACCACTAACTCCGTGCGAGCTCCTAAACATATCCCTCCCCAGACCATAGTTTTGTGTTCTGTTGATTCTGCCGGTGTGTGCATATAATATGTGTTTTTATATTTAACCTTTACTGAAGTACCTGACTTAATGGAGTATAGAGCCGTACCGAAGTTTCTCTTCTTTTCTTAGTCGGCCAGATTATTCGTGGTAGCTGATAAGCAGAAGACCAATTCAATAATGTAACACTCCTAAATGTCCAAACCGATCAAGGTTTTTATGAAAAGAGAAATAATTGTCGGTTGTTTTTTTTTTATATTAAACATCGATCTAATGTTAAAAACGTTCACAATGCCAGTGTTTCTTATCTAAATGACTTTTTCGTAATTATCAATTACGAAAAAACCGTTTTTGACATTTCATTTGATTTTGACAGATTTTTATTACGTTTTTGGAGGAGCGGTGGCGTGTTATGTTTCCGCGTGCGTCTCTGTTTAGAGAACTATCATTTTCTTCCATAATAACACGTCGGGGTCCCCAATATTGATCTGGGTCTCCGGGATATCTTCCCTAGGGCATACTTACAGAGTGATATTTCTAAACTTCGTGCAGTTTTACTCGGTTTCAGACCGTTATACCCACTTCCTCGCTAGCTCCGGGGACACCAAGTCCAAAGAAGCTATCATAAAAGAGGACTTGTCCATTAAATCATCCCCATAAAGATAGAACAGCCTAATAGATCGCATAGCTTACTCCATTATAACAGTAGGTAATCGCTTACACCAATAGTTATGTAGCAATGTATTATGCAAACTCATTCAACAATCGCATTTAAAGTCGGAAATGATCGAACAAGGTAATGGTTGACAACAAAAACTCATATTAAATTGTCTTTGTTTGGTGTTTTTGTTGCAATGGCGACATTCGAGATCTGTCATGGTGGTGGTACTTCCTTGGATTTTGTCATCAGCTTTATTTTGTGTTTTATTTAAATGGGTTTTTATGTGATGTGTGAGTGTTTAGGCACTAATAATTCCTGAGATTAGAATTTACAATCAAACCAACAAGCAAACTCTTCAGGTTTATAACATTACATACAAGCACACAAGTCCGTGACATAGCTGACAAGCTGCAGGAAAGTCGCCTTCGGTGGTATGGCCACGTCTTGCGACGCCCGGCAGGATACGTGAGAAACAAATGCCTCAACATGACGTTGCCTGGTGCTACAAGTAGGGGACAGCCCAAAAAAGGCTGGCTTGATGTCGTGCAGGATGACATGCGTGCCAACGGACTAAACAAACAGGATGCCGAAGATCGTGCAAAATGGAAAAGACTATGTAGGAAAGCAGACCCTGGGTTCACACTCAGGGAGACACGCTAGTTTGAAGATGATGATGATGATGATACCAGCATCCTGCGAGACTCCGTATCCCCCTTAACCCTCAATTATTAATTTTTAAATAATGTATGAGAATCTGCCGGATTTGTTGACCTTTGCGATTACTGCTCCACTCCCTTGAGCAGTGCCGTGATGTCAGCCAATAGCTTTCTCGTTACACGGGCTATTCAAGAAATTCAATGCGAACCAGTAGTTCCTGAGATTAACGCATTCAACCAAACCACGGCGGACAGATCCTTCTCCATGAACCAAACAAACAAACTCAGCTTTATAATATTAGTACCTATAGATTTAATCATTGATACAATTATTGGTATCGGACAAGCTCAGCCGGGGTGCGAGGGATATGTCGCATGACAACCTCACCTTCAGCCTAGCACTACGACCCAGAGATCCGGCTCCGAAGGGGGGGTATCCGCGGGGATTTCCCGCACGTAAAAAAATAAATTAGACAAGCTGTTTAGCACAATACTTGAGTCAATAACTACGCTATCAAAAGCATAAATGATTTTTTATTTCGTACATCTAGTTTAAAGACCAGCTCATAAACAAACTCTTCAATTTTATTATATTATCAATAGGTATAATGCCACCTCGTATAAAAATATCAAAGTGGTCTTTCCATATCAAGTTGAGGTCAGTACCGCCGACCAGACCCGCCATATTAGTCTCACAACATATTGCACCCATTTTTAACTAAAACGAATAGTATATGTTGGGCTCGTTACTAAATTGAGTGAAGCGTGATATCATTTTCAATAATATGCTTTATAATAACTTTAACTGTCAGCTATTTCTTGTCTCCGTTTACCTATAGTCCTTTTAACGGAGTAATTACACATATTGACATTATTAGTGTCTGTAATGGTGACCCTCTTACCTGAAACTTTGTCTTCAGCTTACTATCAGTCGAGATGAAGACATATTGACGTATCTTTATATAAAACAAACCAACAAACAAACAATTCAAATTTAATTAATGCAACTTTTGGAAATATAACAGATCTGACTGAAATTTGTTGGGGAAATGTAAACAGAGTTCTACACGGGCTATAACTAATTTATAAATAAAAAATATTTATTTAGGTATCTATATACTATACCTTCCCCCTTAAAAGAATAGCTTACTCTGCTAAGCTGATAACATGGAAGTAGCCGTTTATATGTTTATTACGCAGATTTCTGTCTCTATAATGTCACTCAGCTTTTGTGAAATAAGATATTTTTTTTTGTTTAAAGTATGAATGTAGAGTACTTTAGAAGCAGAGGTAAACACCAAGAAAAAATGGATGAATTACTTGAAAGATGATATGGCAAATAAGGGAGTAACTGAAGAAATAACGTCTGACAGAAATGTAAGGAGAAAAATGACATGTTACGGCGACACCAAAAAATTGGGACCGAGGCAGGTGAATGATGACTCTTAGACTCTGTATCACAGAGTATACTGAACAGCCTTTATATGGCCTTCAGGAATGAATACGCATATTAAGCCCTAAAACCTTCAACTATGTATACTCATGAAGACTTGAGACCATGGTGCATCATTGTCAATAACGTAAATGAAAAACATTAGGTATTGTCTATGGCAAATAGAGCGCGAAACCGCGTCAAAATGGCGTCACTTAGATTTAGTTATTTCCTTAACAATAATGACAAAAACTTACAAGTTCAGGCACATTCCTGTTGTATTAATTTTGACAATAGTTAGATATTTTTATGCTGGATTGAAAAAAAAAGACATTCAGAGCGTGAGAGAGATCCTTTATGTGTTTTTGTAGTTTACGTTTTATTTATAACTTAGGTAGGTAGACAGTTTTTTTCGTGAGTAAGCAATAACTACCTATCCAAACATTGCTAATTTAAAAAACATGTTATTTCACAATGTAAAAGGATATTTTAAAAATTCTCGGGAGAGTTTTTGTGCTGTCAATTGAAAGACCAAAGGCATGCCCTGCGTTGTCTTCTACACTGACGGTACAGAAACTCTCTGTGTTTACAGGATCGACAGCACGAGTGTGACTCACCTGGTGGCCACGGTAACACCTTTCCATCAGGTGGGAGTGTGGGTGTCTGCCCACCCAAGTGGTATATTTTTTTTTAACTCGTCTAAAGGGGGCTTGGTGTAGTCGGTACCGGGGCTTCTATTCATTTAACAAAAAAATGTCGTGTCACCAATTTTCTAATTAGTGAAAAGTCGACCAGTGACGTGAGTGGACCAGCGCGGCGACACACTGTCTTGCCAACCATTAATCACTGTAGTAATTTAATTGTAGAACATTATGTAAGTTTTCGCGCCTCGTTGCCGCGTGTCAGGGTTGCCAACCACGATTTTTTGTTACAATAGGGTTTCTATGCTCAAAATACATGAAAACATCAAATCAATCAGGCTATCGCTGTCTATTGCTGGACATAGGCCTCTCCCAATGTTGGAGGCTTTACTCTACTGTTTCCACGCTGGTCAGACGAGTTGATACAGGGTTTTATTTCGAGTTTTCCTTCTCTCGCAGTGGTGTCGTCTGCGTATTATTCCATTAGTAACCTCTTACGACACCCTTTGGGCGGTGATAATTGTATTCTTTCTCTGTCAGCACACGGATGAATACATACCTTCCTACGTGCAATATAATTACTTATATAGGTAATTACAAAAAAATTATAGAATACTAAGGTTACTTTTATCTCCTATGATTTAGAATTTCCTAGTATCTACAATAGTTTCACTTCGCCCTTTGTTCCTCAAATGACACACTGTATACCGACTAGCAAGTTAGTACAATTAAACACCTAAAAACACACCAAATTTTTGTATATACTTGTATATGGTGATTAAATTATTGCTGTGGCAACCCTATGTATAATGGAATTAGGTTAAATACTTTTCTATGCGATAGAGAATTTAGTCGTATATTATGTTAATATGGTACGGCTTTCAGTCCGTCTGCTTTTAATATGTACTAGTTGCTGATAATTAGGCACATGATTATATGCCACATGAAATACCAACACGAAATAGACATAAAAAACACAAAATATGTATCTAAAATTACCTCGCTCAAAGAATTAGTATCGCTATTCAGCGTGGTAATGCCGCCAGCCTTTTGGGCACGGTACCAGTAGAGGTCAATGGGGAGGAATTTTTCGATGCCTAAAGTTGCATGCAGTCTCTCCCCCTCTTTTATGTTATTTTTGTATGTAAATTAATACTGGTCTAAATTTTTTAATATATATATATGCAAAAGGAAATAAAAATAAACAAAAAGATTTGGTTTTGAGGTTAAATCCAATCTCTCCCACAAAAGCCGAAATACCAATAAAAAAATACCTTCCACCTTAGTTTTATATAATCTAGCTAACATTGATGGATTTGAGGACCTCCACCGCCATAGCATGCTTTCTTCAAAACACACCCAAACTGCGCTTAAAGAATACTTTTTATGACGTGTTTGGGGTCAAGATATATCAATCAATCAATTAGTCTATCCCCGTCTACTGCTGGACATAGGCCTCTCCTAATGTTGGGAGGCTATAGTCTATTGTTTCAAAGCTGGCTTGTCGGGTTGGTACAGGGTTTTATGTCCAGTTTTCCGTCTCTCGCAGTGGTATCGTCTTCGTATTTTACCGTTAGTCGCCTCTTAGAACACCCTTCGGATAATAAGAGGTGATACTTGTATTCTTTCTCCGTCACCACACGGATGCTGGTAACTATGAAATGGCATTGTCTCTTCCTGTATTCTGTATATTCTGTGAATAGTGAATTTAAAAATAAAAATAGTGATGAGATAATAAAATTATTATAATTACGTTTTCACTCTCAGTTATATTATTATGTTCACTTTCATTTTGTGTAATAAAAAGATTAATGCTAACGAGGATAGTTTGTTTGAATACACTTACGTTGTGTTGTATGTAATTTGCAAACGATCTGCAGGGGATCTATACGAGTACAAAAATTATAAAGCTGAAAGGTTTATTCGTTTGATTGAACGTGATAATCTCAGAATGGAAAGATTCGATTTAAAAAAATATTTTAGGAAAGGTTGTAAGCTATATATCGTCACGCTACTACTCAAGGGAGCGGAGCATTGATCATAAATGTTAACAAATCTAACAGATAACCATATGTACAGTTGACAAAATCGATAGTATCCCACCTTTACATACGACTTTATATGTAAAGGTGGGATACTATCAATTTTGTCGACTGTAAGTTATTTGACAATTAATAAAGTACAGGCATTTATGGCTAAAGGGGTGATGGGGGGTTTTGGAGTATGCCACAGTTGAAACCGGGGAGGGCCGACTAGTTAGGCTTCAACTTCAACTTCTTCAAAATGGCCTCCGCAGCAATCGCCGCGATTTTGCCAATCGCAAGTAAAATGTATTATGAAAATATGAATGGCGAAACGCCAATGTCAAGACCCCGTTAAGGCCACGTTAGCCACGCCATTAAATTTGTTTCCGTGTGTCCGCCCCCTACGAGATTCAGGTGGACGATCAAGACGTGTAGTTGGATTTCAGGGGCTCAATTGCATGAATAGAGTCTTATTTTCTCTCAATCACATTATAACTTACTGTCACCTGCCATTAGAGATATCAATCCTAGACTAGGTTCATATATAAATTAAGGCAAGTTGTTTTAGGGCATTTCTAGAATAAACCCAATTCGCTCAAGAAACGACTGGGCAAACTTACTATCACCTGCCATAAGAGATATCAATCCTTGACTAGATTTATATCTGAATTAAGGCAAGTTATTTTAGGGCATTTCTAGAATAAACCCAATTCGCTCAAGAAACGACTGGGCAAACTTACTATCACCTGCCATAAGAGATATCAATCCTTGACTAGATTTATATCTGAATTAAGGCAAGTTATTTTAGGGCATTTCTAGAATAAACCCAATTCGCTCAAGAAACAACTGGGCAAACTGTGTTTAGGTATATTTAAGTATACTTTAGCTTCTAGAATATCACTCAGTTCTGAATCTCAAATCTCGATTTATCTGCTAAATCTGTCAATCTGTCTTCTAATAAATCAGAATTTAGGACTGAATATCGTACCGGATACGGGCCTTAGAAGTTGAATAAATTCATCTTCTAAGATTTGTTGGGTTATGGGACATCTCGCCCCATACAAAATCTTTAACATACTTTATGTATTAAATAAAATCGTTTTAAAAATAACCAACAATGAATCATGATATAATTCAGTAAATAGCTTTATTTTAATTGTTAATACTGCTTGCAGCCTTGATGTCACAGTCAGTACGCCGCCTCAATGATTTTGTTTTTATCAGCAACAAAAAGTGTATATTTCGACGTAATTATATGATTTTAGGTTATTAAATTGTTACTTGCTTGCTAGCTTGTGAGAAATAGCTACTAACAATGTACTGATCATGTAAACAAACATGACAAAAAAGTTGATACTGTAAAACGTTTTTTGCTTGAATTGCGCCTCTAGGCAAGTGACAAAACATTTATAGAATGGAATAGATTGATCAATGTATACATAGGTACATAAGTACTGTAGAGCCGGGCCACGAGCTCAACACTATTTCAAAAATACAAATAAGAAGGCGATATGTTGTTCTATTGAGATTATTTATTTCATACCAGCTTTTACCCGCGGCTCCGCCCGCGTGGATGTCAGTTATCGCGACCAAATATAGCCTATGTCCTGTCTTAAGGTCAAATCAACCCCTATATCAAATTTCATCAAAATCGGTTCAGTGGTTTAGGCGTGAAAGCGTAACATACAGACAGACAGACGGAGTTACTTTCGCATTTATAATATTAGTTTGGATTCAAATCACTCCTAAATGAGTTCTTGTGGGATTTTACGCGAGGTTTTCTTTACTTTTACTATTGCGTGTAAGAGGGATCGCGGAATCTAATAACTTCAGTCTTCCATGTGGAGAACTCTCGTAGATTCCTCTATCAGCTCCCTGACGTGAACTCTCTTTACTTGTTCCTTTACTTTCCTATCTTCTAAATTTTTTATTCCTGTGTTTTTTTGAAGTGAAATCTTCTTTAGCGGCGTTGGATGGGTAAAAAGTGTTAAACTCGCGTCAGGAGCACTTTACCTTTGAACCGTAACCGACGACTGACGTTATACAACATCAGCTAAAGATTGTTTATTTTTTTAGGTACGGTAAGAAGCTTCGTAGCTTAGCGGTAAACGCTTTGACTGTAAGTCCTTATGGTTTCAGATAGAACCGGGATCGAACCTGGGCTTCTGACACTTTCTGTGATATTTTTTTTAAAATTTTTTAATTTCTTATGACCGAAAATTTGTGATAGGTTCTATGATTGGCGCTATATTATAGGTATTCGTAGCTTAGCGGTAAACGCTTTGACTGTAAGTCCTTATGGTTTCAGATAGAACCGGGATCGAACCTGGGCTTCTGACACTTTCTGTGATATATTTTTTTTAATTTTTTAATTTCTTATGACCGAAAATTTGTGATAGGTTCTATGATTGGCGCTATATTATAGGTATTCGTAGCTTAGCGGTAAACGCTTTGACTGTAAGTCCTTATGGTTTCAGATAGAACCGGGATCGAGCCTGGGCTTCTGACACTTTCTGTGATATTTTTTTTTAAATTTTTTAATTTCTTATGACCGAAAATTTGTGATAGGTTCTATGATTGGCGCTATATTATAGGTATTCGTAGCTTAGCGGTAAACGCTTTGACTGTAAGTCCTTATGGTTTCAGATAGAACCGGGATCGAACCTGGGCTTCTGACACTTTCTGTGATATATTTTTTTTAATTTTTTAATTTCTTATGACCGAAAATTTGTGATAGGTTCTATGATTGGCGCTATATAATAGGTATGGTATGGTATGTTCTTTTTGTGTTTTCTCGGTATATAAGGAAGCAAAAAAAAAAGTTTTCGCTTCTGCCGGCACTCCCGGAGTGCAACCCGTCTTTTTTTATTTAAATATCGTTGACGTGTGTAGGCCAGTTACCTAAGTAGGTTTGTTCCAAAGGACGATCACTATTGTACCTATAACTTCTCTCTGTAACTAAAGAGAGTTTCTGTGCCGTCAGTGTAGAAGACAAAGCAAGAATAGCCTTCGGTCTTCCCACTGACAGCACAAAAACTCTCCAGTGAGCTCTGGCTGCCCTACTTACCGAGGAACGCAACACGAGGTTATTATGGCCGCGGTATTCTGTAAGGCGGAGGTTCCCAATTCGGCCTGCTCAATTGGACGGAAATACCTCTCTGAACTGTCATAAATCAAAATACGTACCTATCAATCCCATATATTCATCATTTTATTCTATAATACATTGTCAACAAATGAGGATGCCGCCTGCGCTTTTATCCCTACAGAGGGCGCCTCGTAATGGCCAATGTTAGCTGTCATCTACGTAGATTTCATTGTTTGTCTCTTCAAATCTGACATCTATGCGAGTTTTTTATTGTCACAGAACAGATGGTTATTGTTGTTTGGTCATATGCTGCTGCCATCTACAATTAGTTTTACGTCGCCATGCCCATTGAGAACCCGAATCATCATAGATTGGCAGGTATGCCTCGGTATATATCCCAAGTTGCGAAAAAAACGAGATCCTGGCGCTGGTACGCACGGATGGTTTTGTAATAATCTATGCTTAGTAAACTTGAGCTCGTCCACCGCCTTAGCACATCGTGCTGTACTCAAAAGACACCCAAGAAAATTGTGTTTCGCGTATGGAGCACATTTTGAGCACATTTTTAAGACCATGATAGGTATATGTCCGTCGCAAGGGTGTTGAATAGGACATGATTCAGCATTTGCCAAGAAGTAATCGCTTACTTATAGTCTGTTTTTTTTTTTTATTTCAGATAGTAAAATGACATGACCTGTGTTGCCGGTTTAGATACAAGTAAAAAATAGTCATGTGCCACCAGTATCGAAAGTTGTCGATAAATTAAATTTAGTACAGATATTTGTAGGTTATTTTATTGTTAGCTAATATGGATAGTGTACGCTACTAAAATCTTTTTAATTTTTACTATTTTCTTCAAATGTAGTAAGGCCAAACCACTTGTATCTAGGCCACAAACATTGTGTCCCTAAACACTAAAAGCTGGGTTTTTTTTTTTTATATATGACACGTCAATTTAACTTTACCGTGCCTGATGGTAAGCTGAAGGCAAAGTCTCAGGAGAGAGGGCCACCATTATACACACGTGCTATGTTAACAATGGTGGCACTCAGCTTGACGGCCTCATCAGATGCTTTTTGACATTTGCAGTTATTAATTTACAATCTGAATTTTAAAAATTCAAAATCTTTCAAATTCAAATCTTTTATTTGATATTCGCATCATATTTGACTATTTTTTGTATTTTTCATTTAATATTCACAGCGACTTACATTTATACATTAGCTACATGTCATTTGTGTAAACATCGTACACAGATTTGTGCAATTTGTGTAATATAGCACTTTGAACGCCTACAGTCCCGGGTCCTTAAGCGGGGCGTGAAAAAGCATCTGATGAGGCCGTCAAGCTGAGTGCCACCTTCGTTAATATGGCACAATTATATGGACTATAGGTGGGCCATGTACCCCAAGAACATAAAAAGGAAGGCTAATTCATTATGTTAGTGAGCAGTCAAGTGTCCGTTTCACAGTCTCTCCGCTCCACTGGACCGACGGCTGATCACGTCACCTTGGGCAATTCAATTACTTGTGCCCAATAGTTCGTTAGTTACGTGACTAATTTTGTACGCACCAGTGTAGGTTCGGTGCTCGCGCATTAGTGGGTGTCCGTTAAAATTTAATTGATAATTTGGGGAAATCAGCAGGCCTACCATGAACTCTTAAAAAACGTCTGTCTGTCACACTAACAATTGCAAATGTAATTTAGTAAATCCGTATAAATATGAAGGACTAGCTGTAGCCCGCGGCTCCGCCCGAGTGGATGTCGGTAATTGCGACTAAACTTAAGAAAGGAAATAGCCTATTTCCTTTCTCAAGGTCTAATCTACCTCTTATCAAAGTTCATCAAAATCGGTTCATAGGTTAAGGCGTGAAAGCGTAACACACAGACAGACAGACAGACAGATGTCACCCTAGCAGAAGCAGGCCACGGCAGCGGCAGCGGCGCGCATCGGGCTTGCGCGCCTCCCCACACCGGGGGCGAGTTAGGTACCGCGTGGAATCCCCTCCCGAGGAGGGCCAGACCGAAAGGGATTGCCCTGGGTCAGCCGGGGTGCGAGGGATATGTCGAAGACAACCTCACCTCGGCCTAGCACAACGACCCACAGACGGCGTGCGGTTTAGTCAGTTCGAGTCCGACATAACCTCCTCCTCCGACTCCGGAGGGAGGTCATCCGTGGGGATTTCCCGCCCGTAAAAAAAAAGACAGAGTTACTTTCGCATTTATAATATTTGGTTGGATATGCGATGACAAAGTTGCTGCTGGTATTATGACAGCCGTTCAATTATTAACCGGTTTTAAGAGTTGATGGTACGGACTCTATTTGGTGAATCTTTTTTAGCCGGGTCATAGTGTATTGGAACTCCTCACCAGCTCACGTGTTTCCTTCTTCCTACAGTCCCGGGTCCCTTAAGCGGAGAGTGAAAAAGCGTCTGTCTCTCTCTCTATCCTAAGACTTTATTCAGGGCCTGATTAACCCTTAGACTAATTAGGGTGCAGCCTAGGGCGCGAGGATCGAGAGGGAGCGCGCGGTAAAATCGTGTCTTCGCATGCACTTATCGACCATCATTGCATCTACCCTACATATTTCAACTACACCGAGACAAAACACTAAAATTAACTGCGATTGAGAGTCCCTAATTTTAACAATAAATTTAGATATTTTCAAAAACGCGCGTACATCAAACACTGACTTGTTACTCGAATCGGTCGGTGGTCGAGCGAGTGGGTGAGCTGGCAACAGAGTGCCTAGTGCGAGTTTTGTTCAATCCGCCTCGCAATAACGGGCGTAATTTTAACTTTATTTTGTATGGGATATTCGGAATTTAAACAGTGCAGCCTAGTTGTGCCATGTTGAAATTTTCACACTACGAGTACTATCTCACTCGTACTACTCTACTCACTACTTTTAGGCCGTCCGTATTAACACACCTGGCGGGGGCGCTTCCTCATTATTAGCCTAGGGCGATCAGAACTCTTGATCTGTCGCTGACTTTACTTGCAGCTTACCATCAGTAAAATACAGTTATATTCACGTGTCGTATATAAAAACAGACAACAACTCTTTTTTTTACATAGGGCCTCAAATATTCTGCAAGGCCGTATCGTATTATCAAAATTTGAAGCACAATTAAGATATAATATTTATTATTATTATTATCTGCGAGTATTATTATGTGTTGTTACGTATGGCTAGTACTGCTAACATACTTTTCAGATTTTAAGCAATATGTGTCAGTAGTTCTCTACTATCCTTTAAAAATATTATTAAAAATAATATTAAAAATAAAAATCCCGACTGATTCTGAAAAGATCGACACAAGCTTCGCCTGCTATAGGCGGCATTTATTTTTATCGGGTTTGAGATTTGCAAATGGGTACCGCCTGCTATAAAGCTTAGTCCGGTTTTTTATTTTTAATAATTTATTTTATTTTATACTTTTTAGTTACGACATAATTATATTTTTGTAATCTTATTTTAATTTCCTTCGTTTTAATACCCCACTCGATAAATTTGAGTGACATATTTTTTTTACAACATACATTTTGGCTACAAAAAACCAGCATATAGCTTTTGTTCCTATTTTATGTACCTAAGAACACTTGGGCAATAAATACCTTTCATTTGAGACATGAATCATTGCAATCCGCACGCTGGTTTAGAATATATGAGGTAATAAAGAATATTACAGCAGTCGGGTAATAAACTAAGTTATGAAAAATCTCAAAAATTGTCTAAGACCGTACATCTTCGAGGTCGCAGCTAACCTCTCATGCTAATTGGCTCACCGGTCAATCACCTGCGCAATGGGGATGCCGACGCAAAACTAATTGTAGATGGCAGCAGCATATGACCAAACAACAATAACCATCTGGCCCCCGATTCCAAAACCACTGTCACACCGCTGACATTGCACAAAATGTTATTAAATTTTAGACTTTATAGCTAAGTGTTAAAGTTAAAAAAATTAAAAAAGAGTTTATAACATTTTTCATTCACTCTCAATTTTAGGCTTTAATTGTATAGTAGTAAAGTTTAAAGTGAAATGGCATTAGTAACAGAGTCTGTGGTGCCGCAATGGTTTTGTTGGCGCTTTGCTGTGACTATAAAAAACTCATGGCTGTCAGATTTGAAGTGACAAACAATGAAATCTACGTAGATGACAGCTAACATTGGCCATTACGAGGCGCCCTCTGTAGGGATAAAAGCGCTGGCGGCATCCCCATTTTCTAAGCATTCAGCGTCAAGCGCAGCGCTGTGATAGCCTTGAGAAGGATTGTGATTGGTCGATATCAAGTGACGTCACCCAGTCAGACCAATGACAATCTGGCTGAAACCATAGAGCAGTATTTCCCAAACATTGTTCTACCAGCCCCTACTTGACCCACTGAATGCTTTTTAAACCAAGGTGGTTCCATGCTGGCTGGTTTTTATTGATACTAGTTACATACAACATTGTGGTATCACCCATTTAGTCACTAAATTTTTCACTATAAGAATCCAAGATTACGGAAAATGACGAAAGTTTTATCCCACACTTCAAGTCGGTGTCTACATTTATTTTTAACCTAAACCAGTGTTGAGAATCCAGCTTCATTTAAATTAATAAACGATGCGTCGATCGAATCTAAGTATTATTTTTAAAAAAAGGGCGGGAATGGTGCGACCCTATGTTTTATTCAGCATGAACGCGGTCGCTGCGCAGGAGGCGTGGGTTCGATCCCCGCTCAGTACAAATATTTGTACTCATATAGGTATTTGCATTGGTCTGGTCGTACCTCGGAGAGCACGTTAAGCCATCGGTCCCGGTTGCCATACTAACAATTATGGCAGTCGTTACGGGTAGTTGGAACCCTCAAAATTCCAACAACTGGTCTAACTGCAATGCTTCGTTATCGCCTTTGGGTTTTGGATGTCGATTGGCAGTTACTTCACGGAAAATGTCGAAGTTTAGCCAAAATTCGCAGTTGGACTGGTAAAAGCGGACCCCAGACTCCAAGTTGAAAACTTCGGATGCGACTGGAATTAACGCTAGGATGAAGATTTAACAAAGGGCGGGAATGGAACGACGCGGTGTTCTATTTTGATGGAAAGGCTGCCTTAGAGAATTGCTCAGCAGCAGACGAGGTTCTGGCGCATTCTTCCTCTAGTGGTTAAGAGCTCATACTGTAATCATTCTCATAATAAATTCTACTGCTGCTGCATTATTTTTTCCATGGCAAAGCCACTGCGGTACCACAGACACTGTAACCAATGTTATTTAACTTTAGGCTTTACAATTTTACAATTATAATCTAAAATCAAATGACAATCTTGTAGAGTGAACGAAAATTGTTATAAACTCTTTCTCTTTTCATTTTGGATTTTAATCCTCAGACATAAAGTCTAAATTTTAAGGACATTTAATGCAATGTCAGCGGTATGACAGTGGTTTTGCTGTGTCATAAGATTAGTAGAATCGAGGGCCGGATATTTTTTGTTACGCACGTAGCCTTGCCGTTGCTTCGCTGCAACGCCTTGCAGTATGGTCACTCCGATTAGATCCATTCATATATTACCGTTAAAATAAATTAATATAAAGTGATTTGCTACAAAGGGGCCAATGGGTACCAACATGGGGGACGAATCTACAATGTTTCGCTCAACTTTCCCAATTCGCCCAGTACTTCGTCATCTATAAATACATCGGTTTCTATTGCAGATGCAGATATTGAATAATTATAACACTTGTACTTTTCCACACATTATTTTATTTTTATTTTTAACCTGACTGGTTTCACCTCACGGCATTATCAAAGGTTTACTGAATACATAATAATGGTTTTAAGGAATTATATTTCTAAATACTACATTTTTTATATGTGGGTTTGTATTCTGTGCACAGTTATAATACAGCATACAATATTATTCTATTTTATTGCACGGGACGAATTTTAGGGGACCAATGGGTTCATCACCGATGTTAGTACCATGCACTCATGTGAATAGTGATTGACCATAACTAAAAGTGTAGAGCAATACATTAGACTATAACACAGCCCATTTATGTTCACGCCGCGGTAGTCAGAGGGCAGGCAGGTTGCATAACACGATGCTTATCAAAGTTCCGTCTTCTGAATAGTTGCGTAAATATGAACAATGCGTATTATTGTAATGTACTTGTTGAACCATGTGTGTACTGAATTCCGGACCATGAAGTGAAATGCTATAGTTTTTAAGGGTTCCGCACCTAAAGTGTGTGGCCTCTGGGGCGTGGTGGTAGTGAATGCGACCAGTATGCGGGGGCGCGAGTTCGATTCCTGCTCTATGCAAATATTTTTATTATTACTTTTATTTTTATTTGCACGTTAAGCTGTCGCGGTCGGTCCCGGTTGCTATACGAAGATCTATGGCAATCGATACAGGTAACTGGAGCCCTAAAAAGTTAGACAAGCTTTACAACGGAACTTTGACATCGCCAATTATATGTGGAGGTCAGGTGGCAGTCGCTTAACGGAAAACATCGAAGTTCATTCGCTTCTTAGTAAGACTAGAAAGCCGACCCTTTATTGTAAATGTTTATTGTATCTATTATGTTTATTGTAAATTCTAGGCTTTTTTTTACGTGCGGGAAATCCCCACGGATACCCCCCTCCGGAGCCGGCGGGGGAGGTTATTTCGTACTCGAACCGACTTAACTGCATACCGTCTGTGGGTCGATGTTCTAGGCCGAAGGTGAGGTGGTCTCGCGACATATCCCTCGCACCCCGACTGACCCAGGGCCATTCCTCTCGGTCTGGCCCTCCTCGGGTAATAGCATTGTAAGAGTATCGTTACACCTTTGCAATAGGAAATTTATACAAGTTACAAATAGGTAATTACAATCTTACATTACATTTCATTGTATGTCAATATCATAACTTCAGTTGTGTAAAACACGATTTCAATTATTAATGCTTATTAAGTAGTTTTATTGCTCTCGAATGTTTCTTTGTGTGTCTGTCCTCTAAACATACCATTCATTAGGTTGGTGAAACTAATGTATGGTATGATATGATATGTTTGGCGTGCGTATGTGAAAGTTTCTCATTATAAAAAGGGTAAAAAATAAGAGGCGGGTATTGTAATGCAAGCTGGGTACTTAGTAGGTAATAATTGAAATAAGAAATAATAAATAATGTAAAACATGTTTATCCCCGTGTGTGATCTTTTGTGATTGTAAGTGTGTTAAGGTTAAAAAAAATTTCACTGTTAATGTTCACGTTTTAGCACTCAATGGGTATAAAACCCACTGGTCCCCTAAAATTCGTACCCTGCGCCCACCCGTCCCAGTTGAAAAGTGTTATTAATAAAAAAATACATCTTATTATGTTACGTATTACGTATCAATGATATTGGTTCCTTATTATTCGTTTTAATTTTACATAAATTCGTACCTACACTAAAAAGTTCATTATTTAATTAAGTCTAGTACCTACGGAAAATATGTCTGACAATTACATTGAGTGCTCTTAATCGCTTCTTATTATGTAATTAACGTAATTTTTCCGACACAATCTACTCATCTAAGGTTGTAAATACAACGTGGTAAGGTTTTAATGGTGGCCATAAAACCACTAACACAAATACTCGAACGTCTAATAATCCTACGCAATCATTTCATAATTTTGTATGATTTAACGTTACTACGAGGATCATGCCAAATGAAATTGGATATTCAAAAACTATATTATTTATTATTTATTTTAGATATGGGGCGGTTTGTGGCGTGAGTCCTCTTACATCATGTAAACCTCTGTTTAGAAGACTGAAGGTGCTGACATGGACGTGTATGTATATATACCAGGCTGGATGTTTCGTTAGAGATCATGGCTCATTATTTAAAAAAATTAGTGACGAAGTTAAATCTAGACTAAAATGCAGAGATCCATCCAGATTGATTCTTCCTAATCGAAAAACAGCGCTGTGTCATAAAAATTGCCACGTTATGACTATAAAAATTTACAACAATCTACCTAAATATATAAGGGAGTTACCTACACGACAGTTTAAGTTAACGCTGTATGGGTGGCTCATTGACAAGTGTTTTTATAGTGTGAATGAGTTTTTTGGAAGATGATAAAATTAATATAAATCTTTAACTAAACAATCAACGTCCTTATCTTGCAATTACAAGGTAGAATTTAGTAGGTACTTATATATAGTAATTGATTAATTATTTCATTGTAGACTTACCATTATGTGTTTAGGTAAATGTAAAATTTTGCATGCCGGGCATCATTCCAGCGGAGTATGTGGAACAAACTACTGATTTATACCAACACACTAAATGTAATACCATACTTCAAGCAAATAAATCCCATTTCATTTCATTTCATTTCATATGAAACTTCTATAAGAACTCACCCTTAGCACATATAAAGGTTTCTCTTTATCTGAACCATTTGGAAAACTATTTCACTCGCACTCTTTTTTCCAATAACCTTCGATATCTTGAAATTATGCGCAGCGAGTGCATGTTGTTTGCTTTCAAACCTCTTGTCTTACAATTTTTCTTTCGCTGATTTGCACGAACAAGTTTTTCGCCTTCTCGAACATTTTCTTGAGTGACTGCTGTTGGAGCTTTCGCGTACACTTCTAAATTCAGCAAGTCAATTGAAAACAGTTGCACGCGTAAAGAAAAGTTCAAAACACTATTAAGGAGTTAAACCTTCTTATAGTCATAACTAGCTGTTGCCCGCGGCTCCGCCCGCGTGTATGTCGGTTATCGTGGATCGGGGTATGAAAAATAGATAGTAGCCGATTCTCAGACCTACCCGATATGCACACAAAATTTCATGAAAATAAGTCCAGTTGTTTCGGAGGAGTATGGTAACGAACACGAGAATTTTATATAAGTATTAGAAGATAAACCATTGTTCGAAAATCTCTTTGAGTGAGCTCCATTGGCACGAACGAATTCCCGCCAAATTCTATCAAAAAAAAGCTTATTCTAGCTTCCGTATTCAAAATCCATACTAATATTATAAATGCGAAAGTAACTCTGTCTGTCTGTCTGTCTGTCTGTCTGTCTGTCTGTCTGTATGTTACGCTTTCACGCCTTAACTACTGAACCGATTTTGATGAAATTTGGTACAGAGGTATATTAGAGCTTGAGAACGGACATAGGCTACCTTTTATCACGAGAAAGGGGGTTTAAGGGGGGGAAATGGGGGATGAAAGTTTTTATGAAAGTTTGTCATTTCTGAAGATATTTTAATGAAATTTGGTACAGAGGTAGATTAGAGCTTGGGAACGGACATAGGCTACCTTTTATCGCGAAAACGGGGGTAGAAGGGGGGGGACTAGGGCCTTGGGATGAAAGTTTGTCATTTTTGAAGATTCCTTGACGAAATTTGGTACAGAGATAGTTTAGAGCTTGGAAACGGATATAGGCTATCTTTTATCGCGAAAAGGGGGGAAGAAGGGGGGGGGGACTAGGGCCTTGGGATGAAAGTTTGTCATTTTTGAAGATTTCCTGATGAAATTTGGTACAGAGATAGTTTAGAGCTTGAGAACGGACATAGACTACCTCTTATCGCAAAAAGGGGGGTAGAAGGGGGACCAGGGCCTTGGGATGAATGTTTGTCATTTTTGAAGATTTCCTGATGAAATTTGGTACAGAGATAGTTCAGAGCTTGAGAACAGACATAGACTACCTTTTATCGCAAAAAGGGGGGTAGAAGGGGGACTAGGGCCTTGGGATGAAAGTTTGTCATTTTTGAAGATTTCCTGATGAAATTTGGTACAGAGATAGTTCAGAGCTTGGGAACGGACATGGACTACCTTTTTATCGCGAAAAGGGGGGTAGGAGGGAGGACTAGGGCCTTGGGATTTAAGTTTGTCATTTTTGAAGATTTGCTGATGACATTTGGTACAGAGATAGTTTAGAGCTTGAGAACGGACATAGACTACCTTTTATCGCAAAAAGGGGGGTAGAAGGGGGACTAGGGCCTTGGGATGAGAGGTTGTCATTTTTTAAGAATTCCTGATGAAATTTGGTACAGAGATAGTTTAGAGCTTGGAAACGGACATAGGCTACCTTTTATCGCATAAAGGGGTAGAAAGGAGGGGTATATGGCTATGGGATGAAAGTTTGTCTTTTTTGAAGATATCCTGATGAAATTTGGTACATATATAGATTGAAGCTTGGGAACGAACAAAGGCTACCTTTTGTCGCGAAAGACGGGGATAAAGGGGAGGGTGGTATAGGGGATGAATGTTTGCCAGTTTTGAAGACATCCTGATGATATATTTGGTACAGAGATGGATTGAAGCTTGGGAACGAACATAGGCTAACTATTGACGCGAAAATGGAGGCATAGGGGGTCGGTAATAAGGTATGTAAAGTTTGACAGTTAATCAGAGCTTGGTAACAGACATATGCTACCTTTTATCGCGAATAATGTGGTAAAAGGGTGGGGGTGGGATAAGGACTGGATAGTTAGTATGAAAGTTTGTCATTTTTGATGATATGCTGGTGAAATTTGGTACAGAGTTGGATTAGAGCTCGAAAATGGACATAGGCTACCTTTTATTGCGATAAAGGGAGTTGAAGGGGTGGAATTGGGCAAGGGTATGTAAGTTTGACAATTTTGAAGATATCTTGATGAAATTGGTATAGAGATGGATTAAAGGTTGGAAATGGATATAGGCTACCCCTTATCGCGAAAAAAGGGATAAAAGGGGGAGGGGGGAAGGGGAATAGGGCTATGGGATTAAAGTTTCTAATTTTTCATTGGCACAAAAAAGGGGGCGAATATGGCATAAATAATAAGAATTTCTTTTAAGATGTCCTTATGAATTTTTTTTACAAAGGTGAATTAGAGCTTCGGAACGGACATAGTCGAGTAGCGAACCAAATATAGAAGCGAGTGGAGAGGCGAGTAGAGTTTGTTATTGTTAGGGACGAGTGGATAGGTGTGTAAAAATCGAAAGTCGAGTAGAGTCGACTACAGGGGCGAGTAGATATGCGACTAGAGAGCCAAATAGAATGCAGTAAAGGGTTGAGTAGAGAGGCGAATAGGGAGGCGAGTGGAAAGATGAATGTAGTGGCGAGTAGAGATCGAATAGAGAGTTGAGTAGAGGTACGAGTAGATAGGCGAGTGGGGAGAGTCAAGTAGAGAGGCGTAAAAAGAATCGAATGGATGTGCAAGTAGAGAGGCGAGAGGTCGAATATAGAGGCGAGTAGAAAGTCGAGAACAGAGGTGAGTACATAGTCGAGGACAAAGTTGAGTAGAGAGGCGAATTCAATGCTCAATAGCGTCGGATCAACACTAAGCGATAACCGACATCCACGCGGGCGGAGCCGCGGGCAACAGCTAGTTATAATATAAATCAATAACCGCCCTATACGTAGAGTTCTAATATGCCAGTGATAAATTAATGAGCAAAGAGTATCTATCTTGGAGCAATATGTCCCTCGTATCTGACGACCTGAGAGGTCTTAAATTCGATTCTGGACTCAGTGCAACTATTTATATGCATAAATGACTATGTATTTACATTGGTATTTAGTTCGAATCTGATTTAAGATGCTAATTAATGTATCCTGAGAGAAATATAGCTTAAAGTACCCGTTTGAATTTAATGTAAGTGGTAAGTGTAACAGTAGGCGAAATGTGGATGTTACAGTTAAGATCTACACCTCTGCCTATCCTTTCAGGGATATACAACTGTGAATATATGTATGTATGTATGTGTGTATTATTCTTATTTATTATATAAATTCCAGACTTTATCTTCAATCATTTTCTGACCTACTAAAATAAAAACATCCCAACAATCAAATTACGTGTCCTACCTATCCACTATACCTACATAAAAGTCGTGATAATGATACTTGCCACTCCATAACGAGATGAATACAAAAAGTGACGAAATAGCATTGCAAACTATTTGTAAGTACCTATTGCTTACAATAGGCTCATAAAAAGATCTTAGTTCGACATGTTGGATCACAAGGCTAATTATCGTTACCAAATTAATTACAACGGTTACTGTCACAGTTTCTGATATCAATACATTTATAAAAATGAATGAAAAAGTATATGTTTGTCATAATATTAATATTATGGGTACGCACCCACTGGTCCCCTGAAATTTGTACAATGCGCTCACTCGTCACCTTAAATGTTTTAAATGATAAATAATTTAAAAACGTTTTTTATTTTTTTTTAAACAGCCTTTTAATAAATATTTATGAGTGTGAGTACGATACTTATAACACTAAGAATTTACATTATTTTTGTCAAAACCTCTGTCTTGCTATTTACTTATTTCGGGCTGTTTATTGCAGTAAGACATAACTCAGACCGCTTTTATTTTAGAAACAGGCTTGGGGCCCTAGAAATTAAAACCTGTGGCATACTGCTGTGTTGCCATTGAATTATAAGTATAATTTACAGGCAACCCCGAAAAGGCGTAAATAGAAATCGATCCGTCGGCAATCCCATATAAATCGGAATGATCTACAAATAGTTTTGTATTCTTTTAAAAAGAATTTTAGCAAACGAAATTACTAATATTCCCTCTAAGCCTCTAATTAAGCTAAATTGCTTGTGCTAGGAGTGGGTTCACGCCGGTAGTGTAATGACCAGGATTTGAACCCGGGACCTCTCGATCGTAGGCCGACTCCTTAACCAGTAAGCCACTGACGCTTCGAAGCTCTCAGTTCCCATTGTTCCTAGTGTCATACTCCTCATAATTTCCATGTCACAGTAATGCACAATCTAATAAACCATTCATTAGAACTCATTACACAGAAAGATATGTTCGTAAAGTCAGCCATTACAGTCCGGGTACCTGCCAATTTGCGCGGGAAACCAGCCGTCACATGTCGTTGACATTTGATTATAAACTATTATTGTCATAGATGGTTTTGTCTTATAAATCTAGTATAAAAACAGTAAAATAATTGGTTTAACTCAAATACCAAAATTAATATGGTGGATGTGACGCAGTGATGACCTTGTTTTCGTGTAGAAATCGCCTCGAATACTCATCCACCGCGGGGGCGGTTATTTTGGACTCGAACCGACTAAAACCGCTACCCGTCACAGGTATTCTGGCCCCCGATTCTACTAATTTTATGACATAACAAAACTATCATACCGCTGTCATTGCATAAAGTGTCATTAAATTTTAGAATCTAAGCCAGAGTCTTAAAGTCCAAAATGAAATGAGAAAGAGTGTATAATATTTTTCATTCACTAAACAAGACTGTAATTTAATTTTAGACTTTAGCATTAAACAGTAAAGTCTAAAGTTATATGGCATTGCTAACAGTCTCTGTTGTATCGCAGTGGTTTTGCCATGAAATAATAATAGCAGAATCAGGGCCCAGAGATCAGAGTGTAACATTACCTAATATAGGTATATATCCCTCTTACCCGGCTCTATGTACCTACAAGGTACCAGATTTCAAATAAAATTATCACTGGATAAAGGCGGGAACAATAATAGCAACTGAATTGCTATTGATGTCAAGTTAAGTCACGGGATGTATTTTTTTATACCAATTAGGTGGCAGACAAGCACACGGTCCACCCGATGGAAAGTGATTACCATGGACTATGGACGTATGCCACACTAGGGACATTACAATCGTGCTGCGAACCCTGAAGAAACCTTCGAATGCCCTTCTTGAAGAACCCTATATTGTAGTCGCTATGTATGTTTACTGTCGAATAGTCGTCTTCTCTTCTTCATCCTAGCTTTATTCCCAGTCGCATTCGAAGCTTTTCAACCGTGATTCTGGAGTCCGCTTTACTAGACTTACTGCGAATTTGGTTGAACTTTGATATTTTCCGTGAAGCGACTGGCATATGACCTCCACAACCCAAAGGCGATATCGAAGCATTGCAGTTAGACCAGTTGTTGGATTTTTGAGGGCTCCAACTACCCGTAACGACTGCCATAGATGTTCGTATGAGAACCGGGACCGACGACGGAAACATAACAAATAGGCCAGTCTTTTATTTCCAATAATTCAACATTTTTGTTATGCTGTAAATATTCAACTTCAATAATAATAACATTAATAACTTAACGTGGAACGTTTGTCGTAAAACATTTTCAAATTCGCGCTCTCTCTGGGTCATTCACCCGCTCGGCGGATGTGTCGGAAAACAATAGCGCTGCGATCGCTCGAAATCGATGTCGCTCGCGCGCGATCTGGGCCCTTAAGACCAATGCAAAAACACATTTTCATACAAATATTTGCACTGAGCGGGGATCGAAAGCGCGCCTCCTACGTAGCGGCCGCGTTCACTACCGGCACACAACGATTAATGAACCGTCATATCCCTCAGTTGCTTTCTACGACACATACAGGAAAAGATGGGGCCGCCCTATTCTCCTCCATCGGAACAATATTATCTTAACGCTTTGATTTCCCCAAGTCGACTGATCTTTCTGATTTTTTGAAAAATCCTTTAGTTCGGATGATAATACATACAATTAAAATCAATAAAACAGTTTGATTTGCTCTTAATAACTTGATATTAAGTTCATTTGAGACTTTACAGTCAAGATCGTCCTGGGCCTCGATTCTACTAAAGTAAAACCATTGTCATACCACAGACACTGTAAGAATTACCCATTTAATTTTAAACTTTAATCACATGTTTTTAAAGTCTAATACTAAATGGCTTTATGTGAAGTGAATGGAAAAGTGAAATGTGTCACTCTTCATTTAATTTTGGACTTTAAGCTTATAGCAATAAAGTCTAAAATTTTATACCATTTATCGCTGTCTGTGGTGTGACAGTTGATTTTGCTTTAGCAGAATCGAGGGCCTGACGGATTGTAGGTACATACCTTTACTGTGCCTATGTTGCAGCCAACTACACACACCGGTAGAATAAACGGAACACAAAATTATTGTCCAGGAAGGGATATGTTTAGAAGCTCGCACGGAGTTAGTGGTAGTCGAAGGCGGAAATCTGACTGCTGATCGGTATATCAGGGAGGTTTTACAGGAATATGTTGTGCCATTTGCCCCATTTATTGGTAACGACTTCATTTTAATGCAGGATGATGCTCGGGCCTACAGTCCTCGCTCAGTACAGGCATACCTAAACCATGTTGGTGTTACGGTGATGGAGTGGCCAGCACGGACCCGGATATGAATACGATTGAACACGTTTGGCACTTGCTAAAGAGGAGTTTTAAATCAAGAATGTCACCTCTTAACAATCTGGGCGAGCTGCGAATCACATAAGTTGATGGCAGAGGTTGCCCCAAGAAATCATTGACAACATCATTCGCAGCATGCCCAGAGTCCCAGACGGATGGAAACATCAGGGCACGAGGGAGAAACACTCGTGATTAAACATGTTGTTGTTTTTTCATGTTTAATTATTAATTGTTTAAAGTCTCTCTGTTTTTTTTGTTTTCCGCTAATTCTGCCGGTGTGTGTATAGATTCACATAAACATTTGATAAAATCAACGACCTCGCGAAAACACGTGATTGTCGAAACAAGTGGTTAAAACATCCACTAATATGCAAGGGTTCTTGTGCGTGCAGTAAGAGGGTACACGGAAGGTAACTTCACCTTGTAGTCTAACGTTGGAATGTATTATTTATGAATAAAACCTTCGATATGATTTGCCCCACCTGCTGGTAAGCAGTACAGAATGAATACTATATATGTACTACTAGAGATCCGATTCTCAGCACTCCATGGATTCACAGTGCGGTCGCCGGATCCATAGCGTGGTACAGAGAGGAACACCGTGACGGCGACTGGGACTTGCGACCCAGATGTAGGTTTAGGGTTTATGCATCAGCGCTTACCAATAATACTGGCAATCTGTATAATACAGGTTATCTATAGAATACTTAGGCAATGAGTAAAATAAATAGATATTGGTCTATATTTGGGAATGGTTCCGTGAAATTACGAATTCTGGATTGTTATAAAACTCTTACCTTTGTGGTTATTTCTTTCATATTATTTTTTTTGACAATATTTCATACATTACCAGCTACGTACTCAGTATTCTTTTCTTTCTTTTAATATAGGACACGTCAATTTGACTTCACCTCGACTGATGGTAAGCTGAAAGCAAAGTCTCATGATAGAGGGTCACCATTATATACACGTACCATGTTAGTAATGGCGGCATGCAGCTTGACGGCCTCATCAAAAGAGGATTGTCGTCGCAGCACCGCGTGACACCCACCGGTCCCACTAGTGCTGCGACCACAATCCCCCCTGCCCGGCTATGCACTTGCTGACCCCTGAACGCAATCCAATCGAGATTGGATTACTATGGAGGGTTTCTCGTAAACGTGCACGGCGCTTCCCACCCTGTCGAAATTTGTGACGCATTTGTGCCATCAAATTTCTACCACCAATAGCCTAGGCATTATAAAGAATACTGGATTATACACATTACCGGTAACACTATACATGCCACTAATGTTATTGTGGTCTTCTAGTTACTCTTCTACAAATCTTTCTCAACTCAGAGTCGGCTTAAAATTTAAATAGGAAACGACAGGACTTTGATATATTCCATGAAACGACTCCCTGATCTCTACAACTTACTGGCGATATCGTGGCTCTATAATTATGCAGTGAGTAGGGTAGCCAGAGCTCACTGGAAAGTTTTTGTGCTGTCAGTGGGAAGACCAAAGGCTATTCCTGCTTTATCTTCTACACTGACGGCACAGAAACTCTCTGTTCTAACAGGTTCGGTAACGCGAGTGTGACGCCCCTGTTGTTGCATACGTCCATAGGCCACGGTAACCACTTTCCATTAGTTGGACCGTGTGCTTGTCTACCACCTCAGTGGTATAAAAAAATAGTTTGGATGATAATACAATTTAAATCGGTAAAATAGTTTCGTATTAACATCATTTGTAGGTATTCAGATCATTTTAAGTAGGTACTTTGCCTCTCAAGTTCGTTCTAATGCTGACTGGCACTACTTAATTAGAATTTTTAAAAAGAATAACAAGACCTGTCAAATAATAATTACGAAATGTACGTTTAAAATATTCAATTACTAAAAGAAAGTGACAAAATTTCGAAAGAAAGTGTAAAAAACATACGCAATGGTTTTATATTCGTAACTAAATAATGACTAAATATAACGTTCAGAAATTTGCATTCAGATAAAACTGAAGCAAAGAACTGGCCGATGACGTAACAGTGTTGCCATTTCTTAACAATAGAATGATATTAAACGAACCGTGGTATTGCGATTTAGAAAATAAAGACATAAGATATGTTTCAAAACGGGCCAGAGGCTTACCGTGGCGTGTTGAAGCCAAGTTGGTCAAAAAAGAGGGATGGAACTATACACCGTATTCAGCTCCATCCATTCATACATATATTCACGCCTTTAAATCCCCGAAGGGGTAGGCAGAGGTGTATTAACACCCACGTTTCGCCAACAGAAACTCTCAATGCTTACAAGATCGGCAGCACAAGTGTCATTCCCTTGGTGTTACACACGTCCATAGGCCACAGTAACCACTTCTCATCAGGTGGGCCGTGTGCTTGTTTGCCACATAAGTGGTATTAAAAAAGAAATGATTTTCGGTCCATATATAAAAAAACCTCCATTGGCTTGTGACCTGTTGACGTGTTGTTGCATTGGTAGTAAGGGTGACCTTTTGGCGGTGATATAGAATAAAACTCTGGAGACGTTTTTTAGTGGCAGTAGAAGCAGTAGTATGTATTGCCATGCGAACAACTTGAAATTACTATAATTTGGTGTTTTTAGATAAAGCTTCTTAAAAACATATGTACACACCATAGGGGTTTATCGCCTTCCAGGTCTTGAAGAGGACTCCGTGGGTTCCTACAGCTTTCCAGTTCTTGCAGCGAAGAGCAGTCTGGACTTCTGCAGGCCTTATCATTCATCTTTTTATGCTGATTCTTCAACAGCTTAAGAATGTATCAACGTCCCTAACGCCGACTTTCTCGTATTTCTGATTGCACCCCCTGGGCTGAACACAGCGTCACCTCGCAATTTCCTATTCTAGCGGCCGCCTGCGACTTCAGATTCAGATTCAGATTCATTTATTTTCATAAACACGGGTTACATGGATGTTATTACTACTTACTACTTCTTACGCAAGGATTGAGTAAGACTTTCATACAAACTACCATCCCCTGTTTAAACCCCAAAATGAGATTGATTTCTATGCACCTCTACACCATGTATAGAATTTCTTACTTCAAAATCATAGGACTTTCATACAAACTTCCAATTCCCGTTTTACCCGCTCAGGGATGAAGTTTCGTAAAATCCGTTCATTAGCAGACGTCTACACCTTATAAGAAATCTACCCGCCAAATTGCAAGTTTATAGATGTTAGAGCATTTTCACACTCATCCGATATCCGGTAATGATGTCGGACGCCGATAGCCGACATCCGACATATTATGCTGTTTTTTTACATTTATCCGATAAAATCGGCCCGATACGGCCATTTCCTTGAAAGCACAGACTAGTTAGGGATGATAGGCGTGAAAAAAAAGAAAAGTTATTGACATGACATGGTATCGTGTTTTTTTTCCTTATATTCGTGATCAGCGTCATCAATTAACACGAAACGACATGTAACTCACAAAATGTCATTGAGGTCGAAAATTTCTTGCAGTCGCTGTTTTAGTCTCTTTGTGTTCCGATATCGGGCCAAAACAGTGGTGTTGGTTCCGATAACCGATATCGGGCCGGTTAATGTGAAAGAGAGATGCATATCTCATACATTTGACTTCCTCCGCTATAGGATGTCGGATATCGGATGAGTATGAAAACGCTCTTACAGTTTGTGAGATTTCGCGATTAATCAGTGTGTGGTATTTCGCTTTTAAAATAGAAGAATTATACCCAACGTCATCTTGTTTTTTACATGTTGATACTGTTATACAATTACGTTACGCCCTTAAAAGCTAAAAAGAGGCGGAACTTCATCGCCGAGCTATAAAAGATGCTACGAACGTGTTAGAACAACTATTATTCAAATTATTAACTGAATTTGACTATAACTTTGAGCGTATGTCTTTTTTTTTTACGTGCGGGAAATCCCCACGTATACTCATCCCTCCGGAGCCGGAGGGGGAGGTTATGTCGGACTCGAACCGACTAAACCGCACGCCGTGTCTGGGTCGTAGTGCTAGGCCGAAGGTGAGGTTGTCATGTGACATATCCCTCGCACCCGGGCTGACCCAGGGCCATCCCTCTCGGTCTGGCCCTCGTGTCAGTATACTTTGTGAAAGCATTATTTCATTGTTATTAGAGTATTTTTATATACGAATATTTCATTCTCATGTTAGCGGTGATCGTAGTTGCATCTAAATTCTGAAGCTTGGCTGAGCTGAACTCTGCAATGGGTCTGCTAAGTTGCTAAAGAAAAGAATCTAAGTATACAAAACCTGACGCAGATAGGTGCACGTCTAGGAATTCTTCCACATCACAGGCTCCACACGGCAACTCTGCACAGCTAAATACGGTTGGGTGGTAGAGAATGCTGGAATTAAAACCACCTGTGTACACATGTATGCATGAAGTTCAAATAAATAAATTCTCAGAAACTAACTGCATTGCTTGCCACGTTGTATGGAAAATGTAAAAAAAGACTGTGATAAAATAAAACCAACCTTTTCGTCACGAGAAGGAATCATTTGCTTCGCAACGGTGATTTTAGAGCAAAAGCAGCAGCGATATTAACTTGTCTAGAAGCAATTTACGTATTTTGCAATTATACTTCGGGACATATATGTTGGACCTTAAATGTGCTCAAAATGTGCTTTATACGTGTAGTACATATAACTTGGGTGTCTTTTGAGGATGGCACGGTGTACTACGATGGTGTATGAGCTCAAGTTCGCCAAATACACATAACATACATAAACATAAACTCACGCCTATATCCCCGAAGGGGTAGGCAGAGGTGCTAGCACCCACAATTCGCCAATTTATGTTTAGGTTCTAATGTAATAGGTAGCGAGCCTATTGCATTAACCGGGCACTTATAAACCTGCGATAAATACACACATAACTTCGAAAAGTATCGATAAGTCATTGGTGTGTGCCATGGTAAAACCTGGGATCGAACCCGAGACCTCGTCTCAGCAGTCCATTACCCATACCAATAGGCAACCGCGGTTTTTTAGTTCACCAAATATCAATTAAGTATTACATTAAAAAATTACGTTTAAAAAACCGACTTCAAAAACTGAAAAGTGTAAAATAACTTATTCATTATTCTGTTAGAATTCGAAGTAATAGTAAATAGAATAAAATAATAGAAAAAAAATCATAAATTGAAAAGTACTGGAACAAACTATATAAAATTGTTATGGGACCAACACTACAAGACCGAACTAAAATAAATCACGTTAATCCGATAATAAATAAGAGAGTAATCGGTGTACATACATAAGAAAGAAAAAAAAGATACCGGTCAAATTGAGCACCTCCTTCTTTTTGGAAGTCGGTTAAAAACAATCCTCGTTTGTCTTGCGACCTAAGTCCAAAATGTGGGTCCTGCGGTATAACAATATTTTGCAAAATTATTTCAGATATAAAGTTAGTATAAGGCCTTAGCCCGTACTAAGCCCGGTATAAGAATTAAAAAAAATAAAAATAAATTATGGTCAGTCGCAGGTGTTAAACTGTAACTGTAATAAGATTCGTCTCACGCCTGCCTGTTGCGTATAATATTGTATTTAATTACCTCTAATTTTATTCAGTTAGAAAGCGCAGTGTTGCCACTAATTGTGGCGATGAGTTGCCGCAACCATATTAGGCGTGAAAAATTATATTTTGATACAGATACCTACCAAAACATCTTGAACAATCACATCTATATGATTCTGTCTGAAATTTTTCGAATTCGGATACTTTTAGATAACCTACATTTCCATCTATATCGAGTTTACTATCTGATGTCACCCCGTAACTATTGGCGGCTGAAAAGTAGCCGAAACGTCGGGTTAAATGTTAAGAATACCAAATGAATCATAAAAAAGTATTTTTTATTCAACCAAATCTATGGTTACTTTTTAAAGCTGTATAGACCATTTAAACGGCACTTACAAAATGTCAAATTCAAAAATAAATTCTAGCTAATGGACCACCGGTTCTAAACGCGGCCCCGACCTGAGAAGACTAGCAAAAAAACTCGGCGGGCATTTTTTGCCTATTTACAAACATTATTTGCTTAGTCTACTTAGTCTATACAATAGTTGTTTTGAGTAGCATAGTTGAGCGAACAGCAAATTTTCAAGCTTGTTTATCATCTAAATATTCTTGGATTATATAATAGCCTTTTTGGCACAGTTAATTCTTAATTATTTTTTAAATTTATTCACAGGTAAATCACTAATTTCATTAGGAAGCTCGTTATAAAAAGCGCATACATTACTAATTTTATGGAGTCTACGATCACAAACTACAAGATTGTTTTTATGTCTGGTATTGAATGTCTGGTAAAATTTTGAAATATTTTTCCTACATACATTAGGTTCAAGAAAATGTATTATCACACTAAGGTTAGAATGTCTATTTCTTTAAACTTTTCTCGGAGGGAGACTCTTGGGCCAAAGTTATAAATAGCTCGCTCAGCCCGCTTTTGTAAGATAAATATTGTGTTTAAATCTGCAGAATTACCCTAAAGTAGAATTCCGTAGCTCAAAATACTGTACAAATAACTGAAATAAACTATTCTAGCCGTATCCACAGCCGTATTGCCGTATTGCACAGCCATATTTGCATTGGTCTGGTCGTACCTCGGAGAGCACGTTAAGCCGTCGGTCCCGGTTGCCATACAAGCATCTATGGCAGTCGTTACGAGTAGTTGTACTCCTCAGAAGTCCAACAACTGGTCTAATTTCAATGCTTCGATATCGCCTTTGAGTTGTGGAGGTCAGATGGCAGTCGCTTCACGGAAAATGTCGAAGTTTAGCCAAATCCGCAGCCAAACTCCAAGCTCATACAGACATCATAGCTTCGGAAGCGACTGGGATTAACGCTAGGATGAAGAGATTTAGAACACTATTGATTCCACAAGGTTCAACACCTGTCCATTGAGTTGTACATTGGTTTCCACCTGTATAACATTATGTACGGTACATTTTATAGATTTAGTTTTGTTCCCATTAAGGCAAAGATTATTAGTACCAATGGACCACTCTAGTGATTGCACCATTCACTTCGTCATAATTATATTGTTGCCTTTTAATTTTAAATACTAACGAATTATCGTCAGCAAATAGAATAATACTATTTTTGTCCTTTACGTAGTAGGGGAGGTCATAAAAATATATTAGAAATAAAAATGGTCCAAGTATCGAACCCTGTGGAACTCCCATCGAAACCACAGATACGGAAATACGGGGTTTCGTTCGAGATACGCCACGGGCGAAACCGGGCGATACAAGATTATCTATCTTTAGAAAAGTAAGAAACCGAATGGACACCGTTTACTATGTATTCATCTGACCTCATGTGCACTGAGATGAATCAACGAGGCAAGCTTGTATTTTACGAGCGAGTTAAACTAATAATTAAATGTTTTGTTTTAGGGTATTTAATTGGAAGATGGTGGGTATTGTGTCGGTGACACATTCGTATGGCCTTGGGCCAGGCTTGTTTTGACAAATTCTTTTATTGGTTAATAAAGCTTTTATAATACACAGGCACGACGACTGCTAAACGTAGACTTAATAAAATAAATTATCCTAATGCTTTATATCAATCTATAAATTATCCTATTCAGTCCACTGCTGGTTATATGCCTCTCCCAATAATGAGATTGACGACCTGAATAAGGTGATTGGGATAGGCCCAACCCAGCTACCTTTTTCAGGTGTTCAGTCTATCTGATTAGGGCGCCTTAGATCCTTCCTTCTGTTTGCCTTCTCACGATCTCCACTCTAAGACTCGTTTGCTCCGGCGTCCATCAGTCCTTCGACAAATGCGGTCAGTCCATTGCCACTTCATCTTGCTTATTCTGTGAGTTGTTTCGGTAACTTCAGTTCTATGCCGGATTAGAAACATGACTTATTTCTGCATTGTTTAAAAAAAATAGCATAGGTATATATCTTACGATTGGCCTAAACATAAGCCAGCCAGGTTATTAAACGAGACGGCTGAATATCATTCAGGCCGTTAATTGAATAGCGCCATTTGGTGCTTTTGTTTGGTGCCTAGGCAGTTAATTGGACGGCTGATTAAGCTAGTTGGCGGCGACATATATACCATCATTATTATACTAATCTCAGGATCAAATAACTCGTGTCATTGTCTGATCAGTCCTTTACCCACTTTTGTTCTAGATGTTTGCCAGCACCTACAGTAATACAAATAGTAGGTAATTTGACATTTTTCTTCTTATTAGAGCACCTATCTATTATGTGCATATGTACGCGCCTAACTTTTAAATGACTGCATCAAATTAGATTATCCTTTGTCTGGAGAAGGTTTGTACGAAAGCAACTTTGGGCAAAGTTCACTGGTAATGTGCTATAATTGCATCGATGCGAACCCGTCACGCGTAGCTAACATCTAATAAATTTATCGTTAATATTACTAAAACCACACCTTGCAAAACTCAAATCCATAAATAAACAATAATCTATGCTCATAATTCATGTCTTTATTTATTTATCTGCACTTAATATCTGTTATGACTCGTAAGATCATTATAATGCCTCATTAATGCAACACTACTGCAGAATTACTATCTCATTTTCAAGAGATCACCTCCTCCTACACAGAACACAACACAATAGACTATCTCTTTGACATATGACCTTGGTTACCACCTAATGTCTTTCACCCACGTCTAGAACTATTACACTGAAATGTAGTGGTAATCTTGCACACAAATTATCGGCCGTGTGCTCAATAATTGTTTAGTTGTTTCGTGTAAAACTAACCGCAATTTTCGAACGTAAAAATCGCCATCTTGGATTCAGTTTAGAGACAAATCGTAAGGCGGGAAAACATATGACAGCTGGTTTTTCAAATATGTGACAACCACACGTCCTGATCGTCCATCTGAATCTCGTGGGGGGCGGACACACGGAAACAAATTTACTGGCGTGGCTAACGTGGCTCTGGTACACTTGACATTGGCGTCTCGCCATTAAATAACTGTATAATACATTTACGTGATAATCGTTTGATAACTTGATATTGGCGGAGTTGCGGCGATTTGCTGCAGAGGCCATTTTGAAAAAGAAAGAAGAAAGAAGCAAATATGTGACATTAGTAAAAAATAAAATGAATTTAAATTTGGAACCAAAAAGGTAGAATAAACGAAACTATCTTCATACTAGCCAGTATTTAAAATTGGTAAGAAACTAATTACTTATTTAAAAATCAATGATCGTTTGTATTTTATGCACTGTCGTTGCCGTTTAACAACCCATTGCGATAAAGCTTCGCCAACATATAGCATAGCTTACATTTGCGGCATAGTTTGTACCCGGTAGGCGGCACTGCAATTGGGTTATAGATTTTTTAAGATTTTTTTTTATTATAATCTGTGGTTATGACAGCAACGAAATGTGGCGCCAAAGTTACAGTCAGTTGTTGTCATTAATTGATGCCTTTTTTTGACTGAACAACCATTCCAATTGTAAAAGTACATTAGAAGTCTTTGAATAGAAACAGGAATATTGTTACACAGATAGATTTTTTTTGGTACCCCATCAGAACCCAATATCCAGACAACATCTATCTCTGCGCAAAATTTCAACCTGATCCGTTCAGCCTTTCTAGCGTAATTAACTCCTCACAAACTTTCACAATTAAAATATTAATAGGAAGTAGAATTAGTAGTTTAGTAGCTCAGAGTGCAATCCAAGATGGCGGTCGACTTGTAGGTTATAAAATTTAAAAAATATGTAACAATATGTGCGCCGTAAATATAGTGATGAAAATAAACCTGTCCTACTATCAACTCTATTTTCCTGATCTTCCCGAGTATTGGTAAATATAATACATAAATTATAATTTTTTATTTAATTTTGCTTTTATTTTTTGTTCTTTAAGCCTTTCTTGTACTAAAACCGGTAGCGCAGTGGTCGGACTTACGATTAAGAGGTCCCCGGTTTGAATCCTGGCCATTACACTACCGATGGGAACCCACTCCTAGCACAAGCAATTTAGCTTAGTTGAAGAAGTTAGAAGGAATAATATTAATTTCAGTTGCTAATATTCAATTTAAAAAAAAAAAACACTTTTTATTCGCAATTGAATTCGTTAAAACTTGGTTTTATTTCAATGTGTAATATTTGCGTAAGCTTTCGACAGTAGGTATCATGTAAAAACTGTCAGTAACTTGTTATACTATGACGTGGAGAACCCCCAACTTCAAAAAGATAGCCTACGCCAAAACCCCGTGCGTCAATAGACAGATATACTAACTTGTAGGTCCCAAGGATCGTGGTGGGGCCCTATAAGCCGTTATAATTAATTCTAAAGAATATCTACTTATTTAACGCATTGAGACAGATATTCTTAGCAATCCATGGATTCTCCGTGCTGGTGCCGGGTCCATCGCGTCGCTGAGTTGGGAACTTGGGACAGTGCCTGGGACTTGCGACCCAAGTGTTGGTTAAGTAGGGGCCCCTTTTGTTTATGTACATAAAAACTCACCTTCACTACCCAAGTTCCCCTTCCTGCCTAACCAAACTTGATGCGAACCTACTAGTGCCGCTTTAGACTATACTTACATTTAAGAATCTAGATTATAATTATGAAAATTTAGTTTTGGTATAATTTTTCATTCGGAAATCCCTCGCATGCCCTCTGCCACCGGGCGGGGGCGGTTATGTCAGACTCAAACCGACTTAAACTGCACGCCGTTTGGCGTTGGAATGCCTAAGTGACAGCAAACATCTTGAGCAAAATTCTTAAAGTTTGCGCATATGCACTATATGGGCCAACTGAAGACCCACGCGAGCCTTTTGTTTTTGTGATTGGTTAATTGAACAACGAGCCTTAAAACATTTTCTGCGCAGCCATAATTGAGTCATTTTTAGGTTCTTTGCCAGTCACCAATATTAGTTAACAGTAGAATAAATAAAATGCATTTCAGGAATGTGGTCAAGTTATGCAATGATAACATTCTTGCCATTTTTTTTACTGTCCACATGCACAGCATCGTAGACTAACGCTAGACATTTTTTTACATGTTATTAATATTGAATACAAAATATCCATATATTGACAGCCTCCGTGGCGTAGCGCTAGTGAACGCGGCCACTACGCAGGAGGCGCGGGTTCGATCCCCGCTCAGTGCAAATATTTGTATGCATGAATATGGATATTTGCATTGGTGTGGTCGTGCCTCGGAGAGCACGTTAAGCCTTCGGTCCCGGTTGTTATACAAACATCTATGTCGGTCGTCACGGGTAGTTGGAGCCCTCAAAAATACAACAACTGGTCTAGCTGCAATGTTTCGATATAGCCTTTGGGTTGTGGAGGTCAGATGGCAGTCGCTTCACGGAAAATATCGAAGTTTAGCCAAATCCGCAGTTAGACTGGTAACAAGCGGACCCCAGACTCCAAGTTGAAAAGCTTCTGATGCAACAGGGATTAACGCTAGGATGAAGAAGACAAAATATTCATTTTGTTGCACAGATGTACTTAGCAATATCCCACTAAGTATCGCCTTTAGCGCGGGACGTAGGACATAAGGGACACAAAACCAAGCGCGCCGTGGTCGGCACGGGCATCACATACGTTTGAACCCGGGTCTCGCATTCCCCACCGGCTGACTGTGCGTAGACGATTGAAAGAACTCCATATAATAATAAGGTTTGTACCAAACTGGACATTTTATTTGATAGCTTCAGTACTTTTAAAAAACAACTTTAGTGTGTGCGTTTTCATTATCTCTTCCTGTTAAGGATTTATTTATAACAATGTACCTACCTACAATTTCCTATTTACATAAATAAACTGTCTTAATGAAGCTATTTAGCATCTGAATGTTGTGTGCAAATATAATTGGATAGCAGGTTCAAAAAGTGTATTTTTTGGAAATTCTATATTGATATTATGTGATCTGTAATCTGCTTTTGTACCTTATAAAATAAAATAAAATAAAATAAAAAAATATCAGCCATGATAGGTCGTGTTTCAGAGGTAATTTTCCTTGAGGAATAGGAAGTCAGAAGGTTGTGGGAGTTCCTCTTTCCATAAGAAAATTCTCATCGCAGCAACGTGTTCGTGTGCGGGTGCGGCTTTGATACTCTGACATCTTTAAGCAGGCTCTAGGCAGTTAATGTCCGTAAATGCGATGTCAGGACTCTGTCTCTTGTTTTGCCTTTTCTAGCTTGTAGGCAGTGACTCGGTGATACGCTACCCGCCAGTGGGTGGGAGTATGCTTAGGGGGGTAGGCTTAAGACAACCTGTAATCAGCCGGCGAGTGTCGCTTAGGGCGAGTTACTAGTATTTTATAACAAATATCATATAGGAGATGTGCCTTCTTAGACAAGTGGCAATTCGTTAATAAAATGAGGCCCTGGTGCTATAACCATTTTGGTGGGACGTGTGCTTGTCTGCCAACTAAATGGTATAAAAAAGCCGGTAACTATAAACCACTCAACTTGGCAAGCAGTCTTTAGACGCAAACCAACTTTTGAAGTTCAAAATTCTAACAATATAGTAACCGCATCAACTTTCCTGTCACCGCAAATTGGCTGCGACCGCAACACGAGGAGATAAAGCTGTTAGTTACTGCAGAATTGATAGTGAAACTTAATGTGAGGTGAAACTAAACGTAGATATAAGTACACCGCGTTTTGTCAATTTCTTTGACATTAGTACTGACCTATTTACTGATTCTTTTATTTTGAAATAACTTTGACAAAAAGGCTTATATATACATCTGTACATATAAATAAAATTGGAGTGTCTGTTTGTTAAATTGAAAAAATCGTTTTTTACTACATGCATATTATGAATATAATACGGGTACATACACCACAATAGCATTTTTTTACAATTTTTGGCTGTCTATCTGTCAGTCGGTCTGTCTGTTCTGGCTAATCTCTGAAATGGCTGGACCGATTTTGACGGGACTTTTATTGGCAGGTAGCTGATGTAATAAGAAGTAACTTAGGCTACTCAACGACTCAACACTAAACGATAACCGACATCCGCGGGCACCAGCTAGTTAAAAATATAATACAAAACATATAAAACAAAATATCGTTACTAACCATTACACAATTCATATCGTTCAACAACTTCGCTCCATTCAATCAAAGCTCATTAAAACGCAATCAAAAACAAACCACAAATGGGCATACCCAATCAATACGAACATTGCACCGCACACAAAACCAAAAAATCCATATAAGTCCTTCACCCACTCACGCTCAAATTATACTATCGACAAATTTATCGAGCTATCTTCCCGCCCATACGATGTCAAGCACCTCACTAGCTGAGTCACACTGATGCATAAGGTCTGTGAGGACTTGCATCATCCCACAGCTTTAGTACCAGTGGCATTCAAAGGTACTTAGCGGCTCTTTCTCCTTCTGGTGTTGCTCATCTTCGCTTTTCCGGACGCAACTGCTGTCTGAGAACTTCGAGAGGGAAATAAAACTAATACCACCTTTATATATGGTAACAACAGTTATTGTAGGAGGTGGGATATGGCGGTATTCCCGTCCAATTGAGCAGTCCGACTGGGGAAGTGCTTCCGCCCTACAACATCGTGTTGTGTTCCCGGCGGTGATTAGGGTAGCCAGAGCTCACTGCAGAGGTTTTGTGCTGTCAGTGGGAAGACCAAAGGCTATTCATGCTTTGTCTTCAACACTGACGGCACAGAAACTCTCTGTGTTTACAGGGCCGGCAGCACGAGTGTGAATGGTGTTGCAAGCGCCCTTAGACCACGGTAACCACTTACCATCAGGTGGGCCGTGTGCTTGTCTGCCACCTAAGTTAAAAGTTTAAAAAAGTAAAATACCTACAACAAGAATTAACGATAATGTAAGCAAATTCTGTGTAAATGGTAACTCCAATATAGTTGGGGTACTTTAAGTGACACTTCAAACTATGAGAAATTTTCTATCTTTAGCTGAAGCATGCGCAGCTTACTGGTTAAGGAGTCGGCCTTACGATCGAAAGGTCCCAATCCTGGCCATAACACTACGGACGTGAACCTACTCCTAGGACAAGCAATCAATGGAGTGGTTCATGGGAATATTAGTAATTTCACGTATGTAATACGACTTCTTTATGATAATCATGATTGAAAATTCTCTTACAAATTGCTCAGTCTAAAACTGCATATTCGTGCATAACTATATTTATGTTGCAATTTTTTTACTATCATTGACGAATTCAGGCCGTCTTTGTTGACGAGTCAACTAGGCGAAGCGGTATCTAGACAGTTATATAACAAAGCAGTAATATCGTTTAAAATAGTTTAAAATAAATATGCATATAATTACGACTTTCTTCCTCCGGAGTAAGCAGAGACATTAACCCATCATCTGCTTCTGTCCTTACACACTTTACGAGCTTCGTATACCTAGTAATGTACCTTCTTTTTATAGAATATGGTGTAGTTTTGCTGTAGCCAAAATAATGGGTTTTGTGCTCAAAATAGTAGAATACTTGGTGTGACATACGTTTAATAATAATACATACTTCATTTCGATATAGATACGCGTTCGATTAAACTCAAGCTCTCCTCCCTTCAGGCGCAGAAGTTAAATAGTTGGGACTTCGAACCCACTTGGGGTTTCGGGGTACCAGCGAAAACAAACTGAATGATCAATCTGCTTCTTTTTCATACAACTGAGGTAGCAGACAAGCACACGGCCCGCCTGATGGAAAGTGGTTACCAAGGCCTATGGACGTGTGCAACACCAGGGGAGTCGCACTCGTGCTGCTGACGCTGTAAACATAGAGAGTTTCTGTGCAGTCACTACCGTCAGTGTAAAAGTCAATGCAGGAGTAGCCTTTGGTCTTCCCACTGACAGCATAAATCTCTCCAATGAGCTCTGGTTACCCTACTCACGGTCCTCGAATGCCGTAAAACTATAGATTACCTAAAAAGTTGGGAATTAAACTCTTTCTGCAAGCCCACATCAGCATATCGTTTGCGATTATGCGGATTATCCACCGCGACCAAATTTGGTTGGCCTTCCAAGTCATTAAGAGCTATTGTATGTAACACATGCTGGAGTTAATCTCTTTATAAACATTTCTTCAGCCCCTCTAGACAAGTGGCAATTCGCTAGCCGGCGTTTGATGGAATAGAATGGCGAATGTAGGGGATTTGACGCATTTGACAAGCGTTAACGACTGTCATATACGTCAAATCCAATATATGCAGTACAATGTATCTAGTAGAGGCCTGGTAAAGGTTTATATCCTAAACCTATTAAATGGATAACTGAAACCAGATTTGAACCTGATGTGTTACGCGAGCATGCATGAAAACAATAATTTTTATTTATTGATTTATTTATAGTTAATTAAAACGGTACATAACCAATTACAATAATTCAATCAATTAGCCCAGTGCAAGTCCACTGCTGGACATAGGGCTCTCCCAATGTGCGCCATTTCGTACGATCCTCCGCCTTCCGCATCCAGTCCGTCCCAGCCACCTTTTTCAAGTCATCGGTCCATCTGGCTAGGGGGCGTCCTACAATTCGTTTAATTAACTTAAGCTAAATTACATAAAATATCTTAAATTACTAAATTTGTATGAAAGACATCCTTGCGTACTTACTCTCGCAGAACTTCAGATATACACGCATAACTTCCTTCCATTCATCTGCAAACACGTCACAGTCAGGGTACGCTGACAGGAGATCATTTAGTAGAAGAGGCGAAAAATGTATGGTAAAATCGTAGCAAGGGGAAACATGTGGTCTCAATACACCCCACTGGAAAAGTGAATGTGTGTATGTCATGTATGTATGTTACAGATATTCGCATTCGCATATGTGAACCATTTCTTCGCATATGGGATTCTTTCTAGCTACGGGTAATGCTATACTATTACCCACCGCCTAAGGATGGGTGACCATGCCTATAACATTGAGACCCCTCCGTGCATGTCTCGGAGAGCACATATTGATATATCAAAGTTCATTCGTTTCATAGTTAGGCTAAAAACCAACTCCAACTCAGAAAAGGCTTAGAGGATATTTCATTTTCGTAAAAGTCTAAACTCTAAAATACTAATGTGATTTCTTATTTTTTTAATACTTACTAGTAACCGACAGTAATAACTAGTATCCTATGATTAAGATAGGAAAAATATTTAATCGGTCTAGGCGGGAATTGTTTAGAAAATTCATTCAAATTGTTTGGGCGAAGTGGTCAAAAATCAATGTTTCAAAAATCATAACTTGGTTCCGATAGATTGTGAGAATATCGGCAGACGCCTCCGCTGTTTCCTCAAAGACGGAGCATCATGTCAGCCGCACATAGTCCACTTTTGAACATAAGCCTCTTAAGGGCGCCGTGAAGCGCTGATGCAGGCTGCTTTAGATCAGTCTTTCTAGAAGTCCATAGGAGAGGCCTATGTTCAAAGACGGATATAAAGGAGAAATTAGGATCGGTTCGGGCAAGGTCTGGTAGCCTAATAGTCAAAGAATTGCCCCTGTAAGGCACAGATCGCTGATTAAAACCCCGCCTCGATCGATTCAATATTTTTCCAATCTTAATCGATTTGATTAATTAGCATGCAAATGCTTAAAAATTTCATTCAAACTCATATCCTGGTTACCCCTTCCAGCTAAGATAAACGGCTTGTATTAGATTATACATCAGCCCCCTTAGACAAATGGCAATTCATTGGCATATTGTAGAATAGAATGACAAAAATAGGAGAAGTGTAATATCCAGGATTCGAACCCGATCTTTTCATCGTGAAGCTAAGCCCTTAACTACTGCGCTACTGACATTTTTGCTCCTACATTACTCTGACTCGCTGAGAAGGCCAATCCACGATCTTATATGTAATGAGTACATCCGATAATTACCATGGTATTACCCAACAGCGCAATTTACTTCGACTCATGTCAGAGCAAAACAATAGGCTCACGGTTCCGTAGGCGAGCGGTGGGATGCGCGCGGTTCCGTACCAATTTCGCAAGATCGTTAAGATGAGTGGAGACTTGCATAATGGTTTAGATTAGTAGATGCAAGGCTGGTAAGTGATACAATAGGCTTTAATGACATATAAATAGATAATCACTACATAGTATAAAACATATTTCTCAGCTATATCCCTTTGTATGCTTAAATCTTTAAAACTACGCAACGGATTTTGTTGCGGTTTTTTTAAATAGATAGAGTGATTCAAGAGGAAGGTTTATATGTATAATACATGTTTAATATAGTAGAGGGAGCAGCGAGAACGGGATCTGACGCCACGCGGGCGGAAAAATATTAGCGGTACGAAGTTTGCCGGGTCAGCTAGTACTTATAATAACCGAGTTCGACCGGAGTCGGTAGGCGCGAGATGTCGTGCGGTGTTCCACAGGGATCGGTCCTGGGGCCGCTGCTGTGGAACATCGGTTACGACTGGGTGCTTCGCGGTGACTTCGCGTACGGTGCCACCGTCACGTGTTACGCGGACGACACGCTGGTGACGGTGGGCGGGGCTACACACCGCGAGGCGACCCTGATGGCCACGACCGCGGTTGCTCAAGTCGTGGAACGGATCCGGCGGCTGGGTCTCGAGGTGGCTCAGCACAAGTCCGAGGCCATGTTCTTTCATGGCCCTCGGCGCGGGCCAGACCCGGGAGCCAGCGTTACAGTGGGAGGCACTCCCATCGACATCAAGCCCCGGTTGAAATACCTGGGGCTGGTGCTTGACGGTCGATGGGACTTCGGAGAACATTTCCGAAGTCTGCGCCCCAAGTTGGTGGCAACGGCGAATGCCTCGGGCAGGCTGTTGCCCAACTTGAGGGGCCCAGAGGACTCCTGCAGGAGACTCTACGCGGGTGTCGTGCGGTCCATGGCCCTATATGGGTGCCCCGTATGGGCGGACACCCTGGGGGCCAGATTCCTGCCTCTGCTCCACGCGGCGCAGAGGACGACGGCCTCCAGGACCATCAGGGGGTACCGCACGATATCCTTTGAAGCGGCGAGTCTCCTGGCCGGATCGCCACCTTGGATCCTGGAAGCGAGGACCCTTTCGGCACTCTATCGGTTCCGAAAGAAGGCGCGGGGGCGGGGACTCGATCCCGAGCCCGAAGAAATTCGGGCCGAGAAGTCCCGGCTCCACATGGCCATGGTGACCGAGTGGGAGCTGCGACTTGAGCAACCACGCGCAGGACACGCCGTGATTGCGGCGGTAAGACCCATCATGGGGGAGTGGCTAGAGATGCCACACGGGGGCCTCTCGTACCGTCAGACGCAGGTCATTACCGGACACGGTAACTTATCGATAACGATATAGAGTATAAATCACCTTCAAGGTGATTTTCCACCAGAGTGGCTAGGCGAGGCGAGACGAGGAGAGAATTGAAATTTGTATAACAAATTTTCAATCCTCTACCAGTGCATCTTTGGTGGAAACAGTGTGGATTGATGAGAATATTGACGCCTAATTTTTGTTCGGAGTTTTCGGCATTGACGCTAGAACAAAGTTATATCGAGCATTGTGTGTGAGCTGTCTAAAATACATTTACGGGCGGCGCGGCGCGGCGGTCACGCGCGAGCTCGCGATGGCAATTTTTAGTGGAAAAGGGTCAGTGCGATTTCAATTCTCTTCTCGCCTCGTCTCGTCTCGCCCCTCTGGTGGAAAAGCACCTTTACGTGTGACCGAAAATCATAGTTGATGAAATGTGGGTTTTATTACTCCATCTGTTATGTATAGACGTGAGTATAGATATGAATGTACGTATGTATGTAAATAAAGCTTTAGCTCGAATTAAAAAGAAAAAATTGAACTGGTCTAGGCGGGGTTTGAACCCGCGATCTTTGCCTTACAAGGGCAATGCTTTGACCACTAAGCTACCAGACCTCGCCCGATCCAATTCCATTTTCTCCTTCTATATCTAGTCTTTTCTCTTCTTTTAATTCGCTTCATTCAATCATTTCACAGAACTTTTTCAACGCAAGCTCATCTTACAGGCACGTTTTTCACGCACTGTTAAAATCTTTTTTCCATGCCCTAGCTGATAGCCATCGTCTATTCGACGTCAATTGGTAGATAGGGGTACAGATGCGTACAGCGTGAAACCGTATGTCGTACGCGACTAATTACTGCGAACCGTGTTTAGTTAGATACAATGCGTTGTGTGGGACAAGTGATAAGCAGGTTGCGAATAATACAAACTATATGTTCCACCTGTAAATACCCGAAGTGATAGGCAGTACGAGACGAGAGAAGAAGAATAGCCCTATCCCTAAGTCGCTTTTTACGAAGCGCACAGAAAGGGATGGAGTGGCCCATGCTACTCCACCAAATAATACGAACAAAATATACCCTACTAGATTTTGCATGCGGCTCCGCCCCGTGTGGATGTTGGTTATCGCTATAATATCGGTTATAGTTATAAATATAGGCATATAGTATGATCTAGCTGCAATGCTTCGATATCGCATTTGGGTTGTGGAGGTCAGATGGCAGTCGCTTCACGGAAAATATCGAAGTTTAGCCAAATCCGCAGCTAGACTGGTAAAAAGCGGACCCTAGGCTCCAAGTGAAAAAGCTTCGGATGTGACTGGGATTAACGCTAGGATGAAGAAGACGAAGAAGTTATAAATATAGCCTATGTGTTATTCTGATGTATAAGCTATAATATTGTAAAGTTACATTAAAATACATTCAGTAGTTTTTACGTGAAAGAGTAACAAACATTCATCCATACATACTTTTTTTTTGTTAACGTGCGGGGAATCCCCGCGGAAATCCCCCCCCCCCCCCCCCTTCGGAGCGGAAGGGAGAGGTTATGTCGGACTCGAACCGACTAAGCCGCACGCCGTCTGTGGGTCGATGTGCAACGCCGAAGGTGAGGTTGTCTTGTGACATATCCCTCGCACTCCGGCTGACCTAGGGCCATTCCTCTCGGTCTGGCCCTCCTCGGGATCATCCATCTATACTTACAAACTTTCGCGTTTATCATATAAGTAGGGTTTCAATGCTATGTTGCTTGAATTTGGGAGTCGTAGTAGGTTCAAATTGCGGATGGGGCAAAAGTTTTGTGAGCTTTTCTGTTAGGCAATTCTCAATTGTAGTACAAAATCTAAAAATGTGCCTGGTAGATGACATAAGATTTTACATACTGTCGGAAATCAGTATTATATTGCTGTATACTGCCAAGTGAGAAGCGGGAGCGAATACTACATACATACCTAGGCATACCTGTCACCAATCACCGAAGTGGGGACCGCGTCCGGGCAAACGTAGTGTAAGAAGCCCAACGGCCAGTTGGAAAGACGACGTCATCAAGGTCAACGGGAAGCGCTGGATGCGGGCTGCTTTAAATCTCTGGAAGTCTATAGGAGAGGCCTATGTTCAGCAGTGGACTATTTGTGGCTAATATGATGATGATGATAATACTGCTGAATATAGATAGACATCTCATAATAATAAGCGTCGGTAGCTTAATGGTTAAGGAGTCGACTTTACGTTCGAGAGGCCCCGGGTTCGAATCGTGGCTTTTACACTACCGAAGTGAACCCACTCCTAGGACAAGCAATTTAAGGGGTAGAGGGAATATTAGTGGTTTCGATAATTTCGGTTGCTTGTGTTGTTTTTAATAAAATTTAAAAAAATATATGTGCGCTTTATAGGACCCGCTTCAACAGATCGCATTCTGCGTAACGCTCCCGCTAGCTCTCAAGACACAGCCCGCTCCTATTAAACGTTGCGTGTCAGTAGAAAGTACGGCTGCGTACGAGTGCCTCCTGCCTACAACGAGTACTCACACTTAGTGTGACACGGAGCGTAACTCACCGTAACCTACCAACGGGTTCAGGGAGGAATAGTAATTACGTGAAATGGAAAGTCTTATTTTAATTTCGGTAATAGGTATTATGTAATCTTGAATATGCGTCTCTGTTCTGAACGGATGTGGCTGAATTTTTTTACACGAATACGTCTAATAATACACCAAACAGTACTATTGACCATACTAGTATCTCGGCCTATGGTAGCGTCTTTTTTTATGTATCTATAAGGATAGGAGATACCTATGTTGTTTTCAGGTTGCAGTTTACGAGATAGCCTACTCACACATAGATTTACAATATACCTAGTTGTTGTAGTAAAAAGGTTCTATTGGTTATGGAATATGGAACCCTGGAAAAGGGTAAAACTTCAGCCCGAGGCCCCATGTAAACTGTATGACTTGTTTGATATGTTTGACTCTGTTCGCTACAAATGGTTATGGCAATGGATATCGCCTTGAATCCAGCCGAGGATAGAAGTAGAATCAGTCCAACCAAATACTTTAATTTCGCATCCGGCTCGAAGGACCAAAAGTAAGTATGTGCTGCTGATTGTGGCGCACACAACTTCGATATTTGAATTGTTTGAAATGATAAGTCATTGATAGATAAAATAAGATGCGTTTATTGATCACTTAATTGGAACTAATGCTAAAGTGAATTGATGAGTTTTTTTTTTACGTGCGGGAATACCCCACGGATACCCCCAATGGGGGGGGTTATGTCGGATTCGAACCGAGCGAGAGTGAATTGATTAGTATACTGCTTATTATGAGCTACAAATGCGTACTATCGCGAAAATATACAATTTATGTGACGCGACATAAAAGTGCTGATGTAAATGATGTGCACGTGTTATTTGCGATATATGACTCGTACAACGTGTGATTTCAAACGTTACAAAATTATCTGAAAGATTAATTGAAAATGCAATCAACTATGAATGTTACCGAGGGTTCAATAACCTCATGAAAATGTAGGTAGATGTTACTTTAACATATCAAACTGAATACCAAAGTTTTCTTTACCTAAGAAGGGCATTAGAAGGTTTCTTCAGGGTCGGCAGTACGAGTGTAACGCCCCTGGTATTGCATATGTCCATAGGCCACGGTAACCACTTCCTTCAAGTGGGCCGTGTGCTTGTGTGCCACCTATGTGGTATAAAAAAAAAAGTCTTTCTAATCGACTTAAAATCACGTGTTTTCAAAACGTGACGTTACCGTACCGGTGCAGCACAGATTACTAAGATTTCCACTAACTATTTAACGTCTAGAACTGGTTTAGTTTTTAAGTAACCATTATGTTATTTGTTCGACAGTAGTGTTACATACAATCACTCATACTTACATTGTGTATTGAACGGTTTAAATGGCATAATCGATGGTAGGTACAAATGTATGATGTATGTCGCCGCCAACTAACTTAATCAGATGTTTAATCAACTGCCTAGGCTCTTTACTGAATGGTGCATTTCAATAAGCGGCCTGAATGTTGTTCAGCCATTTGATTAAACGGCTAGGCAAATAGCTTGGATCGATGACGTTTAATTACTTGCCTAGCCATTTAATCAAACAGCAAAAAAATCACTTATTTTTGCATAGTTATAAAAAAAATAACCACGAAGGCTTAATTAGACTTCTAACCTAACCTAACCTAACTAAGTAGGATTGCGCCTCAATAAGCTTATCACTAATTTTCTGTGAATGCACCTCTATTTACCTCCTCTGGGATTTACAGGCGTGAGTATATGTTTGTAATTTTCTATCTTATTCTGTGATGGTGCCGCAATAAATGAATGGCCTAAGGTTATTAAATATCATAATAAGCCGTACGGCTGAATATCATTCAGGCCGTTAATTGAATGGCGCTGTTTAGTTACCAACCTAGGCAGTTACTTGAAAAACTGATTAAGCTTGTTGCCGGCGACATATATATAGGTACGGGTTCAGAAACAGCACAAATACTACACACTACCAACTAACTATACAAGTAACTAAACTACTACTATACAAGTTATAATGGCGCACATTGGGAGAGGTATATGTCCAACAGTGGAATGCTGTGGGCTAAATTGATTGATTGATTGATTGATTCAAGCTACACACATTAAACTGACACTAACTACATCAGTGGCGTAGGGTGAAGAGTTTCATAAATGAAGTCAGAGGAAAAAGCATACCTCAATCTGAAAGCCGGTAGGAACTGAGTAATAAGGACCTATAGCCACTACACCACATGCACAAAATAAATGCTAGAAACAACAATATTTTTGAAGATTATATTACAAAACCTGATTGATGAACTTGATAAAATACTTACACAGAAACTTAATCAAAGTATGAAACATACGAATGTCTCAATGTTTATTTTGTAAGCGTCCTTCATGACTCACAATTGGACCGATTCTAATGAGTTCTTGCGGTTCTAACACTCCAAACTTTTTATATTTCCGATGATTTCACTAACGATAATAAATATAACACGTGATATTAAATATTATTATAGAGTCGCCGACCCTATAAACACAGAGAGTTTCTGTGCCGTCAGTTTAGAAGACAAAGCTGGAGTAGCCTTTGCTCTTCCCACTGACAGCACAAAAACTCTCCAGTGAGCTCTAGCTACCCTACTCACCGCCGGGAACACAACATGAGGTTATTGCGGCCGCGGTATTCTGTAGGGCGGAGGTACTTCCCCAGTCGAACTGCTCAATTGGACGGAAATACCGTCGTGTCCTATACCTCCTACAATTTTTGGTCATAAATCCAGTTCTACTCCCAATTGCGATGAAACAAACCTAAAATTATAAATCAGACCAAGACCTTTCAAATAAAAGAACGCATTTTAGCTTTTGCATCTATCTCGAACAAATATTCAAACACAAATATATCGTTTAATAAATTAAATGGCGGAGTAGTCAAAAATCTATGTTTAAAAATGACTGAAAAATCATTCAGTGGTTCCGATAGTTCGTAAGAATGTCGGTAGATGCTCCACCGTCGCCTCAAAGACGGATATAAAAGGAGAAATTAGGATTGGTTCAGGCGAGGGCTGGTAGCTTAGTGGCCAAAGCATTGCCCCTGTAAGGCAAAGACCGCGGGTTTAAACCCCGCCTAGACTGATTGAATTTATCTATTTAAATCGATTTGAATATTTACCATGAAAAATGCTTAAAAATTTAATCAAAAAAATAATCCATTTATATTTTTACTATCTCCAAAGTATAGACAAGTCTTTAAAATCATATTATAATAGTATGGGTCCTATACTAGGAGATAAATTTTTATACCTGAATCAGTATGAAGAAATGCTTCTTGATTATGATAACCACACCAGTATCAGGTATGCTTAAATTAGTTGTGAAAGAGGAAAATTTTCAACAACAAAGCCCTTGAAAAATAAAATTTAAACCGATCTAGTCTGCCAATGCACCTTTGGCGACCTATTTGGTAGCCGACAAGAATTGAATCATAGGGAACCCTCGCCACCGGTGTAAGTTTTTTACTACCTTACTTTTTAATAACCTATTTCATTTTCCTCTGTTGCAGTGTGGTTTCAACCCCGAAACGTAAGAGGGAGTCGTCGTTCGCGATCCTCGCAGAGACACCCATATCAAGGCCGACCAGCCCTAGGTCGTTGCCGGTAGACATCAGATCACGAAGAGTTTCGCCTTTTAGAGGTAATTATACTGACTATTATCTGTAGGTATAGGACGAAAACTGACCCTATTATACTATACGGGGGTGATTATAGACCCTATTATATAAGAGGTGCTTGTTACTTTGTTATTATTATTTTAAATAGGACACGTCAATGTGATTTCACCTCACCAGATGGTTAGCTAAAGGCAATGTCTCAGGAAAAGGGATAACAGACACCTACAATTTAGACAATGAGGTCCACAGCTTGACGACCTCATCAGATGCTTTTCAAATTCAATTTCAACTGGAAGGATGGAGAAACACGTTGAATTCCAAGGTTTTACGGTGTCACCGAAACGCTTGGTGCTTTATGGAATATTCTGCACTACTTTTACATTAATCCAGACGTTTCAGCAGCCACGGTCACTCGGAAACAAAAATGGTGGTAATCTCATGTTTTGAAGCGTAAAGTTATCTCAACCAACGCTATATTATAGAACCCGTTAAAAATATTTTTATCTCAATAAGTAATTTATGTAATTTTTTGTATAATACTAACATTTATGTAGAATATACTGCTTCTGGGCTGTTTGGCCGTGGTCTATGTGAAACTTGCGTTCCAGACGTTTCGTCGATCACTGCGGCCGACATCTTCAGTGGCGCAGGGCCGGGCGACGACGACTTCGGAGACCTTGCCTCGCCGGCGTCGGCCCTGCGCCACTGAAGATGTCGACCGCAGTGATCGACAAAACGTCTGGAACGCAAGTTTCACATAGACCACGGCCGAACAGCCCGGAAGCAGTATACTACATGCAACGCCGGCCGTGAAAGCCTGAAGACTTAAATACTAACATTATTCTTCTATACTCTTCAGGTAGCGGTTTCCGCGAAGAAACATCAAGGCACAACACCCCAAAAACTTCAACAGCCAATTCAAGAAATAATTCACCTCCGCGGCGAAGAACCAACTCCTTACCTAGGATTGATAAGATGGCCCAAACGGCCACCCTTCCACTACCCTTACATATATTACCACCACCTTCACCCAGAAATTTCTTAAAAGAAAATATAGAAGTAGTAAGAGAAATCAGCGAACTGAATAGAGAAAAACACGAAGCTGAAGCAGAAAGAAAAAGAATAAAAGAAGAAGAGGCTATTCTTAAGGAAATGGGGCTACTAGATAAGAGTAAATCGGGCTCTAAGAGCCTCATTGGATCGAGAACGAATTCAAGAAGTAACTCACCAAGTAAAGTTAATTTAGGATCTAGATGTGAATCTCCGTCTGCAATACTACATTATGAAAATATTCCAGCTGACAGCAGCGCTTTCGTAAACGGTGATGATGGAACAAGGAAACCTGTAGCACACAGATCTCGATTACGGACGGTGTCAAAATCTCAGCCTCAGTCTGGCGAAGTCTCTCCAACTCATACAAAAATACCTCACAGACAAGGATCAGTGTCACCGACGAGAACTGATAATATCCGCGACAATATCTATATTCCCAAAAGAGCTATAGAAAACAATCTAAACAAAAATCAAAGATTTATATCAAACAGTGCCAGCAGTATACATGAAACTATTAGGATTGGCAGTCAGGTTCATGACAAACGAGCAAGCAAAAGCACCCAAAATTTGAACATATCTCCAGCACATATTAAAGGTAAACCTCCAATCTCTCCTGGTAGGGGAGGCCCACCACCGGTAAATAAAGCTATCAGTACCAAACGTTTATCTCCAATAGTCGGTACTCCGAACAAAAGTCCAACAGATGATTTGAAGCCTGGTTCCGCTAAAACTTCAGTAAAACCAACTCCGATGCCAAGAAAAAATGTAAAAACTACTGGCAACACACCTGCTACATCTAGATTGAATTCTAGACAGTCTAGCAGAACTGCCAGCCGAGAGCCAAGTCCTGAGAAACCAAATCAACGTAAATCTAAGCCCGTCACAAAACCGGGTACTTCCAGCGCAAAACCGGGTACATCTGCCACAAAATTGGGTACGTCTACTACAAAACCGGGTGCCTCCACCACCAAACCGGCTAGTTCTACCACCAAACCAGTTACTTCAACCACAAAATCAGTTGCACGAGTTGCTAGCACAAGGTCTACTCAAAAACCTCCGATTCCTAAACCAGAACCAAAAAAGCCCATAAGTCGTACAAACAGTGTCAAAAGTATAGTACGAACTCCAAGTACAAAGAATTTATATGAAAAACCACCTCTCAAAAAAACTAATAGTAAAAAAGAATTAACAGAAAAAGCACAATCAACAACTAAAATTAATGAAGTTGGTAAGCGGGACTCTATAAAGAAAGGGCCAGTAAAAAGTAAAATGGAGCATAAAAACACAAGTACAGACTTGTTGGCTGATCTGGATGGAGTAGTTAAACAAGACAACGAAACGCAATACGATAAACTTGCACAAAACAGTGAACTAGTGATACTAACCAAGAAAAATATTATATCTATGACAACTGCGGCAATAACATCACAACCACTTGAAGTAGTAACTAAAGTAACAAACCAATTACCCGCTGCCTTTGAAAAAGCAAGAGAAAAAGGTATTTTTGAGAGGCTTAGTTCTAAAGACTCTCTTGTGGGCAAGGAAGACTCTACAGAATCTGAAAAGGAAAAACCCAAAGAACAGGAGAAAGAAAAACCTAAAGAAAAAGATCAGAAGAAATCAGACCACAAAAAAGTAATTGAGGAAGATAAACATGAAGATAAAAAACCTCCAAAACATCCTAAAACTACTCATGAAGTACCTAAAATTAACCATGACTATAAACCTATATTTGATGATCATATAAAACTAAAACCTTTACTACCCCATATGTATGACAATCCACAAGTGGAGCGTGCAAAGCAAAAAATAGAAGCTATTTTAAAGGAACCTGAGGTATCTCCAGAAAACATTCTAACAGCGTCTGCAAAATCCAGAGAGCTCAAAAATACCATGAAAGATGCCGCTGACAAAGTGAAAGCAGATGTAAAAGAAGCAAAAGAAGAGACAAAAAATAAACTTTTAGAAGTAAAAGACCAACTTGTAAAACAAAATGAGAAAATGGCAGAAGAAATGCGTACAGAAGCAACTAAAATTGTTGATAGCATCATAACTCCTGTAGAAGAGCCTAAAGAGGTCCCAGAAAAGGCCAAAGATGTGCCTGAAAAGGTAAAAGAAGTGAATAAAGATATTATTGAACCTGTAATTACTGTTGTAAATGAAAGGAAGAGAAATGGCGGGTCAGCAGCAGCAGAGAAAGTGAATGAAGCTCTAGTAAAAGGAGATGGTGATGTAGAAGTGCAAAGTTCTAATGTGTCTTCACCAGGAGTTGAAAAAAATGTGAGGGAGCAGAGAAAAGCTGACGGGAACGGATCCGATTTATCTGCTAGAAGTAACGGCGGGTGAGTAGATAAAATTAATAACTTATTTTTTGAAAGAGATTGCTTGCAAATACGTAAGGCAAGGAGAGTGAAGTTTGATAAAATAATTCCAAATTTTTATTTGTTAAGCACATAGCACAAGCACAGGGGTAACATGTCTTAAATACGATATATTTAAGACATGTTACCCCTCCCAGGTCAGACTGCAGTCCTTACACAGTAAAAAAGTGGAAGGAGTGAGTTGACCTTCCAACTCTGAGAGAAGAATCTGCGTCAGAGCCGCGTCCGTCAATCAATAGGAGAAAAGGCTTGCAGGTTAGGTTGACTAGACTCGGAAGGTCTTTTTAAATCAACGCAAACCCTGGTAGATCATCATATAATTTATGCAAACCATTTAGATATTCCATACAGTGCTCTAGATAATAAACGAAAGTGTAGTAATATTTAATTAACGATCATAATCCCTTTGGGGGTTAACAATGCATGTGATTTCACTCATATTCCCAATAGAATATGACATGTAGAAATCAATCTATTGCATTAGAAATAATAATAATTGATATTGTCCTGGGAGTACCTCCGCCCTACAGAATACCGCGGTCATAATACCCTCGTGTTGTGTTCCCAGCGGTGAGTAGGGTAGCCAGAGCTCACTGGTGAACTGTGCTGTCAGTGGAAAGACCAAAGGCTTGTTCTACTTTTTCTACTACACCGACGGAACAGAAAGTGCATTAGTGTGGCTCCCCCCTGGTGTTGCACACGTCCATAGGCATTGGACCGTGTGCCATCTAAGTGGTATAAAACAAAATATTGGCATCGTCTCCAGTTCTCTAGGGTAAATTGATCAATTGAACAATTAGTTTATTGTAGTCTATTACACACATGCCATGTCCAGGCATAGGCTAAAGGCATGTGTTCATTAGTGTACTGTAATGTACGCCATAGCTTCCGAACCTCCGGCTCCCACGTTCAGTCTATTCCTACTAAGTTTGTCAGGTCTGGGGAGAGTTCCACCTTACATTTACCGATTAGTCGGTCTCCATTTTCATCTCATATTTTACCCCATTTCATGGGAAGTTCTAATATCCTTCTTTTGTGGATGTTTATAACATAGAATAGGTTTACCGTGTAGGGTCTGTGTTGCTGAATTAGCCAGTCAGGACACGTATTTATATAATGTACTACTCCTCTGGCTCCGCCCGCGTAAATTTCGACTAACGCGTAATTTGCACATCTCATCGGTTCTGCTCAAACGATTACGATCTAACAAGTGTAACATTTTAAAAGTACCAAGTAAGTATTTCTTGTCTCAAATGATCTCGGTATAGATTATAGCCAGCTTGGCACGAGTAGCAGAGCGTATATTGTTTGTATCTACTTAATGTCGTATCAGCTTGTCGCATGTTATGATTATTTTAGTTAAATTAGAATTTAACATCCTACTCAGAGTATTTTTAACCGACTTCTAAAAGGGACTATATTCGTTTATATTTATATTTCCGTTGCTGGACAATAAATTCTTCACATTTTGGTTTGAAGTTTATTTTGTGAGACCAAAAATAGAAACTTTTGATGTGTATTGACTTTGTCTGCTTTGGTCGTCGCGTCGTCTGTAACTGGCCAAATTGGATAAGTCTCTAGATGTACTGTAGGAAGAACATCTTGATCTAGAACAGAGCAATCACCCATTGGGCAGTTTAGTATCATTAGACTCTAAAGCCTCGATAAAGGTTTTATGAAACAAAACATTAGACTTTAAAGCCTTGATAAAGGTTTTATAAAACAAAACATGATTTATTCTGAATCCTGCCAGTTAATCTTTACTTACTAAATTGTAATTATAAAGAGGTAAAGTTTGAGAGAATCTACTGAATCTACTGGATCGATGTTGACCATTCTTTAAAAGGGTACAGTTTATTAACAATAATTATTTACAATATGTACATTGGAATAATAAAAAATATAAAAACAATAAGTACATAATATACACAAACCAGCAGGTTCAGGCGTCAAAGAATTCCTCACCATCGATGTCAACTGGGAGGGTGGCCAGAAGGCTGGCGGCATTGCCACGTTGAATGGCAATACTGATCCATTGCGCAAGGAATAAACCAGCCCTCTGGTCACGGGTAGCGTTTATTAACCGTTTGGAAATGTCTTTAAATAATAGACGGGCACTTGGACCCCATGATCCCAGCGTCTCGACCCCAAACGGCTCAAATATGTAATTATCACTTAAACTACGATATTTGCGCCGCTGCTGCTGCTTCGGCAGAGACCCTCTCTGCCGAAGCAGCAGCAGCGCAGGCACAGTCCCCAGTCCCTGGAAGATGTGAAGGCGCAAGGGTGTCAGCACATGTTGCATCCCACACCAAATGCCTTCCCATCTTCCAAGGCACCAAAGACATTCCATCCGGCCTCTTGCCATCATCGCGCAAATATATATAATCTTCTTTATAATATATTTATAATCACTCTACTATCCAAGGGATCGTCCCACACCGGGGTTGAGTCGGGAACCGCGTGGTCTCCCCTCCCGAGGAGGGCCAGACCGAGAGAGATGGCCCTGGGTCAGCCGGGGTGCGAGGGATATGTCGCATGACAACCTCACCTGACCCAGAGACGGCGTGCGGTTTAGTCGGTTCGAGTCCGACATAACCTCCATCTCCGGCTCCCCCTCCCGTACGTAAAAAAAAAGGGATCGTAGCACGAATCATAAAAATCATCAATTGATTTAGTACGTTTCTATGCATTATTTGAAAACTATTAAAGTAAGTGAAATAGTCAGTAGTAGTTACAGTAGTACAGTACAAGTGATATCACTTGTACTGTACACCTGTAAATGTGGAAAAGTACAAATGATATCATTATTTAATATGTATAGTAGATTCCACCAAGTGCCATCAATCTCCAGTATAAACAGTAAGTGAAATAGGGCTGGTCTCCAACCGAAAGTGAACATACAGCCCGATTGACTGCAGAAGGCTCGCCCCTTATTAATAAGTATAGATGCCGCGTGGTTCCCGGCAGAGTAGAATTTGGGCCACTTCTTCTCTTCGCATATGGTGTCGTACAAGTCGATTTAGGGATAGGGCTGATTAAATTTAACACCAGACAGATATGTACAGCCCAGACTCAGCCTCAGATGAATGGCTCGAGTCAACAATAGTACCCGGAATACGGCAATAGGGTCACCCCCTATTATGTGAGACCGAATACAGATTGTTGAAATGTGGGTGTTAATTCACCTCTGCGTAACCCTCCGGACATAAAGGCGTGACTATATGTATGTATGTAGAATACATATCTTGGACCAAAATTGTGAGAGGAGGAAAAAGAGGCCCTGGTGTCTGCTTGGTGAGCTCGTCCACCACCGTAGTACTCCACCCTGTGCTCAAAAGACACCCATGAAACGTTTACTGAACATAAATAGCACATTTTGCACATAATTTAGGTCCAAGATAATATATACATACATATTTACCGCGGTAGCCTAGTGGTATGGGTAACTGCTGAGACGAGGTCTCGGGTTCGATCCCAGGTTTTCCATGGCACACACCAATGACTTTTCGATGCTTTTCGAAGTTATGTGTGTATTTATCGCAGGTTTATAAGTGCCCAGTTAATGGCAATAGGCTCGCCCACCTATTACATTGGGACCTAAACATAAACCGGCGAAATGTGGGTGCTAGCACCTCTGCCTACCCTTTCGGGGATAAAGGCGTGAGTTTATGTTATGTTATATATATAAGTAACACAAAATTGTACTTTGACTTGAATCCCCCTCCTCATGTGGCCAAATTGCCTAAACACACTCTGCTCCAAGGTTGTCCCTCGGCCCCTACTCACGATTACTCTAACCTATATTGCAGCTAATTTCCGTTGCGTAAAACGAGCTTAGGTAAATTAAATTTTGGCAGCCCTATTGATGGCGGTGTGATGTGGCACAAAAATTGAGGAACTCATATTACAGATAGACTTAAGTAGGTAAGGTATTTAAAATAAAATGTGCCATCGATCGTGAAGATATGTCATAATATAGGTATGCAATTTTAAAACATTTCTTATATCGATTTAAATAGAAGAAATTGAATAGGTCTAGGCGGGATTTGAACCCACGATCTTTGCCTAACAGGGGCTTTGACCCCTAAGCTGCCAGACCTCGCCCTAATCAATTCAAATTTCTCCTTCTATAACTGTCTTGGAGGCGAGTGATTTTTCATTCAGTTTAATCATAAATTTTTGACTACTCTGCCCATATAATTTGAATTAAATTTTCAAGCATTGCGGTCTAGGCGGGGTTTGAACCCGCGATCTTAGCCTTACAAGGGCAATGCTTTGACTACTAAGCTACCAGACCTCGCCAGACCAATTCAAATTTATTCTTCTATATCTGTCAAGAATATCGGTAGACGTGCCCACTGTCGCCTCAAAGACAGATATACTCTCTAATATGGCCGTTCTATCCTAATATACTTCTATGAAATTGACATCGTTCTATTTTTGAAACCGATGCGCTGACGTCGCGTCGTCGTGCTTTCTCGTCTCTGCCCGTGAGAACAAGGCGACGGAAGACAAATACTTTTCTTAATCCAATAGTTAACCTTTAACCCATAAGGATATAAGCGTCGTGTCGGTAGATTAGTGGTTAAGGAGTCGGCCTTACGATCGAGAGGTCCCGGGTTCGACTCCTGGCCATTACAGTACCGACGTGAACCCACTCCTAGTACAAGCAATTTAGCTCAGTTGGAGTTTTTAGAGGGAATATTAGCAATTTCGATGATTTCTTTCAGAAGTAAATTTTCCACGAACATGACACAGACACATACACAAATTCGTGAACCGTGCTACATAATTTCAACCCTTGTACCAACAGCATTGTCCCATTACAAAATAAGGTGAATCGATTTCTTTGTCAGCGATACAATGCCGCTTTTGTTCGCTAATATCATTACGCCTTCGTATTAAACTAATCAATGGACACAATAACGAAATTAGATTACTATTAAATTCCTTTTATAAAATGTAATTTGGACTAATATCAAACCATATATAGGCGTCTATTCTGTTGTTCCTTATAATCTTATCTAATTACTTAACTTTTTTTTGTTTTTAATTCTCATCATCATCTAACGTTATGCTCGGCTGCATCCAAAGTTTTTACCATGGAATTCAAGGTTCGCTTACTACTTCTCCTTCTTTTCATTTGACTTATTTGTTGCTGTTGCTGTTTTTATGGAAGCACCTACCGTCGTTGCCGACATCCAGAGGTGGATATCAGTTATCGCAATCAAACATAGCCTATGTCTTTTCTCAGGGTCAAATCTACACCTGTTAGCCTTGAAAGACGGAAAAACAGACACGCACACATTTCATTTATAATATGAGTATGGATTATTAACTTTTATCTTAACATAGACTACTTTTATGGTAAACAATAAAAATGTCTTATTATTAATTTATTTTATATATTATTAATTAACAGACAATTAAATAATATGACTGAATTTCCCCCTACCCGTGAATACTATTATAGCAAAAATAAACATGGGTACATGGGTACATAATAGCGTTTTCTCTTTAACGGTTTTCACCACAATCTTATGAAGATCTCGGAACACCATGAGGCATACAGTACGGTAATCTCACGTTCGAACCCACGATGCCTATCTGTCGCTACATAATATTATGGTGAAATGAAACTACATGAGAACTGTATGTAAGTAATTCGTTTGCCTTACAATATATTTTGATATAAGATACGGATCGTTAGCGATCGAAGACGACTGCATGTGGCGGAGATACAAATGTTAAGATGAATGTGTGGTGTGACGAGAATGGACATGGAATGATTATATTAGAGGAAGTTTGAAAGTGGCTTTGATGATAAATTGAGAAGCGAGCGACTATCGTGGTATGGACGTATTATGAGAAGAGATGAAAGTAATATTGTAAGGAAGGTTCTAAGTATGGATGTAGAGGGCTTTAGAAGTAGAGGTAAGCCCAAGATTGCTTGAAAGATAATATGGCAAAGAAAAGAGTAGAAATGACATCTGACAGGTATTTATGGAGGAGTATGACATGTTGTGCCGATCCCAAATAATTGGGACCAGGGTAGGTAGATGATGATTAAATTTTTATGAAAGAAATTGGTGATCCGTGTGGTGGCGTGGAAAGAATATAAGTATCACCACCCTATCTCATCCGAAGGGTGTTGTAAGCCGACTGACGGAAAAATAACCCAGACGATATCACTGCGAGAGAAGAAAATCTTGATATAAAACCTTGTCCCAACCCGCCTGGCCAGCGTGGAAACAGTAGACCAAAGCACAGTATAGTGGAAACTAACCTTAAAGTTCACAAGACGATTGACCTTTAATTTTTCCTGATTCACCAAATTGCTAACATTCTGACCAACTAAATGACCTCACCATGACATTAGGTGACGAATAAAATTACCAAGACATGCGTTGACTAGTAAAACTGGTGAGTGTGCCATTTGGGTCAATAACTTATTAAAATATATTCAAGCCCCCAAAGTAAATAAATATCGCCAATTATTTCCCGAAGAGGTTCATCTTCTTTTCGTGTCGCCCATATAGGCCTTCGTCTTGGCCTAACGACTGTTGGAACCGACTTTTAACGTGCCCTCCGAAGCACGGAAGCGCGGACACGAAAACACCCATATTTCTCTCGGGTTTTCGATCCTACACCTAAATAAGGGCACTAAGCACTTCTCAGTGTTAATAGGTTGACAAAACAGAACATATTGAGAATTGACTAACAGATTAGACGAATTAGTACTTTTCGCAGACGACGTTAGTAGTTCTCACCGACTGGATTGGAACAAAAATATGTTCAAAACCCCCGCTTGCCGAATCTAAACAATTTTTAGACTTGACGAACGAATCGAACCTTAATTTTTTAAACTGAGGACTCTGGTTCACAATGAGTTCACCAACCTCCATTACCCTTAGGTTTATTAAATAAAAAAAAATCAATCATTGTGTTTATCAAAACTAAAGTCAATCTCGTGTCCAATCAAACATTGGAAGGCCTTCTAAAATTGTTTAATGTTGCTTACCTTTAATAACGTGCAATGTCACAGGTACTTTATGTCGTACATTATGTCGAGTAAGTCATTAATAATAAACAATGGTAACATGTTCTTAACAAAAAAACGGAGAAATACTATAAATTCATTTTCTTTATTTGCATACTGTTAGCTGTCGCCATATTGTTTTAAGCATGCAATGTTAAATCTACTATTGCTAATCTGACTTGTTCTAAAAAAACTTCGAACCCCCGTTGCACCCCTTTAACTAACATATCTAATATAATATGCCCGTAATTTAATCGATTTTAAATAATGTATGGGAATCAATCGGTTTTATTAATATTTATGATTGAGTATACCTACTGCTCTGTTCACTTAGACCTCGCCAATTTTACCCAATTTTTGAAATCGGTCTAGTAAGTTTTGAATTCATTTATTACACGCAAAAATACAAATCTTTTCTCTTTAATATGTTAAGCATAAATCATAATTCTAGACTTTTAAAAAGGTCACAGACATTGAGTAGGTACAACAAAAAAGGTAGTCTGAAAATCTAAAAACTCAACGCAAAGGTCCACTTTCAAACATTCTTTGTGTCCAAGGCTCATTACGTTTGCACACGCTACGACCAACACGTAATTCTTGGCATTCGATATAATACCAGCCCTTAAGAACTGTTTCATCGCACAAACCCCTAGTTCACCCTCGAGCGCCGAACGTACGCCCGCCCTCAAAACACCGCGATGGCGGGAAATCTTATCATAAACAACATTAAAAAAATGAGGCTCTAAACTAAATGTGCTACCTTTGCTATGAAAAAACTGTGAATTAGCTCAAGATGGCGGGGAATGTTGTGATTTTAATATTTGCAAAAGAACAAGTGCTTCCAATATAAATAGCGATTTTTATTAGTTGAATAATAAATTAATTAGTTTTTATACATTTTAATAATAATGATACATAATAGAACCGTTTATATTTTGCCAAATGAACTTCTGCCGAAGCGCTATGATGATGAAAACAGGTAATGTTTAGTTCTTTTTTTATCTTTTCTACATTTTCTATTCATTTCAGTTGTGGTTAGTTGCCAACTTAATTATTGTATTTACTGTGACTACTTTAGTATTACGTTATCTGTGCTGTGACTTTCTGCGAAACTTACAATGACTTAGAGTTACTTAGGTAGTTACTTGGTTCCTAAGTTATGAGACATACCTACTATACTGGTGTTTATCACTTACCTATCGGTTTTGCCTTAGTTTTCACTCTTATTTCGTAAGCAATAACACATAGACTGAACATTCACCGATCAGAATAAACAGGTGTATTTAGTGACACGGCAGTACATCATGCGACTACTAAATCAGATGTGTTGAATTCGATTCCCGCTTAATGCAAATATTTATGTGTGTGTATGCATAAATATGTCTGTTTGCATAAGACTGAAAGTTCTATATGTAATATGTAAATATTACGAATTTTCATTTTTTTTAATTGTGCATCCACATTCTAGAAATGTCGCTGAGTAATATGTCATAGAATTGTTATTCATAATGATTTTTGTTTCTACCACTGGCAATACTTCATGACCTAAATTACTGGCCATACTAATTCTCACAGATGATTAACGTCAATAAAGAAACCATCGACTAAATCTTTGTTTATGGTCAACAAGGTCACTATGACTACACAGCACACCGCACACGGCCAGTCTAATATCAATCAATTACTCTGACCCATAGCCAGTGTGACCATGTGTCGTATTTTGAGCGGGACAGTCCCATTTTTGAAGTTTGTATAGAGACGTGTATATTTTTGCAGTTTATGTTTTATTTGATTTGAGAAATAGTAATATATTATAATACAAAAGTTACCTGGTTTGAGTTATGAGTTCTTGATACATTCATACTTTAGAACCAGTCAGATCGACCACAAAAGTTTGCACTGAGCTGAAATCGAACCTGTGTCCTCTGACTTAGCAGTACCCGCTTAACCGCTGCGCCATAATCTACCTCAAGAAGAATATCAGCAACCCAAATGACACTAGCTCTACACTACCCTTTAACCCCTCCAACTAAGCTATATTTCTTGTGTTAGGAGTGGGTCCACGTCTGTAGTGTAATGGCCAGGTTTAGAAGCCGGGACCTCTCGATCGTAAGGCCGACTCCTTAACCACTAAACTACCGACGCTTAATTTCATTCAGCCCCTCTAGACAAGTGGCAATAAGTTTGTAGAATAGAATAGAATATAATATAATGAACAATGTATACGTCAAAATGCGTGTCAATCCCATACATTCATCATTATTTTTCATAATACACCAGCCAACGTCAGCTCCTCTTGCGTGATTAAATAATAAACATTCAATCAATTCATACATCAAACAAAGTCTCGTATTTATAATAATAGTAAGAATGTTCATCAAAGTTAATCTCAGAATGCCTAACAATTTCTAACTACCCTCATTTGAACACGGACCAGAAATGTAGGTCAAAGACAACCTATATTATTTCATTAAACTCGAAAAACTTAACCGTTTAATATGTCAAGTAGGTCCGGCCATATTTACCCGCCATTAGCGACCGGAAATAGGCACGTGAAACAAGGTCTCCGCTTCCGTCAGACAACGAAATAATATTATTATAGTTTTTAAAAAAATTGGTTTTCTTTCTCTCTCTCTCTCTGGTTTGCATAGGGGTATGTTATATTATAGGGGATCGTGTGTATTGTATATTATCTATGTCGTGTGTATATATCGTGTGCTATCTTAGTATGAATGGGGGTGTTTTTGGCTCACGTATGTTGGTTACACCTATGATTTTAGTTTCGAAGGGCTTAGATTCATGAAGGGTGGAAGTTTAAAAAAGAAGAACAACGCAAAAATGTGTATAAAATGGTAGATAGTATAATTCATGTGAAATATACCAGAGTGTTAATTTATAGACAGGTTATACTGTTGATTGATGGCACTTGGTGGAATTTGAACTTACACACATTGAGAATTGAGATTTATGACATAACTAAACCACTGTCATATCGCTGACATTGCATAAAATTTCATTAAATTTTAGACTTCATGACTGAGTTTTAAAGTCCAAAAAAAAAGAAAGTGTTTTAACAACATTTTACATCATTTGCTCTTCAAGATTGTCATTTAATTTTAAACTTTAACAGTATAACAGTAAAGTTTAAACCTAAATGGCATTGGTTACAGTGTCTGTAGTACCACAGTGGCTTTGTCATGAAAAAAATAATAGCAGAATCACTGCCCTGACCGGTTGACGGCATTTTCAAAGGTTTAAATTGATGTTTGTTTTTTTGTTTGCAGTTAATATAAAGATAAAATTTAGAATTTTGAAGGTTTTGCAGGAGGAACATTCCCCCTCCCCTCCAAATTCGACACCTTACTATGCGCTTAATGAGACTCTACCAAGATTTAGAATTGATTCTTTTGAAATCATACATTTTAGATTGCGTTAGTGTTAAGGTCTCAGGAGGTTTTTTTTAAATAATAGATTTAGATTTTTTGTAATGAGCACTGTAATGAGCGTGTTGTCAGTAATAGCGAACAACCGAGAAGAAAAAAAAGAGAAACATGTCCTTATAGCTAGGTACACCGTCGCGGTTGAAGACGATGTTATTCGATTAAGCTAGGAAAAAGTGAATCGCTCAGGTGGGACTCAAACCCACGATCTTTCCCTTACAGGGGGAATGCTCTGACCACTGAGCCACCGAGCCACACCTGAAGCTATCCAAATTCTCCCATACTACCGTCTTAGGGCGACGGTGGGAGCCATCTACCGACATTCATACGGATTATCGGAAATATCTTAATCGATTTGAAAAGTTAGCATACAAATGCTTCAAAATTTCATTCGACGATGCTATTGTAAAACGATCAGTCGTTTCTTATGGTTTGGATCGTTGTTGACAGTTAGTATATAATAACTGAGATCAATTCTATCAAAAGGTCTGAGAAATTGACCGGTATCAGTCATTGCACTCGTGTGAAAAAAACTTGTCGGTCATCCTCGTGACCTACATTGTTTAGTGGTTAGTGGTAACACTATATTCATAAGGGTTACCGCTTCGATATTAACATACGATAACACACTGACTTTGCATAAGGAACTGGACTATAAAGCCAGATTTAGGGTCGGCAGCGCGAGTGTAACGCCCCTGGTGTTGCATACATCCATAGGCCACGGTAACCATTTTGCATCAGGTGGGCCGTGTACTTGTCTGCCACCTAAGTGGTATAAAAAAGCCCAATACCCTGAGAGCCTGCGTACTGCGTAGAAATATTTTCTCTAAGCCAAACACCAGAAATTTACAATTTCGAGTTCAGGGTCACTCTCTTCCCATTTCTCTATCCTTTTCTAGCGGCTTTACTTGTTGCATACTAACAAAAAAAAAATGTAAATTCTGATATCACTAATATGCTCATTTCATTTCGTTACTAAGGTGTCTCTCCATATTTTAAACCATCATGTTTTTAAGATCCAAGACTTAAACTGTAGTCTCTTAAATTGTTTTTGTTTTTTCTTTTTCTTGTATAGACAGCTTTGTTATTCTATGACTTATGAGAAAACTAGAATAAACCAAAATTTCTAAAAGATGTTAACTTTAATCAGTTTAGTAAAACTTTTTCAAACTAAATAGATTTGAACAGTCATAAACAAGTCATCGACATAACATTATTATTATGTGTGAATACGTAACATTTGAGTAATTACCTACTGTTATTACTAACTATTATTACGATTAAATAATACTATAGAAACCACTAACTAACTAACCAAAAGGTTCAAAGGATTATGAACCTAAAACCAGCTAGCCTAAATTGCGTGACTTATTCTAACGCTCGGTACGAAACCTCCCGCTGGGCGCAAGCACAAATGGAGCAAGACTAACCAGCATTGCTCCATTTAAATTAAGTGACTAACGCGTGTGATCCAGAACCTCTAGACGAAATGGGGGGCATCCCCATTGCTGACTGCGCTTTTATCCCTACAGAGGGCAAAAGTAAAAAGTTAAAAGTCAAAAATCATTTATTCTGCATAAACCATTAAAACGGTACTTACAAAACCTCAAGTTTAAAAAACAAATCTAGACTAGTTTAGCAAATGGACCACACCGGTTCGAAACGCGGCCGACCTGAGAAGACTCCGGCAAGAAACTCAGCGGGCATTTTTTTTTTTGGTCTATTTACAAACATTTGCTTAGTCTACTTAGTCTAAATACAATGATGGCCAATAATGATCACGCCTCGTAATGGCCAATGTTAGCTGTCATCTACGTAGATTTCATTGTTTGTCTCTTCAAATCTGACAGCTATGAGTTTGTTATTGTCTCAGAACAGATGGTTATTGTTGTTTGGTCATATGCTGCTGCCATCTACAATTCGTTTTGCGTCGGCATCCCCATTCTCTGAGTGTACTGCGTCGAGCAGCCTTAATATCGATTGTAATTAGTTGAACAAGGTGACGTCACTGAAAATCAACCAATGACAATCTCGAATAAGGCTGCCGCGGCAGTTGCTCAGAGATTTACACAGCTGAAGGATCTCGTCCACATATTAGCAGCAGCCAGAGCAAAGCGACATAAATAAATGTCTTAGTTCTTCAATGAAAACACTTATACTTTTTTTATTTTTATATATATAGGTCACGTCAATTTGACCTTACCTCGCCTGGTGGTAAGCTGAAGGCAAAGTCTCAGGAAAGAGGGCCACCATTATATACACGTATATACACGTGCCATGTTAACAATGGTGGCACTCAGCTTGACGGCCTCATCAGATGCTTTTTCACGCCCCGCTTAAAGGACCTGTGACTGTAGGAAGAGGGAAACACGTGAGCTGGCAAGTGGCTGGGAACTTGCTACATATCTTCAATGAAAACACTTGTACTATTCCACATTATTTATTAATATCCTGATCGGTTTCGCCTTACGGCATTATCAAAGGTTGATACATGTTTTTTGGACATCTGATATTTAAAAAACAATTATCAACCTTTGATAAATGCCGTAAGGCGAAACCGGTCAGGATAATAATAAATAATGTGGAATGGTACAAGTGTTTTCATTGAAGATGTGTAACAAGTTCCACCAATTGCCATCAATCAACAGTATAAACATGTCTTAGTTCTTCTTTAAACAATGAATTCGAAGAGAAACGTAGATTATTATATTGTGTGTTTCATTGGTCGAAGAAAATCAAAGAGATAAGACTATGTCGCCATGTGGCTTGGATGTAGAGTCGGATTAGGCCCTGAAGATCTTGTAGACGTAGATTAATTGAGGTGATTTGAGCATGTAGCACGAATGATAGATGAACGGAATAAGATAGGGAAAAGTTACCAGATAGGTTAGACATTTTGAAATATATAGGTAGCGATGGGCAGGGCAGAAGCTACCGAAACAGGTGAACTGGTATGAAACGCGGAAGACTAAGTTAACATAAAGTATGGAAAGGAAGGTTTCCTTCCGCCCGTTCTAGATGAAGGAAAGTGAAATTAGCCTTAATTTATTTTTGTTAATTTATAGGTTCCCATTAATACCAGAGCTATTGACTATAAAACCCGGGCATGTGTTAATAAGGTAACGAAACTATTTGACTTAGTTACTTATTTGCATGTTTATAGTAACTCTAGAATGCAAATAAAAAGTTACATTAAAATAGTAACGACGCACTTATTAATAGAATATATTGCGTGTGTAATTATTAAATTCACGGTACATAGAACTTTTGTAGGAATACAGCACAAAAGTGGTGTTATTATTAATACTTATAGCAATCAACATTCCTTCTCGCTCTATAGGAACCTCTCATTCTATAATTGCATCTCTCTCTACCATATAAGTGCGTCGCAATCACATCGCGTCGCTGACCGCTTTGTGACAATCGCGTGACGCTCAAGCGACGCCGAGTTTCCCTGGCCAGTCCACCGGTAACCACAGTCCGAATACGTTTTCGAAATTGCTCTTCTGGTTCTCAGACTGGAGCCCCACTATCTTGTACAAAGTTGTTTAAGCTATCAAGTTATAGTGAAGTCTCAAGACTGTTTACTTGTTAAAATTTGTTATAGTTGAACACAAGCTCAAGAATTTACTGCTACGTGCCCAGATGATGGATGAAGAATATGAGGGTATTTCGAAAATCATCATGGATTATTCTCCAGTAGCATCCATATTCGTTGTTGAAATAACCGTCTTTTACAAAAATCTTCAAGGATGGAGACAATATTTTCGGATTTAAGGCTTAGGCCGCATTACGGTTTTTCCCCACAAGCGCTAAAACCGCGAAACCGCAGAACCTGTCGAGACGCAAGCCGCGATATTTTCACAGCTTGAATTTGCGAGCGTACCGAATAATGAATCTTACGACAGAACCGCTCGCGGTTACCGCGTCAAATGTGTGCGCGCCAGATACAAATTTTGGCGCGGTTTTTTCCCGATCGCGGTTCTAAAATCAGTCGCGGTAAAAAACCGTCGGGTCAGCCGCTTCCATATGTTTCCTTTGGTCACAAAATCAGGCGGTTTAAAACCGCAAAGGTTTAGCCGCAGTGCGGCCTAGGCCTTAATTATACATATATACAATATAAATCACAACCACGTGGAATCCGTTAACTGTGCCGCAATCGAACGATCCTTCCGGGGCTTTGCTATTTGTATCGTAAACTTAAATATGGGTAACATTGAATGTTTTGGTACTAATTATGTCTCTTCGAAAACAATATGTTTCCTACTTAAATCTTTCGTAATCTCAATCTATTTTCGCCAGGCTCCCACAAAGTACAAGTACGACCCCCAAACCGCCGATAAGAGCGAAAAAGGAAACTCCGGAAAAGGTTCCGAACCCAGAACCCCGTGAACCTTCCCAACCAATCGAAACAGTAGAACCACAAGAAGCTTTCAAAGACCCTAACCTCTGTCAACGTCTGATCAACAAGTGTAAGTCAAGATGTTGTACATGTTGTTCGAAGAGTGAAGTTGCTGATGAGGAAAGGGAGTCAAAAGAGAAGGAGAAGAAACCGGGACAGTTGAGTAAACTCAACTGTTGTAAGAAGAAGACTGAGGAAGAGTTGTCGGAGCAGGAAATAAGAGAAATGGAAAGGGCTGCGGGTAAAGTAAGTGAGCTTTTATAAAACTATTTACTTTCCACAACTGCATTTTGTTATCGGTTTGAATCATGTACAGATTGCTGAACAAAATAGCGAGCTTAGATTTGTGTATGTTTGAATATTAAATTTATATTTCACTCGACATTGGCGAAATTGTGTACTGCAGAATCTAATGGAATTAACACAATAAGATGATGTCTATCAAAGTCCACTTAGATTATTGTCTACTTGAGAATCTGAATAGAAACTTGACAATTATTTTTCGAAAAATGTTAGGCAAAACATTATTATTGAAAGTCCGAGGTCACAAAATGGATGCCGGCATAAATACGCTTTTCTAGTTTTGTCACGACCATATTTTGAAAAATTCATAGTAAAATATACGCTTTACCTACATTTTGCTCTCTACTTACCTCTTCTATTTAAAATATATTTATTTCTTCAGGCATCAATAGAATATGAAACGGAAACCGAAAACAAACGCCCACGGAAACTCCGGGACGTTTTCTGTGGTTGCTGTGGCAGTAGACGACGCGTTGCCGACACGGGAGTGATGCAACCACGTAACATCGCTGAATCCATGTCACCGGCGCCCGAGGAGACGGGCTGCTGCGGGAGGAAGAAGAGAGTGGAGAGGAGAGACAGCATACTGAGTGATCGACCTCCTGCTAGGTAAGAGCTAGTTTTAATTTAATTATATCTTCAGAGTAGAAAATACAAGGGGGTTTACTTTAACTCTTGATTTTTCCAATGTTAACCAAACGGTTCGGGCCTTCATTTTTGGCACTCGGTAAAGAGCTGAAATGCTCTGCCCATACACGGCTTTCCAGCTTCATTAGCATGATTAGATTATGATTATATTCGAGTTCTTGAGCAAGGTTGGTTCAGGAGCATGAAAAAGCATCTGATAAGATTGTCAGCGTCTGGAATGGTGGCCCATATCTTCCGAACTTTAAATTCAAATCAACTTATTGCGAAAGGATATACAGTTTCTCCATTCTCCACTTCACCTTTCATTATTTCATTTTATTTAAGGATTTTATTATACCATATTATTTAAGGATTTTATTATTGAATTTTATTAATGCTTATTGTCTTTTTAAATTGGAACCAACCACATTTTGATTTTGATTGATTTGACCTTAGTTTCCAAAACCAAAAAGAGTTATTTTTATGTTTCATAAGTGTTTCTATACAGAATAATGAATATTTCCCTGTACCTGTCCCCAGTTGCTGCCACAACCGCCTCTGTAGCTGGTTCCTGGGCGCGTGCCGGCGCCAGTCGCAGACGTCGAGCCGGCGCACCAGCCTGTTCTCCAAGAACAAGAGCATGTCGCCCACGCTGCCGCCAGAGGTCCGTACCTCCTGCACCACCTTACTGCTCGGGACATGTATCTTGAAGCTAAAATGTGCTCTATACGCGCAGTACACGTTAATTCGGTGTCTTTCAAGGATAGCACGCAGCTTAGGTTAGGTCCAGGATGCTCCCCCGTCGTCCCGAGATACCACCACTCTACTGTCCCTCTGTACCTTTTGACCCACTATCATATTTATGGTTTCGATATCCCACTAAATCTCTTTCCCACTGTACTTATTGTTCCACTGTGCCTCCACTGTGCCATAATTCCTTTATATCACCGTACCCTCTATTCCACTATGCCAATGTCTTACTATCCCATTGTTCTTTTGTCTTGAATGTGTCACCCTGTATATCTATCCATTTTAGTTTTTTCTTTACATTCGTTCGTTCTATTGAAATCACTTTTTTTATCATTTCACGGTCCCATCGTCACACCGCCCACTACACCACTGTAACCCTGGTCCCCTGACTAACTGTTCTGTCCAGTTATACCCTTAAAAAATTCACAAAAAATATAAAGTAATTTGCCTTGCCAAATTCACATGATCAGACCGCCTATCCACTACTCAGAAACTAACAATAACACGGTCAAAACCGGGTATCGAGACTTCAGATCAAAAGACTTCAGAAGCAGAAGTTTCACTTAACACCGAGGCCTTCAAAACAAAAGATTCCTACATAAAATACTTCAAAAACTCTCAGACTTACATAAAATACTTCAAAAACTCTCAGACTGTGCTCCATCGACATAAATTACTATTAGGGTAACAAACTATTCGCGTCCAATACTTTACACTGACCGCTTATTATCGCGGTTGTGTCACGCAACGTCGGACGAGAACGAACGACTCACCCCAAGGTCTCCGGTCTTAGTTACTTTGAAATTATAATTGCAGGTGTTAGTTCAAAATTGCGATATACTTACATTACTACATATAATGTACTATTATATACTAAATGTAATAAGGATGTATGAGTGTATAGGATAGTGAGAAGGGTCCTGCTTGCAAAAGTGGCCGAGGCGAACCTCCTTGACAGCTTTTTTACATTTATAGTTTTGGTGCCCAAACAATGATGATGCTGATGATGATTTTATAAATAGACAAACATATAGGTTTACGTTCCATTACAGCTCAAAATTGGCAAAAAACTGATTTTAGTCCTTTTTAAAAGTCCCTATTTGGGCGCCAATAATAATTTTGGCGCCCAAACGGGGTCAGCTTCTGTGCTAGTCAATTAGATTGCGATACTTTAAAAATAAACAAACATACTAGCTTTCTTTCTTTTCAGTGCTATAAACCCATTGTTTTTTTTTTTGGTTTTCGACTAAGAGAAAAACGGGGAACTATAATCACATTTTTTATATAATCACATTTATATACACTTCGGGTTTCTAAGAATGGCTTATGCCTTTTGTATAGGCAAGTCCAGCTTAAGGTAAGTTGCTTGTGCTAGGAGTAGAATTACTTACGTTATGTAATGGATAGAATTCGAATCCGGTACCTTTCGATCGTACCTACTCTGACAAAGTGAATAAAGCTTCTAAAATTAAGGAGCAAAACATACCATATACATAAGAGAAGGTGTTAAAGGGTTGAGCTTATATCCATGAACAGGGTATTTTTTTCAAACCGTAAAATCCAATAAGAGTTTATTCAACTTAGAAATTTTCAAACACGCGAAATATGGCATCAAACCTTCCCGATAAAATGTATATGTATTATAATTATAATAGCAATAGTCGGGCCTAATAATTTCACTCATTAATTATAATATAATCAGTAGTTGCGTGACAAATACTAAGTATTATTTTAAAATATAACGTTATACTCCTTTCGCGTGTCTTTCCTTTCTTAGCATTGATTATAATCATATGCACGCCCAAGAAAATATTAATTAAGTGTAACAGCTATTCCTATTTATATAAATAGGTTACCCATGTTAGCATACACAAGGTCGGGTGGACGACAATAGGCGCAAAATCGATGTCCAATCAAAAGTATGCATTAGCAAATTTGTTGGCAGTATTTATTCAGTTGTCACTTCGAACGCGTTCGTATTCTGTTCAGTGTTACAATTAATGAAAAATAAAATTGTGTCAACCTGTGTTGTGGTGCAATGTGGTGTTCAATGATCTTATATTAAAAAGAGGTAGATACGGGTCAAAAATGGTCACTCAAAGCGAGGCTAATTCGCCAGCACCACTAGAACACGATAAATCACCGTGATTGCGATTTTTGATATAGCGCTGTACCTGATCACATCTGAGGCTTTCGCCTTGGGACCAGGTGTGTCCCGCTTGCATCCGAACCTTAAAGTTCAGGCTCTTGGGCATCCCTGGTAATAAAATCATTAGCACGCATGTCGCCCTCTATGATGACGACAAGCCGACCATTTTTGGGTTTACCGGGATATAGCGGTGGCGATATGGTACCTGTTTAGTCAGGCGGTTGCCACCAAAACTAAGATATCTAATGAGATAATATATTGTATATCGTACACCAAAAGAAGTGGTATGTTAAGAGCGAAAAGAAAAAAAGAATCAAGATATCTACTTCATTTTATTATAAGATCATTGTGTTGTAATGTTCAAACTATCACAGAAGAGCAGCCTGAAACAAATGCGTAACATATACCTGATACCATCTCTCCAAAACTATCTGCACAGTTTGCCAGATAAACTCTACGCCCGAAGTCCAAACTACCCACAAATAATGATGACCGATAATAAACCTATGACTCCTATTCCACCTATTACTATAAATGAAGGTTCGCCTAGACGTTCGCCTAGGCCGTCTCCTAGGCCTTCTCCTTGGCCATCTCCTAGGCCGTCGCCTAGACCATCGCCTAGGAAACCGGCTAGGATTCTTATATCAACTGACATCATGAAAAAGGATATAGATATTGAAGACGATATGGAGGTAGGAAAAGAGCCAAACAAGTGTTAAATTTTATTATAAGTAATTATTACTCACGGGTCCTACGGTGTGAAAGTCTGATTCCACGCACGCTATTATAAGAAACTGTTCCTGGAATAAAAAACCTTTCTATTATTCCAACCAATAATAGATTATAGTATGGAACGACACATATATTAACATAATAACAATTAAGTTTACTTTCGGAATAGACCCCTGAACCAAATTTCAGCAAGATCCGTTCAGCCCTTTATATGTGATTGAGTAAAAACATTCAAACATCTTATCAGACTTTCATATTTATATTTTTGTCATAAAGTGCTCAGACTCTAACTTTCTATTATTTGTTCAAGTTTGCCGGCACCTATAGTCAATATATCCGCCCATGTTCCCCAGGACACGCGCAAGAAGCTGGACACGTCCCTGGTGGAGCACACGAGCGTGATGCGCGGCGCCATCCCGGTGCTGCCCATAGTGCTCGCTTACTTCTGTCTGTTCTGCAATATCATCGTGCCTGGACTCGGTGAGTGGACACTCTTTATAAACCCTTCTTATGCAGAGTCCACTGGCGATTGTTTTCCACAATTTCTTGCAGAGGACTTCTACCACTGACTACAATTACTCTATATGCATGTTACAAACGACTTGCATATTTAGTAGTTGTAGTCAGTGGGAACAGTATATATGGAAATACTTGTCAGTAGACACTCTGCATTACATTTAACAACTTAAGATGCCAACTACTAGCGTTGCCGTAATAACGTCAATGTTTCTAACAAGCTTATACTAAGCTTATAACTCAAGTCGCGTCGTCCACAGACAATCGACAACTCTCGAATAGTATAAGGAAGATGGCTGATTGGTGGAAAAAACAATTTAACATTAAATTTGTACAAGAAATTTAAAAAATGTCTTAGTTTCTATTCGCGTAATATACAAGCCTAAAGTTGCTATCAAGTTTCGAGTCGCATTTCTATATAATGGGACTGAAGTTTCGTTTCTTTCTAATTGCCTAATATCAGAAGGGGAAGCCTCACATTTGTAATAAACAATAGAAAGATTGTAGCAGTGTGAATCGATTCGGTTCGAATATGTTTGAGGAGCGGACAACAGGATTTTAGTCCCACGGTGGGCGCCAAAGTTTAGAGTTGTTGAACAATATTACTTATACTGCTTTCTTGCTCTCCTGGTATTAGATGCAACTGAAATTGATGCTTTAATTCATAGATAGTCTATATCGTTCGAATTAATTGAATCCTTTGATCAGTCTTCAACATTTGAGTGTCAATCTTGTCTAATTTTATCTTTTCTTGATAGGGAATAGGAGAAAGTCGTACACAATGTTATAAAATAGGTTATTAAAATACGAATATGTCTGTTTTCAGGTACAATATTCAGCGGTCTGTTCTGCCTGTGCTTCGGGATACCCAGATTTGGTGTCCACGACGGAGCAAAATACAGGATAGGTGAGTCAGATCAAACCCTCTGTAAACCTACCACGACGTAATACAAGCATCGCGCAGCACGGCAAACTTCAAGAGGGAGAGAGATGAAACCATATACCCTATATAGTTTCATCCCTCTCCTACTGAATCGCGGTCAAAACACGATAGCTCATAAGTATGTCGTCATAGCGATACTGGTCTTATACTGGTTTTGTATTTAATTTTATTTTCTTAGCACTGAAGTAAAATGTTCCTCTCTCTTATCTTCGGTAACTTCCATATTTAGAAACAGAGTAATAATTCTGAAATGCCATTGTATCCTGTCTCAAAGGAAGCAATTCTTGTAATGACATGCGTTTCTTATCGTTTCCCAGGTTCATTCGTGATCAACTTGTTGGTGGGGTGCGGTCAGCTGTTCACAGTGCTATTCTGCCTGGTCGGCTGGGGCTGGTCTATCTGGTGGGGCGTCATTATGGTGAAAACTTCACGTGAGTTGCTATTTCATTAACGTTTTAATTTGTAGGGTACACGGAGAAATATTACATCATTCAACACAATTCATCAAATAGCGCATATAATAATGACTTTTTGGATGTCATATCAGTTTATCAACAAGTGGGATGCAGTCGAATGAGGTATCATACGTTAAAAATGGAATTATCGATGATTACCTTGTTTGTAAAAGTCCCACGGTGGGCGCCAAAATATAAAAAGGAACATCTAAAACCGTATCTGCCGTAAATGGTATAAATTGAGGACAAAACCTTATATTTTACTATTAAGAAGGCATAGTGACAGCGTAACGAGAGAGGGGCATAAAAAAAGTAATGACGATAGACAATGCAGTATTGCCACTCAAAATTTAAAAAAGACTGTAGCTTAGAAGTTTCAAGTACAAGTACAGTAAGGTATAAGCACACACAATGACCCAATAGTCGACACTTTTTTGTAGATCATAAAAATGATATTCTCTATTTTACTTTTCAGGTAAATACCGTAAGCTAAAGCGGGAGGCCGAGGCCGAGGAAGCAGAGGCCGCGCCTCCCGTCACCACCAACAACCACACGCGCGCGTAACATCCGCCATCTTGGAATAACGTCACGCAGTAACTGTTTATAACCGTTGTAGTAACGGTACCGTACCGTTGTGGTTACGGTTATTTGCAGGTGTAACGATATTGACACATTAATTATAAATATTGATTTACCTTTATATTGTCCATGAGTGATTCTCCAAATGTTAATGTACTTATTCGGTTCTACAGAAAACTTATAAAAGCTTTTCAAAGGCAGGTAAGGCATCTCCGTGTAATGAATTTGAAATTACTATTAAAATTTATTGATAAAATTACTAGTTGTGTAAATTCAGAATAAGGATTTCCAGCTCTCCAATGTAAATAATATAATATATCGGGCATATAATAAAATCTCTTGACATACGAATTAGCAGGGGCAATCTTGTGAAAATATTTGATTACTGCCTCATTGGAATTCATTCTAAAAATTGTAAATAATAATAAAGTAGTTATTCGTCATTTTGACAAAGTATTACGGATAGAATTTACCTTTAAACATTAAAACACATACCATCAATAAAAATGAAAATAATATCTATCATGAAAGGACTTCCAATAATTTCACAATATCTGCTGGTCAGAATACTATGAATAACTTTTAACCGTTTCAACCGTTGCGTATCGGTATTGCAACAAAACATCAATTTCTGTAAAATATTTTCCCGTCAGTTGACGGTCATTTTCAACTTTTACTTATTAGATTTAAATAAGTATAATGAAATAATAATGAGCCCCAAGTGCTTCTATAAATAGTATTATTAATGTTATACACTTTGAATAACTGGCGATGTGATATATGAGGAAATTTAATATAGCTTTTAATTGAGATAACATTTGAACGTGAATAATATGTTAAAATTAATAATTTGGTTAATGGTTAGTGTTCATTTATTTTCTAATTGAAAACAAGTGAATTATAATTTATAAGCTAAATTAACAAAATATGCGCTAAAGAAGTATGCTAATTTTTTTATTATTTTTGATTGTTAAATGTGTATTGACAACAATTATGAAATTAATTGACTTATATCAAAAAAATACGAGTTATATCTTAATAACAGCAATGTAATTCTCTAAGCACATAGCGTCAAGCAAAAAATGCGACCCACCTTAATAGAGATTTAGAAATTAAGAGAAATAGCTACATTACACGGTCACTTAATCACGCGTCCTTGAGTGTCCTGGATTGCGCGGCGGAATGCTCGTACGTATAATCCTGTGCGGTTATCTTTTGTAGTTCAAAGTTCACAAAATCTTTCGCATGGTATAGACAACGCTACACAAAAGAAGCGATTGCGCGCGCACGACAATTCAGGGAGAAGCGCTGCGCACGTTCTTCCCGCGTGGCTTCCACCGCGCATTCCTTGGACGCTCCTAAGAACGAGCGACGTCTCGCGACGCGCTCTTTCACACGCGAATGCGTTTTCCCTCGCGACAGACTTTGCGTGTAAAGGGCGCTAATCTCTGTCAAGGCTAGAGGCTAGAGAATTGCATTGCAGACGGTGAAAAATTCGGTTTTGCGATTATTTATTCTATACCATATCGTCGCATGTAAAGTTTTAATAATATAAGTAAGAAACTTTTGTATATGACCAAACTGATATATTTCTAACGTAGCGTCCACGTTTATTAACCGCTAATAACGCGGTAACGTTTTTTAAATAACGCGCTATTTTAAATAACGTTTTATTTTGATATTAACATCTAGATATCGTTAAGGACAAGTGATTTTATTTGGCTTCCATTTGTTGGCATGTTGGGTTATTGTGTAATAAATATTTTTAACTTATATTGGCGTAGAATTGTGATGTGCGATGTAGAAATAATGAGATATCAAAATTGTATGAAACATTAAGATATACTTTGACTTGTAGGCGAAGCTTGATGACTAAAAAAGGAATTATAATCATAATTAATTAAAATGTGTACGCAAAGCAGTGCATATTACTTATGCAGGCGGCTGTTTCGTGCAAATTGTACTATCCTAATTTCGTGCAGATTAACACAAAATCGTGCAAAACCAATCCTTTACATTTGCACCACGTATGGGCGCCGGGATACGTATGAAGTAACAGAGGCGGTTATACATTTGAAAGTTATTATTTTCAATTACGATTTTGAATTAAAGATTACATTTTGGCTACAGCATATTTTTTATTTAATTTAATATGCACATTATTGTATGTACATTAAGTATAAAATACTTTTAAAAAAACTAAAAATTCCGGAAGTGCAATGCACGTCATATCGGCTTCGCGATTTCGGCCAACTTTTGGATGGTAATAATTATTTGATGATATTGGATGGTAAGCATACATATCCATTGTTAATATTTTTCGCTTATTTAACTTCGATTTTAGATTGCCGACCGAAGACATAATTTCTATATCGCACACATCGTAAAACATTATAAAATTAAAAAGCCTGAAATAACACAACTATTTTGTGTAAGAGATATTTATTGAAACGTTCTTCCAGTACAACTTACGTTATTGACTAATTTTATTGTTGTTAAGTTTATTATATTATTATTAATTATAGTTGCTTGTACAAGAAATAATCAATAAAACAATTTTAATTTCATTGTGACATTTTATTACGCCTACAACTTTTTGATCAATTTATTGAACTAATAATTTTTTTTTTGAACTATCTGTACAAATTTAAAGTACCTATAACAAACTGTTTGTACACAAAGTCCAAAAAATGGTTCAGGAATGTGTACAAATAGTTTAAAAAATATACAACAAATTTTGTACAATTTTGGGGATACACTGGTATGTAGAAGAATTTCAGCTTACCACTACGAGACAAAACACACACACCTAGCCGGTGGTAGGTGCGTTGAGTGTGTGTGCTTGTATGTATGTTTCCAGCCTGTGTATGTATTGTGTGTGAGTATTTATGTGTTCTTGTGTAGGTAAGTGTATATATGTGATCAAGATTATAACTGAAATAAATGAAACACTCCTCCATTTCACAATATCACTTTATTACGGTCCATATTTATAATAAATAGCGCTATAATACAACGATACAGACGATAATGGCGTGGCTTAAACTATTTGCTCTGGCTACGTGTCGTGGTTAGCGGCCAACTCGCCAACTATTTGTGCCAATATTGGCTGTACCAACTTGGTGATTCTTTGGCCAAATGACGCCAACATTGGTACAAATGCGTGATGCGAAGTGTCCGGATATCACTATTATTACATAATCATCTACACATATAATAATTTGAAATTCTCTTCTCTCTGAACATTGTTCTGTTGAGAATAGAATGATGAATGCATGGGATTGACAGGTATTTTGACTTATTCATTCTACTAAAATTATGCCACACGAAATTACTGACATACCTCTGACCTGCAAAATATGCCATGAATTAATGCTTTATTCAAGTATAAATGTTTTATTTATATAGACTCCACTCCAAAATTAAATGGAAAACAGTTCATAATACTTTTTCATTCACCCTACAAGATGCTATTTAATTTTAGACTTTAATGGCATAACAGTAAAGTCTAAAATGAAATGGCATATTTTGCAGTGTCAGTGTTATGGCATAAAATTGTTAGAATTGGGTCCCTGTCTAAGTGTGCGTGAGCGAGCATTTTCCTTGATTTTATTTAAGTTCCCTGGGGGCGCGATTCAACCTCAACATATATTGACACTACATGTGTAGATGTTATGCTATATAGAAAAACATTAAACTTCCTACTTTTATCTCAATTATTGATTACGGAGAACGAGAGGGGCCTAAGTGCCAGTGTACTATGACGTCACTATACAGTCAGGTCACGTCTCAAGCAACACAGTGCACGCTTAAGTTATAAGATAAAATTAATTACAATGTTTCCTCGAAGTTATTGCGCAGATTGTGACACATAGGATTGATGTATGAGAATTTTTTATTTTAGAATGTTTGGAATCAGTAGACCGAACTGTGAACCGAAATTGGTACCATTAAATGTATTTGCTATTTAAATCGATTAAGATAAGAAAAAGTGCATCGCTCTGGCGGGACTCGAACCCGCGATCTTTCCCTTACAGGGTTGCTCTGACCACTGAGCCACCGAGCCACACCTGAAGCTATCCAAATTCTCCTATACTACCGTAACACCTACCCAAAGGCAGACGAAGTCACTTTATTCTATGTAAATTGGTTTTAAGAACGAGTAGGACGTAGTGTGAACGAAGTCCAGAACCGTAATTTCGGACAATTGTTACCATTCGATCCAACACCTACTTAAAAAGAAGTCAGAAATCTGGTCGAAACGTCAGGCAATCAAAGGTATGTAATTACCTATACCATGATCGCGTTAATACCCGTTCTCCTAATTATATATCATGTAACGCGAGAGTTAGTTAAGTCAGAATTAACTTTATTGTAAGTAAGCGATTCATGTTTTGATAGCCCGATAATAAGTAGCATGGTAGCTCTCAGATCATTAATTAATTTAATGTGTTACGACTAGCTCTAAATAAGCTATTAAAACAAATATATTTAATTGCGTTTCTATACATAGTAAACCCAACATCAATCCGTGGTACTTGATTCTCTTCATTTCAAAGGAGTATACCGCTCCCCTCTCCCCCCCCCCCCCCTCCACTTCTACCCAATCTGATTCCCATACATCAATCCTATATTAAGATACTTCCACACTGGAGTAGAGCTTGTCAAAAAAATTGACGCACCCCACCACCCCTACACGCACAAACAAAGTTATTGACGATTGTTTTCGGATTTGTTGGTCAACCAGTCATAACGTAACAGAATGTGCGAGCGAGCGGACGTATTTTCTATACAATATGTCAGCGCTAGTCCACACATAGAGTGTACTCGGATTTATTAAACGACAATCGACGTTTGTTTGGGCGCGTCTTTTCAGTTTATACAAGCTATAGCTATAGCTTATACATACTGAATGCTTTTTTATGCATGGTGTGTACACCAGTCACCGAAGCCTCGATAAACTAATACGTCGATTTATATTTATCAGATACAGAATGTTCTAAGATCCTTATTTTGAATTTGAAACTATATTCGAAAATAAGCTCATTGTTTGGTTAAAAAAAGTGACTTAGTCACAATATAAGCGACTTCTTAGGCTCGTATTCCAAAACCAGCACACGGCCCACCTGATGGTGCGTGGTGACAGTGTCCTGTGGACGTGTACAACACCAGGGGCGTCACACTCGCGCTGCCGACCTTGTAAACACAGAGAGGTTCTGTGCCATCAGTGTTTTTACGGGGCGGCTTTGTCGCCTAACCATGAGTGAGTTGATATAATCTTCAAAATAAGGACCTTACAACTTCAGAGTATATCTATATACATTACAATAAAGACAAACGCTCACTAAAATTGCACAGGTTGTGAATGTTTCACGTGGTTCAATTTAGCACCGGCCGATAGGGCGCGACGCACATGCGATTACTCGCAGTTATATTCATCTATTATTGTGTTACGATTGTATTGATCTGTATACGTCAGTTGATATGAAAAAAATACTAATTTTCGCGAAAAAATAATACGTTTAGTAACGTTAGACATTTTTGTGACTCATTTTCGTTTCTGTCTAATTTATTTTAGCGAAAAATGTATTTTAAACCAATACAGTACAGTGTAATATTTAAATCATTCAATTCATGCGCTATTTAGCTTGAGGTTGAATAATTAACATATTTCAATACAGTTATTACAATAATGTAAATAAATGTATTATTAGACAATTGTGTTATGTAGGGTATAAACCACCTTATCATTGGTGCCCGTCCATTTATGGCACATTCGAGTTTAAAGCGAAATAGCAAGGAATTTTATTGTTTATTTATCTCATTAATTTCATTTAATCATTAATTTCATTTATTGTAAAACATAATAAAATAAGATTTTTAACAATGAAAACATTACATAACCTATAGTTTAAATGACAATAATATAATGACAATAAAAAAAACAAGTTTTTTTTTCACTATAAACCCTAAAACACCAACAAATTGATCTTATTTAACAAAAGTCGTAACTGCGACTAATCGCAAGTGCGTATTCAGCCTTATTTAAGTTCACCTTCCCGAATATTACAAAATTGAAAACAAATCCAAGGCAAGATTATCATTTAATTGCTCAAATAAATATCTTCTAAATTAAAAAAAAATCACTAGTATTTACATTAAATTAAAAAAAATGATCGTTTAAAAATGTCTACTTATAAAAATAAAAAAAAACTACGACCATAGTGTCACGACAGTCCATAGTCTATGGCATATTGTACTTATATATCACCATTTATCTAAATAGGGGGTATGATAAAAAATAAAACAAAATATATTCTTTGGTAAACCTATACCAAGATAAAATTAAGCCGTATGATAATGTTAACCTAAAGCAGTTCACTGTAAGGTCTTCCGCTGCCTCATGCGAACGCTCTCACGTGGTATAAAGAGGTGCAGATACTAATCTGCACGAAATTTGTGCAACGGATCTGCACGAAATTTGTTTTATATTTTTCGCAAGATATTGGGTGTCTATTATCCACCAGCAGCGCACGAGACAGAAGATGACCTTAGACCTCAGACCGAGACCGGGCGGGGAGACTAATATAGGATAATGAGACCACTTCACCCGTCACCGGAGAGACTCTGTCTAGAATTGGTCGCAATACAAACCGCCATAATAGTTTGGTTCTAAACTTACAATGCGGTCAAAAAATATTGCTGCAGCGTTTTTCAGTTTTTTGACCGAAATGCTTGTGTTAGGAGTGGGTTTACATCGGTAGTGTAATGACTAAGATTCGAACCCGGGAACTCGCGATCGTAAGGCCGATTTCCTAACTACTAGGCTACTGACACTTGCAAATAACAGAACTCTATTAAAAAGGGCTCAGTAGTATGTTGGTCTGTCAGTCGGCTGTATTTCATAAACCGTAAAACAATGTTTAGCCACTCTTATCGCCTTAACAGACATATGCAATACTGGAAAGATTGTTATTTCAGCCTACCCCGATGAAAAAGAGGCGTGATAATATTTACAATATGGTATTTTGTACGGAATCCTTTGTGTACGACTCCGACTCGTTGATAAGATTGCATTTTCTTTTTTTATTGTTTTTGTATTCTACCAATGTCGCTAACAAGAATCTAGCCCATTTGACAACAAGAGGTAACGTAGTTACTAATCACTTGCAACCCAAAATCACTTCCAAAGTGGTAGCATTGTTCAATTTAGAACCAAACCAACCTAAAAAGTGAGAAATGCTAAAATACTCGTAAATATAAAAATACTAATCACTTGCAACCCAAAATCACTTCCAAAGTGGTAGCATTGTTCAATTTAGAACCAAACCAACCTAAAAAGTGAGAAATGCTAAAATACTCGTAAATATAAAAATATATAGGAAACAATATCTTGAGTATTATCTTTCGAACTACGTGAGGCCTAACTAACCCTAGGTCGCGTGCACACCTGCGATAGTACGACCAATCGCAATCGTATATTACTAAGTTTGATATGAGACAAATATTTTTAACTATGCACCTGTGTTTATACCTCTAAGCATTGCGCAAGTCTGTTGATCGGAATAGCACAATATGGTTGAATTCTCGACATTGCCTAAATCTGCGAGTATTTTCGACTCTTTTGATAGGACAAGCTAATAGCTTGCTGGCCTCATCAGATGCTTTATCACGCGCCGCTTCAATGAACCGGGACTGTAGGAAGAAGGAAACGCGTGAGCTGGTAAAGCCTTATTCGTGGTGGCCATATCGCAGTGTGGTCACAGGGCACGAAAAAAATATTCAACTTTTTAAAATTACATTAATGATAACACTCCGCTGACTAATCGCAAGTGTGGACGCAGCCTAACCACAAATACAATCGTAATAATTACATATTATGCCAAAAAGCCTATTACAATTATTAATTAATAATAATAATTTACGCAATAATTTAATTATTAATAATACAATTAAATGGAAATGTATGATTTTGATGTTTACATTTTTATTTTTTTATTGTTTTTTTTTATTCATTTTAAGTCGCTTTACCTCTCTAATGGACTTTCCACAAACAAAAACCTATATTTTACAAGAAATTTCATTAAGACAGTCAATATAACATCACGGTCCTGTCTAAATATTGATGATATTGATTGGAATGCAACGGATTGTTGTTTGGCCGGATACCGGATACCGGATATTCGGCCTGATCCCCGGGCGAATATTAATAATTCGGCCGGCCTAACGATACCTACATTTTAGTTTGGCGGCGCGGACGCGTCGTGCATGTTTCAACCTGTTACGTATTGTAGGTTCGCGCGGACCGTTTTCTAGGCAAGGAACGTGTTTTATTATGCCAGTGTACGGAACTATTTCGTATGCAGTACACGTGCACCCGGCTATTTTGTTGAATAGATAAGTTTTATTTTGTATTTGTTGTTTTCTTGTATACTAACCATTTTTCAAAGTTAAATACCAAACTGAATCACTATTCGGTATCCGGCCGGATAGTGCGCAACTATCCGGTATTCGGCCGAATAGTAAAATGATGGCCGGATAGGCCGGATACCGGATAGCAACCGAATATCCATTGCATCTCTAATATTGACACAATATTGATGGGCAAACGCGTTTCGTACGTCAATACGTACGAAACGCGTTTGCCCATCAATATTATCTTATCCAATGATCACAATACTGGATCGCAATATTTATTGACTGTCTAGTCTATACGCGCCGTATGATTCAACTAAAATTCATATTGACGATAAAAAAATAAAAAGTTGTATATTTTTTTAATAAATTGTTGGTAAGATTACCTTACACAGGAAGACATAACAATAATTTATTTTTCGCGTTAAAAAAAACTGACTTAGGCCCATATTCCAGATCAATAGTCCTCGATTTTCATTGACAGTTTTGACAGAGATACAATCTGTAGGTACTCATTTTAGCCTTAAGGATTTAAATATTGTAAGTTGACGTCTTAAAAATGCCGCAGTGAAGTGCGCTGTTTCTTCTCCACCAGCGCCTTGAAAGCGGTGGTAAACTTAGGTTAAGTATAATTATTATGACGTCAATGAGAAATAACCATGTTGTTCCAGACTGAATAAAAATCTTTGACTTTGAAATCGAGATTCAAGACTGAGTGTCATTCTGAAATACGGGCCGTAGACTTAATTCAGACTATCATACGTATTAAATTTTAGTCACCATCAAAAATGTGTAGTTAAAACAGTTTTTAATGAACAAACAGTTTGGAATGACTACATTTTTACATAATATTTAGAAATTTATCTATTACAGACAGTAAATACTACCGCCATATATAATTATACATCGAAAGGAAATTAAAAAAAAACCTTTTTTCTTTCCAACTACCCACATTTAGACTGTAAAAAAATTACAGAAGGGGTCAACGTCTATAAAATAGGAGTTTTTGTGTACAAAACGTACATATAAAGTGCCATATTGTTTCCCGGTAGAGTAAAATAGGGCCAGTCAACCTCTTCCCGTGGGTGTTCTAGAAGGCGACTAATAGATAGGGCTGTCCCCATATACCCCATGACAGTGTCCGCTTAACAGTAATAGGCTTGTTCTCTATTACATGGGATGCACAATCATAGTGAAATGTATTTATTTAAACACTTCTGCCTACCCCTTCGGGGATTCGCAGACGAGAAAATATATATATGAAAGACAGAAAAAAAATAAAACTATAATTTTTTCCCAACTACCCACATTTCGGCTTTAAAAAATGACAGTTAGGGTCAACCTGTATAAGATAATATAGGCGCTTTTGTGTACCAAACGTACATATCGCGTGTGTGTGTGTGAGTGTGTGTGTGTGTGAATGGCCATGTATAGGGTGTTCACTGCAGTATACAGTTGTTCTTGCGTTGTATTTCCACTTGTGATAGGTTGCGCTCGATTTCGTCATCATCTGCTATCCTGTAGAATTAAATTAAGAGCTGTTATTGCTGTATCCATATATTTAAAAAAAAAATTGTAAGCTTCCAATAAAAAAAAACACATTTTTATATCTATTTATTTATTGCGGGTAATTTCCAGCTAGACCGAGTTTGATGGGATAAACTTATAACCGCGGCTGCGCCCGCGTGAATGTCGGGGTATAAATTGTAGCTTGTGTAATTTTGATGTATAAGCTTATTATAGTAAAGTTCATTAAAATCCATTCAGTAGTTTTTACGTAAAAGAGTAACAAACATCCATCTATCAATCCAGCCATCCATTCAGCCATCCATCCACCCATACTTACAAACTTTCGCTTTTATAATATTAGTAGGATGGCTGATGTAATGAGGAATAACCCAGGTTACATGGTATGTAGATGAATTTACGAGCACAGCCAGTAGTACACAAAAACGGGAAAAAATTAAAAAACAAAAATTTAAAAAATAAATATTTAAGGGAATAATTCAGTTTCATTTAACAAATCCAGTGTACTGGGAACTATAAAACTTCAGAAACTCAATATCTACATGAAGAAGAAAACGCAATGATTAATTCGAACTATCACTACATAGTATAAAACAAAGTCGCTTTCTCAGTCCCTATATCCCTTTATATGTTTAAATCTTTAAAACTACGCACCGGATTTTGATACGTTTTTTTTGTCAATAGATATATGTATAATACAGGTTTAATATAGTAGAGGGTGCAGCGGGAACGGGATCTGACACCACGCGGGCGGTAAAATATTGGCGGTACGAAGTTCGCCGGGTCAGCTAGTACTTATAATATAACACTTACGCTCTTTCTTGTTCATCCATTTCTTGAACTAGCCTGTCTCTCTCGTTTACAGCGGACAAGAGTTCCTGCAAAAACAAAACAAAAATGTTTATTAAATATGCTACTTTGTCGTCGCACAAAAATCTGCCAAAGATAATGATCTCTGGGCGATTCTCGTTTATGGAATGATAAATGTATGGGATTGACAAGTATTTTGACGTATTTGAATGAAATTTTGAAGCATTTACTATGCTAACTTTTCAAATCGATTAAGATAGAAAAAAGTGAATGCTCAGGTGGAACTCGAACCCACGATCTTTCCCTTACAGGGGGAATGCTCTGACCACTGAGCCACCGAGCCACACCTGAAGCTATCCAATTTCTCCTATACTACCGTCTTAGGGCGACGGTGGGAGCCATCTACCGACATTCATACGAATATTTTGACGTATATGACAGTCGTCAACAATGTCAATCCCGTAAGTTGATTAATCTATTATATTGTACTGCATAATTGGGAGGCAGGTTGAGGGTAAAAACCGGTGACTCTCGCTCCACCTCGTACCTGGGGCAAACGTTGGCCGTTGCTATGCAGCGGGGTAATGCCGCTAGGGTCATGGGCACCTTTTCCCCCCTGGTACGGTGAGGGGCGAGTTAATAGATTAATTTTGACAGTGTATTTATGGTGCATAATGTTGAAAATAAATTGTCTAACTATGTGATCTTTCAGTTATATTGTACTAATGTATTGCCACTGCAGTGGCAGAATACTCTCCGGTAGATTAACTAATTTGCTAGAGAATGGACAGCTAATAAGTACACAACCGGATATGCGTGTGGTTATAATCCGTAACCGCTGTACCGCACCTTGGGAATATGAGCCGCGACATGAGGGTAGTATCAGAGATAATATAATTCTTATACAAATGCACAATCAGGAACGAAAAATGGTAACACTCGTAACTTCCAAAAGCAGGCAGGCAGTTTTTTTTAGCAGGATTTGTCACTAGATGGCGACGTTGTCTTGGCAAACTTTTCTAATTTTGACTATTAAAAATTAACTTATCAAAAATAAAACATACACTCAACACATTGAATGTGACTGAATAAAACTATAAATATACTAATCTATATTAATTCTGCCAGAATGTGCAGTAATTGTAAAAGTTACAGACTTAATGCACCATGCCGCTAGATGGCGGCATCCTAAAATAGCAATATTGTTACGGAATCTTTTTTCATTACATTATGTGTTTAAGTTCTGAAATTAATTTATATCATTCTAAATAAGCAAAGAAGCGTTTTAACTTTTTAAATGAGTGTACTAGTGCCATCTATCGATTTTTAAGTATTACTAAAGATATTTTTTTAGTATTCTTCACCGCCGCGAGTACCCAGGGCGCGGTACAGCGATCTCGGTCATACTACAACCCAAGAAACCCCCCTCCCCCTCCTTTACCTGCAGTAGCAGCCTCTCCCGTCTCTTCTGCCCGGGAGTCTTGCGCCACTCGTCCACGCCCAGGGAAAGGCGCAATTCTCGCGCTAACAGCTCGCAGCGACGGCTCAGGTCCTCCTCCTGCTCCCTGCACGGATTCAAAAGTACGAATTTTAATTATTGGGATGGATTTTAAGGTCCCATAGCAGATACACCACTTCCATACAAGAGACAGTAATAGCTGCAAGCAAAAATATACTTTCCGACGACCGACCGTAATACGAGAGTTGAACCGAGGGTCATCAAGCTGCATGATAATATTTGATTAGGAAATAAAAGAGGATTATATATTATTGTCCTTTTATCTGTCGTGTCAGTTGCGTGCCCGGGGCCTACTGTATGCCTGTACCATGCGTACCGGATAATGCTAATCGTGACGTGTCTCGATTTCGAGCGAGAGATCAGTACCCCACTATCATAATCGTATTGAGAGAACGGAGCATTTTGATTGGCCGGGTTCATATACACACAGGTTCACAGTTGACAGGCGACCAATCACAATTCTGCGTTCTCTTAATACGTTTACAATACTTGAAAGAAATATTGAAGCATTTACTATGCTAAGTTTTCAAATAGATATTTCGTATGAATGTCGGTAGATGGCTCCCACCGTCGCCCTAAGACGGTAGTATGGGAGAATTTTGATAGCTTCAGGTGTGGCTCGGTGGCTCAGTGGTCATAGCATTCCCCCTGTAAGGAAAAGATCGTGGGTTCGAGTCCCACCTGAGCGATTCACTTTTTCCTATCTTAATCGACGTTTACGTTACGATTACGATAGTGGTTTGTTCTAGGGGTACTGGTCCTACTCTATCTCGACATTTTATTTAATTATTATACAAGTTTCAATACATAAACAATACACAAATACCCACTTTACAATTTTGTGTGCGAAACCGTAAGTCTGTGGTTCATAAAAAAAAAAAACACATTCTTACAATATATTGAGCTGCATCTGTCTTCTCAGAAGCGCATTTTTCTTGTTCACCAGGTTGAACCACTGCGACATCAGACGATCCTCCTCCTGCAACAATAAGTTCACTATACCGTCTCATGCAAAAATCGGGTAGTTCAGAAACACTTACTTTGATTCTATAAATATTAACTACAACTCATTTTCCTATTACTACTACTGCGGTAATCGTGTCCTGTAGATTCGATATTCGCCTATATATACGCATTATACGCTTAGAACGTATCCAGATGTAGTAACCGGCGTATTATCACTACCTCAATGACGTCACAACATGTACTCTATACGCATCAGATCAATCTTGACTAGTAAAATACTCAAAATCTTATTTTTTCTCTTTCTGTTGAATGATTGTTCTAATATTTGGCACACAAATTTAGTTCGGACGATAATACAATTAAGATCAATAAATCAGATTGGTATTAACATCATTAGTAGGTATAAGGTCGGTCAGTCAGTCAGATATGACATTTTACCATCTCTACCATGGTGAATGTTCTGATGAGCTCTTCAAATTGGTCCCGCCCTCTCCTTTCCTACATAGCAACAACACGAGCAGAGCTTAGATGTCACCCGTATACGGTGCAGAATATTCCTTCAAGAACCAAAAGGTTTGGTGACTACTTTCTTTGTCGCACCATTAAGACCTGGAACTCCTTGCCAGCTCACGTGTTTCCTTCTTCGTACAGTCCCGGGTCCTTTAAGCGGGGCGTGAAAAAGCATCTGATGAGGCCGTCAAACAGAGTGCCACCATTGTTAACATGGTACGTGTGTGTGTAATGGTGACCCTCTTTTCTGAGACTGCCTTCAGCTTACCATCAGGCGAGGTGAAGTCAAACAGACGTGTCCTACATTAAAAAAAAAACGACTGTTATAAACATCAAATCCCATACATTCGTCATTCTATTCCACCGAACACCTGCCAACGCATTGCCACTTGTCTAGAGGTGCTGATGTGACTGTACGCGTTTTTTGCGTGTCTTTTGAGAATAGTGCGGGGTTCTATGGCGGTGGACGAGCTCAAATGAACCAATCGTAAGTTATATCATTACTTATTTACTTCCAGCGGGGGACGCCGTACACTGGACGGGTGATCTGCCCTTTTGCGGGGGCCATTTCACCCAGTTCCCCTATTCCTCCCATTTGGAGGTCAAGAAGCGTCCGGCAATCACGGCGTTCCGTCGAACCTACCTGTTTCTTTGCAGAATCTTACGATCTGTACCACCTTCAGATTCTCGAGGTCTTCTATGGTGTCCGTCCTCATGTGTTCTCATATTATTATTGAGTACATGAGGCATTCGACCAGCAGGTGGAGACTGGTCTCCTCTTCCTCCATGCACTCCGGGCTTTTGTGGTCGGTTTTCACCCCTATAAGTTTCAGGTGCCTATTGACTCGCCAATGTAGATTCTATCATACCAAACCACTTATTTCTCACGTGACTTGGGGTCATATATGCCGGTTACTATACCACTGTCTCTTGCTAGATTTGGGTAGTTTGTATATCTATATATTTAAAAATGAATACCTATTTCCCTTAGTAACGCCATCACGCGTAAACGGATGGGACCAACTTCGATTCTTTTTATAGAATACTAGATTTTGCCCGCGGCTCCGCCCGCGTAGATGTCGGTTATCGCGACCAAACAAAGCCTATGTCCTTTCTCGAGGTCTAATCTACCCCTTTGCCAAATTTCATCAAAATCGGTTCAATGGTTTAGGCGTGAAAGCGTAACATACATACAGGCAGACAGACAGACAGAGTTACTTTCGCTATAATATTAGTATGGATTCCTTACAATGCAAGGATGGTTCTTACGAAGAGAAAAAATTAAAGAGTTACACCGTCTAGGGAACTGGAACAGAATTCCACGCGGGCGAAATCGCGTGCATCAGCTAGTACTAGATATTTTGATACTCTTCAATACTACCTGTGCTACTACTACAACCGTAGTCACGTCCTGAATATTCAAAACTAACAAATAAACTAACCAAATTAACTAAATAGTGGTTCAATTTTGTTATTTTGTCTTTAAAATGAGTTTCTAAAAAGAAATATTCAACAGTAAAAAGTTTATAAAATATATTACAAAAACACAACAAACTATACTTAGGTTAATCTAACTATTTATATAGTTTAAGTTGATAGGAAAAGCGGGTTACCGGGTGCTTAGGACCTTGGACACAGGATAGGATCAATCTTCGCCATTTCCTCTGCAAATGACTTCTTATTAAATTATATTTTGTACAAGCTACGATTTATGGTCAATGGAAAACATGTTCAGAATGGCGGATGTTGGACTATATTGTACAAGACTGGAACATAGGTCAGTTATCCCGAAATTACCAGGGGATCAGGACTTACACGGGTGAAATCATAAGGTCTCTTAGGCCCATATTCTAGCATGCCACTCCACTCCTTAGCGCTCCAACTATGCGTAACGACTGCCAAAGACGTTCGTATGGCAACCAGGACCGACTGCTTAACATGCTCTCCCGAGGCACGACCAGATTTATGCATTCATGCATTCAACAAATCTATAAAATGTGAAACTTTTGGACCATGTCACGCACTGTCACACTAATGACTTTTCGATGTTTTTCGAAGTTATGTGTGTGTTTATCGCATGTTTATAAGTGCCCGGTTAATGGCAATAGGCTCGCCACCTATTGCATTGGGACCTAAACATAGACAGGCGAAATGTGGGTGCTAGCACCTCTGCCTACCCCTTCGGGGATATAGGCGTGAGTTTATGTGTATGTGATGTGTGTATACAATATTTCCCCAGATACATTGAGTTCCATCTGAGTGACATTTTAGAATAAGGACCTTAGTTTCTTACTCAGAGATAATATAGTAATTGGTCCAGAAATTTCACATTTTATAGATTTATAACCTGTTGTATCTTTGATGTTTTAATATTTGAATGCATATGCATTAAAGCATTTGCATAAATCTGGTCGTGCCTCGTCCCGGTTGCCATACGAACGTCTATGACAGTCGTTACGCATAGTTGGAGCGCTAAAAAGTCCCAACAACTGGTCTAACTGGTCGACTTGCTAAACTAGACTAGATTTTTTTTTAAACTTGACGTTTTGTAAGTCGCATTTTAATGGTCTATACTCTATTATATTTTGACTTTGACTTTGAATACTTCGGTATATGCGTTGTGGAGGTCTGATGATCAGTCGCTATACGAAATATATCGAAGTTCAGTTAAATCCGCAGTTAGACTGGTAAAGCAGACAAGCTGAAAACTTCGAGCTTCGGATGCGACTGGTATTAACGCTAATCTATGCTGAAGAACATAGTAATGTGTTCGTAAAAATTACCTATGTGCAGTGGCGATGGTTGACATTTTTAAAAAGTTTTTTTTTACCTTGTTCTAGTCGTGCACTATGCGATGAATTGGTTTGTAACTAGTACCTACCTACCTACAATAACAAACTGGCGGAAAGTGGGTTTCAGGGAGCTCCTCGCCACTGCGTCTTTGTATATCTCCGTGAGTGCCTTACCTCGGTATTGTCGGCGGACTCCATGACTCTTCGCAACTGTTTCTCTAGCGCGGCGGCTCTCTCGTCGATGGCGGCTTGTTCCTTCTCTAGAGCCTCTAGCTCACTCTGGATATAGGAGCCGCTCTCTTTACCCTGGATGAAAATTATAAGAAGTTTATGTTACACATTGAAATGATAGTATTTAAATCTATATCTATAAAAACATGAATCCTTTGTACATATTTTGGGCCTAAGTCCTTCTCATCTGCTAGCCAGTACTCGGTTTTAGGAGTCAAGTCTCGTATTTAGTAGACAACATTTGCCCCGGAACGTGTGTCCCTCAACAAGTTTGGCAACGTTGCGCAACATGGGCGATGTTGCCAGCTGATGCGCAATATGGCACGCGTCTTGTTGTTTGTTCGTCGATTGATTATGTGTGGAATTGTGGAGAGATAAAATTATTCCATTCATGCAGTTGCGTAGAAGAACAGACTCAAAGCTTCAATGTCCCGGAATCGGTGCTTAGATGAAACAGAAAGTTAAAAATATACGCCTGTATATCCTCGAAGGGGATAGGCAGAGCCGTATTAATACTCACATTTTACCGATTATAATTTTCGGCTCCACGTTATAGGAAACGAGCTTTGTCGGCGCACGCGCCTTTTGAACTGTTTTAGTTTGTCATAACTAGCTATTAAGATTCATTATTGTTTAATTTCACTTTAGTACAAGCAGCGTATTCATTTCTATAGCTAGATGCCTTGTAGATTTATATAAGGATCATCCGATATGTCGTGATATTTGCTAGGTTCACTTTGTGTTTTTGTATAAAGTTAGTTTGCCAACTCCAGCGGGTCGTGCGAGCACTCGATTTTTGTGTACTCACTTTGCTACTAGCCACCTTCCTTGGCACTTGTCTCAAGTAATTTAAATAAGTAGACCTCAAACCAATTCTCTGCTTTCATTTCCCTTACTTGTTCCCGTAGTGAACAAGCTTATTGCCGTCAAGCGAGCGTTTTATCCTAGACTGTATGTTTACTGACGGGTTTTTACTTTTATATGTCATATTATTAAGTTATATAATGAGTTATATAAGCCGCGTGGTTCCCGGCAGAGTAGAATTTGGGCCACCCCTTCTCTTCCCATGTGGTGTCTTACAAAGACTAAGGGCTGATTAACTTTAACATCAGACAGATATGTACAGCCCAGACTCAGCCTCAGATGCGTGGCTCGAGTCAACAATAGTGCCCGGAATACGGCAATAGGCTCACCCCCTATTACGTGGGACCGAATACAGATTGGTGAAATGTGGGTGTTAATTCACCTCTGCCTAACCCTACGGAGATAAAGGCGTGATTATATGTATGATGTATAATTAAATATTCGTAATTATAGGTTTTATATGCTCACTCGTGACTTATCGCGACTAAATATTCGTTTAAATTGTCGTAGTGAATGTGGTGTGCCAGCCTTGCCATTAATTATGAAAGTATGGTAGTGTAGGCACACAACAAGTGTTCTCCGCACACCTCTCGACGTTCGAAGACCAGTCAAGTCGTGACCACAGATATTGTAGCGCACCCGAAACATCTTCAAAAGGTAAGTTTCCAAAAAAAAAAAAACACTATGAGTCCGAGTTAGCCTTTAAAAACTATGAGTTTACACCGCGATATTCGTAATATACGGAGGTCACCCTCCAGTACCCCGTACCTCGTCTCCCAGGTCCTTGTCAGGCGTGAGTCGCTCCACGAGCGCGGAGAACGAGTGGAGAGGAGATCGCCTCACGTCGTCGGCGCTGAGGGAAGCACTCTTCACGCTCTTCGTGTCGGAGCTGAGGCGGCCCTCTGGGGACAAACAGACAGATTCATACAATAATTCATAACTCGTTTATTCATAACAATACTATACGTCAAATAAACATATACAGGGTGTAATCGTTAAGTGTGTCCAGGCGATTATTCCGTAACTATTACAGATATCAAAAAACTTTAAACTGATATCGAAAGTACGTTACCAAATGAGTAAAATGACATCAATAACTTTTTAAAAATCTAGCGAGAGGTATCTAAAATTTTGATTTTAAACACTCCCATACATTTAGTATGAGATTAGTAGAAAGATAGTAGATTAGTAGAAAGGTAGTAGTAGGTAGTTTCCTTATTTTAAGTGATCTAGTACCCATTTTACCTTAATCATATTTTATGATTACGTATAATATGACAATGATGATTTTCAGATAGATACATGTGTAAATTAATTATCTTACCACTTGAAATTAGTAATAAACCGTGTTTTAATATCGCATTAAGTAATTTGAGCTAACTGAAAAGCAACACACTACAAGAAAAAGATACTCTTTGGTGTTCGTTCTAAATTCAAAACTTTTATCTCGGGTTGTTGTTCCCGCCAATTTATCGTTGTTGTTTTTTTAATTTGCGTTAATAATCGTGATTGTTTCATTTATTGATTGCAAAATGGCATATTATAAAAGAGAAAAGAGAGATATGCTAACAGGGCCTGATTAACCCTTAGGCGAATTAGGCTGCAGCCTAGGACACGAGGATCGGGAGAGGGCGCCCGGTGAAATCGCGTCTTCGCATGCACTAATCTACCATCATTGCATCTACCCTACATATTTCAACAAGACCGAAACAAAACACTAAAATGAAATGCACTTGAGAGTCACTAATTTTAACAATAAATTTAGAAATTTTCAAAAGCGCGCGTACATCAAACACTGACTTGTTACTCGAATCGGTCGGTGGTCGAGCGAGTGGGTGAGCTGGCAACAGAGTACCTAGTGCGAGTTTTGTTTAATCCGCCTCGCAATAACGGGCGTAAATTTAACTTCATTTTGTATAGGAAATTCGAAATTTAAACATTTTCACACTACTACTCTTCTCACTACTTTTAGGCCATCCATAACACACCTGGCGGGGGCGCGTCCTCATAATTAGCCTAGGGCGGTCAGAACTCTTGATCTGTCGCTGTATGCTAAAAATTGACTACAAATATGATTGTAACAAAAGAGCGGGCATTATCGCCTACAGAAGAGAGTACCCAGATAGAGAAGTCCCTTCTGGCGTACGTACCTAAAACCTTTCTACTAATCTCGTACTAAATGTATGGGAGTGTTTAATGTCAAAATATTAGATACCTCTCGTTTGATTTTTAAAAAGTTATTGATGTCATTTTATTCATTAGGTAACGTCCTTTCGATATCAGTTTAAAGTTTTTTGATATCTGTAATAGTTACGGAATAATCGACTGGACACACTTAACGATTACACCCTGTATAATAAAAACTTTTATTTATTTACATGCGCAAAATACCCGCGGGTAACCTCCCCCCCCCCCTCCCTCCCGCCGGAGCCGGAGGAGGAGGGAATGTCGTATTCGAACCGACTAAACCACATACCCTCCGTGGGTCACAGTGCAAGGCCGAAGTTGAGGTAGCCATAGAGCAAATCCCTCGCACCCCGGCTGAACCAGGGCCATCTCTCCCGGCCTGGCTCTCCTCAGAACTTTTATAATAGACTAAATTTTACCCGCGGCTTCACCCATCTGTCCTTATCCTTTCCCAAGGTCTAATCTACTCCTGTACTAAATTTCATCAAAACCAGTTTCAGTGGTTTAGGCGTGAACGTGTAACAGACAGACAGACAGACAGAATTACTTTAGCATTTAATGATATTGGTATAGATTCTCGAACTGGCGACCTCCGATGTAGCATTCAAACTTTACCACCACGCCACCGCACTCGTCAAAAGGTTTACATTGATGGTTATATACATTTCTTGTCTACTTAGTTTGAAAATACCTGAAGTTGACACCGATCAGGTTCAATAATAAATACTGTGCAAAAATTACAAGTGTTCTCAATATGTATATTAACTATTATTTGTTTAAATAAAAGGTGTAAAGGTATCAAAATAGATCTGTCACCGAAACCAGCTCTATGTGGACCTGTCCTAACCTATACCTATATTTTAACATGTCAAGGCGCGTGTAGTTATCATAGGGGGGAAATAATCGATATATTTGGTATCAGATCTGCCATATTTGCTATAAGATCTACCATTTTGAATATCAATATTTGGTAGTCTATCTACTATTAAAACTAAAATATAAATATACATAAAAAAATATAAGTAATTCACAGTGACTCACCAGATCTATCCGGACTGACAGAACTCTTACGGGAGCCAGGACTCGAAGGTAAGGAGTCTGTTCTCGCCAGCAAAGCATCCAAATGTTCCACACCACCCGCTGCAATATTTTGTGTAGGATTTATTTATTTATACATTATTGTTATACATAATAATAATTACTAAATAAATAAACCGTTTATTGATTTACAAAAATACATCTGCCTTACAAATCAGGTAAAAGATTCAGGTGAAGGTTGTTTATAATGTTTTTTTTTTGTAAAAGGTTTGGATACAGCAAAATGTTGAGAGTGTACGGTAAGACCATGACACGTCTCAACGCTGGTTTATAATCCACCCTTTTTATTTTTATAACATACATTGGAAAATGTATAATACAATTATGATACACAAAGAGGGTAAGTCCTCTGCCTCGCTAGGACGCCATAGCGACGTCGCCAGCTACCAACCAAGCAGTTAAGCAGAGCAGAGCTCTAAGCATCCAACTTTTCATAGAGTCATATGAAAAGGTATATATTTATCTACTCTGCCGTGTCATTGATTGACCATTCCTTTTATTTTCTCTATGGTAAATAAATAAATATTGTACAATATTTAACACAGCGCTATCTAGACCTAAAGTAATCATAGGTTAACTAACTCGTGTCAACGTATCTAGAATGTAGATAAACATACTTAGATACTTTTTTTAGAACATTACACATAGATACACGTACCAATACAAATATACATATTCACTCGTACAAATATTTACACTGAGCGGGAATCGAACCCGCGCCCCCTGCGTAGCAGTCCAACACCGCTACGCCATAAAGACCGTCAAAGTAGGCCAGTTATACGCGAACTTTTTTAACGTATGTTCACGAGGTTTGCCGGCATTCTCGTATCAGTACTGACCTGCGACAATCTCGTCCATGACAGACTGCTTGCTGATAATCTCGACGGTACCGCGCGAGTTGCGCGACGGCGATAGTGGAGACGTCGGACTGCGAATAACAACACAAATATTTATTTTATACTAGCTGTGCCCCGCGGTTTCACCCGCGTTTTTCTCGTACGGATCCCTAATTTTGAAAAAAAAACATAGCCTATAGCCTTCCTCGATAAATGGACTACCCAACACTGAAAGAATCATTCAAATCGGACCAGTAGTTCCAGAGATTAGCGCGTTCAAACAAACAAACTCTTCAGCTTTATAATATTAGTATAGACAAGGTTGAATTTGTATTTTATCTAAGAGTTTATGTATTGGCTGTTGCCCGCAGATCCAATTGGGTGGATGTCGATTCTTCTTCATTCTAGCGTTATTCTCAGTCGCATCCGAAGCTATCAACTTGGTATCTGAGGACCGCTTTACCAACTGCGTATTTGGCTAAACTTCGATATTCCCCGTGAAGCGACTGCCACCTGACCTCCACAACCCAACGGCGATATCGAAGCACTGCAGCTAGACCAGTTGTTGCATTTTTGAGGGCTCCAACTACCCGTAACGACTGCCATGAATGTTTGTATGGCAACCGGGACCGACGGCTTAACGTGCTCTCCGAGACACGACCAGACCAATGCAAATACCAATATTCATGCATACAAATATTTGCACTGAGCGGGGATCGAACGTTCACTACCGCTACGCCACGAAAGCTGACAACATATAATAACGACCAATAGTATTACCTGTACGCCCCCGCCATACCGGGGGCGAGTCGGGGACCGCGTAGTCCCCCCTCCCGAGGAGGGCAAGACCGAGAGGAATGGCCCTGGGTCAGCCGGGGTGCGAGGGATAATGTCGCGAGACAACCTCACCTTCGGCCTAGCACATCGACCCAGAGACGGCGTGCGGTTAAGTCGATTCGAGTCCGACATAACCTCCCCCTTCGACTCCGAAAGGGGGTACCCCCCGTGGGGATTTACCGCACGTAAATAAAAAAGAACAAAAAAACCAATAGTATTACCTCACAATACCAGCTCTAGCGTCAGCTATCAGTTTTCTTGCTCTTTCGCGCAACATCACTTGTCTCTCTTCCTCCGTCATGGGCTGAAAAACAAAAATCACACATGAGGCTTTTTTTTTCATATAAGGACCTATCTTTTTATTTTATTGCGATATATTTTTCTTAAATACACTTTCTTATGGACTGTAAATAAACTGCCTAATAAAGAACAGACCCATTTCTTATTAACTCACGTTACCTACAGAGAAAAATTGGATGTCATTCGTATTATATGCAGTCAATTAACATCTTCAGCTAAATTAAAATTAAATGCTAAAACAAATTCTATCCTAGGAGTATTAGGCCAAGATACGAACACGGTGTCTCCCAATCGCAAGGCCTACTCTATAACCGCTGAACTACCTAAGGGCTACAAGATTTATATATTGTATAACCTTTTTTAAAAAAACATACAATGTAATAAATATAAAAAAACTATTTAAAAACTTGTAATTGCACATGGAATATATTTTATGTAGAGGAGAGGGGTAAACTATTCAGGGATACACTATTGGAGTAATCACTAATCTGCATCTATCTATCATCTAATCTCTCTCTCTTTATATAAAACCAAAAAAAAACAATTTAGCCAAACATTACAATACCTTCTTAGGACTGACGTCTCCATTCCTGTGACCATTCACATCAATTTCTTCATTTTCCTTCGAGTTTTGTCTTCTAATCCTGTCCTTTTCCCTCGCCTCACGTTTCGTGGCTTCTAGCAGCTGTCTCGCTCGCTCTTTGAGCTCGTCGTGACGTGATAACAATTGCTGACCAATAGGAATCGGGGATGCGATATTTCGACCAATCACAGTCAAGCGGTCGTAGCGTCAAACACAGGCAAGCGATGTCGATGAGCAATGGAAAGAAATGAATTGATTCTTTTTATTTGTTTGTACAGACAGCAACACCTTAGGTTTTATTTTAATGGATTAAAAAATATAAAATTTCTAAAAGTAACGAATACAGAATAGAAAGAAGTAACTATCTATAGTCTATTTTTTAATTTCAGATAGTAAAATGACATTAGCTGTGTTGACGGTTTATTGCAATTAAAAAATAGTCATGTGCCACCAGTATCGAAAGTTTTTAGGTTATTTTATAGTTAGCTTATAATATGGATAGTGTACGGAACTTAAATCTTAACTTCTTTCTTAAAATATGTAAAGCCGATTGTCGATAGTTTCGAGCACGTCACTAAGCACTAAAAGTTGGTATCATTATTTCACAATATGACATTTGCAGTTGTCAATTTACTATCTGAATTGCAAAAACGGACTATAAGCTTATTTTTATATTAGAACAAAGTCAAACAAAAGTAAAGTTCATATAAATTCCATTTCTTTATGTAGAAGTATTAATATTTGTGTTGCTGATTGTACGATGTATTAATGTATAGGTATAATGATGATGAATTACTTTGCAGAGTACATACTATTTTCTAGTCATTTTTACCCAATATTGGCCGAAACAAAAATCTACGCAACAGCATTAACCCCGATTGTACTTGAAGTACTAGACACACGCCCAAATTACACACTGCAGCTACACGTCAATTGCCCTTTCAACAGGCCCCATTTGATATTTTTGACCACTAATGGCTTAAAATAATTTAAAAAAATATTGGTATTTGAACTATTTTGGTCCCCCTCTGTTATCAAGGCACCCCCCCCCCTCACCCCTTCGGGGTTATGTCGGACTCGAACCGACTAAACCGCACGCCGTCTGTGGGCCGAAGGTGAGGTTGTCTTGTGACGTATCTCTCGCACCCCGGCTAACCCAGTTATCATGGCACTTGCCGAAATATCAGACACTCAAGACAACACATGGTAAATATCCCGTAATTTATTTAATTTTATATTAAAAAAATATATTCTAGTTACTTAAGAAACATTTGTGGTTTATTTAATTTAAAATTAATGTAGAATATTAAATGAAGATTAGAACCAAAAAACACACACACAATAACAACATTAAACAAATATTAGTAAATCTTTGTCGAAAAATTGAAAGCGAGAATCCGTTAAAAATGGTTTCATTTCAATGAGTAATAATCGCGTGAACTTCAGACAGTATTAAATTCAATGTCGAAAAGCCTTTTAACAAAATTATCATTTTGTATTTAGAACTAAAACAATTTATTAGATTACGAGTGTTCAGCAACTTTTGCTGCTGATTGTACACGTACGTGAATTGCCTAACGTTATTTTAGAAATAAATAGTAGAGAAATCTTCGAATTAAATTTTTAAGCATTTTTCATGCTTAATATTCAAATCTAGTAACGTAAATAAAACAGGCGACCAAACCAATCCAAATTTCTCCTTTTATATCTGTCTTTTAGGCGACAGTGGAGCACCTACCGACATTCTTACGAACTATCGAAACCAATGAATGATTTTCCAATCATTTTAAACATTGATTTTTGACTACTTCCCACGTACAATTTGAATTATTTGAACAATTTGAATCAAAGATCCCCTCCCGACCCGTGGTACAACTGCGATGTTCAACTGGTTGTACTACAGAGAAGTAAAGTTACCCATGGTACAACTGGTTGTTCTATGGGGAAATATCTTTGCCAATGGTTCAACTCATCGCGGGTTCAAACCCCGTTTCAATTTTTGTCTATTTAAATAGTAGAGAAATCGTTGTATTAATCTAGTGCTATATTTATTTGAAGCTGTCTTGTCATATCAGACTTTTCGTCTATGTAGTAACCTATATTAAATACTCATGATATATATCAAACAGATGATGTCATTCCAGTACAGGCACCTTAGACCATATACTAAGATAGATACAGTTTTACTAACAAAATGCATCTCAAAAAACGGCATAAAAACGCGTTTTGTTTGATAACTGCGTCTATAGTTTGTATATAGTCTAATACAGGCACACACTACAAGCCACACGAGCGAACAACGGTGAGTACTCACCGGGGTGGGTTTGGGAAGCTCTGGCGAAGTTGGCTTGCCCAGTGTGCCTAGAGGGGGTAGGCAGCGGTTGTCGATCTGCTCCTGTGATTCTGAAGGTTGGTCTGTTGGACACTTTGTGTCTGGTTTAGCTGAAAGTAAGGAATATGATTAGTGATGTCTTTATACAGGGCAGAAGATTTAGTTAGTTAGAGAAGTACTCTAAACACTACAGATAGCATATTTCACTCAAAAGAAACATTCATTCATATTCGTTTTTGGAAATTCGCGTGCCGCAACTGGTAATCGAACGAACTAAAATCCGAAAAAGTAACTGTGCGGGATTATGTTCTTCGTTGTTTTGGTGAGTAAGGCATAAATAAGCTGGATTGGCGGTTTACAAATTAATTTAGTTTTAAATAGAATATTACAAAATGCTTGCAAACAGTTGAGTAATTATAAATAACAATGTGGCCGCTTTTAGCGGTGTTTTAGTGGGGTGCGTTGCCGGCTGCACCCCCTCAGTCGTCTTGCGGATCTTGCGTAGCGACATCGGCAACAGTAATACTTTGTATTTTTATAGCATCAATCGATAGTGTCAATCGTAAGGATCAAATCTCTCTAACAAACATGGTAAATTAAATGAAGCGAGTTCTTTGAGTGGAATTTGCTATCTCCGGTATTTAGAGCACTTCCCTTTCAGGTAAGATCGAAATCTTCCACCCAGTATACAGCTTTTTTTAAAATTATTACATCACTATAAAAACATCAGTAAAGTTCGTCAAGGTTGGGGCCGCCATTCTAAGGACAAAACGATATATTCTAACAAGTGGAAATCACGGCATATTTATCTCAAATTTATTTCTTAACAAAGTCATAATCAAAAATCATTTATTCTGAATAGATCATTCATAAAAAACGTCACATTTAAAAATCTAGACTAATTTAGCAAATGGACCACCGATTCGGAACGCGGCTCCGAGCTGAGAATACTCCGGCAAGAAACCCAGCAAGCATTTTTTTGGTCTGTTTACAAACTTTTGCTTAGTCAAATTAGTCTAAATGTATAATATACAGGGTGTATTTTTGAAACGGGGCAGTAAGGGCAAGTACCTTAACCGTTGCAGTTACAGCAAAACGTTCTTAGAAGACCTTCCCTAACTTTTTGACATATTTTGAACTGCATTCACAGATTTTGTAAAAAACTTACAGTTGCCAAAAAAAAATGCAAAAAGCCCAAAAATTTTTTTTTATGCCAATCGATTCTATTTCATGTGGGGATCAAAAAACTCTATGAGACCATTTTAGCTTTCAGTACTAGGAAAGACAGAAATCGCCAAAAACGTTTCCCATACATTTCGGCAACAGAAACAAATTTCTACGATGGTCAAACTTTTTGTTATGGCCAGGAAGTGGGTAGAATTGACTGTAAAGTAAATAAAAAGAATTTTACCCTCAAATTTCGAATTTGATTCGAAAATCTGTGTGTTATTCTTAGTTTCAGCTGAGAAACTTCGTATGAGTTATTAATTAAGGATTTTCGCTAAAATGTCTTCTAATCGTAAAAAAATTGACTTATTAGAAGCGTATTTTGTCAATAATCGAAATGCGGGAGCTGCATTATTGTGGTACCGCAATAAGTATCCGTTGCGGCATGTGCCAACAAGAAAGGTTATTACAAATCTTTTGAAAAACCTGGAATTGCAGGGTTCTTTCAAAAGAAAGCGGCAGCCTCGTGTGGACATGGACACGGAGATTGCGGTTCTAACTTATGTCGAAGCATATCCAGAGGTATCGTCCAGGCAAGTCGCCCTTGAAGTAGGTGTAACCCACTCCCTTGTGATCAAGATATGGAAGAAATACGGCTCGATATGGGCGCATAGTTCAAGTGTTGAACGTTCAAGGGAAACTGAATTCTGCCATGTATAATGAAGTCATTTTACACCATCTTGAAAACGAGATGGACGAATGGCCCCTGTCGGAATTGCGTAAAGTTCATTTTCAACAAGATGGTGCTCCGCCACATAACAGTCACCTTTCACGTTCCAATTTGAGCCGCCTATTCGGTACACAGTGGATAGGTACACATGGTCCAACACAGTGGCCACCTCGTAGCCCCGATCTAACACCACTTGATTTTTTTTTATGGGGCTTCGTGAAAAACGAGTTGTATAAGACGACGTACGCCAGTGTTCAAGAGCTCAAGGATGCATTAATGACCATTTTACGTAATATTCATCCCAGAACATTATTAGCCGCCATTCGTTCAGTGCAAAAAAGGATAGACTTATGTATTCGTGAAAATGGAAATCATTTTGAGCAATTTATTTCATAAACCAATTTCTTAAATGTTTAAATGATTTTTTTTATTTAAAAAAGTTCAAAATTTTACCTGACCTATGAGTTTCGAGTTGATTTATCATATTTCCGTACGAAATGTATGGGAAAGGTCTTTGGCGATTTCTGTCTTTTCTAGTACTGAAAGCTAAAATGGTCCCATAGAGTTTTTTGATCCCCACATGAAATAGAATCGATTGGCATAAAAAAAAATTTTTTGAACTTTTTGCATTTTTTTTGCTACCTGTAAGTTTTTTACAAAATCTGTGAATGCAGTTCAAAATGTCCCAAAAAGTTAGGGAAGGTCTTTTAAGAACGTTTTGCTGCAACTGCAACGGTTAAGGTACTTGCCCTTACTGCCCCGTTTCAAAAATACACCCTGTATAATTTAGAAAACGGGAACGTTTCGACCAGGTTACACCGGCCGTGGTCACAGGCTGACTGGCTCAGGGGTGGACGCCCGCCGTTTTCGAATCCGTTGGGACCACGGCCGGTCGAAACGTCAGGCAATCAAAGGTATGTAAGTACCTATACCATGATCGCGTTAATCTCCGTTTTCTAAATCATATATCATGGAACGCGAGAGTTTAAAAGTACATTTACAATAGTTTGCTTGAGCAGCATAATTGAGTACACAGTACTTTATGACCGCTAGAGGGCGCCACTCAGATTCAGTGACACGTCACATAGCCAACGAACGATCAACACGCTTCTAACGACACCTCATTTGTCGAGTTCTAATTAGTGGTCGACAAGCTATGAGGGAATAGATGAACACACATACATACAAATTTCAATATCAATTAGTCACAGTCCACTCGTTACCAACAGTCGACATATTGACATAAAACGGCAAAATGCCTCGAGATATAATGGAATTAAACAAGCACTTATATTATGAAAATATAATATTATCAACCGATATAAGTTTTAGATGACGACAAAAGGAATAAGATTTTAGATAGACATGAAATGTCACATAAAAACATTCTCATTATAAAATATGCTGCTCGATGGTGAACGTTCATATAAAACCTCCAACAAGATAGCTATCTCGTGGCGCGCATGTTAGCCCTGCTGGACATAGGTCTCTCCTAATGTTAAAATAGGCCACACATACAGACAAATACACATACAAACATACATACATGTATGAATGTATGTATATCCTCATTAAAATAAAACCACTTTTTAACTGATTCTATCGTGATTTATTTGTTATTATTGATATTGATTTCGGCTACTTTTCAGCAGCCATGTTCGCGGTTTGACTAAGAATGATAGTTGTCATATAGTTTGAAGTGCAAGTTATCTCAAAGTACCCGAATCATAATGAATTGTTCGTGTTACTATTTACGCAGAATGAGCTCACTGTGTCGTTAAGTCTTGCTGTATTTTGCTGTTTACTAGGTTTGATCAAATAGATGACTGGGTCCCAGGCTGCTGGTATGCTCCAACCATCTTCTCTATTAAAATTCTGTTTTTTTTTTAAATTTCAATATCCAAATCAATTGCGATAGAATCCGTTATAAAGTGGTTTCATTTCAATGAGTAATATTCGGGTAAACTTTAGAAAATATCATATGTATATCCTTTTATTAACCGCGGTAGACTAGTGGTATGGGCAATGGACTGCTGAGACGAGGTCTCGGGTTCGATCCCAGGTTTTACCATGCCACACACTAATGACTTTTCGATGCTTTTCGAAGTTATGTGTGTATTTATCGCAGGTTTATAAGTGCCCGGTTAATGGCCATAGGTTATTACATTGGGACCTAAACATACACTGGCGAAATGTGGGTGCTAGCACCTCTGCCTACCCCTTCAGGGATACAGGCGTGAGTTTATGATATGTTATATCCTGTCAAAATCCTAACTCTCCATTACCTTTGTCGTAGTCGGGTAAAAATGAGTTGCAAGTTGCAACTTACCAATTTCATTATTCCCGTTGTTTTGCATCTGCGGTGACGTCACTGCGTTGTCAGGCGGCAATTCATCTTCCTCATCAGATCCGAACGGATCCGTCAACTCTTTGCGGGTCATCAGCTTCTCAGGCCGGGCTGGGAGCGTCTGTAATGATATAATGACGATGATAACGTGTGTCTGGGGCTTATGGACGCATGTATTTACCTAATGATTCATGTTCTGGTAGCTTTTCAGCTGTGCATCCTGGGACCATATACATACCGAATGTAAGGGGAACGCTCCCGGAGCCGAAGGTCCCTGGTAGTACTCCGGATACACTACATATTGCTATCATTTTCTTTTCGATTTGGTAAAAACTATTTTTTTTTTCTTTTTTTTTCGTTTAATTAGCATTATTTATTCTCCATCGTATTAGGCACGCTCAATGAAATAACAAATTCATATAAAAATTACACTATAGAAAAAAAAAACAAATAGCGCCAAACGCGTTTTTACATCTTTATCTACCTCTTAGAGGTGGCGAGGGATTCCTATAACCCAATTCCTGCTGGCTTTCCCAATGGATCGCATGGTGATATTCAAAATGGTGCAACTATTTCGAGTACCTTAGTATTATGTGAGCTGTGATAGAGGTATGATTCATATTTCAACCAGCTTCTCTTTTAAAAACAATTTAACTCTTCGCCATTTTTAAACCAACAAAAAAATCTATATATACCAACCTCGGTAACCTTCAACGGGTCTGCAAACCACTTTGCAGTAGGTTTCGCCGTTTCCTGTGCCCTATCACGGGCAGGGGACAACATCTTGCCCAGGATAGTCTTGGACTGCGCCAGGAACATGTCGCGGACGTCCTTGATGGGGGCGGGGGAACTGGGCTTGTCCGGGCTGACGCGTTCCTGGGAGTGGCGCGACTCTCGCGAGTCTTGGGACCTGGGATCGACATGTTAGTTTGGTTATGTTGTCCTCTTTGTAATATCTATCTTGTAGGCCAAGTGATAAATTGGGTAATATTATAGTGTTCGGGCATTATGATAAACTAGATTTTGCCCGCGGCTCCGCTCACGTTTCGGTTTCGGCTATCGCTATATATCGGTTATTGTTATAAATTGTAACTTATGTGTTTTTTTTTTCTTTAAAAAATATTAGCAACCGAAATTATCAAAATTACTAATATTCCCTCTGACCCCTCCAACTAAGCTAAAATGCTTGTGCTAGGAGTGGGTTCACGTCAGTAGTGTAATGGCCAGGATTCGAACCCGGGACCTCTCGATCGTAAAGTCGACTCCTTAACCACTAAGGTATTATGATGTATACGCGTTATTCTGATGTATAAGCTATATTATTGTAAAGTTTCATTAATATCCATTCAATAGTTCTTACGTCAGAGTAACAAATATCTATCCATTCATCCAACCATAGTTACAAACTTTCACGTACTTATATAATATTAGTAGGATGTATGAAAGGTGGACAGTGCGCGCCTCGACATACCAAAAAAAAAGACGGGTTGCACTCCGGGAGTGCCGGCAGAAGTGAAAACTTTTTCTTTCTTCGTTATATACAGAGAAAAAGATAAAAAGAACATGCCATGCCATACCCCCCGAGGAGGGCCAGACCGAGAGGGATGGCCCTGGGTCAGCCGGGGTGCGAGGGATATTTCGCATGACAACCTCACCTTCGGCCTAGCACTACGACCCAGAGACGGCGTGCGGTTTAGTCGGTTCGAGTCCGACATAACCTCCCCCTCCGGCTCCGGAGGGGTGGATATCCGTGGGGATTTCCCGCACGTAAAAAAAAGCCATACCATACCATACCTATAATATAGCGCCAATCATAGAACCTATCACTAATTTTCTGCTAATTTTCTGACAGAAGATATTAATAAATTACAAAAAGAAAAAATAATCACAGAAAGTGTAAGAAGCCCAGGTTCGAACCCGGTACTATCTGAAACCATAAGGACTTACAGTCGAAGCGCTTACCGCTAAGCTACGAAGCTTCTTAGCGTACCTAGCAAAATAAACACTCTGTAGCTAGGAATGTTGTATGATGTCATGTCGTCCTACAAAGTCATCGGTTACGGGTCAAAGTTTAACGCGAGTATAACACGTGGTCCTGACACGAGTTTAACACTTTTTACCCATCCAACGCCGCTAAAGAAGTTTTCACTTCAAAATTCATTCATTCTTCCGTTTTTTGGGATGAATTTTCTTAGCAAATATTGTTTAAAGGTGAATCCTATCTTTCTTGGAGTACGTACCCAGGCCTAGGCTTGTCCGCCATGTTCCTCGATCTCCGAGTACTAATCTCTCTGCTGAACAAGTCTTGAGGTAGGGAGCCGTCGGTGTCGTGCCGGCCGACTAAGTACGACGATTCAGTTTCATCATTACCTGTAAAAAGCGAGATTTTAGATCTATTATGTAAAACTGGATGTCGGTTATCGCGACCAAACATAGCCTATGTCCTTTCTCAAAATCTAATCTACCCCTGTACCAAATTTCATCAAAATCGGTTCAGTGGTTTAGGCGTGAAAGCGTAGCATACAGATAGTAAGGCAAACAGAGTTACTTTCACATTTATAATATTAGTATGGAAGCCGTGTAAAGGTGACGCAGTCATCGCTTTTGTTAATGGCCTCGCACATCTGTCCGTGCCGCAGACACCGTCGCCACATTTTACATCAAGATCAATTACATCAAGAGTGGACATGTTTTACAGTATGGCTCTTGATGAACAATTTGTTATCAGTTGTTTATTATAGGAAGAAGACAATGAAATACCACAAGTAAAAAAATAAAAATGTGGATTCATAGCATCAACTAATATGCCGGCCGCAGCGTCCGAAGTGCGCAGACCGACGACGTTGGTGACGTCATCAGCTGCGGCTTGGGGAATTCGGCCGCTTCAGGTACTGCGGCGACTGCGGCGCGGGTAGGTATGCGAGATTGCATAGAACTTCATATAAAGAATTCTGAATGCGGGTACTGCGGTGCGTGCGGTGCGGCATAGGACCACTCCATCTCTTGCTGTGGGTGTCGTAGATGGTGACTAAAGGATACAGCTGTTCTGAATCCGACAGTCAAAGTACAGCACATGCCTAAGTGCCCGTTTGACGGCAAAAAGGTCGTTCCTTATTACGTGGGACCGAAAATCATAATTGGCGAAAGGTGGGTATTAGTACACCTCTGCCTATCCCGTAGGGGACTTACAAGCGTGAGTATATCTATGTGTGTGCATATAAAATTACTTGTTCCCGACTGACTGATTCATCAAAGCAAAGCATAAAACACTGGAGCTACAAACTTTTAAAATCGGCAGTAGATCCTTCTTATGTAGTTAGCACTAGGAAATATTTTTTTGGAAACTTTGAGAGGTAATTTGGCAACTACTAAGAGGGTAAAATAAGGGACGAAAGTTTGTATGAAAGTCCGTTATTTTCAAAACTGGAAGCACGAAATTTCATATACGCGTTTTTTTTTTCAAAATAAATGAACTTGTGTATCTTTTTTCCGTGGGAAATCCCCACGGAACCCCACCCCTCCGGAGCCGGAGGGGGAGGTTATGTCAGACTCGAACCGACTAAACCGCACGCCGTCTCTGGGACGTAGTGCTAAGCCGAAGGTGAGGTTGTTATGCGACATATCCCTCGCACCCCGGCTGACCCAGGGCCATCCCTCTCGGTCTGGCCCTCCTCGAGTGAACATGTGTATCAGCGTTTTATAAAATATCACTTCTAAGGGGTAAAATACTAAGAAGAAGAATCTCATCGGTTACTAACATTCTTTAAGAAATGTATAAAAGATGTTTTCTATATTGCACGAAATATTTTCATTGAGTAAGAATAGAACCCCCTCTAATGTAGCAGCCGGACAGTTTCGCCTATGGTCTATTCGGTTAGGTACTTAACTGAAGATAAATAATCATGCAACCTATTTCAACAAAATCACAGATAAACTACGCTAACTAACTATTGGTTCAATTTAGGTTGATTAAGATAGGAAAAAATGAATCGCTCAGGCGGGACTCGAACCCACGATCTTTCCCTTACAGGGGGAATGCTATGACCACTGAGCCACCGAGCCACACCTGAAGATATCCAAATTCTTCTATACAATCGTCTTAGGGCGACGGTGGGAGCCATCTACCGACATTCATACGAACTATCGGAAACAATGAATGATGTTGCAATCATTTTTAAACATTATATAAGACGGTAGTTTAGTAGAATTTGAATAGCTTCAGGCGTGGCTCGGTGGCTCAGTGGTGAGAGCATTCCCCCTGTAAGGGAAAGATCGCGGGTGCGAGTCCCGCCTGAGTGATTCACCTTTTCCTATCTTAATCGATTTGAAAAGTTAGCATAGTAAATGCTTCAAAATTTCATTCAATTTATGTTGTTGTATTTAATTTCTTTTATTAATAAACTGAGTTTTTAAATAAAGCATTTTAAAAAGACACATATATTGTTTACGATTAATTAATTACGTAACTGAATGGAGGTTATCTTATCAAATACTATACAAGTGTAGTCTCACCTAATTGCTCGACTTGCAGTTCATTGCCCGTGAAGTGCGCCCTCAGTTGAAATAGATACGTCATTATCTGAAAAATATAACAGGATTCTTGTTCACATATTATTCTCTGCGCTTTTTCCCAAGCCAGTTAGGGTCTGCTTTCCAGTCCCACTGTAAGCTTACTGGTTATATCCGAAAACACAAAAAGAAAATAAGAATATCGTTTTAAAGAGAAAAAAAATTATAAGTTTAGGCGGGGCTTTCTTTCTTTTTTCGCGGTCTTTGCCTTACAGGGACAATGCTTTAAACCACTAAGCTACCAGACCTGGCCCTAACCAAATTTCGACCGATTCATTTATTTTTTCTCTTTAATTCGATTTGAATATTTAAAAAAAATTCAGAATATCGTTTTTAGGGCGAATGATTTTTTATTTTATCGTATTAATGGCATACGGAAAAGAAAATTGTTGTGCAGTCGCTACACGGAAAATATCGAAGGTTAACCACGCCGCAGTCAGACTGGAGAAAGCAGACCCCAGATTCGGACGTAAGTGATTCGGATGCGACTGGGATTAACGTTAGGACGATGAAGAATGAAATACGAAAAAAAAATTGGACGTTTTTACCTTTCGCGAAAATGAATATTGTGTTTTTAAATAGTCCGAAAATCGGAATATTACAAGTAAGAATTATTGAGTGTTCCGTTATATGTTTTTTGTATTATTTCCTTTTCAAATAGAGTTATATCACTACTCGGAATCACTAATATTCCCTCTAACCCCTCCAGCTAAAGTAAATCGCTTGTGCTAGGAGTGGGTTCACGTCGGTAATGTAATGGCCAGGATTCGAACCCGGGGCCTCTCGATCGTAAGGCCGTCTCCTTAAACAGTAAGCTATGTGCGTGTATATGTACTCACGGCGAGTCTGTCAGGCGTGTGTCTAGAGCACACGTCTGCGGCCGTCAGCACCTGCGAGATGCCAAGAGTAGCGCTCGCCTCTAACGCCACTCGAAGATTCTTCTCTGCCTCATCTGGTTGAAGACCAGAGAAGTCTCTGGAACAGGTATGGTGACGTCAGCACGTGTTGGAGTCCGGGAAAGAGTAGGAGTTTCGGGGTGGGAGTAGGGGGTATATAGAAATTTTGGTGGGAGAGAATGGATGTAAATATAGAGGATTTTGTTCAAGAGGAGAGTAAATATTAGGAATTTTCTTCAGGAGGGGATGAAATATAGTGGATTTTGTGCAGAGGAAGGTCAAGTTTGGTGGATTTTGTTTCAGAGAAGATCAAATATAGTAGATTTTGTTCAGAGGGGGAGTTAATATTGAAGATTTTGTTCAGAGGGAGATCAAATAGAGTGGATTTTGTTCAGAGGGGGAGTTAATATTGAAGATTTTGTTTAGGGGGACATCAAATAGAGTGGATTGCGTTCAGGGGTATTAAATATTGATGATTTCATTCAGAAGAAGATCAAATAAGTGGATTTCATTCAAATAAAGCAGATTTTGTTCAGGAGGACATCAAATAAAAAGGATTTAGTTCAGGAGACCAAATGTAGCGGATTTTGTTCAGGGGGAGATCAAACAGAGGATTTCGATCAGGGGGAAAGTAAATATAGTGAACTTCGTTCAGGAGGAAGGAGGAAATATTGAGGCTTTCGTTCAGAAATAAAAAGTATAAGGGTTTAATAATACTCACATGAGATCCGGCCGGAAGCGGTGTATGATGGCGCAGAAGGCGAGGCCGGAGCGGAAGCTGGTGGTGAGGTTGGTGACACGGCACGACTTGTACTCGCGTGTCGCGCTCTGGCACCACTCCAGCAGGTCTTGGACCTAGGGAGGGGGGGGGGGGGGTCGTTACCATGAGACATTAGGGCCATATGAAATACGTAGCCTTTAACGATGTATATGTCGCCCCCAACTAGATTATACACCTCTGTCTTCCCCCTCAGGGATTTGCAGATGTAAGTATATGTCTGTATGCATGTAATTTTCTATTTCGAGGTAGTGTCCCATTTTACGATTGGCCTAAGCATATGATTAGATTGTTAAATGATGTAATAAACGAGACGGCCGAATATCATTCAGGCCGTTAATTCAATGGCGGCGTTTAGTTAAATGCCTAGGCAGTTTATTGGATGGCTGATTTAGCTAGTTGGTGGCGACGTATATACTTCATTTGGTTAGGTACTTAACTAAACATAAACAATCTAGATGTGTCTTTTCAATATGTTTTATTTAAAAACTCAGTTTATTAATATTATTCTGTTTAGAAACTTATTTTAAAGGCTAAAAACTGAAATTGATCCACTAGTTAATCAGTTAATTAAGCTCATACTGTTCATTCATTTGATGTTAAATAAGGCAAATGATTAGTTTTTCTTTCAATTCAATTTATGTTCACACGAGTCGAATAGATACAATAAGTTTTTTCTTTCTTTCAATATTTCCTCGAAGGAGGCGGAATTTATTTATTTATTTATTTATTTATTTTCATACATTACACCATCATCACAGTCGAGACCAATACAATAGTGCAGGATTATATTAAACTAAATTTTAAAAAATACAATTCGAATTCTAAATTGGAATTAAACGCAACACAGAAAAAAATCAAAGTGACAGATGACATCCGTCAAGTGCTTGTCTTGAGACAAAATGCGAACCCGATTTAATGTTCAAACGCCCCCTAAAATCCAACCACAATTTCTAATCGTCCACCTGAATCTCGTGGGGGGCGGACACACGAAAACAAATTTACTAACGTGGCTAACGTGGCTCTGGTACACATGACATTGGCGTTTCGCCATTAATAATTTTATAATACATTTTATCTACTCTGATACAATACAAAGATTATAAAACTGAAATCAAAACTCTTATGACAAACATTACGCACAGGCCAAAAAAAAGGTTTTATTACGGTACAGGTCTTGTATGGACACCTATATCATTAAATAACTTTATCTACTCTGATACTATAATACAAAGATTATAAAATTGAAATTAGAACTCTTATGACAAACATTACGCACAGGCCAAAAAAAAAGTTTTATTACGATACAGGTCTTGTATGGACACCTATATCATTAAATAACTTTATCTACTCTGATACTATAATACAAAGATTATAAAATTGAAATTAGAACTCTTATGACAAACATTACGCACAGGCCAAAAAAAAAGTTTTATTACGATACAGGTCTTGTATGGACACCTATATCATAAAATAACTTTTTAATCATAACGATACACCTATACAATCCCCATCTGGACTGAACCTCTACTTTAAAAAAAGAATCCGCCATTTCGGAAGAAAAAAAAAAAGAAACACGCATGCGCAATCGAAGTTTGTGCCTTGGCGCGAATATTTTTTTTTTGTTCTATTCATTTAAATTAAACAAAGTTTGGTTTGGTTTGTAAAATAAATTAGTTTATGTATTATAGTATGAGAGTAGATAAAGTAGTGTATGACACTGTACATAACTTGGTCTTATAACACTCGTGTGATAATATAAAAAAACTCGCCTACGGCTCGTTTTTTTAAAACACACTCGTGTTATAAGAACCCTTATTATGCAACAGTATCATAAACTACTATTTTAATCATAACGATACACCTATACAACCACCATCTGGACCAAGAAGGTTGAACCTCTACTTAAAAAAAGAATCCGCCGATTCGGGAAAAAAAAAGAAACACGCATGCGCAATCGATGTTTGCGCCTTGGCGCGATTTTTTTTTTTTTTTTGTTCTATACATTTAAATTAAACAAAGTTTGGTTTGGTTTGTAAAATAAATTAGTTTATGTATTATAGTATGAGAGTAGATAAAGTAGTGTATGACACTGTACATAACTTGGTCTTATAACACTCGTGTGATACAATAAAAAAACTCGCCCACTCGTGTTATAAGACCCTTATTATGCAACAGTATCATAAACTACTATTACTTGACATTGGGGAATTGTGGCGATTTGCTGCAGAGGCCATTTTTAAGAAGTTGAAGTTTAATCAGTGTTCAGACCTTTTAATTCTTGTTCAGACGGCGCAGGAGTGAAAGATACAGTTGCCAAAAGTGAACTGATGAGACACTGTTGGAGTTTTTCAAACAATTTCACATCCCCACCTACACCAATTCATTTTTTTTTTTCAATTTAAATCGATTTGAATATTTTAATGTGTATAGTTTAAAAAGTGGCATGGCGGTAGTGAACGCGGCCGCTAAGCAGGAGGCGCGGGTTCGATCCCCGCTCCGTGCAAATATTTGTATGCATGAATATATGGGTATTTGCATTGGTCTGGGTGTTGCTATGTATAATATGTATGCATTTACAAAAAAAAATGTATCTAAGTATGTTTATCCGCATTCTAGATTTCATAACACAAGCTAGTTAAGCTATGCTTACCATGGATCTAGATAGCGTTGTGTGAAATGTTGTGGAATATTTATTATGTGTTCCGTTTGACGTCCGAAGTCCAATATTATGAGAGTACATCGTTCGTTTCCTTGCGTTGTCGCTAGATTTCGCTACTTTCCGTCACGTGACTTCCTCGCTTTTAGCGCCCTTCGTGGCCAAACCTGGAACTAACTTAGGAACCAGAGAGCGAGCCACCATTTTGTGTCATTGTTGCGTCGTTTTTCAAACCGAACGCTTGTCGTTAGTTTTCAACCAACGTTTATTTCTACCTTCATAAAATAAAATAATATTTTTTCTTTTAACTTTCGAGATTAAAGTAGAAAGTGTTTTTGATACTTATTTATTTTTAAAATCCGTTACGTGAAAATGAGTGACGACGAACTACCATTCGCGGCTACGGATAAAATTAGTGATCGCGAGTGTTTGCGGCCCGTACACGGAGATGCAAAATCGAGTGCCGCCGCCGCCGGTTGGCTGCTCTGTGCGTCAAGTTCGAGGTCGCGGTCATCATCGTCGTCTTCGAGCGACGAACCGCGTCCCAAGCGACGCCGGCGTGTTTCTCGCAGCGCTTCGCAAGAATCGATACGCGATATGGACCAAAGGTTTGAGATTCTACCTCAACAATTGGTGAGTCATGTGATCAGTTTGTTACGCGAATTACTCGGCTATGCATAGCATCGAATCCTGCTCCTGCCGATGCGGGCACGTCGCATAATGCTTTTATGATCCGTTTTTAACCATTTCTAATGCAATGAATGAAATTGCCAAACTTAACGTGTCCGTCAATCGGCCATCTGTGCCTAAAGCCAATTCAGATCGTGTTGCGAAATTAAACGGACCGCAGCGTTTCGATTCTTCTGTTTGGAATTCCGTCCGATACATTAATATACAGAGAATGTACATAGCATTTCCCGCATTTTCCGATTAAATGGTTTTAAATGGAGCGCGGTTTTGCTGCTTTGTCAAACGCATTTTTGACCCAAAACGAAATTGTTAATACGGCTCTTGTAATATAATTGAATAGTCTTCACAAACAAATACAAATGTTACGTCTTCTTCAATCCAATTTGTTCAAAGTCACCTATTGCTTCTCAAAACTCATTTCGCAATACACGACAGAACAAACCAAAACAACAAGGCAAATCCGAGAGGCGTGATTTCGATTTTCGATTTCGATTTCGAAAGAAGGGGGGGGCGATAGGATCAGGGTACCAGATACAGGCACAAATGACTCTGGAAGGTTTCTGGGCGGCTGTCAGAGGCTTTATCAGGAGGTTTGAGTCAAATTCGATCCACCCAAAACCATCCCTGCCTTGATTTCTTCAGCTCGCATTCTATTCAATCAAAAACTACACCTAGTATATCCCACAGCCGACGTTATGCGAAAGTACCAAACTCCAGTATCTTCAATAAGGTCTTCAAGCCATGATTCAAAGCGGCATACTGGAACCGGCTCACTTGACCCCATCATTTATTTCCCCGCTTTTTATCATAACAAAGAGAAACGGCAAAAATCGTGTCAAGGCGTTGAACTGGTACAATGATTCGAAATCTTTCCACTTGTTTCATCATTACCGAATGCCCAAATTTCTTCAATCCAACGATTGGATGACAAAACTCGACATCAGCCAAGCATATTACCACATACCTATAGCAGCAGAGCACCGGTGGTTTTTACGCATCAGCTACGACGACTGCCTACGTCAGATGACCTGCCCCCCATTTGGTTTAGCAGCGGCACCGAGAATGTACGCTTCTTAGGGTACTTAAACTTCGCAACCTTCATCACCCACCGGGGAAGGTTACATTGCCGCACGCTCCAGTGCCAAAGCAAGTTACTTCAAAAACGCCCATGTCTACCAAGGCGTTTCACGGACGAAGTAAGGATAAACCCAAGTCGCGCTGGATTTCCTGTCCAAACTAGGCTGGAAGTTCAACAAGGAAAAATCGATTCTTGTCCCTACAAAATCGATAGTTTTAGGAATTGTCTGGGATACACAACTCAATACCAAGTACATATCTACCTCCAGACAAGGTAAGCAAGATACGTCAGTGCCTCTTGACTCGCTTGGCAGCCGGCAGTTGGTCCCTCAAGCAGGCGCAACGCCTCTTAGGGTACTTAAACTTCGCGATCTTCATCACCCACCGGGGAAGGTTGCATTGCCGTACGCTCCAGCGCCAAAGCAACTTACTTCATTATCGCCCACGACTAAGACGTTTCACGGATGAAGTAAGCATAGAGAATGTAAATGAATGGAATGTTGGCTCGAAAACTTCAACCAATAAACTCCCATTCACCAAGAAAGCTTGCCAATAAATTATCTCGTCACCGACGCCTCAGACGTTCAATGGGGTGTCTTAGTAAACGGCAAAATGATCCAAGGCATTTGGACCCGTCATCAAAATTGGCATTGCAATTTGAAAGAGATGTACGCCGTGATTGCCGCCATTTGGTTGGAAGCGAAGAGTCTGAATCGATCCACCGTAATTCTGCAGAGCGACAGCCGGACAGTGGTGTCGTACATAAAGAACGAAGGCGGAACGAAATCAGGGAAGTTACTCGAAATGACGAAACGACTTTTGGCACTGACAGACAGCTTGAACGTGATACTTGTCCCCCGCCACCTACGGGGACGGTACAACACGAAGCCGATTGCATCTCGCGCAATCGCGCCGGCTCCGAATGGCGCCTTCTGAAGGAGGCAATATTGAAAATATTCGCTTGCTGGGGAACTCCAGAGATCGACCTGTTCGCGTCCAGCGAGGCTCGAGTTGTGTCAAGGTATGTTACGCTAGACTTGTCAGACTCAAACGCTCCTGCTTTCACGAAGCCTTCAGCAGGTATTGGCGATTCGACCTCGCGTGGGCTTTTCCTCCACCAGCTCGGTTACCCCGCGTGCTGCACCACTTCAACTCAGCAGAAGGAAAGTTCATCATAATTGCACCCAAGTGAACGTAACCCTTTTTGCGCTCAAACCTGAAAAGCCGCGCTCTAGCCCGCCTGATAAATAGTACATTACTACAGAGGCCGGGATGAAGGGGGTTGCCGGCCGAAGACATATAGACGGCCGAGCGAAGCGAGGCCGGATAGGTCTGAGGCAGGCAACCCCATATATCCCGCCGAGGTATGTATAGTGCTTTTCTCAAACATGCCAACGAAATAAACAACAAAAAAATTAAAGATATATTTTTTTTTTTAATACGCATAGTGGCAGAGTGTCGATGCCTTTGCCACAAATTTATGTGAAATCGAAATTAAAAAAGAGGACTTTGCCGGCCTAGGCCTGCAAGGTTTGTATGAAATTCCATTGCCGGCCTCTGGTCATAGCCGCGCCTGTAACGTCATACTTCGCAGCCTATTAAGAGGAACGTAATGTCAATATTTCATTGCATGTTTGAGAAAAATACATAATCTGCGAACCGTGTTGATAGACACATTGACGGGCCGACCTCCAACTCAAGTCTGGAACTTCCAATTGGAAGCTTGGGTCATTTTTGCTGGGAAAACAGCTTCTTGCTACGTGGAGTAAGTAGTCGCAGTGGTGTCGACAACATAATTTCGATTTTAGACGTCCTTCACCCGAAAGTGTAGCCAAATATTTAGCGAAGCTATTTCTTACTGGTCGTTTAACTTATCGTTCGATCCTAGTGCATAAATCTATAGCTAGCATTAATTTGTGAAACTTAGTCAAACATATTCTTAAAGCTATCACCCTAGCTAAGCCTAATCCACCAAAACTTCCAGTCTGGGACGCTAGAATAGTAATTCAGTTTTTGAAAATATTCAAATCCCAATATGCTCAGTTTATTTGATGTTTCTACACGTACTGCCACAATCTTACTGCTCTCTTCAGGACGTAAAGTACATGTTGAATGAAATTTTGAAGCAATTATTATGCTAATTTTTGGATTGCTTCAGGCGTAGCTCGGTGGCTCAGTGGTCAGAGCATTCCCCCTGTAAGGCAAAGATCGCGGGTTCGAGTCCCGCCTGAGCGATTCACTTTTTTTCTATCTTAATTGATTTGAGAAAGTAATGTACATGATTTAACTCTTACATTGTGATTCAAATCATTTATAACTTTGCATCCTAAATTTAGTTCGAAACCGATTCTGCATCTTACCAACAATCGAGTTGGACTTTCACTGCTTCACCAGTTAGGTGTTCAGACCCATTATTCTGATTAAGAAAGTTGATTTCTATTTCTAAGGTCACTATTTTATAATTGTTTGCATGTATATTTTTTACATTGTGTGATTGACCTTTGACTGTGACAGTTACACCACAAATTGTAACGTACGTGTCACTGAATATTTCTCCATCCCACAGTTGCCTGGAAGAGATCTCTTTTAGTGATAGGGCCGCCCATTGTGCATTTAACTATAATTACTGTAATTCATACTATTGTCTCTTGTAATCTAATCTTGCTGTACAATAAAAACTTATCTATCTATTTACTAGAGGTGCTCTTACAAATTTGTTTATTGCGACAAGAGGACCAGTTATTCCAGCTACTGCTGTTATTATAGGTGATTGGGTAAAACGCACACCTTCCGAGGCCGGAATAGATGCGCCCCCAGGTAGCTGCCGGTCAGCAGTTTCATCTGTAAACCTTACAGTGAAATATCCGATAAATGATATTTTAGCCAAAGCTACCTGGCGCCATGGAAATACTTTTATAAATTTTTATTTCAAATATTTTTTTGAAGTTTAGTGGCTGGTCAGTTGTTTGCGCCCAGTTAATGCTGCAACCATGGAGTACTTTCCTATAGATTTCAATTACATACTTTATCACATTGTTGCGTTTTTTCTTTATTACGCTTCGCAAGCCACCAGGAGATAACAAACAGATCTCTCATAATATTGGACTTCGGACGTCAAACGGAACACATAATATAAAAATTTTACCTGTAAATAAAATTTGTATTATGTTTCCTAAGACGTCCGAAGTCCAAACAATGTCTTCCTGGTGGTACACCATACCACATTCGTTTTCTATTATGAGCCGAACAATGACACAAAATGGTGGCTCGCTCTCTGGTTCCTAAGTTAGTTCCAGGTTTGGCCACGAAGGGCGCTAAAAGCGAGGAAGTCACGTGACGGAAAGTAGCGAAATCTAGCGACAACGCAAGGAAACGAACGATGTACTCTCATAATATTGGACTTCGGACGTCTTAGGAAACATAATACAAATTTTATTTACAGGTAAAATTTTTATATTATTTATTATTTTATTATAATTATTATTTAATCAATGTTTAAAAATGATTGAAAAATCATTCATTGGTTACGATAGTTCGTAAAAATATTGGATGACACTCAACTGTCGCCTCCAAGACAGATATAGAAAAAAAAAATTGAATTGGTTAGGACGAGGTCTGGTAGCTTAGTGGTTAAACATTGCCCCTGTGAGGCAAAGATCGCGGGTTCCATCCCCGCCTAGAACAATTCCATTTTTTTAATTTAAATCGATTTGTTTATCTTTAGTTAAGTACCCAACTGAACAGAGAATAATTGCTTTCAAATTTCATTAACTTACCGGAGTTTTATCCTTATCGAACTTCCCGGGGAACATCTTCTCCATATCAGCTGCAGTAGGCGTCTTATCACTGTCTTCCTCTCTCTCATTTTCATTCCTATCCAAATTTATACTATTCAAATTGGTCTTCAACTCCAAAGGCTTAAGGTTCCTTTTGGTCACCGTCTTCGGCTTAAACGGTATGCCTTTAAAACCCTCAGTTTTTGGTTCAATGATAGGGTTAAGTTTAGGGGTTGAGGAAAACTTTGGTTCGGGTTGCATGGCTAGTTTAGTTAAATTACTCAACATTTGTGGTCTAGATTTAGGTATTGTAGGTTCTTTAAGATCATTGTCGATAGGGGTTATATCTTTGGGGACTGGGGTTGTTGGGCTGTGGTTTTCGGGGGTTATAGGGGCTGTGGGGGTGCGGGAATTATCGAAGTTGAGGCTTTGGACGCTGTTAGGGGTCGCCGCGTTATCGCTGTTTGTGAGGCTTTGGGTCATTTCTTCCATTTGCTGGCGGAGATCGAACATCTGAGGAGTTGGATTGAGAGATAAGATCGGAGTGTCTGTTTTGTAACGTTAAAAAAAACTAAATATACCCAGGCTAAAAAGTATGTGTAATTCCAGATTGTCTATCCCTGTACCAAATTGCAGACGTGATTATATAAAAAACCTTCAAATATATTCACAAACTTTCTTATGTATAATAAATTACTATCCTATTAATATTATAAACGCGAAAGTGTGTAAGTATGGATGGATGGATATTTTTTACGTGCGGCAAATCCCCACGGATACCCCCCCTCCCTTTGTCGGACTCGAACCGACTAAACCGCACGCCGTCTGTGGGTCGATGTGCTAGGCCGAAGGTGAGGTTGTCTCCCGACATATCCCTCGCACCCCGGCTGACCCAGGGCCATTCCTCTCGGTCTGGCCCTCTTCGGCAGGGTGGACCGCGCGGTCCCCGACTCGGCCCCGGTATTGGGGGGGGCCGCCGCCGTGGCCTGCTTCTGCTAGGGTGTCGGGCGGCTCCACCCGTCACCCTCAGGCCCGCGCTCATGGGGGGCGGAGGTCGGTTTGCGCCCTCCGACGCCCGAATCGCCTTCGAGCGCGGGCAGCGATATCCGCGAGCCTTTCTCGCTCGCTGCGCAGTATGGATGGATAGATGGATGTTTGTTACTCTTTCACGTAAAAACTACTGAATGGATTTTAATGAAACTTTACAATAATATAGCTTATAAAATTTATACCGGTAACCCATATTATAGCGATAACCGACATCAACGCGGGCGAACCCGTGTGCAAAGGCTACTGTATAATATTACTGTTAGTAATTTAAGATTAAAAGTTTGTCAACATATTTGAATGTTTTTTACACCACACCAAAAAAAAAAAACATGACTATATGTAGTGTACCCGGTGTACTACCAAATTTTCAGAAGGCAAGCCGGTGGATATGTTAAAGTAAACCGGCAGGAATCGCGTTATAGGCAACCTTCGCCATAGATCTAAACGACTTACCTGTCGGGTAGAGTGGTCTGACAGCGTGTAGTCATCCTCGTCGAGGTCTTCCAATACCGCGATATCAGAATTGTTGTTCACTGACAGGAGAGATGCCAGCGACTGCATATCTTCATCCCTGTGACCAAATATCATTTTCAAATGATTTATTTACTTAATTTAATATTATATTAGTAATTTCTTGACATGACTGTAAAATTTTGACGTTCATATGTGCTCTTTATGTGCCTAAACTGAATAAACGAAATTGATTCTTTGATTCTTTGATTGATTCTATCATTATATTAATAAACTGACAAACACTGCCCAATTTTTGAAGTGAAAACTTCTTTAGCGGCGTTGGATGGGTAAAAAGTGTTAAACTCGCGTCAGGATCGCTTGACCTTTGAACCGTAACCGACGACTGACGTCATACAATATTACAGACTGTCTATTTTGCAAAATTCGATAAATAGCTTCGTAGCTTAGCGGTTAGCGCTTCGACCGTAAGTCATTATGGTGTCAGATCGTACCGGGTTCAAACCTGGCCTTCTGACACTTTTTGTGATTATTTTTTCTTTTTGTAATCTATTACTTTTTGTGATTATTTTTTTTTTATTTTGTAATTTATTAATTTCTTCTGACAGAAAATTAACAGAAAATTAGTGATAGGTTCTATGATTGGCGCTATATTATAGGTATAGTATGGTATGGTATGTTCTTTTTATCTTTTACTATGTATATACCGAAGAAAGAAAGAAAGAAAAAGTTTTCAACAAAGCAACCCGTCTTTTTTTGTAAAGAATTTTTAAATCAAAATTACTAATATTCCCTCTAACCCCTCCAGCAAAGCTTAATTGCTTGTGTTAGTAGTGGGTTCATGGTGGTAGTGTAATGGCCAGTATTCGAACCTGGGACCTTTCGATTGTAAGGGCGACTCCTTAACCATTTAGCTAAATCGGGGCACATATCTTGGACTTAAGTCGTGAGAGAAACGCAACCCTGGCGCACGCCCCCCCCCCCCCCCCCCCCATACTGAAGGCGAGTCGGGGACCACGTGGTCCCCCCTCCCGAGGACGGCCAGACCGAGAGGAATGGCCCTAGGTCAGCCGGGGTGCGAAGGATATGTCACTAGACAACCTCACCTTCGGCCTAGCACATCGACCCACAGACGGCGTGCGGTTTATTCGGTTCGAGTCCGACATAACCTCCCCCTTCGGCTCCGAAGGGGGGGGGGGTGTCCGTGGGTACTTCCCGCACGTAAAACGCGCCCCGCGCCCCGTGCTTATCCTCTAAATACATCCAAGAAAGATTATTCATACAGGGTGGACTTTTACTACACATATTGAGAACTTTTCTACTTTTTTCACAGTAGTTATAATTGATTTAGAACCTGAATACGGCATGTTGAACCTTTGACGATACCGTAAGGCGAAAGCGGTCAGTTTTACTAATAAATACTGTGGAAAAGTACAAGTGTGTTCTCAGCATGTGTAACACACATGAAACGTGTACTATGCGTATAAATCCCGACATACCTATGAAATAATAAATAATTAACGTGATCGGAGCTCTGTGGTCTGCAGAGCTCACTGGAGAGTTTTTGTGCTGTCAGTGGGAAGACTAAAGGCTATTTCTGCTTTGTCATCTGCACTGAAGGCACAGAAACTCTCTGTGTTTACAGGGTCGGCAGCACGAGTGTGACTCCCCTGGTGTTGCACACGTCCATAGGCCACGGTAAGCACTTTCCATCATTGGGCCGTGTGTTCTCTGCCACTTAAGTTGTATAAAAAAACCATGGCCCTAAGTTGGTCGTATAAGCAAAATTTCGGATGTTTATGGCTCCATTGGTCAGTATTCTCTCGTTAAGGAAATGGGTATGGACCACGGAAGGCTTAAAGAAGAAAGGGGAAATAAAATTCCAGGCGGGTGAAGCCGTGGGCATCAGCTCATCTGATTTATGAGTAAATAAATGCCCGGTTCACATTATTCCAGTTCAGTAATCCAGCGAATCAACCCAAGTCCGGTGCCGGTGCTGGACTGGATTGTAGTGTTTACGTTATTCCAGTGTTTTAAACGCACTTGAAGTTCCACTGAATCCAGTTCAGTACGGGCACATTCCAGTGACGGTTTCATAATTCTAGAAGCATTCTGGTAAAGGATTCGCTTCACTGGCTGCGCTGGAGCTATTCTACTCTGAGATGCTACTCTGTGATGTGAACCAAGAATTTTCCAATTTTCATATGACTATAATCCGCACGCTGAATGATGATCCCTATGACAGTTCGTTAGCGCTTAACATTGTACTGACGTCCTATCACATCAAATCCTTTAGAGGTCCATTAAAAAGACGAAAAAATCATAATTGTGTACAATTGTAAATTATAAAAATGAATATTAAGACATTATTACGTAATGTTCGGAAATAATAGAAAAAAACTCAATGCAAATGTACATGGTACGTACTGCAAAAGTTACGTCGTCAAGCTGTTATCGACTAAGAAGGGACACATCGATAAACAAAATTTCGATAATTTGTTGGAAATATAAAACAAATGCTTTGAGTTTGTATTTTATTTATATCACTCTGAATCTGATACAGGGTCAATCGGATCTTCAAAATCTGAGTCTGAACTGCAGCTATCCGTGACGTTTATTATTAACGGTTGGTCAATGATATTGTCGTATTGTACATCTCGATCCCAGTCTTGTAAGCAAATTATCTTCGTTCTTTCGACCACTTTTCGCCAATCGTCAGCTGTCACTTGAGCGCAAGCTTCTTCCAACAAAACCATCATTTTATTTGCCGTGAATGGCGGAGTTGCATAGTAGTCGTAGTCTTTTTTTCAAAATAAATAAATATTGCTTATTATGTTGAATGACCTGGCTGAATGACATGACATTTGCCTGAAAAAACAGTATTTTATCGAAATTGTTTCGCATAACTAATACAACTGTCAGTTGAAACGTCATAGGAATCATCATTCGGTGTGCGGAGTATAAAAGAGATGGTTGATATATAACGTCACTATGATAAAGTCACTGTGATCTCAAGTCCAACTGTCACTCACTCAACTCATGTACTCCCGTCACCGCCGCAATAGTAGCACACTACTTCCGTACCTTGTGAGAGGCTATTTTCAAAGGCAGGTAACAACCTGACCGAAAGACGTACAAGGCTTGGTGTACGAAAATTACAGCAGCTTTTGTTTTTGAATTCGAACTATGAAATATAAAATCATCTAAACAAATAATTTAAATACTGTAAATAAGTATTGAAATCATTGTAAAAGTGATAAAAATAATAAACACGCCACACGAGTTGAAATTATAAACCGTTATTCGATTACTTCATGTAAAATCTCTTTGTACGATTCGTAATACATTTTTTTTTGTAAAATTTACATAAATGACATGAATAAAACTAAAAATTAAAATTGTTGAGATCTGTGTGACAGTCCTGAGCCTGTAAAAGTCTGAAGGTTATTTCGGATCACATAATCACATCGAGTCGTAAAGTTTGTGTTAAATAGTGACGGGAGTGATCGAAGCGACAAAATCACGATTGATTTACCATACCACCTTTTTTTTTTCTTTTTTTTTTACGTGCGGGAAATCCCCACGGATACCCACCCCTCCGGAGCCGGAAGGGTAGGTTATGTCGGACTCGAACTGACTAAACCGCACGCCGTCTCTGGGTCGTAGTGCTAGGCCGAAGGTGAGGTTGTCATGCGACATTATCTCTCGCACCCCGGCTACCACTGTGACTTTTGAGGAAAAATAACGTCTTCGAACATCTATCTCTATCTATAGACTATGCTTACATTACAATTTTAAAGTTGTCTCTTCTAGAGGTACAACTCACAAAAAATCACGGACGAAAATCCGCGGGAACAGCTAGTATTAAGAAGTTGTCTGTTTGTTTGTCTGTAATGTTTCCAACTACGACTCGCATATATATCCACGCGATGTGAACCAAACGATATCTCGTTCAAAACTGCGACAACGCCATCTAGGCATCGCGGGCGAAGCTTCAATAAACGTAAACAATCTTGATATGACTTTAAAACATGTTTTATTTCAAAACTCAAGTTTATTAATATTTTTCTGTTTATTAAATCATTTTAAAGATTAAATACCGAAATCGAACCACTAGATAATCAGTTAAATTGGCCTAATATATAATTCTAAACCCCTACAACTAACCCTCATTCCCTAACTTCACTTGGGACACACTTCGAACCACCGTTGCACCCCTTTAACTATTATTTTTTTATCCCACTGATGTGGCAGACAAGCACACGGTCCACCTGATGTAAAGTGGTTTACGTGGCCTATGGACGTATGCAAAACCAGGGGACTCACACTCGTGCTGCCGACCCTGTAAACACAGAGTTTCTGGGCCGTCAGTAATGTGTTACTTAATATAGCGTTATTAAGAACTTATTATAATAACTTATATGCGTTATTTAAAAGATTTTGACATAAACGATGACTGCTCCCTGGGATAGTAGCGTGATGACATCATCACGCTACTATAGGCGTACTACACGCTACTACGTATAGAGTTATGGACTATGTCATTCAAATGTGGTTTAGTACATCCAGACGATATTGCTATCGAAACCGTGTCAAAATTTTTCGTTACGAAACGACTATTAAATCAGCCGTTATAAGGAAGTGATCAATTGGACGATATGACCTTGACCTTCGAACTAAAAGAATAATATTGACAGAATGTATAGAATTTGCGAGTGATGCCGCATTAAGTAATACTACTAAAGAAGTAGATGGAGGTAGGACACAACGGTATTCCCGTCCTAATTGTGCAGTCCGACTGGGGAAGTACCTCCGCCCTATAGAATACCGCGGCCATAATAACCTCAAGTTGTGTTCCAGCGGTGTGTAGGGTAGCCAGAGCTCACTGGAGAGTTTTGTTCTGTCAGTGGGAAGACTAAAGGCTATTCCTGCTTTGTTTTGTACACTGACGGCACAGAAACTCCCTGTGTTTACAGGGTCGGCAGCACGAGTGACACTCCCCCGGTGTTGCACACGTCCATAGGCCACGGTAACCACTTTCCGTCAAGTGGACCGTGTGGTTGTCTACCACCGATGTGGTATTAAAAAAAGTACCATTTCGCTTGCACTCGTGCGTACACAGAGTTCTATACATTCCGTCTAAGTTATTTTTTTAGTCGTGAGACCACGATTAAATTATTATATCCCAACACTCACGTGGCCTGCCCCTCCCTCAACAACACGCAGTGAAGGGTGAGGTGTATCGTCGCCGCCACAACCTTCTGCGTCGTGGGCTCGAGCGCGAGCGAGAGCGTTCGCTGCGAAGGCTCCAGGCTCGCGAACTTGCGCATGTTCAGCGAACACACCGCCAGGCGGCGTCGCTTGCCTGTTACTGATACCTGCGAATGAACAATATTGGTTTTCGAATACATATATATATACTCACGCCACTAAATCCCCTAAAGCGTAGGCAGAGACTATGATTTTCGGTCCCACGTAATAGAGGCAGCGACAGATCAAGAGTTCTGACCGCCCTAGGCTAATTATGAGGACGCGCCCCCGCCAGGTGTGTTACGGACGGCCTAAAAGTAGTGAGAAGAGTAGTAGTGTGAAAATGTTTAAATTTCGAATTTCCTATACAAAATGAAGTCAAATTTACTCTCGTTATTGCGAGGCGGATTAAACAAAACTCGCACTAGGTACTCTGTTGCCAGCTCACCCACTCGCTCGACCACCGACCGATTCGAGTAACAAGTCAGTGTTTGATGTACGCGCGCTTTTGAAAATTTCTAAATTTATTGTTATAACTAGTGACTTTCAAGTGATTTAATTTTAGTGTTTTGTTTCGGTCTAGTTGAAATATGTAGGGTAGATGCAATGATGGTAGATTAGTGCATGCGCAGACACGATTTCACCGGGCGCCCCCTCCCAATCCTCGTGCCCTAAGCTGCAGCCTAATTAGCCTAAGGGTTAATCAGGCCCTGAATAGAGGGCGAGCCTCTTGCCGTCTTGCGGGCACTTTATCTTGGGCTATGTGCTTTACGGGCGGATGGATAACAGCCCTTTACTAAATATTAAATCGGTTCGAGCGAGATTCGAATCCGCGATCTTTCTCTTATAGGGAGAATACTCTGTCCACTGAGCTGCCAAACCATGTCCGAATCCATCTAAATTTTACTTATATATCCGTTTTTGAGACGATAGTGGAGCGATCTATCGACACTCTTACTATCGGGACCAGTGAATGATTTTACAATAATTTTTATTCGAATACTCCGCCCAAACAATTAGATGAATTCTTTTTAAGCAATTAAGATTTCATCGAAATTCAAGACATTGTTGAAAATTACAGAAAGAAATAGAGTTGGAATGAACGTGTTTTCCTCTTCTTACAGTCCTTCAAACGGGGCGTGAAAAAGCATCTATCAACGCCGTCAAGGACCACCATTCTAAGGCTAATAACATCAGAAATGGTATATATCTCCTTGACAGCACCTAAGCTTTTTACTGTATAGTGTGATGCAGTCAATTGAAGAACCAAATATAAGAGAAAAAAAAGATAAAACTATTTAAATCGAACAATTTAGGAAAAAGCGGGAGAGTGTCGGTAGACAGGTCCACCATTGCTCCAGCGACAATACTTTGGTGAGCACCTCGGCTTAAAATCCCAAGGGGGAGTTCCAGCCAATGCGTGGGCCGGTTTCGCGGATTTACAGCAATACCCGCGAATGGCCCTGCCCGCCAATATCTCCAGGACCCAAGACAACCTCACCTGCGATGCACTTGCTAAATATAGGATGAGGCTCTGGCGTATATACTCAGTCCGCAGAAACGGCAATAGGCCCGCCAACTATTACGTAAGGTTAACAAAGTGACTGGTCAAACGTAGGCGTAATAAATGCCTCTATCTACACTCTATTACCCTAGATTATATCGCCTCCTAAAATCCAGTCACACTTCGTGGCCGAAAAAGCACACGCTTGGCGCCATTTGTCTTTTTCTGTAGTGATGACGTGTTTTTATGAAATTATCATTTCATTGAGCTTTCCTATTTATTTATTATTTAAAAAAAAATACTTTTTTTTCACAAAAAAAAATTAGGGACCAGGGACTTTCGGCTTTAGGAGCGTTCCCGTTGCACCCGGTATAGAATAAAATTGAATTTTGAGCGACCGGTAGGACTGAACTGGGACTATGGGAAATTCCCTGTTAACCCAGTAGTGGGCCATTTTGGTACGACCATGGGTAAACGCTTTTTTATGAGAATGGCCTGCTGGTCGGATGTTGGGACGGGACACAATCAGCACACGGCATTTCAATCTAAATTTCACAACACAACACGAATGTGAATGTAATATTAAACTCAATTTTCAATTATAGTTTTTTTTTTTCAAGAATATAATAGTATTATTTGCAACAATACAATATAATGCCTCTAAAGGAGACCACGCCGCGGCCAAGAAACTTATTTCGTAACGCGTACTCTATATAAGTTAATATTAACTGCAAAGGCAAACTGCAACAATACAATGTAATGCCTCTAAAGGAGACACATCCAAAAATTGAGTCGTTTCGACAACAACTCAGTCTATGATTTTCGTGTAGTTAGCGTTAGCATAGTCTTACATAGTTGATCAGTGAACAAACGATAGTCTGAATATAAATCGAGCAACGCCATCTAGTTTCGAAATAGTAACTAAAGAAGCCTCACCATCACAGGTTACCTAAATATTTTTAGAATAGATGATTCACTTTAAATAATCAACTTAGAGTACGCACCACGAAATAAGTACCTTGGGCGCGTTGTGGCTAACGCAATATGTATTGTTGCCAGTATCGTAGTTTTATTTTACCACTTTTGCCAGATCTTTGTTGGTAGCACTACATAAGAGTCAGTGCAGTGACAATTAGTGATTCTTCTTCTGATGAACTATCTATTTATTTTGCGTAGCCCAGTAGGCAGATTAAATGAGAATTCTTTAGAAATTTGGAATGATCTCAAAGGTTAAGCTTCCTAAACTTTTAACATGGTAGGAATTTCAGTTCCATCTGAACTGAACGTTTGTTTTCTAAATAGAAAATCATCCATTTTCTATTTAGAACAAACATACATTTGAATGAAATTCTTCGAGGTTATATGTGTATTACAATTAGCAACACAAACAACAAACTAGAGGTGAGCGTTATTTAACGTAATCGGTTTCAGTAACTAGTTACGAGGCTGATAATCGTGTAACTAGTTTCGTAGACACAAATGTACCGATTATTTTACGTACGCAGTTCACACTCACACACGCGTTAGCGTTTCGTTCAACAGAATAATATTAGAATGATTATGGTTACACGTTATAACCAAATAACGTTAGACGACTCGGACAACGAGAGTAAAGGATAGGTATGGCTTACACGCAAGATAAAAAGAGAAGGCAATATAATAATAATAAATTTTTATTTTCATATGCCCATGCAAATATATAATTATGCAATTGGAAAGAATTTAAGTTCATTAAACGCAAAACTAACCAACACTACTATATACAGAAGTAACTAGTTACAAAAATAATCGGTACAAAACTAACCAACACTCTACTGTATACAGAAGAAACAAGTTACAAAAATAATCGGTGTAAAACTAACCAAACTCTACTGTATACAGAAGTAACTAGTTACAAAAATAATTGGTACAAAACTAACCAACACTCTACTGTATACAGAAGTAACAAGTTACAAAAATAATCGGTGCAAAACTAACCAAACTCTACTGTATAATACAGAAGTAACTAGTTACAAAAATAATCGGTACAAAACTAACCAACACTCTACTGTATACAGAAGTAACAAGTTACAAAAATAATCGGTGCAAAACTAACCAAACTCTACTGTATACAGAAGTAACAAGTTACAAAAATAATTGGTACAAAACTAACCAACACTCTACTGTATACAGAAGTAACAAGTTACAAAAATAATCGGTGCAAAACTAACCAAACTCTACTGTATAATACAGAAGTAACTAGTTACAAAAATAATCGGTACAAAACTAACCAACACTCTACTGTATACAGAAGTAACAAGTTACAAAAATAATCGGTGCAAAACTAACCAAACTCTACTGTATACAGAAGTAACTAGTTACAAAAATAATCGGTGCAAAACTAACCAACACTCTAGTGTATACAGAAGTAACTAGTTACAAAAATAATCGGTGCAAAACTAACCAACACTTTACTGTATACAGAAGTAACTAGTTACAAAAATAATCGGTTTTGAAACTAGTTACTCATATCTATGAAACTACTTATAACCGATTACGCCTAGCGATGCCCGATACGTATCGATATTTTGGTGTATCGATACAACACCATGCGATATTTCGATATTTTGTATCGATACACATCAATACGATATGTGGAGATATCGTATCGCTTCTCGGGTATATCGCATCAAAAATATCGTATGACTTAACTCTTAAGTAATACATAGTTGTTCAATCAAATGTTTAAAAAGAGAAAAGCTGAACGGTAGATACCTTCAAAAAGTAATAAGTTATTTTTGTTAGACTGTATTGATTACGATTACCTAGTTCATTCGAAGCGTCTCCAAATTTAATTGTATTACTACTATAATGGCTTCACCTATCAAATCTAGTCTTTGGTATATTTTTTTTCGAAAACGTTGAAATAGTTCACCTACTAGCTATTTCTACCATATTTGACCCAAGATTTAAAAAATATACTTTTCTGATGCTCTGTCATGTGCCAAGGCAATAAGCGATATAAACGATATATTAAAAAGTACTGTTCAATCCAGTTCGACATCAACAACTATTGAAAATATTGGAGAAACGTATATTTCGTCAAACCAAGGCATATGGCAGTTTCATAACCAATTGACGACTGAATGTTACCAAAGGTTACCTACAGAACAAGATATGGATGATATATTTAAACAATATCTCCGAGAACCGTTGTTAGATCAAAAATCAGATCGTTTTATATACTGGTCAACAAGAACTGCAGCTTGGCCAGATCTTTCAAATTTAGCGTTAAAATATTTGTCAGTAGTTGCAACATTAGTGCCGTCAGGGCGATTGTTTTCTTCAGCTAATAATACGCTTACAGAAAATCGCAATAGGTTGGATCCGCAACGATTATCAAAATTATTATTCCTTAAAAGTTTAGATAAAAAATTTTGGCAATTATAATTTTATACTATATAGATAGACTATAAAATTACAATTGTAATTTTCTGTGTAGGTAACTGTACAAAAAACTAGTGTGACGAATATAAAAATTATATATATACTGTAAATAAATTAGAGTTTGAATTTTTGATACGATATTAATACGATATTAACAATATCGATACAAAGCCATACGATAATATCGTGTATCGATACATTCAGTTACGATACATTACGATGCAAAATATCGATACAAAGTCAAATATCGGGCATCGCTAATTACGCCCAAAAGACGTTACGATACGACCCACGACTACAACAAACGTGGACTTACTGGACTTCCTCAAGCAAGTAAGTTATAAGATAAATTAAGAAGCTCCATGCAATATTTCTATTGCAAGAACTTGCACAAAAATAAACAAGCTTATGAAACGCTTGCAACACGAATTAAACTTGTTCCTCACACTATATGTACCTGCCGATGTAACGAAACCATAGCGCGATTCAGAAAAAATTAAAAATACGCCATCTAGCGGACTGATGAACTAACTCGGTGCAAAATGTTCCTACGTTTAGAACAACGCCATCTAGCGGACAAGAGGTAAACTAGTTTGGCGTACTATAACTACTTTGTATCGCTTATCTTCAAAACATGTGTTTGAAGTGAAAGTATATTGGTACCCCATTTGTACTCGTATTAAGAGATTCTGGCCTTTGAAGTACTTTAAAACAAACAAAAGTCCACATAAATCAGGGCATTCTTTTCTTATGGTTACGTGCTCAAAGGGTAAAAAAGAAACCTTATTTCGGCATCCGTATCCAAATGGTAAGAACGTAACCCAAATATGATTGTATGTACTATCGCCCAAATTTCACCAACTATGATCTTCGTCTCCATGTAACAAGGGGCAAGCCTATTGCTGTCAAGTGTGCACTCTTTTATGGTCGGATGGAAAACAGCCCTATTCTTTAGTCGGCTTCTACGACACCAATGGGAAAGGATGGGTTGGCAATATTCTATTCCACCGGGAACCAACCGGGAAGCTACTAACGATGTACTTACATCCTCTAAAACGAAGGTCCAGTCCTTATCCTCCAGCTCGTTGGTGCGGGAGTCCTTGAAGAGAGTCACAGCCACGGTGCGGTTCTCGGGAACTGTGTATATAACTGTGCCTCTGTGGAAATGCAGTAAGTAACATTAATTCATGCGTAATGGCATGTATAGGAGACCCCAGTCATACTAAATTTTGTCGCGTACGTGGCAGACACGCACACGGCCCGCCTGATTGGAAGTGGCCACCAGGGCTAATGGACTTCTGCAACACCAGGGAGTCACTCGCGCTGCCGGCCCTGTAAAAACTTTCTAAAACCCTTTTTAAATAACCCCATATTGCAATTGCTTAGAAAAACCACAGCATCCCATCCCAGATGAAGTCACCTGCTAACCAGCAACAAGTTGTGATTCAAGCGTTGTCGTGTCGGGGGACTTCGAATCATTCCGATAACATGTCAGAGTGCTTTATCTATTAGGGTCAATCCCACTGACCTCAATAACTGCTGGACTGGCTATTCCATAAAAAATTATAGCTTACTTTTTGTGTCGATTTGAAGCGCCACCGTGAGCGTACTGAGAACTAATTAGTTTTCAAATGGACGTTGCTCGTTGGTTTTATTTATGCGTTTACCTTAAAAAAATTCTAAAATGGCCATTGATTAAGATAGAAAAAAGTGAATGCTCAGGTGGGACTCGAACCCACTATCTTTCCCTTACAGGGGGAATGCTCTGACCACTGAGCCACCGAGCCACACCTGAAGATATCCAAATTCTCCTATACTACCGTCTTAGGGCGATATTGTTAATTTGATTCATAAGACCCATCGTTTATATTAAACTAGCTGTTGCCCGCGGCTCCGCCCGCGTGGATGTCGGTTATCGCTTAGTGTTGATCCGGCGCTATTGAGCATTAAATTCGCCTCTCTACTCAATCCTTTACTGCATTCTATTTGATTCTATACTCGCCTCTCCACTGGCTCTTTAGTCGCATATCTACTCGCCCCTGTAGTCGACTCTATACGACTTTCGATCTTTACACGCCTATCCACTCGTCCCAATAACAATTTCTACTCGCCTCTCCACTCGCTTTTATATTTGGTTCGCTACTCGACTATGTCCGTTCCGAAGCTCTAATTTACCTTTGTACCAAATTTCATGAGGACATCTTAAAAGAAATTCTTACTATTTATGCCATATTCACCGCCTTTTTTGTGCCATTGAAAATGAGAAATTTTAATCCCATAGCCCTAGCAAGCTCTAAACTATCTCTGTACCAAATTTCATCAGGAAATCTTCTAAAACGATAAACTTTTATCCCAAGGCCCTGGTCCCCCCCCTTCTTCCCCCCTTTTCGCGATAAAAGGTAGCCTATGTCCGTTCCCAAGCTCTAAACTATCTCTGTACCAAATTTCATTAAGAAATCTTCAAAAATGAAAAACTTTCATACCAAGACCCTAGTCCGCCCCCCTTCTACCCCCCTTTTCGCGATAAAAGGTAGCCTATATCCGTTCCCAAGCTCCAAACTATCTCTGTACCAAATTTCATCAGAAAATCTTCAAAATTGACAAACTATCATTCCAAGGCCCTAGTCTCCCCCTTCTACCCCCCCTTTTCGCGATCAAAGGTAGCCTATGTCCGTTCCCAAGCTCTAATCTACCTCTGTACCAAATTTCATTAAGATATCTTCAGAAATGATAAACTTTCATAAAAACTTTCATCCCCTATTTCCCCCCCTTAAACCCACTTTCTCGTGATAAAAGGTAGCCTATGTCCGTTCTCAAGCTCTAATATACCACTGTACCAAATTTCATCAAGATCGGTTCAGCGGTTTAGGCGTGAAAGCGTAACATACAGACAGACAGACAGACAGAGTTACTTTCGCATTTATAATATTAGTATGGATTATCGATACCAAGACAATTGTAGTCCATCACTAGTATGAGGTACTCGATAGTTTTACTCCAGAACGAGTAAAAATCAACGAGTAAAAAACAACCACAACTAGAAGGCTCACATCTAGCCAGCTCAAAAGAATTAAATAAAAGTAATTTCCTTCACCGTGAATGTTCAGTGAATACTGAACGGTTTCTATCACTCGATAGATAAATGGGCGGACGAAAACCCGTGCGGTGAGATTTACTCGACGTGTTAGCTCGATCGAGTAAAACTCTATGTGAATACTCAGCTCTAGTTCCAAGTGCACTCACTAGCGCGTGCCGCAACTATCAGCGCCAATAGCAATAGCGTCGGTAGCTTAGTGGTTTAGGAGTCGGCCTTACGATCGAGAGGTCCCGGGTTCGAATCCTGGCCATTACACTACCGACGTGAACCCACTCCTAGCACAAGCAATTTAGCTTAGTTGGAGGGGTTAGAGGGAATATTAGTAATTTCGATAATTTCGGTTGCTAATATTCTTTAAAAAAAAAAGTCAGTTTTCAATAGGACACAATATATATGGGTACCGATCACCAGTCCAGCTAGTACTATTATACGTCAGTGGTCAATTCCCGCGCACGGCCCCTTCTTCGCTTTCAATGATCTTTTCACCCGTGGATAAGAGTCAAATTGGTTTGTAATATGTTGCCTCAAAAAGCCGCTTCGCACAGCTACTGTTTCAGTGGAAATTGACCATAAAATAAGAACAGGCGCAAGTTTTGTCGATCTTTTGTCATTCTTAACTTAATGAACTCATGTAGAATATACTGCTTCCGGGCTGTTTGGCCGTGGTCCATATGAAAAAGCGTTTCAGACGTTTCGTCGATCACTGCGGTCGACATCTTCAGTGGCGCAGGTCCAGGCAGCAACGCAAGTTTAATATGGACCAAACAGCCCGAAAACAGTATATTCTACATGCAATGCCGGCCGTGAAAGCCTAAAGACTTATATTAATGAACTCAGTTTAATTATTTATTTTATCTACTCTGATACTATAATACAAAGATTATAAAATTGAAATCAAAACTCTTATGACAAACATTACGCACAGGCCAAAAAAAAGTTTTATTACGATACAGGTCTTGTATGGACACCTATATCATAAAATAACTTTTTAATCATAACGATACACCTATACAACCTACATCTGGACTGAACCTCTACTTTAAAAAAAACGGCCGATTAAGAAGAAAAAAAAAAGAAACGCGCATGTGCAATCGATGTTTGCGCCTTGGCTTGGCGTCAACTTTTTTTTTACATTTATATTAAATAAAGTTTGGTTTTGTTTGTAAAATAAATTAGTTTATGTATTATAGTATGAGTATGAGAGTAGATAAAGTAGTGTATGACACTGTACATAACTTGGTCTTATAACACTCGTGTGATACAATAAAAAAACTCGCCTACGGCTCGTTTTTTTAAAACAAACTCGTGTTATAAGAACCCTTATTATGCAACAGTATCATAAACTACTATTAACTACAGGAAAAAATCAACTTATACAAAACAAGCGAGCGCAACTTACTTGAGCGGGTCCTTCAAAGATGGCTCCCACTCTAAAGGGTCTGTGATGACGCGCCGCGACCGCCGGGTCCATACCACGCTTAGTTTGTTAGGTTTCCTGAAAATATTGAACAAATCTATTTAATATCTTTGAAGATTTATACATGTGCAGGGTCTAGATGTCACCCGCATATGGTGCAGAATATTCCATCAAGTATCAAGCGGTTCGGTGACTTTGGCCTTTGCCACACCATTAAGACCTGGACTTCCTCACCAGCTCACGTGTTTCCTTCTTCCAACAGTCCCGGGTCCTTTAAGCGGGGCGTGAAAAAGCATCTGATTTGGCCAGCAAACTGTAGGCCAATATAGAAGTAAAACTAAAGTAGTTCCATTTCGCTCGCACTCTTTGTGTGGCCGCACAAGTGTAAGCGAAATAACACTATTTTAGTATTACTTTACGCGGCTTCGAACGCCAGTTCTATACGTTCTGTTTATATGATTCTTTTAGACTGAGACGCGTATTTCGAACCGTCTTTTGCGATGCATTTTGTTGGCATACCTACTGTGTCTATGAAGTATAATACCGTTTAACAATAAATACCGCGTGGTTCTCGGCAGAGTAGAATTTGGGCCACCCCTTCTCTTCCCATGCGGTGTCGTACAAGGCGACTAAGGGTTAGGGCTGGTTAACTTTAACATCAGACAGATATGTACAGCCCAAGCTAAGCCTCAGATGCATGGCTCGAGTCAACAATAGTGCCCGGAATACGGCAATAGACTCACCCCCTATTACGTGGGACCGAATACAGATTAGTGAAATGTGGGTGTTAATTCACCTCTGCCTAACCCTCTGGGGATAAAGGCGTGATTGTATGTATGTATGTTTGTAACAATAAATAATTTGCAATCCATCTAGCAGTTATTAATGAGACATGGGTACAACCCCTACTGTGACATTTAACTCGTTCATTAGACACAGCGGTCATATCGATATGCCGGGACATTACCGCTTCAAACACGTGAGCGGATCCCCATCCGGTCGATGGAATTCGGCACGGGCGGTTAAGATTATAAGTAGAATTAACTAACTTTTATACTCTCACGTTCCATGATATATAATTAAGAGAACGGGAATTAACGCGATCATGGTATAGGTACTTACATACCTTTGATTGCCTGACGTTTCGACCAGGACCAGGATTCTGCTAATTTTAAGAAATAACAACGCCACTGTCATACCTCTGGCATTGCATAAAATGTCATTAAATTTTAGACTTTATGGCTGAGTCTTACGGTCTAAAATGAAAAGAGAAAGAATTTATAACATTTTTCATTCAATCTTCAAGATTGTCATTTAATTTTAGACTTTAACTGCATGGCGATGAAGTCTAAAGTTAAATGGCATTGGTTACAGGGTCTGTGGTAACGCAGTGGTTTTGCAATGAAAAAAATAATTGCAGAATCAGGGCCCAGGTTACACCGGCCGTGGAATGTAAGTACCTATACCATGATTACATTAGGCACGCGGTCCCCGACTCAACCCCGGCGTGGGGTGGCCGCCGTGGCCTGCTTCTGCTAGGGTGACGGGCGGCTCCACCCGTCACCCTCAGGCCCGCGCTCATGGGAGGTGGAGGTCAGTTTGCGCCCTCCGACGCCCGAGCCGCCTTCGGGCGCGTGCAGCGATGTCAGCGAGCCTCTCTCGCTCATCGCGCCGCGCCGCGAGCAGGGTGGAGAGCGTGAGCACTCTCACCCCCAGGGCCGCCACAAGCTCCCGCCTCGGCGTCTCAAACGCCGGGCACTCGGTGAGCGTGTGCAGCCCCGAGTCCACGCTCGCGTCGCAGTGATGGCACTCGGGCGTTGGCTCTACGCCCATCAGATGCAGATACCGCCCGAAGCTACCGTGCCCGGTGATAATCTGCGTCTGATTAACTGCCTAGGCAGTTGACTAAACGCCGCCATTAAATTGATGGCCTGAATGGTGTTCAGCCATTTAATTAAACGGCTAGGCAAATAGCTTGGATCGATGACTTTTAACTACTTGCCTAGCCATTTAATTAAACAGTTAGAAAAATGACTTATTTCTGCATGGATATAAAAAAAATAACCACGAAGGCTTAATGCGGGATCTACGCCCCACCCGCATTAGCCTTCTAACCTAACCTAACCAAGTCGGATTGTGTAGCTATCACAATTAACCTATCACTAATTTTCTGTGAATACACCTCTGTCAACCCCCTCGGGGATTTACTGGTGTAAGTATATGTATGTATGTATGTAATTTTCTAGCTTATTACGAGGTAGTTTTCCATCTAACGATTGGCCTAAGCATTAGCCAGCCAGGTTGTTTAATGATGTAAGAAACGAGACGGCTGTATATCATTTAGGCCGTTAATGAATGGCGGCGTTTAGTTCACTGCCTAGGCAGTTAGTTGGACGGCTGATTAAGCTAATTGGCGGCGACACACCAAAATAATTTTTTTTTTTTTTTCAATTTTTGTCTGTCTGTCCTTTTGTGCCGGCTAATCTCTGAAATGCTTGGACCGATTTTGACAGGACATTTATTGGCAGGTAGCTAATGTGATAAGGAGTAACTTAGGTTACTTTTACTATAGAAAAATTGCGTTGACTCAATACTAAGCGATGACCGACATCCACGCGGACGGAGTCGCGGGTGATAGCTAGTAAATACTTAAACTTTAACTTGCAATAGCGTTCATGTGGCATTTTGGATTGACAGTATCACTTCTATAAAGCAGTTCCCTCGAGACACACGCGATTTGTTCACGGTTATACCAGTAATACCTCTCTTCCTCACAGGTGGGCAATAGCGACCAGCCGCATGACAGCTTTTACATAAAACTGCATCGCATGGAGTTTCGGCCTATTCTATCCTTATTTCAAACCTCATCCTCCTTTTACAAGCCATTTTTTTAGCAAACCATTAACACTAGCTTTTGCTCGCGGTCCGCCTGCTTGGATGTCGGTTACAGTTATAAATTATAACCTATGTGTTATTCTTATGTATAAGCTATATTATTGTAAAGTTTCATTAAAATCCATTCAGTAGATTTTACGTGGAAGAGTAACAACCATCCATGCATACTTCCAAATGTTCGCGTTTCTAATATTAACAGGAAGTGGTAATAACATAATGAACGAATCCTCAAATTTTAAAAACATTCATCTGCTCCGGTATCTTCCCCACTCTGGAATAATCCGAGGGTGCCATTACCTCCCGAGGGGACCATTACGATAGCACTAGGTCAGCCCGGGCGAGAGAGATTTGCCGGAAGAAACCTCACCCTCAGTAATTCATGACTCAAGGCGGCGTGCGGTTTCAGTTAGTTCGAGTCCGACATAACCCCTGTCCGCCGCCCCCGGCGGAGCTATTCAAAAGGATTTCCGCAGTATAATAAAGCTGCATACTCAAAAAAACTGCTTACCATTTAGGAGAAGTCTCCAAGTCAACGCGGTGGTAGGACGCGGTGTACTGGAACTTCGCGGCACGCTTGTTGACACGCTGCAACCGCTTCCACACCGACGCCATTTTGTACCTGGAATAGTCGGCCATCTTGTTTAGAATACGATCAACATTGATATCACTACCACGGAGTTCTATTATTTATTCCAGAACGATACTGACTGAATGATGAATCTCAATTTATAACAATATGCCATTCGGTTAGGGGTATTTTGTTATTGTGTGTATTTTTGAAGTGAAAACTTCTTTAGCGGCGTTGGATGGGTCAAAAGTGTTAAACTCGTGTCAGGATCACTTGAACTTTGAACCGTAAACGAAGACTGACTTCATCCAACATTAGCAACAGATTGTTTATTTTGTTAGCTACGCTATGAAGCTTCGTAGCTTAGCGGTAAGCGCTTCGACTGTAAGTCATTATGGTTTCAGATAGTACCGGGTTCAAACCTGGGCTTCTGACACTTTTCGTGATTATTTTTTCTTTTTGTAATTTTATTACTTCTTGTGATTATTTTTTCTTTTTGTAATTCATTAATTTCTGCTGACAGAAAATTAGTGATAGGTTATATTATATATATTATAGGTATGGTATGGTTTGTTCTTTTTATCTTTTTCTCTGTATATAACGAAGAAAAAAAGAAAGAAAGAGTTTTCATTTCTGCCGGCACTCCCGGAGTGCAACCCGTCTTTTTCTTTATAAGCTTTTTATTAGCTTCACCTGTATGTTTGTATGTTTGTAACCGACTCCACCAGATTTCGTTCAAAGTTTGTAGATTTATCGAGGACCTATGACAATACTCTAATTTGATAAAATTATTCCATTTTTTAATTTGCAAAATAAGATTTTGTTAATTTATATAATTTCGTCTATAGTCATAAGGCAGAAATTTTAATTTCCAACTAGTTATCACGGAATTAATAGTAAACAAATAATAATTTAAAATTAAAAAAAACCAAGCTATTAGGTATAAATAAACCAAACTATAGGTAGAATATAAATAATAGTTTAAAAAAAAACTAAATTAATGGCTTTTTATACAGAATTGAACTAAAAAAAATAGGAAATAAGATTTAATAAATTTATATTAAGAAAAGTGTTAAAATTTGCAATAAATATAAATTAATAACAGTATAATATTTTTTATCTCCTTATGTTTGAATAAATATTTTCTTACTTTCATCCAACCCGGATGCAACAGGAGACAACGCTCCAGAACTGATTTATTATTTGTTATTGGCTACGCCCATATCAATATATCTCTGATATTAATTATTGGCGATAGTAATATGATATAGGCATAACAGTTAACAGTAGTATATCTTATCTCATACGCATGCAACACATGCAGTACTCAAGTAGTTGTTTAACTTCGATTCAGATAAAGGGGACCATTCAGAAACCGTATCTGCTGCGTGCATTGGCAGTTGGCAAGGCTGATATCTCCGAAATTCTTAAACCCGGATAAGAATCGTGATAACCCCGAACTTTGGAGCTTTTACCCCGGACAGTTAAACAATTATTTTTCCCCTTGAATAGCTGCAACTACGCGCAGGAATAGCCCTGGGTAGGGAGCAAGAGATATGTCTCCGGAAATCTCACTTCCTGCAACTTACTGTAGTAATATGAAATAATATAATGAAAAAGTGTCACTGCATTAAAGACCCTGTGGGCAACTTCCATGAACTGCACAGCATTCTGGGTTTTAAAACCTAAACTACAATTAGAATACGCCCCGGAGGCTACCCGGACGCCTTCTAAACTAGGACAAATCCGGTGAAACCCGAACGGATGGCCGCCCTACAGTTGATATGTTTGCTATAACCTTTAGAATGTTCAATTACTCCTGAGTAGCATTGGCTACTTTTTATCCTAATATGCCCATGGAATAAGGAGCAACTAGTAAAATTGCGGGGCGATGCTAGTGTGTATAAAACATGGTCCTGATTCTGCTAGAATGTTTTTTATATTAAAACCACTGCGGTACCATGACAAACATTGTAACCAGTGCCATTTAACGTTAGACTCTACTATTATACTATTAAAGTCAAAAATTAAATGACAATCTTGTAGAGTGAATGAAAAATGTTATAAACTCTTTCTCTTTTCATTTTGAACTTTAAAGCTCAGGCTTAACGTCTAAAATTTTATGACATTTCATGCAATGTCAGCGGTATGACAGTGGTGTTGTTATGTCATAAAATTAACAGAATCGGCCCAGTTGGTAACTGATATGTATACTCACAGTAGTCGCAGCTGCGTTGGTGGCGATACGATAATTTATCTGGGAGCGCGCATTATCGCCTCCCGCTGGCCCTGCGGACAAACAGACAAACTGGTTTATTGCTATGCCTTTATACCGCTTTATAAATTGTAGTAACGGAACGTATAGGCACAGATAACATAATACTAAAGTACAGATACCTCATCCCATACAAAAAAATGAGGCCATCATAACTCGGGCAATTTTACGGGCTAAATTTAAATATTAATATTCGCCACTAGATGTCAACAATATAGCCCGAGGTTCAGCTTACGTTTTACAGTAATAGCTGCTAGATGGTGGTGTACTATATTTTCAACGTTATGAAGTGTCATACATAAATGACAATATAAATAAACATAGGTAGGCACAATATTACTACTATTTATTTAAGAAGATTGACTGTGAATGATGTTAGTATAGACCGCATCTCCAAACTCGCAATCGGGCTTTTTCCACAGCGGATCTTCGCAAGAAAAAAGGGTAATACCCTCGTATGCCAGATAAGAGGGTTCTTGAGTGTGTTGATAACGAATTAGATGTCATTTTTGGAATCCATAATGGCCACCACGGTGTCCTAGCTAAATTGCAATATGGGTATGGTTTTATGGGTTTTCGAGTATGCTGAGTTCGAATTTGACGTCAGTTTTGGCCTCCAATATGGCCGCCGCGCTGTAGATAGAAAATTGCAATATGGGTATGGTTTAATAGGTTTTTGAGTATGCTGTGTGAATTTGATGTCATTTTTGGAATCCAATATGGCCGCCACGGTTTTCTAACTAAATTGCAATATGGGTATGGTCTAATGGGTTTTCGAGTATGCTGAGTTCGAATTTGACGTCAGTTTTGGCCTCCAATATGGCCGCCGCGCTGTAGGTAGAAAATTGCAATATGGGTATGGTTTAATAGGTTTTTGAGTATGCTGAGTGTGAATTTGATGTCATTTTTGGAATCCAATATGGCCGCCACGGTTTCCTAACTAAATTGCAATATGGGTAAGGTCTAATGGGTTTTCGAGTATGCTGAGTTCGAATTTGACGTCAGTTTTGGCCTCCAATATGGCCGCCGCGCTGTAGGTAGAAAATTGCAATATGGGTATGGTTTAATAGGTTTTTGAGTATGCTGAGTGTGAATTTGATGTCATTTTTGGAATTCAATATGGCTGCCACGGTGTCCTAGCTAAATTGCAATATGGGTATGGTCTTATGGGTTTTCGAGTATGCTGAGTTCGAATTTGACGTCAGTTTTGGCCTCCAATATGGCCGCCGCGCTGTCGGTAGAAAATTGCAACATGGGTATGGTTTAATAGGTTTTCGAGTGTGCTGAGTGTGAATTTGATGTCATTTTTGGGATTCAATATAGCTGCCGCGGTGTCCTAGATAAATTACAATATGGGTGTGGTTTAATGAGTTATCGAGTATGCTGAGTTCGAATTTGACGTCATTTTTGGCCTCCAATATGGCCGCCGCGCTGTAGGTAGAAAATTGAAATATGGGCACAGATAACATAATACTAAAGTATAGATACCCCATTCCTTACAAAAAAATTAGACCACCATAACTTGGGCTATTTTGCGCATTATTTTTAAATATTATTTTTCACCACTAGATGTCAACGAAATATCCCGAGGTTCAGTCTACATTTCGCAGTAATAGCTTCTAGATGGTGGTGTGCTATAGTTTGTCAAGAAGTATAAATAATTAATCTAATATTCTCGTGTCACAATGTTCGTTCCCATACTCCTCCGAAACGGCTCGACCGAAGTCTAAGAATTGGCTACTATTTATTTTACATACCCCAGTCCGCGATAACGGACATCCACGCTGGCGGAGCCGCGGGCAATAGCTAGTAATAATATAAATTACCAAAGAGGTAAAATAATATAGATCGCATCTTCAAACTTGCAATCGGGTACTTCACATTTCTTGTATGCTGAGTATGAATTAGATGTTAATCAAAGTCCAATTTATACAATATTGCAATACGGGTATGGTCTAACTTGTTTTTGAGTAGGTGTGCTGAGTACGAATTTTGTGTCATTTTTGGTGGTTATGTTGAACTCGAACCGATTAAAAACGCACACCTCATGCCAGACTAGGTATATCCAGTCGAGTTCAACATAACTGTTATCACCGGCGGCTGGCGCGGCGGCACGGCGCGGTGGTCGGTGGACATGTCGGACTCGAACTCGAACCGACTAAGCCGTCGCGGATGCACCGCGTATATGTCGAGTACGACATAAGCAATCCCGCCTTACATATGTACTTATGAACGACGTGGGACGTCGGCATACCTAGAATGGGACAAGAATATGTAAATATCGTATGTAGGTATCTATGCACCTATATACACGAATAAATATGACTAGGTTCCTACTCTCGCCATTTTGTTCCGGCACGACGAACGGCTCAAAACAAAGTGCCTCAGCCCCTTGACTTTTACATGAGCGACTGCCGTTTGACCTACTATCCTCAAGAAGCAAAATTGCACGACAGTCGCATCCATTAATCAGTGGGTGGTACGAATAGCTCAAAATGACTCAGCCCCTTGACTTTTACATGAGCGACTGCCGTTTGACCTACTATCCTCAAGAAGCAAAATTGCACTAGAGTCGCATCCATTAATCAGTGGGTGGTACGAATAGCTCAAAATGACTCAGCCCCTTGACTTTTACATGAGCGACTGCCGTTTGACCTACTATCCTCAAGAAGCAAAATTGCACTACAGTCGCATCCATTAATCAGTGGGTGGTACGAATAGCTCAAAATGACTCAGCCCCTTGACTTTTACATGAGCGACTGCCGTTTGACCTACTATCCTCAAGAAGCAAAATTGCACTAGAGTCGCATCCATTAATCAGTGGGTGGTACGAATAGCTCAAAATGACTCAGCCCCTTTGACTTTTACATGAGCGACTGCCGTTTGACCTACTATCCTCAAGAAGCAAAATTGCACTACAGTCGCATCCATTAATCAGTGGGTGGTACGAATAGCTCAAAATGACTCAGCCCCTTGACTTTTACATGAGCGACTGCCGTTTGACCTACTATCCTCAAGAAGCAAAATTGCACCAGACTCGCATCCGTTAATCAGTGGGTGGTAGGAATAGCTCAAAATGACTCAGCTCCTTGACTTTTACATGAGCGACTGCCGTTTGACCTACTATCCTCAAGAAGCAAAATGTGCCAGACTCGCATCCGTTAATCAGTGGGTGGTACGAATAGCTCAAAATGACTCAGCCCCTTGACTTTTACATGAGCGACTGCCGTTTGACCTACTATGCTCAAGAAGAAAATTTGCATTAGAGTCGCATGCATTAATCAGTGGGTGTACGAATAGCTCAAAATTCCTCAGTCCCTTGACTTTTACATGAGCGACTGCCGTTTGACCTACTATCCTCAAGAAGCAAAATTGCACTAGAGTCGCATCCATTAATCAGTGGGTGGTAGGATTAGCTCAAAATGACTCAGCTCCTTGACTTTTACATGAGCGACTGCCGTTTGACCTACTATCCTCAAGAAGCCAATTTGCACCAGAGCCGCATCATCCGTTAATCAGTGGGTGGTACGAATAGCTCAAAATGACTCAGCCCCTTGACTTTTGCATGAGCGACTGCCATTTGACCTACTATCCTCAAGAAGCAAAATTGCACTACAGTCGCATCCATTAATCAGTGGGTGGTACGAATAGCTCAAAATAACTCAGCCCCTTGACTTTTACATGAGCGACTGCCGTTTGACCTACTATCCTCAAGAAGCAAAATTGCACTAGAGTCGCATCCATTAATCAGTGGGTGGTACGAATAGCTCAAAATGACTCAGCCCCTTTGACTTTTACATGAGCGACTGCCGTTTGACCTACTATCCTCAAGAAGCAAAATTGCACTAGAGTCGCAACCATTAATCAGTGGGTGGTACGAATAGCTCAAAATGACTCAGCCCCTTGACTTTTACATGCGCGACTGCCGTTTGACCTACTATCCTCAAGAAGCAAAATTGCACCAGATTCGCATCCGTTAATCAGTGGGTGGTACGAATAGCTCAAAATGACTCAGCCCCTTGACTTTTACATTAGCGACTGCCGTTTGACCTACTATCCTCAAGAAGAAAGCTTGCGCTAGAGTCCCATCCGTTTATCAGTGGGGGTGTACGAATAACTCAAAATGACTCGGACTCCTTAAATTTTACCTGACCGACTACCGTCTGACCTACGGGTCCTACCCCTACTGTTAGGACAGTAGAAGAGCTAATGGAGCTAATGGAATCTTTCAACAAAAATTCTTTAATTGAGGAATGGTCACCAAGTCACCAATCCTATGAGAGATTTGACATCGGTCTTCGAATTTATTTATTAATTGCCATTTCGCATTTGCGATATTCGTGTAGAAGCGAGAAAGTCGTCTCATAGGAGCTCGTTATAGGTAGGTATATCATCCTCGCTCGTATATCGGCTCGTCGCCGTGTGTCGTTGTATGTGCGGTAGGTACTACTACTACTGACTACCTTGATGTAGATACATTTTATTAAGTTCGCTTTATGTACTTAGGTATAAATGTTACCCTATTCCTGTTGAGTAATTGATCTGATATTAAATTTGATAGGTAGGTAGGTAAGTAGGAAGGCGTGTGTCTTTTCAGACGACAATATACCTGCCTGAGATGTCATACTTTCAATTAATAAAGCCGTTTAACTAAAAGGTATTACGTAGATACCTACCTACCTTCTTGTTATTTTCACGGTCACCCATCCGACCCACCGACCTGGCTAATATCGCTTATAACTTCAAATGTTAAGAACGGTCACCCAGGGTTGTGCAAAAGTAGAAAGAATACTAATTTGGATACGGATTCTCAGTCGGGCGTCGGCCACCGGGGGTCTAAGCTCCAAAACCCGGTACTTACCGATTGAAAAAGTAATTTTAAGAGTTCTAACTCCAGTGGAAACTGGAAAAATGCCTGTGGCAAAATTATATAAATTCATTATTTACACTACACCAACTCAGAAAGTACCCCAGTAGATAGGTAGTCTTTAAAAAATGAGGCAGAAAGTAGGTACCTACCGTTATTATTTCAGTAGAAATATGCGAGAGATATTCCAAATATCATTTTTTTTTTCAAATCCGTACTCAGCATGTTTAAAAGCCCTTGTTATTTCTAATAGGTAAGAAGCAGGTACTACCTACCTATCTAGTACTACTTACCTAACCTAGTATTACCTACACAAGGCGCGCGCCACAGGAGCGTTATTTTTCTTAATTTGTTTAAATTGCTTTAAATATTTCAAATTGACTGCTCCCCGCTTATTGGTAAACTGGGGTGCAATCCATAAAATAGTGACCGCCATTACAAAATGCTGTCCCTAGTTTGACAGTTTTGACACTCTCAGAAGGTATTATGCAAGTGCCTTCTAATTTTCCCTTATTTTAATAACCTTATTGATAACTTAGAGCGAAAAAAAATAACAAAATACATTTTGGCGCCAAAAATCCAACGTTTTGCTTTTGTTCACCCAAGTACTAATATGTGAACTAACATGAACAAATATGTACCCTAGAACACTGGGGAGAGTTTTTATATTTTTTTAATTTTAAACAAATAATATTATTATGACTTATTCTTTTCGCGTGGGGGGTTAAAAATAAATAAGCATTCTAAACGTTTTATAGGATTGTTTAATTTTCATTGACAAAGTGACAACCCTAACACTCAAGTTGGCGGCGTTGTATGTTCGGAACAAAGGGCGATACCTACGAAATTTCGTAGATTATAAAAACATCGGTTTTCTTCAACAATAAACGTTAAAAAAATACAGAACAGAAGTAACTTTTTAATTGTTAGTTTTAATCATACTCCTAAAATAATTAAAAAAGAAACTAATCAATTGTTAATTGCAGTAAATCTCGTTCGATATGTTTTTTGTTTGAGTAACAGCCGTGAAAATATAGAGAATTGAATAACACGCCATCTATTGTGTGTAACGTAGTGCACAGTATCGGCAGTATCATTATAGTACCGATAAAAGACGGGAAGGGCGCTGCATAATTATAACAAATTGTCGAAATTAGGTTTCAAAGTTCATTATTATATGTTTATGAGGAACAAATATTAAAGTTTTATGAGAAAATAATATTTATAGGATTCAATTCTTGTTCATTTAGAATTTTATGTTAAATTGATACACATAACGCCATCTAGAATATTTTATTAGTCACTAATAAAATTTGTTCGTAGTGGGGACCCAGTGGTATAGGTAATTATATTTGTAGTGCTTAAACTAAATATTAATAAAACTAAGATTTGTATAGAATATTTTTATTTAATAATATTAGCAACCGAAATTATCGAAATTACTAATGTGTCTAACCCCTCCAAATAAGCTAAATTGCAGTGGTTAAGGAGTAGGCCTTACGATCGAGAGGTCCCGGGTTCTAATCCTGGCCATTACACTACCGCCGTGAACCCACTCCTAGCACAAGCAGCTTAGCTTAGTTGGAGTGGTTAGAGGGAATATTAGTAATTTAAATTATTTCGGTTGCTAATATTCTTTTACAAAAAAAAAAACACTCCGGAGCCTCAAGGTGTCCAAAATAGCCACCCATCCTAAGACGTGGTTAGTGATACTTACTTTTACAATATGGTTACCGTTTACCACAAGGTTAATACTTAGCCACGTTTTTTTATCAAAGAATACTTTGTATTCCGAAGTTCCCACGGGAACAGACACAAGCCGAGTCAATAAATAAACTAGAAATACATATCGATGTCTGGATACTCGCTATCGTCATAATTTCGTTCGTTTATTTTATTCCGAAATTAGCTTCACTACATAGTATAAAACAAAGTCGCTTTCTCTGTCCCTATATCCCTTTGTATGCTTAAATGCGGTTTTTTTTAATAAATAGAGTGATTCAAGAGGAAGGTTTATATGTAAAATACATGTTTAATATAGTAGAGGGTGCAGCGGGAACGGGATCTGACGCCACGCGGGCGGAAAAATATTGGCGGTACGAAGATCGCCGGGTCAGCTAGTTAATATATAAGTCTAAAAAAACTAAACACTTGTATAGAGAATATAAGTTTTTAGGCTTTCACGGCCGGCGTTGCATGTAGAATATACTCTCTTCAATCGCCGAGAAGTCGAAGACGAGAAGAGGTCTACGCACTCGTCACCGCCCGGACCTGCGCCACTGAAGATGTCGACCGCAGTGATCGACGACCAAACAGCCCGGAAGCAGTATATGTCACCTTCGGCCTAGCACTACGACTCAGAGACGGCGTGCGGTTTAGTCGGTTCGAGTCTGCTAACCTCGGGCTCCGAAGGGGTGGGTATCAGTGGGGATTTTCCGCACGTCAAAAGAAAGGGAAGCAGTATATTCTACACACTTGTATACAGAATTAAACGTGAGAAATTCTAAGATGTACTATCGAGAGCATAGTCGAGTAATCAGTTCGTTAAAGTAGTTTAGTACTTATAACCTGCAGCAGTAGGTAATATTATTATTTGACATATTGAATAATGTAATCACTTGTACTGTTTCCACACTTTATTTGGTTTTTATTTTTAACCTGACCGGTTTCACCTCACGGCATTATCAAAGGTTTAAAGGTTATTTATTTTGTACCACGTAGTAGGTACTATTATTTATTATTATTTTTCTGTGGCGGCCCTATCCGCGTTAAATACTGATCATGTTCCCGAAACGTATAGGAACTAATTCTCAGGATAAAAGAAAGATAGGTACGTGTCAGATTCACGCACGAAAGGTTCCATACCATTATGTTTTATTTTTGTTTGTAGTATTTATTATTTTAGCAGCAACAGAAATGCTTTATCTATGAAAATTGCATCCGTCTAACCATGACTGCGGCGGCCTGGTGACAGACAGACAGACAGCGGATTCTTAGTGGTAGAGTTCCGTTATTACCCGACAGCCAGGAACGGGTTATGTTTTTGGCGCATATCTTGTATGTTTGTAGGTTTTTTTTTTTTTTTTTTTTTTTTTATGTAAATATGTTTCTAATATTGTTTATTACCTCGTACCTTCTGAACAACTGTATGTATTTCATTGATTGATATCTCAAATGAAAGGTATTCTTCTCCCAATGGTTCTTGGGTACTTATAATGTGCACAAAAGCTATATGTTAGGTTTTAGGGGTCAAAATGAATGTTGTCAAAAGAAATGTTTCCACTGAAAGTTATCGAGTAAACCTACTCGATAACTTTCAGTGGAAACATTTCATCAAAATGAAGTAAATTAGAACGCGAAATACCAAAACTTATATACCTATGTCATAACTAAAAAGGAAAACTAATTAACTATTAATTTATTAAAAAATAAAAAAACCCGACTGATGCTGCAAATATCGAAACAAGTAATTGGTAGCAGGTGGTACCCATTTTTAAATTATAAATCGGATAAAAATAAATAGGTACCGCCTGCTAGGTATCAAACTGGTTTCGATTTTTGCAGCATCAGACGGTTTTTTTTATGCCTAATAATTATTACCCTTCAGGTACATCATCATCATCATCATCATCAGGCTATATTAGTCCACTGCTGGAATATACTGCTACCTTCAGGTACGGAATCCAAAAATCAACGTCTCTATCTCAATGCCAAATGTTATACGGATTCGTTCAGCCATTCACACACAAAAAAACTTGAATGGCAGCCATTTATCAATGTGCACCAAAAATTGACACAGTTCGTGATAACGCGATGAGTCAGCACCATTACAGACATTATCATGCGGTTGCTAACTATCAAACAGAAACGATTCATTGTTACCGATCGCTTCGTTTTTTTTGTGTAATTGTACGCACACAAACTGATATACAAACTTGCGCTCCAAATAATAATGTATAGTCAGTCAAAAATGTGGTCGACCAGTTGTGATATGTGTGTATCGCTTTGACTTTTCTGAATGAGTGGAATCGTTGTCCTTTATTGCCAAGGGAATTAAATAAACCTTAGTACACCATCGCCAGGGTCATCAGAGAAAAGACGACGTGCGATTTCAGTCGGTACGAGTCTGATGATGAAACGCCCCCGTCGATTAGCACAGCCAGGAATACCCCTGGGAATGTCCGTACGGAAAAAAATTGATGATTATTACTCTTTTTTTTCGGGGCATTGCCCTTGTAACGCAAAAATCGCGGGTTCAACCCCCGCCTAGATCGATTCAATTTTTTCCTTTATTGGATTTAAATATTTAGCATGAAATAAATGCTTAAAAATTTAATTTAAATTATTCGATTTATTACTATTTGTTACTTAAAGACATGGAACTGATTGAAATTGGTATAACAAGGCCAGATTATAGAATAAACCGAACAACGCATAGGCTACTTTTATCCCAGAATAAGGTCCTATGGATTACGGGAATGGAATCCGAGTCCACGCGGACGGAGCCGCTGACAACAGCCAGAATGTCTAATATATTATATGTCGCCGCCAACTAGCCGTCCAATTAACTGCCTAGGCAGTTAATTAAACGGCGCCATTCAATAAACGGCCTGAATGATATTCAGCCGCCTCATTCCTACATCATTTAATAACCTGGCTGGCTAATGCATTTTTTTTTATACGTGCGGCAAATCCCCACGGATTCCTCCGGAGCCGGAGGGGGAGGTTATGTCGGACTCGAACCGACTAAGCCGCACGCCGTCTCTGGGTCGTAGTGTTAGGCCGAAGGTGAGGTTGTCATGCGATATATTCCTCGCACCCCGGCTGACCCAGGGCCATCCCTCTCGGTCTGGCCCTCCTCGGGAGACTGGCTAATGCTCAGGCCAATCGTAAGATGGGGCACTACCTCGAAATAAGATAGAAAATTACATACATACATATACTTACACCTGTAAATCCCCGAGGGGGTAGACAGAGGTTTATGCACAGAAAATCAGTGATAGGTTTATTGTGATAGCTGTTTTTTATAACCATGCAAAAATAAATCATTTTTCTAACTGTTTAATTAAATGGCTAGGCATGTAGTTAAACGTCATCGATCCAAGCTATTCGCCTGGCCGTTTAATTAAACGGCTGAACACCATTCAGGCCGTTAATTGACCGGCGCCGTTCAATAAAGAGCCTAGGCAGTTAATTGAACCGCTTATTAAGCTAGTTGGCATTGACATACCTATACATAGCTACACAATACAAAAGGTATAATTTTGGTCATATCAACTGGCTGGCCATGACTTCTAACCTTAACCTTCTCTGTCACCTTGTTTACAAAGTGATCAAGTATTGAAATTGTCATGAAATATCTGCGGTTGAGTCTGGCAATGTGCCCAGTAGACAGCAGCTAGCTCTCCATTACGTAGGATCAATAACTGTTAATTAAAAAACTTCTTCTGATTACTTATAGAGTAATAGCAGGCGTGAATATTTAATTAATTTAATTACCATTGCTCCAACACGCAAAAACGGCTGAACGAATCTGGGTGAAATTAAGTACAGAGATGGATTTACCTATTAGTCTGGAAAGGAACATAATTATGCTAGTTTTTTATCCCGGATTCATGTAGGTCGCGGAACAGATTCAATAGCTGTTTCACTTAAGTACCTACAGTCAACCTCGTAAGTTGATTAACACTAACATAAACAAATCTTTTATAAAGTTGTAAAATATGTATTAATTTTTCATGTTTTATGTAGTTTTGTAGTCCGCATTGCACTAAGTAAATATTTTTAATGTTTAATTTCATTAAATTATTAGAGGATTAACAGCCACAGTGATCAATAAATTAGAATTTGTTAAGCTACTTTTGGAGTTGACTGTACCTAACTGTTCGAGAAAAACGTCTATACAGTACCTAAACTATTTGTATTTTAAACTATTTTTTTATTTTTATTTATAATCATAATCATAATAATCATAATCATAGTTTATTTGCGAATACAGGTACAGTAAGATATTACACACATTCCATATTCCACCCAATTGGTATGCAAATTTTTAAAGAAATTTAAAAATAGATAAACAGAAGTCAATAAAATTAAGTCACTCAAGCTGATTTACGAAATAAGAAATAAATGAAATTAATTATGTCAAAACTATAGAACAATGTCAATATCAAAATTATCGCGATCAAACATAGCCTGTGTCCTTTCTCAAGGTCTAATCTATTTCTATACCAAATTTCATCAAAATCGGTTCAGTGGTTTAGGCGTGAAAGACGGACAAACAAACACACACACACTTTCCGATTCACACCTAAACCATTGAACCGATTTTGATGAAATTTGCTACTGGGGCAGTTTTTTTAGAAATGATAAATGACATCCACGCGGGCAACAGCTATTTATCATATACTAGCTTTGGCCCGCGGATCCGCCCGCGTGGATGTCGGTTATCGCGACCAAATATACCTAGCCTATGAACCTTTCTCAAGGTATAATTTACCCCTTTACCAAATTTCATCAAAATCGGTTGAGTGCTTTAGGCGTAACAGACAGACAGAGTTACTTTCGCATTTATAATATTAGCATGGAAGTATGAGTAAGCATTTGTTACCTATTAAAAAGCTGTATAACATTAATTCGTTATACCTATATAATTTTAACCGACATCGACGCGGGCGGAGCCGCAAGCAAAAACTAGTAAAAAATAATCATTAACCGTAAAATTCAATCCGATCCAAGCCAATCTACATAAAACTATTATATGAACAGAAAGGCGTAAAAGGCACCACTATTATATAATTATATGTATTTAAATTAGTTGCATATTGCAGAAAAAAAAAAGTTAAACATACCTACCCAAAAGTGGGGCCTGTCTTCTCCTGCTGATAGAAGTGAAAACTGAGTAACATGTGATGCGTTTGAGTGTTTTCGTTCTGTATCCACGAATATTTTTTCCGAAATTCGGTGACGAAGACGCAAGTTCCATAATTTTTGTTCATTCAAAAAGAGCTCAACGCACCTAAGGACTTCAAAAAAAATCTTGTTCCCGATGTAATAATAATTGATTGGCTGACACAAAATAACTTGAAAATAAATATAGAAAAAAACCAATTATATGGTATTTAAGAATAAAAATTCAAATCACAACACAATCTCATTGGAATATAAAGGTGAATCTATAAAGGAAGTTCACTGTACAAAATTCTTAGGCATATATATTGACTCCGATTTAAGTTGGAAAAACCAGGTTAGCCATATCTGTAATAGGCTAAATTCTTTTTCGTATGCCCTTTACATGCTTAGGAAAGTGGCGAGTGAAGAGACATTATTAACAGCATACCATGCTAATGTGGGTTCTATTCTCAATTACGGTATTCTATTCTGGGGGAACTCCACTAACAAGGAAGATGCTTTTCGAGCCCAAAAGAAGTGCATCAGAAGTATATGCGGACTTTAAAAAAACAGAATCTTGCAAACCATCGTTTATCAGACTAAAGATTCTCACCATGCCTTCACTATTCATTTACGAAACCGCAATTCTAATCAGGAAAGAAATAAAAAACTATGCAGCCCTTAAAAGTGCAAGACACAACACAACTCTCTGTATAAATAAATGTAGGACTTCAAAATTTCGTAATAGTATCTTTGGCATGAGTACAAAGATTTACAATAAACTGCCGGACACTATTAAAAGGTCTGATTCTATTAATGTTTTTAAAAAAAGCCTCCGAGAGTTCTTGGTCAACAAATCATACTACTCAGTTAATGAATTATATGAATGAATGATACCAACACTGTGAATTGACATATTACATTAGACAAGTATTTGAATTTTTTTATTTGATCATATTAATTTACTTCTATAACAACAATTGACATATTTATTATTCTCATATTAACGGACATTATTTGAAACAATTTTGACATTCCACTATGAATTCATGTGTATCGTATAATTCTATTCTTTAGGTTAGTGGGTATAATGATAATTATAAATTAATGGTTTAAATAATGACATCCAAATATTTATATTTTCATTTTAATTTTAAGTCTGTGATTATTGTACGTCTAACCAGGCATGTTACAGCGACACTAACTTTAATTATGTATATGACAACATCTACTAATATCTGTGACCTACGCCTGTGACAAACAATAGATACATTTGAATTTGAATTCTCAGAGCTCTCAGAAACGAATCGGAGATATGATAAAAAACGATAACCTACATCCACACGGTTAGAACTGCACTCTGTTAGTTGCAATATAAAGACACATACTCAGATGATACAAGAAAAGTTTGATATTGTCTTAACGATTCTAATTAAGTGACATAGCAGGGGGTAATTAGAGAAATTGTTTCTTTCGCGCGGCGACGCTTTGCCGTTCACTTAGCTATTAGATCAATCAATTAGTAAAAAAAGCGACCAAGTGCGAGTCGGACTCGCCCATGAATAGTTCCGTAGCAATAAATACCCCACACGTATGGGTTTGATGAAAAAATTATTGAGTTACAGTTCTAAGTATGGGGAATATTTTTTTTTTGCTATATTTGTGTGAAAATTCTAATACGGTTCACAAAATAAGATTCAAAAGTTTCAAAAGCATAGTTCTTATAGTTTAGGAAAAAAAGTGGCTGTGACATGCGGACGACAGACAGACATGATGAATCCATAAGGGTTCCGTTATTTGCCATTTGGCTACGTAACCCTAAAAAACCAATGAAAAAAATTACTTTCGATCAAAGCCTTCTGTACCTTCTGTACTTTAGTATTTACGCATAGACGGTACTTTTATACAATCTAAAGCGAGCTTAACTTTCAGTAAACCTTTGGATTGCACAGAAAAAGAAAGCTCTAAAACTTATGAAATATAAAAAAAAAATAAGGAAAATTTTTAAAATCCTCGCACCCCGGCTGACCCAGCGCCATTCCTCTCGGTCTGGCCCTCCTCGGGAGAGGGTACCACGCGGTCCCAGACTCGCCCCCGGTATGGGGGAGGCGCGCATCGCCCTACGATGCACGCTGTACCCTTTTTTTTTTTTTTTTTCGTGCAGGAAATCCCCACGGATACCCACCCCTCCGGAGCCGGAGGGGTAGGTTATGTCGGACTCGAACCGACTAAACCGCACACCGTCTCTGGATCGTAGTGCTAGGCCGAAGGTGAGGTTGTCATGCGACATATCCCTCGCACCCCGGCTGACCCAGGGCCATCCCTCTCGGTCTGGCCCTCCTCGGGAAGGGGGAGACCACGCGGTCCCCGACTCAACACCGGTGTGGGGAGGCGCGCATCGTCCTACGATGCGCGCCGCCGCCGTGGCCTGCTTCTGCTAGGGTGACGGGCGGCTCCACCCGTCACCCTCAGGCCCGCGCTCATAGGGGGCGGAGGTCAGTTTGCGCCCTCCGACGCCCGAGCCGCCTTCGGGCGCGTGCAGCGATGTCAGCGAGCCTCTCTCGCTCATCGCGCCGCGCCCGCTCTGCTGTCTCCTTGGCGAGCATGACCTGCTCGCAGAAGGAGGCGCTGGCCGCCCACGCATCCGCGCAGCGGACCATCGCCGCGAGCAGGGTGGAGAGCGTGAGCTCTCTCACCCCCAGGGCCGCCACAAGCTCCCGCCTCGGCGTCTCAAACGCCGGGCACTCGGTGAGCGTGTGCAGTGGAGTGTAAATGGCGTATAGTATTCTCAGAAATACGACGGAAATCGTCTGTATAGTTTGTGTATTATTCACACAAAGTGTCTATGAATAGAGTTCGGTCTAGACGACTAAATAACTTTGTTTACGGCACTAGTAATTAGTGAATACCGTCAAGTGCAGGCGACCTTTGCTCTACTCGAGGTATAAACATGCAAAAAAATAGTTAGATTTCAACATAGTTACCTACACGAACTCTGTTTGTAAGCAATTACTACTACCACTGCGATTCCCCCCCCCCCCCCATACCGGGGGCGAGTCGGGGACCGCGTGGTCTCCCCTTCCTAGGAGGGCCAGACCGAGAGGAATGACCCTTGGTCAGCCGGGGTGCAAGGGATATGTCGCGAAACAACCACACAGACGGCGTGCGGTTTAGTCGGTTCGAGTCCGACATAACCTCCCTCTCCGGCTCCGGAGGGGGGGTGTATCCGAGGGGACTTCCCGCACGTAAAATAAAAAAATAAAAATTAACACTGCGATCATCCGCGTGGTGACGGAGAAAGAATACAAGTATCACCACCCCATCTCATCCAAAGGGCGACACCCTTCGGATGAGACGACTAACGGAAAAATACGCAGACGATATCACTGCGAGAGAAGGTAACCTCGAAATAAAACCTTGTACCAAACCGTCTGGCCAACGCACGTGGAAACAGTAGGCAATATTGGTAGAGGGCTACTTCCAGCAGTGATGCAGTGATGGACTGCGAAGCGCTAATTGATACTACTACCACTGCAAGTGGGGACTTCGTCGACCGGACGGGTGATCAGCCCTTCGATGTGGGATGTGGGTCATTTTATCCATTTCCTTTATAGGTCGTAATTGCCGTTTTATTGAAGAAATTGGAGGAATCGCAATTTGCATTACTAACATTTTTGCATTTCTTTTTTAGGAATGACAATTCCAATTATATGATATTTTTTTGTGTATGAATGGGACAACATTGAGCTAACAGCAACTTTTATAACATTTTTTAAAAGTGACAGCTGTAAAAAAAAGCTAATACGAAATTTATCATCAAAATGGATAGCATTTAGGAAGTACCGTTTTTGAAGAAGGCAAGCGGCCAATAAAAACAAAATTTAATACAGAGTTGTAAAATCTTGAAATCAACTTTCAAACAAAGTATAAATAATGGAAATAGCTATTATATTACAGGAATAACGAACTCATGAATCTGTAAGAAAATTTCGGCAATTTCATATGTAAGGACCTAATATTATAACAACTGTCATACATGTTTGTATGGGGGACCGACGACGACCAACCGGGACCGACGACGACATAACGTGCTTTTCAAGGCACGCCAACGCCCAGACCTATGCTAATAGACACATTCATGTACAAAGCAATTACTACAGAAGCTAAATGTTTGAAAATTATCGGCGAAAACTGCTTATACTGTTGATTGATGGCACTTGGTAGAACTTGGTACACATCTTCAATGAAAACACTTGTATGTGGAATAGTACAAGTGTTTTCATTAAAGATATTGGCGAAAACGTGCGGGAAATCCCCACAGATACCTCCCCCGCCGAAGCCGGAGGGGGAGGTTATTTCGGACTCGAACCGACTAAACCGCACGCCGTCTATGGGTCGCAGTGCAAGGCCGAAGGTGAGGTAGCTATAGAGCATATCCCACGCACCCCGGCTGACCAAGGGCCATCTCTCTCGATCTGGACCTCTTCGGGTGGGGAGGGGGATACAAATCCAATCCCAATCTCCCAAATGTGAAATTAATCAATTAGCCCACCGCAGTCTACTGCTGGATATAGGGCTTTACCAATGTGCGCCATTTCGTCCTATCCTCCGCCTTCCGCATCCAGTCTCTCCCAGCCACGAAAATTATGCTGCGAGATTTTTGACATTTGGAAGACTGACACTAGATCGAGAGTATATTTTCAAAACATTATAATACGAGAATGGGCCTTCTGAGGAACAGCGTTATAAGGGATCGTTGTGGTAACTGGTATGGTTAAAGATGTAGGGACAAAGTAGATGAGGGAGAATTTGCAACCCAGTAAAGATCGACTTTTAGGAAAGCTAGACTTTCGGAAGTAGGACACGACGGTATTTCCGTCCAATTGAGCAGTCCGACTGGGAAAGTGCCTCCGCCCTACAGAATACCGTGGTCATAATAACCTCGTGTTGTGTTACGGCGGTGAGTAGGGTAGCCAGAGCTCACTGGAGGGAGAGTTTTTGTGCTGTCAGTGGGAAGACTTAAGGCTTGACCTGCTTTATCTTCTACACTGACGGCACAGAAACTGTCTGTTCTAACAGGGTCGGAGGCGCGAGTGTGACGCCCCTGGTGTTGCACACGTCCATAAGCTACGGTAACCACTCTCCATAAGGTGGACCGTGTGCTTGTCTGCTACCTAAGTAGTATAAAAGAAAAGAAAAAAACTACGTGTGCGAAGTTCTCAAAAAGCAATAAATATGTGCAGTGAGAAGAGCAGGAATCGAACCCGCGACCTCTGATTAAGCAGTCGTATCCTTTACCATACCAATACGCCACACAAGTCGTATGTCACTCATGATGTTTTGAACACATTTAGTAACTAGGGAGTCTTCTAATATAAATATTCAATACATTATATAAAACAAACATAATAATCTCATTATAGCTCTTCACCCATGCACACAAAGTTGCATTTCCTATAACAACTAACGTGATTCATGTCGAAGTCCTTATTGCGTATGACATAAGGTCTATTTTTGAACAAGGTCAGATGAGATCATCAGGAGTTTGTTTTGATGCGTGTAGGTGTCGAATTCCTCTGCTTGGTTGCGGCTAGAGTGCTACTATCATAGTGCTTTGCTATGGCAGATCAATTTCATAGTCATTAACTGCATTTACTACAGTCACGAAGTATAATACCTACTTAACTTTTAAACTCTCGCGTTCCATGATATATAATTTAGAAAACGGGAATTATATAATACCTACTTACTGGCCTCTTCAACGGCGCTATGATTGACTACGCTCTATTGACTTAAAGTCAAACTTTTTCAAAATGTCCAACTAGTGGCTCTCAAAAATTTGATTTTATTATTGTCTATCCACCAGTGCCCAAACAGTGACTGACTAGATGACGTCATGTGCCGGTAAGCACTGACGGTCACCCTAAAGACCCACGCCCTATCAGTTTACCGGACGACGGCCGGACGATATGAATCTGTCATTTAATCGCAATAATTCACACATAGTTTCGTTAAGGATTTTCGACTGACGAGTGACGACTAATACGATCCGATAGTGTGTGGCCGCCGAACGATTCCGGACAGTCCTAGGCCGTCAGGGCGAACAAGCACACACCACACCGGCAGGCGATTGTTGGGCGGGAAACTGTCGAGTCACAACTGCTAGTGTGTGGTCGCAAAACTGACAACAGGGAATTGCCGGCAGGTCAAAATCGTTTTAGTGAGTGGGTGCTATCGGCTTAGGACTGCAGGCCGCCGGACAGATCAGAAACTGCAGGCGCACTGCGAACTTTGTTTTGCAGACAGAACGGCAAATGCACGTCTGAAAGAGAGCAGAAATGTGTGTCACCGCCCCTATGAATAAACTAGTTGTGCCATACAGTTTCACCCGCCGTTAAAGTCAGTCGTCTATTATGTCGCGGTCGCATCGCATCATCGCCCACACAAGTTTCATGATGTTATAATCTTATTGTTGAGCTCCTAAAGGGGTAGCGTGATGATAAATAGCCTAAGAACCTTTCTGAAGTATTGGGTTTTCAAATGCAAAAATAACTTTTCAAACCACACAAGTTCTTAACAGAGATTAGCACGTCCAAACAAACAAACTCTTCAGCTTTATTAGTATAGGTAGATAAGTTTTATCACAAGAAAATCAATAAAACCCATATTTTTTATCAGACAAAAATGCTGCGAACACGTCACATTTACCGCCAAAGTTGTTTTTTTTTTTAATCAAGCACCAGTAACCATCAATAATACGGCCTAAAGAAACTTTTTATGCCGCATCGTTGGCTTTTTACGACATAATTTTTATATTTATGCGGTCGACGAGAACCGAACTTATTAACGTGGTTTAATAGGGGGGAAAAGGACAGCACATACGCATTGTCACCCGTGACCCTTCACTCACGGGGCAAAATGGGTCACGAAGCCGTCATCTAACGATTACGTTGCATATATCGTCTGTGGTTTGATGCTATAGATTAGGAAAACAGTTGTATGGCTATACAATCAATGATGTATTTTAACATGACGGCTTTAAAAATGGCGCAAACACAAAATTAAAAAAATATATATAGCTAGTTACTAATAATACGTCAATATAAATCAGGTATTTCATGATTCATGATTAATTAAATCAGTAACAATTTTATTGTTACGTATTTATTATTAAAAACGTATTTGTACCGTCGTCGTAGCGTAGCTAGCACACTAACGCGTCGCTGATTGGTGAATAAAATAATGACCAGTCATAATTTTTTGTAGCCATTTTGGAGTCCGGACAACGCATCTAGTTTACAATACATCATTGCTACAATTTACTAAAAGGTGATTTTCTTTTTTTTTCAGAGTTTCCTTCTGTTGTAAAATAAAATACGTTACCATAAATATTTGGACTTTGGAGTACCTAGGAGTTTCAATACAAGGTTCAAATCTCCTAAGATACTTTTTGCACTAATCACGCTCGGAATTTCCGTCCAATTGAGCAGTCCGACTGGGGAAGTACCTCCGCCCTACAGAATAACACGGCCATAGGTAATAACCTCGTTTTGTGTACCCGGCGGGGAGTAGCAGGGTAGCCAAAAGCTCACTGGAGAGTTTTTGTGCTGTCAGTGGGAAGACCACAGGCTATGCCTGCTTTGTCTTCTACACCGACGGCACAGAAACTCTCTGTGTTTACAGGGTCGGCAGTACGAGTGTGACTCCCCTGGTATTGCACACGTCCATAGGCCACGGTAATCACTTTCTATCAGGTGGACCGTGTTCATGTCTGCCAACTAAGTAGTACAGGCTGGACCTTCCAATTACGGAATCCTTTTTAGGGTTTAGCAGGTATACCGTCTTGGAGGTGAGGTTGAGCCTAAAGGAATGATAGCCCTAGATTAATAGAGTCCTGCCTTTTCAGGGTTATCCGATAAAGAACCAAAGTTACCGACATAGCTCGCAAAATAAGCAAGCTGAAGTGGCAATGGGCTAGCCATGTCTGTCGAAGGAACGATGGCCGTTGGAGCAGACAAGTCCTAGAGAGGAGACCGCGAGAAAGCAAGCGAAAGGTAGGACACCCCCTGGCCAGATGGACTGATGACCCGAAAAAGGTTACTGGGATAGACTGGATGCGGAAGGCGAAAGATGGGAGAGGCCTATGTCCAGCAGTGGACTGCAGTGGGTAAATGTATTGATTGATTTTTAGGGTTCCATACCAGAAGAAGAAAAGAAGGAGTCCTTATTTATAGGATCACTTTGGTGACCGTCTGTCTGCCTGTCAAGACCTTTTTCACAGGAATGCATGGAGGTATGAAAATGAAATTCATATCGAATACTCAGGCCTACGATGATATCTGAAATTCTAAATCAATGCCATCAATCCAATTTTGTACAGAACCGCTTAGTGTGCGTGCCCGGCTCGCACTTGACCGGCTTTTCTGCATTGGGTGATTCAAACCATTCGTACCAGCCAGAACGGCTGAACAGATCTACAGGTTCCTGAAGGCCACAGGAACGCGACCAGTATTCCAATACTGAGCCTTGAAGTGAATATAAAACCATTTAAATACCAGATACCATGGAGGGCCAAAGTTGAGTGAACGTAGTCAATTATTTGCTGAAGTCATTAAGGTCAGCAGTGACCTGTATGTTAATTAAGTCAGAGCTGACCATTACGGGACGTGTGAATAGCACAATAACTACTTTTTGTTTACAGACATACAGTCGACAAAATCGATCGGTATAAAGTTGTATGTAAAGGTGGGATACTATCGATTTTGTCGACTGTACATAGGTCGATTGAATTTAGCTGGCCAATATTATTTTCTAGTGTTTTCTTATTTTATGCTCCATTTCAAATAATAATACATAATTCTTTTCAAAAATACTAATTAATCAAAATACATTTATCGAAATATTTTAGAAAGTGCTTGTTCTTGACCTCTGCAGCTTAATTCAATTTTTCATAGCTTTCAGCTTACCATCAGGCGAGGTTAAGTAAAATTGACGTGTCATTTATATAAAAAAAATGATTGATTAATTCTTCTTCGTTTAACACTCAAGCTAAGTTTAAATATGAATTGCAATGACCGAGTTTTGAACCCACAATCTTATGATCGCAAATCCTGCATTTCAGCCAATAGGCTGCCTTCGCTGTCAGAGCTGTACTTGAGAGAAATTATCGCTCGAACCTGAACTTGAAGTCGGTTAAAACCCGTCACACTTCCATAGACAAAAGTTCATAGCTCTCCCATTGTTAGCAACAGGGCAATGGCAACATTAACACGAGAACATGAATGCATGATTACATGATTACGCCTATGTAAAACGAGTTATTTCAAATAAGGATGTAATCAGTAATTTTAAATGTATGAAATCCAGATGAATATTACTGATAAATATGAATATACATCAAAGCACGTTTTTAGGATCCAAATTGCGAGCAAAAAAAAGGCCCGGTCACGCGAGGATTTTTATTTTAAGAATATTAGCAACCGAAATAACTAATATTCCCTCTAACAACCTTCAACTAAGTTAAATTGCTTGTGATAGGAGAAGGTTCGCGTCGGTAGTGTAATGGCCAGGATTAGAACCCGGGACTTCACAATCGTAAGGCTTATCGTAATCGTAATCTTAAACAGCTAAGTTACCGATATTTATAAGCTAAGTTACCGATTTTTTTGATATTGTAATCTTTGAATGATGAATTTGAGCTCGTCCACCGCCGTTGCAACCCGGGCTCCTCAAGACACCCAAGAAACCGCGTGTACTGTGAGTACAAAAAGATAAGAAATATTATATTATCAATTTATATGCCGCTTCATATCAGAGAAGTATATTATAATTATAGACATGCAGTCATAATTACTATACCTAATTAAACCAAACAAGAACCTAACAATTACGATGCTGTAAAAACTTCTCTTGAAGCAAGATAATTATGTGTACAGTTTTTTTCTGATAAATAACAGACAAAGCCTCTTAATTCACTCATATTATCCATTGGGCAGAGGCTATCAGAGCTTACATCTTTTATTAGCTGAGATCAGGATCTTAGCTAATAAAAGAAAGAAACAAACTAAAGGCATTATACCAGGGTATAATGCCTTTAGTTTGTTATACTTGCATATTGCTCGGGACAGCCTCCGTGGCTTAAAGGTAGTAGGTACGGGTTCAAACACTGCTCAATGCAAATATTTGTATGCATGAATATTGGTATTTGCTGCATTGGTCTGGTCGTGTCTCAGAGACAACGTTAAGCGGTCGGTCCATGTTGCCATGCTAACATCTATGGCAGTAGTACAGGTAGTAGGGGCCCTCAAAAAGAACACTGGAAAACTGGTCTAACTGCAATGCTTCGATATCGCCTTTGGGTTGTGGACTTCAGATAGCAGTCGCTTCACGAAAAATATTCAAGATCAGCCAAATCCACAGTTGTACTGGTAAAGCTGACAACAGACTCCAAGTTGAAAGCTTCGGATACGACTGGGATTAACGCTAGGATGAAGAAGATTCCTCGGGACATATTCGTGGACCTAAAATGTGCTTTATATGCGCAGTATACGTCTTGGGTGTCTTTTGAGAACAGCACGGAGCTCAAAAACGAAACGTCCTGTCGGTGAACAGTCCAAAGGAGAAACGACTGTCGGAGAACGGTTGCAGAATCGAGTGCTATAGCGGTGGACGAACTCAAATCCATCAAGCATTATATTAAACAATCCGCGTCATTTGTGTCTTAATTTAGGTACAAGATACTTATCCCGAGGTAGATATATGCTTAGGTCGACGCCTTTTCCGCAATGAAGCCCGGGGCGAGCGTGTCCCTCTGACTAGTAAAATCCACAGTGGAGAGCAGTTAAGGGACCGGCTGGTCGCCGGAGCGGGTGAAAATATGACAGGCGGTCTAATCCGTAACCGCCGTGCCTGCTCTCCACTACACCCTCTGCATAGCAGAGGGACCAGGGACTTCTGAAAACCTTCGAATAGCCCTCTACAGGGCTGCTCCCGCCGCAACCGGTTTTTGCCGAAAGCGGCAGGGTTTCAGACGCTGCCGTTTCCGTTGCCCAGGGTACACCGTGTGAAGGTTCCGGACACGCACCCAGTACAAAAGTAGCTCAACTTTAAATAGCTAATATTTTAAATGATTAGGTACAGAACAAGTGCGACAAATAAAATTATGTGGTTATAAGGACAATTTGATGCAAAAACATTGTAATTTTATGTTATCTTAACTTTATTTATAGCATATTACATGCTTGGTTATATGCGCATGAGTGTAATCAGTAACATATTTGTAACACCTACTTATATGTATTTATTTTCTTATAATTTTCCAACTATGCGGGTGATAACATAACCAAAATACAATTTTCCAATGTTCAAAGGGACTTAGATCTGTTTAAAATTTTTACCCAGCCTCTTTGGATTGTGTATAAACAGACATTTCACTGATTGATTTATTTATATAGATAAACTCTTTATTACGTAACTAGCTGTTGCCCGCGGCTCCGCCCGCGTGGATGTCGGTTATCGCTCAGTGTAAAAGTAGCCTAAGTTACTCCTTGTTACATCAGCTACCTGCCAATAAAATCTCGTCAAAATAAGTCCAGCCATTTCAGAGATTAACCTGAACAAACTGACTGACAGACAAAAATTGAAAAAAAATATGTTATTTTGGTGTAATGTACCATATTATACTCATATATGCATGTATTACAAACAGCCACTTTAATTTTATTAAGTATAGATTAATTTGTGAATGTGTACATGTTTTATGCATTCTTCCTCCAATTAAGTAATAAATTGATTTCTTTTTTTGGCATTCCTTGCAATAATTCTTTGCACGAATTTTTAAATGGCCTACAATGCATTAATCTCTATACAGTCAAAGCCCGATTGTTTACCTAATATTCTATTTCACAGAGGTGAAGGACCTCCCTCAGATTGTAGACAAATAGATAAATTAATTATTACAATAAGACAAAGATAATACATATTAAAGAACAGCTTACCAGCAGGTGAGATAGTGGTCAAATGGAAGCCGTTAATAAAAAATATCAATAATAAAAAAAGGCTCATTGCCCAGGGCTGGAGCATTAGAGCTCTCATGGTGAATTTATGTTTTTCAGTATTTAAAAAGTATGAATAGCGTAACATAATGTGCATCTATGATCATGTCACTTGTAACAGTGCCTCAAAACTAAAAAAAAAGCAATGTAAGGTAAATATCCCGGTGAGTGTTACAGTATTAATGTGAATGACTATGTCAATTCCAAATTCAAAAATTTCATAAAAATCAATTGAGGATGATGATAATCTGCTTTAAAATTTGCAACATTTGACCTGAACAAAGTACATACACACATTGCAAATTAAACAAAAGCCTGTAAAAATTTTCTATATGTTAGTTTCCTATTTTTAGGCAAGAAACTTATTTTCACTTTGACTGTTTTAACTGTAATCCTCCATGAATTTCTCAATTCTTAAAAAAAAAAAATTGAGTAAGTTGCATTTCCAATAATGCCATCCTGCAATCTTTTGCATAATATTATCAGGTAAAAAGAACTAAGCGAGGTATGACACAACATCTTGTACACACAGAATTCTATAGAATCTGATGGTGAAGAAACTATTCACTGCACTGCAATGCAACACATTATTGCAGAGAATGCAATCAGATATACTCCATTTAGTTAATTACTTGGGTTGGCTTTAGAATCGTGCCAATCGAAATAAGGGTTGTTAGGGGTTGTGTTAGATAGGGGTTTGTCTCCCCTTCTCAAAAATACTACTCTCGCCCCGCGGAGATGCGTAGTTTTTTTTTTAGGGCTTTTTAAAGTTTCGTGTAATAGAACGAAGTAATGCGTAATAAAACGCTATATTATTATTATTATGGAGGGAGAGGGAGGAGTGGAGAGAGGAACCCCTCCCGCCACCCGCCCCCCTCGCGGAGACGCTTAGTTTTTAAGTTATGATTATTTTCATAACCTAACCTAAAAGTATATTTTTGACGTAAGTAGGTAACAAGGACTAAGTAAGTTTCTGATGTGTAGAGACCCTCATCCCCAAACAAATTATTTATAATCCTAATAAATAAGCAATGGATTATTTATTGTTTTTATTTTTTTTCCTTTTTTTTAAGAACTTTATAATATCCCCACTCAGAGTTCCCCGACTCGGATAGGTTAGGTTAGAAGGCTAAGGCGGGAGCGAAGCGGAGCGGAGCTCCCGCCTTAGCATTCGTGGTTATTTTTTTTCAAACCACCCAGAAATAGGAGCCCTGCGGTTATGAAAATAATCATAACTTAAAAACTAAGCGTCTCCGCGGGGGGGGAGTTGGTGGGAGGGGTTCCTCTTCCGCCCCTCCTCCCCCCTCCCTCCCTCTCACTCCATAATTCGATTGGCACGATTCTAAAGCAACCCCAATTACTTAACTAAACATAAACAATATTTTATCAAAAACTGATTTCGTTAATATTTTTCTGCTTAAGGTTTACCATTTAAAAACTAAAAACTGAAATTAGGCCACAAGTTGGTTAAGTTTTTTTTTAGTTTAGTTGGCCTAATTTATTTGTTTAATATTTGTATTTATAAACAGTCAACTTCAAAAATAGCATCACACACTCCAAGTTACTAATCATCTTTTTATTTATTTTTTCTATTTACCTTTTTACAAAAACTTAATAAACTATATTTTTAGATATTTTGGGTCCTAGGGAAAAGAACTACCTTACTATGTGTGCCATGCCTAGCAGAAGTGCCTTCTGCATCAAGCCTATGACCCAGCTGCCTTATTTATTCAGAATTTATGTTTAATTTTTATTACTGCACTTTGATGCTATGGCAATTAACCTTGGAAACAGATGTAAAGAAGTCATTTGGTTAAAATACAAATAGTATGCACAATGCAAAATGCACGATAACTTGCAAAATGCAAGTTTAGATTTTAAATGAGAAAAGATTGAAGAGGTCTTGTCCTAATTTTTAAAATTAACAATACTCTTTTTTCTTAAAAGCAAAACCAATTCCAGATGTGAGAAAAAATAATTAAGTGAGGGCCAAAGACAGGAAAACAATATTTTCCTTATGCAAAATACTTTTAGTAACTTTGTAATACATATCAATGAAATATTATTTTCCTTCTAAGTAGCTAGTATTTCTGTAGTATGGTTACAGAATAAACCACATGAAGCAGTGCTATGATCATATTTATAATAATATTACATTAGGTACATACAATATAGTCACACTTTATGAATAAAGCACAAAGGCCATTGACATGAGATATAAAAAAAGAAAACAGGAAGTCTGTGTACTTAATTGCCCCTTCACCCTTTTAAAAAAATACTTCAAGTGGTTCAAATTTAAATGACCGATCCATAAACACTACACAAACAAACTCAGCTGTAATTGCGTACTCTATTTCTATAAATAACTTTAGAAATCTAAAAGGTACTATTACTTCAAAATTCATGATCTGAATTATGTAAAATAGATACGTATAAAAAAGATATCGTGATATCATCGAGCCATCAGATATTAATAATTAAGTTAGTAAAGAGAGCTAGCCTTGACGAAGTCTCAGCTTTTTAATATACTCACTGTGTAAGCAAAGTATCGATGAATTGCAGCCTTCTACGATAAATGAAAACCGGTCATAACTGTCTACACTTGTAATCACTTCACACTAAAACAGCAGTTCTAACACAGGATTTTAACTTCACTAAATGATAAAATTAGTATTTGTAAAATATTTTGTGGAAAATCACTTTTAACAGAAGAAAATGACCATTTTTGACGTTTATGTAAATTGGTGTTGCTAATTTGCAGACAAAACAATCCTACTACTTCACGGCTCTCTTTAATAGAAAACTATAACTCCTTGAAACTTGAAAGTTGCTCTAAAATGACAAAACTTACTTTATAGAATATCTTTAGTGATAACTAAAGATATTGATTAATGATAATTCATTCTAGGAATTAACTGACAAACGTATTACACGGTTTAATTTACTAATGTTATTACATTTTTGGACCTAATCAAATATGGCAACATTTTATTTTACATTTCATGCAGAAATAGGTAATTTTTAAAATTGCTCCATTACATTACCATTTACTACTTCACCTGAGTATTATTTTCCTATTTACTACCTAGATATTTGATCTAACCTGAATTAAATTAACATTAAGACGGACAAAGATATATTAAAAAATATATAAATCATTTCGTTGATTGCATTCCGTTATAACTAATTCTAACTTTCAGACGCACTTTTTCTATGTCATCGACGCTAACTAAATTCCGCCATTTTTCTATTAGCCTGACTTGACGGTGTCAACGTAGAAAAAACTATTTATTACTCATTCTATAAATTACAACTGATAAATTAAATAAAAACCAAGTGTGGTAAAACTGCGGTCTGAATTTGCGATTCTACTATGTGAGAACTGAGTGATTAACACATATTGTAAGCTAACTAACCTCTAAGTATGGATGAAGATATTTTTATGGATTTGGATATTATATCCGCTAAGAAGATACATTCTAATAAATTTAAAAGGGAGCTGAAGCCCAAATTATCCTCGCTTAATAAAAAAGACTTGGATGATGTTGAGAAGCCTCAACCTTTGACTACGAAAGTAGCGGTAAAATTGTTGTTGGAAGGAACACTAAAGTCGAAAGTATGTCGATACTGTTTGAATATAACGCCTGGATTATCCGAATTAGATCAGATTATGAAGATAGGTGGCACTGGAAACATATATAAAGTCACTATAAGGGACATTGTTGCGAGTTTCCACCCATTCAAGGTATGGTGAAAAACTAATTCATATTTGCTAGGTATCCAATCTATTTAGTAAGACATGGTAGCAGTTTACTTGAAGCTAGCAGTGGCAAGGGGTCACTATAATCTTATTCCTGCTGGCTTCCCAATGCATTGCATAGTGCATGAGTTTGCATGAAAAACTAGATTGAGGTAAGTTTTTTACCACCAGCTTCCCTTTTGACAAACATTGCACCCTTTGGCACTGGAAGCTAGTAATGAAGTTACAGAGAATTAAACACGATATTCAAATGTTCTTTTATGAAAATAATTATAAACATCAAACAATATTGTATCAAGCATTAACCCAAGGCGAATGAACTTATAAGATTCTGGCTCACAATTGGAATCTTCTAGTTTTAATTTAATCTTTCTAAACATTGCTTGGAGTATAAGACTATAGGACTACTACAATATAATTGACAATAACATACATATTGATAACTATTTTTACCCAACAGCACCAATGAGGGTTAATGTTTTTGACCTTAGATTGAATTCCATTATTATTTAAAACTTTACATCTATAATACTCAAATGAGAACTACCCCTACTTAAGAAACACACAGAATGTAGGATGAAGAAATGTCCCATAATTTCAGTTCAGTCACTTTTATCCTGAATGTAACCAGTTATATGTGCGTTCACCCTAAAATAATTCCAAACAAATTAAAATTATTTATGCATTAAACCAAGTAATGTACTTCTAAATTTCAGGTTACTGATGATCCAAATTTTCCTAATAAAATTTGTCAGAAATGTGTGGACAAAGCTCTTGGTGCATATCTTTTCACACAACAATGTGAGCAAGCAGAAAGAGCCATGTTAAACTGCTTTGATGACATGTATGAGAAGTTAGAAAAACTTGATCCAATAGACAGACCGAAAAAACGGGGCAGGCAAAAATTAAATCCTAACTATAACATATTACGTGCCGAACACAACAGAGTGATGGATTATGCAGAACCAATCATTAATATTGTAAACATTGGAGCAGAAACACTTACTAAAGAGCCTGAATTAAATGATTTAGAATGTAAAAAGTGCTGGCAAGTGTTACCAAACTTGGAATCTTTAATGAACCATGAGAAAATACATCCAAGAACCATGTGGTATCATTGCCGTTTATGTGGAAAGTCTTTTCCTAAACGTAATCAATTGAAGAAGCATAGTAATCGATTTCACGTTCTTGGTAAAGAACTCATTCCAATCGCAGAGAAAGACTTTACATGCAAAGAATGCAGTCATGTTACCGATAATTTTATCCAACACTTGCAACATGTAGAGAAACATAAGTTTAAGAATATAATGCAGCATCTCATTGAAAAGAAAATGGACAAGCTGTGCGTAGTTTGTTTCAACAAAGGGACGAAAATGATGGATTTGGACAAAATGGTTTGCTTACACGGTTGTCACCCAGACTTGATGGGTGACAAAACTGTGTACACCCTTTTGGCTACTACATTACCCAATGTAAGTATAACAGATAATTTTTATATGGTTATATCAGAGTTTCTATATCACGGTTTAGTTTAGTTTAGGTATCAAGGATATTAATACTAAAATACCTCATATGTATTATATCCATGTTAAGGTATTTGGTGAGAATATTATAATTATGTAGTATATTTATAGTGCTTCTATGAAGTAATATGATAAAATCCAGTTGTAAGCTGGGTTTGTCAGAATTTTTTTATAAGCAATACAGGTACTCCTGAAGTCTTCAAAATAGCATATGCAAATGTTATTAATTGAAAGAAAATTAATTTTAGGAGACTTGATAGCTATTTATTTTATTTAACACAAAACAAAACGGTTACTTTTTAGGAACCGTTAAAACTATAAGAATATGCCGCTGTCTTATGAACATTTTTATTCCTTAGTGTTCAGTTGTCATTAGAAAAGCTTCTTTGGTTAGTATTTTATCTGTTACTATACTGTCATTTATCAATCTGTATGGTTTGGTTACTTTTCTAGCCAAAATCATACAAATACCAAGGCCTGTGCATACCATCCAAGGCTCACACTATGACCATATCCAAAAGGCAGAATAAATATAATCACCAAAAGTGTGATGATGAAAAATCTGTCACAAACTATGATATCAAAGAGGGTATCCAACTTTCATACCCAATTATCATATCTAGGGATAGATTCAAAACGGATCACTTCTATTTCTATGTATTCTGTGATCCAGAATATCAAAAAAATATTAATAGAAACAATGAAGATGAGATGAAAGAAATTGACAATCTACCTAAAACTAAAACTAAACTTGTAGAAGTGGTTGATATTGAGGAAGTTGACAATGATGAGAATGAAAAAGCAAGAATTGATGAAGACATTGAAATTGATTTTGAAGCTATTGAAGAAAATGGAAGTGATTATATTGATGTTTTGATTCCTAATCTTGTTGCTTATGAGAGTGAAAGAAACTCTAAAAAGAAAAATGAGACTGTTGATATGGAAATAACAGAAGCAAATATTAATATATCAGCACATGAGTTTTCATATCCTGTACTTGAAACTGATAATGATGTTACATTTATAAATGCTTTACCTGTTCTAATGGACTATACATTTTCAAGTCCTGATTATGAACTAGGTGAACATAGTATTGAATCAAATGAACTTCAGATAAAAGAAAGTACTGATACCTATGACAATAAAGAGCTTACAAAAGACTTGTCTAATAAATACAATATATTTGACAACAATTTTTACAAGATAAATAATATTAATATAAGTAATAAAGAGAAAGGAATTGTTGAATGTAAAGTTTGCTGGGTATTCAACCGTACAGAGCATTGCAATAATTGTAAGAAACCTATTAAAGAAACTGATTGTACTGATTCAAAAGAATCTAACGCTGTTGACGCACAAAATGAAAAAGATTTGAAACAAAGTAAAGATAGAAACTGGCACTGTAATATTTGTTTGGTCACTAATGCTGACAGATTTACTTGCCAGTGTTGTGGAGCTATAAGATTCACTGATAATAAAAATACGAAAATGAATTTTGGTAATAATACTACTACCTTTTTAGCAAATGAGTTTAGCGACAATGAGAATATCACTCATAAAGAGGAAGATAACATTAACCCATTAAATAATGATACAAATAAAATAATTGAAGAAGTATCTGTTATGGATTTTAAAACTAATTCTGAAGATAATATTGATCCAGAATCTAGAAATATACAGAATATGGATACTGAAATGACTATATTAAAAACTATTAGTGGTGGAGGTACCAACAATAATGCTGTAGAAGCGATGGATGTGGAAGATACTCTGATAGTTCCAGCTCCAGATTTAAATTGGAACAACACAGTATTGAATTTTGGTATCAAAGCTATACTAAATCCTGTGAACATATTCTCTTCAGCTATAACACCCATTATTGGAACAAATGTACAATTTACTATTGGCTGTTCGCCTATACAAAAACAGAGATCAATGAAGCAGTTGAAACTTTATAAGAGATATAACAAAGGCTTCACATAAAGTAACTAATATATATTTCAGATACAGTCCCCAATTCTGCTAATTTATCAAGACTATAATTGATTCTTCAAAAAGAGTATGAGATGACTTCTACAGGGATGGTACTGCGGGTATTGCGCCGCTTGTAAACTTCTATAGGCCATGGTAACCACTTTCCAACAGATGGGTCGTGTAGTTGTCTGCAGCATTATGTGGCATGAAAAACAAACAGGGAAAGACTAGATCTCAATTCGATTGGCTCTCAAAATCAAATTAAATGTTAAAACATTTCAAGTAAAATGGCCAACTCTCCTATTTCTGTTTCAATCACGATGTCAATGTTTTTTCATGAAAATTGTATTACAAAAGTTATGTTTAACAGCTTTACTCATTTGAGGTGGAATTGAAACTGAATTTTAACTATTTTATAAATTAGTAGAATCGGTACAGTTTATGTTGAAGATGTAATTGTTCATGTTCCCTCATAAGTAATTAAGTACATACATTATAATTGTACGGACCATTTCGAGTGCGCGTTTGACTCGCACTTGACCAGTTTTATTATTTATGAGCTTTTACACGCGGCTCCACTCGCGTAGATGCCGGTTATCGTGACCAAACATAGCCTATGTCCTTTCTCAAGATCTAATCTACCCATATCCCACAATTTAGATGTTATGTTAATTACAGTAATAAGGTTTTTCTAGTCGTGTACTGCCATTATAACTGGCATTATTTTAAGTGGTCATTATAAATGCTTGTAAAGGTTATATTTAATAATATAATGTGAAGAAGCTTATAAGCAAGAAGCAAGATTGCAAACACACCCAGTGAAATTTGCTTGCAATATTATATTGTAAACTAAACCTTTATTGAAGACTAAACAAAATATCTACCTTTGTCTTCTGCGAATGACAAAACACTTGCACATCAAGGCCTCTGGGTCATCCGGGGTGTGAGGGAAATGTCGGAGACAGCCTCACCTTAGGCCTAGCACAACGACCCACAGACGGTGCGGTTTATTTGGTTCGAGTCCGACATAACTTCTCCCTCCGGCTCCGCAGGAAATCCTTGGGGATTACCCACACGTCAAAAAAAAAGCAAATCAAGGCCTCTGATGCTACCACGATTAATGCAAGGATGCTGATACTTATTTATTATTTTATTTTCAAACTTTATGCACAGTTTGTACAAAGGCGGACTTAATGCCTATTCCCGCGGTGGAATAATAATGAACTGTACATCAAGAAGTAGTCGCTTATTCCCGGAACCCAAAGGAATCTATTCCTGGGATGAAAAGAAGTCTATCTCTGTTGCAAATTTTATCTAGATTTGTTCAGCTGTTACACCACAACAGCTGAACATGGGTTGAGTCAAAAGCATCCAAACTTTCCCATTTATGATAGGCGTAAGAATTTAATGTAAAAATAATTTGCAATTCTGTTTTGTGTTCAAAACTTTTTTCAATTCAGTTTTTTGATTGCAATATGTGGGTACAATGTTGATACAATTTAATTTTTTCCCTGTCTGTACATACCTATACTTACATATATTACAGCATAATATTATTATAGAAATAAAAGAATGAAATTATTAAATCGAGATTTTTCATTTTCATGTCCGCAGCAAATAATTCACATCTACCCTACACATCCATTACTTTGCTTTTTAAATTTTTCTTTTTCATTTTTCTTTTCTGTTGCAGATGATCTATTTGAACAACTATATCGGAACAAAAATATGCGACAAATGTCTGAACCATGCAATCACCTCATACGTCTTCATACATCAACATAACTTCGCAAGGGAAAGGCTAGATACTTGTGTGAGCCTGATGCTTGATAATATTAAAAAAATAGTCCCTCATACCAATGTGTTCGTTCAGATATCACAACAAACTATAATGCCTGCTATAGAAGACACTGATGAAACATTACTTCTAGATGAAAACGATTACATTGATGAGAGCAAACTTAAAATAGATGTATTAGAAGACGAATTTAGACTTAAATCTGAGAGCGAGAGTGAAGAAGAAGCAGTTAGAGAGAAGAAACCGGTGATGGAAGAGTCAGAACCATTAGCTGCAGATACTCCCGAACCCGAATTCTTAGATAATCCAGCTAAAAATGCCACGAAAGCATATACAAATAAAAAGTTGTTTAACGGCTTACAGAATAAGTACTCGATGGATATTTGTAGTGAATTTTTAACATTCAATAATCGGTCTGAACCCAAAAAGGTATGGTGCAAGTTTACTTGTCCGTTATGTTGCAAACATTTCATCTCGGATTATTTTCTTAAAAGACACATTCTCAAGCATGTCAACAAAAAAGCTTGGTGTTTGTTATGTAATAGGAAATTCAAGTCAAAATTCTATTTGTATGAACATAAAAAAGTCACACATCTATTGAAGACGCAAGATTATATGTCTTGTAAAGTGTGTGAGCGATCATTCTTCACAGAAGATAAATTAAGTAAACATGAAAAACATCATAAAGCAACGGTTTGTCAGCTTTGTCATAAAGCGTTCGCTACTCAAGCACAATATAAAAGTCATATTCAAAGGCATGCAGTGAAACTAAAACTTATAAATCAAAAACGAGCACAAACATGCAGTTTCTGTGAGAAAGAATGTCCAAATGATAACGAACTCTCACTCCATGTCAATAAAGTACATTTACAAATAAAACCTTACAGCTGTGATATGTGTGAAAGACAATTTTATACTGAGAACAATTTGAAATATCATAAAAAGGTGCATAGTATGTTTTCGAAAGAAACTTGTGAGTTTTGTAACAAAACATTTAAGTGTAGAAAACATTTGGTTATACATGTACGGAAACATATAGGAGTGAAGCCGTTTCTTTGTCAGGTATGTGGGCAGGCTTTTTATTCTACGTTTAAGGCTAGGGAACATATGAAAGTGTATCACGGGGGTAGATTTTGTTGTAGAATTTGTAAGACGACTTTTGTAACTAAATATGGACTGAAGGACCATGTGCATAATGAACACGGGTTCATATAGTGAGCGTACGAGCCACTTGCTGACTATGACTTCTGAAATCCGTTATAGTTTTCCTGTTTTATATGGCAGAATATAGGACAAAACTGCTTTTGTATTAATAAATTCAAAGCATATGGGGATTATATTTATAGAGTTGAAATGCAGTTGAAAAATTATGCTTGCTTGGTGCTCATTTATACTGAGGAGGTCAGCAGTGATATATTTTTTGTAGTCAGTACAGATACCAACAAAGAATTTGAAAAAACAGTCAAAAAGTATCAAAACGGTAAATGTTAATTAAATTTTATTGGTTATTAAAAAGTAAATTTTATTGTTAAATGTAAATTAGGAATTTTAGTAAAATATTTTAAGCTTGTCATTCAACTATGAAATATTATTTATAATGCAAATATGTTATTTATGTGCAATGGCAACATTAAATATCTGATTTCAATTAAGTATTTACTTCATGAAAAGACACTAAACTTCATATCAAGCTTCCTATTAGGCAACGTGTTGCTCAACAATTTCGGCACGCGCGATGTTGCCAAATGACGAGCAACAAGATGCGTGGCTTATGGTTACCTATCTTAATCCCGAATTTTACTATTCCGAATATCATAATCCAGAAAACGTTTGGCCAATTTTTCATAATCCCGGTTTTTCAAATTCCGAAGTTTTATTTGCCATATAATCGCAACTCCGAATTTCATTTGCCCATTTATTCATTTATACAACGTTTTATAATCCAGACGAACGAGTTCCAGACACACGAAATCTAAATGCACAAAATCCAGATGACCGTAATCCATATGCACGAAAGCCCAATTTTTAAAACACAAATTTTTAAAATGCAATTAATTGATATTCAGTTAATTGATATCCAGACAAACAATATTCAGATTTTTAAACCTAAAACTAAACCTCATATGGCGTCTACTAACTACAACTGGAGACCTATTGAACAAAACACACGTTGCCTTAAAAAATATATGTATGCATGTAAGCAAACAAGCATGCATGCAGGCAAGCTGGCATTCAAACCGGCAAGCATGCAGGCATGCAGGCATGCATGCAGGCAAGCGCAAGGCGGCGCACTGACCAAATCTGACGGTCGATAGTGTCGATACTCACCCCGTCTCGGCGCGCACATACCGAAGCCACGGTACAGCATTGCTCGTTGCATATATCTTGGATCTAAAATGTGCTCTATACGCGCAGTTCGCGTTTCTTGGATGTATTTTGAGAATAGCACGCGGTGCTTTTCGTCACCAAGCATAGGTTATTACAAAACAATCCGCGCGCGCCAAGGCCTTTTAAATATTGCGATTTAGGTCTAAGAAATATGGAACGAGTAATAGTAAAAGTAAAATGAGTCTTAACACGTGACGTCAGAATTTGCTTGTAGTACCGGAGTGAGGATGGAGTACAATTTCCCTTATATTTTTTATTATTTTTCCTTATCTCTGCCTATGTTCTTGTAAAGCGGTACAGTCGTCATCATTGGTACTGTGTTATTATTAGAGCTCGTGTTTTTCGAAACAAAACTCTCAACAGAATATGAAAATTTCTACATCTCTGGTTTTTATTTACAATTTTTTTTTTTGACAATTTAGTGAAAGATACTTTCTCTGTGCCAAAAATTTAACAACAACCACTTTAGGGAAAGTATTCTTTATCTAAAGAAAAACATGAGCATACCTTCAGCTGAACACATTGGAAGTGACCGGTCACCTTAGCTCAAAAGTTTTAAATGAACTAAAGACAAATTTAAAAATATTATTTTTTTGAAATTACAAAAATAAATTATACGTCGATTATTTATTTCTTTGTAAAAATCGTTTATTAAATTTTCAATATTCGTTCTGAAGGTGATGGTCCATAATTACAACAGTAGGACAACTTCTAAAATTTCATTTCAAGTACAATATTGAAATAAAAAAAAATAATGAGTTGTTTATTTATAAATATTTTTCTTTATTCGTTTTAACCAGTTTATAAATTATATTTTTTACATTTTTTTTATACCACTGAGTTGACACGGCTCATCTGCTGGAAAGTGGTTACCGTGGCCTATGGACGTGTGCAACTACCAGGGGAGTGACACTCGTGCTGCCGACCCTGTAAACACAGTTTCTACCGAGGCTGCCGACCTTACAAGAAATTTATTTACATTTAACACCACTCCCGACTTGCTTTTCAGCAGCCATGATCATTCCAGTGTAGATAAGAAAACTAAATAAATCGCAATAAAATTCTTGAAAACTAATTTTATTTCAATATGTAGTATTTGTGTGAAATAATCTACAAGTTAACATCTACAGGATATGGAATTGTCTTATATTTTTTTTTTTTAATGCTTTTTGTACGGAGTCATATTATATAGAGGTACTTTTCGGTACAAGAACAATGAAATTGTAATATATAAGATGATATAAATAAATGATTATGTTGATTAACTATTATTGCGTTTCATTATTAATTTATGAGTGGGGCTCCATACCACTACTCTGCACCACCAGTAGGGACAAGTGGAGCAACCACGGTATTTGATTCTAATACTGTTCGCTAGATGGCGCTGTCCCATTCTGGAACGCGCTAGTGATGTTTGTATTTTCATCATCTTAGCGTTAATACAGTCGCATTGGAAGGTTTCACCTCGGATTCTGGGGTCCGCTTTATCAGTCTTAACTGCGAATTTGGCTGAACTTCGATCTGCCATCTGACCTCCACATCCCAAATGGGATATCGAAGCGTTGATGTTTCTACAAAAGCCAGGTTGTCAGTCTGTGTGTAAGAGATTCCTGTCCAAATAAAGTTTGTTGAGATCATGCGGCGGTTGCTTTTTATGGGACTCCTAGTCGAAAAAGCTATTGAGGAAGGTGCCAGGTAGAAAACATTATCGACATAAAACGAACAGGACATTTGTGACGTAAACAAACTGATTTTAATTATGCAGATATTTAGTGTATGACGTCGTGTAATTGTGTATGGTAAAAAAAAAATTGTGCATGCAGCCATTGTGGAGAAATTCGCTAAAAACTGATTCCGCTGGGCGAACGTTGTCCTGGCGGAACTTTTTTCTAATCCATGGACTTAGAAGAAAAGAAATGTGTCCAAAAATTAGTGTGTATTTGTGTGTAATTGTGTATGTATGAATAAAATTAGTGCATGCATAAACTTCGGAGAAATTCAAGTTTCCGCTACGCGAACGTTTGGCCATTAGCTAGTTTCCATATAAAGCTCTTATATAGAGAGCTGTAGATTTTTACATAGGTTGTTTTGAATTTGTTTAAATTTGTTTAAAAAACAGATTTAGAAGAAATCGTAGGGTTTAAAAGATAAAAATATAAACGTGAAATACGCTCATTAGGTCTTAGTTCGTGAAGTAGCCACTTTGGGGTCTAGATTTTCACGTTAATACAAACCTTGTAAGTGTCTGCAACATGTTGCCAAGTATCAATGATGGTTCGTTAGTAATTAATGAGTTATAGGACAATTTACCATGAGTAGACCACTGTTTGCAAAGCAGTCAAATATCAAGACGTTCTAAAGTAATTGCATAGTAAAATGTGTTCCAATAATTAGTGTATTAATTCAACTATGTGCATGCAAAATTTCATCTCATTAAATTCAATAATTAAAGAGAAACAATTAAAATACTGACAAAGCATCGAAAACCTACATAACCCGACCAAGTTCAGATGGCTACAAAAAAGCGACCGTGCCATATTTGTAAGTAACGTTCTTAACCTTCCAGTATAGTATTTATTAATATGGTACAGTTGCGTACACAAGCGTTAGGAAAAAATAAAACAATTGCATTTCTAGAATGAAAAATATTTTTTTAATTATACCGCTCCTATCTGCGATAAGAATAAATCTTCAATTAACAAGTTCTAATTAAACATCAGCTTCTCACTATCACTCACTCAATATACCTACCACATAATTATTTTAAGCTTCACTGTTACACTATAACATTAATAACACACTGTCAATATTATTATTACGGAGAATTGGCGATACATAGCAAAACAACAGCGCATACGCACATTGACCTTGAGTGCAAATTTGTGAATGGGGATAAAACAAAACCAGGTTCAAGTTCAACAGCAAACGAATACGCGAAGGCCGTGGCTTATGTGAGTTATGAAAACATATTGCGCTCTCTTTTCTTTAAGGATGGAAGTACCGTTTCAAGAGGGAAGCCGCCTCTATCGCTCGTTGCGCGCAGCGCGTTGTCTGTTTTTTCCACGGAGGACAGAATATGATTAAGTAGCGGAGATGCCACAGTCAAATTTCTCTTAAGAAAAACGCGTGACCAAATGCGGGTGGGAAGGGAGACGCGGGGGGCATGACGTCATACCTCGTCCACGACTCCATCTAGTGCGTCATAGCGAAACCGAACAGAAACAGACCTTGTCATTTTTGTTATATAGTTTGACTATTCGCCACTAAGCGCTACACAGAATTCTAGAATAATCTATTTTAAGGAAATAATTTTCAAAAATTAGGCCATCTTTTGGATTATAGCAAAATCATTTAGGGGGCTAAATGATTTGGCCTTATACCGACAGATGGCCCAATTTTTTTTACTTCAATTTTCAATTTTAGCAAAATATTCCATTTAATAAATTATATAACATTTTTGAAATTGCTAATGAAGTCGGGCGAGATTATTGTGATCATTTTCATAAAATGAATTGAGTTATTATTACAACTAGTATACATGCCAGACTAGGTTACTTATTTCTTCTCTACGCTAGATGGTTCTGTTAAGACATTTTTTTCGGAAAAATTAAAATTAAAATATAGTGGACTTACTGATGAAATGTTATACCCTTAAAATGTTGAAATTGTTTATTTTTACACTTTGTTCATCCTTGTACTGTACACTTCATTCTTAAACCAGGTTAAAGCTATTTTTATCCTTGAACTTTTGACCAAAAATGACAACCGAACGCAAGGACGTTTCACTAGAACTGGATGGTGACGTCACAGACCAATTCAGTCGTTTTGACATATGGAAGGCTCGCGACTCGATTCCCTTGTAACATCTCCGCTATCATTTCCTTCTCCATGGTTTTTTCACACTAGCATAATATTTTTGATCAATTCCTAACTACAATACTTAGACTATTAAACAAAGGACTAGCCTTAAGTGTGCCGCTTCGAACAAAATAATTCTGAATATTTTGGTGGGGTGCGCGGGAACACGCGCACATACATAAGTCCAGTACAACGGTAATATCATATCAAAAAACTATAAAGTAGCTACGTAAATAGTACTTACCGTCATAGTCAAATACATTTAAAAAATCATGTGTAGAAAAATTAATGACCTATAAATTATATCAAAACAATTGTGTTATCACCTGTACCAATTAAATACCGGTATTATACTGTAAATTTTAGAATGTTACCTAGATATATTGAACGGCCGCTTTTTTATATCTATCCGAATTTGGTCGGGTTATGTAAGTTTTCAATGCTTTGTAAGTATTTTAATTGTACCTCTTTAATTAATGAATTTAATGAGATGAAATTTTGCATGCAAGTAGTTTTGCAAACAGTGGTCTACTCATGGTAAATTGTCCTATAACTCATTAATTACTAACGAACCATCATTGATACTTGGCAACATGTTGCAGACACTTACAAGGTTTGTATAAACGTGAAAATCTAGACCCCAAAGTGGCTACTTCACGAACTAAGACCTAATGAGCGTATTTCACGTTTATATTTTTATCTTTTAAACCCTACGATTTCTTCTAAATCTGTTTTTTAAACAAATTCAAAACAACCTATGTAAAAATCTACAGCTCTCTATATAAGAGCTTTATATAAAAACTAGCTAATGGCCAAACGTTCGCGTAGCGGAAACTTGAATTTCTCCGAAGTTTATGCATGCACTAATTTTATTCATACATGCACAATTACACACAAATACACACTAATTTTTGGACACATTTCTTTTCTTCTAAGTCCATGGATTAGAAAAAAGTTCCGCCAGGACAACGTTCGCCCAGCGGAATCAGTTTTTAGCGAATTTCTCCACAATGGCTGCATGCACAAATTTTTTTTACCATACACAATTACACGACGTCATACACTAAATATCTGCATAATTAAAATCTTTAAATTCAACAACATTCCGCTGCGCGAACGCACACTGTGGAAACATCAAAACAGCCTCGATCCTGAGAAAGACCACTGTCATACTATTACACTGCAAACATTTTACATTTCATTTTAGACTTTAATTGAATGTCGTTAAAGTCTAAAACTGAATGACTTTTGGTAGAATGAATGAATGAAACAGTGTAATGTAACTCTCTTCATTTAATTTTGAACTTTAAGTGGTAAGTGCTTATCGTGGCCTATGGACGTGTACAACACCAGCGACGTCACACAGCAGGGAGGTCATTCCACAACTTCAGCGTGTCAATAGTCTTACGTCCACTTTTTGAATTTCCATGTCTTATCAGCGAGCCCCTACTTAAAGTGACGTAGTGGCAGTCTGGACACTAGCGAGGTTTTGAATCTGATCCCCGTACGATTGCAAGTACTCGTGGTGGATACAGGGCTGCTCACCACCCTCACGGTCAGGTGTCCTGCACTTGTGTATCGCCATATCATTTCGATTGAAGCTCCTGCGATATGTCACAGATTCACAATTTCTCTGCTTATGCCTCATGCTGTGAGCCAAAAAAGCCGAATGCTCGTAAAAAAATAACAACGAAATGACCACAAATGTGTATAGCTACTGTGGTTTGTTGTCAAATGTGACAGCAAGCCGCCGTCTTGGATAGAAGCGCGGCAAATCTTGCATTTTTGTTTTGACGTGATTTTTATAATGTTTGACTATAGGTTTGCAAATTGGTCCAAGCGTCTTTGAGTAATCGGTACTAAAACATACATAAAAAAATATTCCGACGAATTGAGAACCTCCTCCTTTATTGAAGTCGGTTAAAAATGAGTCTTGTTTTAAAACTCCGATGGCATTTTTTACATATTATGTGTTTTGTATTATGAGTTGCTTTGTGGATTTTCCGTGTTTTGTACGACCGTAGAGAGATGTTACATTTCGTACATTTAAATATACTATATAGCAGCTTTGTTTTTTAACACTATAGGTCGCTTGCCATGATTGATATTAGCCTCGATTTGTCTATTGTCAATATTTTCTAAAGAAAAAACAAAACTGCGTATGTCAGCATGTTCTGAGCCGTTTAAAATACTGTTTCGTATATAATGTCGAATTTTTAATAACACGAGGTAAATTGATAGCAGCTAATTTAAGCATTTTATGAAATAATGATACCTTCAATGTAATAGTGATGCATTCAGTTTTCGTTCACTTATGGCGCAACACTTTCTTGACGGAAAAATTGAAAAGAATCAACGAATGATTTTACTAAGATTGACATAAACGTTCACTTCGTCACAGCACTATTTTTATTTCATTAAAAACGGACAACCCAGTAAACAGAATTCATAGATTATTTTATTATGTATAGTAGAGACAAATTACTACGTCTAAATAAAAATTCGACTTTAGCAGGTCTTTGTATAAAATTTGTTTAAATAATAGTTCAGCAATTTCGACGTCTCTTTAGTGTTTTCTATGAATATGTAGGACTGCATTAATTTCGTTGTACAACTGTTGCATATTTGTGAACTTGATATAAGGTTTTCAGTCTGAAAGAAAAAAAATTGTCATTATTATCGACTGGCCTCGAAATATTTATCGAAGGGCAACCATGATAAAAAAAAAACCTGGTTAAGTCGGACTCGAACAGACTAAATCTGCACGCCATCGCGGGTCTTTAGGACTGCTAGAGTGATTTACAAATACCTAATGTGGAGTATTGACTTTGAATGTACTCTAGACTTAGACTTAGAATTTTAGTAGAAATAGCTTTTACCCGAACCTCCGTCCGCGGATTGAATGGATTCTCAAGGTCACCCATATACTATCATCAAAATCAGTTCAGTGACTTAGGCGTGCCGCGTGAGAGCGTATTCATAGCATACAGACAGACAGACAAAGTTACTTTATTTTTCTTTTCTTTACCTTAATGATTGAAGTATCACCTTCATGGTCTCAATATATGTAGGCTGGTGATAAATATTTTAATATCTGTCTAATCCAAGTTTCCTTGGTTACTTGTACAATATTATAGTTCTCATGTTTTACTAATAGTTGTGCCTGCTGTATCGTCCTCCCAAACAATAATATTAGTATAGATATGGTTAACTAGCTGTTGCCCGCGGCTCCGCCCGCGTGGATGTCGGTTATCGCTTGGTGTTGATCCGAGGCTATTGAGCATTAAATTCGCCTCTCTACTCAACTTTGTCCTCGACTATGTACTCACCTCTGTTCTCGACTTTCCACTCGCTTCTATATTCGACCTCTCGCCTCTCTACTTGCCCATCCATTCGATTCTCTTTTCGCCTCTCTACTTGACTCTCCCCACTCGCCTATCTACTCGCACCTCTACTCAACTCTCTATTCGATCTCTACTCGCCACTACATTCATCTTTCCACTCGTCTCCCTATTCGCCTCTCTACTAAACCCTTTACTGCATTCTATTTGGCTCTCTAATCGCATATCTACTCGCCCCTGTAGTCGACTCTACTCGACTTTCGATCTTTACACGCCTATCCATTCGTCCCTATAACAATCTCTACTCGCCTCTCCACTCGCTTCTATATTTGGTTCGCTACTCGACTATGTCCGTTCCGAAGCTCTAATTTACCTTTGTACCAAATTTCATGAGGACATCTTGAAAAAATCTTTTACCATTTATTCACCCCCTTTTTTGTGCCAATGAAAAATTAGAAACTTTAATCCCATAGCCCTATTCCCCTTCCCCCTTCCCCCTTCTATCCCTTTTTTCGCAATAATGGGTAGCCTATGTCCATTTCAAACCTCTAATTCATCTCTATACCAATTTCATCAAGATATCTTCAAAATTGTAAAACTTACACACCCTTGCCCTATTCCACCCCTTCAACTCCATTTTTCTCAATAAAACGTAGTCTATGTCCATTTTCGAGCTCTAATCCATCTCTGTACCAAATTTCACCAGGATACAAAACTTTCATACTAACTATCCAGTCCTTATCCCTCCCCCACCCTTTTACCACATTATTCGCCATAAAAGGTAGCATATTTCCGTTACCAAGCTCTAATTAATACCTGTACCAAATTTCATCAGGATATCTTCAAAACTGTTAAACTTTCATACCTTATTACCCCCCCCCCCCCCTATGCCTCCATTTTCGCGTCAATAGATAGCCCATGTTCGTTCCCAAGCTTCAATTCATATCTGTACCAAATATATCATCAGGATGTCTTCAAAACTGGCAAACTTTCATCCCCTATGAATCCCCCCCCCCCATTTTATCCTCGTCTTTCGCGACAAAAGGTAGCCTATGTTTGTTCCCAAGCTTTAATCTATATCTGTACCAAATTTCATCAGGATATCTTCAAAAAAGACAATTTTTCATCCCGTAGCCATATCCCCCCCCCCCTTCTACCCCTTTTTGCGATAAAAGGTAGCCTATGTCCGTTTCCAAGCTCTAAACTATCTCTGTACCAAATTTCATCAGGAAATCTTCAAAAATGACAAACTTTCATACCGGCTCTAGTCCGCCCCCCCCCTTCTACCCCCCTTTTCGCGATGAAAGGTAGCCTATATCCGTTTCCAAGCTCTAAACTATCTCTGTACCAATTTTCATCAAGAAATCTTCAAAAATGATAAACCTTCACCCCAGGGCCCAGTCCCCCCTTCTACCCCCCTTTTCGCGATAAAAGGTAGCCGATGTCCGTTCCCAAGCTCTGAACTATCTCTGTATCAAATTTCATCAAGAAATCTTCAAAAATGACCAACTTTCATACCAAGGCCCTAGTCCCCCCCCCCCCTTCTACCCCCCTTTTCGCGATGAAAGGTAGCCTATATCCGTTTCCAAGCTCTAAACTATCTCTGTACCAAATTTCATCAAGAATCTTCAAAAATTACAAACTTTCATCCCAAGGCCCTAGTCCCCCCCCTTCTACCCCCCTTTTCGCGATAAGAGGTAGCCTATATCCGTTCCCAAGCTCTTATCTACCTCTGTACCAAATTTCATTAAAATATCTTCAGAAATGACAAACTTTCATAAAAACTTTCATCCCCTATTTCCCCCCCTTAAACCCCCTTTCTCGTGATAAAAGGTAGCCTATGTCCGTTCTCAAGCTCTAATATACCTCTGTACCAAATTTCATCAAGATCGGTTCAGTGGTTTAGGCGTGAAAGCGTAACATACAGACAGACAGACAGACAGACAGACAGACAGACAGACAGACAGACAGAGTTACTTTCGCATTTATAATATTAGTATGGATTAAGGGTATGTTAAGTTGTCGGTCCCAGTAAACCTGGTTGTCATACGAACATTTATGGCAGTTGTTAGGTACGGGTAGTTAGCCGGTAGCCCTAAAAATCCAACAGCTTGTCTAACTGCAATGCTTCGATATAGCCAATGGCCTGCTTGACGGAAAATATCGAAGATCAACCAAACCCACAGTTAGACTGGAAAAGTGGACCCTAAACTCTCAGGTGAATGCTTTGGATGCAACTTGGATTAACTCTAGGATTAAGTACATACCTCTTTGAAAACAACTTGTACAATCTCGTTCAATGTCCTGCTGTGAGTGGTTCCATGAACAAACATCTGGAATTCATCATTGATTCCCTTTAATTCATCGCTAACGTTTAAACACAAACCGCAGAACTGCGTTTTGTGTAGAACGTGGCTTAATTTTAGCTTCCAATATTCGCCATCAAGCTTTTTTTCTTAGGCAGTGCTGGAAACATAAAGGAATATTATTTTTATACATTTATTTATCCTCAATACAAAAACGGGATTCCCTTACGAGAGGTTACATATCTTGACAAGTATTGTTGTTTTTTATGGGATTGTTATATCACCCTCAGTTTCACTTCTGCAAGCATATAATAATAATCATCATTCATTATATAGCCCATATCCTATAGGGGTTGGCAGATCAGACAGAAGTTGCTGAAAAGCTGAAATCTGATTTTTTTAAAATAAGCAGACTCCAAGTTCCAAGTAAAGGTGAAAGGCTAAAATTTTTTGCAAGTTACCTCGATACACTTTGTATGTATGGGTGGAGTAGTCAAAAATGTTATAGAAACTTTTTAGTATATACCTAAATAAATGTTCCTAAATTTAATGAAAACTATTTAAATTTTTAATTTGTCAATTTTCACTTCAAATAAAATGGTGAACACAGATGGACATCTTATTCCTTTTATTTTTATTTTATTACAACAAAAAATCAATGTTTAAAAATGATTGAAAAATCATTCATTGGTTCCGATAGTTCGTTAGTTCGTCGGTCGGATTCAGACCGATTAAATCTTTCCTATTTAAATCAATCGATATAGTTTGTCATGCACCATGTGACCCATTTAAAAACCAGATGGAATTGGGTTATATGGACCTCTCACTACTCGGAAATTGCTATGACGTCGATGGTTTAATACCTCGTTTGTATGTGTGGCTTGGGTGACCCATTAGTGGCTGGAAGCAATAGTCCAGTGATTTCGCACAACCTGACAGTAGGCGTGATAGATCTGGATTTACAAATTTCTAATTGTTCTGCTGAAACAAAAAAAAAATACTTTATTAATAATCCCTGTAGTCAGAGACTACTTTTATATTGTTCAATAGTATTTTTCAGATTGTAAAGAATTGAATAACATATACAACATGAATATACACATATGCATCTTCACGCCTGTAAATCCCTAAAGAGGTAGACAGAGCTATATTATTTTTGCCTCCGTGGTGTGGTGATAGTGCATTCAACTGCAGAGGGTGCGGTTTCGAGTCTTGGTCAGTGCAAATATTGGTTTGCATGAATATGTCTATTTGCATTGATCTGTAACTTGTGTTGGCAACTGATGACCCGTGTGTACAGAACAGGGCTGAAAGGGTCTTACTGATGAGTGAGTTGAAACTGAATGGGCTGGATGTGGGTTGGGTTCAGTCTGTGCTGTGTAAGCCAACCTCTGACAAGGCCAGCAGGCAATGTCGTTTGATCACATCAGCCAAGAGTCCCCAGTGTGGTTTAGGGAGTCTTAAACATGAACAGAAGATTAAAACTATTTTTGTTTATTATGGATGGATGGATACGATGGGGTTGAGGTATCTATATAGATAAAAACCCCACAAAAAATAATGATTGAAATAAAAAAAAACTGATGACCCGAGATGGAGTGCAAGCCTAATGTAACCACTTGCTTTTTTGGCAGGGTACCTATGGGAATTTCAGCACTTCAAAAATATAAACAAATATATACCTTCATCTGGTGTAATGCCCAAATGCCTGTCCACTCCCCATTCTTTAAACCTCTTCATCGGATTAGATTTAGAGTTTGAGACCTTTAGTCTTTTCTCGTCAAGCAACCTTTTTATTTTCTCATCCGTTATCTCATGAACAATTTTAAGTGTGCTTTTCTGTAACCAAAGAAATAGTTGGCATCAAAATCATTCTTTAAAAAGAGACGGCTATTTACCGAGTCATGACCATTTTGTATCACTTAAATAAATACATCCTTGTGCCAGCTTCCCAAGAGTGTATGAAAGCGCTTATTTCCACGGGCTTACCTTTAGAAAATGTTCACCCTTAATCACTGCTGGATCCGACAACTCCCGTTTTCTGTACCCTCCTTTTTCTAGTGTAATTTGTTTCTCTTTAGGATCCAAATTGATTTTCCATTGATGTTCAATCATCGGCAATGCATTTTCCTCAAGTTTTTTACATTTGAGATGATACACATGGACTACATTGCCCACTACAATTTTGTTATGCATATTTATGTCTTCCTTCTTGAAATGGAACTGACAAATGTAATCTGAATACTTCAATTTCATGCCCAAAGATTGGGACCACAGCTGCTGTCTTGTAGCAGTCTATAAAATGTTATTATGCTTAATATTATGATTGTATGAAATGTTTAGGCAATCAGTAGATAAGTTAGTTAGGTAAGATGCACTGGGTTTTGTAGCGCCGTTTCTTCTACATTAGAAGTTTGGCTTTGTGGTAAGCTTAGCATAATAGGATTATCATCAACATCAATAAGAAGGAATTGTATGGTTCCACATTGAAAATAAATGACTGACTACGATGAATACATATACCTATATATATATATATATATGCTAATGTTCTAGGCTATAATATCATCATGATACTCCCCAAGGAGGCAGAGCAGTAATCATAAATGTCAACAAATCCGGTAGATTCCCATAGATTTCTTGCAATGTAATAAATTACGGGCCGTCAAGTAAAATTAATAATAAATAGAATGGCTTGGTTAGTCCTTCTTTGTTTGATCGGTAATGGATGGAACTGGTGAATTATTCGTATAAATATAATTTATCGTCACTAAAATGTTTTGTTTACATACCAACGGTTGAAAAAAGGACACATTACTTAATGGTCCTTTTATTTTCTTAGTCCTTACATATGCATTTATACAACTTTTTATTGCACACAATTTTCCCATTTTCTTGTATTGTATTTAGCGCTAGTTTGCAATATTTAAAAATGAATAAAAAATTGATAACATTTGCTAACGCGAAAAACAACAACCACAGACCACAGAGAACAAAAAAGAGAATGTCAAGCTAGTGCTTCTTTTATTATTTATTAGGGCATGGCACAAAGCCATCAGTCTAAACATACTCTTTGGTCTAAACCTTAAAAATCTTCAATACAATAGTTTTTCATGACGACGAGTAAAGATTCCTGCCTGTTCCCGTCTCAGTAAGAACGAAGTTTTGTGGGGACTTTACTGAAAGCTCCCCTGGGAGATCTGCAACGAACACGAAATGTCACAATTTACTCTAATATTCCACTATCTTAAACTTCTGTGAGTTTTATCCAAGACGTTATGTCTAAAAATCTAAAATTTTTATACATATAATCTCGAATTCAGACGAATTTTGTAAAATAAAATAATACCGCTATTTGGCTCTGTCCACGTTCGCGCCAAAACTCTCCATCAAGGCAATGTCATACTTGTCATCTTAGGTTAAGTGACTCAAGCTCGTCATAGATTATTTTATTCTTTTTATACTGGAAAATATAATTTAGAATTTTTTAGATTTGTATAAAAAAGGTCAAAGATGATGCAGCAGTGGGGTTAAGTTAGACGACGTACAGTGAAATAGCGCACTAGATTTACATACGGAGTGTGATATGATATACCTCTGGATATTGTGAAGGAGGAACCGGATGACGTCGACATTGTATAAGTTGGTAGCCTGCGGTGCACTTTATTTTATCAAAGCGTGCATTTATGTGTATAAAACATATTACGAGTATTAATTAAACTATATAAATGCTACCTACTGTAAATCTATTGGTGTTCAATAAAGAATAAATTATCTTATATACTATAATAAAAGGTACTATTATAATAGGTATGATTCATCATACCCTGGCCACATGTCGTATCCAGCCGTAAGTGATGGAAGTCACAGTCGCCACAGAATGATTTTCGTAGGTACTCCTGCGGGCTTGAGAGTGGCGGTTGAAGCCAACCGTCGTCGCCCTAGCAGAAGCAGACCCAGGGTGCTCTCTCCATAAAGGAGGAAGATGTGATCACCAACAACGCGTCGGTTAAATTCAGTTACGGAGGCGGAGGGGAGGTCTCGTTACAATTCGTAAGTGTACATAAAAGTATAAGTGATATTGTGGCATAAATATCCATGGACGTAACGTTAAGTGCCCACTGCTCATCAGCTACATGACCGCCTTTACCTTCTAACCTGATCTATCCAAGTGAGGCCGTTAAACTTGAAGGCCCTGTACACCCTATAGGGCCTCGTCAAGACTTTCGTGCCAAACCAACCACCCTTGGTAGGTAACTGACCAACTAGGTTCTCGCGCAAGCCGTTTTCTGGGCTGTCATGTCTAAATGGCCACGTAAGGCAAATCAAAAAAGAAAAAGACTGAGGACAAGCAGCGCTAAGATGATGTTGACGAGTTGACGAACCGAGTTGAAAGTTTAATTCTTTTGACTTTTTAAATTCAAATGTCTAATTTATAGTGGAAAGTTACCAAATATGGAATACCATTTTGTTTTAGTATTATGAAAAAAAAGATACGGTAAATCAAAAACTTTCATTCTTATTTATTATCAGTCATACAGTTGCGCTTAACTTATTGACAGTTTTGTTTTACATATATTAATTCAAAATATAAAATTTTCTCAAAAACTAAATCAACATAAAAGCACTAATTACGGAATAGGTACCCAAATATGGACTACTATAAAACTATGAATAAAAAACCTTTACTTTTATGAGATATACAGGAACTTTGGTCATTTTTAAAAGGTTTTTAAGTTATTTGCATAAATCACACGAACTCTGCACCTGCGCAATCACCATGTGCCCAGAACCCCCCACACATGAGGCATTTGATCCATGTCTCTGCTCGAGTATCTTGAGAAAACAGGCTGTTATATATCATACACTCTGCATCTTCTGAGTCAGGAGCTCCCAGTCCTATGACGGCATCAGGCTCACTGTCTGTGGCAGAACGTATTTCTTCTTCATCAGTCCATATTTGGAAATTTCAAACTGTTCAAAACGTATATAATTTTTTTTAGCAAATACAATCAGACAAGGAAAAGCCTTGAAAACAATCAAAGAAACATGTAATCATTGCATAGTCATAATGTACAATATTATTTCCAATCACGTTTTGAGAGAAATACTTAGTTTTTACGTACCTTAAAAACTTTTCTCACTGCGCCAAAACGAAACACTCTCACCGCGGCCACAATGTTCACCCGACTGTCAAGTCGAAACCTGTACGCGAGTAAAATGATGGAAAGAGACAGAAGATCACTGTCTTTTGCAACTAGGAGTATTCGTTTCCGAGAAATGGCGGTATTCCATTTTAGGATACTATTCCATATTTGGTTACTTTCCTCTACGTATCTGAATATTTCTGTCGGTCCATGTGAAGTAACATTAATGTAATGCCGCTTACAGACGTCGCGAGGCATGTGCCGCGAATGCCTCGGCTCGTATGCCTCAACAGGCATACGACGGTACATATTATACACGTGCGACCCATCCGACACATGTTCAGGCTGAGCACGCATACAACCACGCACGGCGTCCATGACGGATGAGAGCGCAACGCAAATGTCCGTCCACACGGAGCGCACGATTCATCCTGAGGCAGCGCCAGCACCGATCTAATGATGCAAGTGCTCAGTGTGAGCACATTCGTTGACACAGCGCGAGGCTTGCGAGCCGTGAATTCGCGGCACATATATCTCGCGACGTGTCTGCTGCATAGCACATTAGTAACAATTTTTTTTTAATTAAAGAAGAGCAACCGAAATTATCGAAATTACTAATATTCCCTCTATCCCCTCCAACTAAGCTAAATTGCTTGTGCTAGGAGTGGGTTCACGTCGGGAGTGTAATGGCAAAAATTCGAACCCGGGACCTCTCGATCGTAAGGCCTACTCCTTAGCCACTAAGGTACCGACGCTTTTAATATATTCGTCCAATTGAGAAGTCCGACTGGTGAAGTAGGTACCTCCGCACTACAGAATACCGCGGTCATAATAATTTACCTAGTGTTGTGTTCCCGGCGGTGAGTAGGGTAGCTAGAGCTAACTGGAGAGTTTTTGTGCTGTCAGTGCAAAGACCAAAGGCTATTCCTGCTTTGTGTTCTGCACTGATGGCACAAAAACTCTGTGTTTGCAGTGTCGGCAGCACAAGTGTGACTCTCCTGGTGTTGCACACGTCCATAGGCCATAGTAACAAATGTATATATGTTGTAGAACGGACAAGAGAGATTTATAAAAATATTGAAGTCAGACGTTAAGAAACCGTATGTGTACCAATACACATACGTGCGAGAAACACTATGAGTGTAATGTATGTAAGAAAGGTTTCAATCAATCAAATAATTTAAATATTATACATTTTGTACATACACGCATAAGTAAATTTATGAGAGATGTAAGGAATGGTTCAATCCAAAGGATAATTTCCATAATCAATCAATCAATCAACTAACCTATCGTAGTCTACTGCTGGACTTAGGCACACTTACACAGGGCTGAGAAACCCTATGAGTGTAATGTATGTACGAAATGTGTCCAGCGAAAAGACAGTTTAAAAACCGCATTCCATACACACATGCATGTGAAACCGTATCAATGTAATGTATATAAGTAATGTTTCATAATGTGTGAATATCTTATCAGTATGTGAAAACTGTTTCAGTGACAAGTGTTTTAGGGACCATCTCCAAAATAAATAAAACAAAAACAAATGAATATTTCTTTTTTTCATTCTTAAAATTTCTTATTGACAATCTTAAAATAATGGTACTTTTAAATACTAATTAATAATTATAAAATGTGTATTATATAATTGCAATCTTAACTTAAGTAGAACTATCATTGACGTCAATAATAAACAATTTTATTGTTCCCTAAAGAAAATCATTATAACTAATTGCTCCTGATAAAGCAATAAAAAAACATGCGAGGCAGTCTATGGGAACTGCCCATACAAGGGATAACTAAGTAACAACTTGTGAATTTTATTATCGTGACGTGAGTCTGTCAGGCATCTGAAGAACAACAGGTGCACTGATGGCGGGATAACTACTGAGCTCTTAAAAGCAGGCGGTGTTCCAATACTGAAAGAGCTAGCAAGTCTCTTTAATTCCATCATTCAACAGGGTCTAACACCTAGGGCATGGGACGGGGGTGCGGTGATACTGTTCTTCAAAAAAGGTGACAAGACCTTGCGGAAGAATTACAGGGCAATCACACTCCTGAGCCATGTCTACAAGTTGTTCTTGAAAGTCGCCACAAATCGCTTCGCGGGTAAGCTCGACAAGTACCAGAGTACCAGCCACCGGAGCCAAGCCGCGTTTCGAAAAGGCTGTAGCACCTTGGACCACATCTATACTGTTCGGCGGATTGTAGAAAATATTCAAGAATACAATCATCCGCTGTGTATGGCGTTTATGGACTACGAAAAAGCCTTCGACTCCATCGAAACCTGGGCAGTTCTGGATGCCCTGCTGCGGTGTCGTGTCGATGGGCGATACAAAGAGGTGCTGAAATGCCTGTATGACACTACCACAATCTCCGTCCAGTTCTAAGACCAGAAGACGAAACCCATTAGCCTCCAGCGTGGAGTTAGGCAGGGTGGATGTTATATCCTCCAACGCATTTGAGGACGCTTCAGGACTCTAGATTGGACTGGGCGGGGTATCAATATATGTAAACGGTGAATACATTTCACATCTTTGGTTCGCCGACGACATCGTCATAGTTGCGGAGTGGCTGGAACACTTGGGGCGAAGTGCTAAACTACCTAATTGGAGCTTCTAGACGCGTCAGCCTCGGTGTAAACTTGGATAAAACTAAGATTATTATGTTCAACGAACATTCTGCACCGAGACCGGTTGCCATCGAAAGGGCGACGTTCAAAAATATGTCGACTTGAGGCAGATTATCCATAAAAACGACTTCGATAAAGAACTATCCAGAAGGATCCATCTGGGTTAGATAGCATTTTCCTCACCCCTACCGCAATGCCTGAAATCAAAGATATTTGACTAGTGCGTCCATATAGGTAGGACTTACCCGGTACCAACCCGTCTGGCCAGCGTGGAGACAGTAGGCCAGAACCTCTAAACATTGGAAGAGGCCTATGTCCAGCTGTGGACTTGCGATGGGTTCATTGATTTATACATTTTTCTTAACTGTCCCGAATCTAAGCAGATGTTCGGTATTCGCGTGTAATATGAAGCGTTCAAGTTTAGAGGTAACGTAGTGGCAATCTGGACACTTGGCTCGTGGGGCCAGGCTCAATATCTGTTCCCTAAACGACATTAAAAACTTGTGGTGGGTGCACGGCGGCCCATCGCATTTGCGGTCTGGACACGCGAACCTGCACTTGTGTATAGCCAATTCTTCCCGCGGGAAGTTCCTGCGACACGTCAAACATACCAACCCTCCCTTGCTATGCCAAAATTCGTTATGTGCCTCTAAAGCTACAGAAGAGTAAAAAGCAACATTACATTTCGTACACAAGTGTATAGAGCTCGCGTGACACTTCTTTAGATGTGTCAATAAACCGCCATCTTGGACTAAGCCATTACAAATTCTGCATTTTGTTGTAAAATGTGCTGTGAAATGATTTGTTAGTAAATCCGACGTTTTGAATGTCAGATTACATATTCTACATTTGTTGTTGTTCTTATGTGTTTCTTTGTGTTCCTTCCATTGCCTGTAAGATGATAAAGATATATTGCATTTCATGCATTTAAAAAAGTTTGGTTTTTCATTTTTGTGTTGTATAATTCTTGTTTCCTCTTGGTTGGCACTATAGACATGTCTTTTTACTTGTTTAGTTTCTAAAGAAAAAACAACGTTGCGTATGTCTGGATGTTCGGAATCGTTCAAAACAGTGTTTTGTATATAGCAAGTCTTGTTATATAGTTCAGATAAGTGATAGTTCAGCATTTTAGACGTCTCTTTGATGTTCTCGTTGAAAATGTACGACTCGATAAGACTTGTTTTGCAATTGTTGCATATCCTTGAATTTGACAGAACATCGTCGGCCTGAAAAAATTTGCAAATATTACAAACGGGTAAAATTGTCTTGCTTTAGCTGTTCCTGCGACCCTTAGGAACGATTTATGGAATAAAATTATTATAGTCTGTGTTTTCGTGTCTCTATGCGGCTATACCACTGAACCGATTTTGATGCAATTTGGTATAGGGGTAGATTAGACCTTGAGAAAGGACATAGGCTATGTTTGGTCGCGATAACCGACATCCACGCGGGCGGAGCCGCGGGCAAAAGCAATAAATAACAAACTCCGTTCGGTAAGGACTTAGGTACTTAAGTAAACGTAAACAATCTTGGTTTTTTTTCTTTATTTCTGTAGGTTTTCAATATTTTTCTATTTAGAAACTCAATTTATAGACATAAGCCGAAATCGAACCAAGTTAGTACGCCTAGTTTAATTGTTTAAAATGTGTTTGTGGCATCTAGGGGCTCCCACTTGACAGGCAAACAAACGGATCAAGGCGTGATGAGCGTGCAATCCTTTTATTTAAATCCCTTTTCGAAACATCTTTTTTTAATTATATTTCTGTAATATAGCCTTACGGCATTATCAAAGGTTATGAATAATAAATATGAACCTTTGATAATGCCGTAAGGCGAAACCGGTCAGGAATTTTATAAATAATGTGGAATAGTACAAGTGTTTTCATTGAAGATATCACTTGTACTTTTCCACACTTTATTTTGTTTTTATTGTTAACCTGACCCGTTTTACCTCACGGCATTATCAAAGGTTTACTAAATACTATGGTTTTAAACAATTATATTTCTAAATACTACATTTTTTATATGTGGGTAGTTTTGAAAATGATACCAGGTTCAATTTTTTTCCCAACATTTGGGGAAAATAATGTTTGAATTCCCTTAAAAGTTATTTTGTTTAAAAATTAATAAATACATTATAGGTACAACGCTAGTTGTATTAAAGTTAAATGTCAGATGATTAAATGTCAAAATTATAATTGAATTAAATTAAAGGAATTGTCAAATTAAAGATGTTAAATGGAAATATGCTTAATGGTATTACATAACATGAATTATAATATATAAAATGTCAGTCAAATTAATTAATAATTAATTAGGTATGTAGATGTCACTATTCATTGCAATAGAGGTGAGCGGCTCAGACCCAACTGTTGATTTATTATACTGTTTCTATCCGAATTTAATAACCTATTTATTTCCAGAGCTTCCAGGGCGTTAATTTTTCTGCCTTTGTCACACAGTCGCAGAGCCTTGAAGTTGGCCTTTGGATCAAAGTAGTGGTTTTCTAGAAGTAGGTGTTCTGCAAAGTTGGACTCTGTTTTTTTAAGTCTCCAACATCTGACATGCTCAGCAACTCTGATACCGAAAGGTCGTCCAGTTTGGCCCGGTTGTACCCGGAGTATTACCGGGTGCCTCCGGCTACAGAAGCGTTCCCCTAACACTGGGTACACCCACATATACAGTCCACTTACAGTAAATTTAAAGTAAATATAAAAATATTCCACTCACCTCTTTGAAAGTAATTTCAACAATGTCTATCAAGGTCCTGCGGTGAGTGGTTCCGTTGATATACATTTCGAGTTCATCATTGATCGCGTTCAGTTCGTCGCTCGCGGTCAGACACAGGCCACAGAACTGCGTTTTGTGCAAGATGTAACTCAGTTTTAGCTTCCAATATTCGCTGTTAAGCTCTCTTATCCTTCTCTCGGACTTGGCATGTGCTGAAAATCCATACTAATATTATAAATGCGAAAGTAACTCTGTCTGTCTGTCTGTATGTTACGCTTTCACGCCTAAACCATTGAACCGATGTTGATGACTTTTGGCATAGGGGTAGATTAAACCTCGAGAAAGGACATAGGCTTTGTTTGGTCGCGTTAACCGACATCCACGTGGGCGGAGCCGCGGGCAAAAGCTAGTATTAAATATACCATTACTAGCGGGTGCCCACGAATTCGTTCTACCCCCATAGGGGTGGAGTTTCGTAAAATTCGTTTTTAGCGTATAGCTGCACTCTATAAGAAATCTACCTACCAAATTTTAAGTTTTTAGGTGTGAGATTTTGTGATTAATCAGTGAGTGGTTTTTTACTTCTATATAAATTATTGATTAAAATATGTCACTCTGGGGGTATAAATAAATGGCAGTAAGCACTTTGAGCCAAGTTCAAGCAGTTCACGCCTTTTGACTATATACTAGACTAGACTCCTTCTTCATCCTAGCGTTAATCCCAGTCGCATCCGAAGCTTTTTTCAACTTGGGGTCTGGAGTCCGCTTGTCGGAGGGCGCAGACTGACCTCCGCCCCCCATGAGCGCGGGCCTGAGGGTGACGGGTGAAGCCGCCCGTCACCCTAGCAGAAGCAGGCCACGCGCCTCCCCACACCGGGGTTGAGTCGGGGACCGCGTGGTCCCCCCCTTCCCGAGGAGGGCCAGACCGAGAGGGATGGCCCTGGGTCAGCCGGGGTGCGAGGGATATGTCGCATGACAACCTCACCTTCGGCCTAGCACTACGACCCAGAGACGGCGTGCGGTTTAGTCGGTTCGAGTCCGACATAACCTCCCCCTCCGGCTCCGGAGGGGTGGGTATCCGTAGGGATTTCCCGCACGTAAAAAAAAAAAAAGGGGTCCGCTTATTACGAGTCTAGCTGCGGATTTGGCTAAACTTCGATATTTTCCGTGACGCGACTGCCATCTGACCTCCACAACCCAAAGGCGATATCGAAGCATTGCAGCTAGACCAGTTGTTGGATTTTTTGAGGGCTCCAACTACCCGTAACGACTGCCATAGATGTTCGTATGACAACCGGGCGTCGGTCCCAATTGTCATACGAACATTTTATATGGCTTATGAACGGTTTAAAGTGCTCTCCGAGGCACAACCAGACCAACGCAAATAACCATATTCATGCATACAAATATTTGCACTGAGCGGGGATCGAACCCGCGCCTCCTGCGTAGCCGCCGCGTTCACTACCGCTGCGCCACGGAGACTGTCATATATACTAGACTAGACTAATCAAATTTAATGTGACGGGTTCGATTCCCATTCAATACAAATATTTGTATGTGTGTATTAATTTGGTTATTTCCTTGCCTCGAAGAGCACGTTAAGCCGTCGGTCACGGTACGAACATCTATGACAGTCGTTACGGGTAGTTCGAGCCCTAAAAAGTCTAACAACTGTACCCCTAGCACGAACAACTATCGTGACTGTATCGTAAGCATATTGAGAGAACGAAGCATTGTGATTGGCTGGCTACACACACACACACACAGGTTCATAGTAGGCAGACGGCCAATCGCATTGCTTCGTGCTCTCAATATGTTAACGATGCGATTATGATAGTTGTTCGTGCTAAGGGTAATGGTTATATATATTTTTTTTTATTTCAGATTATAAAATATGCAATACAGGGTACAAATAGCACAAAAAAAACCACAGAGGTTTGTCCTTATGCTACAGGAAAGCGGATTTAACAGCCTTTCGTTGCCAATCACATTGATGGTTCAAAAATGTTTTTTACATTATAATAGTACGTAACACTATTTTGCAAATTAAATTGTTAAAAAGTGGAATATGTAGGTAGTACGTGATAAATGGAAACATTATTACATTATTGTAATATAATAGGAACGTGAACCAGGCAAGCATCTCAATTATTTGATATTTTCTATATTGTCAAGAAAGATTTTTTTTAGAATTACTTTAATATTATTCTTGGTTATTTTATTACGCAAATCTGTGGGTAGTTTATTTATTTATTAAACGAGGAACTAAGTAGCGAGTGGTTCTTTCACCGAACGTGTTATCGACTCGCACAGTACATAAATTGTTTTGAGCAACGCTTCTCGTATATACAGTATGTCCGATATTTGTGGATAGGTTGATAACTGCAATACTGCGATATCGCCGATGAGTTGTGGAGGTCAGTAGCAGTCGCTTCACGGAAAATATCGAAGTGCAACCAAACCAGCAATTAAGTCTGAAGCAAGCGGATCCCATACACCGAGGTGCGACTGGGATTAACGCTAGGATGAAGAATGAAGAATTATAATACTATTCAGAAAGTCGATTAAGACTGGAAAAAGTGCATCGCTCAGGCGGGACTCGAACCCGCGATCTTTCCCTTACAGTGGGAATGCTCTGACCACTGAGCCACCGAACTACGCCTGAAGCAATCCAAATTCTCCAATACTACCGTCTTGGGGCGTCGAAGGGAGCCATCTACCGATACTGAGTCCCGCCTGAGCGATTCACTTTTTCCTATCTTAATCGATTTGAAAAGTTAGAAGAAGCTTTTGGGTCGAAGCTCAAGGCATGATTGCAGGATAGGTGCTTCTACACTATGCAAGAATACTTATCCTACAGAGAGAATGGAAATTTGTAATTAGTCTGCTATTATTTTGTTATTTCTATTTATTGATTATGACCATGAAATAATATGTACACTTGACATTCCCTTTTAATTCATAATTACAATTTGTTTTATTATTTTCATCAATTCAATGACATAGTTTTTTTACTTTTTGTTACCATTGTAACTATAATGTACCATTGTAATTGTAACTATAATAACCGTATGCGTGCAAATTAATTATCATTCATTCATTCATTCATACCATTGCTTTAAAATTGATTCAACTATTCAGAAATTCACCTGTATTATGTTTGTCCATCTTTTTTCCACAATCCGCCTCATCGTCACTCACAAACTCATACACGGGATTATCGTACGTGTTGTTAACTCGCCTCAGCTTGAGATCTGCGAAATGAGAATATTCTTTGGCGTGGGATATAACAACGAGTAACTTATGCCCAGCATTGGTACAAGGTAGGCTAAATCCTAAATCTATATAAATAAATTTCCTCGCATAACTTCCGAACGACACCATCAACTTAGATAATTCTTTTGTATTGTGTTTATTATTTTCAGGATAAAGTTTGCTTAGGAGAAAAATTCAGAAGGTTTAGTGGGATCAGCCCCTCTAGACAAGTGGCAATTCGCTAACCGGCGTTTGATAGAATAGAATGACGAATGTATGGGATTTGACGTATTTGACATGCGTTAACGACTGTCATATACGTCAAATCCCATACATTCGTCATTCTATTCCACCAAACGCCAGCTAGCGAATTGCCACTTGTCTAGAGGGGCAGGATCTGAGTTATACGCGGGCAAGGAAAAAATATGGCGGTAGGAAACACACCGGGTTAGGTTGATAAAAAAGTAATTTAATTCAGGTGTATCCCGGAGAGGATTGGCAGGGGTTTTCAATTACACTCACAATATAGACCAGTCAGTTTTCTATAGGTTATAAAAGCGTCAGCAATTACGTACGAGATGTCCCATGTTCGAATTCTGGCCAAGCAACTTTAGCTCAGCTGCAAAATTTAATAATATTCTTTTTGAAACAATAAAAACAAACTATACCTTTCTTATCAAGATATTGAATTTTCTTCTCGCCCATTGAAGCAGACCTTTCCGTGACGTCATCACACACATAACCTACGAATACAGGCTTAGTACTGGAATATATATCTGAAATATATTATTTAATGTAATAACCTTTTTTCAAAATATTTAAGTCGTCACCTGATGGTAAACTGGGGCGCAGTCCAAGTAATAGTGGCCACAAAAAAATACTGCACCCCGCGTGATGGTAGGTTGGGGTGCATTCCAAAGAAAAATGGCCGCTATTATAGATGCAATGCTATCCGTAACTTGACGCTGTCCATACAGAAAATGTATGAAGAAGGAAACATGTCTGCTGGTATTCATTCCAAGACTTTTTTTTACGTGAGCAAAATCACCACGAATCCCTCCCTCGGAGCTGGAGGGGGAGGTTATGTCGGGGCGATAGTGTCACAAAAACTCAAAGTAGTTACCGTGGCCTATGGACGTGTGCAACACCAGGGGAGTCACACTCGTGCTGCCGACCCTGTAAACACAGAGAGTTTCTGTGCTGTCAGTATAGAAGACAAAGCAGAAATAGCCTTTGGTCTTCCCACTGACAGCACAAAAACTCTCCATTTTGCATTGGTTTGGTCGTACCTCGGAGAGCACGTTAAGCCGTTGGTCGCTGTGACAGTCGTCATATAAGAGAAATGTGTGAAATGGGCAAAAACATCACACCTACAGAATCCTTGTAAACACCGTTGGGCCCCCTCAGCTTGGTGATGATCTTGAGCTGTCTCCGAATCTTCTCATTCAACCTTTTAATTTCTCTTTTCCGCTTCAAATTTTTCTCCTTTAATTTAACAATTTGTTTAGATGCACGATCCTGTAAATAAGGGAATCAGATTTTTAATTTATGACATAACATAACCTCACGCCTTTATCCCCGAAGGGGTAGGCAGAGGAGCTGGCACCCACATTTCGTCAGTTTATGTTTAGGTCCCAATGTAATAGGTGGCGAGCCTATTGCCATTATCCGGGCACTTATAAACCTGCGATAAATACACATATAACTTCGAAAAGTATTGATGTGTGCCATGGTAAAACCTGGGATCGAACCCGAGACCTCGTCTTAGCAGTCCATTACCCATACCACTAGGCTACCGCGGTTTTTGACATGTATATTAATCTATATTAATATTATAATTATTAATTTTTTTAAGAATTTTTCATGCTAGATATTGAAATCGATTTAAATAGAAAAAAATGAATCGGTCTAGGCAGGGTTCGAACGCAAGATCTTTGCCTTACAGCGGCAATGCTTTGACCACTAAGCTACCAGACTTCGACCCAACCAATCCAAATTTCTCCTTTTATATCCGTCTGTGAGGCGACGGTAGAGCATCTACCGACATTCTTACGAACTATCGAAACCAATTTATGACTTTTCAATCATTTTTAATCATTGATTTTTGACAACTCCGTCCATACAATTTGAATTATGTTTTTAAGCATTTTTCATGCTTAATATTCAAATCGAATATTATATAGTTAAAGAGTATGTTTAGTTGAAGTCCACCACTCCCTTTTATCTCAAAGAACGATTCCAGTTCCTCCATGACACACATACGAGATGCCTGAGGTCATCTGAGAATTTGAGGCTGAGAATGCCAATGCATTCCACTGATTTTCTTGACAAGTCGTTCACAGTCAGGGCTGTGCGCTTATGGAACGCACTGCCGTTGAGCATAAGACAGGCAAAATCTCTAGATATATTTAAAAGAATGGTAAAGGATCACTACCTATCATCTTGTACATTATGATGGATCATCATTATATTGACACTCAATGTTTAGTCTTCTTATAAGTATGTACTATTTCCTTATAATAATATAATATTGCTACGCCCGGCGCTTGGCCACTTCAATATATGGCCAAATTTCCATAGGAGTGAGCGAGACGGCACTATAGAAAGAGACAGCATGCCTTGACGTCACTGTTCTAGAAGGATTGGAATGAATAGAAAGAGACGTCAGGCTAGAAAGAGACAGCATGCCTTGACGTCACTGTTCTAGAAGGAATGGAATAGATAGAAAGAGACACAAGACCTAATAGAACCTCCCAGAAAGTTCCTGTCTTTTTCAGAACGTACCTGTCTTTTCTCGATCTTTCGCTACTCGGCCGCGCCTTATATAAAAGGCGATCTAACAGCCGCTGCTCAAGTTAGTCTAAGACTAGTATTCGAAGCGAACAAAGCGATAAAGCGTGTGAAGCTATACAGTGCGATTATACAAGTGACTGTGTGTTGTGTAAGGAAGAGTTTTCGAATTTCTACGCGCTTTGCTGTAATTGAAGTGAAGCTGAATAAAGCCTGCCTTCAACGGTTGTCCTCGCATTTTCTATTTAAACCGACCCCCACGCTCGTAACAACTGGTGTCAGAAGTGGGATAGAAAATGCCGATAACGCCGAGAGACGACAGGGAGGGAGTTAAAACCCGAAGCCAGGCCGCGGAAGAGGCTGCGGATACTCCGAGTACGTCGACGGGTGCTTCAAGATCATCATCGGAAATTAACCTGAGCGCGATTATGACCTTATTGAAGGAGCAAGCCCGTCACCAGGCAGAGCAGGCCCGTCACCAGGCAGAGCAGGCCCGTCGCCAGGAAGAGCAGACTCTGCAATTGAAGGCACAGCTCCAGCAACAACAGAAGGAGCTGACCCGACGCCAGGAAGAGCAGGCCCGTCGCCAGGAAGAGCAGGCCCGTCGCCAGGAAGAGCAGGCCTTGCAACTAAAGGTTCAGCTCCGGGAACAACAAGAAGATCTATTTGCCTTCTTGAAAGAGTCTAAAGCGGAATGGCAAAGAGAAATTCATTCAGTGCAAGACAAGCTCGACTGCCACGACGTAAAATTAGAAAGCCACGACGAAAAATTAGGAGGCATCGACACGAAATTTGAGAGTTATGAGGAGCGGCTGCAGTCTGTGGCTCAAAACGTAAAAAAATTGGAGACGAAAATAGCTTGCGGAACAGCTGGCTCTGTAACCATTTCATCTGCACAGGCTGTCGGAAAGTTCAAAGTACCGCCATTTGATGGGACCTCCTCGTGGACTGCATACAAACTGCAGTTCGAGTCTGTGGCAAAGGCGAACGGTTGGGATAAGGAGCAAGCCAAAACAGCATTAACATTGGGGTTACGAGACCAAGCACTCAGTGTTTTAGAGGCGCTTGGAGGTGAAGTGACTTACGACCGCCTTCTTGAAGCGTTGGAATCACGTTACGGTGATAGTCACTTGGAACATGTCTACCGTGCCCAATTGAAGGACAGAAACCAGCGTCTTAATGAGTCTCTGCAGCAGTGGGCTTTGGAAATAGAAAAGCTCGTGAGAAAAGCTTACCAAGGAGCTTCCTCGTCATTTCTTGACAGCATTTTGGTGCAAGCTTTTATTGACGGGATCAGAGACTTGGAGGTGAGAGCTGCCGTCCGTCTGGGTCACCATGCAACCCTTAAAGATGCTGTTGCTCACGCCCTTGAAGTGGAAGCTGTACGACATGACCCTCGACCACATAGATTGCGTGAGATCTCAACAAATGAGCAACGTGTGTACCGTCGGGAATTCACACCCAGGTGTTATTTCTGCAAAGAGCAAGGACATATTCGGTCTAGCTGCCCGAAACGGACTCAACAAGGTAATGGCCAAGAACAAACGGCGCGACATCCAGATGCGCCGGAGCAACAGGGAAACGAGTAAACGCCAGGACTGCGGGACGGGTGCTGGCTGGTAGTGTAAAAGTCCCAATTCTGATCTCTCAAGCTAATGATGGAAATAGTCTGGTCATCGAAGGAGGTATTGATGGATCACCGTGCCACCTCACCATTGATACTGGAGCAAGTCGGACCGTGATTAGCTCTCGGCTGGTGAAAAATGTACCTAGAGATCATCTACATCAACTTAAGCATCTCCATCTGCAGACAGCTACCGGCCAGCGCATTTCCGTCCGAGGAGAGCAAGAAGTGGCGTTGGAAGTCGGTGATAAGACCTATTGGCATAAAGTCATCGTCGCTGATATCTTAGATGACTGCATCATTGGATTGGATTTTATGAGAAAATATCGCTGTAAAATCGACGTGGATTGTGGCGTTCTGAAACTTGGGTTCGAAGAAATTCCCATGGAAGGTGGCGCATTTGGAAAAGTGTACTGTGCAAAACGAACTGTACTCCAGCCTAAATCACAGACCCTAGTGCCAATAAGACTACCTCAATATGGCATCAATTCTCATCGCTGTGCATTGGTGGAAAAAGTAGACGGCAGTAGTCCCTGGATACCAGCTCGTACTGTGGTAACAACACCAACCACAGCCGTTATAAGAATTTTAAATATGAGCAACAACGAGTGCGTCTTAAACAAAGGGACACTGCTTGGCACTTGTGAGGAGATCTCGTGGATACGTAGTTGCCAGGGTTCGACCAAAAGCGATGCCACAAGTGACAGAGAATCAACAGTGCTGAAACTACTAGAAGATTGTCGCAATGACCTCAGTAAGGTAGAGATGCTGAAGGCGCGGAACATGCTACTACGTTATAAAAACGTCTTTTCTATGCATGGTGGTGACATTGGCAGAACTGGAGTAGTACAGCATAAAATCGATACTGGTGAGGTAACGCCAATCCGTCAACGACCACGACGTGTACCGATTGCTCGAGAAAAGGAGGTGGAGGAAATGATTGAAGAGATGAAGAAGGACCGTATCATTGAACCCTCGGTCAGTCCATGGTGTTCTCCAGTAGTCCTTGTAAAGAAAAAGGATGGAACCACCAGATTCTGCGTCGATTATCGCCGACTGAATGATGTTACGAAAAAAGATAGTTATCCGTTGCCAAGGATAGATGACACTTTGGACACCTTAAGTGGCATGCAGTGGTTCTCAACATTGGACCTCAAGAGTGGGTATTGGCAAGTTCAAATCAGTCAACTAGATAAGGAGAAAACTGCGTTTTCTACTGGAAAAGGTCTCTGGCAGTTCGACGTCATGCCATTTGGATTATGTAATGCTCCGGCCACATTTGAGAGATTAATGGAACAAATACTTGCTGGACTGCTGGGAGAAGCCTGTCTGGTATATTTGGATGACATAATCATCATTGGAAAAGACTTCGACGATCACCTCAGCAAACTAGAGCAAGTTTTGACTAAACTACAGGGTGCCAACTTAAAACTCAGTCCAAAGAAGTGTTCACTTTTTAAACGACAAGTGAATTATTTGGGGCATGTTATTTCGAAGGATGGGATACAAACAGACCCTGAGAAGATAAGTGCCGTGAAAGATTGGCCGACACCAAAAGATAAGACCGACGTTCGTGCCTTTTTAGGTCTGTGTTCATACTACCGGCGGTTCGTGAAAAGCTTCTCCGATATTGCGAAGCCTTTGCATCGGTTAACGGATGAAAAACGGAAATTTAGCTGGGATGAACAATGTGAAGCCGCTTTCAAAGACCTTAAGCAAAGACTCTGTGAAACACCAATCTTGGGTTTTCCAGATGCAGAAAATGAGTTCATCGTCGACACAGATGCCAGCAATACTGGGATAGGAGGAGTCCTGTCCCAGAGAAAAGGAGACAAGGAGGCCGTGATTGCTTACTTTAGTAAGTCTTTGTCTAAACCAGAGAGAAATTACTGTGTTACACGAAGGGAATTACTGGCCGTGGTTAAGACATTGCAGCATTTCAGTAAGTTTCTGCTGGGCCGAAAGTTTCATCTGAGGACTGATCATGCTGCTTTAAAATGGTTGCTACAATTTAAAAATCCAGAAGGACAAGTGGCAAGATGGATTGAACAGCTCCAGGAATACGACTTCGTCATCGAACATCGGAGTGGGAAAGCGCATGGAAATGCAGATGCGCTCTCTCGAAGACCTTGTCCGGTGGAATGTAACCATTGTGTCAGGCAAGAAGCTAAAGACAGTGTAGCGATTAGAATAATAAGGACTGATACTGTCAGCGATGAGTGGAGTAGCGAAGCCATGCAGCAAGCACAGCAAGAGGATCGAGACATCAAGCCTATTCTCGAATGGATAAAGGCAGGAACACCTAAGCCGAAATGGAGTGATGTCTCCCAAATGAGTGCAGCTACGAAGAGCTACTGGGCACAATGGGAAAGCCTCGTGATACACAATGGAGTCCTGTGTAGAAAATGGGAGTCTGCAAACGGGAAAGACTCACATCTGCAGTTGGTTGTCCCAAAGATTAAAATTAATGAGGTTTTGAGATCATTTCATGACGGAACTTCAGGCGGCCATCTTGGTGTGAAGAAGACGTTGATGAAGATTCGTCAACGATTCTATTGGATCCATTGCCGTGAGGATGTTGAAGATTGGTGTAGGAAATGTACATGCTGCGCATCGGTAAAAGGGCCGCATACAAGGAGCAGGGGAGCATTGAAGCTATACAATGTTGGAGCGCCTTGGGAAAGGATTGCATTAGATGTTGCAGGGCCATTTCCTGCATCGGAGTCTGGAAACAAATACATCCTAGTAGTAATGGACTACTTTACTAAATGGCCGGAGGCTTTTGCCATACCTAACCAGGAAGCAACTACAGTCGCGGAAAGACTAGTCACGGAAGTGTTTTGCCGATATGGAGTTCCTCTGGAAATACACAGTGACCAGGGAAGGAATTTTGAATCACAGGTATTTCAAGAAACCTGTAGGACAATGGGTATTCATAAAACCAGGACCACCCCATATCATCCGCAGTCTGACGGAATGGTTGAAAGATTTAACCAAACCTTGGAAAGGCATTTGGCTAAGGTTGTTGAGAGCCACCAGAAGGACTGGGATAGTCATATTCCTTTGTTCTTGTTGTCTTATAGAACAGCGATACATGAAAACACAACGGTGACGCCTGCGTGTGCAAACTTTGGCAGAGAACTGAGACTACCGGCTGATCTACTGACTGGACGTCCTCCAGATTCACCGCAAGAAATCACGGAATATGCTAGTGCATTGCGCGATAGACTAAATGACGTTCACACCCACGTCCGTGAATCTGGGCTCCAGGCAAGCGACAGAATGAAAACCCGATACGACCGCAACTCTCATCAAGCCGGGTTCGACGAAGGCTCGTTGGTATGGCTACACAATCCGATGCGTCGCAAAGGCAAATCTCCGAAGTTGTCTCCAACCTGGGAAGGGCCGTATAAAGTTGTCACCAGGATCAATGACGTTACATACCGGATACAACGCAACCAGCGAAGCCCCTTGAAGGTTGTACATGTTGACCGACTGGCGAGATACTACGGATCTAATAATGCTCGGGACGAGCATGTCTAAGAAGGGGGTAGTGCTACGCCCGGCGCTTGGCCACTTCAATATATGGCCAAATTTCCATAGGAGTGAGCGAGACGGCACTATAGAAAGAGACAGCATGCCTTGACGTCACTGTTCTAGAAGGAATGGAATAGATAGAAAGAGACACAAGACCTAATAGAACCTCCCAGAAAGTTCCTGTCTTTTTCAGAACGTACCTGTCTTTTCTCGATCTTTCGCTACTCGGCCGCGCCTTATATAAAAGGCGATCTAACAGCCGCTGCTCAAGTTAGTCTAAGACTAGTATTCGAAGCGAACAAAGCGATAAAGCGTGTGAAGCTATACAGTGCGATTATACAAGTGACTGTGTGTTGTGTAAGGAAGAGTTTTCGAATTTCTACGCGCTTTGCTGTAATTGAAGTGAAGCTGAATAAAGCCTGCCTTCAACGGTTGTCCTCGCATTTTCTATTTAAACCGACCCCCACGCTCGTAACAATATATTTATGTGTTATAGTTGTATTTGTTTGTAATATTTTATGTAAAGTTGTATATCTACTTGTAATTCTCTCTCTCCCTTCATTTGGTTTTTATTAAGTAAGTATATAGCTTATCTGTTATCTACACCATATCTCAATTTTTATCACACTGCTGTCCATCCCAAGGTTGCCTGGAAGAAATCGCTTCCAGCGATAAGGCCGCCCATTGTACATTAAACTTTGTAGATGCTACCTACTTGTCCTACTGTAAATCTGTTGGTGTACAATAAAGAATTATCTATGTATCTATCTATCTCAGAAAATACTGGTTCGAATTGAAAAAATATTTTTTTTTTGTTGAATAGCACGATTATATAGAGGAAGGTTATATATATATATTATATCATCACGTTACTCCTCAAGGGAACGCACCAGTAATCATAAATGTCAGCAAATCCGGTAGATGTCCATACATTATTTGAAAATTAATAATAATGCGGTGTATCGAAGTATGCCACGGGCGAAGCCAGGGTGAGTCGTCTAGTATTGTAAACACACTTGTACTTTTAGTTTTTACTAAAGAAGAAAAGAACAGAATTAAAAGAAAAGTTGTAGTTTTACTAAATCTCCAGAGTCTATATATTTTAATAATAAAAGGTATATATAAAATCTATACCTAATGTGTAACGATGGCACCTGGTGGAAGTTCCACTATGGAACTTGTTACACACATAGAAAATACACTTATATTTTTCCACAATATTATATTATTCAATCTGACCGTTTTCATGTTATATAATGTTATAGATTGTTATGACCATGGAGATTTAGTAAAACTACAACATCAATCAATTGTAAGGGACTGGTCGCGGGTTACAAAATATAACACATTTTTAGTTATAAGATAAGCAATAATATGGAATGAAATATTAAAATTAAGTATGCTAATTATTCAAATCGTTTAAGATAGGAAAAATTTGACCAGCTCAGGCGGGATTCAAACCCGCGATTTTTACCTTACGGGAGGAATGCTATAAACCACTGAGCCACCGAGCCACGCCTAAAGCATTCCAATTTCCCCTATTCATCCGTCTGGGGGCGACGAAGAGAGCCATCTACCGTACCCCTAGCACGAAAAACTATCGCAATCGTATGGTAAACGTATTGAGAGTATGGAGCATTACGATTGGCCGGCTTCCTACTGTACACCTGTGTATATGTGAAGCTGGCCAATCACAGAGCTCCGTTCTCTCAATACGTTTAATATACTATTACAATAGTTTTTCGTGCTCGAGGTGCCGATAAGTAGTAAGAACAACCATTCCCCCTGTGGTTCAATTTCGATATTTAATCTTCAAAATAAGTTTCTGAACAGAAAAATATTAATATAGGTACTGAGTTTTTAAATAAAACTTATTAAAAAGACACATTAAGATTGTTTGTGTTTAGTAAATTACCTAACCGAATGGAGTAATCGTTTCGTAATCGATTGTCGAATTGTCGCACCATTAAGAAAGACCAGGAACTCCTTGCCAGCTCACGTATTTCCTTCTTCCTACAGTCGCGGATCCTTTAAGTGGAGCGTGAAAAAGCATCTGATGAGGCCGTCAAGCTAAGTGCCACCATTGCTAACATGGTATGTGTAGGTATGTAAAGGTGTCACTCTTTCCTGAGTCTTTGCCTTCTTTACCATCAATTGACTTGTCCTATACTAAAAAAAAAGGGATACGTACATATGAACTCAAGGCGCACATTCGTTTCAGTTTCTGAATTTTAAGTGGATCCACACTGACGGCACTGACCGGTGCAGGTGTACTCACCTCCTGAAAATTACAACAATCACAAAGTTATAACAATATACGGAGTTTGAACGGTGTATGGGACTAGGATGTATTGGTATATTACTATGGTAAGGGATATATCCAGAAGCGGCGGAGACTACCGACAAACTGGGCGACCGCCCACGGCCTAAGGGCCTCGTATCAGAGCCAAAATCGAAAGCGCGGTGTCGAGTTAGGGTGGATTTAGACCAAAGGAACATAGAGCTAGAAAATAAAGTATGCATTTTTAATATTTTGGTGTAAACGAAACCTCGTATTCGGCGTTTACAAAAAAACATCAACGAGCAAGAATGAAAACCAAGAACTAGAATTCATGTACATGTTTTCGTTTCTTATGATGATGTTCAGATCAGCCGAACGACTCATTAGCGTGAGTCAATTGTGTTTACTAAACAGCTCAGCTATGTTCTACTCCGACAGCAATATTGTAATTGCAAATACTTTATTATTTTATCTTAAACACTCCTAAAAGAAAAGAAGGAACAGACGTTTGTGGGTTACAAATTTAATGCAACAAAGGATAATGGATATTTCCTTTTTCTTGCATCGTCAGTGGGCTTCGCGACCCAATTTGAATGGTGCAGTTCACGCTTTGACGCGGTAGCAGCCCAACATGACAGGGCGTACCAGACTGCTGCGGGGTACTCTACGCGGGAATTGATAATGATTCATAACTCATTACTCATTTATTCATAAGGATAATCATTGAATCATATATTATATTATAGCAAGTTTACCATTTAACTTCTATTCTTAAAACATCTGCAGTCTTGTTACACATAAAATAAAAATCGTACAAATGACAAAAATGTGGCTTGATAGGTTTTAGTGCCGTAAAAATATTATGTCAATAGTTCAAACTACGTCAAGTTCTAATAGGAGTCAAGTTGTACAAAGTCAAAAATATTTTACAGAATTCCAATAATAACTGAATAAAATTTTGAAGCATTTACTATGCTAAATTTTCAAATCGATTAAGATAGGAAAAAGTGAATCGCTCAGGCGGGACTCGAACCCACGATCTTTCCCTTACAGGGGGAATGCTCTGACCACTGAGCCACCGAGCCACGCCTGAAGCTATCCAAATTCTCCTATAATACCGTCTTTAAGGGACGGTGGAAGCCATCATTCATTGTTTCCGATAGTTCGTATGAATGTCGGTAGATGGCACCTGTAAGGGAAAGATCGCGGGTTCGAGTCCCGCCTGAGCGATTCACTTTTTCCTATCTTAATCAATAACCTTACCTCTTCACTGCATTCCAGGACAGTAACATAGGCGGGTGGTTTCTGATTTCCGTACGATTTTTTTTGCACTGCCGATGTTGAACCATCTCTTCCCTGTTAAAATGTATTTATACTTAAGTACATTTTTATTCTTCAAGAACACACGGAATCAAATAAATGCAGGTGCTTTGGGGACTGCCAATAGAAGTGAAAACTAAGTACTTATTAAATTAAGAATGGTAAAAGAGTGATAACTTTTTATTAATTAATTTTCCACCCTATATGATTTCGACTATAAAATATTATGACGTCACAAATAATTTTTTCATACAATTTGCCTTATAACTTACCGTTTTGACGTTTCGTGAATATTAACTAATTTAACTGGTCAGTCAAATACCCAATTGTACAATCGTGATGTTATAATGGGCCGAGCTGTGTACCGTCTGACGTGACGTGTGCCCAAGCGTTCGGTGACGATGACGTGAATTCCATGTTTTTTGTACACCCGAAAAGTGAGGACATCCGATATCGGAGGAAGTCAAATGTATGACATATATCTCTGTCTAACTTTTAAACTCTCGCGTTCCATGATATATAATTTAGAAAACGGGAATTAACGCGATCATGGTATAGGTACTTACCTACCTTTGATTGCCTGACGTTTCGACCAGGTTACACCGGCCGTGGTCACAGTCAGCCTAAATTATATATCTCTGTCTTTCACATTGTCCTGCCTGATATCGGTTATCGGAGCCAACACCACTGTTTAGGCCCGATATCGGATCACAAAGAGACTAAAACAGCGACTGCAAGCAATAAACGACCTTAATGATTTTTCTTAGTTACGTGTCTTTTCGCATTAATTGATGATGCTGATCACGAATATAACAAAAAAGCTCGATACCATGTCATGTCAATAAGGTCGAAAATTGATTGCCCTTTTTTTTCTTTTTTTTTCATTCCTAGCATTCCTAACTAGTCTGTGCTTTAGGGCAAATGGCCGTATGGGGCCAATTTTGTCGGACAAATGTGAAAACAGCACAAGGTGTCGGCTATCTGTGTCCGACACCGATATCGGATGAATGTGAAAACGCTCTTAGGGCGGACCTAAACAAGAAGACTTCAATTAAAAAAAGCTTACCGAATCATGGTCATCTGCTTCATCAGCTTTATATTTATAATCATCATCATTATCATCATCACCATCATCATTGTTATCATCACCATCATCATTATTATCATCGTCATCATCATTACTTTCTTCTCTCACAGGCGACGTATTGGTTTTGATTGATTTAATCTTTGTAAAATCAACTAATCTGACTCGGGGATTGGTCAAGCTTGCCATTTCACTGTTATGGGTACGTTTCACACCTCTTGGTAATAGCTGGAATAAATAATGAGGAATTAATGAACTAGACTAACCCAAAAAAAATGCCCACTAAGTTTCTTGTCTTCTCAGGTTGGGGCCGCATTTCAAACCGGTGTGGTCCTTTTGCTAAACTAGTCTTTAATATTTCTTTTATATTGACATTTTGTAAGTGCCAATTGAATATTCTCCCCAGTATGGGAAGGCGCGCCATGCGGCCCGCAGCCAGGGTGTAAAAAGAATCTGAAGAGGCCATCAAGTGACCATTGTGAAATGGTATGTCTCTGTAATCGTGACCATCATTCCTAAGACTTTACTTTTTAAAAAGATGTGTCTTATATAAAAAAAAGTCTGATGCAATTGGGGTCGGTGGCTTGATACAGTCAAACATTTTTTTTTTATAAATTGGCTACTAAGCAGCGCCCTGTGTTTTCCAAAATAGAAGTATGGTAGTAAGTTAACTTCAGCTTTCTACGGTACAAAGTCTAGCTATATCAGGAGATTATCCAGAACGAGCAGACAGAAAGATAACAATTATAAAAATTGCTATTTTCGTATCATCTGGCATATCCTCAAAATACATCCAAAAAATGAGTTCTGCACATATAGAGAACATTTTAGGGCCAAGATATTTGGAACAAGCAATACAATTGTTGAAGCCAGGAAGAACACCTAGTTTTTTTTTTCTTTTTTCAATTTCAAATACTAACGGTGAAGCCAGGAAGAGCAGCTAGTATTGTAAATATCAGATTTATACAAACCTTGGAGTCAAATATCGTAGGAACAGCATCCTCTCGTAATCTCACCACAGTGAGTGTTTTATTGAAGCAGCTATCTTCAAAGTGACGTGAACAGATCATGAAGTCCTTAACTCCTGAATTAATTTTAAGTCCAATAAGAGCCTTTAACCATTTTTTCTTTAACACCTCATCGTGTGGTAATCTATTAAAAGTAAAAACAATCAATCATTAGCCTAGCAGTTTACTGTAAACATAGGGCTTCACCTAATAGAAGGATTATATATATAGGGTTTTATTACAAGTTTTTCATTTCTCACAGTGATATCGTTTGCATTTTTTCAGTAAAGCGCTTCTCACAACTCCCAAGCCTACAGATGAAATGGTAAAAGTAAAATAATATAAATAAATAATAAACAAGAGTCCAGACAGGAGGCAAAGTAAGCTCTCAGGGTTGGGAGATCAGACAGCTGGCAGTGCGTCTGGGATTGGCGAACGAATGAAGACGTTGAAGTTAAAAAAGGTTCTTATGTACCTATATGTCTCGGAAATTTATAAAAAAAAAAGGAATTTTTCCCTTAATGAATCACTTAGTACTATTGCACCATGACATACAACGTATCACTGAAAATTATAATGAATGAAATAAATAATAACATCCTATCAATCATAACATAAATATTAAAGTTTTGGACGATGTTTGTTTGTCAATCACGGTATGATCACGGTATAATGGCTGAACATATTTGGCTGAAATTTGGTACAGCGATAGACCATAGTCGGGAATAACATATGGCTACTTTTCAACCCTCCGATAGGTTCCCTTGGGATGCGGGGATGAGAATACTACGTACCGATGTAAGGTTATTTTTGGCTTTTTAGATTTATATGATAATCCACATCCAACAATGGAGCAGCTAGGCATCTTCGTTACAACTGTTCTTTCACAGATAACAGTAATTAAAACACGACAATCACTTGATAGCACATTAAATTCTTAAGAAAATCGTTGTACACAAACAAACAAACCACGAGTGACGTCTGAGCTGAGAAAGTAATATGGCGACCGACCGCCACCGGCGCCATAGATTATATCAAATTATATCTTAGTAGAGAAGAGAACCGGCGAGAGGCGCCGCGGCCGTGCATAGATTTGGTAGTATTTTATTTATTCTGTGCTCCATAATAATCTATGCTGCTGTGCTCAGCTCAGTGATGCCAGATTGGGGGGAATCCCCCCAAATTTGGGGGGTTTTTGAGTTACGGGGGATTTTTTGGGGGGACAATTTTTTTGGGGGGATTGTCGGAGGGAAAATAATGCATTTGGAGGTAATCGGGGGATTTTAACTTGCAAACTAGTGATTTGAAGATATCTGTTATGTTTAAAAATATAATCCGAATCTTATTTAATTCCATTATTTTCAAAAATATCTCACAATTTTTCATAATACTAATCATATGTCACAAATAGCATTAAACTGAGATGAGAATCTATACTCCATTCGATTAGGTATTATAGGTATTCGGGTACTTTGTGATAACTTACACTTTCAACTAGATGACAACTGCCATCCTTAGTCAAACCAGGAACATGGGTTCTGAAAAGTAGCTGAAACGTCGGTTTAAAAGTAAATAAATCGCGATTGAGTTCGTTAAAATTGGTTATGTCTCAATGAGTGATAATCGCGTAAACTTTGGAAAATATCATCCGATAATAGGTTCCTGTGGAAATCTAGGGGAAGAGTAAAGCTCGAGGCTCCCTTTTATTTTCACGAAAACCTGTGATGTTGATGTTTTAGCCGAAAATCATATTCGAATGCTGTTAAGCTACACTTTTTTTTAGGTACTATTTAAATATTACTAATTTTGGGGGGATTTTGAAAAAAATCCTAAGTTTTGGGGGGATTTCGTATCCATTTTGGGGTGAATTTGAAACAGTGATCTGGCAACACTGGCTCAGCTCATAGTGCTCATACTGCTCATCCGTCAAACAAAACAAAACAAGAAAGTGATTAACATTGGTAAAAAAAAAACGTTGCTAAATAAATACCACTATAGATTATTATGTATAGTAGAGAATAAATTGATAAATAGAATACAATAAAACCACGGGCACACACCGAAATTGTTGTGGACTTTTACAAAAGCCACTATCCTAAAGTGGAAGTTCATCTTGACGGGAAGTTGCTATCAATTTGCTGTGTTTGATTGTAACAGAAAGTATAATGTTAAACATACAGCAGGAGCAACAAACAATTAAAAAAAAAAATCAGCGCGTGGGGTCGAAATCATGTATTATTTGCGGAAGTAGGAGATTGTCAAAATCAAACATATTTTTAACAAAATTTCCACTTGATCCAAGTCGGTAAGATATTAAGATTATGAGTTGTGCTGTTGAAGTCAACTGTTCACATTTTAAAAATAACTAGCTTTTTTTATACCACATGTGACAGACAAGCACACGGTCCACCTGATGGAAAGTGGTTGCTGTGACCTATGGATGTGTGCAACACCAGGGAGTGTCCTTCAGTGTCCTTTCCTTCCTCCTACCTATGTAGCTGTTGCCAGTGTCGAACTTGGATATCATAATCTAATGAAGCCTATGTCCTTTCCCAATGTCTTGCTATAATCTATCTCTGTACCAAGTTTCATCAAAATGGGTTCAAAAGTTTAAGCAAGAAAGTGTACCATAAACAGAGTTACTTTCGCATTTCCAATATTAGTATTAATAAAGTACATACAATAAGTTTTACAATAATTGCATTAAAATAAAGCTGGCTGGGAGCTATACATAATATGATATCATAAACCTAATTATTTGGGGTTGGTGCGACTCCATACATTCTTGCCATACATTTCTGATGTCCCTTCTACTCAGTAACTTCAACACAATTCAATTCTTGTTGTTTGGCTTCTGTGTGTTGCCACAACTTGTGAAAAGTTATTCGGTATTAAGAGATTGTTGTTAAATGAAATTGTACGGTCAAAAAAAAGATACAATAATATTTTTTATCCCTCAGTAACTTCATCCACAGCCTCGGTGGCATGGCGGTAGTGAACGCAGCTGATACAAAGGAGGCGTAGGTTTGATCTCCGCTGTATGCTAATATTTGTGTTCAATGCTATTATAATAATAATAATAAGCCTTTCCATTCTGAACTTCATACAAATATGGCTGCAATATTTATATGTATACAGGGTGTATTTTTGAAACGGGGCAGTAAGGGCAAGTACCTTAACCGTTGCAGTTACAGCAAAACGTTCTTAGAAGACCTTCCCTAACTTTTTGTCATATTTTGAACTGCATTCACAGATTTTGTAAAAAACTTACAGTTGGCAAAAAAAATGCAAAAAGTCCAAAAATTTTTTTTTATGCCAATCGATTCTATTTCATGTGGGGATCAAAAAACTCTATGAGACCCTTTTAGCTTTCAGTACTAGGAAAGACAGAAATCGCCAAAAACGTTTCCCATACATTTCGGCAACAGAAACAAATTTCTACGATGGTCTAACTTTTTGTTATGGCCAGGAAGTGGGTAGAATTGACTGTAAAGTAAATAAAAAGAATTTTTACCCTCAAATTTCGAATTTGATTCGAAAATCTGTGTGTTATTCTTAGTTTCAGCTGAGAAACTTCGTATGAGTTATTAATTAAGGATTTTCGCTAAAATGTCTTCTAATCGTGAAAAAATTGACTTATTCGAAGCGTATTTTGTCAATAATCGAAATGCGGGAGCTGCATTAGTGTGGTACCGCAATAAGTATCCGTTGCGGCATGTGCCAACAAGAAAGGTTATTACAAATCTTTGGAAAAACCTGGAATTGCAGGGTTCTTTCAAAAGAAAGCGGCAGCCTCGTGTGGACATGGACACGGAGATTGCGGTTCTAACTTATGTCGAAGCATATCCAGAGGTATCGTCCAGGCAAGTCGCCCTTGAAGTAGGTGTATCCCACTCCCTTGTGATAAAGATATGGAAGAAATACGGCTACAAGTGCTATCGATATGGGCGCATAGTTCAAGTGTTACATCCGGGTGATGATGTTCGAAGGCTTACTTTTTGCAGATGGCTAAGAGGAAAAATAAGCAGAGATCATGAATTTTTAAATTACATACTGTGGTCAGACGAAACGCATTTTTCCAATAACGGTATGTACAACAGAAAAAATCACCACTATTGGTCCAAAGAAAATCCACTAAGAGTTACGGCAAGTCATAATCAGGTTCGCTTCTCATTCAACTGTTGGTGTGGTATAATGTCCAATCGAGTCATAATGGTGGAATTTTATGAAGGGAAACTGAATTCTGCCATGTATAATGAAGTCATTTTACACCATCTTGAAAACGAGATGGACGAATGGCCTCTGTCGGAATTGCGAAAAGTTCATTTTCAACAAGATGGTGCTCCGCCACATAACAGTCACCTTTCACGTTCCAATTTGAGCCGCCTATTCGGTACACAGTGGATAGGTACACATGGTCCAACACAGTGGCCACCTCGTAGCCCCGATCTAACACCACTTGATTTTTTTTTATGGGGCTTCGTGAAAAACGAGGTGTATAAGACGACGTACGCCAGTGTTCAAGAGCTCAAGGATGCATTAATGACCATTTTACGTAATATTCATCCCAGAACATTATTAGCCGCCATTCGTTCAGTGCAAAAAAGGATAGACTTATGTATTCGTGAAAATGGAAATCATTTTGAGCAATTTATTTCATAAACCAATTTCTTAAATGTTTAAATGATTTTTTTTATTTAAAAAAGTTCAAAATTTTACCTGACCTATGAGTTTCGAGTTGATTTATCATATTTCCGTACGAAATGTATGGGAAAGGTCTTTGGCGATTTCTGTCTTTTCTAGTACTGAAAGCTAAAATGGTCCCATAGAGTTTTTTGATCCCCGCATGAAATAGAATCGATTGGCATAAAAAAAAATTTTGAACTTTTTGCATTTTTTTGCTAACTGTAAGTTTTTTTACAAAATCTGTGAATGCAGTTCAAAATGTCCCAAAAAGTTAGGGAAGGTCTTTTAAGAACGTTTTGCTGTAACTGCAACGGTTAAGGTACTTGCCCTTACTGCCCCGTTTCAAAAATACACCCTGTATACTAGCTGTCGCCCGCGGCTCCGCCCGCGTGGATGTCGGTTATCGCGAATTGGACTATAATTTGAGATTTAAACTATCCTATCTCTCAAGTTGGATCGAACTGCACATGGTGTGCGAATTTTATTATAATCGGTTAAGTGGTTTAGGAGTCCATTGAGGACAAACATTGTGACACGAGATTTATATATATTACTTACTTACTGCCATCAGGGGACGCCGCGACCGGATGGGTGATCTGCCCTTCGGTGTGGGCCATTTCACCCATTTCCCCTATTTATCCTGTAACGGATAGGGGTGCCCGGCAATCACGGCGTATCGTCAAACCTACCTGTTTCCTTGCAAAAACTTACAATCTGCTCCACCCTCAGATTGGGAATGTCTTCGAGATCTAGTTTATCCGTTCCCATGATTTCCCATCTTTTCAGCGAATACATGAGACATTCGGCTAGCAGGTGGATGCTGGTTTCCTCGGCATCCATGCACTCTGGGCATTTGGGATCAGTCTTCACTCCTATTAGTGTCAGGTGCCTGTTCAGTCGACAGTGGCCTGTTATCACTTCTACCACAAGCCTCATATTTTTCCTGGATAATTTCATCAGTTGGCTTGTTCTTTTTGTGTCTAAGCTTTTTATGAAAATCTTCGACTGTCTCATGACAGGCGATGATTTCCATCTTCGATTGGTTTCTGCCACTATGCTCCGGCTGATGACTCCCTGGGTGATTTTGTGGGCTATTGGCAGCCTGGGTTCAGGGCCCACTTGGTTTTCATCAGCTCCTTTCCTAGCCAACTCGTCGGCTACCTCGTTGCCCATATTGCCCTCATGTCCGGGTACCCAGGCAATCGTCACGTCGGTTGTTCTGGCCAGACTTTCCAGCGCCTTTTTGCATTCCTTTACCATTGCCGAGGTGGTCTCTATCTTGCCTAGGGCCTTCAGCGCCGCTTGGCTATCGCTGTAGATATTAAGAAAGATATATATTATGTTCTTGTTAAAATATCTCCCGAACTTCAGTTTGCCTCTTGGCATTTCCATTGGGACCTGTCACTTGCAACTCTTCTCCAATGAGGTCCAACCGTGAGTTTCAGGTCATCTTCCCATCTTGTTTGTTGGCGTCCTCTACTTCTACCGTTTCTGGGATACCAGTTGGTGACGCTTTTGCACCATTTCTCCTGAGGATCGTGCAACATGTGACCTGTCCATCTCCACTTTTGTTGGTCTATTCGAGTTATTATATCGACAACTTTGGTTTTTTCCCTTATTATGCTACTTCTTACTCTGTCAATGCTGTTATGAAAACATTTATTATAATTTTTAACACAAAGTGAATATGAGTATTTGCATTGTTGTATAGAGGTGATATGGCCCCACACAGAAAGGCTGATCACCCATCCGGTCAAGGCATCCCCACTGGTTGTAGTAGTTCATCTAACATTTTTCAGACCAATCTCTAACCTCGGCTCCTATAGCTTCTATAATCTCGATATAAAAAATAAAATTGTTTATTATCAAGCTACAGGGTTAGTGTGTTAGTACAATTGCTTAAAAATGTATGTTAGTAACTAAATGATTTAAATGAAAATATATTTTATAGAAAGTACCTACCACAGGCAGATTCATCAACATGCCGATAAAACGTGCAGCTTGATGAACCTACCAATGATTGGACCATCCAACCTCTCAGCATACACATTAAGGATGCTGTTAGTGCTTCCCCCCACTCTGCGTATATAGAAATACTCAAACTAACATGTTGAACTTATAACATTCCTTGTGATAGGTCATTTTTAGTAAATACTGCCTTTTTTTTCCTAAGCTCAAAATGCAAATTTTTTATTGTGTCACTAGAAGTGATGACTTATAATTGGCTCTCTGTGATGTACTTCATTAATATTATCCTGAAATATAAGCTGTTAGTCCTCCATACTATAATAAATAAATAAATAAATTATCTGACTTCAAAAAAGGAGGGGGTAATGTAGCATATCACCCATGCTTTTCATTCTTTTTTCCAGATGTCGGGAATGGGTCAAACAAGTAGGAATACAAGACCTCGCGTATTTGCCAATAGAGAAACTTCATCAACTCAAATATGTTTGTGGCTCACACTTTACTCGGGACCTGTTCAACGCACAAGGCAATCGCTTAAAATTTACTGCCGTTCCAAATTTAAATTTAGTAAACCCACCCTTAGCAGATGAAATACTGGAAGATTTCCCTTTAAGGAAAGGTACGATTGCATTTTTGAAGCCTTTTTATAGTGAAATATAAGTTCAGTTTAGTTTGGATCTTTACTGCTGTGCAGTTTAATTAAATTAGATTGGATTATTTCGTTAAATTTAAGGTAATTTAGTGATCTTTGTAAATTATGTAAATTACTTAGCTATACTTGTAGATTAGTTTAAGAACTTAGTTATTAAGGTTAATCAAAAACTCAACTATTTACAAAAATATATACTTAGATATAGTTTCATTACTGTAAGAAGTTAGTTAGTAAGGTAAGATAAAAAAGGTTTATAATTTTTTTACTTTTCAGTTTTTCCGGCTGTTTCTTTTTTTTGTTAAAAAGTTTTTAAGTTTATATCAATGAAGTGTAATAATGAATAAAATTTATAGTTTATAGCGCTCCATTTCATGCTCTTTCTTTTTTCTTTTTTACCACAGTCTCCGCCTGTGGGAGCGGTACAGCGATTGTGGTTGGTCTTGCAATTTCATAATAGCATTGAATTTAATTTCACAGATCGATTTGCAAAAGCATCATACAGTAGAATTTTTGAACCTGTGCCACCTGGAATATTGAAAGATATAGGCAACACACAGTCTGACTTTGATGATCGAGACAATACTTCACACACTGTTGACCGGACGGGTGATCAATCCTTCTGTTTGGACGGACCTGATGTAGGTGAGTACCAGTTGTAACAAATTTTCATTTATGTAGTGAGTATCATGTGTGACTCTAAACCAAAGTATTACCATACTCATGCAAATCACATATATTGGTGAGTGCAACCAAATTTTTGTATTCATGCACTGACACTATACACATACATACACATCAAAATCTTTCCAGTAGTCCCATTCACACCCACCAAGGCTCATACCTCACCTTTTTTGGTGCTAAAGATCCTTCGGATGCTACTTCCGTCGGCCATTGGGGGTGGTTATGTCGGAATCGAACCGACTTAAACCGCACGCCGTTTCGGGCTTTGATTAGCCCGGGTGTAAGGTGGCCCAGAGCTGTTAGGCATTCTCGGGTGTGGGAAGCCTGGTGTCCCCATGGAACCCCAGAACGCGAGGGTATGAGCCCTCAGCCTGCTCTCCACTGTGCCGCTCCCGTCTCCCTTAAGAGGGATACAGACGCTGCCGTCTCTGTTGCCCAGGGTGCTACGCGTGGAGGTTATGGAGGTTAATTATCCCATTTTCATTGTCCTATACTAACTCCTAGTATTGAATGAAATTTTAACTATACAAATCGATTAAGATAGGAAAATTATTTATGGTTCCAATGATTCATAAAAGTGTCGGTAGGGAGCTCCACTGTCGCCTCAAAGATGGAAGATGTATAAAGGACATATTTGGATTTATTCAAGCACGGTTCGGTAGTTGAGTGGTCAAACACCCCGACTCGGATAGGTTAGGTTAGAAGGCGAAGGCGGGAGCAAAGCAGAGCGGAGCTCCCGCTTTAGCTTTCGTGGTTAGTTTTTTTTAAACCACCCAGTAATAAGAGAATGATGAAAAATCTGTCGAAGTAGTGATTATTCGAAGATGTGACTTGTCTATTGTCCGTCAAATAATCGTCTGTCGAAGTAGTGGTAATTCGAAGGTGTGTGTTGTCCAATAATTGTCTGTCGAAGCAATGACTTGTCGATCTATGTGTTTTCGAAGTTCGCTACAAAGTCCCCAACTTGAAGGGCCCAGAGTCCTCCTGCAGGAGACTCTACGCGGGTGTCGTGCGGTCCATGGCCCTATACGGGTGCCCCGTGTGGGCGGACACCCTGGAGGCCAGATTCCTGCCTCTGCTCCGTACGGCGCAGAGCACGATGGCCTCCAGGGCCATCAGGGGATACCGCACGATATCCTTCGAAGCGGCGAGTCTCCTGGCCGGATCGCCACCGTGGATCCTGGAAGCGAGGGCCCTTTCGGCACTATATCAGTTCCGAAAGGAGGCGCGGGAGCGGGGATTCGATCCCGAGCCCGAGGATATTCGGGCCGAGAAATCCCGGCTCCACCAGGTCATGGTGGCCAAGTGGGAGCGACGACTTGGGCAACCACGCGCAGGGCACGCCGTCATTGCCGCGGTGAGGCCCATCATGGGGGAGTGGCTAGAGAGGCAACACGGTAGCCTCTCGTACCGTCAGACGCAGATTATCACCGGGCACGGTAGTTTCGGGCGGTATCTGCATCTGATGGGTATAGAGCCAACGCCCGAGTGCCATCACTGCGACGCGAGCGTGGACTCGGGGCTGCACACGCTCACCGAGTGCCCGGCGTTTGAGACGCCGAGGCGGGAGCTTGTGGCGGCCCTGGGGGTGAGAGTGCTCACGCTCTCCACCCTGCTCGCGGCGATGGTTCGCTGCGCGGATGCGTGGGCGGCCAGCGCCTCCTTCTGCGAGCAGGTCATGCTCGAGAAGGAGACAGCAGAGCGGGCGCGGCGCGAGGAGCGAGAAAGGCTCGCTGACATCGCTGCACGCGCCCGAAGGCGGCTCGGGCGTCGGAGGGCGCAAACTGACCTCCGCCCCCCATGAGCGCGGGCCTGAGGGTGACGGGTGGAGCCGCCCGTCACCCTAGCAGAAGCAGGCCACGGCGGCGGCGCGCATCGTAGGACGATGCGCGCCTCCCCACACCGGGGTTGAGTCGGGGACCGCGTGGTCCCCCCCTTCCCGAGGAGGGCCAGACCGAAAGGGATGGCCCTGGGTCAGCCGGGGTGCGAGGGATATGTCGCATGACAACCTCACCTTCGGCCTAGCACTACGACCCAGAGACGGCGTGCGGTTTAGTCGGTTCGAGTCCGACATAACCTCCCCCTCCGGCTCCGGAGGGGTGGGTATCAGTGGGGATTTCCCGCACGTAAAAAAAAAAAAAACATGTCGAAGTGTTTTACTGTCTAAATTCAGTCCGTAAGTCGAACAAATAAAATGTTTTTTTCCTATCTTAATCGATTTAACTCATACTTATTTGTCTTGCAGATAACCAACCAGAAACGGCACCCGTTTGTAATCCGAGTCATCTTGGAGGGATTGAAGCTAATAGCACAATAAATGTTGACATCACCGGTGTCTGCCCGACAAGTGATACATCGGCTATTAAGGAAATTCTTTCCGAATCTCATGACGATGGTTCGGCAGCTGAAATGCGGCGACCTGCTAAAAAAGGTGAAAGTTTATATTTACTAATACTTTCATTCCTCCTGCCCGTTTCCCAACTAATGTAGGTTTAGATTTGAAATAAATTTATAATAAATTACCAGATGACATTAAACATTCTAAGAATATTCTAGGATTTAAGGCAAAACTTTTTAAATTACTATGTACCAAAGCCTATTATTCTGTGAATGAGTACCTAATCGATCAATTTTAATTTTAATTCTTACGGTGACTCAAATAATGTTTAGGTATCTATTGACATGCTTAATATTTTGACATTTTTATCTTTTTACTTGACATCTTTATTCTGTCATTGTTTTTTTTTTATATTATGATCTGACTTAATTAACTTATTGGATTGTGCACATAATTATCTATTTTATGATTTTATTTAATATTTTGTATGCCTTTGGCGGAACATAGCTGGGACTAATATTATTTATAACATCTATTCTGTAACCTATGCTACACGAAATAAATGAATTTGAATTTGAAGGTGGCTGTGTAGGAGATGGTTTTAATAAGAGAATGAAAAGTTTCTAATGTCTAAGGTGTGTTTATGTAGCTCAGTATAAATAACATTTCACACAATTAGATCCATGGTAAGAATAGCTTAACTAGCTTGTGCTATGGAATCTAGAATGCGGATAAACATGCTTAGATACTTTTTTTTTATAAACAATTCATGAATACAAATATTTGCACTGAGCCGGAATCGAAGCCGCGCCCCCTGCGTAGGCGGCCGCGTTCACTACTGCCACGCTACAGAGGCACTAATTTGAAATTCTGTTACAGAACTACACTTGAGGTTGATAAATGACAGCTTTCTTGACGAACCAATATATGAGGTTCTCTCAGAAGAGGAAATTGATACTGCAGTGAGCGCTAACGCACAGAATGCTGGTGAGTACCTCGAGACACATACGTTAGACCTAAATTGCGGGAGGAACGAGGCCTTGGCGCGCGCAAATTGTTTTGTAATAATCTATGCGGTGAGTGTGAGCTTGTCTCGTATTTCGTTGCTATCCTCAAAAGACATCCAAGAAACGTAGAATATACTGCTTCCGGGCTGTTTGACCGTGGTCGATGTGAAACTTGCTTTTCAGACGTTTCGTCGATCACTGCGGTCGACATCTTCAGTGGCTCAGGGTCGGGCGACGACGACTTCGGAGACCTTGCCTCGCAACTCAAACGTCTGGAACGCAAGATTCACATCGACCACGGCCAAACAGCCCGGAAGCAGTATATTCTACATGCAACGCCGGCCGTGAAAGCCTGAAGACTTACATCCAAGAAACGTTTAATGCGCGTATATTAATATATATTAATTGCCTTCCGCGCTTACGATTGTGTGACGAATTATTTATTTATTAATGTAATATAGAACACTATCAGCTTTTAAGCTGATTGGTGTGTTCCGTTATCTGGAGATTAGCTCAGTGTTATTTGCACGAAGCAGAGGCGCATACATGCACACGCAGGATACAGTACAGACCCTAAGCGGCTGCAATTAGTAGCCCTTTTTACGTGGGACAATCCCCTCGGATACCCCTCGACTCTCGTCTCGTCTTTCTTAATGGATGGAACTTTTTATTGCAGATGTTAACATATTACCCATGAAAGAAGTTACACCAGCCAATGAAAATGAAACACCCTTTATTGAAACAGATGTACAATCCAATATAAATGCAACATTCAATGAAGTTCAACTATTTGATGGGAAAGTGAACAGTGAAAAAGAAATAGCTTCAAATGATTACAAAAAAGATATAGCCGCCCAAGAAAATGTTTTATCGCAAGAACATAATATATTGCAAGATAATGAAGATTTCAAAGAAAATGAAGAATTCCTAGAGAATAAAGAATTCCAAGAGAACGGAGAATTTCAAGAGAACGGAGAATTTCAAGTGAATGAAAAGTTACGAGAGAATGAAGAGTTCCAAGAGAACGAAGAATTCCAAGTGAATGAAGAATTTCACCACAAAGATAGAAATAAGTCATATTGGAAGGTGAAACTGTTGTATATACTGCACAATAACAACTATTGTGGTGTCTGTCTGAACGTCGATGACGATTTGAACGCGATCAGTGATGAATTTGAGATAGTCACTAATAAAAGTTGTCTAAGAAAGTCATTGAGAGCTGTTGTAGACGTAGTATTAGGCGGGGTAAGTGTACACCTAATGTTTTATCTAAAACTATTATTGTAAATAAGATAAGATTTAAAAAACTGTAATCAAGACTACTGAAAGGCTAGAACATTAAAATATAGTTGTAGCTTTCCACCAAAATAAATGGCACTAGTAGTTGAACTGATATGTATACAGGGTATAATCGTTAAGTGTGTCCAGGCGATTATTCCGTAACTATTACAGATATCAAAAAACTTTAAACTGATATCGAAAGAACGTTACCTAATGAGTAAAATGACATCAATAACTTTTTAAAAATCAAACAAGAGGTATCTAAAATTTTGACATTAAACACTCCCATACATTTAGTATGAGATTAGTAGAAAGGTTTTAGTTTCCTTATTTTAAGTGATCTAGTACCCATTTTACCTTAATCATATTTTATGATTACGTATAATATGACAATGATGATTTTCACATAGATACATGTGTAAAATAATTATCTTAGGTACCACTTGAAATTAGTAAACCGTGTTTTAATATCGCATTAAGTAATTTGAGCTAACTGAAAAGCACTACAAAAAAAAAGATACTCTTTGGTGTTCGTTCTAAATTCAAAACTTTTATCTCGGGTTGTTGTTCCCACCAATTTATCGTTGTTTTTTTTTTAATTTGCGTTAATAATCGTGATTGTTTCATTTATTGATTGCAAAATGGCATATTCCAAAAGAGAAAAGAGAGATATGCTAAAAATTGACTACAAATATGATTGTAACAAAAGAGCGGCCATTATCGCCTACAGAAGAGAGTACCCAGACAGAGAAGTCCCTTCTGGTGTACGTACCTAAAACCTTTCTACTAATCTCATACTAAATGTATGGGAGTGTTTAATGTCAAAATATTAGATACCTCTCGTTTGATTTTTAAAAAGTTATTGATGTCATTTTATTCATATCAGTTTAAAGTTTTTTGATATCTGTGATAGTTACGGAATAATCGCCTGGACACACTTAACGATTACACCCTGTATGTCACCGCCAACTAGATTACTCAGCCGTTCAATTAATCGCTTAGGCTCTTTACTGAATGGCCATTCAATAAGCGGCCTAAATGGTGTTCAGTCATTTGATTAAACGGTTAGGACAACAGCTTGGATCTATAACATTTTATTATTTGCCTAGCCATTTGATCGAACAGCTAGAAAAATAACATATCTGCACGGTTTAAAAAAATAATCACGAAGGCTAATGCGGTATATCCGCTCCTGCATTAAACCTTCTAACCTAACCTATCCAAGTCGGATTGCAGAACTTTCTCAATAAATCTATCAATTTTCTGTGAATCACCTGAAAAGGTGGCTGGGACGGACTGGATGGAGAAGGCGGAGGATCATATCCAGCCTCGCCTATGTCCAGCAGTGGACTGCAGTGGGCTAATTGATTGATTGATGTATTGACACCTCTGCCTACCCCTCGGGTACTTACAGGTGTGAGTATGTAATTTTCTGTCTTATTTCGGGATGGTGCTCAATCTTACGAATGGCCTAACCATTAGGCAGCCAGGTTATTAAATGTTGTAATAAACGTTACGGCTAAATATCATTCAGGCCGTTCATTGAACGGCGCCGTTTAGTTACCAGCCTAGGCAGTTAATTGAACGGCTGATTAAGCTATTTGGCGGCGACATATAGATGTAATTCAGGGGGGTATCGAGCAGTCAACGTCAGATTTGGTCAGTTCGCCGCCAGCGCTCACGACGGTATCTCACTCGCTCTCGACTCATGCCCATTCTTTCTCTTTCTTAACCCCGTCCCCCACCGCACTGCGCGTACCTAAGGTGTGGTCGGTCTCTAGTAAAGAGCCTTCCGCTGCCAACTGAGAGTTTAACGGGAATACTTAATTTCAGTCAAATTTAAGGTAGTAAATTACGTTTTTTACAATTAAATATTTTTGCTTCTGTTTCAGAATGAAAAAATGGCAAATTCAAAGATATGTGACAGTTGTACAGAAAAATTAATTCAGTCGTATATTTTTATATACAATGCCAAAGAGATATCAGCTATGTTGGACCATTACCTAGATGATTTATATAACAAAATTTGTTATATTCGTAATAATAACCTAAACGACACCAGCAATGAACATTCAAAGATACATAATGCTGTTATAGCATTAGATAATAAAAGAATATCAAAATACTTTCACAGTAACGAACAAAAAACAAAACTATCAACAAAAGAACAAAACAAATTCGATCATCCCATAGTCAAACGAAGACTGAAGTGTGTGAGTTCTAATGTGAAACTACCCTCACACAGAGTGTGGAGGGTACATGAAACAACAACACACAAGAACAATCACAGATGTACAATATGTCTGCAGAGTTTCAGAACACGACAATATTTGATGATCCATTACAAAACTCATATGAAATCGCAATGCAAAATTTGTCATAAAATAGTTCAACATGGTCGACTCCTGACACATTTGAAAAAGCGCCACAAGCGCTCTATTTTGTGTTCAGAATGTAATATCGCCTTTTATTCCTCCAAGAAATTCAAAAATCATTATGAAGAGTGTCATATTAAAGAAGATACTAAATGTTTGACTGAATTGTGTACAGAGAGTAGGGAGAGAACTGGAAGCGAGGGGAAACACTACAACGCACTCAACTTGAACGCAAGCACACATTTGAAGCATGCGACTGAACATTCAAATATTTCCAAGTCTCAAAGTACTAAAGGTGTCTCCGTTTGCAAAATGTGTGGCATGCAATTCAGCTGCAAGAAGATGCGTCAACAACATAAAAAACGGTGTGAAATACTTCAAAACCAGTATCTGTGCAATTATTGTCCATTGAACTTTAATTCGTTGATGAGTCTAAGGATACATAGTAGACTGAAACATAACAAGAAATACTTAGATTTGTGCCAGTAAAAGGCAACATCTAAGCTTGAACCTACCCTTCCGTTCATCATGGTAACTAATTTTCATAAACAGTTATGAAAATGGTTTTTTTGTTATTTCTTTAATAACCAGTTATTAAATAGGAAAAAATGCGAATGGGACCGAATACTGGAAATATTCAAATAAGGTAAGCCATGTAGTCAATCAACTTTTAATTACATAATTATAATAATCATTATCAAAATGTCTAATGCAAAAAACATAAATATATTATAATATTACAAAATATAATATTACAAAGTGTTATTTGATCTATAAATTAATATATTAAAAGTTGTTTAACTACTTGGCTTATCTTTTTTGGATATTCCCAGTTTAACCGCGTAGCTGATGTAAGAAAAGGACATTATGGGAAAGGGACGTTTCGGGAAAGAGACATTCTAGGAAAGGGACGTTTCGAGAAAGGAAAATTTCGGGCAAGGGACTATTTGAAACCGAGGGACATTTAGGGAAAGGGACATTCTGAACCTAAACCATCTCAGTTCACGGACTTATCGCCAAGAGCCTCGATCAATAATCAATATCTTATGAGGCTCTCGTTACACAGCTGGCTCAAGGGCTTGATGCAGAAGACAGTTCTGCTAGGCACGGCACGCATAGTGAGGAAGTTCCTCTTCCTGGAGCCCTAAGCACCGGTAGCTTGGTCCCAGTACCCGATGCCGGTGGGACACTATTTTTTAATTATTTTTTTTTGTAGATGTATTTAAAAAGGTAATTTATTTGGATTAAAATGAATAAAGGAAAATAATCTTAGTAATAAAACCTTTTTTTATTTACACTGAACCTATACGGTTGCACGTTTCTCGTATTAACCTTTACCTCCTTTTACCTTAACATTCCAGGGTGTATTCGCTTTTTCTATAAGATCCCTAATGAAGTTAAACTTAGGTTGCAGTCAAGCACACCTGATGGATAGTGGTTACCGTGGCCTATGAACGTGTGCAACACCAGGGGAGACACACTCGTGCTGCCGACCTTGTAAACACGAGAGTTTCTGTGCCACACAACACGACACCAGGTGTTATTATGGCGGCGGTATTCTGTGGGCGGAGGTACTTCCCCAATTGGACTGCTTAATAGGACGGAAATATACTCGAGTAAGTTACAAGTATGGCCCTGAGAAGTGAGGCACTATTAAGGGCACCTTCAAATTAGACACGTGCGATCTACGCAATCGCGTGCAGTCGCAGTGCCACCATTGTGCTTAGTAGGGTAGCCGACGATGCCAAATTGGCATTTAGGACCTATTTAAATGTATTTTCTTTCTTCTTTCTACCTTTCTTTCAAGACTAGGTATAAATAAGAATAACTAAATGATTCGCCTTCCTCATATAGCACCATCTATAGGGAGTAGGTACTGTTGATAGATGGCACTTGTTGTTATTAGAAGACCTTTCCTAACTTTTTGAGATATTTTAAATTGCATTTACCGATTTCGGCAAAAAAAAATACAGTCGGCAAGGAAAATGCTAAAAGTTATTTTTTTTGCGCCAATCAATCCTATTAAATGTAGGGATCAACAGACTAAGAACCATTTTAGCTATGATTATTAGGAAAATTTGACTTAAAAGGAGAGGCAATTATTTTGTGATTTCTGTTTCCGCGCTCGCGGTCGATCTTTAAATCCAATTCTGTTGACAGGATTCTGCAGAATCAGGCCATGTCTTTTATTTCAGAACATTTGAGAAATATAGGCAAAATGCGGGTAGATAGAAGTAAATGTTAAATAAAATACGTTTTTTTTTTAATTAAATCAGTCATTTAAAAATAAAGCCTAATCAAACAACAACCACCGAGCCCTACAGACACCGCAAGGGAACTTCGTGCCAGGTTCATGATATCTCAGATACAGAAGCAGAGCTGCCTGAGTTGGAAACTTTTTTTGACATATGACGCACTCTGAACTTGAAGCTCTTTCCTCGTTTCTGCTGTGAACTTGCAGCCAATGCTTTCTTTTCTTTGTGTCGTTATTTATGTTTGCGCTTTCTGTGCTCTGTGAGATTCCTCGACGAATCACAATTCGCGGGACAATAATCGCACTGGTACTGCCGCTGAATGCGTCCACATTCCTTTCTATGTCGCTGGCACGTTACCTCCTTACTGAACTGCTTGTCACAATACTCACAAACGTGGACACGTTTTCTCGTTTGCTTAGACTCACAAACGTGGCTCGCCAAGTCCAATCTACAAGGGAACTTCTGCCCGCACGAGGGGCACGCGAGCTTGTAGCGGTGCCGTGTCGCACATCTGGGGCCGGCGCTGTGGCGGCACCGACTGTTGTGCCTCGACAAAGTTTCGGCGCTATAGAAAGCGATATCACACGTCGAGCACAAAAGTATGAAATGTCTGTGACGTCGCTTCAGATGCTGCAACTGTTTTTCATCTTGAACTGTCCTGGGGCAAATCGTACATCGTGTGTACAAATGCATCCTATAGTGGGCAGTGAAGTTCTGTCGCGTTCTGAAGCTCTGCAGACATATTGGACACCTGTGATTGTTCCTGTGTGTTGTTGTTTCATGTAACCTCCACGCTCTGTGTGAGGGTAGTAGCACATTACAACTCAAACACTTCAGATTTCGTTTGGCTCGGGGATGATTCAGTTTATTTTCAGCCGTCCTGCGCTCTTCTGGTGTAATGTCACAGTCAAAGCCTATCGGTATTTCTTTGTCTAATGCAATAACAACGTTATAGATCTCAGATCCAGCTTGTTTATGCTTCAAATCATTATTACGTATGTAACACATCTTGTTATATAACTCATTCAAGTGAAAATTCAGCACTTTCGCCGTCTCTTCGGTGCTTTGTATGAACATATACGACTGAATTAGTTTATTTGTACAACCCTCGCAAACTTGTGAATTAGCTAGCGGATAGTCAGTCTGAAAAGAAAAAAATCAATTTTACTAAAATTTGGGACTGTAAGATTGGAGTAGTAATATTACATAGCTTAGTAGGTAAGTGTTCTAGGCACTGGGCAGTTCCCAAAACTTTCAGGGTCCACCTACGAGCCCGTACTCCTAGTGGCAGACAGCAGGACAAGGCGCATGTCATCTTCCTTGGTGCGATCACGTTTTGTGGCAGCTGCTTGACTACGAGGCAACACGAGGAAAAGTAGGAGCGGGGGGACGTAGGCTCCTGCGAGGCCTGAGATGCAAACGGGACTCAACGCTGGGATGATCCTCGGGCTAAGAAGATGGCTGCAACTGGGATTGGTGAAGAACCTGCAGTACAGTAACCTACTGAACAGTTTGAGATATTCACCTTTTTAAACACACAGTCCACAATTTGCCGCAATGTTTTCCTATAATGTATTTCAGAGTTAACTATTTCTAATTCATCACTGAGCGCGTTCATGCCGTCCTCAGCATTCAGACAAATGCCACAGAACTTCGTTTCGTGCAGAATATGCGTCAGTTTCATCTTCCAGTACTCCTTATCTTTGTGCCTTTCACATTTTGTAACATTTTCTTGGGGTTCTGGTTTATCCTTAACATCGTCATCTTCCGTTGTTGAGGGCTCTTCTTGCAGCACTGTGTTACACTCTGAAAGAGTTGAAAACACTTTCATACTGCCACTTCATGGTTATAATATTTACAGTAAATATGCATGTTGGAAGCAAGCAGATGTAAAAAATGATGTAAAACTACTCTGGCGTGAAAAAATTACGAGTTCTCGTGAAGCTATTTTAATGACACTCTCGATGTAGTTTTAACATTGTGTGTTGGTAACTCACCAGTATTGCTTGCGGTTGTCTCCACTCTCGTCTCCGATTCTTTCTCCGCGAGAACTTTGTATATTGGCTCATCGCAGTCACCATCGTTTACCAACCGGAATTGCAGTACTGGAACAAGAAGTACAACCGTAAAAATCGCTTCTGGGCGGTCATACAAGCATATGAACTTTTTCATTTACCGGTATTAGAACCTGCAACTCGGGACGGTATAGTAATTAGTCACAGGTCGCCAGGTCATCGTATAATCATCTCTGAGAGATAATTTCCTAACGTGAAAGTGAAAATAATACCTTGTTCTGAAACTCCTAGTTTAAATCCACCAAGTGTTCTATCGCTGCTTTCCACTGGCAGCTCAGGGCTTGGACTGGTTGGAGCACTGAGAGAAGCTGCAGATTCATCAGTAACTGTCTTACTGATTACTGTATTACTTAGCACAACGATAATAGGTTTTTTAAAAGGTTTATTCTTCTCATATGGATTAGGTAGTTGAGGTGTGCCTGTAACAAACTTTATATAAACTCGTAAAAAAGCGTGGTGGGTTCTTAGACTATATCAAAACTATATAAGCCATTAGGCTTTCACCGCCGGTGTTGCATGTAGCATAATATATGCAGGCTTCTGGGCTGTTTGGCCGTGGTCCATATGAAACTTGCGTTCCAGACGTTTCGTCGATCACTGCGATCGGCATCTTGCCTCGTCGGCGACTTCGCTGCGACTGATGTTGAATCTTGAGATGCTGGCGTATTTGTAGGCAGAGGTGGGAAACAGCCCAGACGCAATATATTCTACACATATCAAAATATAATATAGCTACATCTGTATAACTTTGGAACAGTGTCAGAAGCGAACGACAGCCACCGTTGTTCGGAAGCCACCACTTTTGTAACCACAAAAAAATGGACATGCGCGAGGTGGCGCGTTTTTTTTTCATCTTATGGAAAGTTGGCCTATAGACGTAGCGTTTCGACGTCTGTGGGGCCTGTAGCGTCCACTAGTAGCGAGTCGCGGACACTACTGTAGCGCGTAGTACGTGTGCGCCGCGTTATAACAAAATGTATGAAAATTAATGTGAACTGCTTGTCGCCGGCCACCGGTGGCGCTGGTCAGTGGCCTGTTTGCGCCGGGCCTAAGATCAGTTCAGAGTTTATAACCTCTTATTATAAGCAGAATCGTAAGCAGCTGAATCCTCGCTTGCGGGGTACAAGGTAACTATAGATTCTTTACCTAATAGAGTGGATTTTTTAGTGTAGTTATGCTCTGAAGAATCAAAATCTTGTGGGTCATCATAGTCAATAGCATCTTCCGTGTCTGATGGTGGTAGGCAGGTATCTAATGGTGCTAGACTGGTGTCTGATAGCGGTGGATTGGTGTCAGATGGTGGTAAACTGGTGTCTTTTGGCGGGGGATGGGTGTCAGATGGCGGTGGATTGGTATCAGATGGTGGTAGAGTGGTGTCTGATGTTTGTATACTAGCGTCTGGTAGAGGTAGACTGTTCTCTCTTGAACTTGTTGTTTTTATGCTTGATTTTGATTTTCCTGAAACAACCAGTAATTAAAATTATAATTTTCATATGCCCTCCTGGCCTTATCGCATATTTAATTGGGGTCGGCGCAACATGTGTGCTTTTCTATTCATTACTGGTAGCAGGAATCTCAACATTCAGTCCCTTACAAGCCATATCATCTGTCACACAGTCCATCCATTTCCTCCCAGATCTTCCTCTCCCCTTATAGCCATCCACTTCCATAGTTATACCTTCCTTACGACATTACTTTCATCCTTACGCAGTACTTGTCCGAATCAGGAATATTATTAGAATTTTAAGGCAGATAATGAAGTCAGTCTATCCGAGGGCCAATCCCGGTGACATCCAAAACTTACAATTTGGCGCTTGAGGTAATCTTTCAGCCCTTCTCATTTTTGATGAAAATTTTACTTAGCGAAGGAACCAAAGCTCAACGCGACGCTAAGTAGAAAATCCCACAAATTGCCTGAGCAATCAAAGGTATGTAAGTACCTATACCATGATCGCGTTATTTCCCGTTTTCTTCATTATAAACCGAATCTATTATTTAGCTTATAAACAAAATGAGCAAAACTGTATCGCACTGTACAAATTGTGAAATACTTTATAAATTGAAATTGAGTTACAAGGAATATTAAAGTAGGGTTGGAAAACAACTCAATTTGAATTAATGAACCTATTATTAGAGCTTGAAATGTTATTTAAGCATTTTGCAACAAAATAAAATAGTTACAATACTTTAACTTTAATAAAAATATTTTATTTTTCATTAATAATTTTTTTAGTAAATTAAAATTACAAAAAAAGGAACACTTTTAAACATAAAGCTTTATGTTGGAAAGTGTGGTTTTAATTTCTTTTCATTTTATGTTTTTTTTTAAATATTCATGAGCCGTTTCTTTTATACAATCATTCTGGTCATTTACAATACTTTTGCCACATAACAAATTATTCACTTCGTTGCACTAGTCGTGCGGTATTAATAATATGCTTTTTTAACTATGTATTTTTTAATAATTGTTCATGACTAATATATAATATACTAGCTGTCGCCCGCGGCTCCGCCCGCGTGGATGTCGGTTATCGCGAATCAGGGTATGAAAAATAGATGTTGCAGATTCTCAGACCTACCCGATATGCCCACAAAATTTCATGAGAATCGGTCGAGCCGTTTCAGAGGAGTTTGGGAACGAAAACTGTGACACGAGAATTTTATATATTAGATGTATATAATAATATAAGACTTTGTTCAGACAATAAACTTTACAATTGCAGTATTTGTGTTTTAGTGACTTTTTGTATGTCTGTTTGCCAGTTGGCGAAGGCCTCCTCCAACTTTTTCCATTTCTGTCTTTCATCAGCAACTCTGTACCAGGTTTTTTCAGCAACTTGTCTGGTGTCATCATCCCATCTTTTTGTTTGTCTGCCTCTTCTCCTTGGGCCATGAGTAGTGCATGTTATAAATTGAATGAAACCAGATAGTTGGCCACTAATTCTATCTACTGTGTTATATCACGTATTTCACATTCACTTTTTAAAATTTCAATAACTATAATTATTTTATCTACTCTGATACTATAATCCAAAGATTATAAAATTGAAATCAAAACTCTTATGACAAACTTTACGCACAGCCCAAAAAAAAGTTTTATTACGATACAGGTCTAGTATGGACACCTATATCATTAAATAACTTTTTAATCATAACGATACACCTATACAACCTCCATCTGGACTGAACCTCTACTTCAAAAAAAGAATCCGCCGATTCAGAAAAAAAAGAAACACGCATGCGCAATCGATGTTTGCGCCTTGGCGCCAACATTTTACATTTAAATTAAACAAAGTTTGGTTTTGTTTGTAAAATAAATTAGTTTATGTATTATAGTTTGAGAGTAGATAAAGTAGTGTATGACACTGTACATAACTTGTGTTATACATAACTCGTGTGAAAATATAAAAAAACTCGCCTACGGCTCGTTTTTTTAAAACACACTTGTGTTATAAGAACCCTTATTATGCAACAGTATCATAAACTACTATTCTATTTGTATCAATAAGAATACATACATATCATATTCACCCCTGTAAACCCCCGATCAGTTAGGCTGTATGGAGATTGCATTTTTAATTTAAGTAGCCTAGTTATCAACAGTTAAGCTCCTGGTCAAAATTTACCCACAAATCGGTTAGATAAACTGCATAAAAAAGAATCAGCATTGATAACTTTTAAAATATTAAAACTTAATTTTTTTATATACTTCTTTATTTTTTTATTTAGGACACGTCAATTTGACATTACCTTGCCTATTCTTGAAGGAATGTTCTGCACCATATGCGGGTGACATCTAAGCCCTGCACGCGTCGTCCTGTATAGGAAAGGAGGCCCCCTAAAATCCAACCACACGTCCTGATCGTCCATCTGAATCTCGTGGGGGGTGGACACACGGCAACAAATTTACTGGCGTGGCTAACGTGGCTCTGGTACACTTGACATTGGCGTCCCGCCATTAATAACTGTATAATACATTTACTTGATAATTGATTGATTACTTGATATTGGCGAAGTTGCAGCGATTTGCTGCAGAGGCCATTTTGAATAAGAAAGAAGAAGATAAGAAAGGAGAGGGTGGGACTAATTGGAATAGCTCTTCAGAACATTCACCATGGTAGAGACGGTAAGATACTGCCAAGGAAGCAACATCTCTACGTATCTGCTCGAGAGTAATCGTGACCTCAAGATTTCCGATAATGCGGACCGCACGTCGCTGCAGGAACGAATTATATATAAATTATAGAAGACACCGTTGCTCCGGCGTGAAAAACCGTCTCACTCTGTTCAGGACTCCGAGTTTACGCGAGGCTGCTTTGATGTATCATCAAAGCAGCCTCGCGTTTCTCGCCTCGATATAGTTTTTGTTATTCAGTTTACAGCGAACTTCCATACCGAGGATATTGAGGTTGTCCTGCAGTGGCAGTGGCGTGCTCTGAAGAGTGGGAAGGGGAAGGAAAGAAGATACCTTTGCTGGAAACGCACATGCCTGCGTCTTTTTGGCATTGAACTCGACCAAGTTCTCTGAGCCCCATTGGGAAATGTGGTCCAGTATCTGGTCAAGCTCAGTGACAAGAAGCTCCCTTTATTCCGCAATATAACTCCCATGCAAGGTGCTATCATCCGCATAGCAATGTCGTATGGCGAGAGCCAACGCGCCGAACGGAAGGGCCCCCGTACCGGTCTCCCTGCTCGGCGCGTCGCCCCGCGCCATCCCCCACTAGACTACGCCAAGCTGCGACCTCAATCCCCTGCCCGGCTATGCACTTCGCACCTTCGGTGCAACAAAGTCATAAATACCCAAAATAGCAAAATCGACTTAAGTACGCCAGATTGTTTAAAAATACACTCGAGAGCAATGAATCCGGGTCACTCAAAGAATCCAAAAAATCTCGGAAAGTAAGAATGCTAGGTTAATTCAATAAATTGTATTTAATAGACAATTTAATACTCCTTAAATGAAAGTTAAAAAAATATGAGTCACCATACATTTTATTTACACAAAATTACATAAAGAAAAAAAACTGCTGATCTCTCCTTAAAACAAAAATAGGAAACATGAAATTTTTGAACTTTATGACGATTTTCTTGAATTTCAATACTTCGTATTACCTCCTCGTGCTTCCATTACTGCGTTTACGCGGTTTGGCATGCTGTACACCAAGTTCCTTATACGATTTTGGGGAATATTCTCCCATTCCTCTGTGAGAGCAATTTTGAGCTCAGGAAGCGTGATTGGGGGAGGGTTTCGTTGTTTTACGCATCTCCCTAGCTCGTCCCAGGCATGCTCGATCGGGTTGATATCCGGGCTGCGCGCTGGCCACTCCATACAAGTAATGTTCATCTCTTGAAGGTAGTCATTCACAATCCTACCTGTATGAGGTCGGGCATTGTCATGCATAAATATAGCATCCTCACCCAAATTGACCATAAATGGACCAACGTGTTCGTTGAGGATTTCTTCCACATATCTTACGCTAGTTAAAGAGCCGTTTTCTATGATCACCAGCTCTGTGCGACTTTCAGAGGAAATTCCGGCCCACACAAGTACAGACCCACCACCGTAGGCTACTTTTTCTTCGATGCATGCTTGCTTGAATCTTTCCCCTGGTCTTCTATACACTCTGTGTCTTCCATCGTGCTTGTAGAGCATAAATTTTGATTCGTCGGAGAACATAACTTTCGACCAATCTTCAATACTCCAATTTACGTGGTTCTGGGCATATCTTAGTCTTGAAATACGATGGCCACGCTCCAGTTTAGGGCCGTTTGCAGGTCTAAGGGGTTTTAAGTTAGATTCAGCAAGCCGACGTCTTACTGTCCATGCACTTGGGTTACTTCCTCCGAGGCGTCGAAACTGATTTGTGAGTTCAGTTCCTGTGAGAAAGCGATTTCGAAGCATGGTGTTCACCAAGTATCGGTCTTCTCGTGCTGTGGTACACCTAGTTCTGCCCGTTCCTGGTCTGCGTAGGTTAGAACCAGTTTCTTCGTAACGTCGGAGAACTCTTTGTACTGTTGACAGCGACACACCGACAGTCCTGGCTGTATCGCGCTGACTCCGGCCGGTTTCCACCAATGTAAGTATTCTGGTGCATTCTTCAAGTGTAAGCGACATGATTTCAGCTTGAATAATGAATATTGAGCACTATCAACCTGGTTTATGTACCAACATAAATGACAGATTACAAACAAAAGCAAAAACAAATCCTGTAATTTCGTAGTTCCATCTTCGACAGTGTTCCCTTTTCAAATTTGATTTTTTTATGATATAACTTTACAATAACTAAGAAGTTTTAATACTTTCATTTAAGGAGTATTAAATTGTCTATTAAATACAATTTATTGCATTAACCTAGCATTCTTACTTTCCGAGATTTTTTGGATTCTTTGAGTGACCCGGATTCATAGCTCTCGAGTGTAATATTAGTAATTGAAAATAAAATTATTTCATGAAACTGTAGCAAAAGAAACAAACAATATAAAACTAAAGTCATAAATAGGTACCCAAAATAGCAAAATCGACTTAAGTACGCCAGATCGTTTTAAAATAATATAATTGAAAATGTTACGACTTTGTTGTACCGAAGGTGCGACTTGCTGACCCCTGAACGCAATCCAACCGAGATTGGATTACCATGGAGGGTTTTTCTCAAGAAGTGCATGGTGGTATTCACCCAGTCAAAATTTGTGACAAATTTGTGCCATCAAATTTCTACCACCCTAAATGCTAAGTCTTATTCATAAAAAGTTATGAGAGGTTTATAAGACTGCTATAAGGTGATCGTCGAAAATTTGTATTCATAACAGCATTTTAGCACTAATACGCTCTATAAACCCTCGATAAACTCAGGTCAGTTACTTTTTGGAGTTTGTGGTAAATTTATTGCGGCAGAGTGTTTCTCAGTGTCTTCCACAATGCAAGCTTTACAAAAGCCGTGATGTACTTGAAGTTATTGAAAATATTAGAAGTCTGCGATATTGGGAAGTTTTAATACCAATAATATTGTGTAAACTAGCCCACGCCGCGCCGCCACCTTCATCGCGTTAGTGTTCGAGTCGGTGTTTTTATTTTCCAGCACATCGACCCGCTCTTTCACCAGTTCTTGTAACATGGTCCAATGAAGCAAATATTATTATAATTTATGCGTTAGTAATACCAGGCGTGGTTCACTCCGCGCAGTACATCCGTTATATACCTACAACGAAGTATCCGGCCGAGCGGATTAAAAATTAGTCGAGTGTCACGCGCGCGCTCGTGTGAACGCTTGAGGTGTTTTCTATGCCCGCGCTCGGCTGGGATTTTATGAAAACATTTTTTTTCTCTCTTGATCGTGCCTACTACTGGTACCTACCTTAGAATGGACAAGAAAAGAAAATATGACAGACGATATTGTGTGGCGTTCGGCTGTTTGAATTCGAATAGAAATATGCCGGATTTATCTTTTTTCTCGTTTCCCAAAGATGCTGTAAGGTAATTTTGCCAAATTAATAAATTTTAAAATTTTAAGGTACTTACCTACCTACCCATAACCCAACCTACCACTACTACTGTTCAAAATGCGTAACTAGACTAAAACTAATTATTTTATAGGTAGACCACAAAGTAGGTAGGTACCTAGCCAGCTAGATTTTTGAACTGGGAGGGTTATTGGATCGGACCCATCGGGGTCAACGTACTCCGCTGTCACCCGCCTCGACGTATTTTTCTAATTTCGAGTGTCCTTGACGGGCATTGCGCGTTGACTATAGGTAGGTAGGTACCACTGACGATACCTACCCTACGTAATTTCTGCAGTTCCAAGTTCCTTCTTTTTAAACAACTTCAAAAAAGGAGGAGGGTCTCTATTCGATTTTTTTAATTTCTTATGTTTGTCCTTTCATAACGCCGTCATTTATTAGTTCTTAACTACATAATATATGAACCTTCGCGCTCGAAAGCTACCTTATAGCTTATAGGTAATATTTAGTATTCTTTGTTTATAGTCCGAGAGCTGAAGTAATAAATTTAATAGGTAGGTATACAAATGAATAGCATAATATTTAATATTATTCACCTGAACATGATAATTAGATACTTTGGCGCACTTTGGCTAGTCTGACGGGTATATAGACCGAGAGCTAAGGTTAAGTTTGACAATACATGGAGGCCAGCTCTCCTGGCCAAAAAATTTGGCGCCCCATATTGAGGAGTATTTGAGCCACCCCCATGTATGTCCAGTGATTTTTACTAGCTTAGGAGATACGATTTTTGAAGTTATACTACTTTTGGCGCACCTAACCTTTCTCGGCGTGGCGATTATCAAACACTTAGAAAAATTTTCATTGTATAGAGACTGGACTATGGCGACTGCAACGGGGACTGTTCCTGTGACGGCGACGAGCGACTACTACGGTGACTGTGCTCCTCAGTGCCCCGTTTGCTTCACTCTAACCAATGACCATAAGCACATTTGTGTTTGCTCCGTACTGACTACCATTTGTCTATTTTATTTTAGGCGCCGAGAGTGGCTGATTTTAATAAGACGAGAGGACTTACTAAGCAAAGAAAATTTGAGAGCTAAAAGCTACGAAGTCTGCTCCCATCATTTTGAAGATTCTGCAATCAGGACAATCAAACAACTGAAACCAAATACAGTTCCAACAAAGCTTATAGTATCCGAGAACCGAGTTCCTAACAATAATATAAATTCAAATACGAACTGCTTTCAAAGCGCATTCAATTTAGCTGGCGCAAATCAAAATAATTTACCAACATGATTTTTGGGTGTCGGCTCTCGGGCTAGTTTAAGCCGTTTCGTGTTTGCGTCGTACGGCATGTAACTAAACACGTAAATGGTATGTTCAATTTAGCAAATACACTAAAGTGTAGTAGCAAAGAATACTAAATGTAGTAGTATGCTTATCGTCTTATGTTAAAATATGCGGACATTGTAATAAAATACTTTTTTCATCTAATACTAGGTAGGTATGTTTAAAGTTGTCATTTTCACATAAGTAGAAAAATAGTAACAGGTACATAACTGGACTGGTAATTAAATATTCATTTCTTCACAAGAAGACAACCCTAACAGGCGTAAGAAGAGATAAGAGGTACGCGATAGAAAGAGACGAAGTAGTAGGTGAATAAAATTATAGGTACCTAATGTTGTGCGAGCTGAATTCCACCGTATTGCATCGGAGCAAGACTGGAATTAATTAAATCTTCTTGCGCAGTGATCCTTCTGTACGTTAGTACTATTAATTATTCTGTGGTAATACATAATAAACAGGCACATCAAATAACAAGGCAGAATGGACTTAATCATTTCAATGATATTTGAAATTTTTAACCAAATAGCAACATTTTCATTTATTAATCTCTTATAGCAACACTATAGTTATCGAAGGTTTATAGAGCAGTTATGAATACAATATTTCAAAATACGTATGATAGCGTTATGAGACCTTTTAAGTTTTAACTAATGTACGCTATAAACCTTCGATAAGCATTTTTTATGAATAAGACTGTTAATGTGTATATAAATATACTGAAATAAGAAATCAATCAAAATTGCTATAATATAATATGCAGATATAACACACCTGGAAGATACAGTGTTGGGATGGCTGATTTGCTCAGTCTATTTTTAGGATAGTGATGAATTGCTTCAAAATGAATACGGCATATTCTTCTATTTTTGACCACATATGAATAATCTTCTCCGAGAAGACCAGCATTAGTGACCCATGCTTGAAATTTTTCCAAATCAGTCGAAGGATTTGGAAAGGCATGCAGTACTGCACCTGTAAAAGAACATTTTATTACAATCATTGCTGTATTGACTGTAAAGACAGAGCTACTATGCGTTTCAAATGAGAAGATAATCGCGACCGCGGCAACTTCATTCCGTATTCATCAAAAATGTACAGCTAACAACAAAATTTCCATTTCGGACAGGTTCATACGTGTATGGTAACAACGACTTAATTATTAAATTCTTTTCATTAAGCACTTATCAAATTTTTTTGTAATTATAATTATTCAAAAATTCAAAATTATTGCCTGATTAAAAATAAATAAATATAAAAAAGAACCGATAATTTAATTTCTTACTTATTGTGTATGTACTTATCCTACCCTATCCTTATCTATCTTGAAAAGGGAATATGGTTCAACAATCATCATAAATATTTAATTGGAAATATATTAAGTACTATTATTAGTGTCCAGCAACAGTGAAGTACAAAAATGTATTTGCTGACCTTACGTTACACAATGAAGTTATCGACACGTATCAAAATGTCATTATAACAGTTATCAACTTATTTGGAATGCATATTATAGTGTCTAATATCTAGTAAACTGTGAATATGAATGAAGATGTCAGTGCTACAAAATTAGCTTAAAAATTTACGATCAGGCCAAATAATTCATGTAGTTTTGAAAGTTGGTACAGTTTAGCCCGAAACTACCCAGATGAACAAACTGACTAAAACCGCACAACCTGGGGGATGTTGTTGAGGGTGAGATTGAATGAATGGATGTGATCTTTAGAGTAATAGATATTTCAAAACCGTATGCTATTTGCAACTTGATATTTTTACTAATATTTAACCATAGAAAACGAAAACAAGAGCATAGTATAGGGGTGTGATTTAAGCTACCACCAAAATGATAGGGTTTTATCAGCTAAATAGTAGATCTACCAACAAAATTTAGTTAGAGATGAAGCCGGGGGCCAGTGAAGCGAGGTTCAAACTTCTTCGTGCACCATCAATAGTAACCTACCTACCTATGTCTATTCGTGTAAGGGCGCGTGGCGCATATTTTGAGGGTCAGTGTCATATTTGGTGGCAGATCCACCAAAATTTGTTAGCAGATTTACAATTTCTGAAGAAAGATTTTCAATTTTGAGCATGAACATTTTTGATGATAAAATATTTCTTTTCCAACAAAATATGTAATATCCCTTTTATATATTTATATAGTACTAACCTTCAATAAGTGAGGAACTGCAGTTTGGAACACAACAGTGCCTTTGAGGCATTTTATAGTGTCAATATAAAAAAATCACAGAACTTTAAATGTACTATATCAACACGAACAAATCACCAAAAAAACTAATCTTTGATTTGCAATGCTAAGACGAAGGAGGTTTTACACACTCATCGTACTTAGTAAAAACAGCAAAGATGATCGCACCTGAAAATATCGAACAAATTATAATTCAAATACAAAAACCAATAATCTGTCCGAAAAACAGGCAACTTCAACTTTTAAAGAGTGGCTTTTGCGGAAATCCACCACAACTTCGCCAATGTCATGTGTCGGAAAGCAAACTGTCAAATGATAAGCAAATATCGATAACGGAGCCAAAGGAAATTTAGAGGTTCACAATAAGTAAAATAAACATCAAACAAAACTAGTATTAAAAAACTCTAAAAACATAATAATCTTGATTTAATATATACATTCGGACACATTAAATTAAATGAGTAATTAAAATTCGTAAATTTAAATTTATTATATGAGTAAATAAAATTCTTGAAAGAATATGTACGCTTTCATGTTATTTAAATATAATAGGAAATAATAAAATTAGTATGTACATATTTACAATTTAATTTTATTAGCAATAGAAGAAGCGATATAAGAGATTTAATAGAAGTAGGGCGCGGAATATTAGAAGGAATATTAACGTAACCTTGTCCTAGGACAATTAAAAAAATGTGATCCACGTCTCCTTCGAAAAGACCACAATCACAAATTTTGAACTTTTGTAATTGAATTGAACAAAAATTATACTTTTATTTAAATTGTGGGATATAATGAAGGAAATACCTTCAAGGATTTCACAGGTTAAGCTATTGCTATAGCTTAACCTGTGAAATCTGATGTGGAAGTTGAGCATTTGTAACTCAGAATTATTCTTGTGGAAGGAATCCGTACAGCAGCACCAACTGGGCGATTGACTGATATTTTAGAAGCATCCGTAAAAATAATACGCCAATTATGGTAATTTGAGGAAATTTTATCAATAAAAAGACTGTTAGCTTCTAATGAGCCTATATTAATATTGAAATCCAAGACGATATTGGGTTGGAAAATCAACGTTTCATAGCGCGTAACGAAAAGGGGTAAAATTGAGGTTTGAAAGAATGGATCAGGAAGCTGAGAAAATTGATGATATGCCCTAAGTAAACAAGGAAGAGCATTGGAACGGGGATAACGAGCGTCAAATTGGTTGAATAGATACCCAAGTTTAATAAGAAGAGGATGATCCCAATGTTGAGCAAGTTTGAAAAAGAACCTTTTAGCAAGAAATTGTCTACGAATAGAAAGAGAAGGATCACCACATTCTACCTGAATAGCATTTATGGGAGAAGACTTCATCGCCCCAAGAATGACACGAAGGCACAGTGATTGAATTTTGTCAAGCTTTTGCAACCCTGATTTGTTGCAAGGGTCTAAAATAAAAAGACCGTAATCCAAATGACTACGAATAATGGCATTATAGAGTAACTTCTGGGTGAAACGATGAGAGCCCCTCCAAACCCCAGAGAGAGCGAAGCTAATTAATATTCTTTACACATTTCTGCTCAACGTATTCGATATGATTGGAACCTGTAAGCCTAGAGTCTAACCACATTCCAAGAAACTTAACTTTGTTATCTTGAGGGATATTTTCATTATCTACTTTTACGACTAATTGGGGAATAGATCGTTTTTAGTAAAAACGACAGCGGAACTTTTAGAGTCCGATAAAGATAGACCGTGACAAAGAAGCCATTCTGACAAGTATTTGAGCGCAGACGATAATGACCCACCGCTAGCTCAATGGACACACTGGATACATATAAGGCTAGGTCATCTGCATATTGTAGAAGATGACAATTTGGCTCAATCACTAGTTCTAGATCATACGTGCACAGACTGTATAGGAGAGGACTTAGCACTGACCTTTGGGTTAATCCTTTCCTTTTTAAAATTTCCGCTTTTAATCATAATGGATCTTTCCAAAAGTAAATTACAAATAAAACTAACTATTTTTTCCGGAATCATTAGCTGATACATGAGTTTATTTTTTAACAAGGGAATTATAACACTATCGTAGGCAGCTGAAATATCCAAGAAACACCCAACAAAATATTCCTTGTTAAAGAAAGAGATACGAATTTCCGAGGTTAAAATACTAAGGCCATCCATAGTGCCTCTACCCTTTCTAAATGCGTACTGGGATTTAGCTAGCAAATTTTTGTTCTCTACAAACCATTCAAGGCGATGCTTAATCATATGTTCTGTGACTTTAGACAAAACTGAGGATAAAGCTATTGGTTTATAGCTATTAGCATAGGAAGGACTCTTACCAGGCTTAAGAATGGGAATCACTATTTGGTTTTTCCAAGACTTAGGGACAGAGCCCAAATCATAATAATAATTTTTTATGATTTCAAAAAAATGAATGAGTCAAAAATGAATAGGGAATTCCATCCACACCAGGAGCAGAATCTCATAGACCGTCAAGAGCCAACTGAAGTTCAGAAAATGTAAATAATTGATCAAAATTATTGCGAGTAGGAAGAGGAAGAGGAGGCGAAGGAAAATAGTCTAAATATGGGACAAAAGGGGGAGAAAGCTCATCAGCGAAGTCATCAGGCCAGGACGAGGGATCATTGGCTAAAATATCAATGCTGTTGAAGGAACCTCTAAACCTTTTGTTTCCAAACTAAAGCAGAGGGAGTCCGTGGGGAAAGGTTGGAACAAAATCGCACCCAGCCTTCTTTCTTATAAGTTGTTGAAATTCTCAATAATTAACTACTATAGTCGACAATGATATTAACAATTGCTACATTCATACCATACTCTGTGCCACCACCAGCGCCATTGTGGAAGGTTTTTGAACTGTTATTTAGCGCATACCTACTGCTTAACACTTTTTCAACTTTTCTTCCATATGAGATGCTCCTCCTTCCTCTACCCTCCATATATCCTGGTGTACAACTTCCTGAACTTACAAGAATTTACCTATATATGGAGTATTTTTGAAACGGGGCAGTAAGGGCAGTTATTAACAGCTGCAGTTGTAGTTACAGCAAAATGTTCTTAGGAGACCTTCCCTAGCTTTTAGAGATATTTTAAACTGAGAATTTACAGATTTCGGCAAAATTGTACAGTTAGCAAAAAAATGCTAAAGGTCCAATTTTTTATGTTCCTATCAATCCTATTTCATGTGGGCCATTTTAGTAATAGGAAAATTTTACTTAAAAGGAGAGGAGTTTTTGCAGTTTATCTTTCCGCGCACGCGGTCAGTCTATAAATTCAATTATGTGGACAGAATTCTGCAGGGTCAGGCCATGTCTTTTATTACAGAACAGTTGAGAAATATAGACAAAATGCGGGTATATAGAAATAAATGTTTAATAAAATGCGGTTTTTTTTTAAATTAATCAGTCATTTAAAAAATAAAGCCTAATCAAACACTATACATTGTTGCATTTTTAAAGGATTACTAATGTTTGACCAAAAAATAATTGACAAATGGTCATTCGACAAACAACGTTTCACCAAATGTTCATTTGGCAAGTGAGACATTTGACAAAAGTATCATCTTACAAAAACTCACTTAGCAAATGATCTATTAACAAACACTATTCTTGCCAAATGTATTAAATATTAAAATGTCAATTGATTGATTCTTCATTTAACCAAATAATACGTTTCGCAAATTGAGCATTTATCCAAATGTCATTTAACAAAATGTTATTGCATAAAAGAACTTCTTTTTTCAAAGAAAACGTATAAATAAAATCCTATACCCGCCTTAGCTTTCGTGGCTATCTTTTTAAACCACTCAGGTTTAAAAAAAATAGCCACGAAGGCTAAGGAGGGAGCACGGCTCCGTTTCCCTCCCGCCTTAGCCTTCCAACCTAACCTATCAGAGTCGGGGTACTCTCGAGTCGGGGTCTTAACCATAATGACGTTAATGTGTATTAATTTGATCCCCATACCATATCATTATTAGATTTAATAATAAACGAAACACTTGTCACTTAATACATTATATCAAACGTTTTTAGACCAATAGTAGTTTTATCAGATAACTCAGTTGCTAAATGTTCATTGTGTAAAATAATTATTTTTTAAATGTATATTTATGCGTTGATCATTTGGAAAAGTGAGTTATTTGTAAAATGATAAGTAGTAAAATGATCAGTCGGCGAAACCATTGTTTTTCACCAAACGTTGTTTGTCAAGTGTAATTTTGCCAAATGAGTTTTGGTCAAACAGCAGGACCCCATTTTTAAAACATGAGCTTCTGTTGATACGATTCTCTAATAAGGTGGTTCCTAAGGTGCCTCCACAGCTTCACGGAACTAATCGACTTGTTACATTTCCGACACGATACGTTCCTCGGATGGCGCTGCTGGTGATATCGCAGTGACGTCACATTCTGGAAGGGCTTGCCGCACGTGGCGCACGTCACCGCGCCGCCCGCGTGCGCTCGCATGTGCTCCCTCAGTACAACCTGCCTCACCACCAGACCACACATCTCACACATCGACAGTGCACGAGTACGTTTACAATCGTGAGTGCCGAATTGTGCTACAGTGTCGAACCGAGCCCTACAGACACCGCAGGGGAACTTCGTGCCAGGTTCATGATATCTCAGATGCAGAAGCAGAGCTGCTTTAGTTGGAAACCTTATTTGACACATGACGCACTCTGAGCTTGAAGTTCTTTCCTCGCGTCTGCTGTGAACTTGCTGCCAATGCTTTCTTTTCTTCGTGTCGTTTAAAAATACCCTGTCGCACATATTACACGAAAACGTATGTTTGCCATGCTTGCGCTCTCTGTGCTCCGTGAGATTCCTCGACGAATCAAAATTCGCTGGACAATAATCGCACTGGTACTGCCGCTGGATGCGTCCACACTCCTTTCTATGTCGCTGGCACACTACCTCCTTGCTGAACTGCCTGTCACAAAACTCACAAACGTGGACGCCTTTTCTCGCGTGCCTAGATTCACAAACGTGGCCCGCCGAATCCGATCTACAACGGAACTGCTGCCCGCAGCCGCCACAGCGGTGCCGACCGGCCAGGTGCCGCTCGTTGTAATGCGCGACGAGCGCCTCCCGGCTGGAGCACACGTAGCGGCAGCGGCCGCACGCGGCGCGCGGCTCGAAATTGAGCGCCTGCCGCCGGTACCAGCGCAGCGCGGCGCCGTGCGGGCAGGGCGCCGGGCCGCACGCCGGGCACGCCAGCCGGCAGCGGTGCGCCGGCGGGCACCGGGGGGCGGCGCCACCGTGGCACTGTCTGTTGTGCCGAGCCAGAGTTGCGGCGCTATAGAAGGCGATGTCGCACGTCGAGCACAGGTGTACGGAACGTGTGTGACGTCGCTTCAGGTGCTGCAGCAGTCTGCCGTCTCGAACTGTCCTGTGACAAATCGTACATCGTGTGTACGAGTGCGTTCTATAGTGGGCAGTGAAGTTTTCTCGCGTTCTGAAGCTCTGCAGACATATTGGACACCTGTGATTGTTCCCGTGTGTTGTTGTTTCATGTACCCTCCACGCTCTCTGTGAGGGTAGTATCACATTACAACTCACACACTTCAGTTTTCGTTTGGCTCTGGGATGATTTGGCTCACTTTCAGCCGTCCTGCGCTCTTCTGGTGTAATGTCACAGTCAAAGCCTATCGGTATTTCTTTGTCTAATGCAATAACAACGTTATAGATCTCAGACCCAGCTTGTTTATGCTTCAAATCATTATTACGTATGTAACACGTCTTGTTATATAACTCGTTCAAGTGAAAATTCAGCACTTTCGCCGTCTCCTCGGTGCTTCGTATGAACATATACGACTGAATTAGTTTATTTGTACAACCCTTGCAAACTTGTGAATTAGCTAGCGGATAGTCAGTCTGAAAAAAAAAATACAATTTTATGTGGAGTAGTATATATTACATAGCTTAGTAGGTAAGTGTTCTAAGCACTGGGCAGTTCCCAAAACCTTCAGTATCAACCTACGAGCCCGCACTCCTAGTGGCAGACGGACAAGACGCATGTCATCTTCCTTGGTGCGATCGCGTTTTGTGGCAGCTACCTGACTACGAGGCAACAAATGTCTAATCTGCCCCGGCAGAACCCATTAAGTGCTAACTTGACGTCGTAAGGAATGACATGCGTACCATGGATCACCAAGGTCGTGCGAAGTGGAGAAGGAAAAGTAGGAGCGGGGGGACGTGGAGACCTGAGATGCAAACGGGACTCAACGCTGCGATAATCCTCTGGCTAAGAAGATGGATGCAACTGGCATTGGTGAAGAACCTACAGTACAGTAACCTACAGAACAGTTTCGAGAAACTCACCTTCTTAAACACATAGTCCACAATTTGCCGCAATGTTTTCCTGTAATTTATTTCACAGTTAACTATTTCTAATTCATCACTGAGCGCGTTCATGCCGTCCTCAGCATTCAGACAGATGCCACAGAACTTCGTTTCGTGCAGAATATGCGTCAGTTTCATCTTCCAGTACTCCTTATCTTTGTGCCTTTCATATTTTGTAACATTTTCTTGGGGTTCTGGTTTATCCTTAACATCGTCTTCTGCCGTTGTTGAGGGCTCTTCTTGCAGCACTGTGTTACACTCTGAAAGAGTTGAAAACACTTTGATACTGCCACTTCATGGTTATAATATATACAGTAAATATGCATGTTGGAAGCAAGCAGTCTCCAGGATAACTCGGCTTGGACGCAAGCCCACAGAGAACAGTATTCCACGCAGTAGCAAACATTTCTCTGATGTAAAAAACTACTTTGGCTTGAAAAAATTTCGAGTTTTCGTGAAGCTGTTTTAACGACACTCTCGATATAGCTTTTACATTCTGTGCTGTTAACTCACCAGTATTGCATGCGGTTGTCTTAACTCTCGTCTCTGGTTGTTTCTCCGCGAGAACTTTGTATATTGGCTCATCGCAGTCACCATCGTCTACCAACTGGAATTGCAGTACTGGAACAAGAAGTAAAACCGTAAAAATCGCTTCTGGGCGGTCATACAAGCATATAAACTTTTTCATTTACCGGTATTGGAACCTGCAACTCGGGACGGTATAGTAATTAGTCACAGGTCGCCAGGTTATCGTATAATCATCTGAGAGATAATTTCCTAACGTGAAAGTGAAAATAATACCTTGTTCTGAAACTCCTAGTTTAAATCCACCAAGTGTTCTATCGCTGCTTTCCACTGGCAGCTCAGGGCTTGGACTGGTTGGAGCACTGAGAGAAGCTGCAGATTCATCAGTAACTGTCTTACTGATTACTGTATTACTTAGCACAACGATACTAGGTTTTTTAACAGGTTTATTCTGATTATATGGTTTAGGTAGTTGAGGTGGGTCTGTAACAAAATTGATAAAAGCGTGGTGGGTTCCAGACTATATCAAAACTATATAAGTCTTTAGGCTTTCACCGCCGGTGTTGCATGTAGAATTTACTGCTTCTGGGCTGTTTGGCCGTGGTCCATTTGAAACTTGCGTTCCAAACGTTTCGTCGATCACTGCGATCGACATCTTCAGTGGCGCAGGTCCTGGTGGCGACGAGTTCGTAGACCTTGCCTCGTCGGCGACTTCGCTGCGACTGATGTTGAATCTTGAGTTGCTCGCGTATTTGTAGGCACGGTCGTAGTTGGGAAACAGCCCGAAAGCAATATATTGTTCATATATCAAAACTATATAGAGACAGTAATTACCAGTACAACGCGGCATAAAAAAGCTACTATTATCGTACCAGTTTGGACATAATACTATGCATTCCGGAACATGCATACATTGACAGTTTCATGAACAATTTTGACATTAGCTTACTCACACATAATGCGTCGTTCATGCCGTTTTTAGCCATCAATCTATTACCAATACTGTATCTTTACAGTATATGGGGTATAGTGCCCTGGTAAAAACGTCTCTAAGGCTCGATGCAAAGGGGCTACCGACCAAATCCACCGGTGGCAGACGCGCGCTTCCGCTACCTCTGTATAACTTTGGAACAATGTCAGAAGCGAACGACAGCCACCGATGTTCGGAAGCCACCACTTTCGTAACCCGTTGTTTTGGACATGCGCAACTTGGCGCGTTTTTTTTTGCACCAGATGTACAGTTGTTTGTTTTTTTTTGCACCAGATGGAAAGTTGTTACCTTATTCTGTGTGGCCCGTAGCGACCACAAGTAGCGAGTCACGGACACTACTGTAGCGCGCGGTGGTCACCGGCCACACGTGTGCGTCGCGTTATAACAAAATGTATAAAAACTTGCGTGAATTGCTTTTCGCCAGCCGCCGGTGGCGTTGGTCGGTGGCCTGTTTGCACCGAGTCTAACATCAGTTAAGAGTTTATAACCTCTTATTACGAGTATAAGCAGTATCGTGAGCAGCCGAGTTCTCGCCTGCGGGGATACGAGGTAACTATAGTTTACCTAATAGAGTGGGTTTTTTAGTGTAGTTATGCTCTGAAGAATCAAAATCTTGTGGGTCATCATTTTCAATAGCATGTTCTGTGTCTGATGGTGGTAGGCAGGTTTCTGATGGTGATAGACTGGTGTCTGATAGCGGTGGATTGGGGTCCGATGGTGGTAAACTGGTGTCTGTTGGCGGTGGATGGGTGTCAGATCGCGGTAGACTGGTGTCTGATGTTGGTGGATGGGTGTCAGATGATGATAGACTGGTGTCTGATGGTGCTAGACAGGTGCCTGATGCTGGCACACTAGTGTCTGGTAGAAGGAGACTGTTGTCTGCTGAACTTGTTGTTTCTTTGCTTGATTTTCCTGAAACAAACAGAAGGTGAATAAATTTAATTTTTTTATCAACACCCTTATGCCCTTATCGCATATTTATTTGGGGTCCGTGCAACATGTGTGCTTTCATCCCGATTTCGTCTCAACTTTCAGTCCCTGTCCCTTCCAAGCCATATCGTCTTTCACACAGTTCCTCCATTTCCTCTCAGGTCTGCCTCCCCCCTTGTTGCCATCTACTTCCATAGTTTCATACCTTCATTACGACATTACTTTCATCCTTACGCATTACAAGTCCGAACCAGGAATGTTATCAGAATTTCAAGGCAGATTATGAAGTCATATCACATAGGCTAAATTACACCAATAGTAATTGTTCAGTTTTTCCACATCCGAAGGCCAATTCCAGTGACATCCAAAATTTACAATTTGGCGCCTGGGGTCACCTCTCACGCCTTCCCATGATTTTTGATGAAAATTCTACTTAGCGGAAGAACCAAAGCTCAACTAGACGATAAGTAATAACCCCCACAGAAACAAAAATACCACCCTAAATGTGTAACAGTACCACAGACTACTAACTGTGCACCTGAGACCTTTGATTTATACTCGATAGGGCCGCCTTTTCAACCGATTTTGCCACAGGCGGCGTCGCCCTTGAAAAAAAGAGAGGTGTTGCTGACTTTCCCTGGGGGTGCCGCGTGGAGGAACTGGGTTCCGCCCCTCAAAAGGTTGCTCCATTTGACCGATTATCATTTGCCATAATAGTCAACAGCCATAATATTATATGACGGAATATTCATTTGCCCGAATTTTATTTGCCATAATATTCACATGCTAGAAGCTTTGTTTCCCAAAAAGTCACTTACCATAACATCATTTGTCATAATCATTGTAAGCCCGAATTATCACATGCCCGAATTATCACATGCCATAACATCATTTGCCATCGACATTGGGTGTGTAACGGTTGTTATATCAGGAGAAACTGGATGCCATCGGGACTTTAGGGCACCCCGACTCGGATAGGTTAGGTTAGAAGGGGATGGCGCCATACCCTTCGTGGTTATTTTTTTTAAACCACCCAGAAGCAGTTTGGTTAGGTGCCATTTGAGTTAGGTTAGCAGGTTGTCTATTGTTTACTTGAATTATTATGGCATTTAAATATTATGTCTAATAATCATTATGGCAATCAAAAATATGACAAACAATATTTATGGCATTCGTATATTATGGTATCTAAGTTTCGGGCATTCGAAAGTATGTCATATGTCTTTTCGGGCAAACAAAACATTCGGGCAAATGAAATTCGGGAATATGATGATTATGGCATATATTTTTCGGGTAAACAATAGACAACCGTATACGGGACTGCGGGAAGAAGGAAACACGTATGCTGCTGAAGAGCTCCACGGCTTAATGGTGGGGCAAAGAAAAGAGTCACGCTTGGTCCTTGACGGTATATTCTGCACCATTTGCGGATGACATTTTAAGCAGTGCACGTGTTGTCTTGTATAGGAGAGGAGAAGCATCATCGGACAAATTGGCATCATGGCTACATTCTAGTGAATCAGACAGCAATATCTCAACATCGCCGTAAAAGCTCCAGTACTGGTGACCTCAAGATTCCTAAAAATGCAAACCGTACGTTGCTGCAACTTATTGAGAGCATCTATGAAATAGTAGGTTGGTACTTTAGTAAGTTCTTTCCGCTGTTCGATCAGTCGAACCAACAGGACAGAAAAAAGTCCGCGCGTCCTATCAGTTGGACTAACGGGAAAAACATATCCGCGTCGTTCGACCAGTCGGACCATAGGAAAGTGTTTCTGGGTCATCCGATCAATAGGCAGCAATATTTTGCGTCGCCGTCGTCCGATCGATCGGATCAACAGGAAAAAAGAGTCCGCGTCATCCGATCGGTCAGACCACGCGGTCATAGCCAGTTAGTAGGCCTCTCTATATGGGTACTGTCTTAATATTTCAATCATGATGATTGATATACCTAATCACATTATTTATTAATTAAAAAAAAACGATTATTACCGATAGCCTTAAGATTTAAAGTAAGCTGCGTAATGAAAAATAATGTTTTATTTTTTACCTGGTAGTAGTAATTCTGGAACAGCAAATTTACTAAGATGATTGTTTGGATACAGATCAACATCGCTGAAGTGTTTGTGGCATACTCTCAAATTGTTGTACAAATATTGTTCATCCAGTTCGTGCAAATTCTCATCAATAATGTTAATCCATGTATTATAATGATCAGGATTTAATGCGTATTTGGGAAAACGGTGAAGAGTAACTCCTAAAAGATAGAAGCAACAGTAAAATTTTATACATCTAATATATAAAAATAAGTCGGGTTTTCCTTCCTGACGCTATAACTCCAGAACGCACGACCCGATTGCCACGGTTTTGCATTCGTTGGAAAGGTCTCGGGCTCCGTGAGGTTTATAGCAAAGAAAATTCAGGAAAATTTCAACAGAAAAGCGGGCAAGCTATAATCGACATCCACGCGGGCGGAGCCGTGGGCAACAGCTAGTTTCACATAGAAATCCTACTAATATTTTATATGTGAAAGTTTCTGAAGATGTTTAGACGTTTGTTATTCCATTACGCTCTAACCGCTGAACGAAACTGATGAAAATTATAGTAAAAAATGACTCAATTAACTAATATAATATTAAAAACCTATGTCATATACCTCACGAGCCGTATAATAAAGAAAAACTGTGTGCGTGTTGGTTTATAAAAAGTTGTGCCTTCAAACATTTTTCCTTTATTGTTAGTCAACTTCGATAACGTAATGGCTCGTGCTATACTCTTGTTAGAAGCATTTGAGATTGAAAACAGACGAGTAGAAAGAAGAAACACAGCACGATTGCGGCGTAGCCTTCGTGATACAGCCAAAGCTTTGGACTTAAGTTCCGCTGAGTTCAGATGTGACAGGACCTATTTTTCAAGTGATTGCTTCATAATGGCTTTTGGCGCTAGTATCACAGCCATAAGTGCATAATTAACAATCAGCGAGCGATTAGCAATCGAAATTTAGGTAGTACCGTTTTTTTTTGCGATCCGCGATCGATCGCGCGATGACTGCGCGATAGCGGCGCATATTTCGGTGATTGCTGTTCCTTACGTGGTCGGCCTGCAGGTTAAAGCACAAAATAGATAATAGTACTAGCGTACAGAATGGAAGCTCACCCCCTCCCACCGATTTCATTTTCTCTCCCCGCACGTCAAAATCATGGGCGCTTTCATGGGCGCCTAAAACAAAGGTTGTCGCTAGTAAAATGTGTAGGAACGGCACTTCGGGAAGAAAGTGAAAAGTTCGGCTGGCTTCGGTTTTTAAGGCGTCCTCTCTTTCACACATGACTATAGTGAAATTTAACCCTCAAGTGCATCTTGCCTTTTTGTATAAATAACTAATGAAGTGTTCTCAATATGTGTAACAACAAGTTCCACCAAGGGTCCAATGAACAGTATAAAAAAAAAACTAATGAACTGGATGCCAGGTTCGCCCAGGAATAAATAGGTGAAAAATCTTACTAATTATAATAATTTTCATATAGTCCGGGTTCTTTACAAAATAACTTTAAAACTAGCGTGTTAAGTGACATTATGGTGGAGCGATATTGATTATAGGTTAATTATTTAGGAACTGCATTTTAGTGGCATTAAATAAGTAAATATTAAAATATTAACATTATTTTTTCTTATTACTTTATTACTATTCGAAAACTATGATTTTATTTATTTATTTAAGTGAGTATTTACTTACATTGGATAGTTGTAAACCGGAATTAAATTTTACCCAGAAGGTGCGCCAACATTGAAAATTAACACGGTCTATAAAATAAAGGATAGAATACCCAGTTCTTAATTATTATTTTTTTAACATTATAAAGATTATAACTCAAAAGCATATGATGCAGATTTAGATTAGTATACATTCTAGGGTTAAAAAATGGGCGGTACCTGGCAATGACGGAATCCATGATGGACGACATTAATTGTGATACATTCAAATCGAAAAAAAAGCCACACTTCATAGGCCTGAGCTGTAAAAATTTATGATTCTTAAATTTTATAAAGTATAGAGCGGTTAAAACCATTTATTTGTAAAAAATAAAAATAGATATCTTTCCGTGAACTTCCGTTTAGTATAAATTATAATTGATATTTAAATAAATTAACACTATTAAATTAAAGTGTGCTCAACTGCCATTTTTCTAATTTCCTACTCGCCGTTGACAATTCTAAATAAGTATTAGGATAGTTATTACAAAAACCGGGCATAAAATCCGTGTCATTCAGTTGAGGTTCAGAAACCTTGGTAAGTAATAAAAACACCATTTATAAAGAAATGTTTTACTTCACCCTTGGCAATGGAGCATTAATTACTAAGGGATAAATACTAGTAGTTCTGTAAAGAGTTCCAGATCATTTTTTAGCATCTGGAGATCAAATCTGGTATCCTCACTTATATTTCGTTAATACGATACGTATCTTTATTTTATAGCTCTCCGGATATTACACCAATAAATATTGACAACCCGTTCTTAAAAAAGCCACAACAAACGTCTCCCCCTTTTCTCATGTTTTTTTCTCCACAACTACCTGTAAGGAATCATGTTTGGATATTTCAGCCAAAAATCATCAATATCCGTTCATAAATAGACAGAAAAGGCACCACTTTTCTCCTCCGATTAAAAAAGCTCTAGGCAAAAATTATGTTTTAAATCAAAGAACATGTATGCCATGTTTGGTGAAAATCGGTTAAGAAATGTGCCCTATAGACAGAACGGAACGGAGACTATTTATAATTAATGAAAAATTTCACGCGGGCGAAACCGTGAGCAACAGCTAGTTTTTATAAACACAATCGGTTTTAATTACTCTATAAACATATCAAAGTCGTGTTGTAGTATTGTTTTGTTATTTGTGCCAATTCTGTTGTTTGACAGGACCAAAATGTATCGCCATATTCTTTTCTTACGAAGCGCAGAAAAAGATGGAAATACGTTTTAATGTCAAAATCATTAATATGACTTTTTTTAACAGCAGGATTGTGGCCTCCGTCGGATGTGACGTAAATCGTGACTCCAACAGATAGAGTGAGAAAAATCACGCTATCTCACTCGAAAATTAGCTTAAATTTCAAATAGTGCCATCCATGACATTTCTAATTTTCTCACACATCAACACTACCGTGCATGTACACGAGCTATGTTTGTAGTAATTACAACGCGAATGTTTCATACATTTTTCCGAGAGCTTCCGAGGTGTGGTTAAAGCCATTTTTATCGTTGGACTTTTGAAAATGACAACCGAACGCAAAGACGTTTCACTAGAACTAGATGGTGATGAAAAAAATTAAACGATTTTTTTTCATGTATTTTTTATTTGTATTAATCGAAGTAATTACCCATGCAATCAATGCAACTTTACCAACGCAGCAGTTTATCGATTAAAGAAAGGCTCAAAGAAATCAGCTGGACGGGAGGCAACAAATTCTTCAAAGGCATTTTGTACTACCTCTCGGGTACCTATTGAATTTCTTTTTCGCCAAGAAGTTATCCAAATTCTGGAAAAAGTAGTAGACGGTAGGTGCGAGGTCTGGTGAGTATGGCGGATGACGCAGAGCTTCCAACCCCAGCTCTTGCAACTTGGAGACCGTCTGCTGTGCAGTATGAGGTCGCGCATTGTCGTGCAGGAGCAGCGGAGACGAGCGATTGACCAATGGTGGTTGGAGATGTGTCGGCTTCTCCATTATTGTGTTCAGTTCTTCACAGTACACATCTGCAGTAATGCTCACCCCGTTTGGTAAGAAGCTATGATGAATCACACCGGCGCTAGACCACCAAACAGTGACCATCACTTTTCTAGAGGTAACTTTTCGTTTAGGGCATTGTTTGGGTGCGGAACCAGGATCCAACTAACTTTGCTGAGCGCTTGCGGTTATCAAACAGAATCCATTTTTCATCGCAAGTAACAATGCGTTTTAGTTTCGTACTTCGCACTGGCGATCATTGAGTTCGTAGGGCGCCCATTTGTCAAGCATTTTTATCTTGCTAATTTGACGCGTATGATAGATTTACTGATCTGAAATCTATCAGGATGGATGTGGAAACCGGTGAAACTTACCTGAAATTATTAATACATGATCAATAAGAAATTCATCAATTAGACATATAATTACTATTTTACTAGGCATTGCTTTTGCTTACTGTCCACTTCACATACAAAATAACAACGCTTATTGGATACCACTGAAAATTGAAATTTCAAAAAATCCAATAAGTAAATGCCAGGTCACAAAAGGTTATAAAACACAAATCCATTACATAAAAACCGGAGTAAACCTACAATAGAAAAAAGTCCAGTGAAAATCAACAGTCGCCAAGATAATAGGTACGAGAATCTAAACTATTAGGAGCACAAAGTCCCAAAAAGCAAAATCTGTAAAAAATTTCGTCAAATCTACCTATCATAGATCAGATGATTACATCAGTTTCAGAAAATAATCGAAAAATATACCATGATCGCGTTAATTCCCGTTTTCTTAGTTATATTATATCGCTAAGTGTTTTTGCGTTGGCGCCAAAATTTGCAATAGACAATAGATATAAGGCTATTCGATTTGAGTTATAAAAAATAACACTTGTGGTTTTTAGGGCCGTCTATTCAAGATGGTACTAGTTTCAATGTAAAATGCTATTGTACTCCACTTTCAAAACCGGGAGGGAGGGGGGCTCCCTGCTTACTAATAAGGCCACCGCTGCTAGTAACTACGTGGCGGCCAGGAAGTGAGGGATATGCGTTGCCAACCTCACCTTTAGCTTTGCACTACGACCTACAGACGGCGTGCGATTTAGTCGGTTCGAGTCCGACAGTACCTCCGTCTTGGCGGGGTTCATCCATGGGGATTTTGCGTACGTAAAAAAACCTTGTTATAAAAAACTTACCGTCTTTACTATTCACTGGACAGCCAGGAACACAACACACGTTTCTGGACATTACTTATTATAATATCAAATTGTTATATGGTAAAAGGGCCAAAAATTTCATTCGCTTCTTCTTGGATGGATTCCACATTCAAATAAAAAAAAAACACGTTCTTTTTTTCAATATTGCCTTACTCTATGTAGTATATGCCAGCATCAAGAGTTCTGCCAAAAAATAATTTGTATTCAGCATTATCGTTATCTGAATTCCAGGACAATATTCAGTCTTGGTCCAATGACTGAATGTTCAACTGTGAATGACGAAAATGGGGCCCGATACTGCTAATTTATACGGTGATTAAAATTCCGTTTCGATTGCACCTCATAGTCAAAAAGGGTATTCTCGTTAAACTATTGTGAAAGTAACGTGAGCATTGTTAACATAAGATCAAGCATAAATTATATTCAATAAATTATGATTACGAAAATTGGCCTGCGTTTCACCCGGATTGTGCGACCTGGGGCCCGTTTCATAAAACTACAATTTACAAGTAGGTACAATTCGATGTAAGTTGCGTAGGAAATTAGTGATTTAAATAAGTTTTATAATATATGGCCAATTAACTACGCAGTGTACATCGAATTGTACTTGTAATTTGTAAATTGTAGTTTTATGAAACGGGCCCCTGGATACAATGATGTTACATTGCCCACACACGCGCACAGACACACACCGCGCCACGCACACAAACACGCACGCACGCACGCATGTTAATCGTCGCAGGGGTAAACAGAGGTGTATTACCACTCACATTTGAGGTGTGTTTACCAACATTTCGTCAACCATTATTTTCGGTTTCACATAATAGGGGCCGAGTCAATTGCCGTCAATTACCTGATAAGTCGAAATCCATACTAATATTATAAATGCGAAAGTAACTCTGTCTGTCTGTCTGTCTGTATGTTACGCTTTCACGCCTAAACCACTGAACCGATTTTGATGAAATTTGGTATAGGCGTAGATTAGACCTTGATAAACGACATAGGCTATATTTGGTCGCGATAACCGACATCCACGCGGGCGGAGCCGCGGGCAAAAGCTAGTAGTATCTAAAAGTAAAAAACAAAAGTAAAACTCCTAAGTAAACCTCGAATCACGCCTCCAGTTCCATAAAAAAATCATGATAGGCTCGCAGACTGGTAAGTCTAGGTAATATTCAGAGACAAACAGGTAACGAAATAACAAAATCTTTTCTTTCAAGCAGACGATAACAACACCTAGAAGGTGCACGTAATGAACCTAGAAATGCAAAACCAATGGTTGACCCTAGGCACAGAATAAAAATAGTACTCCCTAGGTGAATTTTGTATTCCCATAGCCTTAAAGTGGCGTATCATAATATACGACTGGTCAATTTTACCTAAATGCATTCCAGTTGACCCTCCCCGACCAAAGCAATCTAGTCAGATGGGGAAAAGCCACAGATAAAACATGTAACTCATGTGGCTAGTCACCTGCTAGTGGGTTGTAGGACGCTATTAGACCGGAGTCATTAGAAATCATACCTGAGACTGTAAGTTTGGCGGTACAAGAGCGAAAAAAGGATCAACCACAAACCAAAGAAATGAAATTGTGTTTGTAAAGGAAGGCTGCTCAAATAAATCATCTCAAAAGCCATATTCGATTTTGATGGCTGCCGTTGACTGGACAATACTCGTAGACACGTATGAGCACTACAAAATACCAGAGGATATCTGTGCCTCATCATCCAAACCCGACATATTCCTTTTTTCACGATCGCATAGGCGTGCAGTGCTTGTAGAACTCACAGTACCGTGGGAAACTAATATAGGTACCTAAAGACCACGCTATAAAGACAAACAAATACTTTGACTTGACTAACGAGTTAACCAAAAACGGCTACGTGGTTAAACTCTACGCCGTAGAAGTAGGAGCAAGGGGAATTCCAGCTAAATCCCTGTATAATTTACTTAAAGACCTCGGATTGCCAAGAGCTTCAGTAAGCTCTTTACTAAATTGAATATCCAAAGCGGCATTGATAGGATCTTACCAAATTTGGATAGGTAGGGGGGGGAACACTACTGACGGTGGAGGTGAGCGCTGATGCATCACAAGGTGTCCACCCTAAACCTACATCTGGGTCGCAAGTCCCAGTCGCAGTCACGGTGTTCCTCTCTGTACCACGCTATGGACCCGGCGAATCCATGGAGTGCTGAGAATCGGATCTCTGGAACAACCAATTTACAAAGGTGATCCTTTGGGTAATTAGATAAATATCTCTGAAGTGCTTGCGGCATACTTTTTAATTAACTGACAGCCATGTGTTGACAAGTCCAGGATTCCATACTAAATTGGGAAAACGGTGAAGAGGAACACGTTAAACAGAAACAACAGTAAATTTTCGTGTGTTACTTGCTTGAAACACAAGGCGACTAAGGGATGGATGGAGGGAGGGAGGAATGCGCTTAGGTTGCTGTTGGGGTTACCTCGCTACTGTAGTGCTTCGCTTTACAGAGGAAGGAGTGCGCATACCTGGTGTGCAGGGTGAGGGGTAGCACCAACAGCGTCCTAAGAATGATTGCAAGCAGACTTGACTGTCGGTACATCGGTCACTGTAGCAAAAACTCTGCTGGGGACGTGCGCGTGTGACAGGTGTGCAGACAGAAAATATCAATGTTGCCTCATACTTGGTATTCTTTTGTATTTTTAATGTATTGTGGTAATTTACTAACATAGGCTAAGCAAAAACTGTTACTAATTTAAATATTTATATAGTTAAAGTTGTTATATAGTTTAAGTTAATTTTTTTATATATGAATATATGTATATAAAAATAAAAATAAGATATATTCGAAAAACCTTTTTAAAAACAATCTTTTTTTTTCTTGCATTGTCATCCGAACTGAACGTGCATACCAAATTTCAGCTTAATCGGTTGAGGGCAAGTGCCTTAAAATTGAGTTGTAAGATTCCACCCGAACAAACATACATTGCAAGTTAAATAAAAGCTTGTAAAAATAGGGCTGTATAACCTCACGCAGACCTGTGATACCATACCATACCAAAATCAGACAGATTACAGATATGTACAGCCCAGACTCAGCCTCAGATGCATGGCTCAAGTCAACATTAATAGCCGGAATACGGCAATAAGCTCACCCCTATTATGTGGGACTGAATACAATTTTCTTTTTCTTTATACCACTGAGGTGGCAAACAAGCACATGGTTAATCTGATGGAAAGTGGTTACCGTGGCCTATGGACATTTGCAACAACAGGGTCAGGCCATGGTAACCGCAGGAATAGCCTTTGGTCTTCCCACTGACAGCACAAAAACTCTGTAGTGACTGTAGTGAGCTCTGGCTACCCTACTCACCGCCACGAACACAACACGAGGTTATTATGGCTGCAGTATTCTGTAGTTACCTTCCCATTATATTATATTGTTGTGCCCTACCTCCTTGTGAAATGTGGATGTTAATTTGCCTCTGCCTATCACTCCAGAGATAAAGGTGTGTGATTATACCGTGTATGTAAGTATGAAATATATAGAACATGAGTGTACAGGACCCTACAAACATCTTGATTCTCTCTGACCTCTCAAGACAAAGACCACTCTGTGCTCTGGTACTGGTTTCCTTAGAAGGCTCTGGCCTTGTCTGTTATTTTGCAGTATGGGTTTCAAAATTAAAACATCTTTATAAGGTCCTAAAAAACCCAATAAATAAAACTTAACGTCTCTGTTTGTGGTATCTAAACAGCAGCTTTCCTTTCAATACTTACCGATGCAACCCATACTGTTTGTGTTATACATAACGGACCTACAATTCACCATTCACTCAAACTTATCAATGTTCGCAGATGACACCTAAATTATGGGGAACGCGCTAGTCTCTCACAACATTATCAAGAACTAGATCGGAAAGTGCAGTGGATAAAGGAATGGCTTATCTCACTCAATAACAGCAAGTGTACTGTTTTGCATATAGGTTACAATAATCCTAAACACAAATACACACTTGAATCTGTGCCACTGCTAACTGTAAACTCCCAAAGAGACCTTGGAGTCACCATAACACATAATCTTAAGTGGGATGAGCACATCACAAGGGATAGCCAAAAGGTATATGTGATTCGTAAAGCATTCTATATCATAACCAAAAAAAAATTTTTTATCATCATGTACAAAACCTACATACAACCTTTGCTGGAATGTGCCTTTCAAATCTGGAGTCCATATTTTAAAAAGGATATTCTATGGTTGGAACGGGTACAAAGGAGAGCAACCAAAATGGTCAATGGCCTGAAAAAATTGTTATATGAAGAATGCCTCCTGGAACTGAACCTAACCACACACCACAATATACATACATATATGCTTACTTCAACTAGTTAAATAAGCTCACACAATAATAATCAAATCAATGGAAATAGACATTTATGTATACAAATATTTGCACTGAGCTGGAATAGAATCCACGGCCCCTGAATGTGACGGCTAAGCAGGGCCTGCATAGAGGCGGTAAGTTCCTCAATTAATTAAATCCTAATCTACAATATTATTATAAAGAGGAAAGATTTGTGTGGTTGTAATGAATAAACTCAAAAACTACTGTGCAGATTGCAAAAAATATTTCACCATTACAAAGCTACATTAACCCTGATTAACATAGGCTGTATTGGATTACCACGGGCACATTTTTACGAGTAGATAATCTAAGCTTTAAATAATATTTGAATGAGTTCAACAAAAGCAAAACATCAAACGCGGCATTGCCTTGACAGTTCATGCACCTGGAATACTTACCAAGAAATCCTGTGAATATGCCAGGTTAGTGGTTGAATGACTTTTAACACTGTACTACCTCTTGTACTAATACTTTTAGTATTTCTAAATTGTTGGGTATCACAAATTAAAGCACAGTGGGATCTTCTTCTTCTTCTTATTTTATTCAAATGGCACCTTGCATCAGCTATTTGGTTGCCGATGATTCTGCCAACCTCAAGGTAGAGATTAGGTTTAATCGTATAAAGCGGTCTCAGTGGGATGCGCAGAGCTTTTTTGAGATGACAGCATTTGATTGACATCATTTTGACATTAGGAGTTTTGGCGCGAGCGCGGGAAAACGCACATCGCGGTATTATTTTATATTTCGAAATTGGTGTGAATTCGAGTTTTTATGTGTAAAAAAGGTGGATTTTTAGACATAACGTCTTGGACAATTCACACAAGTGTAGGAAAGTGGGATATTACAGTGAATTGTGACATTTCATGTTCGTTCCAAGTCTCCTGAGGGAGCTTTCAGTAAAGGCCCCACAACTTTACTGAAGCAGAAATCATCACTCATCGTCATCATCATGGCAATCATCACTCATCGTCATCGTCATAGCAATCATCACTCATCGTCATCGTCATGAAAAGTGAATAAACAAAACTAAATAAAGACATGGCTTAAAGGTCTTGTAACCATGCCAAAAAACTTCAAAAAAATATTTACATTACTGAAAAAAACATCTCAGACCCATAAAGCTCTATTTCTACCAAAACGAAAGTTTATCTTAAAGAAATTAAATAAATGATTATAATTTCATAATTCACGAAAATAATTTAAAAAAATCACTAACTTATTTAACTTTTATACTAAAATTCAGTTCACCAGTACCCATTACTATTAAAATAAAAAGGTATAACTTCAAAGAATATTCTACTTATTAGAAATATTTTTATGTTACTGGGAATGTGTTGTAGTAAGAGACATGTACTCAACTCACAAAAATGAAAATAGCATGGAAGTGTAGCGGGCTCTCGCCACTCTCACCAATACATTTTATAATTTACATTTTATCTACGTATATATTTAACAATTGTAATTTAATTATCCTTTACCAACTCACGTACAATACAACACAGATACCCTACTGTACCTACTACTTACACTCCCTACTCACCTGACCTTGTGGCGCCTGCGCCTGTGTTAGCCGGCGCGCAGCTAAAGCCAGCTAAAGCTAAACTAAACGGTTCCTAGTTCCTACTCGCTCAGTCCCAGCCAAACCGTCTCAACGCGAGCATGTACTCCTTGGTTGTCGCAAGAGAGCCCGAAAACGTGATCGTGAATCATTGTATTTAAGAACTGTGAGCTCTAGTACATACCTAAACTGTATCTGTGTATTGATTAACTATATCTTTAACTGTACGTGTATGTAAATTATGTGTTGTGTGCAATTAAAACTTATAATTAGTATCGGCTGACGAATAGGATTTTCATAAGGTGTGCGTCGTTCGAAACTTGCCAGTGTTTAAAAATATAATGATACCACAATAAATATCCTTTAATAGAAATGTCGCGGCTTTGCATTTTCATCCTATTCTTTTTCTTCATCCTAGCGTTAATCCTAGAAGTCTGGGGTCCGCTTTACTAATCCAACTGCGAGATTGTTAACCATTTGCCATTGTTAACTGACTCCAGATTTGGCTGAACTTCAAAATTTTCCGCGAACCGTCTACTACTGACCTCCACAACCTAAAGGTGATCAATCGAATGGCGCCGTTTAGTTAACTGCCTAGGCAGTTAATTGGAACGGCTGATTAAGCTAGTCCATGCAACCGAAATTATCGAAATTACTAATATTCCCTCCAACTTAGCTAAATTGCTTGTGCTAGTGGGTTCACGTCGGTAGTGAAATGGCCAGGATTTGAACCCGGGATCTTTCGATCGTAAGGCCGACTCCTTAACCACTAAGCTACCGACCGGGATCTTTCGATCGTAAGGCTTACTCTTTACCCACTAAGCTACCGACGCTTGTTGGGTAAGCTGTTCACACTTTTGGTGGCAGTTAAACTAAGTACCCGGTTATCAAGAAAGTGGTGAGCAGTGTGTCCTAAATAATAAGAGTTTATTATTGGGAGAGGCATATGTCCAGCAGTGGGCGAATTGATAGATGGTGCTGGTGGTGTGACAACTTAGTGTGACCATGAGTCCGGCATCGATTGACTGAATGATCACAAGCTTGTTTAAAATCAAATATTAATTAACGGTAAATATTGTCAGGGATCTCGGCAGCAGGTTTTCCGTTCTTCAGCGATAAATGAGTAACACCAAAAAATGACTGATTACAATGGCTTTAATCTCTGTAAAATACAACTTGTACAAAACTTATACAGATAGTCTTTACTATGGTATTGTGGTACGGCAACTGGCGGGCGGGGCGCGGCGGCCGGCGAGCGGCCGTGAGCGTGTCTCGGTGAGGTGCGGTGGAGGCTATAGCGGGGGGCGCGCGCGTCTCTGCGGCGTGGTGGAGCGGGAAGCGAATTGTGTTATAGTAGTTTATGATACTGTTGCATAATAAGGGTTCTTATAACACGAGTGTGTTTTAAAAAAACGAGCCGTAGGCGAGTTTTTTTATTGTATCACACGACTGTTATAAGACCAAGTTATGTACAGTGTCATAATAGTACTTTATGATACTGTTGCATAATAAGGATTCTTATAACACGAGTGTGTTTTAAAAAAACGAGCCGTAGGTGAGTTTTTTTATAGTATCACACGAGTGTTATAAGACCAAGTTATGTACAGTGTCATACACTACTTTATCTACTCTCATACTACAATACATAAACTAATTTATTTTACAAACAAAACCAAACTTTGTTTAATATCGTAAATGTAAAAAAAAAAGTTGACGCCAAGCCAAGGCGCAAACATCGATTGCGCATGCGCGTTTCTTTTTTTTTCTTCCGAATCGGCCGTTTTTTTTTAAAGTAGAGGTTCAGTCCCGATGGAGGTTGTATAGGTGTATCGTTATGATTAAAAAGTTATTTTATGATATAGGTGTCCATACAAGACCTGTATCGTAATAAAACTTTTTTTTTGGCCTGTGCGTAATGTTTGTCATAAGAGTTTTGATTTCAATTTTATAATCTTTGTATTATAGTATCAGAGTAGATAAACTACTTTATCTACTCTCATACTATAATACTAAACTAATTTATTTTACAAACAAAACCAAACTTTGTTTAATATAAATGTAAAAAAAAAGTTGACGCCAAGCCAAGGCGCAGACATCGATTGCGCAAGCGCGTTTCTTTTTTTTTCTTCCGAATCGGCCGTTTTTTTTTAAAGTAGAGGTTCAGTCCAAATGGAGGTTGTATAGGTGTATCGTTATGATTAAAAAGTTATTTTATGATATAGGTGTCCATACAAGACCCTATTTCGTAATAAAACTTTTTTTTGGCCTGTGCGTAATGTTTGTCATAAGAGCTTTGATTTCAATTTTATAATCTTTGTATAATAGTATCAGAGTAGATAAACAAATATTAAGCATATTTATACAATGAAGAACACATGAAGATCTAAAATTCATCATCATCCTTGCATTAATCCCAGTTACACACAACCATGGCCGGGGTCTGGTGCTTCCAGTCGTCCAACGGCCGAGCAGCTGAACTTTGATATTTTCCGTGTAGCGATTGCCATCTGTGACCCGAGCACGAAAAATATTCGCATTTGTAACGTGAACGTAACCAGAGAACGGGGCAATGCGATTGGCCACCTGCCTACTATGAACCAATCGCAATGCTCCATTCTTTCGATTCGATTACTTTACGAATTCGAATGTTATTTTGTACTCGGGGCACTGATCTCCACACTCGTGCCCACAATAAGCTGTGCGTCAATTGTAGGCACTGATGCTTGGTTGGCAGAAAAGCACGCGGCTCGCCTGATGGGAAGTGGTTACCGTTGCCAATGGTTTTATTATTTTTATCTACTCTGATACTATAATACAAAGATTATAAAATTGAAATTAGAACTCTTATGACAAACATTACGCACAGGCCAAAAAAAAGTTTTATTACGATACAGGTCTTGTATGGACACCTATATCATAAAATAACTTTTTAATCATAACGATACACCTATACAACCTCCATCTCGACTGAACCTCTACTTTAAAAAAAGAATCCGCCATTTCGGAAGGAAAAAAAAAAAGAAACACGCATGCGCAATCGAAGTTGTGCCTTGGCGCGAATATTTTTTTTTGTTCTATACATTTAAATTAAACAAAGTTTGGTTTGGTTTGTAAAATAAATTAGTTTATGTATTATAGTATGAGAGTAGATAAAGTAGTGTATGACACTGTACATAACTTGGTCTTATAACACTCGTGTGATAATATAAAAAAACTCGCCTACGGCTCGTTTTTTTAAAACACACTCGTGTTATAAGAACCCTTATTATGCAACAGTATCATAAACTACTATTTTAAACTTGGCTCAATACACTTTCAGCACTTTTGAACGATAAATATCAATTTTGTCACAGGCACATCTGGACTAAATCTATGACCGGTGTGCAAACTGCCAATTATGAGATATTTGACCAGTACTAATAATAATATAAATAAATATATACTTAATAAAATAATAATTTAATATATAAAATAATACTCCAACCAGTCCAAGCTGTGAACTGCCAGTGGACAGTACCGATAGGATACTTGATGATTCAGCTCTCAGGATCTAGCTAGGATTCATTTTTAGAAAATGACATTTTATTTAAAAACGAAATAAAAAGAAATATGACTCTTCCTGACATCTATTGGCGATGTGAGCAACTAACTGCTTTAACAACACACACAACAACACTAACGCTTTCATCAGAAAGCGTTGTCAGAAAAAATCCCGAGCGAAGCTCGGCCATCCAGGTTAAGTGAAAAATTTAATTTAAAAAATTCAAGTGAAACATATATTTTCGTTACAACTAGTTATAAAGTGTCGACAAGGGTGTCGTTACGTTTCATACAAGACGTATTACAGTTAGGCTGGAAAGCCGACCTCAACTGAGTTGGGGAAGGTTACACACAGGCCCGCGCTCATGGAGGACAGAGGTCGCTCGACGACCTCCGTCCTCCACGAGGGCCCGAGTCGCCTCCGCGAGAACTTTCATAGATAGGGTTGCTGTCATTGAAAGTTCATAATGGGTTAACATATCATTATCAGTCACGGAAAAAAGACATATTTAATAAATAATTTAATTAATTTTTAATAAGTATTTTTTGATATGTACAGTCATTTATTATTCTGTGATCGAATCCTGCACCTGAGATGAGATGATGTACATCAAAGCTGCTGAAAAATGATAGGTTCATTCCCGTTAACGGAAGATATACCGAAGAGCCCAGGTCTCAGGCATCCATGGTGGGGGAGACAATTAGCACTTCTTCATCTTCTTATTTTATTCAAATGGTTCCTTGCCTCGGTTATTTAGGTACCGATGATTCTGCCACCCTCAAGATGGAGGGTAGGTTTAATCGTTAATACAGGTCTCTCTAGGTATTTATGGGGCAGTGATAAATTAGTTTGGGCTTATCCTTGTCGGTCACTGAAAAGGGACATCACTAGTGTTAGTAATATTTTTTTTTATACCAGTTAGGTGTCAGACGTGCACACGGCCCATCTGACTCACGCTGTCGGCTCTGTTAGAAATTGTTAGTTTCATTAAGCTTTCCTGATACGATGGAGAATAAATGATGCTAATTAAACTTTATTTTTTAAATGAAAAAATAAAATCTGTTTTTTTACCAATTCGGAAAAAAAAATATGCCAATATGTAGTGTTGTGTAATTAGCACGCACTTCACCCTTTACGATGTCACGTCAGCACTTCTTGGGTTCTTCAGGGATAAAGTGACCACACCAGCAAAAGCGAATCTCTTGCATTTTATTTGTGAGACACCATGCCATATTTGTAACGTTGATTACGATGTAATTTCTTTATCTTCTTTCTTTTGTGTATATTGCCTGACTACTGAAAGTTACATTCTTGTCTATATTAATTTCCGTAAAAAAGTGCTAATTTGTCCCCCGATAAATGAACCAAAATCCTGAAAAAGATGGTCACTTCATTTGTACTCAGCATTTTTTATTGGGGTTTTATCATGAATCAAGTTTTGGTAACCTCCTATCTTCAAACAGATGATAAAACTCCTCTCCTAGTTCCTCAACCTCCCTCACGTTGAACGGCTTGTCCTTAAACTTCCAATGAATTTTCCGGAAGTGATGTCTCATATCCCGTACCATATAGAACATACTATCGCACAATGGACAGCATACTGTTTTTTCCAAATGCTTCTTTAAGCGATGAGTCTTCATCATGCTTGAAGACCTAAATTTCTGTCCGCAGATATCACAGGGGTATGGCAACTCGCCAGTATGCATTCGGAAATGCATTTTTAAGCACACACGGTTTGCAAATTTCTTTCCGCAGACAGAGCAGAAGCAATTGTTGTCGTTAGTATGTGTTGCTATATGTTCTTTTAAGCGGATTTTCCCACAGAATTCTTTGCTACATATGTGACATACATACGGTTTGATTTTCAAGTGATACCTATTCATATGCGCTTCTAGATCATGTTTTTTTCTAACCACATGTCCACATATCTGACATTCAATTGAGGGCTGCTTTGATACTTTGACTGGTACTACTACAACTTCACCATGAACTTGCTCCATGTGTCTTTTTAAACTGGTCGGCTTGATGATTTTGTCGCACTGCGGACATGGCTCCCGTTTAAGGTGTATTTTTTGGTGGAAACGGAGAAGCGATTCCAGATGGAAAGCCTTTCCGCACACTTCACAGACATGTTTTAGTGCTCCCTCTCTCTTGTATGGGCAGCGGACACTGTGTTGTGAAAAGAACGAAGCAGCAACATTCTTATTGCAGCGGGTACATTTAATTCTATTAGTGTAATGTTTTTGGCCGTGTATATATAATTTCATTAAGCTCTTAAATTTTTTCGGACATTTCTTACAGGGATATATTTCATTTTGGACATGTAACTGCTCATGCTCAAGCAACTCTTTAATATTTCTGAAGAACAGATCGCATAACGAACATTCGATACGCTTTCTTCGTTTTTTGCATTGGATGCCACCATGCACTCTTGCATGGTGCTCATCTAGTTCTAAATTGGTTAAGAACTTACTCTTGCAAAGATTGCATGCAAGAACGCTTTCACTATGTCTTAAATTCTCATGATTAGTTAATTCCTCATCTACATCGAAAGAAGCTGGACAGTGATTGCAGCTGAACGCACGAATAACTGATTTGCAAGCTTTCCTATGGTTTTCTAAACTGTTATTATCTTTAAATTCAAAATCACAGTACTCGCAAGTAAATTCTTGATGAAACTGAACTATATGAGTTTTCAAACTTAATTTTGTATAGAACTGCTGGCCGCAGTCGGCACAAGTAAATGGATGATGATCCAAATGTTCCCTATTCACGTGACCAATAAGATGTTCTTTCCTTCGGGTCACATAATCACAATCCATACAATTTATTTTGTTAGCATGATTCAACATTTGCTCTCTGTAAGACATCAAGTACTTATAATGAATGCAAGGCATCACAAAGCATTCTGAGCAAGTGAACTTGCATTTATGTTTTCTAATTTCACCATCTTTAAAATTTCTCAAACACATAATACACTGTGATTTCATCTTAGTATTGTTTATTAAATGACTTATATTGAAATGTGTTACCAAAGAGTCTTGGCTATAATACACTAGGTCACAAAACTTACACGGGAACACCAAATAAGAATGGTTTGATCTCAAATGTTCCATTAGTTCACCTTCGGGTAAAAGCACTTGGCAATACTTGCACTTAGCTTTTGCATGAGTTTTGTAATGTATATTTAAATATTGCCGAGTGTTGTAAGTCTTATTGCATAAATTACAAGCAAAGACTGATTTCTTATGTTTGGCTTTCTCGTGTTCCTTCAAAGATCTGTAAGTAGTGAATATGTCTGGGCAACTGGCACACTCGTAGGTGTTGTATCGTGGAGTAAAATTCCTTGCAGCGTTTAATGGCTTAATGACAATATGACCTTCTTTTAATGTAATGTTAGGTGTTTCCTCAGTTTTAATAGGCTTGTGTAGAGGTGTTTTTCTGATAGGTTGTTCTTTAGGACTTGTTAACTCGGTTTTCACAGCTGCAACTTTTTCTAGTACTGCAAATTTTGGTTCTTCTGTTTTCATAGCTATAGGGTTGACCGTTGGGATGATTTCTGTCATTTTAGTATCTATTATAGTTTTATATAAATCTGTGTCTGCCTCGACAACGATCATGACATTTGCATTTTCATACTTGGTGGTGTTGAGGAGTTGGTCATTGACATCGATGACCTTAGAATATATGTCACTGACACAGTTTTTCATGATTCTAGACAGCTGTTTCGTATTGTGTATGAAGATGTATGACTCTATAATTTTTTCAGTGCAGGTATCACATAAATACTGGCTCGACATTAGGTTTTCAATCTGAAAAAGTAAAATGAAGTGAACCTTAATTAGGAGTATTGAGTCACCATCAAATTGTATAATAATAATATTATGGGGCATGTTACACAGCACTATCTGAATGCTTAGCTTCTAATATAGGTTCTAAAATACAGACAAATAGAAGCAGATCAATGTAGACGGACATATGTATGCAAACAAATGTTTTTGGTTTGACACATGGCTATTTATATTGAATTTTTAAAAAACCAATGTTCTGATACTGTTTTCACCAAGAAGGGTATGTTAATGAGAAAAACTCATTAAGAAACTCATTAAGATATGTTAAAATACAACACAATAAAGCTATATATTTGAAAATACACACCCCAAACTAGCAGCTAAATGTTTAGTCAAAGCAGATTGCAGAGCTAGGGGAGTTAAAAAAAATACTATTCCTTTAGTCCTCTTACGAGACACCCACAGAATACACAGCTAGGTTTGGCTCTTGCAATTTACTCTTTTTCTTTTAATTTTTTGTTATCCCCACTGCGGCGGGGGTGGCTATGTTGAATTTGAAGTGACTAAAACGGACGTTGTCTGTAAGTCGTAGGTTGCTTGAGGTGAGATTACCTTAGACATATTATCATCTATCGCTCCCCAGTCATAATTTACATTGCCGAGAACCTCTCTGGTATTACATAGATACTTACATCATCATTAAAAACATAGTTAATGATATCTTGAAGACATCTTGTGAATTCCTGCTTGTTTATAAGTAGCTCCATGTCTACTGAGCAAAAGTTACCCGTGTTCTCCAAGCAAAGGCCGCAGAACTTCTGTGAAGTCCAAACTGCTTTTAGTTTCTCTTTCACCCATTCCCAGTTCTCGGGATCTCTTTTTGTTGTAGTCTCCATTTTTTATTTATGGTTTTATCCTGAAAAAAAAAGTAACCATTTAGCACATGTCCTTCCTTTCACAATACCTAATCTATCTCTGTAGCAAAATTGTTCAAAATCTGTTCAGTGGTTTAGGCGGTTTTACAATTGAGGGAGCAGGTTCAGATACTCTTTTAAAAAAGTCATAGAATAGGAATCTTAAGTTCTTTCTGAGGTTCTGTATAGTAACAAGTAAAAAAAAAAAACTAAAGGATGTCTTTGTTTTGATATTTATAAGCAACTAGAAAATAGGGTTCTTCAAGAAGAGCCAGTTTAGAATGCTCTTATAGGGTCTGCAGCACAAGTGTGACTTGCCTGGTGTTGCACATCCATAGGCCTCAGTATCAACTTCACATCAGATAGACCGTATGCTTGTCTGCCACGAGTGATAAAAAAAAACTATCATGGCAATGTCATGGAGTCTGGAAAAGTGCCCAGTTGCAGCAATATTTCATTGTAGGTAGGATACAGGTATAAGCAGGTAAGTTTACTGTATCACAATCCATGTAATTTAAAATAAAATTGATTATATTAATTTTCCTCAAAATCTATTGATGTGATATGATAATGATATTACTGCCAACTTCATTGGCTGATGTCAGATGACATTTCCAAATTTCAAATTCTCGATGGAACGGTCGCATTTGAGCATGAGTTTACGACCAATACAATCTTAAGGTGCTAAAAATGTGAGCATTTTCGTGAAACGAGTTCGTACTGGAATAATATTTGTTCATATAATCTATAAAAAATACGTTTCGTAGGTTATGTTACGCACACCACAAAATGGCGTTATTTTTATTAAAAATAGCGGGTGAAAGCTTTTTAGGGTCCATTGAACAATTTTGTTTTATTGAATTTTTTTAAATAAAATTAATGGAACTCACTTTTCTTTTTCACGTTCCAGATCACTGATCTATGTTCCAGATTCTCATTCTGTTAATAATAGCTTCGACCGTCCGTGGTCGTCTCGACATCATTTAACCGTTTCGTTCTGAATCTGAAGTTACGTTTAGTTTAGACGTAACGTATGCAGATAAAATATTATATAATCACAACTGTTTTATCAATCGTGTTATAAGTTGTTATTAGGCACTTCGATGTACAAAGTTAAATTGAAATCAAAATTTAATTTTATAATTTTCCCAATTTTCTTGTAAATGTATAGCCAACATTTGACACGGCTAGGGATAGATTAGATGACTTCAACTCTGACTTTAGTCGAGACTCGATCTTTCATTGTAAACAATCGAGTGTTTAGAATCGACTCCGGCGGTTTCAAGTCGACTAAGAATCGACCTCAGCTTGATGACTTGACTTTGATATTTTAATATATGATAAGTCCATGACACTGGTCAGTTCAGAACTAGATTAGTATAATAAAATTTGAGCTCCGTAAAACGAATTTAGTATAGTTTGGTATAAATTATAAAATCTTAATCTTGTACAAAACCAGGGTTAGGTTCAGTGAAAATGTCGTGCCGAGACCGATTACCATCGAAGTGGCGAAACTCAATGTTGTTCAAAACTATATCTATCTGGGGCAGTTGACAAATTACATCAAGTTTTTATCCTCCCCTGTACCGCAATGTCTAAGGTCAAAGGTCGTCAACCAGTGCGTCCTACTTGTTATGCCGAAATTAGGACACTGATGGTGGGATTTCGGGTTAGTCCACGACTTCCACGAGTTATAAGTTGCGCAGCGGGCCATAGAGCGGGCTATGGTTGGAATACTTTCATGTTTATAATATTAGTATAGATGTACCAGGAACTTTCATATTATTATTTTAGGTATTTCTTACATTTTTTTTTATTTACTTAAATAAAATTACAGTAATTAGTAAATTATAGTAACACCCATAAAGCCCGTATGGGTTTATTTTGGGTGTGAGTGTACATTCAGGTCACATTGCTTCATTTCAATTTACATGAACACTGATGATTAGGTACATATCAACAAAATACAAAGAGTGACGCCCGGTGACAAGAAATAGTATCTACGGGCAGGTGTACGAGTCTTTCGAACGAAAACCGGTTGTTGTTTGCAAGCGATGCAACGATGCTATTTGCATCTACTTGTATGCGTTAGCTAAGAGTCTATAGGCATGGTATGAATACAATGGTTTTAAATTAGTGCAACGTTCTATTTATTTTAAAATATAGTATTTTTACCATTTTAGTTTTTTTAATAGTTATATTATATTTTATTTATAAATTCTATATTTTGTCTTGGTTTATGTTAAATTATTGTTTACTTCAGTTAGGTATAGGTTTATGACTATTCGTTTTATGTTGAGTAAATTTATTTTACTTCGGGTTTTTAGTGGTAGCTCGTTTATTAGTCTTTTTTTACCTGCGGGTAATCCCCACGGATACCCACCCCTCCGCAGCCGGAGGGGGAGGTTATGTCGGACTCGAACTGACTAAACCGCACGCCGTCTCTGAACCGCGGGAAACAGCTAGTGAGGTAATTCATATTTCAAAAGTCGACTTCAGACAAAAAGTCCAATTTCAAAGGCGATTAATCGACTTAAGTCAACTTCAAGACAAAAGTCAAGAATCTAATTTACGAGCACCTTTACCATTTCTACACTGGGCTAACTTGATAAAAGACACTCATATTTACATAACAATGGTTTTAAAACTACATTTCTAAATAATTACACAATACTAAAAAAGAAAACTAAAAGTTAAAATGCGTCGTGGAATTCATCCGCTTCGCATGCCTCTAGTGGAAGTGTTCCCAGAAGACTGGCAGTATTGCTACGTTGTATGGCAATGCTTAATCTCTGACCTAAAAAGAGGCCAGCCTTCTGGTCACGAAAAGCGGCGACCATACGCTTCGCAATCTCACTGAAGAGATTGTGGGCGCTCGGACCCCAAGGCCCAAACGTTTCGACTCCAAACGGCACAAATTCATAATCTCCAATGAGATTGGAGTATTTGCGCCACTTAAGAGCCTCTTCAGAAGCTGCAGCAGCACCTGCACAGCCAGCCGTGCCAGGTAAATGGGTAGGGGCAATGGTGTCGACGCAAGTTGCGTCCCACACCAGAGTCCTACGCATTTTCAAAGGCATTAATGACATACCATCCAGTCTCTTGCCATCGTCGCGCGCCAAACCGTTTGGTTTAAGCATAGTTGGCACACCGGCGGCGGTGACAAGAGCACGGCGGATTATGTCGTTGAGTTGAGTGTTCGCCCAGTGATTAAACTATATATAACTTTGAAGTTTAAACTTTCATTTAGTGCTGAGTGTCACCGCGTTCTGACTTGACAGAATTTCTTTCCGCACCTATTCCACACCCTTGAATTTATGCTTTTTGGCTCAACGAAAATAGCGAAACGCTATTATGAACACGTAGTATTTTGATATTTAATCTATGCCATAACTATTCTGTAATTTTAGAACCAACGCAAAGAAGGGTGTCATCATCATCATCAACATCAACGACTCATCATCATCATCATAAGACACAAGACATGGCTTAAAGGGCGTGTAACCAAGGGAAAAATATTAATTAAAAAAAAACTGTTTTGTTTTTGCTCTCATTTTGACATTGACAGCAAACAAACTGACGGTTTGACAAAAAACAGGCGTGAACGTATTTTTTTCGCCTGAAGAACGTCGGTGGGGTTAGTCAACTGTCACTTGATCTTAAAAATTCATATTTTTCATTTATGAATATTTCTTTTTTTCAACAAAACTAGTATCTATTATATATATTTTTAATTTAGTATTTTAATTAGTTTAATCTTATTTCTATTTTTTCTATTCTTCCCTCCTTTATTAGGAAGGTGGGTTCCATTATGGGCCCGCCTTCCAAAATCCCTCCTGATCCTCCGGATCCTGAAAAGAATTCGGACATGGATGTTGATATTATTGATGTGTCGAATCACGGCAAGCGTCACATATCTGACGATACTAGTGGCATTGCTACCAAGTTGTCCATATCGCGAAGGGAAACTCCGTTTCCGTCAGTTCAAAATGTCTATATCCACCCAAACCTTGTCCTAGGGTTTAAGGCTTATAAGCCTTCTGATAAAGGCCCGTTTGTGGTCCATGTCTCTCGGAATGATCCGGACCTTTCTACTGGTTTATCAATGCAAACAATTAAGTTCGGTAAATTTCTGTCGACTTTCTTACTGCAGCTGACGCTAACAAATTTTTAGACAACCCGATTCTATGTGAGAACAATTATTCAGCATCTATTCCATCTTTTATTATTTCTAAAATGGGCGTATTTCGTCAGGTGCCAACAGACTGGTCAATGGACGAATTTGTTCAATCACTATCTTTCCCTTTCGAGTGTGAAGTAATTAAAGCCAGAAGACTAAACAGAAAAGTCTCGGATAAAGGTAAGACAGTTTGGATTCCCACCCAGTCTGTTGTGTTGACATTCCACGGGCAAATTCTCCCTGATAGGGCTTTTTGCTACCATTCATCTCTTCCCGTAGAAGTTTACTATTTTCCGACTATTCAATGCAGACAATGTTGTCGCTTTGGCCACGTCAATGCACAATGCAGGTCCAAACCTCGATGCTTTCGCTGCGCTCAGTCACATTCTGGAGAATCTTGTGCTGTAGATGAGGCTAAGAGCTCGTGCTTGCATTGCCTTGGTAATCATTTTGCAAATAGCAATGGTTGCCCAGAGTTTGACAGACAAAAAAACATCAAAGTTTTGATGTCTCGGGAAAGCCTTTCCTATGAAGAAGCTAGCTCTCGCTATCCTAGGGTGAATAAATTGTTCTCTAGAGTTGTCAGTGACTCTTCGTCTCCTTATCCTCTTTTGTCTCCCGCGCCTCTTAACCCTACACAACAGTCTTCTCGTCCTGCTTCTGTGTCTTACAAAAAAACAGTTTTCTCTTCCCCTCGTTCGAGGGCGCCCTTAGGTAAATCTTTCGACAAATCTTCTCATCAGGCCATTATCGCTAATGAGGCTTCTTCATTGCCTAATGGCTATTCTCTCCTTTCTTCTCATTCATCCCCTCCTGCTTCCGATGACCTATTGGAATTATTATTAAATCTAATTATCAATTTAATGTCAAAGAATAATTCCTTTTTACCGCCCAACGTTGCCCAAAAACTAATTCAGATCTCCTCCCTATCTTCTAATTATGACTACAGTCCTTCAATGGAATTCGGGCAGTCTTCGTGCCAAGAAACATGAACTACATAATCTGATTAATACCTTTCGTCCTTCGATAATTGCCATAGCGGAGACATGGTTGAGGCCTGGTGCTCGGTTTAGAGTGTCGGGTTTCTCGTGTCTTCGGGATGATAGAGCTACTGGTCATAATGGCAGTGCTATTCTTATTAGGCGCTCTCTTCCTTTTTACCAAATTCCCCTTCCCCCAATTTCTCCAATCATAAATATGGTAGCTGTAAGGGTTCTTAATATTTCTTTCCTATCAGTATATATTCCTCCAAATCCTCACTCTAGTTTAATTCCAGACCTTTTGCTAATTATTTCTTCTGTTCCTCCTCCGATTATTTTAATGGGTGATTTCAATGCCCACCACTTATCTTGGGGTTGTTATTATAATGACTCCTTTGCTCTTTCTCTCCTTGAAATTTTGGATGATGCCAATCTTTGTATCAACAATGGATCCCCCACTAGAAGAGTCCACCCTTCTCAAAATCAGAGTAGTGCCGTGGATCTATCAATTTGCTCTGCTTCTTTGGCTTCTTCTCTCTCCTGGAATATTTTACCTGACTCTCATGGCAGTGATCATTTTCCTATTCTTCTGTCGTTCTCTGACAGGGTCTCTCCTACACGTTCCTTTAACCCATCGTTTAAATATAGAGTAGTTGAATCCAACTGGCCCTCTTTTGCCTCTTCCCTTGAAAACAAACTAGCTACTCTTCCTTCTCCCGAATCCAGCAACCTTTCTGATTGTTACTCTAAATTTGTTGATTCTATCATCTCGAGTGCTAATGAACATTTTCCTTTGAAAAAGCCTCACAGTTCTAAAGTTTCCACACCTTGGTGGGATTCAGAGTGCACTGCTGCAGTTAATGAAAGGAAAAGGGCAGAAGAGATTTATAAATCTTCCATGACTATTGTAAATTTATTAGATTATCAGATGAAAGCTGCCAGAGCAAGAAAACTTTTTTCGAAAAAAAAGAAAGAAGGCTGGTTGCGATTTTGTTCCAACCTTTCCCCACGGACTCCCTCTGCTTTAGTTTGGAAACAAATTAAAAGGTTTAGAGGTTCCTTCAACAGCATTGATATTTCAGCCAATGATCCCTCGTCCTGGCTTGAGGACTTCGCTGATAAGCTATCTCCCCCTTTTGTCCCATATTTAGATGACTTTCCTTCGCCTCCTCTTCCTCTTTCTTCTCGCAATAGTTTTGATCAATTATTTACATTTTCTGAACTTCAGTTGGCTCTTGACGGCCTACGAGATTCTGCTCCTGGTGTGGATGGAATTCCCTATTCATTTTTGACTCATGCATCTGTAAAAAGCAAGGAATATTTTTTAAAAATCATAAACAATTATTATGATTTGGGCTCTGTCCCTCAGTCTTGGAAAAACCAAATAGTAATTCCCATTCTTAAGCCTGGTAAGAGTCCTTCCGATGCTAATAGCTATAGACCAATAGCTTTATCCTCAGTTTTGTCTAAAGTCACAGAACATATGATTAAGCATCGCCTTGAATGGTTTGTAGAGAATAAAAATTTGCTAGCTAACTCCCAGTACGGATTTAGAAAGGGTTGTTGGATGTTTCCTGGATATTTCAGCTGCCTACGATAGTGTTATAATTCCCTTGTTAAAAAATAAACTCATATATCAGCTAATGATTCCAGAAAAAATAGTTCGTTTCATTTGTAATTTACTTTTGGAAAGATCCATATCGATTAAAAGCGGAAATTTGTCTCTTCCTCCCAGGACTATTTGGAAAGGATTACCTCAAGGGTCAGTCCTTAGTCCTCTCCTATACAGTCTGTACACGTATGATCTAGAACTAGCGATTGAACCAAATTGTCATCTTCTTCAATATGCAGATGACCTAGCCTTATACAGGGTGTATTTTTGAAACGGGGCAGTAAGGGCAAGTACCTTAACCGTTGCAGTTACAGCAAAACGTTCTTAAAAGACCTTCCCTAACTTTTTGGGACATTTTGAACTGCATTCACAGATTTTGTAAAAAACTTACAGTTAGCAAAAAAAATGCAAAAAGTTCAAAATTTTTTTTTATGCCTATCGATTCTATTTCATGTGGGGATCAAAAAACTCTAAAGGACCATTTTAGCTTTCAGTACTAGAAAAGACAGAAATCGCCAAAGACCTTTCCCATACATTTCGTACGGAAATATGATAAATCAACACGAAACTCATAGGTCAGGTAAAATTTTGAACTTTTTTAAATAAAAAAAATCATTTAATCATTTAAGAAATTGGTTTATGAAATAAATTGCTCAAAATGATTTCCATTTTCACGAATACATAAGTCTATCCTTTTTTGCACTGAACGAATGGCGGCTAATAATGTTCTGGGATGAATATTACGTAAAATGGTCATTAATGCATCCTTGAGCTCTTGAACACTAGCGTACGTCGTCTTATACACCTCGTTTTTCACGAAGCCCCATAAAGAAAAATCAAGTGGTGTTAGATCGGGGCTACGAGGTGGCCACTGTGTTGGACCATGTGTACCTATCCACTGTGTACCGAATAGGCGGCTCAAATTGGAACGTGAAAGGTGACTGTTATGTGGCGGAGCACCATCTTGTTGAAAATGAACTTTTCGCAATTCCGACAGGGGCCATTCGTCCATCTCGTTTTCAAGATGGTGTAAAATGACTTCATTATACATGGCAGAATTCAGTTTCCCTTCATAAAATTCCACCATTATGACTCGATTGGACATTATACCACACCAACAGTTGAATGAGAAGCGAACCTGATTATGACTTGCCGTAACTCTTAGTGGATTTTCTTGTCAATTTTTTCACGATTAGAAGACATTTTAGCGAAAATCCTTAATTAATAACTCATACGAAGTTTCTCAGCTGAAACTAAGAATAACACACAGATTTTCGAATCTAATTCGAAATTTGAGGGTAAAAATTCTTTTTATTTACTTTACAGTCAATTCTACCCACTTCCTGGCCATAACAAAAAGTTAGACCATCGTAGAAATTTGTTTCTGTTGCCGAAATGTATGGGAAACGTTTTTGGCGATTTCTGTCTTTCCTAGTACTGAAAGCTAAAATGGTCTCATAGAGTTTTTTGATCCCCACATGAAATAGAATCGATTGGCATAAAAAAAAATTTTTGGACATTTTGCTTTTTTTTTGCCAACTGTAAGTTTTTTACAAAATCTGTGAATGCAGTTCAAAATATGTCAAAAAGTTAGGGAAGGTCTTCTAAGAACGTTTTGCTGTAACTGCAACGGTTAAGGTACTTGCCCTTACTGCCCCGTTTCAAAAATACACCCTGTATGTATCCAGTGTGTCCATTGAGCTAGCGGTGGGTCATCTATCGTCTGCCCTCAAATACTTGTCAGAATGGCTTCTTCGTCACGGTCTATCTTTATCGGCCTCTAAAAGTTCCATTGTTGTTTTTACTAAAAAACGATCTATTCCCCAAGTAGTCGTAAAAGTAGATAATGAAGATATCCCTCAAGATAACAAAGTTAAGTTTCTTGGAATGTGGTTAGACTCTAGGCTTACAGTCTTTTTATAGATAAAATTTCTTCAAATTACCATAATTGGCGTATTAGTTTTACGGATGCTTCTAAAATATCAGTCAATAGCCCAGTTGGTGCTGCTGTATGGATTCCTTCCACAAGAATAATTCTGAGTTACAAATGCTCATCTTCCACATCAGTTTTCACAGGTGAAGTTATTGCTATCCTTGAAGCTATTTCCTTCATTAAATCCCACAATTTGAATAAAAGTATAATTTTTACAGATTCCAAAAGCTGTCTGCAATCAATATTGTCTAACCCTTTTCGATCTAATCCCTGTTTTCCTATTATCCTTAAAATAAAACATCTTCTGCTTTAATGTCATCACTTGCATATCGATGTTGTTTTAGCCTGGATTCCTGGCCATTCAGGTACTTATTTCAGGAAACGTAACTGTTGACTCCATTGCAAAAAATGCTATTCATACAGGTTCTCTTGATCATCCTGAAGTATATTCTCATGATATTTGCGCGTCTTTAAAATTAAATCTATTTGACTCATGGTCTAAAATTTGGCGAATTTCCAAAACTATCACAGGCAAATTTTATGGTGATATTCAGCCTGAACTTCCTCGTAAGCCCTGGTTCTTTAAATTTTCTAATCTAGATAAATGCACCACCTCTACAATTTGTCGGTTAAGACTAAATCATTCGTGTACTCCTGTATTCTTAGCCAAACTTAGAATTAGGGATAGTTCAATATGTGATTGTGGTCTTTTCGAAGGAGACGTGGACCACATTTTTTTTAATTGCCCTAAGACAAGGTTTTCTCTTTATGATATTATTCCCTCTAATATTCCGCGCCCTACTTCTATTAAATCTCTTCTATCGCTTGTCTTTTCTCCCTTTGTTAATGTTCTTGGAAGATATATTATTGCTAATAAAATTAAATTGTAAATATGTACTAATTTTATTATTTCCTATTATACTTATATAACATGAAAGTGTATTCTTTCAAGAATATTCCTAATTTACGAATTTTAATTACTCTTTTAATTTAATGTGTCCGAATGTATATATTAAATAAAGATTATTATGTTTAGAGTTTTCTAATACTAGTTTTGTTTGATGTTTATTTTACATATTGTGAAACTCTAAATTTCCTTTGGCTCCGTTATCGATATTTGTTTATCATTTGACAGTTTGTCTTTCTGACACATGACATTGGCGAAGTTGTGGTGGATTTCCGCAAAAGCCACTCTTTAAAAGTTGAAGTTGAAGTTCAAAGTAGACTCTTCTACTAAACACGATTTTTTCTATCATCAATCATTTTCCATAGTTACTTACTCAAAACTTTAAGATAATGGATTTACTCAAAATAATCACTAATCCTAATAAAGTAAAAGATGTTTGTTGTTTGTGTTATAAGGATACTGAGAATAATATTGGTTTACATGACGGTGTAGAAATACATGATGAATATTTCTATTTCTGTTCAACTATAGGTGGAATAATGTATAGTTTGTTCCCGTTACATGTGAGTATGTCTGTAAGAGTTATAACAATATTTTTTTATTTATTAATTGCCAGTAATACAGTAATAAAAAATACAAGATCAATGGTAATAGCACAACAAACCACTAAGGTACCTGTGCTATTGACGGTTATCATTAATTAACCTAGGTTCATTAAAGATACCTACATACATAAGATCATAGTACCTATTCAACATTCGCCAATTGTGACAGTTATAATTTTAAAAGTAAGGTAAATATTAATTTCCTTTTACCTACAATGAGTAATATATTACAAACTCCAGGTATTTCCTGAATATTATTACGTGAACCTATATAAAGTACGGTTTAAGTCTGACATACCCCCCAGTCCGGCTCCGGCGGTGGGAGAAGGGGTTTGATATTCCAGACCATAATCTTCTTTGTTCCAAATTTCAGTCAGATCCATTCAGTTGTCAGAGTCTGATTGAATAATAAACATCCAATACGTCTTCACAAACTTTCACATTCATAATTATTTTTAATGGCTCACTTGTTGGTGAGTGATGAAGCACGCTTGCCTAGAAGTAAGCTATTCACTCTAGTCTTGAAGACATCATAGTTATAGCTATCGGGAAATAAAGTTCAGGCAGGGCATATGCAGCATATGGTGGTATTCATGATTAGTAGGAAGTAAGATAGATAGCCCAAGAGTATAAAATAAATTCAAAAATAAAACTTTTTTTCAGGATATTGCATTGACACACATTTGCGAAGAATGCTCAAGCTTAGTAATCAAAATGTTCAGTCTACTTCAGAGGAGTATTTTAAAAACTGATATGTTAAATTATTTAGTTTATAACCTAAATGAAGAAATAGAAGAAATGGAATATAAAATGTATTGTAAAAGGCAGCTTCAAAAGTGTAGATTAAAAGTTAATTTACTTACTAGTAATAGTGTTGTGAATACAAGAAAATCCAAAGATATACAATGTATAAAATGTCCCATGAAATTCAAATCGCAGTTCTTACTTAAGAGGCATAATCAAATGTCACATAAAAATTCTAATAATGCAAATATCTGTGATATTTGTGGTAAGGTATTTTCGAAAAATTCAACCCTTCACGCTCATTTAGGTTGCCATAAACAAAAACAATGTCCATATTGTTTAAAAACTTTAAAATGTCACTCTCATTATAATGTACATGTAAAAAATCATACATCACAAGTGAAATTAAAAAGAAATGCTAAATATCATAATTGTAGTTATTGCCACTATCGAAGTCTCAATAAATGTAGTTTAGAAGCACACATAAACAAAATGCATCTAAATATTAAACCTTTTACTTGTGATTTATGTCAAAAAGGTTTCTATAAAAAGGATAACTTGGTACAACATTTATTCACACATAATAAAATAAAAGATAAAACTTGTTATATCTGTGGTGATGCGTTTGGAAGTGAGAAAACTCTACAAGAACATTTAAAATTACATTCTGGACAGAAGCCTTTTAAGTGTGATATATGTGGTATTGGCTTTGTGACCTCAGGCCGTAGACATGAGCATATAAAAAGAAAGCATATGGAGAAGACAGAATGTTGTGTTATCTGTGGTAAAGTGTTTGGTTTGAAAAAAGATCTCAATTCTCATTTAAAGAGAGTGCATGGTGCTGAAACTAAGGATTATATATTTAAAGTTGATTCAGATAATACTCAGTCTGATTTTGAGGTAGTTAAAGTAATAAATTATAATAAATAAAATTTTAATTTACAAATAATGCTTTCATTGTCCAAGTACCCATACAACCTTGAAATTTAGATATCTAAAAATGGTCTTAGGACCGTAGGTATTCTAGAATTGAGAGATGTTACACATTTTCTATCTATACATTAGATTATAGATTGTAAAGTAGACGAATATCTCAATGATAAAAATGCATGGTCATCCTAATCTTTTGCTTAATCGCACAATCAAATCAAATCAAATTTTATTTTTATAGAACATGGTTACATTAAGGGTGTTGTACTTCATATTTTTTGGCACAGCACATTCTGTCGTGAGGCGTAGAAATATTGACTACATTCGATAACATTAAACAATAAGACTTTGTCCAGTCTTAATAAAAAAAAAAGGTTATGTGTCACAAAATTAATCACAAAATACTATTAATTTATTTTAAATAAAGCCACATTAAAGAAAAAAACGATAATCTTGTTCACTGAGTTTCTTCCGGTATCTTCTCAGCAGAACCAACTTACCGAACTAGCGAAACATTTTGAAATGATTTATTTACTATATTTTACATTTTTTAATTATTTCTTGGCATAATTGTAAAATTTTGACTTTCATATGTGCTCTTTATTTGCCTAAACTGAATAAATGAAACTCATTCTTGATTCTTTACAGGGTGTAATCGTTAAGTGTGTCCAGGCGATTATTCCGTAACTATTGCAGATATCAAAAAACTTTAAACTGATATCAAAAGTACGTTACCTAATGAGTAAAATGACATCAATAACTTTTTTTAAATCTAACGAGAGGTATCTAATATTTTGACATTAAACACTCCCATACATTTAGTATGAGATTGGTAGAAAGGTTTTAGTTTCCTTATTTTAAGTGATCTAGTACCCATTTTACCTTAGTCATATTTTATGATTACGTATAATATGACAATGATGATTTTCAAGTAGATACACGTGTAAATTAATTATCTTACCACTTCAAATTAGTAATAAACCGTGTTTCAATATCGCATTAAGTAATTTGAGCTAACTGAAAAGCAACACTACAAAAAAAAAGATACTCTTTGGTGTTCGTTCTAAATTCAAAACTTTTATATCGGGTTGTTGTTCCCGTCAATTTATCGTAGTTTTTTTTCATTTGCGTTAATAATCGTGATTGTTTCATTTATTGATTGGAAAATGGCATATTCCAAAAGAGAAAAGAGAGATATGCTAAAAAATTACTGCAAATATAATTGAGAAGAGAGAATCCTGATAGAGAAGTCCCTTCTGGTGTACATACCTAAAACCTTTCTACTAATCTCATACTAAATGTATGGGAGTGTTTAATGTCAAAATATTAGATACCTCTCGTTAGATTTAAAAAAAGTTATTGATGTCATTTTACTCATTAGGTAATGTACTTTCGATACCAGTTTAAAGTTTTTTGATATCTGTAATAGTTACGGAATAATCGCCTGGACACACTTAACGATTACACCCTGTATACATAAATTAAGAAAATTCGAGAATAAGAATAATTTATTTGCCCCTTAAACATGGTAGGTAACATGGATCTTTGTTGATTATGAAAATTCAGAAACTGAGTAATATTCTAGAATATGGATCTTAAACGGAAGTCATACAGGTTTTTTTGTGATAGGGTCCAAATTTAAGGTCATACAGATTGTACAGGTAAAGGAGGTACGACACGACTGTTTTTCTGTCTAATTGAGGAGTCCGACTGGGGAAGTACCTCTGCCCTATAGAATACCGCGGCCATAATAATCTCGTGTTGTGTTACCGGCGGTGAGTAGGGGACCAAAGGTCACTGGAGAGTTTTTGTGCTTTTGTGTTGTTTTGGGCTATTCCTGCTTTGTCTTCTACACTGATGGCACAGAAACTCGCTGTGTTTACAGGGTTGGTAGCACAAGTGTGACTCCCCTGTTGTTGCACACGTTCAAAGGCCACGCTAACCACTTTCCATCAGGTGGACCGTGTGCTTGTCTGCCACCTCAGTGGTATAAAAAAGGTACAACATCCTTTTACAAAACCTTCCTAATTTCATTCCATTTAGGGACTTCATCATTGCTCAGTGTGTATGAGACCTCACCAAGCGCTTCCATGTCCAAGCTAGCCACACATCCAGGCCTGTACACCTGACCAGAAGTCCTCTCGGGTTCGGAGGGCAGCTGCTTCCGTAAAAATCGAGGACGCAATTCATATGTGGGACAAAAGTGGAGACCACGGGGTCCGAAGAGCAAGCTTTGTATGCAACCCGGTTGCACTTGGCACTTGGCCGATGATGATGGCTATTGATGCAAGTCAGGACGCCGTTGACAGGACGGGTGATCAGCCCTTCTGTGGGATTCATTTCACCCATTTCTCCTACTTAACGACTGCCATAGATGTTGTTTTGACAACCAGGACCAACACTACGTGCTCTCCGAGGCACGACCAGACGAATGCAAATACCCATATTCATGCATACAAATATTAGCGCTGAGCGGAGATCAAACCCGCGCCTCCTGCGCCACGGCCGCGTTCACTACCGCCACGCCAAGGAGGCTGTCATGATGATGACTATTTAATTATATAGACTTAACTTGATTTTCTTTTCATTGAACGATACACTGCGGCGTACTACAGGGCTCTATCCTGGGCCCAGTTTATTTTTTTTACTACCTTTCTGCTGATAGACTGGAGGAGAAAATGAGGTTGGCGCAGAAGAAAAGCACATCAGATACAAATTTTCTTTGTTAAACGCTGACGACGATAAGATAAAATAATAGAAAAAAACTTGCTATGTGAATTTGGCAGGCACTAAACAGCAATATCCAGTGAGAAATTGAAACTAATATGTGTGATTGTGACTAACATTTATCTGTTATAATTTATGTAGTTCTATTAAGCAATTCCATTTCATATTTTATTTCAATTAAAATAAAATATACATGAATAATACAATTAACTTGACAAAATATATTTAATGAATGAATTTAAACTTTTTTTTTTAGGGAAATTCGAATATTTATTCCCAACAATGTTAGGAAAAATTTGAAGCTGGTATACACACTTTCAAAACTACCCACAAGTAAAATATTGTTAAATAATGTAGCATAGAAAGACTAGTTAAAAACCGTCCGCGACATTGCGAAACTTATCGGGTTAATAAATAATTCAAACAAAAGATGTGGAAATGTACAAGTTAAGTGTGTTATTCAATATGTGTAGCAAGTTTAAATGGAGTTTGTTGCGCCGTTTCTTCTCCACCAGCGCCTTGGAAGCGTCGATAAACAACCAAATTGTTCTAGATTGTATAAAAATCTTTGACATTTTACATCATTTTGATCATTTACATATTTTTTTTACCATTTCTTTTTTCTTTACTGTATTTTATTCTTAATGTAACTGTTATTACATTGTAATTTTTGTAGTTATTTTGACTATTTTAGCCTATGGTGATAATATGGTTGGTATATAATAATGTAAGTGAGATTTGGTTTACACATATTAGAAGCTTTTGAGAGGTTGTGGTGGTAAAAAAAAGATTCGACGGTTTTCAAAAAATCATAAATAAATCGGTAGTACCTTCTATAATAGTGTGTAAGGTTATAACGGGCAACCTTGCGATGCCAGAGATGTACTCATTTTTCATGTTATCTCTATTCAACATTTTCTTTAAAAAGTTAAAACTTTTTACATTCCATTGTCTCATATTACTTTTGGAGGATTACAATTGATCAACTGAACCCATTTCAAGTCAAAAAGTGAACATTGGTAATTTTAGCTTCTATGTCTTCGAAACTCGATTTTCGATCCACAGTGCAGCGTGAATGTAAAATAAGTCTTTCGCAAGCAATTTAGCTTAAGTTCGAGAGGTCAGGCGAAACAGGTACCAATAATTTCGTTTACCTATTAATAATTATAAAAGAAAATTATATGTTATTGGCTCTGCCTACACCAATCCGAATTCCAACTGAAGAATAAGAAATTGTTATATTTTAATAGATACGCAAACAGAAAACACAGAAAGAAAAGTAAAATTAAAACCAGCATAACCCTTGCATAAAATTATTATTTTCGTATTAATTTATTTATGTATTATTTTGTGAATCATAGATATTACAAAAGATCTTAATCTCAAATATCAGTGCACTATGTCCTACCATTAAACATAGTGTACAAATGAAATTTAAAGTATGGTTAGTTTTTTTTGTTGTGGTTGACTATTGGTCTTTCGCGGTAATATTTTTTTTTCTCAAACATGCAATGAAATATTGACATTACGTTCCTCTTAATAGGCTGCGAAGTATGACGTTTCAGGCGCGGCTAGGACCAGAGGCCGGCAATGGAATTTCATACAAACCTTGCAGGCCTAGGCCGGCAAAGTCCTCTTTTTTAATTTCGATTTCACATAAATTTGTGGCAAAGGCATCGACACTCTGCCACTATGCGTATTAAAAAAAAAAAATATCTTTAATTTTTTTGTTGTTTATTTCGTTGGCATGTTTGAGAAAAGCACTATACATACCTCGGCGGGATATATGGGGTTGCCTGCCTCAGACCTATCCGGCCTCGCTTCGCTCGGCCGTCTATATGTCTTCGGCCGGCAACCCCTTTCATCCCGGCCTCTGTAGTAATGTACTATTATTTCGTACTCTGACTCTTGCCTAGTCTGACTGACTGAGACTGCAGACTTAATGACTGAATGAGACTCAGAGACTGGTTTTCAAAAAATACAAGTGGAATCACTTTAAAAAGCCACAAATAAAATGTGCTTCATAGTGAGGTGACATTTTTTTTAAATCTAATTAAATTGGATAAATCGATAACGATTTCAAATATCTCTCTCTGAATCGAATGAACTGAATTGAATGCATTTATTCTGAAAAAGTACCTATTTATAGATTATGTACTACAATTTTAAACTGAATTTTATTGACAAACTAATTAAAAATCAAGTGAAATACCTGTCTTATCTTTAAATCGTGTTATAAAATATATTCAGGTAATAAAACAAAAGACATTCAAAAAATTAACCCACTGCAGTCCACTGCTGGACATATGCCTCTCCCAATGCGCGCGATTTCGTATCATCCTCCGCCTTCCGCATTCAGTCCGTCCCAGCTACCTTTTTCAAGTCATTGGTCCATCTGGCTAGGGGGCGTCCTAGCTTTCTCGCAGTCTCCACTCTAGGACTCGTCTGCTCAAACGGCCAACGGTCCTTCGACAGACGTGGCCAGCCCATTGCCACTTCAGCCTCACACATTACAATAGTCCGGTAAATTTACACATCCAAGATTACAATAATTCGCATCACACTGAAATTTGGAAATCATGGGGAAGAAGCAAGATCTTGTAGCACAAATAAAGGAATAATTAATGTGTAAATATAAGAAACCACCAACTTAAACAACCAAAAAGCAAGAAATAGAGACGTGGCTGGGAAAGAATGAAGTGGAAGCAAGTCTAACCTTAGTGAAACTGGAATTATTGCACTTCGTAAATTGTACTAAGTCGTCCAAGCTACGCTATGTAATCAACTAGCTAGTCTTAGAACATGGGTACGAAGTCATAAGATTGCTTCCCTATCATTCTCACTCAATCTCTTCTTCCAAGTCAGTATCTTTATTACTGATGGTCATATCCAGGTTGAAATCATCAAGAGATCACTCGATGCACCATGCTTTTACACATCTTTCTGTTCACGTCGTCTTCCATGGCCTCGGTTATTGGCAGACCGGTGAGTGTCTTTGCTAGGTCTGACCAGCGGGAACGTGAGCGACCGCGTGATCTTTTTCCGTCGTCCTGACCTACTTCCATCAGTTTCTCTGAGTATCTGCTGGAAGCAGATAGCGGACAATCTTGAGGTGATGCCGAGCTTAATATATAACGCAATTAGCCGGTCGTTACTTTTGAAAGGAGAGTGAGGAGGCAGTCTATAATAAATGCTTGACACGCTGAGTCCGCCTGATATATAATAAGGCGGACTCCTCTTCTCAATGGTACTTTTGAGATGGATTCATTAGGCCAAATTATTAAAATTTTAAAATATTTCTTTTGGCATGTGTTTTACCGTCAAATCAAATCAAATCATAGTAAGTAAATCATTTATTGCTCGAAACACGGTATTTTACAGTGGTGTTACAAAATCAAATAATGTCCGACATGTTTCGCAGATTCTCTGCATGCAAAGTTAAATTATTTATTTATTAGAATTCAAAATGTCACATATTTAATAATTAATAATTGTAATAAGATTAAAATAATTAGAATGCAAATAAAATGTCCATTATAAAAAAAAAATGTCAATATTTTGTCAAGAATGCATGTCAGAATAATTTTGTAATGTCAGAATACACAGTACTATCAATAATCAATAATTACACAAGCAATAATCTCATAGTAAACCATACCTTAAAATTGATTGTACATAGCCGTGGTAAGCAGTCATTGCAGTTTTTAAATTCACTGTTTTGCGTAATCGTCTTAAAGCAAAAACGAAGCGATTTATCTTGGCACACAAGCCATTTATATGCAAGTGCCAATTACAATGTTTATCTAATAGTAGGGGAGCCCACGAGGCTAAATGGGGATTTACTCGAGCGTCGTAGAGACCTATTGGGATGCAAAGCTTAGATGATAAGAAGAAAAAAATGTTATATGATATATACCTTTACATCGGTGGGGTAATGTACGTATGTTAATCTGATCGTTTGCATGACGCGGGTGGTTGGATTTAAGGGTTGAAAATGAAAAAAAAAAAAAATATATCGAGCGCGTCAGATTTTCTAAGGGAGTGTTAAGTGCACCAAAAAAAAGCTCTCATTCACTAATCTGACGATTTCAATGGGACGCAAACTCGCGGCTATTTTCATAATATGCAAAAAAAATTCGCCATTTTGAAATACTCAAGCGCGTCAGATTAAGATATATATGGTTCATCTTTATGTTCTAAACGTACTGTCTCATAATCTGACGATTATCTAGAGGGATTCGCCTGATCTGACAAAAAAAATAATTAGAAAAACGGTTCGCCTTAAAGGCCATCCCTGCAACTTCCCGCTAATTCTATTCCTGGGCGCTTATAATTGTACTTATGACATTTTTGAGCTCAAAATATAATTTATGTGATATTTTGAGCTCGATGAGTTCAAAGAAATAATATTACATAAACATAAACTATATAAATATATAAATGCATAGAGCATTTGAGCTCTCCCAGCTCGAAAGTCTGATAGAAGTTTCATAGAACACTATTTTTGGAATTTTCAAACCGCAATAACTTTTGAATGGATCAAGCAATTTTCACGCGGTTGGCATTCGACGCAGTTTTATCATCCTCATAAGTAATTTTGCAATTTTAATTGATCGAACCACAAATTTCGGAGTAATCACGAAAAAACACTTCTTTAGGTTTCTTTCGTTCACGATATGTCTCGGACGAATCAACCGCTTTTGACCAGTTTGGTGGCGATCGACGTGGTTTTTCAAGCTCAAAGGCGGATTAGTTTTTGAAATTGATCGATAAAGCCGGTTAAAACTTATTCCACAAAAACCACTTTCAAAAAAAAAAACTTATGTTTTGAGATTTTTCAAAATTTCTCAAAATCTAATTTTAAGGGAAATATTTAGAACGCCGTTTAGTAGATTCCGAACGGTTTAGTCGTTCAAAAGTTATAAGCGAGTCACACACACACACACACACACACACACACACACACACACATACAGACATAGTGACAACATCACGGAGGTAGTCAGGGAAGCTTCCTATGACCTTAAAACGTCAAGATCTGATGAAAACTCGATTCCTCGATCCTCGAGACTTTCGGATAACCGGCTTGCTCCGACGATATTCCAAAATATTTACAAATTTTTTTAATGTTTCTACAGTAAATTTAATTGTTTTTTGTAAGGTACTTTCACCACAAAATACACATTTCAAATTAATAGCACTCATATTAAATATTTATAAACTTTAATTCACACAACTAATATTAAAATGTCATGACAATCATGGCGTCATGGCAACAGAAACCAGAGTGGGGACGGAGTGAGAGAGTAATAGATAGAGGAAGAGTGAGAGAGGAATAGAAACGCGGAGAAGGAAATGTAGGTATCACGCAGCTGCACGCATTTAACTTTATCGACGAATTTTTGTTATTTCGGCTCGCGGAAATAGTCAGATTATACATTTTTCATTATTTTTGAATTATTTCCTTCAAAATAAAAAAAAGTTTAGCTACGCTCGAGAATGTCGAGCTGACGTTTTTTTTTTACAACTTTGTTGCCCTCCCCTTTTTTTACGTCACTCTCAAATTGTCAGATTAGTGGAATATACACTTTTTAGGATATAATTAACTCACCCTACCTTAATCTGACGCGCTCGAGAATTTCTGATGGTCATTTTTTTTATACTAACCTGATCCTGTATCCTTCACGGGCGGCCTTATATATGGGCCTCATGTTTTGTGGAGGTACTTAACCGGGTACAAGGTTTCCCCCTGTATATTAATCTGCCGCGCTTTAGTAAATCCCGAAATCCCCGCTTGGGCTCCCCTACCATAATGTAATACCCAAGAATTTAGTATCGACAGATGTTCCTATATCTGTACCCTCATATGATATTTATTTGTATTAAACATGTGTTATACATACATGTGCATGCAAGATGTAATTTAGTAGTTATGTCCAACATGTTTAGCCGCGTGTGTGGCGGCGTACAAATGTTATTAATATTTATATCCAAAAAAAAAACAATAATTCAAATGATACATATGATATGAGTCAAAATCAAAATGTCAAGTAAGTTTTAAATGTTATGTCAAAAAATGTCAAAATAATAATAATAATGGTACAATGAAGTGCTAATGTCAATACATAGATATACATAAAATGTCAAATCTCATATCACAACCTTGTCATCTAGAAATTCTTTAACATTGTAGTATGCTTTTTGCAGTAAGATTTTTTTTCAATATTATTTTAAATGCGTTGCAACTCATCTCCTTCCAATCTTTAGGCAATTTATTAAATATTATAGGCGCCATACAAATAATGCTATTGCGCAAAAAGGCCGTCTTTGCCCTGTGCAAACGAAGCTTTGTGTTATCCCTCCTGTTTCGGGGAACTGTTACTTGCAAGGACGGAAATAAATGCAGGTTACATTTAACAAACACAGCAACTTCGAAAATATACAGACTAGGTAGTGTTAAAATTTTGTAGTCCTGAAAGTAAGCCCTGCAACTATCTGTAGATTTCAATTTAAACATTGATCTTATGCATCTCTTTTGTGCCTTGAACACAACTTCTTTATCTGTGGAGTTACCCCAGAAGATAACTCCATATCGTAACAGAGGTGCAGCTAGACCATGATAAGCTATTATTAGAGCATCTCTATTAACAATGCTGGAGAGCGTATGTAAAGCATAGGCAGAATCAATTGTCAATCCAAGAAATTTTGTCGTGCAAATGTTTTCAATTATATTATTCTGATATTCTATGTCTATTCCATGTGAAGTTACTCTTTGGTTAAAATGCATAATTTTAGTTTTTTGTAATTATGTCATTATTATCATTAGAAATTGTCAATGTACTGTCATCTGCAAATAATGTCATGTGATGTCGAGTAGATTTTGATAAGTCATTTATATAGAGTGTAAAGAGCAACGGGCCCAGTACACTGCCCTGAGGAACACCATAAATGACATTTCTCTGTTCTGACTGATGTATTTCTTCATGTTTTGTTACAGTATTTATTCTAGTTATCTCTGTGTACTAATTTCTGTTATTCGGATAAGATTTCAATAGATCTAACACATTACCTCTTACACCATATGCTTCAAGCTTTTTAAGAAGAATGTCATGTTTAACATAGTCAAATGCTTGCGTCATATCACAGTAGATTGCACATACAGGTGTTCTTTTATCGACTTTTAACATTACTTCATATAAAAACTCATAGATTGCCAAATTAATAGTTTTCTTTCCGCGGAACCCTTTTTGTTCATTGCAAAGCATATTACAAATAGTTATACAATTCTTTATGCAAATATTTTTCTAAAATCTTGGCAATAACCGGTATCAGTGATATTGGTCTATAGTACTCCATGATTACCACCCACAAATATATATAATCTATTATATATATAATCTCTCCCTCCCTCTCGGGATTCAGCGGGGGCTGAAGCCCGAGAGGGAGGGAGAGAGAGGTTAAGTCAGACTCGAACCGACTAAAACGCACGCCTTCGGAGGTAATAGGGATGAGCCTATTGCCCTATTCCGGGCACTATTGTTGACTTGAGCCATGCAGTCTGGGCTGTAAATATCTGTCTAATGTTAAAGTTAAACAGCCCTATCTCATTTTTGATAAATGCATCCAACCAAACCTGATTGACATACCTAATACCTTCAGAAATGGCACTTGAATATACTTTTAAATCATCTCTTTTTTTATTAAATAAAAAAGTTATCTAATTTCTATTGCTATTCTTTTTACTGAAAACAATACCTAAAACAAATTAATGTTTTTAGAGTGTGCTTTTTATGACGTTCGGTTAATATGACGCAAATGCCGCTTCCTTTCAATGTATAAGGTTTATATATACATTACGAGCGGATTCTACTGTATGTCGTAACTACTTTTGAAAATCTAAAACTTGGTCTCGCAAACTTGCAAGCAGTAGGTATACTAACTGTAAAATAGTTTTCATTTTGTCAGCCTCAGAAATTCTGTAATTAGGCGCGTCAGCAGAGAGATAACCTCAAAACTCTGTTGTGTTTTCCCGTTTGTTTCCTGTGCGCCTACTTAGTTTGTGTTAATAATCATTACATTGTTGTTTCGTTTTCGAAAACAAATTTCTAGGCGCTTTCTATTAAAATAACAGGCAATATATTGTAATAATAATAATAAAATGTATCTGAATAGCGATACTTTACATAACATAACAATATTGATTAATATTGTGATGCCATGTCGTTGTATGGTACAATGGCTTTCATCACAAGACAGTTTTTATCAGAATATTTACTTTTAAAAATACTTTCATAGTGAATCTATAGTTTTGGATCCGAGCCGGCGGCGGCGCACTGTGGGACCAATCGGTATTTTTCATCTCAAAAATCGATAACTCTATGGTTTTGTGATGTTTTTCCTTCAAAAATTTTTCACGTATTAATGAATATCTAGGCCATAAAAGAAATTAAACATCATCTTTTTTTAAATTATAAATTTTTCGTAAAAAATTACAAATTCAAATTCATTTATTTGCAAAAATATGGTCATACATGATGTAGCATAAGGATAATACAGTTCGGCACATCTACCATTCAGTGGCATGCAAATATTAGCTTAGGCTCTATTTAAATTCTTCAATTCAAAACGAAATTGAAATACAATTATTATTAGAATTAAATTACAATACAAAAAGTCATAGAATGAAAGTCATGATCGGATGTCAACATAGCAATAATAATAATATAGTAATGATGTCCAAGATAATTCACAATGTCCAAAATAATTATTACAAATTTGAATGTCAATAAATAAAATTAACTTTTAAAGTATATCTAAAGAATGCAATGATTTTTCTAAAAGCCATAATTTTTTTTTTCCAAACTTAATAGTTTGCGCGAGAGACACTTCCAAAGTGGTAAAATGTGCCCCCCCCCCCCCCCCTGTAACTTCTAAAATAAGAGAATGATAAAACTAACAAAAATATATGGTGATGTACACTTCCACCGAAAAATGGTTTTAACGTGATCTAGTAAGTAGTTTTTTTAATACGTCGTAAATCGTGAACCGCAATTTACCTACTTGCTGCTACGGAGCCCTTCATGGGCGAGTCCGACTCGCACTTGGCCGCTTTTTGAACAGGTGTGGGTGTAGTTTTACAAATTTAGCAGCTTCTAATCAGTTCATGCAGGCCAAGGTGTATACGATACTCTTTAAAGAAGGGTTTACAAGATTGCCAAAGCTGTATACCAGCAATGGCTCTTACACACATTTTTTGAGCTATAAAAGCCCTTTGTACTTCTGTTGAATTCCCCCATAAGATAAGTCCGTAGTTTACGACAGAAGATATGTATCCGTGGTACGCTGCTAACACGGGACTGGACAAGGATAAAGATATACGAAATTACATACAAAAAATTATACAGTTATAATAAAATAGCAATAAAAGTTACACTTTATTAGTAAACAAACATACAAAAAAAATACATGATAAAAAAAAACAACAAAAAACTAGCGCTTATCCTGTTCATCACTTTCTATTTTCAACAATTCTTTAGCTTCGTCTAACAATTCTTTGGATATTAGAAAACTGGGTTTAGTTAAACCATGTTGCCGATCTGGAACACTTCCTAGCGTAATGTAACCTATATTTCTTGTAATCTTTATTTCGGGCTTCCTGGGCATCTTCGGATAATTGTCCTATAGGCAAAACTGCATAATGCTCTATTATTTTAGAACCATGTATACGTACTTTAAGGACCGTAAATGGCATGTAGTACCAGTTATTTTTGCTTATAAACGTATAATTGCGTGGTTCTCAATGTATACTGGCCGAACTTTTCTGCGTTTATAGGGAACCCTGATGACCTGATTTGAAAAACACATATAATCTCTTGATTAATTCTTCAACAATTCCGGTTATCCCTGCAGAAAATTGGTAATTTTGGAAAAATCTCCTTGCCGTATTTCCGTCATTGCTATTACCGGAACCTTTACGTGGTTTATAAATGTGCAAACCAAGCACTGCTCGGAAACTTTTTGGACATAGTTTTCTTGTCTTCTTAAGTTGCTTGTTTCCTAGAGTTGTTGCTGACCACGTCTCAAAACCCAAATTGTAAAAAATATGGAGGATGCGTGTAGTGTCGACAATTCGTATTTAAATGCAACTTCATTTTCAACTCTTGTTGTACCTTTTAAAAGATCATTCATTTGTCTAGTTGCTTCACAAGCAGTGCAGGTAGCACTGGATGATGTGTTCATTAACAATTGAGCAACTTTCCCATCAATCATTGTCATAACCAGTTCATGTTTAACTTCGATGACTTTGTCGTCTATTGCCACAAGATGTCATGTTTTTTCAATCAATGTTGCGAAGCCGGTATTTTTCCTGAACAGTTGAAGTTAGCCAAAGTGGTTCCGATTTACAAAAAGCGCGATGCGATGGATCCAAAGAATTACAGACCGATCTCTGTCTTACCAGCCCTATCAATAATATTTGAAAAGTTAATAAAGACTCGTCTTGTCTCCCATCTAAATACAAATAAAATCATAAACAGGCAAAATTTTGGGTATCAGAGGTGGTGGAAGTGCCCACACAGATGCTATAAATAGTTTAGTAAATGGAGTAATAGTAAGACTTAATGAAAAACAGAGGGTTGCTGCAGTATTTTTCAAATTCAAATTCAAATTCATTTATTTCTTGAAGCATAGGTTACAGAATAGATGTTATAAATAATATTAGTCCAAGCTATGTTCCGCCAAAGGCATACAAAATATTAAATGAAATCATAAAATTGATAATTTTGTGCAGAATCCAATTAGTTAATTAGGTCAAATCATCGCATAAATAACCAACAAAACATAATGTCAGAATAAACATGTCAAGTAAAAAATGAAAATGTCAAAATATTAAGCAATAATAGATACCTTAACATTATTTGAGTCACCGTAATTTGTTTGTCTAATTATCAAATTTAAAAGAACCTAAAATAAAAATACTAATACAAATACAAACTTAAAATGTCAAGAAATGTTAAAAATAAATCATACTTTTGAACGAAGCTCAATCAAAAAAAAAAAAAATGTCCAATGTAATAAATAATACTCGCAATTGTTAGATTAATCAAATTGTCAGTTAAAATATTCCAAATTTCAGTTTAAAAAAAATAATAATGCGAAAATAAGAAGCGCCAGACGAGCAAATCGGCGATTGCAGAGCACCTGCTAGAAGCAGGCACCAATCACTGGATTGAATTTCACCATACGCAAGTCCTCTCCAACGAACGTAACTTTTACTCAAGAGCTGTACGTGAAGCGATTAAAATCAAAAAACATAAAAATTTCATTCGGGAAGATGGTTTTAAATTATCTGCAACATGGAATCCAGTGATGAAAAACATGCAACCTCGCTTTTCTACGCAGTCGGATAGACACCGGACAGTTTGCTTACGTAATAGGGACACTGTGAGTGTGGTATGTGACGGTACATGGCGAAAAGAAAATATTGAAAATGTGCGGGTAGATGAAGAACCTACTACCTCACGGATTCGAAGACGGCGGGCTTCCACCGCTGAGCCAGTCAGCCTGTGACCACGGCCGGTGTAACCTGGTCGAAACTTCAGGCAATCAAAGGTATGTAAGTACCTATACCATGATCGCGTTAATTCCCGTTTTCTAAATTATATATCATGGAACGCGAGAGTTTAAAAGTTAATATGAGAAAAAGAAAAAAAAAATCAAAACGTAAAATATCGCATGCAAGTTTTATTTGTGGTCCACAAAAAGTTGTTCGCCTCCAACTGAAATTTGAACCGCTGTCGCCGTCGTTGCTTCTCTATGAAACCTCTTGCTTAAGCACTCAGCTACCGTTGCACGTACTGCACTCAGCGAATTATTGCTATCAAATCAAATCAAATCAAAATCAATTTATTGTTTGCCACAGGTAATAGAAGATGTTGTAAATTACATTTATAAGTAGGTATCACTGTAGCATGTCTGATTAGACGTACAATAAGATTTATTAATCACATTAAGTAAACTAAAAATATTAATTGAGAAATATAATTATTTGGATAGATTCAGATTAAGCTATTCTACTTCAATTATCATTATTATCATTACACCAACTAAATAAAAAAAAAGTCATTCACATAGAATAATAAATATGTCAGAGATGTAGTCATCAAATTAAATAATACAATACAAAAATCTAATGTCTGTTTAATAAAGTATGTAGAGTCACAGTGTCAGGAAGTGCCCGCACTGTGCGCGAAAATTTACCGCAAAAATTGGCTACGAAAGCCACATAAGGGCGCATGAACGCCGAAACTTAACGTAGGAGTCGACAGTGGTCGCCATGACCGAAAACGGTCGGAGGAGATTATTATTATGATTATTCATTCAAATAATCATTAAGAAATTCTGTAACATTATAATAAGCTTTTTGCACTAACATATTTTTTAGAACTGCTTTGAATTTGTTGCAGTTCAACTTCCTCCAATTTTTAGGCAATTTATTATCAAATTTTGCTTTTGCGCACTAGAGCCGTCTTCGCCTTATGCAAACGTACCCTCCCATTATCCCGCCTGTTTCGCGGAACGGTTGCCTCTAAGGTCAGAAATAAATGAGGATTACTTTTTACAAACATTGCAACCTCGAAAATATACACGCTTGGTAATGTTAAAATTTTGTTGTCCTGGAAGTAACTTTTGCAGCTATCTGTAGTTTTTAATTTAAACATTGATTAGATTGATTATGTCCAACCATTTAATTATAGATTTCAAAGCATTGTGTATGTCAATTTTATATTCAATTAAGTCATTGTTGTCATTACAAATTGTTAAAGTACTGTCATCTGCAAATAACGTCATATTATGTTGAGTAGATTTAGGTAAGTCATTTATATAAATTGTAAAGAGCAATGGTCCAATTACACTGCCCTGAGGAACGCCGTATACAACATTTCTCTGTTCTGACTGATGTATTTCCTCATGTTTTTTTTTTTTTTTTTTTTTACGTGCGGGAAATCCCCGCGGATACCCGCCCCTCCGGAGCCGGAGGGGTAGGTTATGTCGGACTCGAACCGACTAAACCGCACGCCGTCTGTGGGTCGTAGTGCTAGGCCGAAGGTGAGGTTGTCTTGCGACATATCCCTCGCACCCCGGCTGACCCAGGGCCATCCCTTTCGGTCTGGCCCTCCTCGGGAGGTGGGGACCACGCCGTCCCCGACTCAACCCCGGTGTGGGGAGGCGCGCAACGTCCTACGATGCGCGCCGCCGCCGTGGCCTGCTTCTGCTAGGGTGACGGGCGGCTCCACCCGTCACCCTCAGGCCCGCGCTGATGGGGGGCGGAGGTCGGTTAGCGCCCTCCGACGCCCGAGCTGCCTTCGGGCGCGTGCAGCGATGTCCGCGAGTCTTTCTCGCTCATCGCGCCGCGCCCGTCCCGCTGTCTCCTTCGCGAGCATGACCTGCTCGCAGAAAGAGGCGCTGGCCGCCCACGCATCCGCGCAGCGGACCATCGCCGCGAGCAGGGTGGAGAGCGTGAGCACTCTCACCCCCAGGGCCTGCACAAGCTCCCGCCTCGGCGCCTCAAACGCCGGACACTCGGTGAGCGTGTGCAGCCCCGAGTCCACGCTCGCGTCACAGTGATGGCACTCGGGCGTTGGCTCAATACCCATCAGATGCAGATACCGCCCGAAGCTACCGTGCCCGGTAGTCACTGTATTTATTCGGGCAACTTCCGTATATTGCTTCCTATTATTAAGATAATCGTATCTTAATAATACGAATTCATTATATCCAACACATTACCTCTCACACCGTACGCTTCAAATTTCTTTGAAGGATGTCATGTTTAACGTAGTCAAACGCTTGCGTCATATCACAGTAGATCGCGCATACGGGTGTTCTTTTATCAACGTTCAACATAAGCTCATACAAAAACTCATAAATTGCTAAATTAATGGTTTTCTTTTCACGAAATGCTTTTTGTTCATCGTACAATATGTTATTTTCTTCCAGATAGTTATATAGTTCTTTATGTATATATTTTTCAAATATCTTGGCAGTAATAGGTATCTATGATATTGGTCTATAATACTCCATTACTTCCCTATCCTCTTTCTTAAATAGTGGCTAAGTGTCTGCAAATTTCACTGGCTACAGCCTTTAAAACTTTAGTCGCAATACCATCATATCCAACACTGTTGGTATTTTTCAAAGTCAATATGATTCTCAATATATCTTGGGGTAAACAATTAATGAAGTAGTATTAACCTTCTGTAGAATTCGGCTGTATTTTTTCAATAAAGTAATTATTGAATTCATTGGCAATATGTGTTGGGTTTGTAATTACCGTATTATTATTTTTATTTTATAACATAACAATGTAATTTTTTGGGGTATTAAGTTTTGACCGATTATTTATTTATTCATTTCCTACATACAATGTCATTACAGGCAGACCCAATGCGACAGAGTAGCAACATAATTATGATAATTTCATTTACAAAATAATGTCATCTACAAATCATAATCATACATAGCAATAACAATATAATAATTTTTACAACACATTAAGAATTAAAGTAGATATAATTACCATATCAAATATTATTCATAAACATGTCATATCAGAAATAATAATTATTCAGTTAATGATGACAAAATAATAATCCAAATAATAATGTCAAAGTAATAATTACATTAATAAAATCAAAATAATAATTCAATTCACAATGTCAAAATAATAATCTAAATAATAACGTCAAAGTAATAATTTCATTAATAAAGTCAAAATAATAATTCAAATCACAATGTCAAAATAATAATTGAAATAATAATGTCAAAATAGTAATTCAATGTCAATCAAAACCGACGTCATTTACGTAATATGCGGCTCCTGCGAACTCATTCAACGAGCACGAAAATAAATCAACGCGGTCCGCGACCGCATTGAGCACACGGAGGGCGCGCGTGAGCGGTGAGCTATGCAGCAGGTTGGTGCGCGCGCTCGGTACGGCCAGCAGGCGCGGGCGCCGCCGCCGCGACACGTACGCACCTGGCGCGCCCAGGCCGACCGCCCGCAGGATGGCGGGGTTGTGTATGAGGCCACGAAGCACCATAAACACATACGTGGCTAGAGCCACTTCCCTCCTCACATCCAGCTTGTAGTACCACCATGCCTAAAATTAACAGTGAGGGATACAACAACGGATTACCTGGGTATACACCGTAAAGTTTCTGGTATAGAAATCGCATGAACTTGTTCTGTATTCGCTCTAACATTCATTTATATTTTACTTCGTATGGAGCCCATATGCTGGAATTGCATTCCAGGTGGCTCTTTACTAGTGCTTCGTATAGCGTTCTCAAAGCTGCGATATTTGTGAAACGGTTTGCGTGCCTCAACAAAAAACCCAGCTTGCGATACGCTTTCTTACAAACATCTGCACCTCTAGACAAGTGGCAATTCGTTGGTCGTCGTTTGATGGAATAGAATGACGAATGTATAGGATTTGACGTAATAAACAGTCGTTAACGCATGTCATAAACGTCAAATCCCATACATTCGTCATTCTATTCCATCAAACGCTGACCAACGAATTGCCACTTGTCTAGAGGGGCTGAAATATGTTCACTAAACTTTGAATCGGTTCTAAAACGAACGCCCAAGTCCCGGACCTCACTTACTCGCTGTAAAGGTGCCCCATCCATTTGGTACTGATAGTGACTAGGATTATGCGATCGCTAAAGATAATACAGAGCATTTGGCTATATTAAAATAAAGCTTATTTTCTTTGATTAATGATTAATTATTATATTTCTTTGATTAAATTATTTGCCAAGTTGTTTTAGATCTGTTATTGGAGGTTTTGATTTTGTATTATTTTGGGAACGTTGCGTCAGTAATACAATTTTTTTAAATAATTTTTCGTAGTTATTGGATCGTGTTTTGTTAATTATATCTGGTTTTAATTTTTGTATCCAAAGAAGTTGTCGCTTTTTCTTACTACAGATTTTAATTCCTTTTGAAATCCACTTGGTTTTCTTTATCAAATTAACCTTTACTTTACACTTGGGAAAATATAGATTATAGAACAGTGCAAAGGTTTCCATAAATAAGTTGTAGGCCATATTAGGGTCCTCAGTTGCATAAATGTCTGAAAAACTCAAATTGCAAATGCATTGTTCAAACTTGCTAATATTTATGTTGTTATACTATGCAACGATTTCGAGTTCGAAGTGTAGTTTTCGCAATTTTTTGTGGTAACCGCTGTACGGTGTAGATACAGTGTATCACGATAGGGAGATTGTGGGTAGGAACTTATGAATTCTTCACTGTTCGTAAATTATTATTTGTTCACTAATTATTTTTAAAGACAACTGCTTCCACAAAGATAAACAATAGTTGGTATTCACTTGATCGTATTGGTACTCAGATCACACTGTTTATTTAAGTTCTGTAGCACAATCCACTCTTCTTTTGCCGGAGATCATAGGCTTATTCTCCTGTAGATACCTTTGAGATATTTCCTCACTATTTCTTGAAAAATCTCCTGGATAATACTTGTGCTTCACCTTCTAATCGAGTGCAATCTGTCTTGAGACTTTTCCCCGCTATTTACTCGCTAAACTTTTTTTTAAATAGTAGTATTTAGCCAGTCAATAATTGTAACCAGGCTTGTATTAATGTCATGTTTAATTTCTTTGTGGTCACCAGTGTTAAATATGAACGTGTTGTCGTCAGCAAATAATGACATTTGTTGGGGTATTATATTAGGAAAATCGTTAATGTAGCATATAAAGAGCAGTGGCCCCAGGACTGATCCTTGAGGAACACCGTATAATAACGATCTGGGGCTAGAGGAGCATACTACTTCACTTTGAGATTTAATATTGATTTGACTTCTCTGAGTGACCTGTGTGCTATCTTGTAAGTAAGATTTAATAAGGTCATGAGCGTTACCTCTAATGCCGTAGTCATAAAGCTTACGCAGAAGTACGTCATGGTCCACATAATCAAATGCCCTCGTCATATCCATATACATTACTGCAACTGGCTTCCTAGTATCCATACTTTGATGATTTTTTTCAAGGAAATTGTATATGGCCATGTTCACCTAAATGTCTTTTGGTATGATGGGTGGTATAAATAGGGATTTGTAAGATTTATTGCGTTGTAAATTATTAGTGTATTTGACATCTGTGTCACAGATATTACTACTAGATTGAATCACATCTACAAAATTATCATTGAAGTATTGCGCTATCCTTTTAGGGTCTGTTATGCAACGGTCATTCATATTGACTAAACTAATATACTTATCCTGGAAGTCCGATTTCATAGAATTAATAACTTTCCAAGTTGCCTGAGATTTATTGGTGCTTGTATTAATGAAGTAGCTATTTTGGGCTCTTTGTGTCAGCCTGAAGACCCGATGGTACCTTTTTGAGAAAGATTTAAAAGCCATCTTTGATTCCTTATTTTTATTCAATCTGTATCTCCAGAGTAACGCTCGTCTTTTTTTACTGCATATTTTTTGAATCCCTTTGTGATCCACTTTGGTGTATAAACCGTAGATATTTTCTGTCTGACTAACGGGAAGCAAAGATCGTAAATCAACTTGAACAGATCAAAGAAAGAATCAAAGGTGTCATTAGGGTCATCAGTCTCATAAACACATGAGAAGCTTAAACTTACAATTTGCTTTTTAAAAATATTCATATTTTCTTTACAATAATCGCGTTTTATTATTTTTGGATCTCAGTTCCGCATTTGATACCGTTGATCACGCGCTGCTACTTAAAAAACTAGAATATTAAGGTGTGAGAGGCAAGGCTCTGCAATTACTTGAATCATGTTTAAACAATAGGACAAACACACATACATTATGTTGAAATTAAGTCTGTTGATAAAAGCGGTTGTCAACGCGTATATAGATCCAAGATACATAACGTGAGAACGGGTGCATACCCGAAAAGCGCTGGCCCTAGAATTGATCCTTGTGGGATCCACAAAGATCAATTCTAGGGCCAGTGCTTTTTCTTATTTTTTTGAACGACATGATTAACTATACGAAGCGGTTGAACGCGGATGCTCAGTTGGTAGTTTTTACAGATGATACAAATGCAGTAATAAGTGCCAGTAGCATGGAATCGTTAAGTTGTAAAATAAATAAGTTACTAAATGATTTCCAAAACTGGTTTGCAGCTAATAGCTTAGTAATTAATAGAGAAAAAACAAGCGTTATGGTATTTAAAACTACATCCCGTAATAACGATAATTTAAATGTTGAGCTGAACGGCGATAGAATTGAATCCGTAAACACGGTTAAGTTTCTGGGCGTTCACATTGATACGTTACTGAATTGGAAGGATGAACTGGATGCTATTGATGGATCAATTTCTTCAGCTTGCTTTGCTCTAAGAAGTTTAAGAGACAAAGTCAGTATTGATCACCTAAAGATGGTGTATTTTGTATTGGTTGAGTCCAGGTTAAGGTACAGTATACAACTTTAGGGTATTAGCTTTAAATATAATTGTAACAAGGCATTCATATTGCAGAAAAGGGCTATAAGAACAATAGTCCGTATAACACAATGGGAATCCTGTAAGGAGCATTTTAAAAACCTGTCCATACTAACCGTGCCGTGCCGCTACATATTGATGATTTTAAGTACTTTTGCGAAACACATAAGAGATAACGAAACGAAAGATGAAAGAGTAGCACGTGAAAGTACTCGAACGAACCATTTCAAAGCTACCTTGAATCCAAAAATTAACGTCGTCATACATAGTGCGAAATATCAAGCAATAAAACTTTTTAATAGTCTGCCTAGTGACTTAAAGCTTGATATCTACAAAACAAATTCTTTTAAGAAAAAGTTAAAGTCCTTGCCGTTGGAGAAATGTTATTACACAGTGGAAGAATTTATGAATGATGCCTAAATTGTTATGTTTGACATTTAGATTTATTGGCATGTATGATTATTGATATTTATACTATTGACATTTATATTCTGGACATTTATATTACTGACATTTATATTACTGACATTTACATTATTGACATTTATATTATTGACGTTAATAGAAATTACATGTATAAATTGAATATAATAATGTACTAACTTATTTTAAACATAGCTGAATTAATTGGTTTTAACATTTTCATAGTTCCTTATTGTCTTTTTTATACGCAATGGTTATGTATTCATGTTATGAATGAGCAAGTAGGGTTCTGCCATATAACTTCAGAAGTTTCTTTGTCTCCTAGTCACAGTGGTACAAGGGACACTATAAACAAACTAGCATCCGATATTTGTTCGTTTTCTTCCGGTAGAGTTTGTTTATACTCGCTTTGCCCAGAGGATCCATCACATCCCCATTTAGTGAACAGCTTGAGACGATTGTGGTTTGTCGATCCTGACTATCTTTATAATACGGCAGACTGTATGATCTAAGAGATCTTGCAGATTGATTTTTGCGCTTATATTTATCACCGTTATGCTAGATGCAGGCGGATAGCAAGCCTTTTTGCTTAACTTAGTATTTGATACGAAGGCAGAACGGAACTCAAATTCTTAGCAACGAGCCTTTTTCTTAGGTACGCATATTAAGCTTTGGTTTGATCTGTTTCTATACACATGCTCAATGACTCTTTTTTTGTACAAGAAAGAGCAATAACTAGATTGATTATGTTTTGTAGAATTACTTTTTTCTCTTCTTTTCCTTGTTCTTGAGACAAAATTGACGCTTCGTCATTTTCACCCATAGGTTGTAAACCTTGCACATAAGCATTACGGTCATGTCCCATTCCATACTCCTGGACCAGTTCCATATTTTCTCGTTTCTTTGTGTTTTCCGAACACTCGTCATATGGTTTTGTTGGTCTACCACGATCACCAGAAGTATTCAAGCCTGAATTTTCAGATGTTGATGTACAGCAAGAATTCAATGGTACTTTAAAAAGCCACCGTTTAACCAATTTGAGTATAGACTCTCGAATCTGTCTGGCTTTCGTAGAGCTTGCGTTCATTTCTGGTTGCAACTTGATTTTAGATTTTTACAAGCTTTTATTTAACTTGCAATGTATGTTTGTTCGGGTGGAATCTTACAACTCAATTTTAAGGCACTTGCCCTCAACCGATTGAGCTGAAATTTGGTATGCACGTTCAGTTCGGATGACAATGCAAGAAAAAAAAAAAAGATTGTTTTAAAAAAGGTTTTTTAATAGTTTATTTTGAATACTCTCTATTACAGTGTTAACGTCAGTTTCCGATAACTGAAAGTTGTTCAACAAATATTGTCAGAGGTCTGTAGTATTTTTCCCTCTTATTATTTGATCATAAAGATCGCGTCGAACACAAATGAATTCACTCATTGTTAGATAATATACGTTTTTTGTCTGTTAATTAATATTAAAAACAAGTATCTCAACACTTTGATGAATAGTATGCTGAAAACACGGGTATATAAAGGACCAAAATTTTGGTGCCTTCTGCAAAAACCGTGAGACAATTGATTATGAGGATCCCTCGGTTTTGATTTGAGTAGAAAAAAACATTCTCAATAGATACTAATGTGATTTATTATTTTTGAAACAATATTTCATTATCTTACATAGTATGATATCATTGTACAACGTATTGTTAGTGAACAGCAGCTGAAAATCGGCTAATGACAAACCATAATATTTATAGTATAAGTACAACAAACAATATTCCCTACACACTGTAGTGTAATCGTTTTGGATTCGATTAATATCATAATTCCATGTTCTGCAATTTCGTTCTAAAAACGCACGATGATGACCGACCGGTGGTTTTCCGTAGGAATCAAAGTACTGGCCAACTCCATTCGTGTCTATGTGTATCGCAATCCAATGAGAACCGGGTTTATTGTCACAATCTAAGTTACTTATGATATATGTAGGTATCTACGTGAATCGGCAAGCGGTTTGGAGCATAGACATTACATTTAATTTTTGGATCGATTAGTCTCAAGTACCTCTGTGTTTCTAATGTATTCATGACCGCTGTATGGTAGGTGGTATCGGGATGGTAGATAAGCAAGTAATGAAGATCATCAATATGGATATCATATTATTTTAATTCACCACAATAGAAGGGAACTTCTATTATCACAATTCTAACCTAACCTAACCGAACACATAGCTAATAAAACAAAGAAATATTATGTATGAATATATTTTATTGAAAGGATCAATATACAATAATACAAACTTAATTAATACGTCACGAAAAGAAATGGGGTTATCGGTTTAAAGTAAATAACAAATACACTGAGTCCATCTTAGCTTTTGCTGACGACCTCGCAATACTGACGCGTAATCCAAATCAATGTCAGGAACTATTAAAGGAAATCGATGAGTTCTGTTCGTGGACAAATGGACTGAGAACGAAGCCCAGTAAGTGTCACTGTCTGTGTCTGGGTAGACGGGACACCAAATTTACCTCCTACGACCCGGGACTCTTCATAGGGGGTAAACCAGTTTCCATAGTCGCTGAATCGGTCCCATTTAAATTTCTTGGGAGAAAGATAGACCATCAAGGACGCACACCATCCTTAGATGAAGTTGTCAATATGTTTATAAACAACCTAAATAAGATAGATCAGCTACCACTGAATAATATCAAAAAAGCTTGGATATATGACAACTACCTAACATCACGTCTGACTTGGCCTTTTCGGGTATACGATTTCGGCAAAACCTTACTCGCGAAAATAGATGCAACTGTCATAAAATCACTAAAATCGTGGCTTGGATTAGCGCACTCTGCTGATCCCTCTGCTTTATTTAGGGATCAGAATAATTTTGGGATGAAATTAAAGAAACCATCGGAGCTCTATAAACACCTTAGAGTTACCAAAGCCCACATCTTAGGTAAATCCCAAGATGACACAGTCAGGGCACTCCCGAAAGATAATAACGCGTCCGAGCTTGAATCTAGACTTATATTCCATAAACGATTTATGATAGGAGCCCAGTCGAACAAAGTGGGGTTGGGAGTACGAGAGCCAAAAAGGGACCAGGATATACTTAGGTCCTTTCTGAAGCAAGACGAAAATGATAAATATCGAGTGCACGCGATGAATTTGGAAATCCAAAACGAATGGTTGACAATGGGAGAGTTCTGCATACCGATGGCTTAAAAATGGCGCACCTTGATCTATGAGTGGTCGCCGGCCCTGTTAAAATTCTATCTTAACGCCTTTCAGATGACCCTTCCAGACCAGAGTAATCTGGTAAGGTGGGGGAAGGCCACAGAAAAACAATGTTATACGTGTGGTGAGGCAATAGGGACGGCTAGGCACATATTAGTAGGATGTAGGGTGCTTCTCGATAGAGGCCAATACTTACGCCGCCACGATAAGGTGCTTTTCATCATACGCGAAGCAATGAGTCTGGCAGTAGCTAGAGCCCAAAAAGGATTGACTACTAACAGACGTCATATCAACTTTGTGTCTGAAGGTTCATCCATAAAATCCAGGAACAAACCTTATTCAATCTTAGATACTGCCCCAGATTGGACTCTCCTAATCGACACGTATGAAAAGCACTATAAAATTCCGGAGGATGTTGGGGTTTCGTCATCTAGACCGGACATATTTCTATACTCGAAAACGACAAAATATGTGGTCTTTGTGGAACTTACTGTACCGTGGGAAACAAATATACCGAAGGACCACACACTTAAGAAAAATAAATACTATGATCTCACTAACGAATTAATCAAAAACGGTTACGTGGTTAATTTGTATGCAGTAGAAGTGGGAGCTAGAGGTATACCAGCTAAATCTCTCTATAACCTACTTAAAGATCTAGGCCTATCGAGAGCTACAATAAGCTCATTACTAGGACGAATGTCTAAAGCGGCACTAGTAGGTTCGTATCAAATTTGGTTAGGCAGGGAGGGGAACTTGGGTAGTGAAGGTGAGTGTTGATGTACATCAACAAAAGGGGCCCCTTCTAAACCTACACTTGGGTCGCAAGTCCCAGGCACTGTTCCGAGTTCCCAACTCAGCAACGCGATGGACCCGGCACCCGCACGGAGAATCCATGGATTGCTAAGAATATCGTCTCACACACTTAGTTCTAATACATTTTGTTTAACTACTATAGTCTACTGAAATGTTACGGTTTTTATATATTTCTATAACATTGTCAAATTCTGCATAAACAATACAGTTAACAGTTTATGTTAGAGCCGTATCAAAGCGAACTTCTATCCGTACGCTACCATGTTTTATAAGGTTCCAGTGAAAATTACTATTGGCCGAAAGATCGGGGGTCAAATCGAATGCCAGAAGACAAAACCCTTTAGCATATTGTTCTCTAGATATACCGTTTCCTTCATTAAGGAAATGTATTCCTGTTCCTGAGAACAATGTATGATAGGTAGAGGTAAAAAGAAATATTCCCAAATGATGGTTGTAAAGCTTTTGAAGGTATTTGTTGCCCATCTATGTATAAACAAAACGTACTAATATCGTAATTTTCAAAATTAAATGGGTTTTTAGAGAGGCTTCCATTGAATGCTGTATTATTTACAAAATCAACTTTACACCGTTTAGGAACTTGCCCAAGGAATATGTTATCAAGCGTTTTACCCTGGACGCCCGATGGTATCGTTAAAACTTTAACTTCAGCTCGTGTAATAGGATATTTTGCCGTGGTTGATGACAACACTTGTTGATGAGCAAGTAACACAGATGGATTAATTCGTGCTCTACGAACAATCAGAGTTGCATCTGTAATAAATTACAAATTACAAATTACAATTCATAAAACCTTCATTTTTATCATCCATCTCATCCATTTTGCCGGCCACGTCTTCATACCAAAGACCACATGATAGATGAGACTTTTTAGCTGCAGGTGCATAGTTCAATAGTGTTTCTATGTAAGCTCGATAAGCATATGTATAGTTCCGACTTAACACATTCACAAGATTGGCTGTGTAGGAAAGACATAGTTAATTTGAAAATATGTCATTAATTTGATTGTTTTTCAACTTTTTTGTGGCTTTCACTCTGGCGGTTATCGAAGGAATGAATGTAGAAAGACGTTTTCGTTTCGTTATATATCCTGATCCAGACATGTTGATTTTATCGATTTTATTGTCAGCTCTGCGTTTCAAATTTAAACCGACCTATTTGAGGCGGGATTTAATCGATTCCTCCATAGGACGTGCACTAACCATATCCGATAACAGACCAACACCAGCATTTAAAGCTTCTTTACCAATGGCTTTAGCTCCACTAGATAGTAATGGGAAAACAGATCGGAATAATCCTCCAAGAAAGCTTCCAATACCATGACCTTTTTGAAATGGTGCTCCCCTATATATCACTCCTATACCTGATTCAGCCTGATGGGAATAATAGTGTTGGTAAGGACAAGTGATATTATCACGTTGCGAATACATCATAATTTTTGAAAGTGGAGTTTAATGCACACTGTCCCGAATTGAAATGGTATCTTTTGACCAGTGGTTGATCTTATATCGCTTTCAATGGTGTCAAAATCTCTTCGCATTACAGGTAAAAAATGGGGCGGAGAGAAAACATGCATTTTGTTAGCACCGTAAATGTATTTCGAGGGATCTAATAGTATAATTCGTAAAAGTGGAGTCATCACATCTCCAACAATTTGTGGTTCAACTATATCACAATAAACAAATATTTGCGATGGTAAGCCTAAATGTAAATTACCTGGACATTTCCCCATATTTTTTTCTACTAAGTTTCTATTTGGTTCAAAACCTAATTGAAGAGCTAATCTAGGTGATAATGTAACGGATTTTATATTTTCATCTGCCACACTAACCACCACAAACTTTGATATTTCATCATAACGAAATTAGATTTTTTCTCGAATATTGTTTAATGCCTTTAAAATGTGATTAATATTGTCATAATTTATTGCTGGAATGTCCGTTTTGTAATATACTAGAGATTTTTTTGCTTCATAAGGCATTTCTATCTTTTTTGTAATGTATATAATGTTCTCACTCTCTTGAACCGTGAACATGGTGCTTGGATACTGAAATTCCACAACTCCAACCTTCCATTCTCCTTCTAGTATTGGTTTCGGTAATTTTGTTGAAAAAATAGATGTTTTGTTATTTGGAAAGTATTCCATGGAACTATTACTTAGTAAAGTTAAATAAAAACTCTGTTTATTCATATTTCTTTCAAATTAGAAGCTAAGGCCCAACTATTATACGATAAAATTTATCTGGATAACCTCTCCACTTCACTAACACTTCTTTTCTGGCACCGGAATACCGAGAACGTATTATTTTATCTACTTTAAAATTGGCAGTGGGATCGAACATGATTTATACCCTTTTTGAAAAATAGTTATTAGTTTCATAACCTTTTTGAAAAATATGTTTATATTTAGTTATTCTGACAAAGTCACCAACGTGTAACTTCGATAAAGCGACGTTAGACGGTTTGTCCTTGCCTTTTTTATAATATCATATTCCCGCTATTAGTTAGTAGTATTCCCACTATTAACTTCAGATGGACACATTTTGATACTAGAACGATAACTATGATTACACGAGTACAGCAAATCCTGTAAAATATCTATATATTTATGTGTGAAATAACGCCACATTTTCATCTTTAGAGTTCTCTGGAACCTTTCTACAATACTTGCTTTAATGTCAGGATTATTTGTAGTATAATAATAAATATTTTTTGATTTAAATTATTTTCGTACGTCTTTGAATACGAATTCTGTGCCTATGTCAGATTGTATATGTGTAGGTGTAGTATTAGCCTCCATGAATATACTCTTGTAACATTCTTTGATTATTTCAGAGTTTTTCTTTTTTATTGGTGTTGGAGATAACAGCCTCTGTTACTCCAAACTGGCTGCAAGTAACGCAGCGCTTTTCATATGGCTAACCCTAATTGGAACAAGCAATGTTCACTTACGCATTGTGATGTCACCCCAGCACCTTCAGAACCTTCCAAGGCGTGTCTGTACGTGAAGTGTGTATTTGTTTGTGTGATGCGTTTGTTTGTGTTTATTTGCGCTGGCTGGCTCCCTTACGCAGCCGACTGCGTCGTGAACCTCTTCGACGGCGGCACCAACAATCTTCCCTGGGCAGCACCCACGTGCTCGCGAATCAACGTCTCCGGACGTAATTCCACCCGAAACAATTCGTTACACACTCCGCGATCCCGGACATGTATATATTTCACAGTTTTAGTATACAAATTCCCGAAATATTAGTCCCACAAAAATATAATCCTCCCAAGACGAATTCTGCTCCGACGAAGATCCAGAGACCCAGTTTGACAAAAAGTGACAACTGTCATCGAAACTTATGACTACTTGTTTGGCCTCTAGCCCTTTTAGCTCAAACAATTGGTCTCGCATAGGCACATTTTTCGAGTAAGTTCTAATATGGCGTCCATTTTTCCCAATAAATTTTTCTTTTTATCTTCTTACGAAATTTACTCTCACTTACTGGTGTAGAAAATAATTCATCTGTTGTTTAATGTATTCAGATCTTTTTGTGTTACCAATGTATTATTATATAAGAGGCACTTTGGTATCCTTTAAAACAGCCGCGAATTTTTGCCGTCCTATAGGTTCACTATTTTTAAGCGCTCTCAATGAATCGTTCACCAAATCGACAATGTTACTTTCAGGAACTTTTTGACCGTCTATAATCACAGTGTCTGTTTGATCCCAGTTAATTTTATTTTTACTCAATAAAAGTAAGTTCAACAGTGATTCTCCCTTTTTAATATAGAATTTTGGCATAAGTTTTAAAATGTTACTAGATGAATATGGTCCGTCATTAGTTTCTTGCAAACTAACTTCCTTTACCGATGTGTTTGAAGGGACTGCAGTTTTAATATCTTCTTCATCAGTAATATACTTCTCCGATTTTGTAATATATTGATTGATTAACGGTATTTCATAAGGCTGTCGCCCCTCTTTAGTGAAGTTTAAATATCTTTGTAGAGTTCGTAAATAAAAAATACACTTCTTTCGATCATCCATTTCACTATTTAAAATTGTTTTGCATGTATGTGCCTAAGCGAGACATTGTGGAATCAACCACATTGGGTTGTTTTAACTTTTCTATTAAAGACGGATCGATGAGCAACATTTTTTTAGCATTATCCATTTTTAAACAAGTGTACTAACCAACGCACTTAGTACTGATCCCAATATTAGCGGTAGAAATGCACCTCCTTTTTGTATTATCAAGTGTTTTCTGATTTTGTGTGATCCCTTTCGTACTATTTTTCGCAGAATATTTTTGTATCTTTTAAATTTTGACTTTTCTTTTCCTTTCAATTCTATTTTTACTTGTAAAACGTTATGAATACATTCACAAATACAATTTATTTCTTTTTCATCACAGGCTTTTAAAAGAGCTTTTTGATATTTAGGTTTAAGACTAATCAGAGCGGTTAAAAGACCTTTATGCGTCTTTGTGCTTCCCTGCATTATTAGTAACTGATTGATATTGGTTGGTTTCTACTATATTTAAACCCTTTTGATGGTATATAAACAGTGCAATATCCATCGGATGGAAATATCTTTGTCTTAACACGACACATGTCATTTGTTTCTTGTGTTAAATCTATCATAAGATAACCATGTGCATTATTAGTTGTATCTTTGTAAGAATCTTCCAAGTATTTTGGATTTTGGATTTTGGAAATACTTGACGTGCTATGTATCGAATTAGAGTTTTAACTCGAGGATTTTTTAAATAAATTGTATAACTTAGATTCAAAGATATATCTCGTTGACCCTTTCCTTGATGAAATAAATTTTGTGATATGTAAAATACACTCAAACTTTCTATGATGACTTCCTTTTGTGAATATATCAACAATACGCCCAAAAGACTCTCTCATTAAGTCGTCAATTATTAAAAGTTGAGGATCCTCTCCACTAAACATAGGTTTGGTATACCTTGAATATATTTAACATTTTGGATGTTGTACAACGGCTGCATTTCATCAAAACACTAAGTTATTTGATTAAAATTAGTCTTGCAAAATTTTTTAACAAATTTTATAAAATTTGTTACAAGTACCGATTTTCCACATCCACTTGGACCAGCAACTATAGCAGTAAACTGGTGATTGAAATGAATCATTTGGATAGACGTCCAAGTGAGCAAAGACTAAGAATGAAACAATTTGTTGAAGAACATGCATTTATTACTACTATATATTATTAATACTTACAATAATACAATTAGACGTATATATACAATAAAACTAATATTACTTCAATCTTATACAATACTAGAAATTATACCAAAATTATTCTAAAAAAATAAATTAAAATTACATCTAATGATAGCGTTCTCCGTACGTTGAAGTTTCTGTTTATAAGTTTTGGCTACCAGTTTCTTATCAATTATATTATAAACATCTTTATAGACTTATTTTATTATAATAGTTCCAGGTAGATGCTTGAAAACATTAGTAACTATATTAATAACTACAGAGTTATATATTAGAATAACCAAAGATACACTCTTATTTAATAAATGTACATAAAATAATGTTGCAATTAAATGTTCTTAATTTTGTAGTGACCCCAAGCTGACGTATTGATACTGTCTTCTAATATATATCGTTTTGTATCACTATATGAAAGTGATATTTTTTAAATTTTTTAAGTGTAAATGGTATGTTTTAGCGACTTAAATCGTAACATTTCACTGTAATGTATTTTTTCTTGTAACAAACAGGTTTTATAATCATTTAGAGTAAATTTTTTGTGACACATTTATTAACTCCCTTTGCTTTACCTATAAATTTATTTTGTACGTCCATAGCATACATTGCTCGAAGTCCTATCTAATATATAAAATTCTCGTGTCATAGTTTTCGTTGCCATACTCCTCCGAAACGGCTTGACCGATTTTGATGAAATTTTGTGGGCATATCGGGTAGGTCTGAGAATCGGCCAACATCTATTTTTCATACCCCGATTCGCGATAACCGACATCCACGCTTGCGGAGCCGCGGGCGACAGCTAGTAAACTCTATAAGAATTTTACCGTTATTTTCTTCTTTGAAAAATCCTAACTTCTTTTTATTTATCAGTGGTAAACCATATTTATTATCAGGGGGATAATCAGATTTATCAAAGTAATTCTCTAAATTTTGTTTCATGTCATGATAAAAATTATCGGTAAATATTTGGTGTACTAAACAGTCAGTATCTGTATATAGTAGTTTAATATTTTCCGGATATTTTTCTTTAATAAAATCGTAATGAAATTCATACATTAATGTTTTTGAAATGTCTAAAATACAAAATCCCAGATAAATCGGCTTGTTATATAAAACTTGCGTTTTGTTTAATTGTACCGCAATTAAGTCCTCTGAAAATACAGATAAACTATGAAATTCAAGTCTTGCTATTAAAGTTTCAGCTCCCTGAGTTTTCCCACAATTTACCCAATGGTTTACTAATTTAACATTTACTCGTTTTAAAACATTTTCCATTATTTTACCAAAAACAGAGTTATTCATTAGTTTAAAAAATCTATTTCAAAATCGGAAGTTGCCAAAGAACGCATGCGAGTGTTCAAATCTATATAAACTTTTAACCACGATGATTGATTAAATTTAAGAATTTTGTGAACTTTAACCAAACGAAGTCTTTTTCTTAAACATTGTTTAAGATTCCTATAATGAATGACATAGTTTTTTTTATCGTTTAAATTTGGAATCAATCGCTTGTCTTTACTAACACCAAAACATATATTTTCAGGACATAACGCCAAATCCGTATGGAAATCGTGTAACTCTTTTGGATATTCTAAATCCACTTCTAAAATGAATCCATGATCCGAATCATCAGATACATGAAAGTTTGTATTAACATCAACCCATTCAAATTTTCCAGTAGGGAGACATTGTGACATAGCCCAGCCGTAAAGGAAGATGGTACATTAGGATCATATTCTGTCATATAAAGATGTTATGTTTTAGCATGTCTGTTACTACATTGGGATATACCCCCTCGAATATTTTTTGCGATAAAAGCAATTTTGTTTATATCAGTTAGTAGCTCTAAATTTATTTAAGTATATACTAACATAGCGTCCTAACTCAAACCCGGTGCTGTGTAATAATAGGCAGGATCTAATTCATATGTTTTAAGACATACATCTCTAAAATTTTCAAATACATCTGCTAATAATAAAACATCTGTTTTTAAATATAAGTCAGAGTATTCTTTCATATTTTTGCAATGGAAATGATTCCATACGTCTTGAGCATGAAGGTAATCATTTTTGTAACATATATATCAGTTAATGAACTATAAAAATCTTCATGAGGAGGAAGAGATGATATGTTTAAACATTCAAATGAAGTCGTGTATTCGTAAGGATAAATACCTTTACGTATTAACCATCGAAAGTCTTCCTCACATGGAAAATTTAATTTGAGTTCTTTTAATTGTTCCAGTATTAAATTTTTAGCTAATTTCTCCAGACTACTAGACATAAATTTAAAAGAATCAAGAAATCTTAATTTCATGATACGATTATTTATGTTTAATATTTTTGAAAAAGAAATGTACTTCTCTTTATTCTCAGGAATAATTTCTATATTACCATCTTCAAAATTAAGACCGTGAACAACAAAATGAGAATCGTAATTACACAAGTTATGTAAAAATACGGGTACGAAATTCGGTACTCGATATTTTTCAGAACAATGTGTATGACCAACTCCTTCATATAAACCAGTAAACCAATTATAACAAATTTTTAAATCTTTATGCAGTTGCGATTTCAAATATAAGATACTTTAGTTTGATTACAGGTATTAATATTTTCTTCTGGTAACGGTAGCGGACTTTTAACAAATGTATTTTTTTACAGATATTTACCGAATTCTCTTTTATCATTTTCATAAACATAAGTGCACAATCTTTACCAGTAAATGATCTATACTTTGAAAGCTTTTCATCGTAAGAACATTTAATGTAATAAATAACCAAAGGTATAGGTACATTTCATGTTTTTGAATGTTTTCTGTCGAAGAGTTATTTGGATTATTAGAACAACTATTAATAGGATTCAGAAAAGCTTCAAAGTCAGCGTATATTACAAAGAGTACTCTTAATTTTCGTTCGTAATTGTTAAATGAGATTTGGTTTGAAAGTATTAATTCATTAAACCAATTTCTTTTTCTATCACATTCTGATCGTAATTCTGTTAAAATTTGGAAACAATCTTTTTCTAGATGTTGTTTTAAATTTATATCCGATGTAAAGTTTAACAAACACCCGTCACAAATATGAACCGCACATTTCATTGTTGAAATTTATTGAGGTACTAACCTTGAAAGATTTTTTATGTAACAATAATGATCTCTGTTAGCTTGAGTTATGTATAATAAGTTTATACGATTGCTTTTTTTTTTTGTGAAATTTAATGGACCAACCACTTTATATTTATTATTCACAGATTCGTAATCTAGACCAAAACATTGATAATAAGATCATTAAGTATTTGAAATTCATTAATATCTTTCAGTTTTACATGAAAAGAAATATTACCGAATTTCAATTTATTTTTATGAGGAATATAACATGTTACCCTATGAACATTGGATTCAGCTGGATATAATGCTGATAAAACCGCCCATCGAAAGCATTCGTTATCTTTATTTTTCACATTTATTACGGCTTTTTTTAACTTTTATTTCTAATGGCAAGTCTATGTAGGATGACCCACGTAATGGATTAAATTTATTTACATTCATGTCCAAGTAATTAATTTTTAGCAAACTCTATCCACTGTCTTTTTTCTCGAAATTTGAAAATTTGGCTCTTATTTCTGAAGTTATTAAAGAATAGATTATATTTTTATCATCACCGCGACAAACAACATAATTTGCTATTTGGAAGTCGAACGTATTAAGTAAATTTTTTGTTGTCTGTGTAAAATCCGCATTGAGAATAAAATTTACTTTTACAATAAATAGATCTGTAATACATATTTCAAGTAAAGTAAGTACGACATGTATATTTTCTTTTAAAAATAATTCAGGTGTTTGAAAAGTTTGGGTATTGTGGTCAATAATTATATCAGATTTAATTCTATATGTGATAATTTTATTCCCGAAAGAACTTTCAACGATTTTAACATTTTTTAACTCTGAGTCATTCTTTAGTGAATTATTTTTATGCACATTACTTTTCAAATGGTTACTCAAAAGCTTTTTACTACGACACATTGTAAAGTGAACATTTAATTATATCATTATTTTCTGTACTTACAGTTTGAAAAACCACAGATGATGTGGATGGTGCTTCAATGTGTATTCTTTTCATAGCTGGTTCCTCGTCTGTTGCTGTTTCTGTTTCTTCATTTCCTTTTACAGATTGGGAAATATTGAATTCCTGGTTGAATTCTGATGCTATAAAATCTAATGATACTTCTACAGCAAGCTTCACTAGTTCCGAGTTATATGAATCACAGTTTAATGTATTCATGGTGGGTACACTATGTGGGTCGCGTTAGCACTATCTTTCACGGATCACTGATCATTTAAAAGATGAACTTAAGTAATTTAGTAATACACTAAAATAGCAGAGACACTGACACTACTTCAATTATTTATAAATATGAAGTAGCAAGCTGCTTTGTGACATCGTAAACCACAACTCGAACACTTTTTAAATTCTCGTCTGAATCATCTGTTGCGTAATATTTTACACGAAATTCTGCATGTTTCCATAAATCTGTTGGCGGAATATCACTCGTCTTTTTTATGTCATAAATCTCTATTTTGATTAGATGGGATGCATAAGCACTATCGTCTCTGTTGGATGAGATATAAGAGATACAACCATTTGACGATTTTCCAACACTGGACGACTTTTTTCGAACATTCTTCTTCTTCTTGGGTTTCTCAAAGAAATCGTCTATGACACTCTTCCGCTTTAAAATAGCGTTCTTAACTTTATGCCCGAGGGTGTCCTCTTCATCACTGGGCTCGTCTTCCTCTGGATAATAATAACTGTTCAATGTATTTTCAAGAAACTGAAACAGTATAAAACACCATATTTAAAATATAGTTTTTTTTTCGATTCAAATTGAATGTAATATCTATGCTGCCAACCGCTTGCCGATTCACGTAGATATACCTACATATATCATAAGTAACTTAGATTGCGACAATAAACCCGGTTCTCATTGGATTGCGATACACAGACACGAATGGAGTTGGCCAGTACTTTGATTCCTACGGAAGACCACCGGTCGGACATCATCGGGCGTTTTTAGAACGAAATTGCAGAATATGGAATTATAATATTAATCGAATCCAAAACGATTAGGTGCGTGGTAACTGCAGTGTGTGGGGAATATTGCTTGCTGTACTTATAAACATTATGGTTTGTCATTAGCCGATTTTCAGCTGCTGTTCACTAACAATACGTTGTATAATGATATCATATACTATGTAAGAAATTGAAATATTGTTTTAAAAATAAATAATGAACGTTAACCTGATAGAACCTTGACACTTTTTTTACCTGTTTATTAAGTAGCTCAAATGCGGTTGCTGTAACTTTGCACTGGTTAGTTGTACGCAAAAATGGATTAGCGCAATCGATCGACCATGCTCAAAAACCCCCAATTGGACACCAAACTTTTTTTTTAGCCGCGAATGACCCCGCCGTAGCCGACTGATAGGACTCGGCGGGGGAGAGACTGAGAGGGGAGGGGGGGTAGTATGTTGGTCGTTTGGAGGTGTTCCTGTCCCCGTGAATCCCTACTACTATCGTCTTTGGGTTGTGGAGGTCAGAAAGCAGTCGCTTCACAGAAAATATGTAAGTTTAGCAAAATCCGCAGTTAGTCTAGTACAGCGGACCCCAGACTCCAAATTGAAAGTTTCGGATGCGACTGGGATTAATGCTAGGAGGAAGAAGAAGGGACAGGTAGACTCACCGTGCTGTGGTACCTGCGCCACAGGTCAGAGCAGTGTGAGGATGGGTGGCCGCGCTGGCCGCACTCGGAGCAGGCGAGTGCTCCCCAGCCGTAGCAGTCGCGGCACATTGACGAGTACAGCTGGTTAGGCAACCCGCACTGGAATGGAATACCACAATTAACGACATAATATTAGGCTCATCATATTATACAAGTTCGAGTTGTGAACATGTTTGGATGTTTGCGAACAAAGGGATCTGGCTGTAATTTGGTACAGCGATAGATATATGGTACTCTCAAAAACATATAAGAATAGGTGCCCATGGGAGCAAGAGAAACTTGGCCTTTGGTCAGATGCAAACTTAAATCACACACAGCGATCAACAAAAATCACAAACTATTTATGTGACTCATATTACTCTAGCGCGGTATTTGTTATTATGCATAATAACTAAGGCCTTTGACTCCGGCCATAGTATTTAATTTTTTGTTCGGACTATTAGCACTGGCTACGATAAAAATAATAAATCCATTTAGTAAATAATACAACAAAATGGTGCTGGTAAACTTGAGTATGCACTTGTAATGAGCATTCTTGCGAATGTTACACTACAGATTTCGTTCAAGTAAAATTAAAAATATACGACTTATTCAGCAAATTTAGACTGCCTGTGACTTCCCTCAAAGATTTCCGTAATAACATCGCTACAAGGAATTATTTCTATGTTTGCCCCTTGATTCAGCTAATTTTATTGCACTATACAAGAAAATTTAGTTAAATGGCTCCTGTTAAGAGCAGGTCTTTCAGATCAAGATATTCAGTTCCAAAACAAGTATAAAAACAACGGATTTTTCTTCTTTTAATTTTTCATTCATTTTCTTTCTTTCTTTCTTTCTTGTATTAATGTATTGATGGTACTTACAATAAGACAGTTCTTCCTCGGATAGCTAGGTTCTAAATGGCCGGTGAGGCCGCACATGTAGCACACGGGTGTCTTCGTGGGGCAGGTGTCGCCTCGGTGCCCGTGCAGATCACAGTGGTCACAACTGTGAAGGAAATGGGTGCACAGGTTATTATGATGTTTCAAGTTCAGTAAGAAGTGCCAACGCAATGCAAGGTAATACACCTCTGCCTATCCGTCTATCCATTCAGGGATCTACAGTAGTAGGGAAACGAAAGTAGAAGTAATCATCTTAGATTAGGCCTTGGGAAAGGACATGGGCTATGCTTGGTAGCAGAGCCGCTGGTAACAGCTAGTCTCACATAAAAGGAAACAAATGAAATACTTACACGATTGTGCTTTCGTCTCGCAGTCTGTCTCTTTCGTCAATCACCCATGAATGCTTGTCACCTGAAAATAAAATACACTTCATTAATTCCCATCCGCAAGGCCTATAAAATATAGTAATTAGACAAATTAGCAGTTAAATAGGGTCATTTTCATAACTAAAGATATGAGTGCCATCGAAAACATTTTAAATGGATGATATCTAATTAAGAAAGATCTATTTTAAATCTCTAATATCTATCTAAAAACTGCAATAACTAATTAGGTCATTTTGTGTAGGTAATGTAAAATGGGTGAAAGGTGTATAGTTAATTTGTTACATATTATTTCCAGCGGGCGGAAAGTCACACGAATGATCAAACTACAGTTTCTGCCCCTTCATCCACATAGCAAAGCAACAAGCACACAACAAATTCACTTCTATTGACGACCTTAATTCACCCAGCGAATGGTTCTCAACATTTGGCACAGGAACAATTTGCGATATAAATATACATAATTGGTGCAGAAACATTGGCTGTGTACTTGCTGCTTTGGTGTGCGATATTCCTAAGTCACCAAAAGTCTGATTTTGTATAAAAAGAAAGTAATTTCGTAAGAAAACCTACAAAGTGCTATTTAGACTAAAAATAAAAATAGCGCAACTACCTTGTTCTTCTAGAATGTGTGTAAACATATTTAGGGCCTAGAAACTCTACGGGCAAGGTACAGAGCGCACAGCTAGTGTTAGTATAATGATATTCAAAAATAACTTACGTGGCATGTGTTTTAAAATCTGCTCGTGATCGAAGTTCTCGCCGCCCCAACTCTCGTTGTCGAGTTTCTCCCACAGAGCCCGAACCGATTTTCGACAGAATGTTCGTCGTTCACTGATATTGTCGGTTCTCTTTAAATGGTGTATATTCAAGTCACCCTCCAATATCGCAGGATATTGAGTGGAAACGAACTGACACCAGTCATGGCACGCCGTGGTTGTAGGGGCACTCGTCATGATGTCTTCGCTCTGGTTCTCTTCTGATGGTTGCACTAGCGGTACACTGATAATCTCACGACTTACTCAGTCTATGGTTGAACACCAAATGAAAACTAAACAAACAGCAGCGCACTCTTAAAGAGGTGGGAGCATCGCAGGTAATGAAAGTGTGCTTTTGTTGTTGCGGACGCGTCCTGCTATTCATTCCGAAGGGGTGAAGATATGAAGGATTTCGTTATCAGTTTTGTAAGGAAAATGCATTTCATAGAACATTAGACAATTTAACCTAATGTGCTCCTTTGAACTCGGAGCGATTAGGTCGGCTAAACAATGTCTTCGTTCTATTGGGTTACCTGCGCGAGAGCATGGGATTTTAGACGCTATCGAGAATTACTAAGACATGTAGGAGGTATTATTTAAAATACATTCGGAAATACTTGTAAAAAAATTAAACTATACAAGATAAGTATATCAAGCTGTAGATATGTGCTATGATAAAAGGCTCTACAAAACCGAATCACATCATATTGTATAAATAATTTGTTAGTTATTAAAATATAGTTAAGTATACCCAGAACTGAATGAATCCACTGAAATAAGATGAGGAGTCAATTATGGTAACCACACATCATCAAGGAGACTGATGTTGGATTTTAGCTTATTAATTTTAGCAAGTATTCCTATGGGTACTTAATTTTGTATTCAATGATAATGTGTACCCACTTGAATGTACACCTGGCACATTGTTTAAGCAGTTGAGGAGTCACATATGTTGGTAGATCTTACCATAATGTGCAGGTATTTATTTTTGTTTCAGGTAGGCGTATTACTCAAATCAAATGATGATTCAAGCTGATCAGGCACAGTACAATTTATGAACCACCGGGACTGCGTTATATGGTCTAAATGGCCCACTCATGCCTGGCTCGAAATGACTTTACCTAAGCAAATAAAAGCCATACGGCGGTGGTCTCTCGAATAGGTATTAACCATGTGTCCTTTTGTGGTTTACAACTAACGTCCATTAGGTGTCAATTAGGCTATTAACTATCCAATAAATGAACGTTGGTTACCTACCTAGTTAGATGTCAAATGAGGATCCAAACATTCATAAGGTAGATATGTTAAGTACCTAAGTACATTCTTATTTTTAGCTGCCTGCTTACTGTACGGTGTAATTCTTTTCCTGCGCGTGGTGATTTATTAAATACAAAACCATAATATTGCTTAGTTTATTCCTTTGCGATTGCAAAGGAATAAACTAAGCCAAGGTCTTTGTCGTTATCAATGATGTGATTACATTATTGATAACGACAAAGACCTTGGCATCCGTCGGCTCTGTCGGAAACTACCCTTTGGCATGCTGCATTGTCCTTAAGGAATATCTCATCAATATTGCAGATCGCAGTCTTCACATTACTACTACTATCAATAGGTACCTAAAAAGTAGATAAATACTTTAGATCGGGCTGACACCCATTGATTCAACCCAATCCTACTATTTAATCTTATAAATATGAAAGTTGCCGAAAATTATTCAATTACGCTTTAAGGGCTGAACGGATCTAGCTGAAACTTAGTCCAGCGGGCCTAGCATGGGCGCGGGACAAATATCTCTCTCCACCGCTTATGTCAAATAGACAGGGGACAAAGGTGTTTCTCCCCGGTAGCTAGCATGGCGTCAAAGGAGATAGCTTATGTCCCTCGCTGTGATGTAAACAAGAGACTATTTCTCCACTTGCTTAGCACGGCGGCCGTAAAGTGGAGATAATTTGTCTCTTTTTGACAGATGATAGAGAGAAATTAGTCTCCGAACTGTTGAGGTGGGGACAATATTGCTTAATACACAATTAAAAATGTCTCGCTGCTTATTCGTTCTAAGTGAACTACAAATACAACAAACGCAGCAACAAAATGCAGCGGCTTATACTGCGGTATCAAATAAACGTTTTCGAATTACCAAAGAGTGAATTCATATGAATTTATAGGATTTCTAAAGATACGGCCCTACATTATGTATGCAATGCATTGAACATCGCATTTTTTTAAATAATATTATCAACCGAAATTATCGAAATTACTAATATTCTCTCTAACCCATCTAACTAAGCTAAATCGCTTGTGCTGGGAGTGGGTTCACGTCGATAGTGTAATGGCCAGGATCGAACCCGGGGCCTCTCGATCGTAAGGCGGACTTCTTAACCACTAAGCTACCGACGCGACGCTTAAATGAATCAGATGGCTTGCCGGTACATTATAAGGTAAATAATGTTGCATTTCATAATCGATTAAAACTCTTATTTGAGATGCTGTGCTCCTAATCCTAAAAAATATATTCTTTGTAACAAATTGTTTAGAGCGAATTCACAGTATTCACACATATTCACAACAACATGCTTACAACATGTTTTCACTCATTTTATTAATATTACAATAAAGATAATATTATTAAATGATATACGATTGAGTTATGTACCGGGTAAATGGGTTAAATTAATAAACAGAAAATAAACATGTAAAAAAACGTTACATGACAGATTGTCTTTCTTTTTCTTCAATATGGCGCACTCTTTAGTCAATAATAATATTCTGCAGCATAATACTGATAATTTTAAAAGTCACTATTATAAAATATGCACGTTGCTAGGATTTGTTAATTTTGTCGAATATTACGAGTCGAATATTTTTTCGTATATTGGTAGCATTGAGTGGAGAAACGGTGTCCCGGGTGAGAAACTAGTCTTTCCTCGACGCCGTGCTAGCTAAAGGGACAAAAACGGAGGGAAAGACAAATTTTTCTCCACTCCCCGGGGACTTTTGTCTTCATGCCATGCTAGCCCTGCAGGGGTGGATTATAGTTTAGAATACCACATAGGCTTCTTACTATGGAAATAGGTTCCCATGGAGGAATCAGCTAGTTATCTTAATGTACTGAAAGTTAGTTTTCTATGAAATAACTTTAATAAAATATTCTAGAACATGCTGTCTGCACTCTGACTGACTTCCTAGAAAGGCTTGCTCTAACTCTAAGCTTGCTGATATAATTGTTTGCGAGTGAGCTAGGGTATATTGTATCCAGGATTATCGTAAGCACCACAATAAATACAAGTATGAAACAATGCGACAGGTAGAAACATAAAGTCTGAACTAAAACAATATTTTTTGAGTTGGCTATAGATTGAAATAGATGTGGGGGCGATGTGTTTTTTGTTTAGAACGTTATCAGCTAAAAACCTAACAATATATTTTTTTTAAATAGGCGAATACCCTTGGGCGAGTTTCATTGTTCTAAGTTTCTGCTAATATAGATAACTCACAATAGTGATACTGTATAATCGTGGTATTTTGTTGCCATTATCATAATACCAGAGGCCACACACGTTAAATCCGAAACGAAGACTTATCCCACGGTTTAAAAGACGAAATTTCAATCCAATACATTTATTTCACATAATATAACGTAGTAATAACTTGCTGACGTCAATTTTATTCTACTTAAGCTAGGTTTATCGCTACTTCCTAGGCGCAAGTGGTCAAGAAAAGCTTATTTATTACTAAGGGGCTAAAATACGGGTAGAACGGGTATAAACTTCCATACAAAATTTCATCATTTCCCCAGCAATGAAATTTCCTAATATAACACGAAAAGCATAGGTACACAAAATTAGAATTTTAGAGCACTAGTGGCTTAGGCTCTGCGTTGATGAATCTTCCAATTTTCAAATGGCGATATCTCCGGAAATGTCATCCGTACAAAAAATTCTGAGATCAATTTTGTAGGTAATTTCATGATCTATATTATTGTGTAGCCTACTTTTGCGATGTCATATGCTTACGTTATGAGAAAGAGGCAAAAACCTAATATATTTGACCTGTGACCATGAATAAAAAAATGCACAAGATCAATCGATGGGGACTTTTGATAGTTCTTCTATTATGGTAGAGACCGCGAGAAGGCAGGTAGAAGGTAGGACGCCCCCATGCCAGATGGAGCGACGACCTAAACAGGTGGTTGGGACGGACTGGATGCGGAAGGCGGAGGATCGGATGAAATGGCGTGCATTGGGAAAGGCCTATGTTTTTAAAATTTGATTGGTGTATTTGAGACCCCCACTAAGCCTTAGCTCTATGCGAATTTATCCAAGCTTAAATTTTTTATTTCACTGGATTAAAATACAGTCCTATAGCATAGTATATGAGACTGTGCCTATATTATGCTTTTTATGAAAGATAATATCGGATGGTTCATTCGTTTGATGTTCAGTCGGTATTGATTAATATTGTTATGCTATGCCGTTGTGTGACACAATGGCTTTCATCACAAGACAGTGGCTTTTATCAGAATTTGTTTTTTTTAAATACCTTCTAGGGGAAGAGTTTTGGATCCGAGCCGGCGCTAAAGTGTATGGAAACATGCGGTTTGACGGAAAACTATTTCTTAACACATCAAATGTCACATAATGTAGGAAAATGAGCATTTAGAAAGTGGTTGTATTTTTTTATCGCTGACCTCTTAGCATAGAAGTTCTTCTTTTTCTGTTTTCTGTTTGCTAAACAAACAAACAAGCTTTTAAAATCAGCACAACTCTTGCATAAAATTGTTATTATCGTTTTAGTATAAAGCTTTTTTCAAGAAAAGCTTGTTTTTAAAAGCCTTTTCTCTTTAATTTTTGTGACAAACATTTTGTTTTCGTATATATATTAAGCTACAGATAAAATATTAGTAGCCTTAAATTGTTTCGAGAGTCACCCCATTGTAATTTAAAATCTTTTATAATTCCTAAGAGCTAGTGCTTTTTAATTATAAGCTTTTGTTCCCCCAACCCCCACTTTGGGCAGTGTAAACCTAGTTTTCTCTGCAGTTTGCAAAAAATCAACTGGAGATGACCTTGAAAATATTATCAACATATATTTTGCATCTGTACTACGGCTATTTACTTTGACACCTTCAAATCCCCGAAGGGGTAGGCACGATGATTTTCGGTCCCACGTAATAGATGGCGAGCTAATTGCCGTCAAGCGTGTTCTTAGTCATGGGCTGGATGTTTACTGTCGGATGGAGTCGCCTTCTACAGCATCCGCAGGAAGTGATCGGGTGGCCCTGTTCTACTCCACCGACAACCAACACCGCGCGGCATCGGACTGCTTTGAATATTAGCGATGTTATCATTTGCAAACAAAATTATGTCAGCTTGTGCCTCAACCATAAACCTAAGGCAAGTCATTTACATGAACCAGGAAAAGAAAAGGACCTAGGATTGATCCTTGGTGTACACCTATTTTGATGTTTGCCCTATTTGACTTAAAGTTATTCACATCGGCAGTCTGAATTCCATCTATTAGTAAGATTCTAATAGTTGTATGGATTTTTATGAAAACCATATCGACATAACTTGAGTAGGAGTGTTTGATGTTCAACACAATCAAATGCTTAAGAAAGATCGGGGAATACCCCAGTAGTAGTTCCTGCGAATACTCCCATATATTAACCTGTCAAGTGAGTAAATAATAGACACAATAGGTAAACGATAGACTCGCGGTGCGATCGCACCGCTTGGGATCTTAGACTTTAAACTTACAAAATTTTTTAATATCAGTGCTTAATCAGGTGCAATGATATCAGTTATTTTTGTTTTTACTTTCAAAATATTTCGCTCGCAAAAAAAGTCCTACTCAGATTTTTAATTTCTGGCTTTTATTTGTATTTTATTACTTTTAGTGTGTTTTTTATATAGATGGCGGTTTAATTATTTTGGTGAAAATATAATTATTACGATAATAATTACTCGGTTTGTTAAGGTAACGAATTTCAATGTAAGTCGAAACATAAATAAACTACTGCTTAAACTAGTGGTCTGAATTGTTATTTTTAAACTGAGTTTTTAGACAAAAAGTAAACACCTTTAGTTAAATACCAAAGCAAACCGAGACTAGTATGTGTGCTTGTGGGTTTAGGGGAAAAAAATTAAAGATATAAATGTTATACACTTAGTAGTTTATTAACAATTCACAAAACATAATCATTATAAAATAATATTTATTTCCTAAATTAGCTTTTGTACATAAGACAAGAACAACTGCGTCCGTTCTTGCATTTTCTTCATTATATTCCTAGCTGGACTCGTCATTTATTGCTTTTGGTGCCGGTGTTAATGCAAAAAAGGTACTCGTGGTGGGGTGGTATATGGAGCCATATCGGTCTTGCTCCTTGAACTGTTTGCACCTTTCGAGAGGAGCGTTGTTGTCAATCTGTAATAATCAAACATATTGTGTTATTACACAAATAATAAACAAATGAACAAAATAAGTTTTTACTTCAGTTGTTGTTTATTAACGGGCCGAGAGCCCGCGCCGATCAGATGTTCGTTATTTTAGAAAAGTTGAAAGTAATGATAGTTATTCGGTCCATGTTCCCAATACAGGTAAGATCCCATAGTTGTTCTGCCAGGTATCAGGGAGAGGAAGACAACCTCTGTGACGTAGCGGTAGTCAACGCGGCCGCTACGCAGGAGGTGCGGGTTCGATCTCCGCTCAATGACAATATTTGTATGCATGAATATGGGTATTTGCATTGGTCTGGTCGTGACTAAGAAAGCACGTTAATCCGTTGGTCCCAGTTGCCATACGAAAATCCATGGCAGTGGTCACAGGTAGTTGGAGCCCTCAAAAATCTAACAGCTGGTCTAACTGCAGCAATGCTTCGATATCGTTTTTGGGTTATGGAGGTCACATGGCAGTCGCTTCACAAAAAATATCAAATTTCATCCAAATCCGCAGTAAGGCTCTTAAAGGAACTGGAAGACTCACCGTACTGTGGTACCTGCGCCACAGGTCGGGGCAGTGCGAGGATGGGTAGCCGCGCTGGCCGCACTCGCGCGGCCTAGTGCTCCCCAGCCGTAGCAGTCGCGGCACATGGACGAGTACAGCTGGTTAGGCAGTCCGCACTCTAATGGAACAACACAATAAACAACATAAGCTCATCATATTATAAATGTCCGAGTTTGTGAACATGTTTGGATGTTTGCGGGCAATGGGATCTGGCTGTAATTTGGTACAGCGATAGATTATATTCTGGAATAACAGATAGGAATAGGGACCCATGGGTAGCAATAGAAGCTTAGGGCTTTGCTAGCGATCAAATAAAATCACAAACTATCTATGTGACTCATATTAATCTAGCGCGGTATATTGTTATTGAGCGTAAAATAATAACTAAGGCCTTTGACTCCGGTCATAGAATTTAAGATTTTGTTGGGGACGTTAGCACTGGCTACGATAAAAATATTAAATCGAATTGGTAAAAATACAACAAAATGGTGCTGATAAACTTAAGCATTCACTTGTAACGAGCATTCGTTCAAGTAAAATTAAAAATTTCCGACTTATTCAGCAAATAAAAATTCACCCTTAAATCCAAGATGGTGGAGAACGCAACGAACCGAATACTGTTCAAAACGAAATTTAGACTGCCTGTGTCATTCCTCAAGGATTTCCGAAATAACCTCATTATAAGGAATTATTTGTATGTTTGACCCTTGATTCAGCTAATTTTACTGTACTATACAGGGAAATTGAATTAAATGACTTGTGTTATGAGCAGGTCCACGTCGGTCTTTTCGTTTAAGATGCTCAGTTCCAAAACAAGTATAGAATCAAGTTGCATAAATGTATTGGTGGTACTTACAATAAGACAGTTCTTCCTCGGACAGCTAGGTTCTAAATGGCCGGTGAGGCCGCACATGTAGCACACGAGTGTCTTCGTGGGGCAGGCGTCGTCTCGGTGCCCGGGCAGATCACAGTGGTCACAACTGTGAAGTAAATGGGTGCACAGGCTATTATGATGTTTCAAGTTCAGTAAGAAGTGCCGACGCAATGCAAGGGAATACACCTCTGCCTATCCATCTATCCATTCGGGGATCTACAGTAGTAGGGACACAAAAATAGAAGGAATCATGTTAGATTAGGCCTTGGGAAAGGACATGGGCTATGTTTGGTAGCGGAGCCGCGGGTAACAGCTAGTCTCACATAAAAGGAAACAAATGAGATACTAACACGATTGTGCTTTCGTCTCGCAGTCTGTCTCTTTCGTCAATCACCCATAAATGCTTGTCACCTGAAAATAAAATACACTTCATTAATTCCCATCCGCAAGACCTATAAAATATGGTAATTAGACAAATTAGCAGTCAAACAGGGTCATTTTCATAACTAAAGATATGTGTGCCATCGAAAACATTTTAAATGGATGAAATCTCATTAAGAAAGATCTATTTTAAATCTCTAATATCTATCTAAAAACTGCAATAACTAATTAGGTCATTTTGTGTAGGTAATGTAAAATGGGTGAAAGGTGTATAGTTAATTTGTTATTATTTCCAGCGGGCGGAAAATCACACGAATGATCAAACTACAGTTTCTGCCCCTTCATCCACATAGCAAAGCAACAAGCACACAACAAATTCACTTCTATTGACGACCTTAATTCACCCAGCGAATGGTTCTCAACATTTGGCACAGGAACAATTTGCGATATAAATATACATAATTGGTACAGAAACATTGGCTGTGTACTTGCTGCTTTGGTGTGTGATATTCCTAAGTCAACAAAAGTCTGATTTTGTATAAAAAGAAAGTAATTTCGTAAGAAAACCTACAAAGTGTTATTTAGCCTATAAATAAAAATAGCGCAACTACCTTGTTCTTCTAGAATGTGTTTAAACATACTTAGGGCCTGGAAACTCTACGGGCAAGATACAGAATGCACAGCTAGTTATAGTATAATGATATTCAAAAATAACTTACGTGGCATGTGTTTTAATATCTGCTCGTGGTCGAAGTTGTCGCCGCCCCAACTCTCGTTGTCGAGTTTCTTCCACAGAGCTCGAACCGATTTTCGACAGAAGTTTCGTCGTTCACGTATCTTGTTTGTTCCTTTCAAATGGTGGAAATCCAAGTCACCCTTCAATATCGCAGGATATTGAGTGGAAATGAACTGACACCAGTCATGGCACGCCGTGGTTCTAGGGGCAATTGAATTACCGTACAATTGAATTAAATGACTTGTGCTATGAGCGGGTTCACGTCGGTCTCTTAGTTTAAGAAATTCAGTTCCAAAACAAGTATAAAATCAATGTGCATAAATGTATTGGTGGTACTTACAACAAGACAGTTCTTCCTTGGACAGCTAGGTTCTAAATGGCCAGTGAGGCCGCACATGTAGCACACGGGTGTTTTCGTGGGGCAGGTGTCGTCTCGATGCCCGTGCAGATCACAGTGGTCACAACTGTGAAGGAAATAGGTGCACAGATTATTATAATATTTCAAGTTCAGTAATGAAGTGCCGACGCAAGGGAATACACCTCTGCCGATCTCCATGTTTTCATTCGGGAATATACAGTAGTAGGGACACGAAAGCAGAAGTAATCATGTTAGATTAGGCCTTAGGAAAGGACATGGGCTATGCTTGGTAGCAGAGCCGCGGATAACAGCTAGTCTTTATTTGAAATAATATAATTATGACAGATTATGACAGAAGTAGTCTAGGGTTGGGAGTGTCTTAAATTGGTTGTGAGGATAATCGATTCAAGTTTCAAAGAGTATTCGCATCGTTCCCAGAATGTAACTTTTGTTACATTTTACGTTACTTTCGACCCATAACGCATTTGGTCATTATAATCAAATTCACCAGCTGTATCACCTGTGAAAATAACTGTATTGTATGAGAAATCGTTTGGACGGTAGAGGTATCGCTGAGGATACCAGCGAATATGACTTTTCCTTTGCATTACAACAATAAACTTTACTTTTGTTTGAATAACTATCAATCGAAGCGAAATATTATCAGTTCAGTAGTGTGGCAATACTGTTTTATTGTCTTTGTTACTTAAATATTTTAATAAAACGTAACGAAAAGTAACGAGCCTACATAAACTTCTTACGATTAATATGCAACAACCTAAGACAGTGTAGCCACAACACTAAAATTAAAAAGCAAACTTTAAACTTAAATATGCTACATAACATTTTTTATACGTACAATGCTATCATAAGTTATTAAGTATTTACAAATCATTGGACTTACATTTATGTTATATATTTTTGTTTTTTTTTTCTAATCTTGCCAAATAACCTTCCATGACTGCATCTGTCATACATAATGCACCTATTAATTATTTTTTAGATAGATAGCTCTTTATTGTGTCCTAACAATAATTTACAAGAGATAATTGTATGGAGTATTAAATTATTTCAACTTAAAATTAAAAGAAACAAATAAAATACTTTCATGACTGTGCTTTCGTCTCGCAGTCTATCCCTTTCGTCAATCATCCATAAAGGCGTGCCACCTGAAAATAAAGGACACTTCGTTAATTCCCATTAACAATACCTATAAATTAAAATATGCTAATTATTTAAAATAGTAGTCAAATTGGGTCATTATCATTAGGTACTAAGATATGAGTGCAATTAAAAACATTTTGAATCGATGAAATCTAATTAAGAAACATCTATTATAAACAACTAATATCCAACTAAAACCTGCAATAAGTAATGGCGATGTAAAAATAGGTTTATAAGTAAAAAACATCGAAACCAAAACTTCAGTCCGATGGACATATTATTTCCAGCGGGCCAAAAGTCATATGAATGATCAAACTGCAGTATTTGCCCCTTCATCCACACTCCAAAGCAACAAGCACACAGCCAATTCACTTATTTTGACCTTTATTTACCTTGCGAATGGTTCTCATCATTTGGCACTGGAACAATTTGCGACATAAATACACATAATTGGTGCAGATACATTGTCTGTATGCTTGCAGCTTTGGTGTGTGACATCCCAAAATCTCTAAAAGTGTGATATTGTATAAAAAGAAAATATTGTTCTAAGAAAACCTACTAAGTGCTATTTAGACTAAAAGTAAATATAGCGGAACTACCTTGTAGTTCTAGAATGAGGATTAACATACTTATTGCATAGCTAGTTATAGTATAATAATATTCAAAAATAACTTACGTGGCATATATTTCAATATCTGCTCGTGATCGAAGTTCTCGCCGCCCCAACTCTCGTTCTAAAAATTTCTCCATCTCTGCCCGAACCGCTGTTCGACAGAATGTTCGTCGTTCGCGTTTATTCTCTGTTCCTTTCAAATGATGGAAATCCAAATCCCCCTCCAATATCGCAGGATATTCAGTGGAAATGAACTGAGGTATATCAGTTCCGGCAATGTTTTCATTTTCATTGTCGGTTAAGTCAACAATAGATGTCTCATCGACATCAAAGCTCTTGACTGTGATATTCGGTTGTAATTCGAGACCTACATCAATCTCTTCATCTTCATCACTGGATAGAATCTGTGGTCTGTGTTTAATAATTTTAGGCTGTGTTGTTAAAGCTACTTCAATCTCGTCTTCCTAATCACTTGAGTCAAGTTCATTATATTCAATAATTTTAATGGTCCGTTTGATGTTCACATGTTGCACTAAACTAGACACACACTTTGCTCCCCACGCCAAGTTGATGTTTAGATGGAATGTCGAGGTCGTCTTCCTCAAATCTGTGAACAGTGATAGTAGGCTGTGATGAGACGTCTACTTCAATCTCTTCATCTTCATCACTGCTTAGAAGCAGAAAGTCGTCCTCGTTATTTTTCATGTTGCTTGATGACACCAGTGTCTGGAACACTTCACGTGATATTATTTGTTCCGGCGAGTCTCATTTTTCCTCGAGCGTCGATGTTTGAACATTCATTGACGTATTCACTTTCTGGTGCAAAGTCGTCGGCTCGCTGATGCACCAGTCATGGCATGCCGTGGTTCTAGGGGCACCTTCGCTCTGGTTCCCTTCCGATGATCGCACTAGTGGTACACTCATACTCTCACGACTTAGTCCGTCTATAGTTAAACACCAAATGAAAATTAAACAAACAGCAGCGCAATCCTGGACTCATTACAGGTAATTAAAATGAGCTTTTGTTATTGCGGACGCGTTCATTCCGAAATTATATTATTATTATATTCATTTCGACAGAGTGAAGAAAATAACAGAGACTTCGTTATCAGTTTTGTTAAGAAAATGCATTTCATAGAATAATTGAATCTAATGTGCTCCTTTGAACCCGGTGTGATTAGATCTGCTAAACAATGTCCTCGTTCTATTGGGTTCGCGAGAGCATGGGATTTTAAGTGCTATCGAAAATTGTAAAGACTTGTAGTAGGTACTATCATGAACAGATAATTATTGGTCGTATTTGGCAAAGTTGAGTATTGAGGTTCTGATGTGACTTGTTTAGTGGCCATGTGGTGATTTACAGCATATTCCTTCCTTTATAATACATTCAGAAATAATTAAACTACACAAGACAGGTATATCAAGCTGTAAACCTGCGCTATGCGACAGATAAAAGGCTCTACAAAACCGAATCACATCATATATAATTGTTATTGGTAATATAGTTATTTTTTAGTAATGAAAATAAAGTTAAGTATATCTAAAACTGAGTGCATTCTCTAAAATAAGATGAGAAGTCACTTATTGTAACTACTCCTCACTAAGGAGACTGATGTTAGAATTAAAATTATTACCTTTTAGAAGTATTCCTATAGGTACATAAGTTTGTATACAATGATAAGGTTTACCCACATAAATGACTCAGGACTAGGTAACTATGTCCTAGATTATGTAGGTAAGATAGGGATAAAGGTATTATAAGGTATTGCAGTTTTTTCATGTGAATTGAGAGTTAGTTTTCTATAAAATAACTTTAAAAAAAAATTCTAGGACATGCTGTCCGCACTCTGGTGGCTTCCTAGAAAGGCTAGCTCAAACTCTAAGCGTGCTAATATAATTGTTGACGAGCGTGATATGGGTATATTTTACCCGGCTTGTAAGCCACCGTGGATCCTGGAAGCGAGGACCCTTTCGGCACTCTATCGGTTCCAAAAGGAGGCGCGGGAGCGGGGACTTCGGGCCGAGAAATACCGGGTCCACAGGGCCATGGTGACCGAGTGGGAGCTACGACTTGAGCAACCACGCGCAGGGCACGCCGTGATTGCGGCGGTAAGACCCATCATGGGGGAGTGGCTAGAGAGGCCACACGGTGGCCTCTCGTACCGTCAGACGCAGGTTATTACCGGACACGGTAACTTCGGGCGATACTTGCATCTGATGGGCATAGAGCCAACGCCCGAGTGCCATCACTGCGACGAGAGCGTGGACTCGGGGCTGCACACGCTCACCGAGTGTCCGGCGTTTGAAGTGCCGAGGCGGGAGCTTGTGACGGCCCTGGGGGTGAGAGTGCTCACGCTCTCCGCCCTGCTCGCGGCGATGGTCCGCTGCGCGGATGCGTGGGCGGCCAGCGCCTCCTTCTGCGAGCAGGTCATGCTCGTGAAGGAGACAGCAGAGCGGGCGCGGCGCAGCGAGCGAGAAAGACTCGCGGACATGGCTGGCCACGTTCGAAGGCGCAAACCGACCGAAGCTCGGGCGTCGGAGGGCGCAAACCGACCTCCGCCCCCCATGAGCGCGGGCCTGAGGGTGACGGGTGGAGCCGCTCGTCACCCTAGCAGAAGCAGGCCACGGCGGCGGCGCGCATCGTAGGACGATGCGAATACCGGTGGCGAGTCGGGGACCGCGTGGTCCCCCCTCCCGAGGAGGGCCAGACCGAGAGGAATGGCCCTGGGTCAGCCGGGGTGCGAGGGATATGTCAAAAGACAACCTCACCTTCGGCCTAGCACATCGACCCACAGACGGCGTGCGGTTTAGTCGGTTCGAGTCCGACATAACCTCCCCCTTCGGCTCCGAAGGAGGGGGTATCCGTGGGGATTTCCCGCACGTCAAAAAAAAAAACCCGGCTTGTAATAAGCACCACAATAAATGCAAGTAGTTTAGTTTAGTTTAGTTTACCTGGGCTGTTCCGCACTTAGCCTCTTGATTGGGCCATTGTGCATAGCCAACCCAGATCCTCCCAAAAAGCCAGCAGCCTTTTCAGGTTTCCACATGCTTCCCGGAGTGACGCTGGTGACTGGAGGAATTTCGCCCGTTGTGCGGCCGCGCTCATGCACTCTGTAAGCACATGCCGTGGCGTTTCTTCTGCCCCCATGCACCCTCTGCATAGGGGGCTGTCCGTCACACCTATTGTAAATTGATGCTTGTTTAGGGGACAGTGACCGGTCAAGATGCCTGTGACCTTGCGGATTTGGTCCCTCTCTAGCCTAATGAGGTTTCGGCTAAACGTTTTTGATGCTACCGGAACTGCATTCTTTGTTTGCCTGCATCCTTCAGTGTTTGTCCATTCTGTTTGATGGATTTCTTCTGTACTTTTTCGTAGCCAAGTTTTGACATGTGCTTGAGGTATGGGTAGTATTGGTTCCGGTCCAAATACTATCGACCCTGATCCTCTCTTGGCCAATTCATCGGCTGCGTCGTTGCCGAGGGAGTTGCTGTGTCCCTTGATACATTGCAGCGTGATCCTGTTTGTGTTTGCAATGGATTGGAGTGTGTTATGACATTCCAATATGAGGACAGAGGTTATGGTGTTGCTTTGGAGAGCTTGTAGTACGGATGCACTGTCTGAGATAATCTTTATATCTAGATCTCTGACATCTCTGGCGGCAATCGTCTCCGCCGCTCTCGTTATGCCAATACATTCGGCTTGAAATATTGTAAATGCAAGTATGAAACAATGCGACAGGTAGACTATAGATTGAAATAGATGTGGGGGCGATGTTTTTCGTTTAGAACGTTATCAGCTAAAAACCTTTCAATAATTTCTTTTAAATTGGCAAATACCCCTGGACGAGTGTCATTGTTCTATATTACTGCTAATTTAGATTACTGACAATTGCGGAACTGTGTTTTTTTTTGTTTTTAAAATGTCTTTATTTACATAAAATATAGGTACAAAACATACAATATAGGTCGCAGAAACAAGCTTGAATGAATTAATTCAAAACGCCGAATTAGTGCTCCCAGGATACCACATACTGCGCTGTGACCGAGCGGATGGGCGTAAGCAGGGCGGTGTGCTTTTAATGACCACACCGCGATACGAGCTGCGTCGAGTGCCAGTTCCAGACGGTACGGACATAGACAGTCGCAGGTTTGAATTTATTTGTGGCGCAGTTTATAATACACACAATCATTTTTTAGTAGCCTGCTGCGTAGTATATATTCCACCGAGTACAGATGACAGCGAATATATGTTAATGTTTAGTTTATTAGAAAAATTATGTCTTAAATACAAAAATAACTTAGTCATAGTTGGAGATTTTAACCTATATTCAAGTAGTGAAAATGTTGTTAATTATTTTGAATATTTTATGGCCTTCTGTGAATTCATTCAGTACAACGCGGTACCTAACTCTAACGGCAGGCAGCTGGATCTCGTATTGAGCGCGCGCAGCGGTGTGTGCGTGAGCGAGGCGGACGAGGGCTTGCTGCCCGTGGACCGTCACCACCCGCCGCTGGCCGTGCGCCTTGAGCGGGCGGGGGCGCCGCCGTCCCTCACGCACCCCACCTCCACTCCTCCCGTACAGCGCTCTCAAGGCTCGATAACATGTAAACATTGGAACTTTAACAAAGCTGACTTTAGTTACTTATATTATTTACTTGCTACTATGGATTGGAATGAATTGTACAGTTTGAACAATCCGGAACTTATTTTAAATCTGTTTTACAATAAAATTTATGAGGCTTTTGATCTTTGTGTCCCTCGTAGGCAAATTAGTACAAATAGTAGTCGTAGGTACACATATCCAGTATGGTATACGCCAAATATAATTGAGGAAATAAGACTGAAACACACATTACATAAAAAATACAAACGTAGTAATTCCCGCAGTGATTACGAAGCGTTTAGTAGGGTCAGGGCGAAGGTAAAAGCAGAAACAGCGCGAGCGCACGATCTGTACTACGAACGCATCCAAGCCCATCTAGCTAGTGATCCACGAGCGTTTTGGGAATACATGAGGTCTAGGAAAGGGAACACCAGTAAATATAAACTCATAAAAGAGGGGCGCACGTTGTCGGGCTGCGAATGCGCCAGTGAGTTTGCTCACTTCTTTCACTCGGTGTATAGTCAGGAACCCGCAGAGCTGAACGTGGAGGCGGCGGGCGCGGCGCGGGCGCCGGCGCCCGGTGCTCGGGTGTCACTCACCCGCTTGCGTGGGCACGACGTCATCGCCGCGCTGGAGCGCCTGCCACCTAAGCGATCCATGGGTCCAGATGGTATACCTGCGTTTGTTTTCAGGGATGCTCGGATAGTATTAGCTGAACCGTTGCTGCATTTATACAATGCCTGTATCGACACCGCAACGTTTCCAGCACGCTGGAAGCTCACACGAGTCGTACCTGTACCGAAGGGTGGTGGGGGTCCCGATCCTAGTAATTACAGACCAGTGGCAATTCTTAGTACTCCAGCCAAAGTATTCGAAGCCACCATTCATAGCAGTCTCTATAGACAGGTTAGTGCGCAACTATCGGACGCACAGCACGGCTTTCGCGCTGGACGGGGAACGACAGGAAATCTTCTTCATCTGATGACGTGTTTGGTGCCTGCGGTGGACGCTGGGCTACAGGTGGATGTAGCCTACTTCGATTTCAGGAAAGCTTTCGATATGGTCGATAATGACATCCTTCTAAAGCGTTTGGCTGCAGTGGGCTGCACACCGCATGCGCTGGAGTTCTTCGCGGGTTATCTGCGGGACAGATGTCAATACGTGGACTGTGGGGGATGCCTCTCCGAACCCTACTTCACGAGGTCGGGTGTAAGTCAAGGGAGCAATTTAGGTCCTCTTCTCTTCATCTTAATGATTAACAGCTTACCGGAAGTAGTTGCTAACTCGACGCCGTTACTGTTTGCAGACGACCTTAAATTGGTTAGGGAAATTTCGCAGAGTGATGATTATAGCATGCTCCAGGATGATATAAATAGTGTGGTAAAGTGGAGCCAGGACAATAAACTTTACTTCAATGTATCTAAGTGCTCTGTTCTATCATTCAGCCGATCGCGCAACCCTGGCCACTACCAGTACCAAATGGAGGGGGCGCCTTTACAACGGATAACTGGGATCAGAGATTTGGGTGTTCGCTTCTGCGCTGATTTAAGGTTTAGTGAACATATTCTTGAGGTATGTAAAAAAGCATACCGTAATCTAGGTTTTCTTTTGAGACACGCAAACAGGTTCACAAATATCGCAGCTTTGAGAGCGTTATACGAGGCAATAGTAAAAAGTCACCTGGAATGCAGCGCTGGCATCTGGTCTCCATACGAGGCGAAATATAAACTGATGTTAGAACGGATACAAAATAAATTTATTAGATTTTTATATAGTAAATTGTTCGGTGTATATCCAGGATATCCACTGTTGTATCCAACACTGTTTATTTTGGGCATGGTGGGATACTACAAGTTGGAAGTGAGAAGGGAGGTAGCTCTAGCCACGTACGTATTCAAGGTGCTCCGTGGCAACATCCATAACCCAGCCATCCTGGAAGGGATCGGCCTGTGCGCGCCGAACGAGTGCGTGTGGCGGCGGCGGCGCCCGCGCCTGCTGGCGGTAGCGAGCGCGCGTACCAACCTGCTACAGCAGGCGCCGCTCGTCCGCGCGACAAGGGCGCTCAATATGGTGGCGGACCGCATCGATTTATTTTCGTGCACGCTGACTGAGTTCACAAAGGCCACTTATTGCCTAATGACGTTAGATATGAATGTTATTATTTGATTATACTATTACCTATTTTTTGTTTATATCAATATTGTTATTGCCTATTTGTTGTAAATTTTTGATTATTTGACTTATAGATCGATTATTTGATTATTATGGATTGACATTGTATCGGTGAATTATTTGACTATTATTTATTGACAAATTATTTGATTTATTGATTGATAATTTGAATATTATTTATTGACATATTATTTGATTATTTCAATATTATTGATTGACATATTATTTGATTATTTGAATATTATTGATTGACATATTATTTGATTTAAAATTTGAATATTATTGATTGACATATTATCTGGTACATTGGCGGATTATGGTGGGATTTTTTGGCGGATTATTTGACTGATTATTTGACATTTTATCTGGTTTATTGGTGGATTATTTGATTTTAGAAATTGATTGTTGTATTGTTATTATTCTTTTATTTTGATTAGTATTTTATTGCCAACGTTTTTTAGAATTCGAATTGTATTTTTTTAATTTAGTTTAATATAATCCTGCACTATTGTATTGGTCTCGACTGTGATGATGGTGTAATGTATGAAAATAAATAAATAAATAAATAAAAATTACTTACATAGCATAGTCATAGCACTTCCCAAACATTGCCAGGCTGGGACGCCTTTAATTTTTTTTAAACACTAAATCTAAACATTTATTATAACGGGGATTTTAACACTGATGATTTAAGAATGCAACGTTATTAAATTAACAATAATTGTTTTTTGCTAAATATTAACGAAGGAAAAAAGCTACCTTCATCTAATAAAAAGTGACGCTTGCGCATACAATATGGCGACTAGTGTACAGAGCAGCGATGCGAGCTCCCGCGCCCCGCGCTGTCCCACATAGTAGGACGAGCGCGGGGGCAGCGCGGATTTCACTACACTGGTCAGTTGGAAAACGATAGGTTCCCAGCAAACGATAGGTTTTTTATTTGTCGATGTATTGCAAATCTGAAACTTTTGTTCTATATATGTTAGAAATTAATATATTAGTATGAAATTTATTCGTGGTATAGAATATATTATATTAATTTATAAATAAAATCTTTTAAAGGAGGAAATTTCAAATAATAGTGAAGTGTTTTAAAATTAGTTTTAAATGGTGTATTATAAGATATCCTATCTACCTCTACAATATTTTTCACGTAGCATGGGTACGGTGACATTTGACTAATTCCATTTCATGCATGATTCATTTCGAAACAATTTACCTAACGCGGAATACAGGAAACAACACTTAATACGAAGATAAAAAGAAAACTGTTTTATTTGCATTTTTAACTTAAAACTATTTTTATTTCTCCGTAATTATTTAAACTTTAAATATAAACATTCCAAATACATAATTCTTGATGCGTGAATCGGAACAGGTTGCGTTAGAGATTGACATAGTAAAATCGTTATAATCGATAAATTGTCGAATAAAGTATCATAAATCGTTAGTTGTATTTTTAACTAAAATACGATTATAAAATATAATTATGTAATAATAAACTTTAAACAAAGCATTTTTGTCTTTGTGGAGCTTTATTATAATATAGCAACACTGCTTAAGCATGAGCTGGCAGCCATCTTGTTATATCAACTCAGTACGAGTGCGTCTGCCTTGTATGCGGTCTGTTTTCTTTATTTTGAGTTTGCGTGGTGTTTTTGTTACTTGTTTTTGTTATTGACTATCGTTGTGCTTTGTTGTTTTCGTTACCGTTTTTTGTTATTGACTTTTCTTTTGTTGTTTTTTTGGCAAAATGCCAAAAAGAACGAAAAAGACTGTGCTTGGTAGTCAAGCCCGTGAATTTGTAGTTCGATTGCGGGATTACTTTGAGCGGGAACGTGAGAATGGCGGAACGCTATTGCCTGTGTCCAACGTTTTGGATCGAGTGGCAGATGCGTTAGACATTGGGCGGAACACGGTTTCTCGAATCACTCGAGAAAAATATGGTGCTCACGATACAGAAGAAAATAAGTTGTCCACCCCTAATAAAAAGCGAACCAAAAAGGCATCTGTAACAGATGTAGACAGTTTTGCGGCCGATGCTATACGGAGCCACATTTATAACTATTACCAGAATAAAGAATTACCGACGCTTCTAAAGCTGGTCAAGTCTTTAAAAGATGCTGATTTGTTTACTGGAAGTCCTACATCCTTGTGGCGCGTATTGAAGGACATTGGTTTCCAATTCAAAAAAGTAAACAAAAGAAAAATTGTCATGGAGAGGGGCGATATAGCACTTGCGCGGGTTACCTTTTTGAAAAAGGCTAAAGCGATTACCGATTGGAGCAATGTCGTCTTCCTGGATGAAACTTGGCTGAATGCCAATCATACGGTCGGTAAAATGTGGACTGACGATACACCTCATGCCTCGACCAAAGTGCCAGAAGGAAAAGGGGAGAGATTGATTATTTGTCACGCAGGCACATCGAAAGGATTTGTAGAAAATGGGCTACTTGCTTTTAAATCGAAAAAGACGGGAGAATATCACGAAGATATGAATGCGGAAGTATTCACGGATTGGTTTCAAAATATGCTTAGCAATTTAGAAGAACCCAGCACAATTATTATGGACAATGCCCCATATCACTCCGTGCAATTGAACAAACCGCCGACTTCTTCCAATAAGAAGAGCGAGTTGATCGAGTGGCTCCAAGCCAATAATGTGGAAGCCGATGAGACGAAATTAAAGGTGGAGCTAGTGAAGCTCGTAAAAATGCACAAGCCCCAAACGACATACAAATTAGATATGATGGCAAACGAATATGGTCACGAAGTCCTGAGGCTTCCACCGTACCACTGTCAGTACAATGCCATTGAATTAATTTGGGCCCAAATCAAAGGTAACTTGTTTAACCATAGTCTATTTACATACTGACAAAAATATGATTATGTTTATTACTTGAATTCTATGACTCAATTTGTTTTTTATCTTGTTTCAGGATACGCTGCACGAAAAAATACAGCTCCGCCTTTTACAGCCACAAAAATGATGGGGTTATTGAAAGAGGGATGCAAAAATGTCACTGGCGATGACTGGAAGAAAGTAGTGGAGAAAACCAAAAATCTAATCTTACATGACTGGGAGCGAGACATTAGAATAGACTGCATAATTGATTCCCAAATAATTATTCACGTCGACGAGTCAGATGACGATGATGATGATGATGATGATGATGAAGATGATGAACATGTTTGATTTTTAATAAATAATTAAACAGGTTATCAATTTTGTTTTACTTTTTTTCTTCAAAATTATTAGTTAATAGAATCGATTTCTTCTTCATTAATAAATGATCTCGATAAGATATATAATCGATTTTATTTCATGCGATTTTATCTTGACTACATCTCTAGTAACTTCAAATCCCAAACGTCACCGTACCCATGCTACGTGAAAAATATTGTAACTATCCCCAACAAAGCCGATAAAGCTACCGCATTAAACCATCGTGGTCATTTTTTTTAAATCCATGCAGAAATAAGTCATTTTTCTTAATGTTTAATTAAATGGCTAGGCAAGTAGTTAAACGTCAGGCCGTTAATTGAATGGCGGCGTTTAGTTAAGTGCCTAGGCAGTCAATTGAACGGCTGATTAAGCTAGTTGGCGACGGCAGATCAATGATGTTTTGCCTAGGCATTTAATTAAACAGCTAGAAAAAACGACTTATTTCTGCATGGTTATGAAAAAAGCGCAGCGCAGCTATCCCAACAAAACTATCACTAATTTTCTGGGAATACAGCTCTGTCTACCCCCTCGGGGATTTACAGGTGTAGGTATATGTATGTAGGGCACGCCGTGATTGCGGCGGTAAGACCCATCATGGGGGAGTAGCTAGAGAGGCCACACGGTAGCCTCTCGTACCGTCAGACTCAGATTATCACCGAACACGGTAGCTTCGGGTGGTATCTGCATCTGATGGGCCAATGCCCGAGTGCCATCACAGCGACGCGAGCGTGGACTCGAGGCGGGGCTGCACACGCTCACCGAGAGTCCGGCGTTTAAGACGCCGAGGCGGGAGCTTGTGGCGGCCCTGCACTACCTCGAAATATGAATTTCTATTATATTTCGATGTAGTGCCCCATCTTACGATTGGCTTAAGCAGAGCGAGACGACAGAATATCATTCAGGCCGTTAAGCGAATGGCGTCGTTTAGTTAACTGCTCAGGCAGTTAATAGGACGGCGGATAAAGCTAGTTGGTGGCATATATACGCATTTTAGTGGGAGGAATTATTTTACTTTTACGGTTTAAAATAGGACTCAGTGAACCCAATCACTGAACATCTTTTGTGCGGGTATTTGCTACGTATTTTGTCCATTTAATTTATTATCTAGTGTGATACTTAGGGAACGAACTGAGTCACTCCAGGGTATTAAGTACACTACCCTCAGGCGAGTGTCATTGTTTTATGTTATTGCTAATTTTGATAATTCACAATAGTGGTACTGTGTAAGCGTGGTATTTTGTTGCTATTATCATACAGAGGCCACACACGTTAAATCCGAAACGAAGATTTATCCCACGGTTTGAAAGACCAAATTCCAATTCAATGTATTTATTCCACATAATATGACGTAGTTATAACTTGTTGACGTCAATTTTATTCCACTAAACGAAAGTTTATAAGCACTTCTTAGGCGCTAGTGGACAGGAAAAGCTTGTTACTAAGGGCCTAAAATAGGGGAAGTACGGGTATGAATTTCCATACAAACTTTAATCCCTTATTTTAGCTCCCCAGCTTATTTTTTTTATGTGCGGGAAACCCCCACGAATAGCCATCCCTCCGGAGCCGGAGGGGGAGGTTATGTCGGACTGGAACCGACTAAACCGCACGCCGTCTCTGGGTTGTAGTGCTAGGCCGAAGGTGAGGTTGTCATGCGACATATCCCTCGCACCCCGGCTGACCCAGAGCCGTCCCCTCTCAGGGCCCTTCACGCGGTCCCCGACTCAACCCCGGTGTGGGGAGGTGCGCATCGTCCTACGATGCGCGCCGCCGCCGTGGCCTGCTTCTGCTAGGGTGACGGGCGGCTCCACCCGTCATCCTCAGGCCCGCGCTCCTGGGGGGCGTAGGGCGGTCTGCGCCCTCCGACGTCCGAGCCGCCTTCAAGCGCGTCCAGCGATGTCAGCGAGTCTTTCTCGCTCATCGCGCCGCGCCCGCTCTGCTGTCTTTTAGCTCCCTAGCAATGAAATTTCCAATATCACTAACGGATCGGGCTCTGCGTTGATGAATCATACAAGTTATTTTGAAGTGCTTAATAGATATGATTTCTTCTCATTTTCAAATAGCGATATCTCCGAAACGGTGACCCGTACCAAAAAGTCTGAGACCAATTTTGTGGGTAACGTAACCATTTTCAAGGGCTTAGTATATTAACAGTTCCCAGTCTGTATATTTTGGTACTCATGACTAATTTTGCAAAGCACATTCATGATTACGAATCGAAAGATGAAAGGAGGGTAAGGGAGAGCACGCAGCACGCGCAGGAAGGACTTCCAGACCATAGTTCACCCTCACCTTAACATCGTCAAGCATAGCACTATTTACAACTCTATAAAAATATTCAACAGGTTGCCCTTGGATTTGAAGAGTCTAATTTATAAAAAAGAGTTCTATAAAGAATTAAAAGCGTATCTATTGAGGGGGTGCTATTATTCAGTGGACGACTTGTAATTAAATTGATATTAGTTTTATTATTGTTTTGACATTTTGATATTATATGATTAGATTTGACATAATCATGTATCTACCTACTTAGTTGGTTTTTAGAAATTTGTTATTATTGACTTGTTAATGCTGTTATTTTCATTATCAAATTGCTGATTTTCATTGGTTTAACATTGACTTGCGCGCTTGGCCAATCAGAATCGAATGAGTCGATTCCCCGCTCCGACCGTGCCTATAAATACAGCCGTGACTCAAGCCATCGCGCCAGTCGCACGTCAGCCGCCGGCGAGGCAAGGTCTCCGAAGTTGTCGTCGCCCGGCCCTGCGCCACTGAAGATGTCGACCGCAGTGATCGACGAAACGTCTGGAACGCAAGTTTCACATGGACCACGGCCAATCAGCCCGAAAGCAGTATATTCTACATGCAACGCCGGCCGTGAAAGCCTGAAGACTTATATTGACTTTTCATTTACTTATTCATTTAAAATTAATATAATTGGTGCATGGTAAAGTGTATAATTTGCATGTAATACTTCTGTTACTATTATCCCTTTGTTAATATTATCGCTATTTATTGTAAAAATGTTCAAACACAATGTAAAAATTGTTCATGAATAAATATACTGAATATACTGAATTGTTTTCTTCATCCTAGCGTTAATCCCAGTCGCATCCGACGCTTTCAACTTGGAGTCTGGGGTCCGCTTTTACCAGTCCAACTGCGGATTTGGCTGAACTTGGATGATTGATCTACATCATTGTCTAGCCTACTTTGGGGATACCATTTGCTGGTTCCGAGAAAGTGGCAAGAATCTAAAATATTCGACCTTTGACCTTGAATAAAATAATGCACGAGTTCAATCGATGGGGACTTTTGATAGTTCTTCTATTAGTACGATGTAGACCGCGAGAAGGCAGGCAGAAGGTAGGATGCCCCCTAGCGAGAGGCGGTACCCATTCATTTGAAAAAATAAATAAAACAAATAAAATAAATAAAACACAGTAATTCATACAATCTATTTCTCGTCATCGATGTAATGTTTAGGCATCCGTGGAGGCTCCGGGGGCACATACGAGTATGTTCTTTTCTGTATGACTTCGGCACTTTCTGTAAAGCAGATCTATGATTAACAAGATATAACGTTTAAGAAACTTACAGCCTCTGTGGCGTGGGGGTAGTGTGCGCGACTGATTTCTGCCTAGCTCCCCTAGCTACATAAGTGGCAATTAATTCGTTTATGACTGTCATGATCGTAAATATATCATAAACGTCACTAGCTATTGCCCGCGGCATGCCCGTCTAGATATCGGTTATCGCGTCCAAACATAGCCTATGTCATTTCTCAAGGTCTAATCTACTAAATTTCATCAAAATTAGTTCAGTGGTTTAAAAACTGTAACCAAAAGGACAATTTCTCTTTGAAATTCAGTTGATTTCTTCTAAATTTCCCAAATGTAAATAATCGATTGATGTCAATTGACATTTGAGGGATTGAGGTTATAATTATTATTATTATTTCACTTTTTATTTCATTTGGGGACGCCAAACGGCCGGACGGATGATCCATCCGCGGCTTCTGCGGGCCATTTCATCCATTTCCCCGAACCTCCCCTAAGATTGAGGTTAGATCGGGTCTAAATTTTGAGCATCTTCTCATTACAAGTATTGGTGTTCAGATCTTAAGAGTACATATTAATGATATTAATGTAGGAGCTACAAAGGAACATACTTATCTGCAAATACTAAATACAAAACATTTTTTTTTTCTAAATTTTAAAAAGTGAGCAATCCCATAGATTACAATGACCGTTTACCAACAGGTGGGCTCTGTGCCTTGTTTTCTACCCTTATAGTATAAAGAGAAATGTTTAAAGACTACTTACCATTTTCACTATGTAATACTGCGGCGGAGTGCGAGTCGCTAACGATATCGACTAATTCACCTAAAAAAGGTCATCAAATACGTACTGTGCTTAGAATAAAAGATAAATATTTTAGCATCAGGTAGATCTTGACCAGCATAGTCAGCATAGATTAAGACCTGGAACTCCTTGCCAGCTCACGTATTTCCTACTTCCTACAGTCCCGGGTCCTTTAAGCGGGGCGTGAAAAAGCATCCTTCAAGCTGAGTGCCGCCATTGTTAACGTGACACATGTATATTATGGTGGCCCTCTTGCCTGAGACTTTGCCTTCAGCTTAGCGAGGTGAAGTCAAATTGACGTGTCCTATATAAAAAAAGATGGGTTGCACTCCGGGAGTGCCGGCAGAAGTGAAAACTTTTTCTTTCTTTGTTTCTTTGTAATATACAGAGAAAAAGATAAAAAGAAAAGAAAGAAAAGAAAAGATAAAACCATACCATACCATACCTATAATATAGCGCCAATCATAGAACCTATTACTAATTTTCTACTAATTTTCTGTCAGAAGAAATTAATAAATTACAAACAGAAAAAATAATCACAAAAAGTAATAAATTACAAAAAGAAAAATAATCACAAAAAGTGTCAGAAGCCCAGGTTCAAACCCGGTACTATCTGAAACCATCGAAGTCGAATCAGTCGAAGCGCTCACCGTTAAGCTACGGAGTTTCTTATAGTATCTTGCAAAATAAACAGTCTATAGCTAATGTTGTATGACGTCAGTCGCCGGTTACGGTTCAAAGGTCAAGTGATCCTGACGCGCGAGTATAACAATTTTTACCCATCCAACGCCGCTAAAGAAGTTTTCACTTCATAAAAAAGATAAACCTCGGGACATAATTTATGGATTTTGTACGTAACTCACGAGACAAACGTGGTCCTAACGCGCGCGGATGTTTTGTCATAATCTATGCTTGGTGAGTGTGAGCTCGTCCACCGCCGTACCACCTCGAGCTAGCCTCAAAAGTTACCTAAGAAACGTGTACTGCGCGTACATTGTGAGCACATTTTAGTCCAAGATATATGTCCCGAAGTTAAAAAAAATTTGCGCACCCTACCAGTGAATCTTGATCTGATCCTGACTGTACATGTGATTATGAAGTGTATCATTTTAAGGGTTCCGTGCCCAAACAGTAAAAAAACGGAACCCTATTACAAAGACTGTCTGTCTTTCTATCACCAGGCTGTATCTTATGAACTGAAGCTAGAAAGTTGAAATTTTCATTGATGATGTAGGTATTTCTGTTGCCGCTATAACAACAAATACGTAAATACAGAGAAATGTAATAATAGGAAGAAGGCAGGCAGGAAAAAAGGAAAGAAAGAAAGAAAGTAAGTAAGAAAGAAAGAAACAATTATTAGAGTGATGGTACGGAACCCTATGTGCGTGTGTCCGAACCAGTATTTCTTGTCGCTAATTTTATCCATATTTAAAAAATTTCAAATTTTCATATACCTACTTATAAAAATAATTTTGCTAAAAGACAAAGAAAAGTTATGGCTAGTTTTGTGTAGACAGCTGTAAAGTAGGTAGTGACTTTGCAGAAGTATCTATCTATATTGGAAAGATAGGTTAACAATGGCGAAGGTTGAAAGTTTTCAAAAGGGAAGCTGGTGAAAAAAATATTGTCTCGATCTAATTTGTCATGTACCATGCGACCAATTGGGAGGCCGGAAATAATGGAGTTATAGGGACTCCTCGCCACTGGTCGGTCGATACGGTACTCGTGTCGGAGCGCAAAAAGATATTTAATGTAGGGGCTTTTTACATTTGTTGGTATTTAGCATTTTAGTTGCTGGCTATACGATTAAAAACTAATAAGTTTACGTACAATTTAATGGAGACACTGGTTAAGTGATAAATATTTAAATAAATGACTTACCACTTGCTATAATAATCAAAAAATGTGCTTAATTTTAACAATAATTATTTTTTTTTGCCTATAATGATCAAGCTTCCAATAATCAAATGCTTTACTGGTAAAAATTGACTAGAAAACAAAACATTACCCGTACGACCTCAGTTTAAGAGCCCTTTAAAGATAAGGTTGAAACTGTGAAATCGTACGGGTACAAAGTCCCCTTGACCCTTTCGTGCGCTGGCCATAATTAGGTATTTAGACCCCTGTAGAGTCGCCATACCGGTGAATGACCGGAACCCCGATTCTGTAAACACCCATTATCATTCCACTGACACTGCAAAAATGCTATTAAATTTTTGTTTTTTGCTATTTAAACTCCATTTTTTTTAAAAAAATACCTAATTTCATATTTTCGTTAACGGGTAGAGTGCCATTTAATTTTAGGTTTTAACTGCTTAAGAGTAAAGTCTAAAATTAAATGGCATGCAGTGTCTGTGGTATAGTTCACAATTAGCACGAAAGACTTGCCTGATACCATAACAGTATAGAAAGGGATTTAGAATATACTTACAAGGATTAAAAAGTGGATCAACTGAAAGAAAAAGTGATCTTACTAAGATTAAAACATTTTACTTGTTACTAAATTTTCTATTATTAACAGACTCGTGCATAACAATTATTATATCTTGTCACTTTTGGCCTATTTCTGCTAAGTTATAAGGCGGTTAAAATTCGGTTTCGATTCCATCTCATACTCCGAAATGTCAAAAACAGTATTTTCGAAATATAATTTTCATAACATAACATAAACTCACGCCTTTATCCCCGAAGGGGTAGGCAGAGGTGCTAGCACCCACATTTCGCCGGTTTATGTTTAGGTCCCAATGTAATAGGTGGCGAGCCTATTGCCATTAACTGGGCACTTATAAACCTGCGATAAAAACACACATAACTTCGAAAAGCATCGAAAAGTCATTGGTGTGTGCCATGGTAAATCTGGGATCGAACCCGAGACCTCGTTTCAGCAGTCCATCACCCATACCACTAGGCTACCGCGGATAACTTTCAACACGGAAAATTGAGATTATGACAGTTTTTAACATTACATATCTAAATTAATGAATAAATTATTATAACGAGATTTGGCCCTGTTTTCATTGAAATTGGGATCTTGTTTGATAGTGAATTTGATTTGGAGGCTGCTCGGAGGCTCTTCACGTGTCTCTCTGGCTAGCATAGGGCACAATTGAGAGTAGGCAAGTCCCCCTCTTACCGCATTCCCACATCCGAGTGCGGAGAACCGTCGGAGAAACCGGAGATGGCCCTGGGTCAGGATGCGAGAGATATGCTCTAGGCAACCTTACACCACTACACCTGAAGACCCATTGAAAACTGAAGATTGGCCGACATCCCCACGGGTACCGCCCGTGGGGATTTTAACACAAACAAAAAAATGGCACCTACTCTTCTTCATCATCCTAGCGTTAATCCCAGTCGTATCCAAAGCTTCCATCTCGAAGTCTGGAGTCCGCTTTTTACAGTCTAACTGGCTCACGAAACTGGGCGTTTCATATGGCATAAGTACCTATTGCATAAACAATCTGTCTGAAATTGATGTAAAGTCCTTCTTGACTTGAACACTACATTGCGTTTTATATACATTTACATTATAAACATTAAAACTTCGGTAGGTACTTTTTGTGGCGCGACTGCCATCTGAACTCCACAATACATTAGCAAGTATTGCTCAGTTGCACCCGTTGTTGAACTTTTTAGCTAACTACGACTGCCGTAACGACTGCCATAGATGTTCGTATGACAATCAGGACAGACAGCTTAACGTGCTCTCCGAGGCACGACCAGATCAATGTATATAGCCATATTCATACAAGTATTTGCACTGAGCGGGAATCGATTCCGCGCCCCTGCGTAGCAGTCGCGTTTGCTATCGCGACACCATAGAGACTGTCGAAAATATAGTATGAACATAGAAATGTCCGGGGACTCAGTGATCAGAGCAATATGGGAAAAATCGCGGGTTTGAATCCCGCCCGGACCAATTATTTTCCTATCTAAATCGAATTCAATTGTTTGGGTAAAGTAATCAAAAATTATTGTTTAAATTGATGGAAAAATCATTAAGTGGTTCCGATAGTTCGTAAAAGTATCGGTAGACGGCTCCACCATCGCCTCTGATTAATTTAGGCCGGGTTCGGTAGCTCAGAGGTCAGAGCATTCTCCCTATTAGGGAAAGATCGCGGGTTCGTGCCCCGCTTGAATCGATTCAATATTTTTCCTATCTAAATCAATTCGAATAGAAATGAGCTTACGTTTATGCAGCGCCTTGTCGGTACTACATCTGGTCGACTTTAATGTCCTAGTACTTAGATTTACATCGTTCACTTTCAAGTTTTTAAGTTTCAATTTCATCTCATTCATGGGCGTATACGAACTTCTAGTCTTAGAGACATCTTGTATCTGTGTTGGATAAGGTATGATCTCATCTGAATACAGTTTGGGTTCAACCTCATAATTAATGTCGATTTTTGGCCTTTTGGTCGTCGTCGTTTCCTCTGTCGTGGTTGTTGTATGGTATGTAGTAGTAGAAGTAGTTGTACTAGTAGTACTAGTAGTAGTAGTTGTACTAGTAGTAGTTGTAGTAGGAGCTCTAGTTGTCCATTTAGAATACGGACGTGTCGTATATTCATCAGAATCACCATATTTGACTGGCATTTTTTTAGGCATAGTAGGGTTATAGTAATATCTATCTGGTTTCCGTCTCTGGCGTAAGGACTCATTAGCAAGGAGCTTTGGCACTAATTCTTGACTATGGTTGTGTCGTATTTGGATGGAAAGAACTAGAAAAAAAATAGATTAAAAAAAAAGAGAAAAATGAATTCAATAATACTAGAAAAATAGTTTTGATGAGTTCTGTTGGATTTCTATGATGGTTATATATACGCTCCCGAAGCCAAAAGCACTTGGTAGTACTCCGTGTACACCACATATTGGAATAAACAATGTAGAGGAAGTGTTTTTTTTGCAATTTTTTTTGTACAGTTTAATTAGCATTATTCATTCTCTATCGTGTTAGTAAAGCTAAATGAAACGATGGCTTCATAAAAACAACATCACTATAAATAATCACGTGCTTGGCGTCATTTGTTTTTTTCTATAGTACCTTCTACAAGGTGCCTTCGGCTTGGGGACCGTTCCTCTTACACCTGGTAAAATATGAAAGTTTGTTTGAAGATGTTTAGATGTTCATTACTCAATTAGGTAAGCTCTAATGGCTGCATGGATCTGGCTGAAATTTGTTACAGATATAGATTATAGTCTGTAATAGCTCATAGGTTTTACCCCGGGAATAGATTCCCATGGGCTACGGGAACGAGTTCAAACGATTACGCGGGTGCAAATCGAACTTTTCAATTTGAGTTTAAGAAAATATGATTAATGATCTGATGCTGAGTCTTTGAAGAGACACTCACGCTTTCGGCTTCTGTACACGGAATTATCTTCCAGACCTATAAATAGAAAAAAATATCACATACTTTAAATAGGATAATGAAAAGGTGGCCTAAACTACTGAACATATCTATTCCCGCTTTACCTTCTACCCTGACGGCACAGAAACTCTCTGTGTTTACTGGGTCGGCAGCAAGAGTGTGACTCATCTGGTGTTACACACGTCTATAGGCCACGGTAACCACTTTCTATCAGGAGGACTGTGTGCTTGTCTGCCAGCTCAGTAGTATAAAAAAAAATTTGAATGTAATTTGATACAGAGATGGGCCAGAACTGCGGCAAGAATATAGGGTAAGTTTTGTCGATATAACGGATATTCGCGAGAGCGCAACCACGGGCTATAGATATTTAAAATATATTTGTGAAATACAAAAACGGATAATTAAGAACTTACTCGTTAGCAAAGCGCCATAATCTACGAACATAGATCTTCGTTTAAAAAAAAAAAGTGTTATCAACAAGTAATACAAAAAATTAAACTGTTTTATTGGTTGAAATTGTGTTGTCATCCGAACTACAGGTGTGTACAAAATATTTTTTTATTTTTTTTTAATTTATTTATTTCCATATATACAACCACCTTTACAGGATAACCCCAATGCGATAGTGTACCCATTTATACATATAAAGCTAGATATCTAATTACTGGACAATACAAAACAATAAAAGACACTACAAAATAATACCAAACAATAGAAGACAATACAGGACAATACAAGACAATACAACACAGTACAGGGCAATACAAGACAGTACATCGTATCGATCGGAGCATTGTGATTGGCAGGCTTCTCTCACATACACACACACACACAGATTTACAGCAGGCAGGCCGCCAATCACAATGCTCCGTTTTCTCGATACGTTTACGTTACAAATACGAATATTTTTTTATGCTCGGGCACAGCAACAGGGCCTCGATTCTACTAAAATAAAACCATTGTCATACCACAGACACTGCAACAATTACCCATTTAATTTTAAACTTTAAGGTTATGGTTCTTAAAGTCTAATATTAAATGGCTTTTTCTAGAGTGAATGAAAAAGTGTAATGTGGACACTCTTCATTTAATTTTGGACTTTAAAAGTATAGCTTTAAAGTCTTAAATTTAATGCCATTTATTGCAGTGCCTGTGGTATGACAGTTAATTTGGCTTTAGCAGAATCGAGGGCCAGGAAGAGGGTAAAATAAAATTGGAATGGCAAAAGAATATGCATTTGCATTGCAATGTCCGCTCTGTGGGGACCAGATTAATTACAAAATAAAATAACAAGCAGGTCAAACTAAATAAAACCGTTTTAAACTACACAGATACCTAATGTAATATATGTTAATAGTTATGTGGCTGCAGAGTATTAAAATAGTAGTTTATGATACTGTTGCATAATAAGGGTTCTTATAACACGAGTGTGTTTTAAAAAAACGAGCCGGCTGACGAGTTTTTTTATAGTATCACACGAGTGTTTATAAGACCAAGTTATGTACAGTGTCATACACTACTTTATCTACTCTTATACTATAATACATAAACTAATGTATTTTACAAACAAAACTAAACTTTTTTTAATTTAAATATAAAATGTTGGCGCCAAACATCGATTGCGCATGCGTGTTTCTTTTTGACGTGACAACGTCTTATAAATTGGTTTGCAGGGCGACACTTCAAGAAACTGTGTTACGATTTGCGTTACGCTCCGCGTTATGCGCTTACAATGAGAGCGAGTGAGAGGCACGCGTCCCGCCTAAGAGCGAGAGAGACAGACATAAAAAGTGAAAGGCACGCGTCCCTTCCACTCGAGCACAGTTAGCCCGCCTAAGAGCGAGAGAGACAGAGCGAGAGAGAGAGTGAGAGAGATAGGCATACACACCGGTTCATGTCTTGTAATTAATAATTTAAAATTTAATTTTGTTTATAATTCTTTGTATAAATAAATGTTTTAAATTGTTACTATTATTTCATCCTTCTTCCTACTATACGAATGAATATTCACATTAAAATTATTTTACCACTCAAAGTCGTTGTCACGTAAAACTTTCGCCTGTATACCGACTTTATTTTTCTTCCGAATCGGCGGTTTCTTTTTCTAAAGTAGAGGTTTAACCTTCTTGGTCCAGATGGAGGGTATATAGGTGTATCGTTATGATTAAAAAGTTATTTAATAATATAGGTGTCCATACAAGACATGTATCGTAATAAAACATTTTTTTGACCTGTGCGTAATGTTTGTCATAAGAGTTTTGATTTCAATTTTATAATCTTTGTATTATAGTACCAGAGTAGATAAAGTATATTTTTGTATTAGTTATTGTCAAGATAAAGGTATAGAGTTTAAATTGTTTCTTTTTTTAAAATTGCACGTGGCTTGGAAGTACATGACCAACTTACCTACTTCTATCTCGTTCAATTTCTTGGATATCTCTGTATTCCAAAAAAAAGTAATTTGAAAAAGGGCAAGCGCATCTATTAAAAAAAAAGTGGTTCTCCTAATTTAATAAGTACAGTAGTGGTTCCATTTCTGGGACGTGAACGGGTCGCGTATAAACTATCTCTGGAAGTGACCTAATACTGCCCATTTTGGTTTTCTGTGAAAATGAATACAGAAGGGTAATTGTCCGCCATTTTGTAGCAGCAGCCATTTTGGATTTACAATGAAAATGAATTTATTCAACTACAATTGACATCTGAACAAAAGGTGGGTACCAAATTTCAGAACAATCAGTCAGTAAGGGGTAAAAGTTCGATTAATTTTTATCCATTGGTAGTGGAAAAAATTTACCACCAGACAAAACTAAATAAATCCGTTTAAAGATGCTCTCACTTGCCTAGTACCTACATAATTACAACTGCGATTAAATAACATTATTAATTTAACAAACCTTTTCGCGCATCGTTACTCAGACCACTTAACTCATGTAAAATTCCTTCACAATCACATTGAGGACTGATTACGATTATCTGTAAGAAAACAGACATACTAAAAAACTCTAGCATGACCAAAATTTGGGTACATTACTGACTACATAACTCAAAAATGAGAAAATAGTCACGTAGCTAGTCATCTTATATCGCCGCCTGTCCCACTATTCGGGTTACGGGCTAAGTACATCATGGGTTGAGCTAACCACTGGAATAACTGGCAGTGGTCAACTGAACCCACGGACTGAGTTGACTGTGGGTTTAAATGACCACTTCTTTCTTTTCTTCCATCTTTCTTTCTTTCTTTCTTCTTCTTCTTTGATTTTCGAATAATTTAAGGTAATATTTTTCATTAGTAAGGACCAGGTATTTTAGATGATAAATTAGGTATATATCTTAAAAAAATCTTACCAATACACAAAACGATTCTAGAATAAATTTCTTTAAGTTCATTGTAATACTAGCTGATAGCAACGTCGGCACATGTTTTATTTACTAACTTTATATTTCGATTATAATAAAATATGAGCTGGTCAAATAAAATGCTGATAAATTTAATGCTTACTATTTTCCGCCTGTGGTAATTTCCAAAGACATTACCACAGCTGGAATATAATACACAAACACAAACACACATACTACTTGTATTCTATTGGCGGATACACGTAACCGGACTCTCGATTCGAGAGCAGAGAAGAGACGTGGCGGGGACGTATGTAGGCGTATTAACACAATATAAACCTTATGTGGTGTACAATAACGTCAATTACGTGATGACATCCGATGCCCACTCGATGCGATGACGCGTCACTTTAGTAGCGGGACGTCGCCTGGAGGCGCGGTTGCAATTCTACTCTAAGATCAAAACGACGTTATTGTCCACTACATGAGGTTTAAATTGGGTTACTTAATACGCCGCCATACGTCCTCGTCACGTCTCTCCTGTATAAACCACGCCTAAAGCAAACCCACTATCACTACTACCTAGTTACCTACCTGCTTACTATATAATGAAAATGTTTTAAAATATAATTTATGTTATATTTACAACGCAATCATGCCATGCCTGTGTGTATCTCAGAGTAAAAGAATAAAATTTAAAATATGGTCTTTGAGTATGAGAGGTATATATATAAACACATTTGACCCCGATTATACTCATTTCAACCACGGTCACACCACTGACACCGCTAAAAATGCCATTTAATTTTAGAATTTATCAATAGAGGCATAAAGTCCCAAATTAATTAAAAATACTTCATTACATTTTGTCGTGCACTCTACAAGATGTCATTTAATAGGCTTTAACAGCATAAAATATTACTTATAAAAATGGGGGAACACCCAAAAATTTCAAAAAATCCTAAGAAACAAAACTCCGAATATTTAAAAACACGATAGTTTTTTATCCAAAAGTCATAAATCGAATGATCATTATTCCAAATGTAATTTGTACGAATAATCAAAAATCCGCAATTTTACTGGCTCGAAAAACTTCCGATAATTCAGTGCTTTAATTGGAAATTTGTATCATAAATACATTAAAGTTAACATTAATTTGCCATGTCCACGCATACAGAGCTTTAAAAGTAGGTAATAAATGATTTTTTAAATTTAATAATCCTTTTCTCTCCAATCAATTAATATAAAAATTAGGATTGATTCGACTTGCCGTCGTCTTACTGCCGTGGTTCTTGTCAGTCCTACACTGGACTGTTATTGCCTAAATTGGAAGGACTGCACATCCCGTAGCGCCAGAACGAAACTAATGCATGCCTGCATGCATGCTTATCTGCATTCATGCGTGCCTGTAAGTACATGCACTTGTTGTAAGTTGTATGGCAACATTCATTTTGTAATCAGTAAATTAAGTAAGATTAAAACAAAAGTTCAATAATTCAAATCTCTTGTTTTTTTGTCGCGTACTCCAAGAATAGCAACAATTCCACTTACCTCATGCAGGTTTACAAGGCGTTTGACTGTCGGGTTTGTGTAGTTTCAGAATTTTGATACACTGATTATTATTCATTCGGAATTGTATATTGAATTTCAGAATTCTGATATTCGGAGTGATAAACATTAGGAATTTTGAAATTCGGGTTTTCAATAAATAGGAGTAATGATACATCGGATTTCTACATTTCGGTATTTCGAAATTTGTGATAATGACTTTCCGAATAAAGTTTTTTGTATTTATGTAGTGTATCTATCAGGTTACACCAGCCGTGGTCACTATGACTGGTGTTGCATACGTCATATGCCACGGTTACCTCTTCTAATCAGGTGGGCCTTTTGCTTGCCTGCCACCCATGTGATAGAAAAAAAAAAGACGGGTTGCACTCCGGGAGTGCCGGCAGAAGTGAAATCTTTTTCATTCTTTCTTTCTTCGTTATATCCAGAGAAAAAGATAATAAGAGCATACCATACCATACCATACCTATAATATAGCGTCAATCATAGAACCTATCACAAATTTTCTGTCAGAAGAAATTAATGAATTACAAAAAGAAAAACTAATCACAAAAAGTAATAAATTGCAAAAAGAAAAAATAATCACAAAGTGTCAGAAACCCAGGTTCGAATCCGGCACTATCTGAAACCATAAGGACTTACAATCGACGCGCTTACCGCTAAGCTACGAAGCTTCTTAGCGTACCTAACAAAATAAACAATCTGTATCTAATGTTGTATGACGTCAGTCGTCGGCTACGGTTCAAAGGTCAAGTGATCCTGACGCGAGTTTAACACTTTTTACCCATCCAACGCCGCTAAAGAAGTTTTCACTTCAAAACTTACACCTAATTTGACCATATGCCTCATTTCGTCGTGGTTATCATGATAACTAAGCGGATCCTAGACTCCGATGCGTGGGCTTCGGATGCAGCCGGGTCTATAGCAGTCCACTGCTGGACATAGGCCTCTCCCAATATTGACAAGATTTGTTGGCCTACTGTTTCCATGCTGGCCAGACGGGTTGGTACACGGTTTAATTAGAGTTATCCTTTTCTCACAGTGATATTCTCTGCGTACCTATCCATAATCACTACATAGTATAAAACAAAGTCGCTTTCTCTGTCCCTATATCCCTTTGTATGCTTAAATCTTTAAAACTACGCAACGGATTTTGATGCGGTTTTTTTTAATAGATAGAGTGACTCAAGAGGAAGGTTTATATGTATAATACATGTTTAATATAGTAGAGGGTGCAGCGGGAACGGGATCTGACGCCACGCGGGCGGAAAAATATTGGCGGTACGAAGTTCGCCGGGTCAGCTAGTAATATTATAAATGTGTATGTGTAGTGTAAACCACAGAACTGACTATGATGACATTTGGTATAGGGGTAGATTAGACCTTGAGAAAGGACATTGGATAAGTTCACACCAACGTCCCCTCGGGCGGAGCCACGCGCAAAAGCTAGTTCAAATATAAATGAAATAGGATAATTTAGCACTACTTTCTACTTCTAATTGTCAAAACTAAACAATGATATATCAAAACGCCTGTAGTTCAGTGAATAAAGGTTGATCTTACTTTCAAGAGATCACGGATTAAAATCCTATCCGCGTGAACCAGTGGACCTACTTCTTTCCCAAGAAATTAAGCTTAGCTGGAGAGGTCAGGAGGTTACCTACTAATAGATATTCTTCAAAAGTGTAAGATATAGGCTCTGATCCGTGCGGTGACGGAGAAAGAATACAAGTATCACCATCCCGTCTCATCCGAAGGATGTCGTAAGAGGCGACTAATGGAAAAATACCCAGACGATATCACTGCGACAGTAAGAAAACTCGAGATAAAACCATTTGCCAACCTGTCTGGCCAGCGAGGCAATTGTAGGCCAAACCCCCTCCAAATGTTGAATAAACGCGTCCGATAAATGGATTTTGATGATTGATTGGCTCTGCCTTCCCCAATCTGAGTTCCGGCTGAAGATAAAGAAACTGTTACATTGCTGTTTAGCGCCTGTCAAAATCACATAGCAAGGCTTTTTTCTATTATCTTTATATCTTATTATCGCAGGCGCTAAACCGAAGAAAAATCCATTGTGATTTGCTTTTCTTCTGCATTTACTTACCCTTGCTCCTCCATACTGTTATAGCAGAATGTCTTCAGTATATATAGTAAGTGTATATATACTGACAACATTCTGCTCTGACAGCCTCTGTGGCGTGCCGGTATGGACTGCGGCCGCTACGCAGGAGGCGCGTGTTCGATCCCCGCTCAGTGCAAATATTTGTATGCATGAATATGTATGAGTAAGCTAATTGAATTAAATTTTAAAGCATTCAGCATGCTAACGGCATGCCTAGCGTTGTGTGAAATGTAGAATATTAAAAAAAAAAGTTAAAATAAGTACTGGACCTAGGATGGTACCCTGGGGTACACCGTAGCCAGTTCAGTGATATAATAAAAATTTATGTACTTATCTATACGAACAATGTTTTTACTGTAGAAATACCTAATTTTACTGATATTGTTAATATGAAAATATGATCTTAATAGTATGAAAATGCATGAACATGTTTGTTACTCAACTACGCTCTAATAGCTGAACAGGTCTGCCTGCCATTTTCATCACAAAAGACGGCCTTAAATATGCGTTATGTATGAGTAAGCTAATTGAATTAAATTTTAAAGCATTCAGCATGCTAACGGCATGCATAGCATGTGCTAATCGATTAAGAAAGGAAAATAAATGTGAATATGTTCAGGCACTCGATTATGCTCAAGCAAAATCAACTGTCGCACCACACACACAGCGATAAATGGCATTAAATTTTAGACTTTATTTCTATAAGCTTAAAATCCAAAATTAAATGAAGAGTGTCACATTTCACTTTCTCATTCACTCTACAAAAATCCATTTAATATTAGACTTTAAATAAGTGAATTTAAAGTTTAAATTTAAATGGGTAATTCTTACAGTGTCTGTGGTATGACAATGGTTTTCCTTTAGTAGAATCGAGGCCCAGGCGGAGTTCGAACCCGCGATCTTTTTCTTGCAGGAATGCTTTGACCACTAACCTATCGAAGATAGAAATATATCCGTCTTTGAGGCCACGCATTATATTTTATGAGACTCATTTTTCGGACATCCCGTTTTTATTGTAAATCCTGATAGCCCAGTCATATTAGGTAAAAAAGGGATCAACCTCGGAATGAAAGATAATAAGCTGTAAATTGGTATAAACCTTTGTTTTGTCGTTCTAAACGATGTCTCAAAAGTCACAAGTGCTTTCGTGTTCGTGTCTTAAAATACTGAAGGTCAAAGGTCGTAAAAATCGGTTTTTCGTAGACCTGGGCCTACTTTTGCTAATGTATATTCTTTTTAAAAAACTGTAAAATAAAATATATACAAAAACAGTTTTGACATTTGAGAGTACGAACTGAATTTTAACCTTCATTTAAATAAGCAGAATTGACCTTTTGAAAGTGTTCGCGATGAACAAAAGAAAGAGTTTTTGGTGGAACAAACTTATTTATTCCGAAAAATAGGTGGTCGGTACAATTTCTTTATGTGCAGTCTGTAGGTCGAATGTGTGAATGTCGTTGCAATAGTGTGTTGGGTAGGTGAGTATGACGAGTAAGTGACGTACCTATGTGTGTAAGGTGCAATATGAACGGTGGGTGGAGTATGGCTCGATATAATAAAATATAATGTGGTATCTTGTCGACCTTAGGGAACATCGGTGTCGACTGAAGGTCTAATTCTCCTACAAAAATCTGTTCAAATTTCAAAGTTCAGTCTCGTTCTGATCTCTAATCAAAATGTCAAAAAACGTTATTTACCTAACACAATTTTCGAGAAAAGAATGTTGATACATTTTTGAGATTTGGAAGTTCGAGATTAGATCGAGACGGAAAATTGAACAAATTTATATTACCCTTTATATATATCTTTGAATATATATTTTACATCAGGTATAATGGTAGGTAGGTATAACATTGTATTCAACTTGACTGGTGAATTTGGTGAAAAAATGGTGTAATTCATTTCAGTCGATTCTGAACAATCGACTGAAGAATTTTGATAAGTAAATTAAAAATAGTGCTGTTATTAGTTATCTCACAGAATCCTATCTTGTATTATTTCTAAGATGTTGTCAAAATAAATTATTATTACATAGTGTATTAGAAATAAGGCGAAAATAGTACCTAGTTTTCTGATGTTAAGTTTCAGTGTTCAAGTTCTAGTGTGTTACATTTATTTTACTAATGTTAAATATACTTTATAACAATTGGTAACTATATTCGGTAACTATTCACTAGGGAACTGACTTATTCTATAGTAGGTCATATTAAAAATAAAGTACTTTCAGAAACTTCATAGTAGGTATATAATTTATTTATTCGATTCTCTAATAGCTTTAATAGATGTCGGTTGGCCTGCCGTTACTGTGCTCATACTTATAAGTCTCGAATGAAAGCTTATATACTTACTTTGAAATATATTTAGAAATAACAAGCTAGTTTACTACAATTATTTCTTATTAATATTTCACGATATTTTCTCTCATTTTTAAACCAAAACAACTGCTTAACTTTTGTGTTCCCTCACATTAGTCTGTCCTGTCATGCTGACGCTAATGACAGTTATGACAAGATGTTCTTTTTTTAATGGAAAGTTAATGAACTTTAAATTGATACTGGGCAAGTATTTATTTTGTCACTTTTGTTTTATTTAATTGAAATTACTGATGGAACACACAAACACAATCGATATGTAAATTATTATGCAAAATCAACTAAAATATCGAGTAATGTTAGTAAGAAGCGTATTTTAGTTCACTGTCAAGTTGCATCCTTGTAAGGGCTGTGCTGTTTAGTACTGGCAGCCTCCTCCCTGACTAGGGGGGACGTAAGCTGCCGCTGTTGCTAGGACCGCCACTGGGGTATCCACCGCTGCCACTGTTGCTGGGACCGCCACTGGGGTATACGCTGGGACCGCCGCGGGGTATCCGCCTGCTGATGGGTCAGGGTAACGTGTCTCACCCTCGTAGGTTACCTGGTTTAAACATATTGGTTAGAATCTTAAGTTGGGTGCCTACTTAATGTATTTTTGTAGGTTTATTCCCAAAGAGTAAAATAGTGATTTCTGTTGCCGCTATAACAATAAATACCTAAAGTTAATAAATGTACGAAAATCAGTCTGTGGTATACTTGACTTCATTAATAAAAGTAAGGGGTCGAACAAAAGTACGTAGACGGTAAAACCCTGTACCAACCCGTCTGGCCAGCGTGGCAACAATAGGCCAAAGCCTTCCATCAATGGGAGAGGCCATTGTCCAGCTGTGGACTGCGATAGACTGATAGACCCGACCGCATCCAAAGTTCTCAGAGTCCAGGGTCCGCTTAGTTAGCATGGTAAAAACAGCGAAATGTGGCATAGGGTCTAAATTAGTTTTTTAAATCGCATGAGGTGGTAGGCAATCACACGACCCACCTGTTTAGAAGAGGCAATTCAGAAACCTTTTTTTTTGACTTTACGCTGACTGGATTCCGGCCCGAACAAAATCGCACCTTAGACTTATAGCTAATATTATATTACATTCAATAATCCGTAATAGTATGAAACCGCAGTAGAACACGACAAATCGTCAGCGTGCCGCTTGCAATGCCAGGATAAATACCTACCATAGCCGCGAATGACCGCTTTTATAATTACACAATTAGGCGGTTTTATACGAGCTGTCAAATGTTCATACGTACTCGTAGCGATTCCTATACTAACTAAAAATTAGTAGCGGTACGCTACAGTAGACAGAGGTGTATTTACAGAAAATTAGTGATAGGTTTATTGTGATAGCTGCGCATTCCGACTTGGTCAGGTTAGGTTAGAAGGCTAATGCGGGAGCGGAGCGGAACGTAGCTCCCGCATTAAGCCTTCGTAGTTATTTTATTAAGTACCATGCAGAAATAAGTCCTGTTTCTTACTGTTTAATTAAATGGCTAGATGAGTAGTTCAACATCATCGATCCAAGCTATTTGCCTAGCCGTTTATTAAATGGCTGAACACCATTCAGGCCGTTAATTCTCCAGCACCGTTCAATATAGAGCCTAGGCAGTTAATTGGACGGCTGATTAAGCTAGTTGACGGCGACATATACAACAACAATCATATTGACCACGGCTGGTGTAACCTGCACCCTAATTCTGCTGGCTACCCACTGTCAAAACACAGACTCTGCATTCAGTGCATGATGTATTATAAACTTTAGATACGTCATGCATAAACATAAACGATTTCAAAAATAGCGCAAACATCAAAAATGAACATCTTACGCTACTTACTAATAATACGTCACGTAATTTATATGGACTATATCATTAATAAGATTAAAAGACATATTTTTTCCGTCCCGCATTGTCGCTTCGCTGATTGGCGCATAATATGATGAGCAAAGTCATATTTTTTTGTAGCCATTTTAGATTTTATTCGTATGCAATTAAAGTCTAAAATTGAATGGCATTTTGTAGACGGAATATGAAAATGTATTAAAGTGTTTTTTATTTCATTTTGGATTTAAAATGTGGAAAAATAAAGTACAAAATTAAATGGCATTTTTTGCAGAAGCTGTGTGGTTATGGTTTAGTAGAATCGAGGGCCTGATTACGTGCGTCCGCTAATAGAATACAAGTAATATGCGTGTTTGTGTATGTGTGCTTTATTCCGGCTGTGGTAATAATAAAGCTCTGGTAAACATAAGGTTAATATTGTGTTACTTAATACGCCGCCATACGTCCCCGCCACGTCACTTCTCTTCTTTAGAATCGAGAGCCCGGTTAGTTGTATCCGCCAATAGAATACAAGTATATGTGTGTTTGTGTTTGTGTATTATATTCCGGCTGTGGTAATGTCTTTGGAAATTACCGCAAGCGGAAAATAGTGAACATTAAATTTATCAGCATTTTATTTGACCAGCTCATATTTTATTATAATCGAAATATAAAGTCGGTAATAATAAAACATGTGCCGACGTTGCTATCAGCTAGTATTAAAATGAACTTAGCTAGTTTTATTCTCGAATCATTTTGTGTTTTGGTAAGAAAATATTTTTGTCAATTATTTTATAAATTATAAAATATCTGGTCCCTTCTTTACTTTTGACAAATAATGCCTTAAAAATCTGAAAGAAAGAAGGAGAAGAAAGAAAGTAGTCAATTAAACTCACAGACAACTCAGTCCGTGGGTTCAGTTGACCACTGCCAGTTTTTTTAGAAGTTGACTCGACCTATGACGTACTTAGCCTACTATCCGAATAGTGAGGCAGGCGGCGGTATAAAATGATTAGGTACTTGACTATTTTCATATTTTAGTGTTGCATAGTAAGATTAGTCGTGCTAAAGGCTTTTACTATTTTTGTTTTCTTACAGATAATCGTAATCAGTCTTCAATGTGATTGTAAAGGAGTTGTACAGAAGATAAGTGGACTGAGTAAAGATGCGCGAAAAGGTTGATTAATTTAATAATTTAATTTATTCCCAGTTGTAATATGTAGGTACTGGGCGAGTGAGAGCAACTGCTACAAAATGGCGGATAACCAATAATTTTCATTTTTACACAAAACAAAAAGGCCGTGTTACGTAGATTTGAGGGAATAGTACATAAGCGACCCATTCTCGTCCCATGAAATGAACCCACGATTGCCCGAAAATATAAGAACAAATTTTTGGTTTGATGCATTATATGTTTGATTTTTTAATACAGAGATATAAAAGAAATTGAACGAGATAGAAGTAGATTAGTTGACACTTCTGGAAGTAATATTCGTCTAAAATTGACGTACTTTGGCTTTGGACTGTTTAGTGGTCTGTCAGTCATATCGGACTGACACCTTGATATAACTGACTTAATTTTTTTCAATGAAATTCATAAACTTAGTTTGCTAACTATTTAAATCGATTAAGATAGTAAAATCAATATTTAAAAATGACTGTAGTTCCGATAGTTCTTACGAGTATCGGTATAGATGGCACCCACCATCGCGTCGCCAAGACTTGCGCCCCTGCGGGGGAAACTCGATGGCTTAGTGGTCAGAGCACTCTGCCTTTGAGGGAACGATCATGGGTTCAGATACCGCCTGAGTTAATTAAATTTTTCTTATCTTAAACGACCTAATTTTTTGCCTGAATTGACGGTGTAGAATAAAAAAATAACAATAATTATTACTTCGCTGTTCCCCGCGGTACCAAATGCTTGATTGAGATTTTGATAAAGTATCCACAAACCATGTTTGATATAAAAATAAATCTAAGTACATATCTTGTCTTGACTAAAGAAAGAAGTCCTATGTATTTTTAAACGATTTTATTTAGTTTGACCTGCTTGTGAGGTCACATTTAGTAATTATCCGGGTCCATACAGAAAGGGTTGCCACGCGAGGCCTACCATTTTTTTGTCATTGCAATGTTATCCACTTCCTGTTGACTGATTGATCTAATATTTGGTACACACCTTTAGTTGTAATGACAATACAATTTCATTAGATAAAACAGTTTTTTTTGTATTACTCGATGAAAATTCTTAGGTATAACTTTTAAGTCGAAGACCCATATTTGTAGATTATGGCCCTCGATTAACAAGTAAGTTCTTGAGCATATTTATCACGAAAATGGGTAATAATTTTGGATGTCGAAAATATACACATAACATATATGTGTATAGCCCGCGGTGACAAATCTTAGCATATATTCTTTCTGCAGTTCTAATCCGTCTTTGAATCAAATTTCATCTAGATCTGTTCAGTGGTTTAGGCATGAAAACTGACAGAAAAACTGACAGAGATATTTTCGCATTTATAATATTAGTACATAATATGTGACTCCATATTATCCATACCTTTTCTTTATCCTATTTTAAGTAAGTGATATGTTTTCTCTTTGTAGGTATCGAAGATAAAGCTGTATATAGAAGCCCAAAGCGTGAGTGCCTCTTCGAAGACTCAGCATCAGAGCATCAACCATATTTTCTTAAACTCAAATTTAAAAATTTGACTTGCATCCGCGTGATCACTTGAACTCGTTCCCGTAGCCCATGGGAATCTATTCCCGGGATAAAAACGACTATAATTTTTTCCTGTAACAAATTTCAGCCAGATCTGTTCAGTCGCTAGAGCGTCTAATTGAATAATAATCATCCAAACATCTTCAGACAAACTTTATATATATTGTATTATTTATTTATTAATATATATATTATATATATTAGTAGGATACAGCAATTTAAATATTTCTTCATTTGGTGAAATAAACCAGATAAACAGATATCCAACAGAATTTATCAAAAACTATTGTTTAGTACCTACCTATTATTGAATTCATTTTTCACTTAGTTTAAACCTATTATTATTTTTTCTAGTTCTTGCCGTCCCAACACTAAACAACCGGAGTCAAGAATTATTGCCAATGCTCCATGCTAATGAGTCCCGTCGTTTAAAAAAGCAAAAGAAAGTGAACATATATATAATAGATGGAAAACCACCCAAGATAATAGACTACTACGACTCTAGTGATTCTGATTATCATCGTACCACGCGTAGAAAGAGACGAACCCGGTCCAAAAAAACACGTACTACCAAGTCTAAAAGAACACGTACTACCAGGTCCAAAAGAACACGTACTACCAAGTCCAAAAGAACACGTACTACCAGGTCCAGAAGAACACAACCTACTAAGTCCGGAAAGCCACGTCCTAACGAGCCCGGAGAGGCACGTCCCATTGACTCCGAAAAGTCACACCCTAACCAGAACGAATACAAAACCACCAGAAGGTATCCGTTTAAAATAGTGCAAATATTTACCAAGAAACCACCGAAAAAGCAACAAGACAATAAAAACAGTAACAATTTGGATAACAAAGACAATGTTTTGGATGGAACCTTTTATGAAACTAGTTCAAGCTATCCTCAAACTCCAGCAGATTTTCACCGCCCCGTTTTTCCTGATACTTCAGAAAGAAATGAAGACAATTACCCCAAACCTCCGTCGAATATTGACAACCCCACTTCTCCAGATAGTTCAGAAAGAAATGAATTTAATTATCCCAAACCGCCGTCAAATATTGACAATCCCACTTTTCCAGATAGTTCAGAAAGAAATGAATTTAATTATCCCAAACCGCCTTCAAATATTGACAACCCCACTTTTCCAGATAGTTCAGAAAGAAATGAATTTAATTATCCTAAACCGCCGTCAAATATTGACAACCCCACTTTTACAGATAGTTCAGAAAGAAATGAATTTAATTATCCCAAACCTCCGTCAAATATTGACAACCCCACTTTTCCAGATAGTTCAGAAAGAAATGAATTTAATTATCCCAAACCTCCGTCAAATATTGACAACCCCACTTTTCCAGATAGTACTGAAAGAAATGAATTTAATTATCCCAAACCTCCGGCAAATATTGACAACCCTGGTTTTCCAGACAGTTCAGAAAGAAATGAATTTAATTATCCAAAACCTCCACCAAAAACTGACGACCCTGCCCTTCCAGATACTTCAGAAATAAATGCTAACAAATATCCTAAGCCTCCGGAATATGATAACGACCCCGGTTTTGTACATACTTCAGAAAGAAATGAAAATAATAAAATTTATGGAAACCCTGAAGATAATGAAATTGATGGTGAAATCAATGACAATAATAGAAACAAAGAAAATTATGAAAACCGTGAAATTAACCAAAACAATCGCATCGATGGAAACAGTGTTGCACATGACAATGAAATTGCAACAAACAAATATGACATTGACCCCAATAAACATAAAAATGATGACAGGACACCTGACTATACTCAACAATGGACAACTGAGGGTTATCCATCAAGCATAATTGATGAAACGACGAAGACCGGAAAACCCTTTACTCTTTATGACGATAAAGCCGATTCAGATTCAGATGAGGTGCGGTCTTATCACGAACAGTTAAAAGAGGCCAACTCCAGAAATTGGTTTGTGACGCCGCTTATGGCTGGGAAGAAATTGAAACTTCTGAACTATGTGAACGGTACAAACTTCAGTACTAAGAAATTACCTTCGACCAGATGTAGTACCGACAAGGCGCTGCCTAAACGTAAGCTCATTTCTGTATTCATAGGTGCCATTTTTACGACAGTCGGTGTCGCGGTATTGAATACCATTGCTACGCAGGGAACGCGGGATAGTATTTGTTTGCATGAATATGGCTATTTGCATTGGTCTGGTGGTCATGTTTCAGGGAGCACGTTCAGCTGTCCGTCCTGTTTGTCATACGAAGATCTGTAGCAGTCGTTATGGGTAGTTGGAGCCCTCAAAAGTCCAACTGTGGGGGTGAAATGGCAGTCGCTTCACGGGAAATATCGAAGTATAGCTAAACCCGCGGTTAGACTGGAAATAGCGAACTCCAGACTCTGGGGTGAAAGCTTTGGATCCGATTGGGTTTAGCGCTAGGATGTAGAAGAAGAGTAGGTATCATTTTTTGTTTGTGCGGAAATCCCTACCGGTACCACCCCCGTCAGCCATTAGGAGTAGTAATGTCAGGCTCGAACTGACTTAAACTACACATTGTCTTATGTATTCAGATGAAGGGCTGTTTCGAGACGGCTCCCTCGAGTGAAGGAAGTTTAATATTCTCATCGCTCCCCGTCAAGGGACCCTTTCCTTGACGGGGAGCGATGAGGGGGGGAAACTTACATTATCTGAATTATTGTGCACTCTGCAAGTCAGAGAGACCAGTGTGCCTCCGACCAACCTCCAAATCAAATGAAATGACAAACACGATCCCAATTTCAACAAGAAAAGGACCAATTCTCGCGATAATAATTAAGATGTAATAAAATACCGTTTTTGACATTTGGGAGTACAAGGTACCGCCCTATACCTTAGTAAAATCAGGCCATGACATAATAATATTAATAACTGTTATAGTATACGCGAGTATCTTACTATTAAATAATGATAGAAAATGTAATAAATAAAATGTTTTAATCTAAGTAAGATCACTTTTTCTTTCAGTTGATCCACATTTTGATCCCTGTAAGTATATTTTTATTTCCTTTCTATACTGTTATGGTATCAAACAAGGTATTAGGTACAATATTCATTCATAGAATGGAAGATGATGCCGCAATTTTCCACTACCCCGATTCTGCTAATTTTAACATAAGTATGGTGCATAAGTACTCTTCAGGGGTCTAAATACGTAATGATGACAAGAAAAATGATGATGCTGGTATCGGCGGCCAACGCACGAGGGGGTCAAGGGGCCTTCGTATCAGACGACCTCACAGTTTCCATCTCATCTCTCACTGGAGAGTTTTTGTACTGTCAGTGGGAAGACCAAAGGCTATTCCTGCTTTGTCTTCTACACTGACGGCACAGAAACTCTCTGTTTTTACAGGATCGGCAGCACGAGTGTGACTCCCCTGGTGTTGCATACGTCAGGGGGGCCCGAGTGCTTGTCTACCAACCAGGTGATTTGGTGATAGGGTCAATTTTTATGGTCGGACGTGTAATGTTTCTTTTTCTAGACGGTATGTACCAGTAAAGGATTTGATTATTGGAAGCTTGAATGAAGGCCAAAATTATTATTATTAATTATTGTAAAAATTAAGCAGATTATTTGATAATTTTAGCAAGTGGTAAGTGTTATTATAAGCTATTTAATATTTTTCGTTTAACCAGTGACTCAAAACACACGACAAAACACATATGTATACAACATACATATGTGTTTTTACACGTTTAGCCAGTAACAAAAAATGTTGAGCATTGACAAATTTAAAAAGCCCCTATATTAAATATCTTTTTGCACTCCAACACCAGATCTGTATCGACCTCGTGGCGAAGAGTCCCTATCACTTCATTTTTACCAGCCTCACAATGGGTCGCATGGTGCATGAGAAATTAGATCGAGATAAGGTTATTTTCACTGGCTTTCCTTTTGAAAATTTTCACACACGTTTCTTGGGTGTCTCTTGAGGATAGCATGGGGTGCTTCGTCGGTGCACGAGCTCAAATTCATCAAGCAGAGATTATTATAAAACAATCCACTCGCGCTAGGGCCTTGTTTGTCTTGCAATTTAGGGCCATGACACTTAATATGTGTCTAGAGTATGTCATGGTAAGATCTTATCAGCACTTTGCTGCTGTGCAGTTCTCTAATCATATAGCTTCGAGCACAGCGGTGCAACAGCCTTGATAGGTAGTGGCATTGGTGGATCTTCAGTGACGTCACGCAGCCCGACCAATCACAATTGTTCTCGACGCTGCATGCTTAGAGAATTGTACGGCTGGTGAAGATTGATCTGAAACTGACTGTGCCAGTCTTTTTTATAAGTAGTGGACGTGTTTAAAATTACTATTTTTATTTTTAGGTGAAATACGTGATGATAATTTCTCACCTACGGTTCTACATAGTATGTACTACCTTTAAATATTATTTTTTCTTTACACTATAAAGGTGGCACACAAAGCGCCCTGTTCTTTTGGTTGCTAGCTGTTGGTATCGGTCACAGTGACCTAATCTGTGGGATTACCACTTATCACTTCAGGTATTTAAAGATGTGACGGCCTACCCCTTTGAGGATTTATGTATGTATGTATGTATGTACAATCAAATTTTATGTATGGTAATGTGCCAAGCAGGTGTTTAGTAACCACGTATGTTCCACCGTCCTAACAATTCTCGTAATGAAAAGATCTTTTAAATTTAGTCCCAGTCTTACCTCAATTTTTGTCATTATTTACGACAATTTGCAAAGAAAGAACAATGATATCAATCATTTTTGACATTTGGGAGATTAAGAATAGACTTGGAATGAATTTATATTAGATTGCTATGACGTGAAATCGTCCTTTTGGTTACAGTTTTTTAACGTTCTTCTTCTCGTCAATGCCGGTCGCAGCTTTCACCTCGGAGTCCGGTGTATACTTTTTCCATCCTAACTGCGGATTTGGCTGAACTTCGATGTTTTCCGTGATGCGACTGCCACCTGACCTCTGCAACCGATTGGCGATATCAAAGTATTGCAGTTAGACCAGTTGTTCGACTTTTTAGTTACAACTATTCGTACTGCCATAGTTGTTCGTGTGACCACCGTGTTCTCCGAGATATAGAAATAGGTATTGGTATTCATGTTACAAATATTTGCCCTGCCCCCGTAGACAAGTGACAATTCGTTGGCAGGTGTATGAATGGGGAACACGTACTTAGTTCAAGACTGTTATAAATATCGTTCAACGAATAGCAAATTTTCTAGGGTAGCTGAGCTGGAATTGAAACCGTACCTCCTGCGTAAACGGAGCGTCAGCTACCCCTACGCCACAGAGGCTGTAAGTTTTATATGTTATTAATCATAAATCTGCTTTACAGAAAGTGCCGAAGTGAAGCAGAAAAGAACATACTCGTATGTGCCTCCGGAGCCTCCACGGATCCCTAAACATTACATTGATGACGAGAAATAGATTGTATGAATTACTGTGTTTTATTTATTTGGTTATCCGTGTGACACAAGTATTACTACCCCATCTCATCCGTGGGGTGTCGCAAGAGGTGACTAATGGAACAATACGCAGGTGATATCACTGTGAGGGAAGGACTCTCGAAAACTCGAAATAAAATCATGTACCAATCCGTCTGGCCTGCGTGGAGACAGTAGGTCTAAACCTCCCACCCATTATTGGGATACACTAATTGATTGATTTATTTCGTTTACTACTTTTTTTATTCACGGATACCCCCCTCTTCGGAGCCGAAGGGGGAGGTTATGTCGGACTCGAAGCGACTAAACCGCACGCCGTCTGTGGGTCGATGTGCTAGGCCGAGGGTGAGGTTGTCTCGTGACATATCCCTCGCACCCCGGCTGACCTAGTTCCGTTTACTACTAGTATTCTACCTAACCTCTCTAGTTTAGGTGAATAACTTGAACCAGGATACAAACCCACTGCCTTTAGATCGTTAGGCCGAATCCTTAACTACCGCTACTGATGCTTTACAAACCGACATTATTGCAAGATGCGTATGAGGTTGCACTAAGAAGAATTATCTCTCGGGTTTGGGAGATCAGATGGCAGTTTCCATAAAAGCCGTAAGCCGTAAGTATTATAAGCCTGCAGCGCGTTGCAGTCTATATTAAGATGTGTCGTAATTGAATTAGGCTGACATTTTTTTTAACTTTTTTTATTAATATTCCCTCTAACTGAAGGGAAGGCTAAGCTAAATTGCTTGTGTTAGGAGTGGGTTCACATCGGTACCGTAATGGCCAGGACTGGAACCCGGGGCCTTTAGTATTGTATACACCGTAAGACTGATTTCTTAACCACTAAGCTATCAATGATATTACTACTTAAAATTGCTCGAGAATTTTGTACTCTGATATAAAACGACTAAGTTAGCGATATCTAACGTTAGCTAACCGAGTACAACAACGTGCAACAACATTTCGCGGAATGTAAGAGCGTTTTCACACTCATTCGATATCCGATGTCGGTGTCGGACGCCGATAGCCGACATCCGATAGCCGACACCTTATGCTGTTTTCACATTTATCCGATAAAATCGGCCCGATACGGCCATTTGCTTGAAAGCACAGACGAGTTAGGAATGTTAGGAGTGAAAAAAAAAGAAAAATACAGTGCAAGCAATTTTCGTCCTTATTGACATGACATGGTATCTAGTTTTTTTCTTATATTCGTGATCATCGTCATCAATTAACACAAAACGACATGTAGCTTACAAAATGTCCTTAAGGTCGAAAATTCGCTGTTTTAGTCTCTTTGTGTTCCGATATCGGGCAAAACAGTGGTGTTGGTTCCAATAACCGATATCGGGCCGGGCAACGTGAAAGAGAGATACATATCTCATATATCTGACTTCCTCCGATATCGGCTGTCGGATATCGGATGAGAGTGAAAACGCTCTTAGGGTCTTTTAGCTTTATCCGGAGCTATTAAAACATCTAAGGATTCCGTTAAAATCCTGACGATCCAAACATTCAGTCAAATAACAGACATAGCTCGCAGAATAAGCTATCTGAAATGGCAGGGGGTTGGCCAAATCTGTCGAAGGACCAATAATCGTTGGAGCATACGAGTCCTAGAGTGGAGATAGCTAAAAAGGCAAACGAAAAGAATATTTTCCGTGGCGCAACTGTCATTTAGCCTCCACAACCTGTTGGCGATATCGCAGTTCAGCCTTTTAATGCAGGTAAATATTTATATGTTAAATTTGAAATGAAAATGCTCAGTTATTATAGCTTACATTTATTTTTATAAAAAAAATAAGGTACAAAAGGACATTTAATATTTTTATCCATAAAATTTATCAAATTCACTCCTCTATCCTACACAATAAATATTGAAAAAATACGGCAGTGTAAATGAGTATTATACATTTAAATTATTACAGATAATTTTGTTACTGTATGTTTTTACATCACAATAAGGATTCTAGCTTGTATGGTAGTTGGCATACAATAAGTATAAACTATTTTATATTAAGAGTTTAGAAATATGATAACTTAGTTACTTCTTCTAGTAAGGCCATCTTCTGCCTGGTTCGCTGACCTAGGGCCTAATTTTGCTAATGTATACAGATTCGATTTCAACTCGATTGGCTGTCAAAGTCAAATTAGAAGTCAAACACGATTATGATTTCTCGTAACTTAGAACCAATTCTCGTGTTAATCATTCATTAAGTTTGCCCCGATCCAATATTAAAACGGTCAAAATACTACTATTCTTAAAAAAAAATGGATTGCTTAAATATATACAAAATCAGTTTTTGATATTTGAGAGTATGAAGTGAAACCGAACTGAATTTTAACCTTCATTTAAATTAGCAGTTTTGACCTTCTGAAGGGCTAATCCTCCTATAAAAACCTGTTCAAAACTTCAAAGTTCAGTCTCGTTCTGATCTATAATCTTCAAAATGTCAAAAACGTTATTCACTTAAATATTCGTGCACTTTTGAGTAGTAATTTCATTGGTGGCTTAGTGGTTAATAAAAAAATATTGATATGTTGATCGTTTTTGACATTTGGAAGTTCGTGATAAGATCAAGACAGAATTTCATTATTATGTATCTTTGAATATGTATCTTATATCAGATATAATGGAATAACCTTGTTTTGAACTCAACAAAAAAATGGTGTAATTAATTTCAGTCGAGTATGAACAATCGACTGAAGAATTATGAGAAGTAAGTTATTAGTTATCTCACAGAATCCTATCTTGTATTATTTCTAAGATGTTGTCAAAATAAGTTATTATTACATAGTGTGTTAGAAATAAGGCGAAAATAGTAGTTTTCTGAAGTTAAGTTTCAGAATTATCTATCTAGCGTGTTACATTTACTAATGTAAAATATACTTTATAACAATTGGTAACTATATTCGGTAACTATTCACTAGGGTACTAACTTATTCTATAGTAGGTTATATTAAAAACAAAGCACTTTTAGGAACTCCATAGTATATAAATTTTTATTCGATTCTCTAATGGTTTTAAAAGATGTCGGTAGGCATGCCGTTATTGTACTCATACTCATAAGTCTCGAATGAAAGCTTATATACTTTGAAATATATTTACAAATAACAAACTAGTACATTACAATTATTTCTTATTAAAATTTCACGATATTTTGTCTCATTTTTAATTCAAAACAACAGTTTAACTTTTGTGTTCCCGCGCATTCGTCTGTCCTGTCACACTGACGCTAATGACAGTCATGACACTAGGTCTTCCTTTTTTTAATGGAATGCGCTGACGTTTGGTTCTGTATCGTTTTTTTTTTTTTTTTTTTTTACGTGCGGGAAATCCCCACGGATACCCGCCCCTCCGGAGCCGGAGGGGTGGGTTATGTCGGACTCGAACCGACTAAACCGCACGCCGTCTGTGGGTCGTGGTGCTAGGCCGGAGGTGAGGTTGTCTTGCGACATATCCCTCGCACAGGTTCTGTATCGTTAGTGAACTTTAAATTGATACTGGGCGAGTATTTCTTTTGTTCTTTTTTATGTTATCCTTTATTTAATTCGAATTACAAGTGGAACCCTGAGTGTAGGTTAATTGGCTGGTCATGTCCATCACGAGATCTACCGAGCACATACTGTACGTGAGTAAGTAGGTATATATTTTTTAACACTATTTACCGCTGATATTCATCCTGCGACAAATAGTGAAACAAATTAATTCTGTAACACAATCGATATGTAAATTATTATGCAAAATCAACTAAAATATCGAGTAATGTTAGTAAGAAGTGTATTTCAGTTCACTGTCAAGTTGCATCGTTGTAAGGGCTGTGCTGTCTAGTACTGGTAGCCTCCTCCCTGACTGGGGGGGACGTAAGCCTGGCCGCCGCCACTGCCGCCGTTGCTAGGACCGCCACTGGGGTATCCACCGCTGCCACTGTTGCTGGGACCGCCACTGGGGTATCCGCTGGGACCGCCGCTGGGGTATCCGCCTGCTGGTGGGTCAGGGTAACGCGCCTCACCCTCGTAGGTTACCTGGTTTAAACATATTGGTTAGAATCTAAAGTTGGGTGCCTACCTAATATATTTTTGTAGGTTTATTCCCAAAGAGTGAAAATCTTGTGAATCGTGATTTTAATAAATAGTTATTTCTGTTGCCGCTATAACAATAAATACTTAAAGTTGATAACGGTACGAAAATCAGTCTGTGGTATAACTTGACTTCATTAATAAAGGTATCTTAAAAGTAAGGTCGTACAGGCACAAACTTTAGGGGTCGAACAGGCACATAACCTAAAACAGGTACTCACCTCAGCATTGAAACCGTTCTTCCAGTCCGCGGTGTACTTGACGATTTGCGTGCGGCCGTCGGGTAGAGCCACTCTGTACTCGCCCTTAGTGACGTCACCGTCGGAGATGGCGTTGTGACTGTAGTTGTTATCGTCCTCGTTCACCTGTGTCACAAATATAGCATTGGTATTATTACCTACATCCGTGCGCTGACGGAGAAAGGGCAAGAAAAATAAGCAGGTGATATCACTGGCGGAAAAATAAGCAGATGATATCACTGCGAGAGAAGAAAAACTCGACATAACTCGACAGGGTTGGCTGATTCGATCGCAGGCCAGCGTGAAAACAGAAGGCTAAAGCCTGACATTGGGAGAGGCCTATGCCCAGCAGTGGAATGCGATGAGCTAATTGAATGAATGAATGAAACGCTTGATACTAAATGATAATATATACTCTTTGCTATATAAATTTATGCGAATATATCGCTCATGTAAATAAAACCACTTTTAACTGGGACTCTATCTTGATTTATTTGGTGTTATTTACACTAAATCAGAATTTTCGGCTACTTATCAGCAGATATGGTCGTGGCGTGACTAAAGATGGTACCTAGTCGTCAGATAGCTTGAAGTGTGAGTTATGTCAAAGTATGTATTTATTTCAAACGCTCGAGTTGAATTGTTCAAAGTTTTATATCAATTAGCGATATCCGTTTTCTAAAGGGATTATTCCCAGTAGTTCTATGAAGCCATTTCCACATGGAACTTTTGCAACCTTACAATATACGATTTTAGTCCTATTTGCTTTTATGCGAATATCACTCATTAAAATAAAACCACATTTTAACGGAGTCTATTGCGATTTATTTGATATTATTAACGATAAACCCTACGTTTCGGCTACACTTCAGTAGCCATGGTCGAAAGGGTATCCAAAACGTCGGGCTTGAAGTATTTTATAAGTTATTATTTTTCATTTTTGCGACTAACCTGATAGGAGAAGTCGAAAGGCATGCCAGGCTCGTGGTGGTGATGATCTTCGTGGCCGTGGTCATGGCTGTGGTCGGTACCATAGTCATATCCTTGGTCGGGCTGAGGAATAAGCGAACAATATTAGTCAGCGTGATTCATTACGATCACTGCGTTAGTGTCGGTAGTGTGATGACGGAGAAAGAATACAAGTACGACTAACGGAAAAGTACGCAGACGATAAAACCCTGTATCAACCCGTCTGGCCAGCGTGGAAACAGCCAAAGAGGCCTATCTCCAGCAGTAGACAGCGAAACACTGATAGACCCGGCCGCATCCAAGGCTCTCAGAGACCAGCCCCTCTAGACAAGTGGCAATTCGCTTGCCAGCGTTTGATGGAATAGAATGACGAATATATGGGATTTGACGTTTATGACATGCGTTAACGACTGTCACAAACGTCAAATCCAATACATTCCTCATTCTATTCCATCAAACGCTGGCAAGCGTATTGCCACTTGTCTAGAGGGGCAGGGCCCGCTGAGTTTGCAACAACAGCGAAATGTAGCATAGGGTCTAAAGCTTTTTAAATCACACAAGGTGGTAATCTAGCACACGACCCACCTATTTAGAAGGGGTAGCCGTTACATATAATGTATACAACATCAATCATATTGACCACGGCTGGTGTAACCTGGACCTTAATTTTGCTAGCTATCACCCACTGTTATGCTACAGACACTGCATACAATGATGAATGATTTTTATATATTTGACATTTAAATACTTATCATCCTCTGACATACACAATTACATTTTAGATTTATTAATTTCGTTGTTATATTCTAATTTTGTTCGATAAAATAAAAATGTTAATGGTACATTGACTATGTAAAAATGAAAAAATATTTTCGTATGCCGTCAGGCGGAACATGCAAGACCATATTATATAATGTAATACCTATCTATGTTAAATGAAATCAAATTGATTATTGATAAATGACTGTTGTATTACAAACTTTTGATGTCGTCATGCAGGAACATAAACGTCTTCAAAAATGGCGCAAACATCTAAAATGAAATACTTACTAATAATACGTCAATATTATTTAGTTATAAGAATTATATTTTTTTTTATATCATTAATATTTCGTTATTAAAGATTAAAAACTTTTTTTTATACTTTGCATAAAATGATGTAAGTCATAATTTCTTGTCGCCAGTTTAGAGTCCGGACAACGCATCTACAGTTAATTTTATACTTCAATTGTATGCATTTAAAGTCTAAAATTAAATGGCATTTTGTAGAGTGAATGAGAAAAATGTATTGATGTCTTTGTTATTTCATTTTGGAATTTAAGTAGGTATGTAAGTACAAAAGTAAATGTAATTTTTTGTAGTGTCTGTGGTATGACAGTGGGTTTGCTGTAGCAGAATCAAGGGGCCCGGTTACGTGTGTCAACCAACAGAATACAAGTAGTATATGTGTTTGTGTTTGTGTGCTATATTCCGGCTGTGGTAATGTCTTTGGAAATTACCACAGGCGGAAAATAGTAAACGTTAAATTTATCAGCATTTTATTTGACCAGCTCATATTTTATTATAATCGAAATATAAAGTCGGCAACAATAAAACATGTGCCGATGATGCTATCAGCTAGTATTAAAATGAACTTGGCTAGTTTTATTCTTGAATCATTTTGTGTTTTGGTAAGAAAATCTTTTTTTTAGTTATTTTATAAATTATAAAATATCATTCTGGTCCCTTCTTTAAAAATGACAAATAATGTCCTAAATTATCCAAAAAAAAGAGTCTGAAGGAATGAAGAAGAAGAAAAAAGTGGTCAACTCACAGTCAACTCAGTCCGTGGGTTCAGTTGACTACTGACAGTTTTTTAGTGGTTGACTCGACCCATGACGTACTTAGCTCACTATCCGAATAGTGAGGTAGGCGGCGGTATAAAATGATTAGGTACTTAACTATTTTAATATTTTTGTCTTGCATAGTAAGATAAGGTATCTAAATTTTGGTCGTGCTTTACTATTTTTGTTTTCTTACAGATAATCGTAATCAGTCTTCAATGTGATTGTGAAGGAGTTGTACAGAAGTTAAGTGGACTGAGTAAAGATGCGCGAAAAGGTTGATTAATTTAATAATTTAATTTAATCCCAGTTGTATTATGTAGGTACTAGGCGAGTGAGAGCAACTGCTACAAAATGAAGGATAATCCTTATGTTTTCATTTTTACACAAAACAAAATAGTCAGTATTAGGTTGATTTGAAGTAACAGTATATAAGCGACCCGTTCACGTCCCAAGAATGGAACATACGACTGCACAAACACATAACAACAAAAATTTTATATGATGCCCTTGCATTTTTTTAAATTAGTTATTTAATACAGAGTTATCAAAGAAATTGAACGAGATAGGAGTAGGTCAGTTGACACTTCTGAAAGCGGAGATATAATTTTCATCTAAAATTGACTGTTTACAGTACAGCGGTCTGTCAGTCATATCGGCCTAACACCTTGATATAAGTGACTTAAATTTTCTTGAATGAAATTCTAAAACATTTAATATGCTAACTGTTCAAATCGATTAAGATAGGAAGTCAATGTTTAAAAATGATTGTTAAGTCATTCATTGGTTCCGACAGTTCATAGGAGTGTCGGTAGATGGTTCTACCGTCGGCGCACTAAGAAAGATATATTGAAAAAATTTGGAACGCTTCAGGCGTGACTCGGAGGCTCAGTGGTCAGAGCATTCTGCCCTTGAAGGAACGATCATGTGTTCAAATACCGCCTGAGCTGATTAAATTTTTCTTATCTCAAACGACTTCATTTTTGCCTAAATTGACTGCAGAGTAAAAAAAATCCTCTAATTACTTCATTGTTACCTGCGGTACCAAACGCTTGATGGATATTCTGATAAAGTATCCACAAGCCATATTCGATATAAAAATAAATCTAAGTACATATCTTGTCTTGACAAGAACTAATACAATTTTATTTTTCAAAATGTGTCACATAAATATTAACATTTATAACATAAGGTCCTATGTATTTTTAAACGGTTTTATTTAGTTCGACCTGCTTGTTAGGTCACATTTAGTCATTAGCCGGGTCCACACAAATATCTAAAATGACATATATATAAATTAATTTTCGTTCTTTTTTGCCATTGCAATTTTATCCCTTTAAGTTTGACTGATTGATCTAATATTTGGTACACATCTTTAGTTCGGATGACAATACTATGAAGACCCATAGTCGTAAACTATGGCGCTCCGTTAAAAAGTAAGTTCTTGAGCATAGGTTTATCACGAATATGGGTAATAATTTTGTATTACGAAAATATATATTATATCTATAGCCCGCGGCTGCGTTCTCGTGAATATTGGATATTACGACAAAACTTAGCATATGTTCTTTCTGCAGTTCTAATCCATCTTTTAATCAAATTTCATCAAGATCTGTTCAGCGGTTTAGGCATGAAAACTGACAGAAAATCTGACAGAGATATTTTCGCATTTATGATATTAGTATATATACCTATGTGATCCCATATTAACCATATCTTTTCTTTATCCTATTTTAAGTAAGTGATATTTTTTCTCTTTATAGGTATCGAAGATAAAGCTGTGTATAGAAGCCCAAAGCGTGAGTGCCTCTTCGAAGACTCAGCATCAGAGCATCAACCATATTTTCTTAAACTCTAATTTAAACATTTGACTTGCATCCGCGTGATCACTTGAACTCGTTCCCGTAGCCCATGGGAATCTACTCCCGGGATAAAAACGACTATAATTTATTCCTGTAACAAATTTCAGCCAGATCTGTTCAGCCGCTAGAGCGTCTAATTGACTAATAATCATCCAAACATCTTCAGACAAACTTTCACATTTTTTATAATATTAGTAGGAAAGGTATTTTCACAGCAATTTCAATATTTCTTAATTTGGTGAAATGAACCAGATAAACAGATATCCAACAGAATTTATCAAAACTATTATTTATAATTTTCACTTATTTTAAACCTATTTTTTTTTCTAGTTCTTGCCGTCCCAACACTAAACAACCGGAGTCAAGAATTATTACCAAAGCTCCATGCTAATGAGTCCCTTCGTTCCAAACACCAAAAGAAAGTGAATATATATATAATAGATGGAAATCCACCCAAGATAAAAGATTACGACTCTGATTCTGATTATCATCGTACCACACGTAGAAAGAGACGAACCAAGTCCAAAAAAACACGTACTACCAAGTCCAAAAGAACACGTACTACCAAGTCCAAAAGAACACGTACTACCAGGTCCAAAAGAACACGTACTACTAAGTCCAAAAGAACACGTACTACCAAGTCCAAAAGAACACGTACTACCAGGTCCAGAAGAACACAACCTACTAAGTCCGGAAAGCCACGTCCTAACGAGCCCGAAGAGGCACGTCCCATTGACTCCGAAAAGTCACGCCCTAACCAGAACGAATATAAAACCACCAGAAGGTATCCGTTTAAAATAGTGCAAATATTTACCAAGAAACCACCGAAAAAGCAACAAGACAATAAAAACAGTAACAATTTGGATAACAAAGACAATGTTTTGGATGGAACCTTTTATGAAACTAGTTCAAGTTATCCTCAAACTCCAGCAGATTTTCACCGCCCCATTTTTCCTGATACTTCAGAAAGAAATGAAGACAACTACCCCAAACCTCCGTCGAATATTGACAACCCCACTTCTCCAGATAGTTCAGAAAGAAATGAATTTAATTATCCCAAACCGCCTTCAAATATTGACGACCCCACTTTTCCAGATAGTTCAGAAAGAAATGAATTTAATTATCCCAAACCGCCGTCAAATATTGACAACCCCACTTTTCCAGATAATTCAGAAAGAAATGAATTTAATTATCCCAAACCGCCGTCAAATATTGACAACCCCACTTCTTCAGATAATTCAGAAAGAAATGAATTGAACTATCCCAAACCTCCGGCAAATATTGAGAACCCCGGTTTTTCTGATAGTTCAGAAAGAAATGAATTCAATTATCCCAAACCTCCGGCAAATATTGACAACCCCACTTCTTCAGATAGTTCAAAAAGAAATGAATTGAACTATCCCAAACCTCCGGCAAATTTTGAGAACCCCGGTTTTTCAGATAGTTCAGAAAGAAATGAATTCAATTATCCCAAACCTCCGGCAAATATTGACAACCCCGGTTTTGCAGATAGTTCAGAAAGAAATGAATTAAATTATCCCAAACCGCCGGAATATATTAACGACCCCGGTTTTCTACATACTTCAGAAAGAAATGATAACAAATATCCTAAGCATCCGGAATATGATAACAACCCCGGTTTTCAACATACTTCAGAAAGAAATGAAAATAATAAAATTTATGGAAACCCTGAACATAATGAAATTGATGGTGAAATCAATGACAATAATAGAAACAAAGAAAATTATGAAAACAGTGAAATTAACCAAAATAATCGCATCCATGGAAACAGTGATGTACATGACTATGAATTTACAACAAACAAATATGACATTGACCCCAATAAACATAAAAATGATGACAGGACACTTGACTATACTCAACAATGGACAACTGATGGTTATCCCAATAAACATAAAAATGATGACAGGACACTTGACTATACTCAACAATGGACAACTGATGGTTATCCATCAAGCATAATTGATGAAACGACGAAGACCGGAAAACCCTTTACTCTTTATGACGATAAAGCCGATTCAGATTCAGATGAGGTGCGGTCTTATCACGAACAGTTAAAAGAAGCCAACTCCAGAAGTTGGTTCGCGACACCGTTTATGGCTGCGAAGAAATCGAAACTTCTTAAGTTGAAAATGATTAACACAAACCTCAGTACTAAGAAATTACTGTCGACTAGATGTAGTACCAACAAGGCGCTGCCTAAACGTAAGCTCATTTCTATATTCATAGGTGCCATTTTTACGACAGCCTACGTGGTGTCGCGGTATTGAACACCACTGCTACGCAGGGAACGTGGGATAGTATTTGTATGCATGAATATGGCTATTTGCATTGTTCTGTTCGTATTTCAGAGAGAACGTTCAGCTGTCGGGTCTGGTTGTCATACGAACATATATGGCGTTACATGTAGTTGGAGCCCTAAAAAGTCCAACAAATGGTCCAACTGTGGAGGTGAAAACGGCAGTGGCTTCACGGAAAATATCGAAGTTCAGCTGAACCCGCGGTTAAACTGGAAAAAGCGAATTCTAGACTCCGCGGTGGAAGCTTAAGATGCGATTTGGGTGAGATTTGAACTGACAAAAACGGCACGTCGTTTTTTGTATTCAGATGGCGGGGTGTTTCAAGATATCTCCCTCGAGTGTGGGAAGTATGACATCCTCATCGCTACCCGCTAAAGTGAGGGGGGAGGGGGGGGGGAGCTTATATTCTATCAATTGTGTACTCTGATATTCAGAGAGACATGTGAAGAGCTTCCGAAAAGCCGCCAAATCAAATTATATGTCAAACACGATCCCAATTTCAATGAAAAAGGGTCAATTCTCGCGATAATATTTTTTTAATAATTTTACCTGGATCTGATAAAATACCGATTTGGACATTTGGAAGTGTAAGGTGGATTGGAAACGGTATTTTAACCGCCTTAAAACGAAGTAGTATCAAGCCCTAGATAACATAATAATAATAATTGTTTCACGCGAGTCTATTCCATTTAGTAATAATAGAAAATTTAATAAATAAAATGTTTTAATCTAAGTAAGATCACTTTTCCTTTCAGTTGATCCACATTTTAATCCTTGTAAGTATATTCTAATTCTCTTTCTTTACTGTTATGGTATCAGGCAAGTATTTGGTACAATATTCATTCATAGAATGGGAGATGATGCCCCATTTTTCCACTACTCCGATTCTGCTAATGGAAAATCTTTGAAAATGATTATTAACAACCTCCAACTTGATACAATTGATGTTTTATAAACTTATACATTTTACAGTTTTTTTTAAATATTACTAGCTGTCGGCCGCGGCTCCGCCCGCGTGTGGTTATCGCGAATCGGGGTATGAAAAATAGATGTTGGCCGATTCTCAGACCTACCCGATATGCCCACAAAATTTCATGATAATCGGTCAAGCCGTTTCGGAGGAGTATGGCAACGAAAACTATGACACGAGAATTTTATATATTAGATAGATATACTTTCATAGTTTCACACACTTCCAAGAGAGATTATTTAATTTTAGACTTTACTCATATGAGGTTAAAGTCTAAAGGGACGTGATGACGCTGGTATTAGTGACCAACGCACGAGGGGGTCAAGGGGATTTTGTATACGTACCACCTCACAGTTTCAATCTCATCTCTCACTGGAGTTTTGTTCTGTCAGTGGGAAGACCAAAGGCTATTCCTGCTTTGTCTTCTACACTGACGGCACAGAAGCTCTCTATTTTTACATGGTTGGCAGCCCGAAAGTGATTTCCGTGGTGCACACGTCCATAGGCCACGGTAACCACTTTCCATCATTTGGCCGTGTGCTTGTTTGCCAACAAGAAAAAGAAAAAAATAGCGGGGGAAGAGGGGCATCAAAATAAGGTCGCGCAGGTGATAATTTCAATTTTTATGGTCGTACGGGTAATTTTTCGTTTTCTAGACGGTTTGTGCCAGTAAAGCCTTCGATTATTGGAAGTTTGTACGAAGGCAAAAATTATTATTATTAATTATTGTAATAATTAAGCAAATTTCTTGATGATTTTAGCAAGTGGTAAGTGTTATTATAAGTTATTTCAATATTTTTCGTATGTGTACCCGTGTAGTCAATAACAAAAAATGTTGAACATTGACAAATTTAAGAAGACCCTACATTAAATATCTTTTTGAGATCCGACACGAGTGGGATCGACAAGTGGCGAGGAGTTCCTTTAGCTCCATTTCTGCCGGCCTCCCAATGGGTCGCATGGTACATGAAAAATTAGATTGAGATAAGAATTTTTTCACTGGCTTTTCTTATAAAAATAATCAATCTTCGCTACTGGTATCGCCCATCTTTCTAATAGAGATAGATACTTCTGCAAAGTCACTACTGCTGCTGTCTTCACAAAACAGCTTATAACTTGTCTTTGTCTTCAGCAAAATATTTATTTAATATGGACATTTAAAGCATTTTTAAGTACCGAATTGAAGAGAAAAAATTGAATCGGTCGGCACTTTGCTCCTTTGAAACACAGCGCTGCTACAGCCTTGATAGGTAGTGTCATTGGTGGATCTTCAGTGACGTCACGCAGCCCGACCAATCACAATTGTTCCCGTCGCTGCATGCTTAGAGAATTGTACGGCTGGTCAAGGTTGATCTGATACTGACTGTGCCAGTCCTTTTTTACAAGTACTGGACGTGTTTAAAATTACTATTTTTATTTTTAGGTGAAATACGTGATGATAATTTCTCACCTACGGTTTTACATAGTATGTACTACCTTTAAATATATTTTTTTCTTTATACTGTAAAGGCAGCAAAAAAAGTACAGAGCCCACGTGTTGGTATCAATCCCTGTAACCTAATCTGTGGAATTATCACTCATCACTTCAGGTATTTAAAAACGTGACTTCCCTTCGAGGATTTACAGACTTGAGTATATGTATGTACGTATGAATATCAAATTTATGTATGTATTTGTTTAGTAAACTACGTATGTTCCACTGTAGCTTCTAAATTTAGATCAAAATATGTTCTACTAACTGAACACCAATTCTCTTAATGAAAAGATGTTCAAAATTTAGAACCAGATTAACCTCAATCTTTATCATTATCTAAAACAATTTGCAAGTAAGAACATTGACATCAATCATTTATCACATTTGGGAGATTCAGAATAGATTTATTATTATTTCGAATACATAGTTATTACGTGAAATTGACCTTTTGGTTACAGTTTTTAAACGTTTTTCTTCGTCCCGTCAATCCGGGTCACATCTGAAGCGCACCTTGGAGTCCGGGGGCTACTTCTTCCATTCGAACTGTGGTTTTGACTGAACTTCGATATTTTCCGTGAAGCGACTGCCACCTGACCTCCACAACCGATTGGTAGTAACAAAGTATTGCATTTAGACCAGATGTTTGACTTTTTAGTCCCCATAGTTGTTCGTGTGACAACCGGGACCGTCGGCTTAACGTGTTCTTTGAGACATATAGGTATTCAAGTTACAAATATTTGCCCTGTCCCCGTAAACAAGTCAGTCATAAATATCGTTCAACGAATAGCCAATTGTCTAAGGTAGCTGAATGGGCATTGAACCCACTCCTCCTGCGTAAAAGTAGCATCAACTACCCCTACGCCACAGAGGCTGTAAGATTTTTAAATATTAGGTACATCTTTTTAATCATAAATCTGCTTTACAGAAAGTGCCGAAGTGAAGCAGAAAAGAACATACTCGTATGTGCCCCCGCAGCCGCCACGAATCCCTAAACATTACATTGATGACGAGAAATAGATTGTATGAATTACTGTGTTTTATTTATTTTGTTATCCGTGTGGTGACGGAGAAAGAACACAAGTATCACAATTCCATTTCATCCGAAGGGTGTCATAAGTGGTGACTAATGGAACAATACGTAGGTGATATTACTGCGAGAGAAGTAAAACTCGACATAAAATGAAGTACCAACCCGTCTGGCCAGAGCGTGGAGACAATAGGGCCAAGCCTCACAATATTGGGAGAGACCTATGCCCAGGAGTGGAGGATACACTAATTGATTAATTTATTTCGTTCAATAGGTACTAGTAATCGGAGATACTAGTATTTTACGTAACATTTTTGAAGTGAAAACTTCTTTAGCGGCGTTGGATGGGTAAAAAGTGTTGAACTCGCGTCAGGATTACTTGACCTTTAAACCGTAACCGACGACTGACGTCATACAACATTACAACAGCTACAGATTGTTTATTTTGTTAGGTGCGTTAAGAAGCATCGTAGCCTAGCCGTAAGCGCTTCGACTGTAAGGAACCTAGCTGACACTTTTTGTAATTTATTACTTTTTATGATTATTTTTTCTTTTTGTAATTTATTACTTTTTGTGATTATTTTTTCTTTTTGTAATTCATTAATTTCTTCTGACAGAAAATTAGTGATAGGTTCTATGATTGGCGCTATATTATATGTATGGTATGGTATGGTATAAAGTGTTCTTTTTATCTTTTTCTCTGTATATAACGAAGAAAGAAAGAAATAAAAAAAATTCACTTCTGTAGGCACTCCCGGAGTGTCTCAGTTTTTTTTAATCAACCGAGGTGGCAGACAAGCACACGGCCCATCTGATGGAAATTAGTTACCGTGCCCTATGTTAGCAACACCAGGGGATTCACACTCGTGCTGCCGACCCTATAAACACCGAGAATTTCTGTCCCGTCAGTGTTGAAGACAAAGTAGGAATAGCCTTTGGTCTTGCCACTAACAGTACAAAAACTCTCCAGTGAGCCTGTCCAGTTCAGCTGAATTACTTTACCCAGGATACAAATCTTCTGCCTTTAGATCGTAAGGCCGAATCCCTAACTACCGCTACTGGCGCTTAACATGCCGACATTTATACGGGGGTGTTTGAAGTTGCACTCAGGAGGAGGTATATCTTAATCGAGGAGTCCTGGTATATTATACACTTACTTGTGGGGTGGGTGCAGGGCCAGTGGGTGCTGGTGGGAGGTACGAAGGTTTGGTCACTGGCGCTGGTCGGGGTGGAGCTGGGGTCGGCTGTTGGAAGAAGACAAACAAAAGATATAAGTAGAGAAATCAGCCAATAGACGATTATGCTTCTGGACGGAAATTTTGGTTCCTTCCTAGTTTTTTACATTTTAGAAAGCAGACAAGTAGCAGCATTTTAGAAAGCAGACCCGGGGAGTCACACTCGTGCTGCCAACACTGTGAGATCAGAGAGATTCTGTGCCGTTGCCATCGGTGCAGAAGTCAAAGCAGGACAATCCTTTGGTCTGCCTACTGCCAGCACAAAAACTCTCCAGTGAGCTCTGGCTACCCTACACAGCGCCAGGAACATCACGAGGTTATTGTGCCCGTGGTATTCTGTAGGGCGGTTGTACTTCCCCAGCCGGTACCTACATCGATACATTCCTGTTGACTGACTGATCTGATATTGTATAAATCCATAATACGTTCATTGCCTTTATTTAAACATTCTTTAAAACTTGCTTTTTGATATCTCGAATGTATAGACATCACACATCAAACTTAAGACCGAGTTGTAGTGCGACGTCCGTACTCTTCGCACTGCTAATATGAAATCTGCGAGAAATACAAAGACGGCTGCGAGAGCTTGAATGCGGGCATTTAGAGGATTTATATGTTTTTACGCGGTAAAATGTTACTTCATCAGTCTTTAGATATTTTGATGCCTTGTTGTTTAATTCAAACTTAGTGTAAAACGTATTTGAAAAAGCCATTTGGAGCATTTTAGAGCCATGTTTGACGCTAATTTCTATCGCGGTAAATACGAGTATTATGAATCGTGTTTCTGTCTTTTTGCGTCCCTGCCCCTCTAGACAAGTGGCAATTCGCTAACCGGCGTTTGATGGAATTGAATGACGAATATATGAGATTTGACGTATATGACAGTCGTTAACGCATGTCAAATACCTACGTGAAATCCCATACATTCGTCATTCTATTCCATCAAACGCCGGTTAGCGAATTGCCACTTGTCTAGAGGGGCTGGACGGTTTTAGCCTGCTTAATGAATATGTTATTTATTTGGCGCAATTCGAATTTTAACATTTATAACTTACTAGCTGTTGCCCGCGGCTCCGCCCGCGTGGATGTCGGTTATCGCTTAGTGTTGAGCCGACGCTATTGAGCATTAAATTCGCCTCTCTACTGAACTTTGTCCTCGAAAATGTACTCACCTCTGTTCTCGACTTTCTACTCGCCTCTATATTCGACTCTCTACTCGACTTTCTACTCGCCTCTATTCTTGAATTTACACTTAACTCTCTACTGACTTCTCTGTTCCCCCCTTTTTTCGACTTTGTAGTCTTCTCTATACTCGCTTTTCCATTGGCCTCTCTACTTGCCTATCCATTCGATTTTCTTTTCGCCTCTCTACTTGACTCTCCCCAGTCGCCTATCTACTCGCACATCTACTCAACTCTCTATTCGATCTCTACTCGCCCCTACATTCATCTTTCCACTCACCTCACTATTCAACCCTTTACTTCATTCTATTTGATTCTATACTCGCCTCTCCACTGGCACTCTAGTCGCATATCTACTCGCCCCTGTAGTCGACTCTACTCGACTTTCGATCTTTACACGCCTCTCCACTCGCTCCTATATTTGGTTCGCTACTCGACTATGTCCGTTCCGAAGCTCTAATTCACCTTTGTACCAAATTTCATGAGGACATCTTAAAAGAAATTCTTACTATTTTCCACATACATACTATAGTATATAATATACATACCATAGTATATAATATAAAATACTTACTATTTTCCCCTCTTCACCCTCTTTTTTGTGCCATTGAAAAATGAGAAACTTTAACCCCATAGCCCAAAAAATGACAAACTTTCATACTATCTAGTCCTAATCCCCCCCCCTTTTACCACATTATTCGCGATAAAAGGTAGCATATGTCTGTTACTAAGCTCTAATTAATGCCTGTACCAAATTTCATCAGGATATCTTCAAAACTGTCAAACTTTCATCCCTTATTACCCCCCCTATACCCCCATTTTCGCGTCAATAGGTAGCATATGTTCGTTCCCAAGCTTTAAACCATCTCTGTACCAAATATATCATCAGGATATCTTCAAAACTGGCAAACTTTCATCCCCTATAACCCCCCCCCCCCCCTTTCCTTTAACCCCGTCTTTTGCAACAAAAGGTAGCCTATTTTCGTTTCCAAGCTCTAAACTATCTCTGTACCAAATTTCATCAGGAAATCTTCAAAAATAACAAACTTCCTCCCAAGGCCCTAGTCGCCCCCTTCTACCCCCCTTTTCGCGATAAAAGGTAGCCTATGTCCGTTCCCAAGCTCTAAACTATCTCTGTACCAAATTTCAACAGGAAATCTTTCAAAATGACAAACTTTCATCCCAAGGCCCTAGGCTTTCCCCCCTTCTACCCCCCTTTTTCGCGATAAAAGGTAGAATATGTCCGTTCCCAAGCTCTAAACTATCTCTGTACCAAAATTCATCAGGAAATCTTCAAAAATGATAAACTTTCATACCAATGTAATGCCCTAGTCCCCCACCCCTTCTACCCCCCTTTTCACGATAAAAGGTAGCGTATTTTCGTTCCCAAGCTCTAAACTATCTCTGTACTAAATTTCATCAGGAAATCTTTAAAAATAACAAACTTTCATCCCAAGGCCCTAGTCGCCCCCTTCTACCCCCCTTTTCGCGATAAAAGGTAGCCTATGTCCGTTCCCAGGCTCTAAACTATCTCTGTACCAAATTTCATCAGGAAATCTTTCAAAATGACAAACTTTCATCCCAAGGCCCTAGGCTCTCCCCCTTCTACCCCCCTTTTTCGCGATAAAAGGTAGCATATGTCCGTTCTCAAGGTCTAAACTATATCTGTACCAAAATTCATCAGGAAATCTTCAAAAATGATAAACTTTCATACCAATGCCCTAGTCCCCCACCCCTTCTACCCCCCTTTTCGCGATAAAAGGTAGCCTATGTCCGTTCCCAAGCTCTAATCTACCTCTGTACCAAATTTCATTAAGATATCTTCAGAAATGACAAACTTTCATACAAACTTTCATCCCCTATTTTCCCCCCTTAAACCCCCTTTCTCGTGATAAAAGGTAGCCTATGTCCGTTCTCAAGCTCTAATATACCTCCGTACCAAATTTCATCAAGATCGGTTCAGTGGTTTAGGCGTGAAAGCGTAACATACAGACAGACAGACAGACAGACAGACAGACAGACAGACAGACAGACAGAGTTACTTTCGCATTTATAATATTAGTATGGATGATAAATATGTTTAAACATGATAAACCCGGCCTTAAAGTCACACATCGGGCTATGAAGTGAGCTACGCTTGGAGTCTCTTTGAAGGATCGAATACGTAATACGAAGTGGCAGTGGGTTGGCCACATCTGTCGAAGGACCAATGACTGTTGGAGCAAACGAGTCTTAGAGTGGAGACCGCGAGAAGGCAAACGAAAGGTAAGACACCCCCTAGCTAGATGGACGAACGACTTCAAGTGGGTGGCTGTGACAGACTGGATATGGAAGGCAGAGGATCGGAAGCAACGGCGCATATAAGAAAAGGCCTTTGTCCAGCAGAGGACTGCAATAAGTTAATTGATTAATAGACGCATCTAATTTTCAATTTTATAATAGTATCAATGCAGTTCACAGTCATTACTAATTTCTCTAACGCCTGCAGACTATGCCTTCATACAATTCATTTGCAATCTCACATAAATAACAAATAACTACTAATGAAATGTTAGACAAATCTGGAGTCGAAACGAAAGGATGTAGGACACGACGGTATTTCCGTCCAATTGAGCATACGACTGGGGAAGTACCGCCGCCCTACAGAATACCGCAGCTATAATAAACTTTTGTTGTGTTTTCCGCGGAGAATAGCGTAGCCAGAGCTTATTGGCGAGTTTTTGTGCTGTCAGTGGGAAGATCAAAGAACATTCCTGCTTTGTCTTCTATACTGACAGCACAGAAAATCTCTGTATTTATAGGGTCGGCGGCACGAATGTGACTCCCCTGGTGTTGCACACCTCCATAGGCCACGGTAACAATTTCCATCAGGTGGGCCGTGTGCTTGTCTGCCACCTCAGAGGTATTAAAAAAACCTGTGTCTAACCCTCTGGGGATAAAGACGTGATTATATGGATTATATTTATGTATGTATGTAAAAAAATATTGATCCCTAACCATACCTTGGGTTGAGGGTTGAACGGTACCGAGGGGGGTTCATAGTTGTACCCCTTGTTCGGAGGGAGGTATTCTTGGCCTGCTGACATCGCCATCACGAACAGGGTTGAAGATACAATGCTGGATAGCCACATCTGGAAAGGAGAAAAAGATTTCATTAATTACTAGCTTTTAAATTAGAGTTGAATGTTTAATCGGGACAAGGAGCTCGTAACGTCTTGAGGATTTCAAATTTTCCTATAACATCTTCTAAGGGCGATGATTGAAGGTATCTACCCATTACCATAGGCACTATTAGAACCAATTATCGATGTAACAATCAATTTGAATGAAATTAAGCATGTTGCATGCTAAATATACAAATTGATTAAGATAGAAAAATTATTGGATCGGTCTAGGCGGGGTTTGAACCCGCGATATTTGCCGTACAAGGGGAATGCTTTGACCACTAAGCTACCAGACGTCGTTCGAACCAATCCAAATTTCTCAATCCAACGTCAAAATGGTAAGTTAAAAAGAAAATTATGAAAAAATTTCTTGTGTCGTCATAATTTTTTATACTAAAATCCTTTACCATTATATGTTGGTAGATGATTAAATCATATTAGTGGTTAAGGAGTCGGCCTTACGATCGAGAGGTTACGGGTTCGAATCCTGGCCATTACACTACCGACGTGAACCCATTCCTAGCATAAGCGATTTAGCTTAGTTGGAGGGTTAGAGGGAATATTAGTAGTTTCGAAAATTTCGGTTGCTAATATTCCTTTAAAAAAATAAAATAAAATAAGAACTGACTCCACTGTTATCACTCTTTTACCATTCTTAATTTAATAGGTTCAGCTAAATAAATATTTTTAACAACAGGTAAATATCTAATCAGTACATAGTATAAAACATAATCGCTTTCTTTGTCACTATATCCCTTGGGGTTTGACCCTTCCCACGGGTTTGACGCATACCGTCCCATTCGGTCCCATTCGCATTTTGTCCCATTCGCATAATACCACACTCATGTAAAAGTTTCATTTATCTAGTAATTGTTTCAACTGGCAGGCTTGCAAATCAAAATATATAGATTTAAATAAAATGTATGTAATTTTCAAAATCAATATTATTCTTGCACAATCAATGAAACCCCTTTAAAACTACGCAACGGATTGTGATGCGTTTTTTTTAAATAGATAGAGTGATTGAAGAGGAAGGTTTATATGTATAATAACATCCATTGCACCCGCGCGAAGCCGTGGTGGGTCGCCAGTTTAATTATAAAATATTAAGTTAGCAGTTGCACACCCCTTTTTTTACGTGCGGGAAATCCCCACGGATACCCACCCCTCCGGAGCCGGAGGGGGAGGTTATGTCGGACTCGAACCGACTAAACCGCACGCCGGCTCTGGGTCGTAGTGCTAGGCCGAAGGTGAGGTTGTCATGCGACATATCCCTCGCACCCCGGCTGACCCAGGGCCATCCCTCTCGGTCTGGCCCTCTTTGGGAGGGGTCCCCGACTCAACCCCGGTGTGGGGAGGCGCGCATCGTCTGCACATCCTAGGCATTGGACTGACGGCCAGAAAACAGACTGGATGAGGAAGACGGAGGATCGAACGAAATGGCGCACATTAGGAGAGGCCTATGTCCAGCAGTGGACTGCAGTGGGCTAATTAATTGAAATAAGCGGTTCATAGATTTATTGTGATCTATCGTCATTATTGTAAAGTATTTGCCGCCATCAGTCAGGTGTACAATACAAGTTGTATGTACAACAAAACACGGTCAGGTAGTCTTGGCATACAATACACTTTATGGGAAATGGTAGCGTCAGTAACAACAGACATATATTATTATATTTCTATGTAATTTATTTTCAGTTTTGTATTTAAAACTTAGCTTATGAGTAAGGTAGGTACTATGTAGAATATTTTTTTTTATATATATTAAAACTCACTTTACAAGTTCCACACCATTATATTTAGTTTTATCACTGTATAATACTAATATTTAATTTATAATATTACGACATATTTCGATTAACTCATCTTCAGGTAAACATGAGAATGTAGAATATTCTCGAAAAGAATGTCAAATAAGTACCTATGTAATAAACGATTTAGATAAAGGTGACCGAGAAAGAATACAAGTATCACCTCTCATCTGAAGGGTTATTTAAGAGGCGACTGACAGAAAAATACGCAGATGATATCACTCCGAGAAGGAAAACTTATTTAAAACCCTCGAAATAGTGGACCAAAAGTTCCCAATAAAGGTCCACTAAATAACCGGCTTATAACAGTCCACTATTGGACATAATATATGTGTCTTGCATTATGTGTCATTACTACCGCCTTCGATAGGCTTATAATTAGCCACTAATCTATACATCTATACATTTTGTAAACATCTATACATCTATACATATAAATAAAATTGGAGTGTCTGTTTGTAATATTGAATTAACCGTTTTTTACTACATGTATATGAATATAATACGGTACTGTGATACAGATATTACTAGTAGTTGCCTGGACATCATGTGTCAACGATTTAAAAATAAATCATAAAAAGAAAAAAAAAATTTAGGAAAAAACTGAAGGTGTGGGACAGTTCCTGACAAATGACGTGAGGGCTTCGGTGGAAGCCAGCAAGACTTCGGAAACTCAAGATTTGAAGAGAAGTGATCTAGTTTCCGTGGTCCTCTGAAACGAGTATTGTGTAAATTGAAAACCCTCGCGTAAAATCCCCTTTTAAAAAGCTCGTGTAGGAATGATGTGTTTTTCTCAATAAATATCAATATTACGGCAAAAAAGTCGTTTCATTCGTAAATCCGTGGAGTCCAGGCCCTCGACTCCACAGTACCTACACCAAAATAACATTTTTTACAATTTTTGTCTCTCTGTCTGTCTGTTTGTTCCGGCTAATCTCCGAAATGGCTGGACCGATTTTGACGGGACTTTTATTTACAGGTAGCTGATGTTATAAGAAGTAACTCAGGCTACTTTTATTTCAGAAAAATTTAATTCTTAATAGCGTTGACTCAACACTAAGCGATAACCGACAATCCACGCGAGCGGAGCCGCGGTCAACAGCTAGTTGATTGATATAAATACACCAGTAGACATCGGTACACAAGAAACTCAACAGGCTTTTTTGTAGTCTATTTACAAAGACTCATGAACACCAAACTATAGTGTCCTAATTCATAATTATTTCTTGCCTAAGATAAGTTTCAGGAGCCCTGGTACCCTAAACACAAGTTTAATCTTAATTTGGGTACCAGACTACTTCAAACCATACTGTTAATTTATCATCAAAATGTATTGTGTTGTGTTCATTAGATTATAATCATCGAATAAAATGAAATAAACATGTTTAGGTCATCTAATTATGTTTTGCTTGAATAGCTAAGAAGAGTTTGTTAAGGGGCCAGACGTGTAGGTACAGGTATGTATATACGTAGACCTTTCTGTTTCCGTGTGGAAATCCCCACATATACAGACTTGGACAGATAACAATTGCACGCCATCTCATATCTCAATTACCGTGTCGCAGTTACCCTATAATTATTTCCCTCGCATCCTAGCTTACCCGATATTAGTATATTTACCTATAATATGTAGATGATTAGACGGGACTTGAAGCCGCGACCAGGAGGAATGCTCTGACCACTGAGCTAAAGAGCCACGTCTTGAACATCGGCGTGGACGACGGTGGATGGCAATCGAAATAGATTTGTTTAGTTAGCATACTAATTGCATTAATCAATCTGGCAGTCCACAGCTGGTGATAGGCCTCTTCCAATGTGCACCATATAACAATGTGCATTAATGTATGATTTGAGATGCCCAAGGTCATTAACATAAATGGTAAAACAATAGCCGGGATATTTACCATGTTTTATGAAGTGAAAACTTCTTTAGCGGCGTTGGATGGGTGAAAAGTGTTAAACTCGCGTCAGGATTGCTTGACCTTTGAACCGTAACCGACGACTGACGTCATACAACATTAGCTATAGACTGTCTATTTTGCAAGATACGATAAATAGCATCGTAGTCGTCTTTAAGTCCTTAAAGTTTCAGATAGTACCGGGTTTGAACCTGGCCTTCTGACACTTTTTGTGATTATTTTTTCTTTTTGTAATTTATTAATTTCTTCTGACAGAAAGTTAGCAGAAAATTAGTGATAGGTTCTATGATTGGCGCTATATTATAGGTATGGTATGGTATGTTCTTTTTATCTTTTTCTATGTATATAACGAAGAAAGAAAGAAAGAAAATGTTTTCACCTCTGCCGGCACTCCCAGAGTGCAACCCGTCTTTTTTTATTATATCGATAAAATAATATAATTAGTTAGGATGAAAGTTTTGCGTGCTGATCGTACGTCATTGATTGCACCGATTGCACGCGTCGTGTATACACACAGACTGGGTGCAATGTTTCTGCATATAGCTCGGCACACCGACCGAGGTCGTTGCCTCTCGCTGAGAGGAACTTTGTCCGCGGCTCTTCAAAGGAAATGTGTATCGAAATGTTAAGATTCGAACTCAGCTGGTTACAGTTAGAAAACAAAATCACAATACAAGGTATTAATATGTGTACATTGGCCAAATTAATACAATTGTGCAAAAAGGGCATGACAGAAATAATCGTAACCGGCAGGCCTTCATGAAAGGATTATCGACGGTAAAGCAAGCTCGTGAAGTGTGTCATGATGGAGTCGGGAGCCCCTTATTTCGTAGAAAGAAATTTCATAGAATTTCGTTTCACAGAAAATGTTTCATATAATATTTGGTTCTTATATTTTTATTTCGAATATTATTGTTTTAAAAACAATTTACTACAATGAAACATATTTCACAGAATCACAATTGAACGAATTTTTAATTACATTTTTTTGTTTAACAAACTTATCAAACTGTAGAATTATCCAATTTGCCATGATTTTACTGTCGTCATCTTTCATGTTCTCCATTAATTTTTCAAAATAAATAGGTATTTCTGAATGTTCCAAGTAACTAAGTGCTATATTACATTTCATATCAATTTAGATTTTTTTGTCTTTCGCATATTTTGTGGCAAATTTGTTTGCTTGAATTCTTCTGTAAAATATAATAAAATCATTTTGTTATTAAATTATTAATAAAACGTCATTATAGTTAACACCCCGACTCAGATTACCCCGACTGGGATAGGTTAGGTTAGAAGGCTAATGTGAGAGCGGAGCGTAGTGAAGCTCCCGCATTAGGCGTTCGTGGTTATTTTTTTATAAACCACCCAGAAGTAGGAGCCTGTCGACCTTGTAGACGCATCAATTGTTTAGTTTATAAAGTTTTCTATTAAATAAACAATATAATGAATAAGAATATTTGATTTGATATTCTATGAAATGATTATTCTAATGTTTAACCTTATATGAAACAAAATTCAATGATTTAAAATTCTTTAAAGTAAGTATTCTGTATATTGATTATTCTATGAAACGAAATTATGCGAAACATTTTCTGTAATACGAAATTATATTAAACAATTGTCTATAAAACAACGCACACCCGATGGAGTCGAATGGCGGGACGTGGACTCTGCTTATCCCGGAGGGAAATAGGCGAAATATAAAATGAGCGTATGTATGTATGTATGTAATATTATACTAAATGCTAAATTAACAATGTCTCTTACACTTTCGCGCCTAAACTACTGAACCAATTTTGATGAAATTTGGTGTACACCACACCATCGCTGTGAGCAAGGCGCTGAGCTAGAGGATTCCACCTCTAGGAAATCGATCTTCGTGGTGGGAAGATCGATTTCGGCATTTCTCACACCGGACACTCAACCAACGTGTGCAGAACTGAGTCCTCGCTCGCATCACAGTGTTGGCTCGGGCGTTAACTCTTTTCTAATCCGAAATAGGTGATAATCGAAACCCCCCAAATCACTTTAAAAAACTAGGGGTAAAATTATGAGATTTATAATTATACGTGTTTTTTTCGTTTTTAAGAATAACAAACAAAATATAATTACTAATATTCCCTTTAACCGTTCAAACTAAGCTAAATTACTTGTGCTAGGAGTGGGTTCACGTCGATAATTGCCAGGATTTGAATCCGGGACCTCTCAGTCGTAAGGCCGACTCCTTAACCACTAAGCTACCGACGCTTTCATTCATATTTAGCTGACTGTGCCCGCGGGGATTCCGAACTGGGTTTATCTTTTTACCGAACCCTTATTGAATATCGACAGCTGCAATCTGGGTTATTCCAAGAGCGTTTTTACATAAACCGATATCTGATATCGGGTGTCTGACGTCTAAATAGTGGACATCCAATAACCGGCACGATTTGTTATTTTCACATATATCCGATATAATTGATCCGATTCGGCTCGATAGCACAGCCTAATTAGGTATGCCAAAAATGAAAAAACAGAGTTCAAAAAGTGCAAACAATTTTCGACCTTCTTAACATGACATTGTATGTATCGAGTTTCTTTTTTATATTCGTGATCTATGTTAATCGATGTCAGTAACCTATCGCGTTCGAATATGACATTTCAAATTCTATTATCACAGAGTTGTCTATTACTAATTCTAGTCTATGCCTCTATAGTTAGCGGTCTGGAATCACCTTTAATTCTAAGCCTTTAATACAATAGTAGGTCACTGCAAGTTTCTATTTGATTGAGAAATGACATGTGGATAATTTAAGAACAAAACGTAGGTAATTATGTATAATTTCATGTTGTTACACCACGATAAAGCACACACGTACAATACCACCAAGACGAAGAAAATATCTTGAGTATTACTGAAAAATAAACAGATGGCACTGGTAGACGCATTTAAAGAAATAAAAAAAGTTAAAACGCTTATTTCCCTATCATGTAAATTATTTCAGAACTAAAACACATGATAATGTAAGCATGTAAGCATATAAAACTCGTTGGCAATGTAATTAATAAAAATTTCGTGATAATAGTGCTATTTATTTATTTATTTTTGTGCCATCTAGCGGCATGGTGTATTAAGTCTGTTACTTTTAAAATTACTGCAGCGTCTGGCAGAATCAATATAGATTAGAATATTTATAGTTTTATTTAGTCATATGCTATAATGTGTTTAGTGTATGTTTTATTTTTGATAAGTTAATTTTATTACTAAAAATTGGAAAAGTTTACCAAAACAATGTCGCCATCTAGTAACAACTCCTGCAAACAAAACATGCCTGCGTGCTTTTCGAAGTTACGAGTTTAACCATTTTTTGTTCCTGATTATGCATGTGTATAAGAATTATATAATATTATCTGTGCCTATACCAATAAACAACTCACAAATACATACATATCCTCACATACAAATAAACAAACATGCAAATAAGCAAAAACAAACCAACCAGCCTCGCATTTTCAATAACACTTAAGATTAGAATTGCATCCTAAGATTAGCCTGAATTACAAAATACTTGCAAGCCTAGGAAATAAATAGTAGGTACAGTCAGCAAACAGATATATCTAGAACAAAGTGCTCAAAATAATCTTAATTCCTTGGGTTTCCCCCGTTCCTTTGTACACGCCTTTAGTTTGGACAATAATACAATTTAAATCAATAAACCGTTTGTCGATACCCTGCGCCTTCACATCTTCCAAGCACGGCAGGCTGTGCCGGCGCTGCTGCTGCTTGTGCGGAAAACGGCGCAAATTCTGTTCGTTTGGGGTTGAAACATTGGGGACATGGGGTCCAAGTGCCCGGTTTCTATACAAAGATTTGGCAAAGCGACTGATCGACGCTACGCGTGATCAGAAGGCTAGTTATTATTTTACACAGAGGATAAGCAGCATTGCCATTCAACATGGCAATGCTGCCAGCCTTCTGGGAATGTTATCGGTCGGTGAAGATGGGGAGGAATTTAGTTTAGCTTGTTTAAATGTCTAGTTTTAAATGTTATTTAGTATCAATTATGTTTTATTGTACATATTATTTTGAAAAAATAAACAGATCTTCAATAACGGTACTATAAAACAGTTTGATATTTTAAGATTATTTTGAGAATTTGCAATCAAGATATTTTTAACGCTGACTGTACTAGCTAATAATGGCACGCAGACCGTAGCTCACGGCGAGAATCTTCCTCTTAGAAAGTCAATTATTTTAAACGTAACGTATACTAGTATTGCGACCAGGCGTCGCCCGCTTCGTGACTGTAGTGAGGCAATTGAGATTCGGAGTCGGTGTTTAGACCGCCTTCCGACTCTTCCTCCTCTCTCCCACACGATCTTGGGCGTCCATGGTAGTGAGATCATTGGCACGCATGTCACCCTCCACGACGTCAAGCCAGTACTTCTTGGGCATACCCCTTCTGCCTGGACCCGGCGGGGGCGCCATTGCCAGGCATTTGTTACCCACGTAGCCTGGCTGTTGCCGCAAGACGTGGCCAGAAAAAGAAATACCAGTCACTCGCGTAAATGAATTCTTGGCTTTTACGGAACTGACTGTTTTTTCTTTTTTTTATGCCATATCTAGAAGAGGTATTAGGAGAGCGAATCTTGAGCTCCAAAGTGCGAGCTTTGAACGCATACGGTATAGTCCACGGTAACCACTTTCCATCAGTAGGACCGTGTGCATGTCTGCCACCTCAGTGGTATAAAAACAGTGCTGTGACGGTGATAAAGGGTCACTTCTAGTGTTGTAAGTCTATAGGTGTAGGTAACCGCTTCACGTGTGAACATAAAACATGCCCTCATGTCAAGTTAACTGCATGTTATGTTTAACAAATCTGACAGAATCACTTAAGGTACATTTGCCACAATATTGTGTGAACAATTTCATACAATTTTTAGCCTAATTATTGTATCCATTGTTTTGTATGGGAACGCTCACACCATAACTCAACCACGCTATTTTATTTTTTATTTCCAGAGCCATAAAATTCAAAATGGTGTTTTAATTTTCATTCTAATAAAACTCAAGGGAATATGACCCTTAATGTGACATTGAAAAAGCTTAGAATTGTTATCAAACTGTTATTTCTTTTTTAATAAACATTTGACATTTATCTGATTTTATTAATCTGTGAGATTATACGTTTAATTTTGTATAACCTGTGGTTAGTTTTAAGAAACGCCCACACCTGCATAGCTTCGCGTAACAAAGAGTCATTGGACTGAGGGCCGATTCTCGTAATAAAAATCTATTCAAAATTTAGTCCTGATCTAATCATTCAATCAATCTCTCAAATAACAAAAACGATTACGATTTAATTTTCATTCCTTCTATTGGTAACTGTGAAAGCTGTTATAATTTTCCTGCGCCAACGTCAAAACTAAGGAATTAAAATATTTTTATTTGACGTTGTGTCTATTCCTATGAACCATTGAAATCATAAGCCATTAATTTAGATCATAATTTTGTCGTTAGATAGGTCTTTAGGGTAAGTATATTAAAATTATAAAGAAGCAAAATGCTCCAATATTAGGCGCTAAACTCAGAACTTGATTGAAATAATCTAAAAATATTAGCCTTATAGGCAACCTTACATAGTGAATCTTTCTCAATTCTCATCAAATAATTAAGTGCACAGAATATAACTAGTGAAGTAAAATAGTTCTGTTACTGTTCGTCTCGAGCACGTCCCTAACGAATGCTAAGCATTCGGTGCAGGTGTGGATATATCTTTACAATTATTACTGAGAAATACAGGAACACATTTTTTATCTGATCAGTAATTGTTTGGCCGAGGGTCAAGGTGGATGTCTGATAGTTCTACCAACTATTTTAGGTAATCTGTGGTTCTGCGGTTAACTTTATCTTAAGGGGTCGCCTCGGCACAGTCAGCACTATTGAATTTAAGCCTCGGTAGCTTAGTGGTTAAGGAGTCGTCCTTACGATCGAGAGGTCCCGGGTTCAAATCCTGGCCATTACACTACTGACGTGAGCCCACTCCTAGCACAAGCAATTTAGCTTAGTTGGAGGGGTTAGAGGGAATATTAGTAATTTCGATAACTTCGGTTGCTAATATTCTTTAAAAAAAAAGTGTAACCGTCATTATTTTAAAATAAACTTATTTTCATCACTCTAGGTGAAAATAAGTTGTAATTTATACTTTTGGGCTCCACTAAAGTCTTTTGAAGCCCGCAGCCCCTACAAGCAAGTATTCTTACTGATAGGGGTTGGAAAAACAAATCTAATTCTAGAAAAGAGGATTAAGAGAGCTTACGGTATGGTTTAAACTGTAAGTTTTAGATGCAACTGGGATCGGTGTGGTGCTTTCATGAAGATGATGATGGTTCATCATTAATGTAATTTTTACTGATTCATGAACACAAATCTTAAACCGCTGGTGTATTGTACTTGAAATTTTGGGCGTTTTTGCCTTTTATTTTTGTGAAATTTCACCTATTTTAACTACAAGCTGTTGTACATAGTTCCACCCGCGTAGATGTCGGTAATCGCGACCAAAAATAGCCTATGTTCTTGCTCAAGGTCTAATTTATCTCTGTTACAAATGTTATTAAATTGGTTTCAGTGGTTTAGGCGTGAAAGCGTAACAGACAGACAGAGTTACTTTTGCATTAGTATGAATGAAATTTTCCGCGCGATGCTGGGACGCTAGTTTACTTAGAATTATGTGACCCTTACAGAGTTAATACATACTTATGTTTCCTTCACCTAGGCGCCAAGGTAACGCGCAAATGACTTGTTACACAAAAACCTACATGACCCATAATCTAAGGTCACACATTACATAACCCTTGTATAATATTATTACATTATAATTTGTATAACAAATAATAATGCATAAATCAATTTCATTTGAGTACTGACAAGAAAATTGTTATGTTTAGACGCATCAACAGAACGTCGACTGCGAGCCTAATCGCGGGTAAAGTGTTACCAGTATTTAAATTTGCATTTCCCGAGAGTTAAATTATGCAAATATTATTTACTACTGAGTAATATATTTTGAAGATAATGCTAATGAACTATAAAGGTTTAAGATGTTTACGATTATTTAAGTTAAAACCTGATAAATATGCATGGAGATAAGGGCGTAATTTTCTGTTGCACGGTGTACCGCAGTGAACTGGTGTGGTGGCGCCAGCGTCGTAGAAATGTATTAATATGAAAATGTGTATGCCAAACAAAAGTGACTAAGTGAGAAACCGCCTTGTGGCAATGAAACCTAAATCTTGTCGTTCGGTTAATGGCTGGTGTATTGTACAATAAAATTATGAACGTATAGGATTGACACGTATTTTGACATTTATTACGTTAATGACCGTCTTCTTTCTTCCACCTAGCGTTAATCCCAGCGCTTTCAACTTGGATTCTGGGATCCCCTTTACCAGTCTAACTTGGATTTGGCTGAATTTGGACATTTGAAGCGGCTGGCATTTGATCTCCACAACCCAGAGGCGATATCGAAGCATTGCAATTAGACCAGTTGTCTGATTTTTGAGGGCTCTAACTACCCGTAACGACTACCAAAGATGTTCGTATGGAAACCGGGACCGATGGCTTAACGTGCTCACCGAGGATGTTAATGACAGCCGTCAACATATTATGTCAATCCAATACATTGATCAATCTATTCTATTCTACAAATGCATTGCTACTTGTCTAGAGGGGCTGAGGTCTTAAGCGGATGGATTTATTTTTTAAGTATGTTTACTGAAATTATATGATCTTGGTCATATAAATATACTAGCTGACCCGGCGAACTTCGTACCGCCAATATTTTTCCGCCCGCGTGGCGTTAGATCCAGTTCCCGCTGCACACTCTACCACATTAAACATGTATTATACATATAAACCTTCCTCTTGAATCACTCTATCTATTAAAAAAACTGCATCAAAATCCGTTGCGTGGTTTTAAAGATTTAAGCATACAAAGGGATATAGGGACAGAGAAAGCGACTTTGTTTTATACTATGTAGTGATTAGTAGAGAACGGCCGTGTGAATTATTCAGCTACATGTCGCGCCTGGCGACTTTTTTAAGTGTAAATAAACTCTCATTAGGTCTTAATACAACTCTGCTTACCACTTTGGGGCATTACAGGTATAAGAATGTAGGCATATTGGTCTAAGGTCAATTAATAATTTTCTGCTCCGTAGTCAGTCCAGCCCCTCTAGACAAGTGGCAATTCGCTGGTCGGCGTTTGATGAAATTGAATGACGAATGTACGGGATTTGACATATTTGACAGTCGTTAACGCATGTCATAATCGTCAAATCAAATACATACGTCATTCTATTCCATCAAACGCTGGCAAGGGAATTGCCACTTGTCTAGACGGGCAGTAGTTTAGTCACTGATATTTATCGGTCCTTTAGAGTCCTAAAAGAAGAGTCTATGAAAACAGTAGGCCAAAGCCTTTCAACGTTAGGAGAGGCCTATGTCAAGCAATGGACTTCGAAAGACTTTTTTGTTAACCCTACGGATACAGGGGGCGCGCGACGGGCGCCACTGCCATGGCCAGCTTCTGCTGTGGTGGGCAGCGGCTCCACCTGTAACACCCAGGCCCGTGCTCATGGGAGACTGAGATCATTCATTGACCTTCGACGCTTTTATGTGTTTGGTTTTTATGTGGCAATATATTCGTCTTTTCGTCATTTATTACACGAGACAAAGTCTTGAAAGATTAATACACTGCTTAGCCTTTTGAGGCAATAAAAATATTATGTTATGTACAATTTAATAACTATTCCGATGATTCAGATGAAAACAGGTGGAAGAGACATAGTTATGTACAAAGGAAAAGATCACAAATGATACTAAAAGTACTGTACTGAAAAGTGATTTTCTTGTCAACTGCTATTGATATTTATATCCTTTAGTATTTGAACTGTTGAAATATTTCAAACACTGGTATTACTAAATTAGGTTCTTGGTATTAAGTATTGCAATGGTATGCGGGCTAGTGAAATATAGGCGTGAATCAGGCGTGATTCAGGTATACGATTGACTAGCTGGTTACACACATGGATGTGGATTATCGTGCTCAAACATAGCATTTCCTAAGTTCTGGTACGTCTCTATACCAAACTTCATCAAGTTTGGTTGATAGCTAGACAGAGTTACGCATTTAAAATTAGTACTAGCTTTTCGCCGTGGCCGTGGCTGTGGCGACCAATCATAACCAATGTTCGTTGTCATGGTCTAATCTACCCTTATACCAAATTTCATCAAAAGTTTAGGCGTGAAAGCGTAACATGCAAACAGACATAATTACTTTCGCATTTATAATATTATTATGGAAGTATGGATGGATGTATGGGAATGGTACGGCAACAGAATAGTGACCACTCTCATTATAAGCAATCAGCAAGCACCAGTGTTGTAGTTATGTCTGGTGATTTAAGCTTCTCAAGAGATTTATGAAGATTTTACATAATTATATTTCTGAACTGTATTTCACTTAGCAACAAAGAGGTGTTAATTATCTTTTATTTATTGGAAGACTGTAGTTAATGCTAAGCGGTAATTGAATAGGTTAGCACATTGCAAGGTTAAGCAATGTTAGCTAGGTCAGTTTTAGAATGGAAGACTATTTGTAGTATACTGAGAGCATGTAAAGACCCGGTTTTTTATGCAAATCTGTTTCTAGCTTATGGGTAGTTGGAACCCTGAAAAGTCTAGCTATTGTAATTCGGTTTCGCTAATGGGTTGTGGAAGTCATATGGTAGTCACTGTAGTTATTTATGCTGGATTTTTAGTATTTTTAAGGGGTTCTTGTGTGTTTGGATTTAACTTCCTTCATCACTAAGCCCTCGCAACTCCCACACAATTTTTATTCTAAACAATTACTTTTTCAGTTAAATCTAAAATTATCCCTTATTTTGGCAAACATATTACATGTGGCAACACAAACAGTTTGGCGGTAAGTTACATTTTGACAGATTTAACTTTTAAAAGCTCGGAGCGTGAGGCAAAGGTGTGCGCATCGCAGCCTCTAATTACGAGTAGGTACAATCTCGTTTGGTGAATGTTACCCATGGTGTAATGAATGCCTTTTAAATGTATTACTAAATCATGTTACCTAGTCATTATATTGATACGCAATTATAAAAAGAAATAAAGATTTTTTGTCGAGTTTGTGGGATATTTAGGCGCTATTAGGAACATTTAATCCATGCCAACCTCATTGGCAAACTAGTACTCTTACTAATTTATCAACTAGGTTACATGGCAGTCGTTTCCATGAAATCCAACATTCCCAGCGTTGAGTTTGGGTTGCATCCAAGGCTGTTTAGTTAATCGGCACGCTTCAGCCATCGCGCACAACCCCTACAACAGATCTAAAAAAAGCTTTCTGTCCAGCTAGAATTTTCCATGCAATAAACTTTAACAGAGAACGTGCATGATGACCATGAATTAAAAAGTCAGAATAGATTATCTTATAACATTATAAACTGACAAGCAAATATTTTATATTAGCCATACAGCGAATGCTTATCCGACCGAGAGGTCAGACAGAGGTGACGACTGAGCACTTAATTGTGGTTAAGTGCGAGTGAGTGAATGAGAGTGAACTACTGATTCGAGGATTTAGGGGTCTGTGAAACTTTTGGGCGAAGGTTCCATATAATATCAAACCATAAATATGTCACAAATAAATTTTCCACAATATTTCACGGTGTTATGGAATATAGAATGCGGGTAAACATACTTAGATCCTTTTTTTTTATAAATACATACATTTTATACATAGAAACACCCAGACCCATGCAAATACCCATATTCATGCATACAAATATTTGCACTGGGATCGAATCCGCGCCTCCTGCGTAGCGGCCGCGTTCACTATTTTGCTGATTTTGTACAATATTTGGATGATAATATTGTATTACTTTTTTACAGCTAAAAGTTAGTTTAATGTTGTCTCATTCATACACAAAAAAATCATATAATTTGGATTTGTCATTCCTAAAAAATGCAAAATTGTTAGTATTGCAAATTGGGTTTCCTCCAAATTCTTCAATAAAACGGCAATTTCCTATGTAACGACCTATAATTCAATAAAATGTGGTTACACCTCTGTCTATCTTTTATACAACAAGCTTAACTATACATCTTACAGTTTAATTTACAAGGGACTAAGTAGATCTTAGATCTTAACTGACAGCTAGACAGGCGGGCCCGTAGTATTACATAAAGCTAATGGTTACAGTAATTATTGACCACGCGATGGGCAAATTGTGGTCAGGAGTGACCTCACCTGAGCACCGAACTGTGAGACACTTAGTACAAACTAACGACTTGTAGTTTTGTGTAGAAACGAAATTTAAACGATGAAGTTAAATTTCTGTTACTAAACGTGTGATTTCAAATTTATTTGGAAGAGAAAGAAGTTGTAGGTACGTACTTCCTTTCCGTCTAGCAAGACTAGGTACGTAACTTATTAATGTATATTATTAGTAGTTATGAGGCCGTCAAGCTGAGTGCCACCAATGTTAACATGGTACGTGTTTTTTTTTTTACGTGCGGGAAATCTCTACGGGTGGCGTGGTAGTGAACGCGGCCGCCACGCAGGAGGCGCGGGTTCGATCCCCGCTCAGTGCAAATATTTGTATGCATGAATATGTATATTTGCATTGGTCTGGGTGTTTCTATGTATAATATGTATGTATTTACAACAAAAAAACGTATCTAAGTATGTTTATCCGCATTCTAGATTCCATAACACAAGCTAGTTAAGCTATGCTTATCATGGGTCTAGATAGCGTTGTGTGAAATGTTGTGGAATATTTATTATTATTTATATTATTATTATTATTATTATTACCCCCCATCCGGAGCCGGAGGAGGATGTTATGTCGGACTCGAACCTACTAAACCACACGCCGTCTGTGGGTCGATGTGCTAGGCAGAAGGTGAGGTTGTCTCGCGTCATATCCCTCGCACCCCGGCTGACCCAGGGCCATTTCTCTCGGTCTGGCCCTCCTTGGGAGAGGGGACCACGCGGCTGAGCCGCCTACGAACGCGGACAGCGATGTCCGCCAGTCTCTCTCGCTCGCTGCGCCCGAACATGGTAATACGTGTATGGTGATCCTCTTTTTCTAAAACTTGGCCTTCAGTTCAACATCAGGCGAGGTGAAGCCAAATTGACGTATCTTATACATAAAAACAAATAGTGAATCATAGAATATAATATATACTTATACTATTATTACAAAATTATATAATGTAACATCTAACATAACATCTTATTGTCTAAAACATTATGTAAAGATGACAAAAATGTGTTGTTCATAATTGTATTTGAGACAATAAAAACTAATTAGATGTATTGTCTTCTAAATTTATTGCTAAGTAGTTCAATAATATGTGTCATGAAGGATATAATAATTGTTAGTAATACTAGAACAATGGCTGAAGGAGACAATAATTATTAGCAAAAACATTTGAAAGTAAACTGACCTGAAAATATAATGTCTTTTTTTTTTTTTTTTTTTTTACGTGCGGGAAATCCCCACGGATACCCGCCCCTCCGGAGCCGGAGGGGTAGGTTATGTCGGACTCGAACCGACTAAACCGCACGCCGTCTGTGGGTCGTGGTGCTAGGCCGAAGGTGAGGTTGTCTTGCGACATATCCCTCGCACCCCGGCTGACCCAGGGCCATCCCTTTCGGTCTGGCCCTCCTCGGGAGGTGGGGGACCACGCGATCCCCAACTCAACCCCGGTGTGGGGGGGCGCGCATCGCCCTACGATGCGCGCCGCCGCCGTGGCCTGCTTCTGCTAGGGTGACGGGCGGCTCCACCCGTCACCCTCAGGCCCGCGCTCATGGGGGGCGGAGGTCTGTCAGCGCCCTCCGACGCCCGAGCCGCCTTCGGGCGCGAGCAGCGATGTCAGCGAGTCTTTCTCGCTCACCGCGCCGCGCCCGCTCTGCTGTCTCCTTCGCGAGCATGACCTGCTCGCAGAAAGAGGCGCTGGCCGCCCACGCATCCGCGCAGCGGACCATCGCCGCGAGCAGGGTGGAGAGCGTGAGCACTCTCACCCCCAGGGCCTGCACAAGCTCCCGCCTCGGCGTCTCAAACGCCGGACACTCGGTGAGCGTGTGCAGCCCCGAGTCCACGCTCGCGTCGCAGTGATGGCACTCGGGCGTTGGCTCAATACCCATCAGATGCAGATACCGCCCGAAGTAACCGTGCCCGGTTATCATCTGCGTCTGACGGTACGAGAGGCTCCCGTGTGGCCTCTCTAGCCACTCCCCCATCATCCCCATCGGTCTTACCGAATATAATGTCTTGAAAATATCAAACTGAGTACCGTAAAACATACATAAAATGGTCGTTAGATTTTCTTAAATAATTATTTGACTAATTTTTAAGTATCTTACCAGATATCTAGTAAGTCTGTACATTATAACACTGGATTGGTCCATAACTTCACTTGAAACATAATAACTACAGAATTTCGCAGACCATTTTATTTCTATTCACCCTGTTTTACCCGGTATTTTAACTGATTCTATTACGCATTATAATAAAAACACTTTTCAATGGATTCTTTCGCGATTCATTTGTTATTACTCCCCAATCTGCTTATTTGATGACATAACAAAACTACTGTCATACCACTGACATTACAAAAAATGTCACAAAATTTTAGACGTTATGGCTGAGTGTTAAAGTCCAAAATGAAAAGAGAAATAGTTTAGATTTTAGATAATGTTTCATTCACTACAAGATTGTCATGTAATTTTAGACTTTAACAGTATGATTGAAGGGCTAAAGTTAAATGGCATTGGTAACAGTGTCTGCGGTAGCGCAGTGGTTTTGCCATGAAAAAAAAAGCAGAACCAGGGCCTCGATTCTACTAAAGTAAATCCATTGTCATACCACAGACACTGCAAAAATGTCACAATAAAGTCTAAAATTTAATGCCATTTATTGCAGTGTCCGTGGTATGACAGTTGATTTGGTATTAGCAGAATCGAGGGCCAGGGCCATTGTTTGTTATTTATTTGTTAAAGAATTCGTTAAAAAGTGGCTTTATTTCAATGAGTGATATTTGAGTAAACTTTAGATAATATCACGATTCTATTACAATTAATTTGGTGTTATGCGTAGTTTCTTCCACGGTAATATTTAATATATTTATTTTTGTTTCATAAATTACAAATTAGTATACATTTAAGTCATTATACATAATATAGTTTAGTCTATTAGTTAAATTAATCGAATAACCCGCACCTGACCGTTCCCGGCGTAACAGTATCCATCATGCGTTTCCATGTTGGATTGCGATGGCCAGATTTTAGTTTCTCGTTGCAAATTTCATTTAGTATTATTTATATTTTATTATATCGATTAGCCCACTGCAGTCCAGCATAGGACTGCAGTGGGCTAATTGATTAATTTGATTGATTGTAGCTACATTCAATAGTTTCATTATTAATAAACTTATTAATAATGAAATAATATTATTATAGCATTTTTGGTGTTATTGTATTATTTACACTGTTATGTTTTGGTTACTTTTCTGGGGATATAATGGTCATGTCATACTTAAGTTGGTTGTGTAGTAATCTGGGTGGGTTGGGCTCTACCAAAATCTTCGAGGAGGGTTGGGCCCTACCAAAATCTTCGAGGATCAAGTCAACCGCATGCTTCAAGTGTGCTGATTAACGGACGAGTCTTTGGTATAGGTTTTTCACTCAGGGCTTGGGATTTTTATCCCATAAAACCAAGATAAATAACTTCAGGCGAAGAAAGCCCGGGGAAGGACATCTGCCCCTCTAGACAAGTGGGCAACTCTTCGGCCGGCGTTTGGTAGAATAGAATGACGAACGAATGTATGGGATTTGACGGATATGACAGTCATTAGCGCATGTCATAAATGTCAAATCACATAGTCTCCATAATGCAAGCTTTGGAAACAGAAGATTTAAGTTTTATCTTGACAAAGCTTTGTTACATTTTTTTTTATAATCGAATTGAATTCACTCGTTTTACAGGCTCGTTTTCACTAGGCATTAAGCGTTGCCTGTTGCTCAACGAGTTTGGTAACGATGCGATACCAGCGCGATGTTGCTAGCTAACGCGCAACATGACCCGCGATTTGTTATTTGTTCAACGATTGATCATCCGTCTGCACGACTGTGTTGCGCAACAATGTTGACAACGTGGTGTTACCTATCAATTTCAAGTTTACAAAACCTTATTTCTCACTATCACAATCACTATTCCGTACAAAACGCAATGCCACTTATCCCAAAACAATTAGTCGTGAAGATACAAGTTTGTATATCTAGTCAACTGGTCGTACAGGTTCCGGTGACCAGCTGACCCCGTGGTCTGCTCCTAGAGCCGAAGGAATTTGTCTAAGGACGACTAACGTGTGTGTAGTAGCGTAATGAACTGTAGAATACATTAGATTACCTATCTATAATCCATTCGGTAAGGTATTAAACTAAAGTTCAACAGTGTTGCAGAGACTTTTTATAAAGACACATATTAGAAAAATCTAGCCTCACTAGTTCCATTTTGGTTTTAGTCTTTAAAATGAGTTTCTAAACAGGGCCGTCTTAAGGCTATATAGCGCCAGGGTGCGAAGCTCAGACTGCGCCCCCTCCCCCTGGTCAACAAAAAAAACGCAATAAATTTTTGATGTTTCATTTATTTTTCTCTAAGATCTGTAATCCATACTTTTAATATTATAAACTAGCTGTTGCCCGCGGCTCCGCCCGCGTGGATGTCGGTTATCGCTTAGTGTTGATCCGACGCTATTGAGCTTTAAATTTCTACTCAACTTTGTCCCCGACTATGTACTCACCTCTGTTCTCGACTTTCTACTCGCCTCTATATTCGACTCTCTACTCGACTTTCTACTCGCCTCTATACTTGAATTTATACTCGACTCTCTACTGACTTCTCTGTTCCCCTCTCTACTCGATTTTGTACTCTTCTCTATACTCGCCTTTCCATTGGCCTCTCTACTTGCCCATCCATTCGATTCTCTTTTCGCCTCTCTACTTGACTCTCCCCATTCGCCTATCTATTCGCACCTTTACTATGCATTCTATTTGATTCTATACTCGCCTCTCCACTGGCTCTCTAGTCGCATATCTACTCGCCCCTGTAGTCGACTCTTCTCGACTTTCGATCTTTACACGCCTATCCACTCGTCCCTATAACAATCTCTACTCGCCTCTCCACTCGCTTCTATATTTGGTTCGCTATTCGACTATGTCCGTTACGAAGCTCTAATTCACTTTTGTACCAAATTTCATGAGGACATCTTAAAAGAAATTCTTACTATTTATGCCATATTCACCCTTTTTGTGCCATTGAAAAATTAGAAACTTTAATCCCATAGCCCTATTCCCCTTCCCCCCTCCCCCTTCTATCCCTTTTTTCGCGATAAGGGGTAGCCTATGTCCATTTCCAAGCTCTGATCCATCTCTATACCAATTTCATCAAGATATCTTCAAAATTGTCAAAATTACATACCCTAGCCCTATTCCACCCCTTCAACTCCCTTTTTCGCAATAAAAGGTAGCCTATGTCCATTTTCGAGCTCTAATCCATCTCTGTACCAAATTTCACCAGGATATCTACAAAAAAGACAAACTTTCATACTAACTATGTAGTCTTTATCCCACCCCCCTTTTACCACATTATTCGCGATAAAAGGTAGCATATGTCCGTTACCAAGCTCTAATTAATCCCTGTACCAAATTTCATCAGGATATCTTCAAAACTGTCAAACTTTCATCCCTTTTTACCCGACCCCCCTCTATGCCTCCATTTTCGCGTCAATAGGTAGCCTATATTCGTTCCCAAGCTTCAATTCATCTCTGTACCAAATATATCATCAGGATGTCTTCAAAACTGGCAAACTTTCATCCCCTATAACCCGCCCCTTAACCTCGTCTTTCGCGACAAAAGGTAGCCTATGTTCGTTCCCAAGCTTTAATCTATATCTGTACCAAATTTCAACAGGGTATCTTCAAAAAAGACAAACTTTCATCCCATAGCAATATTCCCCCCCCCCCTCCTTCTACCCCTTTTTGCGATAAAAGGTAGCCTATGTCCGTTCCCAAGCTCTAAACTATCTCTGTACCAATTTTCATTAGGAAATCTTCAAAAATAACAAACTTTCATCCCAAAGCCCTAGTCGCCCCCCTTATACCCCCCTTTTCGCGATAAAAGGTGTTCGTGATCAAAGGTAGCCTATGTTCGTTACCAAGCTTTAAATTATCTCTGTACCAAATTTCACAATAGAAGACATTCATGGCTCTACTCTCCCCTTTTATCGTGAAAAGGGGGGGACCATTTTCGCGATAAACGGTAGCATATGTCCGTTCTCAAACTCCAATTCATCCTTTTACCAAATTTCATCAGGATATCTTCAAAACTGACAAACTTTCATCCCCTATCCCCCCTCTCCCCTTAAACCCCCTTTTTCGCGATTAAAGGTAGCCTATGTTCGTTTCCAAGCTTTAATCTATCTCTGTATTAAATTTCATCAGGATATCTTCAAAAATGACTAACTTTCATCTCATGGCCCTACTCCCCTCTTCTACCCCCCTTTTCGCTATGAAAGGTAGCCTATGTCCGTTACCAAGCTCTAATCCACCTCTGTACCAAATTTCATCAGGAAATCTTCAAAAATGACAAACTTTCATCCCAAGGCCCTAGTCCCCCCCTTCTGTCCCCCTTCTTGCGATAAAAGATTATGTCCGTTCCCAAGCTCTAAACTATCACTGTACCAAATTTCATCAGGAAATCTTCTAAAACGATAAACTTTTATCCCAAGGCCCTGATTCCCCCTTCTTCCCCCCTTTTCGCGATAAAAGGTAGCCTATATCCGTTTCCAGGCTCTAAACTATCTCTGTACCAAATTTCATCATGAAATCTTCAAAAAAGACAAACTTTCATCCTAAGGCCCTAGTCCCCCCCCTTCTACACCCCTTTTCGCGATAAAAGGTAGCCTATGTCCGTTCTCAAGCTCTAATCTACCTCTGTACCAAATTTCATTAACATAGCTTCAGAAATGACAAACTTTCATAAAGACTTTCATCCCCTATTTCCCCCCCTTAAACCCCCTTTCTCGTGATAAAAGGTAGCCTATGTCCGTTCTCAAGCTTTAATATACCTCTCTACCAAATTTCATCAAGATCGGTTCAGTGGTTTAGGCGTGAAAGCGTAACATACAGACAGACAGACAGACAGACAGACAGACAGACAGACAGACAGACAGACAGACAGACAGACAGACAGACAAACAGCCAGACAGACAGACAGACAGAGTTACTTTCGCATTTATAATATTAGTATGGAAGTATGGATGCGAAAGTAACTGTCTGTCTGTCTGTATGTTACGCTTTCACGCCTAAACCACTGAACCGATCATGATGAAATTTGGTACAGAGGTGTATTAGAGCTCGAGAACGGACATAGGCTACCTTTTGTTGCGAGAAAGGGGTTTATGGGGGGATATAGGGGATGAAAGTTTATCATTTTTGTAGATTTCCTAATGAAATTTGGTACAGAGGTGGATTAGAGCTTGGTAACGGACATAGGCTACCTTTCATAGCGAAAAGGGGGGTAGAAGAGGGGAGTAGGGCCATGAGATGAAAGTTAGTCATTTTTGAAGATATTCTGATGAAATTTAATACAGAGATAGATTAAAGCTTGGAAACGAACATAGGCTACCTTTAATCGCGAAAAAGGGGGTTTAAGGGGAGAGGGGGGATAGGGGATGAAAGTTTGTCAGTTTTGAAGATATCCTGATGAAATTTGGTAAAAGGATGAATTGGAGTTTGAGAACGGACATATGCTACCGTTTATCGCGAAAATGGTCCCCCCCTTTTCACGATAAAAGGGGAGAGTAGAGCCATGAATGTCTTCTATTGTGAAATTTGGTACAGAGATAATTTAAAGCTTGGTAACGAACATAGGCTACCTTTGATCACGAAAAAGGGGTAGAGGGGGGGGGGGGGATAGGGCCAGGGGATGTTAGTTTGTCACTTTCGAAGATATCCTGATAAAATTGATATAATATAGAGCTCGGCCTGCGCCCCCTCGGGCTACGCGCCCGGGTGCGGCCGCACCCTTGAACCCCCGGTTAAGACGGCCCTGTTTCTAAAGAGACAAATTATTAAGAAATTTGAATTTTTAAATAAAATATTTAAACCACAGAGGTGGCAGACACGGCCCACGTGATGGAAAGTGGTTACCGTGGCCTATGGACGTGTGCAACACAAGGGGAGTCACACTCGTTTCTGTCAGAAAGTTTCTGTGCCGTCAATGTAGAAGACAAAACAGGAATAGCCTTTACTCTTCACACTGAAAGCACAATAACTCTTCAGTGACCTCTGGCTACCCTACTCACCGCCGGGGACACAACACGAGGTTATTATGGCCGCGGTATTCTGTAGTTAATGATCTGTATTAATTATAACTTACTAAAAAGAGACATCAAGTTTGTTTATGTTTAGTTAAGTAGGTACCTAACATAATGGGGCAGGTTATAGTAATATTATAAAGCTGAAAAGTTTGTTTGAATGCGCTATTCTCAAGAACTACTGGTCCGAATCTAAAAATTCTTTTAGTGTTGAATAGCCCGTTTAACAAGGAAGGTATAGGCTGTAAATCATCACGCAACGACTCAAGGGAGCAGAGCAGTAATCATAAATGTCAACAAATCCGGGAGATTCACATACACTATTTGAAGCCAAAAAATTATAGGCTCAAAGTGATAATTGTGTGATTGCAAATATGCCACGGTTGAAGCCGGGCGGGTAGGCTATTGGATGTATAAAATACCAACTAAGTATTAACACAGATTACGAACTGCAATATTCTTACAAATTACTTTAGTCTTTAGAATGTACCTGTTAAAGAATATTGCTAATTGAAAATCTTTATGCTAACAACAATGTTAGGTAATGGTATGATTTATATTTTTTTTTAATTAAATGTCACTTATGTACTTCAATTCGTGTGGTGACAGAGTAAGAATACAAGTAACACCACATCATCTCTTTCATTGTGTCTTAAGAGGTAATTGACGGTAAACTAAAACTCAAAATAAAACCCTGTACCAATAACTAACTTTCATAAGCGCACCTGCTGAAGGCAGGCTGTCTGATCTCCTAATCCTGAGAGGTAAACCAGCGTGAGGTTAACTTGGCCTCCTAAATCTTGGTGGGATCTCGTAAAGTTAGCATCAGTTTAATCTTGACTAGCAAAGTACTCAAAACAATCATAATACATTAATATTCCCCCCTTATTGACTGATTATTTTGATATTTTGGTACACACATTTAATTCTTGCAGACTTTTATAAACCACTGAGGTGGCAGACAAGAATACGGGCCACCTGATGGAATGTGGTTACAGTGGCCTATGGACGTGTGCAACATCAGGGTAGTCACACTCGTGCTATCGACTCTGTAAACACAGGGAGATTCTGTGCCGTCAGCGTAGAAGACAAAGCAGGCATAGCCTTTGGTCTTCCCACTGACAGCACAAAAACTCTACAGTGAGCTCTGGCTACCGTAATCACCGCTGGGAACACAACATGAGGTTATTATGGCCGCGGTTTTCTGTAGGGCGGAGGTACTTCCCCAGTCGGACTGCTCAATTGATATCATATTGAGACTTTGGTTTTGAATTTCGATCTGGTGCTGCCTGAAAATATTTACGTACGTTAATACACATCGATGTATTCATACATCAGCTATTCATCATCTACAGAATCACATTCATCTTAAGAATAGCTTTAACTCGCTACAGTTGTATTATTAGATTGTATTATCATTATTCATTCGCGAACAGACTGTCAGCCGCTACTATTTGCGCATTATTGCACTTCAAACATTATTATAATAGTACAAAATGAGCGTGCTAGTGAGTTTGTGAGCAGAATGCCGCACGATTTAGATGTGGGAACATCTGAGAGCATCTGTAACCTTAGGGAGACAGAGGCAATGATTGTGTAAGGTGGCTATGAAGCAAGATTTTTGAGGACATCCTTACTGAACAGTAAAAAGATATGGTAGAGTAGAGAAATGGCAACAGAGTTAGACTTTTGTATTAGTCTGGACGTTGTCTAGCTAATGGCAATACCTGTTGGATATCTTTTACACGGGTCTAAGATTGGTGATGAATTACTGGTAACGCATAGAACTCTGTCTACCGCTTCTGTCTAGATAATAATCTATCTCAACGCCAAATTTAATTCAATCCCATTCAACCATTTGCTACGATTGAGTAACAAAACAACTCATTTTCTCATTTACAAAAAAACTCAAGTCACTGTTTGAAATGATCGCTAATTACCAAGTTTGCGTTACATGTAACATTAAGAGTAATCTGCAGCCATCGTGATGAGACTTGTGTTTCACAACCAATGGCTCAACTTCAGTATATTAATGGTCATCAATGAATATCATGATGTTAATTTTATTGCTTACTAACCTGAAAGCGCGCTCATTATTTTTTTTATTTACGAAAAACAGCCTCGTATAAACCTTTTGTAATATTAAAGGTGATGTTTTTTTAATCAATGATGCCTGTATAACTTAATCTTGTTATTATAACAAATGTGATCGATGAATGGATATTTGTAATACAATTACGCTATAATAGCTGAACAAATCTGGTTAGGCACAGTAGTCATCAAACTGAGGGCAACTCATACAAATAAATGGGCAAATTTTTGTATGTTTTTCTTTCAACTTTATTGTAATGTGTAACAATTAAAATATAATATATCTTTATACGATATATTAAGAGTGTTTTTTAGAAGGCCGCATTCACACTGTAGCTTTTTAACGTCCTTTGAAAAGCGTTCAAATAGAACAAATACATTTCCTAATACCCTATTTAAGTATGTTTATACGCCAGTGCTTTTAAAACGCGACGCTTAATAAGTTTAAAGTAGAAGTGAAAAAGTGTTTAATGAAAAAAGGATAGGTATTATAAAGTTGACGAAAATCTTAATGATAAAATTTCATGGTCATCCTACGCTCTTACTTGCTCGCACAGTATAAATTGGTTCTAAATGAAACCATATTAAAAAAAAGGATAATCTAGTTCACTGAGATTCTTGCTGGTATCTGCTCAGTAGAAATAACTTATCGAACCAGCGAAAGAATCATTTTCAAATGATTGATTTACATTATATAATAATCATGCAATCATTTCTTGACATAATTGTAAAATAAAGACGTTCATATGTGTTCTTTATGTGCCTAAACTGAATAAACAAAATTGATTCTTTAATTCTTGATTTTTTGATTCTTTGCTTCTTTTGAGCAGTGAGCGCTGGTTGATAGGCGTAAGGCCTAAGGTTCAGGAAACTAGCTTTGAGACCTTAAGGTATAACACAAATAGATTCTCCATCTGATGAAAAGCTGTCCCGGATCCAATAATAATAATAATATAGGAAGATCTTCGAAGGCCTTATTGACACCTGTAAGCCTGCTGATATTTGCAAGGGATTAGGGGTCACACATAACTCACAAGGCAGTCAGTCCCGTAAAAGCTAAGCAAACTAAATTTGCGAAAAGATGTGGGAAAGCGGAACCTAGACTCACATATTTAAAAATCCAATTGAATAAACTGTGGATTGTTTTCAAACCCCGCCTAGACCGATTAATTTTTTTCTAAGTAAAACGATTTGAATATTAAGCATGAAAAATGCTTATAAATTTAATTCAATCTATGGATTTGAAAGTTTAATAATCTCACCAAAGCATGCGGGTTTTTTTATACCTCTGAGGTGGGATACAACTACACGGCCCACTTAATGGAAAGTGGTTACCGTGTCCTATGGACGCGTGCAACACCAGGGGAGTCACACTCGTACTGCAGACCCTGTAAACACAGAGAGTTTCTGTGCCCTCGGCGTAGAAGACAAAGCAGGAATAGCTTTTGGTCTTCCTACAGACAGCACAAATACTGTCCAGTGAGCTCTGGCTACCCTACTAACCGCCGGGAACACAACACGAGGTTATTATTGCCGCGGTATTCTGTAGGGAGGTACTTCCCCAGTCAGTCTGCTCAATTAGACGGGAATACCGTCGTTTCCTACCTATTTAGGCCATACAGACTACGAAAAAATATTTTTACTTTTTTATTTCTATCTAAATTGAAATCGCGCGTATTGAGAACGCAGCGATACTAAATTTGGGTCTCCTATTTTACTGTACGATTGGGAACAGTCCTATGTTGTAACCCACCACATGGTGACCCTACCACCACGAGGTCGAGAGTGTAATTTTGTTCGTCAGTGTGTAAATTTCTACGTAATAATATCGTGTGAGCTAACTCCATTTTGTATTGTATGTTATAATATAATAATCAAATGTCGTGATGTTTGTACGTTTAGCTGAAAGTATCTTCATCATCAAGTACATCAAGTCCCGGTTACACACAAAGCTTGTATTTTAGAGCCCGCATCTGCACTTCTACTTCTTTGTTTTTTTGAAGTGAAACCTTCTTTAGCGGCGTTAGATGGGTAAAAAGTGTTAAACTCGCGTAAGGATCACTTGACCTTTGAACCGTAACCGACGACTGACGTCATACAACAACAGCTACAGATTGATTATTTTGTTAGGTACGCTAAAAAGCTTCGTAGCTTAGCGGTAAGCACTTCGACTGTGAGACAAGCACACACCTGGCCCCCAATTCTGCTAATTTTATGACACACCCACAGTCATACCGCTGACATCGCATAAATTGTATTAAATTTTAGACTTTATGTGTGAGCAAGAAAGTTCAAAGTGAAAAAACAAAGATTTTAAAACATTTTTCATTCACTCTACAAGTTTGTCATTTAATTTTCGGCTTTAACAGTATAAAAGTAAAGTCTAAAGTTAAATGGCATTGGTTACAGTGTTTGTGGTACCGCAGTGGTTTTGTCATGGAAAAATAATGGCAGAATCAGGGCCCAGGAGTGTTACACTTGCGCTGCCAACCCCGTAGGAACCTTTTAATGACCTTCTTGAAAAACCCCATATAGTATTCGCTTGGTAGAACCACACGGCAGGGAGGTCATTCCACAGCTTAGGTGTACGAGGGATGAAGTTCCTTTCATGCCTGTCTGTGTGTACTGTTTTCAGTCGCAACGTGTGAGGATGGATTCACTGCCTGTTGCGAGAGGTGAGATGATGGAATGTAGTCGTGGGCATCATGTAGAACAATTTATCTGAACACATACTAATTGTACGGTCGGTAAAACACGCAGTGAAGTCTCTCCTAAGCTTTTTTGTACCACTTAGGTGGCAGATAAGGACATGGCCCATCTGATGGGAACTGGTTACCATGGCCTATGGACGTGTGCAACACCAGGAAAGTCACACTCGCGCTGCCGACCTTGTTAAAATAGAAAGTTTTTGTGCCGTCATTGTAGAAGATAAAGCAGGACAAGCCTTAGATCTTCCCACTGACAGCACAAAAACTCTCCAGTGAGCTCTGGCTACCCTGCTCAAAGCCGGGAACACAACACGAGGTTATTATAATCGCGGTATTCTGTAGGGCGGAGGTACTTCCCCAGTCGGACTGCTCAATTGGATGGAAATACCGTCGTGTCCTACTGCCCAAGTTTCCTAAGGTCCCTAACTCTCCTAATTTATTGTCATTACTAGCTGTTGTATATAGATACCGACCCGGCGCTATTCGACTGACAAACAATCCTTTCTCATAAAATGTGACTACCTACTCATTTCTGATCTCAAACATCAAACAGGGTTGGCACAACTTTTACATAGATACTACATACATATAAATAAAATTGGAGTATCTGTTTGTAACATTGAAATAATTTTTTTACAATTTTTGTCGGTCTGTCGATTTGTTCCGGCTAATCTGTGGCTGGACTGATTTTGGCGGGATTTCTATTGGCAGGTAACTGATGTAATAAGGAGTAACTAAGGTTACGTTTAAAAATCATCTTCGCCAAACAGCTCCATCCATGATTTTTATGAAAATTATCTATTATTATTGAATTAAAAAAAAAACAAAAATACAAAACTATACGAAAGTCTTATTGTGTGATTTTCATTCTTCAAAACAAATCTTTTTCTTTCATTGTCGTTTGACGTCCATACTGCAACTTGATTTTAGTAAGCGCTTTATCAACTGTGCTATCGAGCCATAAACGCCTATTAAACCAATTTTATATGTCAGACATGGAGAATTGTTTTCATTGACTGTTTTCTTTTAGGGGAGGATGATGACTCCGCAGACAATGCGCTTACTATCGTTTCTAGAATTTTAGAGTGTTTAGCAGGTGTATTGATTTATAGGTTAATTTAGCCCAGGTTATTGATAGGGCCTCAAATAGAAGCAGTCCAGACCCCTAAATGAGGCAGTCCGTCTTGTTTATTAGTTTTATTTAAAAAAAGAATTAGATTTTAGCGACAGCCCTATTCCTCAAACCTAACATGCAAAGAATAAAAAATTTCGACATGCAACTAACACCATTTTATTTCACCACTAGATCATTGGAAAATAGACTCTAAAAATAAAGTCGTAAGAGAGATTACGATCGCAATCGTCCGTTTGCACATGTAATTTTAAGACGCCTTGATCTTAGATTTGTTGTTTATTGAAAAATTATACTTAACGATTGGGCAGTAAGAATTATTGAGATCGTATACATAGAGTCACTTGTTGCCTTTTAGTTTCGTTACCTAAATGCAGAAACAAATTCACTGTGCGAATAAAAGCGTGTTAACATTGAACATACCTAATTTATTGAGAGGGGTACAGACAGACAGACACATATTAAGGAACAATTAGTGAACCTTTAGGGGAAGAGTAAGTAGGAAATTTATTGGGGAGAGGGCCAAAAAGGGCTGGAGGAGGTAAATACAGCGGGTCTAGGTGAGGAAATTAGGAGAAGGAACGAAAGTGAGAGAACAATAAGTGAACGGACTGGTTTCCTTTAGGGAAGAGTAAGTAGGAAATCTAGTGGGGAGAGGGCCAAAAAGCGGGGGGGGGGGGGGGTAAATACAGCGGCGGATCAAAATGATGAAAAATTGACGATAATATCAGAGACCTATCTGTCTAACACAATTTAATAATGTCAGTGATAGTATTATTCTCTCACATACATACGACTACATACAATATTCAAGCCTTTCAATAGATTTGTTACGTATCCTTGTACCTATATTATAAGCTATACATTTTGAGGATTATAAATAGGTAAAATGTTTATATTCCTTTTTTTTTCTTTTGTTTACCCGAGGAGTAGGTTGAGACTGTATTAACAACTATATTTCGCTCTCTTACGAATACCGGAATTACCCGATTCGTAAAGCTAAGTAGCCGTGAGAATAACACATCTTACATAAAGTGACAGTCACTGTGATAATCGCCAAATTCATACCAATATTATAAATGCAAAAGTAATGGGGATGCCGACGCAAAACTAATTGTAGATGGCAGCGGCATATGACCAAACAACAATAACCGTCTGGTCGATTAAAGGCGCCCACTCACTAACAGTCCGCCTGCAGTCCGCCTGCAGTTCCTGATCTGTCCGGCGGCCTGCAGTCCTAAGCCGATAGCGCCCACACACTAAAGCGATTTTGGCCTGCCGGCAATTCCCTGTTGTCAGTTTTGCGACCACACACTAGCAGTTGTGAGTCGTCAGTTTTAGGTCGTACGATCGCCTGCCGGTAATGGTCTAATATCAGTTACATAGAGAGTACGAAACAGTGCAAGCGATTTTCGACCTTATTGACATTTTCTTAATTACATGTTTTTTCGCATAAATAAATGCTGCTGATCACGAATATAAGAAAAAAAAACTAGATTTGTTGTGATGTCAATAAGGTTGAAAATGGCTTGCACTACGTTATTCTTATATAAGTATGTGCTAATCATTGTGAGAAATAGGTGTTAGCTATTTTGAACCTTATGGACTATGTGCATAAGAAATATAGACGAGTATGTACAAAAAAGGAATAAAATCTTAGTAAAAACTGACACGAAACGTCGATCGACAGGCCCGTTGTGCTCGTTCGCCCTGACGGCCTAGGACTGTCCGGCTTAGAACTGTCCGGAATCGTTCGGCGCCCACACACTATCGGATCGTATTAGTCGTCAGTCCAAAATCGTTAAGGAAACTGTTAGTGTGTGGGTTATTGCGATTAACTGACAGATTTATATCGTCCGGTAAACTGTTAGTGAGTGGGCGCCTTAAGATAGGAAAAAGTGAATCGCTCAGGCGGGACTCGAACCCGCGATCTTTCCCTTACAGGAGGAATGCTCTGACCACTGAGCCACCGAGCCACGCCTGACGCTATCCAAATTCTCCTATACTACCGTCTTAGGGCGACGGTGGGAGCCATCTACCGACATTCATACGAACTATCGGAAACAATGAACGATGTTACAATCATTTTTAAACATTATTTTTCGATGACTCCGCCCAAATAATTGAATGAAATTTTGATGCATTTACCATGTTAACTTTTCAAATCGATTAAGATAAGAAAAAGTAAATCGCTATCTTAATCGATTTGAATAGTTAGCATGGTAAATGCATCAAAATTTCATTCAATAACCATCTGGGCCTCGATTCTACTAAAGTAAAACCATTGTCATACCACAGTCACTGTAAGAATTACCCATTTAATTTTAAACTTTAAGTTCATGTTGTTAAAGTCTAATATTAAATGGCTTTATGTAGAGTGAATGAAAAAGTTAAATGTGACGCTCTTCATTTAATTTTGGACTTTAAGCTTATAGCAATAAAGTCTAAAATTTAATGCCATTTATCGCTGTGTCTGTGGTGTGACAGTTGATTTTGCTTTAGCAGAATCGAGGGCCTGTTCTGTGATAATAACAAACTCATAGCTGTCAGATTTGAAGAGACAAATAATGAAATCTACGTAGATGACAGATAACATTGCCCATTACGAGGAACTCTCTGTAGGGATAAAAGCGTCATCACTGCGAGAGAAAGAAAACTCATAATAAAAACCAAATGTACCAATCCGTCTGGCCAGCGTGGAAACAGTAGGCTTAAAGCCTTCCGACATTGGAAAAGGCCTATGTCCAGCTGTGAACTGTGACAGCCCAAATGATGGATTGATGACATAAAACTCACGCCTTTATCCCCGAAGGGGTAGGCAGAGGTACTAGCACCCACATTTCGCCGGTTTATGTTTAGGTCTCAATGTAATAGGTGGCGAGCCTACTGCCATTAACTAGGCACTTATAAACCTGCGATAAATACACACATAACTTCGAAAAGCATCGAAAAGTCATTGGTGTGTGCCATGGAAAACCTGGGATCGAACCCGAGACCTCGTCTCAGCAGTCCATTACCCATACCACTAGGCTACCGCGGATTTTTTTTTTTGGATTGATCTAGATTCTATAATATTATTACTATCACTCAGCCAACCCCCTGAGGGTAAATAGTCGTGAATGCATAAATGTGTCTATAATATACAAAATTGCGGGTACCTTTCACTACAGAACAACTTTCAAATCATATTACAATTAGTACAGATAAATTAATCGTGTGTAACTTTTTTTTTATTTTATTATTCCGACATGAATTAACACTTCGATTGATCGCTTCGATTACCGATGGACAGTATCGATGACGAAGTGAAATCGATTAAGTAATCGATTCTTGATTGTTAATTAAATTTAGGATAAGAAACGTTTGGGGGAATAAAGAATGTCTGTTAGATTTCTAATGTCTTCTTTGCTAATAAGATAGCCAACTGGTGGTTAGTTACTGAGGTTGGGGGTTCGAATCCTAGGAAGTCCACTACTGTTGTGAACTCCTTACATAAGCAATTTAGCTGGAGGTCTGGAAGCTATAAATAGATGATATTAGTGAAAGAGAATACGGGAAGAAGAGAAAGAAAGAAAGAAGTAACCACGACCAGTGTAACCTGGGCCCTGATCCTGCTAATTTTATGTCATAACAACACCACTGTCATACCGCTAACATTGCATAAGATGTCATTAAATTTTAGACTTTATGTCTGAGATTTAAAGTCCAAAAGAGAAAGACTTTTTATAACATATTCACTCGCTCTACAAGATTGTCATTTAATTTTAGATTTAAACAGTATGATCGTAAAGTCTAAAGTTAAATGGCATTGGTTGCAATGTCTGTGGTACCGCAGTGGTTGTGCCATGAAAAAAATAATAGCGGGTTCAGGGTCCTGGTCGAAACGTCAGGCAATCAAAGGTATGTAAGTACCTATACCATGATCGCGTTAATTCCCGTTCTCTTAATTATATAGCATCTGAGGAGTTGATGTCTGAAAAAAAAGTACGGAATTAATTGGGACCAGGCCCCCGATTCTGCTAATTTTAAGACATAACAACACCACTGTCATACTGCTGAGGTTGCATAAAATTTCATTGAATTTTTGACTTTATTCCTATTTCTTTAAAGTTTAAAATGAAAAACGAAAGAGTTTTTAATATTTTTCATTCACTCTACAATTGTCATTCAATTGTAGACTTTAACATCATAATGGTAAGGTCTTTAATTAAATAGCAGTGGCTATAGTTTCTGTGGTACTGCAGTGGGTTTTCCATGAAAAAGATAATGGCAGAATCAGGGCTCAGGGTGGCAGCTCCACTTCTTCATCCTAGCGTTAATCCCAGTCGCATCCGAAGCTATCAATTTAGAGTCTGGGGTCCGCTTTTACCAGTCCAACTGCGGATTTGGCTAAACTTTGACATTTTATGTGAAGCGACTGCCATCTGACCTCGAGGGCGATATCGAAGCATTGTAGTTAGACTTTACGTTGTTGGACTTGTCAGGGCTACAACTACCCGTAACGACTGCCATAGAAGTTCGTATGGCAACCGGGACCGACGGCTTAATGTGCTCTCCGAGGTTTGACCAAACCAATGCAAAAACCTATATTCATGCATAAAAATATTTGCTCTGGCGGGGATCGAACCCAAGCCTCCTGCGTAGCAGCCGCGTTCACTACCGCTACGCCAAGGAGGCTGTCAAGGCCGTCAAGGCTGCTGTACGCAAGAGTGGCAGCTTCACTAAATACCGAAATTCACCCAAAATCCGCAGTTACACTGGAAAAAAGCGGACCTAGGACTCCGAGATGAAAGCTTCGGGTGTGACTGGATTAATTCCAGGATGAAGGAGTAAGTAAGAAGAAGTAACGCAGTTTCAAACGTAAAAAATGAATAATTTCGTTCACACAGACCACAGGTGCCCTGATTTCTGAGATTAATTTATCCTATGCCTATGTCTTCGAAGCCTAATCTAGTAGAACCTATTATTGATAGTAGCAACGGAGGGGGGAACGAATGAGGTGTGTGTGAGCCTGAGGGTACCAGGTGGTCCCCTAGGGTACACTCGGAGTCCCTTGCAATATATATGCTATTTGCATATTAGACATTTCATCGTTAGCCCCGGTTGGGAGGTCCCAGGTCTTCTACGCGACTATTATAAATCTACACTACTATTATAAAGAGAAAAGCTTTGTATGTTTGTAATGAATAAACTCAAAAACTACTGTGCCGATTTCAAAAATTCTTTCACCATTGGAAAGCTACATTCACCCTGAGTAACATAGGCCATATTGGATATTCACGGGAACGTTTTTACCACCCGTGTGAAGCCGGGGTGGATAGCTAGTCAACTATAAAAGAAATAGGATAATTCAGCAACAATGTCTGCCTATTAAAGGGCCAAGCGTAATGCTACTAATTATTACAACTATATGATCAATGGCTGTGTTTACCCCTGAACAATACACCGTGTGAAATGTTTTTTAGTTAAACCTTCCACTTGTATTGTCAGAAGTAATCACTTTATTAAAGTTATTTTTTTAAGGCTGTGTGGTTTCCAGCGTTGTACAAAATAAGAGACACACGATCTCTTCCTGACGGCGTCGTAGGTAAAACTAAGTGGATATTCAAAGCAAGCGGAAATGGTCTTTATTAGTTTTCAAGTGGTAATTAAATTTCAACCTTATCCTATTCAGAGAAGACTGAATATTAGTGTGCTGATAAAAATCTGCTCGAGTGACCGTCTGAATTGCAAGAACCCTAAGGGCCTGTGATACGTCGTGTGCATGCATGCGGACGTGTACATCGTGCGTACCACAGAAATATATTAGGACAGAACGACCAAGTGAGCTGGAAACACGTGGCAACTTTTAAGTCAATTCATGTCCTATAAGACATGAACTTTCGAACCCGTAATTAGTATCTACTGTTAAGATAAGCTTGTAATAACATCTTTAAATAACCGTGAACATGCCATATTTTACTATTTTCAACTATAAAATAGAAAATGGAAAGCTAAATTTGAAAAATAAAGGAATTCTTTATCTGTGAGTATTTATTTACAGTGAAAAGTCGCCACGCATGACATGCAGGTGAACACTGTATATGGACGCCCTGTGTATCTCAATATATTTCTGTGGTGCAAACTGAACTAATTTCTTGCACATAATAAGTGCAAAATAGGGCAAAAAATCCATACGATTCCAACTATTACATGTTGTGTCAACCTACAAAAGAGCCTGACCCGACAATCAGCATATGCATGCTTTTTTGTAGGTTATGGGGAGGGGAGCAGATCTTGGGCCGAAAATTTACCTTGGTGGGATCCCCCACATACCCGTATAACTGTAAAACCCGTTAAACCTATACAGTTTTGATATAGGTACATAAAGTCACGCCTATAAAACCCCAAAGGGGTAGACAGAGGTATATTAACACCCACGTTTTGCCAACTATGATTTTCAGTCACTCGTAATAGGGTGCGACCTTGAGAAAGACCGTTGGCTATGTTTGTTCGCGATAACCGACATTTAAGCAGGCGGAGGCACGTGCGAATGCTAGTTTCATAATTGCATAAAGGGTCCGTCATGAAAACGCACAAGAAATGCTCATGCTACGCATTCAATGTTTAGGCTGTCTAAGAATAGGCAAGGGGCTTAAGGTATAAAGTAAATCAAAGCACGATACGATTTTGCTTTGATTTAGTAGGAACGCCCTTCGCCTTATGCCTTTTCTGTACAATGCACGCTTAACATTGACTACGAAAGACAATCACTAGTCAGATATTGATTTTGTTATTTGTTGAATTTACAAAGGATGAATAGAATATTGGTTGAAGTGGCAATGAAATTTTTTGGCGCTGCGATTGTATAAGGCTCCTTCTTAACGCAAGCACTGCGTAGGTACTGTTGTACTAATCGAATGTGTTTATTGCACGATATTCGTATAATATTATTTGCACAGGTAACCGCATGCAAGATGTATGAAGTGTCGGAAGGCTTTAGGTTTCCGTGCTAAAACTATAAAACCTATGAAACTGTAAACAAAATAATTGTAAAAATCGTGTAAACACGTAAACGCACTTCTCAATTTATTATTCTTTATTGTTCTATCTTTCTTTCTTTCTTTCTGAATGGATTTCTAGATCCTTTTCTTTTCTCTTTCTTTTATCTTTTTCTCCTTTAAAATCATTTTTTATACAAACATCACGGTACATCATATCAGAGACTGAACTGTACTTTGAATGTGGTAACACAAGAATGTTGTGTTTTGCGAATATGGTCTTTGAATATTATGATGTACAGCGACGGAGCGATCGCATTATGCGCCTAACTACAATAAAAAAAGGATTGATATGACTTACGCTTCTTACTGATGCCATCATCTTGTTTGTGGGTGAACCTGTAAACAAAACGAATAATTAAAATCAGATTTATATTTAACACAATTTAAATGAAAAAATATAGTAAAACTATTATTTTTATACTTATGTACAAGTAAATAATATTGAAGTTTGCAATAGATTTAGATCAGCAAATGTCAACATGCTTTAAAGTTTCATTAAATCAGTTTATAAACTTTATTTTCTTAAGTTTTTTTTTTATTTAATACATAAATTATATAAGTATATCCTACTGATAACTGATCTGTCTGTTTCTGTTCCGGATTATCTCTGGAATGGCTGAATCTCTGCCGTGACACAAGCATGACGGAAATTTCTGACAAAATTGCTCATGTTAAAAACGCGTTAATTAGACTACTTTAATTTTAGAAAAATCTCTAGCGAAATTTTTTCGAAAATTTCCCATGTCCTGAATCCAGGACGAGTCGCTTGAGCAGTCAAAATAAATTAACAAACATTTTTAGGATAATTACACACAGTATACAATATGTATACAATTGTCTAACATTTATATAAGAATTTAATTATATTTTTTATGTCTCCAAAGTGCCCATTGTTGAATTTAATTATTTTTTTTTGATATAAATACGTAATGAGGCCATACGATATATATTTATCGTATGGTAATTATTATTAAAAGCGACATAGCTCGCAGAAGAAGCTAGCTAATACGTTTAGAGCGACACGTGACAACATAGGAGTCAATATGGAATCTACTATGATATTGATGATGATTCATCTTCAACATTCTTTGAGCCTCTGCCCAGCTCTGATGGGGGCAGGTGCTCAAAGGGCAGGAAACGACTGCCATCTGACCTGCGCAGCGCGTACCTACATATCTTCTACACACACCGGCAGAATTAGCGGAACACAAAATTATGGTCTTGAGAGGGATATGTTTAGAAGTTCGGCCGGAGTTAGTGGTATATCAGGGAGATTTTAGAGGAAAATGTTGTGCCATTTGTTCCATTTATTGGTAACGACTTCATTTTAATGCAGGATAATGCTCAGGCTCTCAGTGCTCGCTCAGTACAGGCATACCTAAACCATGTTGGTGTTACGGTGATGGAGTGGCCAGCACGGTCCCCGGATATGAATTCGATTGTACACGTTTGGGACTTGCTAAAGAGGAGTGTCAAATCAAGAATGCCACCTCCTAACAATCTGGGCGAGCTGCGAAACACGTTAGTTGAAGAATGGCAGATGTTGCCCCAAGGAATCATTGACAACATCATTCGCAGCATGCCCAGACTGATGGACACCTTAATCAGGGCACGAGGGGGAAACACTCGTTATAAAACATGTTGTTGTTGTTTCATGTTTAATTATTTTTTATTTAATACATCAGAATAACAAATAGGCTACAATTTATAACGATAACCAATAAACTTTAAAAGCTAGTAATCCATAATGAAATAGTAAGTGCATATTAAATACATATAAACAATCTTTCAACTTTCCTATTGGGGTATTAAGAGTAACACATGAATAATATAATATAATATAATATATATAACTAGCTGACCCGGCGAACTTCGTACCGCCAATATATTTTCCACCCGTGTGGCGTCAGATCCCGTTCCCGCTGCATCCTCTACTATATTAAACATGTATTATACATATAAACCTTCCTCTTGAATCACTCTATCTATTAAAAAAAACCGCATCAAAATCCGTTGCGTAGTTTTAAAGATTTAAGCATACAAAGGGATATAGGGACAGAGTACGCGACTTTGTTTTATACTATGTAGTGATAATCCATAAGGTTATTAAATTGATACATGGTCAGTAATTAGCCGACTTACGGAGTGCTAACCTTTAAGCTCTATTGTAAGTACACTAGTTGCCTCGGGGACCGCGTGGTCCCCCCTCTCGAGGAGAGCCAGACCGAGAGGAATGGCAGTCGGGGTGCGAGGGATATGTCGCGAGACATCCTCACCTTCGGCTTAGCACATCGACCCACAAGACGACGTGCGGTTTAGTCAGTTCGAGCCCGAAATAACCGGATTTCAATCACGTAAAGAAAAAAAGTACACTATTTACCTGCCCTGGCTTCATCCCGATGGAATGATAGCACGATACCCGTAGACTTGCCAAAAAAATATATACTAATGTTATAAACTTGATAGTATCTTTGTAGTAAATAGTAAGTTTGAAAGTACCATCCCATATCTATAATATAGCGCCAATTATAGAACCTATCACTAATTATCTGCTAATTTTCTGTCAGAAGAAATTAATAAATTACAAAAAGAAAAAGTAATCACAAAACGTGTCAGAAGCCCAGGTTCGAACCCGGTTCTATCTGAAACCATACCTACGAAGCTTCTTAGTGTACCTAGCAAAATAAACACTCTGTAGGAATGTTGTATGACGTTATGTGGTCCTACGAAGTCGTCGGTTACGGGTCAAAGGTAACGTGATCCTGACGTGAGTTTAACACGTGATCCTGACGCGAGTAAGTCACGTTATCTTGACGCGAGAAGTATTGAAATCAAAAATCAAATTCGGTGAAGTCGTTTGTGACTTTACAGTTTATTGATTCATTTATCCGTATTTCCGAGCGTTTCTTAACCACACTTTCTATTCATATCTTAGACAGATTTTACAGAAACAATTGCAGAGTGCCTAGACTGACTAGCTCTCCTAACAATTATGTCTCGCATGTAGGTATTGTAGTGCGTTCACACAGTTTAATGCAATTGTTATACAATTGTCCGCTTGCGTGCTCTGTGCAATTTAATTTTTGAGTTTATATAAATATTTTTGTTGTAATGCTGGCGATTATTGAAGAAGAAGTGGCGGTAAGATTTTGGTTTTGCGATTGCGAGGTTCTGGATTCGAATGATGTGTACTTTTCAGTCTTACGTAATGATGTACACCTACCCTTTTTGGTCATCAGTTGGGACTTTTCGTTTGACGATTAGCGGTCTCCATTCTAAGATCCGAATTCTGAAACGACACTCAGTCCTGATTCTTGATTTAACTGAGGACAACTTGTATATTTTATCTATATAATTAGTCCTCAGAATAGTCGACATTCCTGAACTAAGTACCATTTCAATTTAAATAGAAAATATTGAATCGGTCTAGGCGGGGTTTGAACCCGCGATCTTAGCCTTACAAGGACAATGCTTTGACCACTAAGCTACCAGACCTCGTCCTAACCAATTCAAATTTCTCCTTCTATATCTGTCTTTGAAACGACAGTGGAGCATCTACCGATATTCTTACGAACTATCGGAACCAATGAATGATTTTTCAATAATTTTTAAACATTGATTTTTGACTACACGTAGGCGACATATAGTTTGAGTTAAAAGCATTATTATTAAAAGCATTTTTCATGTAAAATATTCAAATTAAGTAGCAAATATTGAATTGGTCTAGGCGGGGTTTGTACCCGCGATCTTTGCCTTACAGGGGCAATGCTTTGACCACTAAGGTACCAGCCCTCGTCCTAACCAATTCAAATTTCTCCTTCTATATCTATCTGTCATTCTACAATACGGGCCTAAATCTCTTAGGTACTTTGCCATCAGTTCTACCGATGTTATTTATTACAACGGAATTAATTATACTGTTGATTGATGACACTTGCTGTAGTTTATTGTTATACTTGCACTTCACTTACGGCAATACAATAACAGTTCACAGTTCAAGCAGTTGTAAACCTTTTAGAATGCTGTAAGGCGAAACCGGTTAGGTTCAATAATAAATACTGTAGAAAAAGTACAAGTGTGTTCAAACGTTCTGAAAAAAATTGACTCATACAGTTCTAAATTATATTTTTGATATTGAACGCAATCGCGAATACAATTCATTTGGGTATCATCAAATTAAATGACTATGATTCTCTATAATACATTTGCTCTGTGCTTTGTAACTAGTGTAGCTTGCCCTAAAAGGTAAAGGTAAAAGGCCCTAGTAAAAGAGTTGAGAAATACTGACAAATAATAAATAAATAAATAAATATTCCTCAACATTTATAATAAAATATAGGCATATAATATTTTACTTTAACAACAACTGTTCGAACAATAACTCAATTTAAATCAATAAAACAGTTTCATTTGCTTTTAATACCTTGGTATAAAGATTATTTTAAGACATTATAGTCATAATCGTTTTAATGCTGACGGTACAATATATCTATTTTTTTTGGAAACACAATCGTGTCTAGATTGTATCAATTTATATATCAGCTCCCGTGATGTGCTGTACCATGAACATAATTGTATAATCGCGTGCATTATCTAATGCCCTTGTAATTATGTGTTATAATAGTTAAAATTTTACGCGTACATTTTAATAAACAAAACAAAACAAAGCATTTTAGTCAGACATTGTAATATTTGTAATGTTACGAACGAAACACAAAGGTGAATGGTCTAACATCAAATGGCAGAGAAGTGATAACATTTTATCGCTTGCTAGGGTTGCCAACCTTTGCAAGGTTGCTATGCTGGTATGCTCTATAGGTATCTCACCTTCGGCCTTGCACTGCGACCCACAGACGGCGTGCGGTTTAGTCGGTTCGAGTCCGACATAACCTCCCCCTACGGCGCCGGCGGAGGGGATAGTATCCGTGGGGATTTCCCGCACGTTAAAAAAATGGTTGCCAACCTTCCTGTTTGTACGAAGTATATATTTAAATCGATTAAAATAGAAAAAAAAAGACCGATTTTTTTTTCTATTTAGCTTACTAGCTACCAGACCTCGCCCTATCCAATTCAAATATCTCTCTTTCTTTGAGGCGACAGTGGAGTGTGTCTACCCATATTCTTACGAACTATCGGCACTATCGGAGCAATCTGAACTGTCGGAAAGTTTTAAAGCAGTTAATAAGGTAGCTATTCAAATCGATTTACATACATATATACAGCTCACTGGAGAGTTTTTGTGCTGTCAGTGGGAAGACCAAAGGATATTCCTGCTTTGTCTTCTACGCTGATGGCACTGAAACTCTTCGTGTTTACTGGGTCTGCAGCACGAGTGTAACTACCCTGGTATTGCACACGACCAAAGGCCACGGTAGCCATTATCCTCTGAATGCCTGTCTGGCACCTTAGAGGCATAAAAAAAAACATACTCTCACGCCTATTTACCTCCGGGGTAGGCAGAGACAACAAACCGCAATTTGACTCTATCCTTACATACTTCCTCTACTATCATTAATCCTTTCATACATACTCGCCGGTTGATTTAGATTGGAAAAAGTAAATGCTCAAAACAGTTGAACCTGTGACCGGTCCCTGCAGGAGTAATGCTCTGGCCACTGAACTACTGAGTCACGCGTCTTGACCATTCAAAATTCTCGCTTACAACCATCTTTGGGTGATGGTGGAGTCATCTTACGATATTCATACATTCCGAAACAATGAATGATATTTCTTATTGATTTAACTGTCCGGTAACTAAGTACTCAAAGCATTGTCAATTTTTTTTTATTGTGCGGAAAATCCCCACGGATACCGCCTTCGCCGGAGCCGGAGGGGGAGGTTATGTCGGACTCAAACCAACTAAACCTCACGCCGTCTGTTGGTCGCAGTGCAAGGCCGTGAGGTAGCTACAGTGCATATCCCTTGCACCGTGTCTGACCCAGGGCCATCTCTCTCGATCTGGCCCTCTTCAAGCATTCTCACTGTAAAGCAAAGATCGTGGGTTCAATTCCGCCTAGACCGGTTCAAATTTTTCCTATTTTAATCAATTTGAATATTCAGCATGCAAAATGCTTAAAATATTTTCATTCAAATATATGTTAATAATTTTTAAGTTTATGTTATTGCCGTGTTGGTTCCCGGTGGGGCAAAATAGGGCCACTCCATCTCTTTCTATAGGTGTCTTAAAAGTCTACTAAGAGATAAGGCAGTTCTTCATTCGACAGTAAACATACAGCCCACGACAACGTGTTCGTTTGACGGTAATAGGCTCGCTCTATTACGTCAGAACGAAAATCACAGTTGGCGAAATGTGGGTGTTAATTCATCTCTGTCAAACCCTAAGGGGATTCACAAGCGTGATAATATTTATGTATGTACACAAAGTAAGTGAGCCTACAGCCAAATTTTAGTGAGCGTATTGTGGGCGTTAATAACCTCTGCATATCCCTTCGACGATTTCTTCTTCTTCATCCCAGTCGCATCCGAAGCTTTTCAACTTGGAGTCTGGGGTCCGCTTTTTACCAGTCCAACTGCGGATTTGGCTAAACTTCGATATTTTCCGTGAAGCGACTGCTATCTGACCTCCACAAGCCAAAGGCGATATCGAAGCATCGCATCTAGACCAGTTGTTGGATTTTTGAGGGCTCCAACTACCCGTAACGACTGCCATAGATGTTTGTATGATAACCGGGACCGACGGCTTAACGTGCTCTTCGAGGTACGACCAGATCGATGCATACAAATATTTGCACTGAGCGGGGATCGAACCCGCGCCTACTGCGTAGCGGCCACGTTCACTACCGCTACGCCACAGAGGCTGTCGATTTATAGGCGGAAATATATGTATATATTACAATTTGTAAACTTTATGATTGATTGAAGAAACTGATGGTACAGAAACTCTCTGTTTTTACACGGGTTGGCAGCACGGGTATGACTTCCCTGGTGTAGCACACAATATGGGGTTCTTCAAGAAGGGTATTTGAAGGTATCTACAGGGTCGGTAGCACGATTGTGATGCCCCTGGTGTTGCAAACGTCCATAGGCCACGGTAACCACTTCCCATCAGGTGGGCCGTGTGCTTGTCTGCCACCTAAGTGGTATTAAAAAAAAAGCACACGTCCACAGGCCACTGTTACCATGCACCATCAGGTGGGCCGTGTGTTTGTCGGTCACCTAAGTAGTATAAAAATAAAATAAGAAGCTGGCAACCCTACCGCCTCAATTGGCTGGTCCGTTTGAAGTCTTCGAAACCAAGGTGCGGTTATTTTTAGATGGTTTATTGCAAAGTGGTATTTAATGAAATGAAGCCGATTAATTGGTTTCTTGTGTAAAGGTGATTTAATACAGGACGTAGCTAGAAAATGTTGTGTGAAGGTGATTTTCTTTTTATATATTTTTTATTTTATTTTTTATTAATTTAGGTTCGCCAACAATTGTATACATAAAAAATTTACGCTAAATTCATGCAACGATTACAGATCATAATGCAACAATCACTTCTAGGTAAACTCCGCTTATGAATATACACAAAATAAATAGATATATATAAAAGTAAGTTATTCGTTTACAAACACACTAATTACCACAAGCATTAAACAAAAAAGTGTTTAGAGCCAATGCAGTCTAGGACACATCTGTCGTTCGATGTTAGTTAAGTTATTTTTGTTGTGTGTATAATATAATATTATTTTATTATAATTAGGTTAGTCACGATATCGAAGCCGGTATGCGAGAAATATGTCGCATGACAACCTCACCTTCGGCCTAGCACTACGACCCAGAGACGGCGTGCGGTTTAGTCGGTTTGAGTCCGACATAACCTCCCCCTCCGGTTCCGTAGGGGTGGGTATCCGTGGGGATTTCCCGCACGTAAAAAAAAAGAAAAGCCCCTGTAAGGCAGAGATCGCAGGTTCAAACCCCGCTCAGACCAATTCAATCTTTTCCTATTTCAATTGATTTGAATTTTTAGCATGCAAAATGTTAGCAAATTTCATTCTAAGTACCTGAAACCCTATTTGGAAAATCGTTTACAAATAGAAAGTCACAATATTAATAAGTGCCATCCTAAGTAAATGTTAAAGGGGTGCAACAGGGGGAAGAATGTCACGAGCAAAGCCAGGAGGGAGGGTAAGCTGAACAGTAGGTTCAGCTGGAACGTTGTAAGAATTGCACGCAGGCGGAGTCGCGGGTAACAGTTATCAAAAATTGGATAATACTATTAAGTTATTAACGCCCGCAGCTACGCTAAATTACTTTTTAGAAGTGTATAGGTACATGTCAGTGATATAATGACCGGGTTTCGAACCCATGACCTCTATATCGCAAGTCCTACACCATCCCCACTACGCTACTGTTGTTTATCTTAATTATGCTATCACAATAAATTTTAATAGATTTCAATTAAATGATACAATTCACTTAGCATTAAACCGGTGTTACCAGAAAAAAAGGTAATAAAATAATTACACATAAGTGTATTTGTGTAAGTGTTATTGTACATGTGAATGAATTATTTTGGATAATCAAAACAGTTATGGTCACATAACTAATTATACCGCAACTAACCGACCAACTACGGTTTGGCTCGTAGTATCTTGCAAAAAAAATGTGGTATGGCGACCAACTCAACCGACTAAACCGCACGCCCCGAAAGTGAGGTTGTCTTGCGACATATCTCTCGCACCCCGGCTGACCCAGGGCCATTCCTCTCACGGGGTCCCCGACTCGCCACCGGCATGGGAGTCGGGTGCATCGTGCTACGATGTGCGCTGCCGCCGTGGCCTGCTCGTGCTAGGGTGACGAGCGGCTCCACCCGTCACCCTAGTTATGCTTGACTGTAAAAGTTTTAAATTTTTAGGGAAATCGAGAGCAAATAATTTTCGAGGGGAATTGGTAAAAAAGGTCGAAAGAAACAAACAATGTTTTTATAATATATAATTAGGAAAACAGGAATTAACGCGATCATGCTATAGGTACTTACATACCTTTGATTGCCTGACGTTTCGACCAGGTTACACCGGCCGTGGTCAGCCTGTGACCACGGCCGGTCTCTCTCTGTCTCAGTCTCTCTGGTTCTCTTAATTATATATCATGATACGCAAGAGTTTAAAAGTTAATATTTTTGTAATATTAATGTAGATTACGTCTAAGTGTAGTGGTATGCGAGGATGATTGATGTAATTAAATCTCGAAGTCAGTAATATCACAATATCTTATATTACAAAATAATATAATTGTGTCAATATCACTCATAAAATTAAATTTTTAAATAAAATGTCAAATAAAATGTCAAACAAATATTTTTCAATATTTAATCCGGCGGATCAAGTTATATCTACGACCTCTCGCCAAAACGCGCCCATCAAGCTAGCAGTGTTTCCCCTATGTATGGCCTAAACATTCTGCATTAAATATTGAACCAAGCGCGATTCTACTCCCTCCCTTCACAGTCGGGACCCCAAATCGGCCACGAACCTCTTGGCCTCGAGGCCCAGGCGAACGGTACGAAATCCCCCAGTGCGGCGTACTTGTTATTCATTTTATTATTAAAACATTTAGTTCAGAACATTATCCATAGTGTCAGTAACATTTCTTTTGTTTTTTTTACTAGTATGCAACGGCGATAGGACAGACTCACATGTGAATACGTACCCATCTCCACAGCCATAGGTGAAACCTGCCGATCCGTGAACACATCAACAATACTATTAAAGCTGCCGCGCACACGGTTTAGCATAGAGGTATATCGCTTCCTCATAATTGCTTCGAAACCAACCGTGCGCGCCTCGGCAAATCGACGTTTTAGCAAATCAAAAGACGGTGCGTTACATAAAAATATATTTAATTGAATTGTATTACTTATTTAAGTTTATGTAGAATATACTGCTTCCGGGCTGTTTGGCCGTGGTCTATGTGAAACTTGCGTTCCAGACGTTTCGTCGATCACTGCGGTCGACATCTTCAGTGGCGCAGGTCCGGGCGACGACGACTTCGGATACCTTGCCTCGTCGGTGGCTGAGTTGCGACAGCCCGGAAGCAGTATATTTTACATGCAACGCCGGCCTTGAAAGCCTGAAGACTTATATATTATTTAAGTATAATTGAATACTGGTGAACATTGCGGTGGAGACTATGGGCAGTTGGGGGTCAGAGGAAAAGAGGTTGATCGTGGAAATTGGCCGCCGCGTCCAAGACCAAGGCGGTGACTCCCGCTCTGGCTTGTTTCTGGGATAAAGGATGGCCATTGCGATTCAACGAGGTAACGCGGCCAGCATCGTGGGCACCTTTGCGCCGGGAACGATACGGGGTGGGTTATTTGACACGACATGAATAATGTTTTGTGTTTAGTTGTATTAATTTTTAGTTATTATATATTTGTTTGAGTAATTAAAAAAAAAAGAGTCATACAGTTAAAGTCTTTAGACTTTACTGTCATACATTTAAAGTCTAAAATTAAACAACAATCTTGTAGAGTGAATGAAAAATGTTATAAACGTTTTCGCTTTTCATTTTGGACTTTAAGACTCAGCAACAAAGTCTAAAATTAATTGACATTTTATGCAATGTCAGCGGTATGACAGTGGTTTTGTTATGTCATAAATTTAGAATCGAGGGCCTGTTATTCAGACTCAAAATATATAACCATATCTGACCCGTATGCTCATTTTCCTCCTTAGTAATACAAGTATTGGTTCCCAGTGGAGTTTATTAGGGCTAGCTATTAAGGGATAGGACTTTTCGCCATGCGACTTTAAATGTTACGGACAATGACAATTACGTTGGACTGAAAATCATAGTTGGTTTAGCGAATTGTGTGTGTACTGTATAATACACTACTGTCGGTCCCTTCGAGGATTTAGAGACGTGAAGATATAAATGTATGTTGTAGTGCAAGAAATGTTTAATTACGATTACATCACACACTCTTTAGATACCCAATTCGGAACATGGTCAATAAATATATCAAAACATGCAATAATGTTATCGCATTTGTTCGTTCGAAAAGTAATGATACGCCATTTATATTAATTGAACAGTAGCAGACGATGTAATAATTGACATATACTCACGCCTGCAATTCCCCGATGGGGTAGGTTGAGGTGTATTAACACCCACATTTCGTCAACTATAATTTTCGGTGCCACGTAATAAGGGGCGAGCCTATTGCCGTTAACCGGGCGCTTAGTTATAGGCTGTATTTTTATTGTCGAATGGAGACAGCCTTCTAAAACACTCACAGGAAGAGATGAAGTCATCATACTTGAAACTTGTTTAATTTATTTCTCACTATGTGTTGTTCGCAAATGACAAATGGATCATAATAGGGACTGTCTCTCACCTGGATGAGAGAAACAAAGCCCCTCCATTTTTAAATAATTTTAGGGTGCATTTTTATTCGGAGATTCCGCTTAGGCCGCAATGGTAACCAGTGTTTAGTAACTAGTAGCAATCGAAGTCTTTCCGTGATCGTAAGCAGTTGTTTTCGAAGAAGTACAGATTCGGGGTATTTATTATGTTAATACCATGGTTAATATTCCGATAGCTCTAATAGTAATGTGATTGACCATAATAGTGTATTATTGTGCTTTTGTCTCCCCTGTATTTAAAAATGCCAGGCTACTGATATTTGCAATGAGTTTCTAGTCTTAACTTAAAAATAATCACTATTATTAATAAAAAAAATATTAAATAAAATGAAAATAAAATGAGCCAAAATTGATTATGAGTATTTGATAATTTAAAATAAAATACCTATACATTGTAATTGAGAGTAACCGACATCAACGCGCGCGGAGTCACTATAGGCATCACTACTCTATTTTATAAATGGTAAAGTGTTTGTGTCTGTTTGTATGTCCTTCACGGCTAAACCGATTTTGATGAAATTTGGTATAGGGGTAGATTAGACCTTGAGAAAGGACATAGGCTATATTTGGTAGCGATAACCGACATTAACGCGAGCGAAACCGCGGGCAATAGCAAGTAAATTATCAAGCTAGTATGGAATAAAGACACTTATCAATCTACTTCTCGTCTAACTGTTAATTCATTAAACGGATTTTGATGAATTGAGTAAATTGAACGTCCAGGCCTGGACCTGAACCCTTGGGATGGGTGACCGTTTAGTGGTGTTACACCTGAGTGCTTCCGTACTTCGGAGGGCACGTTAAAAGTCGGTCCCGGCTGTTAACAGTTGTTAGGTCAAGACGGAGGCCTATATGGGTGACCTGAACATCTCTGTCACAGGTTGGCCACTAACCACCCGAAAAGAAGAAGAAGAATACCCATTTTGTAGTCGCTTGGAAGGCTTAGGTTCAAAAAGTCCTTTTCCCAAAATGTCCGTCGGTTTTAAATAGTCCCTTTCCCGAAACGTCCCTTTCCCGAAACGTCCCTTTCCCTGAATGTCTCCTTTCCGAAACGTCCTTTTCCTGTAATGTCCCTTCTTTAATATGAAAATATGTTTCTTGTGCTAACGAAAGAATAAATAAGGCTAGGTCAAGACGGAGGCCTATATGGGCGACCTGAACATATCTGTCAAAGGTTGGCCTTACAGAAAGAAAAGAAGAAGAATATTTTGACTACTTGGTAGACAAGAACGTTCTGTCGCTGACTGTACAGTCTTTAAGATCAATGGCGACCACCGATCCCTCGGAATGCGCACACAGCTGTTTATGAACGTCCCCACTAAAATTGCGGGTACTTAGTTGATATGTCAGAATCGTGCTTGACTGTGTTTCCAAGGCTGTGCGCTAAGTCGAACACATTTCATGGATGGGGTAAATAAACTTTGAATTAATTTAACTAAGATGTTAGGGTTGGGCCTGGGGCTTGTCTGTAGGTCATTACATATTTTAAGAATACGTACGTATACTTCTTTAAAAATGCTAATCTAATCGATGTCAATAGAAAAAATTGAATCGGTTATTGATCGGTGAAAACAAACCCTAAGATTTCCTGAGGTCATTATACCTCCAGAAAAACTCTTCAGAATATAAAAAAAAATATGTATTTATAAGAATGTCCAAGTATACAAGAATTCTCAGAAATCACTTATAATTTGCTTTGTAAGTATACAAACGTACGTATTCTTTCTTCTTTAAAAATGCTAATCTAATCGATGTCACTAGAAAAACTTGAATCGGTCTAGGCGGGGTTTGAATCCACGGTCTTTGGCTTACAGGGGCAATGCTTTGTTCACTAAGCTACCAGACCTCGCCCTAACCATGCCTAACCATGAAAAAATACTGTTAATAGCACTAGCAGTGTATGTGCTATACGTACCCTCCGTTTCCGGGACAAGATCAGGACACAGTGTTCTCACACCCGAGGCGGCCCCTTTGGGTGTGAGATCCCGGATATGGAATTGTTCCAGGGCCCGAAACAATATCGCCATGGTTTCAAAACGCATGATTTCAATACGATTAAAAAGATAAACGTGATAGATAATAAGTATTATCTATCAAAACAAAACCTAAGATTTCGTGAGGTTATTAAACCTTCAGAATCACTCCTTAGAATACAAAAATATATGTATTTATAAGAATGTCCAAGTATACATGAATTCTCAGGAATAACTTATAATTTGCATTGTTTTCAGAGATTGATTTTGAAAAATTAACCTTAAAATTTGTCATGATTTTTGGAATAATATGTTTTCTAATTAATCGGGCCTCAGGACAGTATAAAATTCAGATATTTCAGTTAGTCAGAGCATTCTCCTAGACCACGACTGGTCACGGGTTCAACTGTTGCCTTGCGATATTGACTTTATTAAAATGGATAGGCAAATTTTTTTTCTACTAATTACGTTATTTTACTCATTAACAACCATACAAATGATTAATGAATCAATGAAATCATTAACGCACTTATCATGCATATCTGACAGATCTTATCTCATTTCAACGTTGAATAGGCTCGTCATCAAAGAACTGAGATAACATCTGTGAGCAGTATCTGATAATTATGTAGATAGGCATCTATACTTTCATTTTTAATTTTTATATCATGCCTTTAAATCATTGCCTTATAGCTAATTTGGTCAAGTGGGTAGATACAGATAGTGGAGAGAATTGCTTAAGGGGATATACCTACTCAGACTAAGAGAATAACATAGATGGAACGCATAGAAGGCATTTAAAGTAGTGCTCTTTCGCTCGCACTCGCGCGTGCACACAACGAGTAAAAGCGAAATAGTACTACTTCAGTATTACTTTACACGGTTTCACACGCGAGTTCTATGCATACCGTCTATGTTATTCTTTTAAACTGACGGGATATATCGAAAATAAAGGGGTATAGTCTTGTATCTGGCCATTGACTCGAAGAAGAAGAAGAAGAAAGGGGTATAGTGTACAGGGGTATTGGAGCACCTGCTTAACAGGTGAGACTCTGTCTAACTCTCCTTCTCGATGGCAATTCTAAGCCAACCCATAAGTAGCAATTCATTGGCTGTCGTACTGTCCTATACGGGAAATCCCATACATTCATCCTACTATTTTATAATACGCCGGTTAATTAATTAGCACTTGTCAGAGGGGCTGTACTAGACATATGCATATAACACACCGATTGCATGCTCATTACAATTTTCTGCGCACAACTCCATCAGAAAGGTCGTTTTAATTTTTAAATCTCAAATAATGGCTACGAGCAAAAACGAAAATGTTCGTTTCCTCATTCTGTCTTACCTTTGCGACTTGCGCAAACGCAATCCCACGCGATATGATTGTTTCTCTAAGTTGAAGAGGTCGTCTTATATACGTGTTATAGTTATAGATACCTGAATTAAGATTTACATTGCTCAAATGATTGTAAATTGTGTGAAAATGTCCTATCTGATATGTCGGGCAGCAATATGGATGGGGTACCAAATGTTTCTGACAAGATCGTTTACAATAACCTGAGATAACAAGGTTGTAATTACTTTTTTTGGTTAACACATCTGTATGGTCGAAATAGGGCTATGAGTTTTGAGAGGATTACACATTTAGGTACTTAAGTGAGGCCGCGGTTGAGCTCACAGAATATACAGTGATCTTTTTTTTTACAGAATATTTACTTACTAGTAACCGAAATTACAAGTTTTGGGTTACTAGGAGTGGGTTCACATCGAAGGGATTCAAACGCCGGATCTCTTAATCGTAAGGCCGAATCCGTAACTATTACGCTACTGTGTACTGAAAGAAATGGGCAGGTCAGAAGGACTCGAAACTTGGCTTGCATGAGACGTTTGAAGATGGTTTAGTGCCCCGACAAATCCCCGAGCATAATGCGTATTTCAAGAAAGTTTTTTTTTTACAAGAATGAAAATGATTGGCCAAACCTTTAAGAGCTTGGAGTAACACATAATAATGAAAAAGTACATAATGAAGTAGGTTTCGAGACCGGTTGGGATCTCAGGGATTTTCTTCTTTGGGTATCCTGTTTCACAGGCTTCATAGGCAGAAGGAGAGTGAGTTTTTCCAGTTCAACATACCCAGCGATAGAACTAATACAAGAAGTGCCTCCTATTATTGGTGTTGTGCATCTTACCGTTAGCGCCGGTGAGGTGAAGGCCACAAGTAACAAAAGACTTTATGAAAATTAAATAAATATGTAATTAGATTTTTTGTGATTATTATTTAACTTGTATTTGTTGTAAATTATTTCTCTAAACATTGCTATAAACTTAATGCGGTTGGTTTGCGTATTTAGAAATTACTCCTTGGCGGGGGCACTATCGTGCTCCCAGATAATTATTTTGAAATAAATAATCGACCAGGGAATTAGTAGGAGCCTCAAATATTTCAAATCAAATCAAATCAATTTATTTGCGGAGGCGAATGGGAACAGGATATCAATTTAAGGGAACCAGTGGGTTCGTCCCCTTACAGACACTTTAATTTTATTTAGTGAGCTCAATCAATATTAAAATTTATTTATATATAATTAAAATTTATCAATATTATAATTTCAATAGATTTATACTGTTGATTGATGGCACTTGGTCGAACTTGTTGTTACACATATTAAGAACACTTGTAATTTTGCCACAGTATTTATTATTGAACCTGAACCTTCGACTTACGGCATCTTTAAAGGTTTAAATTGATGTTTATACTACATTAGTTATAGGGACGATGCGCGCCCCCCCATACCGGGGGCGAGTCGCGGGGCGAGCGGTCCCCCCTTCCGAGAGGAATGGCTTTGTGTCAGCCGGGGTGCACCTTCGGCCTAACACAACGACCCACAAATGGCGTGCGGATTAATCGGTTCGAGTCCTCCTCCCTCTCCTGGCTCCGGAGCGGAGGGGGGTATCCGTGGGGATTTCCCGCACGTAAAAAAAAACTTTTTAAATAAACTTTTAAAAATCAGTTTTGTTTTTGAAGTGAAAACGTCTCATCGGCGTTGGATGGGTAAAAGTGTAAAACTCGCGTCAGGATCACTTGACCTTTTAACCGTAACCGACGACTGACGTCATACAACATTAGCTACAGATTGTTTATTTTGTTAGGTATGCTAAGAAGCTTCGTAGCTTAGCGGTAAGCGCTTCGACTGTATGTCCTTATGGTTTCAGGTAGTACCGGGTTCGAAGCTGGGCTACTGACACTTTTTGTAATTATTTTTTCTTTTTGTAATTCATTAATTTCTTGAGACAGAAAATTTGTGATAGGTTCTATGATTGGTGCTATATTACAGGTATGGTATGGTTTTTTTTTTTTTTTTTTTTTTTTACGTGCGGGAAATCCCCACGGATACCCACCCCTCCGGAGCCGGAGGGGTAGGTTATGTCGGACTCGAACCGACTAAACCGCACGCCGTCTGTGGGTCGATGTGCTAGGCCGGAGGTGAGGTTGTCTTTTGACATATCCCTCGCACCCCGGCAGACCCAGGGCCATTCCTCTCGGTCTGGCCCTCCTCGGGAGGGGGGACCACGCGGTCCCCGACTCGCCCCCGGTATGGGGGGGCGCGCATCGTCCTACGATGCGCGCCGCCGCCGTGGCCTGCTTCTGCTAGGGTGACGAGCGGCTCCACTCGTCACCCTCAGGCCCGCGCTCATGGGGGGCGGAGGTCGGTTTGCGTCCTCCGACGCCCGAGCCGCCTTCGAACGCGGCGAGCGATGTCCGCGAGTCTTTCTCGCTCGCTGCGCCGCGCCCGCTCTGCTGTCTCCTTCACGAGCATGACCTGCTCGCAGAAGGAGGCGCTGGCCGCCCACGCATCTGCGCAGCGGACCATCGCCGCGAGCAGGGTGGAGAGCGTGAGCACTCTCACCCCCAGGGCCGTCACAAGCTCCCGCCTCGGCGCTTCAAACGCCGGACACTCGGTGAGCGTGTGCAGCCCCGAGTCCACGCTCGCGTCGCAGTGATGGCACTCGGGCGTTGGCTCTATGCCCATCAGATGCAGGTACCGCCCGAAGTTACCGTGTCCGGTAATGACCTGCGTCTGACGGTACGAGAGGCCACCGTGTGGCCTCTCTAGCCACTCCCCCATGATGGGTCTTACCGCCGCAATCACGGCGTGCCCTGCGCGTGGTTGCTCAAGTCGTAGCTCCCACTCGGTCACCATGGCCCTGTGGAGCCGGGACTTCTCGGCCCGAATTTCTTCGGGCTCGGGATCGAGTCCCCGCTCCCGCGCCTCCTTTCGGAACCGATAGAGTGCCGAAAGGGTCCTCGCTTCCAGGATCCACGGTGGCAATCCGGCCAGGAGACTCGCCGCTTCAAAGGATATCGTGCGGTACCCCCTGATGGTCCTGGAGGCCGTTGTCCTCTGCGCCGCGTGGAGCAGAGGCAGGAATCTGGCCCTCAGGGTGTCCGCCCATACAGGGCACCCATATAGGGCCATGGACCGCACGACACCCGCGTAGAGTCTCCTGCAGGAGTCCTCTGGGCCCCTCAAGTTGGGCAACAGCCTGCCCAAGGCATTCGCCGTTGCCACCAACTTGGGGCGCAGACTTCGGAAATGTTCTCCGAAGTCCCATCGACCGTCAAGCACCAGCCCCAGGTATTTCAACCGGGGCTTGATGTCGATGGGAGTGCCTCCCACTGTAAGGCTGGCTCCCGGGTCTGGCCTGCGCCGAGGGCCATGAAAGAACATGGCCTCGGACTTGTGCAGAGCCACCTCGAGACCCAGCCGCCGGATCCGTTCCACGACTTGAGCAACCGCGGTCGTGGCCCTCAGGGTCGCCTCGCGGTGTGTAGCCCCGCCCACCGTCACCAGCGTGTCGTCCGCGTAACACGTGACGGTGGCACCGTACGCGAGGTCACCGCGAAGCACCCAGTCGTAACCGATGTTCCACAGCAGCGGCCCCAGGACCGATCCCTGTGGAACACCGCACGACATCTCGCGCCTACCGACTCCGGTCGAACTCGGGTAGACGAAGGTATGGTATGGTATGGTATGTTCTTTTTATCTTTTTCTCTTTAAATAACGAAGAGAGACTGAAAGAAAAAGTATTCACTTCTGCCGGCACTACCGGAGTGCAACCCGTCTTTTTTCTTTTTCATTGAATCTGCGGTTTATGTTATTTACAGTTTAGCAAGCTCTTTCATCCCTTTTATATACCTATAGTTACCTATTGATGTCAAAGTGCATAATGTCCATCCTGCGATATTTGACTTGGCTAGTAGGTCAGATCACGGTTTCAAAAAAAAAATTCGAGCTCAAAAATCTAATGTTCGGTATTTTTCGATCAAATGAACATTCGGAATTTTGAACTCCGGTATTACGTTCATCGGTCTTATGAACTTCGGTATTTGAATATGTAACCAATATTATACCTACCGCATTTCAATTATTATACTAATCAAATAGACTTCCTGTTTGATGTTGCATCCGTACACAATGATTGTGTGAAGAATATGATTTACTTATTATTGAGCATATCGGCGTGTATTCACATTAATCTTTGTTAATATAAATAACACAATTTGTTTTGAACAAGCATTAATAATGGCTTGATAGATGATTGAGCCAGGGACGGATTTGTTATTAATGTATGTCTAATGTTAAAAAGGCTGTAGGCTTACTTAATTTACATAGATACGTATGGGATAGATACGATAGCGTAGTGGTTGTGAACGCAGCCGCTACGCAGAAGACGAGAGTTCGATCCCCGCTCAATGCAAATATTTGTATGCATGAATATTTAAGTATTTGCATTGGTCTGGTCGTCGGTAAGTCGTTAAGCCCGTCGGTCCCGGTAGCCATGCGAACATCTATGGCAGGCGTTATAGGTAGTTGGAGCCTTCAAAAATCCAACAACTGGTCTAACTGTAATGCTTCGATATCGCCTTTGGGTTATGGAGGTCAGATGGCAGTCGCTTCACGAAAAATATCGAAGTACAGTCAAATTCGCGGTTGAACTGGTAAAACGGACCCCAGACTTCGGATGTGACTGGGATTAACTCTAGGATGAAGAAGATTTACGCTGGGATCAAGAAGATATAAATATAATCACGCTTGTACATCCTCGAAGCGGTAGGCAGAGGTAAAGTCAAATTGACGTGTTCTAAATAGATATATATATAAAAAAAAACACCTTGTTAAAATCTCTTTGCCAAATTAACGACCATGAAATCCGTCAGACAAGATGGGTTCATGTTAACAATTTAAACGCACGAATTTCTATTTACTACTAACTAATTAAAAAACTATCAATTGGTGAAGGAATCAGTCTCGGTACCTCACACAACCATCAATTTTCTACCATAATTAAACAGTATTTTAAAGTACAGAAGCCTTTTCTAACACGCAAAAGTACACAATTTTTAATTGCAATTTAGCTGTTGCCTGTGGCTCAGATTAGAAAGAGCCTTCTAATCTGAGCCACGGGCATCTTAAATAGCTATATAATCGTATGCCTTTGAAGTTGGGACTTAACTATATATGGGTCTCAAAATAAGGGTCGTACGTGTGTTGATGGTCTCAAAGGGTACTTAGCCTCACAGCATAAAAAGCGAGTGAATTTTGAATTGACAGATTTTTTTATTCTACTCAAAAAATTCCAATCCGTATTGGTATAGTTCAGGTCTAATCTCAACTGGGATCATATATTGCAGCTCAGTCACATGAAGATCACAGATTGATGGAAATTTTAACTCCCAAAGAGGGATGAAAATATGCATTAAGTTTCGTTGGCATTACATTTACAAGTCTAACATAATCCTAATTTGCATTTTCTTCAAATTTCGTTTACAATCATAAATACCACAGCTACAGTCAATATCGGATGTTAAAAGCTTCTCTTTTATACTAGAGGTGGCAGATAAGCACACTTCCCACCTGATGGTAAGTGGTTGCCGTGGCCTATTCCGATAATCTATATCTACACTAATATTATAAAGAGAAAAGATTTGTATGTAAGTATGTTTGTAACAAATTGGCTTAAAAGTACTGGACCGATTTAAAAAATTCTTTCACCATTTGAATGCTACATTATCACTGATTAATACCGACTATTTTAGTTGCAAGAAAAAACACTACGTGATAAGTGACATTCACGTGGGCGGAGCCGCTGGCAACAGCGTCACAGAATAGATAATAGTACTAGCGTAACAGCGTAATTTTTATGACATTATTGTGGAACAAGATTATTGTGGAACTAAATTCTGACAATCTTTAGGTATTACTAGAAATCGACCCTCAATTTGGTTAAACCCCAAAAAATGTTTTAATACCCTATGATAAAACCTTTCCAATGAAATAGAAAACGGTGACGTCACAGTCCATCTGTACAAAGGTCACAATAGAATGTAAGAGGTCATCCCTTTGTCATAATTTACTGCTGAAGGGTAACCAATTGTTTGCCGGAATGCGATTCAGGTCATGACAATGTCATCTTCATAATCTTGCAGTTTCACGTTAATGGTGTGATTTCGTATTTAAAATGTTCAAGGTCTTTTTTAATAATTATGTTTTTGATGTCGGTAATGCGTGTATGTAATTAGAAGTTGTTAGAGATATTTAAAATTGAAATGTTGTTTCGAAATTTCATAAAATATAGGTACTTGCGGTAGATTTTAAGTCTGACCAAGATATTTTTTTTATACCACTTAGGTGGCAGGCAAGTACACGGCCCACCTGATGGAAAGTGGTTACCGTGGCCTATGGACGTGTACAACACCATGAACGTCACACTTGCGCTGCCGACCCTGTTAGAATAGAGAGTTTCTGTGCCGTCAGTATAGAAAAAAACAGGACAAGCCTTAGGTCTTCCCACTGACAGCACAAAAACTCTCCAGTGAGCTAGTAGTTTTTGCGTCCATCACGAACAAATAAACAATAATGGTGAAGGGTGAACGGCTATCGAAGGGTGTACAGGAATAACTCTCAATCTGTAAGTAGTTCACTATCTTCTTAGACAGGCAATAAATATAACATTCACCGAGCGAGCGAGAGTCTCCGTTTCGACAAGGTGCCCGATTTAGTTTTTTTTTGTATCTATTCCAGTCTACAGGGCGCATTTCTTAACCGCCAAAATTGGTCCTTTGATTTGAACTTTTCTTGGCAGCATTTTTTGATAGGAGGGCAAATGGGGGGAGGCCAATGAAACAACGCAACCCCATAGAGTTTCGGCTAGTCTGATAATGAGCTGGGAGGTGGCTATAGGAACTCAATAATTAAACGACGTAAACGATTTGCGTTCCTTTAATGGGCCTAAATAGGTAAGTACTCTAGTGCTATATGATAATACTTAAACTAAAAAGCGAAAAAAAAAAAAATTAATAAAAAAAAAATTAATAACAAGCTTTGAGAAACACTGTTCCACTATAACGACGTAATAATTTTTTGCAACGGTTATGCTGATTTCAAAAGCTTGTAGTGCAAACAGAAAACAGTGCAAGAACTGACAGAAACTTATTATTTCGTTTTAGTGGTTATTAATAGCTTGTTTTTAAGGTTATTTTTTTTAATAATTATTCCTTTAAATTGTATTATCGTCCGAACTAAAGGTGTGCACCAATTATCAGAACAATCAGTCAGCAGGATACCAAGGAATTAAGATCATTTTGAGTACTTTGTTCGTCAAGAGATGCCGACGGTACTATTTCTAAGAAATAGTTCAATGCGTGATATAGCGAACTGCCTCAACCTTTTTACGTTAAAATTAAACCAGACATTAGTTTAAAGTTAAAAACTTAAATTCACATCACATATATACATACATATACGCCATCAAAAAAAAAAAACAACAATTTTCCAATACGATATAGCTGAAAATATGCATGGATTCAATTCAATGAAAAATTGATATAACGTGATTGTAGAATCCGTTAAAAATTTTGATTTTTTTTGCCGTGTTTCATGCGTTATAAAAATTTACCGATTATTTTATAGTCTCTTCATGTTGTTAGACACTTTTTACAATTATTTATTTATCTTTTTTGCACTTTAAAAAGTGTTAACAAGGCTGTTAATCCTATCAATGCAGGAACATGTTGCAAAACCACTTTTGTGTAAATAAAATTAGCCGATCCTAAACTCGGCACCAAAACATCAATTTCGAGTATAAATGGGAATAATAAATACAATATTGTAATTGGCAGCGGATTGCTATTGCACGTTCTTTGCTATTGTAATGTTCATTACTTAAGAAATCTTGTTAATCTCAAATATGGTAGTAAATATGTTATTGAGAGTCGTAATAATTATTAATTGTATTCAAATAGCGTGGCTTCTATGTTGATTTTATGTAAATACACGCTCGGAAGTGGGTACTGACATTATTGCTGATTATTATTTTAATAGGATGGTTAACGGGTTGTCTTGTCGTGTATATGGAAGGTTTATGTTGTGATAATAACTAGATATCTCACATTATTACATAGCTACCCTGTTAGCGATAGGCAGAGGCTTATTAACTGCCATATTTCACTAACAAATTTTTGACTCAACTTCTTTAAGGCTCGTGTTCTAAAATGCCACGAGGTAGCTTATTGCTATCAACATTGCATTTCAACTGAGAGTTTTTCTTGCAGAAAACTCTTTTCCTGACCCGGGAATGTAATTTTATCATCATCATCCTCGAGCCTTTTAAGAACTCAGTTGGAGTCGGTTTTCAGTCTTACTACGAAACGGCCGAACTCTAATAATTTTATGAAGCGAGTGACAACTGACCTACGCAACCCAAGCAAAAGTAGGTTTATTTTGATTTTTGTCAATGATTACTTTATCCGATTTTGATAATTTTGATCCTGGATTTTTAAAATTAGTACCTTTTCACAAGGGAATAGTAAAAATCTTTATAAGGACGCTTGGCTTCTGTTTCTTTCGAATGTATTCATCTGTATTCCGCATGAAAAAGGGAAAATAATTCGCTTGTTGATAAATATTGAGTAATTTTTATGGCTGTTTATATGGTTATAATATTTTTCTTTTATTATTAAATAATAAAGTAGTATCCTTTAAAAGACTTTATGTTTACTAAAAGAGAACCTTTATTTTGTTGAGTTACTTTTTTAATGGTTTTAGTATAAAGTGTTATTGTAGTTTTATCCGTATATAGTTTTATCAAATATGTTTTGACAATACATTTGTAGAATGTAATGTAGAAATTTACTATAGGCAATCAAATCAAATCAAATATAAAATTTCTTAAATTCAATTATTTCAGGTCATACTTGTAAAATCTAGTGAACCTAGATTAAACTATAGACGTAATTTTCTTGTATAAAACACTTGTAATTTTTTGTTGCAAAATTAACCCTGCAAATGTTAAGTCACTTTAAGAAAAATAAAAAAATGTTAAAACTAACTTTGTTTAGAAACCTCTTCGCGTCACTGTGCACTACACAACACACACACAACGTTCGCAGACTCTTTCACGTGGGTACTGACGGCTGCATGGGAATGCCAGCCTTATATACCTGCTCTTATTTCTAATGCCATTGAGCAACCAAGGATAGCGTAGTGGGGTAGTTTCCGGGTTTTACGGACGAAAAAATCACGACTTTTATTTTGAGGTTCGAAAATAGACCGCGTTTTAGGGTTGGAAAGAAATATTTTGAAAAAAAGCGCAGCGAAAAGGTTATATATATCTTTATAGAGTAATGTTGTAAATGCAAATAATAAATTAATGTTATAAGGTATCGCATACATTATTTTTATATACTAAAATATCCAGTCTTATTACATTGCTAATTACTTAAACATATTAACATTCTTGTAAACTTTCGACAATGTCATGAAATATGTGTTTACAGATTTTTGGCATCCGTTAGCCTTACATTTATGATAGTTTAATAGACGTTTTAGGGGTTTTTACGTATAGTAATATAAACTTTATTAATTGGTTGCAGAGATTTGAATGTTACAATTTGTTACCGTTTTATTTTTAATAGCTGTTTTATGAGTTCCATGCAGTAGGTTCCTGTGACGGAACACGGGGGGATTCCACACATTTAACAAGGTTTCTTAGGCAGGGGTTAAACAATTCCTTGCTTAGTCCGAAACCTCTACGCGGTGAACCCTGGGTAACGGACTCCACAGCGTGTCCCTCTTTCAGATGAGACCAAACTGACCTAGTTTCAAGCCCTGGGAGCATTCAAAGGCTTTCTATTGTGCTCTCTGACTAGCATGAAGGCTGTAATATAATAACTGATAGATAGGCAAAAAAGGAAGCAGAGTGTATGCCACTAAACCAGAGTGGAGTGTCATATTTGGCCAGAGATATGGTCGAGAATGGGTGAGAAAGGGATGTGCATAGAGATTTAGAGAAAAGTCCTACGACTATTTGCAGATAATGATTATAATGTGTAAAACTTACAATTAACCAAGTTTGTGTAATATGTGTACCTATGCAATAGAATACACAACAGCATCGGTAGCTTAGTGGTTAAGGAGTCGGCCTCACGATCGAGAGGTCTCGGGTTCGAATCCTGGCCATTACACTACCAACGTGAACCCACTCCTAGCACAAGCAATTTAGCTTAGTTGGAGGGGTTAGAGGGAATATTAGTAATTTCGATAATATCGGTTGCTAATATTCTTAAAAAAAAAAAAATATTTTTAAATTTATTTATTTATTGATTTAACTTAAAATTAATCGCCCCCGATGACTGACGAGGTATTCAGTCAACAGCATGAGAGTCACACTCGTGATGCCGACCCGGTATGAACCGTCTAATGCCTTTCTCGATTAAGATAGGAAAAAGCGAATCAGCTCAGGTGGGACTCGACCCCGCGATCTTTTACTTGCATGGGGAATGCTCTGACCACTGAGCCACTGAGCCACCTCTGAAGCTATCAATATTGTTCCTATACTCTTCTTCCTCTTGGGGTAAATGCCCTTGTTGAAATACGCCAAATTGTAGTTACCTTGAAAACCACAGCAGGAAGTTCATTCCACAACTTGAGCGTGCGTGGGATGAAGTTCCTTTCATACCGCACGGTGCGCACCGTTTCCGGTCACAATGTGTGAGGATGAACTCCTCGCCTAAGATGGGCAGTGGGCAGAGCTGTGGGCATCATGTCAAACAATTTCTTTGATTATTATTGATATTGTAACTCTAGGGAGTTGGAGACTGCTTGGAGTTTCTCTGAAGGATAGAATTCGAAACGAGGTCATCCGACAAAGAACTAAAGTTACCGCCAATGCTTGCAGAATAAACAAACTGAAGTAGCAGTGGACTAGCCACGTCTATCTAAGAAGCGATGTCCGTGGGAACAGATGAGTCCTAAAGTGGAGACCCCGAGAAGGTATACAGAAAGTAGGACACTTCCTAGCCAGATGAACTGACCACCTGAAAACGGTGGCTGGGATAGACTGGACTTGGTCCGCTGCGCAGATGCGTGGGCGGCCAGCGCCTCCTTCTGCGAGCAGGTCATGCTCGCGAGACAGCAGAGCGGGCGCGGTGCGATGAGCGAGAAAGACTCGCTGACATCGCTGCACGCGCTCGTAGGCGGCTCGGGCGACGGAAGGCGCAAACTGACCTCCGTCCCCCATGAGCGCGGGCCTGAGGGTGACGGGTGGAGCCGCCCGTCACCCTAGCAGAAGCAGGCCACGGCGGCGGTGCGCATCGTAGGACGATGCGCGCCTCCCCACACCGGGGACCGCGTCGTTCGCCCCTCCCGAGGAGGACCATGCCGAGAGGGATGGCCCTGGGTTAGCCGGGGTGCGAGGGATATGTCGCATGACAACCTCACCTTCGGCCTAGCACTACGACCCAGAGACGGCGTGCGGTTTAGTCGGTTCAAGTCCGACATAACCTCCCCCTCCGGCTCCGGAGGGGTGGGTAAAAAAAAAAAGGGATAGACTGTACTGGAAAGCGGAGAATCGGATGAAATGGTGCAGAATAGAATAGGCCTATGTCCAGCATTGGATTGCAGTGGGCTAATTGATTGATTTTATTGATGTTTGCAATCGCAATTCGTACAATGCATCACACCTATTGACACTGATATGGAGATATTGGATCGTAATATTTATTGCTTGTCTGACCCTTGCCTCAGACCGACTTAGTAGCCATTACGCTTCACATTTCAATTGCTTTTTATACTGATTAATTGTTTATTACGCAAATATTAATTACCGAGTTTGTCTGTACTTACAATGTTTCATTTGACCCTAACTTACTTGGGTAATGGTGTTGATTCTGTACTTACAAAAACTTAAGCAAACTAGTTTGACAAGTTAATGAAATTTTTGGAGCAATTGCTGTGGTAATTTTCTATAAATTTAATTAGGAAAACTTTAACCCAAGGCGGGTTGGAAAATTTATTAATATAATACATACCCGGATTACTGCTAATTTTTTTATACTACTTAGGTGGCAGACAAGCTCACGGTTCACCTGTTGGAAAGTAGTTACCGTGGCCTAAGGACGTGTGCAACACCAGGGTCGTCACACTTGCGCTGCCGACCCTGTTAGAACAAAGAGTTCCTGTGCCGTCAGTGTAGAAGATAGAACAGGACAAGCCTTATGTCTTCCCACTGACAGCATAAAAACTCTCCAGTGAGCTCTGGCTACCCTACTCACCGCCGGGAACACAACACGAGGTTATTATGACCGCGGTTTATTGTAGGGCGGAGGTACTTCCCCAGTCGGATTGCTCAATTGGACGGAAATACCGTCGTGTCCTACCTCCTGGCTTATTAATACATCTCGAAATGTAATAAGTAGCCCCACACCCGAGGGGTCATCTATGGCCCTGAGTCTGCTGGGCTGCTGGCAACTGATGGGCTGTGACGGTGACATAACCACCCCTGCTGCCTGCGCCTTTTTTTACGTGCGGTGAATCCCCACATATACCCACCCCTCCGGAGCCGGAGGGGGAGGTTATGTCGGACTCGAACCGACTAAACCGCACGCCGTCTCTGGGTCGTAGTGCTAGGCCGAAGGTGAGGTTGTTATGCGACATATCCCTCGCACCCCGGCTGACCCAGGGCCATCCCTCTCGGTCTGGCCCTCCTCGGGAGGGGGGGACCACACGGTCCCCGACTCAACCCCGGTGTCGGGGACTGCCTGCACCTGCTCCTACAAATTCTTTTCTACACAAGCACAGAATAGATAATAGTACTAGACACAAGTACAAAAAATGGTTTAGAGGTCAGAACGACAGTCACTCTTGGAAAAGTATTGAGGGAGTGTTTCTTTGGCTGTATGTATGTACTTGATGATCTGTGAAAACTTTTAATTGGCCATCATTATGTTATTGATCTTGCTATTGTTAAAATTAGCTGTAGGTTTTCCGAAAAAAAAAGAATCATAAAATTCAAATAATTAACGAACTTTGAGCTAAACCGCTGTGAAGATTTGACCTTTTTGTTGTTACAGGATTACACAGGGCTTTTAGAAAAAATGGCAGACCAAAAGTATTCGAAACCGGCTGGCTTGTATAAAATGTTTAACGAGAGTAGAGGAAGCTCGTCAATCGTCAAGTATGTAAGAATGGAAGCTGATGGCGGGCTATTGTCTCTGTCTACCCCGGAGGAACTTCATCCCAAGCATGCTCAAGCTGTGTAAAGAACTCCCTGCAGTGTTTTGTCCAACCAACTGCAATATAGACATTCTTCTTCTTCTTTGCCAACCCGTGACAGAGTTTAAGTCTTCAGGCTTTCACGGCCGGCGTTGCATGTAGAATATACTGCTTCCCGGCTGTCTGGCCGTGGTCGATGCGAAACTTGCGTTCCAGACGTTTCGTCGATCACTGCGGTCGACATCTTCAGTGGCGCAGGGCCGGGTGACGACGACTTCGGAGACCTTGCCTCGCCGGCGGCTGAGTTGCGACTGCCGACCACGGCCAGACAGCCCGGAAGCAGTATATTCTATCGTGACAGAGTTGTTCAGGTTGCCCATATAGGCCTCCTTCTTGACCCAACGACTGTTGACAGCCGGGACCGACTTTTAACGTGCCCTCTGAAGCACGGAAGCGCTCAGATGTAACACCACTAAACGGTCACTCATCCCAATGGTAACCTTCGCCTAGATACCCTTGATCTACTGATCGTTTACTGAACAGTTAGCGAACCTGATCAAAGCGCTTCATGGGTATTCAAGAAGGGCATTAGAATGTTCTTATAGGGTAGGCAGTACAAGTGAGACGCCCCTAGAGTTGCACATGTCCATAGGCCACGGTAACCACTTTCCACCAGGTGGGCCGCTTACTTGTCTTCCACATAAAGAGGCGGTAGCTTAGTCGTTAAGGAGCCGGCCTAACTATGGAGAGATCCCGGGTTCGAATCTTGGCCATTACACACCCTAGCCTTGACGTTTTGTAAGTACCGTTTTAATGGTCTATGCAGAATAAATGATTGTTGACTTTGACTTTAAGCACAAGCAATTTAGCTTATTTGAAGGGGTTAGAGGAATTATAAGCAATATTGGTTGATAATATTATTTAAAAAAAACTTAAGTGGCATAAAATAGGTAGAAAGATGAATTCACACCGCTTATCTCATCTCTGCTCGTACCAATATTTACCATTATAAGCTCTTTGGTGTGGAAGCCATTAACATGATTTATACTGACAACTAGCGAACGACTTGAGCTATCAGTTAGAAATTAAGATTTATATGATGAATTATGTTATAGCAATTATCGACCTGTTTTATTGGCTACTGAGCTAGCCAAATGTTGTTAACAGAACGGCTTCTAAATTTAACCAGTTCAGTATAGAGTCCTTACTAGCTATTGGCCGAGGCTTCGTTCGCTTGGATGTCGGGTTTCATGACCAAAAATAGCCTATGTCCTTTCTCAAGGTCTAAATTACCACTATGCCACATTTCATCAAAATCGTACAGACAGACAGAAGAGCACGTTAAGCCATCGATGGTCCCGGTTGCCATACGAACATCTATGACAATCGTTACGGGTAGTTCGAGCTCTAAAAAGGCCAAAAACTGGTCCAACTGCAATGCTTCAATACCGCCAATGAAGGTCTGCCCGCGTTCGAAGGCGGCTCGGGCGTCGGAGGGCACAGACCCCTCCGACTCCGGAGAGGGGAGGGGGTGTATCCGTGGGGATTTCAGTCAAATCCAGTTAAACTGGAAAAAACGGAACCCAGATTCCGTGGTGAGAGCTTCGGATGCTACTGGAATTATCGCTAGGATGATGAAGAAGTCCATCTGGCATGATCTGGCTGAGGGGCATTTCACGTTTTTGGACGAAACAGATTTATTCGTCGGCACAATGTCGACACAAAAATCATACCTACTCTAAAAATGTATAAGTTTTCTTCAACATAATTTTAATTGCAAAAAAAATACATTCCTCATGGAATAACTGTAATAATAATAATAATAAATAAATAAATAACTTGTTTATTTTCTCACCACAATATCATTTACATAGTTGAGTTGACTTAATAGTATATACCAGTTTATGTGGGAGACTGGTGCCCAAACTAGGAAAGATCCTGTATTTCAGGCCACCAGTGCAATCCTCATCTAGGGTCAGTACATCTATAAAATTGGATCAACTGAATGCAACTACATTATACGACATAGTATTTTGGGTAACGTCGGGGTTAGTCTTGGTTGAGGTTGTGTTTGTGTGTTTGGTTGTGTGTGTGTGTGTGTGTTTGACACCTTAAGTATCGCTCGCTGTGCTCTTTCCACTTGGATCATGTACCTACGACCCTTAAATTACAAAAAAAAATTACACCATTTGTTTCCCGAAAGAGTTACGTCATTATTTTTTAAGAAATTGCAATGCAACAAGCACAGATACGGTTGTATACATCAATTATAAAGGGCTACCATCAAACTATTACCTCTAAACTGCTAACATTATACTGACGAAATTATCTTTAGTGTTGTAATACACGAATATAGTATTCGTACTCCGCAAGACAAACTCAAACTTTAATACTTCAATAAGTTTTGGATATATGTTTGAAGTGTAATAATCGTACATGTTTTTTTTTACTTCAGCATTCTGAGTACCCACATGATCTTAAATAATTTGGTTATAAAGTTCTTTTGTGTTTATTTCTTTATGGCTGGCAATAAATACGAAAGTACCCATCAGGAAATTCGGTTACCAAATCTGATTAGCAGCTATTCATTAACGGGCGGGAACCTGGATTTCTTTTCTCGGGGTTGGAAGGTCAGCAGTCGCTTTGGTAAAAATAAGCCAAATTAAGAGAAAGAGTAAAAAAGCGGACCCCGGGGTCCACCCGAGACGGCATTGTCAGAAGCTTACACGAATATAAAAAAAAATGTCCACAACTGCACATAGGCCTCCCAAAATGTGCACCATTTTTAATTTTTTATTATTACATAGGACACGTCAATTTTACTTCACCTCTCCTGATGGTGAGTTGAAGGCAAAGTTCAAATTCAATTTCAAATTCAAATTTAATTCAAATTCAAATTTAATTTATTTGCAAGAATATGGTAGACACGTAGGACAGAGGGTCACCATTAGAAACACGTACCATGTTAACAATGATAGCATTTAAATTGACGGCCTCATCAGATACTTTTTCACGCCCCGCTTAAAGTACCCGGTACTGGAGGAAGAAGGATTAGCAGTCAGACTGGGGGAGTACCTCCGCCAGAATACCATGACCATAATAACCTCGTGTTGTGTTCTCGGCTGTGAGTAGGGTAGCCAGAGCTCACTAGAGTGCTTTAGTGCTGTCAGTGGAAAGACCAAAGTCAATTCCAGCTTTATCTTCTACACTGACGGCACAGGAACTCTCTGTGTTTACAGGGTCGGCAATACGAGTGTGACTCTCCTGGTGTTGCACACATCCATAGGCCACGGTAACCACCTTACATCAGGTGGGCCGCGCGCTTGTCTGCCACCGCAGTTGTATAAAAAAACGACATGATTAATATTACCTTTAACCCTTTTCGCTCTTTCCTTCTAACCCTTTAGGAGTGGGTATTTAAATATTCTGCTTATACTGTTGATTGATGGCAATTGGTGGAACTTGCTATACACATCTTCAATGAAAACACTTGTACTATTCCACATTATTTATTAAATTCCTAACCTGTCAGGAATTTAATAAATAATGTGGAATAGTACAAGTGTTTTTATTAACGATTTAAATATTCAGTATTCTTACTCGTGTACGACAGCACTAACACCGAACCGAGTGTCACACAAACACAGTAAGCATTGTGTTAAGTTGATTGACCCAAGCGTAGAAGATTTTTAATGGCACCAACTTGTGCCATGTATCGAGCACGGTGCCAAACAAATTATATGTGACTCCTCACTTGCCTGTAACACTTATGTTTATTTTTAATAGTTGAGGAAGTAATTACTTATTAAATACCCATTACATGTTTCATAATAATTTTTTTTTAGAAGTGTACTGGGGTAATTGTAGATCTTTGGGTCAAATGAATGTCGTCATGTACAATTTTGGTGACAAAATTATCGATTAGTGTCGATAAATTTCTTGAGATAGTTAGACATATATAAAAACTAGCTGTTGCCTACGGATCCGCCCGCGTGGATGTCGGTTATCGCTTATTGTTGAGTCAACATAGTAGCTTTATGCATGCAAACTCTCAGCCCGATAGGCTTAAAATTGACAAAGTTTCATACAAACTTTCATCCCCTATTTTATCCCCTTGGGGATAGAATTAATCAAAATCCTTTCTTAGCGGATGGCTACGTCATATCATCTATCTGCATGCCAAATTTCATCCCGATCCGTCCAGTGGTTTGGGCTGTGCGTTGATAGATCACTATGTCAGTCTGTCAGTCAGTCAGATAATGATAACTTTTATCTCTTATTATATGAAACCTAAAGACGTACATGGCAAAGTCAGGTTGATAATACTATCAATCAATGAATTAGGCAATTGCTGTCAACTGCTAGACATAGGCCTCTCCAAATTCTTCGCCTTCCGCATCCAGTCTGCCCTAGTCACCTTTTTCAGAATAAGCAAGCTGAAGTGGCAGCGGGCTGGCCACATCTGTCGGAGGAATGGCCGTTGGAGCAAACGAGTTCTAGAGTATAGACCGCTAACTCCTTGCCAGCTCACGTGTTTCCTTCTTCCTACAGTCTCGGGTCCTTTAAGCGGGGCGTGAAAAAGCATCTGATGAGGCCGTCAAGCTGAATGTCACCATTGTTAGCATGATACGTGTATGTAATGGTGACCCTATTTCCTGAGACTTTGCCTTTAGCTTACTATCAGGTGAGGTGTAGTCAAAATGACGTGTCCTATATAAAAAAAAAGAGACGAGCTGAGGACTTGAAAAAGTTAAATATACTTTATTCTTAATAATTTTATTCAATAACTTAATAGAAAATATCTGAATTGCAATAAATCGGTGTAAATTATAGCTGTAGTTCATTAGACCATTACATAATCATTATTGGACCAATTTTTTTGACGCATTTGGACTTCGAAAGGTTTTTTTAGTAGAAAATAAACAGGATATCAGATATTCCATCTAGCTCTGATAGCGGAAACCAGTTATATTGGAATTTGGCAAGTCTAACTTAATTACTCAGTAAAAAAATACTGTATTTTAACTGGTGATTATGTTTTTGAGCCGTTTGGGGTTGAAACGTTGGGGACATGGGGTCCAAGTACCCGTTTTCTTTATAAAGAATTGGCGAAGTGGCTGATTGACGCCACGCGTGACCAGAAGGCTGGTTATTATCTTGCACAAAGGAGAAGCATTGCCATCCAACGTGGCAATGCTGCCAGCCTCCTGAGAACGTTACCGGTCGGTGATGATGCGGAGGAATTTCACGACGCATTATGTATGTAAATATTTATTTATTTTAGATTATTTTAATCGTCACATTATTGAGAGAAGAAGAGAAGAAAGAAAATGGGTATTAATTATATCGGACACTAAAATGCTCCCAACTTGATGTGATTTTACGTATTTATTGTTTATATTTCATAGCTTCAAGCCTAACTACACAACCAATCAACTTGAATAATTGCTTGCACGTTATTGTTAGTATAAACAATCATATCGGTAAGAAACTTTCCATCTCAAGCCCAAATTCCCAAAAAGAAAAAAATACTTAATTGCTTTTTTTTAAGCACGTTACGCTTTAAAGCCTCCAACTAAGCTAAATAAACTCATACTTTTAGAATATGATTGTGACATTGTACACATATTAGCCTGAGGTAATAAAATAATATTTTTTTAAAACGAGCTTTTATCAATAAAATTTGTTGTTGAATGAAATTTTAATGCTAACTAATCAAATCGATTAAGATAATAATTTCAATGTTTAAATTGAAAAATCATTCATTGGTTCTAATAGTTCGTAAAAGTGTCGGTAGGTGGCTACACCGTCTTCCTATATACGGAAATATAATGAAAAATGTGTAGTGATTCTGGCGCGGTTCGGTGGCTCAGTTGTCGGAGCATTCTAAGCGAAATCCCGCCTGCAGTAATTTAAACATTTTCTTATCTTAATCGAAAAATATTGTTTTATCTAAAATGAAAACAATAATTTATTTATGCAAAGCGGACACGAGCTGATGATGCCTCGGGGGGAATCGGGACACAGCACTGAGATGATGATGATGATGAGAATAATTTTATGCGGATGCTGTGCTTACTTCAAAAGCTTATATCGAGCAAGATATGATTTCTATTTGCAGCCCATCTTTTTTTTTAATATAAGACACGTCAATTCAATTTCACCTCGCCTGAAGGTAAGCTGAAGGCAGTCTCAGGAAAGAGGGTCACAATTACATACACGTACCATGTTAACGTGGCACTCAGCTTGACGGCCTCTTCAGATGACCCGGGACTGTAGGAAGAAGGAAACACGTGAGCTGGCAAGGAGTTCCAGGTCCTAATGGTGCGATAAAGGAAAAATCACTGAACCGCTTGGTTCTTGAAGGTATGTTCTGCTCCATATGCGTGTGACATCTAAGCCCTGCACGTGTAACGTGTATTTCAAGAGACCAGTCTGCATCAAAGCCTTGTCCGTTAATTAGCAGGTGTTCCGGCTTACTGGTGACTTTGGTTGTACCCCGAAAACCTTGGTGGACCCCAAACACCAAAAAGGTATACCTTAAGGTACATATCTTGGACTTAAGACAAACGAGGCACTTGCGCGAGCGGATTGTTTTGTACAAGATACCTGATTAGCAAACTCCTATTACGTGAAACAAAAAAAAGAAAAGCTTACAAAAAGTTTATTTTAATACAGCTCTGTCAACCTGTTCAGATATACACTAGCGGGAACATATAAAACGTGACCCCAAATTCGTGTATCAAGTGGTGCGAAACAAATTTGTTCGGGAAAATATAAACAATGGTACAATGTTCGACGCCGGGTTGTGTAATAATCCGCAGATGTGGTTGAGACATTTGCAACTTGTATTGAGAGTCGGCAGAGCTCTTTGTACTTTTTTTGTACCAACGGTGCAGTGAACATGTGGCTTGTGGGATTGTGCTTAACCTTGAAAATGGATTATGAGGAATATAATTACCATATTCTGTCCTCCAAGATAATTACACATACATACATACGCTCACGCCTATTTCCCTCCTGGGTAGGCTGAGACAATAGCCCATCATTTGACCCTATAATATCATTCACGAGCTTCATCTTTTTCATCCTAGCGTTAACCCCAGCCCAACTTGGACTCTGGGGTCCGCTTTCACCAGACTAATTGCAGATTTAGCTGAACTTCGACATTTTCCGTGAAGCGACTGCTATCTGAACTCTACAACCCAATAACGATATCGAAGCCCTGAAAAAAAACAAAAGAATTTTACATCAGGTAGCTTCAAATATAGGTGATCTAGTTGCGCCCTACATCCTCTTAGGCATGTAAACTGTGACCCACTAGTGTTGTTCCCATGGACCCCAGTTTAATGTGTGTAACCTCAATAGATATACGCAAATAATAAGTTTTTGCCAAACACGAGGTCGGAGCGCACGGTCAATGCGCAAGTGTTACGGGCGAGGATATGCGAGAAGGAAGCAAGAACTATTATTATATTGATATTTTAATTCATTAGACATCACGCGATTTGAATGTTATCGTCTTAACGTTATTCTCGGTTTCCACCTCTAAGCACCAAGTCTGCCACCTTGTCGAAACAGCTAAGGTCTATGGCATATCGTGGTAAATCATTTAGAATTTTGGTATAGTTACTGACTTTTAAATCTGCTTTTCAAAATATACATCCATAAAGTATGTATTTGGCAACTGCTCACCTACAAACTTGCCATGCGGTTTTTGATACCTGAATGTGCTAACAAAAATGATATGACATTTTTGTAGTGAAAACTTCTTTAGTGGCGTTGGATGGGTGAAAAGCGTTAAACTCGCGTCAGGATCGCTTGACCTTGGAACCGTAACCGACGACTGACGTCATACAACATTAGCTATAGACTGTCTGTTTTGCAAGATACGAGAAATAGCATCGTAGTCGACTTTAAGTCCTTATGGTTTCAGATAGTACCGGGTTCAAACTTAGCCTTCTGACACTTTATCTGATTATTTTTTCTTTTTGTAATTTATTCCTTTTTGTGATTATTTTTTATTTTTGTAATTTATTACTTTTTGTGATTATTATTTCTTTTTATAATTTATTAATTTCTTCTGACAGAAAATTAGCACAAAATTAGTGATAGGTTCTATGACTGGCGCTATATTATAGGTATGGTATGGTATGGTATGTTCTTTTTATCTTTTTTTATGTATATAACGAAGAAAGAAAGAAAGAAAGATTTTTTTTAACTTCTGCCGGCACTCCCAGAGTGCAACCCGTCTTTTTCGTTTTGTTTATAATACATCTAATATTTAGTTTATTTGATAACTATACCTTTTTTTTACCAAGGATGCCTAAAGTAAATCGCTGCCAGCGATAAGACCGTCCATTGTATATTAAACTGTAAACTTGTTACCTACTTGTCTCAACTGTAACCTACTTGTATCATACAAATTATTACAAACCTGTCTTATGCAAATAAAATGATTTGAATTGTGATGTTTTTTATATACCTGCCTGCCTATCACATACCGCCATCCCAATGACATCATGACATAACACAGAATTAAATATCAATTTGTCATATTCTAATCGTATCGTCATCACATCATCACATCACACACAGTGATGTGGTGATGTGGTGATGTGGTGTGGCATAATGCGTCGTTTTCACTTGACCAATGAATAGAGTTGCGTTTGAGCACTTTATTGTCGAAGCCTACATCTAGTATCTGTAAATGCGAGCTATGACTATTTAATTCACATGTATCTGAGTAAATAAATGAAATTTACAGTTCATGGCTTCTGATATGGCGGCGTAGAAAAAAGTGCGAGAGTTCACAGAGTAGGTAGGTAGTTGAAGGTAGGACAAGACGGTATTGCCGTCCCAAATGAGTAGTTACCTCGGCCAAAATAACCTCGTGTTGTGTTCCCGGCGGTGAGTAGGGTAGCCAGACCTCGCTGGAGAGTTTTTGGGCTGTCAGTGGGAAGACCAAACGCTTGTCCAGCTTTGTCTTCTACACTAACTGCACAGAAACTCTTTGTTTTTACCGGGTTGCCAGCATGAGTGTGATTCTTCTGGCTGTAACAACTTTCCATCAGGGTGGCCGTGTGCTCATCTGTTACCGAAGTGGTATAAAAAATATCATGTTCCTCGGGGTGAATGTACAAGTTCTTGGTGAGCCAAATCAAATGTAGTATGTGTACCAGAATTATCGTGGTCCCAATTATTTGGTGTCGGCGCAACATGTCATTCTCATCCATAAATTCCTTTTTTTTTTTCAGTTCCACAGTTACTCCCTTCTCTGTCATTTCATCTTTTAAGCAATCCATCCATCTTTCCTTGGTCTTACCTCTGCTTCTAATGCCCTCCACATTCATACTTTAAACCTTCCTTACAACATTACTTTCGTCTCTTCTCATTTTATGTCCATATCACGACAGTCGCTCGCTTTTTAATTTTTCATTCACTGGTGCCACTTTCAAAACAAAATTATATTATATGAAAATGAAATATTTTTATTTGCAGAGATGTTGTAAATACATGGTTGTTAACATAAGTATGAGAATCACATATTTATTTCGTCAGCCAATGTTGTCATAATTGTGATAATTATCATTAATGATTTTTACATTACGTGTGATTTACCAAACTATTGCAGTCAAAACACAATCAATTGGTTTATATACGCAATACCTAAGAATATAAACGACTTATTGATCATCATGTTAGGTATGATAATAGTAATGGAATCTATTGCAAAAGTAGTTTTTTATACCATTTAGGTGGCACACCAGCAACGGGGACCGTGGTGTAAGGACGTGTGCAACCCCCGGGGGCGTCACATGCGCGCTGCCAACCCTTTTAAGAATCTTCTAATGTTCTTTTTGAAGAAGAATATTATTGTTGTCGCTTGAAAAAACCACAGAACTGATATTAGAGTCAGACGGCCAGTGCAAGGGATATGTAGAAACAACCTCACCTTCGGCCTAGTACTGCGACCCACAGACGGCGTGCGGTTTAGTCGGTTCGAGTCCGACATAACCTCCCCCTTCGGCTCCTGAGGGGGGTATCCGTGGAGATTTCCCACACGTTAAATAAAGGGATGAAGTTCCTTTCATGCCTCGTTCCTTCCATGTGTGAGGGGGAATTACCTGTCTTTGGCGAAGGTTGCTATGATAGGATATAGGTATCGCATCGTAATTGTATCGTAACTGTATCAACATCATAACTGAACGGAAATAGCAAAAAACCATCTTGTAAGTGTGAAATAGTCGGAAATTCAGTTCTACACAAACTAATATTATGAAGACTACAAGTTATTAATAGGTAGGTAGCCGCGTGGTTCCCGGCAGAGTAGAATTGTGCCACCCCTTCTCTCCCCATGTGGTGTCGTACAAGGCGAGTAAGGGATAGGGCTGATTAACTTTAACATCAGACAGATATGTACAGCCCAGACTCGGCCTCAGATGCATGGCTCGAGTCAACAATAGTGCCCGGAATACGGCAATAGGCTCACCCCCTATAACGTAGGAGCGAATACAGATTGGTGAAATGTGGATGTTAATTCACCTTTGCCTAACCCTCCGGGGATAAAGGCGTGATTGTATGTATGTAGGTATGTAGGTAACCCATGTTTCGCCAGTTATGTATTTCGGTCCCGAGTAATAGGGGGCACGCCTATCCTAAGCTGGCACTTTAAGTTTATTGTCGAATGAAGAAAATCCCTACCCCATGTCGCCTTCAACGACATCTATTAAGAGATAGGATGGCTCCTATCGTACTACACTAGGAAACAATACTGCAACATAAACACATATAAAAAACCTTTAAAATAAACATTACCTCATTAAATAATAAACAGAAATATAAACTACTACCACTTCATAATTAAAATCAAAGCTATCAGTGTTGCCAGTTCAAAAAGAAATATCAATACTATCAATTACTATACAATAACCTACACTTAACAAGTGCACTAATGAAGAACAGACAAATAGATCTATTGTCAGTATGATGGGTAGCCGACAGCTCAATGACTGAAAGGTCGCAGGTTCGAAGCCGGCTGCATTCTTGTGCAAGGTCAGCGATGGGTACTCGATAAGTAGTTTTCTGACACGATTTTGATGTGTCATGCCTTTGTTATTAAAATGTGAGGAGATTTGTTGCGTTCAGAAATGCCCTTGACGCCTCTGGTATGGTGATTTTTTTTGTTCAGTGTTGCCAACAGATGTATTGTAGGATGTGTTAGTTATTGATTTGGATTAAGGATGTTTTTATGAAGCGATTGTGTATTCGATAAGCATTTTTTATAAGTGGAATGGGATATTCACCAGTCATGCGTAAGTGGTGAAAATCGCACTTATAAATGCTTTTACATCTAGTTCATTTTGCAAATTATGCGTATTGATAAGAATAGAGGCTATTTGCTAAAGTTTATGTTTCCGGAAAGCTATAATCTGGGAAGTCTTCAAATCTTTAGTGAAGCTTCTAGACAAGCTTATTTAATCTTAGACCATATCTGCACGTCTATTTACCGCTTATTATTTAAACTAAATATACATCCTTACATAAAATGCTGCAGTGAAGTTTGTTGCGCCGTTTCTTCTACATCGTTACGCCAAGCGGTGGTAAAATTAGCTTAAGTAGAATTGTTCCTGACGTGTAAAGGAAACAATCACATTATTCTACATAGAAAAAAATCTATGACTATGAAATACATTCACGCCTGTAAATGTTCACTGTCGAGTTTAGGAAAGCCCTATCCTTGGTCACTTTCCACTACACCCACGGCGGCCCTATTCTACCCAACGAGAAGCAACAAACGATGAAACGCAAAACATTTCCTTCTTCTCAATCAGAATTAAGCCAAGGGAATTTGACCAATGGACTCAGAATACGCCACTAAAACAGGTGCAAAACGGCACGTGTTGCATAATGAATATCAATTAATCAAATCGTTACGCCAATAATACATAAAACATATTTATAAATACTAAAATAGAAGAACTACCTGATAAATTATCTTAACAGCCTCCATAACGAGCAATAATCTACATGTACACGATTCCAAAAATAGTCGGGCAAGTGTAAGTCGAACGGCTTGATATGGTTCCGTATAATGAATTACGTTCAAATTTTTCTATGAATTAACTTAGGCCCGTATTATTCCAGACCAACGCTCAGTTGGATTACGGGCCTTAATGTATTTGGACTGGCATTGCTGAAGCCCGAGGGTTTTTCCTGGAAAATTACTATTTTCCAGGTATTTGTACAATGTTCTTTTAGTTTTAATTTTAAATTTTTAGTCAATCACCTAGCCTCTAGCTAGCACACTGCTGGACATAACTCAAATAGGCCTCTCCCAATGTTGGGAGGCTTTAGCTTACTGTCACAGTATTACTACTCTTTTTTTTTTTTTTTTACGTGCGGGAAATCCCCACGGATACCCACCCCTCCGGAGCCGGAGGGGGAGGTTATGTCGGACTCGAACCGACTAAACCGCACGCCAACTCTGGGTCGTAGTGCTAGGCCGAAGGTGAGGTTGTCATGCGACATACCCCTCGCACCCCGGCTGACCCAGGGCCATCCCTCTCGGTCTGGCCCTCCTCGGGAAGGGGGGGACCACGCGGTCCCCGACTCAACCCTGGTGTGTATGTATATTAAAAATATCTGTGTGGTGTGATGATAAAAGTGGAAAATGTCGCGAATATATTATTATTATACCATTCTCAGGAAATGGACTCAATTTTGTCTAATAAATAAATGGATGAAATTATGTATATGGTTTTATGTTATTACTTGAACTGCACCCACCATTTCAATAGCTTTTCACAACCTTAAACCTTAAACTTATTACAAGTTGAAATGGATACGGAACTCTAAAAAGAATTAAAATGACACAACTACCATCAGAATAAAACGAACATACTTCAAGTGAAAGTTGTGCCATAAAGAGTAATATTCACGCGCTATAAATCTGTTTTATAGTTATTTGTTAAATAATGGTCGTAATTGCTATTTTGGTTTACATATTGTGCAGTTTTTGATGAACTAATATTTGCCTTAGTGTTGTTATGATCTGGTAATGATTTGACAGCCTCTGTGGCGTAGCGGTAGTGAACGCAGCCGCTGCGCAGGAGGCGCGGGTTCGATCCACGCTTAGTGCAGATATTTGTATGCATGAATATGGGTATTTGCATTGGTGTGGTCGTGCCTCGGAGAGCACATTAAGCCGTCGGTCCCGGTTGTCATACAAACATCTATGGCAGTCGTTACGGGTAGTTGGAGCCCTCAATAATTTAACAACTGGTCTAGCTGCAATGCTTTGATATCGCCTTTGGGTTGTGGAGGTCAGATGGTAAAGCGGACCCCAGACTCCAAGTTGTAGAGCTTCGGATGCGACTGGGATTAACGCTAGGATAATGAAAAGAAGGAGTTTTTATGATCTGGTAATGAAGTGAGTGTATTTTAAACCGGGCCCGCCTGGATGTCAGATATTGTGACCAAACATAGCCTATATCCTCTATCAAGCTCTACTTTATTTGTGTACCTCATTAGGTTATCTTTAAAAGACAAAGTTTCAAACAAACTTTCAGCCCCAAAACTCCTTATACTCAATTTTTTTCGGAATAAATGGTAGTATGTGTTCTTTATCAAGCTCTACTCCATCTCTGTACCAAACTTCATCAAGATCAGTTCAGTGGTTTAGGCGTGAAAGTGTACTTTCGTATTTATAATATTAGGATGGATTTTTACTTGGACTTGTATGTATTTGTATGAACTTGTATGGATTAAACATAGTCTAAAGTTCTCTTTAGAGATTGATTCGTGTCACTAAATAGCCCGGTGCGGTTTGAACCCTCAACTTCTCAATAACAAGCCTATCTAAAGTAATTACTGTACACAACTCACAACACGTACATGATCAATTTCGTAGATCGATACCATACAGATTATCCCACATGGCAGGGGAATTACGTGCCATCAGGTGACCTTTATCAATGGGGCAATTTAGCTATCGATTTGCGCCGAAACCACCATCATTTATTGAGCTATATGACGGTAATTGGCTACCAATTTGCGGGGTTTTAGAATTGGATGTATTCAGCTGTAAGTAGGTTATGATTGTAGCTTCAAGTTGTAAAAATATTTAACAGTAATATCATGAAAATTAAATTGGCTGCGCAGCCCTAAGACCTTGAAGTTTGAACCTAAATAGTTTATAAAATAAGGTCGTAAGGATGTTTCGTGATAGGGTCCAAACTAGAAGGTCGTTATGGTATTTAACCTTCAAAACACCCGTTCGAGTTGACCTTTAAGCCTTTAGGACCTTTTGCAAAATAAATAGCATTTGTGGACTCCCTCCATCTCACCTACAAACTAGACTATTACTACCACTGCGGCCAGTCGGGAATTCGTTGACTGGACCCGGCCATGGTGCGAGGGATAAACGTGCCAAGTCACCTTCGGCTTAGCACTACGATCCACAGAAGATGTGCGTTTTAGTCAGTTCGAGGCCAACATAACCCCTGACACCGACAGGGCTGGACGTTAAAAAAAACCGTTGATCGGACGGGTGATCAGCTCTTCTGAGTAGATCATTTGACTCATCTTCCTTATATAACGACTGCCATATACGGTACTGATGAATTAACGTGATCTCCGAGGCACGGCAACACTTATACCAATACAAACAGACATTTCCACTGGTGGTTGTACCGTGGGTAACACCGTGCACAATTGTGAAAATCCAATCACGGTTGGGTTGCGTTCAGGGGTCAGTAAGTGCATAGCCGGGCAGGGGGGATTGTGGTCGCAGCACTAGTGGGACCAGTGGGTGTCACGCGGTGCTGCGACGACAATCCTCTTTTGATGAGGCCGTCAAGCTAAATGCCACCATTGTTAACATGGTGCGTGTACCTCTTTCCGGAGACTTTGCCTTCAGTTTACCAACAGGCAAGGTAGTGTCCTATATGTAAAAAAAATCATGCATACAAAGATTTTGCACTGATCGAGGATCGAAACGCGGCCCCTACGTAGCAGTCGAATACACTACCGCTAGTCCACAGAGACTATCGAACAAAGGGGAATATCTACTGCTCAACGAATAAGGCTTGGATGATTTCTCCTTTATAGAAGCCTTTTATCTAGAATCATCTTGACATCGAACAAAACTTTCTGTACCTAATTACAATTAGTATTTTAGTAAGCTTTCTCTTTAGATTTCCGATGAAGATTTAATTTTGCCTATCTGAATGTACCTATTGTTATATGCCTGTCTCAGTGGCTCAGTGATAGTGAATTCAGCTGGAGTGTCCCTATGTTGAAGCAGTTTCTTTGATGATTGAACAAAAATTGAATTCAAAGAATTTTGACTTCGATTTTGATTTGATTCGATTTTTGGGGTGAAATAATTTCAGACAAAATAAATATAAGTTTTTATTAGAATATTTCCAATAGCAACACGGAATTTGGAGAATATTCCAAGTTTACTTCCTATTATGTGGGAATTTAGGATGAAGAATTGCGTATTTGTTATAACATGGACTCAAATTACAAGATTAAACACTATGTAATATCTTTATTCATAAATAAAAGTTACCCTCAACTTAAAACCAACTACATAAATACTATGTATATACAAACTAAAATAAAAATCATATAACACTGTTAATTAAAACAATAACATTAAAGACTAGAAACTTTTATTAATATATATAGTATTTTATATATGTGAATGTAGTCTATAATGGTTATATATGGGGGTATACCTTTTGTATGCCTACTCATACTATTAAGTATTGTCAAATGTACACAAGACTTTGCCTCTCTCATTGCATTGCGATTCTTCTGTGCACTCCCAGGTTTGCTGGAAGAGAACTCAATCTGAGTTAAGCTCGCCTTTGTACATAATATTTCACTTGTTTGTATAAATGCCATTTAAGTGTACATAAATAATAAATAAAAAAATAAAAATAAAAAAAAAATATAAATATCCTCCGCATCATCACCGACCGGTAACGTTGCCAGAATCATATTAGAAGTAATTTTATTTATTTTTACCTTATTTCTTCCTTATTTACATAATCTGTTTTCTCAAGCGACTATAATATCGGGTTCGAAGGTTCCTACAGGAGCACTGGGCCGTGTGCTTGTCTGCCACCTAAGTGGTATAAAAAACATCTTATAATAGATAACTACTTAATAAAATTAAAACAACTATAAAATAAACCTAATATGCGTCGTGGAATTCTTCTGTAGCGCATTGTTAATTTAAGTGGAAAAAATCATCTCTCGCGACAGGGCTTGCATTCACAATAATCACTTTTCAGACGTCTCTTCCAGCTGACGTAACTCGAGCTTTCGTTCCGAGGCTGGAAGGTCACTTGACTGTCGCTTCCGTTAAATTAAATTTAATCTCAAACTATTACTTTACTAACTATTCAATAACGAAAAAGTGAATGCCTAGCCGTGAAGCTACCTGAGCTACGTCTCGAGCCCAATGGGCCTTTCCTCCTTTAAGTGACTGGTAGCGGGTTCAACTCCCGTTTTGAGGCCTGCGGTGCCACTCACATACAGTGGAATCCATACCATCTCGTACCAAACGGTTTGAGAACTCCTTCTTCTGCCGCGTGATAAACTGCTGGAATGCTCAGCCACGCACGTGTTACCCTCTTCTTACAGTCCCGGGTCCTTCAAGATGAGACCACAATTTTAAGTTCAACAAATAAATAAATATTCCACAACATTTCACACAACGCTATCTAGACACATGATAAGCATAGCTTAACTAGCTTGTGTTATGGAATCTATGGAATCTAGAATGCGGATAAACATACTTAGATACTTTTTTTTTTGTAAATTCATACATATTATACATAGAAACACCCAGACCAATGCAAATATACATATTCATACAAATATCATACAAAATATTTGCACTGAGCGGGGATCGAACCCGCGCCTCCTGCGTGGCGGCCGCGTTCACTACCGCCACGCCACGGAGGCTGTCATCAACAGCATCGGAAATGGTAGTCCGTAACTTCTGGACTGCAAATCGCTACCTTTAAAGTCAAGAACTATTAAGGCAACACTCGTGTTGCCGACCCTGTAAACACAGAGAGTTTCTGTGCCGTCAGCGTAGAAGACAAAGCAGGAATAGCCTATGGTCTTCCAACTGACAGCACAAAAACTCTGCAGTGAGCTCTGGCTACCCTAATCACCACTGGGAACACAACATGAGGTTATTATGGCCGCGGTATTCTGTACGACGGAGGTACTTCCCCAGTCGGACTGCTCAATTGGATGGGAATACCGTTGTGTCCTACCTCCTACAAGACTCTAAAAAAGAAAAAGAAAAAAGGATATTACAAAGTAAACGAATACCTCAATGATAAAAATGCATGGTCATCCTAATCTTTTTGCTTGCTCGCACAATATAAATCTATTTAAAAAAATAAAAAAAAACAAATTGTTTTAAAAAAGAAACGATAATATTGTTCACTGAGTTTCTTGCTGGCATTTTCTCAGTAGAACCAATTTACCGAACCAGCGTAAGAATCATTTTCAAATGATTTATTTACTTTATTTAATATTATATTAGTAATTTCTTGACATGAGTGTAAAATTTTTGACGTTCATATGTGCTCTTTATGTGCCTAAACTGAATAAACGAAATTGATTCTTTGATTCTTTGAGAAGCATACGTTATAAGATGCAACCCGAATTATATCAAGTGATGATGAAATATAGAATGTATTACCTAGCGCCACAAATCAAGTAAGTACCCAGTTACCCACACTTTCAACCGCAACGTGTCACTCTGGCATTTGTAAATTGTTCCGCGCAGTTCAAGGTTCGAATCCCGTAATTAGAGTGTTCGAATTTATTTATCGTTCATCTTCGAAGGTAATTGCGATATTGAGTTATGCGAGTGAGGTATGGAGGCACATTTATAGACTATCAAAGTTACTTTAGTAACAGTGTAAATCAATGCTGCAAAAAAAGATATTATGATATATCACATATCAGATATTTATGTCTAATATTGACCTCTTTTAAGAACTTCTCGCTGTTTTGATTTTTTTGAAGTGAGAACTTCTTTAGCGGCGTTGGATAGGTAAAAATTGTTAAACTCACGCGTCAGGATCGCTTGACCTTTGAACCGTAACCGACGACTGACGTCATACAAGATTAGCTATAGACTGTCAATTTTGCAATATACGATAAATAGCTTCGCAGCATAGTGGTAAACGCTTCGACTGTAAGTCCTTAATGTTTCAGATAGTACCGGGTTCAAACCTGGCCTTCTGACACTTTTTGTGATTATTTTTTCTTTTTTTAATTTATTACTTTTTGTGATTATTTTATCTTTATGTAATTTATTAATTTCTTCTGACAGAAAATTAGCAGAAAATTAGTGATAGGTTCTATGATTGGCGCTATATTATTGGTATGGTATGGTATGTTCTTTATATATTTTTCTAGGTATATAGCGAAGAAAGAAAGAAAGAAAATGTTTTCACTTCTGCCGGCACTCCCAGAGTGCAACCCGTCTTTTTTTTTCATATACCTAATGTATGTACTAAATGGTACCCGTGGCTCTGACCGTGTGGATGTATGTGATCTTACAATCTTCGCAATACTTAACAACTATCTAAAGTAACGTCCTTTGTTGAGTTTAGTTGCTAATTGGTGGATGTTATTTATTTATTGGTTTATTGATTAACACGATTAAATAATTATCACAGTGGAATATAGAGTATAGTTCTGATATGTATGTCGCAGCCAATTGGCTTATTCAGCCGTTCAATTAACTGCCTAGGTTGGTAACTAGACGGCACCGTTCAATTAGCGGCCTGAATGATTTTCAGCCGTAACGTTTGTTACAACATTTGTACCTAACTTCAGAGAGATTATAGCCTTGTTACGAGTAAGAAAAAGAAAAAGAAAAGACAAATTATATTGTACGAGTACCTACCTATTATACATGAAAATAAAATTATTTTCAACTGATTTTGGCATAGCCATGGTTCCGCGGTCTCTACCCATAACCATGGTTGCCACAGTAGCGCATGGCTACTGCAAAGTAACCTATACGTCGGGGCTAATGTAAACAATAAAATAACAATAAATAAATCGCAATGAAATGCCTTAAAACAGTTTTATTTCTAAAAATAATATTCACCCTGAAGATATTAATAGTCTCCAACAATTCGAATTAAAGTTAGATTTACAGTAAATATTAATATAAACATAATCGCATTATCCGTCCGAGGGTCAAAATTAAATGCACAATTGTCCTCAATATTTGTATATTGTATAATACAGTTATTTTATTTATGTAGGTATGCATTCTGTGTATAGAAATAACCGCAGCCGTCTACTGTTCGGGAACAATATTGCATAATTTGTAGCTTGTCTTGTACTTAACGAGCCAAGTACGTCTATTCATTGCAATTTTCGGACATTGCTCATAATAATATTGGTCAAAATTGGTTAATAGTTCTGTCATTTATACAAACATTATAACCGCAAAACCTCAGACACATAAATTGGAATAATAAAATCATAAAATATAAGTAATAATCCAAAGCTTTCACTTCAGAGCGTTTTCACACTCATCCGATATCCGACATGGAGGAAGTTAAATGTATGACAGATGTATCTTTCTTTCTCATTGTCGGGTCCGATATCGGTTATCGGAGCCAACACCACTGTTTTGGCCCGATATCGGATCGCAAAGAGACTAAAACAGCGAAAGTTTGGCCCGATGCGGCCATTTGCTCGAAAGCAAAGACTAATTAGGGATGAAAAAAAAGAATGCAAGCCATTTTCGACCTTAATGACATTTTCTTGATTACGTGTCTTTTCGGCTTAAATGTTGACGCTGATCACGAATATAAGAAAAAAACTTGATAGCATGTCATGTCAATAAGGTCGAAAATGGCTTGCACTTTTCTTTTTATTTTCATCCCTAACTAGTCTTTGCTTTCGAACAAATGGCCGTATCGGGCCAATTTTATCGGATAAATGAGAAAACAGCACAAGGTGTCGGCTATCGGATGTCGGCTATCGGCGTTCGACACCGATATCGGATATCGGATGAATTTGAAAACGCTCTCAGCCCCTCTAGATTAATGTATAGAATTTGACGTATATGACAGTCGTTAACGCTTGTCATAAACGTCATAATTAAATACCATACATTCGTCATTCTATTCCATCAAACAAGGGGCCAACGAATTTCCACTTCTCTATCGGGGCGAAGTACAGGGTCTGTTTTTCCAGTCTAACTCCGTCGTGGCTGAACTTCGATAATTTGTGTGAAGCGACTGCTATCTGACCTCCACGATCCACTGGCGATATAAGCTACCTAATTAAAATTTATTTAAAAAAGATTACAGTTTTATAGATGCGAATATCCGACATGTCAGTTGTACTGACCAGTCTCTATGTGTGTCTAAAATACACCTTACTCTACCCCTTGTACATATATTATATATTATATATTTCATTCATATCCGCCTTTATCCCCGAAGGGTTAGGCAGGGGTGAATTAAACACCCACATTTCACCGATTTGTATTTGGTCCCACGTAATAGGGGGTGAGCTAGGGATGCACGTTACGATGCGATTTTTGTGAAGATCGATTCAAGGGAATACGATCTAGCGATTTTTTGAATCGATTCACTTCAATACGATCTTCATTCTAATCGATTCAAAAGTATAGTGAATCGAATCCTTTGGATCGTATTACCGACAATGTATTACTGTGAAGGATTTATTATTTTTAATAAACAAAGTTTGATTACAAAGTAATGCCGACACCTCAAATTTATTTATGTTTCGCTGTTCGTTTGTAATCTATCTTAATCATCATAGTCTGCAATGTTTATTTTATGACGGTACGAAGCGAAGCAAGCAAATCGATAGGCAAAATAATGATGAGATGAAGGTATTAAGATATTTAGCGATTGTGGCTACCTCAACGCCATCAGAACGCCTTTTCTCTCTCGCTAATATTACCTTAGATGAAAGTCGCAACAGACTGCTGCCGAAAAGGCTTACTCAATTACTATTTTTAAAAGTTTGGACGTGGAAGATTGGTATTTCTAAGACCTGATGGTTTTCATGTATTAGTTTATATTTCGTGTGTTTTTAATTGCGACCACAACAAGCTATTAAGTGATACCTAATGGCTTGTTGTGGTCACAATTCCAACCTAACCTAACCCAGCACTGTTATCATTGTCAAAAAAAAAATTAGAGATTTAGTTGTAAAATTGTACAAATTGGGTGTGCCAGTTAGTATTTTTGATAAGAAATTCATATTTTTGTTTTATAAATCATAAATACGGCGTATGAATCACATTTTTGGTGTGAATTCGATAAAAAGGTCTTCTCATTTTGTGTGATTTTATAGTTTTTTTGGGATGGGACATGTTTAGTTAATTAGTTGGTTTCTTTGCACAACATTTATTTTTCTGTTATGCTTTCAGTTAATTAGAGGAATTGCCTAGCGCACTGACAAAATATTCATATTAAGTGCATTTAAATAGGTATATACCTTATTCTATGTTTAAAGAAGCAAATTTTTTTTTTTTTAGACTTCATTTAAGTATAAATTTGTGTAAAATAATATTTTATTTGTTAAAATTAATGCGAATTTTGATTCGATTTTTGAATCGATTTTCATGAAATCGATTCAAGACAATACGATCCGATCCACGAATCGATTCAAGGGCTTACGATCCATTCGATCCAAAAAATCGATTTAAAGAGAAAAATCGTGCATCCCTAGGGTGAGCCTATTGCCGTATTCCGGGCGCTATTGTTTACTCAAGCCATGTAGGCTGAGTCTGGCGGGGGTAATAAATAAAAGCAATGAATACGAGGGCAACTCAACCCAATAATAGCTCGACTAGTACATACTAAATATAAAAACAAGGCTTAAAGAAACGTGAACATTAAATGTAACATCTTCCTATGTTATATAACATATACAGGGTGTTAAGAAAAAACAGAAGAAAAGAAAAAACCTGACTACGAAACAGCTAATCCTCGATATTCTCCATGAAGTCATTGTCATCAGATCCATACAATAATATACAACCTACTGACTATATAGAAAGAAAGAAAGAAAGAAAGAAAAAGCATTTATTTAAGAAACGCACAATGTACAAAAATTTGAAACAAGAATTATAGGTACATAATATTGCTGATACCTACAGATATTAGTTATATAGGTTATTAACGTACTATTAGAGGCTTAATTATTATAAATGTACATCGTGCGAACCTAAATGGGCTACCATCTCAGCATGAATGCCTCGTACACCAACAATAGGGTATACGAAGCAAGTTCTGTAAGATATCGAAAGTTCTGTAATGAGACTAGGTTATCGGATTTTAGGGCTCAAACTACCGTGAATCTTATCCGATGAGACAGTACCTTGTTCGTTATTCCTTAAGCTTTGTATTAATGGAATAAGTTCGATATTTAATTACTTCATAATCTGTATTTGAAACTGTATCCTTAAAGACAGATATAGGAGAAATTGAAATTGGTTACGACGACGTCTGGTAGATTAGTGGTCAAAGCATAGGCCTTGTAAGGCAAAGATCGCGGATTCAAACCCCATCAAGACCTATTCAATATTTTCTATTTAAATCGATTTCAATATTTAGCATAGCATGAACCAAAGCATCCTATAAACATCTATATTAATCTTTGTTCGCGAACTAAATAAATTAAATGAAATGAAAAATACAAAAAAAAAATTAATTTAATTTGCATGGGCGGATAAGTCAAAAGGCAATGTTTGAAAATGATTGAAAAATCATTCATTGGTTCCGATAGTTCGTAAGAATATCGGTAGAGACACTGAACTGTCGCCTCAAAGACAGATATAGAAGGAAAATTTGAACTAGATAGGGCGAGGTCTGATAGCTTAGTGGTTAAAGCATTGCCCCTGTACGGCAAAGATCGCGGGTTCAAACCCCACATAGACCGATTCATTATTTTATATTTACATCGATTTTAATACTTTTTAAAATTATGCAATTTTTCAGCATCGTACATATCTACCCTCAGCTACGGAGCCGTTTGAGTCTGTGTCATCCCTGAGACTGACTTGTCTAGAATAGCTAAACCTTGTAATGAAACCTACTCGACTGCTATTTAAAACACACCCTGTATAACTACATAGTTATATTGCTACCGGTCATTGAGTACACATCTAAAGCACAGTTTTATCGTAGCAATAACTGCAGGTCGATTGTTATAGCCGATGTTATGTTAAGTAGAGCGAATTCGTTGTGTAAGATCAGGGCCGCAAGATCCAAGTACATTTTAATGTACACACATATACTCATGCTTGTAAATCCCCGAAGGGGTAGGCAGAGGTGTATTGACACCCACATTTCGCCAACTATGATTTTCGGTCCCACGTAATAGGGAGTGTGCCTATTACCGTCAAGCCGGCTTTTATTCGTGGGCTGTATGTTTTCACGACACCCACAGGAAGAGATAGGGTTGCCCTTTTCTACTCTATTATTTTTGTTTTAATTAATTATCAATCAACTAGCTGTTACCCGCGGCTCCGCCCGCGTGGATTGCACTTATCGCTTAGTGTTGAGTCAATGCTATTGAGCATTATTTTTTTCCAAAATAAAAGTAGCCTGAGTTACTCCTTATTACATCAGCAATCTGCCAGTAAGAGTTCCGTTAAAATCGGTTCAGTCATTTCCGAGATTAGCCGGTACAAACAGACAGACAGACAGACAAAAATTGTAAAAAAAAGTTATTTTGGTGTATATATATACCGTATTATATTCATATGTATGTAGTAAAAAATTGATATTTCAGTATTAAAAACAGACACTCCAATTTTATTTAAATGTATAAATGTATAACTGTATAAATAAATATATAAATTTATAGATTAACTAGCTGTCGCCCGCGGCTTCGCCCGCGTGGATGTCGGTTATCGCGAATCGGGGTATGAAAAATAGATGTTGGCCGATTCTCAGACCTACCCGATATGCCCACAAAATTTCATGAGAATCGGTCGAGCCGTTTCGGAGGAGTTTGGCAACGAAAACTGTGACACGAGAATTTTATATATTAGAAGATTGGCCTGTCGAAGTCCTCTGTTGGACATAGGCCTCTCCCATTGCGCAGTGTTACTGTCATGTACAGTGTGCCCTAGTCACCTTTTCAGGTCCAACTGGCTGGGAGTGACCTACCTAGCGTTCACCTTCTCGCAGTCTCCAGTCTAGGACTCATTTAGTTAAACGGTTAATGAAGCAGAATAAAGTTAATCCAATAATAATAATAACTATGTACTAAATACATATTTAACTTTACAATTTCAAACTTATGAAGTACCTTTTTTTTTAAACCGGCGTACCATGTAGTGCTATTGATACCGCCGCGGCGCCGGGGTAGATATTGATTACCGCGACTTTTGATCATATCTCTGGTTCTACACAGCCAATTGAGATCATATAAATGTAAGATTTTAAGTATGACCAAGACATTACTAACAAAAATGACCGCATAAAATACAATATAATATATAACAAGAATTAAAAGAAATTGTTGTAACGTGGTAATCTAAACCAAAATTTAAATAATTTGAATGAAATTTTAAAGCAGTCTGCATGCTAAATATTCAAATCTATTCAAATAGGAAAATTTGAATTGGTTTAGGCGGGGTTTGAACCTGTTATCTTTGCCTTACAGGGACAATGCTTCGACCACTAAGCTACCAGACCTCACCCGAACCAATCCAAATTTCTACTTTATATCTGTTTTTGAGGCGACAGTGAAGCCTCTATCAATATTTTCACGAACTATCGGATAGTCCATAAGAATATCGGTAGACGATAAAAATTTAAATATGATTTTTTCTTTTCGGTTTATCTCCAGATTTCTTTTTCAATATAGACTACCTACTTCAAAATCATCAGCTAGTTTATAGCCAGGATGATATTAATTTTAAACTTGACGTAACTGTAAGCCGAGGTCACCGCCATCAATGCGATTATTTACCGAACTGTTACCGTCTTATGATTCTACGAGTGCAATATGATAGGTCAAATTTGATTCGGAGTATTCAATTAGTGACCAGAGGTTCGTGAGATAGCCATACTTGTGGCAAATTATATTGTGTTAGTTCCATGAAAAAGTAACTGAGTAAAATATTCTCTGTTATGTATGACCAATGTTTACGTTATCTATAAGTACTGATATTATAAATGCTAAAGCTCTATCATTGTACCGATTTAGGTGAAATTTGGTACAGGAATTAGAGATAACCGACATCCACGCGGGTGGACCCACGGGCAACCACTAGTTAGTAGACACAATAGGATTTTTTATATGGGTATTACCATGCAGGAGCTTAGTTAGTGCAAATTATTTAAATATATATTACATTGCCCCTGTAAGAGCGTTTTCATATTGTCCGATATCCGATATCCGCCATCCGATATCGGAGAAAGTCAAATGTATGACATATGTATCACCTTTTCACATTGTCGTGTGTTGAAAGAGACTTAAACAGCGACTGCAAGCAATTTTCGACCTTAATGGCATTTTCTTAGTTACGTGTCTTTTCGCGTTAATTGATGACGCTGGTCACGAATATAAGAAAAAACACTCGATACCATGTCATGTCAATAAGGTCGAAAATGGTTTGTTGATTTTCTTTTTTTTATCCCTAGCATCCCTAACTAGTCTGTGCTTTCGAGCAAATGGCCGTATCGTTCCGATTTTATCGGATAAATGTGTAAACAGTACAAGGTGTGGGCTATCGGCGTCCGACAGCGATGTCGGATATCGGATGAGTGTGAAAACGCTCTGCGTGGTAACTTGTTGATCCAATCTTGCCTTTAAGACAGAAGCTTTCGGACGCTTACTCGGTACTAAGACTAAGACTGGCTTGTAATAACATCGTTAAAAATACCGTAAATATGCTATATTGTGCTATTTCCAACTGTAAAATAAAAAAAGGGAAGTAAATTTTTAAAAATAAATATTTTTCTTATCTCTCGTGAGTAATTATTTACAGTGTAAAAGCTGCCACGCGCGACATGCAGATGAACACTAGGTATGGCGGTTCTTGTCGCATGACAACCTCACCTTCGGCCTAGCACTACGACCCAGAAACGGCGTGCGGTTTAGTCGGTTCGAGTCCGACATAACCTCCTTCGACTCCGAAGGGGTGGATATCCGTGGGGATTTCCCGCACGTAAAAAAAAGGTATGGCGGTTTTATCCTTATATATTTCTGTGGGCTTATTAATGCTATGTACCTTTAAGCATGCTAAAGATTAGAGATTTACATAATAACCTTATCTAAAACAAACAAATGCAATTATTATACCTTATCTTGACAAAAATGAAAGTACTCCACCCTAATAGGCACCTAATTTTGTCTAAAACAAAGATGGTGACCTATATAGCAACAACCTTGACTTATGAGTTAAAAAATGAATGCCTTATTAATTTGAACATAGCTTTATATCTATGTAAAAAAATGAGGAGCAAAAGACGTTGTATCAAATTATTATGAAGGTTTTAATAGTGTCAGTCTAGACCACAGATATGTACAAGGTGAATTGATTCAAATAAATTAAATAATTATTTTTTTATTTAAAAAGAAGTAGATAAATAGGCAGGTACTCCCAACTAATAAATATATTATGTTAACACCAAGGTTTGCAACACTACAAAAAAGCACAATTGGCTAGCGACTCGACAAAAAAACTCGATGCAAAAAAGAAAAGGCCACCGAGTTATAATTTCTTTCTTTCTTTCAAAAAGTACCTTGACATTTTAACAAAAAACAGCCGAACTCCAATATATTCTTGGAAGCGACTGCCACTGACCCTCATAACCCTTCGGCATTATCGAAATTCCGTAGTTCAATTAGTGACCAGGAGAGACATGGAGCTTTATAAGGTAATAGTGTTTGATTTAATAGCTCCCTTTACACGCAGTCTTTCTCGAGGGAAAGCTGCTTTTGCGTGTAAACGAGCGCGCCTTTAAAGAAGTCGCGTTCCTATTCCGCGGGATTACGCGCGCACGTATACACGCACGACTAACCACGCGATTGTAGAAGAGAGAGAGAGAGAGAAAAAACGCGCGCTCATCGCAATCGCGTCTTTTGTTTCACGTAGTCTATACAGCGCGAAAGATTGTGTTAACTTTGAACTCAAAAAGATAATCACGAACGATTATATGACGAGCATTCAGCCGCGCAATCCTGCACGCTCAAGAACGCCTGATTGACTGACCGTGTAAAGGCAGCTTATCTCTCTTCCTCTTAGCGCGGTGCTTTTAGCATATCGTGGTAAGGCTGCCTTGTAAGGGCTCCAACTACCCCAAAAATTCCATAGACATTTGTGTAGCAACCAGTATTAAGAGCTTAAGAGCGTTTTCACATTCATTCGATATCCGAAATCGGTGTCGGACGCCGATAGCCGACCTCCGATGCCATGTGCTGTTTTCAGATATACACGGCCATTTGCTCTAACGCACAGACTAGTTACGGATGCTAGGGATGAAAAAAAAAGTGCAAGCAATTTTCGACCTGATTGACATGACATGGTATCGTTTTTTAGTGTTATCCTTATATTCATGGTCAGCGTCTTCTCTTATTGCGAAAAGACAGGTAACCAAGAAAATGTCATTATGGTCGAAAATTGTTTGCAGTCGCTGTTTTAGTCTCCTTGTGATCCGATATCGGGCCAACACAGTGGTGTCGACCCTGATAACCGATATCGGGCCTGACAATGTGAAAGACAGATACATAAGTCATACATTTGACTTCCTCCAATATCGGATATCGAGTATCGGATAGTGTGAAGACGCTCTAACATGCTAAGTACTAAAATGATCACCCATCCTAACACACATTTAACTTGGATTGCTTAACCTATTCAGTTACCACTTAACCAAGCCCCCACTCATAAGTTCAAGTATAGTGTTCTTGAATGTCTTATGTACTTGACAATAAGCTCCAGGCCACAATAGGCCATGTTTGTATATCCCACATACATTGGTTTAGTGTGGGTTCTAGATTATTGTATGATTGTATGATGACGCCTACTTACAGTAGCGAAGTGATAGGTTGGGAGTAAAATGATTAATTGTGTCATTGTTTTGGTTTGATGAGTTTACCGATGTTATTATAAATAAGACAGACAGTCTTTGTAATAAATTTGCCGATGTCTTATCTATAATTAAATAAATAATAAAGTACATAGTACACAACGTTATCTAGAACCAAAGTAAGAATATTTTAACTGGCTTATGTTATGGGGTACATAGCATACGAGGTTATCCGACAAAGAACCAAAGTAACCGACATAGCTCGCAGAATAAGCAAGCTAAAGTGGCAATGGGCTGGCTACGTCTGTTGAAGGACCGATGGCCGTTGGAGCAGACGAGTCCTAGAGTGGAGACCGCGAGAAGGCAAACGAAGGGTAGTACGCCCCCTAGCCAGATGGACTGATGACCTGAAAAAGGTCACCCCCCCACCGGGGGCGCGTCGGGGACTGCGTGGTCTCCTCTCCCGAGGAGGGCCAGACCGAGAGGAATGGCCCTGGGTCAGCCGGGGTGCGATGGATATGTCACGAGACAACCTCTCCTCCGGCCTAGGTTCGAGTCCGATATAACCTCCCCCTTCGGCTCCGAAGTGGGGGGTATCCGTGGGGATTTCCCGCACGTAAAAAAAAAATCTGATAAAGGTGGCTGGGATGGACTGGATGCGGAAGGATATTAGAACCATCAGTCAACAGGAAGCAGGGAATATCAAGGTGTTAAGATCATTATTTTGAGTACTTTGCTCGTCGAGATCGGTCTGATCCGTACATAAACATCCAGTCATATTCATGCATACACAATATTTCCACTGAGCCGTGGGATTTTGACAGAGGTTTGACATCAGCCGCTCTCATAAAAATCTAAACAAACTGATGAAAGAAGGAACAGGAGAGCAGTTCGCCAGGTGTAAGGTTTTAGCAATGGATGCGAATAGGATGAAGAGAATATTTTGGGAGATCTTTTATTTTAGAAAAATATATAGTCACATCACCTGGCCCCCGACTCTGCTAATTTTATAACATAACAAAACCACTGTCATACCACTGACATTGCATAAAATGTCATTAAATTTTAGTCTTTATTCTTGAGAATTAAAGTCCAAAATGAAAAGACAAAAAGTTTATAACATTTTTCATTCACTCTACAAGATTGTTGTTTAATTTTAGACTTTAAATGTATGGCGGTAAAGTCTAAAGTTAAATGGCATTGGTTACAGTATCTGTGGTACCGCAGTGGTTTTGCTATGAAAAAAAAAGCAAAATCAGGGTCCGGATGGTAAGCTGAACATAAAGTCTCAGGAAAGAGGGTCTCCTTTACAGACACCAACAATGTTACAATGGTGGCACTCAGCTTGACGGCCTCATCAGAATTCACGCCCCGCTTAGAGGATTTTTTTGAAGTGAAAACTTCTTTAGCGGCGTTGGATGGGTGTAAAATGTTAAGGAAGCGTCAGGATTAGTTGACCTTTGAACCGTAACCGACGACTGACGTCATACAAGATTAGGTACAGACTATGTATTTTGCAATTTACAATAGATATCGTTATAGCTTAAACGGTAAGCACGTCGACTGTAAGTCCTTATAGTTTCAGATAGTATCGGGTTCAAACCATCTGGCCTTCAGGGTTTTTTTGTGATTGTTTTTTCTTATTATAATTTATTACTTTTGGTGATTATTTTTTCTTTTTGTAATTTATTACTTTTTATGATATTTTTTTCTTTTTGTAATTTATTATTTTTTGTGATTATTTTTTCTTTTTATAATTTATTAATTTCTTCTGACAGAAAATTAGCAGAAAATAAGTGATAGGTTCTATGATTAGCGCTATATTATAGGTATGGTATGGTATGTTCTTTTTTATCTTTTTCTATGTATATAACGAAGAAAGAAAAAAGAAAATGTTTTCACTTCTGCCGGCACTCCCAGAGTGCAACCCGTCTTTTTTTATACCACTTAGGTGGCAGACAAACACACGGCCCACCTGATGTAAAGTGGTTACCGTGGCCTATGGATGTGTGCAACACCAGTGGAGTCACACTCGTGCTGCCGACGCTGTTAGAACAGAAAGTTTCTGTGCCGTCAGTGTAGACGATAAAGCAGAACAAGCCTTTGGTCTTCCCACTGACAGCACAAAAACTCTCCAGTGAACTCTGGCTATCGTACTCACCGCCGGGAACACAACACGAGGTTATTATGCCCGCGGTATTCTGTAGGGCAGAGGTACTTCCCCAGTCGGACTGCTCAAATGGATTGAAATACCGTAGTAGCCTACCTCCTAGAGCAGTATCCGGGACTGAATTAATACGGAACACGTATGCCGGTAAAGAGTTCAAAGACTTCATCTGCATGGATTTTTATTTCAGAATCAATCACTTAGTAAGCCTATCTTTGTCCACTGCTGAACGTAAACCTCTCGAAACTTTGCCCTACTGTTTCCACTGGCCAGACGGGTTGGTACAGGGTTTTATTTCGTGTTTTTCTTCTCTTGCAGTGATATCGTCTGATTCCATTTTCGTTAGTCGCCTCTTACGACACACTGGATGAGATGGGGTGGTGATACTTGTATTCTTTCTCCGTCACCACACGCGCATTATATACACACCAGCAGAATTAGCGGAACACAAAAAATGCAGGGTATAAAGATTAGTTAGCTTTATTTAACAACATGTTTAATAATGAGTGTTTCCCCCTTGTGCCTAGGTAGGGTAAGGGGTAAGGGTAAGGTATTTATCCGCCAGGGCATGCTACGAATGATGTTGTCAATGATTTCTTTGAACAACCTCTGCCATTTTTCAAGTAATGTGTTTCGCGTCTCGCCCAGATTGTTAGGAGATGGCATTCTTGATTTGATACTCCTCTTTAGCAAGTCCCAAACGTGTTCAATCGGATTCATATCCGGGGACCGTGTTGGCTGGCCACTCCATCACCGTAACACAAACATGGTTTAGGTATGCCTGCACTGAGCGAATACTGTGAGCCCGAGCATTATCCTGCATTAAAATGGAGTCGTTACCAATAAATGTAGCAAACATGTTGCTCTAAAATCTCCCTGATATGCCGATCAGTAGTCAGATTTCCGCCACTGACTACCACTAACTCCGTGCGAGCTACTAAACATATCCCTCCCAAGACCATAATTTTGTGTTCCACTAATTCTGCCGGTGTGTGTATAAGCATTTGGCCCAAAAACAATCTAAATCCAAGTACACACGAGTGAAGTTGCGGTTATCAAAACATTGGTAGGCAGTTTCAATGTTTTATACTCTATTAGGAGTTATTTAGACATAAGTATTTGGTAATTATGATTGATCACTTTATAAAAATGTGTTGTCAGAATTTAAGCATCAGTCATCATCATTTGATCATCATTCATCATAACTATTATGTTTAAGTCTAATTATAAAATAAATTTATTAACAAATAATGCGATAAATTATATTTATCCACATATTTATACTTGTACTAGCTGTTGCCCGCGGCTCCGCCCGCGTGGATATCGGTTATCGGTCGCGGATCGGGTTATGAAAAATAGATAGTAGCCGATTCTTAGACCTATCCGATATGCACACAAAATTTCATGAAAATAGGTCCAGTAGTTTCGGAGGAGTATGGGAACGAACATTGTATAATTCCCGGTAAATATCTTGACTCGGAATTGCCCCCGAGGAGGGCCAGACCGAGAGGGATGGCCCTGGGTCAGCTGGGGTGCGAGGGATATGTCGCATGACAACCTCACCTCTCGACCCAGAGACGGCGTGCGGTTTAGTCGGTTCGAGTCCTAAATAACCTCCCCCTCCGGCTCCGGAGGGGTGGGTATCCGTGGGGATTTCCCGCACTATAAAAAAAGACTCGAAATTGCGAAAGAAAAGAGCCTTTGGTTTGATATAATTTGTAATTGGTGGATTTGAGTTCCTCCACACTCGTAGCACTACCAGAAGACACCCAACCACGTAGGCAAAACCGTGGGCATAGACCTAGTATTATACAATAAGCCTATTGCAGTTCACTACCAGACATAAGCCTCTCCCAATGTTAGTAGTCCTTGGCCTATTAGAAAAGAAAGAGAAAAGAAAAAGAAAAAATGCGTTTATTTCAGCTTACTGCAGCACACGAAACAGATCAACCCAAATACAAAACTCATACTAAGTATATTGATGACGAATACATTATAGATAATTTTACATAGGTAATTTAATTTCATTAGCCGCGTGGTTCCCGGCAGAGTAGAATTTGGGCCACCCCTTCTCTTCCCATGTGGTGTCGTACTAGGCGACTAAGGGATAGGGCTGATGAATTTAAACGTCAGACAGATATGTACAGCCCAGACTCAGCCTCAGATGCATGGCTCGAGTCAAAAATAGTGCCCGGAAGACGGCAATAGGCTCACCCCCTATTACGTGGGACCGAATACAGATTGGTGAAGTGTGGGTGTTAATTCACCTCTGCCTAACCCTCCGGCGATAAAGGCGTGATTATATGTATGTATGTATGAATTTCATTTAAATATTCTTTTGTTACACACAGTTCAATTTTAATAAGTTAAGATAACAGTAAATTTAAACTATCTATAAATCAGTTCCCTATGTGTTTTGTTTTTTCGGCAACATTACGGTTCCCAGTTCCAAGTTCCTCTTCAGCCATTACAAAACTAAATATACGATTTCACGCTGGTTAGACGGGTTGGTACAGAGTTTTATTACGGGGTTTTCTTCTCTCGCAGTGATACTTTCAGCGTTTGTTACCGTTAGTCGTCTCTCATGACACCCTTCGGATGAGATGGGGTGGTGATACTTGTATTCTTTCCCCGTCACCACACAGATGCAACCACAGGCTAGTATTTTATATAAGTAATACATACATTGTCTTATATACTAGTCTACCTATTCATATGTAATGGCTTTACGTGACCGAATCACCTTCATACCCTTTTCAATTATACCATTAAGAAATGTTATCATTAAAAGAAGAAACTTTAATAAGAAAAATATTTCCGTTCGGTAATGTCAGGTATTTATTTAAACAAATAATATGGAAATAATTGTATTATGGGCTCCTATCCAACGTAATTGTATGTTCGTGATGTATTCATTATTTTATTGAAATTGAATTATCCTATTTTTAACTATCACAAATTTAAATTAATTAATTAATAATATTTGGAAACAAAATAATCTAATCTGTAATTTCAATAGAGATAATGCATTATCATTTAATAAATTATTAAGTTTGAATTGTGAAAAGTGTGATTTATCTAAATTGAAATAAGGTATTTGCTTGTTGACAAAATGACTAGATACATATATGGGTTTTGTGATACCTGAAATAAATGTTTTTTTTTAATAAAATTAAGTTTTTTTTTTAATGCTGTCGTAGATAGAGGAGAACAGCATAATGGATAATGAAAGTTATTGAAAATAACATATTCAAATATTCACGCCTGCAAATCTCCGAAGTGTATTACCACGAACAGATTTCTAACTGCAAGTCCATGGCCGTCAAGGCACATTGTGATCGGCTGTATATTTACTGTTAGTTCCCGTTGTCAAATATCTTCCCGCGGGTGATGTAGAAGTCGACTAATAGATTGCTGTTCTTTATCTGAAGGAGAACATTGGAAATAAAATCAACTGCAATGCTTGGAAACAAAAGTCTTTCACTAACAGTGCATCTTATGGTGTGGCATAGTGGACACTGACAGTGGGGTTAGTCAACGGCCTAAAGGTCGCCCAGCGCGCTAGGGACAGAGTTAGAGCGTTTCCACATTGTCCGATATCCGATATCCAACATCCGATATCGGAGAAAGTTCAATGTATGAATGTAATATGTATGAACTTTCTCCGATATCGGATGTTGGATCAACCAACCACTGTTTTCGCCCGATATCGGATCACAATGAGACTAAAACCACGACTGCAAGCAATTTTCGACCTTAATGACATTTTCTTAGTTACGCGTCTTTTACAGTTAATTGATGATGCTGATCACGAATTTAAGAAAAAAAACTTGATACCATGTCATGTCAATAAGGTTAAAAATTGCTTGCAATCGTTTTTTTTCATCCCTAACATCCCTAACTAGTTTGTGGTTTCGAGGAAATGGCCGTATCGGGCCGATTCGGCTATCAGCCGGCTGTCAGCCATCGGCGTCCGACACCGATATCGAATGAATGTTAAAACGCTCTTATGCTTGAGGGGTTTCTTTGAAGGGTAAAATTATATTCCCAGCGCAAAACTAAGGTTACTGACATAGCTCAAAGTAAGCTATCTGATGTGGTTTATAGGCTTTTTTTTTTTTTTTTTTTTTTTTACGTGCGGGAAATCCCCACTGATACCCGCCCCTCCGGAGCCGGAGGGGTAGGTTATGTCGGACTCGAACCGACTAAACCGCACGCCGTCTGTGGGTCGTGGTGCTAGGCCGAAGGTGAGGTTGTCTTGCGACATATCCCTCGCACCCCGGCTGACCCAGGGCCATCCCTTTCGGTCTGGCCCTCCTCGGGAGGTGGGGACCACGCCGTCCCCGACTCAACCCCGGTGTGGGGAGGCGCGCCGCCGCCGTGGCGTGGTTTATAGGCTGGCCTCATCTGCTGAAGGACCAATGAATGAGTCTTAAAGCAGAGACAAGAAATAGGCAAGCGAAATGCGGGACGCCCCCCAGCAAGTTGAACGAATGTTTTGAAAATGGTGGCCGGAAGATTGGATGCACAATGCGGAGGATCGGTAGCTATGACTAGTAGAAGAATGATACCTATATCCAGCAGTTAATAGCAATAGACTGATTTTGTGTTTTTTTTAAAGTATTTGTTGTTATATCGACAGATAGACAGACAGTGGAGTTATATTAATAGATTTCTGTTCTTACCTTCTGGGTACGTAACCCTAATACAAACGAGTGACAAATTCTTATCCCAATACCGAGAAATACTTTTCACAGTGTCACGAGGCGTTTATTTACAGTGTGGCAACATTAATCAAGGCAAGTCATTTGAAGCTGGCAATTTGTGCTATCTCATTTATTTCTCATTTGCGAGTGAACCACAGATTATATAGATATTTTGTAATACATTCTAGCTTGGTATAAACGCAGCGATTGAGCGCTTCACTTAAGAATTCTAGAAATTTTAAGGCGCTAGATGCATTTCGTGGTGTTTAAGTCATTATCATTTTCAGAGACTCGCCGTACAAATATTTATATACTTGCATGTTTGCAATGATCAACCATCCTGAGATTGACCTGGCTAGAATTGTTTAACCTTACAATGTACTTACAAGCTATATACAAACGTTAGAATATATTTATTTCGCTCAATACATCTGACATACGAGCTACCTTGAAACCAGCCAATCATCCTCACATCGGTATGAGCAGACTTTTACTATGAGTCCAAATATGGTTCGGTATGTTTGTCCGTCCGTGAGAAGTATACTATGTAGCGGTAAAGTCGTGACATTTGTTGTTTGGGTAAATTCTAAAAATCAGTTCAGAAAAACTTAATATGCTGGAAGGGTGTACTCCAGTCTCGGTTTAGGTATAAAAAATTACAAACCTTTAGTATAGTCCGTTTTTTTATATTTCAGATAGTAAATTGACAACGGTAAATGTCAAATTGTGAAATAATGATACCAGCTTTTAGTGCTTAGTGACGTGCTCGAAACTATCGACAATGTTTGTTATATATACAAGTGGCTTTATTACATTTTAAGAAAAAAAATTTTTTTTTAAGTTTTTTAGTTTCGTACCCTATCCATATAAGCTAACTATAAAATAACCAACAAAAATCTGTACTAAATTTAATTCATCGATAACTTTCGATACTGGTGGCACATGACTATTTTTTAATTGCAATAAACCGGGTAATGTCATTTTACTACCTGAAATTACAAAAAAAAACAGACTATAATATAACACTCACCGGGATATTAACCATGTTCTTTACTCTCGACAGAACGCCAATATATACCCAGATTGGTTATAGAAGCAATTGAAATTAAAAAATACAAGAATATCAACCTGGAAGATGGGTTTCAACTGCCGAGTAACTAGCATCCAGTGATCCGTATGTTCACAAGGCCTATATACAATGGTTTTTCCGACGCAAAACTAATTGTAGATGACAGCAGCATATGACCAAACAACAATAAACATCTGTTCTGTGACAATAACAAACTCATAGCTATCAGATTTGAAGAGTCAAACAATGAAATCAACGTAGATGACAGCTAACATTGGCCATTACGAAGCGCCCTCTGTTGGGATAACCGCGTAGTAGGTATTTCCATTTCAAAACCCACGCGAATCGTTCAGTGAGTTTTGTAAGTCGAAAACATGCTCGATTACAATGCGAGAATGCGGACAGTGGTAGTGGCAATGCGCATAAAAAACAAGTGCAGTACCCATAGCACGAACAACTCTCGTAATCATATCGTAAACGTATTGAAAGAACGAAGCAATTTCATTGGCTGCCTGCCTACTTTAAACCCGCGTGTATGTGAAGCCGGCCAATCACAATGCTCCGTACCCTTAGCACGAACAACTCTCGTAATCATATCGTAAACGTATTGAAAGAACGAAGCAATTTCATTGGCTGCTTGCCTACTTTGAACCCGCGTGTATGTGAAGCCGGCCAGTTGCAATGCTCCGATCTCGCCATACGTTTACGATTACGATAGTTGTTCGTGCTAGGGGTACGGAAGAGGGTAGACAGATACGGTCTGCCCAATAACAACTAGCTCATCGATCGTCAGTATACCATGTTCATGGCGCTTGTAAAGTGTCCCCCACATTATTCCTCTGGCGTGTAAGCGACGCGAGCACCACGTCCGCGCCGCGAGCGTGTAGGAAGCGCGCGGCGCGCACGCGGCGTTTGCCTAGGCGTTTAACCACCTTCAGTTAAAAACGCGACGCTCACGCAGTGTGCTCGCGCTACTCACACGCCCGAGGAACGCACACCCCTACTGTGAGGTCAGCTTAACAGCGCCGAAATGTCGGTTTTTCAATCTAAATAAACAACATGGTAAATATCCCGGCAAGTGTTTTACTACTAATGTGAATGACCGTGTTAATATCAAATCATACATTGACAAAACTTATTCTCCCAAGCGACTACAATGTGACCTCAGACTAATAGATACTAAAGTGGTGCCTTCTCTACCATGGTGAATGTTCTGATGAGGCCTTCCAATTAGTTCCGCCCTCTCCTTTCCTACGATGAACAACACGTGCAGGGCTTAGATATCACCCGCATACGGTGTAGAATATTTCTTCTAGAACCAAACTAACCTATGGCTTGTGCTGCTTTATCTTTTACACTCACAGCATAGAAACTCTGTTAGAGCATAGAAGCTATGTGTTCTTTGATGCGAGTGAGAAGTTAAAAAGTGGTTTTATTTCAATTAGTCTATTTCAGTGCAGTACTGGACACACTCCTCTCCTAATATGCGTCATTGCTGTCGATCCTTCGTCTTCCACATCCAGTCCGTCATCAGTCATGCCAGCCACCTTTCTCAGGTCGTCACGCCATCATTTCAGTTCTTTACTTCAATTTTTATTATATGTACTGCCAATTTTATTTTTGCCTGCTACATGCAATGGCGTCAAATATATAATTGTGTTCATTATATTTTATTGCAATTTACTATAATTACACTTCATTAGAACTGAGGATTTATTGAACTATGAGGGAAGCAAATACGTCACATATTAAAATGTTAGATTGATTTAGTTATTTGTTTTTCAATTCAGTCTGTTGTTTATTACGGTGATTTTTTAAAAGCACCCGGCCCACGTAAAAAAAAAGTGAATACCGTGGCCTATGGACGTGTGCAACACCAGGGGAGTCACACTCGTGCTGCCGACCCTGTTAACACAGAGAGTTTCTGTGCCGTCAGTGTAGAAGACAAAGCGGGCATAGCCTTCCCACTGACAGCACAAAAACTCTCCAGTGAGCTCTGGCTACCCTACTCACCGCCGGGAACACAACACGAGGTTATTATGGCCGCGGTATTCTGTAGGGCGGAGGTTCTTCCCACGTCCCACTGCTTATTTCGACAGGAAAATCGTCGTGTCCTACCTCCAGAACACGTTTACCTACTACTCTTTTAGTAATTAAGCACCTAATTATATTTATGTAATGCTAGTCCTATAATATCTTATAATAATATATGCTACTGATATTTACTATAAAAGTGTTTGAAAATGTTTGGATGTTTTTAATGAAACAATTTAGCATAGCTGCTGGAAGGGTTAGAGGGAATATTGGTAATTTCGGTTACTTTTTTTGAAGTGAAAACTTCTTTAGCGGCGTTGGATCACGTGACCTTTGACCCATTCACACACATTCCTAGCTACAGAGTATTTATTTTGCTAGATATGCTAAGAAGCTTCGTAGCTTAGCGGTAAGCGCTTTGACTGTAAGTCCTTATGATTGTTTCAGATAGTACCGGGTTCGAACCTGGGCTTTTGACACTTCTTGTGATTATTTTTTCTTTTTGTAATCTATTAATTTCTTCTGACAGAAAGTTAGCAGAAAATTAGCGATAGGTTCTATGATTGGCGCTATATTATAGGTATGGTATGGTATGGTATGTTCTTTTTATCTCTTTCTATCTATATAACGAAGAGAGAAAGAAAGAAAGAAAAGATTTCACTTCTGCCGGCACTCCCGGAGTGCAACCCGTCTTTTTTTTTAATGATAGAAGTTCAGTCTGTTACCACGACCGGTGCAACCTGATCGAAACGTCAAGCAATCAAAGGTATGTAAGTATCTAAACCATGGTCGCGGTATCTCCCGTTCTCTTAATTATATTATTATATCATGGAATGCGAGAGTTTAAAAGTTAAGATAGAAGTTAAGTGCAGCAACTGCTATCTGATCTCCAGAATACATTGGCGGTTTCAAAGTCCGAAGTTAAACCGGGTTTTCGATCTTTTTAGGGCTCCAACAACCCGTAACGAATGCTACATGTTCGTATGAAAACCGAGATCAACGGCTTAATATGCGTGTTTGGTCTAAAAAGACCAGAGTTCCATGTCATAGTCATAAGTTTCGATGACAGTTGAAGTGTCATTTATGTCACATCATTTATTTCTATAATTTTTGTGGGCACATATATATCTGGGCCCCCTAAAATCCAACCAGACGTCCTGATCGTCCACCTGAATCTCGTGGGGGGCGGACACACTGAAACAAATTTACTGGCGTGGCTAACGTGGCTCTGGTACACTCGACATTGGCGTGTCGCCATTAATAATTTTATATTATATTTTACTTGACATTGGCGAGTTGTGGCGATTTGCTTCAGAGGCCATTTTGAAGAAGTTGAAGTTGAATATATCTGGGAGATTGACGTTTTGTTGAGACAATATTTTGAGATTTATATATTACCTTTTATATAAAAAAAAATAGTACCTTGTTAGTCATCGAATTTGGGAATTATATACGTATTCCGCGGGGCGGAGTGTGAACGGAAGGGTTTCCAATATGATTACATCTTGGGACGCTAATCCAAGTAGAACAGTGAACACGTGTGTGGTAAATAGTGAAATTTAATGGTGAACGCCGTCAAAGCGGTTCAACGGCGTGATCGGCTGTGAGGGAACCAGCTAGCCATCCTCAGTGTATTAAGCATGGTCACCTATCCTAACACTGAGCTAGGTAGTATATACTATTTATCCTGATTTTTGATGGAACTTGGTGACACTTATTATTGTTACACATATTAATTGATAATGACCTTGTACTTTTCTACATCTTTTCGCCTTACGGTCGTTCCTAAGGTCTGAGATTTGAGGTCGGTCAGGTTCTTAATAAATATCGTGGAAAATTATAAATACATTTCGAATTAAATTTTAAGCAATTTCCATACTAAATATTCAAATCGATTTAAATAAAAAAAAATTAAATCGGTCTAGACGGGCTTTGAACCCGCGATCTTAACCTTACAAGAGCAATGCTTTGGCCACTAAGCTACCAGACCTCGCCCTAACCAATCCAAATTTCTCCTTTTAAAACCGTCTTTGAGGCGACAGTGGAGCATCTACCGACATTCTTACGTAAGTTCGTACTGTAAGGCAAAGATCGCGGGTTCTAACCCCGCCTAGACCGATTCAATTGTTTCTATTTAAATCGATACAAGTCCATTATCAATATGTCTAGGTAGTGTGGCGATACCACATGTACCCAGCGCCATCTAGCGACATCAAGCCGAACTACTACGATACTACAAATCCTGCATCGCGAAAGTGAAGTTCCCGCGCTGGTACAATACATATACAACATCCCAACGACAATCGTTGGGCCGCGGCCCGCCAGGCGTGATCACCTTGCGTGGTACGAGGATCCTCCCTTTGTGTTGGAGGAACATCACACCCCGTTCCTCCACAGTAGGTAGTATAGCCTAACTTTGCCAGGAAATAATACCTATCACATTTCCACAACTTAAAATGTAGGGCTTAGTAAGTATATGTGAGAACCTGCAAGCGTAAAGGTTCGCTACCCACTTGCGCATAGTCAGACCTACGCAGTACTTAGTCATGCCTATTATCAATTGTGTACATATCTGAAGAGTTAAGGTGTTTGCTATTAACTTAACCTTTGAATACTGTCGCGGGGTCTGTGAGACCGACCCAAATATTCCATAACATTTCATACAGCACTATCTAAACCCAAAATAAGCATCATTGCAAATACATACATATACATATTTATTTGAATTCACCTGTTACCCGACTGCCAAGGAAGGATATGTTATTGTTAGTAATACATTATAGGGTAACTATATACATTTGTAGAATAGTGGTATTTTTAAATCAAGTCAAAATATAAATTTTCTCAAGGAGTCGTCATGTTAATGATAAAACATCCTTTTTTTACATGCGTAAAATCCCCAACGATATAACCGGAGCCGGAGGGAGAGGCGACGGACTCGAACGGACTAAAACGTCTGTGGGTCGTAGAACAAAGCCGAAGGTGAGGTTGGCAACTCATATTTCTCATACCCCGGCTAACCCAGGGCCATCTGTCTCGATCTAGCCCTCCTCGGGCGTGCGGACCAAAGAGTCCCTAACTCGACCCCGGTATGGGGCTGCTAGGATGACAGGCGACTCCACCCCACGCCCGCGCTCATGAGGGACGGAGGTCATTCTGCGACCTCCGACGCTCGAGTTGCTGTAGTTCACGGGCAGCGCGAGACACGAGTCTCTTTCACGAGCATTACCTGCTCTCAGAAGGAGGCGCCGACCGCCCACGCATCCGCACAGCGAACCAATGCCGCGAGCAACGAAAAAGCACCTTCGATACACCATAAGAATTTAAAAGTTTAATATCATCATTGTGTATATTCGAGGCCAATTTTTTTCCAGCAAGACCTTTAATTACCTTTCTGCCATGTGTAGTTATTTTTAGAATTGTGCAATAGTAATATTAATAAACTTTAATTGTTGTCAGACGAAAAAAAAACATTACTTTTCAATGCAACTGACGGCATACTTCCGGGCTTATATGCCTAACGTTGCAATAATATGCCCCACAGGCAGTTGAAGGTTAAATTAATATTATATTATAATGTTTCGTGGAATTTGAATGCTATCTTATATTATAGGTTTGATTGCCTTTTGAAATTTACGAATAATGCCTTATTTGTTCTTCTACTAATAAGATTTATTAGAATTTATGATGTAGTGTGTCGAATTGAATATTTGAGATGATAAGTAGCTATATGATGCTTGCATTAAACGACAACTACCTATTGTATAAAAAAATAACATAGTGACAAAGGTATGTACCAACATAGGAAGAAATTTCTTGTCAGCTCACGTGTTTCCTTCTTCCTAGAGTCCCGGGTCCTTTAAGCGGGGCGTGAAAAAGGATCTGATGAGGCCGTCAAACTGAGTGCCACCATTTTTAACATGGCACGTGTATATAATGGTGGCTCTCTTTCCTGAGACTTTAACTTCAGCTTAACATCAGGCAGGCTGAAGACAAGTCAAGTAAAAAAAAAAACATAGGAAGGAAATGTATTCGTCTGCTACGCACTGGATGCGAGTTCGATTCCCGCTCAGTGCAATTATTTATATGCATGAATATGTGTATTTGCATCAATCGGGGTGTTGGAGATCACGTTAAGACGTTGGTCCCGGTTTTCATACGAACATCTATGGTAAACATTGGAACCCTCGAAGAACCGAGTAGTCTCACTACAGAACTTTAAAATAACTAATTGGTTTTAGAGGTCAGATAGCAGTCGTGGTTCCACGTAATAGGGGGTGAGCCTATTGCCGTATCCCGGGCACTATTGTTGACTCGAGCCATGCACCTAGGGCTGAGTCTGGGCTGTACATATCTGTCTGATGTTGAAGTTAATCAGCCCTATCACTAAGTCGCCTTGTACGACACCACATGGGGAGAGAAGGGGTGGCCCAAATTCTGCTCTGCCGGGAACCACGCGGCTAAATTGTAATCTTAGTACTTATTATAATATATAAACTTATAATAAATATTCCACAGTATTTCACACAACGCTATCTACACCCATGGTAAGCATAGTTTAACTAGCTTGTATTATGGAATCTAGAATGCGGATAGACCTACTTAAATACTTCTTTTATTTGTAAATACATACATAATATACATAGAAACACCCAGACCAATTGCACAATCGAGATGCTACATTATCAAACCCACGTAATAAATGAAATGAAGAACATACAACGAGGTGCTTCTAACATAAATCTACATACAGGTAGCTAGCAATGCTCTGTACTGGTATATAGTCTTGAGAAGTAGGCATTATAGTCAGGGAGACCGTTACCAAATATCGACGTACATACTGTAGTGTCCGTCCTTCGTGACTGAAACTACTTGTAGTTACCTGGACATCATGCGTCAACGATATAAAAAATGAAACAAATAATTTTAATACAGAGAAGAGAAAAAATCTGATGCGTGACAGCTGGCATTAAGGAGCTGACAGAGGAATCAGCGAGTATTCTTCTAGTGGAAGATCGAAGATATTAGATACCGCGATCCCTCTTATTCGAAACAGTAATACATATTAGAAAAACATTGCGTAAATCCCACAAAAATACGATTAGGAGTGATAAGAAAAGAAAATAAATCATATTATTATCACAAAATACAGAATTAGAAAAACTGTGGAACTCGACGTCCCGGTTCCACAATACATACTGTGGAGGTCGGGGGTCTACCTCCACAGCTACTTGTCGATAACTTGAGATATTTAAATGATTATATAAGGATTTGTATCACTACATACTATTAAACAAAGTCGCTTTCTCTGTCCCTATATCCCTTTGTATGCTTAAATCTTTAAAACTGCGCAACGGATTTTGATGCGGTTCTTTTTTTTAAATAGATAGAGTGATTCAAGAGGAAGATTTATATGTATAATACATGTTTAATATAGTAGAGGGTGCAGCGGGATCGGGATCTGACGCCACGCGAGCGGAAAAATATTGGCGGTACAAAGATCGCCGGGTCAGCTAGTATATTTATTCGTAATTATTTCACTACTAAACGAGTTTTATGGGATTTACGCGAGGTTCTTTAACTTTACTGATACGAACGAGAGGATCACGAAATCGTGATTGAGCCTAATTCGCTTTTGACTTCTTCAGTTTTTCTTCTTGAAGAACTAAGATAAATCCTCGATCATCAACTGACTCGATCTGTCTCTCCTTCCCTTGTTTTTCCTATTCTCTAAATTCAAATTTAATTCATGTGTTTTTTATACCGCTGGCGCGTGATGGCCAGGTAACTAAATATATGTTCGACAAGAAGTACGAACACTACAATAAATATATATATTCACACCTGTTAATCAAGCAGAGGTGTAACAATACTCACATTTCACTAATTATGATTTGCGATCTACGTAATAGGGATTGAGCCTATTGCTGTTAAGTTGGAACTTTATCATGGACTAGGTATATGTTTTTTATCTTATGAAGAACACACGTCCATAGGCCACGGTAACCACTTTCCATCAGGTGGTCCGTGTGCTAGTCTACCACCTCCAGTAGTATAAAAGAAATCAATCATAATCATCACAGCGGTGCATACGGAGCTTGCACTTTGTCACCCAGGTCTTCTCTACACTTTCTCATTTTGATCATTAACTATTCTGTGTCCTGTGGAAGCTTATGTTGACATTTATGAAATGGTTTTAAACTTCGTTAAACTTAATTTTATAACCACAATAAAGTTTTTTCTTAAATGGTCACATTACGGAAGAGATATTTTAAAATCTTTCGTCACGCCTATTATATTAAATACACTACACACAATACATTTATAATATTAGAAGAATAGTAGGAAAGGATGCCATTAGCTCTTAGCCTAACGTAATTCTAACACAATATTAATCCGCACTGTAAAACTAACATTACACTCCATAGATGATGTACATTAACCGTAACTACCATTCAATATTAATTTAATATGGCAACATGTATAAAAACACAGTCATATAACATTATGTAATAAAAGAATTTAAGTGAGTTGGGCCATACCGTGTCAATTTAAGGCTTAAATAATAATAATTGATAATGTTTATTCATCGATAACTTTGTCATTTTATATCCAACTATAGCTTAAATCCGGTGCATGTACGAGGAATCTGAAATTCACACAATAAAAGCTAATCACTGGGTAAACGGGTGCCGTACTCAGTAAAAAGACACGGAACCCCTTCAGCTAAAATGGTATCACAAGGACAATTCTATTAATAAAAATCTGTTCAAAATTCTTTGAACCTCGCTCCTTCTAATGATAAATCGAAACTTCTAATCTTTCCACCATCGTATTTAAATGATTTTAGCTTTTGCCCGCCGCTCCGACCGCGTGGATGTCAGTAATCGTTTTAAATTGTAGCCTATGTGTTATTCTGATGTATAAGCTATATTATTGTAAAGTTTCATTAAAATCCATTCAGTAGTTTTTACATGAAAGAGTAAAGGTGCTTTTCCACCAGAGGGGCGAGACGAGACGAGGCGAGAAGAGAATTGAAATCGCAATGACCCTTTTCCTCTAAAAATTGCTGCGCCCCGCCGCCTGTATGCTTCATATATAAATGTATTTTAGACAGCTCACACACAATGCTCGATATAACTTTATTCTAGCGCGCAAACTCCGAACAAAAATTAGGCGTCAATATTCTCGTCAATCCACACTGTTTCCACCAAAGATGCACTGGGAGAGGATTGAAAATTTGTGAATACAAATTTCAATTCTCTCCTCGCCTCGCCCCGCCTACCCACTCTGGTGGAAAATCACCTTGAAGGTGGTTTATACTCTATATCGGAACCAATACGGTTCATTATTGCACAAACAAATATTTCAATTCACGCCTCGCATAATCTCGTCAATCCACACTGTTTCCACCGAAGATACGCTGGGAGAGGATTGAAAATTTGCCATACAAATTTCAATTCTCTCCTCGCCTCGTCTCGTCTCGCCCCTCTGGTGGAAAATCACCTTAACAAATATTCATCCATCCATCCATAATTACAAACATTCAAGTTTATAATATAAGTATGATTAAATGATTTAAATGAACTAATGATAACAATCTAATACAATCTATCATTACAAATGTACTGAACAAGCACTCAAACAGTTGAGCGAGCATACTTGTAGCTGTTGAGTTTTGATTGATGGGTACAATATTTACTTTGAGGTCTGTACTATAGCTTAGACCTTCACGGTACGGAAAGTGAACGATACTTATTTCCCACGATATCTTCTCATCATCATAGCCTTGGTTCTGGATAGCCTTTTTCTTTTGGTCGACTTATATTAGTTTCAACTGAGGGAATTGTGGGAATTTCTTTAAGGAATTTCTTTAAGGATAGGACACAACAGTATTTCCGTCCAATTGAGCAGTCCGACTGGGAAAGTACCTCCACCTTACAGAATACCGCGGTCATAATAACCTCGTGTTGTGTTTCCGGTGGTGAGTAGGGTAGCCAGAGCTCACTGGAGAGTTTTTGTGCTGTCAGTGGGAAGACCAAAAGCTAATTCTGCTTTGTCTTCTACGCTGACGGCACAGAAACTCTCTATGTTTACAGGGTTGGCAGTAAGCGTGTGACTCCCTTGGTGTTGCACAAGTTCATAGGGTACGGAAACCACATTCCATCAGGTGGGCCGTGTTCTCATCTGCCACCTAAGTGGTATAAAAAAGAAGAAAGTCTGCACCAGAGCCGCGTCCATTATTTAGCAGGTGCATCGCTTGCAGGTTTCGAGCAGGAATTTTGGTAGAGTCTCATATGTTCTAAAATATATATTTTTATAATAACGAATATTAGCAATCGTGATTACTAATATGCCTTATAACCCCTCAAGTCAAGCTAAATAGCTAAGGCTTGTCTTGCTTTATCTTCTACACTGACGGCTCAGAAACTGTCTGTTCTAACAGAGTCGGCAGCGCGAGTCTGACGCCACTGGCCTTGCACACGTGCATAGGCCATGCTAAGCACTTTCCACCTGGCAGACGATGTGCTTGTCTGTCATCTAAGTGGTATAAATAGCTTGTGTTAGGAGCCGGTTCACGTCGGTAGTGTAGTGACCAGGATTCGAACTCGGGACTCGATCATAAGGCCGACTTACAACTTAATCATTAATGTTTTGTTCTCTTCTTGTCGTCCTCTGAGCCTTTTTACCAACATAGTGGGGATTGGCTTTCAGTCTTGCTATGAAACGGTGGTACTTCGATATTTTCTGTGAAGCGACTGTCATATGACATCCACAACCTATTGAAGTTCTGAACTAGTCCAATGTTTGAAGGCTCCAACTACCTGAGGGTTCTATGGTGGGGGGTTACAATGATGGTAGTCGGTACGGCGACTACCATACATGTCTGTATGGCAACCAGCCTCCCTAGACAAGGGGCAATTAGTTGGCCGGCCTTTGATATAAAAGAATGACAAATGTATGGGATTTGACGTATTTGACAGTCGTTAACGCATGTCATAAACGTCAACTCACATACATTCGTCAATATATTCTATCAAACGCCGGCTAACGGAATGCCACTTATCCAGAGGAGTAGGACCGAATATGAATAGACAGATTCATGTATACAAATATTTGCACTGAGTGGGAATCGAACTCGCGCCTTCTGCGAGCATTCGCGTTCACTACCGCCACACTGTCTCCCATATATTCTAGAATCAATAAATTACCCTATCACAGTCCAATGCTGGACATAGGCCTCTCCCAATGTTGAATTACTTTGGTCTATTGTTTCCACGCTGGCCAGACGGGTTGGTTTAAAGGTTTATTTCGAGTTTTCTTCCTCTCGCAGTGATGTCGTCTGCGTATTTTCCTATTAGTCGCCTCTTACGACACCCTTCCAATGAGATGGGGTGGTGATAATTGTATTCTTTCTCTGTAACCACACGGATCGTTATCCACGTGGTTTTTCTAGTAAAGTTCTATATAATAATATTATGATAGCATTTAATATTCAAACAATGTGATGACGTCCGTCGTTTCTTGTGCTGAAGCCTTTAAAGCCAAGCGTGGGTGCTAATCTTGTTCAATTAATAATGCGGTAACAGTTCAGACAGCAAGGTTGCGAAGAACTGCAGTCAGGTCAAGGTCTTGGCAACAAACGTCTGTGCGGATTATGACAAAAACTATTTGTATTATGTCCAGTATTTGTTTGGGTAGAGTTATCAAAAATCAGTGTTTAAAAATGATTGAAAAATCATTCATTGGCTCCGATAGTTTGTAAGAATATCAGTGGACACTGTCGCCTCAAAGACAGATATAGAAGGAGAAATTTGATTTGGTTCGGGCGAGGTCTGGTAGCTTAGTGGTTAACGCATTGACCCTGTAAGGCAAAGATTGCGGGTTCAATCCCCGTCTAGACGAATTAAAATTTTCCTATTTCAATCAATTTGAATATTTAGCATGCGTAATGATTAAAACTTTCATTGAAATTATATCCAGTTTTTTAATTTTGCACATGCCACACAGGCCACTGGTGACACCCGCTCCGGATCGTTCCTGGGCCTCGATTCTACTAAAGTAAAACCAATGTCATACTACAGACACTGTAAGAATTACCCATTTAATTTTAAACTTTAAAGTCATGTTTTTAAAGTCCAATATTAAATGGCTCTTTGTAGAGTGAATGAAAAAGTGAAATGCGACACTCTTCATTTAATTTTGGACTTTAACTTTATGCAATAAAGACTTAAATTTAATGCCATTTATCACTATATCTGTGGTGTGACAGTTGATTTTGCTTTAGCAGAATCGAGGGCCTGGTGTAGAGGCTGGCCATCGCAATCCAGCGTGGAAACGCGGCAAGTGTGATGGGAGCACACCGGGAGCGATCAGGGTTGGGTTATTTGATTAATACCAAATAGTAGGTACTGAATTTGTCTTTGTATTGTATACTTAGAATTAATGTGACATTTAGCACATGAGCGAGCTATGCTTGGAGTTTCTCTGAAGGATAGAATTCGAAACGAGTTGATCCGACAAAGAACCAAAGTTACCGACATAGCTCGCAGAATAAGCAAGCTGAAGTGGCAATGGGCTGGCCACGTCTGTCGAAGGACCGATGGCCGTTGGAGCAGACGAGTCCTAGAGTGGAGACCGCGAGAAGGCAAACGAAGGGTAGGACGCCCCCTAGCCAGATGGCCCGATGACCTGAAAAAGGTGGCTGGGACGGACTGGATGCGGAAGGCGGAGGATCGTACGAAATGGCGCACATTGGGGGAGGCCTATGTCCAGCAGTGGACTGCAGTGGGCTAATTGATTGATTGATTGATTAGCACATTGGGAAGAAGTGCTCTTGGCTATGTGGTAATTACTTGGCAATGGGTCTCTATTACCCGATTTCTACAGGCTGGTTTTGCAGAGGGAAGTATAATATTTTGTGAGTGAAATTTAGTATCCTAGAATGCCATTTTTTATACCACTGAGGTGGCAGACAAAACCACGGTACTCCTCATGGAAAGTGGTTACCGTGGCCTATGGACGTGTGCAACACCAGGGGAGGCACACTCTTACTGCCGACCCTGTAAATACAGAGAGTCATTGCGTAACGAAAGAAAGACTTATATTATCCAGATCGTTTTTAGGATTGGTGATCATTCACAGTGAGACGCTTTCGTCCTAGAGAGCTCGTTAAGCCGTTGATCCCAATTGCCTAGCAGTCGATATTGGTATTTAGAGCCCTAAACAGTTCGATAAATTGATCTAACTATAATTGATCAATAATGAGTTGTAGAAGTCAGATGGTAAATTCTCGGAAAATATCGCGGCGAAGTCAACTTACAAAAATAAATTCTATGTCCGAGTTCGTTGAAGTCTTTTTTATGGAGGAAATTACAATTTTCTACTTAAGCTAAAAAAAAAATCTCTGCCTATCCCATTACTATTTATCACAACCCAGTACTGGACAAAGGCCTCTCATAATTTTGAGAGGCTTTAGTCTACCATTTCTAAATTGCTTACCCATTGGAAAAAAGGCAAATTCTACATGAAATATTAATTAATATACACGCCTGGTCCAACAACTGTGCCTTTATAAATCTATCGAATCTGCTCACCCCACAGTGGCGCGCCACGCGTGAATATACGTATTTATGAATATAACGACATCGCAATAATATATGAATGCATCTGTCAACTCCTTAGGGTCTACTTTACAGGAGCCTGTACAGACAGCAAACAAATTTTAACGTCTTGGTATCTATTATTTCAGAAAATCATGTCTGTTTGATACACACCTGAAACACTGAACCGATCTTGATGAAATTTGGTAAAGAGATAGAATAGAGTTTGAAAAGGACTTTGGCTACCTTTTAGTGTGAAAGGGGGGTCGAAGGGTTTGTATGAAATTTTTAAGCATTTGTTTTATACCACTGAGGGGGCAGACAAGTCCACGGTTCTCCTTATGGAAAGTGGTAACCGTGGCCTATGGACGTCTGCAACACCAGGGGAATCACACTCTTACTGCCGACCCTGTAAACACAGAGAGTCATTGGTCTTCCCACTGACAGCACATAAACTCTGTGATGAGCTCTGACTTGCATGCTTAATGTTCAAGTCGATTAATATAGATAAAATATTTAATCGGTCTAGGCGAGGTTTGAACCCGCGATCTTTGCCTTACAGGGGCCTAACTACTGTATTGTAATATTAGTCAATCGCAATTAAGGATTGATTAATGAAAAAAATCACAATATACACGGTTTTAATTAACATTTACAACAATTTACTAAACACACCAAAACATTGACACAGTTGTAATTAATTTATTGTACAATACCATTCAGTATATTAGGTGATTCTACCAAAGCCTTTGGGGCCAGGGTAACTGATTTATCGCCATAACGATCTCGCCAGCGTGGTGGCGTGATACTCACCACACCCTTTCCAGGGTTCAATGGAGACATAAAGAAAGAAAGAAATATTTTTTATTTAGCATAGTTGAGCAATACTAACAATTAACAAACAACCAACAAAAAAGTTCTAATTACTCGCGTACAACCGTGCTGAATAATGGTCGCCTTTCAGCTTAATGCTGACCGCTTTGTAGTGCAGGCGGAACAGCGCAGATTTTCAGAGACAGCCGCGATTATGACGTGCAAATATATATATAAACCAAATATATAAGTACAACATATATAAGATACAATAACAGTAAAAATTCACACAAAAAAAGTAATAAAAACAAAAACAAAATAATAAAAAATAAGGACAGGCAGATAGGCAGGCACGAGATGCAGACAACAGAAAATTATATTAAAATAATTATTTTGGCAACATTGGATACGTTGGACTCGAACCTAAACTAAACCGCACGCCGTCTCTGTGGGTCGTTATACTAGGCGGAAGGTGAGGTTTATAGACGACATATCTCTCGCACCTCGGTTGACTCAGGGCATTCCTCTCGGTCTGGCCCCTCCTTGGGAGGGGGGACCACGCGGTCCCCGGCTCGCCCCCGGTGCTGGGGGGCGCGCATCATCCCGCGATGCGCGCCGCCTCCGTGGCCTGCTTCTGCTAGGGTGACAGGCGGCTCCACCCGTCACCCTCGGGCGCTTCGGCTATTTGTCACGTGTCTTTTAAATATGTATTATGTTTTATTTTTAGCTGTTGGCCTTTCAAATAAAATTAAATAAATAAATAAACCAGGCTATATTTACCTCAGGAAAATAGTCAGGCTTTTGCTTGTATATATATAATAACAATCAAAAGATTTCTTTACGAAATTTTCGTGTCAATGGTACATATAATTGCGGGTGTCTAATACATAATGTCTAAATTAAATGCCACAGCGTCGCGATCAGAATAGATTACGTAGTAAGAGGTATTTAAAAAAAAATATAATTACTGATTTAAAATTATAATCGTAAATAATAAATAATAATTTTTAATGTATAATTTTGAAATTGATTACTGACAGATATTTCAAAAGGTATAGCTAGGCCACGGTAACCGCTTGCCATCAGACGGGCTATGATGTGCTTGCCTGCAACTTAAATAGTATAAAACCGGCCAAGTGCGAGTCGGACTCGCACACGAGGGTATTCGTACCATTCTTTTCTCAGTACTTTGTTGTTATAGCGGCGACAGAAAGACATCATCGGTGAAAATATCATCTGCCTAGCTGCTACGATTCATGAAATACAGCCTTGTGACATACATTTAAGTCTTAGTAACAGGGTTCTACTTTTACCCTTTGGGTACGGAACCCTAAAAAAAAGGTTGGATTGCGTTCAGGGATCAGCATGTGCATAGCCGGGCAGTGGGGATTGAGGTCGCAGCACTAGTGGGACCGGCGGTTGTCACGCGGTGCTGCGACGAGAATCTTTTGATGAGGCCGTCAAGCTGAATGCCACCATTGTTAACATGGTACGTGTATGTAATGGTGACCCTCTTTCCTGAGACTTTGCCTTCAGCTTACCATCAGGTGAGGAGAAGTCAAATTGAGGTGACCTATAGAAGTTTTCTCAAGTAACCTGTAAGACAAGGTGGCAGTATCATCATCGTTTAAACGTTGTCTCGGTTTGATCTGAGGTCATCACCACGGACCCCAGGACCACTACAGGATCCGTGGGATTTTTTTATGTATATACTTAGGACACTTCAATTTGATTTCATCTCACCTGATGGTGAGCTGAAGGTAAAGTCGCAGGAAAGAGGGTCATCATTACATACACGACATACACGTACCATGTTAACAATGGTGGCACTCAGCTTGACGGCCTCATCAGATGCTTTTTCACTCCCCGCTTAAAGGACCCGGGACTGTAGGAAGAAGGATGTGAGCTGGCAAGGACTTCCAGGTCTTAATGGTGCGACAAAGGAAAGAGTCACCGAACCACTTGGTTCTTGAAGGAATATTTAGCATCGTATACGGGTGACATCTAAGCCCTTCACGTGTTGTCCTATGTAGGAAAGGAGAGGGTGGGGTTGTGAATGAGGCGCCGCTAACAGTTTAAGCGCTGTAGCCTTGCTGTTGTTAGCTAAATTGATTAGTGTACAAAACTCAGGACTTTCTTCTTGGTATTAGCAGATCAGACAACTGTTACTCCAGCAAATATTTTTACAAAAAATGATTTGCACTATGCGGGAATCGAATTTGCTACGTCTTATTTAACAGTCAAAAACTTTACTACCTACAGCACACACGGCCTCAAGGTACATACACAAAACAAATAAAATTTTATAATTTGTTTGCTGACGCTACTCGCGTACTTGACGAGTGCACGGCATGCCGCATTCAATAGCAAATGTCATAAGTCATAAACCATTACACACAGAAGCGGATGACTACATATGCTGCAGATGAGTCAGGTAGCTTAAATGTAGATTTTTATTAGCGTTCATTTCTCTACTATAACTTTTGAAGTTGAAACATTTTTGAACATCAGTGAAATTTTAATACGAAAAAGCCTTATGTCACCAACACATTTTTTGTTTTAGCTATGAGTAAATATATTGATTAGTTAGTATTGAACGAATCGCATCTATTAGCAGTGCGTTATGTTTTATCATAAGTTTTAAGAGTTTTGAAAAGGGTAGGCAAGATTTAGTAGGTAGGGTAGACAAACCTACCCACATTTCGTGAAATATGTTTGACGTGTCACGTAATAGGGAATCAAGTGTATAACTTTCCTATCTTTTATCCCACGGGATCAGGATTAATACGATTAAAACTGTACGGTGATGATAAACACAAAATAATTAAAATATGTAGAATATACTGCGTCCGGGCTGTTTGGCCGTGGTCTATGTGAAACTTGCATTCCAGACGTTTCGTCGATCACTGCGGTCGACATCTTCAGTGGCGCAGGTCCGGGCGACGTCGAGTTCGGAGACCTTGCCTCGTCGGCGGCTGAGTTGCGACTGATGCGAAGTCTTGAATCACTGGCGTATTTATAGGCACGGTCGGAGGGGGGAAACGACTCACTCGATTCTGATTGGTCGAGAGCTGTGGCACCGACGTGCTCGATCCTGTTTTTTCGTTTGCACTGTGATACCGAGTGGCTCTCAGTGCTGGGTACCAATCTGTTTGAAGCTGAAATCCCTCGTTTTATTAAATTAAAATAATGATTTGTATTCATCTCTTCATTTTATGACAATACGATAAGATTACTACGTATTTCGGCAATAACATATAATGAAGTGACATGAAACAAAAATGTCAATCGTCCATATTTAATTATTATAAGGACAAAGGAATTATTGTAATTTGACGTCTTGAAAATGCCGCAGTGAATTTGTGGCGCCGTTTCTTCTCCACTAGCGCCTTGAAAGCCTTGGTAAACTTAGCTTCAGTAGAATAAAATTGACGTTAATAAGTTATAACCACATAATATTCAGTTGAAAATTAATTGAATTGAGTGGAACATCTGCAATCTTGTACTCTCAGTCGATAAGTGCGTGAGATATTTTGTATACACACTGCAGCTGTGAGATCGCAATCTGCGAATGTATGTCTATGAGCGCGACCTTTAGCGCGCTGATCTAGTCGGACGCGCCGCGGAATTAATGTAGGCTGATAATGTACGCTTTCCGGATGAGTTGAACAAGATTATTTGTGGATACAATGTATTTAGTGTCTATCAGCGTTAATCCAAGTCGCATCCGAAGCCATCAACTTGGAGTCTGGGGTCCGCTTTTACCAGTCCAACTGCGGTTTGGCTAAACTTCGACATTTTCCGTGATGCGACTGCCATCTGACCTCCACAACTTAAAGGCGATATCGAAGCATTGCAGCTAGACCAGTTGTTGGACTTTTGAAGGCTCTAACTACCCGTAACGACTGCCATAGGTGTTTTTATGGTAAGCGGGACCGACGGCTTAACGTGCTCTCCGAGGCACGACCAGAAATACTCATAATCATGCATACAAATATTTGCACTGAGCGGGGATCGAACCCGCGCCTCCAGCGCAGCGGCCATGTTCACTACCGCTACGCCACGGAGGCTGTCACATAAATGAACATTCTAGGGTCATAATTATGCAGCGTTGCAGACTCGAACTAAGCAGAGCCTCGAAAAAAAATATGCTTGACAAATGCGAAGGTTTTATCCTCAAATCAGTCAGATGCAAAGCGGTAACTGAACCATATAAAATTATGGACTAACTAATACATAACACAGAGCCTAAACGGCTGAAGTTACAGACTTGAAATTTTGGCAGGTGTTGCCTTTTATGGTGTGAGTATTCATGAAGAAAGGATGTTCGAAAATTTCATAGCGTCAAGGGGTTAAATAGGGGATAAAAGTCAGACAGTGCGTTACTTTTGAACAAATTTTTGTAAAGGCACATTGTAATACATCTGCGTCTGGGTGAAAATAAATGATCTTCGTTGTTTAAGGTATATCAGCGTTGTTCAAGATTGCACTATTAAGGGGGTAAAACCAACAGTAGACGACTGTATGAAAAGTGCGTCATTTTTTAAGTGAACAGCAAGAAAATATAGCATCTGCCTATTAGAAATAAATAGATAAATTATTTTTTATTTTTTAAATTTCCATTACGGGGGCAAATAAGAGACTTCTTAAAGGGGTTCTAAAATAGCCAGGTCCAGTCTAGCCAAGCATGGGTCATGAGGCTGTCTCGTCAGCCATGGTCATCCGATCTAGACCAACTAAGAAGGAATCTCAGGCGTTGGCGAATTGAAATGATGTTATGCCTCGGCAAATCTATAAATGTAGGGCCCAATTTCAACAGCTATAAAAATAAAGTTCAACTAGTACTTAACTGTCCAGTAAGTACCATTATTTACAACTTTACTTATATAAAGACTGATGCAAGATCTTGATAGTTATAAATTAAAGACAGATAAAACTGAGTATATATTAGCGAGCTGTAGGTGTATGGATTCGTAAATTAACGTCTTGGTGACGGCCCATACACTTACCTATTTGAGCAATCTGACTGGAGAAGTACCTCCGCCCTACAGAATACCACGGCCATAATTCCCTTGTGTTGTGTTCCCGGCGGTGAGTAGGATAGCCAGAGCTCACTGGAGAGTTTTTGTGCTGTCAGTGGGAAGACCAAAGGCTTTTCCTGCTTTGTCTTCTACACTGACGGCACAAAAGTAATAAGCAAGAAAAAATCATCTTTTTCTCAACATCCTTACGATAGTTCTGTTGTTTGAATTTCCTGCCTGAGTTGTTGTGAATGGCCAACCACTGACTGAGTCTTTCAGGTCGCCCATATAGGCCTCCATCTTAACTTCAGGACTATTGACAGCTGGTACCGACTTTCAAGGTGCCCCACGAAGCACAGAAGTGCTCCGGTGAAATATCTGGTGATAGAATGTTGGTGGTAGACATTTGACGGCACAAATGAAATTACCTATGTAAAATTATCTATAATGTATTCGTCATTAATATGCTTAGTATAAGTTTTGTATTTGTGTTGATCTGTTTTGTGTGCTGCAGTAAGCTGAAATAAAAGCATTTTTTCTTTTCTTTTTTAAATATGTCACAAATTTCGGCCGGGTAGGTACCACCGTGGACGATTGCGAAAAGCCCTCCATAGTAATCCAATCTCGGTTGGATTGCGTTCAGGCGTCAGCAAGTGCATAGTCAGGCAGGGGTTTATGGTCGCAGCACCAGTGGGACCGGTGGGTGTCACGCGGTACTGCGACGACAATCCCACTTTGATGACGCCGTCAAGCTGAGTGTCACCATTGTTATCATGGTACTTGTTTGTAGTGGTGACCCTCTTTCCTCATACTTTTTTTTCAGCTTACCATCATAAGTATGTAAAGGACATTAGACCTTGCGAGCAGCTTTTGTCACATTTTTCTGGTAACCTTAATTAAATCTGCTATGTTTAAAAAAAAAACGGTATGTATCTTCTTTTCGAATGGCCCTGGATGTTTCATATAAAAAAAAAAACACTTAACGTTCACCCATCAAAATGGCAGCTGCACCTAAGTATATTAACCTACTAATTGTTTACCGAATAGTGACCGCACGTGGCCATCATCGCTTTTTCCTCCTAAGCATTCTCTTAACGAGATTCCATTGCATTGTTCGCCCGAGATTCGCTTATTTGTGTGTTTTTCATCCGTGTGGTAAAGGTAGGAAGCTGGATGCATTGGAGGCACTGGAAGTAAATAAACTAAAGCACAGGCAACCTAATGGTATATTGAATGAACAAAAAGATTTATCTCCCTCACCATTATTGAATTATTTTGTACAATTTTGATAAATTCACCTTAATTTTGACATATTTAACTAATTTTGGACATTTAATTTAATATTTTGACATCTAATCTCATATTTAATAATTGTGTTATTCAAACCATTCAAATTCATTAAAATGTAAGTATTTAATTTCAAGTACTCACTAAGGCACACCCAGTGCCTTTTCTTTATATCTTTGGTCACTTCAATCGAATAAGAGCATGAAGTTTTAATAAATATCCTCATTCAAAATAAAAATGTTTACCTGAAGATGAGTAACTCGAAACATGTCGTATTATTATAAATTAAATATTAATATTTATATTATACAGTGATAAAACTAAATATAATTGTGTGGAACTTGTAAAGTGAGTTTTTTAAATATATAAAGATAGATTCGCTTATTGTTTTTGATTGGCCTGTTAGTTCTGCCGCGAGCGACTTTCAGACTTTCCAATCAACTTGCAAGTGAGCTTGGTTTAACCAGAAGATTTTGGGGGCCTCTATACAATACATATATACATATAATCACGCCTTTATCCCCGGAGGTTTAGGCAGAGGTGAATTAACACCCACATTTCACCAATCTGTATTCGGTCCCACGTAATAGAGGTGAGCCTATTGGCGTATTTCGGGCACTATTGTTGACTCGAGCCATGAATCTGAGGCTGAGTCTGGGCTGTACATATCTGTCTATGTTAAAGTTAATCAGCCCTAGCCCTTAGTCGCCTTGTACGAAATCACATGGGAAGAGAAGGGGTGGCACAAATTCTACTCTGCCGGGAACCACACGGCTATACAATACCTAGTATGTAATATCAATTAGTTACTCTATTAGAAAAGGAAGCTAAGAATATAATAAGAATAAGCAACAAGAATATACCCGCAATTGCCTATTAAAAAAAAAACAAAAAAATTTCACCTTGCAACATTATATAATATTAGATAAACAAACAAAACTGTTTCATTTACCCGTCAAACTGATGTAGATCAACTGTTAATATATTCCCACGAGAAACGCAGGTAACGCCGGAGGGCGACACTCTATATTACATAAGCTATTTTGCATTATATCATACATAATTAGATATTGAACTAACCATAATATGAGGTTTATATCAGGTGCAACATGCTTTTTATTATCAACCTTATGTCTAACGATCATACAGTCGTTCTTTGATTGTTATGAGCTTAATTTATAGGTCTTATAGAATGGATATGCGCATGAGCAAGATGTTTAAAGTGACCGTTGTACATCAGGTCAGCAGATTTTTTATAATCAACCTTATTTAAAAGGTACAGAGTCGTATTTTAATTGTTATGAATCTGACTCATAGGTCTTATAGAATGGATATGCGCGTGAGCAATTCGTTTGAACTGACCGTTGTACATCGGGTCAGTTGAATTAAAGTTGTATTAAGCTTGTTATGTTCAAAGCACTCTAATTTCGGTGTCTACAGATTTAAACTTTGACATTTGATTTGTATTACTTTTTAATGGCTCTGTGGTGTGATGGTGGGGATTGTTGACTGTTATGTGCGTAGTCCCGGGTTCTATTGGCGGTGCTATACATCGAAAGGGTAGGCAGAGAGGTAATAACAAACCCATTTCGCCAAATATGATTTTCGGTTTCATGCAATTACGGGTGAGCCTATGGACCTCCAGCTGGTAGTTTATCATATGTTGTATGTTTACTATCAAATGGTAGTATGGAGAACAGCCCTATTTGTTATTCGCTTTGTATGACACCTATGGGAAGTAGTGAGTTGGCTTTAATCTACTCTATCCGAAATCAGTAAGGTCTTCAACACTAGGCAATGCAAAATACATGAATGCAAAGGTTATAAAAGGAGGGGCGGTATTTCCGTCCAAATGAGCAGTCTGACTGGGGAAGTACCTCCGCCCTACAGAATACCGCGGCCATAATAACCTTGTGTTGTGTTCCCGGCGGTGAATAGCGTAACCAGAGCTCACTGTGGAAAGTTGAAAGACCAAACGCTATTCCTGCTTTGCCTTCTATGCTGACGGCACAGAAGCTCTCTGTGTTTACAGGGTCGGCAGCGTGAGTGTGTCTCCCTTTGGTGTGACATCAGGTGGGGCGTGCGCTTGTCTGCCACTTCAGTTGTATAAAAAAATACACTGAGCATAATTCGATCTTCGGGTCCTCTAATTTATCAGTTGAATACTCTACTGATCCGGTATGGAGATTTGGTTTTAAAAATTGTGCGGCAGCGCCACCTATTGGGTTCAATTGTGGATCTTTAACTGCGATTTGAAGGTAATTTAATGATAAATAAAGTCCAGAGGACAAATCAAATACACACTTCAAATAATAAAAAGTGAAAGAGGGTGGTCTTCGCTGAATTTTCACTTTTTCTCCTTCCCGACGTTTCATATCAGAAATCCATGCTAATATTATAAATGGAAAAGGTGTGTGTGTGTCCGTCTTTCACGGCTAAACTACTGAATCGATTTTAATAAAATTTGGTATAGGGGTAGATTACACCTTGAGAAAGGACATAGGCTATGTTTGGTCGCGATAACTGATATTCACGCGGGCGGAGCGGCGGTTAAACGCTAGTCAGGTAGAAAGCCATGCGTTCCGGTCATGTTTCATTCACACATTTAACGGTACTCTAAAAACAATTACTAACAAAGAATTTACAAACATCCTTTTATGAAATATCAAAGTAGAAACATCTTTTTTGTTACATTTTGTTAACAATAGAACAATTTATAACAAGTCTTTTATTTCAATCAATAAGAACACTCAGGTGAAGTGCAAGTATGTCAAGGTGAGCGGGGAGAGAGGAAATCATTGTTTTAGTGAATCTTGTACAATGTGTGAAAGGAAATAGATGTCTTGTGAGATGTGAGTACTGTTTCTTCATTAAACGAAGACACATACATTTATTCACGGTGTAGACAGAGGGCAGAGGACAGAGGTGTATTAAAACCTACGTTTTGCCAACTATGATGTTCGATCCCACGTACACAGTGGCGGCGCAAGACGTTAACCTAATGTGGGCAAGCCCTTTTTTGGAACCTGCACAAAATCAGAGTTCCACTTGGAAACAGGAAAAGTGATCTGAAAAAGGTGGTCCCCGAAACTTCCTCTACCGGAGAACACCTGCATCAACCGTATAGGGTACGCTCACACGTCGTCTCTCTTGGCAGTCATCCATTATGGGTCGTACTGACGGAAAAACGGCGTGCCCTGTGCTCGGTCGCCCAAGTCGTTGCACCATGATTTCCTGGTGAAGGTGGAAGTTCACGGCCTTGATTTTTCGTGGATCGGGTTCCCGTCCCGGCGCCCGCGTCGCTTTTCTCCGTTAATATAGCAATTTGGGGACCAGACTTCGGAGATGCTCCCCGAAGTCTCATTGGCCGAGCTTCCATTAAGTGCCATCTGTATGGAAATCCCGTGAGTCCCGCACACTATCCGCGGTGACGAATAGGGAGATTCAGCGACTTACCCAGTATGTAGCTGATCTCCTTCTACTTGTCCGGAGCCCCGTACAATGTATGTGTGCCCTAGCTACAATGTATGGATATAGAAGTATTTAAACTATGTTACCGGTATAGTGCGTCTTTCACTCTATTGGGTGCGGCTGAAATCTTTCCGTCACAACACTCAACCGACTCGAACCGACTCGAACCGACTTATATCCCGTAGTATAATGCGTGGCCTATCCGTGCCACTGATCAAACGACTACTAACAAGAATTCGTCGACCGCGCGACGCCGTTTCGAGATCTACCCGCATCTCAATTATTATTACCGAACACCATCCATTTTGAGACTGAATCCCTCGGATGGCATAGAGTCTCGATTTTATGCAGAGCCACCTCGAGACCCAGTTGCCAGATCCGCTTCAAGACTTGGGCAACCGCAGTCGTGACCTTCAGGTTCATTTTGTGGTGATAGCACCACACGCCGTCAAAAGTATGTCATGCGAAGAGTGTTCCAAGAGATCCCCTCTTTGTATCAATTTTTTTAAGATAAAGGACACGGACGGCCTCTCTTATTATACGTTTCTGACCACAGAAATATATAAGGAAAGAACGGCCATGTGGCAAAAGCGTGGCAACTTTTTAGTCAATTCCTGTCCTATGAGACAGGAACCTTCGAACGCTTACTCGGTATTGTTGAGACTAGCTTGTGAGACCGATATTTTTAGCAATCCATGGATTCTCCGTGCGGGTGCCGGGTCCATCGCGTTGCTGAGTTGGGATCTCGGGACAGTGCCTGGGACTTGCGACCCAAGTGTAGGCTTAGAAGGAGCCCCTTTTGTTGATGTACATCAACACTCACCTTCACTACCCAAGTTCCCCTCCCTGCCTAACCAAATTTGATACGAACCTACTAGTGCCGCTTTAGACATTCGTCCTAGTAATGAGCTTATTGTAGCTCTCAATAGGCCTAGATCTTTATGTAGGTTATAGAGAGATTTTGCAGGTATACCTCTTGCTCCCACTTCTACAAATTAACCACGTAACCGTTTTTGATTAATTCGTTTGTGAGATCACAGTATTTATTTTTCTGAAGTGTGTGGTCCTTCGGTATATTTTTTTTTCCCACGGTACAGTAAATTCCACAAGGACCACATATTTAATCATTTTCGAATAGAGAAATATGTCAGGTCTAGATGATGAAACCCCTTCAACCCCCATTCTTTGAAATTTTATAGTGCTTTTCATACGCGTCGATTAGGAGAGTTCAATCTGAGGCAGTAACTTCTCTGGCAGCAGATTGAATGAGGTTTATTCCTGGATTTTATGGATGAACCTTCAGACACAAAGTTGATATGACGTCTGATAGTAGTCAATCCTTTTTGGGCTCTAGCTACTGCCAGAGTCATTGCTTCACGTATGATGATAAGCACCTTGTCGTGGCGACGTGAGTATTGGCCTCTATCGAGAAGCACCCTACATCCTACTAATATGTGCCTAGCCGTCCCTATTTCATTACCACAGGTATAACATTGCTTTTCTGTAGCCTTCCCCCACCTTACCAGGTTACTCTGGTCTGGAAGGGTCATCTGAAAGGCGTTAAGATAGAATTTTAACAAGGCCAGCGACCACTCATAGATCAAGGTGCGCCACTTTAAGCCCATCAGTGCGCAGAACTCTCCTATTGTAAACCATTCGTTTTGGATTTCCAAATTCATCGCGTGCACTCGATATTAATCATTTTCGTCTTGCTTCAGAAAGGACCTAAGTATATCCTAGTCCCATTGTGGCTCTCGTACTCCTAACCCCACTCTGTTCGACAGGGCACCTATCATAAATCGTTTATGGAATATGAGTCTAGATTCAAGCTCGGACGCGTTATTTTCTTTCGGGAGTGCCTACCTAAGATGTAGGCTTTAGTAACTTTAAGGTGTTTATAGAGCTCGGATGATTTCTTTAATTTCATCCCAAAATTATTTTGATCCCTAAATAAAGCAGAGGGATCAGCAGAGTGCGCTAGTCCAAGCCACGATTTTAGTGATTTTATGACAGTTGCATCTATTTTCGCTAGTAAAGTTTTGCCGAAATCATATACCAGAAAAGGCCAAGTCAGCCGTGATGTTAAGTAGTTTTTATATATCCAAGCTTTTTTGATATTGTTCAGTAGTAGCTGGTCTATCTTATTTAGGTCATTTATAAACACATTGACAACTACATCTAAGGATGGTGTGCGTCCTTGATGGTCTATCTTTCTCCTAAGAAACTTAAATGGCACCGATTCAGCGACTATGGAAACTGATTTACCCCTATGTAGAGTCCCGGGTCGTAGGGGGTAAATTTGGTGTCCCGTCTACCCAGACACAGACAGTGACACTTACTGGGCTGCGTTCTTAGTCCACTTGTCCACGAACAGAACCCATCGATTTCCTATAATAGTTCCTGACATTGTTTTGGATTACGCGTCAGTATTGCGAGATCGTCAGCAAAAGCTAAGATGGACTCAGTGTATATGTTATTTGCTTTAAACCGATAACCCCATTTCTTTTCGTGACGTATTAATTTAGTGATTAAGATATTAATTACTATGTTAAATGCTATTGGTGACAAGCAACATCCCTGAAACAGCCCCACATTATACCGTATTGGTTCTGTGTGATCTTTTTGGAAGCTTATAGCAAATTTTAGCTGTGAGTAATACGACGCTATTATCTCTATAACCACGGGTGGAAAGTTATACCATTGCAACGCATATATCATAAGGTAATGTGGAATTGAGCCAAATGCGTATCCAACATACCGTTAACTGTCTTTCGTATTTTCTGGCATCTTTTAAGCTTTCCACTAACAGACTATTGTGTTCCAGACATCCGGAAATACCGGGTAAAAACCCTTTCTGGAGGTTAGGTCCGAAATACCTATTGTTAATCATAAAATTACACATTTTTTTGTAGTATTGAGATTTTTTTTTTAATAATAAAGGTATTTCTTCTTATCTCTTGTGAGTATTTATTTACAGTGAAAAAGTCGCCACGCGCGACATGCAGGTGAACACTGCGTATAGCCGTTCTATTCTAATATATTTCTGTGGCTCTGACGCAGACGTTCTTCTTACGCTCGGATGGTCAGATAACTGGGAGCTCCTATAAAACCCACATAAGTCAAAAAAAGGTGACAGAGTAGGCGGACCCTAGTATCTAAGGCGAAAGCCTCGAATACATCCGGGGCCAACGCTAATACCAGTTAGGGAGCAGACAAGTACACGACCCGCCTGATGGGAGGTGGTCACCGTGACCTATGTACGTATGCAGCACTAGAGGCGTCACATTCGTACTGCCGACCCTGCAGCCTTCCTATGCGCTTCTGGAACAGTCCCATATTACAATCAGTTGGTAAACCTTGCTTCTTCACCAGCTAATCTATGTATTTTTGAACGAATAACTCAATAAAAAAAAGATAAAAATAATAACGCCTTAATTCAACTGACCTTATAACACCATAAAAAAATACCAAAATACCCAATAATTTCAAACAATAAAATTAATTATCTGTGGCTAGGTGTTGCAACACACACCTATTATTCTCATCAAATTCATTATTTTTTTCTAAAACCAACGTGTAATGGCACATTACCATACATAGAAATAATAACAGACTGCGCTTTTTACAGGGTTGCCAGATATGGAGAATTTACCCCATATGTTGGGAATTTAGCTGTGGCGTTGGGTGAAAATTTACCAAAGGGAAGCTGGTGGCCAAAATCTTACCTAGATCCAGGTCATCATGCCGTGCACGGTGCGATTCAGGTTATAGGGACCCTTCACCACAGGATTTTAGGTCATTGTTGGAGAAAACAGCCCTCTGCTACTCCAAACTGGCTGCGATACGCAGCGCTGTACTTAAGACCTAACCTAATGTGAATAATCAAATCACTTACCCATGTGATATCACCCCAGCACCTTCATAACCCTCCAAGGCGTGTCTGTATGTGAGGTGTGTATTTGTATGTGTGATGCGTTTGTTTAGTGTTGACTTGCCCTGACGCTGATCCACTGCACGGTGGCGTTGTCATCAGCCGCCCTCAACTGGTCTTCCTTGAAGAACACTCGCGGATACAAGACACGTGTCTACCCAAATTCCGAAATATGTCCCAAAATAGAAAACCCTTCCGTTCACACTTCGCCCCGCGGATGGTGTATATTTATAATTCCCTGCGGTACAAGCTAATCCCAAATTATTCCCACAAATATTAGTCCCACAAAAAATATAATCCCCTGATTAATTCTGCTTCCAGCAGCCGATATTTTCGAGTGTTTGACATAAAGTGATAGTTCAACTGTCAATGATACTTAAAACTAATGACATGGAACTGAGTCTTTTAAGATCAAACAGTCATGCTTTTTCTGCATCCATTTTTTGCTCCATCCATCTAGATGGTATGGTAAGCATAGCTTGACTAGCTTGTGTGATGGAATCTAGAATGCGGATAAACACACTTTGATATTTTTTTTGTTAAATATATACATATTAAACATGGAAACACCCAGACCAATGCACATACTTGTATTCATGCATACAAATATTTGCGTTACTATTTTATAGAGTTACATAGGGTTACATAGGGGAAAAATGCCTCTCTTATACACTTCGTTGCCTGCCTGTCTGTCTGTCTGTCTGCCAAAAACTTTTTCTCCAGAACGTATTTGATAGTTTCTGTTGTTTGCTCATGAACAATTCCAGACCAATCCTGGATAGTTGTAGCAAGGTTGCAGAAGACCATAGTACTAAGTAGAGTATAGTGAGTCTTGACCCAAGTTACGAGAGAAACGGGCGTTGTCGCATGTGGATTCCTTTAAAAAATCTATGATTAATGGATTAAATTTGAGCTCATCTGCCGATATAGCACACCTTGCTATCCTCAAAGGACACACTAATAACGCATACTGCGCATATAGATCACATTTTCTGAGGTGAATGGGGTCAATATAAATATACAGATGATTATTTATTAAAGAAGCAAGAAAGCAAACTCCTCAGCTAATGATTTGGATACTACAGGAATATATACAAGGATAATGATAATTTATTTACACCAATCCTGTGCTGGAAACACCAAGGATCTGTCACAAGGTCTCTCCATATTGGAATATTAATAAATGTCGTCATAAAATGTCAGGGCATTCAAATTATGCGTCTGGCAACCCTTTATTTGTGTATGACTATCGATGTTGTAGGTAATTGACAAATTGTGTAATTTTATTTGTTAATATTGATTACAATGTGTACATATTGTTTGTTAATAAAACAATGTGTGTAAAGATGTCTGTGTGAATTTACACATTTTGTAATTATTTACGTATTTGGAAAAAGGTTATATTTTGGGACGGGATTGGAACCGACAATGTTACTAATTTATGTTGTGTAGTTATTGTACAGCGTACGACTGCTAAGTTGAAAAACGCGGGCTCGATTCTCGTTTAGTGCAAATATTCATATGTGTATTTTAATAAGACACATGTTAAATCAACTTTTCGTCTTAGATTACCCATGTAAGTAAGCATTTCTTAATCCTTCCTTCACTTTGTACTCGCCTGTCTACGGAACGAATATCTAAATAGTCTCCAGAAGCAGGGGAAGCACCTAGAAATACTGGCTTGACGTTAGAAGGAATAGTAGTGGCGAAGGATTCCTTTAACCCAATTCCTGCCGGCTGCCGGCTTCTGGAAACTAGAAAGAGTACTTTTTTTTACTGGTTACCCTTTTAAATATGTTAACTCTTCGCTACTAAGGGATTAGTAAGCGTATCGATGGTGTCACTACCAAGTTTACAAAAGTTTAAGGATGAAATAAGATGAGGTGGGATAGGGAAGCGGTGCCTTAAGACAAATGTATGTGAGAATTTAGAATATCCAGAAAGAGCCCAAGTAGTTTCAGTTTTTTTTTTAAAACAACTGAGATGGCAGACAAGTACTGACTGATGGAAAGTGGTTACCGTGGCCTATGAGCGTGTGCAACACCAGGGGAGTCACACTCGTGCTGCCGACCCTGTAAACACAGAGAGTTTCTGTGCCGTCAGTGTAAAAGGCAAAGCAGGAATAGCCTTTGCTCTTCCCACTGACAGCACAAACAATCTCCAGTAAGTTCTGGCTATCCTACAAACGAGGTTATTATAGCCGCGGTATTCTGTAAGAAAAGAGTAAAGAAAGTATTGAGGAAATACATCCATTTCCTCAATACTTTCTTTTTGTCCACAGTATTCTAACCGAAAGGAATTGGACACGGGATCAAGTCCCGTTTTGGATGTTGATTCCATTTATATCAATATTTAGCATACTCCTCTTCATCTTATTGTAAATTCCAGTCACACCTGAAGCTTTCACCTCTATCTGGGGTCCGGTTTACCAGTTCAACTGCGGGTTTGGCTGAAGTTTCATATTTTCCACGTAGCGACTACCATCTAACGTCTACAACGCAAAGGTAGCATAATAGTTAAGGAGTCGGTTTAGTTGGAGGAATTAGAGGGGATATTAGAAATTTCGATTGCTAAATTCTTAAAAAAAAAATAACAAGATCGAAGAATTGCAGTTAGACCAGTTGTTGATCGTTTTAGAGCTTCAACTACGTGTAACTATATTAAAGCAGACAAAACCAGATGATTTACTATGTGTTAGTGTGTTAGTTCACAATTTTAAACGATGAGCACATTCCAATCTGTTCACATCATGGGTCTTGTCCTTGCGTATGTCATAAAACCGATTCCTATACACAAGGTTTGATGCACAGGTGTGGTAATTATATCAATTTTGTAAGTAATGTGATCAATTCAGACAATTAAATAATTAAAGGTAAGTTTCCTGGTTTAGGTGTGGGGTTTGAGCGGTCCCGGATTCGAATCCAGTCTATTACAGTGGATGCACTTGCTAACACGAGTAAATTAGCTTCGCTGTAAGAGTTAGTTTCAGTTTCTTAAAGGTGCTCTTTTTCAAATAAAAGGTTTTTTTTATTAACACGAGTATATAAGCATTGATCCTGTACATCATAGGTCGCGAGTTTGGTTCCCGCTTGGTGCAAATATGTGTCATCATCATCCGACCATCAATTCAGATTGCACTTTGGAGCTTGTAGTCACTCTTCTACTTCTTTATACTACTGAGGTGGCATACAAGCATACGTTCCACCCGATGGAAAGTGGTTACCGTGGCCTATGGACGTGTGCAGCACCAGAAGTGTCACACTCGCTCCGTTGACCTCGTAGAAACCTAATGCTCTTCTTGACGAACCTCATTGTAATCGCTCGGAAGCTTAGATACTAGGTATCAGGCATTTTGACATAGTTCAATATTATTATGAACAACATTATAAAGATAAGCGGACAACTGAATGTGTAGCGGGTACGGGATCTGAGATCCTCGCGGGCGGGACCGCGGGCAGAGCAAATGATATGTCGGTATGAAGTTCGCCGGTTCTGTTAGTAATATCATAATTATTAATTATTAATTATATCGGATGAAATTATCACACATCAGCAATTACCACTGCGCATTCAAGATGGCTGCCGTAACCACGAATTACTACTAACACACACACATGGTAATTATCCTAAATCTGACCTCTGAAGCCGATTCAACCTTGACCCGTTACGTATAGCATAATTGACAACATTTGAGCTAAATTACATAGTATGGTATCAGCGTTAATCGCATCGTTTTCAAGGTTTCATTCTTGGGTTATGTAATTTGAAGATGGTATACAGTTAACATAGATGTCTAATTCTGAAGATGCTATAAGAGCTTATTGACTGGTCCTAGAGGCAAATAAATCTACCCCGATCTAGTAGTTGATTACTCACTATGAGATCCTAGAGTTTGTACCTGCCTACCTACCTACCCATGTTTTTGAGAACCGCGAGTGAAGAATAAGAGTACGAACACCCCCTTCCCGCTGTCGACCTGGAAAAGATGGCTGGGACAGATTGAATGCGGAAGGTGGAGGATCGGAAGCAATGGCGCACATTTGGAGAGGCCTATGTCTAGTAGTGGATTGCAATAAGCTAATGGACTGATTATAAGTCTTCAGGTTTTCACGGCCGGCGTTGTATGTAGAATATACTGCTTCCGGGCTGTTTGGTCGTGGTCCATGTGAAACTTGCGTTCCAGACGTTTCGTCGATCACTGCGGTCGACATCTTCAGTGGCGCAAGTCCGGGCGATGACGAGTGTAGAAGATAAAGTCAGTGTAGATAATTATACAGCACAAGAACTTTCCAGTGAGCTCTACGGTTCGAGTCCTGCGTGAGCTATTCACTTTTTACCTTTTTTAACTGATTTGAATAGTAAGCATATTAATTAATTTAAAATTAGATTCAATAGTAGCGTGATGATATGTAGTTTATAATCTTCCCCGATAATTGGCTTATTCAATACAATTTTATTTTTTTCAATTCAAACGATTGGTTGCCGACATTAGCGCGTTCAAACAAACAAACAAAATCTTCAGCTTTATAATGTTGGTGAGTATTGATTTCATCTCTGTAGTATATTAGCCCTGTGGCAAGTACTGTCAGCATCGTTATTAGACCTTCTAAGGTATATGTGTCGAAAGCGTGGGATCTTCGCGAGATGATTGATCGATTTGATCTCTATGTGAATCAAGATCATCGGTATATCTTTATAAAAGTGAATGTTTGTTTGTTTAAAAACTATATTTTCCTAATTCTTAATCAATTGCAATGTTGCTTTTGTTGGTTGTTGTGTGTGCGTCTTTTAGCCTAAAACTATATAGAGTGGAAGATTTTGACCTTACATGGAGGGGTCTCACCTACTCTAAATACTGAAGATAGCGAATTTCACACAAAGGAAACATTCCCTTTTTTCTTTTTCAAAGATATAAAACTGCATTCAAAGATTTTTGAACACTCGCTTCCCACGCCCGGTATCCGAACCCACTAAAATCAGAAAAAGTAACATCCAACAACATGTGTTTAGAGGGTCGGCGGCCAAGCACACGGTCCACCTGATGGAAAGTGGTGACCGTGGCACATGGCCGTGTGGAGTCACACTTGCCGTGCCGACCCTGTAAACACAGTTTCTGTGCCGTCAGTGTAGAAAACAAAGCAGGAATAGCCTTTAGTCCTCCTACTGACAGCACAAAACCTTTTCAGTGAGCTCTGGCTAACCTACTCACCGCCGGGAACACAACGCGAGGTTATTATGGCCGCGGTATTCTGTAGGGTGGAGGTACTTTCAGAGGTCAGCAAGTGCTTAACCTGGCAGGGGGAACTGTGGTCGGATCACTAGTGGGACTGATGGGTGTCACGTGGTGCTGCGACGACAATTCTCTTTTGATGAGGCCGTCAAGCTGAGTGCCACCATTGTTAACATGGTACGTGTATGTAATGGTGACCCTCTTTCAAGAGACTTATTAGAGAAAATATTGCACCCGGTATGGTAGGGTAAGATGTACCTAGTAGATTATGCAGGTAATGCAAATAATATCGTGTGTGGTCGGGCCCTTATAAATAACTCATTAATAACTGAGCTTATATTGATAATAATTTGAACATCGAAACTTGATCCCATAAACATTAATGAACATGACGGTAAAATAATTTATCTTAAAAGCATTTATGTCACGAAGAGTTAATTAGACTGTCCGTATACATATTTATTTGATTAAACAGCGATACGTACGGTAGCTTAGTGGTTAAGGAGTCAGCCTGACGATCGAGAGGTCCCGGGTTCGAATCCTGGCCATTAAACTACCAACGTGAACCCACTCCTAGCACAAGCAATTTAGCTTTGTTGGAGGGGTTAGAGGTAATTTTAGTAATTTCGATCATTTCGGTTGATAATGGTGTCGATTCGGGTTGGCAAAATTCCGACTAAACTAAACTATAATTAGTTTAGTCACGTCAAATTGCGGTTTCTTATTCGGGGAAACACCAACTAACTTAATTTGACAGGACTAAATTATTTTTAGTTTAGTCGAATTCAATTTAGTGAAATCCTCCATTTTGCTATTCGGTAAGGCAAAATTTTATTCCTGTCAAACTAAAATCCGATTTATTTTAGTGGCCATATTTTTGGTCGCGATTAAACTAAACTAAACCTTGTTCTGCTGATTGTTTGTGCTGGTTGAAATTTTTAAATTACAGAAAAAAGAACGTATGCGTTGTGGCTGCTTTTTTCGAGGAGCAAGAAAGGTAAATAAGAAAATTTATCAACTAAATATGTGTTTATTTGTTCAAAACTGACCTAGCAGTAAAAAATTACGCATCAATGTCATTGTGGAGAAGCAGTTGACCGACTCGGACACCATGGCCTGTCATGCTGCAGGATCGCGGGGCGAATTCCACGGCACGCCAGCCTCAACGACATAATCCGCCGTGCTCTTGTCATTGCTGGTATGCCAGCTGTGCTTGAACCAAACGGTTTGGCGCGCGACGATGGCAAGAGACTGGATGGTATGCCAATAATGCCTTGGAAAATGGGTAGGACTCTGGTGTGGGACGCAACATGCGTCGACACCTTTGCCCCTACCCATATAACTGGCACTGCTAGCTGTGCCGGTGCCGCGGTGTCCTGCAGCGGCTGTTAAGCGGCGCAAATACTGCAATCTTATTGGAGATTATGAATGTGTGCCGTTTGGAGTCGAAACGTTTGGGCCTTGGGGTCCGAGCGCCCGCAATCTCTTCAGGGAGATTGCGAAATGTATGGCTGACGCTTCTCGTGACCAGAAGGCTGGCTTCATTTCAGGTCAGAGATTAAGTATTGCCATACAACGTGGCAATGCTGCTAGTCTTCTGGGAACGCTACCAAAAGAGGCATGCGATGCGGATGAATTCCACGACGCATTTTAACTTTTAGTTTTAGTTTTTTTATTATTGTTCGATAAACTTGGAATGTTCCCGAACGGGTGTGTTTGCACGGGGCGGGGTCCCCCCGCGCACTCTGCGCGGACGCCGGGCGCGCGCCTCGCGGCAGTGTCTAAGAAACACGCGCGAACGATAACACGTACATTTCGCTCCGGGATTTTTAAGGGCGTGGTCGACAAATCCTTCACGTCGCGGATTTCGGGCTGTTGGCCATTAACATACGCGAGTTCGCCGGGTTGTGTGTTGGGGTTATCAAAATCAACAAGAGGTTTCCGGGCTGCACGAGTACCGTGTCGTGAACCTCCGGGGATTGAACATTCATATACGCGTATTCGATACGCCGGGATAAAATTCGCTTCCACTGTAAAAGGGGTAGTGTAGACAAGTGAGCTCCCACGGCAGAAGATATCGGAGTCAACATTGGGGGCCCCCAGCGACAAGACTCTCGTCGAGGCAGCGGCGGCAAGCAACCGTGAGTAGTTTATTTGTCTACCTAACATTTTGGTAGACAGAGCTGGTTAGTCTACGGGTCATTTGGGGTTTAGGTACGCGCCGGGCATTGCATAGCAGGCAAGCGCATAGAATAAAATTGCATTTTCGGGTCGCAATTTATAATTGTTAATACGCGGGTAGGTGCGGGTCGCGTGAGTGTTGCGTGTTATCCACCTGTGTATATTATTATATTGTACTAAGTACTAAGTTGTATTGTTGTTTATCATCACGGGCTAATTTGTATTTAATTTTAAGTTTATATTGTAAACAATTGTGTAAGGTTCGTTGACTAAGTACAGTCACCTACACATAAGTTGGACCCAAATTGAGTAGTACAGCCACCTACAAATAAGTTGGACCCAACAATATATTGTTGCTAGTGTAGTTTGTAAGCATTGTATATTTGTTTGTTTGTAAACCTTCCGGAGATGTCGGCAAGGCAATTGAGGGCAGCCATCGGGTCCGAGCTCAGATGGGCTGCCTCAGCGCTGTTGCTGGTGGAGCGTCGGGACCGGCAGGGGGCCCTTCTACGACGGGCCGGGGAGTTAGACGCCCGTTTGGAGAGGGCGCGCAACAGCCTGGAGGGCTTATTTGCCTTGGAGCCGGCGGCGGATCCAAATTTATTGGAGGAGGCCCGCTTGGATATGGAGCAGTTGCAAACGGCAGCTGACACCATATTCGAGCGGGAAGCGGAAATACGGGCGGAGTCGCAGACGCCGGGGGAGGCAAAGGCAGGGGTCCGGGGTGCCACGGGGGTAGTGGCGCGCCTGCCCGCAATAGCACTTCCCGTGTTCGCGGGGGAGATGGATCAGTGGACAGGGTTCTTGAACCTATTTGATTCACTGGTCCATCTACGAGGGGACCTGCCCGACTCATACAAGTTGGCCCAGCTACTGGGAGCGCTGCGGGGGGAGCCTCTGGAGCTCCTACGACACCTGGCGGTGACGGATGGTAATTATGCCGTTGCCCGGGATATCCTCATCGCCAGGTACCAAAATACCCGCCGGCTGGTGGATGCTCACCTGGCGAAGCTGTTCGCCATACCCAGGGTGACTCGGGTGACGGAGGTCAGGACCGCCGTGTTAAACCCGCTCGTGGTGGCCAGACGAGCGTTGGCTAACCTGGGGATGCCCGTCTGCGAGTGGTCGTACATCCTGTTTTACCTGGTGTTCAACCGGCTGCCGGGGGATATGCAGCTTCGGTTTGAGCAGTCCTCATGGGGGGGTGAGGGGGATTTGCCCACCATTGACGGGCTCACCTCCTACCTTGAGGAGGAATGCCGCAGGGTGGAGAACCTGGCTCAGGCGCAGCCCGCGGGAGCTGTGGCGGCGCAACGGGAAGCCCGGGGAGGCAAGGGCCACTCGCAGCGGGGGGCAAGGTACGGCCAGGTAACCTCGGTGGAGCCCAGCGGGGGGGATCGCTGCGGCTTCTGTAAAGGGGGGGGTCACTCCTTCGCAAGGTGCGAGGAGTTCCTGGCCCTTGAGGTAAGGCGACGCCGGGGCATAATCCAGCAGCGCCGCTTATGCTTTTATTGTATGGGGCCCCACTTCGCAAACCGCTGCGATAATTTACGCCCGTGCTCCTACTGCCAGGGAGACCACCACCCGATCCTCTGTATGAACAGAGCGGGACAGGGCCGGCCCAGGGGTCCGGATGGTGGGGCAGGGGGCCACGGGTCGGGGGGGTCACAGGGCCGTCGATCACCCCGTGGAAGGGGCGACGCGCACCCCAGGGATAGTGGGGCTGGGACCGCTGAGGCCTTCATTATCAGTGGGGGCAACGGCGCAGGTCGTGGGCAGTTCCGCCGCTCACCCGACAACAGGGGGAGCGAGCGAGCCGGTGACATCGCGGGCTGCGGGTCGGGGCGCGATGTGGGACTGATGCGGTCCTCACACGCGTCCCAGGGTGACCAACCCAGCAATGCCGCCGGGGGACCCGCCACGGGCGGGTGGCAAGGCCCACCCCTGTATTACGCCTGCGCCGGGCAGGGGGGTCCGAATCCAACTTGGGGTGGCCCACTATCGCCGCCGCTGCTGGAGCGACCGCGACTGGACCCACGGCCTCCACACTTGCGCTATCCGCCGGGGACCCCCTATGAATGGCGGTACCTGCGGTACCCGGGCCGCCGCGGGGTGTATGCGGGCGAGTGGAGGCCGCCTACCGAGCCCCTCCCTGAACCCCAGCCTAGGGCAGGGGGGAGCGATGATGGGGACTTTTCGGGAGGGCCTTGGGGCCTGCGGGTACCCAAGGACTAGCTAGCGGTACAGCGACCGCTAGTCCCACTCCGACCGGAAGCGGTGGTGCTTCCGACCGTGTCGGTAGTGGTTTGGGGGGAGTGCCGGGGTAAGGCCGAAGCGGTCTTGGCACGCGCGCTGCTGGACACTGGGGCGCAGGGGAGCATTATGTCGGACCACCTCGCGCGACGGTTGGGTTTGGACATAATGCCCCACGGGAACAAACTCTATGGGGTCGGGGGTCTACAGGTGAGTGGCGTGAAAGGGAAGGTGGTTTTCAGATTCCAGGCACCGAAGCCGGGGTCGCCAATGCTGGCGGCGGGGGCGGTGGTGATGACGGAGGTGATGGGTAATCACCCTCACTCCAAGCTCAACTCGGGCATTCGTCGGATAATGCTGGAGCGTGGCATCCGCGCTGGGAATCTGGCGGATCCGGACTTCGATATTCCACGCCCCGTGGACCTTCTATTTGGGGTAGATGTTCTCGGGAAGATACTCCTGCGTGACAGACGGGTGTTAGACCCACACGGGTTGCTGGCGATCAATACTGTCTTTGGGTATGCAGTGCTGGGTCCAGTCTTGCCTGCCGGGGTACCCAAGGACAGTGACCAGCTGTTAGTGGGATCTGTGCTGTCAGATATCATGCAGAAGTTCTGGGAAGTGGAGGAGCCACCTATGGCACGCCGTGTGGATCCAGAGTCCGAGGAGTGCGAGTTGTTCTATAAGCACAACACCGGCCGGCTTCCATCGGGTAGATTCATCACACGGCTTCCGTTCCGTGGTAATTGTCCAGCCTTGGGTTGGTCCTATGATGCGGCATGGGCCAGGCTGAGATCCATGGAACGGCGGATGGCCAGGGATAAGAATTTTCGGGAGAAGTATGTGGGCTTCATGCGGGAGTACGAGGACCTGGGACACATGTCGGTGTCGAAGGTGGATTGGGAGCGGGAGGACCACTATTTCCTCCCCCACCATGCTGTTCTCAAGACTCCCACCGGGAAGATTCGGGTGGTTTTCGACGGGTCGTCGTCTACTAGCACCGGGGTGTCACTGAACCAGTGCTTACATTCGGGACCCAAGCTAACCCGGGATGTGGGAGATGTACTCACGAGTTTCCGGAGGCACCAGTTTGTCTTTGTGGCCGACATCCGGATGATGTTTCGGCAAACAGTGATCCATCCGGATGACAGACGGTACCAACTGGTGCTCTGGCGGGAAGGCCCAGATAGGCCAGTGGTGGTGTATGAATTAAACACCAACACGTATGGACTGCGTTCCAGCCCTTATGTGGCGATCCGAACACTGAGAGAGTTGGCGGATCGGGAGCGACTGCGGTTCCCTCGGGCTGCTGCGATCCTGGAGCAGGATTTGTATGTCGACGACATCTGCACGGGAGCTGACAGCATCGAGGAGGGGCTCGCCCGCCGGGATGAACTCATAAGCCTGTTAGCCCAGGGTGGCTATGAGTTGAGGAAATGGTTGGCCAACTCTCCAGACTTGTTAGTCGGGTTGCCAGGGGAATATCAACAGGACCCACACCTGTTTGAGAATGTGGAGAACCCCAACATGCTGGCGGTTCTGGGTGTCCAATATAGGCCCGTCCAGGACGCCTTCACCTATCAGGTTGACTTGGACGTTCCCAGGGTGTGGACGAAGCGGACTATCTTGTCCACAGTGGCCAGGACTTTCGACCCAAACGGGTGGATTTCACCGGTCACCTTCAGGCTGAAGTGCTTTATGCAGCGGCTGTGGGCCGCGCAATTGGGATGGGATGACCCACTTCCGGGAGATCTGGAGGCTGACTGGGTGGAGTTCCACCGGTCGTTGGGTGAGGTTGATCGGATCATGTTGCCTCGTAAGCTGTTTCCAGCAGGGAAATGCCGGGCGTCTCTGCATGGGTTCTGCGACGCATCGGAACTTGGGTACGCGGCTGCGGTGTACCTCCGTACGGTGACCCCGTCGGGAAAGGTCGGGGTACAACTCGTGATGGCCAAGAGCAAGGTGGCCCCTCTCCGAGTGCGATTAAGCATTCCAAAGATGGAGTTGTCTGGGGCGGCGCTCTTGACACGGTTGTTGAATCACACCGCCACGTTATTGGGAGCCACGGTGGACCTTGATGAGGCGGTGTACGCCTGGACTGATAGCCAGATCGTACTTTGCTGGCTGAGGGCGTCGGTGCACACCCTTGAGGTGTTTGTGGCAAATAGGGTTTCTCAGATACAGAACTCTGAGACCCCCTTAGTGTGGCGGCATGTACCAGGGGAGATGAATCCGGCGGACGTAGCGTCCCGGGGCTGCCGGGCTCCTGAACTGGTGTGCCATTCTTTATGGTGGGGACCGCATTGGCTCACGCTAAAGCGGGCTCAGTGGCCGGGGACAACGGTGGTCCCCGTCAATATGGGGCTCAGGGAGCAGGTCTGCGTGGCAGAGCTTACGGAGCTGGAGGGGGGATTCCTCGCGAATCGGTACAGCTCCTTTGACAAGCTTGTGAATGTCACGGCTTGGATGAGAAGGTTCATCGCAAATTGTCGTGCGCCAGCGCACAACCGAGTATTAACGCCGGTTCTATGTCCGACTGAGCGAGACCAGGCTCTGAAGGTCCTGGTACGCCTGGAGCAGTCGGTGAGCTTTAGTGACGTGTTGGATACCCTCAGGAGGGGCCGTCCCAAGCTCAAGGGAGCAGTCATGCGCCTCAACCCTTTTCTCGACAACGAGGGGTTGATCCGGGTCGGCGGTCGACTGCGGAACTCCGGGCTGGCTTACGGGTCACGTCACCCATTGTTACTGCCTAAATCGGGTTCGTTCGTGGAATTACTGATACGGGAAAGGCACGTCCGAAATGCACATGCAGGGTTAACCGCCTTGATGGCGACACTCCAGCGGGAGTTCTGGATTTTGTCGGGACGTCGCATCATTCGTAGCGTTGTGTTTAAGTGCATGTCGTGCTACAGGATAAAGGCAGCCACAATGCAACCTCAGATGGGGGATCTTCCCCCTGATCGGGTCACGGAGGTTAGACCCTTCTCGGGAGTGGGCACGGACTTTGCCGGCCCATTTATGGTACGAAATTCTCGTACCCGGAACACTAGGCTAGTGAAGGCCTATTTGTGTGTGTTCGTTTGCCTGTCCACTAAGGCCGTCCACCTTGAGGTGGTTGGAGACTTAACTACTGAAGGGTTTCTTGCCTGTCTCGACCGCTTTGTATCGCGTCGGGGGATTCCGTCGTTGATTCGTTCGGACAACGGTCGGAACTACGTGGGGGCGGATAGGCATCTCAGGGAGGTCGTAGAGTTCTTAAATGTAAACCAGGTGGATATAGGGACAGGTCTTTGTCAGCGTGGTATCAGATGGGCCTTCAGTCCTCCGGGTTACCCCTCTTGGGGCGGTATTTTTGAGGCTGCAGTGGCCTCCGCAAAGCGGCATTTGTCACGCGTCATTGGTGAGACCACGCTGTCGTTCGAGGAACTCGCGACCGTATTTTGTAAAATTGAGGCGGTACTCAATTCGCGTCCGTTGTGTCCCTTTAGTTCGGACCCTAACGACTTCGAGGCATTGACGCCGGGACATTTTCTAGTAGGGCGTCCGCTTAACGCGTTGCCGGAGTACCCTTATGAGGGCGTGAGGTTGCATAGACTCACGCGGTACCAGATGTTGCAGCAGTTCGCGCAAGATTTTTGGAGACGCTGGTCATTGGAGTATCTGCACATTCTGCAGCAGCGCCTTAAGTGGACGGACAGGTCAAACCCACCCCAGGTGGGAGACCTCGTGTTGGTTAAGGATGCCAACCTATCGCCACTGCGTTGGCGAAAGGGGCGCATTGTTAACCTGTTACCAGGGGCAGATGGGACGCCCAGGCTGGCCGAGGTCCTGGTTGGGGGTTCGGTCCTCAGGCGGGCAGTCGGTTCGTTATCCCGGCTGCCCGTAGGTTAATAAGTACTCGGGTTAGGGAGACCCTACTGCCGAGTAGGGCGGGTGGATGTTCGATAAACTTGGAATGTTCCCGAACGGGTGTGTTTGCACGGGGCGGGGTCCCCCCGCGCACTCTGCGCGGACGCCGGGCGCGCGCCTCGCGGCAGTGTCTAAGAAACACGCGCGAACGATAGCACGTACATTTCGCTCCGGGATTTTTAAGGGCGTGGTCGACAAATCCTTCAATTATATTTAGTATTGTGTATATATAGTAACTTTATTAATTTAATTTAATATTTGCCAATACATCTGTAATATGTAAAAATTGTGTAACAATAAAATAATTGAAAAATGAACTATTATCATAAAGGTTGGGTTTGAAATTTATTTTAAGGTTAGAAATTTATTTGTTTTACAGAAATCGGGAAGAACGGGCCAGGTTACTTCGGTCGAAGGATGCATCAAATCCGTTTGAGATGGCCGACCGTAAATTTAGAAAATTCTTTAGGATCATCAGCGGCCAAGTTCCTGTTGGAGATACTTGAAAATCACCTTAAACTAAGCGAAGAGGATTTTTTTGTGATTGTGACATACACACACATACACATACATTGTTTATTTTTCCTCTTTTCACGTAATATTCCCATTACCATGCCGCCAAGTTTGTTGTTTTGGTTCGTTTATTTTTTCAGAAGTTTAATTTTCGGTCACGTTTGAATTTGAACACGTTTTTTGACAAGAAGTTAAGTTGTCTCTCTCACACTTCAACAACAAGGACGTTGTCATTCGTTCATTGAATTCACAGATTAAAAAGGGTTTATTCAATTTAGTCGTGTGACCTTGACTAAAATTGCATGCACTATTTTTAGTTCGGTGGCCAAACCGAATAGACAAAGCGTTGAACTAAACTAAAATAAGAGAATTTTTAGTTTAGTTTAGTTTAATCGGGTGGACATGCCGAATTAACACCAATATTTTTTTATTAAAAAGTATGAAGTTATTACTTCTGTTTAGAATTTGTAATCATTTATAATATGTGGTGTAGCTGTAGTGAACTCGACGGCTACGCAGGGGCGCGGATTCTATTCCCTCCGAATGCAAATATGTGTATGTATTAATGATGAATAGGTCTATTTGCATCGGTCTGAGTATTTCTGTGCCCATGAGTTCACATTAAGCTGTCGCGTCGGTCCTGATATACACACACGCACGCGCACACACAAACAAGCGCGCGCGCACGCACAACACACACACACACACACACACACACACACACACACACATAAACACACGCACAAATATACACATACACACATTGGGGATCAAAATGAAGCATAAAATAAAATAAAATATTAAAAATAAAAATAAAAATCCGACTGATTCATAGCAAGCGGTACCCATTTGCAAATCTCAAACCAGATGAAAATCAAATTAATAGGTTATAATCTTTTCAGAATCAGTCGGGTTTTTTACTTTTAATAATTTATTTTTACCTTATCTACTTGATATTATAATGTACCTATGGATTAAGGGAAAACACTGATTCCTGTAATCCGGTTTCCACAAAACTAGCTCGGAAGGCAGGGATTATTTCACATATTATTTTAATGTTTTTGTATATCTCAATAAACATGTCAATAATTGGTAGTGAAGTTCAGATGGCAATCCTTCACGGAACATATCGAAATTCAGCCACATCACAGTCCGACTGGGGAAGTACCTCCACCCTACAGAATACCGCGGTCATAATAACCTCGTGTTATGTTCCCACGGGTGAGTAAGGTAGCCAGAGCTCACCAGAGAGCTTTTGTGCTGTCAGTGGGAAGACCAAAGGCTATTCCTACTTTGTCTTCTACACTGACGGCACAGAAACTCTCTGTGTTTTTGGGTCGGCAGCACGAGTGTGACTCCTCTGGTGTTGCGCACGTCTATATGCTACGGTAACCACTTTCCGTCAGGTGGACCGTCTGCCAGTCTACCACATCAGTGGTATAAAAAAACGACTGGAAAACCAACTTCAAATGAGTTGGTTTAAATTATTTTACTTAAATTTATGTAGGCCTTATTTGAAACGCACAATGCCATCTAGTATCACAAGCTGTAACTTAACTTTTACGAATATGTAAAACTCTTGATGGATGTTTGTCTTGGACGGGCATTCAAGAAAATATAACAACAAAATCAGCCGCATACAACAACCGCCTTAGAATAAAGTAAGATGAATAGTTTTCATTTGTTGTAAATTTTGTTATGTCTTGTTGGTTCACGGTGTAGTAGAATCGAGTCACCCACGGGGTGCCGTAAAAGGCGACTAAGGGCACAGTACATGTAATAGTTAGGGCATAGGTCTGTTCTAGTTCCAACGGTAAACATACTGCCAAACAACAACAAAGTGCCAAAAAAAGGTTTTTTACCTTGTGATTTTTATGGTGTTTAGTTACAACTTATGAAACTAGATGGCTCTGCTCGATAAAAATGCAAGGTATTGTTAGTATCGCGAGAACTCATATAGATCAAACAGTTATTTTGACATATTCAATCACTAAATGACGTTGATAACATTTAAGATGTTTAAACAATAATTTTTTGAAAGAAACTATTTTTAGATTTTTAAAGTTTTGTTGTAAGTTTCTAAGAAGTCAAAGTTATTGACTATAATTCTGGTTATAACACTACTGACGTGAACTCACTCTTAGTACAAGCATTTAAGCTTAGCTGTTCGTTAACGTAGCAATATCGCTAAAAATATGGTAAGTTTTAGTCCTCTGCCTAGTATCCAAGCAGTTAGTATTGAAGCCAAGCTGTTAAGTGAGTTAGGTACCATATATTCCATTATTAATTGCTTGGATACGAAGCCGGCGACGTCGTTTTGATGTTATAGTAAGGCGGAGGACATAAACTTTTAAAATATTTTTCGTTTGGCGCCCAACGTGGGACACTGTACGTAAGTGAACTAATTGCTCCACTAAACTATAAAATTTATCTCTATACCAAAATAAATCGGTGTTTTTGGGCCTAACTGTTAATTCATTAAATACGATACTATTTCTATACCTAACACTGAAAATTAATTCATAGATAAATTCCCAGACTGTGTATCAAAAGCGAGTGATAAAATAGTCAATAATGCTGTTTTTGGAGTTCTGCACCCCCTGAAATTCAAAGGTTTTTTTAATACCACAGAGGTGGCAGATAAGCACACTGCCTACCTGATGAAAAGTGGTTACCGTGGCTTATGGACGTGTGCAACATCAGGGGAGTCACACTCGTACTACCGACCCTATAAACACAGAAAATTTCTGTGTCATCAGTGTAGAAGACAAAGCAGGAATAGCCTTTGGTCTTCCTACTGACAGCACAAAATCTCTCCAGTGTGCTCGCCGTCGGGAACACAAGACGAGGATATTATGGACTGCTCAATCAGATGGAAGTACTGTCGTGTCCTACCTCCTCCTAAACGTATTAATAGAATATAATAAACGTTATCTAGAAATCAACGTTCTGATAACAGAATTTCACATGAATTTATAGTATCAATTTCTACCATGTTTGTTTTTCTATTTCTTAATTTTATTCTACCCCCAAAACTAAAACCTAACCGTTCGTGACAAACATTCAGCAAATACCTACTACTATTTTTACTGTTGATTACTGGCACAGGCACTTGGTGGAATTTGTTATTACTTATTACACATATTAAGAACACTTGTACTTTTTTGAGTACTGTGGAAAAAGTACAAGTGTTCTCAATATGCGATTCATCTAATAGTAATCGTACAATTTTTTAGTTAGAGTTTTGAAACTAGATGGCGTTGTTCGATTAGAATTCAAGCTATCGCTTTGTTTCCTCCGAAGCAATATAAGAGTCCAACTAGTAAATAAATTCATTCACTCACTTGAGATAAGACCCCAATACGTGGGAAATTTTTGAAAAGAACTGGTTGCAACACAGTTCTAATAAGCGTATTATAATGTGTTTATTGTCATTTAAATTGTACTTTAGAATTTCATCTACGTCTCTATCTCTCTCTATAGTATCTCAGGCATTACTTTGTAGTCCAGGGGCCCACTTAATCCATTTCTTCGTTTTGATGTAGCTTATATGGAAGTGATCAGTCGACCTCGAAAGAAAACCAGTGTTTTTTAAGTAGAAGTGGCGCCCAACGAGGGGCGTTGTAACACAAGGAATAATAATAAAATTAAATGAAAACACCTTGATTTTTTATAATTACAATGTATTTAACTCAAAATGCTCTTTTTAGATTATAAGTTGATGTCAGCATTTTTTTTTATTTATGCATACAAATAATTCGACGGTCCCTATTAAAATTGTCGGATGTGAAAAACTGCAACTTTAAAGGAGAGCATTTTCAACGTTTAAATTCCGTGTAACTTTTTACTTATTTTAAGCAGAGTCTTGAAAGTTTAAAGTGATGCTGTTCAAGTTATTCCTGTTTAGGACAATATTATAAGTAGCCGGTATATATATTGTGACCTTTTTAATGGTTTAGAACTATTGTTAATTTGTTGGAAGTACCAGAACTGACATTGTTGCTGGGAAAAATTGATAATTGTTCGTCGGAAGTACCAGAACCGATTTTGTTGCTGGGCGAAAATTAATTATTATTTGTCGAAACTGCCATTTACTACATTGTTTAATGATTACCCAAAAAAACACCAAAATGTAAGTCTATGAACAAAGAAAATTTGGTCATTGAGAAAATAATATAAAAATCTAATTGCTCATCCTGCTAACATGGTGGAACTGGGAGATCCCACGCGCTCAACTAACCCCGTGCCCCGCTAAGATTGTAGGTAGTTAATAACCAACTATGTTAGCGGGCTACCTAGGTAATTTCAAAAACTAGGCTTAACAGATTTTTTTATTTTTAACTGACGATAGACCTAGGTATAAAGACATGTTTTATGAAATAAAATAAAATTGCATTTTTGTAGTTCCGACTATTTTAAAAGGGACCAGCGAATTATACAAAACATAATCCACGAAACAAAATAGGCAGAAATTTTGGATAGCTTTCTTCTAAAGCATGGTCAGTTCACAGTTTATTTAGTGACAGCGAGTTCTACAAAAATGATTTGATCGAAACGAAAAACAAGTCAAATCAGATAACACTCGCGCAATAAATATAACGACATTAAATTATCATTAATCAAAAGCGGTTCATCAATTTACAAGTACAAAGAAACATAGAACAAACATCTCTAATACATACCGATAAATGCATAACCCTTCATTTCAACTCTCTCACCATTTAGGTACCAGTTACAAAAGAACATTGGGTATATGAAACAGACAGATAAACACAAAACCTTTCGTTACTAACGCAGTCGGCTAGTAACAGATGCTGTAATGCATTCCCTAGTGAAGGTCAGAGTTTGTGCTAGATACAGATATGTCAGCAACTATCTAAGTGATGGTGTGGTGAATGTGAATGTCTATAGGGATTACCCAATCGAATAGTTTTACCTTAATGTCCTAAGTGTGGGAGGCGCAAGAAGCTTAGGATTTGTAGTAGTAATTAATTTAACTCATAATATGTTTACAGAACATTTATAGCTGGCTGCTGGTTGTTCAAATAAATAAATCGTTGACTATTTCGAATGGGAATCAAAAAGAGATGCGTGGAATATTAGTACAGTAGTATATTAGTAATAATCAGTTGATTGAATTTTCGGTATGTTATGCATATTTTTACATGTTCATTTTGGGCGAATATTTCTTTAATTTTACGAATTAATTATTTAAATTTTAAGTCAAAACAGTCATTGTTCAAATATTCATTTCATGAAATGCCCTTTTTCTGTTTCTAAAAACAAAAAAGAACTGCACTCGATACCAGGTGTGCTGTTTTGTAAACGCTTTAATGACAGCCTCTGTGCCTGCCACGCAAAACCCGCTCAGTGCAAATATTTGTATGTATAAATATATATATTTTAAACTAGAGCATTATGTAGTATATAGGATTGCAGATTGTAAATAAAAGAATAATAAATTGCCTAATAAAACATTTATTTCAAAAATCACAGAGATCGTATGTATACATCTACTACAGCCAGCATAACAACACAATATAAATATATTAACAGCCATGGTTGGCACAAAAATAGCAAGAAATCTGTGGACGTAATCTCACCGGAGACGAGGAATAGAGTGCAAAGAGAGAGAGAACGTTTTAAACACTGGAATTGGCTTATATCAGACGATCTATGTAGGTCCTATTTTGTTACATTAGTAGCAGATACCTATAACTTTGAATGAATACGTGTAAAATTAGTGTCCTGTACATTACTTATATATTTATAATAAGGTGCTTACAAAATAAGAAATATCTATAAAATCAATTATGTACAAAAAAACGTAAAAATATTTTAAAACATCATTCTTATTTGATAACATTAAACAAAAAATACAAAAAATAAATTCTCAATCTATACAGAAAAATCAAGTGTGTAAGGCTTTTAATAGTGGAATGGATAGTCGGGGTCGACATCGAAGCACTTAAAACTGGCGGGTCTGTAGTTTTAAATATAGAACGGTCAGAAGCAGAAGCACCCAAAATCGACAGGTTTGTAATTTGGAAATTAGAAGTCTTTTAAAAATAGAAGAGTTTAGAAGCACTCAAAATTAGTAGGTCTGTAATTTTGAACGACGAGCTGTTGAAACCGGGCGGCGGGTCTATAGTCTGCAATATCATTAAGTGTCATTAAGTGATTCATACAAAAATTTACAATTTCAGTGTATTGTGTCTGTAAAGTAGCAATAAATGACCCAAAAATCCCTTGATAGGTATATTTCTCATTATACGTGTTAAATAAGTACCTACATTTAAAATAAAAAACTTAACTAAATTCGTTAATTAAAATAAAAAATACTAAACAATTAAAAATAGTATACATAGTATTTTCCCGATTAAATTTTTTCCTATTCAGAAAAATTAGACATACACACCTACTGCCATTTTGATTAAAATAAACCGATTTTTATTTCAGAATCAACTATACCGTATTAAATAAATTTTAAATATTAATAGATACATTTTTATACGCAATTTTAATCAATACAAGCTTTATATTGGTACATTAAATATTTTAAGTACTAACAATAAATACGATGGTATTTCTTTGCATAACAATTAAAATCTAACAATAAGTTATTTTATAATTAAACAGTAAAGAGTAGGAACATTGATACTTCTCGGCGGGTAACTGTCTGGTAAGTAACGATGACCCTCTGAAAAAAAAATTAAGATAATATTATTGCTACCTGTCATGCCATTCGTAATAAATCATAATAATATGTGAGATAGTAATAGTGCTAATAGTGATAAAGATAATACTAATAATTATTGTGATAGTGATAGTGCTGACAATGATAGTTATAATACTAATAATAATAGTTATAGTGCTCATAATCAAAATGATAGTCCTCATAATCATAGTGATAGTACCAAAAATGATAGTGATAGTGCAAAAAATAACGATACTGACAATACATACCTTTATTTTACTCTGAAGGGGTACACAAAAGTCGTTTCAGTGGTATTCCTCCCATATATGTCCCTGGCTGTGCAGCTGAAAAGACCCATGTCTGTCCACTTCAAATTCCTCACCAGAAGGTCGCCAGATGGCAGCACCTAACACAAAAGCCTTGTAAATAAAATTTAAAATAATCACAAAGTTGATTTGCCATATGAAGATAGGAGTTGGTGATAGAAGGGTGAAAATAAAGGGTTTCACCATCATTTTTATGCCAAATCATCAAAAAGGGTGGACTAAGGACCACACTAATTGTAAAGGAGATAGAATCCGTTAAAATTCAGAATCCTTTCATTTCGAAATATAATTGAATCTTTTTGTTTGTAATTATGAGTAATATTCATAAAGTGTTAAAAGATTAGGATATAATGCTCTTATTAATGCAGTGTTTCCAAGAGACTACAATATCTAGTTTTTCAAGGGCATTAAAAGGTTCAAGGGTATTAAGGCCGCATGAATGTGACTCGCCTGGTGTCGATAGGCGGCTGGCCCTATATCTGGCTGGTCTGAAAAATTATCTTACCTGCATTCTAGAATTGGTATAAATTATGTTGTCATCGCCATCTTGCCAGAAGGTCTCAGTATTTACGAAGCTGAATACGCGGCAGGGTAATACAATATCAGTGCCTTGGCTCTGGAAGACGTTGTCCAAGTAAGTCGTGATGATAGGCTTGGATGGCAGGTGGAACAGTTTCTGAATCGTCACCAAGTTCTCTACATCGTCCCCTGAGAAAATGTTGCAAAGGTTAGTTAGTACTGCTAGTCGCCGCGAGATGGCAGTATACGTATGTGAAATCATTGAAGAAAAAATAACTGTGTAGGTATATAGAATAAAATAGTAATACGTTTTTTAAATACTCTTAATGGCTTTGAATAGTAATTGAAATAGTTTATTTGTAGTCAGTTTTCGTCGTTTATAGATGAATCAATTAAGTAAGCTGAGTTAATATCAATGGAAATTAGCAGGTACCTACTCATCACTAGAATGGCAATAAGATCTATATAAATACAAAAAAAAAATCGATCTAGGCGGGGTTTGGAGGTTAGGGCGAGGTCTGGTAGCTTAGTGGTCAAAGCATTGCCCTTGTAGTATTAAGTTATCTGTGCCCTTGTAAAGCAAATATCGCGGGTTCAAATCCCGCCTCAACCGATTTTTTTTCTTCTTAAATCGGTTTGAATATTTAGCAAATGCTTAAAAATTTAATTCAAAATGGCAATGTCAGTGTAAAGTCAATATGAAGTTAATAGGAAGTGCTTTTAAACTTCGTTAATATTGAAAACTAGTATCGCCAAACTCTCCCATATCGCAGAACAGTGACGTGAATGTTTGCTCACATAATTATTAGAGGTATTCATTTCCTGCGTGATCATGGTGCTTGCAACAGCGCCGAAATATTGGCAACTCGAAACAATTCAACATATTAACTAGCCCGACACTGGTTGATTACAAATCATAATATATAATAATACTTCTGTCTACTTTTGTGAAGTTATAGCTCTGAGTATACGAGAAAATATGAAAATACGAAACAAATTCTAATATCTTTACGTGGAACTTACCATTAGTAACGAAAACAGTGGTTGACGCGCTTTCCTGCCTGCCACCAGATGTCGCTACACACGAGAAGATGTCTCCGGACACCGCGCTCGTCACCACGAGTTTACTGATCAAATTGCCTAGGCTAGATGGATCCGCCGGTAAAATGTCGTTGGAGTCTTCTTCATACTATAAAAAATAATTTTCATAGTCTCAATCAAGACGAAAATTATCACAAGTAATGACATCTAGTGAAAATCAAGTGAACTATTTAAAATAAAAATTATATACCGCAAGAAGTTAAATGTATGAGACGTTAAGGGCCAAGTCAACTGCCTTTGTAAATCAGTAACCCAACTAATTGACGGGCATGTAAGTCAGGCAGGCAATGCAGGCTTTCTATGGCGTTACTCGCTCCTTTTAACATCGCATAAGCCAATAGGATGAAAAGGGGATTAAGCTTACCACAGGCTCCTGGATGTAACGGGGAAAAACGCTAACATGATGATGAAAGATTAGCTATTAGAAGATTCATCATAACTCATACTCACATCAGTTGCTAGCACTCCATTCCTCATCCACTGCACGCTGGGTATGGGTTTGCCCAACACCTTGCACATGAGGACCAGTCTTTTGCCTGGCTCTAGCTTGATGGTCGGAGGAGGTGCTTCCATGATACTCAGCTTTACTCCCAGATGGCGTTTTGGAGCTGATAGCACTGAAAGACAAAGACCAGACTATTAGGACTTTTTAACAGGCAAAAATACCCAAGGATACCCCAATTACCATAGAAACATCTGCTTTATTGGTCATGAGAAGATGGAGTCCTAAAAACTCCGAAAATGTGTTTTTTTACGTGCTGGAAATCCCCACGGATACCCCCCCTTCGGAGGCGAAGGGGGAGGTTATGTCGGACTCGAACCGACTAAACTGCACGCCGTCTGTGGGTCGATGTGCTAGGCCGAAGGTGAGGTTATCTCGTGAATACTCTCGTACCCCGGCTGATTCAGGGCCATTCCTCTCGGTCTGGACCTCCTCGGGGCCAAAAATGTGGTCTACCTACTGCAATCCTATATCGCCAATGAATTGTGCAGGTTAGATGGCAGTCCCTTCACAGAAAATATCGAAATATATCCGTCCGTAGTTAGACTGTAAAACAGACCCGTTGAATTGGGCCAATATTACGAGGTTGAATTAAATTTTTAGATTAGGCGTGATAGAACTAATAATACTAATGATGCAAATGCTATGCTTTGTATGGATGAATGGGAAAGTATTCATCCATACAAAACTGGCATTTATAATAATATAATATTATAAACACGGAAGTTTGTAAGTTTGGATGGATGAATGAATGGATGGATGGATATTTATTATATTTTATTTTTTATTATGTTTATTACTATTTCACGTAAAAACTACTGAATGGATTTTAACGAAACTTTACAATAATATAGCTTATACATCAGAATAACACGTAGGCTACAATTTATATCGATAACCAATATTATAGCGATAACCGAAATCCACGCGGGTAGAGCCGTGGGCATAAGCTAGTGGTTCATAATTATTAGGGGTAGACAAAATAAGGCATTCAAATTTAACCTGGAAGTATACAGATAATATTATACCGAGTCTTATATGTACGGTATATAAAATTGAATTGCAAACTCTTTGGCTGGGGACCAGACATTATAAAGTTAAATCAATTCATTTTCAACGATAAAAATGTATGAGGTTTTCTATATTTTACTTTTAAATAAAACAATGATTTTTTTGTTTATTTCTTTTGTAGATAGGCAACATTTATTATCCTAATGGTCGGCTATAACGATAAATTGTGTTGTCTATTTTAAAATATCCAAACTAGATTGAGAGCTGTAATAGATAATAGTAAATTATTCAAGGATATTTCAGAACTCTGCGCTATATAGATGCAAAGTAACTAAGCATAGCTTATATTTTAGTTTGTAAATAGATAAAAATATTACTAAATAGTTTAGGTCGGATCTCGCGAAACATGAATGTCGTTTATCGTTTTTAGTCATATTTTGGTTATTTATTTTTTAATTGCGATGTAGAAAACTTAAAACTTAAGGTCTTGCTATGACATTTCTATAAAAACAGCATCAAAATCTCTTCATAAGTTCTTACGTCCAAGAATTCCAAAAAATATATTTTTGTGTTCGGAATTCGAAGTATTTTTTTAAATATCTCCAATTAATACGAGTACGTTATAATAATGTAACTTTTTACATTCAAATTTTTTTTATATTCGTACCTGGTTTAAAGTTGCCTGTTAGCCGTCAACGGGTTAAACTACTCGATCCGATTCCAATATTAGAATATAATGATATTCAGGAAGGCGACAGAGATCATGAAATTCAATTAGTTCAGAATATTTCAGAATAATTCAATATGAAATTTGCTGAAATTGGTAATGATATCATGTTGCCGTATTTGAATTTTTCTTAATCCATTTTCATCCGTTGCTGTCGTTATATGAATACATACATATTTTCACAACTGTAAATCTCCACATTTCGCCAATTGTACTTTTCAGTCCCACGTAAAAAGGGGCGAGCTTCTTGCTGTCAATTGGGTACTTTGTTTGGCTTGTTTGTTTTCTGTCGAATTGAGAACAGCCCTAACCCTTAGTTGCAGTACTTGGTGGTACTTGCAGTACTTGGTGGTACTTGCAGGGTGTACCCACAGTTTAGAAAGGTCTATTATTAACTTACCATTTGATTGTAGATTGTTGTCTAATGCGATTCTATCTTGTACACTCGCTGCGAAGGCGTACTGTAGCGACACCAGAACGGCGACGAGTAGTGAAAATGAGTTCATCGTTGTTGCTATTCGGTAACAGATGGCGGTAGAAGTAGCTTAACTGGCTGACTGAAAAGAAATAAATTAACATGTTTAGGCACAACCGTTGCATGAAATTTACTTATGGATTGTTAACAGCTGTCTGTGGCTCCGGGCACATGCATGTCGGTTATCTCGTCCAAATATTACCCATGCCCTTTCCCAACTGTAGTCTATCTCTGTACCAAACTTTATCAATATCGGTTCACTGGTTTAGGTATAAAATCAGAACACACAGACAGAGTTACTTTCACATATCTAATACCTTAATGGATATATGGATTTTTATTCCAGTACAACAGCATTTATTAAATGAAAACAAGATACCTAGTTCAAAAAAGTTTTTAGATACTTAAAATTAATTAAAAAAAAAAGGAATTTTAAACCACACTGAACTTTACAGTTAGTAATGATGTTCCGTTATAATTTCCGAATACAGAAACCCTAATAATTCACACGCAATGAGTAGTTATTTCGTGAGTACAGTGACACTTCTCAAAAGAATAACCTTACTCTTAAGGCGGAAGAATCTGTTTTATGAGTAGCTAAAGCCAAAATTATAGTGATACATATAGTTGCACTGATCCATTTCTGACCCTTTTTTCCTTGAGCAGCTTCAAGGGATTATATAGTTAGTAACTGTGCCTCACGGTTTCATTTACGCGGGTTCTATTCCGTCCCATCGAATCCGGCAAATAGTTGGTATGACCACAGATAATATACTAAAGTAATAGATATTGGTATGATGAGGTAAATATGGTATAAGGAATACGCATTTGATGTGATTTAAGAGTGATATACGCTGGTCCCAATTAAAATCGTCGGCACTACATAAATGCTATTTTTATTTTATAAATGTGTCTAGATAACTAGGTCTATCGTCGGTTAAAAAGAAAAAAATCTAGTATGCCCAGTTTTTGAAATAGCCAAATTAAAATCGTCGGACATTGCCTCGGAAGCCCGCTAACGTAGTCAGTTATTGAAGATATTTCAAGAGCAGACCAGGAGCAGAAGCGGATGGTGTCGATGAAATGAGCAAGGCACGGGGTTAGTTGAGCGCGTGGGATCTCCCAGTTCCGGCCATGTTAGCAGGATGAGCAATTAGATTTTTATATTATTTTCAATTGACTAATTTTTTGTTGTTCATTGTCAGTAAATATATATGCATAGACTTACATTTTTGGTGTTTTTTTAGTAATCATTAAATAATGCAGTAAATGGCAACAATGTAATAATTATAAATTTCGCCCAGCAACAATATCGGTTCTGGTACTTCCGACAAACAATTATCAATTTTTCCCAGCTACAATGTCGGTTCTGGTACTTCCGACAAATCAACATTAGTTCTAAACCGTCAAAAGGGTCACAATTGACTCTTCTCACATTCACACTTAATATACCGGCTACTTATAATAATGTCCTGAACAGGAATAACTTGTACAGCATCACTTTAAACTTTCAAAACTCTGCTTAAAATAAGTAAAAAGTTACATGGAATTTAAACGTTGAAAATGTTCTCCTGTAAAGTTGCAGTTTTTCACATCCGACAATTTTAATAGGGACCGTCGAATTATTTGTATACATAAATAAAAAAAATGCTGACATCAACTTATAATCGACATATAATCTAAAAAGCGCATTTTGAGTTTGACATCGCTCCTAAAATACATTGCAATTATAAAAAATCAGGGTGTTTTCATTTAATGTTATTATTATTCCTTGTGTTACAAGGCCCCTCGTTGGGCGCCACTTTTACTTAAAAACACCGGTTTTCTTTCGAGGTTGACTGATCACTTCCATATAAGCTTCATCAAAACAAAGAAATGGATTAAGTGAGCCCCTGGACTACAAAGTAATGCCTGAGATACTATAGAGAAAGATAGAGATGTAGATGAAATTCTAAATTACAATTTTAATGACAATAAACACATTATAATACGCTTACTAGAACTGTGTTGCAACTTGCAACCAGTTCTTTTCAAAAATAAACAACGTATTGCGGTTTTATCTCAAGTGAATGAATGTATTTACTAGTTGGACTCTTATATTGCTTCGGAGGAAACAAAACGATAGCTTGAATTCTAATCGAACAACGCCATCTAGTCTCAAAACTCTAACTATAAAATTGTACGATTACTATTAGATGAATCGCATATTGAGAACACTTGTACTTTTTCCACAGTACTCAAAAAAGTACAAGTGTTCTTAATATTTGTAATAAGTAATAACTATTCCACCAAGTGCCAGTAATCAACAGTAAAAATAGTAGGTATTTGCTGAATTTTTGTCACGAACGGTTCGGTTTTAGTTTCGGGGGTAGGTAGAATAAAATTAAGAAATAGGAAAACAAACATGGTAGAAATTGATACTATAAATTCATGTGAAATTCTGTTATCAGAATGTTGATTTCTAGATAACGTTTATTATATTCTATTAATACGTTTAGGAGGAGGTAGAACACAACAGTACTTCCGTCTGATTGAGCAGTCCATAATATCCTCGTCTTGTGTTCCCGACGGCGAGCACACTGGAGAGATTTTGTGCTGTCAGTAGGAAGACTAAAGGCTATTCCTGCTTTGTCTTCTACACTGATGACACAGAAATTTTCTGTGTTTATAGGGTCGGCAGCACGAGTGTGACTCCCCTGACGTTGCACACGTCCATAAGTCACGGTAACCACTTTTCATCAGCTAGGTCTGTGACCTTAGTGGTATAAAGCATTAATCGATTTGTATAGATCTGTTCCATCTGAGGCTAGAGAGGTAGCTACTAGAACTATAAAGAACAATGTATACTATGTTACACTTCTACGAATATACTAATTCATTTTCCGCGAGTCTGTCCGTATACCTAGTTATTTTCCACAGTTTGCTTGTTCACTTGTTCACATGTTTGATAAATTACACGCAACAGTGAGAACATGATCACATCACACATGGTCTTAATACACTCTACTTTACTGTAATTCATTACACTAGTGTTTATCGACTTAAATTTGAGAGTGCCCTAGGCCCAAAGCGATATTATGACACCACATTTTTCTTTAAAAAAATTGAATAACAACTAATTATTCCCTCTAACTCTGCCTCTGCTTGTGTTAGCTGTGGGTTCACGTCGATTGGTAAAGACCAGTATTCGAACCCGGGACCTTAGATCATAAGGTCGACTCTTTAACCTATAAGACACTGAGTAATTAGAAATAATTGCCACCGTAGGTCCCGGTCTCACGTGGCTTAAGCCTAGATCCACTACTATAGAATACTGACCCCGTTTTCATGATCAAAATATATAAAAGTGATCAATTAGGTAGTAGTAGATTTAATTTCCACTCAATGCAGTTAATTGTGTGCATAAATCCATACTAATATTATAAATGCGAAAGTAACTCTGTCTGTCTGTCTGTATGTTACGCTTTCACGCCTAAACCATTGATTTGATTTTGATGAAATTTGGCATAGGGGTAGATTAGACCTCGAGAAAGGACATAGGCTTGGTTTTTGTTTGGTCGTGATAACCGACATATACGCGGGCGGAGCCGCGGTTAAAAGCTAGTTATTTATATTTGAAAGGGTTTGGGTGTTTCTATGTAAGTAAGGATACGACGGTATTCCCGTCCAACTGAGCAGTCCGACTGGGGAAGTAAGTTCCCAACGGCGAGTAGGGTAGTCAGAGCTCATTGAAGAGTTTTTGTGCTCTCAGTAGGAAGACCAAAGGCTATTCCCGCTTTGTCTTTGATACTGACGGCACAGAAACTCTATGAGTCTACAAGGTCGGTAGCACGAGTGTGACTCTCCTGGTGTTGCACACGTACACAGGCCACGGTAACCACTTTCCATGAGATGGGCCGTGTGCTTGTTTGCCACCTAAGTTGTATAAAAAAGCAGACTCTCCCCGATAGTGTAATGATATAGCCTATGACACTTTCAAATAATGTGACTTTCTATTAGTAAAATATTTTTTTAAATCGGTAAAGTACCGCTTTCTATTAGTAAAATATTTTTTTAAATCGGTAAAGTAGATCGTGAGATTATCCCTTTCAACGTGACAAACTCCATAGGACAGCCTCTGTGGCGTAACGATAGTGAAAGAAGCCGCTACGCAGGCGGCGCGGGTTCGATCCCCTCTCAATGCAAATATTTGTATGCATGAATATGAATATTTGCATTGGTCTGGTCGTGCTATGGAGAGCACGTTAAACAGTCGGTCCCGGTTGTCATACGAACATCTATGGCAGTCGTTACGGGTAGTTGGAGTCCTCAAAAATCCAACAACTGGTCTAACTGCAATGCTTCGATATCGCCTTCGTGTTGTGGAGGTCAGATGGCAGTCGCTTCACGGAAAATATCGAAGTTTAGCCAAATCCACAGTTAGACTGGTGAAGCGGACCCCAGACCCCAAGTTGAAAGCTTCAGATGCGACTGGAATTAACGCTAGGAGGCAGAAGAAGAATGACGTCACGAACTCATAATCTTTACCTCTTATAATAATAAAATAGATCTGTTTTTCATCCTCCTATCCTATCAAGTTATAATGGCGCACAGCGAAACAAAAGTAATTAAATAAAAAACAAATCCATACTAATATTATAAATGCGAAAGTAACTCTGTCTGTCTGTCTGTCTGTATGTTACGCTTTCACGCCTAAACCACTGAACCGATTTTGATGAAATTTGGTATAGTGGTAGATTAGACCTTGAGAAAGGACATAGGCTATGTTTGGTCGCGATAACCGACATGCTCGCGGGCGGAGCCGCGGGCAAAAGCTAGTAGCAAAATATTTGAAGAAAAAAGAGAGAAAAAATATTGTTAGCCTTGTCCATTTTTGACAAAATCGTAGACTACAAACTTGTTGAGTAAAAAAAAATTCTTCCTCCTTTTGAAGTCGGTTAAGCAGATAGATATGAAATTGTACAAGCTAAAGTGTACCAAAAGACAAAAATAGATATGAGAATGAAATTCCGGGAACACTTTGATATATTTATAATTCTTTGTGACAAGGAAAATATCATATTACAAGAGATTCGACAATTCTACCATATTTCTAGTTGCTAAGGCACGTGAAGTGAATACAATATGTCGTCTAATATCACGGCTCTACTTAGAAATCTTGATATTAATAATCTACATAAGACTTTTATGAAAATGCTAAAAGGCTAAGCAGATGTGTTCAGGTAAAAATAGTAATCTATATATCTAAAGAAACTACATCTATTCTAATGTCTGTCTGTCGGTCTCTTTGTATGTGAAGCTCTCATGCCTAAACCACTGAACCGATTTTGATGAAATTTGATATAGGGGTAGATAAAACCTTGAGAAAGGACATAGGCTATGTTTGGTCGCGATAACCGACATCCACGCGAGCGGAGCCGCGGGCAATAGCTAATCACTACATAATATAAAACAAAGTTGATTTCTCTGTCCCTATATCCCTTTGTATGCTTAAATCTTTAAAACTACGCAACGGATTTTGATGTGGTTTTTTTAATAGATAGAGTGATTCAAGGTTTTTATGTATAATACATGTTTAATATACTAGTGGGTGCAGCGGGAACGGGATCTGACGCCACGAGGGCGGAAAAATATTGGCGGTACGAAGTTCGCCGGGTCAGCTAGTTATGTATATAATTGTAAACTAGCAGAGTTTGTAACAGGGCTTCTTCGGAGTCCGGATTTCGCTTTTACCAATCTAACTGTGGGTTTGGCTGAACTTTGATATTTTCCGTGTTGCGACTGCCATCTGACCTCCACACTCCCAGCATTGACGCTTGAAGCGATTGGCGTAGCATTGCAGTTAGATCGGTATTTGACTTTTAGCTGGGTCCGGAGACTTAACGTGCTCTCCGAAGTACGACCAGACCAATTTTCATAGAAAAGATTTTCATTAATAAACCAAGAAGGTAGTACTTATACGAGATGTCCTAACCGTGTTCATCTAAGTGACTGGTATCTGGTTCAAGTAACATCTTGGACATTAACTACTCACAGGCCCATATTCTTGAATGCCATTCAGCTGAACCTCGATTTATCGGGGAGAAGATTGTATACACATTGACAAACTTGACAGGTTGTCTGGCAGATTGTCTATGCAATCTTTCCTCAGATAAATCGCGATTTAGCTGTGAAATTCTTGAATATGGACCTAAGAATAGTTACCGATTTAGTAACAATAGATTACATATTTTTGAAAAAAAAAGAAAATAGTCACAAAAATGTTGACTACCTACAGTCTGAAAATGATCTAAATACCAGTTATACCGTCTTAGTATTAAGAGCGAGTCAAACTGTTTTATAGATTTAAATTGCATTATTGTCCGAACTTGAAGTGTGTACTAACATAAACTCACGCCTTTATCCCCGAAGGGGTAGGCAGAGATGCTAGCACCCACATTTCGCCAGTTTATGTTCAGGTCCCAATGTAATATGTGGCGAGCCTATTGCCATTAACCGGGCTTAAATACCTGCGATAAATACACACATAACTTCGAAAAGCATCTAAAAGTCATTGGTGCGTGCCATGGTAAAACCTGGGATCGAACCCGAGACCTCGCCTCAGCAGTGCATTACCCATAACGCTAGGCTACCGCGGCTAACCTACACACTAAATATCAGAACAATCAAACAACAAGGGTATTTTTTAAAACTTCATTTATGTATGAGCTTTTGGCCAAAATAACCATGCCAGCTCCATCGTACCCTAAGTTTACATTACACAGATTACAAAATATTGATTTTAAATGTAGGTAGATATTGTAAGTATAAATTAGACACAATCAACATCAATCACAAAATTATCAAATAACTACCGTATGGTCTAGTGGCTAGGATACCTGGCTTTCACCCAGGAGACCTGGGTTCGATTCCCGGTACGGGAAAACTCTTTGGGTCAGCCAGGGTGCGAGGGATATGTCACGAGACAACCTCACCTTCGGCCTAGCACATCGACCCTCAGACGGCGGTTAGGTCGGTTCGAGTCCGACATAACCTCCCCCTTCGGCTCCGAAGGGGGGGGGGGGTATCCGTGGGGATTTACCGCACGTAAAAAAAAACAAAAAATAATACATTATTTTATAAATTATAATGGCAGCTTCAGACAGAGGTTTGGCCAGAATACTATTGAAGCTCCTAATATCCATCAATCGTTATATATATACTTTGTTCGTCAAGACCGATCTGATGCTGACCGATACTATATTTTAGTAAAATCAAATTGGTATGGGTTCATGACGGAAGTGTAAAAAATTCCAAAATTCAAACCCGGGACCTCGCCAAGCCCACTTTAAACTGGTTTTGATCACTGTTTGTAGTCGGAGACACACATTGAGTCATATGGGACTGGATTGCATCATAATAGCGCAACACGAGAAAGGTCTAATTGGACCCACTCTGCCTAGCCCTATTAAGTAAAAACAACGAAATTAAAATTAAAATTTTATTTTGAAGCAAAGTGATGTATATTTCTCAAAACATAATTAATTACTAATTTACTTTATTAAAATGTAAATAATAAATTTCATTTATATTAATAATTTCGAAATCAGTGCAATAATTTACTTTTGACTATAAAAAATGGTTTGAACTTTTGGTTATTTAAGTATTATGTAATTACATATAGTGCAAGTATTAATGACAAAAAATTAAATTATATTTTATTGGAAAATAAAGACTCAATATTTTTTCCTCAAAAATGTGACGCACAATACACAAATAAAAAAATAAAAAATATTCGTGAATGTTACGCAATAAAATTAATTAGATAAAAGTGAAAATATATCAAAATAACACATAATAAATCGCTATATAATCCACATTCAATTTATTATAATATGTTTATAGTACAACACAACAAATAAAATAAAGTAATTCAAACATTAAAAAAATAATTTACGAAATAATATTTTTGGTTGACGATAAAAATTTGACACAAATAAAACTGTGTCCAGTTTTATTATATTATAAAAAAAATATTTTACCCTACCAAATCATTTATTTTATCGTATCAATTTTATTAATAATATTTATTTAAAAAATAGACGTACCTTTTAAATCCTTGGCACTAAATACAGTTCTTGTATAAAAATATAAAATTGCTTTTAAGCTCTTTACTGTTTGGTAGACTTGGACAAAGTATGATTGTTAGAGAATCCGCCACCCTTATATAGTAACCAGTGCGGATCGATTCCTACGGGATGATTTTCTAGCGTGGGTGAAAACGCTGATAGATTTTCCTTTATGAGCGCGATTGTTTTACTGTAATGATAATTAACGATTATTATCGTGATTGTGATGTTATTTTGGTTTTATACATTTTGTACTTTGTGATTATTGTTCTAATTATGATGTAAATTAATTGAAAATTATATAGCTGGTGCGTTGATTGATACTTTATTATACAATGAAAACGAATGGAAAATGTCATATTCATTCAATTGTTTTACAAGTTAATAATTTATCTAAAATAATTAACAAATAAGTTTTGTATCGTTTGTTTGAAGAATAGGTATAATTTCATTTATTTATTTTATTATAACGAATATTTTGTATCTAACTTCATAATTTTTATTATACTTATACAAGCAAACGGTTCACCCAATGGTAAGCGGTTGCCATGCCCACTAGAGTTTGCAACACGAGAAATGTCGCGTATTATTACTGTGTCTTTCGTTAGAGTCCATTACTTCATTATTTCTTAATTAATTGAAAATGAAAATCTAAACACAAGTTTCGATAACATCCAATGGTACAAATGGTGCAGTGGTTTAAGCAGTCGCTTGTCAGCTGTTGCTGTGTAGTGGGTTCAATAGCACATGGTATTGGACCTACTACACAGCGGACACACGTTACCAGACGTAATCGCATATATTCGCATGACTCATAGCTAATAATTTGGTGCTTAGGATTTTGGATCAGGAATTTATAAAATTCTAGAGACCAAAATAATTAACATACTGTTTATTTTGGTCAGATTTTTATGATGGGAAGATTTTTATAGATTGTATTTTATTCTGGAATATCCTGGGATGTTTTTCTCCCACAATGGGCGTATTACAGAAGTGGTGGTTAGTTATGAATGCGCATAGATTTCTGCTGTTAGTGTTTTTTAATTTTAATTTTTATTTTTTTTATTTTTAGTGTTTATTGTTTCTTTTGTTTTTGTGTTACTTCTCTTTTTTCTATATTTTTTTCGATTTTTGTAATTTTTAATATCTTTATTTATTTTTTTTCCATGTCGCATGTCCTCCACATTAGGAGCCAGTTGAAAACCAGCGTCAGGTACTTGTGCCTGACATCATGCTGAACTGGCTCCTTTTTTGGTGCAGCGCTAAGAACCTTTGTGCTAAATTCACTTTGTTTGTCGTGTTAGTACAAAATGCATTGTAAAATCGGTGCTGCACTTAAATAAAAGGCTTTTCTTTCTTTCTTTCTTCTTTCATAGCCAGCAATAATTTCGAAGCCACATTATAGAAATAGGAATGAAAGCGTTTCCACCACAAAAATAAGCAACCCATACAACACAATTTTAATTAATTAATAAATGAAAAGTAAAATATAATTATAAATTAATAAATGAATTAATATTTTTTTATGTTTGATAGGCTAGCGTTTAACAAATTTTGATAATTATTAACTAAATTAATTTTACATGGTAAATTAACAGGAAAACTGGTTCGGGATGAATGACGTCATTGTTACGTGGTAACAAACTGAGATAGTATCGGTTGGCATTGAACTAATTACTTAATGTACTGAGAAGCTGTACTGCGGGATTTCCATTCATGATCTTAGGTTTCTTTTTCCATTGATTCTAAACAGATAGTGATGTATGGTGTTTCAAGAAAGATTCTTTTCATCGTCATCCTCAAAGTGATTTCCCAGTGTCTCCAAACCCACGGTGAACTTATTGGTTTTGATTGGTGGATAGGAAATTTGTATTTTTGCCGTGTTGGTTCCTGGTAGAGTAAAATAGGCCACGCCATCTCCTCCCGTGGGTGTCTAAGAAGGCGATTAAAGGATAGGGATGTACTCCATCCAATGGTATGCTCACAGGCTATGGCTAAATGCCTACTTGACGACAATAGGCTAATAATAAGAATAGGCGGCATTCATGTTATAGGGGGCAAGCTTGAAAATATATATAACTAGCTATTGCCCGCGGCTCCGCCCGCGTGGATGTCGGTTATCGTGACCAAATAAAGCCTATGTCCTTTTTCGAGGTCTAATCTACCCCTATGCCAAATTTCATCAAAATCGGTTCAATGGTTTAAGCGTGAAAGCTTAACATACAGACAGACAGTCAGAGCTACTTTCGCATTCATAATATTAGTATGAATTTGGTAAAGTGTGGGTGGTAATACACATCTGCCTACCCCATCGAGGATTTACATGTATTTGATATGTGGGCTTTCCAGCAGCATCTGACCTCTCAACCCTGGTAGGTATGCCTAAGCCTCGTTGGTTGTTTAGCAACCAACCTCATCGATTAGCAGGTAAGTTTGGGTTGAACCCTAAACTTTTACGGGAATGACATTTTTATACCACGGAGGTCGATGAGCACGTGGTCGACCTGATGGTAAGTGGATCCCGTAGCCTATGGACGTGTGCAACACCAGGGGAGTCACACAGAGAGTTTCAGTGCCGTCAGTGTAGCAGACAAAGCAGGAATAAGCCTTTGGTCTTCCCACTGCACCACACAAAATCTCCAGTGAGCTCTGGCTACGCTACTCACAGCCGGGAACAGAACACGAGGTTATTATGGCCGCGGTATTCTGTATGGCGGAAGTACTTCCCTAGTCAGACTGCTAAATTGGGCGGAAATACTGCCATGTCCTACCTCCTACAATGACGTCTGACCCTCCAACCCCAAGCTCCGGTTTGTGGCCTATAGATTTTGATGGAGCCACAAACACCTGATCCTTGCGTTTATTCATGGAAAATTTGGAGCCGAGGGAAATTTAAGTACCTAAAATGGATCCCGAGCTCCGAGTTAAGAGTCTCTAATGCGACTGAAGACCAATTCTCCTACGCAGTACTTGCATCTGATGGGCATAGAGCCAACGCCCGAGTGCCATCACTCCGATGCGAGCGTGGACTCGGGGCTGCACACACTCACCGAGCGTCCGGCTCCCGAGGCGGGAGCTTGTGACGGCCCTGGGGGTGAGAGTGCTCACGCTCTCCACCCTGCTCGCGGCGATGGTTCGCTGCGCGGATGCGTGGGCGGCCAGCGCCTCCTTCTGTGAGCAGGTCATGCTCGTGAAGGAGACAGCAGATCGGGCGCGGCGCAGCGAGCGAGAAAGACTCGCGGACATCGCTGGCCGCGTTCGAAGGCGGCTCGGGCGTCGGAGGGCGCAAACTGACCTCCGCCCCTATGAGCGCGGGCCTGAGGGTGACGGGTGGAGCCGTTCGTCATCCTAGCAGAAGCAGGCCACGGCGGCGGCGCGCATCGCAGGACGATCCCCCCCCCTACCGGGGGCGAGGCGGGGACCGCGTGGTCCCCCCTCCCGAGGAGGGCCAGACCGAGAGGAATGGCCCTGGGTCAGCCGGGGTGCGAGGGATATGTCACGAGACAACCTCACCTTCGACCTAGCACATCGACCCACAGACGGCGTGCGCTTAAGTCGGTTCGAGTCCGACATAACCTCAACCTTCGGCTCCGAAGGGGGATATCAGTGGGGATTCTCCTATTTAAAAGTCAGTATCGATCTGTCAAAATCAAATGAAATGTCAAAAACGGTATTTTTGTGACCCAACTTTCAAAAAGACCATTGTGATTTTTTTTGACAAATCCAAGCTTAATTTTGAAAAAAGAATTATTCTGAGGCTTTGGGCATCTTTTCATTAAAATGATAATCGTATTTGACATTTTATTTGACTTTGACAGATCGAGATTGAATTTGGAATAGAGTTTTATTAAGAGAATCTTAGGTCTTCTTGATTTTTACTAAGATGATGATGATGATGAAGAAAATATTATGCAGGAGGGCCCATGAACAGTCAGGTATAGTATCTACCTATTTTAATAAACTGTCTGAGCTGATATACAAGGCAAATGTCAAATTTACATTCGAGAAACAAATTGAGTTTTCTTTAATACATTATCTACATACTCGTATGCAAACTAGAATACTAATCTTTCTTTCATCTTATTTGGTTAGCAAATTATGTTTCTCTTGTCTAAATATATATAACTCAAAGGTGACTGACTGACTGACATAGTGATCTATCAACGCACAGCCCAAACTACTGGACGGATCAGGCTGAAATTTGGCATGCAGGTAGATGTTATGACGTAGGCATCCGCTAAGAAAGGATTTTGATTAATTCTACCCCCAAAGGTATAAAATAGGGGATGAAATTTAGTATCAAACTTTGTCAATTTTAAACCGATCGGGCTGAGACTTTGCATGCATAAAGCTACTCAACTGACTCAACACTAAGCGATAACCGACATGCACGCGGGCGGAGCCGCGGGCAACAGCTAGTTATCTTATATTTCTTTACCATCTTTGATGTATGGGTTGATACTCGTTTCTATTCCAAACAGTCGGTGTACCATCCTCCAACCGGTCTCATTCATATTGCTCAGCTCCTATAAGTAGCCTATAATCTTTCCTAAGAACTGAGTTTTCAAAAGAAAAAATGTTTATTCAAATGGAACACTTACTTCCAAAGATTAGCGCATTCAAACCAACGAAGTTTTCATCTTTATTATTAGTATTTTTTATACCATTTTGGGGTGTTGTGCGTGATAGGAAATTCCCGTGGCCTATGAACGTGTGCAACACCAGGGGCGCCAAACCCGTGCTTCCGATTCCGTAATAACAGAGACATTCTGCGCCATCAGTGCAGAACAAAGCAAGACAAGCCTTTGGTCTTCCCACTGATAGCACAAAAACTGTCTAGTGAGCTCTGGCTACCCTACTCACCGCCGGGAACACAACACGAGGTTATTATGGCCGCGGTATTCTGTAGAGCGGAGGTACTTTCCGAGTCAGACTACTCAATTAAGACGTCAAATCGTAATTGATAAAACTGTAAATCCATACTAATATTATAAATGCGAAAGTAACTCTGTCTGTCTGTCTGTCCGTCTGTCTGTCTGTATGTATGTTACGTTTTCACGCCTAAACCACTGAACCGATTTTGATGAAATTTGGTATAGTGGTAGATTAAACCTTGAAAAAGGACATAGGCTATGTTTGGTCGCGATAACCGACATCCACGCGGGCGGAGCCGCGGGCAACGTCTAGTAATGGATAAATTGAATGCGTTCTTTTGTATTCTTATTAAATCAATACATTTAAAGAGTACGATTAAGTGGTATGAAAATTAACAGATTGAGTATGTTTCATATATTTACAATTGCTTATTGACAGACCTAAAAAGGTAGCTGGAATAGAATGGATACGGAATGTGGAGGATCAGGATCTGTACAATTGTTATGCGAAGCATAAGTTTCCGTAGCACGAAAATACATTATAATTACCTGCCCATCTAGACAAGTGGCAATACCTTTGTAGAATAGAATAGAACAGAAGAGATTGCTGATGGAATCCCATACGTTAATAACTGTCATGCACGTCAAAAAACGTATCAATCACATAAATTGATCCTTCTATTTTACAGATAGATCTATATATATTAAAATCAATTGCTGTTCGTTGGTCTCGCTAAAACTCGAGAACGGCTGAACGGATTTATCTTATCTTGATCTTGAAATGTTCGTGGAGGTCTAGGGAAGGTTTAAACGGTGAGAAAATAGGAAAAATTGCAACTTTTTTTATTGATTTTGAATATTTCCCAAGCGACTACAATATGGGGTTCTTCAAGAAGGGTATTAGGAGGTATCTACAGGGTCGGTAGCACGATTGTGACGCCTCTGGTGTTGCAAACGTCCATAGGCCACGGTAACCACTTCCCATCAGGTGGGCCGTGTGCTTGTCTGCCACCTAAGTGGCATAAAAAAAAGGCGGTACGAAGTTTGCCGGGTCAGCTAGTTTGAAATAGAATTAATCTGGTATCGGTGTTGCACAAAATTTTACTTTTAAGAGGGTAAAATAATTAATAGACAAGTTACATATATGTTAAAAAGTTCATTATTTTCAAAGAGAGGAGAAATGTTGGTTCTCCGTGGAGTAAATTAGGGCTACCCCAGCTCTTCCTGTGGGTGTCGTATAAGGCAACTGAGGGGCAGGGCTTTGTTCATCCGACAGGAAACATACTTACAGCCTACGCAGCCCACGAATATAATAATAGAAGATATAATTATATAAAATAGATATGAAGATACAATTGGGGGTTTCATATACCTCCTGATTGAAGTACCTCTGCCCTACAGAATGCCGCGGCTATACTAACCTCGTGTTGTGTTCCCGGCGGTGAGTAGGGTAGCCAGAGCTCACTGGAGAGTTTTTGTGCTGTCAGTGGGAAGACCAAAGGCACAGAAACTCTCTGTATTTACAGGGTCGGCAGCACGAGTGTGACTTCACTGGTGTTGCACACGTCTATAGGCCAGGATAATCTGAGTGGTATAAAAACAATAGATTTTACGAATAATACGCAATTTTGAATATGTTAATTCCATGAAGTTGCGTCATATAATTTAATTCTGAAATTCCATAGCAATTAGTGATAAGTCGATACCTTCAAATTTTAATTAAAATATGTAATACAATTTGTTCGGCCACGCTTATCATAAACGTTGATGCATTATTGAAATATTTTGTCCTGTTTATGTACTTTTGCGATTTATCGAACCTGGGCACGTTCAGTTACGTCAGCATCCGTGTAGAGTGATCAACGAGGCATATAATCTCATAAAAAAAATGAAATGAAAAAATTGTTGAGTTTCCTTCCAGAAATACCTTTGTGCACTCCCGGGTTTGCTGGAAGAAAACTCAACTCTGAGATAAGCTCGCCTTGTACATTCGCTGTATTGTATAAAAGTCAACTATGTGTACAATCACTACATAGTATAAAACACAGTCGCTTTCTCTGTCCCTATATCCCTTTGAATGCTTAAATCTTTAAAACTACGCAACGGATTTTGATGCGGTTTTTTAAATAGATAGTGATTCAAGAGGAAGGTTTTTATATAACAGGATCTGACGCCACGCGAGCGGAAAAATAGTGGCCGTACGAAATTCGCCAGGTCAGTTAGTAAAGAATAAAAAAAAAAAAATTGAAGTCTTATTTTTTTGCAATTTATCGGAGAATTACTGCACCAAATGAGATCTTCTAGAACTTATTTGATTTATATGTAGATACATAAATATTCTTTACGGCGATTTTTGTTTACTATCTCAAGTTTTTTTTAATTATCGTGAAAAACCGTATGGCACTTCTGCAGCACGTGTATTTCCACTTAAATTTGATCACAATTGTTACGCCCAAGTTAGAAGAGTACCTATTTGATGAAATGTTTAAGCAATTAGTATGTTTTTAAGGTTTTTAGGCTTTCACGGCCGCGTTGCATGTAGAATATATTGCTTCCGGGCTGGTTGGCCGCGGTCTATATGAAACTTGCGTTCCAGACGTCTCGTCGATCACTGCGGTCGACATCTTCAGTGGCACAGATCCGGGCGGCAGCGAGTGCGTAGACCTCTCCTCGTCGGCGACATCTCTGCGACTGATGTTTTATCTAACATACTATTATGGTATGATTGGTCGGAGCATTCCCTCCGTAAGGGACTGGGTCTGTAAGGGTCTAAACTTAACTTATAGTACAGAAATAAGCTACTTATATTTAAATTTTTTTATTAAGATAATATGTTTCGTCGATCACTCTACACGGATGCTGACGTAACTAAACGTGCCCAGGTTCGATAAATCGCAAAAGTACATAAACAGGACAAAATATTTCATTAATGCATCAACGTTTATGATAAGCGTGGCCGAACAAATTGTATTACATATTTAAATTGAAATTTGAAGGTATCGACTTATCACTAATTGCTATGGAATTTCAGAATTAAATTATATGACGCAACTTCATGGAATTAACATATTCAAAATTGCGTATTATTCGTGAAATTTATTTTTATACCACTGAGGTTACCGTGGCCTATGGAAGTGTGCAACAGCAGGGAAGTCACACTCGTGCTGCCGACCCTGTAAATACAGAGACTTTCTGTGCCGTCAGTGTAGGAGACAAAGCAGGAATAGCCTTTCGTCTTCCCACTGACAGCACAAAAACTCTCCAGTGATCTCTGGCTACCCTACTCACCGCCGGAAACACAACACGAGGTTATTATGGCCGCGGTATTCTGTAGGGTGGAGGTACTTCAATCTGGAGGTATATCAATCAAAATGAAACCCCCAATTGTATGTAGGCACATAACTTCCGAATGACTGTACCTATTGAATGGGATTGTTCTTCTTTTATTATATTCGTGGGCTGCGTAGGCTGTAAGTATGTTTCCTTTCGGATGAACAAAGCCCTGTCCCTCAGTTGCCTTATACGACACCCACAGGAAGAGCTGGGGTAGCCCTATTATACTCCACTGAAAACCAACATTTCTTCTCTTCTTATTCTTCTTCATCCTAGCGTTATCTCAGTCGCATCCGAAGCTTTTCAACTTGGAGTCTGGGGTCCGCTTTTTACTAGTCTAACTGCGGATTTGGCTAGACTTCGATATTTTCCGTGAAGCGACTGTCATTTGTCCTCCACAACCCAAAAGGGACATCGAGGCATTGCAACTAGACCAGTTGTTGGATTTTTGAGGGCTCCAACTATGCGTAACGACTGCCATAGATGTTTGTATGATAACCGGGACCGACGGCTTAACGTGCTCTCCGAGGCACGACCAGACCAATGCAAATACCCATATTCATGCATACAAATATTTGCACTGAGCGGGGACCTAACCCTAACTCTTGCGTAGCGGCTGCGTTCACTACCGCTACGCCACAGAGGCTGTCGACCAACATTTCTTCTCTCTTTGAAATTAATTAACTTTTAAACATAAAAACTGTCTATTAAATATTTTACTATTTATTATTAATTATTTATTCTTTATTGTACACATAGTTGACTTTTATACAATATAGCGATACGAAATGTACAAAGGCGAGCTTAACTCAGAGTTGAGTTTTCTTCCAAAAACCCGAGAGTGTACACAGGTATTGCTGTAAAATGAAAATGAAATGAAAAATTGATATAATCAACATCATGCAATCAACAAATCAAATCATGCAATCGATACAATGAAACATTTTTATCCCAAAACTGGATTCGAAGACGGTAAGCTAAAAACCACAATGACTTTATGAGACCTACATTGCAAAATTCCACGCCTTTTGGTCGTGTTTCTTGCGGGGCCGAAGTTTCGGCCAGTAGCCCCCAAGTCTGGCAGTTCAATATGTTATTCAATAGTTATATCTGCTACTGAGAATGTGAGCCATTGACGTCACACGTCACGTCAATGGTTGACCCATATCACCCCTCCATATTAGCAACTGGGTATCTTTGAATTAATCATTGCCGCAAGTTGTAACATGTAAGGCTTCCTGGAAATATTACTTTTAGCCATAAAGCTGCCTTTATGTTGATAGGTCTATCTACGATGTGATTGCGGGAGTGTAAATGCCAAGTAACATACAATGAAAAAATGAAAAACAAGCCTCTGTAGCGTAGCAGTAGAATGATCGACTGCTACGCAGGAGACGTGGGTTCGATTCCCGCTCAGTGAAAATATTTCTAAGCACGAATATGTGTATTTGAATTGTTCTGAGTGTTTTTATGTTAATTGTGTATGCATTTACAAAAAAAAGTATCTAAGTAAATTACACATTCTAGAACCCATAACCCAAGCTAGTTAAGCTAGGCTTACTTTAGGTCTACATAGGACTGTATAGAATGTCCTACAGTATTTATTATATAATACATTTATGTTCAATAAGCGAGCAAAGTTATTTTTAGGGTACCGTAAAAGAAAATCTGATGAGGCCATCAAGCTGGGGGCCCCTATTATAAATTGTGATCCTCTTTCCTGAGGCTTCGCTTTCAGTTTACCACCAGCCGAGGTGAATTACGACGTATTCTATACATAACGTTTACAGGATGACATCATCGTCCATTTGTCTACCTGTCTGTCTGTGAAGAACTTTTTTCCCTACATTTAAGGAGGTATCAATTTGTAATTTATATCAGATACTTAAATATTAGGTTCTAAAAAGGGGATATAAATACATATTACACACAGAAACACCCCGAAAATAACAAATATTTGCACTGAGCGGATACCGAATTCACTACCTCTGACTTAGCAGTCAAACGCATCACCACTACGCCACAGAACATCTAATGACGTAGACAGATCCTGCAAATTAGTCTCCAGAATTAATTTGACGTCCCACATTTCAGAAGTCTGAATCATGATTACAAATAAAACAACACGTGTACGGATGATTTAGACTGAAACTGGTGCAATATGTTAGAATCTTTTAATGGACTCGCTTTTGGGAATTATGATAGTGCTAATTAGATTTTGAGAATCGTATACCGTCACAATTTTATCTACACTTCTATACTACTATTATAAAGAGGAAAGATTTGTGTTTTTAACATAACATAACATAAACTCACGCCTGTATCCCTGAAGGGGTAGGCAGAGGTGCTAGCACCCACATTCCGCCAGTTTATTTTTAGGTCCCAATGTAATAAGTGGCGAGCCTATTGCCATTAACTGGACACTTATAAACCTGCGATAAATACACACATAACTTGGAAAAGCATCGAAAAGTCATTGGTGTGTGCCATGGTAAAATCTGGGATCGAACCCGAGACCTCGTCTCAGCAGTCCATTGCCCATACCACTAGGTTACCGCGGTTGTATGCTTGTAAAGAATAAACTCAAAAACTACTGCGCCAATTTTGAAAATTCTTTCACCATTGGAAAGCTACATTCACCCTGATTAACATAGGCTATATTGGATTTCCACGAGAACGTTTTTACCACCGGGCGGATCGTTTTGAATAAAGTTACAAGTGATGTGAATTGAGAAAATATCATTAATACAATGAGATCACATATCTATATTCTAATGATTCATTTTAGAATGTAGACTAGGTACATATATCTATAGTTTATAATATAATTATTGCTTCAATCCAGTTTTTTTACGAACAGGTGCGCCATAAGTTTTGACGTACGTGTTACCTGATTACAAGATTAATCATTTGATAATTTAATATGATTATCTTTTTATAGACGCGTTTATAAATCGATTTTTTATACCACTGAGATGGCAGAAAAGCACTCAGTCCACCTGATGGAAAGTGGTTACCGTCTCCTATGGGCACGATCGTGCTGCCGACCCTGTAAGCGCAGAGAATTTCTGTGCCGTCAGTGTAGAAGCTTCCCACTGACAGCACAAAACTCTCCAGTGAGCTCTGGCTACCCAAATCACTGCCGGGAACACAACACGAGGTTTAAGTCGAGATATTTTCGACGCTGACTGCACCATTTGAAACCAAAAAATTGATAAGAAATCGAGAAACAATATACACTCGAGAGCAATGAATCCGGGTCACTCAAAGAATCCAAAAAATCTCGGAAAGTAAGAATGCTAGGTTAATGCAATAAATTGTATTTAATAGACAATTTAATACTCCTTAAATGAAAGTATTAAAACTTCTTAGTTATTGTAAAGTTATATCATAAAAAAATCTAATTTGAAAAGGGAACACTGTCGAAGATGGAACTACGAAATTACAGGATTTGTTTTTGCTTTTGTTTGTAATCTGTCATTTATGTTGGTACATAAACCAGGTTGATAGTGCTCAATATTCATTATTCAAGCTGAAATCATGTCGCTTACACTTGAAGAATGCACCAGAATACTTACATTGGTGGAAACCGGCCGGAGTCAGCGCGATACAGCCAGGACTGTCGGTGTGTCGCTGTCAACAGTACAAAGAGTTCTCCGACGTTACGAAGAAACTGGTTCTAACCTACGCAGACCAGGAACGGGCAGAACTAGGTGTACCACAGCACGAGAAGACCGATACTTGGTGAACACCATGCTTCGAAATCGCTTTCTCACAGGAACTGAACTCACAAATCAGTTTCGACGCCTCGGAGGAAGTAACCCAAGTGCATGGACAGTAAGACGTCGGCTTGCTGAATCTAACTTAAAACCCCTTAGACCTGCAAACGGCCCTAAACTGGAGCGTGGCCATCGTATTTCAAGACTAAGATATGCCCAGAACCACGTAAATTGGAGTATTGAAGATTGGTCGAAAGTTATGTTCTCCGACGAATCAAAATTTATGCTCTACAAGCACGATGGAAGACACAGAGTGTATAGAAGACCAGGGGAAAGATTCAAGCAAGCATGCATCGAAGAAAAAGTAGCCTACGGTGGTGGGTCTGTACTTGTGTGGGCCGGAATTTCCTCTGAAAGTCGCACAGAGCTGGTGATCATAGAAAACGGCTCTTTAACTAGCGTAAGATATGTGGAAGAAATCCTCAACGAACACGTTGGTCCATTTATGGTCAATTTGGGTGAGGATGCTATATTTATGCATGACAATGCCCGACCTCATACAGGTAGGATTGTGAATGACTACCTTCAAGAGATGAACATTACTTGTATGGAGTGGCCAGCGCGCAGCCCGGATATCAACCCGATCGAGCATGCTTGGGACGAGCTAGGGAGATGCGTAAAACAACGAAACCCTCCCCCAATCACGCTTCCTGAGCTCAAAATTGCTCTCACAGAGGAATGGGAGAATATTCCCCAAAATCGTATAAGGAACTAGGTGTACAGCATGCCAAACCGCGTAAACGCAGTAATGGAAGCACGAGGAGGTAATACGAAGTATTGAAATTCAAGAAAATCGTCATAAAGTTCAAAAATTTCATGTTTCCTATTTTTGTTTTAAGGAGAGATCAGCAGTTTTTTTTCTTTATGTAATTTTGTGTAAATAAAATGTATGGTGACTCATATTTTTTTAACTTTCATTTAAGGAGTATTAAATTGTCTATTAAATACAATTTATTGAATTAACCTAGCATTCTTACATTCCGAGATTTTTTGGATTCTTTGAGTGACCCGGATTCATTGCTCTCGAGTGTAGTTTATACCTCTTTAATCTTTATCGATTATAGTTTCATGTCAATATACAACCTTTTTATTTATAAACAATTTTAACTGGTACTTTTAAATTCCCATCAAATAATCTTCTGATTAATTGTCAGTGTCTTACAAACTTTAATTTTCATTATATTACTAGTTGTTGCCTGTGGCTTCGCAGGCGTTGAATTCTAATTCTGTACCCGTAACTAATTGGTATCTATAAGAAAGTAGCCGTTTTTATATATATAGGACACGTCGATTTGACTTCACCTCGCCTGATGGTAAGCTGAAGGCAAAGACTCGAGAAAGAGTAATGGTGACCCATTACATACACGTACCATGTTAACACCATGGCACTCATTTTGGTGGCCTCATGAAAAGAGGATTGCCGTCGCAGCACCGCGTGACATCCGCCGGTCCCACTAGTGCTGCGACCACAGGGGACCGGCTTTGCACTTGGTGACTCTTGGACGCAATCCAACCGAGATTGGATTACTATAGAGCGTTTTTCGTAATTGTGCACGGTGGTACCCACTCCGCCGAAATTTGTGACAAATTTCTACCACCCTTCAATTTTCAGCCAGATTTGTTCAATCGTTTCAGCGTGATCGAGTAACAAACAACTATACAGTCTTTCACATTTACTTACATATCGTTAGGAGTATATTATACTGTATCAATAAATAAAAATAGTCAAGATGACTCATAGGCCCGTGATTGATAGCTTGTTATGAGCACCTGTTCAAATATTATACACACATTTTTTCTATTTAAATGTTTGTAGTGGTATTGTTATCTGCCTATATCTCTGGGCCTCGATTCTACTAAAATAAAACCATTGTCACTGCAAAAATTACCCATTTAATTATAAACTTTAAAGACATGGCTTTAAAGTATAATATTAAATGGCTTTTTGTAGAGTGAATGAAAAAGTGAAATGTGATAATCTTCATTTAATTTTGGACTTTAAGATTATAACATTAAAGTCTAAAATTTAATGCCATTTATTGCAATGTCTATGGTATGACAGTTGATTTGTCCTTAGCAGAATCGAGGGCCACGTGTACATAATTATTGGTAAGTAGTTAATCTTACACCTGCTGGTTAGAGAACTCCGCCTTTGTGACGTCAGAGTTCATTTTTTATAACACTTAGGTGGCCCTTGGGCCCTGATTCTGGAATTAATTTTTTTATAGCAAAATCACTGCGGTACCACAGACACTGTAACCATTTAACTTTAGGCTTTACTCAAATAATGTTAAAGTCTAAAATTGAATGACAATCTTGTAAAGTTAATGAAAAATGTTGTAAACTCTTTTTCTTTTCATTTTTGACTTTAAAACGCAGACATAAAGTCTAAAATGTAATGACATTTATGCTATGTCAGTGGTATGACAGTGGTTTTGTTATGTCATTAAATTAGCAGAATCAGGGCCTGATCGAAAGTGGTTACCGTGGCCAATAGACGACTGCAATACCAGGGCAGTCACACTCGCGCTGCCTACCCTGTAAAAACCTTTTAATTCCCTTCTAAAAGCCCCATATTGTTGTTGGAAAACTTGGGTCCAACTGGGTACCTACTATAAAGTTGTTGGCGCATAGAATAGACTAGACAAGCCCTTCTGTATGGCTCATTTCAGTTATCCCCCCAATATAACGACTGACATAGATTTTCGTATGACAACCGGGACCGAAGGATTAACGTGCTCTTTTACGCACGGTAACACTCAGACCAATGCATTCATATTCATGCATTTTTACACTAAGCAGGAATCAAACCCGCCCAGCAGTTGAATGTTGTACGGCTACGTCACAGGGTGGCATATATATTGACTTCAAGTCGTGAGAGAATCGATGACCTGGCGCGCGTACATGGGTTTGATATCTATGATTAGTGTCTTTGAGCTGCTCTGCCGGCGTAGCACCCCGTAGATAACACGAGTTGTGACGCCCAAAAAATGTGTACCTAATGCGCATATTAGAGAACATTTTGTGTCGAGACTGAGATTAAGATAAATGCCGGTAGCTAGACCTCTATATCTTACACGTGTGCATAATATACATAGATATGTATGTAAATTCAAATCTAGTCTGCTAACTCCACGTGTAACACGGTATAATGAGTTAGAAGTCTAGTTCACATATCAACAGATGTTCAAACCTAGACGAATTGCCGAATTTTCATCATCAATTTTGGAAGCAGATGTCTTCATGTTTTATTCATGTGATGAACAGATGATAAATGAGAATGTCAACTCATAAATGTTTTGTTGTAGTTTAGAGTCATGTTTATCATTATCTTTTGATGGGTTTCATTTATTTTGTTGTGTTATGTTAGTGAAATATATTCAACTCTTCAAATAGCTAACTGAATCTACTGTTTATTATTTTGCTTTATTCATTTGAGGACCTAGCAAATTTTATGTCTAAAATATAAATTAGAAAAGAAAATAGTAGCCCAGCATTAGGTACATGGTCCAAGCTACCGGTGGTTAGGGCTCCAGGGCGTGAAACTTCCTCACTATGCGCGCTGCTTAGTAGAACTGTCGTCTGCATCAAGCCCTTGAGCCAGATGTCTAAGATCGCGATGAGTCCGTGAACATTAATAATAATATAATTATGATTATGCAGCTACACATTGAGATATAATTATTTTACTTACGTTTACATCAAAAGAGGTATAAAACTCCTTCAGAATTTTGGAAAGACGGCAAAAGTTTGCTCTCGTATTGGGCAATTGGCAGAGCACCTATTAAACTGTTTTTATTTTCTATTATTATTATTTCCAATCTATCAATCCAAATAGCTTCATAAACACACACAATTTTAACGAACTAACATTGGTGGTATATCTTTGTCAAAAATTTCGGCTGGGTGGGTACCACCGTGCACCATTGCGTTATACCTTCCATAGTAATGTAATCTCGGTTGGATTGCGTTCAGGGGTCAGCAAGTGCATAGCCGGGCAGGGGGGATTGTGGTCGCAGCACTAGCGGAACCGGTGGGTGTCACGCGGTGCGCAGACGACAATCCTCTTTTGATGAGGCCGTCAAGATGAGTGCCACTATTGTTAACATGATACGTGTATGTAATGGTGACCCTCTTTCCCGAGACATTGACTTCAGCTTACCATCAGACTAGGTGAAGTCAAATTGACGTGTCCAATATATAAAAAAAAATTGTTTCACCGTATTATAAGTACCTCCTATCACAGATATTATGTTCAAAGATACTCAATTTGTATATGACATAACTATTCGTACCCAGGGACTCAACTTAGTAACAAAGGCCAGGAAAGTTCTAGACTAAACACAATCTCGCTTATTTCATTGTAACCATAGCAACATCTCGTCTATCCAACAGCCAATTACAAATTCGTAACTAGTTTCTGAGACTAAATTTAATATACTTTGGAACTAGAGAAATAAATTACAAAATAATATTAGGTTTCCTAGAACCTAGGTACTTCAATCGAGACGAAAATTGAAGTTTCGCGAAGGATTTTCCACTTTCAGCTCTCGAGTGTCGCTTTGGCCTTGTTACACTAAATATGGATGTAAAATAGACATCGTTTCTCAAATTTACCGAGGGAGGCAATTTCTCGGAGCCAGAGCTGACGAGGGTTAGCCGGAGTCGAGACATGTGTATCTGGTTATCGCACCTTCGACTACTGAAGACCCAAAGGCAGCGTGAGTTTTAGTCCATTGGAGCCGTGGGGATTTTTGCACTACAAAAAAAGTCGTTTCTCAATTCGAAAAGTAGACTTTTTTGGGGTCATTTCCAGATTAATAGTAGATCCTTAGATTAGGGTCGGTAGCGCGATTGTAATGCCCCTGGTGTTGCAAACGTCCATAGGCCACGGTAACCGCTTCCCATCAGATAGGCCGTGTACTTTTCTACCACCTAAGTGGTATAAAAAGAAGATCCGGGGTCCTACGAGTAAAGTTACGTTTATGAAATATGCTAGATGATTAGAAAACTTATAAAATTTAAATTATAATAATAAAAAAAATCTGTCACAATATTGCCGAAGGACCAAGACATATCATAATATGCTTAAGTGGACTCCGGACTACAAGTGTCGAAGACTAAATAAAGCAAGGATGATGATAACGATGAATCTCAGTTACAAATATTTGCACTGTACTGTAATCAAACCCGTTACTTTAACATACAATCCACCTTTTTGAATAAAATTTTTAAGCATTTTTCATGTTACATACTCAAATCGATTTAAATTGAAAAATATAAATTGTTTAGGCAGGGATCCAACCCGCGATCTTTGCCTAACAGGAGCAACGCTTTGACTACTAAGCTACCAGACCTGATCTGGTGGAGCGGTTAGTGGTCAAAGCATTGCTCATTTAAGGCAAAGACCGCAGGTTCGATCCCCGCCTGAACCAATTAATTTTCTTCAATTTAAATCGATACAGTCCACCAACAACTTCTGTACTAATCGTTGGAAACAGATAAAAAGTTTTCTTTTTTATTAAGAAGTTATTAATAATTGGTAAAGGTTTAGATACACTGTATCAGTTCAAAGTACTAGGAGACGAGAACCTTGTCAGTTCAATGTACTAGAGTCCTTACTACAGTATAAATAGGGAAAATAAGTAAATTGATCATAAAAACGTATATTTTGTTACCTGAATTTCTTTAAGGCATTTATTGGTGAGTTCAACTACCTTCAGGTACACTTTTGATTTACGTAAGTTCGAGATCATTCGATACAAAAACCAAATTACTGAAAATTGTCTGTAGTTTAGTGGTTAATGATCGAGAAGTCCCGAGTTTGAATTTTGGCCATTAAACTATTGACGTGGACCCACTCCTAACACAAGCAATTTAAATAGAAAAAATTGAATCGGTCTAGCCTGGGTTTGAGTCCGCGATGTTTATCTTACAAGGGCAATGCTTTGACTACTAAGCTATAGTGAGGTCTGCACTCTAACTTAGCTTAGAGATCAAAGCATTACCTCTGTAAGGCAAAGATTACGGGTTCAAACCCCACCTAGACCGATATTTCTTTTTCTATTTAAATCGATTTGAATATTTACATTTAATTGAAACAAGCAATTTAGCTTAGTTAAAGGGGTTAGGGCAATACTAGTAAATTCGGTTACCAATATTCTTTCTATGACTTTTTTAAAGAATATTTTTGACTTGGTAACAAGACCTTTAAGCCATGTCTTCTTTTATTGATGATGATTATAATGAGTTGACGATGATGCTGGTGATAATGACGGCGATGATGGTGACAATGAATGATGATTGATGCCTCTGTAAAGTTGTTGGTACTTTACTAAAAGCTCCCTAGGGAGATTTGGAATGAGTCACAGTTGACTGTAATATGCCACTTTCCTACACTTGTGTAAGTTGTCCGAGACGTTTATGTCTAAAAATTCACCCTTTTTTTGACCTAAAAACTCGATTTCACACCATTTTCGGGAAATAAAATAATACCGCGATGTGCCCTTTCCAGTGTTCGCGCCAATACTCTCTTTATATTTGACAAAATACTTTTTTTATAAAGGAAGTAAGACGAGCTATTAGATATTTTATTTTTTTTATAAGAATATTAGCAACCGAAATTAATCGAAATTACTAATATTCCCTTTAACCCCTCCAACTAAGCTAAATTGCTTGTGCTAGGAGTGGGTTCACGTCGATAGTGTAATGGCCAGGATTCGAACCCGGGACCTCTCGATCGTAAGGCCGACTACTTAACCACTAAGCTACCGACGCTTATCGTCAAGGGCTGTGCAGGTCTGATGGCAGATGCTTGATGGAAGCAACATCTCCTGTTGCATACGAAGCTAGCAGTCTATAGAGCTCTGGGTTCGCGATCATAATCCCTTTCTTTTCCAAATTTTGTTTTACTTTTACGAGAGGAACTGTCGTCTTATCCTTTAACTTCATGAGGAAAACCTGCACCAGAGTATTGTCTGCCAATGAGTGGGTGAATCAGCTTACAGGTAGTATTGGGTACTGTTATAAGGACCTAGGTAGGCCTACACATCCATTTCGTTAACCCTACTAAGCCATTGGCCTGAAACAGTCCTTTACAGGCCTTCTTTCACCTTGGTACTAGATTCTCCGCTTTCTATTTGCAGTCTACCTCGGGCCAGCTACCATTTAAAAGGTCGTTTAGCTAGAAAATTAATTTAGCTGGGGTCATCACATATTCCGTTTGCCGTTTCGCGGTCTCCACTATAAACCGAAAGCCCGAAGGTTTTTTTTTATAAGCATATTAGCAACCGAAATTACTAATATTCCCCTCTAACGAAGCTAAATTGTTTGTACTAGGAGTTGGTTCTCGTAGTGTAATAGCCAGGATTCGAACCCGGGACCTCTCGACCGTTAGGCCGACACCTTAACCACTGCGCTGGATGCGGGCTGCTTTAAATCGGTCGTTCTGGAAGTCTGTAGGAGAAGCCTATGTTCAACAGTGGACATTGGTAGAGTATGGCTTGCACCTAGAATGTAAAACATCCAAAAACTCTGTACCCACTCACCCATATTCTGACAAATAAACCATCATTTCATTTCATTTCATTTTTTATGATGATGACGGTGATGATAGTATTGAAGACACCCAAGTTAAAACTACCGGGAATAAAGTTAAGAGCTTCACGTCAGAAATGTAAAGCCTGGGGTTTGTACCCGTTACCTCTTTATCTCAAGTCTTAACCATTATATATTCAAGCTGCTGTCCCCCCGGAGATGTCTCAGCCATCTTTGTATATCATTTTAAATGTAAAATATCGAAACTGTATGCAAAATACAGTTTAATATGTCTCATTTCGTATACGTTCGTGGTTCTGAATTGTAAATGTTTTTTTTTCAGTATGTTTTACGAGTATTACGAGTATACGTATATTCTGCTAAATGTATTGGTATAAAAAAGCAGCTATCATGATGTGTGGATATTATTATAATATATTATAATATACATATATACATATTATCACGCCTATTTCCATTCGAGATAGGTAGAGATAATCCTTACATAGTTCATGAGCTTCCTCGACTGTCAATAAGCTTTTCGTGTAAACCCGCTGGATTAGAGTAACTGTGACCTGCCCCTGAGTAATACTAAAATGAGTACAAAGAAATACTACTACGTATTGAATTGGAAGAGAGGTTTGGATCTCGTGTCTTCCCTGATATCCTCCGTAGGGAAGACATCAGGATTTCTTCAGTCCTGTTGTCTCCCGTAAGCTGGGGAGATATCAGAACCTATTTTTAAAATTATATTTTGAGTACTCATATCTACCTTAGCACAGTTCTGTCATTTTTGTATCTACTGGCTACTTGCAAATTTGTAAGTATAGATAACTAATGCAAGGCGCAATCAGTGTCGGACATTTCCACGAAAAGTAAGTACCGACGTCTCCCCTAGGGGGGCCAACAGGGGAGACAACAGGACTGAAAAAATTCTGATGTCTTACTACTGAAGTGGCAGACAAGTACACGGCCCACCTGATGGATGGTAGTTACCATGGCCTATGGACTTGTGCAACACCAGAGGAGTTACACTCGTGCTGCTAACACTATAAACACAAAGAAATTCTGTGCTGTCAGTATAAAAGATAAAGTGGGAATGGCCTTTGGTCTTCCGACTGACAGCAAAAAACTTTCCAGTGAGCTCTCCTCTAGGGGGGGCAACAGGGGACACAAGAGACCGAAACCGGAATAGATCACTTCAGCAGTTAATATTATAATGAAGACAATTCTTGCAAAGTAATTAAGTATCAGGAGGCCCCAGCAACAAGTTAAATCGATACGTCATTGTACACAACAGGATTGAGTGCCATAGACAAAGAGTGGGCGTTAGTCTATCCGTTCTGGGAATAGTACTAAATAATATCACTAGCTTGGGGACTGTGAAGGTAACCACGTATCTAGAACTTTCTGAGACTTTCTTATTACCTAAAAGTCGACAGGGACACGCAAAATAGGTCATGTACAAATCATTTCTATGCAACTTTTAATTGCAGTTACACCTGTGATGAGCTATGCTGCGTTGCTATTGATGGACCACCGAGTAACACCGGTGGAAACGAACATGTAATTTAATAGCTTAGTCTTAAACAGTATTACTCATCTCTGAACTCTGAATTAAATTTGTAAGATACTAACACACGCGCTCGCGAGTTGTTCGCTAGCGAGAGGATGAAAAAGCCTTTTTTATATTCAGTTTTTAGTTTGCGATTGGAAAACACCTGCAGGCTGTCTAAATTGTATTGGTTTTTACTGAATACGTTGATTTTGTGCCAAGTTTTTGGAGTCGGATTTATATTACTTTTTCTAATAAATTAAAAGTACTCAACCTCCAGTACAATTTCTGAATCAGTGACCATTTATTAACCGCACTGTTAGGTGTTTGTGTTTTCGACCTACGAATTCTTTTTTCCGGTTTCCACCCAGACGTGATTGATATAAAAGCTTCATGCTTCAAGTCCCTCCTTAGATATTAACTATTTCCGATCTAAATCTATACACAAGAGGTCCTTAAGTCCAACATTTTCCTAAACCATAGCCGCCCTAGTCATAAGCCAAATTATATTTGATTAAACTGTGTGCAGAGCCCTCTATCATTAAGCCCCGCTGTGCCAATCGAGTTCCAATAATTAACAAAGCGGGTGACAAATTTATATTGTTTTGCGGGATTATTTCTCAATTAGATAGGACGCCCTATTGACCGGGGAATCAAGAAGTAAGTGGCGCTAATTTTAGTGACGTCATCAGTCAATTGATACCTAAATAGATTGAGGGTGCTCTTGAAGCCAATCTGTAGATCGTCAGTGCCAATTAAGAATAAAAATGGGGTATTTTCAGGGTGTGATTAAACTTGATGCGAAAATAATAGGGTTTGCCCGCAAAATAGTAGGTCAGTTGTCAAAATAAGGCCACACTAAAAGTATTGCGTAACTTAAAAAAAAACAACATGTTATAACTAATATAATATATTTATTTCGTTTCAAAATACTCTCCTTTTCCTTTTCAACATATTTTCACGCGATCGAACCATTTTTTTAAATCATGAAAAATCATCACTCTTAAATCTTTTTGACTTAATTCCAACTTTGATGTGTGATAAAAACAATTGAAAAATAATTTCCCGCCAATTTTTAATTTTTTATTACTAAGAAGGTTGCAACGTTCCAATAAATGTAACATTCGAAATTTAAAAAGTTCTGATTAGCTAGAAGTGCATAATTTTTAGTGTGCCACATGTATTTGGCGACAGGTCTACATAAGCCTTTGCAGTCCGGGTCTTGTTTTCTTCAGACAATAATCGATACTTTGGTGACGAGAGCTACGATGAATTTGGATTAAATTTGGTACTAGGTATAGACTAGAGCTTGGGAAAGGACATAGGTTATTTTTGGTCGCAATAACCGATATTCACGTGGGCGATAGGTGTTAGACTTCTCATGATATGCTGAAGTATTTTGGGATTATAATAATAGTAGGTTATATTATACAGCCTCCGTGGCGTGATGGTAGTGAACGCGGACGCTACGCAGGAGGTGCGGGTTCGATCCCGGTTCAATGCAAATATTTGTAGGTATGCATGAATATGGGTATTTGCATTGGTCTGGTCGTGCCTCGGAGAGTACGTTAAGCCGTAGGTTCCGGTTGCAATACGAACATCTATGGCAGTCGTCTAACTGCAATGCTTCAATATTGCCGTTGCGTTGTGGAGGTTAGATGGCAGTCGCTTCACGGAAAATGTCTAAGTTCAGCCAAAAATACAGTTAGACTGTTAAAAGCGGAACCCAGACTCCAAATTGAAAAAGCTTCGGAGCTGACTGGGATTAACGCTAGGACGAAGAAGTATGTAGGTAGTTTTATATATGAAAAATATGATACCAAAGTCACGACTCTTTCTCAGCATGGTAGGCAGAGACCAACATTCTACACTCACAACTTTCGCTTCTTCTACTTTCACAATATAAAATGTATTAATATTAATCTTGTAATCTTTTTTATTATCACAATTTATGAAAAATAAAAAAATTCGAGTGAATTCTATTCCCTCTGGATATTCTTGGAAGTCAATATGTCAACTATTAAGGAGTATAATTTTTCTTTTAGTCATTTTTTCGTCATCGCAACAAGACTCTGAAATAGACATATTGCTATCGATCATAGTCTCACCGCAGTATATCGAACCTTCAGTAAAATATGTGTACAGTAACTAAATTATATTTATATATGGTACGTTTTTAAACATAGTATACAACAGACACCAACAAATGTAGAATATACTGCTTCCGGGCTGTTTGGCCGTGGTCGATGTGAAACTTGCGTTCCAGACGTTTCGTCGATCACTGCGGTCGACATCTTCAGTGGCGCAGGGCCGGGCGACGACAACTTCGGAGACCTTGCCTCGCCGGCGGCTGACTTGCGACTAATGCCTAATACCGAGCGCTACGCTCGACCAATCAGAATCGAATGAGTCGATTCCCCGCTCCGACCGTGCCTATAAATACAGCCGTGATTCAAGATTCGGCATTAGTCGCAAGTCAGCCGCCGGCGAGGCAAGGTCTCCGAAGTTGTCGTCGCCCGGCCCTGCGCCACTGAAGATGTCGACCGCAGTGATCGACGAAACGTCTGGAACGCAAGTTTCACATCGACCACGGCCAAACAGCCCGGAAGCAGTATATTCTACATGCAACGCCGGCCGTGAAAGCCTGAAGACTTATAGACACCAACAAAGTTACAATTTGAGAAACTGGTTTGGCTAGGAGGAATTAAATATCCTAGTGGCCAAACTGTGAATTATTGGATACTAGCTTTTGCCCGCGGCTCCGCCCGCGTGGATGTCGGTTATCGCGACCAAACAAAGCCTATATCCTTTCTCACAGACAGACAGATAGACAGACAGACAGACAGAGTTACTTTCGCATTTATAATATTAGTATGGATATTTTCAACAAATTTCCACACCCTATATAACGTTGTCGTCAATAATAGTCCAAATTAAAATTTAATAGATGACTATCAACTGTAACCAACTCGAAAAAAAATCTTTGTCAAAAATTAAACAAATTCATTCCACCGACTCCGCTAGTACAGTACAGTCGAAATCAACATAAGATAGTCGAGTCGGTCAAAGTAACATTTCATAAAATGAAATGAACTAACTGAAGTTGACAATACATTATTACTTACTCTGACTCTAGACGCGGCGGCTACGTAGCAGGCGCAGGTTCGATCCCCGCTCAGTGCAAAAATTTATATGCATGAAAATGTATATTTGCTTTGGCCTAGGTGTTTCTATGTATAATATGTATGTATTTAAAAAGGTATCTAAGTATGTTTATCTGCATTCCAGATTCCATAAAACAAGTTAGTTAAGCTACGCAACCGTGGATGTACAATATTTATTTATTTATTTACTAGCGACCCGCCCCGGCTTCGCATGAGTGCAATGGATGTTATTAGACATATAAACCCTACTCTTTAATCACTCTATCTATTAAAAAACCGCATCAAAATCCGTTGTATAGTTTTAAAGATTTAAGCATACATAGGGATATAAGGACAGAGAAAGCGACTTTGTTTTATACTATGTAGTGATAATCAATTTTATCGTTTTGATGATGATTTGGCAATAATGATGTAAAATATCTACAATTTATCTTTGATATAAAACATTTAGGAACCGCAGTATTGAATTAGTTTGCCTTCTTTGATATCTTTGTTTAACTAGGTAATCATCTACCGTGTTATTTGTTCGGTGTCTGTCCTCATACACCTGACCATTGTGACACGAATTTTTCCATTTTGGAACGAAGTTCCTTATGGCGCGTTGCGATAGCGAAAGGGGGCTAGACGGAAAATAATAAGACTGGCACGAAATTAAGTTGTACCGACACTTTTACGACTAAAAGTTGTCACGACACTTCTTGCTATAGTTGTAAGCCGATGATGATGATGATGACGATGATGATGATGATGATGATGATGATGATGATGATGATGATGATGATGGTGATGATGGTGAGGATGATGATGAAAATCGTACAATTATGATATTACAATGTATCGTTTTCAGGGTTTTTGGAGTTGCTGATCACGAATATATCATCCATTTAGGGATCCAAGATGGCGGAATTGAAATTTTCAATAAAATCGATATGAGTATCGTGTTCAGGGTTTTCGGGATTGCTGATTACGAATATATCATCCATTTAGGGATCCAAGATGGCGGAATTGACATTTTCACTAAAATCGATATGAGTATCGTGTTCAGGGTTTTCGGGATTGCTGATTACGAATATATCATCCATTTAGGGATCCAAGATGGCGGAATTGAAATTTTCACTAAAATCGATATGAGTATCGTGTTCAGGGTTTTCGGGATTGCTGATTACGAATATATCATCCATTAAAAAAAATTACAATTCCTTCACTAATTAATCGAATGGAACTTCGTTCCATCCGGGTGTCCCTTGACACCTCTCATTTTTTTAACCATGTTTTCTCCACATATTTTAAGTGCTTACCACTTACATCTATTGTTATATTTAAGTGTCATTTCATTATGTTCAAATGCTGAAACAATTTAAAAGGTTTTACGTGGATATAAATTTTAACTTAATAAATTCTTCGTGGCCAAATCAGTATGGTGAAATAGTTTGGCCACAAGGAAAAACAGTCATATATGTGATGTGATATATAGGAGGAAGACAATATTGAGATTGGCCACTAGGAAATTTATTTCCTCGTAACCAAACTTGTTTGGTAAATCAGTTTGGCCTGCAGGAAAAAGAGGCTGTAGGAGGTAGAACACGACGGTATTGCCGTCCAATTAAGCAGTCCGACTGGGAAAGTACCTCCACCCTACAGAATACCGCGGCCATAATAACCTCGTGTTGTGTTCCCGGCGGCGAGTAGGGTAGCCGGAGTAGGGAAGAATTTATGCTGTCAGTGGGAAGACCAAAGGCTATCCCTGCTTTGTCTCCTACACTGATTGCACAGAAACTCTCTGTGTTTACAGGATCAGCAGCGCGAGTGTGACTCCCCTTGTGTTGCACACGTCCATAGGCCCCGGTAACCACATTTAATCAGGTGGACCGTTTGCTTGTCTGCCAACTCAGTGGTATAAAAAAGGGACTTTTCACGCCCCGCTTAAGGGACCCGGCACGATATGAAGAAGGATACACGTGAGCTGGTAAAGCATTCCAAGACTTTATGAACTTTATGGATAATGGGAAGAAGAGAAAGAGACAGTCTAAGATCGGCTTGATTCGGTTTTTGTAGCAGTATCTCTGTCACACATCGGACTGACAGTTTGGCACCTTTATAGAGTAGTTAAAACTGTTTTTGTGTTTCGTAATGTTGTTACCACTTAGGTGGTTGACAAGCACACAGCTGACACAGCCCACCTGATGGAAAGTGGTTACCCTGGTCTATGGATGTGTAACACCAGGGAAGACACACTCGTGCTGCCTACCCTGTAAAAACCTTCTAATATAGTTTTTTTTACCTGCGGGAGACCCTCTCCCCTTCGGAGACAAAAGGAGTAATGTAGGTACGCGAATCATTGAAAACCAGCCCATAGTTACAAGGCAGCAATACATAAATACATACATTGCTCTCTAAATGGTATCAGGCACTCCGTCATTCAACCAATTCCGGTTGAATTTGAAGCTTGCATTCTGAAACCCGCAGTCCACAATTCAATTATTGAGGTTCTTTTGGCTTTTCCGGGAGCGACTGCAATCGAACCCCCTAACTTTGAGAGGAACACCTGCGACAGAGGCTCACCTGTCTATTGATAGGCGAACTATCTCACTATCCTCGATATACCCTTTGAACCAGTCCCTACTTGCTTTTGTATTTTTTTATTTGTTGTCCCTACTGCTGGAAAGTGGTTACCGTGGCCAATAGACACCAGGGGAGTCACAGTCGTGCTGCTGACCCTGTAAACACAGAGAGTTTCTGTGTCGACACTTCGACAGTGCAGAAGTCAAAGCAGGAATAGCCGTTGGTTTTTCGACTGACAGTTCAAAAACTATCCAGTGAGCTCTGGCTACACTACTCACCGCCGGGGACACAACACGAGGTTATAATGGCTGCGGTATTCTGTAGGGCGGAGGTACTTCCCCAGTCGGACTGCTCAATTGGATGGAAATACCGTCGTGTGCTACCTCCGTTACTTTATTCTATGCATCATAAGTTGATCTGATGGTAAACGGTTATCGTGACCTATCACACGCGCGTATACACCAACACACGCTTGACACACATCTAACAAATATCATAAAGAGGAAATATTTGTAAGTTTGTTTGTAATAAATAGGCTCAGAAACTACTGGGAGGATTTTTAAAATTCTTTCACTTCGATTAAAATAGGAGTATTTTTAATCGGTCTAGGCGGGGTTGGAACCCGCGATCTTTGCCTTACAGGAGCAATGCTTTGACCACTAAGCAACCAGTCCTCGCCCGAACTAATCCAAATTTCTCTTCTATATCTGTCTTTGAGGCGACAGTGGAGCATCTACCGATATTCTTACGACCTATCGGAACCAATGAATGATTTTTCAATCACTTTTAAACATTGATTTTTGATCATTCAGCTCAAAAAAAAGTTAACTTAATTTTTAAAGCTTTATATACATTTAAATCGATTAAAATAGGAAAAAAAATAGATCGATCTAGACGGAGTTCAAACCTGCCATATTTGCGTTACAGGGGCAGTGCTTTAACCACTAAGCCACAAGACAATTTTTAAGCGATTTGTATATTTAGCATGCAAAGTGCTTTAACAATTTCATTCAAATCTTTCAACATTAGAAAGCTACAGTCTTCGCAACATAGGCCATGTAGGATTTTCTAAAAGATAAGAGTTCCGTACGAAGCCGAGGCGGCTCGCTAGTACAACAATAATTTGAAGACAGCGTATTATGGCGGGAACCATGTTAAAAATAGCTGTAATGTAGCAAAAACGGATGTAAATGTAGACATAAATATGGCAATCAGTGTATCCTCGCTTGTTCGCACTCGATATAAGAGAACAATTTGTCTGTTTGTTACTTTTTTTGAAGTAATTGTTTTATATATAGTTGTTATGACTATTTGTTTGGCGTCGGGGAAATACAGTGTCCTTTTTCCATTCATAATACCGCGGCCATAATAACCTCATGCTGTATTCCCGGCGGTGATTAGGGTAGCCAGAGCTCACTGAAGAGTGCGAAGACCAAAGGCTTGTTCTGCTTTATCTCCTACACAGACCGCGCAGAAACTCTCTGTACTAACAGGGTCGGCAGCGCGAGTGTATCTCCCTTGGTGTTGCACATGTCAATAGGCGTCGGTAGCCACTTTCCATCAAGTGGGCCGTGTGCTTTTCTGTGATAAAAAAACTGCGCCGGATGGTAAGAAGAGGTGCAGTAAAGACTGCATCCTAGAATGGCGGCCCTACCTTGACGGAATCCACAGAAGTATTTGCTCGCTTCGCTTAAAAGACCCAGGACTGTAGCAAGAAGGAAACAAGGGAGCTGATAAAGAGTTCCAATATTTAATGGTACGTCAACCAGCCCACTGCAGTCCACTGCTGGGCATAGACCTCCGCCTTCCGCATCCAGTCTTTTCCAGGCACCTTTTTCAGTTCTTCAGTACATCTGGCTAGGGGACGTTCTACCTCCCGCCTGCCTTCTCATGGTCTCCAGTCTAGGATTCGTTTGCTCCAACGGCCATCAGTGGCCTGCCTATTGCCACTTTGGTTTCTTCTTCATCCTTTCATAATGGTACATTCTGACCTCAAAAAGGCCAGTGAAGAAAAGCTGTACATGTCTAGAGATAGCACAAAAATTTTGCTACCTAGCTGTAATTATAATAAATAATTCACATTATATGACAGCCAAAATTTATAATCACATACCCAGACCCATTAGAGAGTTGACCTTTAATAAATTTAAAAAAATACTAACTGCCTGGCTGATGGAGAAGTCTTATTATAGTGTCAGGGAGTTTCTTGAGGATAAATGATAATAGTTTGGGTATTAATGACATTGAAGTGTAAATCAAATTATGTGTGTGATTGATTATTATTATGACATGATTATAACTTGTATAATTATTGATTATTGATAGTACTGAGTATTCTGACATTACCAATTTATTCTTACATGCATTCTTGACTAAATACTGTCATTAATGGGCATTTTATTTGCATTCTAATTATTTTAATCTTATTACAATTCTTAATTATTAAATATGTGACATTTTAAATTCTATTAAATAAATTAAGTTAGCTTTACATGCAGATAATCTGCGAAACATGTTGGACATTAATTGGTTTTGTAACACCATTGTAAAATACCGTGTTTCGAGCAATAAATGATTTACTTACTTACTTACTTACTTAAAAACACAGGTAAAGCCGCATGTGCTACTAAACTGTGTATAATATATATAAAATTGTTTGTTTCCTTTCGTCATTAGACCGTGTGTATAAAAACTAGCTTTTCGAGGAAGCGGTATCATGATGAACCATTAAATAGAAATGACTGTTTCATATGTATGTATGAATTGTATTATTTTGTATGAGACTTTTGTTTTAGAGTAGGTTATTTCAATAGGTCACTAATAGGTCAATAGGTCACTAAAGCCTCAGCGTGGCGGTAGTGAATGCGACTGCTACGCAAGAGGCTCAGGTTCTATTACCGCTTAGTGCAAATATTTGCATTGATCTGGTCGTGCTTTGGAGAGCATGTTAAGCCGTCAGTCTCAGTTGTCATACATACAATATCTAAGGTTTGTTACGGATTATTGGAGTCCTCAGAAATCCGCCATCTGTTCTAACTCCAGAACTTTATTCGTCCGCATTATTTAAAACCTTGAGGTCACGAGCACCCTTGAGCCTCTGCAGATTCGTGAAGGTGTTGCTTCCTTGGCAGTATTTTTCCGTCTCTACAATGCTGAATGTTCTGATGAGCTCTTCCAATTAATCCCACCCTCTCCCATCCTACACAGGACAACACGTGTAGTTCTTAGATGTCACCCGCATACGGTGCAGAATACCTATTCCTTTAAGAACCGAACGGTTCGGGGACCTTTTCCTTGGTCGCACCATTAAGACCTGGAACTACTTGCCAGCTCATGTGTTTCCTTCTTCCTACAGTCCCGGGTCTTTAAGCGGGGCATGAAAAAGCATCTGATGAGATTGTCAAGCTGATTGCCACTATTGTTAACATGGTGCGTGTTAGTAAGTTGTTGCTTCTTTCCTGAGACTTTACCTTCAGCTTACCATCAGACGAAGTGAAGTCAAATTGACGTGTCCTATATATAAAAAAAGGTCAGATGACAGTCGCTCCACCAAACTCAGAGTTAAACTGGAAAAGCGGACCCCAGACTGAGGTAAAAGCTTCGGGTCAAACTGGATGAAGAAGAAGACGAGAAAAAATCTACGGCCCGAGCATTCGCTCTGTTAGGGGTTAGTCCCGGGTTCTATTTCCGTCTTGAGCATTGACCGTTTCCACTCTAAATCGACAGGGATCTACTGTTCGTAATGTGAGAGGTTCAAAAATCAGGTTGTGGAATGAACTTCCTGCCGTGGTTTTCCCAAGCGACTACAATATGGGGTTCTTCAAGAAGGGTATTAGAAGGTATCTACAGGGTCGGTAGCACGATTGTGACGCCCCTGGTGTTGCAAACGTCCATAGGCCACGGTAACCACTTCCCATCAGGTGGGCCGTGTGCTTGTTTGCCACCTATGTGGCATAAAAAAAATGGGATGTAGACTTAGTATGAATGGCAATGAGATGCCCCATCAAACCATAAATTAGCGTGATGAAGCCCGGTGGAGTAGATAACACCACTCTATCTCTTCCCGTGGGTGTCCTAGTAGGTGACTAAGGGCTATCCCTTAGTCGCCTGCAGGGACTGTGGCTGTTCTTCATCTGGCAGTCAACGGGCAGTCCATGACAAAGTGCCCTCCTGGCGACATTAAACTCGGCCTCTATTACGCACAACCGAAACTAAAATCATTGTTCGTAAGTAAATCTTCGTCTACCGCTTCGGGATTTAATACGCATGAGTCACATTTTAGTGAAATCACATTTTATTTTAGTACAACATAACCATACGTAGCTTATTCTTATATACATGAGTACCATTTTAGACATTTTATGTTAGATTGATGCACATTTATGTTGCACCAAAAAAAGGAGCCGGTTCAGCATAATGCCGGGCACGAGTACTGCCCGTTTTCAAACTGGTTGGCATTAAAATCATGACAAAAATAATCTCTTTGAAGTGAAACATACTTAAAATATTGTCTGGGCCTTTAATTAAGTTTCAAAGGCGTGGGTAGCCTAGTGGTTACGAACTTTACAATCAAGAGCTGTTGAGACGAACTACAAAGACATCTAAACCAGCTAAGTGTGAGTCGGACTCCTGCACGAATGGTTCCGTACCATTGTCCTTCTGTTTTCAGTATTTGTTGTCGAAACATCTGTGAAAATTTCTACTTTTTGGCTGTCGCGGTTTATAAGATTCAGCCTGGTGACACACATTGGAATCTAAGTTCAGTTCCGTTTTTACCCCTCGGGTACATACAGAATACTAAAAATAATCTTACTTGTTATAGTCCTGAAGTTGCAGCGATTTAACTGTACCGTCACGCTGACGTCAATGCTGGTAGCAGAAGCTGTCGTCAGCTACCGAAGCTACAGCTAAATACCAGTGATACTGCTTATTAACCGACTGTTGCTACAAACACCGACTTTCTGTCAATACTTCACACTTCACTGTAATCCAATGTCACTGTTACACTTACAAGTTACACGTGCTCAATACAATTACAGATTACAGAATTTGTATTTACAGATTTCTGTTCTTAAATTAAACTATTGAAATGGAATTATTTAACATATTTTCTCGCACTTTTATAACTTTTCAACCATTTACCCAACCAACAACTTTAACGTTTGATAAAAAGTAATTAATAATAACTTGACTTGAAATTGAGATTTAATTTAATATTGTGAAGAAGTTTATAAAATATTGTATAACACACTTGATTTAATGATAATAAAATAAACATCAGCGCATAATTAACCTAACTAACCTAACCTAACTTTTTAGTTTGTAAAATTTCACTAATCTTCTGGAAACGTTACCACAAGAGGAATGTGATGCAGAAGAATTTCACGACGCATTTTAATTTTTACGTTAATTTCTGTAATAGTTATTTTAGGTACTTTTTTTATTTTAATCCTTTTTATTTAGACTTGCTTTATTAAATAATATAAACAAGCAAAAGTAGTACACACTATAACACTTTATAATTTACTGATCGACTTTGTAATAAATTATGGAGTCACTTGAAAATGCTTGCTGGACAAAAGTGTACTATTTCATCGTACGATTTCCGCTGTTCATTGAGAATATTAGAGGTTAAAACTTACCACATGTGTTAAAGATGCTAGCTGTATACTGTGTATATGAAGAACTTCTTCTTCTTACAGGGTTGGCAGCGCGATTGTGACGCCCCTGGTATTACATACATCCACAGGCCTCGATAACCACTTTCCATCCGGTGGGCCGTGTGCTTGCCTGCCACCTAAGTTTTATAAAAAAAATGCCAAAAGTCAGACTTCATAAGGTTGGTAATTCGTTTGTGGGTAACAGTATTAAAATGTTTAATAAAATTCCTCAGGATCTGGTTGACATGCCGCTAAATTAGTTTAAAATAGAAGTAAAAAATTGTTTAATGAAAAAAGGATACTACAAAGTAAACGAATACCTCAATGATAAAAATGCATGGTCATCCTAATCTTTTTGCTTGCTCGCACAATATAAATTAAAAAAAAAACTAATTGTTTTAAAAAAAGAAACGATAATATTGTTCACTAAGTTTCTGGCTGGTATCTTCTCAGTAGAATCAACTTACCGAACCAGCGAAAGAATCATTTTCAAATGATTTGTTTACTTTATTTAATATTATATTAATAATTTATTGACATGACTGTAAAATTTTGACGTTCAATGTGCTCTTTGTGTGCCTAAACTGAATAAACGAAATTGATTCTTTGATTCTTAGAGCCCAAAAATCGTATGTAGTCCATTGAAAAGTTGCATTTGACAGAGGAGGCAATTTTCTTTTATTGGATATCAATGGTGGGTCAGTTTTAAGTTAAATACAAGTTTGTAGGGTTGCAACGCCTGTGCAACGGCCACCATCTTGGGAATATGCGTTTACAGATACAGTACAGTGCTTATTAAGATCCATTTGAAATTTAATAAGGATTCTAAAAAGTTATAAATTTTGCCTCAATTCGATTCGATTGTTTAGTACCTATAAATAATCGAATTTGACCTATTTTTTTAAATTAAAAATAATAAAAAGTCATAGTTTCAGTTTCGTTAAGCAATATCTTTCTTTACTGTGTATATTTAGTGACAAAAAATTATGACATAAAGAAGTTTTCTTTTTCTTTTTTTTAAAAAAAGAAGAATATTAGCAATCGAAATTATCGAAATTACTATTATTCTCTCTAACCGCTCCAACTAAGCTAAATTGCTTGTACTAGGAGTATTTATGATGATCTGTTGTATGGCTACTAAGTCGATAGACTGGAGACTGGACTGCTGAGACGAGGTCTCGGGTTCGATCCCAGGTTTACCATGGCACACACCAATGACTTTTCGATGCTTTTCTAAGTTATGTGTGTATTTATCGCAGGTTTATAAGTGCCCGGTTAATGGCAATAGGCTGGCAATAAACTGGCGAAATGTAGGTGCTAGCACCTCTGCCTACCCCTTCGGGGATATAGGCGTGAGTTTATGTATGTAATTATCTGTTTGCATGCCAGCATTATGGCGAAATGTACTTGGACTAGATATAGTTACTTACTATATTTTATGGTAACATCTCTCATTGTACCACATTACACGCAAATGAATAAATGAATTTGAATTTGAGGTATGCGCACATACAAAAATAAAATAGGTAAACGTTCTAAGCTCTCTGACCTAGCTATCACGACTTCAATCGAAGTCTGACCTTAAGACCAGGTATAATATTATATAATTACCCGGAACGATTTTTGTAATTGCATCAGTTACATGACCATGCATGAGACACACGGAATTGTTTAAAAATAGACACATGACATGTGTTGAGCTAAATGCACACTAGCCACTAACCAAGAATGTCATTTTTGAAGTGAAAACTTCTTTAGCGGCGTTGGATGGGTTAAAATTGTTAAACTCGCGCGTCAAGATCACCTTTGAACCGTAACCGACGACTGGCGTCATACAACATTAGCTATAGACTGTTTATTTTGCAAGATACGATTCTTAGCTTAGCGGTGAACGCTTCGACTATAAGTACTTATGGTTTCAGATAGTACCGGGTTCAAACCTGGACTTCTGACACTTTTTGTGATTATTTTTTCTTTTTGTAGTTTATTACTTTTTGTGATTATTTTTTTTTTGTTGTGTAATTTATTACTTTTTGTGATTATTTTTTCTTTTTGTAATTTATTAATTTCTTCTGACATAAACTTAGCAGAAAATTAGTGATAGGTTCTATGATTGGCGCTATATTATAGGTATGATATGATATGTTCTTTTTATCTTTTTCTATGTTTATAACGAATAAAGAAAGAAAGAAAAAGTTTTCACTTCTGCCGGCACTCCCGGAGTGCAACCCGTCTTTTTTAAACTAGCTGTTAGTCCCACAATCATCATCCTCATATAGACGTGTCTTCCTGATTGCTCCCGAGGCCAAGTTGAACTCTGAGCTCAGGGCTCGCATTCCAGCTCTTCCTCATCCACTTCTCACGATCTTGGGCGTCCATGGCAGTGAAGCCATTGGCACGCATGTCGCCCTCCACGACGTCAAGCCAGGACTTCTTGGGTCTATCTCTTCTACCTGGACCCCGTGGGGGCGCCATCGCCAAGCATTTGTTTCCCACGTAGCCTGGTGGTTTTCGCAAGGCGTGACCGCACCAGCGAAGGCGGCTATCTTGCGTGTTATATGCAATATCACGGACATGAAGGCTGCCACGGATGGGAGAGTTCCTCAAATGATCTTTATGCGTGTTTACCGCACATCCATCGCAGCAATTTCATTTCCATGAAACGCAGCTCCTGCTTGTATCGTTCCAGCAGTGGCCACACCTCATAGCCGTGTAAAAGGTCAGGCCTAATGATCGTTTTATAGACCTGCCCCTTCAACTGACTGGCATTTTGGATCGCATCAGTCATTTCCCGCCACTTGGCCCACGGCGTGGCAATGCGTGCCTTGATGTCGCAGTCGATGTCATCAGTCACGTGAAGTACAGATCCCAGGTACATAATCTGGTCTGTGCGTTCGTAAAAATCATCGCCTATGCGGACGGAAGTGGGATCTGTTGAGTTTAACGCCAAGTATTCTGCCTGTTCGTCCCACAATACAGTGTCCTAATAAGCGGAGTATCTAAAGTGATTGACAAGCACACATTCCATAAGATAAAAAGTAGTTACCCTGGCCTATGTGGTAATATTACGACTTATGACCCAATAGAAACCTGCAGAATACCTTCTTCTTTACTGCTTGGAAAAGCCACACCACAGCTTGAGGGTGCGTGGCATGAAGTTTTCTTTTTCGTACCGCACAAAGAGCTCGGTTTTTTTTATGCAATGTGTGAGAACTACCTGCCTACGGCGAGCAGTGCAGTGCAATGATAAATTGTACCTGTGGACATCATGTCAAACAACTCCTTGGAACACAAACCATTGTTTGGGCGGTAAAACACACACAGTGAGGTAAAGTCCCTCCTGAGATTGAGAAGTTCCATATCTCCTGCGAGTATGGGATTATCGACGATCCTCAGCGCCCGTCTTTGCACCGAGTCGAAGGGGTCATGCTAGTATGCAGGCGACCCGGTAAAAAAGTAACAGCAGTACTCCACTTGTGTTTTTTCTTATACCCACTGATGGTGTAGTCCAGTTAGAGCACCCTGCCGAATAGCATCTGAGCGAACAGCACCTAGCCTGGTCCATAAACAGCACCTATCAACATTTTTGTACGAAGTTTTCACGCAAATATTCACCAAACATTAGAAATTTTACAAAAAAACGTAATACAAAATCAATTGTGTTCTCAATTAATTTGGGAGATTTTTTGTAAAAGCCAACCCGACAGCGATGTTTTTTTTTGTTTGCATACACCTTTACTTCAACCAGTATGCTAGAACTATTAAGTAATTATTCCGTTAGTTTCAAGTCTAGTCTAAATGTCTAACAATCTAGTTTTTGCTTTCTTAACCTAACAAAAAACATGATTATGAATGTGTCTAGACGACGTCTAAGTTTTTTTGTATGACATTAGCTCCGGTTAGAACTGCATACGGACCTAAATGGTACAAATAAATACAGAAACCCAGATTCACACAAACGCGAATAAGCGCGCTCGTCGCATACGTGTGAGTGAGCGCGTTTATTCGCGTTTATATTTCATTGCGCAAAATACTACCCGTGTGGTGACAGAGAAAGAATACAAGTATCACCACCCCATCTCGTTTCATCGAAGGGTGTCGTTAAAGGCGTCTAACAGAAAAATATGCAGACGATATCACTGCGAGAGAACGAAAACTTGAAATAAAACCCTAGAACAATCCAGCCAATTACTTAATACACTTAGACTTACACTTAATATTAGCACAGATAATCTTAATATATATAAATCTCGTGTCACAATGTTTGTCCTCAATGGACTCCTGAACCACTTAACCGATTATAATAAAATTCGCACACCATGTGCAGTTCGATCCAACTTGAGAGATAGGATAGTTTAAATCTCAAATTATAGTCCGATTCGCGATAACCGACATCCACGCGGGCGGAGCCGCGGGCGACAGCTATATACTATAATTCTTATACAAATGGACAATCAGGCAGGATAACAGCCTCCGTGGCCCGTGGCGTATAGCGGTAGTGAACGCGGCCGCTACGCAGGAGGCGCGGATTCGATCCCCGCTCAGTACAACTATTTGTTTTTTTTTTATGCCACAAGCACACGGCCCACCTGATGGGAAGTGGTTACCGTGGCCTATGGACGTTTGCAACACCAGGGGCATCACAATCGTGCTACCGACCCCGTAGATACCTTCTAATACCCGGTATGTATGTATGTATTGTATGCATGAATATGGGTATTTGCATTGGTCTGGTTGTGCGTGGGAGAGCACGTTAAGCCTTCAGTCCCGGTTGTCATACAAACATCTATGGCAGTCGTTACGAGTAGTTGGACTCCTCAAAAATTAAACAACTGATTTAGCTGCAATGCTTCGATATCGCCTTTGATGAGATTTGGTATAGGGGTAGATTAGACCTTGAGAAAGGACATGGGCTATGTTGAGTCATGATAAGCGACATCTACGCGGGTGGAGCCGAGGGCACAGCTAGTAATTTATAGTGAACTAACTTTTACCAACGGCTCCGCTCGCGTGGATATAACCGCTCGACCGATTTTGTGCAAACTTCACACAAACCATCTACTAAATAGTCCGAACAAAGCCTAAATATTTGGTTTGGATATCTGAGCCCGTTCTTGAGTTATAAAATTACAACGAAAAGTGGCATTGATTTTTATATATTAGGTCCTTACGTATGAAATTAGCGTTTTGTCGTACTGATCAATTTGATCTGAAATATCTCCTCTTTGGTTAAGAATTCCAAATTCAAATTAATAAATTCATTTAGCTGGTTTTTTTTTCTTCGGAATACAGTCATTCATTTGTTATTTTCCTCATTATTTTTTCTTTGGCGTCGCTTATTACCGCGCAATGGAAAACATGACATATCGGTATATTTACGAGTACGAGTTCTACCGTGGCACCAGTGCTGCAGAAACAGCTCGAAGAATTAATGATGTGTACGGCGCTGGTGTCGCTAAAGACAGCACGGTACGTTTTTGGTTTCAACGTTTTCGTTCTGGAAATTTCGACCTTAAGAACCAACCCCATGGACGGCCGGAGATCAAAGTGAAAAACGAAGAATTAAAGGCTATTGTGGAAGCGGATCCATCACAAAGCACTTCAGAGATAGCAGCAGGCTTCGGGGTAAGTGACAAAACTGTATTAATCCACTTGAAGCAAATCGGGAAAGTAAAAAAACTCGAACGATGGGTACCTCATGAATTGAGTGAATCGAACTTGCAAACACGGGTCGCCTGCTGTGTTACTTTGCTCAACCGACACAATAATGAAGGGATTTTAAATCGAATTATTACTTGTTATGAAAAGTGGATATTGTAAGATAATCGAAAGCGCTCATCGCAATGGCTGAACCTTGGAGACCCAGCCAAATCCTGCCCTTAACGAAAATTGACTCAGAAAAAGTTACTTGTAAGTGTTTGGTGGACTAGCACCGGTGTCGTTCACTAAAGTACAGCTTTCTTAAATCTGGCCAAACGATTACGGCAGATATCTATTGTCAGCAACTGCAAACCATGAAGGAAGAACTAGCTGTTAAACAACCGAGATTGGTCAATCGCTCTAGGCCACTGCTGCTTCACGACAACGCAAGACCACACACTGTACAACAAACAACCACTAAGTTAGTTGAGCTACAATTGGAATGTCTGCGACATCCACCGTACTCCCCGGACCTTGCTCCAACAGATTACCATTTCTTCCGGAATTGGACAACTTCTTACAAGGAAAAAAATTCCACTCCGATGCAGCAGTCCAAACCGCCTTCAAAGAGTTTATTTATTCTCGCCCCCATGGTTTTTATAGTAAAGGGATCATTGAACTACCCATAAGATGGCAAAAGTGCATAGAATAACAACGGTGCATACTTTGATTAATTAAATATATTTTACAAATAAAAAATCGACTTTTTATTCCTCACGTACAAAACGCCAATTTCATACGTAAGGATCTAATATATAGATAAGCTACTTCAAAGCTTGTATTTCATCAACGACTACTAAAAGACATTATCATATATTAAAAGACACTATCTTGAGACAATTAAGAATTATACATATATAATATTACGCCTGTAAATCCTCGAAGGGGCAGGCAGAAATGTATTAAGACCCACATTTCACAAACTATGATTTTCGATCCCACATAATACGGGGCGAGTTTATTGCCGTTCAGCGCACAATCAGTCATGGGTGTATGTTTACTGTCGGCTGGAGAACAACCCTTTCCCTCAGTTGCCTTATACCACACCCACAGGAAGAGATAGGGCCCTATTGCACTCCACCGGGAACCAATGCACCAATTAAGAATGTAAATAGTTAATCACTACATAGTATAAAACAAAGTCGCTTTCTCTGTCCCTATATCCCTTTGTATGCTTGAATCTTTAAAACTACGCAACGGATTTTGATGAGTTTTTTTAATAGATAGAGTGATTAAAGAGGAAGGTTTATATGTATAATACATGTTTAATATAGTAGAGGGTGCAGTGGGAACAGGATCTGAAGCAACGCGGGCGGAAAAATATTGGCGGTACGAAGTTCGCCAGTTCAGCTAGTTATTATATCTTCATGATGAGGCGATCAAATTGAGTCTAGATCAATATCCAACTCTTGCTTCCACCTAGACTTTCATTAATAAAATTACACTAGCTCATGACTCATTTAACCGTCACCTGGCAACAGTACTCAGGTATACCTCGAGACACATCCTACAAAAAAATATTTTAAAACTTGATATTAATATATTAGCCTTAAATCGCAACAATCCACTTGACAAGTTTTAAAATATATTTTTTTATACCACTGAGGTGGGACAAGCACACGGCACACCTGATGTAAAGTGGTTACCGTAGACTATGGACGTGTGCAATACCAGAGGAATCACACTCCTGCTGCCGACCCTGTAAAAACGAAGAGTTTCTGTGCCGTCAGCGTAGAAGACAAAGCAGGAATAGCCTTTTAGTCTTTCCACTGACAGCACAAAAACTCTCCAGTGAGCTCTGGCTATCCTACTCACCGCCGGGAACACAACACGAGGTTATTATGACCGCGGTATTCTGTAGGGCGGAGGTACTTCCACAGTCGTACTGCCGAAAATACCTTCGTGTCCTAACTCCTACAATCTAAGTATGCTTGGTAAATGTGAGCTCGTCGCTGCCATTATACCTCGTTCTATCCTCAAAAGACACCCCAGAAACGTGTACTATGCTTATAGAGCATATTTTAGCTCCAAAATTCTGTCCCGAGCAACAGCAATGGTCAATTTCCTATCAGTGATGGATCACTCGTGCTGATGATACACGTGCAAACCATTAAAAGGAAACCCTAAGTACAGGAAACAGATCATTTTAGTGCTGTACCGGTCACTAAAGTCTATATTTAGTCTATGACATGCTATAGTATATAATCCTATCCGTTTTAATTTTTCATTTTTTTTATTGCCACTTAGGTGGTAGGTAAGCTCACGGCCCACCTGATGGAAAGTGGTAATACCCGGGGAGTCACACTCGTGCTGCCGACCCTGCAAATACAGAGAGTTTCTATGCCGTCAGCGTAAAAGACAAAGCAAGAATTTTATTAATAATATTCTTCTTTTTAGAATGACATTTATAACGACTAGCTAACCCGCTCCGGCTTCGCCCGTAGTATATTTCAAAACCCCATAATAATCTAACAATACTTGGCAGTATTTTACCGTCTGTACAATGGTGAATGTTCTGATGAGCTCTACCAATTAGTCCTACCCTCTCCCCTCCTACACAGGACAACACGAGCAGGGCTTAGATGTCACCAGTATACGGTGCAGAATATTCCTTCAAAAAGAAGCGACGGTAACTCTTTTCTTTGTCACACCGTAAAGAAAAATAGGAAACGTTTGTTTCGAAATCGGTCTAGGCGGGGTTTGAACCCGTGATCTTTGCCTTACAGGGGCAATGCTTTAACTACTAAGCTACCAGACCTCCTCCGAACCAATTCAAATTTCTCCTCCTAAATCTGTCTTTGAGGCTACACAAAAAAAAAGAAAAAAAAAAGAAACTATGACATTTTTACTGTTTTTAACTCTAATAGGAGAAGGGAAAATATCAGTTTCCCTAATGGCTAACTGTGCTCCCAAGAAACGTAATACGATTTGATGATCCTCCGACATAAAGGAAGCGTCGGTAGCTTTGTGGTTAAGGAGTCGGCCTTACAATCGAGAGTTCCCGGGTTCGAATCCTGGCCATTACATTATCGACGTGAACCCTCTCTGAACGAGAACTGATCACTGTGAAAGAAAAGCTCCAGAGTTTACAACGCCTAGCGAGTACAGCGGCCACTGGATGCATGAGAACCACTCCATCAGTCGCACTAGAGCACCTTCTAAACCTGAGACCGCTGCATCTAATCATACAGGAGGAGGCCAAGGCAGCAGCTTTAAGGCTGAAAAACAATGGGCTTTGGAAAGGGGATACTGGAACAAAGCATTCAAAGATTCTACAGGGAATCCTAAAGAAGATACCACTTCTCGAGGCTCCCATAGACAGAATACCATGTCACCACGTCTTCGAAAGGAAGTATCATATTCAACTTTCTGAAGAAAAAAGAGATAGCTCTGGCGTCAAAGAAGTTAGGATATACACAGACGGCTCCAAAACCACATATGGTACCGGAGCAGGCGTCTTCTCGAATGACTTAAATATCAAAATAACAACCACCTTGGACAAGCTAAGCACAATATTTCAAGCCGAATGTATTGGCATAACGAGAGCGGCGGAGACGATTGCCGCCAGAGATGTCAGAGATTTAGATATAAAGATTATCTCAGACAGTGCATCCGTACTACAAGCTCTTCAAAGCAACACCATAACCTCTGTCCTCATATTGGAATGTCATAACACACTCCAATCCATTGCAAACACAAACAGGGTCACGCTGCAATGGATCAAGGGACACAGCAACTCCCTCGGCAACGACGCAGCCGATGAATTGGCCAAGAGAGGATCAGGGTCGATAGTATATGGACCGGAACCAATACTACCCATACCTCAAGCACAGGTCAAAACTTGGCTACGAAAGAGTACGGAAGAAATCCATCAAACAGAATGGACAAACACTGAAGGATGCAGGCAAACAAAGAATGCAGTTCCGGTAGCATCAAAAACGTTTAGCCGAAACCTCATTAGGCTAAAAAGGGACCAAATCCGCAAGGTCACAGGCATCTTGACCGGTCACTGTCCCCTAAACAAGCATCTGTTTACAATAGGTGTGACGGACAGCCCCCTATGCAGAGGATGCATGGGGGCAGAAGAAGCGCCACGGCATGTGCTTACAGAGTGCATGAGCGTGGCCGCACAATGGGCGAAATTCCTCCAGTCATCAGCGTCACTCCGGGAAGCATGTGGAAACCTGAAAAGGCTGCTGGCTTTTTGGGAGGATCTGGGTTGGTTGGAATGAGAGGTAAGATGGTACGCACAATGGCCCAATCAAGAGGCTAAGTGCGGAACAGCCCAGGTAAACTAAACTAAACTAAACTAAACCCTCTCCTAGCACAAGCAATTTAGAATACCTAGCTGTAAGGGTTAGCGGGAATATTAGTCATTTCGGTATGAATTATATTTTAAAACACTTTGCATGCTAAATATTGTAATCGATTAAAATTGGAAAACTTTGAATAGGTCTAGGCGGGGTTTGAACCCGCGATCTGGCCTTACTGGGGCAATGCCCACCCACTCCTAGCACAAGCAATTTAGCTTAGTTGGAGGGGTTAGAGGGAATATTAGTAATTTCGATAATTTCGGTTGCTAATATTCTTTTATAAAAAAAATACAAAAAAAAAAAAAACTAAGGTACCAGACCTCGCCCGAACCAATCTAAATTTGTCCTTTATATCTGTCTTTGAGGCGACAGTGAAGCATCTACCGATATTCTTATGGACTATCGACACCAATGAATGCTTTTTCAATCATTTTTAAACATTGATTTTTGACTACTCCGCCCAACAATTTGAATCAAATTTTAAAGCATTTTGTATTCTAAATATTGAAATCGTTAAAAATAGGAAATGTTTGAAATGGTTTAGGCGAGGTTCGAACCCGCGATTTTTGCGTTACAACAAGTTTTTATTAAATAAAGCACTGATCCTCAGAGGTGGCTGGGTGATTCCGATTTTTTTATATTTAGGTAGTCAAATTGATCACAACCCTACCTGATGGTAACCTGAGGTGCAGTCCAAAGAAAAAGACATGCAGCGGCTGTACCCAATTTACTGGCAGACTATTTCAATGCCTTCTCTCGCGGAGAAAGCCTTGACTATAAATAGTACAAGTACTCATTCAGTACTTTACTTGCATGGCACTTAGCTTACACGTGGTTTTAATACACGTGTAAACTTAACAGATAATATAAACACACATACTTATATAATACTAGCTTTTGCCCGTGGCTCAGCTCGCCTGAATGTCGGTTATCGCGACCAAACATAGCCTATGTCCTTTCTCAAGGAATCTAACCCTATACCAAATTTCATCAGAATTGATTCAGTGGTTAAGGCGAGCAAGACGGATAAACGGACACACACACTTTCACATTTATAGTATTAGTATGGATGACAAATATGAACTTAATCACTGTTTTTTTTTCTTGATAGAAAGTGGTCACCGTGGCCTATGAACGTGTGCAAGACTAGAGGCGTTACACTCGTGCTACCGACCTGCAGGCCATCGCTCTTAAATTTCAAATAAAAATCGTAACACAGATCACAGGCTCTAGAATCGGACTAATGACGGAAAAAGGTGAATAAAAGGTGACTAATGGAAAAATATACAGATGACATCACTGCCAGAAAAAGAAAACTCGAAATGAAACCGTGTACCAACCCCTCTGGCCAGCGTGGAAGTTGTCAAAGCCTCCTAACATTGGGAGAGGCCTATATCAAGTATTGGACATAATAAAGTGTAATGAAATAAACTAATAACTTCCTCTACTGTCGCTAAAACTTTTACAGGAGATCCTAGGTTTAGGGACTGTAGTTATCGATAGATACAATCGAACCACTATACTTTCCGTGACGCGTCTACTATCTTGTTGCCATAATACTACGACCTTACTACTCGCAACGAATGCCTCAAATGTTAATTTGGCAACCAGTGCTGATGGCTTATCATGCTTTTCGGGATACGCAGGGGTCGCAAAGTGTTCAAAATGGTCACCTTAGTTTGACCTGCTTAGTATTAAATTACAAAGTGATAAACTATTCAGTTACTATTGTAACATTCTTAACTAATATATAGGACATGATAGGTGAGCACTATACTTACTTTTTAACTAGAACATCAAATTTTTAACTTATTACAATTAGGTACTCAAAACCTATGACGTTTATTTTAAAAACAATTACAAGATAAATCATGTCATCTTATCACCATATACATAATTTGATGTCAGTACTAATAGAATAACCCGCTTCTGACCATAACCGGTGCAAAGGTGCCCATCATCACACTTGCCGCGTTTCCATGCTGGATTGCGATGGCCAGGGTCTGCACCTGGAATGAACTGGAGCAAGAGCCACCTGTAGCCTCTATGAGCCTCTGTCCAATTACCCACAGCTCTCCAGGGTCTTCACTGCAATTGGAACGAAATAGTACAGCAGCTCCAAACTCCGCGTTCTTGAGTCTCGGCCTTGATAGTTTTTTTTGTGTGTTGCGATAATTTTAAACAATGCATCTAAATTAAATCTGTCAATAAGTTTTGAATAATAATATAAACCATTAACAGTAATTATTGATTGTAAATCCTTTCGCAGTTATTATCTGATTACATAATATTCTAGAAAATAACTGAACGAAATGAGCCGACTTTGCTCGTATTAGTTGTACCTACATTTTAACCTTGGAGCAAGCCACCTTTTACTTCAGCGAATGAAATATGTTACTCAGGTGAACGAACCCAGGTACTATAATTTATAATATTATATTACTTGTGCGATTGTCTGACCGATTCCCACCCGACATTCAACTGCAGTATCATCGAAAATCGATACACCGAGTAAGTGCGCAATGCTTCTTGCCATTGTCAATTTGTTGATTATAACATTCTTTGTACCTGATAAGTCGCGAGTGCAGCACTACCTCGCCACTTCGCATTTTGCACTCGGCCACAAAACACGCATCGATAGTCGATAACACGGTTGTTTCGCAACACTATTTTGAAGAACACGTGCGATTTTTGAATCTGTGCGCGTAACTTTTTTTTCTTGTGTCTGTTCTATATTTTGAAATTAGAACAGGTGGTGTTCTATAAAAATTAAATTTGAAAAAATGTTATATGGTTGTTTAAGAAAACAATATTTTTTGTATTTTGCTATAAAGTAGTTGTGCAATTTTTGTATTATTATAAATACTTATAATAATAATAATACTTAGTTAAATAATAATTGTTGTGTGTAACTTCGCTCTAGTGTTTCATCAGCCACGTGGAAGACGCGGTAAGTTCTTTTTTTAATTATATTAGTCATAGACATACACTATTACAATTCACTATTAGTAAACCATGAAATCAACTTTATTGGAAAAATAAATCGGTTTTGCTGTATTTTATTTATTAAAATGCTTACGTGGCTATTTTAATGAGGCTACGTCAATCATTTTTTTTTTCTTTTTATACTCAGATTACTACAATCCAGGGTACTCAAATTAAGGATTATCATTTAAATATACACAACTGGAATAGTGGCCATTACTATTTTATACTTCACCTGACCTTACTATCGTTGGGATAATCAACTTGATGAAACAAATTAAAATAAAATGCAACTCTCCGATTTGACGCCCCAGTTCCAACTATTCAGATAATCTGTGGTTCCGGGCAGATGTTTTGTCTTCATTTCTACTAACACTGCGAAGAACTATACACGCAACGGTATGAAAGGATCCGACCAAATACCTTCATCGAATCACGGCCTGCAAAATTTTAATAGCGTTAAATAGCGTTCGATGAGGCTGTTTTTGGGACCCGACAAGATCTTCGTGGCCACAGAAATATTTAGGATAGAACGGCCATACGCAGTGTTCACCTGCACATCACGCGTGGCGTCTTTTTCACTGTTAATAAATAAGTTATGCCTGATAGATAAGAAATGCCTGTTTCTCAAATTTACTTCTCCATTCTTCTTCTTTCATTCTAATAGCGCAATTAGCGGTATTTTTACGATTTAATTACAAGGTAGTCTTAACAGTATCGAGTAAAGAAATTTTTAAAAAGTAAACATGCGTTTCCTGCTCACTAGGCCGTTTTACCTTAACATATTCCTGTGGTTCGATGAGGCTGTTTTTGGAACACCACAAGATATTTTGGGCCTCAATATCACCTGAAAGCCGGATCTATATCCGCATCATCACATCAGATTTTTGCAATGAAAACATGTTTAGGTATCTTGAGCACTTTATGGCTCAACAAAAGTTACGGAATTCGCGTCTACGTCACTTGGGCTGTTACGGAAAGCATCATGCGGACATAAAAGGATAGTCACATGTTTCCGGAGAGATTTTGTGCTGTCATTGGGTAGACCAAAGACTCATCCTGCTTTGTCTTCTACACCGAGGAAACAGAAACTCTCTGCTCTTACAGGCTCGGTAGCACGAGTGTGAATCCCCTGTTTTTGAAGTGAAAACTTCTTTAGCGGCGTTGGATGGGTGTAAAATGTTAAGGAAGCGTCAGGATTAGTTGACCTTTGAACCGTAACCGACGACTGACGTCATACAAGATTAGGTACAGACTATCTATTTTGCAAGTTACAATAGATAGCGTCGTAGCTTAAACGGTAAGCACTTCGACTGTAAGTCCTTATAGTTTCAGATAGTATCGGGTTCAAACCACCTGGCTTTCAGGGATTTTTTGTGATTGTTTTTTCTTATTATAATTTATTACTTTTGGTGATTATTTTTTCTTTTTGTAATTTATTAATTTCTTCTGACAAATAATTCGCAGAAAATTAGTGATGGGTTCTATGATTGGCGCTATACTATAGGTATGGTATGGTATGGTATGTTCTTTTTATCTTTTTCTATGTATATAACGAAGAAAGAAAGAAAGAAAAAGTTTTCACTTCTGCCGGCACTCCCAGATTGCAACCCGTCTTTTTTTTTAACATAAGGGAAAATCCTTCATGGATGCTATGCCGGACTCCTACCGACTAAAAACCCTCACGTACCGCCTAATAGCCTGCGGTTTGTAGCCACGGGTAAGTCCTCGGAAGGATGTCCCAGGACACCAACAGACCTGCGGCTGCGGCCTCGCATAAGGGATGGTTCGGGTGTTATCCCGCGTCTATTTTCGGGTCATCCCGCTTCTTAGAGGAGGCGTGCGTGGATCTCTCAGTCTCGCTGCCGTCATGGGCCTGCTTCTGTAAACTCGGTGAGCAGCCCGCTCACCGTCCTCAGGACCCCGGTCATGGAGGCCGATGGTCTTCGGCGGGATGTTGAAGGGTAGTCAGAGTTTTTCGGAGAGATTTTGTGCTGTCATTGGGAAGACTCATCTTGCTTTGTCTTCTACGCCGAGGACACAGAAACTCTCTGCTCTTACAGGCTCGGTAGCACGAGTGTGAATCCCCTGGGCCTCGATTCTACTAAAGTAAAACCATTGCCATACCACAGACACTGTAAGAATTACCCATTTCATTTTAAACTTTAAGTTCATGGATTTAAAGTCTAATATTAAATGGCTTTTTGTAGAGTGAATAAAAAAGTGAAATGTGACACTCTTCATTGAATTTTGGACTTTAAGCTTTTAGCAATACAGTCTAAAATTTAATGCCATTTATTGCTGTGTCTGTATGACAGTAGATTTTGCTTTAGCAGAATCGAGGGCCTGATGTTGCACACGTGCAAAGGCCACGGTAACCACTTACTTGTTCACCGTGTACTTACCTTCCTCCTAAGTGACATGGAAATAAGATCCCGGGATTTTAAAAATGGAAGAAGTTCCACTTCTTAACCGTGCGACAAAGAAACGACCTTGGACTTCTTCTTCTTATACGTGTCAATGATTCACTTTTACACTACATAGTATTATTCGAGAGTAGAATCCAGCCATTGCGACCGCGCTGTCAGTAGCTTTATTTAGATCGTCCCTGGTGCAGGAGGTAGGACATAGGTGACATGAAACCAAGTGCACCATTGACTGCACGGGGCTCCGCAGTCTCATGAGTTTAAAGTCGTGTCTCGCATGCACCTGCATTGATTTTGTCTCGACCGGTCGACTAGTGTACGTAAACAATTCAAAGACCTCCATACTGGCCATGGAAGGTTCAGTCTGGAAAATAATTTTTCCTTCTTACTCTAAAAGGCAGGAAGCCCGACTTTTAGAGTAAGAAGAGTCGGAGGAAATGAAGTTTCGAACCGTTCGGTTCGAAACAGTATTGTTTCTACCAAATGTGTGACACCGCAGACCAGCAGGCATGTTTAGTTTAGTTTACCTGGGCTGTTCCGCACTTAGCCTCTTGATTGGGCCATTGTGCGTACCATCTTACCTCTCATTCGAACCAACCCAGATCCTCCCAAAAAGCCAGCAGCCTTTTCAGGTTTCCACATGCTTCCCGGAGTGACGCTGGTGACTGGAGGAATTTCGCCCGTTGTGCGGCCACGCTTATGCACTCTGTAAGCACATGCCGTGGCGTTTCTTCTGCCCCCATGCATCCTCTGCATAGGGGGCTGTCTGTCACATCTATTGTAAGCAGATGCTTGTTTAGGGGACAGTGACCGGTTAAGATGCCTGTGACCTTGCGGATTTGGTCCCTTTTTAGCCTAATGAGGTTTCGGCTAAACGTTTTTGATACTACCGGCAGGCATATGCTGTAAGAACGTTTCGGATGATTGAACGAAATCGACATCTGAATACACGGTGAGATTTCAATTTTGCTTGCTCTAAATTTGATCACGTCTCGTTGTCGAGTACATGTCGCCAGCGATATATTCTAATGTGCTTGACAACGTGACATCACCAAATTTACAGCATTCGAAATTGAAATCTCACCGCGGATTCAGCTGTTGAATTGTTTCAATTGTTGAACGAACGAACGAACGAACTAACACCATGTGCCTTCAGGCCCCTTATTCTAAGTGACAAACCTTTTCGTACCTGCGTATGTACGTAAAAAATCGTTGGTCAGACTTACACCACTTCTATGTCAACCAATTGTAATCCATCTTCTCATGTTACGATTGTGTTTGAAATTCAATGTCACTCAGAATAATGCCCCAGGACGTGTATGAAGAAAGGAAGACGGAGAGATTAATTTTGTAAACGGATTTGGATTAAATTTGACACAGAGATATATTATAGTATTGAACATCAAATAGTTTATTTTGGATCCCGTGATGGGAATGGAGTAGGAATCAAGTTCTATAATTTATAGATTTAAGAGAATGGCCATTAGTTATCTCAAGCCAATTTGTTGCGAAGCCGGTGTAGTATTAAAAGTAAAGAAAAAAATTTTTGAAGGTTCAGTAATCATTCCTAAACGATTAAGTTCATGATACTAGAGTGCACTGTGTGGTGGTAATAAATGCGAATGCTACGTAGAAGACGCAGATTCGATTCCCGTTTAGTGCACATTCGGTCCTGCCCCTCTATATAGACAAGTGGCAACTCGTTGGCTGGCATTAGATAGAATAGAATGACGAATTTAACGGATATGACAGTCGTTAACGCAAGTCATAAACGTCAAAATGGCATCTATTGCAGCCTTCAAAATTCCGACTAGTCGAAGAGCGTTTTCACACTCATCCGATATCCGACATCCGATATCGGAGGAAGTCAAATGTATGAGATATGTATCTCTCTTTCACATTGTCAGGCCCAATATCGGTTATCGGAGCCAACACCACTGTTTTGGCCCGATATCGGAACACAAATAGACTTAAAAAGCGAGTGCAAGCAATTTTCGACCTAAGGACATATTCTGAGTTACATGTCTTTTCGCTTTAATTGATGACACTGACCACGAATGTAAGAAAAAAAAACTCGATACCATGTCATGTCAATAAGGTCGAAAATTGCTTCCTTTTTTTTACTCCTTGGATCTCTAACTAGTCTGTGCTGTGTCGAGCAAATGGCCGTATCGGGCCGATTTTATCGGATAAATGTGAAAACAGCATAAGGTGTCGGCTATCGGATGTCGGCTATCGGCGTCCGACACCGATATCGGCTATCGGATGAGTGTGAAAACGCTCTAACTACAGAACTTGGATATCGCCAATTGGTTATGAAGGTCACATGGCAGTCACTTCATGGAAAACATCGAAGTTCAACCGCATTACAGATATACTGGAACGCCGACCCTAACTGAGTTGGAAAAAGCTCAGGCTCATATTTTAGAACTAGCTGTTGCCCGCGGCTCCGCCCGCGTGGATGTCGGTTATCACTTATTGTTGAGTCAACATAGTTTATTTTTTATGCATGCCCGATCGGTTTATAATTGACAAATTTTCATACAAACTTTCATCCCCAATTTTAACCCCTTGGGGGTAGAATTAATTAAAATCCTTCCTTAGCGGATGCCTACGTCATAACATCTACCTGCATGCCAAATTTCAGCCCGATCCGTCCAGTGGTTTGCGCTGTGCGTTAATAGATCACTATGTCAGTCAGTCAGTCACCTTTGAGTTATATATATTTAGATGTCAATCAGGTACATTTCGATTTATCTGAGGAAAAATTGTATAGACAATCTGCCAGACAACCTGTCAAATTTGTCAGTATAGTAATCACGGACGTGGACGCAGTCACGAATTTATTTACTATGATAAACTTGTCTACGAGTATCACGGACGAGCCTCTGGTCACGGGGCATGGGCCGCGAAGTCTCGCACGCGTCTGAAAAACCTCGCACCATGGAAACCTTGCGATATAGGTAGCCGTATACGTGTACCGAGGCCCAATTATGATCTGCGTCTAAGACTAAACTACCCTCCTACTAGACGACTACTCCAGAGTAGCCGACCCCAGCTGATTAAGAAAGAAAGTAAGACAGAAAATATTTCTACAAACAGAAACCTACGAAATACAGAATCGGAAGAAGAAAAAATACCCACAGTAAAAAATAGAATGTCCTGCTGCTGGTTCGGGATAGCAATAATCCTTGCAAGCAAGTTGAATTTAGTGGAGGACTATTCAGTAAATAGGTACCTTCTGTATTTTCTTCCAGGCAGAAACTTTTTATTCGATCACACAGCCAATCGAGCGTATTTTTGCTGCGTTCGGTTTTATTCGTTAAATATCTGCAAACAGAAGTTTTCTATGAAATCTAACGCACTGAACGAAATAACGCAACTGAGAACTCAATTTTACTTGTTGGGAATCTTTATCATTGGCTTAGAGTCCGAAGTAATTCTTAAGTTTACCTTTACCCTGATTTATGTAAAATAGCTGTTAACTTTCCATCCATCGTCATATCGCGTCAAATCCCGTTATCTCTCCAGATAATCATGTCAAATCCCGTTTTCGAAATTGACTTTATGCAATATTTTTGAAGTGAAAACTTCTTTAGCGGCGTTGGATGGGTAAAAAGTGTTAAACTCGCGTCAGGATTGATTGACCTTTGAACCGTAACCGACGACTGACGTCATACAACATTAGGTACAGACTGTCTATTTTGCAAGATACGATAATTAGCGTCGTAGCTTAACGGAAAGCGCTTCGACTGTAAGTCCTTATGGTTTCAGATAGTACCGGGTTCAAACCTGGCCTTCTGAAACTTTTTGTGATTATTTTTTCTTTTTGTAATTTATTACTTTTTGTGATTATTTTTTCTTTTTGTAATTTATTAATTTCTTCTGACATAAAACTAGCTGAAAATTAGTGATAGGTTCTATGATTGGCGCTATATTATAGCCTATAGGTATGGTATGGTATGTTCTTTTTATCTTTTTCTATGTATATAACGAAGAAAGAAAGAAAGAAAAAGTTTTCACTTCTGCCTGCACTCCTAGAGTGCAACCCGTCTTTTTTTATACCACTCTTGTGGCAGACAGACATGTGCAACACCAGGGGAGTCACACTCGTGCTGCCGACCCTGTAAAAACAGAGAGTTTCTATGCCGTGAGTATATAAGGCAAAGCGGGAATAGCCTTTGGTCTTCCCACTGACAGCAAAAAAACCTCTCCAGTGAGTAATTTAATAATGTGTAGCACCATTAAGAGTTGAAATTATTTTTTCAGTAGTGAACTTTTCTCTGCACCTATCTTCGATTAATTCATACAAACATCTTGCAACATATACAAATTCTATATAACTAGTGCGAATTTCCGTATATACGCAGCAGTAGGTCGTTAGGTATTGTGATATTAATATTTTCACTCTGCGTAGTGAAGGCATGCGGAAGAATGAATTGATCTTGATGTATGTTATGTTTGTTAGATGAATGTTTATGAGATTCATTGTAACTCCGCAATGCGTAGTTGTAATTTCATTTTTTACACGTCACGGATATTACGGATATCCTCAGATATCACCTCATCAGGCCTTTTTTACATTATTTTATTTATCATTTTATTTCAAGCATATAGGTACTTACATATTGTTAGTAAGTACATAAAGAAAGAAAGAAATAAATTGTATCATCACTACATAGTATAAAACAAAGTCGCTTTCTCTGTCCCTATATTCCTTTGTATGCTAGAATCTTACGGTTTTTTTGTAGTGAAAACGTCTTTAGCGGCGTTGGATGGGTAAAAAGTATTAAACTCGCGTCAGGATTACTTGACCTTTGAACCGTAACCGACGACTGACGTCATACAACATTACAACAGCTACAGATTGTTTATTTTGTTAGATGCGTTAAGCTTCGTAGCCAGCGCTTCGACTGTAAGTCCTAATGGTTTCAGATAGTACCGGGTTCGAACCGGGGTTTCTGACACGTTTTTTGATTATTTTATCTTTTTGTAATTTATTACTTTTTGTGATTATTTTTTCTTTTTGTAATTCATTAATTTCTTCTGACTGAAAATTAGTGATAGGTTCTATGATTGGCGCTATATTATAGGTATGGTATGGTATGGTGTGTTCTTTTTATCTATTTCTCTGTATATAATGCAGAAAGAAAGAAAGAAAAAGATTTCACTTCTGCCGGCACTCTCAGAGTGCAACTCATTTTTTTTAATAGAGTGATTCAAGAGGAAGGTTTATATGTATAATACATGTTTAATATAGTACGAGGTGCAGCGGAAATGGGATCTGACGCCACGCGGACGTAAAAATATTGGCGGTACGAAGTTCGCTGGGTCAGCCAGTAATGTATATTTCACTCTTAATGGTTTATGTAATTGGTGTACAAATAAAGTGTTATTCTATTCTAATATTTCCTCTTCAATATTAGTAATGTAAGGTGTAGATTGCAACAATGGTTTACGTACGTACAATCCACCCGGCCAGCAATCATCTTCAGGATGGAGTTGGACCTCACTTTGACCCTGCGCACGAGTGAGGCGGTGCGCTTCCGCATCATCGTGTAGAAACAATCTACTCGTACCTGCGTGAACATGCCTGACGGGCTGTTGCGCCAGGGCTGTCCCATCAACCTCCTAAATGCGTTATTGTATTGAACCCGGTGGGCCCCGCATGCATTCCGATTGTAATCAGCCCACAGAAATTTACACGGCAGGTCAGCTGTTGTCGAGAAAGACGTAACCTCTGGCATATCCCTCGCACCTTGGCTGACCCAGGGCCATCGAAGGCCCTTTTTGACGAGGAACAACGATGGCCCCATCTTCCCCGAATAAAGACTAACGCATGTCGTCTCAGCCTGCTTCTGCTATACTTCCCTGGGGCTGGTGAAGTGTCTATATCAGAATCGAACCGACCAAACAATATTCAATCATTGAACCAGAGACCCTGAATGTTCCACAAGTAGGAAATCCATAGAAGCGCCTGCAGCAATTGTCTATCGTGCATATGTGTCACTTCACAGACTTTGCTACTAAAGAGATACGCGGATGACCAAAATAATGGGCCAATTCTCTGGTTCACCTAATTCTTATTCCTAACCATACCGCGGTTAGAATAATATACATAAACTATCTGAGGCATTCTTTATAATTTAGATTCGAGCGAATCTGACTCTCTATTTTAATTGACAGATTTGACAGATTGTCATTATACAGCGTCGGTCTTAGTGGTTAAGGGGTCAGCCTTACGATCGAAAGGTCCCGGGTTCGAATCCTGGCCATTACACTACCGACGTGAACCCACTCCTAGCACAAGCAATTTAGCTTAGTAGGAGGGGTTAGATGGAATATTAGTAATTTCGAAAATGTCGGTTGCTAATATTCTTAAAAAAAAATTACAGTCTGCCCTCAGTACTAGTTATAAATCAAGATTCAGCTCCTTTAGACAAGTGTCAATTCGTTGGTCGGCACTTGAAGATCGAACGATTTTCAGACGAATTCGATCTGAAAATCGAGATCGAATTCGAGAAAAATTGCGCTTGCAAAACTAATTTTGTCTTCTTCTTTCAGTTCTCGAATGCGTTGATTACTTTCAATACGGTTTTGCCTGTCCTTTGAATATGTTGTTCAAATTGTATAAAACATCCTGATAATATTAATTCTAGCCGTAATATGGACGGCCTTGTTTGTCTGGAATCAATCAACATAGGTGCGCTAGTTCGCATAACATAAACCTTGAAACATCGTATGATTTGGAAGGTTCTATATTAAACATAACTAGCTGTTGCCCGCGGCTCTACCCGCGTATATATCGGTTATCGCTTAATGTTGAGGATCGCTATTGAGCATTTAATTCACCTCTTTACTCAACTTTGTCCTCGACTATTTTTACATTCATGATCACTGCTCCGCTCCCTTAAGTAGTAGCGTGATGATATGTAACCTATGTATTATTCTGATGTATAAGCTATATTATTGTAAGGTTTTATTAGAATTCATTCAGTAGTTTTTACGTGAAAGAGTAACAAACATCCATCCATTCATACTCACAAAATTTCGCGTTTATACTCGTAATATTAGTAGGAAGAATTACATATATTTTGGACCTGAAATGTGCTCATAATGCGCTCTATACGGTACAGTATACGTTTCTTGAGTGCCTTTTGAGGATACCACTTGGCCCTACGGCGTGTGTCCAAGATGTGTGTCCCGCGGTATACTAAGTTTAATTACACTTGCATGAAGCCTACCTTCATGCGAGTGTAATTAAACTTAGTGTGCGGGCAGCAGGTATAGTGAATATCACATATATCATACTAGATGTAGCCCGCGGCACCACCTTTGTTATAAATTAGTTATATTGAACAAACAGCTTGCCTATGTCCTTAAGATAACTTTAGTTTTGTTTGATACGATCCCCTAAACGAAGGTTAGAAAGTCCTTTTCGATTCCCTGGGGATCGAAATGGGAAAGCGATTCTTTTTGGATCCCCTGAGGGATACAACTGGAATACACATTCTTATCTACCTGTGTACCAAACTTCATCAGATTACCGTCGAAAATGACGATATTTAAATGTCATCCCTTATTTAAGTCTCTTTAAACCTTATAATCACGATAATTGGTAGTTCATTATTGGATCAAATTTCATCAAGATCAGTTCAGTAATTCAAGCGTAAAAGCGTAAATGTATATTCTACTTTCTACTTCTTCCATACTTCGATATTTAATATTATATATGCGAAAGAAAATCTGTCTGTCTGTCTGTTACGCTTTCACAGCTAAACCACTTAACCGATTTTGATGAAATTTGGTATAGGCATAGATTAGACCTTGAAAAAGTACATAGACCATGTTTGTTCGCTATAACCGACAACCAAGCGGGTGGAGCCGCGGGCAAAGCTAAGAATATAAATGGGAATACCACCATTGTTAACATGGTACGTGTATGTAATGGTGACCCTCTTTCATGAGACTTTGCCTTCAGCTTACCATCAGGCGAGGTGAAGTCAAATTGACGTATCCTACATAAAAAAATAAAGCCTAGAGTAGTACACAGGCTACTTTTTATATAGATATTTAGATTTTTATTTTTAAAGAGAAAAAAAATCGGTCTAGGCGTGGTTAGACCTCGCCCTAACCAATTCAAATTACTCCTTCGATATCTGTCTTTGAGGCGACAGTGGAAATTTTGGTTAGGGCGAGGTCTGGTAGCTTAGTGCTCAGAGCATTACCCTTGTAAGGCAAAGATCGCGGGTTCGAACCCCGCCTAGACCGATTCAATTTTTAATATTTATTCGATTTAACTATTTAGCATGAAATATGCTTAAGGATTTAATTTAATAAGATATTTTTATTTTTTTAATGGATTCCCAGAATGAGGTTACATAAGGAGACGGAACCCTCGGGCACTATAGTAGTTGACGCCTTAATGGAAATGCATTTTCACGCCTCACTTAAAGGACGGAAATACGTGCATAATATTTTTTTTTTATATATAGGACACGTCAATTTGACTTCACCTCGTCTGATAATAAGCTGAAGGCAAAGTCTCAGGAATGTAGCAATCAATTAGCCTGTCCCAGTCTATAACTGGATGTAGGCCTCTCCCAATGTTGGGAGGCTTTAGTATTGTTTCCACGCTGGCCAGTTTTCGTTCTGTCGCAGTGATAAAATCTCCATATTTTTTCTTTACTCAGATTTTACGACACTCTTCGAATGAGATGGAGTGGTGATACTTGAATTCTTTCTCCGTCACACGGATGATACGTAACATTTCTTGATAATCATCAAATCGCTAATAATCAGCAGCTAAGCTTAAAAATAACGTTAGTGAAAGTGCAACGATTAGGGCCAGCAATTTTTAAGATCGTCGCTTTAAAAACGTACTTTCATCTTTATTACTTATAAACCGTATTAACCATTCGTTCTTAATTAGGAATGTACTGCCAGTCATAATGTACAATGACCGGGATTTCTTTAAAATGAACTGTTCTTAGTGAAAGTTTCGTTCGTAAGTAGCACAGCACAACTTGGAATCAATGTAAAAAAACGACTAAGAATTTTATGTTATTTGATTTCAATTGGTTGTGGTAATGCAGCGACAGCCTCTGTGGCGTAGCGGTAGTAAGCGCGGCCGCTACGCAGGAGGCGCGGGTTCGATCCTCGCTTGTATTCATATGCATGGATATGGGTATTTGCATTGGTCTGGTCGTGCCTCGGAGAGCACGTTAAGCCGTCGCTCTCGGTTGCCATACGAACATCCATAGCAGTCATATTGAATAATCATAACACTTGTACTTTTCCACACTTTATTTTATTTTTATATTTAACCTGACCGGTTTCACCTCACGGCATTATCAAAGGTTTACTGAATACATAATAATGGTTGTAAGCAATTAAATTTTCAGGTTTAAAATAAAAATAAAATAAATTGTGGCAAAGTACAAGTGTTATGATTCGTATACATAATACATACATATACATAATAATGGTTGTAAGCGATTAAATATAATTGCTTACAACCATTATTATGAATTCAGTAAACCTGTGATAATGCCGTGAGGTGAAACAGGTCAGGTTAAAAATAAAAATAAAATAAAGTGTGGAAAAGTACAAGTGTTATGATTATTCAATATGTGTAGCAGATTCCACCAAGTGCCATCAATCTCCAGTATAAACAATCTATAGCAGTCGTTACGGGTAGTTGTAGCCCTTAAAAGTTTAACAACTGGTCTAGTTGCAATACTTCGATATCGCCTTCGGGTTTTGGAGGTCAGATGGCAGTCGCTTCATGGAAAATATCGAAGTTCAGCCAGTTAGATTGGTAATGCGGACCCTAGACTCCGAGGTGAAAACTACGTATGCGACTGGGATTATGACTTATATAAAGAAGAATACAGCAGCGGCAATAAGAGGCTCGTTAGTGATAGCCGAGTAGGTAACAGAAGAATATTATAAGGGTTAAGCAACACTAGCCAGGTTAGATTCAGGATGGGTGACCATTCTTAACACCCTAAGACCCCTCCATGGCTCGGATATCACGCTCCTCACACGTATTCTGACGTATAGGACATACGTTGACGACTACCATAAGTATCAATACCATTTTGTAGGACACGACGGTATTTCCGTCCAATTGAGCAGTCCGACTGGGGAAGTACCTCCGCCCTACAGAATACCGCGGCCATAATAACCTCGTGTTGTGTTCCCGGCGGTGAGTAGCGTAGCCAGAGCTAACTAGAGAGGTTTTGTGCTGTCAGTGGGAGAACCAAAGGCTATTCCTGCTTTACCTTCTACACTGACGGCACAGAAACTCTCTGTGTTTACAGGATCGGCAGCACGAGTGTGACTCCCCTGGTGTTGCACACGTCCATAGGACACGGTAGCCACTTTCCATCAGGTGGTAATCTGATCATCACTATGTATTTAATACATTAATAGTAGTTTATGATACTGTTGCATAATAAGGGTTTTTATAACACGAGTGTGTTTTAAAAAAACGAGCCGGTAGGCGAGTTTTTTTATAGTATCACACGAGTGTTATAAGACCAAGTTATGTAGGTACAGTGTCATACACTACTTTATCTACTCTCATACTATAATACATAAACTAATAATTACTAACAAAACCAAACTTTTTTTTTAATTTAAATGTAAAATGTTGGCGCCAAACAACGATTGCGCATGCGTGTTTTTTTTTTCTTCCAATCGGTTTTTTTTTAAAGTAGAGGTTCAACCTTCTTGGTCCACATGGAGGTTGTATAGGTGTATCGTTATGATTAAAAAGTTATTTAATGATATAGGTGTCCATACAAGACCTGTATCGTAATAAAACTTTTTTTGGCCTATGCGTAATGTTTGTCATAAGAGTTCTGATTTCAATGTTATAATCTTTGTATTATAGTATCAGAGTAGATAAAATATATAACGTGTAAGTTGTTTATTTAATAGATGTAGAGTGAATAGTAGTTTGTACACAATTTTTCAGGTGAAAATATTTTCTTGTTTCATGTTTTTGAGAGCACAACTTTCGAGTAGTGGGGTTATAGTTTTTGTACTTATTTTTTATTATGGTATTGGATGATAAGGAGCCCAGAAGATACGGGTCGTAAGATCAATCAGATTATATGGCAGTTTACGGAAAACATCATAGTTCAACCGTTTTGTAGTTCGATCGGATGACGGTCATCGTGACCAGACGTAGCCTTTCCCCAGTGCTTGTCAATCTCTGTACCAAATTTCATTTAGTTATCTTAAAAAATGACGAATTCTCATACAAAATACGCAGACAGACCACGGGTATCCCCTATTTGAACACCCTTCAAACCCTAGTCCAAAGTCTAGTCCATCTCTGTATCAAATTTCATCAAAATCAGTTCAGTGAAACTGGCGTGAAAGCGTCACAGACTGTCAAACAGACAGATATATTAAAGTAGAAATGTAAATTGCCAATACTATATTGCTTTTAATACCCTTATTGTTAAAGATGTTTATTAAATAAACGCATACCTTCTGTAATATTCACCTTGTAAGTCTGTCTATCATTCTTTTCCTATAGATTTACATTATTCTGCAAACAAATAATATCATGATGTTATACTTAATCAATGGCTGCCAACGGTTTATACAAAAGCTGTAAGTAAATTATGATTTATGTGCAATGAAATACACGATAATGGAAGAGAAAAAGAAAGATTTTTTATTTAGTGATGGGAAGCGCTTACTATCATCATCTCGGGCCTGAGGGTGACGGGTGGAGTTCGTCACCCTAGCAAAAGCAGGCCACGGCGACCCCGCGATGCGCGCCCCCCCCATACCGGGGGTGAGTTGGGGACCGCGTGGTCCCCCCTCTCAAAGAGGGCCAGACCGAGAGATTGAATGGTGCCGTTTAGATAACAGCCTAGGCAGTTAATTTAACGTCTGATAAAGCTAGTTGGCGGCGACATATACACAAGTTATACATTACATGGTGTAGCGATAGAACGTTCGACTGCTGCGCAGGGGGCACGGGTTCGATTCCCGCTTAGTACAAATATTGGTATGCTTTCAAATCCCCACGGATACCCCCACCACCCGCAGGCGGAGGAGGAGGTTTTGTCGGACTCGAACCGACTAAACCACACGCCGTCTGTGGGTCGCAGTGCACGGTCGAAGGTGAGGTTGTAATATTTGTATGCATGAATGTATATTTGCAGTGGTCTGGGTATATCCGCATTTTCAATTCTCAATATAAATATCCGCATTTTAGATTCCATAACACAAGCTAGTTAAACTATGCTTACTATGGCTCTAGATAGTGTTGTGTAGAATGTTGTAGAATATTATTTATTTAATAAGAAAGCGTGGTTTCTATCTCAGAGGAAATTCTGCACCAGAGGCTCGTACACCAACAAGCGCTCTAATGGCTTTCCAAGGAAACCCACGCACGCCAAATAGGGCCTGCTTCTACTAAAGCAACGCCCGGTTTGGCTGACAGGTGTGTTTAACTCAACTTGAGGTCGAACTCGAGCACCACGAAATGAATCTCAGTGCACTATGAAGCGCTCGAGTTGCCTTGAACTGAATAGCCACGGGTCACTGACCGTGTGAAATGTCGCTAGTGATTCCTTCACGACCTTGCTTGCCTTCGCAGAATAGATAATTCATTGAGTGCAAGTGGGCATTCAAGTGATTACCTACAGTATGATCTATTTGAAACTAGTTTTATTAATTGAAACAGTACAATTTTTAAACGAATTCTATCGTGATTTGTGGTGTTATAACTTTGTACCCGTGCCCGCTACCCATGGGCCCATGGGAACCTATTCCCGGTATAAAAGTGGCCTATGTTTCATTCCAGTCTATAATCTATCCCTGTACCAAATTTCATTCGTTAATTAGAGCGTTATTGAATAATAAACATCTTCAGATATTTCAAATTTGTAATTCAATTATCAGTTAGGAGGTAGGACACGACGGTATTTCCGTCTAATTGGGTGGTCCGACTGGGGAAGTACCTCCGCCCTACAGAATACCGCGGCTATAATAACCTCGTGTTGTGTTCCCGGTGGTGAGTAGGATAGCCAAAGCTAACTGGAGAGTTTTTGTGCTGTCTGTGGGAAAACTAAAGGCTATTCCTGCTTTATCTTCTACACTGAGGGCACAGAAACTCTCTGTAGTTACAGAGGCGGCAGTACGAGTGTGACTCTCCTGTTGTTGCACACGTCCCTAGGCCACGGCAACCACTTTCCATCAGGTGGACCTTGTGCTTGTCTGTAACCTCAGTGGTATTAAAAAAACACGGGTTGCACTCTGGGAGTGCCGGCAGAAGTGAAAACATTTTCTTTTTTTCTTTCTTCGTTATATACATAGAAAAAGATAAAAAAGAACATACCATACCATACCTATAATATAGCGCTAATCATAGAACCTATCACTTATTTTCTGCAAATTTTCTGCCAGAAGAAATTATGAAAAGAAAAAATAATCACAAAAAATAATAAATTACAGAAAGAAAAAATAATAATAAAAAGTAATAAATTACAAAAAGAAAAAATAATCACCAAAAGTAATAAATTATAATAAGAAAAAACAATCACAAAAAATCCCTGAAGGCCAGGTGGTTTGAACCCGATACTATCTGAAACTATAAGGACTTACAGTCGAAGTACTTAACGTTTAAGCTACGACGCTATTATCATAACTTGCAAAATAGATAGTCTGTACCTAATCTTGTATGACGTCAGTCGTCGGTTACGGTTCAAAGGTCAACTAATCCTGACTTAACATTTTACACCCATCCAACGCCGCTAAAGAAGTTTTCACTTCAAAAATTACATAATTCAAAGATCACTCAAATCCGTAGTGAAACTGGAAAAATAGGGCCCTAGATTCGAAGATGAAAACTTCTGATGCGACTGGGATTAATGCTGGGATGAAGAAGGAGACAAATTTATATTAAGCCCGACATTTCGGTTGCTTTTCAGCTACCATTGTCAGGGGTAGACTACAGATAGTCATTAAAATATTTTTATCTAGTACAACATGGCTATTTCTGATTGACTTCAATAATAATTCTGCTTAAGCTAAGTTTACCACCGCTTTCAAGGCGCTACCGCTGGTGGGGAAGAAACAGATCAAAGAGTCAATTTACAATAGTTATTTCGTCAAGGCTAAATGTGGACGAATCTACATTTGATTCGTGTCTAAATGAACAATAAGTACACACATCGAATAAAGTTTGAATTCACTAGCAAAAAATGGAATATATTCTTTTATTTAACTCTTTAAAGGAATGTTGCTTACGTAATATCTTTTTAACAAAAAAGGTACACTTTTAGAAATAAAATAAAATTTATTTATTTATTTTTATTAACAAAAGTTGAATTTAAAAGTTCTAATGCAATGTCGACTAATAAATAAATGAAAGAAAAAGAGGTGTTACTAAATATTGTTAACATCCCTTCTCTTTCCATGTGGTGTTGTACAAGGCGACTAAGGGATAGGGCTGATTAACTTTAACATCAGACAGATATGTACAGCCCAGACTCAGCCTCAGATGCATGGCTCGAGTCAACAATAGTGCCCGGAATATGGCAATAGGCTCACCCCCTATAACGTGGGACCGTATACAGATTGGTGAAATGTGGGTGTTAGTTCACTACTGCCTAACCCTCCGGGGATAAAGGCGTGATTATTATGTATGTATGTGTGTAGTAAATTTAGTACAAGATGACTCCTCCCCTGGCGGCAATCCTTCTCGGCATGCTGAGAAGAAGCTTTATAATAAATTAATTAACCTAAGTTAAAATTTAATTAAATAAAAAGCGAAAGATATACCAAGATCATAGCAAGGAATCATTTGGAAAAGAACAGTTACCACACGTAATTAAATTGTAAAAGAAAGACTTCATCATCAAGCCTCATGTGGTCATGATTACATATGTGTACTCTATGACACATATAGAAAACTGTCGTGCGAACTTTAATGGCTGAACCGAAAACTATGACATCATAGTTTAGCATAAACGTGTGAGGGTGGTAAAAATATAATCGATTTGGATGAATTTTTCACACAGGTAAGAGTACTATCGGGTATAAAACATGGCTACTTCATAGGTAGCGAAATCAGATAGCGGGAGCACTCGCAATCTCTGTGAACTTATATAACATTACATTCTGGGCTATGCAGCATGTCCCGGCAGCAGTGATGCGCAACTTTTTTTTTACGTGCGGGAAATTCCCCCGGGTCCTCCCCCCCCCCCCCCCTTCGGAGCCGAAGGGGGAGGTTATGTCGGACTTGAACCGACTAAACCGCACGCCGTCTGTGGGTCGATGTGCTAGGCCGAAGGTGAGGTTGTCTCGTGACATATCCCTCGCACCCCGACTGACCCAGGGCCTTTCGGGTACACTTGACATGTCCTTTCTTTTTTGTGATTCATATTACAGAAAAAATATGAGTTGAAGAAAGATTGTATAATGACTCAAAATATAGAAAATTGCTTACAACAAAATCAATCAATATATAACATTGAAATCAGCGCGTCTTTAAAATTATCGACGCATGCGCAAATCGATATCGTGCATATGTACTGTAACCATTTATTTGACTCAAAACGGGACAACAGATCAATCAATCAATCAATTAGCCTTTCGCAGGCCACTGCTGTACATAGGCCTCTCCGAATGTTGGGAGCCTTAGCCTACTTGGTATAGGGTTTTATTTCGAGTTTTTGAAGTGAAAACTTCTTTAGCGGCGTTGGATGGGTGTAAAATGTTAAGGAAGCGTCAGGATTAGTTGACCTTTGAACCGTAACCGACGACTGACGTCATACAAGATTGGTACAGACTATCTATTTTGCAATTTACTATAGATAGCGTCGTAGCTTAAACGGTAAGCACTTCGACTGTAAGTCCTTATAGTTTCAGATAGTATCGGGTTCAAACCACCTGGCCTTCAAGGATTTTTTGTGATTGTTTTATCTTATAATAATTTATTACATTTGGTGATTATTTTTTCTTTTTGTAATTTATTACTTTTTATTATTATTTTTTCTTTCTGTAATTTATTATTTTTTGTGATTATTTTTTCTTTTCATAATTTATTAATTTCTTCTGACAGAAAATTAGCAGAAAATAAGTGATAGGTTCTATGATTAGCGCTATATTAAAGGTATGGTATGGTATGTTCTTTTTTATCTTTTTCTATGTATATAACGAAGAAAGAAAAAAAGAAAATGTTTTCACTTCTGCCGGCACTCCCAGAGTGCAACCCGTCTTTTTTTTTTCTCTCACAATGATATCGTGTGCGTATTTTTCCGTTGGCCTCCTCTTCGTTCATAAGAATGTTGGTAGATGCTCCACTGTTACCTCAAAGACAGATAAAGAAGAAAAATTTGAATTAGTTAGGGCGAGGTCTCGTAACTTAGTAGTATCAAACCATCGCCCCTGTAAGGCAAAGATCGCAGATTCAAACCCCGCCTAGACCGATTCAATTTTTTCTATTTAATTCGATTTGAATATTTAGCATGAAACAGGCTTAAAAAGGTAATTTAAATTGGGTCCACTATTTTGTTGTAATGCAATTTGTGATGACTTAAATATTTCGGGAGGCTCCCATACAACAATATTGATTGTTTGCCATTTTTTACTGGATATTAATATGGGACAGGTGGAATAATTAGTATAATAAAATGTATAATAGTAGTATTATGGTACGGAACCCTTTTTGCGGAGTTCCGATTATTTCCAACTCGCACATGGCCGGATTTAATCTTTACATCTTCTATATCTATACAAATAAATCAAATTAAACACTCTGTAACACCAAAATTACAGTTTATTACTAAATACATAATTATGAATGTAAATCTTAACCAAAACATATTTTAAAAGTGTGATTCTGTCTCTCTTTCTGCCAGTTTCAATTAGGTAATCTCTGGCCCCTAATCAAGTGGTAATTCTTTGACCGGTATGTATGGGACTGACACATATTTTCACGTCTATGATATACGTTGACGACTGTCAGCTGGGCCGATAAAAGGGACAGTCTCATTCTAGACCGAACGTCTGGTAACATTAGTCATACAATGACCGAAAAAGCGCTTTTCTAAATGAACAATTGTAAAATGATATTGTGTAACAGCAACACAATACACGTGTAGTATTTTTACTACGACTAGTAAAATTAGTAGGTAGTAGTAAATAGGACACCTCAATATTCGCCTAATAAACACTATTTAAAACTATTTTAGTATGTTATTTATAGGTCACTGCATTCTACTTCTTATACATACTAATATTATTATAAGTGGAAAAGTGTATGTGTGTGTATCTGTTTGTCGGTCTTTCACGGCTAAACTACTGAACCGATTTTGAAGAAATTTAGTATAGGGGTAGATTAGACCTTGAGACAGGACATAGGTTATATTTGGTCGCGATAACCGACATCCACGCGGGCGGAGCCGCGGGTAAAAGCTGGTATGAAATACAATAACGGCGCCGCGCGGCCTTTCCTTCGCATTTAACTTACTATGATCTTTTTCTCCCATAGAAGCTTCAAAATGGTTTGCTTTTTGGCTCAAAAAACCGCTGCTGGCCGCTGCTGTTTCACTGGGGATTGACTCCAAATATGAAAGTTTTTATGCGTGGATAGATGAATGATTGTAACTTTCCGGCAAATGGCAGGTGTATCGGCTCTCAGATAAGGTTGTTTTGCGCTCTAAAGACCTAAGTGTGACCTCGTACCACCTGAGCCAGCAGGGTGGTTATTAAATTAAAATTCATTTATTTTTAAACCATTGATCCATAGTGTTAGTAACAATTTAACCTAAGAACTAATGTTAGTAATAAATTCCATTCTATACAATATTCCACAACCTGTGACAAGTGTGAAGTGCCATCCAGTGCCGCAAAACGGGGGAGTCCCACCTTTTCCTTGAACACATTCAGGAGACTGTTGGTACTGCAGCGGAGTCGTGCCAAGGCAAAGGCCAATCGCTTTTTCATATTATACATTTCTCATAAAATAAAAAATAAGTCGGGTTTTCCTTCCTGACGCTAACTCCAGAACGCACGAACCGATTTCCACGGTTTTGCATTCGTTGGAAAGGTAGGCTCCGTGAGGTTTATAGCAAAGAAAATTCAGGAAAAATTTCAACAGAAAAGCGGGAAAGCGATAATCGACATCCACGCGGGCGGAGCCGCGGGCAACAGCTAGTTTCTGATAAAATAATAAATGTCAAACTAGAACCAACTATATCGCAAGCCAGGTCTTCGGTTGACGGAGGTATAAGATTGTCGCACCATGGCCTACCCTACGCCTTCGTGTGCGGGTACCACAGTGTCCCCATCCAGCCCAGAAGGCCTGTTTAGTACCACTACACCTTACTCTCTTCAACCGACAACAATCCGACTGGGGAAGTACCGTGGCCATAATAACCTCGTGTTGTGTTCCCAGCGGTAAGTAGGGTAGCCAGAGCTCACTGGAGAACTTTTGTACTGTCAAACGGAAGACCGACGGATAATCCTAGCTTTGTCTTCTGCATTGACAGCAGCGTGAATATGACTCCCCTGGTGTTGCGCACGTCCATAGGCCACGGTAACTACTTCCTATCCGTTGGGCCGTGTGCTTGTCTGCCATTTCATTGGTATAAAACACACGTCCAATGACATCATTATCATAAATTAGCCATCCTTACTGGACAGGACATAGGTCTTTCCCAATGTGAAAGAAGCATGCATATCGCAATAGATTAGGAATGAGTGGGAGCAAGTCTTTATTGTACCCACTCATTCCTAATCTATTGCCATATTAGTTCTCGGTGGAGCTGAATAGGACCACCCTAGCTCTTTGTGTGGGTGTCGTAAAAGGCGACTAAGGGATAGGTCCATCCATCCGACAGTAGACCTACAACCTAAAGACAAAGTGCCCACTAATAGACTAAACGGCAATAAGCTCGCCTCCTGTTACGTGGTACCGTAAATAATAGTTGACGAAACATGGCTATTAATACACCTCTGTCTACCTCTTCGGTGATTTACAGGCGTGAGTATATATATTTATGTAATCTATCCATATCGCTACACACATCTCAGTATTTACATCTCATCATCTCAGCTGCCTTCGTAACAACTAAAGAATTTAATAAACGCTTTTAAAAATGGAAAACGTTAAACACTACAGTTATTTAGGCGATTATATTTTAATCGTGAACGCCAATTATTTCGATATATACCAAGAATCGAGTAGTGTGCATAATCGATTCGTGTGTAAACTCGGAATGCGGGCAAGGCTTTAATCCGTCGTGAAAGTCGAAATTATTTGAGCTGTTACTATGACGAAGATTAAATAATGGCTGCTTGATTCTTGATTCGTCAGCCTCTGTAGCGTCCCGGTAGTGAGCGTGGCCGCTACGCAGGAGGCGCGGGTTCTATCCGCGCTCAGTAACAATATATGTATCCTTGAATATATATATTTGAAAGCCTGAAGACTTATATTTGAATTTTTTGGGTGTTTCTATGTATAATGTGTATTTATTTACAAAGTATTTAGGTATGTTTAGATGCATTCTAGATTCCATAACATAAGCTATTTAAGCGTTGTTTGAAATGTTGTGGAATATTTATTTATTTATTTAAACGGATTTTTATCGAAATTTTGTTTAAGCAGACAATATCCTTTTTCTTCGTTTCTTCAGATGGGTACAAGTATATAGAATTTAAGGAAAATGTAGAGCAAAGACATCTGTAAAATAGTTATACCAAATTTATCATCAAAATGGATAGCATTTAGGAAGTACTTAATGTTAAAGTTCGAAGATCGAATTAGATCGAATTTAATTTATTAAGCGGCCTATATAAACAAAATTTAACACACAGTTGTAAAATCTTGAAATCAACTTTCAAACAAAGTATAAATAATGGAAATAGCTATTAAATTACAGGAATAACGAATTCATGAATATGTAAGAAAATTTCGGCAAATTTCATATTTAATGACCAATGAGAGAAAATGAGAATTTAATGACAATTTCATAATGAATATATACGATAAATATGATATATATGCTGTCTCTATCGACCCCAATTAGAAAGAGGTTTAATCGAATATATTTCCGCTAACGGCTAGCATTTAAAACATTTGTGAACATGTTAAAAAACACACATAAGACCACTGCTGGAATATGCATTAATATGTTATTTGGGATCCCTACTTTAAAAAGGATATATCACTCCTTGGAAGTGTACAAATAGAACTACTAAAATGGTTGGAATATTGAAAAAGGTGGTAAAGTGCGAATCGGACTCGCCCATGAAGGGTTCCGTAGCAGCAAGTAACATAATATTAAAGTTCTTGTAGTTCGTTGTAACTTTAATCGAAAAAACACTTAGAATTTCAGTTTTAAGTATGGGGTTTATTGTTTCGCGCTCGTAGGTGGTTCGGGCGTCGGAAGGGCGCAGACCGACCTCCGCCCCCATGAGTGCGGGCCTGAGGGTGACGGGTGGAGCCGCCCGTCACCCTAGCAGAAGCAGGCCACGGCGGAGGCGCGCATCGTGGGACGATGCGCGCCACCCCACACCGGGGACGAGTCGCCAGACTGAGAGGGGTGGCCCTGGGTTAGCCGGTGTGCGAGGGATATGTGGCATGACAACCTTACCTTTGGCCTAGCACTACGACCCACAGACGGCGTGCGGTTTAGTCGGTTCGAGTCCGGCATAACCTCCCTCTCCAGTGCCGGAGGGGGAGGGGGTATCCGTAGGGATTTCCCGCACGTAAAAAAAGGGGTATATTGTTCTTTTTCTATTTTTGTTGTGAAAATCTTCAGTTAACGGTTCACAGAACACATCTACTTACCAAGTTTCAACAGCATAGTTCTTATAGATTCGAAAAAAGTGGTTGTAACGGGACGGACCGACAGACAGACAGATATGACGAATTCATAAGGGTTCTGTTTTTTGCCATTTGTTGTGTGTAAAAACTAATCCTTTGATGAACGTTTGAAGAGCTATGCACAATGCGATCCAGACTGTTTGAGAGTGAAACAGAATACCGGAAGACATTGTTTTGTCACCTTATATCAAGGCTTTTAAATACATACTCAACAGATTCTCCAGGTCATAGGACACACATGTATCAGCTTAATAGCTGCTAGTGTACTTTACATAAATAATAATAATTATTATTATTTATCAGAATGCACCTGGTGTAATTGATCGGAAGTTACCTTTATGAAGAAAGTGTACATTTAAGGTTCGGCCAAGGCAGCCCTTTCACCTGCATTGATAGTTGCCTTAAAGGCGAAAGGGAGCAAAAGTAAGGTTAAATAAACTAGAATACCTATATATTCACGTATGTATAACTTCGAAGTGATAGGCAGAGATTTAGTAACCTTAATACATACGTTTAATCACGCCTTTATCGCCGGAGAATTAGATAGAGGTGAATTAAGACCCACATTTCACGGATCATTGTATTCGGTCCCACGTAATAGGGGGTGAGCCTATTGCCGTATTCTGGGCACTATTGTTGACTCGAGCCATGCATCTGAAGCTGAGTTAAACAGCCCTAACCCTTAGTCATCTTGTACGACACCGAATGGTAAGAGGCAGGGTGGCCTAGCGTCGGTAGCTTAGTGGTTAAGAAGTCGGCCTTACGATCGAGAGGTCCCGGGTTCGAATCCTGGCCATTACACTACCGACGTGAACCCACTCCTAGCACAAGCAATTTAGCTTAGTTGGAGGGGTTAGAGGAAATATTAGTAATTTCGATAATTTCGGTTGCTAATATTTTTTGGAAAAAAAATAAAAACAAAATTCTATTTGGCGGGATCCACGCGGCTTACCTACTCGATAGGGTTCGAGTATGTAAGCCGCATGGTTCCCGCCAAGTAGAATTTTGTTTTTTTTTTTCACACTTTCTTCGTGAATGATCACAAAAATTGCCTAAGAGATTGGCGGAATGCATAAAAAAACACATAAAACTCTTCCATAGCTTATAACACATATGTCCAAACACCAATACGACGCAGTTTCCGTGTGGAAGGAAGTGTTTATCTATACTGGTAACACAGAACTACGCGCTAGCATTCTTGTGAGATGAGTCATGCGAGGATGCTGTACAATGGACCGTTTGGAGATCAATGCTCGTGAGAAATGGGTCTGCGGTACGCTACGGGAAGAGTAGGTAAGATTTATCGGAGCCTTGAGTCTTTGATCTCAATATTTAATAAGCTGCGTGGTATGATTTTCTTTCTGACTTTTTGGTGTGTGCTGTTGAGACTATATATGAACTAGACTGCTGCACAGGAGGGGTGCAGCTTTGATTACCGCTTAATACAAATTTTTGTATGCTGTATGTCTATTTGCGTAGGTCTGGGTATTTTCGTGCCAATAAGAACAAGTTAAGCCGTCGGTCCCAGATGCAATACGAAGATATATGCCAGTCGTTACAGATAGTTTAGCCGCGTGGTTCCCGGTAGAGTAGAATTTGGGTCCTTCTCTTTCCATGTCGTGTCGTACAAGGCGACTATGGGATAGGGCTGATTAACTTTAACATCAGACAGATATGTACAGCCCAGACTCAGCCTCAGATGCATGGCTCGAGTCAACAATAGTGCCCGGAATACGGCAATAGGCTCACCCCCTATTACATGGGACCGAATACAGATTGGTGAAATGTGGGTGTTAATACACCTCTGCCTAACCCTCCGGGGATAAAGGCGTGATTATATGTATGTATGTTACAGATAGTTGGAGCCCTAAAAAGAACAACAACTAGTCTAACTGCAATACTGTAATATCGCTAATAGATTTTAGAGGTTATATGGAAGTCGTTTCACGGAAAATATCGAGGTTCAAAGGCGAACTCCGGACTCGGAGACCTCGAATGAGACCGGTATAGACTCTAGGGTGATAATAATGATTTATCGGCACCTTGATATTATTGAGTTCAGAGGTCAGCAACTGCATAGCCGGGCAGGATTGTGGTTGCAGCATCAGTGGGACCGGTGGGTGTCACGTGGTGCTGTGACGACAATCCTATTTTGATGAGGCTGTCAAGCTGAGTGCCACCATTGTTAACATGGTACGTGTATCTAGTACCCTCTTTCCTTCCTGCCTTTAGCTTAACATCAGGTGAGGTGGAGTACAATCGACGTGTCCTACATAATAAAAAAAAATATTTAATGAGCTACGCAGTTCGTTCCTGGTTCTTTTTTGGGATAAAATGTAAATCTTATCTCTTCCTGATTCGGTTGTTTAGTGGTTAACTACTTTTATTTTATTTTATTTATTTCGGTAATCCAACAGCGTATTACATAAAATACAGTCCACACTATTAAGCTTAAAATAAGGCCAACACAGGATTACACTATTTAACATTGAATAATGAACAGCATGTTTAAAATAGATACACAAATACAAGAGGAAAAATTGTAATAGACACGTAAGATGCATAAGTTAAAAATAAAAAATACATATTTTAAAACTAATATATTTTCTATTATCTCGCATTTATAATGCGATGCGACGAATGAATAATGAATTATCTCGCATTCTGTAGAGGAATGGAAAGGAGAAGGAGCAGGAGAAGGGGCGGGGTATATGTGTGTGTGTGTGTGTGTGTTTAAGCTACCTATGTGATTGGAGGACTGTAAATCAAAGTCAAGTATCATTTATTATGTACATAGACCATTGAAATCAAACTGACACAATGTCTAAATTAAAGAAAAATGTGCCTCATCCAGACAACAGTGGGTTTTTTTGTCTTGTCTTTTTACAAACATTTACTACCTAATCTAAAAACAATAATTTGCTGTGGTAGCATTGTTGAGCGAACCCAATTTCATTGTTAGATATATTTTATCGTTTTTACGGTTACACTTGACTAACCGAATAAAGTCTCATTTAGACGAAGAGAGTTTCTCGCCTGTTAGATACGATTATCTAAAGAATATAAAAAAGTTCCTTGGTCTAAACATTCGTAAAAACAATTGCCGCTCGCTCGTCCTTGCTGGCGAGAATTGCCTCGCCAATTGAATTGTGTCCGTCTAAACAGAATTTGGAAGCAATAATCGTATTTTGACATAAGGTGGTTCGTCACTTGCGACGGGAGAAGAACTTTGGCCCTACAGAATACCGCGGTCATAATAACCTCGTCTTGTGTTCCCTGCTGTGAGTAGGGTACCCAGAGCTCACTGAAGAGATTTTGTGCTATTAGTGGAAAGACCAAAGGCTATTCTTGCTTTGTCTTCTACACTGACGGCACAGAAACTCTCTGTGTTTACAGGCTCGGCAGCACGAGTGTGACTCCCCTGGTGTTACACACGTCCATAGGCTACGGTAACCAGTTTCCGTTAGGTGGACCGTGAGCTTGTCTGACACCTCAGTGGTATAAAAAAAATCGTAGGCGAGAATTTAGCATTTTTCTGTGTGTAAACATTTTAATACGATAATGGTAAGGCGATAATTGCGAGTGATAGCAGCGTACGATTTTTGAACCGAAATTTGCGAGAATTTTTCCCCGTCTAAATTACCCTTAAGTTAGTCCGAGGTAGTCTATGATACTGAACCGGTAAGTTCCGGTTATCGGCAGTAATGATTACCGTAACAAACCGCCGTAATCGTACTTATATCTCATTCGCAATTGTAGTTCTATAGATGTGGGAGCCTGTTATACTAACACCGATATAGAGTGGGTTCAACTAACTACCTTGACATAGACAATAATGATTTAATACCTACATTCATGTGAGCAAACCACGGCTGTAAATCCCTGAAGGGTTAAGCAGAGGTGTAATGTACACCCACGTTTTGCAACATCTATGGCAGCCGTTATAGGTATTTAGAGCCCATAAACGTGCGATTAGTCTAAATGCAGAACTTCGATATCGCCAAATGATTGTGGAGGCCGTGCCCCGATGAATTGGGAAAAGGCTCAGATATTTTTTTTTATACAATTAAAATTGGATAAAAATTCGCAATTGGCTAACATAAATTACAGGTGCGTCAATGAATAAGTACAGAATCAGCATTGACGCAACAAACGTCCTCGGCGTCTTAGTATAAAGATATTCCACGTGTATAATCTTGCTGACACCGTATCTTGAGAACAGTAAATTATAATATCCTCACACTTATATGTATTATAGATAAATCTAATTGATTAAAATAGGCAAAGTTTGAATCGGTCTAGGCGGGGTTTGAACGCGCGATCTTTGCCTTACAGGGGCAATTCTTTGACCATTACCTCGCCCGAACCAAATGGATAAATCTATACTAATACTAGGTGACACGGCAAACGTAGTTTTGCCATGGAAATAGCTTACTGACTATTTATACTTAGACTTTTAATACCCTCGAGTCTCTGCAGATGCGTAGAGATGTTGCTTCCTTGGCAGTTTTTTACCGTCTCTACCATGGTGAATGTTCTGAAGAGCTATTCCAATTAGTCCCACCCTCCCCCTTCCTATACAGGACGACACGTGCAGGACTTAGATGTCACCCCTATACGGTGCAGAACATTCCTTCAAGAACCAAGCGGTTCGGTGACTCTTTCCTTTGTCGCACCAGTAAGACCTGGAATTCCTTGCCAGCTCACGTGTTTCGCTCTTCCTACAGTCCCGGGTCCTTTAAGCGGGGCTTGAAAAAGCATCTGATGAGGCCGTCAAGCTGAGTGCCACCATTGTTAACATGGCACGTGTATATAATGGTGGCCCTCTTTCTTGAGACTATACCTTCAGCTTACCATCAGGCGAGGTAAAGTCAAATTGACGTGTCCTATTTATAAAAAAAAAACCTTAATAAAAAAATAAAAATTTACCCAAAAAAAAATTGGTTTGGATATCCCTTATCACCAAGGGGTTTGAAAGATATATAGTGGCCGATTCTCACACTTAGGTACTGAATATGCATAAAAAATTTCATTAAGAATCGATCGAGCCGTATCGGAGGAGTATGGGAACAAACATTGTGACACGAGAATTAGATGTTACACGAATATTAGATTTTAGAGTAGAATTTGGGCCACCCCGTCTCTTTCCACGCGTTTTCGTACAAGGCGACTAAGGGATAAACCTGTTTAACATCAGATAGATATATACAGCCCAGACTAAGCCTCAAATGCATGGCTCGAGTCATCAATAGTGCCCGGAATACGGCAATAGGCTCACCCCCTATTACGTGGGACTGAATACAATGATTAGTGAAATGTGGGTGTTAATTCACCTCTGCCTAACCCTCTGGGGATAAAGGCGCGATTATATGTATGTATGTATAAACCTTAATATCCGTTTGGTGACGCAGAAAGAATACCACCCCATCTCATCCAAAGCGTGTCGTAAGAGGCAACTTACGGAAAAACACGCAGACGGTATCACTGCGAGAGAAAGCAAACTCGAAATAAAACCCTGTACCAACCCGTCTGGCCAGCGTGGACACAGTAGGCCGAAGCACCTCAATATTGGAAGAGCCCTATATCCAGCATTGGTCTGCGATAGGTTAAAAACGTCGGTAGCTTAGTGGTTAAGGATTCGGCCTTACGATCGAGAGGTCCCGGGTCCGAATCCTGGCCATTACACTGACGACGTGAACCCTCTCCTAGCGCAAGCCATTCAGCTTAGTTGGAGGGATCAGAGGGAATATTAGTCATTTAGATAATTTCGGTTGCTAATATTCTTTAAAAAAAAAATGACGATTACAAAGCTAAAGTGTTTTGTTCAATTCGTTCAATTTGAAAATTTCATCACAAAAAAATCATCATTATGTAAGCAGTTCTATGCAGTATTTTAGGTGTACGGGCACAGGGCGGCAGGTGTTTCTAAAGCGACTTAGGGTCAAGATATATGCCGGGGAGTACACATTTTTCACTCCTACCTTGTCCATTTTGAAGGTTAAAATGTACTAAAACGAATGTATATCGTTGTAGGTATACGTAACTAATGGTAGAAGTCAACCCAATTGAGTCAAGAAAATTGCACCGTCTCCCTGTTGCTATGTGTACTGGTAGGCTGGCCGCAAACGTAGCAATCTCACGTAATTTATGACTGCTTTCATTACTCGCGACGCGAGGACACACATACATACATTCACGTCTGTAAATCCACGACGGGATAGGCAGAGGTGTATTAGCAACCGACATATTGTCAAGTATGATTTACGGTTTCAAGTAATAGGGGGAAAGCCTATTGCCGTCATAGGGGCTCTTTGGCTGTATGTTTATTATCGGAAGGCCACTATGGGATATAGTCACCTTCTACGAAACCCACGAGAAGAGATGGAGTGGCCCTATTCCTCCATCGAGAACCAACACGGTCAATAACTTTTCAATTCATTTGCTCATAACATGGGTATAATTTCACCGCAATTAGGCACATAATGATACCCTATTATCAAGCTGTGTTTTTTTGTTATTAAATCACGAGTGGGATAATGACTTTTTTTAAATTTAATTGGTAGAGTTGCATATTAAAAAAAAAAAGACGGGTTGCACTCTGGGAGTGCTGGCAGAAGTGAAAACATTTTCGTTTTTTCTTTCTTCGTTATATACATAGAAAAAGATAAAAAGGAACATACCATACCATACCTATAATATAGCGCTAATCATAGAACCTATCACTTATTTTCTGCTAATTTTCTGTCAGAAGAAATTAATAAATTATGAAAAGAAAAAATAATCACAAAAAATAATAAATTACAGATAGAAAAAAAATCATAAAAATTAATAAATTACAAAAAGAAAAAATAATCACCAAAAGTAATAAATTATAATAAAAAAAACAATCACAAAAAGCCCCTGAAGGCCAGGTGGTTTGAACCCGATACTATCTGAAACTATAAGGACTTAGAGTCGAAGTGCTTACCGTTTAAGCTACGACGCTATCTATGGTAAATTGCAAAATAGATAGTCTGTACCAATATTGTATGACGTCAGTCGTCGGTTACGGTTCAAAGGTCAACTAATCCTGACGCTTCCTTAACATTTTACACCCATCCAACGCCGTTAAAGAAGTTTTCACTTCAAAAATAGGTACAAAAAGATTGTGTTCAAGAGAATAAATAAATTAATATACCTACCTATTGCTTGTTCATTTCATACAACTATGTATTTAAATAAAGAATTTCATCCTGTTTGTGTATAATAAACAAAACCTTTACCCAAAAATAACTTTTGTTTTCTCTCTATTTAAAACATTAGGTAAATTCGCCATTTTGTACACGTGATAGAAAAAAAAGAAACCTCATTTTTTTAGTCTGTGGCCAGTGTTTTTTTTTCCCGCCAGTCAGCTTGTATCAAAATTATAGTTATTTTGTAAATAAAATGTCTTCAAGTACGTACTAGTTATGAAGAAAACGATTTATGTACCTAGTACACCGCCCGATATATATACATATACTGTACAACGACCGATATATGATGTGATTGATGTGAAGTCCTTAGCGTTATGGAATGTTTACTATCTGAAAACTGCAAGGGTAAATATCTATTTTAGTATTATATTACTCACAAATGAATTGAAAAACGACGTATGATACACGTGTGTAATGTGGATTACTGTCTTCGGTTCTCTTTAGACCAACTTTACACATTTGTACAATAATCTACTATTAAGCGAAGAAATTACTATGCTACTCATTAATCTTTAATATTATGAACAGTTTGTTTGTTGAAAGCGCTAATCGCAACAACCACTGGTTCTAATTGATTACATTATAGATTACATAATATCACGCTACTACTAACGGGAGTGTAGCAGTAAGCATAAATGATAATAAATCGGGCAGACTCCTAAAAGATTTACATATGTCTAAAAGGTTTGATACGATGTTTCTTAATTTACCACGAGTTAATTTGTGATGGGTCGGCTAGTTCACATTAATATTATTAATGGGAAAGTGTGTGTGTGTGTGTGTCTGTTTATCCGTCTTTCACGCCTAAACCACTGGACTGATTTTAATGAAATTTGGTATAGGGGTAGATAAGACTTTGAGAAAGGACATTCACGCAGCCGAAGCCGCAGGCAAAAGCTATTGTACAAATAAAAACTAAAGTAATTTTCGTTTTTCGTTTCAGATCGGACTAGACTCCAGTAAATAAACATACGGTGAGTAACAATAATGCAAAAATCATTGCAGTTTTTTTTAATTTGATTGATAATGCCAGTTGCTTCCAAAGATCTTACTGTGTTTATTGCTTTGTGTATGATATGCCAAAAAGTCCAACAAATGATTGACCTCAAAATTTGAACCCTAACATTAAAGCAGTCGTATGACCTAATTAAGCCCTATTTATAAATGAGGTTCAAACTTGAAGGTCGAACGGGCACACCACCCAACAAATCGTCTGCGCACAACCAGCCTACTTGCAATGCAAAGTCCACAAGCTGATTGTATTCGCGCAACTCACTTAATGCAGTCGCCATGCAGTCTCACTGCAAGCAATTGACACTTGACATTGAGCAATATTGCGGCTTATTGGTCGCACGTTGATGAATTACGAAACTAGTTTGTTACTTGTTCATATATAACTAGCTGTTGCACGCGGGTACGCTTGCTTGGATGTCTGTTATTGTGACCAAATATAGCTTATGTCCTTTCCCAAGCACTAATATGTTTTTTATAGGAGGTAGAACACGACGGTATTCCCGTCCAATTGAGCAGTCCGACTGGGGAAGTACCTCCGCCCTACAGAATACCGCGGTCATAATAACCTCGTGTTGTGTTCCCGGCGGTGAGTAGGGTAGCCAGAGCTCACTGGAGAGGTTTTGTGCTGTGAGTAGGAAGACCAAAGGCCATTCCTGCTCTGTCCTACATTGACGGCACAAAAACTCTCTGTGTTTACAGTGTCGGCAGTACTCGTGTGCCACGGTAACCACTTACAATCAGGTGGGCCGTGTGCTTGTCTGCCACCTCAGTGAAGCTCGTGAAGTATTTAAGAATAGAGTTAAATGGCGGGCTGTTGTCTCTGTTTCCCCTAGAGGGAAATAGGCGTGAGCGTATGTATGTATGTAATCTAATCGGCGTAATACATTTTTTAACCTTTAATTCATGATTTCATCCCCTTTACGCGATAAAAGGTAGCCTGCTATTTTCCAAGATGGCCTACTCGGTACCGAATTTTATCAAGATCGGTTCAGTGGTTTGAAACAATTTGGACCCTAAAATGTCACCCGTACTTCCCCTCATTTTAAAACCCTTTTATAGATGATATTATTATTTTTTAAGTCGTACAGGTACTTAACTTTCTTCAGCACGTTTTTAGGAACATTTGGCCTAAATGGTCATGCCAGCTCCATTGGCCCTAAGCACACAGTAGTCAGATTATAAATCACATACTTTCAATGTAGGCAAGTAAGGTATGGACGTTGGAGCAAACGAATTCTAGAGTGGAGACCGTGAGAAAGCAAACGAAGGCAGGACCACCCCATAGCTAGACTTGAAAAAGGTGGCTAGAACAGATTGGAGGCAAAGAATCGGGGGCAATGGCGCACATTGGAAGTGGCCTATATCCACAGCACTGGATAGCAATAGACTCTAATTGAGAGTATACTAATTTATCATTGTACCGCTCGCCATAGACAGGGAATTCATCCTCACACATTGCAACCAGAAATGGTACGTACCGTGCGGTATGAAAGGAACTTCATCCCACGCACGTAGACTGTAGAATGAACTCTCTGCTGTGGTTTTCCCAAGCGACTACAATATGAGGTTCTTTAAAAAGGGCATTAAAGCCTTTCTTTTTTTTATGTAGGACACCTCAATTTGACTTCGCCTCGCCTGATGGTAAGCTGAAGGCAAAGTCTCAGGAAAGAGGGTCACCCTTACATACACGTACCGTGTTAAAAATGGTGGCACTCAGCTTGACGGCCTCATCAGATGCTTTTTCACGCTCCACTTAAAGCACCCGGGACTGTAGGAAGAAGGAAAGACGTAAGCTGGCAAGGACTTCCAGGTCTTAATGGTGCGACAAAGAAAGGTGTCACCTACAGTTCTTCAGGGTAGACAGCGCGAGTTTGACATTCCTGGTGTTCCACACGTCTATAGGCCACGGTAACCACTTTCCATCAGGAGAGCCGTGTGTTTGTCTCCCTCGTAAGTGGTATAAAAAATGTAAAAAGAACCTTTATACCAAGGAACTCTAAAAAGATATGGATTTTTCCTTTAGCATGGATAAAAATAGATCACCCGGCTTGCCACGTGAATATTATATTTAGTCCTCCGTAAATTAGTTTGACATATCTGAGTTATTTGAATAATTTATTCGTGGCCCCACGGTGATATAGAGCGAGCTACCGTTATATGCCTCGGGACATATATCCTGGACCTAAAATCTGCTCAGAATGTGCGATACGAGCAGTGTAGGTTTCTTTGGTGTCTGTTGAGGATAGCACGCGAGCTACGGCGGTGGACGAGCTCAAATTCGCCAAGCATCTAGACACGCGGCAGCGTGTCAAGCCAAGTTCAAGCAAAGTAACTGGCTAGCCAGTGCCGAGTCTAATATTACACGAACCACTTGGTGCCACTTTTGACCGTTCTATAACTCAAAACTTCTGTAACGTAGACACATAAAACTACGTGTGTTTAATTATTATCATAAGGACATGTAGAAGCTCAAATTTCATGAAGCTAGCTCAAACGATATGAAAGTAAAAAGTCGTACATTATAGCACTTACTGACTTACTTATAGGACCTAAACCTAACCTACTTCCAGATGACCTAGAAGGGTGAAATTTGGAATCCAGCCCGGTAATTGTGTGACTTGGCCAGTTTTTATCAGAATAAAAAACACTTTATAAAATGACTGACGTAATGTAAACTGGCCAAGTCAATTCAAACCTACTTTAAGTACTCAAATTTTTAAATAATAGCAATTGTTATAGGTATCCAACAAAGCAAAGAAATAGAGTTTAATACTTGTTCAGAATGTTATTTGGTTCCTATAAATACATATTTTGATTTTGCATAGAACTTAGCACTCATTTTGATCTCCGTTCTTTTTGCAGCGAAGCCCACAGCCAAGCATAATTTTTGTATTGAACTTGGCTCTAATTTTTTACATTTATATTTTTGGTAGGATAGATTATTACAAAACAATCCGCGCTCGTCAGGGCCTCATTTGCCTCGCGACTTAGGTACAACATATGTGTCCCTAAATAAACATATGTGTTTAAGTCACACCTCGGAAGCTCTCGGAAAAATGTATGAAACAATCGCGTTGTAATTACTACAAACATAGCTTGTGTACATGCACGGTAGTGTTGATGTGTGAAAAAATTAGAAATGTCATGGATGGCACTATTTGAAATTTGAGCTAATTTTCGAGTGAGATAGCGTGATTTTTCTCACTCTATCCCTTAGTGTCATGATTTACGTCACATCCGACGGAGGCGACAATTCTGTTGTTACAAAAATTCATATTAATGATTTTTACATTAAAACGTATTTCTATCTTTTTCTTATCGCTTCGGAAGAAAAGAATATGGCGATACATTTTGGTCCTGTCAATCAACAGAATTGGCACAAATAACAAAACAATACTAGAACACGACTTTGATATGTTTATAGAGTAATTAAAACCGATTGTGTTTATAAAAACTAGCTGTTGCTCACGGTTTCGCCCGCGTGAAATTTTTCATTAATTATAAATAGTCTCCGTTCCGTTCGGTCTATAGGGCACATTTCCTAACCGATTGTCACCAAACATGGCATACATGTTCTTTGATTTAAAACATCATTTTTGCCTAGAGCTTTTTAATCGGAGGAGAAAAGGGGTGCCTTTTCTGTCGCGTTATTTATGAACGGATATTGATGATTTTTGGCGGAAATATCAAGATTCCTTACAGGTAGTTGTGGAAAAAAAACATGAGAAAAGGCGGAGACGTTTGTTGTAGCTTTTTTGAGAACGGATTGACAATATTTATTGGTGAAATATCCAGGGAGCTATAAAATAAAGATACGTATCGTATAAAAGAAATATAAGTGAGGATACCAGATTTGATCTCCAGATTCCAAAAAATGATCTGGAACTCTTTACAAAACTACTAGTATTTATCCCTTAGTAATTAATGCTCCATTGCCAAGGGTAAGGTAGAACATTTTTTTATAAATGGTGTTTTTATTACGTACCAAGGTTTCTGAACCTCAACTGAATGACACGGATGTTATGCCCGGTTTTTGTAATAACTATCCTAATACTTATTTAGAATTGTCAACGACGTTAATTTATTTAAGTATCAATTATAATTTATACGAAACGAAAGTTCACGGAAAGATATTTATTTATATTTTTTAGAAACAAATGGTTTTAACCACTCTATACTTTATAAAATTAAAGAATCAATATTTTGACAGCTCACGCCTATGAAGTGTGGCATTTTTTTCAATTTAAATGTATCACAATTAATGTCGTCCATCATGGATTCCGTCATTGCCAGGTACCGCCCATTTTTTAACCCTAGAATGTATACTAATCTAAATCTGCATCATATGCTTTTGAGTTATAATCTTTATAATGTTAAAAAAATAATACACCTATAATCAATATCGGTCCACCATAATGTCACTTAACATGCTAGTTCTAGAGTTATTTTCTAAAAAAACCCGGACTGTATGAAAAGTATTATAATTGATAAGATTTTTCACGAATTTATTACTGGGCGAACCTGACATCCAGTTCATTACTTTTTTTTATACTGTTCATTGATGACCCTTGGTGGAACTTGTTGTTACACATATTGAGAACACTTGTACTTTTTCTACAGTATTTATTATTGAACCTGACCAGTTTCGCAATGTTTATGAACATTTCTAGTCGTAAACACCTCTAGTGTTTAAGATTAGAAACATTTCAAAAACATCAATGTAAACTTTTGAAGTTACCATAAGGCGAAACCGGTCAGGTTCAATAATAAATACTGTGGAAAAAATACAAATATTCTTACTATGTGTAGTTCGCGTAGAATATACTGCTTCCGGGCTGATTGGCCGTGGTCTATGTGAAACTTGCGGTCCAGACGTTTCGTCGATCACTGCGGTCGACATCTTCAGTGGCGCAGGGCCGGGCGACGACAACTTCGGAGACCTTGCCTCGCCGGCGACTGACGTGCGACTGGCGCGATGCCTTGAATCACTTGAGTCCTTGTGTAGGTAACGGTCTGTGTGTGTCGGCTTTCGATAGACTCGGTGACCAAGACTGCCATCTTCTTTCTTGGATACTAGGACATCTAGGAATGGTAGCTCCCCGTTCTTCTCAACTTCCATGGTGAATTGGATGTTCGGATGGATGCTGTTTAGGTGATCCAGGAACTTAGTCAGCTCCGAGTCCCCATGAGTCCAAACCACGAAGGTATCGTCCCATCCCAACAACTTTAACCGAAAAAACGAGGGATTTCAGCTCCAAAAAGATTGGTACCCAGCACTGAGAGCCACTCGGTATCACAGTGCAAACAACCAATCAGGATCGAGTACGTCCGCGCCACAGCGCTTGGCCAATCAGAATCGAGTGAGTCGATTCCCCGCTCCGACCGTGCCTATAAATACAGCCGTAATTCAAGGCATCGCTCCAGTCGCACGTCAGCCGCCGGCGAGGCAAGGTCTCCGAAGTTGTCGTCGCCCGGCCCTGCGCCACTGAAGATGTCGACCGCAGTGATCGACGAAACGTCTGGAACGCAAGTTTCACATGGACCACGGCCAATCAGCCCGGAAGCAGTATATTCTACATGCAACGCCGGCCGTGAAAGCCTGAAGACTAATAATATGTGTAGTTCATTAGTTATTTATACAAAAAAACAACATGCTTTTGAGGGTTAAATTTCACTATAGTCATGTGTGAAAGAGAGGACGCCTTAAAAACCGAAGCTAGCCGAACTTTTCACTCTTCTGCCCGAAGTGCCGTTACTACACATTTTACTAGCGACAACCTTTGTTTTAGGCGCCCATGAAAGCGCCCATGATTTTGACGTGCGGGGAGAGGAAATGAAATCGGTGGGAGGGGGTGAGCTTCCATTCTGTACGCTAGTACTATTATCTATTCTGTGGTTTAAGTATAGTAAATATTAATGTGTCTAAATATAGAATGAAGGTTTAGTTTGGCTTGTTTGTGTTTTTTTATATAATCTATAAATATACGCGAAATACCACACACTGATTATGATTAACTACGAAATCATTGAAACTATTACACTTACAAATTTGAAATTTGGCAGGTAGGTTCCTTATAGAGTGTGAACATCCGCTAACGGATTTTACGAAACTGCACCTCTAAGGGGGTGAAACGGGGGTTGGAAGTTTGTGTGAAAGTCTTATGTTAAAAGTAAAAGACTTGAATTTTAAATGTATGCTCTGTAGATGGTGTGAAGGTGTACTAATAATGTATCTTTAGAAATCAACCCCCTTTAGGGGTTAAAACCGGGGATGGTAGTTCGTATGAGAGCCTAACTCACTCCACTTGCGAAGTCATGGACGGCCGCTGGTACAAAAATTTAATAAATAAATAAATATTCCACAACATATAACACAACGCTATCTAGATCCATGGTAAGCATAGCTTAACTAACTTGTGTTATGGAATCTAGAATGCGGATAAACATACTTAGATAGTTTTTTTTTTTGTAAATACATACATACATGTTTAACATAGAAACACCCAGACCAATGCAAATAGCCATAATCCTGCACACCAATGTTTGCATTGGGCGGGGATCGAACCCGCGCCTCCTGCTTAGCGGCCGCGTTCACTACCGCCACGCCATAGAGGCTGCCAAATAAAATATATACGCACGTATTTCTGATTAAGTAGAGACAATATTTTTCAACTCAATAGACACCATCCTAGCATCTTCTACTTTCGTACAAGCTTGCTGATTGTGGGTATTGTTAGCATATCCTTGTTTTTTTTATCATGCGGATATCCCCTCGGATACCACCCTCTTACTCCATGGGAGAACTCGGACCGACTAAAAACGCACACTTTCTCAATTACCGGGGTGTACGGCCAACATTTCCTTTACATCCTTTAAGCGAGGCGTGAAAAAAAGCATCTGATGAGGCCGGCATCAAGCTGAGTGCCACCATTGTTAACATGGTACATGTTTGTAATGGTGACCCTCTTTTCTGAGACTTTGCCTTTAGCTTACCATCAGGCGAAGTGAAGTCGAATTGAAGTGACCTATATAAAAAAGTTACCTAGCTGACCTTAGACCATTTATGGTTTTAATGATGGCCGCCTCGAGTTTAAGAAGCAATGTATCCCCATGCCCTTTACAGGTAGAGGACTGTTCGGAGACTTTTCAGGTATCCCTCTAATTGGTTCTGGCTAATTCGGCTGTAATTAGCCATATGCAGCAGTCTACCCTGCGAGAGAGAGGCCGTACCACGCATCCCGAACTTTGCCTTACCTGAGACTTGAATTAGTTATCTAAGCAGAATAGTCACACTTACTATCACTGCGGTAATCGACCTTCTATTTTGTCGTTAGGCGAACTATGACATCATACATTTGACGTCACTAGATAATATATGACATTAGAATTAACGTCACAATGAACCCAATTTGAATACAAAGGTTTTGAGACGTCATGCAGCCTAAAATGTGTCCTTCAACTAATTAATCGACTCCTTAAAAGAATGTCCTACTTCAACTTAAGTTGCAACGGAAATCAAAAATTAATCTATTCAAATTCAATTTAAATTAAGGATTCAATCAATAAGTGTATCGTGGTTTACTACTAGATATAAATTAATTCATTAAATACTATTATACAGATGTATTGGCAAAAATTAAATTAAATTAATAAAGTTACTATATAGGTATACACAATACAAAATAAAATAAGAAAAACTAAAACTAAATCTTTAAAATGCGTCGTGGAATTCATCCGCATCGCATGCCTCTTGTGGTAGCGTTCCCAGAAGACTGGCAGCATTGCCCCGTTGTATGGCAATGCTTAATCTCTGACCTAAAAAGAGGCCAGCCTTCTATTCACGAGAAGCGTCGACCATACGCTTCGCAATCTTCCTGAAGAGATTGCGGGCGCTCGGACCCCAAGGCTCAAACGTTTCGACTCCAAACGGCACAAATTCATAATCTCCAATGAGATTGGAGTATTTGCGCCGCTTAAGAGCCTCTGCAGAAGCTGCAGCAGCACCGGCACAGCCGGCCGTGCCAGGTATATGGGTAGGGGTAATGGTGTCGACGCATGTTGCGTCCCACACCAGAGTCCTACCCATTTTCCAAGGCATTAATAGCATACCATCCGGTCTCTTGCCCTCGTCGCGCGCCAAACCGTTTGGTTCAAGCACAGCTGGCACACCAGATTACCGGATTATGTTGTTGTGGATATATATCTATCCAAATGTTAGGAGGCATAGGCTCACTGTTTCCAACCCTGTTTAAAATCCTGTCCTAACCCTTTGTCTAGAGGGGCTGACCAGACGAGTTGGTACAGGGTTTTATTTCGAGTTTTCCCTATCTCGCAGTGATATCGTTTGCGTATTTTTCCGTTAGTCGCTTCATACGATACCTACGCTTCGGATGAGATGGGGTGGTGAAAGTATCAGATTCCTATAAAATTTGTAAAATCGTCACTCATATATGAGCAGAATCACAATTAACTTACAAAGCGAATTCTTTGTTTGACATGATGCCCACCGCTGCATTCTATCATCGCACCACTCGCCATAGGCAGGGAATTCATCCTCACACACTGCGACCGGAAATGGTGCGCACCGTGCGTTTTGAAAGGAACTTCATCCCACGCACGCTCAGGTTGTGGAATGAACTTCCTGCCGTGGTTTTCCCAAGCGACTACAATATGGGGTTCTTCAAGAAGGGTATTAGAAGGTATCTACAGGGTCGGTAGCACGATTGTGACGCCTCTGGTGTTGCAAACGTCCATAGGCCACGGTAACCACTTCCCATCAGGTGGGCCGTGTGCTTGTCTGCCACCTAAGGGGCATAAAAAAAATCTAATTTTGTGTAAATATTGCCACATGACAAAATTTTATCATAATACGATTCCAATAAAGTAGGTGCTGTTCATGGACAATGTTAGGTGCTGTTCGCTCAGGTGCTATTCGGCTATGTGCTCTAAGTGGACTACACCGTGACTTTTTTATACCTGCATACCATTAGGAGGAGACGAAATACCCTGAGCTCAGAATTGAGAATGAGAATGATGCAAACGAGAACAACGTTGTTATGATATAATAAGAGTATTAGTCCTCTTCCGTACCTTTCTACCGCCTCTTTAGCGTACATTGCCTTCTCGCAAAAAGAAACGGCTGAATCCCATGGTCCTTTCACTCTGTACCATGGACTTTCGATTATTTTACTTTTATAATTTCACTCTAGTACTCTTCTTTATGTTTGGAAACAAATAACAAAACGTGTCGCGTACAACCGTGCAGAATAACGGCCACCTCTCAGCTTAATGCTGTCAGCTTTGTAGTACAGACGGAACAGTAGAAGACGGTTATATACCACAATTTGGAATGGTTCAGGCGAGGCTTGGTAGCTCAGTAGTCAAAGCATTCCTTCTGTAAGTGACTGATCGCGGGTTCGAGTCCCGCCTGAGCGATTCACTTTTTCCATTCTTAATCGCTTTAAATAGTATACTAATTGCTTTAAAATTTAATTGAAATGTCCCGGATATTCGAAATTATTCTATACAAGCATCTTCTTCTCTTACCTTCAGACCCTGTCTGCTACCTCAGTAGTACAAAAGTCACATGATTATATAGTGTATATAACATTCCTAACTGTATTCAGAATAATTGTGAAAGATACCGTTTATAGCACGTGCTAAATGTATTTTAGTTTTAAGTTAGAAACACTATGAGTTTGAACCTCAAACATTTAGGTCTCATCGCCAGAATGATACTCAGTCTTGAATCTCGATTAATAACTGTGCCCCAAACACAAATATAATATTCGAATTCGTAACATAAACGTGACCAAAGAACGGAGCAATGCGATTAGCCGCCTGCCAACTGTGAACCAATCGTAATGCTCCATTCTTTCCATACGTTTGCTCGGCATACTCGAGCATGCTCGGGGCACTGGTACTCAGTACAAGATTCTGGTGTGGGCATTCCTCTTAGGCCTGGGACGTCACACAGCACCGCTCTCGTAAAAGTTAATTAACCAAAGTTAAATAATTAATCAAAGAATCAGGAAAACGATAGAAGGATTAAAAATATGGTATACTAGCTTTTACACGCGGCTCCGTTCGCGTGGATGTCGGTTATCGCTATAATATCGGTTTTATGCTATATTATTGTAAAGTTTCATTGAAATCCATTCCGTAGTTTTTACGTGAAAGAGAAACAAACCTCCATCCAAAATCCATACTTACAAACTCTCGCGTTTATAATATTAAACATAACATAACATAAATTCACGCTTATATCCCCGAAGGGGTAGGCAGAGGTGCTAGAACCCACATTTCACCCGTTTATGTTTTAGATCCCAATGTAATAGGTGGCGAGTCTATTGCCATTAACTGGGCACTTATAAACCTGCGATAAATACACACATAACTTCGAAAAGCATCGAAAAGTCATTGGTGTGTGCCATGGAAAACCTGGGATCGAACCCGAGACCTCGTCTCAGCAGTCCATTACCCATACCACTAGGCTATATATGAATTATGTTATACATGTGTCGCCGCCAACCAGTTTAATCAGCCATTCAATTAACTGCCTAGGCTATTAACCAAACAGCGCCATTCAATGAACGGCCTGAATGATATTCATTCGTTTATTACATCATTTAATAACCTGGCTGACTAATGATTAGGCCAATCGTAAATTGGGGCACTACCTCGAAATAAGATACTCACACTTCTAGATCCTCGAGGAGGTAGGCAGAGATGTATTCACAGAAAATTAGTGATAGATTTATTGAGAAAGTTACGCAATCTGACTTAGATAGGTTAGGTTAGAAGGTCTAATGCAGTCTATAACACTCACGGGAAGAGGTTAGGTTGTCCTATCCTACTCTAACGAGATAACCCTTAGCCGCCAGTCGTATGAAGTCGTATGAAGCAACTCGTATGAAAATGTATATACCAATCTCCTTCTCCAACTGTGAGCACTAAGGGACAGGTTTAAGTCCAAAGTTTCTAAGCTTATACCGGTATGATATTCTAAAGTTGACGTAAATGCAAACTGAGCTATTGCTGATGCGACCTACATTGGAATGACGTGCGCAAAGGAATTACAATTTCATTTAGAAATGTATGTATTACAATGGATACTAACATGTGATAGAATTACATGAAGAAGCTTCCAGAGTGTACATACATACATACATATAATCAAGCCTGTATTTTTTTTATACCAATTAGCATGGAAAGTGGTTACCGTAGCCTATGAACGTGTGCAGGGGGGCGTCACACTCGCGCTACCGACCCTGCCCCTCTAGACAAGTGGCAATTCGCTAACCGGCGTTTGATGGAATAGAATGACGAATGTATAGGATTTGACGTATTTGACATGCGTTAACGACTGTCATATAAGTCAAATCCCATATATTCGTCATTCTATTCCACCAAACGCCGGCTAGCGAATTGCCACTTGTCTAGATGGGCTGTTAGAACAGAGCTTCTGTGCCGTCAGTGTAGAAGACAAAGGAGGACATGCCTTTTGTCTTCTCACTGACAGCACAAAAACTCTCCAGTGAGCTCTGGCTATCCCCGAAGGGTAGGCAGAGTTGTATGATTGCGATCTAGCGGGCACTTTGTCTTGGGCTGTAGGTTTTCTGTCGGATGAAGAAGCTCTATCCCTTAGTCACCTTTACGACACCTTCAGAGCTGGATTGGTTCTTTTACTCTTCTACTCCACCGAGAACCAACACGGCGTTCATTCTTGAGTTTATTTTTTTACATGTAGGTCGTTAAATTGACTGTTACTGATGACAGCTGGGTATGCCATGGAAAAGTTACATTTGAGGTTGCGTATGTCAAAAGATGCAATTTTCATTTGAAGGTATCAAGGGGTCAGTTAAATCCAAGTTCGTGGTTTTTTTATTTTGACTTCACCTCGCCTGACCGTAAGCTGAAGGCAAAGTCTCAGGGAAGGGGGTCACTATTACAAACACGTACCATGTTAACAATGGTGGCACTCAGCTTGAAGGCATTATCAGACGCTTTTTCACGCCCCGCAGGACCCGGGACTGTAGGAAGAAAAAACACGTGAGCTGGCAAGGAATTACAGGTCTTAATGGTGCGACAAAGGAAAGAGTCACCGAACCGCTTGGTTCTTGAAGGAATGTTCTGCACCGTATGCGGGTGACATCTAAGTCCTGCACGTGTTGTCCTGTGTAGAAAAGGAGAGGGCGGGACCAATTGGAAGAGCTTATCAGAACATTCGCCATGGTAGTTCTTCATAGTAGTCATTCATCATGTCTAGCAGGAATCCGGGATTTACTCAATCGAACACCATTTGAGCTAAGGCTTCGGAAACTCTGATCAAACCTCATCCATCACTTATCCTTAAAAGTAGAGCTCATAAACATTATGACATGACTATCTTAAGCAAATACGAACAAAAACTTAGTTTTTTCGGCCTCCATGTTATTCAATATACATACGTACACAATTGTCTGTCTGTGGACAAGAAAGCAATATAATATCTACTTTCTTAGTGTATTTTTTGCTTGACAACTCTTGCGGTAAGACAAAAAATATAACAGGCCAAGATCAAGGTGAGCTACACTAGCGACTTGCGCAGGAGTTGGTTGTTTATGACAGTTAAATAGGTACTCAAAAAAAAATTACCAGTAATTCCTTTGGCAGTTCATTTAAAAGGATTACTGAGGTCTTCAGGCCCAGGGTCAGGAAAAGGCTCACAGTCAGAAGAAGTCCCTGGATTAGAAAAGGGTCCCGGGTTAAAAGAGGGCTCTGGATCAGGCGGGGCCCCTGAGTCAGCTCGGGTGCCTTATGGTTCCATCTTATACGCATTAAAACTTAAGACGGTGTGTTGTTTTAGTCAGTTCGAGATCGACTTTTCCACATAACCGCCCCACCGCCCCAAGTGGAACGGTGACCGTGAGGATTTCCGAAGAATGAATTTAAAGAAAATGTTGAGGTTTGAATAAGGATGTACCTATACACTGTTCAGGTCCAAACAACCATCCTTGAAGGGCAGGCCAACTTCAACTGCAAGCCCTTCTAATTATCTGCGAAGCAACAGCGTTGCGGGTTTATCTCTTAGGATCCCAATCCTCACATGTGACACGGCAATAGCTAACGAAAAAATCGACACATCATTTCGAAAATTATGACTAGGCTCCGAGAGCAAATAAAATGAATTTGAATTTGAATTTGAGAGCCTCCCTTTACGCCACATACACCCCTCTGTTTTTTTAATGACAATCAAACAGACAGTTTAAATCGTTTGTTGATAGTGAGGTCACATTAAAACAAGTTCTGAGAAGCTTACGTCATATTACGCCTCCAGTTAATTTTTTTTTTAACTTTTTTCGGCAAATGTATTCTGTGCGGTGAAGAAATGGAGATGTAATATTTTTATTTTGTCTCCAATGGTTCCGTATATGTTCTTTCTTTTTTTTACTCACTTGAAATACGGATCCCATTCTCGCAAGCCACGGGAAAAAAATTGCCTAACTACATAATAGTTCAAAGTATATCAAAATTATATAGAAGTAATAGAAATAGTAAAAGTAGATAGAAACTATTTGTTCTAACAGAGTCGGCTGCGCGAGGGTGACGTTCCTGGTGTTCGTCCATGGGCACTTTCCATCAGGTGGGCCGGGTGCTTGTCTGCCGCCTAAGTGGTATAAAATAATTTATGATTTTTATAGAGGCTTTCGCTACTTTTCTAGAAAGATAACTACATACAACTACATAAAATAAGACTTATGTAAAACTTAGAACTCTCTTTGAATCACAGAACAGAAAAAACTGTTTTGAATAGTAATTTTAAATGATTCATTAAACAATGAAAAGAAAAAGACGGGTTGCACTCTGGGAGTGCTGGCAGAAGTGAAAACATTTTCTTTTTTTCTTTCTTCGTTATATACATAGAAAAAGATAAAAAAAGAACATACCCTACGATACCTATAATATAGCGCTAATCATAGAACCTATCACTAATTGAGAAATAGAAAATAGAAGAAATTAATAAATTACAAAAAGAAAAAATAATCACCAAAAGTAATAAATTATACTAAGAAAAAACAATCACAAAAAATCCCTGAAGGCCAGGTGGTTTGAACCCGATACTATCTGAAACTATAAGGACTTACAGTCGAAGTGCTTACCGTTTAAGCTACGACGCTATCTATCGTAACTTGCAAAATAGATAGTCTGTACCTAATCTTGTATGACGTCAGTCGTCGGTTACGGTTCAAAGATCAACTAATCCTGACGCTTCCTTAACATTGTACACCCATCCAACGCCGCTAAAGAAGTTTTCACTTCAAAAATTTCACTAAACAATTGCTTTTAAAAATGGATTCCAGAAAAATGATCCCTAAATATATTTTAAAGATGTAGTTTTAGACCTCAGATGGTCACACCTGCCTTCGCGCCGTTTTTTCGCGCTCTTTTTATATCCGCCATATTTTTTTTTACTTTTTTAAAACACCGCCCGCACTGACTCATTCGTTTATGGCCAGGCTTTCTTGTCAGTGTTGTTACGTAATCGGAAAAAAAGGTTTAAGTAATTCCTTAATTATAATTTAACGAGTCGTGTTTTTTTTTGTTTTATTACCTGTGGAGAGGTAAGTGCTTTTATTCTCTTTTATATTTTTTTATTACGGTGTTTCTTAGAACTGTTTAAGTAGGTGTTTTAAATATTTTTAGGCTCGTCGGCTATGAAACATTCGCTATTTGTTCAAATTTTTATATATCCATTCATTTAATTCATCGTCATTTTAGATAATTATTGCTGTATAAATACAGTCATTAGTGTACTACTAGTCATTTTTAATAATGGAATTTTGAGTTATAAGAAAACTGCAAAAAATGCGAAGTAGTAATTTTAAAGTTTTCCTAATTAGATATTTAATGTAATGCTGGCTTAGAATAGCAACATACAAAGTATTCTTTTGAAATAGATACCCATATATATACCGCGTGTGAGGGAAACGCTCCCGGAGCCGAAGGTCCCTGGTAGTATTCCGGGTACACTACATATTGGCATTATTATTTATAAATAATAAAGAAAAGACTCACAGACCTCTAACTGCAATGCTTAGATATCGCCTTTGGGTTGTGGAGGTCATGTGGCAGTCGCTTCACAGAAAATGTCGAAGTTTAGCCAAATCCGCAGTTGGACTGGTAAAAGCGGACCCCAGACTCCAAGTTGGATAGCTTTGGATGCGTCTAGGATTAATGCTAGGATGGAGAAGAAGAATAAAGAAAAGACTCCGCCTCAAATTCATGGCTCGAGTCAACAATAGTGCCCAGAATACGGCAATAGGCTCAACCCCTATTACGTGGGACCGAATACAATGATTGGTGAAATGTAGGTATTAGTACCCTGCCTAACCCACCACGGCTAAATGCGTGATTATATGTATGTAGGTATGTATGTAATAAAGAAATAAAATAAAATCAAAATCGTTCTTTAGTTTATACCAATATGTAGTATACGAGCGTTCTTCCTTACACCCGGCATAAATACCGATTGAAGATTTAAAATAAATGTACGGAACCTATTTTGTGATAAAAAATATATTTTAAAACAGAAACTATGCATAATCATCATTCTGTGTTTAATTTTAAATGGGGAATTATACATGTATTATTTATTTTTCTTATACTTATACATGTTAAAAATATTCTAAAGATTTGTTTTCTTTTACGTCCGAGCAATCCCAACGGATCCCCCCTTCCGGAGCTGGAGGGGGAGGTTATGTCGGACTCGAACCGACTAAACCGCACGCCGTTTGTGGGTCGTAGTGCTAGGCCGAAGGTGAGGTTGTTATGCGATATATCCCTCGCACCCCGGCTAACTCATCCCTCTCGGTCTGGCCCTCCTCGGGGAAAGGCTGTATAGTAGAGCTTTAGGCCCTAACTAATAAAAAAATATCTAATGTAATATCAAAACTTATATTAATTACTGACACAGCGCACAGAACAGATGGTTGATGGAGCAAAAAGTTCTAGAATGGTGACAGCGTACCGGCAAACGTGGTGTAGGATGCCCAACGGCCAGGTGGAAGGACGACCTCATCAAGGTCGCCGGGAAGCGCTGGATGCCGGCTGCTTTAGATCGGTCGTTCTGGAAGTCTATGGGAGAGGCCTATGTTCAGCAGTAGACTATGTGTGGCTGATATGATGATGATGATGGTGATATTAATTACTGTGTATTTTTACTAGTGGGGGTGGTGTCTTTTTATTAGTTTTTAATTAATGAAATTTTAATGTTCACACAATAAGGAATTCACACATAAATTATCAAATACTCATATATGTTTGTACATTACGTACAAATAGGGGAGAATTCATTGTTTCCCAAACTTAATTTTTTGGCCTATCATGATTCGTGACCTGCCGAAAGATTTCTCACCCTTTTTTAATATAGTTCCGGTGTCAATGTAGGAAAGAATCGCATTCGCATATCAATACAAAAGTATTGTGCAGTTATTTAATTGTAAACTATCTAAAGTATGAGCTCTTTATAACAACAATAATTCAACAGCTACGTTTATTATTCCGTTTTAAAAATGCGAGTTTATTGCTGTCTAGCACAGTTTTAAGACTCAATGCTGTCCCTCAGAATTTAAAAAAAAAAAGAAGACGAATCTACAAAAATCTATTTAACCTTTGATTCAAAGGTAGAACCTCTCAATCGCTAACATAAAACCAAACGTATATAACAGAACGGAACCAATGAAGTAGTTAATTCAATTTAAAATTAAGCAATAAAAATTAACCAGTTATAATAATTATAATTATTAAAAGATAAAAAGTGAGTCATGAATGAATTATTGAACATAATGATTTTAAATTAACATCGGAATATTTTATTGATAGGGACGACCTTAGCTAAGTAATATGTCGATAAAAATCGATAAATCTCTTTAATAAAAATAAAGTTGTTGATATATTAGCAAAATACATCTGAGATGTCATTATAATGAAGAGCTTTTACGTTGTTTTAGTTTTATACAAATTCTTCCTTACATGTTAACTAAACTAACTAGTTACTAAAACTAGTTAATTGGGTATTTTTCTGTAGTTAAAATAAATTATTTAACTGAGCTTATTAAATAAGTAATGGTAACAGAGTGGTTAAAGTTGAGTCGGTTCTTATTTAATCGTTAGTATTTATTTTAATCATCCATTCAACCTATAATAGTAAATAATTTTTATACCTTTGAAATATTATGACGTCAAAATAATAATAATTAATTCTATACAAATTTTCTTACAACTTACCGTTTTGATGTTTAGTAAAAAGTAACTAATTTGACTTGTAATTGTATTTGTAACTAATTTGACTAGCCCCTCCAATGCATAACAACACATAAAAAAATACCCAATTGAAATACTGAGCCGACTACTGACGTTATAATACAATGTGCTTAAATATGGTTTAAATTTACTACACGTGTTTATAAGTGTGACGATTTAGAAGGATATCGCGCACCCTGTTCCGGACATGTAATGTAAGGATGAAAGGAAAAGTAATGTCGTAAGGAAAGCATTAGAAGTGAACGGCACTAGAGGAGAGGAAGACTTAACTGTGCATAAGATGATATGTGGCGATAAATGTAGTGAAGGTGGGGATTATTGTAGAGAAATTGCACATATATTGCGCCGATCCCAAACAAATATGACTGAATGAACGATAATTAATTTGCACAGAAAGGATATGGTATAATATAGGCAGAAAGATAATGTTGAATAAGAGTATGGAAGGATTGAACATCACACTATTCAAATTTAAATTCATTTACGTTAAAATTAATTAAAATCATCATACCTTTTGCAACTGAACAAGTTATCAGAAACATCGATAAAAGTATCCAACGACCATGTGCCCAACACTAGTAAAAGCTAAAATTAAATTATAACAGAACTAGCTGTTGCCCACGGCTCCGCTTGCATGGATGTCGGTTATCGCTTAGTGTTAAGTCAACATAGTAGCTTTATGCATGCAAAATCTCAGCCCAATCGGTTCAAAATTGACAACGTTTCATACAAACTTTCATCCCCTATTTTATCCCCTTGAGGGTAGAACTAATCAAAATCCTTTCTAAGCGGATGCCTACGTCATAAGATCTACCTGCATGCCAAATTTCAGCCCGATCAGTCCAGTGGTTTGGGCTGTGCGTTGATAGATCACTACGTCAGTCAGTCAGTCACCTTTGAGTTACGAGTATATATATTTAGATTATAATTTTATACTCAAACATCTGATCGCACTTCCTCTCTTTAAGATGAGTTATTGGTTCAATAGAGAACATTCAAAAATAAACTTTTTGCTTATAACCTACAGTTGGTATTCCTTCAAAGTTAAAAAAACCGTAAATCATATTTACATTTATTATTACATTAATGACAGCACATACAATTTTCGAATGATTTACAGGACAAGGGATTAATTATACAAAAAAAATCGAAGTTGATCGGAACACGTGCGCTCAATTTTAGTTTTTTGGCCTGCGGTTCTCAAAGTATGCTTATTTATTGACATTATTAGCCCCCACTTCTCATGAATAATTTTATAAACGGTTTGAAGCGCTACTTATCGTTTTTAAACAATGATATCATTTTTTTTTCATGCAGTGTTTCAGCCACATTTTTGCAACTATTTTAGCGTAATGACGACGTTGCCTAAAGGACAAACGACCTCTATATAGATGTAATCTTCCTCGTGTTTCAATATTGGTTTCAATTACATATTTATACTCAATGATGTACCTATAATAAACTTAAGGTACGTCATACAGGAACATGGCGACTGTCAAAAAAAATTTACATACAAATATACATATAGTTACGCCTTTATCCCTGGAGGGTTAGGCAGAGGTGAATTAACACCCACATTTCACCAATCTGTCTTCGGTCTCACGTAATAGGGGGTGACTCTATTGCCGTATTCCAAGCACTATTGTTGACTCGAGCCATGCATCTGAGGCTGAATCTGGGCTATACATATCTGTCTGCTGTAGACGTTAATCAGCCCTATCCATAAGTCGCCTTGTACGACACCACATGGGAAGAGAAGGGGTGGCCCAAATTCTACTCTACCGGGAACCACGCGGCTAATAATAAATAGAAGAAATTCCAGCCAATATTGTCAAATTACGAGTTATTACACATTGAAATATAGACCACCGACATGAACCCCGAACTCCTAATATCAGCAATTTAGGTCAGCTGTACGGTATACTAATAATACTATAATACTTTAACTGTTAGTCCACTTATATTTTAAATTATAAATAAAACAAATAGCAATATAATGCACAGAATGAAATAATGTAAATGAAATGAAATAAGAACACGTCACACACACACAACATCTTCTTCTTTTCGTGTGGTTTGGGGCCAACCTGTGACAGAGTTGTTCAGGTCGCCCATATAGGCCTCCGTTTTGACCTAATGACTGTTGACAGCCGTGACCGACTTTTAACGTAACGCTTCTAAACGGTCGCCCATCCCAATAGTAACCTTTGCCTAGGTAACTTAACCCACTGATCGTTTACTGAACAGTGAGCGCACCTGGCCACAAGTGCTATTAGGTATTAGGTAATTTAATAGAACTAATGAAATCACTTGTACTTTTCCACACTTTATTTTTGCCGTGAGGTAAAACCGGTCAGGTTAAAAAAAAAAATATAACTAAGTTTGACAAACTCTTCCTCTTTCTAAATATTGTGCTGTGCCCTTGAATAACTGAACTACATTATGGAATGCAATAAATGCATTAAATATTGAGTGCCAGTGATTTCAGATACTAGTAACGTAAAGAAATAGTAATAGGAAATAAATATATGTTACGTTAAAAAAAACGTAACGATTTATTTCTAGAATTTCTACCGTTGATAGCCCACACCAAACCTAATGTTAAAGAAACCATTAAAATTAACTCCGTCTTGCGTAAGCGCAGGATATTGCCCATATCCCTTCCAACATTGACCTAATGAGTGATTACGCGAGCTCTCAAGGGTTACCTTGACCGTGGCACAAGGGGTCAAGTTAAAATTGGTAATTGGCCCATTACGACGGAATGTTAATACTGGACATCTTAGCTGAGTGGCTGATCAAAGAACTGATTCTGATTGAGGATGTGTGAAATTAAAAAGAATTAATAGTAGTTTATGATACTGTTTTTTTATACTATCACACGAGTGTTATAAGACCATGTTATGTACAGTGTCATACACTACTTTATCTACCCTTATACTATAATACATAAACTAATTTATTTTACAAACAAAACCAAACTTTGTTTAATTTAAATATAAAATGTTGGCGCCAAGGCGCAAACATCGATTGCGCATGTGTGTTTCTTTTTTCTTACTTCCGACTAGGCGGATTCTTTTTTTAAAGTAGAGGTTCAGTCCAGATGGATATTGTATATCGTTATGATTAAAAAGTTATTTAATGATATAGGTGTCCATACAAGACCTGCATCGTAATAAAACTTTTTTTTTAGCCTGTGCGTAATGTTTGTCATAAGAGTTTTGATTTAATTTTGTTTATCTTTACATTATAGTATCAGAGTAGATAAAGTAAATTCTGATATTATTAGTTTTAGGTGTGTGGTCATAATAATTGTTCTATATCATGCATCGCTTGTCACAGGCCTACCTGTGATTTCATCCTGAAACGTTGCAACCAAGCCCTCGATTCTGCTAAAGCGAAATCACGTTCATACCACAGACACTGCAAAAATTACATATAATTCTAAACTTTATTGCTACAGACTTTAAATCTAAAATAAAATGACACGAGTTTCATTAGATAGACAGATAGATAATTCTTTATTGTACGCCAATAGATTTACATCGGAATTAGAAGTAGCATGTATTCAATTTAATGTACAATGGGCGGCCTTATCTCTGGAAGCGATTTCTTTCAGGAAAACTTAGGATAATGTGAATAAAACAAAAGATATGTTTTTTTTTTTTTTTACGTGCGGGAAATCCCCACGGATACCCCCCCCCCCCTTCGGAGCCGAAGGAGGAGGTTATGTCGGACTCGAACCGACTAAACCGCACGCCGTCTGTGGGTCGATGTGCTAGGCCGGAGGTGAGGTTGTCTTTTGACATATCCCTATTCCTCTCGGTCTGGCCCTCCTCGGGAGGGGGGACCACGCGGTCCCCAACTCGCCCCCAGTATGGGGGGGGAGCGCATCGTCCTACGATGCGCGCCGCCGCCGTAGCCTGCTTCTGCTAGGGTGACGAGCGGCTCCACCCGTCACCCTCAGGCCCGCGCTCATGGGGGGCGGAGGTCGGTTTGCACCCTCCGACGCCCGAGCCGCCTTCGGACGCGGCCAGCGATGTCCGCGAGTCTTTCTCGCTCGCTGCGCCGCGCCCGCTCTGCTGTCTCCTTCACGAGCATGACCTGCTCGCAGAAGGAGGCGCTGGCCGCCCACGCATCCGCGAAGCTGACCATCGCCGCGAGCAGGGTGGAGAGCGTGAGCACTCTCATCCCCAGGGCCGTCACAAGCTCCCGCCTCGGCGTCTCAAACGCCGGACACTCGGTGAGCGTGTGCAGCCCTGAGTCCACGCTCGCGTCGCAGTGATGGCACTCGGGCGTTGGCTCTATGCCCATCAGATGCAGGTACCGCCCGAAATTACCGTGTCCAGTAATGACCTGCGTAGAGTCTCCTGCAGGAGTCCTCTGGGCCCCTCAAGTTGGGCAACAGCCTGCCCAAGGCATTCGCCGTTGCCACCAACTTGGGGCGCAGACTTCGGAAATGTTCTCCGAAGTCCCATCGACCGTCAAGCACCAGCCCCAGGTATTTCAACCGGGGCTTGATGTCGATGGGAGTGCCTCCCACTGTAAGGCTGGCTCCCGGGTCTGGCCTGCGCCGAGGGCCATGAAAGAACATGGCCTCGGACTTGTGCAGAGCCACCTCGAGACCCAGCCGCCGGATCCGTTCCACGACTTGAGCAACCGCGGTCGTGGCCCTCAGGGTCGCCTCGCGGTGTGTAGCCCCGCCCACCGTCGCCAGCGTGTCGTCCGCGTAGCACGTGACGGTGGCACCGTACGCGAAGTCACCGCGAAGCACCCAGTCGTAACCGATGTTCCACAGCAGCGGCCCCAGGACCGATCCCTGTGGAACACCGCACGACATCTCACGCCTACCGACTCCGGTCGAACTCGGGTAGACGACGGCTCTCCCCGTCAGGTACGCCCCGACTATGCGGCGGAGGTAGAGAGGCACATCGTGATACACGAGCGCCTCTCTGATGCAACTCCAGGGCAAGGTGTTAAATGCGTTGGAGATGTCCAAGGACACCGCCAACATCACCTCGCCCCGAGCGACCGCATCCTCCGCCAGAGTCCTCACACGCATGATGGCATCCACAGTGGAACGCCACCGGCGGAACCCGAACTGAGTATTCGCCAGGTCCGGCCCCACTCTAGAGAGATGCTCGACGAGGCGCTTGGCAATGACTCTCTCAAAGAGCTTGCGCACCTCGTCGAGCAGCACTATGGGCCGGTACCCGGACGGCTCCTCCGCCGGGCGCCCCATCTTGCGGATGAGGACCAGTTTCCCCGTCCTCCACATCTTCGGAAACTGGCCCCGCTCCAAACATGCGCTGAGGAACCCTCTCAGTCGGGGTTCGAGACCGTCTTCCCCTAGGGCTAGGACCCACGCGCGGCCTGGAATGCCGTCGGGTCCCGGGGCGGTGTTCTTTTTGGCTCCAAGCCTTCGCAGCGCCAGCTCTAGTTCTACCCGAGTGACCTCGGGCACATCGTCGTCAATCACCGCACCGGGCGCCATAGGCGACCGAGGCGGCGGAGCCATCTGCGGCGGAACATGTTCCGCTCGCGCCGGGAACAGGGATTCGACCACTCCCCCGAGCAGAGCCGGCTCGAGCGCCTGGGTCAGCGGAGGGGCCCGGGGGCGCAGCTTTTGTCTTACCATAAGGTAAGGCCGCCCCCATGGGTCCCGCTCCAGCGTCTCCAGGAGCTCCCGGTAACAAGCGGCCTTGGACCGCTTGATCTCCGCTCGGAGGGCATTCCTGGCCTCCCTGTATCCCTCGTGAAGCTCCGCCAGTCGGGGCTCCGAGTCTGCGGGACGGCTACGCCTTCTACGGAATCGAGCCCACCGGCGGTGCGTGATCACGCAGGCTTGACGCAGCCTCGCGATCTCCGCATTCCACCAGTAGACCCGACGCCTCGGATTATAGGCTGGAGCCCTAGGCATACCCGCATCGCAGACACGTGTCATGGCCTCCCGGAACCACGCCGCTTCATCGTCGACATCGACAGGCCTGTCCGGCGCAATGGCCCAGGCCTGTACGATGGCGGCTTCCAGGAGGTCCTCTCGATTCAGTCGCCCCAGCACCCAGCGCGGCTCGCGTTGGGCCGTTGCGACCGGCGCATCCCCCGCGACAAAAGATATGGTGTAGTTTTCGAAAAACTAGATACAAGGTGTATGAAAAACAAACAAACCGTGGTTTTTACAAGCGACTACAATATTGGGTTTTAGAAGGGCTAGGGGAAGGGTATTAGAGAGAAGGGTATTAAGATTACTACAGCATCGGCATCACGAGTATGACACCTTTGGTGTTGCACATGTCCAAATGCCACATAAAATTGACTTGATTTTTACTTTTATTGTTTATTTTTTAATTCGATTAACCGTTATGGCATAACAGATACTTCACCAGTCGATGCGATACTTTTGTTCAAATAAATAACATTTACTTGCACAAAAGTCTCTACCCCCTATAAAGTTCCTGAAATTTAATCTCCTTCATATCGATGTATAATATTTCATATTTCACTTATATCATATACTCTGATATAACAAATTATAAAAATTAAGGTTATTATAGACATGTCTGATAACTTTTATCAACAATCGTAATTATCACTGACTTGTGTAGGCCTTGAATGTTTTAATTAGAAGTGATTGAAGATTACCCTCTTATCGCATTGTCAAATAATATAATCTTATCATGTAATATAATATATTATAAAGATATGATTTAGTAAGGCGCCGGGGTGCTGCACTCATGCTGCCGGCCCTGAAAGAACCTTTGGATTCTGTAGAACCCCCATACTATAGAACCCTAGCATGAAAAACTATCGAAATCTTATCGTATACGTATCGAAAGAACGGACTATCGTGATTAGCAGGCTTTACCCATATAGGTTTCTAGCAGGCAGATGGCTAATCGCAATGCACCTTTATCTCGATACTTTTACGTTACTATTACTATAGTAAAGAGCTGAAGTGCTTTATGACTACATATACTCACACACGCTGTCAGGGTCGAGATCTCCATTCTAGGGACATGTAATTGGACGGAGTGTTGTCAAATTGATGGATCCAACTTAAAACTGACCGAGGGTTAAAAAGTTGAGTAAATGACATGCGGGCGAAGCCGCAGCTATCCGTTAGTACTTTTTTTAGACCACTAAGGTGGCAGGCGGGCTCAATGCCCGCCTTTATGAACCTGTGCAATACCAAAGGAGCCACACTTGTGCTGCTGACCCTGTAAGAAGAGAAAGTTTCTGTGCCTGCAGTGTAGAAGACAAGCCTTTCGTCTTCCCACTGTCAGTAAAAAAAATCTCCAGTGAACTCTGGCTACCGTGCTCATCGCCAGGCCCACACAAGGTTATTATGGCCACGGTATTCTGTAGGAAGGAAATATCGTTGGGTCTTACCTTCATACTTAAACAAAAAGTATTAGAAGTGTCAAAATATATTTACAAAAAATCTAATCTTTGAGAACCACTGCCGCGGTTGAGTCACACACGAGTTCATATTTAAGAAATCACTTCGTTCCAATTACTGTAGTACGTTTCCGCGACAGATAGTGTGCAATGGGCCTTATCTCAAATGGTGTGTGCGCGAATCTTTATTATACTGTAGATATTTCAATAAGGTGAGTGATTTTTTTATTAATAAAATATAATCTATACATAAATATAAATAAGATTAGAGTGTCTGTTTGTAATATTGAAATAACCGTTTTTTACTACATGTATATGAATATTATACGGTACTTACACCAAAATAACATTATTTACAATTTTTGCCTGTCTGTCTGTCTGTCTGTGATCAACGAAACGTCTGGAACGCAAGTTTCACATGGACCACGGCCAAACAGCCCGGAAGCTGTATATTCTACATACAACGCCGGCCGTGAAAGCCTGAAGACTTATATGTCTGTCTGTCCGTTTGTTCCGTCTAATCCCTGAAATGGCTTGACCGATTTTGACGGGAATTTCATTGGCAGGTAGCTGATGTAATAAGGAGCAACTTAAGTTACATTTATTTTAGAAAAAATTAATGCTTAACACTAATGATAACCGAGATCCACGCAGGCGGAGCCACTGTCAACAGCTAGTTATAAAAAAGATTCGAACTATTACGGCAGTCGCTACGGGTAGTTGGACGTTTTTTTTCAATCCTCTATCAAATATCAATCACATGGCCCGTAAAATTCCATCTGGATAAGTGATAACTCAAATTGATAAGCCCCATATCTTATCAAAGATATCTACATAATTTTTACGTGTAAGGTTTGGGGCTAAATCTACCCACAAGCCTACTATTTTCTTTTACTTATTTTTTTTTCTTGCGGGCATCCCATTCTGATACCACCCTTGCTGGAGCTGGAGGAAGAAGTTATATCGGACTCGAGCCGACTAAACCTCACGCCGTCTGTGAATCGCCGTGCAAAGCCGAAGTTGAGGTGATTTTACCCCCTAAACAAGTGGCAATTTTTTTATACCACTCAGTGGGCATACAAGCCATACAAACATCTATGGCAGTCGTTACGGGTAGTTGAAGCCCTCAAATGTCCAATAACTGGTCTAACTGCAATCCTTCGATATCGCCTTTGGATTGGGGAGGTCATATGGCAGTCGCTTCACTGAAAATGTCGAAGTTTTGCCAAAATCTGCGGTTAGACTGGTAAAAAGCGGACCCCCAGACTCCAAGTTGATGGGTTCGAATGCTATTGGGATTAACGCTGGGATGAAGAAGAGTGGGTATACAAGAATACGGCCCCCGACGGATGGTGGTTACCGTGGCCTATGGACATGTGCAACAGGGACTGCGGCAAAACCTGCAAGAATTGAGAGTTTCTGTGCCGTCAGTGCAGAAGAAAAAGCAGAACAAGCCTTTGGTCATACCACTGACAGCACAAAAGCTCTTCAGTGAGCTCTGGCTACGTTATCACCGCCGGGAACACAACACGAGGTTATTATGGCCTTATAATTCAGTAAGGTGGAGGTAATTCTCCAGTGGAACTACTTAGTTGGGACGTAAATACCGCCGTATTCTACCTCCATCGAATCTTTGACCGGCGTACTGTAGAATAGAATGATTTTCCCAACTCAGTTGGCTTTTATAATAATAATAATAATTCCTACAATTGATCCGCTGGAGCCGGACAACATATCTGAAGATCATCTGCATAGAGGTGGTAGGAAGAAGATATGTCGTTGGTGATTGAGTTTATAAAAACTGATAACAGTAAGGGAGACAGAACGCCGCCCTGTGGTACACCAGCAGTCGTTGTACAGCAAAAGGAAAAAGAATCCTTGATACAAACACGCTGTCGGCGTCCAAAGAGGTAACTACGAAACCAGTCAACTACAGTTGGAGATATGTTAAGGGAGCTCAATATGCCAAGTAGAACGTCGAAATCAACGGTATCAAATGCACTACTGAAGTCCAACAGCGTTAACACTGTCAGCTCGCCTTCCTCCATACCCGATCTGATGTCTTCCGTAATATGAACCAATGTAGTGGTAGTACTGTGACCAGAACGAAATCCAGACTGAAGAGGGTTCATTTTCAGTATACTGTGATGCGGCTGAACTTTGTGGTTCACAACCAGTTGGCGATATCGAGGTTCTGCAATTAGAGAAGTCGCGGACTTCATTTTGTAGGCTTCAACGACTCTCGGCGAACGAATAACGGCTGCCATAGATGCTTGTATCCGGGTGCCGGAACCGGCTTAACGTGCTCTCCGAGACAAACATCCAGACCAGTGCAAATAGACATACTTATGAATATAAATATTTTCACTGAGCGGGACTCGAACCCGCGCCTCCTGCGTAGCAGTCGCATTACCTGTACCTGTTATTATATTGGAAGATTTAATAGTAGATTCGTAGCGAAATACCTATTATGGTCATAGTTTTGACAGCCAAATCACATGGTAATTTTTATCACCAGATGATTTGACTATCGAAAATAAAAATAAAAAACCTTTAAATATAGATAATATAATAAAACATACATTTTTTGTATCACTTATACATTGTTCCCATACATGAGAAAAAATTAACTGTTTTTCGCCAAATTAATACCGCGTGGTTCCCGGCAGAGTAGAATTTGGGCCACCCCTTCCGTTCCCATGTGGTGTCGTACAAGGCGACTAAGGGATAGGCCTGATTAATTTTAACATCAAACAGATATATACAGCCCAGACTCAGCTTCAGATGCATGGCTCGAGTCAACAATAGTGCCCGGAATATGGCAATAAGCTCACCCCCTATTACGTAGGACCGAATACAGATTGGTGAAATGTGGATGTTAATTCAACTCTGCCTAACTCTATGGGGATAAAGGCTTGATTATATGTATGTATGTATTTATGAATACTTACAGCCGATTTTGCTTTGTTCCCGAAATATTTCGCTCCGAAACAATTATAAAATCAACGTGTATTGTCAACTAGCCCAGTAAAAATAATTTCATCTATTAAGTGAAAGTACTAAAATCTATGAAAAAGTGACAGTTAAAGTATGATTCCGAAGTTGACCGCATACGACAACTGCACACGCAACAGGTACGCGTAATACATTGTGGCTTCTCTATGGTCCCCTTTAGTTTCTCCCTTTTTTCACGTACGGGTAATCCCCGCGGATACCCCACCCCTCCGGAGCCGAAGGGGGAGGTTATGTCGGACTCGAAGCGACTAATCCGCACGCCGTCTCTGGGTCGTAGTACTAGGCCAAAGGTGAGGTTGTCATGCGACATATCCCTCGCACCCCGGCTGACCCAGGGCCAACCCTCTCGGTCTGGCCCTCCTTGGGAGGTCCTCCACGCGATCCCCGACTCAACCACGGTATGGGGGTAGGGGGTGCCGCCGCCGTGGCCGGCTCCACCCGTCACCCCTCAGGCCCGCGCTCATGGGGGTCGAGGTCGGTCTGCGCCCTCTCTACGCCCGAGCCGCCTACGAATGCGGGCAGCGATGTCCGCGAGCCTTTAGTTTCCCCTTAAAGTTTAACAAGTTTTGTAATATATGCAATGTACAGTCAGCATTAAATCAATCTTGATCATCAAAGTACTCAAAATGATCTTAATGACCTGGTTTGCCCCCTTCCTGTTGACTGATTGTTCTAATAATATTTTGTACGCGCCTTTAGACGCATACACAGACGATAAATGTCAATAAAACAGTTTGATTTCCACTTAATACCTTGATTTTAAGATCATTGGATCGACATACAGAATACCGCGGCCATAGGCTTGTACTCCCGGCGGTGAATAGGGTAGCCAGAGCTCACTGGAGACTTTTTGTGCTACCAGTGGGAAGACCAAAGGCTTTTAGCTTTATCTTCCACACTGACAGCACAGAAACTCTCTGTTCTAAGGAGGTCGGCAGCGCGAGTGTGATGCCCCCACTTTCCATCAGGTGGGCCGTGTGCTTGTCTGCTACCTGAGTGGTATTAAAAAAAAAACATTTTGTGACTTTGTAGTCAAGATATTTCTGTCGCTAATTGTATGTGCTGCATGCGTTTGCAGTTGTGTGTGGTCGGCTTCGGAATCACACCTTTATAGAGTGCTGACATACGCGTCTTAAATTGCGTCAGCTCAACATAACCGCTCGAGCAGCAAGCCGGCCGCGTTCCGAACATCACGTGAGTATCATACGATAGCTAATTACTTCTGTCCTTCCTCTATGATGACTGTTGACGTTTATAAATTGCATCATTACATTTTCTAGCTCACACTCGCTGCACTGAAGTTTTACGCCCGGTTTAGACAAGAAAGTGTATTTATAATCGATTTATAAAGAACGGTTATATTTTTGTCGAGTATAAATTCTGTTGTAGGACATTACACAGCGTTATTTAGACTCAAAGTAAGCATATTTTTGTGATATTAATTTATTGCACATTATATTAACTCAATAACATATAAAAAATAATAGACTATATTCCAAATCTACAATTTCAGGCCTAAAAGAATTCCTTTTCATCAATGTAAAGCATTTTTTATATAGTTTGTCAATACGACTTCACCCCGCCCAATGGGAAGCTGAAGGCAAATTCTCAGGAAAGAGAGAGATGATAGCTATTTTTTGCAGTGTATGTGATATGACAGTGATTTGTTTTAGCCGAATCGAGGGTCTGGCAGGCTGGATGCCACCAAGCCTGCGACCCAAATGTCACGTGACTATCATACGAGAGTTAATAATAGTGATGTCCTTCCACTATGATGACTGTACACTTGTATATCTTGCGTCATTGCCTTTCCCAATCATGGTCACTTCCGATAGAAGTTAGATAAAATCACTTTTAATCGTACTTGTTTCTCTGTTAACTAGTTCAAATATAAATCTTTTATTACTTACTAACTCTTGCCCGCGGTTGCACCCACGCGGATGTTGGTTATCGCGACCTAACATAGCCTATGTTCTTTCTCAAGGTCTATTCTATTCCTATACTAAATTTCATCAAAATCTGTTCAGTGGTTTCGGCGTGAAAGCTTAAATACAGACAAAAAGGCAGAGCTTCTTTCGCATTTATAACATTAGTATGGATTAGCTGATACCTGCGGATTCACTGCCGTGAAATTCTGGTCCCGTCCCGACCGATGGGAATCTATTACCGGGATGAATGCTATGCCTACGTGTTATTCCAGGCTATAATCAATCCCAGTCCAAAATTTCAGCTAGGTCAGTTCAACCGTCAAAGTGTGATTCAACAATAAACATACAAAAATGCTACACTATTTAAGTGTTAATAAAGTATCAACGTCATTCCATTACCACTTAAAAACTACAAACATACAAATCTCCATACTCAAATAAATCCCCGCAGGGGTAGGCAGAGGTGTTCTAACACCCACATTTCGCTATGTACGATTTTCATTCCCACCGTCCCACGTTATAGGTATATAGTCTATTGCCCTAAAACAGGCACTTAGTCATGGGCTATATGTTAACTGTCGGATGAAGAATAGCCCTGTCCCTTAGTCGCCTTATACCACACCCACAGGAAGATATGGGTAGTCCCTGTTCTTCTCCACCGGAACGAACTACTTTTAAATCACCCTTATATCACAGCTTTTGCCTTCTGTGCCAAAACTCAGGCTTCATAAGGTTGATTATTCGTTTGTAGGCAACTTCATTGCATGTATATGATTTCACATTCAGCTTCGAAGGTTTGTTGTCCGTGTGTCACTGCCCAATCGGGTTCTAGTTGAAAACCAGCGCCAGGTTTCAAATTCAAATTTAATTTATTTGCAAGAATATGGTAAATTGAAAGGTGTTACAATATAATAAAGTTCAGGTTTGCTTCATTTAGCTTTGCTTCATTTATAAGCCTTGGTATTTAAAATCAACCTCAAATATGAAGTCTTACAGCTTTAAAAGTGCCTTTACAATTTAAGTTGGTATACGATCTTCACTTTTGTTCTAAAAATAGACAAAATAAAATAGAAAAACGAAATTGCTTTTCGGAAATATTTTTCAAGTACACGTTACTTGAAGCACAGAACTAATTATATTTAGTTTGAACACAGAATTAATTTAGGGGCTATTTTTAGACAAAATTAATTATTAAGTTGAATTACTTAAGGTACGGCTATATTTGGCGCTACATTTTCATTAAAAACATGCAACAAAACATTGTAGAGATTCACATCCATATGGTTTTATAGATTTTTAATGATTTTCGGCACTTTAGAGCAAGAGTACTTTTCTTACCTCAGAGAAAGTATTTTTCTCTCTACAATATCCTCTGAACAAGTTTTTTTTATACCACTGAGGTGGCCGACAAGCACAGGGCCCTCCCGTTGGGAAGTGGTTACCGTGGCCTCTAGACGTGCGCAACACCAGGGGAGTCACTCTCGTGCTGCCGACCCTATAAATACAGAGAGTTTCTGTACCGTCAGCGTAGAAGAGAAAGCAGGAATAGCCATTGGTCTTCCCACTGACAGCACAAAAACCCTAGGCACCGCCTGGAACATAACACGAGGTTATTATTTCCGCGGTATTCTGTAGGCCTGAGATACTTCCCCAGTCGGACTGCTCAATTGAATGCAATGTCCTAACCTCCTAATGTTTTTCTCTATAAATCTTTACAATATTTTGTTGTATTTTGTTGCGAAAAATATGAGCTGTAGCCGCACCTTGAGGCTACTTTTAAGGAAGTATAGGGTTGTTGAAATTAATCTTTGTGGTTTTCTTTTTAAAGAATATTAGCTACCTATCTTATTATCGAAATTTCTAATATTCCCTCTAACCCCACCAACCAAGCTAAATTGTTTGTGCTAGGAGTGCGTTCACGTAGTGTAATGGCTAGGATTCGAACCCGGGACCTCTCGATCGTAAAGCCGCCTCCTTAACCAATAAGCTACCGACGCTTAGCGCTTGGAAACAGTATTTACATTTTTAATTATCTTATATAAAAGTGTTTAAAGAGAGACTAGGGATACCATGGTTCTGGTAGTTCCCATACCTGAGGGGTTTATCTCTACCAGGGATGGTCTTAGGTCTGCCAGGGTGCGAGGGATATGCCTTGAGCAGTCTTTAACCCCGGGTATGAACCAAAATCTGAACACCCTATACTGTGTGCCTTTTTATTCAGTTCGAGTCTTATTAGCTAAATTGTTTGTATTAGGTGTGAGTTCACGTAGTTGTGTAATGGCCAGGATGCGAACCCAGGACCTCTCGACCGTAAGGTCGGCTCTCAAAAGCACTATCCATACTAATATAATAAATGGAAAAGTGGATGTGTGTGTCTGTTTGTTCGTCTTTCACGCCTAAACCACTGATCCGATTTTAATGAAATTTGATATAGGGATAGATTAGACCTTGAGAAAGGACATAGGCTATGTTTGGTCGCGATAACCGACATCCACGCGGGCAGAGCCGCGGGCAAAGCTAGTTATATTATAAATAGGAAAAGTGTATGTGTGTGTCTGTTTGTTCGTCTTTCACGCCTAAACCACTGAACCGATTTTCATGAAATTTGGCATAGGGGTAGATTAGACCTTGAGAAAGGACATAGGCTATGTTTGGTCGCGGCAACCGACATCCACGCGGGCGGAGCCGCTGGCCAAAGCTAGTTTAGAATAGATACAATCACGCATCTTTTCTTCTATTTTTATAGTTGTTTTCATATATAACTAGCTTTTGCCCGTGGCTCCGCCCGCGTGGATGTAACCACTCGACCGATTTATTGCAAACTTCACATAAACCATCTACTAAATAGTCCGAACAAAGTCTAAATATTTGGATGGGTGAGCCCGTTCTTGAGTTATAAAATTACAAAGAAAAGCGGCATTGATTTTTATATATATAGAGTATGTTGAAAATTTTGTAAAACATTACAATACTTAATGGATATGTACGACTTCTTCTTGACTTTATTATAACAATTAAAACGTTTACGTTATCTGTGGACACGCTCTGTTGTAGGTACCTATAAATTAATTGTACTACTATATTTGATAACATAATATTTAATTAATTATAAATGAACATGCCTTGTCATGGTACTAAATGAATAGGTATATACACACAGAAGGCTGGCTACACAAAGAGAAAAAACGCATCTCTATTGCGTCAAGATATGGATGCATTTTCTCCATATCTACAAACATACTTCGAAGCCAACTAACTTATCAGCCGTTCAATAAACCGCCTAAGCTCTTTACTAAACGGCGCCGTTTAATTAGCGGCCGGAATGGTGTTCAGCCATTTCATTAAACCTTCTAACCTAACCTATCCAATTCGGATTGCGCAGCTTTCTCATCAAACCTGTCACTTATATTCTGTGAATACACCTCTGCCTACTGTCTTGGAGATTTACAAATGAACATGCCTTGTCATGGTACTAAATGAATAGGTATATACACAGAGAAGGCTGGCTACACAAAGAGAAAAAACGCATCTCTATTGCGTCAAGATATGGATGCATTTATATGTATTATGTAATTTTCTGTCTTATTCCGGGGTGGTGCCCCGTCTTACAAATGGCCTAAGCACTAGCCAACCTGGTTATTAAATGGTGTAATAAACGTTATCGCTGAATATCATTCAGGCCGTCTATTGAATGGCGCCGTATAGTTAACTGCCTAGGCAGTTAATTCTACAGCTGATTAAGCGACACATACATACAGACATGCCTCTTTCCCAGTGGGGTGAGCAAAGACCACACGTTTCCATCTGCTATGATGCTGGCATAGATGTTTCACTTTTTCTACTTACATAATTGTTTTCATACATGCTCGTCATTTCCGGGTGCTTTTGACATGTCCTTTCTTTAAAATACCTTGGTTTTAATTGACATGCGTATGTCTTGGTCGAACCCTACCCGGCTACCCATTCACCCTCGCTCCCTATGCCCCAACCGACAGGGTAATCGAAGAGCCCTTAGGGAATAGCGTCGTTTACACGTACACTTTTTAATCGCGCATTGGGACCGCGCTTCAAACTGTCGGTTTGGACTGCGGATCGAACTGTGGTAAAACATTGCGACTGAATTATGACCACAGTTCGGAGTGGCAAATCCTAAACATTTCTGTTGTTTTAATATGGTATCCTTTACACGTGACCGCGGATAACACTGGGAAGCGATGCGTGCACGCCGACTGCCAGATCGATCTGTCGTTCCCGGCGCGTCGCTAACATTTACACGTTCGTGCCGAACTGACTGTTTTTTCTGGCGTGTGTTAAATCCTTCGTTCTGATCCTGTACGTGTAAACGCAGCATATACCCCATTGAGCAAAGATTCGTGTAACAAAAACAGACGTCCACAGGGGCGTCACACTCGTGCTGCCTACTCCTACTCTATAAATTTCTAATCGCATCCCTCCTTATCCGTGCCTTTTAGTTTCTCTTCCCTGTTTCGAGCCTGCGTGTGTACCCGTTGTGTGTGAACAGCCTTCTGTTCTACACCTATTTACTTACTGATTACTGACGATAAGGTCTATTGACTTAAGATTATCAAATCTTAAGTTAAACACAATGTGAGTGACAGGTTATCAGTGTTCTGTTCATTCATCACTGATGTATTATACGAGTATTATAGATATATTACTAGCTGTTGCCTACGGTTCCCCTCGCGTGGATGTCAGATATCATATTTGAATATAGCTTTTGTCCCTTTCAAAGCGCTAATCTCTGTGCCATTACATCAGTCTTACCTTCAAGTCTGTAACATCGTTGATAAAATATAAGAATCTTCTTCGCTAATGCGGCCATAATATGACCGTGAAGAACGCGAGTACATAAATATTTCCATCTATAAATCCTCGGAGAGATAGGTAAAGATAGAGAAATACCCACATTTCATCAACTATGACTTTCGGTCTCACTTGGTAAGATTATTACCATAGTGAACAATCACAAGACAGAGATAGAAAATAATTATAATACTAGAAGGGCTAGGGAACTAAAACTGAACAGACCTAAGGTTACAAATTACTATGGTAAAAGAATTGATAAGTATATGGTGCCGACAGTATTTAATAAGATAAATGTATTGAGAGAATTGCTTATAATGCCTAAAAGTATGTTAAAGAAAAGATTAAAGGACACATTATTGGAGGTCGAATAAACTCTTACTAGATTTTGTTTTATTCTTAAATACGGTACCTATATGTTTTGTTTATGTTTTATTAATTATATAATAAATATGTAATAGGTTATATAGTATACATAGCTAAGAGCGCGCTCTCGCTATTAAACGGTTAAGCTTGGCGAGGAACAGTTTAAAGAAATTCAATGTAAACATTGTAAAGTGAATTTTCTTTTTTTTAAAGCGGACCCTTTGTCATGGCTATATGTTTGCAGGCTACGTGATTGTCAAATCTCTGTTCATACAACCTCAACGGAACCTCGGTACCGGGGTTCCCTTCAATATTGTCAAGTCAAGTTGTGCAAAATTGTCTTTACTATTTTTGATATAGGACATATCAATTTTGCTTTACCTTGCCTGATTGTAAGCTGAAGGCAATGTCTCAGGAAAGAGGGTCACCATTTTACACGTACCATGTTACAATCATGGCACTCAGCTAGGCGGCCTCATCAGATGCTTTTTCACGCCCCACTTAAAGGACCCGGGACTGTAGGAAGAGGGAAACACTTGAGCTGGTAAGGAATAAGGCCTTAATGGTGCAGCAAAGGAAAGAGTCACCAAACTGCATTGACAATGACAATCATAGTTCCTTTTTTCGCCAGATCACGGAATATATTTCTTTTTCAAGAATAATAGCATCCGAAATTATCGAAATTACTAATATTCCTTCTAACCCTCCCAACTAAGCTAAATTGTAAATAAAAATGTAGTGTAATGGCCAGGATTCGATCCCGGGACCTCTCGATCGTAAGGCCGACTCCTTAACCACTAAGCTACCGATGATTCTTGGTTCTACTGTACGTGCCAATGGCAATAATTTCATTTAGTGTGTATGCGGCCTTACACACAACATTTAGGAAGCCCAAGAGCCATACAAATATTAATATAGTAATTCTAGTATCTTAGCACAATAAAGTCATATCAACACACAGACAGTAAGCCGGTCTTTCCTTCGCGGTATCGGTGACGACTACATGTCAGTACAATTATCTATTTCGCAAGAAATAGCCTTTTAAAAAATGGAATTATTTTGTCTCAGTGCAACGCAGTTAAAGCTTTTTGTGTCCGGTATTGGTATCGGGATTGATGTTAAACATTTGTGATAGGGAAATAAGATTTACATTCAGGTGAGTGAGCTTTTTTTTAAAGTTGGACATAAAGATATCGTCGTTCATAGGAATAACGGCATAGAAACATTCGTTCATTGGAACTGTCTGTGTTTACAGAGCCGGCAGCGCGAGTGCGACACCCCTGCTGGTGTTGCACACGTTCATAGGCCACGGTAACCACTTTCCATCAGGTGGTCCGTGTGCTTGTCTGCCACTTCAGTTGTATAAAAAAGGGACGGCGGACTGATCTCCGAGCCTAAGTTTTGTTTAGTGGCATGGAAGCACTTCATGTCATTCGTACCCTACGCAAACCAATCAGTCAAATAACAAGTGTTTATCAACAGCGTTAGTGGCGTCTGTTAGCAAGGCTTGCAAAAACAGCAGAAACTTTTATGACCAACTCATTAAACTCTATTCATGATTGACTATCGATTGATGTAATGTGCCATAGTATCCGGTACATTCCAATCACTATAATTGGTCCATCCTAAAGGTACCTTTATAGAAAAAACGTTGCCATAATTAAGGTTAATGCCTAGCCTGTGTTGCTTACCTCTTTTAAGTAACATCACACGTAATAAATGGCAATAGAAGCCGTTTAAATTACTTTAACAGCGAAGTTAAAGTAGTTATGACTTAATGAGTTTTTTTTTACAAATGAATCATCCTCTGGGTATTTCGCAACTCAGCTGAGATCGGCTTCCAGTCTAACTACGAAATTTTTCATAAAGCGACTGCCATCTGACCTTCCAAACCCACTGGTGAAGTTCTGTAGTTAATTTAGCTCTAAAACTACTCGTAGTAGCAATTGGGACCGACGACGTTCCCCCCAAGGTACGAAAACGGAGGGCTCTCAATATAATTAATTATAACTAGCTGTTGCCCGCGGCTCCGCCCGCGTGGATGTCGGTTATCACTTAGTGTTGAGTCAACATAGTAGCTTTATGCATACAGAGTCTCAGCCCGATCGGTTTAAAATTTACAGTTTCATACAAACTTTCATCCCCTATTTTATCCCCTTGGGGGTAGAATTAATCAAAATCCTTTCTTAGCGGATGCCTACGTTATAACATCTACCTGCATGCCAAATTTCAGCCCGATCCGTCCAGTGGTTTGGGCTGTGCGTTGATAGATCACTATGTCAGTCAGTCCTTTGAGTTATATTTTAAGATGTTCACCCATCCTGACTGCCCTGGCTAATATTGTAACCTAATTTTGCTATGTTACAATCGATAGGGCCCGGGGGTTGTGAAGGTGAGATGGCACTAGCTTCGTACTCCGGGTATACTCTTCATATTGGCATAATTGTTTTTTCAGTATGGTGGTAAAAATTATTAATTTTATTTTGAAAATTTCCTTTATTTAGCATTATTTATTTTGCATCGTATTAGGGAAGCTTAATGAAATAACGATTTAAAAAAAACTTCGGAACATAAAGCGCCAAGCTCGTTCTTTTTGGGTAAAATCAAGATTTTTTTTTTTCACCAAATCGAACAAAAATGCCACTATTTAGTGTACCCGGAGTACTACCAGGGGCCTTCGGCTTCAGAAGCGTTCCCCTCACATCCGGTATATAGGGCACGTTAATTTAACTTAACCTCACCTGATGGAAAGTCTCAGGAAAGAGGGTTACCATAACAAACACGAACTTAATATATATGTTATAAAAAAAGGAGGAGTTAACCGGAATACTAGTGAATGATAAATAATCTTTAAAAAAAAATGTGTTACCCTACAAGTCTCTGATATGTTACTTGGCCCATTTATAAATGCTCCAACTTTAACCACATGTTGCCCGACCCTGAACCAAACCGATAAACTATCGTAAGCGTGCCGTCTTATCGCCTCCCAATATTAGACCGAGATCAAAGTCCAGCTTTTACGTGCGAACTAGGGTGCATATGAAGTACGGATGGCAAGGATATTCCTACCATCTGTGTTGTAATTGCGAATGTAAAATAAGATGACCACTAGCGGCCACTTGCTTTGGTTTGGCTTGACTTATACGGCTCATATAAGTACTGTCTGACCTCCCAACTTCGACAGGAAAACCTGCGTTAAAGTGTGATTCCAAATAATATTTATGCACACAAATATTTGAAAATAACGGACATTGAAATCACGGCCTGTTTTTTGTAAGTATAAAAAATTAATTTCATTTAATGTCGATAGACAGTGTTAGACTTTATTGTGAGAATATGGGAAATTAATTAAAATTTACCTCAGTTGAATGGCCTCACCCGGGATGACATTATATAATATCGATACTCGGTACTATCGCTGAAAATCACCTATTGTCGTAAGGTAGCAGGTAACAGAGTATTTCACATTCAAATACATTGGTGACTCACAAGAAATTTTTGAAAAATATACATTGCTAGCTAATGGATATCGGTTAAACATAGCCTATTTACTTAACCAAGTTGTAATCTACCTCTGTACCAAATTTCATCAAAATAAGTGATTTACTTTGGGATTATGGATTATCAGTCACGTGTTGAACTATGTGATTCACGCACAGGACTGTCCCACATAACTCGCCAACATATCCACCCTACCGGACCACGTGGTCCCATCCTGCGCGTACGCAGGTCCAGCCCACTGATAGCGTGGCGTGATCTCGAGGGAGTGGCAGGAAGTGACGGTGATCACCTACTTCGTTATCTGTGTCGTCACTCGGAGGCCCGCCATGAGTCAACGACGTTGCCTAAGGGACAAACGACCTCTATATAGATGTAATCTTCCTCATGTTTCAATAGAGGTTTCAATTACATATTTATACTCAATGATGTATAATAAACTTAAGATACGTCATACAGGCACATGGCGGCTTTCAAAAATGGCGCAAGCGCTAAATATTAAAAAAAATTACATACATAATATACATATAGTTACGCCTTTATCCCTGGAGGGTTAGGCAGAGGTGAATTAACACCCACATTTCACCAATCTGTATTCGGTCCCAAGTAATAGGGTGAGCCTATTGCCGGGCACTATTGTGGACTCGAGCCATGCATCTGAGGCTGAGTCTGGGCTGTACATATCTGTCTGATGTTAAAGTTAATCAGCCCTATCCCTTAGTCGCCTTGTACGACACCACATGGGAAGAGAAGGGGTGGCCCAAATTCTACTCTGCCGGGAACCACGCGGCTCCTTATTAAAAATAAAATTAAAATAAGCGAACAAAAAATATTGCCACTTGTTAATAATACCCTAATATTATTAATTAATATGAATAATATTATTTCAGATAATTAAATGAACTCACGGGTTTAAACCAAGTGAATTTCTTGTTTAGGTAGAATGGGTTGGTTAATTAAAATGTACAACTTGGAGAATTATTATTTATATCAATATTTCCCTTTTTTCATTTAACAAACATATAGATTACATTTTTAAATATATCCGAAAAACAATACAAAATATTTAATAAATAGTACCCCACCGGCATCGAGTAGGTACAGGGGACCAAGCTACCGGTTGTCAAGGCTCGAGAGAGAGGAACTTCCTCACTATGCGCGCCGTGTCGAGGAGTACCGCGTTTGGTATCAGGCCTTTGGTCCAACTGCCCAACGCGAGCCTCTTAAGGTGTTGGTCGAGGCTCTTGGATTAATAATCAATAATCCAATAAATTATGAGTTTATTATTAAAAATTTATTTTTTTCTGTAGTGCGGCGCGTCGCTGATTGTCGGAGGCCGCCAACGTATCTATATTTTTTTAATATATGATTGTTTATATCACTTATGTAGCAGACAAGTACAGGCCCACCTTTTTCTTTACTCTTTTGACCCGACTGCCAACTTAACTTGACAAACAACGCCACTCCTCACCGTGGCGGGTTACCGTGGGGATCTTGTGGGTATCAGGGGTGGGTATATCGGACTCGAACCGACTAAAACGCAGTTTGCCGGAGATTAGATTACCGAAGACATTTCTCGCACGCCGGCCAACCCACAAACAACGTTAAAAAAGAAAACATTTTTTTGTAAGTGGACAATGTTTTTGTAATGGACAGAGGGTGTTCTGTTGTCGCTGCCTACCCACGGAAATAGATGTTAGTATTATATATGAATGGCATTGTATTTTTGTATAAGCACCCTATAAGTATACATCAAGACTAGAGTGAAAAGGTTACTTGCAGTCAAGCGTACTTCACCATAAAAAAACCATAAAACATGCTATTATTGTAATATTACAAATATTTATATAGATAAAAAAATGTGCACTAAGTGGGAATAAAATCCACGACCTCTGCTTACAAATCGAATGACTCAACGCCAGGGGGCCTAATAGTTATATGGGAATAAAAATTGTTCCGTGTTACTACTGCAGCAGTTAGTGGTAACACTGGCATAAAAACTACCAGTGTTACTACTGGTAGTGATTGGTAGTAACACGGATAACGAAAATTGTCCCGTGTTACTACTGCAGCAGTTAGTGGTAATAAGGGCAACAAAAACTACCCTTGTTACTACTGGTACTAAGACTGGTAGTAACACATGTAACGAAGGACGCCACACAGGTTATCAAATATGAAATAATAGTGTACAACCTCGACGCTTTATTCTTCATATCCCTTTTTTTACGTGAACGGAAATCCCCACGGATACCCCCTCCCCCCACCCCCTCCGGAGCCGAAGGGGGAGGTTGACTCGAACCGACTAAACCGCACGCAGTCTCTGGGTCGTAGTGCTAGGCCGAAGGTGAGGTTGTCATGCGACATATCCCTCGCACCCCGGCTGACCCAGGGCCATTTCTCTCAGTCTGGCCCTCCTCGGGAATTTTTCACGTCCCAGTCTAAAGTCAAAACATTTTTTTGGGAAAAACTCCTCGTAAAACTTTTTCCTTCCGAGTCGTTCCTCTGAATTTCACACAAATTAATCTCATGTTTATTTACCTTACCATCCAAAGGTTGATACGTTATGCTGACCTTCATTTTTATGCCTACACGAGTGCATTTATCCTCAACTAGGTATGCAATTATGTATTTATATCTGTGGAATTTCCCAGAAAACGGGAATACGTTTTCTTTGACAAGATACCCTTGAAACTATACAAAGTAATTTCGTTGTTAAAGATTTACACGTTTCAAAAAGTAAGTGAATAATGAATATAAGTTTATATAGACTATAAAACAGGCACCGTAGCGTAGCGGTTGGCAGTCATTACGGGTAGTTGGAGCCTAAAAAGTTCTACAACTGGTCTGACTGCAATAATTCAATCCATTGAGTTGTACAGGACTGCACGGAAAATATCAAAAATTCAGATGCGCCGTGGTTGAACTGAAAGAATTCGGAAATAGAAAAATTACGATAGAGACTTCCCTGGCCATTACACTACCGCACTGCCTGAACCCACTCCTAACACAAGAAACTTAGCTTAGCTTATATCGGTTGCTAATTCTTTAAAGAAAAAGAAAATTGAAGGCTTCAGGGGAGGCTTGATATCTTAGTGGTCAGAGCATTCCCCAGTAAAGAACAGATCGCGGTTTCGAGTCCCGCCTGAGCAATTTACTTTTTCCTATCTTAATCGAATTGAATAGTTAGCATACTAATTGTTTAAAAATTACATTGAACTGGAAGAGTTGGACCCCGGTCTCCAACGGAAGGCCCCGGATACGACCGAATTATCGCAAGATGCTAGTCAACTCTGGTTTTTTTTTATACCATTTAGGTGGCTTGTCTGCCGTAAAGAAAGTGGTTACCGTGGCCTATGGACGTGTGCAACACCAGAGGAGTCACACTCGTCCTGCCGACCCTGTAAACACAGAGAGTTTCTGTGCCGTCAGTGTAAGAGACAAAGCAGGAATAGCCTTTGGTCTTCCCACTGACAGCACAAAAACTCTCCAGTACTGTATAGTATGTGAAAAATGTGATAGTTGACCTGAATGAAATATTTACATTTTATATTTTTACCTGCACCAAGAGGTTCAACAACTCTAAACTAATAGACCGATATCTAAACAGATTGACTTGTGATGGCTAACAGATACTTCTCTCATCGGCTCCAAACTATAGACAGTAAAAAAAAAATAAACACTTCAAGAAAGTTTACGTTAGAGAGCTTAATTTAGGTGAAATGCGCACGGAGCGATGAAAGCTGGATATAAACAAATGTTGAAAATTAAAACAAATAAAGATGCATCTTCTTTCAGATTTTTGGCATACGATTTTCGAAAATTTCCTTGAAGCTTTTGTACTGTTAATTCTTATACCGCAAGATATATAGCTTGGACCGAAATGTGCTGAAAATATGCTCCAAACGCGGAGTACTCGTTTCTTGGGTCTCTTTTGGGGACAGCATGGCGGGTTACAACGGTGGACGAGCTCACGCACTCACTAAGCATAGATTATTCCAAAAAAAGCCCTAGGTCAGCCGGGGTGCGAGGGATATGTCGCGAGACAACCTCACTTTCGGCCTAGCACAACGACCCACAGACGGCGTGCGTTTTAGTCGGTTCGAATCCGACATAACATCAGATGCTTTTTCACGCCCCGCTTAACGGACCCGGGACTGTAGGAAGAAGGAAACACGTGAGCTGGCAAGGAATTCCAGGTCTTAATGGTGTGACATGAAAAGAGTCACCAAACTGCTTGGTTCTTGAAGGAATGTTTTGCACCATATGCGGGTGACATCAAAGCCCTGCACGTGTTGTTCTGTATAGGAAAGGTGAGGGTGGGATATTTTTAGAGCCCCGTACACATAATTGCAAAAGAAGAGGAAGGCGGAGGATCGGACGAAATGGCGTATGTACATTAGAAAAGCCTGTGTCCAGCAGTGGACAAATTGATATATTGATACACAATTACAACAGCACATTGTTGCGTACGGCATAGTAATTGTAGTGCGTATGAAAGGTAATTATAAACGAATTCGTGAGAATGCTAGGTATTCGGTCCGGAAACTGGCATGCCAATTGACTAATAATGTTTGAACCATAGATATCTAACTCTTGAGATATGCCGTCATAATCATGTTCGTACTGTACTGTGACACAGTACACTCTCGATTTCACTCAAATCGTATTTACTTACACAATTTTCATTACGCGTTTGACATTATCACAGCTTTTCTAGACAAGCAGCAATTCATTTGCCGGTGTTTGATGGAATAGAATGACGAATGTATGGAATTTAATGTATATGAAGGTCGTTAACGCATGTCATATACGTCAAATCCCATACTTTCTTCTTCGCCAGCCAACGAATTGCCACTTGTCTAGAGAGGCAGTTATGCGATAGAATGGCAATGTGCAAGTGCAAACAAACTTCTTCATTCTAGTGTTCATCCCAGTCACAAGGTTTACCCTCCAAACTAGCTGTGGGTTTCTCTTTGATATATTTTGTGAAGCAACTGCCATATGACCTTCACAACCCAAAGGCGATATCAAAGAATTCCAATTAGAACAGTTGTTGAACTTTTTATAGCTCCAACTACCCGTAACGACTGAGATGTTTGTATTCTGGGACCTAGGGCTAACGTGCTCTCCGAGGCGCGACATATTTGCACTGAGCGGAAATTAAGCCCTAAATCGGAAGCAATGCAATACTAAACAACATAAATTATAATGACTGGATCACATTTTAGCGTTTTAAACGCGCATGTACTGGTAACAATTCAGTGACTGGACTGAATTCCTCACTGGAAGGGGTTCATTCCAGTGATAGTTCACATTGTTCCAGTAGCATTCAGCACTGGATTCGCTCGCTAGACTAGAATGCTACTGACACAAATAGGTTGTTGTATACTAAAATTAATATTACCGACTAATAATCACTCTTATTTCTTAAACATTATTCTGCCATGTGCTGATAATTTTCACACTGCCCCTTCGTGACCCATCACTGAATACTTTTTAACCCAAGTTTGTTCCATTTATAATACACATTTATTAATAGTAGAAATGTTTTATTAATACTAGGTACATACAATATTTTGGTATTACCTATTAAGTTACAAAATTTTAGTGCGCAGTATAAGCTGTAGCATTTTCTTTACAAAAGAATCCAAGTTTGCGGAAAATGACGAAAGTTTTATCCTAAGACCTGATACCACTTCAGGTCGCTTTCTATATTTATTTCAATTGATAGTATGTATTATTTTTTTTAAAGGGCGGGAATGATACGACCCCGTATTTTATTTTGATGACCCGGTACCGGGTCGTGACCCGGTACCGGGTCAAGACCCAGCAAATAGGAACCGCTGCTCTATAGTATAATTACTCTGTGGTTCACACTAAAAATATGCGACGCAATGCATTTCGATGGAATCATTGCAATCAAAACCGCCAATTACAGCTAAATACCGAAATAAACCAATCGCACACATTTCGGTTAAAATTAGTAATGTTTGGAAATACCGACATAGCTTCGGACTTTCTAAATACCTGGCTATTATGGAACCGTGAGCTGGTAGCCAGAAATCATAGAAGAAAATGTACGTATAAATATGTCGCCGCAGACTAGCTTAATCAGGCATTTAATTAACTGCCTAGAATCTTTACTGAAAGGTGCCGTGCAATTAACGGCCTGATTAAACGGCTAGGCAAATAGCTTGGATCGATGACGTTTAACTACTTGCCTAGCCATTTAATTAAACAGTTAGAAAAATGACTTATTTCTGCATGGTTATAAAAAACGGACCAAGTCAGAGTAACCAAGTAGGATTGCGCAGCTATCACAATAAACTTATCACAAATTTTCTGTGTATACGCCTCTGTCTACCCTCTCGGGGATTTACAGATGTAAGTATATGTATGTATGTAAGTTTCTATCCTATTTGGAAGTATTGCCCCATCTTACAAATGGCCTAAGCAGCTATCCAGGTTATTAAATGTTGTTATAAACGTTACGGCTGAATATCATTCAGGCCGTTCATTGAATGACGCTGTTTAGTTAATAGCCTAGGCAGTTAATTGAACAGCTGATGAAGCTATTTGGCGGCGACATATACATACTCACGACTGTTATAGAACTAAATCAGATGTGTACTAACAAAACCCACATTTCGCCACGCCATCTGTGATTTTCGGTCACACGTAATAGGGGGCGAGCTTATTGCCGTCAAGTGAGTTCTTAGTCATAGGACTCATAGGCTATGTTTACTGTCGTATGAAGAAAAGCTCTATGCCTAAGTTGCCTCTTACGACACACACAAGAAGTGATGGGGTGGCCCTAATCGCGAGGAGGGCCAGAACGAGAGGGATGGCCCTGGGTCAGCCGGGGTGCGAGGGATATGTCGCATGACAACCTCACCTTTGGCCTAGCACTACGACCCAGAGACGGCGTGCGGTTTAGTCGGTTCGAGTCCGACATAACCTGCCCCTCCGGCTCCGGAGGGATGGGTATCCGTGGGGATTTCCCGCACGTAAAAAAAAACTGATGGCCCTAATATACTCCACCGAGAACTAACACAGTAAGAAAGAAAAAAAAATATTTTTATTGCGGATAAAACACATGTACATATCATTAAAAGAAAATCTAAATAAGTATAAACCTATGTTCAACTAGACTCAACTGTTGCCCGCAGCTCCGCCCGCGTGGATGTCGGTCATCGCTCAGTGTTGAGTCAACATAGCAACTTTATGCATGCAAAGTCTCAGCCCAATCGGTTTAAAATTGACAAAGTTTCATACAAACTTTCATCCCCTATTTTATCCCCTTGGGGTAGAATTAATCAAAATCCTTTCTTAGCGGATGCCTACGTCATAATATCTACCTGCATGCCAAATTTCAGCCCGATCCGTCCAGTGGTTTGGGCTGTGCGTTGATAGATGAATGACTATGTCAGTCAGTCAGTCACCTTTGCGTTATATATATTTACATTATGAGCATGAAGGCTGATTTTGAGATGAGACACTTTTCCCGTGGGTGTCGTAGTCCGACTGGAGAAGTACCTTCGCCCTACAGAATACCGTGGCTATAATAACCGCATGTTATGTTCCCAGCGGTGAGTAGCGTAGCCAGAGCTCACTGGAGAGCTTTTGTGCTGTCAGTGGGAAGCTTTGGTCTTCCCACTGACAGCACAAAAGCTCTCCAGTCAAGCTTTTTATGCTTTATCTTCTACACTGACGGCACAGAAACTTTCTGTTCTAACAGGGTCGGTAGCGCGAGTGTGACGCCCTTGGTGTTGCACACGTCCATAGGCCACGGTATTTCTTCCCCATACGGGAGGCGAGTCAGGTACCGCGTAGTCCCCCCTCCCGAGGAGAGCCAGACCCAAAGGGGTGGCCCTTGGTTAGCCGGGGTGCGACCTTGCACTACGACCCACAGACGGCGTGCGGTTTAGTCGGTTCGAGTCCGACATAACCTCCCTCTCCGGCTCCGGAGGGTGGAAAATCCCTACGGATACCCCCCATCCTTAGGGATATCCCGCACGTAAAAAAAGATGATGTATTTCTGTTGCCGTTATAACAACAAACACTAAGAACAGAATAAAATTAACATTTAATTCGAGAGGATTCCAATGCTCCCATACAACAAATATAAATATCTCCCTTCTTTGCCATATCATCTTTCAAGCAAACCATACATCTTTTCTTGGGCTTACCTAAAAGCCTACATTCTCAGCCTCATTAATGGCTTAAAAGATATGCTTAAATATGTCTTTGAAGTATGTAAGTAAGTGGTAGTATAGCATACTTTATACATCTTTCTCTCAATGAACCTCAGTGGGTGGGAATCAAATTCAAGCTCAAATTCAAAAAGGAATACAATCAAAGTTCGATTGGAGTCAACTGACTATTTACTGGGACTGTTATCTCCTTGGCAACAGGGAGCCGTGGTTATAAAGTACTTGATGTATGACCAATTGACGAGAATGGTCCTTAACTTATTTGCACCATTGGCAATTACTGGGACTTGCTTCGACGTCTCTCTTTATTTATGTACGCTTTTTCAATGGGTACTGATTTGTCTGAGAGTATTTCGTTTTATTCTTTACTAGTTGTTGCGCGTGGATTCGTCCCTGTATCTCCATTTATATTGTGAGTAAAAGTAGCGTTAACTGACATTTAAGTTAATATGACTTTAAATCATATATCCGTTTTGAGTGTAACACTCAACTTGACCAACTTAACTAAGCGTCAGTTACTTAGCGGTAAAGGAGTCGAGAGGTTCCGGGTTCAAATCCTGCGACAACAAGCGAACGACTCAAAACAAGCGATTTAGCTTGGTTGGAGGGGTTAGAGGGAATATTTGTAATTTCGGTTGCTAATATTCTTTAAAATTATAAAGGAAATGGGAATTCATGTATTATTCTATTAGGTATAATTCCTATTTAATAAAATCGGACTTCGGAACTATGATAATCTTGAAATTTGTAATTGTAACTTTCGGAATCAAGTTCGGAATAAGTATTTATGTTGTGTATGTACCTACTCTCTCAATTATCTATATCGATATAAAATAATCATTTATACCATTTAATTGAATTATTCTCACTAATTAACAAAAAAGTTGCAGTCACCATTTTTTTTTTCAATCTTTCCTAAATGCATCATAATTTTTAAACGAAAAAAAAACACACCGTAAAAATTCCATTTTCAAATCGTGTTCTGTGAACTGACACAAAAACGGATGCAATCAGTTTGTATAATGGCTCTAAACGATTAACAACTTTGCTTTAAGGAAAAAAAGTGAATTGTTGCTATGCGTACGTGACAAGAGGCGCGTGGGTAGGCGCCATTACCATCGTATAGATGACGGGACGGGAGACACGTAGACAAAGCGTTTTTGAATATACCAAGATCCTAGTGGTGCCTGACATCGCGTATTTTCTGATGAACAAAATGTAGTGGTAATATTATGTACTATCAACGCATGCAATCAGATTTCCTGATTCCTGGAAATTGGTCGCCTGGTCAAACTAGCAGATCTCAAATGTGTCTGGCATCACTGGAATCTTGGAATAGAACAATTAAACTAGCGAGGCCTAGTTTCAGGACGAAATTATTACAGACTAGCTGTTGCCCGCGGCTCCGCGCGCGTGGATGTCGGTTATCGCGACCAAACATAGCCTATGTCCTTTCTCAAGGTCTAATCTACACCTGTACTAAATTTCATCAAAATTGGTTCAGTGGATGAATCTGCACTTTTGCTTTCTTGAGAAAATAAAACCACAAGAAATAGTTCTGGACTCTAAAAAGACAGTGTATAACTGAAGCATTCAGAGCTTTCAAGAAAATGACAAAAATTGCAAGGAATTTTATTTCCCACACGTGCTTAACCTGTAAAGTTTCGATACAATAAACATTAAAGTTAAAAAACTTTGGTTTTCAGTGGAAAAAAAAAATCTGCAGCGGACTCCAAACTGTGATTGTACCCTAGTCACATCACAAAATATATCTTATATTAAAATCCTACTGATATATAATAAACGCGAAAGCTTGTAAGTATGGATGGATATTTGTTTCTCTTTCACTTAAAACTACTGAATGGATTTTAATGAAAGGGCTCGTTTCTCTCGTAGAAACCATAGGCCGTTTAACTACCATAGGTCACGGTAACACGGTCACTTTACATCGGGTGTGCCGTGTGCTTGTCTGCTACCTAACTGGTATAAAAAAACTAGAATTTACATCATTTTCGCTCAATGTGTTTTTGACAACAACATCAAGTTATTTTTTGCTAAAAATGCATTATCCAAACAATATATTATTCAATATTATTGGTAGTCATTGTTTTTCAAGCTTTTTTGTATGTTTTCCAAGTTGTGGAAAACTCTAAGCCTGGAAAATACCAGTAGATATTAAAAACATAAATCTCCACGAGTAGAAAAATAAAAACAAAAAAAAAAGTTTTTCAATTTTAAATTACTCTAATAAATGTAATAATGCAACAACCTCTTTTTTATACAACTGTCATAAACAGATAAATGGAATTCGAATTTCAAATATAAATTCAAAACAAGTGTATTTTTATTCTGTCTCAAAGTTATTATGTAACTAATACTCGTATATGCGGCTAAAACACACTTGCTACTTTTAATTTATTTTTCATCCATTTAATCATTAACAACATTATTTTTTACGATAGTTACATATGGCTATTACAAAGTGTCAACGTAAAAAGAAAATAAAACATACAAAATAATTTGCAGTCCAAAAATGCATCATGTAAAAAAGGCCTCAATATTTTAGGTCGAAAGGTTAAATTCTCTTTGTTATATATATTATATTATTATAGTTTTTTGAACATTTTCCCCGTGATTTTGCGATTGCGATAGACCTGTGATTTTGCGACTTTCTGCGATCTATAGGCCATCATCATAGTAGCTCCTATGACATTCAAAGCAGTCAAAGCTTGTACTTTTGATCTCAGATGCCACTCTGCTATAATTTCTTGTTTTGGCGTAACTTATCTTTCACGGAAGCAACTGCCTTTTGACTGACTTCTACAATAACCAAACTGAATCTTGGTAAAATACTAAATCCATGCTATTTATATTTAATATAACTTGGAGAGTGTACATTTCTTTTTTACTTCATACACAATACACTAATGTAATATAATTCTAAATATAATTTCACTAAGAAATGGTACACATCTTCGCACAGTGTTCAATGGTCTAGTTACTGGTTTTTAATTCGAAAACTTTAAATAGTTGAGCGGTCCTTTTAAACTCGGTCTTTCGTAAGCAGACTTTTAAGTAGACATCAAATAGATGTCAGAGGAAAAATTTATATTAATATAGGTCAAAATTTAAATAATTCAAAACAGACATATTACACGGGTAGCCTTCAAAACATTTCAGAATTGAGCAATGGAAAAAATAAATATCCTTGAATATTTGTAGGAATACGTTTAGTCGTCGCGATGCGGTTATTTTAATAGATTCTAATACTTCTGCTGTCACGTTCTTATGCCTAATGCTTACGGAAAATCGTTTAGAATATTTACCAAGGCTATTTTTTAAAGAGTACCTACTTATTTCGAATTTGCGGGCGTCGACTACAGGAGTATTAACTACGGGGGCTCGTGCATGACGGCATCGATACGGGAGCCGGGAGACAGCCACGAGAGCCTAAGGCACGAACCCTAATAAACGGCGTTAGCTTAGTGGTTATGGGGTCGGCCTTACGATCGAGAAGTCCCGGGTTCGAATCCTGCCCATCATACTACCGACGTGAACCCACTCCTAGCACAAGCAATTTAGCTTAGTCGGAGGGGTTAGAGGGAATATTAGTAATTTCGATAATTTCGGTTGTGAATATTCTTTTTTTTTAAATAACTAAATAAAAAATAAAAATAATTTACCTGTATGTAAACATGTTTATGACTTTGTTGTGAATCAATTATGAAAGAAAAATTTTATTGCGAGCGATAATCAATCAAATTGAATAGTTCAACAACAAAATGACAGAATTGTTCAGATTTTCAAAGCTTGTAGTACAAATAAAAAACATAGGAAGAACTTGTTCGATACAAGCTGAAAATATCTTCTCTCGCATAAAACCATTACCTACAGTTTTTTATATAAACACTTATTTAAAAAAAGTTGTTTCATTTATTATTTTATAAACTTTTTTTTATATACCCACCCCTCCGGAGCTGGAGGGGAGGTTATGTCGGACTCGAACCGACTAAACCGCACGCCGTCTGTGGGTCGATGTTCTAGGCCGAAGGTGAGGTTGTCATGCGACGTATCTCTCGCACCCCGGCTGACCCAGGGCCATCCCTCTCGGTCTGGCACTCCTCGGGATTATTTTATAAACCAAGTATTTTGTTATATCCCCTATGTATACTACAAGAATCTATTTCTATAATACCACAGACTTTATAATATCTCAGACTAGGAGAGTACAATTTCTTTTACGTCTCTTTTGAAATCTCTTTTTCTTATGTTTTCTGCCCCTATTACTTCTTTTTATGGAACATCGCCTTAAATCAATGGTGTAATACTGTGTTATACGAATTGGTTAGATAACTCGATTAACATACGACTTTACATATATAAATGTGTTGTAATATATAATTTATACCACGTGTAATGCTCTCATATTTTATTTAAAAAATATTACTTATTCCCACCAAAATATTCTCTATCAGCATATAATTCTCATTTATTATTTTTTACTTTCTGCATTACAATTGCCCATGTATAATGTATCTTGACGAAAAATACTTTGCAGTAAATTGATTTTTCATTCAATTGTTGCGTCACTTAGACCGTTTTTGTTTCGAATTGTAAAATTGCCTTACAAATTATTCAACTACCCACAAAATCTTTAATGCATTTGAAAGTAAAAATAATGATAATTTCGGAGAAAATATTTAGTTCACGTGTAAGGAAAGCAGTTATTTGACACGTGTCTGTAAGTTCTGGTGATTTGAATAGAAAACATGTGAGCTAGTTTAATATTACAGTTTTCAATGTGTGCATAAACGAGAAATTTTAATCCGAGGTTAATGTAGATATAGGCGACAAAAGCAACTTGATACTTTTACTCGACTGCTGCAGCGAAGGTAATGCTTTACGCGTATTTTAATGTGTGTAGTTTTCTTTGTTAACTTCTATAGGTCTAATTACTGGAAGGTTTGTGATTGATGAAAGGAAAGGTTCATGTTTCTAATATTACTTTCAAGGTATATAAAATGTGAACAAAAATAGTAATGTGAAGATAAAAATAAAAATGTAAATAAAAAAACTACTATGCGATGACTTTTCATTCTAAAAATGTAAATAATTATTTTCATTCTAACTTATCGAGTAGAGTGGGGCGAAATTATAACATGTTATAATTTGAATAAAATTTTAAAGCATGTTTCAATATTTAGCTTGCAAAATGCTTAAAAATTTTAATTAAGTTGTTTGGGCGGAGTTCTCAAAAAACAATTTTTAAAAATTATTGTAAAATCATTCATTGGTTTCGATAGTTCGTAAGGGTATCCTCAATAGCCTCCACTGACGCCTCAAAGACATAAAGGAGAAATTCGAATTGGTTCGGGCGAGGTCTGGTAGCTTAGTGGTCAAAGCATTGCCCCTGTAAGGCAAAGATCGCGGGTTCAAAACCCGCCTAGGCCGATTTAATACTTTTCCTATCTTAAACGAAAATGTTACAACTAAAAACAGTGTTATTAATAAAAACACGATAGAATCCGTTTAAAATTTGTTTTATTTCAATAAGTGATATTTGTCTAAAGTTCACACAGTAAGATAGGTATCACTAAAGTTCTTTCCCTGATTTCTGTTTCTGTACAAGCTATCAGCAATTATATCAGCTAACCATTTAGGCAAGTGCCAATACATTTGTAGAATTCAATAGATTGATCAACTTCAACTTCAACTTCTTCAAAATAGTCTCTGCAGCAAATCGCCGCAACTCACCAATGTCAAGTAAAATGAATTATACAACTATTAATGGCGACACGCCAATGTCGGGTGTACCAGAGCCACGTTAGCCACGCCAGTAAATTTGTTTTCGACGATCAGGACGTGTGGTTGGATTTTAGGGGGCAGATTGATCAATGTATGTGATTAATACACGTCCACAACTGTCATAAACGTGAAAATACGTGTCAATGCCATACCACAGATTACTACTACCTAATTTTCCAAGTAGGTTGGACACGACGGTATTCTGGCCCAATTGAGCAGTCCGACGGGAAAAGTTATACCTCCGCCCTACAGAATACCGCGGTCATGATAACCTCGTGTTGTGTTCCCGGCGGTGAGTAGAGTAGCCAGAGCTCACTGGAGAGTTGTGTGCTGTCAGTGGGAAGACCTAAAGCTTGTCCTGCTTTGTCATCTACACTGACGGCACAGAAACTCTCTGTTCTAACAGGGTCGGCAGCGCGAGTGTGACTCCCCTGGTGTTGCACACGTCCATAGGCCACGGTTTTTTATAGAATGAAGGTCTCAGGCAAGCACACAGCAATGATAGCCATACATTTGTCATTCTATTCTGCAATACGCCAGTCAATGAAGTGCTACTGATCTAGGAGGGTTGTTCTGCGAGCTTAACCCCTGCTTGCCTGCCCTTTTATACGACATACGGACTGAATTTAAGCAGTAAAATACTTCGACATGTAGCGAACTTCGAAAACACATAGATCGACAAGTCATCGCTTCGATAGACAATTATTGGACAAGACACAGTTTCGAATTACCACTACTTCGACAGACGATTATTTGCCAGACAATACTTAGACTAGTCACATTACCAAATATCATCAAAATCGGTTAAGTGGCTTAGGCGTGAAAGACGGACAAACACACACATACTTTCACATTTATAAGTTTAGTATATTATACCTACACAGTATAAAGAGATAGATTGAAAGCCTTTAACAAAAAACAAATTCAGCGACTCTTTTATTTCACAAAAACTATGATTACAAAGTCAAATCTTATAATATTAGAATGTGAAATTACCCGCTTTTTTGAGCCCCTACTTGTAAATTTAATATCTTTTTTACAATTAAAAGTATCTTACCCGGAAACTAGTTCGAATTACATTACAATAATCACATATAATCCTTTTAAATTAATTCTGTTAAATAAATTATTTGTTTTTATTTTTCAGGTAAGACGGTGTCACAACGAGCCTTATTCTATCACATTTTTTTGGTTAGTAAAAGTATGAACCATGACTACATAGTATAAAACAAAGTCGCTTGTCGCTATGCTTAAATCTTTAAAACTACGCAACGGATGTTGATGTGGTTTTTTTAAGGGAAAACTTCTTTAGTGGCGTTGGATGGGTAAAAAGTGTTAAACTCGCGTCAGGATCACTTGACCTTTGAACCGTCCCCGATGACTGTCGTCATACAACATTAGGTACAGATTGTATATTTTGTTAGATACGCTAAGAAGATTCGTAGCTTAGCGGTAAGCGCTTCGACTGTATGTCCTTATGGTTTCAGATAATACCGGGTTCGAACCTGGGCTTCTGACAATTTTTGTGATTATTTTTTCTTTTTGTAATTTATTACTTTTTGTGATTATTTTTTCTTTTTGTAATTTATTACTTTTTGTGATTATTTTTTCTTTCTGTAATTCATTAATTTCTTCTGACAGAAAATTAGTGATAGGTCCTATGATTGGCGCTATATTATAGGTATGGGACGTTCTTTTTATCTTTTTCTCTGTATATAACGAAGAAAGAAAGAAAGAAAAAGTTTTCACTTCTGCCGGCACTCCCGGAGTACAACCCGTCGTTTTTAATAGATAGAGATTGTAATAATGATTCAAAAGGAAGGTTTATGTGTGTAATACATGTTTAATTTAGTAGAGGGTGCAGCGGGAACGGGATCTGACGCCACGCGGGCGGAAAAATATTGGCGGTACGATTAGCTATTATAAATATATCTCTATAGAAGCATTTTTTAAAGAGTTAAGTCAACATTAGATCGATCTTTATGAACAAAGTACTCGAAATGATCTTAATGCCTTGGTTTTTGTTTTTGTCTGTCATTCCCTTGGAAGGTTAATTGATTGATTACATATTACGAATCTTCAATGAAAACACTTGTACTATTCCGCATTATTTATTAAATTCCTGACCGGTTTCGCCTTAAGGCATTATCAAATATGTATCAACCTTTGATAATGCCGTAAGGCGAAACCGGTCAGGAATTTAATAAATAATGTGGAATAGTACAAGTGTTTTCATTGAAGATGTGTAGCAAGTTCCAACAAGTGCCATCTTCAACAGTATAAGCAATATATTACGATCTCCTTCAATAGATTTGGGTTTACATCTTTGTCGGGGACCGCGTGGTCCCCCCCTCCCGAGGAGGGCCAGACCGAGAGGGATGGCCCTGGGTCAGCCGGGGTGCGAGGGATATGTCGCATGATAACCTCACCTTCGGCCTAGCACTACGACCCCGAGACGGCGTGCGGTTTAGTTGGTTCGAGTCCGACATAACCTCCCCATCCGGTTCCGGAGGGGTGGTAATCCGTGGGGATTTCCCGCAAGTAAAAAAAAGGGATTGCATCTTTTACGTGTCTTTCTATTTTCGTTTGCAACCACGAAATAAACATACAATTAGGTATAACTCATAATACATTTTATTTGTAAGAATTAAGAATATTACATGTGTCAATTTTACATTTTCTCAAAATAGGTAGAATAATAATCAAAATTTATAAGGGAGGTTTACTCGTGTAGAAGTCCCTTCGGGTACGAAGGTGGTTATGTTGGACTTAAAGTGATTAAAATCGTACGCCATCTTGGTTTTACAGATACCGTGCCCCTCCAGACAAGTAGTGGCAATTCGTTAGATGGCGTTTGATGGAATAGAATGACGAATGTATGGGATTTGACGTATTTGACAGTCGTTAACGAATGTCAAATCCCATCCCATCAAACTCCGGCTAACAAATTGCCACTTGTCTAGAGGGGCTGGTATGAGATTGAGATTGAGAGACATATCTCTCGCACACCGGTTGACCCAGGGCTTTCCCTGATTTCGAATGGCCCCACTCGGGTAATGATGTCGCGCCCCCGGAAAGGTGTGTTTTAACTAGCTGAACAATCCTTAATTTCGATTGGGAAAATTCAAATTTTTTATATCAGCTTGAAAGCAAAAAAATCCCAAAATATTAAATCCTCGTTTGTACACTTATTTTATATTTGTGCAAAAAGTTTTAATACAATAAGAATATGTCTCAGTGTGACGATAGTGAAGCCATCTAGCGATATTCTTACAAACTTTTTCCGATCTAAATCCATTGGCAAAATTTAAATAACTTGAAATTTTCATAACATAACCGAATTTAATCTTGGGAACATGTTACCATGGATCACGGGAAATGGATGAATGTGCCCACATGGGCGGACCCACAGGCAACAGCAAGTTAACTAAATCAAACCATGTTTAATCCAATCCTAACATCTGGGAAGTGACTGACCCCATATCGCTGAAAATTCTCAATTTAAATTTTATATACATACTAAGAAACGACTCCTGCGCAATTCGAATTTGAATATCGAACCGATTAGCATCTGTGTCCGTTTTGAAATTCAAATTGACCGTTCTGAAATCGCCGGCTGCGAGCTGAAGTTCTAGAATTGTGTTCGATTTTTAACATTGTTTTGCGTGGAGGGTAAAATTGTCCCACACGGACTTTACCAATATTTTTTTTAGCACGCCGAGACCCTATAGGGATTTACTTTCGGAGCTAACCTAACGGTCAGGTGGAAATGCGTATATCCGACCGCTGAGCCGCAGTGGAGTTTGTTGCGCTATTTCGTCTCGACTAGCGCCTAAGAAGCGGTGGTAAACTTAGTTTTAAGGGGATTTGGACGTCAAAAGCTGTAATAGGCTTAGAAAATTTTGAAAATAATGAATTTGATTTGATTTTGTTCGATATATCCATCTCACATTTGCCTGTAAATCCCCGAAGGGGTAGGCAGAGTTATATCCACGTTTCGCCAACTATGATTTTCGATCCCACGTAAGAGGGGGTGAGCCTATTGCCGTCTAACAGCCACTATGCATTGGGATGTATGTTTACTGGAGAATGGAGAACAGCCCTTTAGCGACACCTACTGGAAAAACTGGAGAGTTCCTATTCCATTCCACCGGGAACCAAAACAGCATGATATGAACGGACTAAACTCTCACAGTAACCACCGTGGGGTGTTAGCCATCTTTGTCTTTCCCCATCCTTCCATCCTACCCCATGCTGTGGGGTAACGCATAAGTTTTTTTTTTATTTACTTATTAAGAAACAAACAGTAATTTATAACTACATTAAAATAGATAACAATTTACAAAAACAGACATACAGCTTCCTACATTTTTACGAAGCATATCTTTAATTGTGTTAATATATCTACTTCACTATCAAATTAAATTTAAACATACAAATATAATAATTTAGAGAGACACTCCATGGCCAATCTCTTGAAGTGTCTGAGATATTCACTGAACAAATCAACTTTTAATAATCTGTTATTGTACAAATTGGAAGCACGTCTTATAAAAGAATTTTCTGCATAACTTGTGCGACTACTGGGTATCGCTAAGAGAGGCTTTTTGTGCCATAAGGAGTTCTGTTATTCGCCTTGTAAATTTTCACCCTCTCCATCCTTCACCATTTCCAGTTTACTTTCAGCTGAACACTGGCACAGGTTTTTCCCCTCGGGATCAAAAGATCTGACAATAGTCGCTCTCGGAAAAATTTACATAAAAGCCAAAAAGGACTATGAAATCACTAGACTTACCACCACTACCGTCAGCCAAATAAACCAAATCAAATATTTGATTCACATAAAATGATGACACAAAATTTATTACTTTTTATTATACTAGCTTTTGCCTGCGGCTCCGCCCGCGTGGATGTCGGTTATCGCTATAATATCGGTGATAGTAATAAATTGTAGCCTATGTGTTATTCTGATGTATTCTTGTAAAGTTTCATTATAATCCATTCAGTAGTTTTTACGTGAAAGAGTAACAAACTTTTTCGTTTATAACGAATAACGTCAGTTTTTCTCATTACAATTGTATAAATATTCTACATAATCTGTGACGTAGACCACATATTATAAATACTATGTTTATACAATTATCAATACTTAATTATAGTGTACAATTAAGTATAATACGTAGTTAGACGATAATTACGTAGTACAGTTAGCAAATAAAGGCGTCAAATAGATTAGATTAGAGAGGTCTGACGCTACGGAGTTCCCGAAAATATGAATGATGTCAAATGTAGGTCTTAATGTTACTAACCTTCCCAGGCAAGTGGTAATTCGTTGGCAAATAAAATATTGAAGAAGTCAGTCGTATTGAAGAATAAAATGATCAATTTGGAATTGACACGTATTGAACTTTTCTTACAGTCGTTAACGTATATCATTCATATTCACAAACGTCTAAATATGTGTCAATACCATATACTCATCATTCTTATGGCCATTTGTCTAGGCGGGCAGGTCCCAAGCTGAGATATACCTTGGTCACATGCACCGAGTCAATTGGCAAGTGCCAAATACTTCTCATGAACCGAGTGCTCGGCCGAGTGCACTGTCTCGCTACTCCACTCGTTGCATGAGGCAAGCTGTTAAATTCTTTACATGCAGAAATCTCCATACGTACAACGAACGGCGGCCAATGGGGATGATTATGCCGGACTTGGACGGAGTAACACTCAATTACCGGGGGCATGAGGGATATTTCAGAGGCAATCTCACCCTCAGCAATTGATGACCGAAAACAGCGTGCGGTTTTAGTCGGTTCGAGTCCAACGTAATCACACCCGCCGCCGAGGGAATTTACTATAAAAAGGGATGTAAATTTACACGGTAAACCAATGAGACATTCCACTCTCATCAGGGTTGACCTTGGGCCATCTATTGTTTTAAAATAGCCCTCTCGATCATGGAAAGCATGACATCTTCATCTAAACCCCAGAAAAGGTAGGGTTGGGCATCGCGCCATCGTTTGTTAGAATGACAAGCGGCCGCAACTGTCACCTTCAAGCCTACTCTTGAAGAAACAGCCCTCCTCTTGCCTGTTCTTCACTGTGACCCCTGCTAGTCAGAAGACGTCTGAAAAGCCGCGAAGAAGACTCGCGGCCCTAGCTGCCCGCCAACTGAGGCAACTCGAGCGTCGGAGAATGACCTCCGTCTCTAATGAGCGCGGGCCTGGGGGTGACAGGTGGAGCCGCCTGACACCTCAGCAGAAACAGGCCACGGCGGCGGCGCGTGTCGCGCCAACAACTGGGGATGAGTTGGGACTTGGTCTCCCCGCCCGAAGAGGGCCAGATCGAGAGAGATGGCCCTGGGTCAGCCGGGGTGCGAGGGATATGCAGTATAGCTACCTCACCTTCGGTCGTGCACTGCGACCCACAGACGGCGTGAGTTTTAGTCGGTTCGACTCCGAAATAATCTCCCCCTCCGGCTACGGCAGGATCGCTATCCATGGGGATTTCCCGCACGAAAAAAAAATAAAAAAAAAGGATTCATGTAAACCCTCCGATAAGCCCTCTACAGGGCAACTCCTACCACACGCCGTCTTGGGTCATTTTTTACCGGATGTGAGATTGCCAGTGACGTATCCCTTACCCAGACCCCACCTCACCTAACCTAGAGATGCCTCCTTCAGGTGTTGGACCATGGTGTACCATCATCCTCTCGCCTCCAGATAGCCCGGAATCATTGGTTAATGCTGGTTCGGTCTTTTATACCCACACGGCATATAAGTGTTCTAACTATGACGTTCTATGGAAATATCAGAATCTATAATGAACGATTACAGATGGCTAGATAATTATGGAAACCTTTGCGCTCCAAGAATTAAAATTTTATGGAAAATTAACTCTTAATATTGTTGGTGTGTGGGCAATATCACCTGCAAACCGGGACACTGGCTGATTATAGGAGGTACTAGTGCAGGCCTTCCTCTCAGGGTTCAGAGATCAGATGGCAGTCACTCGCTAAAACTACAAGCACGTAAATGGAAGCAACAATCGCTTTGAGGTTGATAATCACTTGTGCGTGTATTAATCCAAATAGGCAACTGGGTAATACTCACATTTAACCGTAGTTATATACAATACAGATCTCAAATTCCTTGCATTATATTCCAATAGTTTTAACAACACACGAAAAAAGATCACTTTATCACACCGGCTTAACATTCTCATAGAAATAAAATAAAATATTAAACGATTTTTTTTTTAAAGGATATGAGTAACCGAAATTACTAATATTCCCTCTATCCCCTCCAACTAAGCTAAATTACTTGTGCTAGGAGTGGGTTCACGTCGGTAGTGTAATGGCCAGGATTCAAACCCGGGACCTCTCGATCGTAAGGCCGACTCCACTAAACTACCAACGCTAAATTCATCGTACGCACAGAATTCCATAATAGTAAGTCTAAATATTTTCTGTAACCTGCTCAACTGTATCAAAAAGTATTCCAAAAGAAAAGAATCGTTAACAAAGAATTTTCATTCTGTACACCATTTTATTTTGAACTAGCTTTAGCCCACGGCTCCACCCACGTGGACGTCGGTCATCGCAACCAAACATAGCCTATGTCCTTTCTCAAGGTCTAATCTACCCCTACACCAAATTTCATCAAAATCAGTTCGCTGGTTAAGCCGTGAAAGACGGACAAACAGGCATACACTTTTTCCATTTATAATAGTAGTATGGATGTATGACATCCGACTTCCAGAATGCATTGGTGATATCGAAGTTCAGTAGTTAGCATCGTTATCGGACTTTTCAAGGCTCCAACTAACCGTAGCGGCTATGACAGATGGTCTTATGGCAAGCTTCGTTGTCAGTGTCTTAAGAATGGTCATCCAAGAGCGACTTGGCAAGACTTACTTAACCTAGCTATGTTTTAACCTACTGGGTAACCAAATACCTACGAGTACCTCGATAGGTAATCTGTACCATAGGGTGCCTATACTAAGAAAATATCTTTAGTAATACTCAATAATGAATAGATGGCACTAGTAGTCATTTAAAGAAATAAAAAAAAATTAAAACCCTTATTTGCTGACTTAGAATCACGTAAATTATTTCAGAATTTAAACACATGATAATGTAAGCATGTAGGCATATAAAACTAGTTGGTAATGCAATATATAAAGATTTTGTGACAATTGTGCGATTCATTTATTTATTTTTGTGCCATCTAGCGGCATGGTGCATTAAGTCTGTAACCTTTATTATTACTGCAGAACCTGGCAGAATCAATATAGAATAAAATATTTATAGTTTTATTCAGTCATACTCAATGATGTGTTTAGTGTAGGTTTTATTTTTGATAACTTAATTTTAATACTAAAAATTAGAAAATTTCGCCAAAACAATGTCGCCATCTAGTTGTAACTCCTGAATTAAAAAGGTGCCTGCCTGCTTTTGGCAGTTACAAGTGTAACCATTTTTTGTTCCTGAGTGTGCATCTGTATAAGAATTACATTATAGTATCTGTGTCTGTATTAATAGGTACATACATACGCTCACGACTATTTCCCTCCAGGTTAGGCAGAGATAACAGTCTGCCATTTGACTCTAACGTCTTGAATAGGCATGTGCAAATTAATCTTTATTAAAACTCTCGTATTCCTTTCAACGTACAGACGCTCAAACATACACAACTACTAAGGGACATTCTAATTGACTCTCCTCGTCCAACAGTCAATCAAACTGAGTCGAAATGAGTCACACCCGGGCCCCTACAGAGATTCCTCTTATTATATCCTGAGATAGGAAGTCTATTTGAGGAACCACGACAGGATATCTGTATTAATAATAAATGATAAGACTATTACTGGATCGGCAGCGCGAGTGTGACGCCCCTGGTGTTGCACACGTCCATAGGCCACGGTAACCACTTTCTATAAGTGGACCGTGTGCTTGTTTGCCACCCAAATGGTATAAAAAAAGACTAGACGATGGGGGCGGGTCCCCAGCTTCGCCCGTGGCCATACTTCTAAATCCCGTATAAGTCACATAAATAAATAAATTTTATTAATTTTCAAATAATATATGGGAATTGGGAATCTGCAGGATTTGTTGACATTCATGATCACTGCTAGGCTCCCTTGAGTAGTAGCTTGATGATATATATAGCCTAAGCCTAAAATCTGCGTCGATAAATGGTCTATTCAACACAAAAATACTTGAATTAGGACGGTAGTTCCTGAGATTAGCGCGTTCAACTAGATAAACAAACTATTCCGCTTTGAAATACTAGTCTAAATATGCTGAGATAAGAATTCTATGTAAGAAACAACAGCAGGATATCTGAATTAATAATATAATAAGAATGACTAAACGCGTTTAATAATTTTTGATGCGGATTTCACCAAAATGGTAACGCCGCGAAAGCATCGGCAGCTTAGTGGTTAAGGAGTTGGCCTTACGATCGACAGATTACGGGTTCGAATCCTGGCCATTATACTACCAACGTGAACCCACTTATATTAGTAATTTCGGTTAAGTATTAATATTCTCTTTAAAAAGAAAAATGTGCCATCATAGTTAACTGAACGCTATTTCATTGGTAAAATCTAATAATAATAATAATTAAATAGATTTTTTTATGTGTATTTAATATAAAAAAACCCCCGCCCCGCCGTTACCCGAACCGCTACCATGGCTGGGAATAGCGGAACCACCGGGAACTGGGGGCCTTTTGTTGTGGCGTCTTTCCATTTGAGGTGTTTTAGCCTACTCTTGCCACGCTGGCCAGACGGGTTGGCAAAGGGTTTTATTTCAAGTTTTCCTTCTCTCACAGCGATCTCGTCTGTGTATTCTTCCGATTTGTCGCCTCTTACGACACCCTCGGATGATGGGGTGGCAACATTTGTATTCTTTCTCCGTCACCACACGGATAATTTGTGTATGAATTTGTTAAAAGGAATAAAGAGAATAATAATTAATACTTTATTTCAGACCTTGATCCATACTCGTACCACTGTAAGTTATATAAACACTTATAAGCTATGTTAGTAACAAAAGTGTGTACGTAATTTATCTGTCGCCAAGATAATTAGGCCCTGCCAGCATGATGCAGATCTGCCGCCAAATCAAACTTAAAATTACATCTAAAATAATAATGAGAATCATTATTAAAATTTAAATTATCAAATTACACAAACTAAAATAAAAACAATACCATCACAAATTAAGGTCAATAATTTGAATCAAAATTAAAATAAAATCATCACATCAAACACAAAATTCAATTGATTAAATAAGAAAATACAATTACAGTCCATCAAATCTAAGAAGTACCGTTTGACAGTTCTGACAATTGAATTATAGGGATGGGATGAAAAAATCGATTACTATAATATCCGAACTTTAAGAGATCGATTACTATAATATCCGAATTTTAAGAAATCAATTGTTATAATTAAATAAAAGAAATGTTTAGGATATTTTTTTATTCACTACTAGTATCGTCGTCTTCGTCATCATCGTCATTTAAATTAATGACCAGTTGATTGTCCATTACATTATCAAAGTGTACGTCTCTTTCGAAGTCGTCCATTATTATTTTCTTTGTTTTTTGTACTACTTTACTCCAATCTTCCTGTGTAACTTGGGCACATGCTTCCTTTAATAAACCTTCCATTTTCTTGACACTGAAGGGTGGTTTTGTGTTGTGTCTTGCTGCATAACCTGTAAAACAATAATGTAACTATTTGATAGCAGACGAAAACCATTGTTTAAATTATAAATGTTAGAAGTACTCGTGTAATTATTATAATATTATAAAATATTACCTTTAACTTGGGCCCAAATCAGTTCAATGGCATTATATTGGCAATGGTACGGAGGAAGTCGTATGACTTTGTGCCCGTGCTCTTCGGCCAATTGGTCAATTACATATGTCGGTTTTGGTGGTTTATGCAATTTCACTAACTGTAATAATTCAGCTTTTAATAGTGACATGTCGGCATCCACTCCTTTTCTTTGCAGCCATGCCACCAAATCTGCTTTCTTATTGGCTGACGTAGGTGCTTTATCAATTTGCACAGAGTGGTATGGGGCATTATCCATTATAATTGTGCTGTTAGGAGGGATATTCTGTAATAAATTTAAGAACCACTCTCGGAACCTTACTGCGTCCATTTCTTCATGATACTCTTTAGTGCTTTTGGATTGGAAAGCTAATAAAGAGTTTTCCACGAAGCCTGTAGACGCTGACCCAGCATGGCATATTATGAGGCGTCCACCTTTTCCTATCGGCACCTTCGAGCACGAAGCTTCAGAATCATCAGTCCATGTTTTCGGCACAGAATGGTTGGAATTTAGCCAAGTTTCGTCCAAAAATATTACATTATCCCAGTTTATAATTTGTTTAACTTCGCGCAGGAATGTTAGTCGCTGCATAATTATGTCATGTCGCTCCATAACAATTTTTCGTTTGTCAACTTTTTTGTATCTGAAGCCAATTCCTGTTATTACCGTTCTCAACGACTCTATGCTTCCCTTATACAGCCCGGCATCTTTTAAAGTTGACGCGATCCCGAACTTGTGTAACTGGCAGTAGAAGTCCACCATTTTGAGATTCACGCTCAAAATACTCGTGTAATTTCACCACCAATTCACGAGCCTGGCTGTTCAAAGTACGTCCTCTTTTCGACATTATTAATAAACACTTGCTTAGTTCGGAGTCCAGTATAAATATTGCCAAGGTAAACGGATAAAGAATGATCAGTCCAGAAAAGTAATAGCCAAGTCACAAATTGTAAAACACAAACGAGAAAGCAAGTACGCGCACAGTCAGCTTCCAAGATGGCGAGAGACTGCTGACGCCGAACCGACCGAGCGGACCGCGTGCGCTTGTAGTTGGCAGTGTTGCCAGAAAAAAAAAATTGTAGAGACTTGGACACCTGCAATTTTGAATATTGACCTAAAAATAATTAAATTAATTTATTTTAGGGTATCTGTGTATTCAGTGCATTATGCGGTCGCGCAGTAACGTCGTTAATTTATAACATCAGGCAACAACATTTTTGTGAATGGGTTCTACATACCTTATTTTTATTAGTTTTAGACGTAGAAATAAGACTTAGAAGAAAAAATTGTAATTGTAAAATCAATGGATGTGCTTGTTAAAAATTTGTTTATTTCTCTGTAATATGCAAACCCATACTATCATACACAAAAATAAATGTAAAAAACACTATCCCTGACTCCATTTACTATTTCGACAGCGTTAGCGCGAGAAACCCCGACTTATTTGGGCGCGAAAATCAAAAATCGACAAATCGCTTTTGACAACTTTTTAAAGAAGCAAATATATTTGATTTATAAATACGTATTTTTGGTGAATGGGTTTTATCTCATATTTTACGATTACATAACTATTTAGTTATGTAATCGTAATATGTGAGATAAATCCCATTCACATGAAAAAATATTTGTTTGGTTGTCAAGTGTAATTTGTAAATAATACATTCGATTTTTCGTATATGTAAACGATTTTTTTGCATACAAGTGTATCCGAAGAGTCGCAACACTACGTGCAGTGACCTAACTACGTAACTTTGTAATGCGGTCAAGAATATAACTATTAGAAATTATTTACTGTGTAAATATGTGTTATTTTGCTTTGTTTGAAAGTTTTCAATTACATTTAGATATTAAGAATTGTACATTTTTAGATACAATAATGAAATCTTTCTAAATTCATGGTTTTATGAAAAAGGTTATCGAAACTGAATAATGTACGTATGAACAAAGTTGTTTCGGTTTGAAAAATATGAAACGTCAAACGGTACCTCTTAGATTTGATGGACTGTAATAACATGATTTATATTAATGTCAAAATGCTAAAATTAAAATCAGAATTACAATAGAATTTCAATAGTACCTAATGTAAGAACGAATTTCACTGAATGCAATCAAAATTAGTTACAAATCCATTTTATTAAATTTGTATAAAATAAAATGTTAGTTACAATAATCGCGTTAATTCTCGTTGACATTATAGTATGTAAAATATAAAAAAAAATATGATTATTTATCTATATGCAATATTTTCAGTATTGCATCATAAATACCTACATAAAAATTAAAAACTCACGTACTTTTTTAGATGCATACTGTCTAAAAATAAAAAAAAGAACTACAAAAATATTAACGCTAACTTTACTACAATAGGCAACTTTTTACAATACTTATACATTACAAATAGTTGCCTATTTTAATATGTCAGAGTTCCACATTTAAAAATAACGACTAAATATTTTCAGCTCGCTAGGTGTCTCTGTTGAAATAGACTGACGTAATCTGTCACTCTACAAACGTCATCCCAGTGTTATAACATGTAATGTTACAATGTAAATTTATTTGAAAGTTTCGACATTTTTTGAAAAAACCTTGACCTATTTGAAATTAATGAAATTGCTGCTAGTTTTCTCCAAAGGCCATTATAAAAAATGAGAAGTATCTAACAATAATGAAAATTTCTCATATTTTTTTCAACACCATTTTTATTTGTTTACGTACATTTTTATTTAAACTTTGTGTTTGCTTTAATTTTTGGACACTTTAAATTCGCGTTGGGTTTTTTAAATTATAATCCTGTGATAGCTTATTTTTCGTATTCATAATATTGGCAAAATATTACTCGATGGCACAAAACAATTTAACGTAAGTTAAATATTCAAAATGAAATTATTAACTAAAAATAATGCAAACGCACGATATGCATCGCAGTTCGTCAGCTAAAGTTGGCCACACGACTCCACGCATTAAAATTAGGCTAAAAGAGGAAAACTAAGGGGTAAAAAAATAATCAGTCAATATAAACAGAGAGCACAGTATAAACCGCATTCAAAAATTCTCTACAAAAAGACAGAATAATCTGGTAAGGAATGCTCTAGTTACACATATTTGGCAATAAGTAATTTTTTGGCAGTTATTCCGATAGTCTAAAATGTCTAAAAAGATATCTCAAAACTGTCAAATGTCAATGTCAGACTACGTTAGCGACCAGCGCGCCCTGGTGGCAGAAAAATTGAATGGCTATGTAGCCGGGTATAAATGATGATGTGATTACATTCAAGCATTCATTCCAGCTGATACTGTCGTGTGAAAAGCCGTATACTACTAGACGTTTAGTGATTCAAAATTAGAATATAGTTTTTAAATTTTAAAAATTGTGGTGATATTTTTTGAAAAATTAGATTTTATTTTGTGTGATTTTGACGGATCTTTTTGCGGTAAATTTTTACAGGTATTTATTTATATTATTTTTTGGTTTGTTTAAATAGCTAAACTATATTTTGTCTAAAATTTATTTTGAGTTTTTAGTAGAAGAATTCTCTTAATGTTAAAAATAGTTTTTTGTTTTTCAAGTGATAAAATTTTGTAGTATTTTTTTAATCCAGTTACTTAAGTTACTAAAATGATGTTACTTTTAAAAATTATATTACATTTACATTTTGCCTGACACATTCATCATTCACATTAAACAATTAAAATTAATATAGTAAATGAACCTTAATTCATTAGTGGCAGTTATTAGCGCTGGTAAAGTTAAAACTGAAAATGAAAATGGACGTACATATTTTCCATTGCACTTGCGATATTTGTAGCGATAATAATACCGCGTGGTGAGTTTTGGCGATAAATCTGCACCGAGATAAACTCGCGAAGAGTTTAAGAACATATTTATTACACAGGGTGCTATTTTAAATACGAAACTAAACAGTCAGATATAAATACAATGCAGTTTCATTCATGAGTTTATGTCCAGAAGCGACTCGTTTTCAGACTAAATCATCATTAAACGTTACACTTTACTACGCAAGCACGCAGTCTTGTCTGGCTATAACAATGTTTGTTACGTATTGAAAATGATAATTTCACTAATGTCACCATTACCTATTTTTACCTATAAATGACATTTTTAAATACATGTATAAAATTTAATTAACTATTATACTTTTACTATATTATCTTTTTTTTGAAGAATATTAGCAAACGAAATTATCGAAATTACTAATATTCCCTCTAACTGCTCCAACTAAGTTAAATTGCTTCTACTAGGAGTGGGTAGTGTAATAGCCAGGATTCGAACCCGGGACCTCTTGATCGTAAGGTCGACTCCTTACCCACTAAGCTATCGACGCTTAGTGGTTAAGGATTTCACAAAGATCTTTCTTATTTTTTTCATTTTACTGCCGCTGCAAAAATAAATAGCTATTTCTTTTAATATATATAGGACACGTCAATTGGACTTCACCTCGCTTGATGGTGAGCTGAAGGCCACGGTAACCACTTACCATCAGGTGGTCCGTGTGCTTATCTGCGACCTCAGGTGAATAATAAAAAATCTCAGGAAAGAAGGACCCATTACATACACATACCATGTTAATTAATAAAAAAAAATGTTACGTTTAATAGCTTAATTCGGTTCAACCATTTTGGGATGAGTTCAACTTCAACTTCTTCAAAATGGCCTCCGCAGCAAATCACCACAATCTTGCCAATATCAAGTATGCCAGAGCTACGTTAGCCACGCCAGTAAATTTTTTTGATTCAGATAGACATTCAGAACATGTGGTTGGATTTTAGGGGGCTATATATTTTTAATAATAAAATAATATTAGCAACCGAAATTACTAATATTCCCTCTAACCTCTCCAACTAAGCTAAGTCACTTGAGCTAGGAGTGGGTTCACGTCTCCGTCGGTAGTGTAATGGCCAGGGATTCGAACCTGGGACCTCTTGATTGTAAGGCCGACTTCTTAACCACTAAGCTACTGACACGTAACTAAACTACTACGTACATTATTTAATTTTGACTTATGAACATTAAATACATATGCTCACTCGTTTTTTCCTACTGGGTAGGCAGAGACATCAGATCGTCATTTGCTTATATCCTTACAAACTTATGAGCCTCTTCTACTGTCATTAAACCTTTAATACAAGGTTTCCAGTGATTTAAAAATATGTTAGAGATAGATATTAATTTACTTTTTCATAATGTTTTTCATGACACTTTTGATTAGAAATAAATGCATGTAGGGGTGATTTTAGCATCTAATAATAGAAAAATTAGCGTGTGGCGCAAGATGCATGACACGTGATTTATTTATGAAAAACACCGGTTCATGTGTACATTTTATTTATAACTATTTCTTATCGAATGCTTATAATTAGCAAAGCACATAGAAACATATTTGATTGAAAATCGCATTGAATATGTCGGTGTGAAATGTCGGTCTGAAATCACACCTACAACGTACGTGCATTTATTTCTAACCAAATATACCAAATAAATATTCCACATTTCACAAAACGCTATCTAGATCCATGGTAAGCATAGCTTAGGTAACTAGCTAGTGTTATGGAATCTAGAATGCGGATAAACATACTTAGATACTTTTTTATTTTAAATACATACATATTTTAAATAGAAACACCCAGACCAATCCAAATATACATATTCTTGCATACAAAATATTTGAACGGGAATCGAACCCGCGGCTCCTACGAATTCACTACCGCCATGCCACAGCGCACGCCAAAAACGGGCACAAGCATGGCTCTAGTCAACAATAGTGCCTGGAATACGGCAATAGGCTCACCCCCTATTACGTGGGACCGAATACAGATTGGTGAAATGTGGGTAGAAATTCACCTTTGCCTAACCCTCCGGAGATAAAGGCGTGATTATATGTATGTATGTACATTTTGTGGTCTTAAATTAAGACTTATTTCTATACTAAAATTCTTTTTACACCCTTGGGGGGTGAAATTTTATTAAATGTTTGACACATGGACAGTCAGCATAACATCGATCTTGGCCAGTGTAATACCATGGTATTAAAATATTTTTGAGCACCTGCCAGTCAACATCGATCATAAGCTGACTGTACATTTATTACTAACTATAACAACTAACTACATATAATAACGTGCTTATTTGAATATGAAAATTACAACCCCCTTTTTATCCCCCTCTGAGTGAAATTTTTAACAAGACTGATATATCGAATGTGTATATTTGTAAAGGAGAATTTGGATTGCTTCAGGCGTAGCTAGGTGGCTGAGCGTTCAGAGCATTCCCCCTGTAAGGGAAAGATCGCGGGTTCGAGGCCCGCCTGAGCGATTTACTTTTTCCTATCTTAATCGACGTGTATTAGTTCATCGCCCCCTGACTATAAAAATCATAGACTTACGAAACTTCAACCCCTTTTCACCCCTTTAAGGGCAATATTTTGAAAACGTTAAAAGTGATAAATGCAAATTTTTTGCAACCAGAAGCTAAACAGTCATCTTTTCTTTTCATGTGGTTGGTGGCCAACCTGTAACAGAGTTTTTCAGGTCGCCCATATAGACCTCCGTCTTGACCTAACGACTGTTGCCAGCCGGGATCGACTCTTAACGTACCCTCCGAAGCACAGAAGCGCACAGATGTAACATCCCTAAACGGACACCCTTCCTGCTGATAACCTTCGCCTAAGTAACTTAATCCACTGATCGTTTCCTGAACAGTGAGCGCGTTGTGATACTTTAGCCCTTTTGGTTTGAGGACTCCGTGGAGCCCACGCCTGGCGAGGGCCAGCTTGAAATGGGATGAGAGAGATCTATCTTTGCCAAGCTCTCCCCCGGCGACCTATGACCCACAGACGATATGCGTTTTAATCGGTTCGAGGCTGACAAAACCGCCCAAGGGGGAGAGGGCGGGGTTTGTGTCTATGGTGATTTTACGCACGTTAAAAAAAGTCGTGTTAGTTCCCGGTGGAGCATTCCCATAACCTAAATAATGTCTACATTCTTGCTGACCTCTGTTGTGTGGCAGTAGAATATTAGACGACTAAATCAGAGATCGCGGGCTCGATTCCTGCTCAGTGCAAATATTTTAATGTCGGATAAAGGATATAAGTAGCACCTCTTTATTCAACCTTTATATGAAAAGGCATATTCTTAGATCCACCAATCGGAGAGCAAGTTTTAGTTAATGAGAAAATAATAATACAACATTCCTGACACGAAAAGTAATAAACAAACAAACAGCCTCCGTGGCGTAGCGGTAGTGAACGCGGCCGCTACGCAGGAGGCGCGGGTTCGATTCCCGCTCAGTGCAAATATTTGTATGCATGAATATGTATATTTGCATTGGTCTGGGTGTTTCTATGTATAATATGTATGTATTTACAAAAAAAAAGAACGTATCTAAGTATGTTTATCCGCATTCTAGATTCCATAACACAAGCTAGTTAAGCTATGCTTACCATGGGTCTAGATAGCGTTGTGTGAAATGTTGTGGAATTTTATTATTTATTATTATTTAATTTAACCATGAAACACACAATAAACTAGATAAGCTATTAATAACGAAATAAACTCACCACTTATGGTATAAAAAAAGCCGTCTGTTCAATGTAAACCACATTTTACCAGCTATTTCGTCACTTACAGAAGGCGAACTAATTGCCGTCATTTGGAATATGACCCATTTTGGCGCTGGTGAGCGCCAAAATAGGTCTCCAAAATCTTAGTTCGACTTCTGTAAGTGACGAAATAGCTGGTAAAATGTGGGAGTTACGGACTGAATTTCGACCGTACAATACTTCGACATGTAGCGAACTTCGAAAACACATAGATCGACAAGTCATTGCTTCGACAGACAATTATTAGACAACACACATCTTCGAATGACCACTACTTCGACAGATTTTTTTATCATTCTCCTATTACTAGGTGGTTTAAAAAAAAATAACCACGAAGACTAAAGCGGGAGCTCCGCTCCGCTTGGCTCCCGCCTTAGCCTTCTAACCTAACCTATCCGAGTCGGGGTGTTAACCATAATGAAGTAATTTAAGACACAAAAACCAAAGAAAAAAAAGGTTACAATTCAACGAAAGACTACAAAAAAATCTGTCGAAGTAGTGGTCATTCGAAGATTTGTGTTGTCTAATAATTGTCTGTCGAAGCAATGACTTGTCGATCTATGTGTTTTCGAAGTTCGCTACATGTCGAAGTATTGTACTGTCGAAATTCAGTAGGTAAGTGTATCTAGTTTATTGTCTGTTTCATGGTTAAATTAATACTTTTCGTGTCAGGTGTCAGTAGAAAATTCGATGCGGAAGTGCGAAAGTGCGGAAATTCCCATGGAACCACTCACCCTCGTCCCGCGGCGGATCCGATGTTACGACTGGAACCCACTAAACCCGCACGCCATACGTCCTTAGCTTGAGTGTCAGTTTTTACCTGACTCGCGCTTCGAACCCAAAACAATAGCAACTGTAATCACATTCTCTATTAAATGCCGAAAAACTAACGGTATCTCACTCACTTACTTACACTGCATATTAAATATTTAGGTCAAGTGGTTACCGTTATTTCTAGGATACTGCATATATTTTTAACCATTTTAATTCAATATATTTGAATTTCTCATAATAAAACGGTTCGCAATGAGATAAAGTTAGCTCAAGACATTATAATAATGAATTCAGTGACGTACAACGCATATAGGGCATCATAATTGACCCGTTTGCTGGTATATGGTAAGTATAATGTATCTTTCGTGGCCAATAAACGACTAGTAGGTTAAGCTACTTTTTTATATAGGACACGTCAATTTGACTTCACCTCGCCTGATGGTAAACTGAAGGCAAAGTCTCAGGAAAGAGGGTCACCATTACAGTTACATACCATGTTCCAATTGTGGTACTCAGCTTGACGGTCTTCTCAGATGCTTTTCACGCCCCGTTTAAAAGACCCGGGACTGTAAGAAGAAGGAAACACGTGAGCTAACAAGGAATTCCAGGTCTTAGGGAAATTGTCGCCGATACCATCCTTCTCGGTCATCGGGGGTGGAAGCACGATGTCCCTATCGTACCCTGGAGAGGGTCTATATGATGACAAGCAGCCGTCCTGTCACCACTGTACCCTCTACTGCTCAAAGGGGACGACACGTGGAGAGCCTCTGAGCAACCCTCTACAGGACAGCGGACCTCCCTCGCATCCCTGGGTTAAGCTACTTTAGCGCTGTTGTCATTTGAATGGGTTACAAAATCTATTGAATAATCCAAACTTTTGCATTAATAATTGTAGAAAGACATAGTCAATTAGCCTACCGTATTCCATTATCGGAAACGGACAAAGACCTCTCCCAGTACTGGAGATCTTTGGCCAACAGTTTTCACGCTGGACAGGTGGGATGTTAGGTACAGTGTATTATTTCGAGATTTCCGTCTGTCGCAATTATAACATCCACATATTTTTCCATTAATCGCCTCTTATGACGCTTTTCGAATGAGATGGGGTGGTAATACTTGGAAAGATAGTACATACATACATACATACACACATAAACTCACGCCTATATCCCCAAAGGGGTAGGCAGAGGTGCTAGTACGCACATTTCGCCAGTTTATGTTTAGGCAAAATAACATTTTTCACAATTTTTGTCTGTCTGTCTGTCTTTTTTGACCTGGCCAAGTATCCTTACGATCTCAAAGTTCGGATTCATCTATAAGGGGTCAAAAAAGGGGTAAAACAAGTGGTTATTAAAATGAGGTCACGTGGTTGTTTGTGCTAACTAACATGTCGTTACAATAGCTAGCAACCTCATCTCCAAGCTACACCAGCTAATTGACGAACAAGGCTCCGGCGGAGAGACGAAATTACGGTCGTCTCATAACCTTCAATTATCAACTAATTAGATATCAAACCAATTTCCAAGTAACAAAAAGTTTCTAAGAAACCGGCTCAGCAGTTTCGGAGTTATCAACGGACATACGATAAAGTTACCTAAAAGGCATTGTGACATGTTAAGGACTTAAGTGCGTCCTTCCAGGAATATGTTCCCTTCCGGTTAGCAACAAGTTTAATGTCCCAAAGTAGGGTGAAAGGAACAGTTATACTTTTTTTTTATATTATAAAGAGGACGAATGTACAACTTTTATCCGGGAGATGAATTTTACGAATCCAGTGGGTTCGTCGTTGTTAGAAACGTGCAAGTGGGGCTTAAGTTCCTTTTTCATTTGCATTTCTTTTTTCAATTTTTATTTATTAAAAAAGAAATTGATGCAGCGACTAAACTATTTGTATTTTTTAAATATTATTTCTTCTACAAAGACAGAGATTGCCGTATTCGCGTCTGCTTAATCGATCTGAGATAACTTAACTGATTATTATGAATATGTACGTATATATACGTACGCTAACGCCCATTTCCCTATGGTGTAGGCAGAGGTAACAATCTGCCATTTGCTTCTAATCTTACATACTTCAGGAGCTTCATGCCCGGCAGTTTTATTAATGTTAGTAAAAAAAATGTAAGTAAAAAGCAAAGAAAAGTTTAACGTAGAACCACTTTTTAACGGATACGATACTTTGCTACATATTATTAACATGTAGCCCGACGTTTCGGTTACTTTTTAGCTGAAACCTTAATAAAAATGAGTAATATAAATTTCTGACAGTATCATGTGTATTTTACCAAAATAAACCAGTAACAAGAAGATTTTGAGTATAGTGCAAAGTGATCTAAGTGTAAGATCAAACAATAATTTAAAACCAATATACGCACAAATTATCGTACTATAGATAAGTACAATGTCAACTGGCTTGAGTTGCTATTTATATGTAAAGTAAATTTTAGATTTACGTAATTTCTACAGCAATGGTTGCCAGTTTTAATATTTAAAAAATTATAGTCATGAAATTATGTAATTAAAACAAACTTTAGTGTTTAAATTCCGGTAGTTAGAACAGGGTTATTCCCACTATCCCCGTCAACGGTCAACTGTCAAAGTCGGTTGACCCTACTGGAGGCAACTGGGCATTCCTATGAAAATTACGTTCCAATAAGAGCATTGGATAACGTGACTTTTACTCAAATCTTTGGTTCTAATCAAATTTTTATTAAATTTTTGTTCCAATCAAAGAAACTTAATACTTTAAGTCCGACCGACGCCTTTCAAACAACTAAAACGTATCAAAATCTGCGCGCACAAACAGACAAATAGATTTGCAAAAAATATACTTTTGGGTTCAGTGTCGTCAATATAACATAACCGAACAATTTTTTCTATATAAGTCTTCAGATTTTTTTAATCTTCAATGTACAGACATGTACATTTTAAATTTTATAATAGTATCACACGGACGACAACTGGTTCGTTTACCTCACAATACCAACGGTTTCTTTATCGTAATCTGTACATTCCGCACGTGTACAAACAGGCAGGAAGTAAAAATCGTTATAGTTGAGATAAACTCAGGATTTTAACTTGATATAACGGGTTTTAGCTGGTACAGTAAAAGTCACAGCGATAAAACCAGCACGTTTAATATTAACAGACATGAGTCATGAATATAGTGAGTATTTTCTTTCTTAAACTGGATTTTACCAGTGAAATTGCGTTCAATTAAACTTGGTTTTAACTTTACTATTATGAATTAATTATTGTAATTGCAATTCATTGTTTAGACTGTGTAGATATTTTTTATACCATTTAGGTGGCAGATAAGCGCACGGCGCACCTGATGGAATGTGGTTACCGTGGCCTATGGACGTGTGCAACACCAGGAGCGTTACTCTCGCGCTGCCGACCCTATTATATTCATATGCATATAGTAAAAAACGATTCTTTCAATATTACAAACAGACACTCCAATTTTATTTCTATGTATAGATTTCTATTCGTTCCTGAATACCTTCTACCTCAATGGCCCTGGGTAGCCGGGGAGGGATATGTCACGAGACAACCGCGCCTGCGGCCTAGCACATCGACCCACAGACGGCGTGCGGTTTAGTCGGTTCGAGTCCGACATAACCTCCCCCTCCGGCTCCGGAGGGGTGGGGTATCCGTGGGGATTTCCCGCACGTAAAAAAAAACCTTCTACCTAGCATCTCCCCAGTACAATATCACATCAGCGTCAGATCTATCTTAACTATTAAGTTGCCAAATGATCTTGAAACTCTCGTATTAACAGCAAATCAACACTGTTTTATTAATCTAAATTGTATTATTGTTAGAACTAAAGGTGTGTACCAAATATAAGAACAGTCTTTCATGAGGGAAACAAGAAATGTAAATTGAATAATGATATCACTTGTACTTTGGCACACTTTATTTTGTTTTTATTTTTAACCTAACCGGTTTCACCTCACGGCATTATCAAAAACCATTGTAAAATTTAGTAAACCTTTGATAATGCCGTGAGGTGAAACCGGTTAGGTTAAAAATAGAAACAAAATAAATTGTGGAAAAGTATAAGTGATATCATTATTCAATATGTGTAGTAGATTCCACCAAGTACCATCAATCTCCAGTATAAACAGAAATATAAATCATTTTTAGTCATTTCTTCATCAAGATCGATATGATGCTGGCTGTAAATATATATCTGATGATTCTTCATCCTAGCGTTAATCCCAGTCGGATCAGAAGCTTTCAACTTGGAGTCTGAGATCCGCTTTACCAGTCCAACTGCGGATTTGGTTGAACTTCGATATTTTCCGTGAATCGACTGCCATCTGACCTCCACAACCTAAAGGCGATTCGAAGCATTGCAGTCAGACCAGTTGTTGGTATTTTGAAGGCTTCAATTATCCGTAACAACTGCCATAGATGTTTGTATGACAACCGGGACCGACGTAAGCCGTCGGTCCCGGTTGTCATACACATAGCAGACCAATGCAAATACAAATATTTGCATTGAGCAGCGATCGAACCTGCACCTACTTAAGCTGTGTACACTGTGCATATATTTTTAATCGGATATCTTTCGTAGGATATAACATAACATAAACTCACGCCTTTATCCCCGAAGGGGTAGGCAGAGGTGCTAGCACCCACATTTCGCCAGTATATGTTTAAGTCCCAATGTAATAGGTGGCGAGCCTATTGCCGTTAACCGGGCACATATAAACCTGCGACAAATACACACATAACTTCGAAAAGCATCGAAAAGTCATTGGTGTGTGCCATGGAAAACCTGGCATCGAACCCGAGAACTCGTCCCAGCAGTCCATTACCCATACCACTAGGCAACCGCGGTTATATAAATAATGTTTAATTTCTGTTTGTTTCAGAATACCTCTCTAGAATCTCTCTAGTATTACACCACATCGCGATGTATCTAACGCTTCTCTTCGCTTCGGTACTCCTCGGCTGCGGACACTCCGCTAATGTCAACAAACATATGAAGCTACTATCAGCACTAGACAACAGTATTGAAAACAATGGTAAGTGGTTTGAACTATACCAGGTTTTACCGTCTCTACCATGGTGAATGTTCTGAAGAGCTATTCCAATTAGTCCCGCCCTCTCCCTTCCTATACAGGACGACACTTGCAAGACTTAGATGTCACCCCTATACGGTGCAGAACATTCCTTCAAGAACCAAGCGGTTCGGTGACTCTTTCCTTTATCGCACCATTAAGACCTGGAATTCCTTGCCAGCTCACGTGTTTCCCTCTTCCTACAGTCCCGGGTCCTTTAAGCGGGGCGTGAAAAAGCATCTGATGAGGCCATCAAGCTGAGTGACGCCATTGTTAACGTGACACATGTATATAATGGTGGCCCTCTTTCCTGAGACTTTGCCTTCAGCTCACCATCAGGCGAGGTATAGTCAAATTGACGTGTCCTATTTAAACAAAGTTTTTATGGGACTTAAGCAAAGTCATACCCGCTACCGATCCGTCAACAAATCCGATAGGTCCTATAAATATCGGTAGATGTTCCACCATCGCCCTAAGATAGTTGTATAAGAAAAATTGTAATCAAGATGTGCTCATTAGCTCAGTTGGTCAGAGGGACTGAACGGGGTTCAAGCCCTGTCTTAAGCATTCTTTTTTTTTTCAATCTAAATAGGCTAACTGGAACTGCAGGCCGGTAGGTACTGCTGTTGATTGATGGATAAGGTGCAGGCTTTCTTACCGAGGTTGGGATGTCAGATGGTTGTCGCTCTTATATAAGCCGTTTACGGTGTTCGTTGTAGTCGATTCGAGTCCGACATAACGTCCGGGCTCCGGCATCCGTGGGCATTTCGAGCACGTACAAAACAGTTTTTCAAGAAAAGCATTCCAATATTGATATCTATATAATTATATTTTTATAGAGCTTGAAGCGCAAGCATAACACCCTTGGTGTATTAGCTATTAATTTTAACCTGATGGCTTCAAGCATTCATGAGAAAGAATTTGACAGACAGACGGACCACAAAGTGATCCTACAAGGGTACCGTATCACCTCTTGAGGAACTGAACTCAAAAATAGAGAATTCCTAACCGGACTCTCCCTCTCTATTTCTTTTCTGTCTGAAGATATCAAAAGCCGATATATTAACTACAGAATCAGTATCAAATATCCTTTGAACCGAAATATGCATCCAATTCAAAGATATCTGGGTGGTCACCAGCGGTTGAAACAGCATCAATTGTGCCAATAAAATGCCAATGATTGCAGCCCGGCTTGAAGAATGTGTTCGCAGAATGCAATCATGTGATTATTAATATTTTATTCGGTGTTATAGTTTGATTATTCTCTGAATTGATTGTGAATAAGTACAGATTTCTTCTTCTACAGAATTTTAGCATTATCCATTCTCTACCAGCCGATCTAGTTTTTGCGTTGCAAACAAACAGACAAGGATTTTTACATTTTTTTTTATTCAGTAGGTATTATTAATTTAATTGAAACGAAGTTTTTTTCTTAATATCTTTACTTAATTAAGTAGTTCATAATAAAATAAAAAGAAACATCATGTTATATGAATAATAGTCCTGGCATCTAGCGACAAGTAGCAAAACTATCAGTTTGGTATTATTCCGTTGCAAAAGTGGTTGCAACCAATGCTTTCACCACAGACAAAGTCCACGTGCTCTCGGTTTGGCCTATATGACTTTTATAAAAGCGACGGCCGTCAGCCCACCCAAAAACCTGCACCAGAACCTCGTCTATCAAGGATGGCTTGTGTCAAAAAGGACTGTAGAAGGGACCCCCAAATACTCCTATTTTTTCTATTATACCGCGTCAAAACATTTATATAACCTTAAAAAATAAAAAAAACATTAACAGATTTTTTTTATTTTTTCCAGTCGCAACCCCAGCTAAACAGTCCGGAGCGCGGAAATTCCTCACCATCACGCAACGGCCGCGCGCGAATTACACGCACTCTAGTAATGAGGCACTAGAACTAACGTGCGACGCCGTCGGGTCGCCAGCGCCATCTATACATTGGTTCAAGAACGATGCGCCGGTTTATGAGGTAGGCAAATACTATTGACTTTTGTTGTTTGTTTGTTGCTTGTATTACTATAGATGAACCAAAGATTCCGTGAAATTACTAAAAACGGAACTACGGTTCTTACTGTCAAATACAAATGCATACTGCTTTATTGTACATCAAAGATGTAGGGATGGTGGCGGCCTCGATCACCAATGGTTGGTTTTACTATAGACAAGCTTCTTTGGAAGATATATTAAAATATAGGTCTGGTTATATGGTGGTCTTGGTTTCAATTTCCGAGTCAGGTAAAATATTATTGGATTTTATGTTACTGAATTTTTAGTAGCAAAGAATGCCTTCTTTATATTAGACATATTGTGTAGAACAAAAGTGGGACAAGAATAAATTATGAAAATTGGTTCCATACCCCGCCTAGACCAATTTTTTTTGTATTTAAATCGATTTGAATATTTAGCTAAATTAAATATTTAATTCGAATTGTACGGGCGGGGAAGTCAAAAATCAATGTAAAAAAATTATTGAAAAATCATTCATTGGTTCCGATAGTTCGTAAGAATGTCGGTAGATGCTCCACTGTCGCCCTAAAGACGGATATAAAAAGAAAAATTGGTTTGGGCGTGGTCTGGTAGCTTAGTGGTCAAAGCATTACACTGTAAGGTAAAAATCGCGCATTCAAACCCCGCCTAGACCGATTTTTTTACAAGCTTTTATTTAACTTGCAATGTATGTTTGTTCGGGTGGAATCTTACAACTCAATTTTAAGGCACTTGCCCTCAACCGATTGAGCTGAAATTTGGTATGCACGTTCAGTTCGGATGACAATGCAAGATTATAAAAGATTGTTTTTAAAAAGGTTTTTTTTTTCATTAGAAATAACTTATTTTCTATTTAAATCGATATGATTTTTTTTTATTGAGAACCTGGTTGCACCCGCGACTATTATTCGGTCATTGGTATCCGGGGTCTGATTACTCTATTTCCTCTAAGAATTTGGTTTAACTCGTAGTTTCATCTTAGTATACTAATTGATTCGAAATTATATTAATCTATAATATCTATCTCTTTTTCAAATCGATTAAGATAGGAAAAAGTGAATCGCTCAGGTGGGACTCGAACCCACGACCTTTCCCTTACAGGGGGAATACTCTGAACACTGAGCCACCGAGCCACACCTGAAGCTATCAAAATTTTCCTATACTACCGTCTTAGGGCGACGGTGGGAGCCATCTACAGACATTCATACGAAATATCGGAAACAATGAATGATGTTGCATTAATTTTTAAACACATCATTTATAAGACGGTAGTATAGGAAAATTTGGATAGCTCCAGGTGTGGCTCGGTGGCTCAGTGGTCAGAGCATTCCCCCTGTAAGGGCATAATTGTGGGTTCGAGTCCCACCTGAGCGATTCACTTTTTCCTATATTAATCGATTTGAAAAAGTTAGCATAGTAAATGCTTCAAAAATTTCATTCAATCTCTCTCTTTCTCTTTCAGTACGACGTAGAATCAAATGAGCTGATTGATAGTAACCCATCGTCGATGGCGCGAGTCATCTCCACGCTACTGGTTACTAAGACGGTGGACTATGACGTGTACACGTGCGTCGCCACGGCGGGGGGCAAGACCATGAGGGCTACAACCGTAGTCTTCAGCATAGGTATGTTTAAAAAGATTTTTAGGGAAGGGTCGAAATAAGTTAGGTACAGTACCGGAAATTGATTTATACAAAAAATTTATAAATCCTTTTTGCTGCTTATACTGTTGATTGATGGCACTTGGTGGAACTTGCTACACATCTTCAATGAAAAACACTTGTACTATACCACATTATTTATTAAATTCCTGACCGAATTTCTGATACCCAAAAAACATGTATCAACCTTTGATAATGCCATAAGGCGAAACCGGTCAGGAATTTAATAAATAATGTGGAATAGTACAAGTGCTTTTCATTGAAAATACTTTTTGCATTGGAACGCATGTGCCCCAAAGTTAATGCATAAGTAATTTTAGAATTTCCCAAGGATTTAATATATTATTTAAGTGGTTCATTTATTATTTTATGAACAGCTCAACAGCTTTCACGAGCAATAAATTACAATTTGTAAGGCTACTTTTGTCGTTGACTGTACTACTAAGCTTGTCTGAGTTTTAAGAGGTAAGGTAGCGATGCGCTGGTTCGATTTTTTCGAAGATTTCTAATGTTGTGATATAAACTTTTAAAACCTAATTATTAATATGATATAGTTGCTCTCGACCACATTGTATTAATTTATTTCTTTCAACATATTTGGGTATTTTTCCGTAGTTAAAATAAATTATATAACCAACCTTAATAATTTGACTGAAATTTTAAAGCATTTTGCTTGGTTAATATTCAAATCGATTAAAATATGAAAACTTTAATCGGTGTAGGCGGGATTTGAACCCACTATCTTTGCCTTACAGTAGTAATCGATAAACTTATTAGATTAATAATAGTAAAAGAGCCTGAAAAGTTTTGTTGGTTCCTATTTTATCGTTTTTATTTATTTTAATCATTCACACCACCAATAATAGTAAATTATTTGACATTAGCAAAAATTTGACTTCACAAGTGTTTTTCATACAAGTTTCCTTTTAACTAACCGCTTTGACGTTTAGTATCAATCAATCAATTAATCAATTAGCCCACTGCAGTCCATTGCTGGACATAGGCCTCTCCCAATGTGCGCCATTTCGTACGATCCTCCGCCGTCCGCATCCAGCCAAGACGTTTAGTAACAAGTAACTAATTTGACAGTCAAATATCCAATTACTTCTACTTACATAGCCTATTGCTACTCACTACATTGTACCTATTTATTCATTTAAATTTAACGACCATTCTAAATACCTAAACTCGTCAACAGATGACACCACTCAAGAACTATCCGAGCGCGCCAAACTCTTCCCTCTGCAACCTCGCATTGTGGTCACGTATGAGATGTATGTTGACAACATTGGGAACAATATCGTGCTTCCCTGTCGAGTAAAGGGACACCCGAGACCCCATGTCACATGGATTGATAATAAGGGCGACCACATCAAGAAAGATCCTAGGATGAAGGTATGGATCAAACAAATATTTTTTACTAATTTATATTTGATGTAGGTGGATCTAAATCTTTGCTTCAGCTTTGCAAGGATGCTATTTAATTTTCTAAATGCGAATTCATGCAATCTCAAACAATTTATGGTAGTACACACACACAGTAGTCAGTTGTAAATAGTTTACTGCTCTCACACCTAGATGGCGTTATTCAACTTTTAAATAAAATCCAAAATATTTTAATGCTTATTTCTTGGCCCTCAGGTGCTCCGTTCAGGCGAGCTCGTGATCTCTTCACTTCGCTGGAGTGATATGGGCGAGTTCACTTGCTATGCGAAGAATGTCTTTGGCTCACAACTCGCCAAAACGTTCGTTTATCCTGCCAGAGTGAGTATTACGTGATTTTCTTCGTTTTCCGTGGTTATAACATAATAGCCCAGTTAATTATTTTATTAAACTTTCCATTGGTGGTGATTGACCCTTTTTAGTGAAAACAGGGGCCAGTTTCAGTAAGAATACGTTTTCTAAACGTGTGGTTTCAAAAATTATAAAATCTATTTGAAAATGGAAATTTATTTTAACAGTTAAAAATTATGAAATTCCGAAGTATTAATTGCGTGGGGTGCTCGTTGGGTAACCTCCACGTCGGTCTCTCCGTTTCTTCCCCCTTTGGACCACGGTCCTGGGGAGCGGAAGCGGGGGGGCTGGTGCACCCTGGACAACGGCTAACAGGCTCCTACCTTGGGAGTTCTGTTGGCCGTTGACGAATAACCCAACGGCTGACCTCACGAGGAGGTCGTGGGATGGCGGGCCTTCAAGGCCCGCGGGAAGGGGTCCGTAGGACACCCTTCCATTCCAACAGCCCTTTTAAGGGCTAGCTGACCCCATTGCACGAGGGGGTCGTGGTATGGCGGGCCTGCAAGGCCCACGGGGAGGGATCCGTAGGATTCCTCCCACCTCAACAGCCCTTTTTAGGGCTAGCCGTCGCTCCCGGTACCCCTCTGCTTTAGCAGAGGAGACACGGGAGAGGCGATGGGATCCGTTGGATCCGGGGACGGGTCGGCCTACTGCTCGCGCAGGGGCTGACGGGCATTCGTGCCGCCGTCGGCGTTGGGAGAGTTGGCTACTCCCCCGCATCGCGTAACCTCCGAGATATCGACAACGACCTGAGTGCTAGCCACACTCGGGAACGCCGATATCCTGGAGGCCGCGGGGCTTGCCTTAATTGGCCGGCCCACGACAAGGAAAAGTCTGAAAACCCGACAGCGAAGTCGCTTAAAACCTGTGGATACCGGGGGACCTCCACAGTATGTACCCCGCTTCCTGGAATGGCCGTCACCCAGGAAGTGTAATCCGAACGGTTCAACTCGTGGGTTCAATTATGGAGAAACTAATTAAAACCAAAAAACCATCACCAAGCGAAACAGTCTGCGCGGAGGTCGCGCAGCACCATGACGCGGAAGTCGCGTCCCAGGCGGTGTCGGAGAATTTCGACACCGCCACTGATAGCAGGGTCAGCAGCCCGGTGGGAATGCAGACCCGGAAGGCTATATGGCGTAAGAGGTGCGCCAGAAAAAAAGTTCCTCGCCCACCTAAGACGGAGTCGGACCTCGAGCTCACGCTCACCGACTCGTCTTCAAGCAGCGGCAGCAGCCATAGTGGCGAAGAGATGCTGCGCCCCCCCCCGCCCAAGCTGCTAGCGGTCAGCCGCCGAAAAGCGCGGGGCGGCAAGCGGCCCACTCCTGAGGTGCGCGCCCCGGCCCAGAAGGGTGCTCCAGCGCCGCCGAGTTCCTCCACCTCGGCGGCGCCCTCTCCCGGTGAAAGAACGTCCCGGGAAGCAAGGGAGGCTCTGCAGGGGTTGCTTGTGGCCCGCGCAGAGCTTCTGGGGATGGAGGAGGACCGCTTGTGTCAGGCGGTGAGGCGCCTGGTTGATGAGTTCGACCTGTTGAGGGCGGAACTGTCTGAGGCCCGCGAGGAGCGGTCCCAGCTGGGCCAACGCCGGGTCGAGCTCATCAGGCTGCCGGAAGGGCGTGTCACGCGGTCGGCGGCACGCATGTCGGCGGCGCAGCCGGTACTCAGAGGGCAGACGTCGCCGGCGCGATCGAGGTCGCCCCTGCGGGACGAGTCGCCTGAGCGGCCGGAAGAGCGGGACATTTCGCCGCTGTGCTGCCGAAGGCTGGAGCTGACCCAGCCCGCAGAGCCGTCGGGCCCGTTGGAGGCCTGCATGGCGGCTTTGGCCGCCATGGAAAAGCGGATGGCGGCGGTTCAGGCGGCACAGGAGGCGCGGCAGGCGGCTCATGAGGAGCGGACGCGGTGTTGTCTGGAGGCCATCATGGCCTCCATCCACCGTCCGCCCCTGGCGTCGTCGACCGGGGGGTACGCCGGAGCGGTGAAGAGGGGCCCCACGCGCGGTGGTCCCACTGCCACTGCGCCTGCTGCTGCTCCCGCTCCGGCCACTATCGCCGCGCCGGCCTTGGGTGCCAAGGGCAGGGGAAAGGGAAAGGGCAGGGGAAAAACGTCCTCTGCCCCAGCCCCGGCCCCGGCACCGACACCAATTCCGGCCCCGGCTGCCTCCACCGGCTCCGCACCGGCGGGGGGCTGGGAGGTAGTCGGCGAGGCAAAGAAAAGGCGGAACGCCAAAAAGAAGGCAGCCAAAAGGGCCAAGAAGGCCCAGGCTGCAGCGAAGGGAGCGCCAGGAGCGCTGCGCGTCCCCCGCACCACCGCTGTCGTCTTAACGATGACACCGGAGGCTGCGGAGAGGGGCGTGCAGTACACTGCTCTGGTTAAGCAGGCGAGGGGCCTCATCAATATGAGGGCCCTCGACGTGGCGGGGACCCTCCGAGTGACACACACTCGGACGGGTGCCCGGCTCATCCACGTCCCTGGCGCTTCGAGCGGTCCCAAGGCTGATGCCATAGCGGCTAGGCTGAGGGAGACGCTCGACGCAGCCGACGTCCGGGTGTCCAGGCCCATCAAGTGCGCAGAGCTGCGCATTTCGGACCTGGACGACTCCATCACGGTCGACGAAATCCGGGTCACCGTGGCGGAGGCCGGGGGCTGCCCCCCTGAAGCGGTCAAGGTCGGAGCAATCCGCTACGGCCGTCGCGGACAGGGGGCAGTAGTTGTCGGCTGCCCCATCGCAGCAGCCCAAAAGGCTGCCGACATGCGGACCCTCGCGGTGGGCGGAGTTGTAGGGGTGCGGGTACGCCTCCTACAGGACCGACCGGCCAGGTGCTTCAGGTGCCTGTCGGTCGGCCACGTGGGAGTGCAGTGCACGGCGGAGGTGACGGTCGGCGACCGTTGCTTCCGCTGTGGCCAACCCGGTCATAGGGCCGGTGGTTGCGAAGCTCCGCCGCACTGTTTTAGGTGTGCGGCGGAGGGCAAGCCGGCCGACCACAGGGTTGGCAGCAAGGCCTGCACCCGCGGGGAGCCGAAGCCGCGAGGCGGGCGTTCCGCCAATAGTTCGGGGCGGGATGCGGAGATGGTTCCATAATGGATCCCCAGCTCCGCATCCTGCAGGCGAACTTGGGCCACGGTGTCGATGCTCAGGCACTTCTGCTCCAGAGCATGGCACAGTGGTCCGTACACGTCGCCGCTGTCGCCGAGCCATACACTCACCGACCACTCGGGCCCGCCTGGGTGGTCGACCTGGATGGCTTGGCGGCACTGGTGCATAACGCCGCTGCGGGTGCCCCTCCCCTTGTAGTAATCGCAAGGGAGCATGGCATCGTAGCGGCGCGTGTAGGGGAGATTGCGGTCGTGGCCGTATATTTCGCGCCAAGATTACACCGGCTAATCGGGCATTATCGGCGGTCGCTGGAGCGGCTGACCGACGTCGTCAATGCCTGTACACCTCGCCCGGTTCTCGTGCTCGGGGATTTCAACGCCTGGTCTGTGGCCTGGGGTTCCCGGCGCACGGACGCGCGAGGCAGGGCTCTGGAGAGCTGGGCCGATACCCTCGGTCTAGTTCTCCAGAACCGCGGGGCCGAAGCCACGTTTGTGTCGGGGGAGCGCAGGTCGATCATAGACCTTTCGTTCGCGAGCGCTTCCCTGTCACTTCACGTGCGGGACTGGCGTGTCGCCGCGGAGGTGGAGACTTTGTCGGATCACCGATATGTTCGGTTTGATGTCTCCCCTCCCGCGGGGAATACGCCGGTCGCAACGGCCCAACGCGAGCCGCGCTGGGTGCTGGGGCGACTGAATCGGGAGGACCTCCTGGAAGCCGCTATCGTACAGGCCTGGGCCATTGCGCCGGACAGGCCTGTCGATGTCGACGATGAAGCGGCGTGGTTCCGGGAGGCCATGACACGTGTCTGCGATGCGGGTATGCCTAGGGCTCCAGCCTATAATCCGAGGCGTCGGGTCTACTGGTGGAATGCGGAGATCGCGAGGCTGCGTCAAGCCTGCGTGATCACGCACCGCCGGTGGGCTCGATTCCGTAGGAGGCGTAGCCGTCCCGCAGATTCGGAGCCCCGACTGGCGGAGCTTCACGAGGGATACAGGGAGGCCAGGAATGCCCTCCGAGCGGAGATCAAGCGGTCCAAGGCCGCTTGTTTCCGGGAGCTCCTGGAGACGCTGGAGCGGGACCCATGGGGGCGGCCTTACCTTATGGTAAGACAAAAGCTGCGCCCCCGGGCCCCTCCGCTGACCCAGGTGCTCGAGCCGGCTCTGCTCGGGGGAGTGGTCGAAACCCTGTTCCCGGCGCGAGCGGAACATGTTCCGCCGCAGATGGCTCCGCCGCCTCGGTCGCCTATGGCGCCCGGTGCGGTGATTGACGACGATGTGCCCGAGGTCACTCGGGTAGAACTAGAGCTGGCGGTGCGAAGGCTTGGAGCCAAAAAGAACACCGCCCCGGGACCCGACGGCATTCCAGGCCGCGCGTGGGTCCTAGCTCTAGGGGAAGACGGTCTCGAACCCCGACTGAGAGGGTTCCTCAGCGCATGTTTGGAGCGGGGCCAGTTTCCGAAGATGTGGAGGACGGGGAAACTGGTCCTCATCCGCAAGATGGGGCGCCCGGCGGACGAGCCGTCCGGGTACCGGCCCATTGTGCTGCTCGACGAGGTGGGCAAGCTCTTCGAGAGAGTCATTGCCAAGCGCCTCGTCGAGCATCTCTCTAGAGTGGGGCCGGACCTGGCGAATACCCAGTTCGGGTTCCGCCGGTGGCGTTCCACTGTGGATGCCATCATGCGTGTGAGGACTCTGGCGGAGGATGCGGTCGCTCGGGGCGAGGTGATGTTGGCGGTGTCCTTGGACATCTCCAACGCGTTTAACACCTTGCCCTGGAGTTGCATTAGAGAGGCGCTCGTGTATCACGATGTGCCTCTCTACCTCCGCCGCATAGTCGGGGCATACCTGACGGGGAGAGCCGTCGTCTACCCGAGTTCGACCGGAGTCGGTAGGCGCGAGATGTCGTGCGGTGTTCCACAGGGATCGGTCCTGGGGCCGCTGCTGTGGAACATCGGTTACGACTGGGTGCTTCGCGGTGACTTCGCGTACGGTGCCACCGTCACGTGTTACGCGGACGACACGCTGGTGACGGTGGGCGGGGCTACACACCGCGAGGCGACCCTGAGGGCCACGACCGCGGTTGCTCAAGTCGTGGAACGGATCCGGCGGCTGGGTCTCGAGGTGACTCTGCACAAGTCCGAGGCCATGTTCTTTCATGGCCCTCGGCGCAGGCCAGACCCGGGAGCCAGCCTTACAGTGGGAGGCACTCCCATCGACATCAAGCCCCGGTTGAAATACCTGGGGCTGGTGCTTGACGGTCGATGGGACTTCGGAGAACATTTCCGAAGTCTGCGCCCCAAGTTGGTGGCAACGGCGAATGCCTTGGGCAGGCTGTTGCCCAACTTGAGGGGCCCAGAGGACTCCTGCAGGAGACTCTACGCGGGTGTCGTGCGGTCCATGGCCCTATATGGGTGCCCTGTATGGGCGGACAACCTGGGGGCCAGATTCCTGCCTCTGCTCCACGCGGCGCAGAGGACAACGGCCTCCAGGACCATCAGGGGGTACCGCACGATATCCTTTGAAGCGGCGAGTCTCCTGGCCGGATCGCCACCGTGGATCCTGGAAGCGAGGACCCTTTCGGCACTCTATCGGTTCCGAAAGGAGGCGCGGGAGCGGGGACTCGATCCCGAGCCCGAAGAAATTCGGGCCGAGAAGTCCCGGCTCCACAGGGCCATGGTGACCGAGTGGGAGCTACGACTTGAGCAACCACGCGCAGGGCACGCCGTGATTGCGGCGGTAAGACCCATCATGGGGGAGTGGCTAGAGAGGCCACACGGTGGCCTCTCGTACCGTCAGACGCAGGTCATTACCGGACACGGTAACTTCGGGCGGTACCTGCATCTGATGGGCATAGAGCCAACGCCCGAGTGCCATCACTGCGACGCGAGCGTGGACTCGGGGCTGCACACGCTCACCGAGTGTCCGGCGTTTGAAGCGCCGAGGCGGGAGCTTGTGACGGCCCTGGGGGTGAGAGTGCTCACGCTCTCCACCCTGCTCGCGGCGATGGTCCGCTGCGCGGATGCGTGGGCGGCCAGCGCCTCCTTCTGCGAGCAGGTCATGCTCGTGAAGGAGACAGCAGAGCGGGCGCGGCGCAGCGAGCGAGAAAGACTCGCGGACATCGCTCGCCGCGTTCGAAGGCGGCTCGGGCGTCGGAGGGCGCAAACCGACCTCCGCCCCCCATGAGCGCGGGCCTGAGGGTGACGAGTGGAGCCGCTCGTCACCCTAGCAGAAGCAGGCCACGGCGGCGGCGCGCATCGTAGGACGATGCGCGCCCCCCCCATACCGGGGGCGAGTCGGGGACCGCGTGGTCCCCCCTCCCGAGGAGGGCCAGACCGAGAGGAATGGCCCTGGGTCAGCCGGGGTGCGAGGGATATGTCAAAAGACAACCTCACCTCCGGCCTAGCACATCGACCCACAGACGGCGTGCGGTTTAGTCGGTTCGAGTCCGACATAACCTACCCCTCCGGCTCCGGAGGGGTGGGTATCCGTGGGGATTTCCCGCACGTAAAAAAAAAAAAAAAAAAAAAAAAAAAAAAAAAAAAAAAAAAAAAAGTATTAATTGCGTTTCTTTTCCTAATCAAATTGTGATATGCAGTCAATATATAATGACTAGTCAAATTCTTTTACAGGCTCACCCTTTCTTTGGGAATATACATAATATTTATCTACTTTACGCTACTAATAAATATTTGTTTTGTTCCAGGCCGGATAAACAAACCAACAAACTTACTAGCGTCGAGTATACTTAACTGGATGTTCCTGTTACTATTAGTTTCGTATTTAGGGCCGCAACACATTGCGCGTTCAAACGCTGCAATCTACGTTTTTCAGCATCATTGTAGAAAAAACAATAAGCGAATTCGAATTTCTCTATAATAATAGATTTTTAAACTCAATTAAGTATGCTTTTGTGGAAAAAAAACATAAAAGTACAACTTCAATAACCTGTGAAATTATAAAACTTATTGTTTAAACAAAAAATATCCTTGTCTTAACTGTCTGTATAATATTATAGTTCATAGATATTGTGAATTACCTTTCAAATTACTATAAAATGTAAGTAAGAGCCTAAATACAATGCAATACTTAATATTTTAAGAAATTGTAACTTTTCAATGAGCGCTAATAAATTGTCAATTGTTATAACTAGGTGCGGATTTAGAGTGAAGGTTATTTCTAAATTATGTAAATACTTGAACTAATAATGTTCAACTAGTTTCATTAAATGTAACTAAATGGTACAGACAGAATAATATTATGGGTCTGTTCCACTTAGTTACTGTTATTTGCATTTGTCTAAAGATTTTACATTATCCACATAAATTGCTCCGCCTGAAATATATTTTACATTTCATACAAATAAAATTTGCAGAGTCTGTATATAGGTAGAAATTAGACAGTCATTGAAAATCGTGTGGTCATAGTTTGTAGAAGTACGAATTGCGTATGTACATTATGAATGCCAATATAAATATTGACAGGAATGTGAAGATCGCGATATCTATTGATAGTCTAATCGCTGCCATGCCTTTACCTGGTTATAACAAATATTTATGTAGAAATTAAAGAATCGAGGTAAGCTACTAAAATGACAATATATTTTTGCGTATTGGACAAATTAGGTACTATTCTTAATCTAATTTGTAAAAATAAATGTATCTTTGTGTATACGCTCATAACTTATGTGTGCATTATACGGACAAGCCCCTCTAGATAAGTAACAATAAGTTTGTAGAATAGATTAGATTGACCAATGTATGAGATTGACAAACGTTGACGACTATCATAAACGTCAAAATGCGTGTCAATTACATACATACATCATTCTATTTAACAATACGGAGACTCACGAATTGTCACTTGTCTAGGGGGGCAAGCCTCCTTCGGTAAAATACACGCCATATATATAAAAAAAATTATAAGTTCTTTTCAAAGAATACTTAATAAAATAGATATATTTTTGTAATAAAATAAGCTGTAAAATACAATTTTCAAGTATTTTTATGAATTAAACTTAAGCTATTCCTGAGCATCGAACCTAAAGTTCAGAAGTATTAATAGTTTGTATAATTACCAGGAAGCCAAAGAGGCATTATTTTCTATCAAATATCTATAATGCTATCAGTTCCATTATTTATTCAAATATCATTATATAAGACTTAATACACGATAGTATGATCGAATATTTAATCACTATCACCATCATATTGTTCAGTGATCACCCTTTTAATTTGTAGTTAGAAGACATTATTGTACACTGTAACAATTATTTGGACATTATAAAATGGCTTTATAATGTAAGTGTCTGCCTGCAATGTACAGGTTTGCTATCGAAATCTCTAGATCGGCAATCAAAATGTATTACTTTCACCGTTATAGCTTAAAAACGCGTGGAATAGCGGCTGGACCGCCAAGCGTTTTAAACGCAGCGTTTCACCTGCTCTGTGTAATCCCCCTTAAAAATCGAGTCTGCCTATTTTTAATTATATTTTCTTTTTTTAATAATTGTTGTTATTTTAATTAATAATAAGCATTTATGTGTGTAAAACCGAATAATAATGTATTAAAATATTTAAATGAATTAAATAAAATGTGATTAATTTTAATAATGTATACTTATTTGTAGACTGTGATTGAAAAATAAATATGGAACGATGAATTTAAATGTTAGTTGTTTTATTTTGGTTTTTAATCATTTCTGGTTGAGGTGACCGTCTTCACTTGTGATAACCAGGACCCTCTTATTACGTATAAGTAGTTCTTTTTCCTTTTTACCCGACAGCCAAGAAGGGTTATGTATTTCAATGATTCATGTCTCAAATGAAAAGTATTTATTGCCGAAGTGTTCTTGGGTACATAAGATATGAATAGAAGCGGTTTTTAACGCCAAAATGTTTGTGTGGCTCGGTGGCTCAGTGGTCAGAGCAGATAAGGGAAAGATCGTGGGTTCGAGTCCCACCTGAGCGATTCACTTTTTCCTATCTCAATCGATTTGAAAATGTAAAACACAATGAAATTATCGATTGAAACAAGCTTTATAGCAGACGGTACCTATTTACAAATCTCTAATCAGAAGAAAATTAATGTTACCTGCTATAAAGCTTGTTTCAATCTTGTAGCCATCAGTCGGGTTTTTGTTTTTCATAATTTATTTTATTCATCCTTTATAACGTAGGTACAGTGTCCGTCAGCTACTGCTGAAAATTGATCCTTTAGGTAGGTTCAATATCCACTAAAAGAGAAACGGCCGGTGCGGCGAGGCGGCCCGACTTTGAGTAAATTAAAAAAAAGTCATGCCGTTTTAAAAGAGGGTCTACAAAGTGTACTGCCCCTCTAGACAAGTGGCAATTCGCTAGCTGGCGTTTGGTGGAATAGAATGACGAATATATGGGATTTGACGTATATGACAGTCGTTCACGCATGTCAAATACGTCAAATCCTATACATTCGTCATTCTATTCCATCAAACGCCGGTTAGCGAATTGCCACTTGTCTAGAGGGGCTGATACGAAGCCAAGCTCTAGAGACTGCAGGCTCTAAACCTACAAAGCTACACCTTAGGTTTAGAGCTTGCAGTCTTTAGAGCTTGGCTTTATACGAGATCTGATAACTTTTTCACAGGGTACGTAAACTCGTCTTGGCAACATTTTAATATGAAAATGTTTTTGATTGGATTTCATTTACCTATTTTTTGTAAGTTGGTTAAAAATGATGACGTAGGTATGTATTTTTATATTTGATAAAAGAAATATTTTAATTAATTTTGACTTATGTAGCACAAACTGTAGTGCAATTCTCATATACAAACTTCCACCGTAGTAGGTGATCTGTACTTCCACCTATATTCCCAGGTGACAGGTTAGGTTAGGTTTTTTAATTTTCTTATTGTCTTTGTACTAATATTAGCTTACATACCAAATTTCAGCTTTCTAGGACTTCAGGAAGTACCCTAACAATTTTGATGAGCAGTGAGTGATGAGTCAGTGACGAAATTGAGGGTTTTAAGACATTAATAAAATCTAAAGTATAATAGCTACGACATTCAAACTTTGTGTGTTTATTGATGGTACCGATGGCATTCTATCCTGAAAATTTTATCTATTTAGCATCATTCAAAGCAAAGTTATGAAAGTTCAAAAACACGACGAAGCGTTTCGAGAAGAGGTAGGTAGTGTCCTTGCGCTTCGCTGTAGTCGCATTGGTGATTGCTATTATACTTTAGTATTATGTTATCTGTGCTATTATGTTTTTCTCAGGCACCTTGCTGATTTCTCTACGTTCAGTAATAACATGTGTGTGTGTGTGTGTGTGTGTGTGTGTTTTGTCTATCTCTATCTGTCTATTACGCTTTCACGACCAAACTTCTTCAAACAAATTATTCAAAATATGTAATATTCTACCACTTAGACTACAGTATAAATATTTACTAGCAGTTAACAACCATAACAGTCGGGAGCATGGTCTAACTCGTGTCGACAACACTACCCATACTCGCTCAATGACCACCAGTAAACTCATTGTACCCAGAGTATACAATAATTATGGTGACAGGACTATAAAAAAACGTCTTCCATACCTTTTGAATAGCTTACCTGAGGACATCAGAGTGGAAACAAACAAACACAAGTTCAAAGCAAATTTGAAAAAACACTATATTGGCGGATGTGAATGATTTATTGTAATTGTACCTAATTTTTGTAAGTTGTATTTATATAATGAAAGAGACTGTGACCCACAGACAAACCAGTCAAACGGTTTTGTGGGATATGTTGTTGTACTATTTAAAAAGAAATAAACGATTTAAAATCAAAAAAAATAAAAAAATAATCAAAATCAAACGACACTAATGTAGGAGGTAGGACATGACGGTATTTCCTTCAAATTGAGCAGCAAGTACCTCCGCCCTACAGAATACCGCGGCCATAATAACCACGTGTTGTGTTCCCAGCGGTGAGTAGGGTAGCCAGAGCTCACTGGAGAGTTTTTGTGCTATCAGTGGGAAGACCTAAGGCTATTCCTGCTTTGTGTTCTACACTGACGGCACAGAAACTCTCTGTGTTTACAGGGTTAGCAGCACGAGTGTGGCTCTCCTGGTGTTGTACACGTCCATAGGCCACGGTAACCACTTTCCATTAGGTGAACCGTGTGCTGGTCTGCAACCTCAGTGGTATAAAAAAAAATTGAGCTGATTTTGATAAAAATTGCACAGACATGTACCAAGTAGAGCTTAGGACAGGACGTAGGCTACCTTTTACAATGAAAAAAGGGTTTTTTTTTTTTTTTACGTGCGGGAATTCCCCACGGATACCCACCCCTCCGCAGCCGGAGGGGTAGGTTATGTCGGACTCGAACCAGCTACGATGCGCGCCGCCGCCGTGGCCTGCTTCTGCTAGGGTGACGAGCGGCTCAACCCGTCACCCTCGGGCCCGCGCTCATGGGGGGCGGAGGTCGGTCTGCGCCCTCCGACGCCCGAATGAAAAAAGGGTACAAATAGGGGCTAAAAATTTGTATGAAAGTACGTCATTTTCGAAGATAACGTAATTAAATTTGGTTTACACATATTTATTAGAAATTGGGGAGAATATATTAAATGGTTAAACAGCTAGTTTACTTAACTATAAAATTGATTAAGTAAATATAGTACCTAACTTTAGCATGGAAGTCTACACTGGAGAACGTCTGATTTGGTTAATAATTCAACAAATCAAGAAGCCTATTACAGCACATCCTTGAAATTCCAGTAGCGCACAGTAAATTACGAGATCAATAAAACGCCGCGTTTTGCGCAAAACTGTTACAATTGCACTGTTTATGGGATTACATTTGTGCAATATCGATGTGGTGATCTGCCTGTGATATTTACCCCCATAGACATGTGGCACAATCGTCTGTAGAATAGAATAGAATGGTGGCACTTCACAAGATTATTTGTATTTGCGTGTTTGACATAATATTTGATAAACATTTACCGCGTGGCAGAATATACTTGACAAAGTATTGACTATAATTGCCTAGTTTAATACTGGTAGTATGAGGAATAAATAAATAAATAAATAAATAAAAATAAATAAATAAATAAAATAAAATGATTCAATTTTATTCTATCCTACTGACGAATCGCCACTCTTTTTTTTTTTTTTTTTACGTGCGGGAAATCCCCACGGATACCCACCCCTCCGGAGCCGGAGGGGGAGGTTATGTCGGACTCGAACCGACTAAACCGCACGCCGTCTCTGGGTCGTAGTGCTAGGCCGAAGGTGAGGTTGTCATGCGACATATCCCTCGCACCCCGGCTGACCCAGGGCCATCCCTCTCGGTCTGGCCCTCCTCGGGAAGGGGGGGACCACGCGGTCCCCGACTCAACCCCGGTGTGGGGAGGGACGAATCGCCACTCTAGTTTAGTTCAGTGACAGTCATTACTTGTTTTCTATTTGACGGTTTTAGATTTTCTAGGGACGACTGCCAACCGACCCCCGAACCTTGATAAGAAAGCCAGCATCATAGCCTCCTTCATCAATCAGCAAATGCATCAACTTAAGGTTATGTTGGGCTCGAAGATCTTGGTGGGATCCCAGATGCAAATTGAGTCCAACAATCTTGTATCTATCATTGGTTCCGATAGTTCGTTAGAATGTCGGTAGATGCTCCACCGTCGCCTTAGAGGCAGATATAATAGGAGAAATTTGGATTGGTTATTTATGACGCGGTTTAGCAGCTTAGTCGACAAAGCATTGCCCCTTTAAGGTAAAGATCGCGGGTTCAATCCCCGCCTAGACTGATTCAATTTTTCTATTAAATAAATCGACTAGAATCTATAATTGAAATTGACTTCAATATATATGAGTATTATCAATCTCGAAGAGCATGTTAAATCGGTCCCGGTTTCCATACAAATATCTATAGCAGTCGTTACGAGTAGTTGGAGCCCTCAAAATTCCGACTATTCTAATGACAGGAATTCGATATCGCTAACAAGTGGCAATTCGGATTTGACGTATTCCATCAAACGCCGGCCAACGAATTGCCACTTGTCTAGAGGGGCAGGAAAGCCAAAGCTACCTGATATCTTAATATTATTGTGAAATGTAGATAATTTAGCGATCGACTAGTGTGAATGTTAAAATGAAGCGACTTAGAGCATTTTCACACTCATCCGATATCCGACATCCGTCATCCGATATCCGATATCCGATATCCGATATCCGATATCCGATATCCGATATCCGACATCCGATATCCGATATACGACATCCGATATCGGAAATTCGAAATGTATGAGATATGTATCTTTCTTTCACATTGTCTGGCCTGAAATCGGTTATCGGAGCCAACACCACTGTTTTGGCTCCGATATCCGCTATCCGACATCCGATATCGGAGGAAGTCAAATGTATGAGATATGTATCTTTCTTTCACATTGTCCGGCCCGATATCGGTTATCGGAGCCAACACCACTATTTTGGATATCAGATATCGGATGTCGGATATCGGATATCGGATGTCGGATATCGGATGTCGGATGTCGGATATCGGATGAGTGTGAAAACGCTCTTAGGACCGCAGCGACACCCGAACTAGGTACCTACTGCTTCGAGTGTTTGTACCTATAATGCTTCACAAAATAAAATATTTTGTTTATGAATGCATAGCACTCCGAACAAATCCTTCGTGGTTTTTGGTGTGTTAATTTATTTTGTATGTGTATCGTATGAAAGTAAATAAATATTTTAAAAAAAATTGTGAGTGGCTTACTCCGAATCAGCCCTTTTACTGATTCCCCCCAAAAACATGAAAAATGGCCGTCATCACAAAATGGCCGTGGACGAAAATCAGCGCTTGGTGTAGATTTGGTCCTCACCGAACACTACATCACAGCACCAAGCTGAGAAGCGACCAGTTTTGGCAGCTGCAGCGCATAACATATTTTACATTGTATCATTGTAAAAAGACTTAAAGATTATTGCTATGTATCAAGAATCTCACAGAAATATGTAGCAAGGCACATTGCGCCAGAGTCGTGGCTGGCGGGGCGGGCAGGCAGGTGACAAGTTCGTGCCGCCATGATTTGTGAGCACACGAACGGTACAATTATGTTTCTACAAAACCTAATATTTATTGTAGAGACGACGAAAATTGTGTTTCATTATTTATTGACATGGTTTTATTGGAGCCTGATACCACAGATCACGTTATGTTTTTAAAGCGTGTGATTTCACTTACCAAGTTATGAATGAAGACTTTTAAAATGTATCTAACTAATTCAAAACACGTTCAAACTATGACTGATTCTGACGTACCTATAGATTTTATAACATTTTACTAACTAAAATCGCATGGCATCTCGAAACGAAAACGTCGGTTTAGTGGTTGAGGAGTCGGCCTTACGATCAAGAGGTCCCGGATTCGAAACCTGGCAAGTACACTACCGACGTGAACCCACTCCTAGCACAAGGAATTTACATTGACGGCATAGAAACTCTCTGTGTTTACAGGGTCGACAGCACGAGTGTGACTCCCCTGGTGTTGCACCCGTCCATAGGCCACGGTAACCACTTTCCATCAGGTGGACAGTGTGCACTGCCACCAGAGTTGTTTAAAAAAGAAAAAATAGCCTAGTTGGAGGGGTTAAAGGGAATATTAGTAATTTCAATAATTTCGGTAGCTAAATTTTTTTTTTTAATTTATCACTTATTCTTTTTTATCCTTTTTTAATCACATTGCTCTAGAGTCAGTTCGCAACACAAACAAAATGAAATTGAATTAAAATCATACGTTTTGACAGCGCGGCTTTAGGTAGGTACCTACTGACTCAGATCCCTGTGACTGATGCCCAAATAGCCATACCATGAAACGCATTTCCGAAGTTGCGGGCGAAAGTTTCGAGCAATCAGTAAGTAGCATGCAACGCATTTATCCTGCAATCAGGTCGGGAGAACATACACAGTTAATTTTTTTAAAGATTTTATCTACTCTGATACTATAATACACAGATTATAAAATTGACATCAAAACTCTTATGACGAACATTACGCACAGGCCAAAAAAAAAGTTTTATTACGATACAGGTCTTGTATGGACACCTATATCATAAAATAACTTTTTAATCATAACGATACACCTATACAACCTCCATCTGGACTGAACCACTACTTTAAAAAAGAATCCGCAGATTCGAAGAAAAAAAAAAGAAACACGCATGCGCAATCGATGTTTGCGCCTTGACGAGAACATTTAAATTTTGTTTGTAAAATAAATTAGTTTATGTATTATAGTATGAGAGTAGATAAAGTAGTGTATGACACTGTACATAACTTGGTCTTATAACACTCGTGTGATACTATAAAAAAACTCGCCTACGGCTCGTTTTTTTAAAACACACTCGTGTTATAAGAACCCTTATTATGCAACAGTATCATAAACTACTATTCTCCATTTTCTCCAACCCATACTAAAGCTTAATGGGATTGGTGCGACCTGTCGATGGTATGGTTGATTTACAAAGTAATTGATGATGTATTGCAAAAATGTCAAGTCAGAAGCACTCGACAATGTCTGCCTACCCCAAAAATCTGCTCGTAGGTACCTAGCATTATATATTAAATTAGCCTATCACAGTCCAGTGCTGGACATAGGTCTCTCCCAATGTTGGGAGGCCTTGGCCTAGTTTCCACGCTGGTCAGACGGGTTGGTACAGGGTTTTATTATGAGATTTCCTTCTCTCGCAGTAATATCTTTTTTTTTTTATAGGACACGACTCATTGACTTCACCTCGCCTGATGGTAAGCTGAAGGTAGTCTCAGGAAAGTAGGTCACCATTACATACACGTACTATGTTAACAATGGTGGCACTGATGGCCTCATCAAAGGATTGTCGTCTGCGCACCGCGTGACACCCACCGGTCCCACTAGTGCTGCGACCACAATCCCCCCTGCCCGGCTATGCACTTGCTGACCCCTGAACGCAATCCAACCGAGATTGGATTACTATGGAGAGTTTTTCGCAATCGTGCACGGTGGTACCCACCCGGCCAAATGTTGTGCCTTGTGCTATCAAATTTCTAACACCAGTATTTTTCAACTAGTCGCCTCTTACAACACCCTTCGGATGAGATTGGATGGTGAGACTTATATTCTTTCTCCGTCATCACTCGGAGCTACTTAGTGCAATTAAAATCAGTGTATTGATGGCAGTAAGTCAGTGTTCACGTGCCCCACAAGTCGCTTCCGTACTATAATTGTGAGATCACTGTTGGAACATGTTGTACATGTTCACAGTTGTGCAACAATCGTGAGCACACGCCGGTTTTGCATATCGATCAGTTATTGGTGGTTGTGGGCCAAAATTGAGGCTGTAGCGATTGCTTATACGGACGAAATAAATAAATTAAACATTGATTTAAATTGAAAATATTGAATTGGTTAGGTCGAGGTCTGGTAGCTTAGTGGTCAAAGCATTGCCCCTGTAAGGCAAAGATCGCGGGTTCGAACCCCGCGTAGACAAATTCAATTTTTTCAATTAAAATCGATTTGATTTGATTTGATCGATGGTATACAAAATGCTTAAAAATTTAATTTCAATTATACATTTTTCACTATTGTCATTTGAGTTGAATTTCCATTGATAGGTATTAACATGAGAGTCGTTACGAGTTGGCGGAAATCTAAAACTTCCAACAACTGGTCTAACTATACCTAATAGTTCGATACCGACGATGGGTTGTCGAGGTCAGGTGGCAGTTGTTTCACAGAAATATCTAAATAAAAACCCCAGAGGTTCGTTTTTCCAGTCTTCCAGTCATTTTTCCTTTTCCAGTCTCTCCAGTCATCGTCTTTCCGTTTTTCCGGTGAAAGTTTCAGTACCCCGAGCACGAATAATATTCGAATTCACAACGTAAACGTTTCGAAAGAACGGAGCATTGCTATTGGTTCACAGTAGGCCTACTGTGAACCAATTAAATTAACGCTATTGAAGTTACTAATAGTGTTTTGAAAAATTTGAGGATATGATTTGTAAAAAGCAAAACCCAACTGAGGTAGGAAAAGACTTAGAGGATTATCACTCATAGTATAAAACAAAGTCGCTTTCTCTGTCCTTATAGGAATACCTTAGTATACCCGATGCTTAAATTTTTAAAACTACGCTACGGATTTTGATGCGGAAGGATATATATAGTAGAGGATGCAGCGGGAACGGGATCTGACACCACGCGGGCGGAAAAACATTGGCGGTTCGAAGTTCGCCGGATCAGCTAGTAATATGTAAAAAACTCAAATGCATTTTTTTTTTAAGAATATTAGAACCTAAATTACTCCCCTCTATATTCCCCTCTAACCCCTCTAGCTAAGCTAAATTGCTTGTGTTAGAAGCGGGTTCACGTCGACATTGTAATGGCCAGGATTCGAAACCGGGACCTCTCGATCGTAAGGCCGATTTTTAAGCTACTAAGCTACCGACGCTTTTGTTTTATCCAAACACGTTCAAGCGGCTGAACGGTTCTTATACGGCGTCATATTATTATAGTCTGAAATAACACATAACACTTCTTGTTCCGAGAATACTTTCGAGGAAGAAGTTCCATATGGGCAAAACTCCGGGCAACAGCTAGTTTCAAATAAAAATAAGCTAAAAATTAGAATTGCGCGCACAATTTAATCCTTCAAGAAAAGCTTGTAAGACCATGGACCGCTCGCAGCCTATCGTTTGGACCACACAACACAAAAGCTTATAATTTTCTGCTATCACGACATCACTAACAGCTTTCCTTAAACACACAGCTTATCTTCATAATACTTTTCATAATATATTATATTATTCACCTACTTATTCTCTTAAGTATACTGGGATTTACTAACATCTTTGAGGTCCAAGCTAATTTCACCTGTTATAATAGTCACTGCAATTACCAAACAACGGACGTAGTTCTGGCAAAGGCAGGGTTAGTAGGTCAAACTGCAGTCACCCTCATAAAAGCGGATTTTAAACTTCTTGGTGCAAACTTTATTGAAAGTTTGGTGAGGATAGAATAAATACTTGACCTTTCTCTTTTTGAGAGCACGTCGATGTCGTTTCACCTCGCCTGATGGTAATCTTAAGAAGTGAGGAAGTCTTAAGGCTTGAGAATCATGATTGCAGCATGTATCTACATGTATGCGGTTAAACGTATTGTACTTTTTTTTCATACAACTGAGGTGGGAGACAAGCACACGGCCAACCTGATGGAAAGTGGTAACCCTAGCCCTTGAACGTGTGCAACACCAGGGGAATCACATTTGTACTGCCGAAAACGAACAAAACACAGAGAGTTTCTGTGCCGTCAGTGTAGAAAAAAAGATATACCTTAAGATCTTAAGAAATATATTTAAGTCCTGTATTTTCACTCATATGTCAAGCTATGTCCATCTCAAATTTTACCGAGTCGATTCAGCGGTCTTGCCTAGCGGACCTTCGACTGTACCAATCCTCCTCGAGGTCCTATCTTCACAAGTCGTGATGATACAATTAAGTAAGTATACGAGGAAATATTTTAACAACATCACATTTTAATGCCACAGATACTGTAGCGAGGTCAAATGCTCCAATTATGAGATGAAATTAAAATATGTAACTAATTGTACTTACTCATCATTATATTGTAAAGATGAAGGCACTTACATACACAACGGGTTGGTACCCAAAGGGTTTCATTTTGAATTTTCCGTCTCTCACAGTAATATCGTCTGCGTTATTTTCCGTCAGTCGCCTCTCAAGACAGTCTACGGATCAGATGGGGTGTTAACCCCCCCATACCGGAGACGAGTCGGGGACCGCGTGGTCTCCCCTCCCGAGGAGGGCCAGACCGAGAGGAATGGCGGCCGTTTCCTCGTGGTCATACTGGCCCTGGGTCAGCTGGGGTGCGAGGGATATGTCGCGAGACAACCTCACCTTTGGCCTAGCACTACGACCCAGAGACGGCGTGCAGTTAAGTCGGTTCGAGTCCGAAGGGGGGGGGGGTATCCGTGGGGATTTCCAGCACGTAAAAAAAACTTGTTTTCCTTATCCGTCACCACATGGTAAGTGGTGACGGATAAGAATTCTTTCTGCGTCACCACATAGGTGTAGATCAATACCTATATTAATTTTTACAAAATGGATTTCTAATTTTTCATTATCTTATCTTATATTTACCTTTAATTATGCCAAAACGGCTGAACAGATGTGTTTAACATTTGGTACAGAGATAAAGCATAGTCTGGACCTCTCTGTTCTGTATATATTATGCTCCTTAATCCAGGGTCAAAGATTGTCCTAAAATATTTGCAATAATCTATTTTTTTCTGATATTGTTACGACATATACCTACACCTACAGTACCTACCGTAAGATATTACAAAACGTGACATCACTATGAACGCAGCATAAGTGTTACTGTATAAAATTACATACCTACCCATCAGACCTGTTTCGCAGATCGCTACACACATACAAACAATATGTTCTAATTACTGCGAAGGCAGTGTTTTGTTATATCAAATCAAAGTACTAGGCCTTTTCTCACCACGAAAGGTTTAACCGGGGAATTAGATAATGTCTTTCCTGTGATCTCCTCAAAGTCAAACTTGAAGATTTTTATTCAATCTAGAACAAAATGGTTGTTTCTTATTGTGGTCAATAATAAATTCTACTTAAACTGAGTTTACCACCGCTTCCAAGGCGCTGGTGGAGAAGAAACGGCGCAACAAACTCCACTGCGGCATTTTTTAAGCCGTCAACGACGATCTGACTTAGGCTATGAATGAACTTCGTAAAGTTTTGTAGTATACCCTTTGAAGTGAGTCCTACCCACACATGGTCATTGATGCCTACCGTATACGAGATGTCGTGCTTAATTTTTTTCTTTTTTATAATGCTGCAACTGCACGGGTAGGGTGCGAGGTGGTTATGTCGAACTTGAACCGACTAAAACCGCACGCCGTCTTGTCTGTCAATTAACGGGGGTAGGATTACCACTGACATATTCCATACTTAAATTCTTCTAAAAATATACCTAACGACTTCACCTAACTACTTAAATAAATATTAAATAAATAAAATATTTAACAAATTTTCACACAACGCTATCTAGACCCATGAAACTTAAGCATAGGTTTACTAGCTTGTGTTATGGAATCTAGAATACGAAAAAAATACTTTAGAATAAACATTCTAAAATACTTTTTTTTTGGAAATACATCATATTATACATAGAAACACCCAGACCAATGCAAATTTACATATTGATGGATACAAATATTTGCACTGAGCGGGGATCGAACCCGCACTTCCAGCGTTTACTACCGCCACGCCACGGGGGCTGTCAGAATTAGTTTATGAGAGTCTTTATCAGTGTTCATAATGATGATTGGAGATCAAAAAGTTAATCTTTAGACCCATGGATGGGTTATTTTTAAACTTCCGTAGCAAGACAGAAATTGAACTCGTATTTCATTTAAGTATATTTTTAAATTAAATATTTTGAAAAATGTGTTCATTTAAAACAGCGCAATCTAGGTGTTAAGTAGGTACCTACACATCTGCCTATCCCACCGAGGAAGTACAAATAATACTACAATGAATCGACAAGGCTCATCACTATTCAAACATTCTTCAACAACTCGTGCGCTATCGTAACAATCGATTTGATTGCTCGAACATGTGTAATCGATACTTCGATACACATTTTGGAGCAAGGACTCCCCTAATTCAAAGATCTTGATTACACCTCTCTTTATTGATCTATTTTTTATACCACTTAGGTGGCAAACAAGCATACGGCCCACCTGATGGAAATTGGTTACCGTGGCCTATGGACGTGTGCAAAACCAGGAGCGTCACACTCGCGCTGCCGACCCTGTTAGAACAGAGAGTTTCTATGCCGTCAGTGTAGAAGATACAGCAGGACAAGCCATAGGTCTTCCCACTGACATCACAAAACCTCTCCAGTGAGCTCTGGCTACCCTACTCACCGCCGGGAACACAACACGATGTTATTATGGCCGCCGTATTCCGTAGGGCGGAGGTACTTCCCTAGTCGGACTGCTCAATTAGACGGAAATACCGTCGTGTTAATCGTCATCGTCATCATCATCGACATTCTTGGGTTAGTCGCGGTCGCAATCGAGGACTTCACCTCGAAGTCTGGGGTTCTATTAACGTGGTTTGGTTGTTTTCGACTATATTGGGTTGTAAGCGACTATCGTCTATCTTCTCAGCCAGGATTGTGGTTAGTGGCCGCTTGTGGCTTCTTGTAAGAATTTTAGTAAACCAAAATGACAAATATTCCCTCTAACCCCGCCAGCTAAGTTAAATTACTTGTGCTAGGAGTGGGTTTACTTCGGTAGTGTAATGGCTAGGATTCGAACCGGAACATCACGATCGTTAAGCAGACTTCATGGGTGACAAACACACGTAGGTATAGAAGAATTAGGTATACCTCGGGAAAAAGCTAGTTATACATATAAATGTATAAAATAATAGCTCTTGACTGCGGCTCCGCTCGCGTGGATGCCGGTTATCGCTATAATATCGGTTATCGTTATAAAGTGTAACCTATGATTGTGTTTTTCTGATGTATAAACTATATTATTGTAAAGTTTCATTAAAATCCATTCAGTAGTTTTTACGTAAAAGAGTAACAAACATCCACCCATACATACTTACAAACTTTCGCGTTTATTATATTAGTAAACTAGCTGTGCCCCGCGGTTTCTCCCGCGTTTTTCTCGTACGGAGCCCTAATTTTGAAAAAAAAACATAGCCTATAGCCTTCCTCGATAAATGGACTACCCAACACTGAATTATTCAAATCGGACCAGTAGTTCCAGAGATTAGCGCGTTCAAACAAACAAACAAACTCTTCAGCTTTATAATATTAGTATAGATATATACAAAGATGTTCGTAAGTATAGAAGTAAAGATTTAAGATAATTTACCACAATATTTATCTCAGTAATTCAGTAGATATACATTATTAAACAAGTATTGCGAAAAGACATTAACGCTCTAAGATTTTCTCGTAATTAATTCAGTTCGGGTCCAATAAAATTTGATGGCTGGTCAGTCGTGCCCTGTCCTAATTAAAGATGGTCTATTCAATTCAATTTGAGTACTAATAAAATCAATTAATTATTATAAAGGTTGTCTGCTGAAAGTGGAATCAATTACACAGGGTCGTGGTTCCCCGGTGGACTAAAATAGGGAATAGCACCCCATCTTTCCCGTGGGTGTTATAAAAGGCGGCTAAGGTAATAGGGCTGATAATACAACCCATGACAAAGTGCCCGTAGGCTCACTCCCTATTAAGTGGGATGAAAGTAATAGTTGGCAAAATTTGGGTGCTAATACACCTCTGCCTACCACTTAGAGGATTTACAGGCGTAAATATATATATATATATGTAAAGGACGCGAATTTTTCAACTTTTCTTCAAGAAAGTTGCCGGTATCTTTTTTATGCCAACGAGGTGGCAGACCAACACACGGCCCGCATGATGGAAAGTGGTTAATGTGGCCTATGGACGTGTGCAATACCCAAGGCATCACATTTACTGCCAACCCTGTACCAATATTCAAAATGCTTTAATGATGAATTCCCTGCCTGTTGTAAGCGATGCCTACATTTGTACCCAAGGACTTTTCCTCAACCTACCGTTAATCCCAGAAGCATCTGAAGCTTTTTTTTATACCACTTAGGTGGCAGACAAGCTCACGGTCCACCTGATGGAAAGTAGTTACTGTAGCCTATTGACGGGACGTGTGGCAACACCAGGGGCGTCACACTTACGCCGACCCTGTTAGAACAAAGAGTTTCGGTGTCGCCAGTGTAGAAAATAAAGCAGGACAAGCCTTTAAGGTCTTCCGTCTGACAGCACAAAAACTCTCCGGTGAGCTCTGGCTGCCCTACTCACCGACAGGAAAACACGAGGTTATTATGGCCACGGTATTCTGTAGGGCGGAGGAACTCCCCCAGTCGGACTGCTCAATTGGTCGGAAATACCGTCTTGTCCTACGTCCTGCAAAAACCAACAAAACTACCATATATAAATGTATACAAATATTTGCACTGAGCGGGAATCGAACCATCGGTCATTACCGCTACGCCACAGAGGTAGTCTTTGTACCCAAGGACTACATTCTATCAAAAACATCATGTTAATCTGAATCTAAGGCACACATTCCTATCTCGGCAGCCTAAAAGCATCATGATGTGCAACAATTTAATGCGCTAAGCACGACCGGCGATCTATTACATACATTACATTACTTACATTACAATATTAAATCTAGCGCAATCGATTCGGAGGCTACATTTACCGATACATCCATAACTTACTAATATTATTATAAATAGAAAAGTAACTCTTTCTGTTTGTCTGTCTGTTGGTCATTTACGTTATCGCGCCTAAACCGCCGAAACGATTTTGATGAAATTTGGGCAGCAGCTTTCTTAATAAACCTATCAGTAATTTTCTGTGAATACACCTCTGCCTATCCCCACGGGGCTTTACAGGCGTACGTATAATTATGTATGATTGTATGTAATTTTCTTTCTTATTTCGGAGTGATGCCGTTGACGAATGGCGTAAGCATTAACCAGCCAGTTCATTAAATGTTGTTATAAACGTTAGGGCTGAATATCATTCAGTCCGTTAATTGAATATGGAGCCATTTAGTTAACAGCCTAGGCAGTTAATTAAACGGCTGTTGAAAAGGACAAGGGCTAAAAGGGGCTCAAAGTTCGTCATTTTAGAAGATAACGTGATGAAATAGGGTACCCTTATTTTAGATTTGAGCTTGGTAAAGGTCATTAGCTATGTCAAGTATTACCGTGGCCATGTTTGATTGCGTTAATCGAAATAGACGTGGGTGGAGCCGCGTGCGACAACTAGTTATTTATAGGTACGCGATTTCACTAATTATTCTATAAATGGATGTTAATTTCATAGTTCAATTCGATTACAGGAATCCATTTAGAGGTTTATGTTTCAACTTTAATTTTAGATTTGTCACAGTTGTGTTTTCTTGATGGCAGAAATTTCAGAATCGCGGGTATTTAATATTTCACAATGTTGGTTTCATATTCTTGGCGGATTGTTGGCTCTGGGTACTGGCAGATTGGGTACCAAGAGACTATTCAAGAGGCCTGACGATCGAAAGGTCCTGGTTTCGAATCCTGGCCATTACACTACCGACGTGAACCCACTCCTAGTACAAGCAATTTAGCTTAGTTGAAGGGGTTAGAGGGAATATTAGTAATTTGGATAAATTCGAATACTAATATACTTAAAAAAAAACCCTTCTGGGATTAGGCTGTTCACACGTCTGAAGGTCCAAGGGGTTATATTGTGTAAGTGACAAAAGTACAACAGTTGAACAGGTAAGAGGAGGGCAATCTCATTAAGGAGAAAAGTTGAAAAAGTGTCCAGCTGTATACGCTAAATAACAGTTCGAAAACCTTCCACAGTGGCGCTGGTATATGCCACAGGGTTTGGTATGAATGTAACAATGGGGATGCCGCTAGTGCTTTTATCCCTACATTGTAAAATTTTGACGTTCATATGTGCTCTTTATGTGCCTAAACTGAATAAACGAAATTGATTCTTTGATTCTTTGATTCTACAGAGGGCGCCACGTAATGGCCAATGTTAGCTCTCATCTACGTAGATTTCATTGTTTGTCTCTTCAAATCTGACAGCTATGAGTTTGTTATTGTGACAGAACATAATATGGTTATTGTTGTTTGATCATATGCTGTTGCCATCTAAAATTAGTTTTGCGTCGGCATCCTCATTGTAGATGAATTAAAGTGAAGTATGCTGAGAATACAGAGTTAAAACAATTAATTTCATTATCGACTAAAGTAGTTGATTATTGAGAATTTCAACAATTTACATTGTACGAAATATTGTAGAAATATAACCTTAAAGGAAACGTGCATTTAGAGTAATTTTATTTCACAAACTGTGAATAGTACGGTTATTGACTTAACTTAGCGGAAATTATTCTTTCCTTCTTTATTTTTCAAGCCTACTCTAAAAATATTTGGCGCTTCTTTTAATAGTTACCCTATATGCTCATGTGGTTCTATGGTGGCAGCAGATGGGCATCACGCTTTGAATTGTCGGCTGTGCAGTGGGAGGTTTCCACGTCACCACGCTCTGAATTCCTGCGTGCTGGAGCCTCCGGGTCTGAACAGATCAGACGGTAAGAGGCCAGACGGGCTTACTTTGGTGCCCTGGAAGAAAGGCAAGTGCCTAATTTGGGATGCAACTTGCGTCAACAATGTAACCGCCAGCCACCTCAGTCACACCGTTTACTCTCTGTCTGCTGCAACGGAAGAGGCCAGCTCAAAAAAGACCCTTAAATATTCAGACTTAAAGTTGAGAGACCTTGGGGTGCTGGAACAGGCAGACCAAAACCCTCGTAAAGGAAATCGGAGACAGGCTCATAGAGACAACTGGTGACTCCCGTTGCAGAGCGTTCCTGTTGCAAATGTTGGCCATCGCAATCCAGCGTGGAAACGCAGCGAGTGTGATGGGTACTTTTGCGCCTGGAACGGTCAGGGGCGGGTAATTCGATTAATTTAACTAACATAACTAACCAAACTATATTATGTATAGAAATTTAAATGTTAACGATAATTTAATAATTTGATTTTTAATAATGATAAATTGATAATATAATTAGTCAATTAATTACCAGTCACCAGGCCGGAATCTATAAAACATCAGGTATATGTCATCTTCAAAGTTATAATGAAGATCTGGTACTCAATGCCCATATATGAAAATAATTATTGGCTAATTACAATATTTATTGGGTACTTATTTAAAATTAATAATCATTAATTACACAATTACTTAGTATTAAAATAATTAATTCACTTGAAAATTATGAGAGTAAGGAATAAGTCTGAGTTTTAGAAAACTACAAAATACCTACTAACTGACAGTGAACTGACAGCCAAAAATAGTTGCCATATAATTTTTTTGATAAAATGTTTTTTTTTTCCTCTGTCGTTGGCCAAACAATAGTACCTAGTAGTATCACGCTGATTGCTATCAACTTGACGATATAACTATATTCAAATAAAAATTGCAAGTTCTTCACGATCTCTTCTCGCCGGTCTGCTAGGAGAAATTTCTTTTAGAAATAAGCAGTACCAATGCACAAATTTTTCAACATCCAATGTTTATTCTGTATGTTTTGTGTGTGCATGAATCTTAAATAAGATAATAAAAATGTTTAAAATTTAATGCCTATCCACATAACATCGAAAACAGGCCCTCATTAAGTATCAAAAGTGATAGGTATCGTGTTTCGATTGCTCAACGTGGTATGAGACGGTACAGTTTGCAAGTGATCGTGTATATCTTGGTCGTGATCGCTACTGGACTGTACATAATCATATTAATTGATTTCTAGTCGATGACCTTAAAAGCATGCGTTACTATATTACGTAAAATATTAGCGATGAGTTATTGTATCAGGTTTGGGAGTAGGTTTGGATACGAAAAGTTATCTGTCCTACCCCTCTACGCAAGCGTTGGCCGGAGTTTGATTGAATAGAATGATGACGTCAAATCCGTTTTAACGCTTAAAGTTTTAACGCAGGTCACGTTTTAGCCTATTGAAACTACTTACTGTTCATAAAATTGAAAAATCAGTCAATTGTAGAATAGGTCTTTTGTAGAATCAGTCTTTTGTAGAATCTGTCTTTTGTAGAATCAGTCTATTGTAGAATCAGTCATTTATAGAATTATACATTCCAAGAATTGGTCATTTATAGAGCATGTAGTCATTTCGCGAATTGGTCATTCCTAGACTAAACCAAAACGGTTTACATCGAGAGTATCAAGCAGCAGCGACGTGCGGTCCGCATTATCGGAAATCCTGAGGTCACGAGTACCCTCGAGCCTCTGCAGATGCGTAAAGATGTTGCTTCCTTGGCAGTATTTTACCGTCTCTACCATGGTGAATGTTCTGATGAGCTATTCCAATTAGTCCCACCCTCTCCTTTCCTATACAGGACGATACGTGCAAGACTCAGATGTCACCCGCATACGGTGCAGAACATTCCTTCAAGAACCGAGCGGTTCGGTGACTCTTTCCTTTGTCGCACCATTAAGACCTAGAATTCCTTGCCAGCTCACGTGTTTCCTTCTTCCTACAGTCCCGAGACATTTAAGCGTCCATTAAGCTTTTTTTTTAAAAAATCAAATCAAATCCCATAATTTCTTCATTCTATTCCATCAAACTCCGGCCAACGAATTGCCACTTGTCTAGATATGCATGCACATCTCATAGGCATAGGCATTTATAAGCTTTTGGGGTGTACAGTCAGCACCAGATAGATCTTAACTAGTTCTCATATTTGGTACACCTTTAGTTCGGACAGTAACACAATTTAAATAAAGAATATTATCAATTTTGATGATTTCGGTTGCTAATTGCTTTATAAAAAAAGGAACAGTTGATTTGCTCTTAATACGAGAGGTTTTAGATCATTTTGAGACTTCGTAGTCAATCTTTTTATGATGTTGACTGTACTTATTACGTAGGCAAGTATAAGTACACTTTTCATATAAAATTACTAGCTGTTGCTCGCGGCTCCGCCCGCGTGGATATCGGTTATCGCTTAGTGTTGAGTCAACGCTATTTTTTTAAACAAAAGTAGCCGAAGTTACTCCTTATTACATCAGCTACCTACCAATAAAGGTCCCGTCAAAATTGGTCCAGCCATTTCAGAAATTAGCCGAAACAAACAGACAGACAAATATTATAAAAGATGTTATTTTGGTGTATGTACCGTATTATATTCATATGCATGTAGTAAAAAACGGTTATTTTAACATTATAAATATTATAAAGATGTATAGTTATATAGATGTATAGATGTACAGATTTGTAAAGGTAGGGGTATACGTATCTCCTTTGTCGACAGTACAGGGGCCTATGAATACTCTCGATGCCCAAAACAACCTCAACTGTTAAAAAGCGTGCGAGGCTCTGACCTGGGCTTGCTTTACAGAGTTGAGAGGTCAGGCAGCAGTCTCTCTCGTAAAAGCAAATGAACCAATCAAAAAATAATAAGCGTACTCTAAGCTCCAGAGCATAACCTTTGGATGCAACTGGGAAATCGCTGGGTAGATGATGATTTTGTTCTTCTTTCGTGTGGATAGTGGCATGGGATACCGATACTAAGAAAATATCTTTAGTAATATAAAAACTTGTCAGCATACTGTAGTAGAAATGATACTAGCAGAGGTGGATCATGTATCCTAGTTAAAATAGGACAAAATATCGCTGAAATTGCAACATTTACTGTACTATCAAGTTTTGAGTGTTGTACCATTGAATTGACTTATTATAATATTATTATTGTGTGTAGACCAAGTATTAATGTACATAAATAGGACCTACAAGAAATGTAACATCATTCTAGCGGGGGACTTTAACATAGACATTTTAAAGCGTAATAATATAACATCGGAGTTTGAATGCATGCTCCTTAACTACAATTTAGAATTAGTGTTGAGACAACCAACCAGGATTGTCAGTGGCACCTGCATAGATAATTTTGCTCATAGCTTCCCCCATAAATGTAAATCGAGGGTCATAGAATATGGATTATCAGATAACACGTGCTGTGTTACTACACTACAATGTCGTGTTAAAAAAACATGCCTCATCAAACGGTGGAATGTTCGACGGAGGGATTATTGTTGGGATAATCAAAAGAAGAAGAAGTCAACTGACTTTTTCTGAAATAGACTCCAATGAGGATCCTAACTTAGCCTACAACGCCTTCTATGACTTGTTTAAACTATTATATGATCTCTGTTTCCCATCCAGAATTATAACTGTAAATGCGCATAAAAAACAAAAGTGGGTCTCACACGGAATAAAGGCATGTAGTAAAAAGAAACGGGCACTCTTATGGCAATATAGGAAAAAGCCTAACGAGACCAACAAAATAAAATTTAAACAGTACTGTACAAGATATAAAAAATATCAAGCTAACCCAGCGAGCACAAAACACCTACTCTATTAATACAGCGCTTAACAAAGCAAAAACTGCATGGAAAAAATATTCAAAATTCAAAACAAAATTTGCCAAACGAGTCAATAACCAATATAATAGTTAATAATGAAACTGTAATAGATCCCAGTGTAATATGTAATGCTTTTAATAATTACTTTGTTGACAGAATAGTCCCAAATACTTTCACAAATGGATCTCCAAATTCAACATGTGTGACCTCTAGACAAAAATCCATGTTTCTGAAACCTTGCTCGCCCCTTGATATACTTCATATCATGAGAAACTTAAGGAACACAAATAGTGTAGGTTATGACGGTATCTGTACGAAAATTATAAAATACGTAGCAAGTGATATTTGTAATCATGTTTGCCATATTATTAATTTATGTATAACTGCTGGTGTTTTCCCAGATAAACTAAAATCTGTGATTATACAGCCTATATTCAAAAAGAAAAAAGAGACAATATATAAAACTATAGACCTATAGCCTTAGTACCAGTTTTCTCAAAGATTTTTAATTATTACCTGGAAAGTAACTTGGTGAAAGAACAAAAAGGTTTTAGGCGTAGTAAATCGATAAACATGGCTATATATGATTTCCTGGAATATGTAATGAAAAGTGTTGACAATAAAATTCCTGTTTGCTCCATATTTATGGACATGACCCAGGCTTTCGATTATGTGCATCACGACACTCTCTTAAGTAAGTTAAATGCATATGGCATTAGAGGAAACGTGTTAGATTTAATTGAATCGTATGTAAAAAATCGTACTTAATATACTCAGATTGCTAAAATTAATGGAGTCACTAAAATAGAGGAAGACTTTCAATCTGAAATACGTAAAATACAACATGGCGTGCCTCAAGGTAGTGTATTAGGACCACTATTGACCTACCTAATGTAACCAAGAACCCAATAACCCTCTTTGCAGATGATAGTACAATTACCATCAAATGCAATAATAGGGACACCTATTTTAACCGATATAAACAACGCGCTTAAGTCTGTCCTTACCTGGCTAGATGTAAATAGTCTGAAAGCTAACATAGGAAAGACAATGCTCATGCATTTCAGCTAGCGTATTCCAACTATGGGAAATTTACAGATATGTGCAAATGGCCAATCTATTAGGTCCTTACTTATGAAATTGGCGTTTTGTACGGGAGGAATAAAAAGTCGATTTTTTTTTGGAAAATATATTTAATTAATCAAAGTATGCACCGTTGTTATCTATGCACTTTTCTCATCTTACGGGTAGTTCATTGATCCCTTTACTATAAAGACCATGGGGGCGAGAATCAATAAATTCTTTGAAGGCGGTTTGGACTGCTGCATCGGAGTGGAATTTTTTTCCTTGTAAGAAGTTGTCCAAATTCCGGAAGAAATGGTAATCTGTTGGAACAAGGTCCGGGGAGTACGGTGGATGTCGCTGACATTCCAATTGAAGCTCAACTAACTTAGTGGTTGTTTGTTGTGCAGTGTGTGATCTTGCGTTGTCGTGAAGCAGCAGTGGCCTAGAGCGATTGACCAATCTCGGTTGTTTAACAGCTAGTTCTTCCTTCATGGTTTGCAGTTGCTGACAATAGATATCTGCCGTAATCGTTTGGCCAGATTTAAGAAAGCTGTACTTTAGTGAACGACACCGGTGCTAGTCCACCAAACACTTACAAGTAACTTTTTCTGAGTCAATTTTCGTTAAGGGCAGGATTTGGCTGGGTCTCCAAGGTTCAGCCATTGCGATGAGCGCTTTCGATTATCTTACAATATCCACTTTTCATAACAAGTAATAATTCGATTTAAAATCCCTTCATTATTGTGTCGGTTGAGCAAAGTAACACAGCAGGCGACCCGTGTTTGCAAGTTCGATTCACTCAATTCATGAGGTACCCATCGTTCGAGTTTTTTTACTTTCCCGATTTGCTTCAAGTGGATTAATACAGTTTTGTCACTTACCCCGAAGCCTGCTGCTATCTCTGAAGTGCTTTGTGATGGATCCGCTTCCACAATAGCCTTTAATTCTTCGTTTTTCACTTTGACCTCCGGCCGTCCACGGGGTTGGTTCTTAAGGTCGAAATTTCCAGAACGAAAACGCTAAATGAATTGATTAATTTGAATTTGGAATTCTTCACCAAAGAGGAGATATTTCAGATCAAATTGATCAGCACGACAAAACGCTAATTTCATACGTAAGGACCTAATATTAAACAAGTAGATTTTACAAAATTTCTGGGTGTAACAATAGACAGTAAAATAACATGGAAATAATATATAGAGTAGTCATGTAAGAGGGTCAGTAAATCAGTATACGCACTTCATGAACTGTTACAAATAATTAATACTGAAGCACTCTTAACCGCGTACCATCGCATGGTTGCGTCGATTTTTAGGTTTGGAATATTTTTTTGGGGTAACTCTGTTCATAAAGATAAAATATTTAAGGTACAGAAACGGTGCGTAACGGCAATGTTCTCGCAAAAAAAAAAAACTGACAGCTGCCTGCTCTTGTGGCGATACCACATGTACCCAGCGCTATCAAGCGACATCAAGTCGAACTACTACGATACTACAAATCCTGCATCTCGAAAGTGAAGTTCCCGCGCTGGTACAATACATATACAACATCCCAACAACAATCGTTGGGCCGCGGCCCGCCAGGCGTGATCACCTTGCCTGGTCGGAGGATCCTCCCTTTGTGTTGGAGGAACATGAAACCTCGTTCCTCCACAACCTATTTTAAAAAATATGACATACTGATATTAGGGGTTAAAGTATGCAATTGCCGATTTGTACTGACAAACTTTTTATCACATAGAAAATTGTCCAAATCACGAAAAAAATGGTAGTCTGTTGGAGCAAGGTCTGGCGAATACGGAGGGTGACGGATAGTTTCTAATTGCAGTTCCTGTAGAGTTAAAACGGTTTCTCGTGCTGTATGAGGTCTCGCGTTATCATGGAGCAATAATGGTGAAGATCGATTCATGAGTCGGGGCTGTTTCACTGCTAGTTTTGCTATCATTGTTCGGAGTTCGACACAGTAGACATCTGCCGTTATTGCTTGACCAGATCGTAGAAAGCTATAGTGAATAACACCATGCTGAGACCACCAAACAGTTACCATTACCTTTTTATTGGTAAGCTTTGCTTTAGGACACTGTTGTGGCGTTTCACCTGGGGTCAGCCATTGCATTTTTCGCTTACGGTTATCGTAAAGAATCCACTTTTCATCACATGTCACAATTCGATCCAATATTCCTTCATTTCAGTATCGATTCAACAAGGCAACACAAGTTTCAACACGCATTTCTTTCTGCAGATCAGTCAAATCATGAGGTACCCATTTTTCACATTTTTTTATTTTATTGATTTGACGCAAATGAGTCAATATTGTTGGTAAGGTAACGTTAAACCATGCAGCTAATTCCTGGGTAGTTTGGCTCGGATCGGCTTCCACCATGTCTTTCAATTCATTGTTATTCACCTGTGTGGACGGCCTTCCTCGTGGTTCGTTCTTCAAATCAAAGTTTCCATCACGAAAGCGTTTAAACCAAAATCGCACGGTGCGTTCATTAGCAGTCCCCTCTCCAAACGCAACATTGATATTGCGAGCTGTTTCTGCCGCGTTAGTTCCGCGTCGGAACTCGTATTCAAAAATCACTCGAATTTTCGAAGTATCCATCTTTCTTGTCTAAGCTGAATAAAAAAAACAACTGAAAGTCGATAATCGAATGTTGCACATTTTTAAATGAAGAACTACATAGGTACCATGTGGAAAAAGTTTCACTCAAAAATCTCAAACCATGAAGGTTCTATGTCAATTCGAAGTACCTATTACAATGAAACGGCAATTTCATACTTTAACCCCTATTATTACCTTCACTTTACATCCTTGAAGTAGCAGTATTTACTAAAGTCAACCTTAATTTATTTGTTTTGGCCTCTGATGCATCTGGACGAATACAAAGAGATAAAAGTCGGTTGTGCTTGTGTCCGTCAAACACTACTCATATGCATGACAGTGTTTTCGCCATGGCTGAATGGCTCCGAAAATATTCAATAAGCCACCGAAAAACATAAAGGAGGCAAACATAACTACTTTTAAACAGGCACTAAGAAAGTTACTGAACTCAAAATGTCATTATGACGTAAAGGACTTCTTCCAAGACAAATTGTAATTTAAACTAACATTTTTTTTTTACTTTTTTTACACTACTTTTACTTTTTAACATTTTTTACTAATTGTGATTATTATTTAATAGATCTTGTTGACGTTTGCTATATTTTTATATTATCCTTAATAAATTTTGACATTATTAAATTTCTGACATTAACACGTTCACTGCGTTACGGGGTTTTTTGAACCTCGTGCAGTGTTGTCGTTCAGTGCGGACGAAAAAATCTAGGGTGTGCTCGCTGGTGCGGGAGCTGTATCTATGAAATTATTTACTGTATGAGAGAGATAAATATATATTTTTTATGTACGCCGTTTGAAGAAACTGTTGCTATTTTAAAACTATACGGGGTCTTATAAGCCCCGTTACGACCAGAGAGCAAAATTCATCTTCCAGTGCGATACGGGGTTCAAAAAGCCCCGTATAAATTATTGTGACCCCGTACGGGATCGTGAGCTCATTAGCATTAATGCTGTTCTTAGCTCAAGACGTAGTGTTTAATTATCGATAATGAAGCGTTCGCGACGTATGTTGCATCTGTCACAGATTAAAAAGGAATGAATGCATCACATCCGAGTTGTAACCTACGTTGATCATATTTTCATTATAATTTAATAATAATAATAATAAACAAACTTAATACAACTTTATTAGGTTTAATATATACATACTTATAATATGTTTGAATTTAGTGTTACAGTGTATTGTAGTAAGCTAAGCTATATAATTCCCAGTTAACATATTTTTAATTCAAATATAATTATGTACCTACCTTTAAAATGTGTAACCTAAGTTCCTATATAGGTAAAGTTCCTAAGCTGAATTAAATATTTTTATTCAAGAAATAACATTTATCGTTTCTCCTATTTCCCAACACTTTTTTTTTTTTTTTTTTTTTTTACGTGCGGGAAATCCCCACGGATACCCGCCCCTCCGGAGCCGGAGGGGTAGGTTATGTCGGACTCGAACCGACTAAACCGCACGCCGTCTGTGGGTCGTGGTGCTAGGCCGAAGGTGAGGTTGTCTTGCGACATATCCCTCGCACCCCGGCTGACCCAGGGCCATCCCTTTCGGTCTGGCCCTCCTCGGGAGGTGGGGACCACGCCGTCCCCGACTCAACCCCGGTGTGGGGAGGCGCGCATCGTCCTACGATGCGCGCCGCCGCCGTGGCCTGCTTCTGCTAGGGTGACGGGTGGCTACACCCGTCACCCTCAGGCCCGCGCTCATGGGGGGCGGAGGTCTGTAAGCGCCCTCCGACGCCCGAGCCGCCTTCGGGCGCGAGCAGCGATGTCAGCGAGTCTTTCCCGCTCACCGCGCCGCGCCCGCTCTGCTGTCTCCTTCGCGAGCATGACCTGCTCGCAGAAAGAGGCGCTGGCCGCCCACGCATCCGCGCAGCGGACCATCGCCGCGAGCAGGGTGGAGAGCGTGAGCACTCTCACCCCCAGGGCCTGCACAAGCTCCCGCCTCGGCGTCTCAAACGCCGGACACTCGGTGAGCGTGTGCAGCCCCGAGTCCACGCTCGCGTCGCAGTGATGGCACTCGGGCGTTGGCTCAATACCCATCAGATGCAGATACCGCCCGAAGTAACCGTGCCCGGTTATCATCTGCGTCTGACGGTACGAGAGGCTCCCGTGTGGCCTCTCTAGCCACTCCCCCATGATGGGCCTTACCGCCGCAATGACGGCGTGCCCTGCGCGTGGTTGCCCAAGTCGTCGCTCCCACTCGGCCACCATGACCTGGTGGAGCCGGGATTTCTCGGCCCGAATGTCCTCGGGCTCGGGATCGAATCCCCGCTCCCGCGCCTCCTTTCGGAACTGGTATAGTGCCGAAAGGGCCCTCGCTTCCAGGATCCACGGTGGCGATCCGGCCAGGAGACTCGCCGCTTCGAAGGATATCGTGCGGTATCCCCTGATGGCCCTGGAGGCCATCGTCCTCTGCGCCGTGCGGAGCAGAGGCAGGAATCTGGCCCCCAGGGTGTCCGCCCACACGGGGCACCCATATAGGGCCATGGACCGCACGACACCCGCGTAGAGTCTCCTGCAGGAGGCCCCTGGGCCCTTCAAGTTGGGCAGCAGCCGACTCAGGGCATTCGCCGTGGTGACCAACTTGGGGCGCAGGCTTCGGAGATGTTGTCCGAAGTCCCATCGACCGTCAAGCACGAGCCCCAGGTATTTCAGCTGGGGCTTGATGTCGATGGGAGTGCCTCCCACTGTAAGGCTGGCTCCCGGGCCTGGCCTGCGCCGAGGACCATGAAAGAACATGGCCTCGGACTTGTGCAGAGCCACCTCGAGACCCAGCCGCCGGATCCGTTCGACGACTTGACCAACCGCGGTCGTGGCCCTCAGGGTCGCCTCGCGGTGCGTAGCCCCGCTCACCGTCACCAGCGTGTCGTTCGCATAACACGTGACGGTGGCACCGTACGCGAAGTCACCGCGAAGCACCCAGTCGTAACCGATGTTCCACAGTAACGGCCCCAGGACCGATCCCTGTGGGACACCGCACGACATCTCACGCCTACCGACTCCGGTCGAACTCGGGTAGACGACGGCTCTCTCCGTTAGGTAAGCCCCGACTATGCGGCGGAGGTAGAGAGGCACACCGTGGTACACGAGTGCCTCCCTGATGCAACTCCAGGGCAAGGTGTTGAAGGCGTTGGAGATGTCCAAGGACACCGCCAACATCACCTCGCCCCGGGCGACCGCATCCTCCGCCAGAGTCCTCACACGCATGATGGCATCCACAGTGGAACGCCACCGGCGGAACCCAAACTGGGTATTCGCCAGGTCCGGCCCCACTCTAGAGAGATGCTCGACGAGGCGCTTGGCAATTACTCTTTCAAAGAGTTTGCCCACCTCGTCGAGCAGCACTATGGGCCGGTACCCGGACGGCTCGTCCGCCGGGCGTCCCTTCTTGCGGATGAGGACCAGCTTCCCCGTCTTCCACATCTTCGGAAACTGGCCCCGCTCCATGCATGCGCTGAGGAACCCTCTCAGTCGGGGTTCGAGACCGTCTTCCCCTAGAGCTAGGACCCACGCGCGGCCTGGAATGCCGTCGGGTCCCGGGGCGGTGTTCTTCTTGGCCCTCAGCCTTCGCACCGCCAGCTCTAGTTCTACCCAAGTGACCTCGGGCACGTCGTCGTCAATCACCGCACTGGGCGCCGTACTGGGTGCCGTAGGCGACCGAGGCGGCGGAGCCATCTGCGGCGGAACATGTTCCGCTCGCGCCGGGAACAGGGAGTCGACCACTCCTCCGAGCAGAGCCGGTTCGAGCACCTGGGTCAGCGGAGGGGCCCGGGAGCGCAGCTTTTCTCTTACCATAAGGTAAGGCCGCCCCCATGGGTCCCGCTCCAGCGTCTCCAGGAGCTCCCGGTAACAAGCGGCCTTAGACCGCTTGATCTCCGCTCGGAGGGCATTCCGGGCCTCCCTGTATCCCTCGTGAAGCTCCGCCAGTCGGGGCTCCGAGTCTGCGGTACGGCTACGCCTCCTACGGAGTCGAGCCCACCGGCGGTGCGTGATCACGCAGGCTTGACGCAGCCTCGCGATCTCCGCATTCCACCAGTAGACCCGACGCCTCGGATTATAGGCTGGAGCCCTAAACACTATAATTGTATCGATATAATTGAGTTCTGTGCGTTACGGGGCAGTACAATCCCGTATTTTATTATATCAGGTGCGGTACGGGGTTTACGAGACCCCGAATAATTTGTTTTCGTTTTATTTTCGTAAATTTTTGACTAATCTAGTGGCGAAAAGACTATAACCTAGCTCATTTCATAATCTATCAGACTATAAAATAAAATAAGAGCAAACGTAAAATTTCAGTCAGTTATAGATTGAGAAAGCAATAAGGGTGTACGGGGCACTTTAACACCCGTATCGCACTATGAAGGAAGCACTTCACGGGGCGCATAATATCTCGTAACGCACTCGAATTCAAGACGGCTTTTGAGCTCACGCAGTGAACGTGTTAACTCTGCAATTAAAATATTATGTGTGCTCTCTAATAGAATTTATAATGTTGCATGTATAGGCAAGACCACAGATTACCTAATAGTTCCATCCTAATATTTGCACACCTCGAAGAGGTTGTAATACGGCGGACCTATACATATTTTGAAAATGTATCTTTTACATCCTTTCTGTAACCTGTGTTATGCAAATAAATGATTTGATTTGATAAGAATTATATTATATTATCTGTGATAGTGGCCAACCTGTGACAGAGTTGTTCAGGTCGCCCACATAGGCCTCCGTCTTAACCTAACGACTGTTGACAGCCGGGACCGACACATGCACTCCGAAGCACGGAAGCACTCAGATATAACACCACTAAACGGTCACTTACCTCATTGGTAACCTTCGTTTAGATAACTTACCCCACTGATCGTTTACCGAACAGCGAACGCGAAGATTTTAAAAGCACTGCCCCTCTAGACAAGTGGCAATTCGCTAACCGGCGTTTGATGGAATAGAATGACGAATGTATGGGATTTGACGTATTTGACATGCGTTAACGACTGTCATATACGTCAAATCCCATATATTCGTCATTCTATTCCACCAAACGCCAGCTAGCGAATTGCCACTTGTCTAGAGGCACTGGTCCGGTATATTATTCAATATTTAGCGACAGCGTTCATTGTAATTGTTAAACGCTTACTAATGCTTGATTCATCTTTGAACTTGACCCAGAAACAAACTAAAAGCCGTGTATGACAATAAAAATTATATCTTACATTCATGGACCATAAACCATACTAGATTATGGTTATTGGCGGTAATCTAAGTTTATTGCTTTAAATATCAGTTACCATTGGGTCTCAGATTAGGTTACTAAATTACTATCTATCATCTCATTTCTTAAGCTGGTTATTATGTTGCACAAAGGAGAAGCATTGCACTCCAACGTGCATGGCAATGCTGCCAGCCTCCTGGGAATGTTACCGGTCGGTGATGATGCGCAGGAATTTCACGACGCATTATGTATTTAAATATTTATTTATTTTAGATTATTTTCATAATAGCTTCTTGTTTTAAATGTAATTATATTTTGTGCATACAGGTTAAATTGAATATTAAATTAAATTTTCGCTTTTATTGTCTTGAGAATGTAATGTAAAATCTTTGAATGAACTTTTGAAGCATTTACTATTCTAACTTTTCAAATCGATTAAGATAGGAAAAAGAGAATCGCTCAGGTAAGAACCCACGATCTTTCCCTTACAGGGGAAATGCTCTGACCACTGAGTCACCGAGTCACACCTGAGAGCGACGGTGGGAGTCATCTACCGACATTCATACGAATTATCGGAAACAAAGAATGTAAAATCTATTTCTTAATATCTTATAGGTTCTAGAACATTGATGAGACTAGTTGATGGAAAGTGGTTACCGTGTTGTACACCAATATATTTGCATTATATCCCTAGAATATATTATGTTCCCATGGGCTCCAGGAACGGGATTGGAATTCGAAACGAGCAGAGTCTCTGGTAAGAGCTACTAAAGAACACTCAGAATGAAACGTCAAAGACAAAAATCATTAATTCTGTTTAGACCACAGAATTAAATTAGGATAGAACGGCCATACGCAGTGTTCACCTGCATATCTCATGTGGCGACGTTTTCACTGTAAATAAATATCTTCACACGATAGAAACATTTACCTTTATTTTTCAAATTTACTTCTCCATCTACACTGCTAAATAGGAACATTTTGTATGTTTGTAATGAATATACTCAAAAACATAACATAACATAACCTCACGCCTGTATCCCCGAAGGGGTAGGCAGAGGTGCTAGCACCCACATTTCGCCAGTTTATGTTTAAGTCCCAATGTAGGTGTCCCAATAGGTGGCGAGCCTATTGCTATTAACCGGACACTTATAAACCTGCGATAAATACACACATAACTTCGAAAAGCAACGAAAAGTCATGTGTGTGTGCCATGGTAAAACCTGGGATCGAACCCGAAACGTCGTCTCAGCAGTCCATTGTCCATACCACTAGGCTACCGCGGTTGTTTTGTTTGTACTCAAAAACTACTGTGCCGATTGCAAAAATACTTTCACCATTGGAAAGCTACATGCACCCTGAGTAACATAGGCTATATTGAATTTCCACGGGAACGTTTTTACTATCCGTGCCCGTGCGAAGCCGGGGCGGATCGCTAGTTTTATATAAAATATGACATAGATATTCATGGTATTTTCAACAATGTTATTACAAGCTACTGTAATTTTAACAATGCATGGGGTACCGGTACTAAGAAATATTTTTAATAATACTCAAAAATCAATAGATACCACTATCAATAAAATAAAAGACTCATTCAATAAAATAAAAAAAGTTAAAACGCTTATTTCTCTATAAAGAATCACATAAATTATTTCAGAACTTAAACATATATGATAATGTAAACATGTTGGCATATAAAACTCTTTGGTAATGTAATAAATAAAGATTTTGTGACAGCAGTACTAGTTTAGGAAGCCGCCATCTAACGGCACGGTGTATTATGTCTGTAACTTTCTCAATTACCGCAGCATCTGGCAGAATCAATATAGATTAGAATATTTAGAGTTTAATTCAGTTATATTCAATAATGTGTTTAGTGTATGTTTTATTTTTGATAAGGTTATTTTAAATAGGAAACCTTAGAAAAGTTTACCTAAACAATGTCGCCATCTAGTAATAACTCCTGCAAACAAAAGCTGCCTGCCTTCTTTTGGAAGTTACGAGTGTAACCATTTTTTGTTCCTGATTGTGCATCTGTATAAGAATTAAATTATATTATCTGTGACATTAGGTACTGAGTAAGCGTTCGAAGGTTCCTGTCTAATAAGACAGGAATTGGCTAAAAAGTTGCCACGCGTTTCCTGCTCACATGGCTGTTCTATTGTAATATATTTGTGTGGTATAGACCAGTCAAACAGAACTTTACAAAATTACAAAATTAAAATACATTGAAGATTTGTTTAGCAAATGAACAACAGGTTCAAAATAAAGCCCGACAAACATATTTACTTAGTCTAAATACATCAATTTGTTTGAGTAGCATAGTTGAGCAAATAGACATATCACACACAAAAATTATTGCATTAAACTGAAATTGAACCCGTGACCCCCGCCGCATCTGTTGGACAGACATCACTAGCACATTGCGTCATTGGTCCATCAAAGTCAATCTAAAATCTAAACAATGTCAAAAGCTTCACTTGAAGTGAGCTTTTGAACAAAATATTGACGTTATAGATTACGGAATCATCTTCATGGGAAGCGTAGCGTGTTTGTTTTTATACAACTGAGGTGGCCTATGAACGTGTGGAACACGAGGGAAGTCACACTCGTGCTGCCGACCCTGTAAACACACAGAGTTTCTGTGCCGTCAGTGTAGAGGACAAAGCAGGAAAAGCCTTAGGTCTTCCCACTGACAGCACAAAACTCTCAAGTGATTGCTGGCTACGCTACTCATCGCCGGGAACACATCATGAGGTTAATGTGGCCGTGGTATTCTCTATACTTTCATATTCGGACTGCTTAATTGCATGGCCCGATGGTCCCCCACTAGATGGGTCGGCGGTTCTATACAAAGTGGTGGGAAGATGTGAAATATCGCTTTTTGATCTTGTTTATATTGTCATTATACCTATGATCTGGCCATTTTTTTTTGTGCAGAATTCTTTTTTTTTTTTCTAATAATATTAGCAACCCAAATGACTAATATTCACTCTAACACCTCCAACTAAGCTAAATTGCTTGTGCTAGGAGTGGGTTCACGTCGGTAGTGTAATGGCCAGGATTCGAACTCTTGTTCTTAAGTTCCGTAACCACTAAGCTACCCATGCTTTAATCTCCTAGCTTACGGCCACCGCCAAGACAGTTCAGACTCGAAACTACTAAAACCTTCCGCCATCTTGGATCCACTGATGCTAGAGCATAAAATGCCTAAAATATACAGGGTGGAAGATTCTATTTGCATTGAATTTATAAGTAAAGATTGTATGGACTTCCTTTAATTTAATTTACTATATTTGTTTAAGTGATATGATCCTTACGATTGACACTATCGATTCATGCCATAAAAATACAGGATGTTACTTTTTCGGATTTTAGTCGGTTCGATTACCGCGCGTGGAGAGATAGTTGAGAGTTTTCAAAAAACCTTTGTATGCAGTTTTGATTCTTTTTAAAAATAAAGGAATTTTACCGATATCTCCAGTATTTAGAGTACTTTCCCCCCAGGTAAGGTCAAAATCTTCCACCTTGGACCTGACTGACTTCGGGCTTCTCCGGTTTAGAAATAAGTCCTTGGGTGAAGGACTCTCAGTGTCCCCAATTTTGCCCTTGGAAAAAGGGCGTGTTTTTGCTAGGGTGACAAGCGAATATCTTACCACTGATTGCTATTATTATATGTTTATATTGTATTGCCTATAGGCAGCCTCCATGGCGTAGCGGTAGTGAACGCGGCCAATACACAGGAGGCGCGGGTTCGATCTCCGCTCAGTGCAAATATTTGTATGCATGAATATGGGTATTTGCATTGGTCTGGTCGTACCTCAGGGAGCACGTTAAACCGTTCCCGGTTGCCTAAAAAACATCTATGGCAGTGGTTACGAGTAGTTGTGAGCCTTCAAAAGTTCAACAACTGGTCTAACTGCAATGCTTCGATATCGCCTTTGGGTTGTGGAGGTCAGATGGCAGTCGCTTCACGGAAAATGTCGAGTTTAGTTAGTCAAATCCGTAGTTAGAATATACACGCCCAGGAAAATAAATACACGCCCAGGAAAGGCTGGACTTGGAAATCGCAACTGGCCTTAAAACAGACATGCGCGGTATACAAACACTCATGACTCATGACTCAACACACCGAGCTAACGATAAACTACGCGAAGAAAATAGTCAAGATAGTAAATGAAAGAAACCGGGTGTAAAACTCTATGCTAGCAAATTATGCTAGGCATAATTATGCCTGGCATAGACACAGATTTATGCAAATGTATTTAGAGCTACCTCTAAAACTGTTAGATTTAAGTATGACTGTATTAAAAATAAGAATAAATGTAACCGCTTTATAAATAAATAAAGAAAGAAAAAGTAGTTAGGAAAAGTAAGAATAGGTACACTTAATCCCAGATGCCCTCACTCCCAACAGAGTATGATAGACCGTATGAAAGTGCGAGAGGAATAACTGATAGAAATTGAATGACAAAGAGAACGGAATGAAAGAGGAAAGATTAGGATTTAACTTAGGAAGTCTTTGAATTAAAACAGTAAAAATGGACCCTGCAAAGAAAGCAGGGGTGTAGGTATAAAAAAATAAAAAATCCGTAGTTAGACTGGTAAAAGTGGATCCCAGCCTCTAAGTTTATAGCTTCGGAAGCGACTGGGATTAACGCTAGGATGAAGAAGATCCTAAATAACCACTTTCCAAGTGAGTTGTGTGCTCAAGCAGCTGATCGATCTAATAAAGGATGCTCTGTGAGGTGGCGTCAGTAGAGCGGTCGACTGCACATTTTTGACTTCCATTCGGGCGAAGCCAGGGGACAACACCTAGTAAATAATTGAATGAAATTTTGAAGCATTTACTATGCTAACTTTTCAAATCGATTAAGATAGGAAAAAGTGAATAAAAAGGCCAGTAGGGACTCGAACCCACGATCTTTCCCTTACAGGCAGGGCCACACCTAAAGCTACCGTCGCCCTAAGACGGTAGTATAGGAGAATTTGGATAGCTTCAGGTGTGGCCCAGTGGCTCAGTGGTCAGAGCATTCCCCCTGTAAGGGAAAGACCTAGTAAATAATATTAATTAGGTACTATACATAGAAACATCTAGACCAATGCAAATGGAATTAACGACGTCTGAGGTGTAGCGGTAAAAAGTTCGATTGCTATGCGGGTTAGATTCCTGCTCAGTGCAAATATTTGTTGAATATGTCTGGGTGTTTCTATATAGGTATATATGTATGTATTTACAAAAAGTGTTGTATCCGAATTGGTTACAATAGGCTGCACTCGTTCCCACGACGGGTGGAGCCGCCCGTCACCCTAACAGAAGCAGGCCACGGCGGCGGCGCGCATCGTAGGACAATGCGCGCCTCCCCACACCGGGGTTGAGTTGGGGACCGCGTGGTCCCACGAGGAGGGCCAGACCGAGAGGGATGGCCCTGGGTCAGCCGTGGTGCGAGGGATATGTCGCATGACAACCTCACCTTCGGCCTAGCACTACGACCCAGAGACGGGGTGCGGTTTAGTCGGTTCGAGTCCGACATAGCCTCCCCCTCCGGCTCAGGAGGGGTGGGTATCCGTGGGGAATTCCCGCACGTAAAAAAAAAAGCACTCGTTCCCGCATTTTCGAATTGTCACTTGTCAATTGATGCAAGCTTTTATTTGTACACTGGTTCGTTTTGTTCTCGTCGCCAATGTTGTAACGGGATCAAGTGTAATTAATTAATACACTCCAAATTAATTAATTGGAAAAACCACGTTCAAGTTATTTATTTCATATTAGATTATAAACATTGACAAGTGACAATCGAGACGGCGGGAACTAGTGCTGCCCCCTAACCTATTCGGATACAACATAAAGTATCCAAGTCCGCATTCTATCTATATTCCATAACACAAGCTAGTTAAGCTATGCTTACCAAGGGTCTAGATAGCGTTGTGTAGAATTTTGTAGAATAAATATTGTACCTAATATCCCATTGTACCTACCTAATACTTAAATAAGACCTAAGATAATTTGTAAAAATAATATGTGATGTCTAACAATAAAGACTAATATTATTCAATCTATCTATTTACATGTAATGTCAGTTTGTTTGTTATTGTACCAGCTATCGTATCAGACTGATTGCCAAGAGCCTCATCCAACATCTCAAGAGGCTCACATAAGACAACTAGTTCAAGGTCTTGCTGGAGGCGTGATGCATCGCCACATTGATTGGAAAGTTATCCCGGCTTTCAATAACAGAAAAGATATGAGAATTGTGATGAGATTAAATCTTTTCTGTATCTTCCTCCTAACATGGAATACACGTATTTCCATCTTCCTATAGTCTCGGGTCCTTTAAGCGGGGCCTGAAAAAGCATCTGATGAGGCCGTCAAGCTGAGTGCCGCCATTTTTAACATGGTACGTGTATGTAATGTTGACCCTCTTTCCTGAGACTTTGTCTTTTGCTTAGTATCAGGCGAGATGAAGTATCTAATGGGTATATAAACAAAAGATAATACCCGTGAGTCCATGGTGTAGTTTCCTAGATCCCGTTCCCCATTGCAACCTATTTCCAGGACAAAAAGTAACCTATGTGTTAATCCAGGAAATAGAGAATCTATGTTTTCGGTGAAGGGCCATTTTTCCCATGGATGTGTGGCGATATGGCGTTAATACATCTCTGCCTAACCCTTTCGGGATTTACTGGCTTGAATATCATAATATATGTAGATAATATAATTATGTAAATTTTCATTAGTTAAATCATTGCATGGCAGTGTGTGAAAAAATATATCCATACTCTCTGATTATAAATGCAAAAGTAACTCTATCTGTGTGTCACTGAACCGATTATGATGAAATTTAGAACATAGAAGGATTAGAGCTTGAGAGAGAAAAGGTTACGTTTGGTTGATGTAACCGACATACACGCAGGTGGATCCGCGGGTAACTAGCTGTTTGTAGTCGGAGTAAGTAAGAGGCAAACCGGAGCTAGGACACGACGGTATTTCCGTCCAATTTAGCAATCCGACTGGGGAAGTACCCTCCGCCCTACAGAATACCGCGATCATAATAACCTCGTGTTGTGTTCCGGGCAGTGAGTAGGGCAGCCAGAGCTCACTGGAATGAGTTTGTGCTGTCAATGGGAAGACCAAAGGCTATTCCTGCTGTGTCTTCTACACTGATGGCACAGAACCTCTCTGTGTTTAGAGGGTCGGCAGCATGAGTGTGACTCCCCTGGTGTTGCACAGGTCCATAGGCCACGGTAACCACTTTCAACTGAGGTGTGATTGTCTGCCACCTCCCTGGTATATTTTAAAAAAAAGTTGTCTACGATAATAATTGACAAGATGTCAATGTCAAGTATACGACGATTACTTATTACAAAAAGCTCGCACCTAGCCCGAGGCCCAGTTTACACGCTCTGAAATTAATAATTGTGTTATATAATTGTAATAATGCATGAAATACGATGTTGCGACGAAATTTTTTACGACCTATGGTCCCTATGGAGTAGTGGTAGAGCGTTTGACATTTAAATTTAGGGGTCGCATGTTCGATTCTCGCTCAGTGCCAACACTAGGGGCATCACACTTGCTGTCGATCCTGTAAGACCTTTCTAATGCCCTTCCTGAAGAACCCCATATTGTAATCGCTTGGATAAACCACAGCATGTAGAACTTTCCACACCTGATCTATTTCCACAGCTGTCTGATGTTGCTGCGCGGATGCGTGGGCGGCCAACGCCTCCTTTTGCGAGTAAATCAAGAAGTAGACAGCAGAGCGGCGCGACGCGATGTACGAGACAGACTCGCGGACATCGCTGCCCGCGTTCATAGGCGACTCGGGCATCGGAGGGCGCAGAACGACCTCTGCCCTCCATGAGCGCGGGCCTGAGGATGACGGGTGGAGCCGCCCGTCATCCTAGCAGAAGCAGGCCACGGTGGCGGTGCGCATCGCCCTCCCTCCCGAAGCAGGAAACAGCGGCGCCTTCCCGCACCGGAGGCGAGTTGGGTACCGCGCGGTCCCCCTCCCGAGGAGGACCAGACCAAGAGGGATGGCCCTGGGTCAGCCGAGCTGTGAGGGATATGTCGTCGGTATCCGTGGGGAGGTGGGGAAAAAAAACCTGTCTGATGTTGTAAACCTAAATAGACGTAGAAATGCACTATGTATTCGAAAAGCTAAGCCAAGTTTTATGTGTAGTAGATTTTGCTTAGCTATAAAAATATATAACGAGATACCTAATACATACATACATACATATAGTCACGCCTTTATTCCCGGAGGGTTAGGCAGAGGTGAATTAACACCCACATTTCACCAATCTTTATTCGGTCCCACGTAATAGGGGGTGAGCCTATTGCCGTAGGGCACTATTGTTGACTCGAGCCATGCATCTGAGGCTGAGTCTGAGCTGTACATATCTATCTGATGTTAAAGTTAATCAGCCCCATCCCTAAGTCGCCTTGTACGACACCACATGGGAAGAGAAGGGGTGTCCTAAATTCTACTCTGCCGAGAACCATGCGGCACCAAATACATAGTTGGAAAATTTAAGTATTGATATGTTTAAAAGGAATTTAAAGAACATGCTATATGAGAAATGTTATTATTATAATATTGACGAATTTTTAAATGAAACATCTAAATTAATACTTAAATTATTTTTATTTTATTGCATGTAATGAAAAATTATTTAATTAAATGATGTATGAAAATGGAAAATTTGTACTTCAGACCCGGCAGAACAAGACATCCGACATTACAATGTAAACATCACTTTTGTACCACAAAATTTCGGCCGGGTGGGTAACCACCGTGCACGAACCACCGTGCACGATTGCGAAAAACCCTTCATAGTAATCCAATCTCGGTTGGATTGCGTTCAGGGGTCAGCAAGTGCATAGCCGGGCAGGGGGGATTGTGGTCGCAGCACTAGTGGGACCGGTGGGTGTCACGTGGTGCGCAGACGACAATCCTCTTTTGATGAGGCCGTCAAGATGAATGCCACCATTGTTAACATGGTACATGTATGTAATGGTGACCCTCTTTCCTGAAACTTTGCCTTCAGCTTACCATCAGGCGAGGTGAAGACAAATTGACTTGTCGTATATATATATAAAAAGAATTCAACAAATAAAGAACTTTGAACTTGAGCGCTTTTTTTTTCGTGCGGGAAATCCGGAGGGGGAGGTTATGTCGGACTCGGACCGACTAAACCGCACGCCGTCTCTAGGTCGTAGTGCTGGGCCACAGGTGAGGATGTCATGCGACATATCCCTCGCACCCCGGCTGACCCAGGGCCATTCCTCTCGGTCTGGCCCTCCTCGGGTCCCCGACTGAACTTGAGCGCATAAAATAAACTAGTATCCAAAGTAATAATTGTATGGGGCCCATCAATCAAGATCTTTGGGGCCCTGAATAACCTCAGGTTGATGAGCAAAGCTTCCCGCACGAGGTTAGGGGGTCAACCGGCAGTCGCTCCCGTAAAAGTCAAGATGAACCGTTTAAAAGAGTAGGAGAACGCACCTCAGAATCTAAAGTACACGTTTTCGATACAATCAATTAATCAATTAGCCCACTGCAGTCCACTGCTGAACATAGACCTCTCCCAATGTGCGCCATTTCGTCCGATCCTCCGCCTTCAGCATTCCGTTCTGGATACAACCGGGATTTAATTCTGTGCCGATGACGTATAAATACGGTTCTCTGCGATCGTGTATAATAAATAAGAAGCGTGATGATACATAATTCTTCGCGAGTACAGGTAGAATTCTGTGGGACTACGTATTACATCTAGAAGTTGAAGTAGAGCAAACTTAATACTCGCGTTTATGTCTTTTAGGCGAATGCAGGTGAAACGATCGGTAGCATGCTCCACTTGCAGATTTCTTTAATGACTGCTTTATTTGTATTTTAATTCTAAATATACCTTGTCGCTATTTATGACGTGTAAGTGTAAGCTAAAACGAAGGAAACAATATATAGTTTTATTTTTTACGTGCGGGAAATCCCCACGGATGTCGGACTCGAACCGACTAAACCGCACGCCGTCTGTGGGTCGTTGTGCTACGCCGAAGGTGAGGTTGTCAGGCAACATATCCCTAAACCCCGGCTGACCCAAGGCCTCCTAGAGAGGGGAGACCACGCGGTCCCCGACTCGCCCCCAGTGTGGGGAGGCGCGCATCGAGTAATGCGCGCCGCCGCCGTGGTCTGCTTCTGCTAGGGTGAAGGGTGACTCATATGAATTAATAAAATTAACTTTTATTGTAATCTTTTGCCTGTTAATAATTCATATTGGTCAGCTCGACTAAGGAAAGTACTCAAGTTAGGCAATTTAACAAATTCATTTTTATTCTTCGCTATGGTATTATGGTCTGGGGTAACTCCACTAATATAGACTGTGTGTTTAGAGCGTTAGAGCTGTTTGAGCATTGCACAAGACAGCGTCATATAGGAAAATTATGCATCAGACCCTCTAAAACTGCTTTACTTCATAAAAGTGTCTTCTGGATGGGTCTTAAAATATACAATAAGCTTCCACTGGGCTTACGAAAAGAACGTCATTTAAAAAAAAAATGTGCTATCCATAACATAGGTAACTTATAACTTATTTAAACTATTTTTTACAACTATCAATGTTTTTTGTACGCCTGTCTAGGCAAAACATGTTGGCACCGTAACAAACGACAATTTATGTTGTAACAACTTCCATGTAACCCATGTTTATGCAAATAAATTAAACTTGAATCTTGAATCTTCATATATTATCTATATTCATAAAAATGAATATTGCTATGTGCAAAACTCGAAAACAAAAAATAATCACTGTAATGGGAATAGAATTCAGAATTTCACACGGGCGAAGCCGCAGGCATCAGTTAGTAAAAGATAAATATTTACATAGTAAATATTCTTTTATGTAATTTAGTACTCAAAAAATAAAAACTTATATGTGTTCTAATTAAGCATAGATGGTAAAATTAAGTAAGTAGCGCGATTTGAACATTCTGAACAATGGTGCTTAAAAAAATATAATTAATGTCTGTATTGTATTCTTTTTTCATAAACAACTCTCGTCATATGAAATTATTAGGATTTTATAATTAATAGACGCAAGTTTACGCACAAAGATTCGCACAAATTGTACTTTCCCGTAAGGATTAACCCGATGACCCAGATAGCCACTTTAGTCACTGAGCGTAGTCATTGAATGAAATTTTGAAGCATTTACTATGCTAACTTGTCAAATCGATTAAGATAGGAAAAAGTGAATGCTCAGGTGGGACTCGAACCCACGATCTTTCCCTTACAGGGGGAAATGCTCTGACCACTGAGCCACCGAGCCACACCTGAAGCTATCCAAATTCTCCTATACTACCGTCTTAGGGCGACGGTGGGAGCCATCTACCGACATTCATACGAAATATCGGTTACAATGAATGATGTGGCAATCATTTTCAAACATTGTTTTTTGATGACTCCGCCCAAATAATTGAATGAAATTTTGAAGCATTTACTATGCTAACTTTTCGAAATCGATTAAGATAGGAAAAAGTGAATGCTCAGGTGGGACTCGAACCGACTCGGTGGCTCAGTGGTCAGAGCATTCCCCCTGTAAGGGAAAGATCGTGGGTTCGAGTCCCACCTGAGCATTCACTTTTTCCTATCTTAATCGATTTGAGCGTAGTCAGTTGGAATCTTGACTAAATACTTCACTTAAGGTCTTAAGAGTTGCTTGCTTGGCAGTATTTTACTGTCTCTACCATGGTGGATGTTCTGATGAGCTCTGCCAATTAGTCCCACCCTCTCCTTTCCTACACAGGATAACATGTGTAGGGCTTAGATGTCACCCATATACGATGCAGAAGATTCCATCAAGAACCGAGCGGTACGGTGACCCTTTCTTTTGCCGCAACATTAAGACCTGGAATTCCTAACCAGCTCACGTGTTTCCTACTTCCTACGGTCCCGGGTCCTTTAAGCGGGGCGCGAAAAATCATCTGATAAGGCCATCAAGCTAAGTGCCACTATTAGTAACATAGTACACGTTTGTAATGGTGACCCTCTTTCCTAACACTTTACCTTCACCTTACCATCAAGTGAGGTGAAGTAAATTGACATACCCTACATAAAAAAGAGACACCTACAAGTTCAGAGTATGAGGCGTCGTGGGATTTAGTGGATATGCCCGTCTGATTACCAGATCGAAAAACCTGTTACGCAAAAATTGCAGTACGAATTTTACTGAAATTTAGTACGTGAGTGGGATACTACCAGGTGCAAAACATTTTCACCCTGTGAATAGGCCGCGAAAACGATATTAGAATTTAAGTCTTCAGGCTTTCACGGCCGGCGTTGCATGTAGAATATACTGCTTCCGGGCTGTTTGGCCGTGGTCTATGTGAAACTTGCGTTCCAGACGTTTCGTCGATCACTGCGGTCGACATCTTCAGTGGCGCAGGTCCAGGCGACGACGAGTTCGGAGAGCTTGCCTCGTCGGCACGAGTATAAGTCAATATGCTATATACCTGAAACCTGTAAACATATAAGTTGACTAGCTGACGTCCGCGGCTCCGCTCGTATGGATATTGGATATCGTGACTTTTTATCATATCTCCGGTTGTGTGGAGTACAACCGGAGATATGACCAAAAGTCAATCAAAGTCTGATCCAAAAATAAAAACCGCAACATAATCCGTTCAGTACTTATTGCGTCTACTACGAACAAAACGACAAACAGACAATATTTTTAAAACAAATCTTGTTCGTTCATCATCATTTAGTATCGTTAATATAACAATACCCAAGTTATTTTTTAAGATATCTCAGTACAGACAATAATGTTAAAGGGAATTAACGCGATTATGATATAGGTACACATAATAACTTTAAATTGCTTGACGTTTCGACCAAATTACGCCGGTTACCATTATTCCACTATCATTGTCAGTTTCTAAAGTTTTATGACCATGTTTATCAATAAAACCAATTTTATGGTTATTAATTTAAACGCGTACTTCCAAAAGTCAGAGCTGATTGAAGGAGGATCCTCATAATCGTACCTCGACCGGAAATCAACTGCCGGAACGAGACATCTTTATTTATGATGACTATTACTGGTTACTAATCAATAATTCGTTAACAGATACAAGTAAACATTTTTTTTAATGAGCACTATTAACTGAAATTGCTGGTACTGTTGGTAATCATTTCAGCTAAATTAAATTGCTTGTGTCAGAAATGGGTTCACGTCGCATTGGTAACGTAATAGCCAGGACTCGAACCCTGGACCTCTCGGTCGTTAGGTTATCAGTATCGAGTTCATAATCACTAAACTACCGACGCTTCTTAATTATAATTTGTTAAGAAAAAGAAAGTGTAGTAAATAAAAAATCATATTTCCGTTATCATAAAGCAGCGGCAGCCAAGTAACGAATGGCGGCTTCCTATCGCAGAGACCCGGGTTTATTTCCGGCCATACACTACCGATTGAAACCCACTCCTAACGCTATCAATTTTTGAATGAAATTTTGAAGCATTTACTATGCTAACTTTTCAAATCGATCAAGATAGGAAAAATAGGAAAAAGTGAATCGCCACCGTCGCCGTAAGACGGTAGTATAGGAGAATTTGGATAGCTTCAGGCGTGGCTCGGTGGCTCAGTGGTCAGAGCATTCCCCCTGTAAGGGAAAGATCGTGGGTACGAGTCCCACCTGAGCGATTCACTTTTTCCTATCTTGATCGATTTGAAAAGCTATCAATTTTTTAAATAAAAATAAAAAATAAATATATCGATAATTCTTTAATGTATTACACCAACAGATTTACAGTAGGATAACTAGGTAGTATCTATAAAGTTTAATCTGAAATGGGCGGCCGTATCGCTGGAAGCGATTTCTTCTAGGCAAATCCTAATCTTGAGCTTAAATACTATTCAGTGCCTAGTTTTTGCTTAAAAATCTTCTATATAACAGGAACTTGGAGTATCACAAAATTTTCGCACCCGATTGCACTCGTGTCTACCTATAACCACATTAGACTTGCATCTACTACCTGCAAATTTTAATCTCTCTTTGACCTTAACTTAAACTAGAGCAACATTCCATGCGCTTACATTGAGCAGATGCGCCATTCCCCACGCACACGCCGCCAATTATAGCACACACACACATGTGAACAATGTAAGTAATCAGTAATCACTCATGTATTGGTATATAAGCAGTCGGGAATCAATCCGAAGCATCATTCGGGCAACTTCGGTCGTCTTCGGCTGTCGTACGAAAATATTTTTGAATTTCGAATTTTGTGAAGTGAAGTGTTTGTTTTTTTAAAAAGGTTTGTGTTTTTTTTTTCTAATTGGCCTGAAGTAATTTATTTTAGAGCCAGTTTTATCAAAATAGTTGGGATAAATAAATATCTTATAATACAGTTTTAGAATGCGAGTAGTAAACACAGGGACTAAGATACGTTTCACCAAGACCAATGCAAAAGGAAAATGAATATTTAAAAATTATTTGAGCGAGAATCGATCTCGCTACTCGATACGTAGCTCTTACCTCTACGCGACCAGGTGCTTCAAATAAAACATGAAATTGCATACCTGTAAATATGACATGGCGAAATAAATATAGTCAACCTTAACTCTGAAAAAAAAGAATTAATTTTATTGTACTACTGAGGTACAAGCACACGCCCCATCTGATGGAAAGTGTTTACCGTGGCCTATAGACGTGTGCAACACCAGGGGAGTCACACTCGTACTGCCGACACTGTAAACACAGAGAGTTTCGGTCCTGCCGCTAGTGTAGAAGACAAAGCGGGAATAGCCTTTGGTCTTCCCACTGACAGCACAAAAACTCTCCAGTGAGCTCTGGCTACACTACTCACCACCGGGAACACAACACGAGGTTATCATGGCCGCGATGTTCTGTAGGGCGGAGGTACTTCCCTAGTCGGACTGCTCAGTTGGACGGGAATACCGTCGTGTCCTACCTAAACATGAAAATATCGTGTCGTCTAGCACACGCTCGAGCCTCTCTGTACAAATTTAATTACACAAATACTAGGTATCAATTTTATTTAGTGTTGCACTTATTTTAATGCAAAGATCCTTATGTTAGTATTTATACCTTTTGGGAGTGACTGTACTAGGTACAATTAAACTCAAAAATTGTTGGAGCAACTAGTTGTACAGTGTACAAAGGTGATACTGTCACACTTTTGCATACAGCTTTAAACAAAAAATGCAACCGTATTTTCTTTGTTTGCATAATCAGCCGTCCACTTAACTGCCTAAGCAGGTAACTAAACGGCGCCATTCAATTAACGGCCTGAATGATATAGAGCCATCTCGTTAATAACATCATTCAATAACCTGGCTGGCTAAAGGCCAATCGTAAGATGGGACACTACCTCGAAATAAGATAGAAAATTACATTCATACATACATATACTAACACCTATAAATCCGCGAGGGGGTAGACAGAGGTTTATTCATAGAAAATTAGTGATAGGTTTATTGTAATATGTGTGAACTATACCGGGTGATTTTATAGTCCTTTCGGATAAACAGATTTTGGAAATAGTCTGGAAGTTTCTTTTTTATTACAACACCCATCGACAGCCTCTGTGGCGTGGCGGTAGTGAACGCAGCCGCTACGCAAGAGGCGCGGGTTCGATCCCCGCTCAGTGTAAATATTTGTATGCATGAATATGTATATTTGCATTTGTCTGGGTGTTTCAATGTATAATATACAATTTACAAAAAAAAAAGTATCTTAGTATGTTTATCCGCAGTTTAGATTCCATAACACAAGCTAGTTAAGCTATGCTTACCATGGATCTAGATAGCGTTGTGTGAAATGTTGTGGCTTATTTATTTTACATTATATTCTCACCTGTACATTATTTACATATCTTATAAAAATGCTTATAATAGATACTTACATGTTACAAAAAGATAACTTACTAAACTGAAATTTATTTCAATTGCAGCACAACGTTCGTGAAAAGCAAAACTAGAAATCTTATAAAATGAAGGTAAGAAACAAATATTACTTACTAGCTTTTGCCCGCGGCTCCGCCCGCGTGGGTGTCGGTTGTCGCTATAATATCGGTTATCGTTATAAATTGTAGCCTATGTGTTATTCTGATATATCCATACTTAATATTATAAATGCGAAAGTAACTCTGTCTGTCTATCTGTCTGTAGTTACGCTTTCACGCCTAAACCAATAAACCGATTTTGATGAAATTTGGTATAGGCTTAGATTAGACCTTGATAAAGGACATAGGCTATGTTTGGTCGCGAAAACCGAAATCCACGCGGGCGGAGCCGCGGACTAAAGCTAGTAAGCTATATTATTGTAAAGTTTCATTAAAAATTCATTCAGTAGTTTTTACGTGAAAGAGTAACATACACCCACCCATCCATACATACTTACAAACTTTCGCTTTTATAATATTAGCAAGACTAGTAGGTATATAAGTCACTGTAACTCTATTCCTCCCGGCTTTCTAGTGGGTGGTTTGGAGCATAACTAAATAGATCGAGTAACACCTCGATCTATTTTGTCATGCTCCTCCCGTTAATATGCGAAAATCAGAGTGCAGATTAACTAGGTATTTTGTAGATTACCTGGCTGTGTTAGTTAAAGTGCGAAAAATTGTTTGAATTCTTACAATAACTATACTTGTGGCACGCTATGATGGCAGTTTTGACATATTAACTAAGTTATGATATTGACCGAGTAAAACGGTCTAGGCATCTGTAGTCGAGTTGATAAGGTAGTAGACAAGGTGGTACTTACTGGTCGTGTAAAAAAGAGAGAGCAAGCAAACTCTGTCAAGTTCTCTTAGTACTTACCAGCCATCATACCTTGCCGGTAGTGTAGATTATCGACCAGGCATACGGTAAAGTGCATAAAACTGTTTTTTTTTCTAACATTTCAAATCAATGTGTTTAGTCATAAATTATTATGCAATCGCGCGGGAGCAAGTACGTGGACACCTCGCGCTCTGACTCGTATAGATTAGGTTCGAAGGCCATACCCTTCGTGGGTTTCCTTGTGATAATGCACTAAACTAGTCGACGTTACTTCACTTTTGGAACAGTGTGTGTAAGTGTAGTAGTGTAGTACACCATTTACCGCACTTTAACAATGAAAGATCCATTAATCTTCAGACCAACCAGGTAAAGTGCGAAAATAAGCTTTTACAAAAATTTCGCACTTTAATTAATCGTATCAGGTAATCTGCAGATTGGCTAGTTAATGTGCACATTAACGGAATCCACCCTCAAACTGTAACAGAGGTACGATGAATGTAAGTTATTTTCCACTGGCTTTTCTTTTGAATATTTTTACCGTTCGCCATTGAAACCTATTATTATTTCAAGACTGGATACCAAACCGATTGCACTGGCTTGCAAGTCCTCACCTGTAAGCCGGTACCAGCCTCTTCCTCCAGCAGAAATTCATATAATCAAGTATTGACTCGTCCATTTCCAGTTCTTCATCATCAGTGCACTAGCAGTGGCCTGTTTAGCCGAGCCCCCAGTGGACAACAGGTACCTCCCACCTCAGCAGGGAGGTCGCGGAGGTCCTCCATCGACGTCGTACGGAACACCTCTGCAGAGGCAGACCGATGCTGTGTTCAGGTGATAACGGACTTTTTCTATGATTTTGCGAGTATTAAACGTAAAAAAAACTTGATTTTGCGAGTATTAAACGTGGATTTTAGAGTACTTGTGAATGAAGCTAAACTAGAATTAAACTATTTCTCTAGTTCCCATTTGAAATTGACTATAAGTATTTTGGGGTTTTTGAATCTGTCAATGGTAATTATAAAAACTCTTCTACGTCAGACTATTCACGTTCCATGTGTGCTTAAAAGCTTCAAACAATTATACAGTCTTATTCATAAAAAATGCTATCGAAGGTTTAAGGCGTACATTAGTTAAAAGGTCTCATAACGCTATCATACGTATTTTGAAATATTGTATTCATAACTGCTCTATAAACCTTCGATAACTAGCCATCTTTTCTCCTAATATAGCTTTAAAGCACGGCTATAGTAGGTTCCTGCCTTCCATAACTTATATGAAGTTTATCGAGGGTTTATAGAGCGTATTAGTGCTAAAATGCTGTTATGAATACAAATTTTCGACGATCACCTTATAGCAGTCTTATAAACCTCTCATAACTTTTTATGAATAAGACTGATTATATTTAGTAGATACAGTCATCAAAAGCAAATTGTTTTTGATGACTATGGCTGGAATAATATCAATTGTTATTAGAGGTATCGAAATATTTACCATGTTGTACATATTGTTTCGAGTTTCCGATATTTCGATTCCTCCGTGGCGTACCTATCGGAGGCTTGAAACAATACATGGTAAATATACAGATACATCTAATAATAATGTGAGTGACCATGATAGTTTAAATACCTATATACCGAACAAGCTTTACCTACCGCCCACGTGGATGTCGGTTATCGCGACCAAACATAGCCTTTGTCCTTTATCAGGGTCTAATGTACCACTATACCAAATGTCATCAAAATCGGTTCATTGGTTTAGCCGTGAAAGACGGACAAACAGACACACACACATGCCCATTTATAATATTATTAAGGATTGTTGCCCTTGGTGCAAGTCAATTTTAAACGGTGAAAGTTCTTCAAATTAATACCTAGGTACTACAAAACTCGCAAAATTCGTAGATAAAATAAATTCATTTCATGAATTATTACCAAAACCACATCAGTAGTTATACCTTCTTCATCTCTAATAAAAAAATATTCATTAGAGTTTGTTAAACTGTCTAATCAAACCTATTTTCCTACAGCCGCCAGCCCTCCCGCCGTCCATCCAACCAATACATATCTCCTCAGATCTCCTCCCAATACGGGCCTCCTTCCCAACAGTACGGCGCCCCTTCAGCTCAATACGGAGTCCCTGGGCAGGGAGGACAGATGCCTGACTCTCAGTACGGAGTACCGTCCGCTCCTTCGAGCCAATATGGAGCACCAGGGTTTGGTGGATCAGGTAATTTTAAGTTCCGAGGAGGGCCATACCGAGAGGGATAGCCCTGGGTCAGCCGGGGTGCGAGGGATATGTCGCATGACAACCTCACCTCCGGCCTAGCACTACGACCCAGAGACGTTCGGTTCGAGTCCGATATAACCTTTGTTTTCTTCAATAACGATTGTTTTCTTCAATAACGATTGTTTTCTTTCATAATAATTAAAAGTACACCAAACTGTCCTGAAATATTCCTCTCAGATTTTCTCTTTCCAATCTCTGGTTACCTTTAATAGATTGCTGTAGAGCGATACGTACGCCATCTGTACGTACCACATCTCTCAAATGATTTTATATCCTCGGTGTACAATAGATAAAGACTATTATTATTTATTCTTTCCACAGAGGCTTACTCACAGGGAGGATCCTTCGGAGGTCAGGCGCAGAGCCGCCAGTACCTTCCACCTGGAGCTGGAGGCAGGGGCGCCTACGGTGGCGACGAATACAATAGTGTAAGTACATTTATTTATTTATTTTATTTATTTATTTTTATTACTTTGACTTTTGACTGACTAGTCAAATTAGTTACTTTTTACAAAACGTCAAAACAGTAAGTTAAAAATAAAATTGCATGAAACAATTGTTTTTGTGACGCCATAATTAATATTCAAATCATTTACTATTATAGGTTGGGTGGATGATTAAAAATAAATAAAAACGATAAAATAAGAACCGACGCAACTGTTATCACTCTTTAACCATTCTTAATTTAATAAGTTCCGCTAAATTATTTTTAACAAACAGGAATGTACTGTTTATACTGGAGATTAATGGCGCTTGGTGGAATCTACTACACTTATTGAAATAATACACTTCACTTTGCATTTTTCCAAAGTTGATTTTTATTTTAAATCTGGGCCCGTACCATGAACGCTTAACACAGGTCAATAATTGAACTGCTGTCGTACTATCAACTGCAAATGTAACTTTTATTTATAATATTATAATATTTTATTACTAAGTTATTTACGCATTTAGTAAATGGCAGCCGTTCAATTATTGACCAATTTTAAGACTTCATGTTAAGCCCCTGACCGGTTTCACCTCACGCATTCTCAAAGGTTTAAATAAACCTTGTTATGTAAACATAATGTAAACCTATGAGAATGCCGTAAGGTGAAAAACTAAAGTTTAGTATTCAACAGGTAAATTCACAATTGTATGTTTTTACAAATAAAGACAATCTAAGTATGTTTATCTACATTCTAAATTTCATAATACATGCTAGTAAGCTCTGCTTAGTAAGTACGTATGGGTTTGGGTAAGGGTAAGCAGAAGAGGCGTATAGATAATAATACTGTGACAGAGATGTGTTAGAGCGTTTTCACATTCATCGTCATTCACATCATTCATTCGATATCCGATATCCGACATCAGTATCGGACGCCGATAGCCGACACCTTGTAATGTGCTGTTTTCATATTTATCCGCTAAATCGGCCCGATACGGCCATTTGCTGGAAAGCACAGACTAGTTAGAGATGCTAGGCATGAAAAAAAAGTGCAAGCTATTTCGACCTTATTGACATGGAATCTAGTTTTTTTTTCTTATATTTGTAATCAGCGTCATCAATTAACGCGAAAAGACAAGTAACTAAGTAAATGTCATTAAGGTCGAAAATTGCTAGCTGTCGCTGTTTTAGTCTGTGATCCGATATCGGCCCAAAGCAGTGGTGTTGGCTCCGATAGCCGATATCGGGCCGGACAATGTGAAACACTTCCTCCGATATCGGATGTCGGATATCAGATATCGGATATAGGACAATGTGAAGAGTCTCTTACAGCGGTACCGCCTTCATTTGTGTTTTTTATCCCACGGGTGATTTTATTATTACTTGTGGTGGTCATTGTATGGATGCTCTTATTCCTTAGTAGCCTTGTACAAGTGTACAAGAGGCACTTGATATGGCCTATTGTTATTCATAGGCCGCGATACCCGCTAGTCATCAAATGGCCTAGTGCTTTAGTATTAAAGAAGCTTGGCGAGCTATGTGGTATGGTAATTCAGTAAACAATAAAAGTGCAAGTATATTTAACATGATACTTTTCCCATTGTAATAGACAGGGACAACATCATTCCACTTGCTAAGATCTTTGGATGCACCTTGATTTCTTCAATATATTTTTTTTTTACTTTTACTTATTATGTCCAAGATTATTTGTTCATTATACATTGTTTTCATTTTACTTTAAGAATTCTCCAAATATGAAGCGTCGGTAGCATGGCGTCAGTCTCACGATCGATAGGTCCCAGGCTTGAATCCTGACCATTACGCTACTGACGTGAATCTAAGTAGGTACTCCAAACCCTAGCGGACATGTGAATATTATTTATTTCGGTTACTAATGTTCTTTTAAATCCCCACAGGAGCCCGCCAACTATAACTTCGAGTACATGGTGAAGGACGAACCTTCAGGCAATGACTTCGGCCACCGTGAGTCCAGGCAGGGAGACAGGGCTGAGGGTGTTTACTACGTGCTTTTGCCCGATGGCAGGAAACAGGTGAGATGATGATAGAATACAAGATGCAGACGGATACGTAGAGAAGGCAAACTCGAAATAAAACCCTGTACCAACTCTCTGGCCAGCGTGATAACCGTAGGTACGCGTACTATTATCAATTCTGTGCTGTACACCAAAGCCACCCAGCATTAGGAGAGGCCTATATTTGCAGTGCACTGCGATGGCCTGATTGTATGAAAAAGAAAAACTTTGGGGAAAGATCAATTGGGAAGTCATTTTTAAATCACTAAGGTGTCAGACAAGCATACGGCCCGTGGATGGAAAGTGGTTACCGTGGCCTATGGACGTGTTCAACACCAGAGGCGTCACACTCGCGCTGCCGACCCTGTTAGAACAGAGAGTTTCTGTGCCGCCAGTGTAGAAGATAAAGCAGAACAAGCGTTAAGTCTTCCCACTGAAAGCACAAAAGCTCTCAGTTTTTGTACTACTCACCACCGAGAACACAACACGAGACCTATAGGAAAGTGGACGGATCGTGAAAGTAGACAGATGATACAGGAGAGTACTCAATGACATTAGAAAGAAGTCAAACAAGCTTCAAAAAGGAGGTTGTTTCATATCACAAGCACACAGCCGACCTGATGAAAAGTGGTTACCGTGGCCTATGGACATGCAACACGAGGGGCATCACGCTCGTGCTGCCGACCTTGTAGATCCTTCTAATTCCCTTCTTTCCTCATATTGTAGTCGCTTGGAAAAATCACAGCAAGGAGTCCATTACTGGACATGACGACTCATTAATATGTGTTGTAACACCTGATTCTCCACCTTATTAGTCTATCAAAGCTAGCTAAGGACATGCTCACTGCCAGTGTTACATTACGCCCTTTCACGATTTTAGATATAACATTCTTGTTTTTACAGACTGTCAAATACGAAGCCGATGAAAATGGTTACAAGCCCAAGATATCTTATGAAGACACTGGTCTAGGTCAGCGTGGATACGGCAGAAGCCAAAGCGGTTACAACTATGACAACCAAGGTTATTAAACAAAGAAATACTAAGATCAGACTTAAGTATACCTATGGATTTTCATCGAATATATTATGTCATTAAAATCGAAATTAGGTAAGAACATATTTTTTGTACTCTATCGGTTATTTAAAAGTATTTCGGAATATCAATCGTCGAAACAGATATACTATTTCACTATATTTAAAAAAATACAAAAATAAGTAATCAATACAGTATAAAAAATGTAGAAATCTAGAAAGAAAAATATGAATTGTCAAGTTGTTATATTCTGTGAATCTTGATTTGACAATTTATATATTTTTATCTGTAACAAAACTGGCGGGAATTTCGTAAATGTCAAAAATGAAAAGTTTATTTTTCTCTTTTCACTTTTGAGTTTTATTTTTATATTAATGTTAACTGTCGACGACTTGCGCTATATTTAAAGGATTTTGAGCCATATTTACGAGACTAATGTACAAAACGCTTAGTTAGAGTAGCTTTTGGTAAGAAAACGAGGTGTCACAGGTGAGTTTTTACATACCTTACATACTTTTCTATAATAATTATTTTATTATTTTCTAATTTTTCATGTCTCCGATAATTTTTCTAGTACTTACATTTATTTATTGTTGAAATATGTATTTCTAAATCTACTTTCTACATGAAGTTATAATCTATCCATCTATTGTATGTATACCTACTTATTATCTCATAGATTTAAATTGTAATTTTGTAAATAAACAATAACTAAAAATAATTTTGAACTTTCTTTTCAACAACTGTAACCCTGGGTACTTTAGTATTATGTTATCTGTGCCCTGGGTATTAGTACAGCATTAGCCAACTGGTACCAACAAAAAAAGGAAAAGCAAATATGTTTGCAATTTGTACCATCATTAATAGTAGAAGCAATGGAAATAATATTTGCAACCAACTCTATTGAACACATGCGCATGCTTAAGTTGAGTAGGTCTGTGTAGTATGTATTTTTGCGCACATACATACATACTTATAGATTATTTTAGCATGTGTATAACCAAGCCTACGAATAATACATTATTCGTAAAACCAAGCAATCACACAGTCGATAAAATTCAGCAATAGTCTCTTGTCATCATCTTAACGTAATTCCTAAATTCCTAGATCATTGTTTATTTCATCTACAGGATTAATGCGATGCTTCTGGTATAAGTATAGACAGGTGCTGCTCATCTATGTGATAGAAAAATAAAATAAGTTTCATAAAGTAAATTTTAATTTGAAAAAATAGGAAATAGCAAAAATGTTTCATTTTCATTATTTAAATTAATTATTAAACTGTTTACCACTATTTTGAACAATACAGTGAGGCATCTTATAGCAAGCAGAAACACAATTCTTTTACCTTTGTTTGCTGTTGTGCCACCAATAGTACAAGTGCACAGTGCCTTGGTAACGTCAATGGGCCAAAGGCAAAATATGTTTACCAAAGTTCCACTAGTTGTACTATTACAAAAAAATGTTTGCCCCTGGACCATCAATGTTACCATATATAAAGACAAAAGGTGTCAAGCGACAACGAATATTGACAAGAAAATCATTGTCATTTAGGATGTTTTCTCTATGAATAAGCAATGGAACTATATATTTCACCTTTCAATCTTCGTTAAAATAGTACTATAGCAATTAACCTTATTATTCGTCAATTCTTCATTACATATTACATAATTATTATAAGCAATTAAAGCAAATAAGCGACAAAATTAGTTAATATAATACTGAATCTAAGCAAATAAAAAAATATAGAAAACAATTACTACTATTGTTGTAGCTATAATAAAATTAACTTGATAGTAGGTATCTAACAAGCCATTCTACACCAAACTTACAATATACACCAATGATCTTATATTAAAAGGGGTAGGTAGCTTAGAGGGATGAATGGGGATCCAGAGGGTCTTATCTCTGGGGCCCCAGCGAAGGACTAAGCTAACATTACGTGCAAGCCGGTACACCTGTCGAGTTAAGTGAGGCTCTAACGCTGCCTTCCAAATGTAAACGAACGACAAAGAAAGTGTTAAGATAACATACCTACCTAATTTTAATATAATATCATTGCTGATGTTTTAATTTATCGAATGAGTACATTTTGAATGAGTAAGATCTGGTAACTATTGTTATTAGAGTACATTTTTAATGAGTGCTATATGGTAACAATTGAATGTGAACATTTTGGTAGGTAAGGATTTAATTATAGAACGAGTATATTTTGGTACAAATTTATTGATTGAATAAGTACTATTTGGTAATTATTGTAACAGAATGAGTACATATTGGTAACGATTAAATCATTGTATAAGTACTATTTGGTAATTTTCACTCATTGAATGAGTACATTTTGGTAACATAATATTGAGTAAATTTAAAGTGTCTAATATTAAATTTATTGTCTACTTTTCTAATTTTTTTGTGCGAGATGGAGACTCTTAAGTGCCATGTTTTTTATACACTCTAAGGAAGCAGACAAGCATACGATCCACCTGAATGCTCTACGGTAGGTTACTAAAATCTATTTATACTGTTGATTGATGGCACTTTTCCACAGTATTTATTATTGAACCTGACCGGTTTCGCCTTACAGCATTTTCAAAAGTTGATGTTTATGAACATTTCTAGTCCTAATTTCATCCTTCCGATCTAGTCAAGTGACAATGTTTCACTGTCATGAATGAATGAATTGATCATTCTATGATCAATTCATTCATTCATTCATGACAGTGAATGATGAATTCATCATTCTATTCGAATGTGCCCGCCAATGGGGATGCCACCTGCGCTTTTATCCCTACAGAGGGCGCCACGTAATGGCCAATGTTAGCTGTCATCTACGTAGATTTCGTTGTTTTTCCCTTCAAATCTGACAGCTATGAGTTTGTTATTGTCACAGAACAGATGGTTATTGTTGCTTATACTGTTGATTGGAGGCACTTGGTGGAACTTGCTACACATCTTCAATGAAATCACTTGTACTGTTCCACATTATTTATTGATTTCCTGACCGGTTTCGCCTTACGGCATTATCAAAGGTTGATACATGGTTAAATAATGTGGAACAGTACAAGTGATTTCATTGAAGAGATGGTTATTGTAGTTTGGTCATATGCTGCTGCCATCTAAAATTAGTTTTGCCCATTGCTTCTTAGCTGGTTGATATTGGCAGCCTATTGTCGGCAGATATTGGCAGTATCGAGTAAGGAACATTCTTACTATGTTATTCTTGGGGCATTAACTCCACACAGTAATTCTAATTTTAAGTTCTGGGACCTAAAGAAAATTCAAGTAAGATTTTCCACACCTCAAAAAAGTTAGAGCAATATGTGCAAAAATTAAAAATAGTAAACATTTTCACCTATTTAATATTACTTTATATTATAAACATTGGGTGTTATTAATATCTAATGTTGCCAATTTATTGACGAAACCTGCAGTTTAAATCGACCAGTACAAATAAATGACTTCTTAAAAGAAATAGAACTAAAGCACCATTATCAAAGGAATAATGTAATTACTTATTTTAATAAAAGTAGCAAAGATAACCAGTAAAAAAATAATAAATTGTGTACAAGTAAGTACTACAAGTGCTTTTTCTTTATACCTCTTAGGTGCTGGCAGACAAGCACACGGCCCACCTAATGGAAAGTGGTTACCGTGGCCCATGGACGTGTGAAACACCAGGGGAGTCACACTCGCGCTGCACCCTGTAAACACAGAGTTTCTGGGCTGTCAGTGTAGAAGATAAAGCAGGACAAGCCTTAGGTCTTCCCACTGACAGCACAATGTGCATCTGAATAGATTTTATTTTCTGAATATATTTTATCACACGAGTGCTCAAAAAGGTGTAAAATATGAGTTTCTTCATTCCATCTTAACTTTCAAATGCCTGAATACATATAGTATTTTAGGATATTATCTGTCTACGATATCCTTACATCATTTCGAATAACACTGCCTATACAAAAGCAAACAAAAAATACTATTTACAATAAAACATAGCAATTTAATCAGATTTATTACTGTTTTTATGACAAGCAGAACAATATCGAAATAAAAAAAGTATTATAAAAAAACGACACGCAACTTTAAGAATCAGATTCACAAAACTAATCAGACCTATGTACAATAGTAATCAACTGTTACAGATTCTACGGTAAATTTTCATTAAGATCTAAAATCGCTTGCACACATAATTTCATAGTTAAATTCAATTAAAAATGACCGACTTTTAGGAGACTGAGATAATATCGAGACTCAAATTTGAACTGTTTCTTTATTATAAGAATTGGTACTTAGATTTCAAAAGTCAAATTTAAGTAAATAACGATTGAGAATTAAGTTTTCATTATTTACAAAGAGATTTCACATATCACAATTATTTAAAAAAAAAAATTGAATCAGTCCAGGTAGGACTCGAACCTGCGACTTATCCTTTGCAGGCGGACTGCTCTAACACTGAGCTACTCGATGTCAATCGAGATAATTGTCCTAGTGGCGGGCAAGGTGCCTATTATTTAAAAAATCATTTATTAAAAGAAACAAGGATGTCCACACGACTGAAATAATACTTCTTTAGCTCCATAGCTATAGAAAAAAGAGAGAAAATATATGCACACATCTCTCTCTCTCTCTTGCCCCTACAGTAGTATAAATCTACCTCTCAACTATGATGACCAAATCGAGAAAGATGGCCCTGGGTCAGCCGGGGTGCGAGGGATATATACTAGCTACCTCACCTTCGGCCTTGTACTGCGACCCACAGACGGCGTGCAGTTTAGTCGGTTCGAATCCGAGATAACCTCCCCCTCTGGCTTCGACAGGGGGTATTGGAGGGAATTTCCCGCACGTTTAAAAAAAGAAATCCTCTCAACTTCCGTTCACCTTGCCCGATCACACTTTTCGTAACGCTTTCGTCACGCATTCGGCAGCTCACTCATCAACAGTATTTTTTTTAATTTTAAAAACATTATTACTGCTGTTATTATAATTAAATAACTTCGTTATATTATGTTATAGCTAAATGACTTCGACCGGCTAGCACTAAAAATTATTTAAAAAAAAACCTAACTTTACAGAATCACCCACTGGGCTAATCTCAAGGCTGTGAGAAGGTTTCACCAAAATCGGTCCAGCCGTTTTGGATTCCATATCCAACATACATTCACAAAAACATCCAAGGAATTTTATACCTAAGGTATAAAAAAAGATTTATTCGATAAAAAACCAAATAATAATTAAAATCGGTCTAGTAGGTTGGGAGGTACAGTCACCGTAAAAAGTTGCTGAATACAAACAGATAAATAAAATATTGTAGGTATTATACCTCCCTTTCTTTTCCCTGTACCGTTTTTACCTAGAACCTTTTTGAAGTACCGTCTTAGTCAGTATTAAAATATATATATTTTTAACGAAATATAAAATCAAGAGGAAACTTTGTTAGTATGAACACTAATGTCCCACATTAGCATACAAGACAGTGACGTGATTGGTTGTAATGTTCAAGAGAAAAAAATCTTAAAGTAAGTGTCAGTTAGAAGAAAATCATGAATTATTTTAAACACTTTCACAGCATTGCAAGATACAAGCAATAGCTACTGCTGCTGGTTATATCTAGTTATGTGTCGGATATTCGTATCCGCGCATATCCGAGAAAGAATATCCGTATTCGTCACTATTTGCTAGATATTATTAATTTGAAAATGATTCCATTCAATAATTAATACTTAATTTTTAAAACTCAACCCACGCAAAGCAAAGTCTGAGAATGCATTATCATGTAAAGCGTCAATTGCGTTTGTTCATCGTGGTACAAATAAATAGTATACAATTGATGGTACTGTGGCATTTTTCATTTGCCGTGGTACTATTATCATGATAAATATTGTTTAAAAGTCACGCGCACCCATACAGATTGTGTATAAAATATCCGCATTATACATTTGTAACATCACTACACATCCTCTTAATTGTATATTCCGTTTTTTTTAAACATAGCGAGATCACAGAGCCCATACCATTCATTTAGGTTCCACTACGATTACGGTTCTACCGTATATATCATATTTTCCGTACATATCACTGGATAATACTTAATTTGGGGCGATATAGTCCTTGCAATAACAATATGGGTTTAAATGAGGTCGCTTCGCACTAATACAGCTGGGTTCTTCGCCGTACCTGTAAAAATAAATAAAGTGAATAAAACATATTTTTTGCCGACTGTACTCATAGGGTCATCATAAGCCAATATGGATAAATATAAAATTAACTAGCTTTTGCGGCTCCGCCCGCGTGGATGTCGGTTTTCGCTAAAATATCGGTTATCGTTATAAATTGTAGCCTAGGTGTATAAGCTATATTATTTTTAAGTTTCATTAAAATCCATTCAGTAATTTTTACATGAAAGAGTAACAAACAACCATCCATACTCACAAACATTCGCATTTTTTTTTACTAATTACCAAAATTATTAGTATCATTCTATCCAATTAAGCTGTTAGGAATGGATTCACGTCTGTTGTGTACCGGCCAGGGTTCGAACTCAGTACGTCTCGATGCGACCACTGCGCTATCGACGACCCAATAACATAATATTTTCACCTTTAAAGGTGTATAACTATCTATCTTTGTACATATGCTTTGTATTTTTGTATAAGTATGATTATACATATCAGTGGTGAGAGGTTCTTTTAACTCCATTCCTGCTGGCTTCCCTATAGATCACATGGTGCCTGACAAACTAGACCGTATTAAGCTTATTTTGGTTTCATATTTGTAAATGTACACCCTATGCCACTGAAGTATGAACAAGAAATTCTAAAACTAAGTTTTCTTGATATAAAAGTAATTTAAAAACAAACTCACGCATTAGTCCTGGATATATCGCGAGTGTCAATTGAGAACTTGTCCTCTTTGACGAAATACTTCAGCGATGCCTCGTAGATTCCATGACCGGGTCCAACGACCACCTGCAAATTAATTAAATATGTTTATCTACTCTGATACTATAATACAAAGATTATAAAATTGAAATCAAAACTCTTATGACAAACATTACGCACAGGCCAAAAAAAAAGTTTTATTACGATACAGGTCTTGTATGGTATGGACACCTATATCATTAAATAACTTTTTAATCATAACGATACACCTATACAACCACCATATGGACTGAACCTCTACTTTAAAAAAAGAATCCGCCAATTCGGAAAAAAAAAAAGAAACACGCATGCGCAATCGATGTTTGCGCCTTGGCGCCAACATTTTACATTTAAATTAAACAAAGTTTGGTTTATTTGTAAAATAAATTAATTTATGTATAACAGTAGACAAAGTAGTGTATGATACTGTTAGAGATGGGATTTTACCCGGTAAATACCCAAATGTGGGTAAATACCGGGTAAATACCCGGGGAAAATACCCGATTGGGTATATATTCGGGTATTTTCATATTTTGCATATGTAACATCTAGGTAATGTAAAGATACATGTATTTATCAAATAGTATTCACTATTTAAGTACTAGTAAGAGCTAATCTAACTTTGTTTATTGTCATAATTCAATAAATACGTTATAAATATTCCGTGCTATCTAATTGAATAAAATGAAATTAAATAAAAACCCTGCCTGTGATGTGTGTTCATTCGCTCTTAGCGACAAGTAACGAACGCGGGTAGGGGGGCGGGGAAGCAGCAAGTAGCAGCGGTCCGCGCGTTGATAATCTATCTATCTCACACGTTGTTTTGACTTCGTACTGTGCGCACTTGTGTTAATTTGTTGGTTAAATTGACGACTTGGACTTTGTTTTATGGACTTTTGACTACCTAGTGATTAAATACGTGATTTACTTTGGATTGACAACTACTGCTACTCTTACGGACTTCGATACCTACTTCTTTATAACAACGGTAATTTACCGGTAAGTTTTACCAACGGTCATCAAGAATAAATTACAGAAAACACCTGTCACTAGCACAACTGCCCCAAATATGCCCTTGCAAGAATCACAACATGAAATTTCACCGAATAACAGTTTGACGGACACTTCTTCTATTGCTACGACTTCATCAATTTCAACAGTAAAGAAAAAATTTCTAGACCAACTTTTATCGAAAGCAATATTTGTTACCGGCTCTCCTTTATCCATCGTTGAACATCCGCTGTGGGCACGATTTTTTAACGAGTTACAACCACTTTATAAGTTACCATCTAGAAAAACTATGTCCACAACACATTTGGAAACTATATATAACGACATGGTAAAAGAAATTACAGACGAATTGAAGTCTATAAATAATTTGCATTTGCAATGTGACGGCTGGAGCAATCAGCGCAATGAAGGTATCATCAACTTCATTATTGCAAAACCCGAGCCTGTTTTTGTTAAAAGCCTTAATACTCTTACGAACCGACATACAAGCCTATATCTATCTCAAGAGATAATCAAAGTTATAAACGTGTACGGAGGCCACAAATTTGTAACTCTTATCGGAGATAACGCTAATAATATACAGAGAGTATTTCAGATGGTTAAAGACTCGCATGCACATATAATACTGCTGAGGTACACACATACATTAAATTTACTATGCGAAGATTGCTTAAAACTAGAACCAATTAATGCTTTAATTCAATGGCCACAGACACGATAAAAGCAATAAAAAGAAACCAAATTATGAGCGCTTTATTAGCTCAGATTGTAAAAGAAAAAGGGTCAGGCGAAACATTAAAATTGCCAGGGAAATCCCGCTGGGGCAGTTACTGCACTGCGTTAAAAAGTTAACAAAAATCCAAAGTAGCATTACAGACATTAGCTGTTCACGAAGATGCCACTATTTCAGAAGAAATAAAATCAAATTTATTGGATCTAAATTTCTGGACCATAGTCGAAAATTGTATAAAACTACTGGAACCTATAACAGATAAAATTTTCAAACTTGAAGGCAATGGAATACTTATAAATGAAGTTTATATTGCCTTTAAAGATATTAAGTCTACATTTAATTTTGCATTTCCGGATATATCCATTCTAAATGAGCATCACAAACAAGATATTACAAATGCTGTAATTAGGTGAACAAATAATTGTTTGAAACCCATACATTACGCTGCATATTTATTAGATCCAAGTTCGCAAGGCATTGAATTAGAAGAAGAACACGAAGTGGATGCCATGGAGTTTATACACGATATGAGCCAATCACTCAATATTGATGTTGGTGTTGATTTAGCCAATTATAGAGCTAAACAGGGTTTATGGAGCAGACCATTCATATGGAAAAATGTTGCCGAAATGGACCCGGTAGTTTGGTGGAGAGGACTCTGCAGCTCCAAATTGCTCAGTAGGGTTGCAGTACGTATTCTAACTGCTCCATGTACTTCAGCAGCCACTGAACGATCATTTAGCACGCATGCGCATATACATAGTCACAAAAGAAATAGATTAACTACAGACAGGGCAGCAAAAATAGCTTTTATATCATATAATTGGAACCTGTTACACAAACATAAAGATGATGACAATGACGAAGATGACGAGCCGTTATCTACACCCAGGCAATTGTCTAGTCCGTTGGGCAGCCCAATAAATGAAGAACAACTTTCGACATCTCGTGGAAATACACAAGAAATAGAATTTTGCAATATTAATACGATATTTAATGATGATGAGAGTAGCGACAGTGATTAAAAAAACTACTAAACTACTAACCGTAAAAAAAAAAACATTTTTGTAACTTTTGTAATGTGTAATAAATAATTGTTAGTATCGCACGTTGTTTTTTTTTGTCAAAAATTCTTGATAGTTTCTATATACATTCAATCTGCAATTACGTAACATTCCGTCACGATACGCAGGAAGAATCTTATATAAAAACGAGAAGACGTCTTTTTATCATTATAATAACAGTTTGGTTTTATTTTAGTTCCTGAATCCTGCTACACATTTTGACATTTCGAACAACCGGCAACCTGTTCGGGAAATAACCCGGTATTTATGTGGGAAAATATCCAATCCACGAGTATTTTTTATTATTTAACGTAATTGTGCGTTGGCGCAAAGTATGTGCGCATCGCCAAGTATCTAAGTTTCGCTGCATTTGCTATTAAAAAAAAATAGTTTTGAAAATCGTGATAATTACGTTAAAAAATGAAAATACCCGTCGATTGGGTATTTTCCCACATAAATACCGGGTTTTTACCCGAACGGGTATTTACCTGGGTATTTACCCATTGGGTATTTACCCTCTGCCCATCTCTAGATACTGTACATAACTTGGTCTTATTACACTCGTGTGATACTATAAAAAAAACTCGCCTACGGCTCGTTTTTTTAAAACACACTCGTGTTATAAGAACCCTTATTATCAACAGTATCATAAACTACTATATTCAAACCACCAATAATATTATATTATTCTTATACAGATGCTTAATTACGTGTATTTTTTATTAAATAAAAAATACACACATCAAAAAAGTCTAACCAACATGCATGATATTACAAATTTATCATTTATATTTATTAATTTCTAAGTATTTACTCACTCAAAGTGCGTAGGTAAGTAAACTTTTTTTGTTATTGATGACATACTGGCTGGTTGTAAAAAAAAATCGATTGTTTTATATTTTCATAAAACTCAAATGACTGCGAATTTGTTCGAATTTAAGTGCGTTTTAATTGCTACTTTTAGTCTTGATTTTATTATTGTACCAACCATTTAAATAAAGTTAGCGACAAACGATTCACGTTAGATGTTCTTTACGTCATGGAGCGACGTAATTTGACGGCAGATGAAATGCAAAGAGCTGTAGGATGTTGCAAGCGGGAAGTAGTCAATCTCAGATATCTCGACATTTTGGCATTCATAGAAGTGTTATTTGTCGTCTTTGGCAGCGCTATAATAATACAGGGGAACCCACTGAACAGCATCAGGCCGAAAAAGGAGTACAACCACTCGGCAAGACCGGTACATACAACTGACTGCAAGACGCCAGCCGATGTTAACCGCTCGAGAGATAAGTTTGAGGCTACAAAATTCAAGTGGTGTTGATGTAAGTCCCCAAACTGTGCGAAATCGACTGCATGAGTACGGCCTACGAGCTCGACGCCTAATCAGGTGCCCACCGATACGTCACGGGAATCGCGCTCGTTGAAATGAATGGTGTAGAGAACGCATAACATGGACCCAGGAACAATGGGATAAAATTATGTTTTCCGATGAGTCGCGATTCGGGTTTAGGCCTGATACAAGAAGGATGCGAGTGTACCGTTGGCAGGCGTGGTTCACTCCGCGCAGTACATCCGTTATATACCTAAAACGAAGTAGCCGGCCGAGCAGATTAAAAATTAGTCGAGTGTCACGCGCGCGCTCGTGTGAACGCTTGAGGTGTTTTCTATGCTCGCGCTCGGCTGGGATTTTATAAAAACATTTTTTTTCTCTCTTGATCGTGCCTACTACTGGTACCTACCTTAGAATGAACAAGAAAAGAAAATATGACAGACGATATTGTGTGGCGTTCGGCTGTTTGAATTCGAATAGAAATATGCCGGATTTATCTTTTTTCTCGCTTCCCAAAGATGCTGTAAGGTAATTTTGCCAAATTAATAAATTTTTAAATTTTAAGGTACTTACCTACCTACCCATAACCCAACCTACCACTACTACTGTTCAAAATGCGTAACTAGACTAAAACTACTTATTTTATAGGTAGACCACGAAGTAGGTAGGTACCTAGCCAGCTAGATTTTTGAACTGGGAGGGTTATTGGATCGGACCCATCGGGGTCAACGTACTCCGCTGTCACCCGCCTCGACGTATTTTTCTTATTTCGAGTGTCCTTGACGGGCATTGCGCGTTGACTATAGGTAGGTAGGTACCACTGACGATACCTACCCTACGTAATTTCTGCAGTTCCAAGTTCCTTCTTTTTAAACAACTTAAAAAAAGGAGGAGGGTCTCTATTCGATTTTTTTAATTTCTTATGTTTGTCCCTTCATAACGCCGTCATTTATTAGTTCTTAACTACATAATATATGAACCTTCGCGCTCGAAAGCTACCTTATAGCTAAAAGGTTTTAGTAGCTTTAGTATTCTTTGTTTATAGTCCGAGAGCTGAAGTAATAAATTTAATAGGTATACAAATGAATAGCATAATATTTAATATTATTCACCTGAACATGATAATTAGATACTTTGGCGCACTTTGGCTAGTCTGACGGGTATATAGACCGAGAGCTAAGGTTAAGTTTGACAATACATGGTGGCCAGCTCTCCTGGCCAAAAAATTTGGCGCCCCATATTGAGGAGTATTTGAGCCACCCCCATGTATGTCCAGTGATTTTTACTAGCTTAGGAGATACGATTTTTGAAGTTATACTACTTTTGGCGCACCTAACCTTTCTCGGCGTGGCGATTATCAAACACTTAGAAAAATTTTCATTGTATAGAGACTGGACTATGGCGACTGCAACGGGGACTGTTCCTGTGACGGCGACGAGCGACTACTACGGTGACTGTGCTCCTCAGTGCCCCGTTTGCTTCACTCTAACCAAAGACCATAAGCACATGTGTGTTTACTCCGTACTGACTACCATTTGTCTATTTTATTTTAGTCGCCGAGAGTGGCTGATTTTGATAAGACGAGAGGACTTACTAAGCAAAGAAAATTTGAGAGCTAAAAGCTACGAAGTCTGCTCCCATCATTTTGAAGATTCTGCAATCAGGAAAATCAAACAACTGAAACCAAATACAGTTCCAACAAAGCTTATAGTATCCGAGAACCGAGTTCCTAACAATAACATAAATTCAAATACGAACTGCTTTCAAGGGCATTCAATTTAGCTGGCGCAAATCAAAATAATTTACCAACATGATTTTTGGGTGTCGGCTCTCGGACTAGTTTAAGCCGTTTCGTGTTTGCGTCGTACGGCATGTAACTAAACACGTAAATGGTATGTTCAATTTAGCAAATACACTAAAGTGTAGTAGCAAAGAATACTAAATGTAATAGTATGCTTATCGTCTTATGTTAAAATATGCGGACATTGTAATAAAATACTTTTTTCATCTAATACTAGGTAGGTATGTTTAAAGTTGTCATTTTCACATAAGTAGAAAAATAGTAACAGGTACATAACTGGACTGGTAATCAAATATTCATTTCTTCACAAGAAGGCAACCCTAACAGGCGTAAGAAGAGATAAGAGGTACGCGATAGAAAGAGACGAAGTAGTAGGTGAATAAAATTATAGGTACCTAATGTTGTGCGAGCTGAATTCCACCGTATTGCGTCGGAGCAAGACTGGAATTAATTAAATCTTCTTGCGCAGTGATCCTTCTGTACGTTAGTACTATTAATTATTCTGTGCCGTTGGCCCGGAAATACTGAAAGACTCAGGAGCGTTCCAGAAGTTCATCCATACAGCGGCTCAACAGTTATGGTATGGGCGGGTATTATGAAGAACAGGCTAACTGAGCTCGTTTTTGTAAATGGAAACATGAACGCTGAAAATTACGTTCAGGTTATTCTCAGGCCTTATGTCCATCTATTTGCACAAACTTTAGCTCTGATTTTACGTTAGTGCATGACAATGCGTGTTCACATACAGTTCGGCGAACCAGTGAATACTTGGCAACGGAGAACATCCGGGTATTGCCCTGGCCTGCACAATCGCCAGACCTCAACCCCATCGAGCACGCATGGGACATGCTCCAGAGACGTGTTTTGAAGGACTTGGACTGAGTGACAACAACCCAACAGCTGAAGGATTTGCTACAATTTCATTGGGAGTGAATACCGCAAGATGACATTAACAGTCTCATTAACTCAATGAATAATCGTTGCCGACAAGTTCTGAATTGCACAGGAGGCCATACTTTGTATTAAATTGCCCTATTCTTTCACAATAAATTCATTTTCTTTAGAAATTTCATTTCATTTTGTTAAAATTTTAAAGATAAAATACAACGTTATAATGTGAAGAACCATCCTAAAATTTAAATTAGTACATGTTGCTTAGACTTTTTTGATGTGTGTAGTTACCCTCGTAACTTCAAAAACCAGGCTGACAGCTTTTTAGTTCTGGAGCTATAACTAGATGGCGACATTGTTTTGGCAAACTTTTCCAAGTATTTAATATACTAGCTGTTTGTCCGCGGCTACGCCCGCGTGGATGTCGGATTTGATGACATTAATGATCACTGCTCCGCTCCCTTGAGTAATAGCGTGATGATATATAACCTATGTGTTATTCTGATGTATAAGGTATATTATTTTAAAATTTCATTAAAATTCATTTTGTAGTTTTTATTTTCTCGCTGAACATACCTTGATCTGATAGTTCTCGGTAGCATATTTAACTTTCCCGTTGAAGTTCCCCACGTATCCGTCTACATCCTTGGCGCCTGCGAACATCAGCATACGCTTGTTGGCCGTCTGGCGCATCACCCACTTGATCTCCGATAGCGTGCGCGGGATGCATTGAGACCTGGGGAACGAGGTAGAAGATTAGCACATGGGTCTATGGAAACTATAAGATCTTCGAAGCCATGGGAACATGCTTACTACACCAACTCATTGACCGACGTATCTCTGGTGCAGTCCAAAAGAATAAGAATAAGAATAATTTATTTGCCTTTTTTTCATACCAAATAGGTGCCATGGCACGGCCCACCAGATGGGAAGTGGTTACCATGGCCTATGGACCGCCATGCCGACCTTGAAGTAACTTTGTAATGTACTTCTTGAAGAACCCATATTATAGTCACTTAGGAAAACCAATGAATGAAGTGTACCAATAAATAAAGTTCCTTTCATACCGCAAGGTTCGCAACATTTCTGGTCGCTGTCATCAGATGCTATCAGTGGCGAGGTGTTCCTATAAGAGCATTTTCATATTCATCCAATAGCCGATATCTGAGATCGGTGTCGGACGCCGATAGCCGGACACCATGAGTGTTGTTTTCACATATATCCGATAAAATCGACCTGATACGGCCATTTCCTCGAAAGCACAGACTAATTAGGGATGCAAGGGATGATAAAAAAAAGACTTATTAACATGACATAGTTTTTCTTAGTTTTTTTTTACGTGCCGGAAATCCCCATGGATACCCCCTCCTCCGGAGCCGGAGGGAGAGGTTATGTCGGACTCGAACCGACTAAACCACACGCCGTCTGTGGGTCGATGTGTTAGGCCGAAGATGAGGTTGTCTCGAGCCATATCCCTTGCACCTCGGCTGACCCAGGGCCATCCCTCTCGGTCTGGCCCTCCTCGGGAGGGGGGACTACGCGGTCTCCGACTCGCCCCCGGTATTCGCTGACATGACATAGTATCGAGTTTTTTTTTCTTATTTTCGTGATCAGCGTCATCAATTAACGCGAAAAGACACGTAACTAAGAAAATGTCATTAAGGTCGAAAATTGCTTGCAGTCGCTGTTTTAGTCTCCTTGTGATCCGGTATCGGACCAACACAGTGGTGTTGGCTCCGATAACCGATATCGGGCCGAAAAATGTGAAAGACAGATACATATATCATAAATTTGACTTCCTCTGATATCGGATGTCCGATATATCGGATAATGTGAAAACGCTCTAACACGTTTACTCCGAGTTAGAGATGGTTACATTTATATTCCAAAATTTCCAACGACGGGTCTTTTGAAAATTTTAACTCATCACCACTGCTGTTCTAAAATGGCGGCACTAACTTTGGCGGCTTCGAATGATGCTTTCTCACGCCGCACTGAACCCAAGATTGTTAAAAGAACCAAGCTGGTCATACGTGACCAGCACATAGAGGTACAATTAATACTGCGCCAAAAAGGCTATTATAAAATTCAAGAATATTTAGATGACAAACAGGGTTGGAAATGTGCTGTTCGCTCAACTATGCTACTCAGGCAAACTATGGTATTTAGAATAAGTAGATTAAGTCAATGTTTGTAAATAGACCAAAACAAAGATATGCCCGCTGAGTTTTTTGCCAGAGTCTTCTCAGGTCGGGGTCGCGTGTCTGGTGGTCTATTTGCTAAAATAGTCTAGATTTTTTTTAATTAGGTGTTTTGTAAGTGCCGTTTAAATGGTCTATACAGAATGATTTTTGCCTTTGACTGTTGTTTTGTTGGTTTTGTTGGCCCTGTTCTGTGACAATAACAAACTCATAGCTGTCAGATTTGACGAGACAAACAATGAAATCTACGTAGATGACAGCTAACATTGGCCATTACGACGTGCCTTCTGTAGGGATAAAACCGCAGGCGGCATCCCCATTGAGCAGTCCGACTGGAGAAGTACCTCCGCCCTATAGAACACCGCGGCCATAATAACCTCATGTTGTGTTTTCAGCGGTGAGTAGGGTAGCCAGAGCTCACTGGAGAGTTTTGTGCTGTCAGTGGGAAGACGTCAGAAGTCAGTGGCTATTCCTGCTTTGTCTTCTACGCTGACGGCGCAGTAACTCTGTGCGTACAAAGTCGGTAGCACGATTGTGACGCCCCTAGTGTTGCACACGTCCATAGGCCACGGTCGCAACTTTCCATCAGGTGGGCCGTGAGCTTATTTGCTAACTCATTGGTAAAAAAAAAGTTTATTTGAGAATAGATCTTGTGGATCTTTTAGGATTATTGGTTTTATAGACAAACTAGTATTATCAAAATAGCTTCTCACCTGACATCCTCCGTCAATATATTGATATACTTCATGAAGGCGTCGACCGCGCGCCGGTACACGCGCTCCGCCTGCGACACGTTGTGCCACGCCAGGCACGCGCACCAGTGCGGCTCGATGCCCGCCTCGCTACACGAGCGGTTGCGGGGGACCTGCGGATACAAATCGTCGGGATTATTTCTCATATTTGCATGACGCACATATGCGTCACGAAGAAAAGTGAGGAATCACATATGCGTCACGAAGAAAAGTGATGACGCACATATGCGTCACGATGTCAAGTTGATAACGCATATATCGTCAAATGTATTCGTTACAATGTGACTACCGAAAACGCAAGTTGGGTACATTTGATTTAAAAAGCCTTATGAAACATAAGGAAGAACATCGAAGTCAACGGTAAAATAACATCTAAGGATAGTGATTTAGTCAGCAAAGTTAGCAATTAGTAAAAATTTAAGGAGGCAATGAATCTGTCAACTGTGCTACAAATTTAGACGAATACCACACACACATACACACACTCACGCCTTTAAATCCCACACACAACACCCACATTTCGCCAACTATGATTTTCGGTCCTACGTAATAGGGGGCGAGGTATTCCCGTCAAACGGGCATTTAGTCATGGACTGTACTGCATTATCCCTTAGTTGCCTTGTACGACACCCACAGAATAGGGTGACCCTATTCTACTAAGATAGATCCACTCACGGGCTCCAACAGCGTCATTCCTCTCGTCAGATCAGCCCCCTCCACTTTATAAGGGTTGTAGTACTGCCTCAGGTCTAACACGTCGAGTACAGTCGCGTGGATGTCGTGAGGAGTGGTCAGCGCGTCCACGTTTTGGTTCAGCGCCGACTGTACCTAAAAAAAAACAAAGAAATTCTTTTTATTCTACTTAATACAACATACAAATCGATTAAGATAGGAAAAAGTGAAGCGCTCAGAGGGATTCAAACCCGCGATTTTTCCCTTACAGGGAGAATGCCCCACCGCAACTCACAAGTGACGCCAATGGCTATAGACAGGAGATATGAGTGACATATATCCAAGATTTCGACTAAGGGAAAATGCCCCACCGCAACTCACAAGTGACGCCAATGACGATAGGCAGGAGATATGAGCGACATATATCCGAGATTTCGACTAAGGGAAAATGCCCCACCGCAACTCACAAGTAACGCCAATGGCTATAGGCAGGAGATATGAGCGACATATATCCGAGATGTCGACTAAGGGAAAATGCCCCATCGCAACTCACAAGTGACGCCAATGGCTATAGACAGGAGATATGAGTGACATATATCCGAGATTTCGACTAAGGGAAAATGCCCCACCACAACTCACAAGTGACGCCAATGGCTATAGACAGGAGATATGAGTGACATATATTCGAGATTTCGACTAAGGGAAAATGCCCCATCGCAACTCACAAGTGACGCCAATGGCTATAGACAGGAGATATGAGTGACATATATCCGAGATTTCGACTAAGGGAAAATGCCCCACCACAACTCACAAGTGACGCCAATGGCTATAGGCAGGAGATATGAGCGACATAAATACGAGATTTCGACTAAGGGAAAATGCCCCACCGCAACTCACAAGTGACGCCAATGGCTATAGACAGGAGATATGAGTGACATATATCCGAGATTTCGACTAAGGGAAAATGCCCCACCGCAACTCACAAGTACCTAACGCCAATGGCTATAGGCAGGAGATATGAGTGACATATATCCGAGATTTCGACTAAGGGAAAATACCCCACCGCAACTCACAAGTGACGCCAATGGCTATAGGCAGGAGATATGAGTGACACATATCCGAGATTTCGACTAAGGGAAAATGCCCCACCGCAACTCACAAGTGACGCCAATGGCTATAGACAGAAGATATGAGTGACATATATCCGAGATTTCGGTTTTAAATTGGTTTTACCTCTGGACGTCGACGTTTTAACTTTTCAGGTAAGAGAATAGCCATTAGAGGTAACCGCTCTTCGAGTTTGCCTTGAAAAGTGTCCCGGACGTTCGCGTATCTGTGGATAGAGAATAAAAAAATATTTATTTTAAAATTGGGTGAGTAGAAGTCAACGTGTGAATAGAAGTTAACGGGTGAATAGAAGAAGTCAATGGTTGATTAGAATCCAATGGTTATATACAAGACAATTGGTGATTAGAAGTCAATGCGTGATTCAATTCAATTCAATACAATTCAAGTCAATGGGTCAAAAGAAGTCAAATTGGTGAATAAAAGTCATTCAAGGGCCAAGAAGTGAGCAGGTAAATACAAACCAATGGGTAAATAGAACTCAACAGGTGACTTAAATCTTTCCCATTTTAATCTATACATATAAATAAAATTGAAGTGTCTGTTTGTAATATTGTAATGACCCTTTTTTTAGAATATTATACGTCACATACACCAAAATAACATTTTTTTACAATTTTTGTCTGTCTGTCTGTTTGTTCCGGCTAATCTCAGAAATGGCTAGACCAATTTTGACGGGACTTTTATTGGCAAGTAGCTGATGAAATAAGGAGTAACTTAGGCTCCTTTTATTTTAGAATAGTAGCGTTGAATCAACACTTAGCAATAACCGACATACACGCGGGCGAAGCCGCGGGCAACAGCTAGTACTTAATAGAATCTATTTATCTTTGCAGATATTCACGAGATTATATTCATACTTATAATGACATGGTGATATCACTTATAATCATTGTCGTCAGTAACAATTACTAGGAGATTAACAGATTGATAAATATTTATATGTATGGGTTACTAGCTTTTGCCCGCGGCTCCGCCCGCGTGGATGTCGGTTATCGCGACAATTCACACAATATCTGTCAACGAGCACGACTACTCATGATAGTTTAAGAAATATGTTGTATGTACCTAGATCATAGAGAACTTATTTGGGTTATAATTAGTTTAAGTTAAGTTACTAGGTAAGATCCCATTGTCTGTAGACGAGGAATGGGTCTCTATTGTATTAACAGATGTGGCCAGCGCCAGCGCACCGTAATTAAGGCGGAGGTCCGAGCGATGTGGGGGTTGTTCTGGTGCTGGCCTGAGGCCCACCCCTCGGCAGTTCTTTTCGTAGTTTGAACCGAGCAAGGGTACGCGATCGTCACGCATAAAACTCTCGACAGCGCGCACGCGGTTATTGTGTACTGCACTGTGTAATTGTGTCTAGTCAGTCTAGCTTAGTTGTTGAGCTCAAATATATTTTGAAGAGTATATTACTTAGTCTGTTGTTTCGCTGCTTACTTCATAAGAACACCGCACCTCTCATTTACAATATCTTAATAAATTGTATCTTATATGTTATTCTGTTGTATAAGCTATATTGTAAAGTTTCATTCAAATCCATTCGGTAGTTTTTACGTGAAAGAGTAACAAACATCCATTCGTCTATCCATCCATACTCATAAATTTTCGCGTTTATAATATTAGTAGGATGTATATTGACATTGGTCTGGATTGACATACAAGCACACGACCCATTTGATTAAATGACCTATCTATGTATGAATCAATCAATTAGCCTTTCAAACTCCACTGCTGGGGCATAACATAACATAACATAAACTCACGCCTTTATCCCCGAAGGGGTAGGCAGAGGTGCTAGCACCCACATTTCGCCGGTTTATGTTTAGGTCCCAATGTAATAGGTGGCGAGTCTATTGCCACTAACTGGGCACTTATAAACCTGCGATAAATACACACATAACTTCGAAAAGCATCGAAAAGTGTGCCATGGAAAACCCTATATATAATACCTATACATTAAATGGAATATATATAAGTATATTGATCCGTATTATCGAATCCATAACACAAGCTAGTTAAGTCATGCTTACTTTAGCTCTAGATACCATTCTGCAGTATGTCCTAGAATATTTTATTTTATAATTATTATAAAGGTATGAATCATACCCGGGCTGTTATTTCATAAAAATATTCGCGAAAACTTATTTGAATGTTTATAAAAAGAAGAAACTAATTTTAATTAACAGTCAATTTATTAGTTTGTTATTTTTTTCTAATAAAATATAAACCATATTTAAAAAAAAAAAACAAAGATTATTTATAACAAGATAATTATAAAAATAAGTAAAAACCGTAGTAATTACGAATCGCATCCCTGGTGGGGATCGAACCCACGACCTTTGGATTAGAAGTCCAACGCGCTATCCTCTGCGCCACAGGGACTATGGGATAGAGTTCAAAATTGAGGATCTTACTGTCAAACTAGTTGATGGCCGTGGCTCCACTCGTCATTACCATTTACCGCGATTTATAGTTATAATATCTCCATATCTATTCAACCAATTAGGTATTTGACTGATTATTCAAATTAGATGCTTTTTACTAAACTTCTAAACGGTAAGTTTTAAGAAAACTTTATGAAATAATGCATTGTGAAATAATTAAATGACTGACATTAGTTGCTAGTTGCGTTACGTACGCAGACGACAGCCTCCGTGGCGTGGCGGTAGTGAACGCGGCCGCTACGCAGGAAGCGCGGGTTCGATCCCCGCTCAGTGCAAATATTTGTATGCATGAATTGTGTATATTTGCATTGGTCTGGGTTTTCCTATGTCTATTGTGTATGTATTTACAAAAAAAAACCTATCTAAGTATGTTTATCCGCATTCTAGATGCCATAACACAAGTTAGTTAAGCTATGCTTACCATGGGTCTAGATAGCGTTGTATGAAGTGTTGTGGAATATTTATTATTATAATCGGTGTCGAAGTATCACCACCCCATCTCATCCCAAGGATGTCTTAAGAGGCGACTAACGGAAACATACGCAGACGATATCACTGCGAGAGAAGAAAAATTCGAAAACCCTGTACCAACCCGACTGGCTAGCGTGAAAACTTTAAGCCAGAGCCTGCCAACATTAGGATAGACCTATGTGGTTAGGCGGACCTATGTGGACTGCGCTAGGTTAATTAATTTAGCTAGTTACCTAGGCCCATGGTCTCCCATGACCATGACTAGTGTGTCCTCCAATACCCGCCTTTCCACCAGCGTCTTCAAGAAATTCACCGTAGCGTCGTCAGCGGTAGATATCTTATTGAAATCGTTGTGAGTGATGTCGGCTATGAAAGTGAAGATGTACTTCTTGCCGTCTAGTCTTAGGAACTGAAAAGAGATGGTAGCAGTTAGAGTATAAATAGCAATTATGTGGAGAGTTCCTGTGCCGTCAGTATCTATACCGGCGTGTTCTCAGCGGTGAGTAGGGTAGCCAGAGCTCACTGGAGAGTTTTTGGGCTGTAAGTGGGAAGACCAAAGGCTATTCCAGATTTTTCTTCTTAACTGACGGCACAGAAACTGTGTTTACAGGGTCGGCAGCGCGAGTGTGATCTCCTAGTGCTGCACACGTCCATAGGCCACGGTAACCACTTTCCATCAGGTGGACCGTGTGCTAGTCTGCCACCTCAGTTGAGTAAAAAAAAATGTTAGAAAGGACTTCAAAACCAAATATATCTCTCACAAAATCTTTTTCCAATTCAGATATATTTAAGGCATGTTTATATGTATGTATTCATACATAGCTACATACAAATAATCACGCTTTTATCCCCGGAGAGCTAGACAGAGGTGAATTAACACCATAATTTCACCAGTCATTGTATACGGTCCCACATTAAAGAGGGTGAGCCTATTGCCATATTCAGGGCACTATTGTTGACTCGACCCATGCATCTGAGGCTGAGTCTGAGCCAATCTATCTGATGTTAAACCGCCTTATCCCTTAGTCGGCTTTTTTTTTAATCGTGCGGAATATCCCTACGGATTCCGCCCCCGCCGGAGCCGGAAGGGAAAATTATGTCGGACTCGAACCGACTTAACCGAACGCCGTCTGTGGGTCGCAGTGCAAGGCCGAAGATGAGGTAGCTATAGAGCATATCCCTTGCACACCCTTAGTCGCCTTGTACGACATCGCATGCGAAGAGATGGTGGTCTAAATTCTACTCTGTCGGCAATTATAGAAGCGTCGGTAGCTTAGTGGTTAAGGAGTCGGCTTTACGATCGAGAGGTCCCGGGTTCGAATCCTGGCCATTACACTACCGACGTGAACCCACTCCTAGCACAAGCAATTTAGCTTAGTTGGAGGGATTAGAGGGAATATTAGTAATTTGGAAAATTTGGGTTACTAATATTCTTTAAAAAACAATTAGGCATACAAATACCTGTGCCTCTTGCGTAGTTTACAGCCACGTTAGCTAGAGACTACCATCCCTTCATATATATAACCAAAATATATTTCACCTGGTCAGTAATATTCATCATCAACTGATACTGTGGCGTGTCACCTATACAATACTCGTTGCCCGCCTTTGCCCGCCATTTGTATATCTGCTGTTCTTCAAGGTAGAACGCTCGTAGGTAGTGGTCGGCCGGTTGGTGAAGGAAACCGTTAAAACGGTACTGAAAGGTGCCTATCCAGGGCATGTCTTCGAAGTATGCTGTGCGGTAGCTGGGGAGAATTGAATTGTTGTAAATTAATGAAATGTTGAAGCAATTACTATGCTAACTAATCGATTTAGTAAGGAAAAAAATATAATCGATCCAGGCGGGACTCGAACCCGCGACCTTTCACTTACAAGGGGACTGCTCTGGCAACTGAGCTACTAGACCACGCCTAAACTAATCTATATCCGAAATAATCCATGCAAAATTCTTAAAAAAATTCATTCCTATTTCCTAACTAAATTAATAAAATAATAATAATCTAATATACAGGGTTATATCCTTACCTGGAAGGGAAGTACTCTAAATATTGGAAATTGCGAATTTCACATAAAGGAAACTTTCCTTTATTTTTAAAAAGAAACAAAACTGCATTCCTTGATTTTTGAAAACTCGCTTGCTACACCTGGTTATCGAACCGACTAAAATCCGAAAAGTCAATCATAAAGAACAAATCTGTCTAAGGAACCTGGTAAATTAAATGAAAGGAAGTCCATTTAATCTTAACTTATAAAGCTAGTGCCAGCAGATACAGCATTTTTACCCGAGGAGTCATCAGAAACCTTATCAATAATAAATTTATCTTTAAAACCCAAATATTTATTAAAAGGAATAAATACTAAACAGCTTTGTTTCCGGTATAGAATGTAACTTTATTGGGTAAATAGACGAGGAATGTAGGCAGGGTAGCTTTTAATTTAGGATGCTTGATTGGAAACCTCGACGCGGTGCACCCTGGCCCCCGATTCTGCTAATTTTTTGACATAACAAAACCACTATCATACCGCTGACATTGGATTAAATGTCATTCAATTTTAGACTTTATATCTGAGTGTTAAAGTCCAAAATGAAAAGAGGATGAGTTTATAACATTTTTCATTCACTCCACAAGATTGTCATTTAATTTTAGACACAAAAAAATTTGGTTGCCTGTAAAGTCGGTATACAGGCGAAAGTTTTACGTGACAACGACTTTGAGTGGTAAAATAATTTTAATGTGAATATTCATTCGTATAGTAGGAAGAAGGATGAAATAATAGTAACAATTTAAAACATTTATTTATACAAAGAATTATAAACAAAATTAAATTTTAAATTATTAATTACAAGACATGAACCGGTGTGTATGCCTATCTCTCTCACTCTCTCTCTCGCTCTGTCTCTCTCGCTCTTAGGCGGGCTAACTGTGCTCGAGTGGAAGGGACGCGTGCCTTTCACTTTTTATGTCTGTCTCTCTCGCTCTTAGGCGGGACGCGTGCCTCTCACTCGCTCTCATTGTAAGCGCATAACGCGGAGCGTAACGCAAATCGTAACGCAGTTTCTTGATGTGTCGCCCGGCAAACCAATTTATAAGACGTTGTCACGTCAAAATATAGACGTAGTCTAAAATTAAATGGCATTGGTAACAGTGTCTGTGGTACCGCAGTGGTTTTACCATGTAAAAAATAATAGCAGAATCAAGGCCCTGGACAACGGGGATGGCGAGAGAATTGCCGTATTGGTCGTGATTGTATTCTTCTTCAACATCTTAGCGTTAATTCCAGTCACATCCAACGCTTTCACCTCGGAAACTGGGGTTCACTTTACTAGTCGAACTTGGGTTTGGTTTGGCTTCTATATTTTCCGTGAAGCGACTGCCATCTGACCTCCACAACCCAAAGGTGATATCGAAGCATTGCAGTTAGACCAGTTGTTGGGCTTTTTAGGACTCCAACTACCCGTAACGACTGCGATAGATATTCGTTTGGCAACCGAGATCGACGGTTTAACGTGCTCTCCGAGGCACGACCAGAACAATGCAATTACCCATATTCATACGTGCAATTTTATACAAATATAGAATTTTATTGTTAGTATGATATCAGATGAGCCTTTGAGTTAAAGTGCTTTATTTTGTCAACTTTAATTTAAACGGTAAGATTTCAAGGACTTCCTTTCTAATATACCATGTTTGTTGGGAGAGATTTGATCCTTATGATTGACCCTACACATACATAAAAATACAGGATGTTAATTTTTCAAATTTTAATCGTTTCGATTAACGATTGTGGCAAGAGAATTTTTGAAAAAAATATAGTGCCGTTTTATTTCTCTTTAAAAATAAAGAAATTTTTCCTTTGAGTGAAATTGGCTATCTCCAGAATTTAGAGCACTTCCTCTCCAGGCAAGGTTAAAATCTTCCACCCTGTATAAAATTCTCATGCCGATGTTCGTTCCCATACTCCTCCGAAACTACTGGACCTATTTGAACGAAATTTTATGTGCATATCGGGTAGGTCTGAGAATCGGTTACTAGCTATTTTTCATACTTCGATCCACGATAAACAACATCCACGCGGACGAAGCCGCGGACAACAGCTAGTAATAAATAAAGATCGGAAAGGATTCTGGGATTTTTCTCTGGGCTTATCTCAAAAGCTAATTGGAGATACTTTATATCATATCACTACATCATATCTGTAGCCCAATTTCACAATAAATTGATTTGAATTTGAAAAGCAGAAGTGTATGAATATATTTAGATTCTCACCCTATATCCTTGAGTTTATAAAATATGAACGGCATAATATCTAAAGTGCCTTTATTCTTCATTTTCTTTCTGACGTCTGGCAACTCCAGTTCAGTCTTGCCAGTTAATATCGGAAATAACGCGGCAGGGGTGCCGTCTCCAACGATGTTGTACCTGAAAAAAAAAATAAGAAAAATATATGTCGGAGTTGTTTGTCAATTACAGCGGGTAGTTACCAAACTTTGTTACGAATTGATTTTCTTATTATTAATTTAAGTGACTTTTACTATCAATTATTGTCTAATAAATCAAAACATAATTTATTAAGTACTACTAGTTGATTTTTGGCAACTTATTTCGATAAGTGTGACCGTTAGTTTTGTTCAAAACAATGATGACATATTGCTTTATTTTAAAATGATTTACTTTGTGAATTCATCATTATTTATTTACAACAATTATTTTTGTATTACTAGATTACTTGTAATGATAAATCTTATTAGCTTTAGTACATTTTGTATCAAGTAAACACGTGACTCACTGCAATGCGTCAACGGACAGAGTTGTCGGGGAGGGATGCATAGTGGGGATCGTCTTATAAAAGAGCGCGCACTCAGCAAGCTCGTCAGTCGGTCTTCGGATTCGACTCGATAAAGAGCTCCCTTGCTACCGACAAAACTGTCGGTTTACCTGACACAGCGCTGCTGTATAATTATTAATTACAATAGCTGTTGTAATGGGGCCGGCCGGTCAAAGCTAATCGCAGATGGCGCTATCGTAGCTTGTTCTCTGTCATTTTTGTTGATGTTTTGTTGTTGAGTGTAAGCTGCGATTGTAATAGTGTTATCCAGATTCTTGAGAACTTTTAAGCATTTTTTAATATGTATTCCACTTGGCGAGTACAAGAATTAAAGGATGAGCTTAAGAGAAGAGGAGCTTCCTTACGAGGAAAGAAAGCAGATCTAATTGAAAGGTAAGGTCCATTCCTAACCTATAAAATACTTTGTAAATCAATTTTTGTAATCTAACGCGTTCTTAAGGTTTAAAATGTTATTATTTGGGCCTCGTAAATGCAAATTAATGTGTAGGTAGACTTTTTCCATATTCATAAGATAATCTGCTACATAATAAATATTCAATCTTTTTCCTTGCAGATTAGAACTGTACGACAAAAATTTTGATTTTGGTCGTACCAATGTTGGAGACGATGAATCAAAAATGGTGATTCCGCCGCTAGAGACATATCGAGACATAAATAGCAACACAGCTATGCCTCCGATAAACAAAACACAGTTGAGGCACTATTTAAGTTTGTAAGTATAATAGACATCCTTCATTGCATATAATAAACTTCAATAATAATTCACAATCACCTAAAAAAGCTAGTTGTGTGTAGTTAAATACATTGTAACTATATCATAATCTAAGAGATATTTAATATTATGTTAGGATTCCCATGCATTATTCTTTTAGTAAGAAAGCACTCTCATAGTAATAAAAATATCATGATTAAATTTGTCATTTTGATTAACTGCCTACCTATTAAATAAAGGGTAACAATGTAGACTATATTGACTATTTATATTTTCCAGCACAACGAAGAAGTTCACAAAAGCTGAGGAGTTATATGAATCCCGCCACCTTCTTGCGGCAAGATCTTCTGTTCTTGGAGATTACACATATATTAAAGGTTTTTGTAGAAAAACTATGAAAGATCCACAATATGAGGTTGATATTAAAATAGATAAATATGGAAACCCAGAAGAATCTCATTGCGAGTGTCCTGCAGGCTTCTTCGGATTGGTTTGATTATAGAAGAAACAGAATGACTGGGAGTAATTTCTACACCATATGCCATTTACGGGAAACCACAAAACGGCAATATGCCAGTCAACTATTAAACCGTGATGATAGTGTGCACACTAGAGCTACTAGTCACGGAATTATTAATGAGAAGATTGCCTTACAAAAATATGCAGAAATGTATAACCTTGAGGTACAGCCATGTGGCTTATTTATTAGTAAAGAACGGCCATATTTAGGTGCATCCCCTGATGGGCTTTTAGGGCCTCAATCAATTGTTGAAATTAAGTGCCCATATGCCAGCAGATACCAACAAATAAACAATATAACTGTCCCTTATTTAATAGTTGAAAATGATATACTTCATTTAAAAAAGACATCACCATACTACTATCAAATACAGGGACAGTTATATTGTACTGGCAGGCAATTTTGCAATCTTATTGTTTATACACATAAAGACATGAAAGTAATTTACGTGAATAGAGATGAAACATTTATTGCAGAAATGTTAAACAAATTAGATGAATTCTATAAAAACTATTTTGTTATGGAAATCTTCAATAAATACCTGTATTTTAATTATGATAGGTTTTCAAAATAAAAAATATAAAAATACACCATTTATATTATTTTCTTTTATTCATAATACATTCCCTGAAATTACATAGCATCATACATATGAAAAATATTTTAGATGCTAAAGGCACATAAAACTGATTTAGCTCAGAAGTGAGTATTTTATAGGTTTTAGTTAAACCTATGAGTCTTTCAATATGGACTCGTTGACTTGCTAATTTTTGATCCTCTTTTAATAACATCCCTGGTATTTGTGACTTTCCTTTTAGGAAAGTGGGAATATTAATACCAATGTCTTTACAGGCAAATATGTCCTGTACATTAAAACCACGATCAGCCATAATGGTATCTCCTTTATCACACAGTTGAAGAAGATTGCTTCTTTCCACAATTTGACGGTCACTAACACTTCCAGCATATGCTCCTGAGGTAAATGTCGCTAAAAGTAGCTTTTTGGGGGTCCGAAAGACTCGGTTTTTGAATTGGTATTTCAGTACCATCAATTATTACTCTGGTTGATTTATGATGCTTCCGGAAACTATCTGGCATATAAAAGTTGACCAATTCTCTGCTTGGCCAAATATCAATAAGTTCCCATAAATTGTTAACAAAATTAATCCAAGTCACAACAATATTTGAGACTTCCGTTTTGCTAACTCCAAACATTTTGCCAAGTTCAAAGTCTGGTTGGTTTAATCTAAGTTTTATTAGCAACATTATAAATTGGTCTTCTACTGAAAGACCAAGTACCTAACGATATTTAATATTATAAGCCATAGGCAATAAAGTGCTAAAAACAAAATTGAACTTGGAAACTGATTCTAACCCTGTGTAATAATTAACCATTTGATCATCTGCCAGCAACATTTCTGAAGAAAATAGCCGTAACATATTTGGTGTTTGGGTTCCAACTGTATTAGGCAATGCCTCTGCCGTCTCTGCAGACCTATCTTGCTCAGTTGTTACTGTATTTATTTCAAGCTCATGAGAAATGTCTTCTTCTTTAATAATGGGTATGATATCCTCACTTTGAGAGGAAACTGATGGCTGGTCTTGAAATAAACTTTTTCGGGCATTTCGAGTCTGCAATCTCATTGATCTCTCTTCTGCTTGTTCCGTGGGCTCTTTTTTATTCCAAGGAAATACAGACGGAATTGCTATTTTCTTTAAATATTTGTGTTGATGCTCCACACCTGAAAAACAATAGATAAAGCGTTATTATAGGGAACCTAGGTTCTGTTGGATTCGCTCTGTGTAAAATCTGTATGTAGGGACATATATTTATGTGATAAAACTGACGTACCTGGGTATCTGCTATGATGTTCATAGTGACTTTCAATAAAATGTTCACGACATAACCTCGAATGGTGCGAATTTTGGACGACGTATTGCTTTTAGCCAAAGTTTTCTAATTTTTATATCTTTGGGAAAAACATGGTTTCCCACCCCACTACAATGAGGAACAGCACAACGTGTCATTTCTCTAAAAATAATAGAAAAGGTGTCGTTGCCGTAGAAATAGTGCTTTGTTATTTTGACAGTTGCCGACCCCATTGGGTGGCTTGGCCACTGTACGAACTTGTGACCTTAAAACGTCTGTTCGCCTAATTATTGACCTACTTTATCTTTTGTTTACTTTTGTATTGTGTATTGTATGTTATTGGCTGATTAATTAATTGTTTATTTTCAAATATAATTCTGTAATTACTTATACAGACTTGTTGATCCCAATAAAATGGGCACTCCAAACCCTGAAGATATACCCCTCGGCGATCCTGATCCTACATATATTATAAATTTATTTTTTTACTGAAGAATCCAAGTCTGCGGAAAATGATGAGTTTCTATTTTTTTTTTAAGGTAAACTAGTGTTAATAAACCAGCTTCATTTAAATTAATATACAGTGCGTCGATCGATAGTAGGTATTATTTTTAAAATAAAGGCGAGAATGGTGCAACCCGGTATTTTATTTTGATTGCCCAGTACCGGGTCACGACCCGGCAAATAAGAAACGCTGCTAGAGAAATTGCAACTTTGGAAGCAATCGGGACTATCGCAATAATGACTATGATTTCTGCTTACCCATTTAAAATAGTCGCCTTCATAACGTTGGTGAGGTATCTGTAGCTCTTCGGCATACGTCGTATGAACCCATTCTTCGAGGTAGAATCAAATCCGAATATGAGCACGTTGAGACTATCCTCTCTCTCTGGAGGCACCGGCTTTCGTTCCACCGTCGTACGAAAACCTGTAGCGTAGCCTACCCATTTTGAACTTAAGTAACTGGAAAATATAATAATTTTATGTTAGACTATACACAAACTCTATACCTAGACGCAGCAGGTGTCATAAGCGGCGTATAAAATGGCTACTACTTCGGTACGAGTTGACATAATAATATGCTCAAGGACCGTTCAAAGAACAATTATTGACATTAGCTTAGTCACACTGTGTCGGAAAAACTGTGTTTATTTTAAGTCTGTTACGTACGTAACGTTACTATGGCTGCAGTATTCTGTAGGGCGGAGGCATAGATTTTGTCTTTTTTTTATACCACTTAGGTGGCAGACAAGCACACGGCCCACCTGATGGAAAGTGGTTACCGTGACTTGTTTACGTATGCAGCACCAGGGGAGTTACACTCGTGCTGCCGACCCTGTTAGTACAGAGAGTTTTGTGCCGTCAGTGTAGAAGATAAAGCAGGACAACCTTTGGTCTTTCCACTGACAGCACAAAATCCCTCTAGTGAGTTTTGGCCTACTTAGCGCCGGGAACACAACACGAGGTTATTGGGGCCGCGGTATTCTGTAGGGCGGAGGTACTTCCCCAGTCGGCCTGCTTTCAACCGGCCGACTAGTGTACGTAGACGATTGAGAGACCTCCATACCTCCATACGTACGAAGTCCGTATGGTTTTTTTTTTACGTGCGGGAAATCCCCACGGATACCGCCCCTTCGGAGCCGAAGGGGGAGGTTATGAGTCCGAATGGGGTAGGAGTTTCTATTTCCATAAGAAAATAATACCTAGGTACATGCTGGATAGCTCATGCGAATTTTCGCATTTTTTGTAAAAGAACTGTTTATACTGGAGATTGATGGCACTTAGTGGAATCTACTACACATATTGAATAACAACTTCACTTGTACTTTTCCACAGTTTATTTTTATTTTGAACCTGACCGGTTTTACCTCACAGCATTATCAAATATTATATGTAACCTTAAGTTATTCAATACAGAAAATTATTCTATGTAAAATACTTCCATACTAATATTATAAATGCGAAAGTAACTCTGTCTATCTGTCTGTCCGTCTGTCTGTCTGTATGTTACGCTTTCACGCCTTAACCACTGAACCGATCTTGATGAAATTTGGTACAGAGGTATATTAGAGCTTCAGAACGGACATAGGCTACCTTTTATTACGAGAAAGGGGGTTTAAGGGGGGGAAATAGGGGATGAGAGTTTTTATGAAAGTTAGTCATTTCTGAAGATATCTTAATGAAATTTGGTACAGAGGTAGATTACAGCTTGGGAACGGACGTAGGCTACCTTTTATCGCGAAAAGGGGGGAAAAGGGGCGGGGGGTCTAGGGACTTGGGATGAAAGTTTGTCTTTTTTGAAGATTTCCTGATGAAATTTGGTACAGAGATAATTTAGAGCTTGAGAACGGATATAGGTTACCTTTTATCGCGAAAAGGGGGGTAGAAGGGGAGGCGGACTAGGGCCTTGGTATGAAAGTTTGTCATTTTTGAAGATTTCTTGATGAAATTTGATACAGAGATAGTTTAGAGCTTTTATAGTGGATGAAAGTTTGCCAGTTTTGAAGACATCCTGATGAT